>JAXCHB010000065.1:11747500-14247500 GCA_036926305.1 Uropetala carovei | reverse complement strand
GTGTTGACAAGTTTACATGTTCTTACTGCGACCGATGTTCGTAAGTGCAGGAGGGTGTGTTCATATATGAAGTGGGAGGCTAAATGTGGAATGTCGTAAATACGAATTGTTCATTTCTTGAATGTCTGTAAGTAGAGGTTCACCTGTATAAATATTAATTTTTTTGTAAATTTCAAAATTATCTTTTTTCATTTTCCTTGCTTCAACTTATACTCGAGACTTGGATTTCAGATGCTGTTTTAGGCTAAAAAGTACACTTCGACTTATACTCAAATCGCCTTATACTTGAAGATATACGGTAGCTACTTGATGCAAAAGTCAGAACAGCACTATATAATAAATTATTATTTTGAACTCTTATCAAAATAAAGTTTTCAGTTACTTGTTTCTTTTTATCCACAGGTAAATCCAGGAACGGTAGGCTTTTATCGAACACAATATCCTTCAGAAATGCTTGCGCAGTTCATCCCAGCTATTAAGGATCGTAGTATGCCACCTTTAGACCGACTTGGTCTTTTAGATGACCTGTTTGCAATGGTAAGCATATGCTTTTTTTTACATTTCCGGTTAATCAAGGCTTGCCCTTCCGTATAAATCTATAAAAATATAAATTTTACTGAGATAAAAAGTAACATTGTGATAGAATTCCAGAAATGACATTTTTTTAACATGGTGACATGAACCATTGAGCTCCAGAACTTTTGTCTATAATTGAAAATAAATAATATCAATAAAGTAAATGTAATTGAAATAACTGCATATAAATGTTATAAGTGTAACTGAGTCAATTTTTCAACTTTCAGGTTCAAGCTGGTCAAACTCCCACCGTGGAAGTTTTACGGCTCATGGAGGCATTTGGTGCACAGGAAAACAATTTTACAGTGTGGAGTAGTATAAGTAATTGCCTTGGAAAACTTGGTGTTCTCCTGTCCCATACAGACTTTCTCCCTTTGTTTCACACTTATGGCCGGCGTCTTCTTGCCAATGTGGCTGCTCGCCTTGGATGGGATCAGAAACCTGATGAAAGTAAGCAGTTCTGTGAAATGTTTGATTTGTTAGCATGATTGGTAAGACATGGTGAATTGTACAGCTTTTTGAAATCCTTATTTGATCAAGTTGATTGTCCATGTCATACCATATTTACCTGAATATAAGACTATGCTTTTTCCAATTTTAGCACCTGAAAAGTCTTGAGTCGTTTTCTATTCACGTAGTATGGAATAACTTGGCGTAAATCAATCGTATGTCGTAAAAGTGGAGGACATTCCTTTTGATGCCTGCTGATGTAATTCTATCACAATGGAAAGCTGGGGTTTAGAAACCTGATACTTCATGCACTAGAGTGTAGCATAGTACAGACAGTCCCCTACTTTCATACATAATGCGTTCCTGAAAATGTGTACGAAAGTCGAATGTACAAAAGTCAAACAGACTTAAATGTTATAGTGGGGATTCCGTTCCCAGAGAGCCAAAAAAATATTATAAATTCTCTAATTATGGTATAAATGTTTAGTTTTTTGAGCAGGGGCCTTTTAGACACAATTGTCAATTTTATAATATAGAGAGATAGGGCAAAATGCAATAAAATATTTAAATAATTGCACAAATAAACACTGCTGTACAGACAAAGATGGCGATGCAGCAGAAACTGGTGGTCACTGGTGGCTGGTAGCCATCACCACTCGAAATGTTCGTTCGTCATTTCGTTGACGTATGAAATTACGAATTCAGCGTATGGAAGGCGGTTTAGAGGTGTCAGTGTATAATGTATGAAAGTGCAAGTTTTTTTCATTAAAGCATTTTGCTATTTTCATAGTTTTTTTGTAATATTGCCTAATCATGGCCCCAAAGAGAGTGATGATTGAAATGAAAGAAAAGTTGGTAAAAAGGGCGAAAAAAGTAATGAGTTTAGAGAAGAAAATTGAAGTTTTAGATAGGCTTGTGCATAATGAATCTGCTTCATCAGTTGGTAAATTACTTGGTGTGACGAGTCCACAATAAGATCGATAAGGAAAGTGAGGAAGTGATTAGAGCTAGTGTTGCAAGTGGTATTTCAACGAGTACAAAAGTGTCTTTTGTACCTAGGAATCCGTATGTAGAGAAGACAGAGAAGGCTTTAAACCTGTGAATCGAGACCCAAACTTGCAAGAAAGTCTCGCTGAGTTCACTTGTCATCCATGAGAAAGCCAAGCAACTGCGTAATAATTATGTCTCAAATTGTTTTGCGATCTGCTAATGGGATATCGCTAACGTCATTGAAGCGTATGTAGATCAGTTCCTTGCTCTTCAAAAAAATTTAAATCTGCTAGGTCACTTTCTAGAAACTCATCAATTGAGTAGGATGATATAGATTTCAGCCAAGAAGCCATAACTCTTTTCATTTTTATTATATTTATGCATTTTGCTTCATTTGGTAATTTATTAAAAGTGTTGGCTTGGCTAACAGACAGTGCCACTATGCGATACCTCGAAATGTTTGTTCGTCAGCTGACATACGAAAGTCTGAATTCGGCATATGAAAGGCGGTTTAGGGGCACGAATGTATAATGTACGAAAGTGTGAGTTGTACGAAAGTCGAACGTAGGAAAGTTGAGGACTGCCTTTATAAAGAAAGCTATTGTATATCTTCGAGTATAAGTCGAGAAATTTCTTGCTTTTTTAGGTTGATCAAACCCTACCTTCAACTTATATTCAAGTCACAAACTAGATGGACATTTTTCTGGGTCAATATTTAAACATGACTGACAAAAAACAACATTTGACTGACCTTGAAGCACATTAGAATGAAAAATTCCCAGTAACTAGTAGAAAATGCGAAGACCAATGATAAAATAATTAGTTTCAAAGGAAAACTTAAAATTTATATTTTATCTATAAAAATCTTACCCAAATGAGTGGATTGAAGTGAAGAATCAATTCAGTACTCAAGCGTTGGTTTTTTTATTTTGATCCTGAATCAAATTGTTAAACACCGTTCAATTTCTTCAACGACGACATTTTGTTTTTTACTGATAATCATGGACTGAACAGAGAATATGATCACCAATTTTTCCTTTGTCTTTTAAAATGGTTGCAATTGTTGAACGATTGAGATCATAAACACTACCAATCAAAGCAAGCAACTCACCTTTTCTGACCTATGTATTATGTACAGTTTAGTTTCCATCGAAAGCACTCTATGTTTTTTTACCACTCTTAGCACTTTCACAAACACTACGTTTATGATTGTTTTCTCTATTTCAAGGGTAATAAAAAACAATACATGTATAAACACGTGCCCATACAGTTTCGAATACAAACAGCAAATGACAAGTGTTGACAAGTTTACATGTTCTTATTGCGGCCGATGTTCATAAGTAACAATACATATATAAATGTGCCCATATGGTTTCGAATGCATACAGCAAATGACAAGTGTTGACAAGTTTACATGTTCTTTTTGCGGCCGATGTTTGTAAGTGCAGGAGGGGATGTTCGTAAATGAAGTGCAAGGCTCAATGTGGAATGTTCGTAAATATGAATTGTTCATTTATTGAATGTTCGTAAGTAGAGGTTCACCTGTATAAATATTAATTTTTTGTAAATTTCAAAATTATCTTTTTTTCATTTTCTTTGCTTCAATTTATACTCGAGACTTGGATTTCAGGCGCTCTTTTAGGCTAAAAAGTATACTTTTACTTATACTCGAATCGCCTTTACTCGAAGATATACGGTAATTAGAACAGTTTGTGTTGAAAGTGAGAACATTAATTTGGAAGCCAGCAAATGTCATTCCATCCTGAAAAACAATCTCGTCACATCGGCAATTTTAATAATCGGAAATACAACTTGAATGCAAAAATTGCAATAATTGAACATAATCAGATAGTAAGCTTTTCAAAATTATTGGTTTAAATAATATTTATGATGGATCTTATTGCAATTTATTTGTTTTTTTGCAGAAACTCTCTTATATGAAATTTACCTGTTAAAATGTTTTTTAAAATGTAACAATTTATGGGCATACTTATTGTCAAATGAAGTTTGTTTGATATGATGCTGTATTTGTGTGTTGTGATATTTTAGCCAGGAAAGAGGACATAGTTGTTTTAGCTTTCTTTAGTCACCTCACTATTATGATAATTACTAAAGAGTTTCAATATAAATAGGATGTATATGTCACAAGAGTTTAAGGTTATATTTCATTGAAGATGTTATAAGTTGTGTCCTTGTGTTGTTTGAACTTCAGGTCACTTGGATACACTCCTACGCTCCTTGGTGCTTAGTAGACTGGGCTGGTATGGAGAGGAGAACACACTAGCCGAGGCTAACAAGCGTTTCATAAGTCATGCATCTGGAGAAAAACTTATACCTGCTGACTTGAGAGCTCCAGTTTACAAGGCTGTATTATCATCTGGAGATCAATCAACATATGACACTATGCTCAGGGTTGGTAACCATTTCATTTTACAGGATTTTATCCAAGTTTTTATTTATTTTTTAATGTCTTGAGTTAATCTGTACATTTCAGTTTCGCTAAATAAAAATTAAGATTTTAAATACAAAATCTCTCTTTGGCTTTGCATTTCTAAGGCAAGTCTTATGTATATCGCATTGACCTTAGATTCTTATTTTTCACGATATTTATTATGACTCAAGAATAATCTTACAAGTTTAAAAATGTTTTCCTGGGAACCAAAACCCATTTAACTAATTACATCATAAATCTCAGTACGATTTTTTATATTAACATAGTGTGACATATGTGTGTAACTTTTTCTTTACTTCCTTTCTGTAGCTTTATCGAGAGGCTGATCTTCATGAGGAAAAAGATCGAATTTCTAGAGCTCTGGGTGCCATCAAAGATGAAGGTTTGCTCAAGAGAGTTTTGGAGTTTGCCATGTCAGTGAGTAACTTTTGACATAATTTATTCAGGATGTCATTATCCAATATTTTTACATTACTTTTCCAGTAATATACGTCAGATCTCTTGTCTGATTTTTTTCACTTTGTATGAGTTCTTTTTGATGTTTTTTCCATCTTCAGACTATTAGAACTAATTATGAATGTTGATATATAATTGATTCATTATGCAGGATGAAGTAAGATCACAGGACACAGTTTTTGTCATAATATCTGTGGCAATGACAAAGGTTGGCCGAGAACTGGCATGGAACTTTCTGCAAGAGAATTGGCAAGTTTTGATGGAGCGTTACCAGGTAGGTTTGTTTTCCTTTTGTTTGGGTGATTTTAAGTGAAGTAACTAAATAAGTTTTCTTTACCAATATTCAATTTTAAACATTTGATGACCAAGTTTTACTTCAGAATTCATTGCCATACCAAATTTAAATAAGCTTTCATATGTTGAAAAGTTCATTCTCTCTCTCTCTCTAAATATTCTTAAACTCATAATAATCAATTATTCAACACTTTTTATTGTTATTTAATTATGTAATTTCTTTAATTAATCGGGTTTTTAATTTGTCATTTGACCAAAGAAAATATGCACTATTTTGCATGTAGAGTTATTTCCATTTTTTGGCTAAAATTTATATCAGTGAAGTTTCTGATAAGAGTTTTAGGTGAACATAATCATAATGTGAGTCTAAATTAATCCTTTCTAAACTGCAGGGTGGATTCCTTATTGCAAGATTGGTCAAATCGACGACTGAAAACTTTGCCAGCGAAGAACGTGCTCAGGAACTGGAGGCATTCTTCCGTGAGTATCCTTCTCCAGGAACAGAACGTACAGTTCAGCAGAGTGCAGAGACCATAAGGTTGAATGCAGCATGGCTAGCTAGGGACAAGGAAGACATCAAAACATACCTTACAAATCTATGCATTTAAAGATTGAAATTCTTAAGCTGTATTTGGCTGAATGAAGAATTTCAGTTGCATCAGGGAAGGTTCTTACAGAGGAAGTGAAATCATTTGCTAATTTGGAGTGTATCAGTATGTGTCCAATGTAAGCAAGACCCCAGTGGATGTTTGGAAGACTAATTTGGGAATATATAGTGTGTGAAGAAGATTGGTAACATTGCAAGTATTTCAGGTATGGCTTAAGTAATTTTTTAATGCTACAAAGAATGCATGACATTGAAATTTGGAAGTTGGTATGTAAAATTAAATTCAAGAAAAGGTTAAGTTAATATGTTGAAATACCGCAGGGAGCAAAATTCCAGTTATGCATGTAGGTATTTAATGTTGTTGGTGAAGTAAAAAGTTAAATAGATTCTGCCAAATTTCCATGAAAACTTGTTTTTATGATGGATGACTGCTTGGCGATGTGGTGCTTCATAATATTTCTGTTCACAGCAGTCAGCTTCTGTCATGACTCGATGCACCTCTTAGACACTTTGAAAGATTGCTTTGTCCTAAATGTTATTTAAATGAAGAAGTATAACAAAGGAGTACAGACCAAATGAACATATGTAATGGAACTCTTTATGTAAAACACATACATATAACAGCTTCTGTAATTTAGGCTAGACATGACTGTATAGATAGGGCTGAATTTTCTCAACCTTGAGTTTGTGGCTCTTCAGTTCAACTTAAGTATTTAATTAAAAACTGTATGTAACTGATGTGGCCCTAGTGAAATATATTATTTGAAGGAAAGCCTTTTCAAGGCATGGGAGTAAACTAAATTTAAAAAAGAAGGTGCTAAGTGACATCTATATTTACTGGCAGAAGAAAGAACGACTGAGCTTCGACATGGTATTTTTGGGATTCAAGAAGATGATCACTTCGATGGATGGTTTCCCATTGTGCTTTAAAAAATATTGGAAGAAATGCAAATAGTGGAATCCTGAATAAATAAACTTTGTACAAGTTCAAAATTAAGAGTATGTTTTGCTGACTTCTAAAGTTGTGCATGTGTGGTAATAAATTTTATCAAAGAACTATTACCCTCACCGAGGTATGTGCTGCACTATCTTCGGGCCAAGCTAGAAAAAGAAATAGTCACGCAATACTACACAAATGTAGGGTTGTGTAAATTTTACTATATAAGTGAGCTGGAGGATGTGTGGTAAAAAAATAAAGCTTAATCCACATGTACTTGCTCATGTAATGCTCCCTTTTTAAGTTAATGTGTTTGATGAAACAGATTGGGGGCTTGTACTGTGTGTCTTTGCTTATGCCCTTTACATAGGATGTGATCCTAAATTTACAAATGGAAAATTGCTTGTCAGATCACAAACGGCCAGTAACAAGTGATTGTGGCGTGTTTTAAGCTTCTTTGCTGAAAAAGAAAGGGAGTGCAGTGTGAAATTGGCAAGTTTATCTCACCGTAAATATTTTGTAATTTTTTTCATTTGAAAGGGAAAAAAATGAATTTATATGTACAAAATATAATTTCAACCAAAAAGTGTACATATTATTATTCATTGTGCTTGAAGATGTTAAAATTTCCAGTGCCTAGTATAATGACATTTGAATCACTTGTTCATGCCTCTTACATTATTTTAATTCTTGAGTAGTTGTGACTAAATTATTTTTTACTTTTTCTGTTCTATGTTCATTATGTTTCAAAATCTCTCCATTTCATTATGATCTACTTAATAATTGTTTTTACGGAAAAAATCAAAAGCTGTTTCTCTTCAAATTCACATGAATAATTTTTACAAACATGTTTGTGTGATTGATCCTTGAAAAGGCAAAAGTGGTTGCAAAGAATGCCTATACTTTAAAATGTTTATTTCAAATAAAACTATACATATGAAGAATTAAAATGTGTTGTATTTCTCCAACCTAGAGGGTTGAAAAGTTAATCCATCTATTGTAATTTACTTGTTAAAATTGTAATTACTCAGCATTTTGTGAATCATTATGTAGTTATAAAAACCTTACATCAGAACAATTCCTAATTTTTAAGATTCAATGACAAGGGTATGAAACTTGACAAAAAATCTTAAGCAAAGGTAAGACATTGATTTTGTCATTTTGGAATCTTGTTTTTTACTGTAGATTCCAACCCAGGGAACTAAGGAGTTAGTCAAGCAAATGACTTCTTATTCATTGGTAATCCGATTGACATTAAAACATGACTATGTATGAGGCTCCTAAACTCAATTTACTCTGTGGGAAAAAACTACGAATCAATGGAAATCATAAAATTTAATAGGCCAGGGGTCTCAAACTGCATGGAGACCATTAACCTCAAAATATTTTGTGATGGATGTCATTATAATGAGCCGAAGTTTTTTGTTAAAACTAAAAATTTCAATTAAACACAATTCCTCCATATAAAACATTTTGTTTATTTTAAAAAAATTCTTTGGTTTCTTTATACTCATACCTAATTATTGTAGGGTAATGTGATGGCCGCGTATGAGACCCCTCTGCTAGGCTAAACCAACTACGACGAAAGAAGACGAGGTTTGAACATTTTACTATGATATATTTGAATATTGTTTACATATTCTCGGTACTACGTTTTACGCAAAGGGACTATACAGCTCCGAAGTTAATGAATGTACAATTTGCTACCTAATCTAGATAGAATCATAGGTTAAATAATCTCCCTGACGTTAAAGTTAAAACTCATTAAGAGCATGATGTAAACATGGCTGGCTTTTGACATTTTGAAGATGCGCTCGGAAAGATAAATATTCAAATTTTTACATTGAGCTTTGGTTGAGCGATGTAAATGGCGCTATGCCCATCCATAAATTGTCATAATCTATGTGAAATGACGAGACACTAATAATAATACGACAATAAGTAGTTAACTGCACCAAAATAAACAGTTGCAAGTGGCGCCACTTTTACTCTACTGAATAAAAAAAACCAATCATTCTTCCGTGAAGTTACTGTGTTTGAAAGAGCATTTCTGTGTAGTGAAAGGACTGAAAATTTTGATTCAAGAGTTATTATTGCGTAATGGGTCAAGTTATATCAGCGTTTCTGCAATTTGTGCCTAAGCTTTCCGATTGGGTGATAGGATCGGAGAATTCCACGTGAGTATTTTTATTCTATAAATATTAGTCTTATGAACTTAACACAAGCTAATTCACAGCACGAAACCCAGTTGTCATTAATTATCAGTACATGATATTTGGCCCCAATAAAAAAATGATTATAAATTATTCCATCGAGTTAAATTTCTTGTTGAATTTATAAATATTTTGTTAATTTTTTAATGCCGAGTCGTTGATTAAGGTGTTTTATTTCGGGTTTGGTGTTAGGTTTCATGTTATGGACAATTAAATCTGTCAACTTTTCTGGAAGATCTTTTCAAATATTTGCCGAATGTAAGGAGGCCATGTTACAGTGACACGTTTATGTTGTGTTTATTGACGGATAAGCCTTAGATCAAAAGATGTAATAGATATCATATAGCTTGGCGTGACCAACTATTATAAGTGATGTGTTAATAAAATGTGATTGCTAGTTTGCATTAGTTCTTATTGGCTCAAGTTTTGGGTATTTATAGTCTTGTGTTATCTTTACGCGCCAGCTATCGACACGCAAAATTACGGTCACATAAACACCATAAATGATTTTAAAAGATTACCGTAAAAGCTCGTGAATCGCCTGATAATCTACGAGCAGTAATAATTCCGTTCGTATAATTACTAAGTAAACAAATTGGTTGTTGTAAACAACCTGTACTCACCAGCCTTGTGATGGTTTCTGTGGTCTTGGAGACTTAAGCACATATTATAATGTCTGCCATTAAAGAGGCGTAATTTTTTAGTTGACTGGCACAAATGATTTCAACGCTCTTTAATTTGAATACAGTTATAAAGACACCAGACGTCAGAGCAGCTATAAATTCCTCTTCGTAAGATAAAGTATACCGGAAGTTGACTATTAGTAGTGTAATTGTTCTTCGAACCGGTGCTTCTCAGCTGGTGAGACGCTTACAATCAGTGCAGTATTTTCCAAAAAGTGGTTCGACAAAAAATATGCATAGCTGAATTTTTATCTATTAGATCAATGGTTCTTAACCCCTGGGTCGCGACCCAAAATTGGGTCGTGAAACCATTTGGAGTGGACCGTCAAAGATCTTCCATTGCTTTCTGTATCCATATATATCATTCCTCCTAGCAGCCCGTTTAATGCTAATGATCTGAGAGCTTATTTTCATTTATGTATTAAATTCCTATTTATTTTATTACTTATTACAAGTGAGCTATTGGAGGAAATGGGTCGCCGGAACCAGAATTTGGACCGCAACCAAAAAAGGATAAGAACCACTGTATTAGATCCAAGCCATGGGGTGAACTTGTAGAGTCGTTTTTTTAAATTTTCTCTGTTTTCGTCATTTTTTTCTCATAGCTTCACTGTTACTCTTCCACCTTTCCGAGTCTTTTGAGGGATTGTTTGATTCATTTAGCGTGGTCGTTATAACTAACGATCCATTTGAAGTTCCAGGAAACCGTCGCTCACCCGCATCAACACTCCTCCGTTCGACAATTCCACGTTGCCCATCACCTCCACGCCCTCACACTTGCCCAAGGCCCCGGAGAGGTTACCGTCTTACATGGATCTTATACGCGAGGAGGACACCACGCTGTCGCCCATCTTGAAGGATTCCATGTTGGAGACGGAGAAAATCCTGTCCTTCCCGAGCGTGTCGGAGAACGAAGTGGCAGCGTGCGATTCTTCCGACGCACCCGTCGAGATTCTCTTTCGCCGTCCGCTTCCGAACATGCTGAACACCAATCCATTTTTTGCGAGGTCGCAGAAGCGCCTCAGGGTCTGAATCTGCCTCTCTCTTCCTATGCCGCGCGTCGAACAAGTGGCTCGTTTTTCTTTATAAATATGCCAGCCTCTACTTTTGAATGTCGAATCGTGACGGCATATCGAAGTGGGGCTTGGAACGAGTCAATAGTCACCAGAAACACATTAAAATCGTTTTGTATTTTTGTATTCGTTACGGAGGAGGATTGTGTTCCTCATCGTGTTATTAAAGACGGACACCGTTGAAACTTTTCCGCTGCCACGAGTTTTATTATATTGTAATTTTGTACTCTCTCTCTCCTTAGCGGTTGGTGCTGATGTGATATTGAAATGTGTGCTCAATCTACCTGTTATATTTTGTTGTATATGTAATCGAGTAAAATGTGTATATTTGCAGTAAATGATTGAAAACCGATTAAAGCAAGAAAAAAGGAAATCGTAGGTGTTGTGGACTTGGAGTGTTACCCTTTCCAGGAAATAGTGTTATTTTTCAGAAAATGCTATCTTGGCTGTTTCCAGTGTCTTCAGTGAAGAATTAAAAATTCCAGACGGTTTATCATTTCGTCTCTGTGAAGCAAAAAGGATTACAATTTTTTGAAAACATTTCCTGTGAATACGTTTTTGATGGGTATATTCTTATAATGAAAAAGACCAAATCCACTTTTGTGTTAGCCTCTCCTTTCGATTATTTTGTTTACCGTCTATGTCGTTTTCTATAGTCTGGGGAAAAGGTGACTGGTGGAAGCTTTGTTATATTTGTTCATTTACTTTAAGCAACCGTATTTGAATAGAATGTTATCAATTTCTGGCCTCTTGTACAGTAATGTCTTAATTCAGTTGATAATTTTCTTGGGGGCATTACGTCGCGTTTGTGTTTCGTCTACGGTGCAGTTGGCATCTTCAGTTCGAAGTGCATTGTCGGCCAAACAACTGAAAACGCTACAAACGCGACCTAATGCCCCGGAAGAAAATAATCATTTGACGCAATCCAACCGCTGTGGAATACTCGGTTCTAAGCATTTTAACTTGAAATTATATGTTGAAATAAAAAGTATATTCAATTTGAAGGTCATGCAGTGCTGCGAATTTAACATAAATTCATACATTTTTATGAAAATTTTGATAAAATGTTTAATATTGAAATTTTACCATATAAACAATTTAGACTAGATTTAATCAATTCGGCACCTCAGAATGTATAGGTAACTTAACGATTTAAACTCTAATCCAGCACGAAGAAGAATTTGCAACCATCGATGCGGCCCACCTTGTTGGAAAAGGTTGAGCACCACTGCTGCAATGGATCTTTTCACGTTTAAATAATTTCTTTATTTAAAAGTAATGAAACTTAGAGTATTCTTATTGTATGTGACATATAAAATGTCAAATTACATTATGCAATTATCAACATATTTTAATGATAATCATTTTACTCGGATGAATGAGAAACAAACAGCAACTTTGATACATGTTGAGAAACCTCGCAAAATATTCAACAAGAATTTTTTTAATACTTACCTCGGGTATCTTCAATAGCCAAAACGAGATTGGAGATACTTGAGGCAAGTGTTTTTTAAGTTCTTGTTCTTGAATTTTTTCAGCCACAGCACGAGCACGACATTTCTCTGTTGAGTCGCAAAATATAATTTTAAATTAAATAGGTTTTGATGACAGTATTCCGCACCTTTTTTAGTACGATCCTTGTAAAACAGACGTATAACGCAAGTCTTTCTTTTTCAACTTAGCTGATTACTATTTGTGTCTGAAAACTCGACTTTCACATTCGGCATTCGCTGGAGAAAATCACGACGCAACATCACCGGACGTACTCCAGTATTCGGGTAAATCACGCAAAAAAATACGTGATATGAGTATGTGGGTGTACTACGTTTTGTTCTTTTAAGGTTGGTTTAGTTCTTAGAAAAAAGTATCCTTCGATACTGCTCGTCCTATTAGCGGCACAAAACGGTGCGTTTAAATCCGGTATGCACTGGGTTGCACTGTTGAATATGAATTTCACGTCAAAAACGTCCTCAAAAAAATACGGCACGACCGCGAGACAAAGCAGAAGATTCAGAAGCACTTTCTGTGGACAATGTCCGGACCGATCTCTTCGTATTCTTTCCTGGTTATCCACATCTGTTGGAATGTCGGTAGGGCGGCTAGTATGGAGCCTCCTATCCAGACGGAGTATTTCCTCTCCGGCGGAGCTATTATCTTCACCGGTATTTTGGGCGGCGCCAACGCGGAGATCTCCTTGTGGAGTCTCTCCGGTAGACCGGGAAACATGGTGGTCCCTCCGGTCAGGACAATGTTGGAGAAAAGGTCTCTCCTAACGTCGCGCTCGCAGTTATTGATGGTGTCGAAGATGGTTTGGTGGATTCCCTCGGCTTCCATCCCCTTCAAGGCGGGGTCGAACAGGACTTCCGGGACTCGGAATCTCTCGTCAGATATCTTGATCTCCTGAAGATAAATGTAAAAAAAAAAGAATAAGGATCCAATGCGATCGTACGAGTAACTTGCGACGTACTGTGTAAATATCAGTGATAATGTTCCTCCGTCTTGGAGAATCGTATACATATTCTTCCACGTGAGAAAAGTTTTTGATCCTTGAATAAACTGAGATTTTTAAAATGGGAGAAACGATGGGGTTGAATATTCATTCATGGAAACTTTTCCGAAAACAACATTCCCAACTCGTGAATAATAATAATAATATTTTATTTATCTGTAGATGGTACAAACCACAATAGGTATCGTCCGAAGTACATAAATCACGAACAAAAATGTTATATAAGCAAAGTGATTTTTTAATGTTTTGGTATTAAAAACTACAATTCCATATTCAAGTCACAGAGAATCGTTATTTATACTACTAATATTATATCACGGTAATATTACTTTATATATGCGAAGAATTTTAATGTTTATTAATAGATAACAAGAATTGAGTCTCAAAAGTTAAACGTTTACATTCATAGCTGGAATTCGTTCACCCTCAGAGAAAATGGAAATTTAATCTCGTATCCTTCATCTTATGCATACCAATCAACACTTGATTGTTACCCTACACGCAGATTCGATTTTCAAGATGAGAACAATTGTATTAATACCACTGGCTTGACTCTCCAAAAACACTAATGACCAAAAGCGGCGATTAGATATGATTTTATCGCGCTTAAATTTACCATAAGACGTTCTTTCTTGAAAATTTCTAAATTATTTATGTCCATCGATAGTGATACAAATGCTCGGGAAATTATTACATTCGTCCCTTATACGAGACTTTAAAAATTCATCTAATTACCAATAGTTTTGTAAGGAAATTTTCAAATCGACACTCGTGTTTTCACTGCACCAAAATAATTATCTAATACTACTAATTTCCTTTGTGATTGATTTAACAATTTTGTTAACATTTCGCTCCATAGAAACAAACAAAATAAATTTTACATTTAAATATTAAATACTGTTGTATTCTAGTACTAAATTAATTTCCTGAAAGTTTACATTTAAATATTAAATAGCCCGAATAGTAAATATCCCGACTTTCCATAGAAATAAACAAAATAAAGTTTACATTTCACCGTTATGAAGATTTGTTCGCCAACGCAGCTTAATCACTAACATGCGTACAGCTGGTCAGGATTATTTTAACGAATGGGTGCAGCAGTTGGGTAATGGTACGCTAACAAATGAGCATCAGGAACTTGACCCAGAGCTTATTGAATTACCTGAAGCTATGATTGAAAACAACAATCTAATTTAATCAATGTACGGTGATCATATTGCAACCAACACAGATTGGTTGTAAAATAATTGCAAAATAACTTGATCGACGCAGAAATTATTACGGGAAGTAACAAAGGAGAACGAGTGTTTATTCCACGCATTAATTTGATAGCAAGTGACAGCAGTTTACCTTTCACCATGCGAAGATGCCAATTTCCAGTCATTTTGGCTTTTGCAATGACAATAAAGTTCAGGGCCAAACATTTGATCATGTTTACTTTCATGAGTCTGTATTTGGACATGTTCAACTCTGCGTGGCCCTCACAAGAGCAAGAAATTATAAAAATGTGAAAGTATTTATACAAGACACCAATTATCAAGGAAAGCTTTTGATGAATGAAAAAACATTCACCAAGAATGTGGTGATTAAAGAGCTCTTAAAGTGACTTTTTCATCCGATCAAGATGAATTGTCTTCCCGTCATTTTTGACGGGTTTCCACTAGTCATGAGATAATTTGTTTAGAATTTGACGTGGGTTTTAGCCGTAACTACCTTTGAATTTCAACATCGTATACTGTCAAAATTATCTCCTCTTTTATTTCCACTCACCTGTCCATCAGGTAACATGTAAGTCTCCTCCATAGAGGAACATTCCGCTTTTTTCGTCTCTTCTTCGAAGTCTAAAGCGACGTAGCAAAGCTTTTCTTTGATGTCACGAGCGATTTCCTTCTCGGATGAAGTGGTGAACATATGTCCCGATTCCATCAAAATGCGGGTCAAGGCGTTGGTCAAGTCGCGACCTCCTAAATTCATCCTCGAGATTGCGTGAGCCATCGAGTAACCTGCCAAATTAGAAGAAAATTTTTAACATCCTTAAATTTTTACTAAAAAATTGATTGCACCCGAGTAATATCAGGAAATCCTAAAAATAAGCTTTAATTCTTTTTATTCCACAAATACCCTTAATTTTATGCAGCCATAGATTCGTTGAGTCAATCTGCTAAGTTTATCCGTAAACACACGTTCCGCGACATCATAATAAGTGGTGTTGTCTACCACAAAGTGATATATGTTTTGCCGAAACCTCCTGAAGAGATGTAAACATACCATGAAGAATGACGGGCCAAATACTCTTCCCCAGGGGCGGGGTGCAATTACCCATCCACCCTTTTGAATCCGCCTCTGACAACGACCCTATATTATGAAAATCCTATCAAAACCTACCCCTAACCCTACGGAAGCAATCTGCGGTGCAGAATAAAGGAATGGGATTAAGTATGCAATCAGTGGAGGGTAATAGGGACATTCAGCCCCCCCTCCAATTGAATAAAATACGCAAATAGCGGTGTATAAATATTTTCTGAAAAATGGGGGAAAATAGTGGTCTAGTGATTAAAAACAATTATCCTGCGTGAAAAAATAAAAATTGCGGTGAATAAGTATTTTCCGAAAAATTGGAGAAAAACTAGCACGAAAAATGAAATTTTACACGATAAAAATTGTTAAACAACGCTGGTCTCGAAACCCCAGACCGTACATCGAAAGCCCTACTCATTATTCACTAGGCTACGGTCGCTAATGAACGAAAGAGCAAAGTTACTGTAATTTATTAAGATTGGCCAATTTATGTACTTTTTAATTAATTATTTCTCTTAAACTAAAAGGCGTTGGTCCCTAATTCCGAAATGGTATTTTTTTGACCTAAACTTTCCACTGGTAGAAGATGAATCAAATCTGAGAGTCACACTCCGTAGCCTCTCCTTGTCAGGTAACTCCAATAGCCACAACAAGGTTATAAAAACCATTTATAAACATTTTGTGGCTGTAGGAGATACCTGATACAAGTACTTTTTAAGTGCTTGTGCTTGATTTTTTTTCAGCTATAAGACGAGCTCGATAATTCTCTGCCGAACTTTGAATGTTGTTTAATGCCATTAAATAAAAACGTCTCTGAAAATATGTTTACCGATCTTAGGATAGGATTCTGAACGTGCTATGTGCTTCTTATTAGTAGGTATGAATTCGCCCGAGTTAGGCTTACCTTCGTATATCGGTACGGTATACGTAACGCCGTCTCCAGAATCGAGCACGATCCCTGTGGTCCTTCCTGTTGCGTAGAGCGATAAAACGGCTTGAATACCGACGTAAATGGCTGGAGAGTTGAACTTTTCGAACATTATCTAGAATAATAAAGTCTTAACTAAATGGGTTGGAAAATTAGCAAAATTTTATTCACCAAACTCTTCTCGTAAATTTGCTTGAAATTATTCGCGTAACATACGCGAACTTCAATTTTGCAGTGGATCGTTGTTTTTTTTACCGTATCAAGTTTACTGTGCTTTTTAAGCCATGTTTTTTAGAATTATTTCTCGGACCAAGCCTTCGTTGGTAAGATTTTTAAATAAACCTGTGCCAGAAGAAATGGTTTTTCTTTACTTGCATGTATTTTACTTTTTATATAAGATTTGGTTTTTAAAAAATCCCGACGAGGAAAGATTTAAAGTTTTAGTCTTAACGGCACTTTTAGTGATAAATATTTTAAACCTTCCGTGTTTATATATATTTCTTGGAATAATGGGATAAATTTTCTTTAGGTTAAAAAATATAACAATATATTGCACGAATTTTGAGTGGCATATACTAATCAGATTAAGTTATAAATTGATAGACAATACATAATTGGTGTTATTTCACGCAACTTTTAAGAGTACAAAATTTTTAAATTTATTTCCACTTTTTAATGCCTATCGTACAGGGTGGCCCAAAAGTCGCGCCCCATAGGGATTTACATAAACTAGTCCCGTAGGATTCTGAATGATGACTAAAATAATATTTTTACTACAATAATGTCGTTACTAGAACGATTTTTTTTACTAAAATAACTAAATATTCGAACATTTATTTTGCTTTTTTTCGTGTATTAATTAAAATCACTAAGTAATTACCATTTGTTATGATTTTTCCTAGTATTAATTAAAATCCCTATGGGGCGCGACTGTTGGACCACCCTGTATTAGACGTAGGCACACTAATTTTTTAAAAATCCTTTCGTTATTTTAATCATATCTGCACTCACATTAGCCATTTTCACCCTGTTTTCCTTCGGGTTCATTGGAGCCTCCGAGATCAGTATAGGATGTTCCTTTGGCTCAATTCTCAGTTCGATGTCGAACATGTGTTTCCAAACCTTCTCCATCTCATCCCAGTTTTTCACTATTCCGTGTTCGATCGGATAAACTATCTTGTGGATTCCCCTCTTAATCAGGGCGGCGTCTCCGTAAAGGTCTCTCTTTTGGACAGAGTTCATCCTTCTCTGTTGAAATGAAAAATGATCGAAGAATCACGGCAAATTAGATAGCTACTCCCATGGATCGTGGGGGGAGGGGGGACGACCTTTTCTACATGGTGGGTCGCATCGGTGGCAGTGAATACTTCGGTGGGCCGCATTGAAAATTGTCAATGCTTCGGCGGACTGGATTAAAATTTTAATCGGAAATTACCTAGAGGTTCTTAGGCACCATATAGGTGAAAATCAAGTTAAAATTATGTTTTTAGGGTTTATATTCAATACTAAAAATCATGATGGAAAACCTTAAGCAATGTCTTTGAGAAAAGATTAAACAACTTTTAAAAGAACTTGTTCGAATTGAGAAGTATTTATCAAGGATTCCTAATTGAACGCTAGATATTTTAACAGATTTTTCTAGATAAAAAATAATATTTGGTAAGTAAATCAAAATGAAAAATATTTTGAAAACTACGCAACACTGGCGACGGATCGCATCCGGCCCATAGGTTAGACACCCTTGCCATGTCCGAACTGTTTGTATGTCAAAGGCTACTTTCATTCTGTAAATTGTCTTTCGGTCTGCTGATTTTTTTAACATTTACATACGGTATTGTAACTAAAAGTTAAACGCAAAAAACAACCGTAAAGGAAGCATTTATTATACACCGTTCATGAAAATCGACAAAATAAATAATTGATGATTTTATTTAAATTTCATCTTTATTTAAACGATTATGGGCGCGTTTACATTGTATATTTTCCGCCAGTGATTGATAATTGGGGCTTGTAACTCGAAACCGAGAGACGTAAACAATCTTCAAGACGTTCATCGCTCACTTCTGGTTTTCGATTTAATTAGGCTCATATTAAAAATATTGATGCACAATAAATAAGTGGAAGGAAAATATGCTTTAAAAATAAATGCAAGTTTTTTATATTTGAAAATTTTCAGAAATATTTCGCTGCATCCGCGGGCAACACCAAACTTCCTAAAGGGCGACGCGACGTAATGGACATCCCTGCCATAGACAGTAAGCGATCCCAAGGAAATATGTTTTTGTCTTTATTCTATTACTTGAACATAAAATGAAGTCTTTTAAACGCATTTTCTTTTAACAGGTTGTAATTAATTTCATTTAACTTATAAGGTCTCCATACAAATTACCTAAGCTGAAAAAACTTTCTATTTATGCATCCAATAGACCTTTTTGCGAGCCCCGCACCACCCACAGCGATCTATAGTAATCCCGCACCCCACCAAAATTTTTTCAATGGTTATTAATGTTTTTTAAGTTTAAGGAATTATTAAACGTATAGTATTTAAAATCAGATATATTTATTACAAACTACATTTTAAACTCAACCTTTCCTCAATTCAAGACACAATAAGATTGTAATACAGGTGAGGCGACGGTTAGGCGCCTCACGAAATTGGCTGTAGCATTTTATTACAATGGAATCCTATCTAACAATTCTATAATAGTTTTCAAGATTGTTTCTTTTTAAACAATTTTTAATGCTGCATTCGTCTCGAATTTCAAAATAACCTCTCTGTAGCGGACTATCTCAGCCTTCTCACGCAAAGTAGGACCGAGAGAATGACTTTGTTATAAACGTAATTAAAGGCGGAAAAAAAATAGCGACAGTATGTCTGGGTACGGCAGTTTAAATCGCTTTGTAAACAGACCTCGAATATTGATTACGGTTTGTTATTTCAAGGAAACGAATGTTCTTCGGTATCTCGCTATATATCTAATAAGAAACGTGGGCGCATGAATATACACACTAGGACGGCAGCTGGTTAGTATGGGTGGTTCAAAATGTCCTATCTAAAAAACTAAATAAATAAATAAGTCAAATTGCAAGATGTTCCCACCACACACCCTGGACCCCTTCCCGCACCCCCTGGACAATCTTCCCGCACGCCCTAGGGGTGCGAGCACCCCAGGTTAAGAACCCCTGCAATAGATTATTTGGGTTTAATGGCCGTAGCCAGGGCCGGCCCGAGGTACCGGCGAACCGGCTTCCCGGGGCACCAAAATCTTGGGAGCGCTATTCCGACCATCTATCTATGCATTGCTTGCAAGTGAATAAATACTGGACACCGATTTATATTGCCAAACAGGCTGGAATCTTTATGGCATACATTCTGATTTTATTTATCTATAATCTTTACAGAGCAATGTACTTCGTAATTATCTCAACAAACGTTTACAGAAGGGGACGCTAATGTTATCTCGCCCGGGGCGCCAAAATTTCTCGGGCCGCCCCTGGCCGTAGCAATGACCTAAACCGTTTATTTTCTCATTTAAGCACCGGAAATCGAAAATAAAATACAATATAGCGTTAATTATTTCTTTTGAAATCGAAATGTTTGCTTTGATATTTAGAGTAAAATGTCACTTAAGAGCAACGTAAAATAGATTGTTATTTCGAATAAAATGTTACAAACCAATTCAATCGTATTTACGCTACAATACGCCCGTGAGTATTGTGGAAACACGATATAATTGATATAGGTTTACTCGTAGTTCATTGGCTACCCTCCATTATATTTCGATTAACGAAACAAAAGTGATAGTCCAATCTAGATTCGTCCACAGTTACACGGAGTAATCAACGTTCTGCTGTATGTTTCTGGCAATAAAATGAAATGCGCTGTTAAAGTGAATCATAGCAGCTTTTAAAAGACGCGAAAGTGATGAGGAGAAAGATAAGATAAATCCATTCATTCACACTTACAATTAGCGTTTTATAGATGTTGTAATCTACTGTCGCGTGATGTATCTTGTCAACGCCCACATTTGTTAAATTTATCACTGTGCTAAAACTAAGTTAATAGTTACATCCTATCGATAGTTTGTGACGACATTAAATGATAAAGCAATTTCATTGTCATTGTTATAGTCTGTTGCTACATTAAAAATTAAATTAAACGCTCAAAAAATGTTTAAAATAGATTCTGAATAGGATTTTATGCAGCTGACATCGAGTTAGGATCTGGAGACAGGTCATTGCATAACAAAGAGATCCCCGAACTATGACCTCTGGGACGATTGTCTGCATTGGGCTTTCATACGTGTCCGCGATGACAAATATATATTGAAACGCGCAAATTGGTAGGAAAATAACTTCGCTCATAGTTTCAGAGCATATGTTTTTCCAGTCTTTAAGCAACCACGCCTCCATACTCCTACATCGACTTATCTGCGGCTGCTTCTCCTTTCGTGGCGGGCACAGCAGGACGGTCTAGACATCACTTCTTCAGTTCGAAAATGAAATGTGGAACAAGCGATAGGTTAAAATTTCACTTATGTGATCTACTCGATCGTTTTATGACTACATTATCGATCTATATAATTGATTTCACTACGTTTAACGTCAAATAAAGTTACCGACGACATTAATGCTCTGTTAACTAACCGAAACGTGGGTCACTTATGGCACTCCGTGATATTTTCGAGTTGATTTTAACGTTATAATTTTTAAAATCTTATGTCCAGCACATGACTTTCTCCAATGAGAGTAATGGATATGATTTCTCTCGACATCAGCGTCCTCGAGAGTAGTTATCGAAAGTTACTCGCGTGAATAATATTTAAACGCGGAATAATTTTCACGGTGGAAAATACTTGGAATCACTTGCCACATCGAAAATGCAATAAATAATCGAAATTGATATATGTTGCTATGGATAAGAAAATATCGATTCGAAAGTAAAATCACCTCCGATAGCGTAGGCATTTCTATCATTGATTAGAAAATTTTATCATAGCAACGGTAACAATGGTATCACTTGGCGACGTACGTACGTAACAAGTTCAACCAAAAATCGAAATGTCTCTTAAACAATCAATATTATGAAAAACTGTTTCAAACAAAACTTTTAGAAAACTATTTTCTCTGTAACTTTAACAATGATAAATATTTACATAAATTATGTCCTAAAGGAAATATTTGGAAAAAACGGAAAAACGACAATAAGAAAACCTCCACTTCCGGTTGACTGGTTTCAGCCAAAACTTTTTCAGAACTTTTAATTACCAATAAAAATCTTAAATGTAAAGTTTTGTACCGATCCGATCCTTAGTTTCTTTAGTTATAAGACTCACCCCGAAGAGCAGTTTTCCGACCACCGTAGGGAACACCGATCTCGGCACATCTTCTCCCGCGAACCCGGCCTTGCACACCCCGGAGCCGTTATCCACCACAATGGCCACATTCTCGTTTTCGCACATTTTTCCCGGCGTGAAAAATAAAAAGTCCTCAAAAAGAGGCTATAAAACGTCGCCCCACCTCGATTCTTAGCGGCGAAGTAGCACTCGTGAAAACTAGCGAGGAGAATGTCGCGTGCATATCTAAAGAGAGAGAGAGAGACGGAGACAAAGAGAGAGAGGAAGATAAGGGTTTTTTTTTCATGCGCAATCCCCTCTCTCCTTCCTTTTTCTTATAGGCCGACCGAAGATAATTGCGAATTTATCTACGCATTCGCGATATCGCAAGACAAGTGAAATACTGGTTCGAGGAACTTTAAAAGATAGTGAGTGATATTCTCGGCTGTTTTTGTTCCCAAAGCAATTTTATTTTGTAATGTTTGTCGGTATGGGCAGAGTCGGCCAAGCACTGAAAGGGGCCCGGATGCGAATATCAATAGGGAGGGGGGCGATAACGAACGATTTATGAAACCACAGTTTAATATGATAACTTTTACGGAGTGTTTATTTATCGGAAATCAGTTTGTAAGTGATTTTTTAGCAAATTTTTTTGCAAAATTTACACTCGATACTTGAATAATTGAGGACTTCCGGGGCCCGGATGCCTCGCATCCTCCCATTGGCTGGTCCTGGGTATGTATGAGAATATGGTTTTTTTAACCATATACGGATGATTCCTCGAGAGTTTTAATGCTTATATTTGATGACTAATAAGAGGTTTTGTTGGTCTCGTAACGAGACAATTTTCTTTATTTATGGGTTGGTTGCAGTATTTTTATTTTAGGCGATTAAATGCCCGCGACAAAAATTTATGGGGCTATTATCTCAGAATTTCTTTTTTATATCCGCTGTTTTATTTGCCATTTTAGGCTTTTCGGCTCTTTATATATATATATATATATATATATATATATATATATATATATATATATATATATATATATATATATATATATATATATATATATATATACATATACACACAACTCATACACATGTCCTCGACGCATGAAAGAGTAATTTCGACTCGAGTGCTCTTTTATTTTAACGCAGAAGATGACGCTTCGACCAGAGTGGTTTTGAATTGTGTGCGTGTGTATTGAAGATGGCAATTGGTTCAATCCTCTATTTCAAGTACTTCTCGTTATCCGTACTCTTAAGATTGCTAATATAAATAAGTACGTATAGTACATTTTTCTAGATCGTCTTATTTTAGTTGATCGATAAATTCTTTATTCGTTTTATCACCTTGAATTTGATTTGTTTCCAAACCAGAATAAAGTCTGTTGCTATGATGCCAAGAAAATTTTTAAAAAATTTCTGCCTGTCGGAATCTACCGAGCAAATTGTTAATCAAAACGTCTTCTCAATTCCAGAATGTTCTTTTTTCTTGCGAGAAGGCTCCGTTTTCCTTTAAAAACACAAAAAATGATGGGTTATTATCCTATATTGCTTGGTTTCGCTAACCCCTCTTCAAAAACGATAGCGATTCGATTAATTTTGCGTACTAATGAAGCGGTTTTACATTAGGTTAACAAAAAAAAAGATTCAGATTCTCATGTTTGCTAGAGCCCGTGTGAAGCGTATAAGCCGTCTTCCAAAGGCATGCCGTAATTCTTAAGTGATCCCAGTAATAAGACGTCCACTTATAACCTGATTACATCATCAGGCAACCTCGCTCTCACAGTATCTCTTCACGGTTGAATCACGATTTGCTTAGGTCGTTTTCCTCGACAAGATTCGAGAAGGCACATTATAGCATGTAGTTGTGATAAAGAATCGTCAAATGATAAAATAAAAATGATCGCGTAAAAAACTATGCCGCTTTTAGTTTCACGTCGGAGGACAAAAAACGTCGCCGATCCAGGCTTTTGAGTAGAACGCTGAAGTTTTTCTCATTCATTTGCGCGGCAGATATCGAATATACAACCGAAAAGAGAAAGCGTAAACATAAACATCGTTTTTGTCTCAAAATAAGCTCTAAAGACGCGTTAGACATTAAAAATGAATTCCCTTAAATGCTAAAAGTGATGAGAATTGCAGTGCACACACATCGTACGCAGGGCCGCTTCAAGGCAATGGTGGGCCCTGGGCAAAGTATGAGCTTGGGCTCTACTTTTAAAAAAGGAACTATTTCCTTGTTTGATTTATAAAACGATTTTAAACAGACGGTGCGAAACTTCTACACACACACACACACACGTGTCGTACGCCATAAATCTTATGTCTTTTGCGTATTTCATATTTATTTATGTTGGTTTATGTTACCCACGTCATATCTTGATCTAGTTACTTTCTCCATACATAGCATAGGGAAAGTATTTTTTCACGGAAAAATTCGATTTCGAGATTTCCAGGGAAATACACGTTTTGAGGTCCATAGTATAATAATGCTATTAGAGAAATTCTTGTAGAAATGGAGCACTATAACTTTGGCCAATATATTTGTTTCTCATATATTATACCTTTTCTTGTGTAACCTATACTAGAAAAGACTATTTCTGATTAAATCCTATGAAAAAGAGTTAATGTTTCCCCTTGGTTCGTCTATCCATACTCAATCCCCCTAAAAAAAATGGAATGAGCGACATAAAAAAGAAATGTTAAAGAAATTCTCTTCTGTAGTGTACGTCAACTCCACTTTCTGCGAGAATTAGCCGGAAAGTAGTCGAAAGTTCAATGTTTGAAAAATTCTTTGTAAATGAGAGGTTTAAAATGAAATGTACTGGGCCATACTGCACGTATATAAGGAATTGGGTTAATAATAACGAGGTTAGGGAGGCTGCAATACCAACGGGAGAAGCGACTTCTGAAAACAAACCCAATGTAAACATTCGTGTGGATTGTGGTCATGGTTACAAGTTATAACTTAATTTTATTCCGTTCAATCGGGAACGATAAAACTTCTTTTTCATTATGATAGCCGTTATGATTTATCATAGGTAATAAGAATAATACGCCATAATAACTATTTCTTGGAAACGGAACATTTGTACACAAATAATTTCGCCAAAGCAAATACATATGTATATTAACCAATAATTTAATACTTTTTACTCAATTGATGCCGATACTTCTGAGTATCGATGCTTGACGATCAATACCCAGTAAGGTATCGATACTTATTACCGATACCTTTCCAGATACGCAATATCGGTACTTTCAATCGATATCGCATCCCTAGTCACATCAGATTTTTTTATTGAAACTAGAATACTAGAGTATAAACAAGTAAAATTGGATCAAATTTTATTACCAATAAAGCACGATTTAAAACGAAATTTGTTTATGATGGGAAATGTGAAGACAGGTGAAAAAATCTGCTAAGATCGGGAATCGAACCCGGGTCTTCCACTTGCCGGGCGGATATTCTGAATTATTATTAATGTCTTTCAAGAATGGATTGCCCAAAATTAGTACGCACTGCCATATTTTACCAATTGATCGGACCATAGTAGCTCCTTCGACGATAACTTTCCTGAAAAACTTAGATCTCATCTAGTGGTCGATTATAAGTCCATTTTCAAGAAAGTTATTCTTTAAATAAATAATACAACTTTTTGGTGACTTCGTTATACAGTTCGTTATCGTGACTATCAGAAACATTTCCTGTGAACTATACGCGGTCCATATTCTTCGTATTCCTTTTTGGAAATCCACATATTTTTGAAAGTTGAGAGAGAGGCCAGAATCGAACCCCCGATCCATGTCGCGTACTTCCTCTCCGGCGGGGCAACGACCTTGACAGCAACGTTCGGAGGGACTAACGAGGTCAGTTCTATGTTCATCCTTTCTGCCAATCCGGGAAACATTGTCGATCCTCCGGAGAGCACAACGTTCCCAGCCAGCGCCTTCCTGATGTCGCGGTCGCAACTTATCAAGGAGTTGTACACCATTTCTTGGATGCCGTTGCTTTCAATGCCGAGGAACGAAGGTCGGAAGAGGGCTTCCGAGGCGCGGAACCTCTCGGTGTCTATGGTGATGACCTAAACAGAG
The DNA here is from genome assembly GCA_036926305.1 of Uropetala carovei. Lineage (NCBI taxonomy): Eukaryota > Metazoa > Arthropoda > Insecta > Odonata > Petaluridae > Uropetala > Uropetala carovei. The sequence goes on along the minus strand of JAXCHB010000065.1, from coordinate 14,221,600 downwards.
AGGATTAGAAGATGCGTTGGTGTGAGAGTATAGGTAACTAGTAGGGGTAATGCACGTGAGAAACTCGGCATTAATTAAGGGTAGTTGCAGTTAAAACGCCTTAGATTTAGGAGTTGATATTTCATTTTTCGTCTCCGGAAAAGTGGTGCCCTTGACAGAGCGGCGGGGTAGAAATACTGGGATGTGTAACTGAACTTTTACAAATCTACTACCTTCATTAAACATCACAGTTCACATCTTCAAAGCTGTGCACGCCGCATAAAATACTCTCGCGGGCCGTAAGTTGTACGCCCCTGCTCTGACCGCATTCAGGCCTACTAACGCGTTTAGTCGTCCTCGATATCCTTTTTACGGAAGATTAGTGTCGTGCTTAGTTAGTTCTTCCTAAACTGGATGCCGCAACAGATTTTTAGTGGCGTCGCGTAAAACGCTGTTATATAATCAACTATTTTATTGTTGACTGGCCATCGGGGCAGTAATTTTTCTTGTGTTACATCGATGGTTATGTAGTGCCAACAAAAGAATATGTCCAAAACAAATACGTCCTTCATGCATTACATTCTGCTTATCTACGAAAGGGTACCACGCCGACAAAAATGCTGGGAACCACATCGTCGAGTGTCGTTACACGTAAAATAAAAATCATGTCATTTTGAGTCAAGATATTTTTCATTCTTTTCCTACGTCATCTGACTTATTCTCAAAGAATTCTTTGCTCAGTTCTTAAAGTGTTACAACAGTTCCCAATGCGTACATATGATTACTTGCCTGTCCGTCCGGCAATTGGTACTGGTTTTCGACGTCGGATCTCGTGCGTGCGTCTCTCATCTCCTGGTCGAAGTCTAGGGCCACGTAGCACATCTTCTCCTTTATTTCTCTGGCTATTTCCATCTCTGCCGTCGTGGTGAACGAGTAACCCTTCTCGGACATTATGGTGGCCAGGTATCTGGTCACGTCGCGGCCTCCCAAGTTGAGTCGCCTTATGGAGTGCTTCGTGGAATAACCTGCATGTAAACGAGGTTGAGTTTTATTCCAAGTTGTAAGTAAAAATAATTAAGTTTTTTTAAAAAGAAACTGAGTTTTTTGCGCGGCCGTGAAAAAAATCCGATGATTACTAATTTACGTATGGGGGATTTTTCTCAGTCACATATTTGTGTGCATGTTCATGTTAAGCAAGTTGAAAATGGTTTTCATTCAGAATGATTTTTCCCTGCCACTTGCCGTCTTAGCTCAAAAATCTACAGGGAGACATTTAGCATGGTTTTGCCCAGTGGCGGAACTGCAAACTTTCGCCCCTCTCTCCCCGCGAAAATAATTTTTGAGTCTTTCATAATTCGCCGTCTGATGTAATCTGCAGGTCCTTTTAACTCTACCGTACTCCTCCCGCGGTTTCGGAATCTGCTGTACAGTAATACCTCGTTATTCGCGGATTTGGTTATTCGCGAGCTCCTCCCACCCATCCCCCACTCTTGAAATTATTCTAGGCGCTTGCGTACTCGCAACCATGGCTCCAAAAAGAAAACCATCTGGCGATGGAAATGAGAAAGAACCAAAAAGACAGGCGATGACGTTAGCGCAGAAAATTCAAGTCCTTGACAAACTCACAAGTGTTTTAAGCGTCTGCCGTGGGGAGGCTTTTCAGTGTTAACCAATCTACAGTGTGTTCGATCAAAGTAAAAGGAAAAGATATATCGTCGTATTCTTCATCATCCTTACTCCACCTTCAAGATTTTATACTATACACTCATTTGAATTAATATAATGTTAGTTGCTATTTTTTTATTTTTCCTTTATTAATTTTTCCCGGTTTTATAGCGTTGAAGCCAAGGAAAATACCCCATGACTAAATTTAGCGATCTTCAGGGATTATTCGCGAATTTCGTATCCATCGCGAATAACGAGGTATTACTACTATAGGTATTATAGTTCCGCTGCTGGTTTTGGTACGTCGCAAAGACTTCTTAATTTCCCTTAAGACACCGCTATCTCTCTATATTTTAAAAACAGTTTTGAGACCCTTCGCAAAAAAGAGGGAAGAGAGTATTTACCGTGAGCAGTATGGTTGATGTTGAGGTGAATGGAGGGCTGAGAACAACTCCCGCGACCTAAGGGTCAGGGAGTGTGCAACCTTTTTCCGATGACAGGCTGCATTAGTATTTCCGAACAATTCTTCGGATCGAATTTAAAGACGCGGTTGTTTCTATTGGCCGCGTTTTAAAGTATCAGAGGGTTGGTTCGATGGGTTCCGCGTCGTACTTAACCCCTTTAAGTGGTCACGCGATATTTTGTAACGAAAGAGTCGCGCGCGGTCATTTTGACCGCATTGGAAAAAATGTTTCCCCTTTAAATAATAAAATGAATGAAAAACAGTTCGCGAGTAGGTGTAGTAAATGAACTGTTGGTCTGTAAATAATTTCCAACGGCTTTGAGGAGAATTGCTATCCAGAATCAAGGCGCGTACGCCGTCCTGCCTGAATGGTGGTGTTGACACTCGTGGCCCGTAGAGCGGCTAGTGTATTTCAATGAAACAGCTTTAAATATATGGCTGCCAGATGGAATAAACTGTGATAACGTGCACTAGGAGATCTAACTGGGTAAAAAATAAATGCCGCTGTGATAATTTAGTTTGGTTTAATTATTCTTAATCCTATGATTACGCGTGCTTCCAGCTGGATGACATTGATTTTAAGTATATCGTTCATAACATAAGGATTAAGCGGGTCAAATAAGAGGGAATGTGGGTATTACGTAGTTCACAAAAAAAGTGGAAACAATTACGAGTAAGTTAAAGAAATTTTTCGGATGGAGCAAATATCCCTAATCTCTTCCGTACGCAGATATTCACACCAATGCATTTTTCGATTTGTCAATGAAATATTTTTGAAAACTGTTTCGCAAAGGTGCCTCATCAGCGCATTCTTCCTACCTTCGTATATGGGAACTATGTGAGTCACGCCATCTCCTGAGTCCAGGACCATTCCAATTCCTCTTCCGGATGCGAAGATGGCGAGCACAGCTTGGATGCACACGAACAAGGCTGGAACGTCGAACGATTCGAACATGATCTGGAAAATCGTCAGGATATATTATTTTTGAGAAGTTCCAGAGCAAGGGAATGCGGTTCCAAAGTATTATCACGTCGACATCTTATGACTTCAGAAGTTTGGACATTGTTATTTAGTCACTGAAGTTTATCTTTATACAAAAACTTTCGGTACCTTGCGATTGTTGGGTTATTGTTGCTTCGGCAGTAATAGAACAAAACATTAGCTTTGAATCGAATTGCATCCAAGCGGCATTACATATATAAAGACCGAACGTAAAATGTCGTCGCCCAGCCTATAATGTATTTTATTTCCAATTCCGTTTATAATTTTTGCTGACTGTTTCAGTGACAGTCCGCCAATTTTTAATTATCCGATGGCTATCGGTTATTATTACTTCCTAAAATACATCATATTATGTCACTGCGTTTGAAGCTATGAAATTGTGGATTCTGCTTACTTTAAGATAAATTTAGTTATAAATTTCCCTTTTACAGAATCGTCTTTTTTATTGTAACATTTGATAATTTTTTTAATTGAATTAAATCGGTACCATAAATACGCGTTAATATTACAGCTGATTTATTTCCTATCAGAAAGTAGCTTTTACCGGTGCGCTGCAAATTGGCGTAATATATACATAAAAATGTCAGGTTTCCTAGCGAAGATTCTTGCTGATTTTCTTTCCACACTAGCGAATAAATTCCAAAAGGCTTTGCGAAATTTTTCCTTCGAAGTCTATGCTTCAATGTTTAATTCACACGCTTATTGTTAGTACTCTTTAGGAAAGCATCCACCGATTCAATTGCGACGCATATTTATTTTGGCAACGTTTTCTGCGAGTGAGTAGTTTCTCTGACGCTTACTCTTGTCATGTTTTCCCTGTTTTTCAACGGATTGAGCGGAGCTTCGGTGAGAAGTATCGGATGTTCCTCTGGTGGAACCCTAAGCTCGTTGTAGAAGGTGTGGTGCCAGATCTTCTCCATATCATCCCAGTCGGTGACAATCCCGTGTTCTATAGGATAACGGAGAGACAGCATTCCCCTCTTCGTCTCCGCCTCGTTCCCGACGTAGCTGTCCTTTAAGCTCGTTCCAATCATGACCCCCTGAAAATGAACGAAACGTAGGTTGTACCAGATTTGATGAAATAGCGTAGCATTAATGCAGTGTGAAGTTAAGGCATCTATGTGTGGATCCAAAGAATTTCTTGCTGTAACAATCCCTAAATAAATCCCAAGCAACAACCCAGTGTTGTATTCGCCCTTTTCTAATAAATAAATTATTTTTATTTAATTAGTTAAAAGTTTTCTAGAGTAACTTTGACATAATTTACGAGTTTTAAAAGAACATAGTACAACCTTTTCTTTATCTTTCATCATCATCAAGCGTCAGTTTTCTGAAAAATTATAAAAAAATAAATTGGCTTTCCTTTATCTCTTAAGGTAATAATCACAGTTAACATCTGCCACTGCAACTGATAATGTTTTTTTTAATTCAGAATCTTGGGAATTATATCCCAGTAATTTTGTTTATTTTATTTTGGTTAAATCCACTTTTAAGTGTCTCTGATTCGGAATCGATTCTTCCTAAAACATTGAATCAAGAGAATTTATAGCTTTCCTCAAACAGTGAGGAGTATTTCTCAAATTCTTACCAGGACTACACAAGAGGTAACTTCGCTTGTCTATTCAAAATCGACATAGATTAACTTCTACTGCAAACATTAATCGGACAAGAGAATAATATGCTCGTTTCAAAGGCATGGCTGGCAGAATCAACTGTATTATTGCTGAATACGACTTACCTGTAGTTAAAATACGCGTGTGATTTATTCAAAAGATTTATAGCTATAGAAGTTAACTACATGATTTTTTTTATTTGACGTTGACATTTAATTTTATCGTGAAGTTAATCCCTCCAAAACTTAAATTATCGTTGTATTTATTGCCGTTCGATTTCAAATTTCCCTTCGTTAAAATCGACCAATAAAATTGGCCGAAATATGTCTCGGGACTTTTGGTGAGATTAAAGCTTACCTCGTAACGCGGACGTCCCACCGTGGTCGAAAATGTCACGCGTGGAATGTCTTCTCCGGCGAATCCGGCCTTCATGATACCGGAGCCGTTGTCTATCACAACAGGCAAGAAATCGTCGTCACACATTTTGAGAGTTGCTTCATCCTATATTTAAAAAAATATATATAATGTCTCATTATCGCTTATTTTAATCTTAAGTTTGAACCATCGAGATTCAGAATTATAACGTAGGTGTTCTTGAAATACCCCTGTTGATTTTCATTCTCGTTTCTTTATAAGAAAATGATCGTTGGCTCTGGTCTGCTCTTATGTATGTATCCATGTATCAGGATCTGTCAGTAAGAGGGTAATTATTAGATAACATGAGATTTAAGATCCTTATTGAAAAACAAAGCGAAATGATATACAATGACAAAATCTTTCAATCGGGGTGATGACTTTACCTAGAAAATGGACTTATTGCTTAAAATTGCGAAGTTCATATTGACCAGAGAGGGCAGTTATTTCTTTAGATAGTTGCCCAGCTGGATGAGTGAATAATTCCTCGGACCTTCATTCTTAAACGTTAATTTCTTTCATGGGAACTACCTAAAAAGGCTTTTTAAAATGTAGTTACTGCGTTAAAGACCACTGATCCACCTGATATCTCAGGGTTTGCGAGAACATCTAGCCTTCTATGAAATTTAACACGGAAAATTTGGTATTTTTCAATTGAAATTGCTGTCACGAAACTTTAATAGAGCAAATTTTGAATTAATTATTTATATTTTATTTTCAGGTATATGATGTCACAGAATCTCCATGTAAATTCCCGTTCAAGTACGTTGGTGAGCTAGTAACTTCCAATGCGACCCACGGAAGCTTTCGCAACTACGAATGTGGCTCGTCATGCAGACAAGTTTGAAAACTCCTGTACTATCCGACCCTGGCGGGAACTCTTGGAGGTAGGATTATTAACCTTACGATTTTACTCACCGGCTTTGTAATTCCTTTGTGTAATCGAATCAATCGTTGAGACTGTTTGTAAACCACAATTTGAGTTTCGTTTCAAAGGAACAAAGTTTTTATTCGTGCTACAGTAACAAACAGCATTTAAGTAGTTCGTCATTGTACCACCGTGATTAAATGATCGATTATACGGTAAGCGAATGCAAGCCAAATTGATTTCTGTAATGAAATTATACGGCAGAATAAATTATCTCGATGTTTCTCATAATTATGAGCATTGCAACTTTTATGATGACAAATTAGTTTAGAAAACGAGCGAGGGGGAGACATTTCTACCAATAAAGAAAGACGGTTTGGTGACGAAGTCGAAAATTCACCCGCAGAATTTCCAAATGTTTAGTTAGTAAGATATCTTTTAAGCGCGGGAAATGGCACGTAAACGATGTCCGCATAAACTGAACTGAAATCCCGAGATTCGATATAGTGCGTGTTTCCTAATATCGCTTATATAGCTAAACACCCGAAGATGCACCGACATCTTCTCTTCGTATCATTAAATTTTTCAAATTATTCCGGCGTTTTCCCGTTAAATTTGGGTAGTTACTGTAGCTCTAAATCGCGCGTTTCAGCCACTGAGCGAAACCGTTCTCGTATATGATTCGCTCATCAGTATTTTAAAACGTACGCGTTCATTCACTCTTTTTAAAATCTACCGGAATGATCGATGTAATCTATTCGATTGCGAGATTAACTCGATAATCCACATTTTGAACGACTTACCGATTTGTGATCTTTACTCCAAAATGTCGTCGCTCAATTCCTCCTCCGAGATTTTACGCGCCCATTTGCGATCGATATGGCGTCTGTTTGAGAGAATTAAAAAGCGACGATAAAGGTCCGACGAGATCAGAGAAAGAGAGGTAATCTTCCATTGGTCTCCGCTTATCAAAGTGTAAGCGATAAGCTCTAAACACTGGAGATACACAAATTGACAAACTGTGTCTCTCCGATAGGTTGGGAAACACAGGTGCGCACTTCGGATGCAAAGCAGCCGTCATCAGTGGTATTTCAGCGATAGTGGATTCGAGATTATTTTTTTTTTAGAACCCGCCGTGGGCGAATCGCCGCTTTCTGACGAGGCAAAAGTTTCGCCATCCTCAAAAGAAAGCAAAAAGCGAACAAAACGCGTCAGATGGGAAAAGACTGAATATTTTAGGTCAGCGCGTACATTTTAAATGAAATAGTTTTGGAAGATGAATAGTGAGAACAGCATCGATGTTCAGACAATAGTAATTGATAGCAGGCGCGATAAGAGCGTACGATAAAAGACGGATGAATTCTTGATATGGAGCATAGCATGGTATGGATACATAGACTTTGAGCTCTCGACGGTGAGATTTGATAAGATGCCTCGTTGCGTGAGAGCGGCGTAGGAAATGAGTAGGAGCGATGAGTAAACAAATTAATTATGGTTTGGAGTCGAAACAACTTCAATAAATGTGGCGAAATATAGAGATAGGAAATGCTGAGTACTTTTTTGGGGGAGACGATTTTAAGGAAAAAGAATACAATGAAGATGATGGCAAATATAGAAAGGAGGGAACTAATCAGAAAGATTAGGAAAACTACTTTCTAAAGGTAGAATTGGAGTAATTGTCCCGCTGTACATACCGAGAGGTTGGAAAATAGACGATTAGGCAGATTTTATGTATTTATTAATGATTACTTCACATATGGGACTAACACGCTTTTAGCAAAACATGGAAGAAGCAAAATCAGCAAGAATAACAATAAATTAAACAAAAAATATGGGAATGTGAGTTAATGACGTAAATGCCTTCAGTGAAATGGAACTGAGCAAGATAGGAAGTATGTTAAATTAATCATATGTGCTCCATTATTACAAGGATGGTAGGTCATTAATTTTAAGGTAGACCTTGTGACTTCAAACGACGAACAGCGTTAGTAGTCTTCTCAGTCTAAATCATAAAGCAAGTGAGGAATGAAACCCGGCACCGGCATTAGCCTACCCTTATCAAGAAGCCCCAAGGGGACCAACGGCTTTACATCCCTTCCGAAGGACGGAGCGCTGATTTGCGTGTTCTCCTCTTAAACACAGTAATAGGGGGCTTCGCAACCTCTGAAAAAATCCTACTTTCACAGTATTCGCACCCGGTTCGCACCGGGCTTGCTCAGCGTAGCAGGTCAACGCCCTCACCACTACGCCATGGTTCCCCATTATCGCAACTTTTTAAGGACCCAATTTATATATTTTTAAATGTTTTAATTAGCCACTGCCTGACGCTGTGTATTTTTTCAAAACAAATCCAAAGAAAAATAAATGGCATCATAGATGACATGCACCCTGCAAATTTCAATCGTATATCTTTTACAATTTACTTGCTATTTTAATTTAATCGATTGCACAGACGGACATACAGAGCGAAAACATAAGCTCGTTTATGAAATAAAAGGAGCTAAAAATCTCGACGAATGTCTTTGTCATTTAAACCGGCTATAATGTGGTTATTAAAAATATTTATTATAAGTTCTACGGCTTTTACTTCTCCAAAAAGGACAGTGATTATAAATCATTCGTTTTTTAATGAATTTGTATCTCATCTATGGTCACTAAGATAAAACTATTGAATAGTTTTTCAATGAGGGGATATTTACACAGATTTTTTTAACAATGCATGTTATCTTATCGCTTTAACAAATTAAAGTCGATGTTCCACCAATAAGATTCCATCGATAACCTGAATGTGTTTGTGAACAAAGCTATCAGAAGCTCAAATCAAGAAACTCAAATTAGAAAATTTGGACAAATTGATATTTCTCCTCACCCAGGTGATATTGACTTTGTATTTTGTTTTGAAACTTGATCTTGGTATTTAATATATATCTTATGGACTTATCCCCCACAAAAAATGCTAAATTTTCTTACTTAAGAATTTTATATTAACTAGACATGTAGATACTCAGGAGGAGCCTCTGCTCCTGCCTTTAGTTGAGGGGATGCCAAATTGTCCAAACATTTGTTGGAATATTTTTGTCAGAATTGAGCCCCCCAAAGGGAAAATCCTGGGTGCGCACCTGACCCCAACTAAATCCTTTTAGTTTCTTTAGATTATTATTCAACTGTACTGCATGCGGCCCGCATTGAGCACGGAATTGTGCTAATCTAGTCCTCGAGACAGAAAGTTTGGCACCAATACTCTTTAAACTACGGTCCCCCTTACCCACCAATTTCTTTAAGTTTTGTGTATTTACCTGCAGGGATTTTATTTATGCATCATTTTTATAGCTAAACGATATTGTATGAGTACCTAGATGCAAAATACTTTTAATATAGGCATATGACATATTAAAGAGTTTTAAAAATTGTCAAAACTTGCACTTTGAAATTTTCACACGGCCTGATCAGTCATTTGAAAGGTCGTATGTGACCCGCACAGTGGTACATGAAGCTTTATATGGCCCTTTCAGTAAAAGCTCTGGAGCGGCAGTTCTCAAACTGTGGATGGCTACCCCAAGAGGGATTGCAAAAGATTTTCAGAGAGGTCACGAATCAATTTTTTTTTGTTAATTTATGTTGCATAATTGTATTCCAGTATTAATGTTAACAAAAATCCTGATTTTTCTCTGAGTATTCTAATCGTATTTTATATTTATTGTTTGATGGATGAGGTTGAGGGAGCTGTGGTAAAGTCGGCAGCCATATTAGGGGATCGTGACAAGATAGGTTGTCGTAAGAGGGAAGGGGTCGTAGGTGTATAAAGTTTGAGAACCGCTCCTCTAAAACAGGCATGTCAAACTGGCCGCCTTTTCCCTTCCTTACTGCGGCCCAAATGATAATTTTACTCAAGATTTTATATAAATATTTTCTCTTTGTGAAAAAGACAAAATTTTTTCTTAGTTATTCAGATACAATAAAACGTGGTTTCTAAATCATTGTCTTTAATAGCAAAACAGGTGACCAATCTTCTAGATAAAGTCTATTTTGCCAAGTCTGGCCTCATTAAACAACTATAAACCCAACGTTTTATAAGATCCATCGCTTCAATGCATCCCTGATGCTTTCCCGAGTTTGACATGCGTACTCTAGAGTAATATAATATTATAAAATAATATTGAGATAACTGGTAAATTACATGAACCCTTATATGGGTGCGAGACATGGACAGTGAGAAAAGAAGATTTGAGGAGGGCGCGTTTCATGCAATGGAGTATTTGAAATAAATGACTCTATAAACGTTTTTGAAATTGTTCCTTCATTGAAAATTATTCATTTCTTTTCACTTGCAAAATTCATTGAGTGAACCTAAGGAAAATAATGTTGTAAAGTTCTTTTCTTCGTTATAATATACGAGCATAATCCATTTTCGTCCTATTGAAAAATATTTCATGCACACGTAAGGAAATTAAACGTATTTTTGTGACTTTTTTTTTTTAGCAACAACGACGAAGTAACCATGCAAAAAAATTTGTTCAACTAGAATGAAGACTTTCTTGTTTGATTTTCTTGATCATAGCGTCTCCTACGATAAAAATCTATAGGAAAGGAAATACTCTACGTTACTAGTTCTACAAGTTTTATTTGAAAATCATTTTGATATGACCAATATTTTATGAGATATCACGAAAAGTTCATTTTTTGTCACCAGTAAAGTTGCACCCCTGATTGGCTAACGTGATTCATTTACGTTACTTTCTTACTATCTTTGAGTGTAAGACCTTAATATAAAATTTCATGAAAATCCATTCGGTAGAAGTCGATAACGAACATGCGGACGGACGGACAGACCGACGTTAATAGGCGTTTATGCTGGAAGCGAAACGCGCCTAAAAAGGGTGTAATATGAATTTCACTGTGCATGTCTTGATTACCGTTATTTCTTATTGACTTACATGAAAGGGAATAATTGTAATTATTATATGAATTGCATTATTGAAAATGCTGGTAAATCGGAGAAAAATTGGAATAAAAATGGCAAATAAAAATGTAAACCGCTAGGATTCGAACCAATAAAAAGGATTACTCCATGCGAGGACTTTAACCTCCAAACACAACGACCTACATGATAGATATTTGAAAAAATTAAATTTACATTGTCCATTGTATTTTTTTTTTAACTGAAAGCAAAGCGGTGGAGGCTGATTCCAAAAACCCCTTCAAGATTGTCGTCTGGAAAGGTCTTGAAAATTCGATCGTCACTTCCTCTTTCTTAAGACGTGAATAAATGTGATTTTCGCAATCAAATCTTTAAGAATTTCAACTTTTAAGGTTTCATTACAAAAACATTTGTTTCTATTTTAGCTAATTCCATCATAACTCATCTCGATTGTAAATAATGTAAAACGTGGACGTAAAATGAACATATAACATCCGCGGAGCTACGTGCGATATACCACATGCGAGATATCGAAAATCCGCGAACTTGACACGCAAAGAACTGGCCAGCGAGCAAGAAACCGGTCGTTTTATGGGGCGTTAACCCTGAAACTAAAGTTGTCGAGTATCAGAGGACATAACAGCATGGCAGGTACGTAAATATAATTTTTAAGGAATATTGTAAACATTTTATATCTTGAAGTCCCCTTAAAAATATAATGTTAAAGTAATCGCGGTTTAATAAATTAAATAATTCTGGTAATTAATCATGTTAAATGATGCACGGGACAAACTAAAGGAGGACATGGCGGTTGCTTCGATACAATAAATAATATTTCTTATAGTAAAATGTTAGCATCGCCACGGATAAAGATGTTTTAATAACAGTTGGAAATCTTAAAATTATAAATTCGAAGGCAGTGATAGCACTCGTGTAATTTAAGGCTAAAAAGATAGATTCGAATTCTCCATCCTTAAACTGAAATTCTCGCGTTGATTCCTTCGGCTGTCTTCGAGAGATTATCTTGAAAGAATTGTTTCTCGCCATCGCCGATAATCCGTCCGTTGCAACAGCCTCGTATATGCGAAAGTGACAAATTATATATATATTATATATATATATTATATATATATATTATATATATATATTATATATATATATTATATATATATATATATATAATTTGTCAGCGGCTTTCCAATTTTCCATTTTAGGTACGTGTCCACTGGGCTTCCTCCAACACATTGTTGTCACCTTTATTATTACCTTTCCTTTTCATTAAACATTATATATATATATATATATATATTTATTTATTTATTTATTTTCGTGTGTCTTCAGCACTCCCAGCGGCTCTCCAATCTAGGTGTCAACTGGGCTTCCTCCAACATCTTGTTACCACCTTTATTATTACCTTTCCTTTCCTTTAAGCATTTATATATATATATATATATATATATATATATGGAGGTGGTAATTAACGCACGGCGGAACATTTCACACCGTTACAGGAAGCATCAAAGCGGCAGTGTTGGTTATCTTCCTGGTCACTTTTGCAGCGGAAGTTACCACCGGGATGGGCGGTTTTGTTCCTAATGATTGCTGCAGCCGTCTCTCAAATAAATGTCCACGCGACAATTCTCGTCTCCTACTTGCCAATCCATGCGACGCCTACTCTTACTGCCAATGTAACCGTGGGACAGCTCTGTGGATGCCATGCCTTCCGGACCATAGATATGACCCCATTACAACGTTTTGCCGAAAATAACAAGCCATGTAATGTAATCAAGTAACGACAATTTATTCATTTGCAACGCAAAGTCGTGAGGAGATTTTGATAATTTGATAAATAAAGCTTTTGTCTAAAATGCAAAATTTGTTTTATTTTTTTTTGTTTTATCAAATACAGCGAAACGAGTGAACCTTATAGCCGTAGATATCGCGATTATCTGTACCGGACGTGAGTTTTCGTTGTCGTATGTAACTCATACTGAAAGGTTGAAAGAAGAAAAAAGTTAAGTCTGGTAGAAAAACAATAACCTACCACATCACCACCACGACCGAAGATGCTTTTCTTTGTACACAAATGGTTTCTACCCACAAATATAATTTCGTTTCCTATTCGGTCGCAGAAATCCTATATATAACTTTGGAAGTGTCCGTCCGTCCGTCCCCCCCTGTATCTCAAAAACCGGTTCGTTGTAGAGATATGCGGTAAATTGCGTTTTGTTTCTACAAGCTAGGAGGTCCCTAGAAAACTATTCTCATTTTCGTAAATTCCCGGGTTCGAATCCAGGAGACAATTATATCTTCCCATAAGTTTACACGGGATTTTCGATTTTTCAGAGTGCAAGGTTTTTTTTCCTTCGTTCACCAAAATACGTAAATATGGACCGATTTTCTTCGTTTTTACTTTATTCGACGGCTAAAACGCTATACTATCTTATTATTGCGATGTTTGCATGTTACACGGTCCAAGTTTTCAGAAATACACAATTGTTTTCAAATTTTTACAGATCGTACTCTTTCCGGGCGTTGCCAAGGCGACCGTCATTGTTGCCTCCGATTCAATTACTATCAATTATACCTTCAAATAGGTGAAAGAATAGCGTTATTCGCTTCACACTTTTGTTTAAGCATCGAAATTATTGCTGTAGCAATGTCAACATTTATACATAGCAACAAATATTTACGGTTAATTATTCAGTTAACTGTGGTTAACTGCGTATGGGAAGCGTTTCTAACGATTTAATCAAAGCAGTTGAATCTTCCTTTCATCGTTTGAATGCTGGAATCTTATCTCTTTGTAAGTAGAACCATTATATTATACATCTATAATGCTTATTGACGCAAATAGGCTCACGCATAAATTTAAAATTAAATGAGAATAGGGACATGCGTTATATTTTTTAACACATTACATGGCTATCTTCTCTTCGTTGATAATCTACATAAACGGTTGCATTGATTGTTATATAAAAAAGAAAGGACATATATTTGAATAAAAAGAAACAAGGAAAAATTAGAAACATAAAAGTTCGCGATCGGTTACTGTGTAGGGAAATGAAGAAACAGGAGAAAAAATCTGCTATGACCGGGAATACGAACCCGGGTCATCCACTTGCCAGGCATATCTTCTACCACTGAACTATTGTAGCAGTCTCATCTTCGTGTTTCTGAGCGGTATAATTTTCTTAGGTTGGGACTTTTAAAATGCAGATTTCTGACTGACTTCGCATAATAAATTGTCAATACGCGCACACAGCCGTCACCTCAGCGAGATTCGAACCCGCAAACTTTACATTGGGAGCCAAATACGTTAAAATCATACACCGGAGAAATGCATTATTAGAGTTAAATGTGAATTATTGAGATCAACTTATTTTACATACTTCTTAATTTTTCATAAATCAATTGAAAATATACCGCGCAAACATTGCGCGAGTTCAGCTAGTAAGTATAAAACCTCAAACTTGGAGCACCCTTGATTTATAAGTACTGGTGCGCTCCCACATACGAAGTGCTATCTGATCGTGACTAGGATTTTGAACCTACACCGTGTAAGGAAGAGGTGCTTAGACTTTACAAACTTGGGAGCTACTTATCATTACCCACTTACAGTGTGTAACCCACACGCATATCGTCAAACTTGTATGAGTTTAAAACTGGAAGATGTTGCTAGTTCTATATAAATAATTTACCGTGGTCAGGTATTTAAAAAGTCCTTTCTTGCTAAATCAGTAAATCTACTGAACAGCCATGCAGGAAATGCGCAAAGACAAACGACGTTCCAAAGAAAAAGAATTCCGCTGTTACTATGTTTCAGTTATTTGAAAAAGAAAGATTTCTTGCTTCGGAAATGGAAATTTGAAACGACGTTCCGAAGAAAAAAAATTCCTCTGTTACTATGTTTCGGTTATTTGAAAAAAAAATTGTTGCTTCGGAAATGGAAATTTGAAATATCTTTCAAAACATTTGAAAAAAGTTCATGGACTACAGACTTTGAAAAAATTTGACACCATAGACTGAAAATATTTCGTGGAATAAAGTCTGAAAAATTTCATGGACTATTGTCTTTGTAAAAATTTCATCGACTATAGTCTTTGAAAAAAATGAAAGGCTAATAGTCTTTGAAAGAATTTGAAAGATTATAGTTTTTGAAAAAAATTCATGGATTAGTCTATAAAAAAAATTGAAAGACCATAACTTCTGAAAAAATTTCATGGCCTATATAGTCTTTGAAAATATTTGAAAGACTATAGTTTTTGAAAAAATTTTGAGACTGAAAATATTTCATGGATTATAGTCTATGAAAAATTTGAAAGAGTATAGTATTTGAAAAACATTCATGGATTATAGTCTTTGAAAAATTTTCATGGACTATAGTCCTTCACAAAATTTACTACAGCCGTTGCAAAATTTGAAAGACTATAATTTTTGAAAAAAATTGAAAGGCTATAGTTCATGGACTATAGTCTTTAAAATAATTTGAAAGACATTAGTTTTTGAATAACCTTTATCGACTATAGTCTTTGAAAACTTCGAGACTATAGTCTTCGAAAAAAGTTCATGAACTACAGTCTTTGAGGAATTTCATGGATTGTAGTCATTGAACTTTAAAAAAATTTAAAAAACATAGTTTTTTAAATAAACTGAAAATCTTTTGTCTTTAAAAACATTTGAAAGACTATAGCCTTTTAAAAATTTCAACGACTATAGTCTGAATTATTTAGAACATCTATAGACTTTTAAAAAAGTTCATGGACTCCAATCTAAAAAAAATTGTGTCTATACTCTTTAAAAAATTTGAGAGTCAAGTCTTTGAAAATATTATGAAGACAGTAGTTTGGAATAATTTGAAAGACTTATACTCTTTAAAAAATTTGAAAATCTGTAGCCTATAAAAATTTGAAATGTATGGTATATGCGACTCCCGAGATTCGACAGGGATGCGTTCCTGAAAACGTGGTCGAATCTCGAATTGTCGAATGTCAAATGCTGCTTTTCCATAGACTTGTTTGTTATAATCGGGGGATATGTTCCCGCATTTTGGCGAGCTGGACTGGGCCGTCTGTAGCACATCCCTGCATACATCTATCTGTACATACAACTATATATCACAGCAAAATTAATATAAAAGTTATAAAAAGCACAAAATAACTTGCAGCCTCGCCAGTTAATTTAAGGTTATGCAAACCTGCCCTTCTCTTAAATCTGTCAAAGCAGCAATCAAATTACGTGAATTTATCACATTCTAGAATTTTCTCCTTCTGTTTCACATAAGTGCTAATAGTTAAACAACACCCTTTTAATTGATTCACTTGCATTATCACTATTACATTTCCTTTTAGATATCATGTCAAGTGGTAAATTTATAAATAAATCAATAAAATAAATAAATTTAAATAAAAGATTAACAGAAAAAAGAGTGAAATCAGCACAAATTCAAACAATTAGAGCAGAAATAACTGTCTACATTGAAACTAAACCTTGCGTGGTTGGTCGGGATGAAAATTACTTCCCGTAAACTAGCTCCTAATTCAATTGGCTGCGTCGAAATCTCAAATTTGTTGAATCTCGAACTGTCGAATCTCGGGATTCGCCTGTACTATAGTCCATGAAATTTTTTCAGAGACTTTAGTCTTTCAATTTTTTTCAAAGACAAAAGCTTTTGAAATTTTTTTAACATGTTGCGAGCTGCCTATATTTTGAGGAACCACCCCAGTGGTTGATGATTTTTAAAATTTTTAAGCTTTGTATGGCTTCATATGTGTATTTCATTAACAAAATAAGATAAATATTATGATAAAAGGTAAAATATTTGCATATTAATTAATTATTTATTGTCGACGTCATCAGTCACTGGCAACGACTTCGAGGCATGCTACCCTGCATTACACTCATAAAATTAACTGTAATATTATATTCCATCAGTAATAAGCAAAAATAAACAACAATTGGAAGTCATAATTATGTTCATAAATGATAGGAAATCTAAGAAATGCAAGAAAAAATGCTGTAAAACATGAACTTATAACAAATTACTATTTTCAAGGCTGAAAAGCAAACACTTCATAAAAATAAAAATGCCACACAAACTGATGCTCACACCAAGATGGCAAGGGTCGGACTGATGACTAAATCACTGCAAGAGGCGCTTGGAGCTGACTAGTCTACACAAACATTTGAAGGACAAGATCAATGTTGCATTTGCTGCACGCTATAACTGGGTTAAATAATTCACTATCTACTTCATAAAAACTGTTTGATTGCCCAAGAGTTAAATGACGGTTTAGCTTTTGAAGACTTTTATATGCAGAAGATTTAAGAATATCAGCAAGTGCTGTTTTCAAATTACTGTTTTCGAATTGACTAAGCAAAGCACTTGTCTCTTGTGGAAAAACACCATCAGCATTTCTCATTAATCCGTTTAATACATTGCAGCTCTTCCAACAACAAATGTGCAAATGAATAAGTTGTACCTTCCAAAGAATTAATGAGTTTATGAGTAATTACTGGACTGGGAAAGAGCAATGGTGAGAAATGAGGATATGAGTTTTCAAGAAATTTAAGATAATTAGACTTTATTTTTCATGAATGCAAGAATGCCAATTTTGCCCTATTAACCATTACATTTAAATCTTTTAGTTCTTTCATACAAACATTACCCATTCGATTTACTTTTTGCGCCCAGCACTGAAAATGAAGAATATGGTTCCCAATTAGTGTTTTCAAACTTCTATGGAGCTGAATCTGAAACACACATTTGTAGAAATGTGTTTGGACTGGTTTCCGCAGATTTGTCAGATTTCTCATCAACCACTATCACAATAGAGTTTTGTTGCATTTTTACTCTTACATTTTCCTTAATTTCGACACTACAGATTGACATATGCTCTCTTCATAGTCTGTCAGCACAAAGAAAATCTCCAAATACTTCTATATATTTTTCATAGTATTCATGCACTGCTGGGTTGTCTAATTTCTTCAATGGGATGTTGGCTTTAAGACACATTTTTACAGTATCTTAAACAAAAACCAATTTTTTAGCCTTAGCTGACTTTTGATTTTTAACAAGTCTGTGTATAGTTGCTTGGCAACATTGAGGTTGGTCTGCATTCATCTTTTTTCAAATTAAATGACTTGCACTTTTTACATGCTTCTCCAAATTGTCTTTCTTTGTCCATTCCAGTCGACACAGTGTTTACACGTTAAAATTTTGTCATCATTGACATAGAGTCCATCCTCTTTAAACTTCTCAGCTCTCTCATGTAACTTTTGTTCTCCCCATAGTAAGTGATTGCATGGAAGAGCTGGAAAAATTAAATTAAAGTGGAAAAAATGATATAATTATTAAAGATTTTTTACTAATTTTTATATACCACTTTTTTAATACGAAGATTTTAGCAATTAACTTGAACTTTATACATCCTGTGGTTAAATTGTGACAACGTAAAAAAACCCTAAGAGCTTTACCAAAACGATCGACAACATTACAATTGGTCGCAAAGAACTGTATTGTCAGGCATGTAGCACGAATTAGCTAGAAATTGCATGGCTTCTAAATCTAATTTCTATTTACCTTCGGTGCCAGTGGGTGATGTCAATTGTTTGCCAATCAGGATCCATCTGCTGCATTTACTGTTCTTCTTTACACTTATTGACTTTTTTCCATCTATCTTGCATTTATTGATTTTTTGCATTTATATCGCATTTATCGCAAAATGCGAATTTCACGTATCTCTAGGTATCATCTTCGAAAAAATGTGAAACACAATAGTCTTTGAAGAAAATTTTAAAGACTGCAGTCTGTGAAAAATTTCATGGACTACAGTCTTTGAAAAAATATGAGACAATAGCCTTTGAAAATATTTCATGGACTATAGTCTTTCAAAACATTTCATGGATTATAGTCTTTGAAAATAGTTCTTCATAACATATCATGTACTATAGTCCTTAAAAAATGTGAAAGAGTATAGTCTTTGAAAAAATTTGAAAATATTTCATGGACTAGTCTGAATAAATTTCAAAAAATTTCATGTAGTATGTACAATCTTTGAAAATTTTGAAAGTCAATAGTCTGAAGAAATTTTATAGACTATAGTCTTTGAAACAATGTCTTCGAAAAAAGTTAATGAAAAAATTTCATGGTCTATGAAAAATTTGAAAAAAATGCATGTACTATATTCTTTGAAAAAATTTGAGACAGTCGCTTGTGAAAATATTTGAAAGACTATAGGGTTTGAAAAAATTTGAAGGCCTGTACTCTTTGAAAAAATTTGAAAGACTTGTCTTACAGTTAGAATAAATTTGAAAGACTACATACGTTTTTGAAAAAATTTCATGGTCTTTGAAAATTTTGAAAGATTGTAGTCTATGTAAACATTTCAAAGACTCTAGTCTTACATTAGATAACATTACAAAGGCTATAGTCTTGGAAAAAATTTGAAAGGCTTTAGTCTTTAAAAAAAATTATTTACTTTACTATTTGAAATAATTTTATTTATATAGCCTTTGATAAATTTCATGAACTTTTAAGAAAGTAATTCAAATAGAAATGTGTGTTTTACTTCAATAAATTTACAAAAGCAATGAATTCTTTGATGAAATGTTTATATTATAAAATTAATGTTGTTATTTCACATTACATTTGAAAATCTTTTAGCAATTGCATAAAATATGAGAGGCTTTGGGCATGTATTATTGTAATGCTATTAGTATACAATTAAAACATGTAAAACAACAGTTACAACCCAAAAGAATATAACTAAACTTTTAAGTGCAATTGCTTATTTTATCCCCCCTCAGTACCCTATCTCCATATTTTCAAAAGAGTTTTTTGTTTTTACAACAGTTTTACATGAAGTATCGTATTTCACTTATATCTCTTAAGTAAATCTTCTTCAGCAAATCAAGTTGCAGATATTCTTGTTGAAAAGCCTCCCGTTACGATGGACATTATGTAAATACCAGCAATAAACTAACTTTAAATATCAGTCACAACTTCAGTAACTTATCTTAAGATTTCTTTCTGTCAGGACTAAAGTTAAAGCAGAATACACAAGTTAAATTATTTCATTTTGCAAGTGAATAAGATATTTTATATGAATTTTTCCTCCCAAACTATCCAATTTCGTGATTTGTAAGGCATGTTTGTTTTTGTTGCTACAAAAAATCTTTCTCTCATTCGCTATCTCTTCTGCAGGTCAGTATAACCTGTTTATATAGATTATGATCTTTTAGTGTCATGCGAAAGGCCATTCACGTTCAGAAAACATGAGAAGTGAATGAATTAAGTTAATTTTGTGTTATTCATCGATTTGTTTAAATCACATTGAAATCGAATGATATATTCGAAAGACAACAATGCGCATTGCCATGGAGAACTCGCATAAAATGGTGATAAAATCGTCTAAAATCCTAAAATAAACATATTTTTTGAGCAATTTGGAGTTTAGAAATTCTACCATAGGAATGAGAAACTTGATTCAATTCTCTGCAGGATGGTATAAACTTCGTGTCGATAGCAGAATTCTATCACCTTTTGTAATGTTAATGAAAAAGTCCTGCACTCTGAATTCGAGGCATTGCCATGTTATTCAAATGGAAAACAAAAATAATTACTTAAGCCTTTCACCCAGTATATTTTGGTGTGAAAAGTAGTGCATTCAGCTATTTTAAGTAACAGCATTGTTTTACAAAATTTTGTAACTGTAGGTAATCGTGAAGTATGTCTTTTTAAGGAACAAACACACTCCAAAATATTTGCGATTATTTTGTCGTGATAATTTTGTGGGTTTAGCCAGCCATAATATTGTCTTGTGACATTTTGACGTAGAACCCATTTAGAGGAGATGAAGAAGTTATTTTTCCCCCAATGCAGCACCAATTATATGATGGCGTTGAATTGAAAAATTGGACAATTTCTTGGCTGAACACATATCTCGTCATGGTAACAAGGGTAGTAGTAGCACTTCATATCTGTCATCCACTATTTGCAACGAGATTATTGGTGTTATGTCAAGAAAAGCTATACAAGAAGTCATTAGTCAAGTATTAATGGCTTATTTCAATCCTTATGGATATAAACGTGCTTTGAATGTTTTTTTTAATACGAGAGGGAGGGAGGGAGGAAGTGTGGGGGAGGGGGAAGGAATAAGAGGGAAATGATTTTCAAGACAATTGAAGTTTCTGATGTTAATTTGATCTCCATAAATAGCTTGAACGATCGTATCTTTACTCCCGTTATTTTTGACAGGCTATACACTAGTTGTTTAATAGTGATGCCAAAGAAATGATAAGGGAAGCATGGGAAGATGTAGAAACAGGGATAAAAGTGGGAGAGAGCCTGATATGCAGATGACAAAGCATTAGTGAGTAATTCTGAAAGGTGCCTTCAGATGCTAGTTAGTTCTTTAAATTACAACGCAAAAGCATTCGGAATGAAAATTAATACAAGGAAAACGAAAGTAATGAGATTTTTGAAGAGTGGGGATACCCAGGTCAATGGTAATGAAATTAAAATTTATAACTAGTACTTCAAACATAAAAATTCTTTTTGACTAATTAGTTGCAACGATAACAGGAAAGGTTGAAATGTAAATTTAAAATGTGGAATGTTATTGTGAAAGAGTTATGAGCTAACATTAATGTAATTAGTGAAAAGAACAGAGTAATCTAGTTAAGGATATGATGGAATATTAAATTTAGTATAAATAATTGGTAGTATTAAAAATCTTAATTTATAACGTATTATTAATAAAAGGGCCGATTGATAATTATTTAACACATTTTCATATTACTAAATAAAGATACTCCTCAAGTTTATTTTTGAGATTTGAATAGAATTTGGCTTCGTTTTTATTTAAATTTTACTTTAATATTTAAGTAATGCATACCCGTCACTTTTGACGGTAAATTGCATTAGTTAAATAGTAGGGTAGAAATTTTATGTATAGTTAACGGCTAATATACAAATCTTTAATTGTTTTCTCATATTAATATATCGCTTTTACGAAAATAAAAATAATATTGACACTGTACATTTCAGATATTCAGACTTTGCCCTGTTATTTTCCATAAAAAATAGTTTTTGACTTATCAGAGAAAAAACTTTGCTATATAATACATCCTAATATTATTACGTAAGGGTACTTCTAAAATTGATTTTGAATATTTTAGTAGAAAATAAAACAATAAGTGTGCGCCTCTCCAATATCGTTCGTCAATTTACCATGCGACTTGGGATGTTGAGGTAGACAACTCTTTCTCATTAAGCTGTCGGACGATGTCTTTAATAGGTAAGGAGATCAGTTTTACATTCTTATTTGGAATTAATGTTGAATATATATAATCAGGTTTTCATAATAATTTACTGTGAACGATAATCAATGCGAAATTGACTCCTTGGTTTTATTGTAACGAAACCTTAATTTTTTTTTAACTGCACGCGGCATCACATATAACCATCAGATTGTTGCCGTAC
This sequence comes from Uropetala carovei, assembly GCA_036926305.1. Lineage (NCBI taxonomy): Eukaryota > Metazoa > Arthropoda > Insecta > Odonata > Petaluridae > Uropetala > Uropetala carovei. The sequence goes on along the minus strand of JAXCHB010000065.1, from coordinate 14,199,192 downwards.
TAACATCTTTGACGTTTGTACGGTTTTGGTTTCCAAGTTCTTATAATTTTTCCGACGCAGAGTTTTTAAGTTTTTGAAAGTCGAGGAACTTAATACCCTATGATAATCGAACCCGACACGAATGCTAATGTGGTTCATAACCTTAGCTCAGGATTTCTTAGGGGACACGGTTAATTTGGTTCGGCACAACTTTTTCCTTGTTGAATTAGTATTTTAGAGACCATTTCTACTTTGGGTAGATTTAGCAAGTTTTAGTCGTGAGAGTTGTTATCGAGTAATCGAATGGATCCGTAAGCATAACGTTGGAATGTAAAAGTTAAGTTTGACTGCATTGGTTAAGTATGGTAAAATTTTTATCACAGGTCCTTTCTATTTGGAACAACTTTCGTACGAATGCTACATTAATCGCATTATAGTTTACTTTGGTTATCATGATTCCATTCACCTCTGAGATTGTTAGTGTCTAATCTCGACGAAACGTAGCGTGCTTTTTTGTAGAATCAGATTGTCCTTAAACGTGCCGACGTTGCCCTTCATGATTTAGAGGTGATCTTTTCTTAGTTTTAGAATTTCATAAATTAAAGCATATGATTTTAAATGGAAAAATTTATTGAAAGCAATGATGTATTTATTGCTGTTCAGTTGAAATTTTATGCAGTCATTAAATAGATGGTTTAAAAATAAGCATTAAGCCTAGCTAAGTCACTTATAGGAAATCATTTCTAAATTTGATTTAGCATGAGAATTGGGGACATTGCATAATGTACTGAGGAAGTCGTGAATATTATTCGACATGAAATTGTAGTGCTGGATTTAATTCACTTCTCTTGTTTCAGAGGCATGCATCGAAGATTTACTTTCCTGGGTATTCTCAGCCTCAGCCTGGTGCACAGATGACATCCTGGAAGTGATTGACCATGTGATACCAAGAAATATGGTAAGTATTATCAATGTGTTACCTGATTACTTTCAAATGAACACAATAGGACTTCATAGAAACAAAGGAAGTGATCTTGTGATGACAGTGTAGCATGAAATATTTGTTGAATTTGTTCCATGGTGCTGTCTAATAGCATTAACCGACATTGTGATGCAGTTATGAAAATGTTTTAAGACAGGTCAAAATGCTGCTTGGTGAGTGATAATACATCTGGTGATGAGTCTTAACACCCAAGTTTAAATTCATTTTTAGCTGTTTTAAACAAATCTGATGCAGCAATTCCTAAATTAAGACAGCTAGGGGCTTTGTATTTTTGCCAATCAATTCAGTATTGTCGTGTAATGTAGGTTTTTTCAGTTTGTCTAAATTTTTTTTCAGTATTGTACCATTTCTGGCTTTCTCTCAAACACTTCTCTTGCTGTAGATTATCAGTTTCAGCATCATAATTTAATATTGGCATTGTAAACTTTTTTATTTCACCATTGAAAGTATTGTCAAACACAAGTTACAGCAGTTTTGAAATGTGCAGAAAAGCTGAAGTGTGGGCATTACGCTTATTGAAAATTTTTCCAGATAAAGTAAAAAGTCTCAACTTCTTTAACTGGATATTTCGAGAAAGTAAAAATAATCTTTCGAAATTGAAAAGATTTGATAATTATCGTTAACATAAATGTTGTCAACGCTTAAATTTTTGACATTTTTTGCATATGAAATGCTTAAGTGCCTGGGAACTTTTACTTTTCTGCTTTCCGACTTCCAATGCAACATAAATCAGTTAAATATGCTGTATAAATAGGATGGAATTTATAGAAACAAAAAAATTAGTATAGCTGTGACAATATAACGTGAAATGCATAGTGAATTTGCTCATTGGTGATGTATAGTGATTTTTTAAACAATTTAATGTTGAAATTATGGAAGCATTTTGCTTGGAAAAGGTAATCTATATTACATTTGCTGAAGAAATTGTGGAAATATTTTGAGGAAAGCTGTTCTGAGATTTTTATTAGTGGAAGTATTGGAATACATGCACATTTTTTAGAAAGTTAATAACGTTATGCTAATGAAAGTTTGTAGCATTTTTGTATATTTCCACTGGTTGTTGGCTAATCATCAGTTGTGCATGCAAAAATTGTACGATTTATTTGTCTAATAATCATTTTAGTGCATTTTATTTTATAAATGTTAAATCAAAACAGTAATAGTCAGAAGTCTGAAATTTCCAGGGCGTATGTGATCTATTATGCCATTCATTGCTATGGCAAAGGATTTTATTTTGGAGATTTTGGTGTGTGACAGGGAAGCATTTCATAGTATTTATATAATGCTTGTATCTTGTCATCCTGTTATTTATCAAGTATTAAAGACAGGAAATTAAGAAGTGACAAAATCAGAAGCAGCATATTGGTCTTTTGTCATACTGAAAGCTTTCAGAAGATATAAATACTTGCTTACTATTCTTTGGCTAAAAGTTCCAAGCTGCATGCATATTCTTGGACTGTTTTTATAGCTTTAAAATGCAAAAAGAAATGGTCACTTTATCCAATATGAAATTGGTTTTAGACTATATGCAGGGCCATAGTGACCACTTTTGGCATTCTGGGCAGAGGATTTTTTGGCACCCCAAAATGATCTAATAAAATAAGTGCATACTTTTAAAGAGGTATTTAACTGAGATATACAATCATTTCTTTTAAGAGTTATTTTTCAGGCTTTACATGTGGCAAACATCATCATTTTAACCTATATTTTTAACAGTTTATTCAGTAGATAAGATGGCTAGATCAAAAAGTTCCTTAGTTCATTGATGACCATATGTAATTTTTGATCAATTTCAATTTACTAAAAGAACACACTCCAGTTGAAATTGATGTGACAATGTCAAGAAAATTATCACAAAATTTTCCATATTAGAAATAAATTCCAATATTTCTTTGTGTAATTTATACACTTACTCGAAGGCTGGTGATTTTCCAAACTGCAAACTTCTTCGATTAACTCGCGTTCATCCACATTGTTTCTATTACCTACTAGTAGCATTTTCACAGGAATTTATCATTTTATCTTGGGTCATATTATATAAAGCACAACTTAAAATTTTCTGTTTTAGATATTGAGGGTGCTTCAGTTCCCATTGTGCCATGTTTCCTTTTTCTTTTTCTTATTTTCGAGAGCACATCAGGTATTCCTTTTTCATTGCAAAATTTCTTTGCCTATTCCATATACTTTTCCAGTCTTGACGTTGAACTTTTTCTGTCCGGTACCAAATCGCAGATCATGTCAATGGCTCTATCCACAGTTACATTGGCACCTTGAAGAGATTTAGTGTTGATTAGTGGTTGATTTTCTGGAGACAATCGTCTCAAAATAACAAGAAAAATATAAATAACTGTTTTAGCAAACTTTCAGCATCTCTGCATCTATGTTCGTTCTTTAATTTTATTACCACTGTATAAACTTCCTTCAGTTGTAACCTCAATGAATTCAGAGAATTTTATCTTGATGATCATCATGTTGTGCCATGTTTTTCCAATGTCAACTTAAGGGACTCTAATAGTACAACCCATCTCGATGTGGAACCAGCAAAATAAAGGAACAGTTTCTATACCTTTGCAAAAAATTCCCTAATTTAACGGTTAGTTTTTTCAGTGGAATGATAAGCTAAATTAAGTGAATGCTCTGTACATGGTATGAAACGTGCAAGGGGGTTATGTTTACAAATGTTTAATGTACCAGTCATATTAGGAGCATTTTCATATGATTGAGCTCCCATATTTTGTAAATCTAGTACATCCTGTTCCAACTTTTGGATTATTTCTGACGTGATTTTGTCTCTCTTTTTTGATTTGACACAATAAAATCAATAATGGCCTCAATAATTACTGTTTTATCGACAACTTGGACAAAAATTCTGCTTGGCTAATGCAATGCAATAGCGAGCACACATTTTTGGGGACTAGGGTAAACAAACTACATTGAATGTAAAGAGTAGAGGCAGCCAAAAAGCTGCCAATTAAGTTTGCACATGTTAACCTATGACTTGGTACAGTCATGGCCCTTCAGCTGAACCTCTGGTTGGCTGTTATAAGTTTCGAAGAGATAGAAAAAACAAAACTGTAATCGCATTTTTATGATGTGTATAATAAGACTTCTGGGCATGTGCCCTGGTTGCCCTGCCCTCATTATGGCTCTGACTATATGTATATAGACATAATCATAAATGCTGTAATTCATTAATAATTTCCAATTATATGTGGAATGATTTTTATAAAGTTAATTGATCAATTTTGTTGATTATTAGGGTAAATTTAAATGAGTAGTACTGTTAGACGTGAAATTATTAATTATATATTATATTTATACTTGTAATTTATGATGTTTATTATTAGAATCTACTATAATATTGCCCATCATAAAATGATGGAGTTTTATTGATAAGAAACCAAAGGAAGTTGATATTATTTCAAATCACCCAAAGGTATTTCAAAGCATACCATATTAAACATCATCATCCAATGATCTCTTTCCCGCCAACAACGTATGGATCGCTTGCCTGACCACGCGCGGCCCCGTGTTTTCATATATAAATCAGTATCATGAAAATTATTAGTTATTTCTATTGAATCTTTTTTAGAAACATATAGGTATCAATATTTACGAACGTTTCATTCGAATGATGTATGCACCTTTACCAATTAGGAAAAAAGTGTTGAATGTCAACTTTTTCATGTCTTGACTAAAAATTTGAGATGAAAGTTAGGTTTGTTAAATTTTTTAAAGGCACATGATACATTTTGTTTTTCAGTTACAGGAACATCATTAGGAATACAAAAATTAAGTTTTTTAAACTTTTAAGATAGTTGCCAGTTTCTCAGAAATTTTAAACATACATAATGCGAGTCAGCATAGAATTCATTATAAGAAAACGAACTTTTTTCAAATTAATGTCCACATTGAATATTTTTCCTATTTCAGTGTGTGACAGAGGGAGTGACAAAGGGACAGAATAAGGCTTTTTTATATTACCGATTATAATGCCACCTACATCATCTTCATAGGTAGTCTGTCCGTTGACAGGTCCGTGATTATTCATGGTTAAACTTGGTTCTCCATATACTCCTATTTTCCGCAGTTTTCTTCATGTCTTGATAGCTCTCTTTCCCTTTCAAGTAGTCTATCAGCTGAAACCTTTTCCTACCTGTTTCTCTTTTTCCATCCAGTTTTCCTTCTAGCACTTCTTTAATCATGCACTCTCTCCTCAGGTAATGCCCAATCCAGTTCGCCTTCCTCTTTCTGATAGTCTGTATAATTGTTCACTTCTCTCCTATCCTTTGTAGTACTTCCTCAATTTTCACCTTATCTGTCCATTTTATCTTCAGCATTCTTCTCCATGTCCACATGTCAAAGCTTTCCAAGTATTTAATATCATTTTTCCTTAGCATCTGTTTCTGTCCCATACAAAGCTATACTCCATACATAGAATTTTAATCAGTTTCTTGCGGATTTCGTGCTTTATATTACTCATTAGTAGGAGTTTCTTTCTTCTGAAAGCAGCTTTTGCTTTTGTTTAGTCCTGATTTCATCGGTACATTTTGCTGATCTCGTTATGATGCTTCCAAGGTATCTATAATCTGAAACTTGTTCTAATGTCTTTCCTCCAATACTTACGTTCATATTTTCATCTTCTTTACTTGATATTCGCATGACCTTGGATTTTTCTGTATTAATTTCCATACCGTATTTTCTACCTGTTATCACTAGTCTATTTATCATTTTCTGGAGTTCCATTTCCTTTCTTGCTAGAAGTACTTGATCATCTGCGTATTTCACTGTTCTTATAATCCTTCCTCTGATTTTGAAATCTCTTTTTCCTTCTAACGCTTCCTGCATTAGCCTCTCTCCATATATATTTGATCAGTCTCCTGTCCTATCTAGCTTTGCTCAGCCCTATGATATCAGTCCTATTTCTTCTTTCAGGTTCTCTAGCTTTCCTGCCTTCCTCATGGTTTTTACATTCCAAGTACATATGTACAAATGCTTTCCTCAAGGCAGTTCCCACCTGGAGATCCGATTGGAGGATTATTTTACCTCCGTAATATTTTACCTTGAGAGAACTCATGCTGTCCAACCATATAATCATTACTAGGGAATTGTAATGTGGTAATTTCTCCCTTTCCACATCGCAGCACTGTAGCCTACAGCTCTATTAGATACTCAGCCAACATAATTTGTTTTCAGCTCTATACTATACTGACAGTACTGCTGCCTACTGCCAGGCACCAATTACATATAAAACTACAAAAGAAACTTACTTGATTTGGTGGTAACAGGTGTCTTCTAAATTATGAACTTAAGATTCTCAGTTAACACACAGAACGTTGATATTTCTTCATTGACTATTGAGTATATTTACTCTGCAATATAATTTTATTACTATACTTATAGAGAGTTTGTTTGAATTATAAATAAATCTAAGTAAATAAAATGTTATTAATGCACCAGCAACTGAGGGCCAAATTTTGCATTTGGTTCGGTTAATTTTTAATTTCAATTGATTATTTTGTTATATAATGTGATTGCTTTATTTTCTCTGATAACTAATGCTTTATTTTCCAAAAAAGAATTTACCTATTACATTTTGGTTTGTCAGTTCAGGCAACATGGAGTGTTAAAATTTTAAAACTAATAGTCAAATAAATCTGTTACTTAATTATTTGAATAAACTCGTAAAGAATTTCAAAGTTTACAATTCTAAACAGGCCTCAATAAATGTGCTCTTTCATATTGTTTAAGCAAATTAATTTTTAATATTTAGATTTTAAAAATCATATTTTATTGAATTCACTACAACCATTTTTCCTTTTTATTTTATGTGCTCGCAGTTGATGCTGAGCCAAAATGCACTGGTTTGAGCCATGGCGGAACCATGAATTGAAGAGTACTGCTTTGCTGTGACGAGAATTGATGCACCTGGGTGCGAGGCTAAAGAGGATGATGAGCTGGAGCTACATATATGGAATGAAAGGTTTTTTATGTACCTAAATGTGCTAATCCTGGTTTGTTCACTATATCAGATGACAAATATCTTCTATAATATGTAGCTGCGTCTTACATAGGATATAGAAGGAGAATATAAACTATAAGGTTCTTCCAGATGAGCTAGAGATTTGAAATTTGGCACAATTAGGTTTTTTGTCATAACCGATGAAAAAAATGCAATATTATGAGAATTACAATTTTTAAGAGCTGTTTTTGTCCTATTATTTGGAATAAACCAAAATTTACAATTGGATTAAACCACACTCCAAGAATTCAAATGCCCTTTAAAATATTGTTTAATCGATTTATCCTTAAAGTAAATAAATGAAAAATATAGTGCTACCTCTGAAAAAGTTGTTGAACCGATACCGTCTGTAAGAATATTTTTTTCTGAGAATAAAGGCATCAATTTTGTTTGAACTTTCTGATAACTCAACTTTTATAAAATATATTTAATTTTGCTTATAAATTTATGAGAATATAATGTGTTAATTTTCAGTTTGAACTTGAAAAACTTTGTTTAATTAAATTTTATAGACTATTTTGTTTGTAAAAGTTTATTAGCTTACTTTATAAATTTTCATCAAAAATTTGACTTCTGTTAATAGAGAATCTAATGTAGTAACAAGTTATTTGCGAATTACAGAAAGCTGTATATAAAAATATATTGAATTTAAAACCTTAGAAAGCTTATTAAATGCTAAAGATTTTGTATTTTAGATTGATTTTTGAGACAAAACTTTATATGCTCACATTTGCAGACTTATCATGTCTTATAGTGAATATCGGCCAGCAAATTGGATGTTGGAAAGCAATTAAATTTAACCTTAATATGTGCAGTCATTAAAAAATATTTTTTGGATAAGGATTTTGTGATCTACGTTTAAAATTTTACCAAGAGGGTTTGTTCTGGTTAAATAATTCCAGATTTTGTATAATAATTTAAATGTTGGAGATAAACATACAGTATGCTTGAATTATTATAGAAAATATTCTATGGATTTTTTTGTTTATTCAAGACAAAAAAATCCTGAGCCAATAAAAATTCTATTGTACTCAAGTTAACAAAATTGGATAAAGAGCTTAATGCAAATGAAATTTCAGTTAATTTTGAGAGCTTTGGTTGTGTTTATGTCAAGGAAAATATTTTAATTCTTAAAAATTTATAATCTCAAATTATTAATTCATGCATTGGAAATGGCAATTTAACTGTTCTTAATTCAAGACAGCATTTAGAAAAAATTCTAAGTTAGTGGAGAGAGAAAATCTTAAGTGAAGAAAAATTCCATCAATATCCAGTTTGCTAGACATTGTTTATTTGTAAATAACTTTTGCATTTATTTTCTTCCAAGTGTGGCGAGTTATTATATTTTCAGAGTAATCATAAATTCTTTTTAAGATCCAAATGTATAAACTATTGCTTTATATAATTACTGTCATTTTTTGACCCGAACAAACCAGAATTAGCAGCACTTTTGGGTGTATGTATATATGTGTGTGTGTCATCTCTCATTTCATATTTTTTCTAAGACATGCTATTTTTACTCTTTTACACCTTTTTTAGGGAAATGATTAAAAAGACTGATATTATTAAAGTCCAGATTCAGAAATTATTCTAGTATGTTGTAAAAATGTTCCTTTTATTTTATAGTTTGCTATATTTTAAATATTTTTCTGCACTTCAAGAAAATTTTTAAATTGTAATTTGTCTTTTGCTACAGATATGTCCAGATTCAAAAATTATTCTAGTATGTTGTAAAAATGTTCCTTTTATTTTAGTGTTTGCTATATTTTAAATTTTTTTTCTGCACTTCAAGAAAATTTTTGAATTGTCTTTTGCTATAGATAGAAGTCCAGATGTTGTAAAAATGTTCCTTTTATTTTAGTGTTTGCTATATTTTAAATTTTTTTCTGCACTTCAAGAAAATTTTTGAATTGTAATTTGTCTTTTGCTATAGATAGAAGTCCAGATTCAAAAATTATTCTAAGTCCAAACCGTAAACAAACTTTCTTTTTAAAGTCCTAAACACGATACATTTTTTACAGTCCAGAATAATTTTATTTTGAGTGCAGGATAAAATAAGAGAAAAATATGTCAGAATGTAAAATTTTTATTGAACTTGTATGTATACATTGTACATTTTATATATTTCAGAATGTAAAATTTTTATTGAACTTGTATTTTATAACGTACATTTTTAATTGCAATAAAGAATTTATTTGAAGCAAAACTGTTTACTCCTTTTAGATAAAAATAATTTCATTTTCTCGGAGGCTCTTTTAGGTATCGTAACACTTAATGGGTTTTTTTTTTGGTATATTTTAGCCCAAAAACCCATATTTTTAGCCAAAAAATGCCATTTTTTGAGCAAATTTCATCAATTTTTGCTGTTTTTTACTGAAATTATTCAACAACTGACATAATTATATACATATATATAAACAAGACAATTTATCATCGTTTCAACTATTCAACAGCTGGCATATAACTGCATATATCACAAAACACGATAAACATCAAACATTTAATAAATTGAACTAATGGTTAAAATATTACTTACCTCTGATAAAAATAGCTGCGACTGCATTGTAAGATAATTAACACACACATTTCAAATACAGAACAGTTGCCATCAGTGGCAAAATGCCGCTGACAACAACTGATCTGTAGCCAAAATGCATGTATAAATTTATTCACAACCCAGTCGCAGCTATTTTTATCAGAGGCAAGTAATCTTTTAAGCACTTGCTCTAGAGTCACTTAAAAAGAAAGAAACATTTCACATTATCAATGGCCTAACACTAATTAATAATGCCTCTTATTGGTCAAGAGATACGTTAAATAAAATTAATGCAATTGATTCTAAATAGGAGCAATGTTCGCTCAAGTGACTAAATAATAATGCACAAAGCAATGCTAATGAAAATTACTTTTCTTAAGTGTCAGAATAGCATTTTAATAAACTATTCTATACCATAAATAATCTTTTATATGCAATACTTAAAATTTCTGGCATATCTATTTTAACTGTTAATAAAATTAAACTTTATATTTGCCAAATTAATTTTCCTTCGTATAAATTCATTAATACTCTGTATGTACCTCAATTAGATGTTTCACTGTTTTTTAAAAGCCATACTATTATATAAACAAAGACTAGATTTTTATAGCAGCAATGACTGAACTAAATAAATTTTTTCTTTAAGAATTATCGTTTGGATTTAAAAATATAACAACTTAATCCACATGAGATTATATTTACAACATCAAAAACATTTGTTCTAATGTAAAGTTCAGATTCAAAGCTATTATGCAAAATATAACAGTTTATCAAAGCAAACGCATTATTTATGAATATATTTGGCATATTCTCAAAGTCTGTCATATAGTCAGGTAAATACTGAAAGTATATAATTTAATGATTTGAGGTTAATTTATGTAAAATTTAAGTCGTAATCTCATTGTGACAACTCTGATTACCATTAACAAATTACATTGCTCCTTATTGATAGCTTAACACTTTCATAGCCAATATGTTAATTTACAAGTAAAATCAGCAAATCAAATCATTTTTATCATTAAAAATATCAATCATTATACTTTTCAATATTAAAAATGTGCAATACATTGACATTACAAAATATTTATTAAAAAATGAATATGTGAAGTATTTACAGTTTGTAATTTACCAAATGACTGAATAGATAATAATGAAATTAAGTTATTGATGATAAAAAAAATCAAAGAATATCTTCTCAGTAGGGCTGAGAATAAGTCAAAATTTCATACAGCATGACAAATTTATCATTATGATTTGACGGTAATAGTTTAATGAAAAATATCCAGAACAATAGCCATTAATGGTAAATTAATCTCAAATACAGCTTGACCAACAAGAGACATTAACATTTACATGAGAGACATCTTAAGATTCAAAAAAATAACTACAAAACTGAGAATCAAAATAAATATCCTATAATTATTAAACCAAGTACAATTGAATGAGCTTCCCACAATTTATATATATATATATTTCCAGAAGTTTGACTGTCTCATTATGCATGCTATAAACTATAAGACAAGATCAACCAAATTTGATACAGTCCTTACTTAAATATTAACATATAAGGTTTGGTTAATTAGTAAGTGCTATAATAATATAGGGGATTAACATTTAATTTCATAAGATATTACATGTAAAAATCCATTGCTTTGTTAATTGTGCAGGCTTTTATTCTTTTGCAAATTTTAATCACTTAAATGAATACACCAGCCCCTCAACATCCGCGAGTTCAGGTATTCGCGAGGTAGCCATAAAATTTCATTATTTCAAAAAGGCAAACTTTCTCGGGTTATAAAATTAAAATTAGACAGTCAACAAACCCATAAGCTGTGTAAGTGACTAGCCAAAATGTTACTAATCTTACAATAAAAGCGCTTAGAATTGTTGTAACCAATAAGGTATTACTTGATGCAAGTAGAATATAAGTAGTTGGTGTTAACCGTATAAATACTTGAAGACAGTAGATGTTAACCTTTCAAAAATTCAACTCATAACGTCCTACCTACAATAAGCTATAATTCCAAAAATTGGAATCTTTCGGTTACATAGTATGCACTATGTATGTACATACAAAGTTACAAAACCGCGCCACGGAGTCGAATGCTACGCCACCACCATTCCCCACCTCCCGGGCATTTTCATTCTTGCTGGCATTTCGCTCAGACTGTGTCTCTCTTACATACTTTTCATCAGTTTTTGCGCTTTGATTTACTTATTACTGTAATTTTTAATTTAATCATTGCGATTTTTAATTAACTATGTTTTCAAAAAGAAAATCATATGTTAAAAGTGAATCAAGTATAAAGAGATCAAAGAATATGTACTATATAATACATACTACGTGTTACTACGTTTTCATTTTGTTTTAACTGTTTTCTAGTTTTTTCATAAGTTTATTTTTAGCCTACGAACTATAATTTTAGGTTTAGTGTTGAGCACAATGCAGTGTGAATGTTGAATATTAAGTTTGGGTAGTATAATCACAGCAAAATTCTTATTCGCGAATTTCAACATTCGCGAGGTTATTGGGAACGTATCCCTCGCGAATGTTGAGGGGGTGGTGTATACGAACTTGGGACCAAAACATTTATCAAAAACCTATATGAATTCACAGCAGAAGGAAAAACTAAGAACATCATCTACTATCGAGCATTGTGAAATGAGTCAACCGCACTCAATATTCATTTTAATTAACCCTTAACTGGGCGTGTCAAAAAATGTCATGCAACTGGTGGCGTGGCATACTGAGTGCACCGCTGCATTTTGTGGAAAATGCGAACGTAAACAGTAATAATAACGATAGATTCATTCTAAATTTTGTTTGTTTAGCCTTTTAATGCATTATGATTTATAATTCTCATTGTTGAAGTTATTGTTAGGATTTTCTAAATTATATACGAACTAAATTTTAAAGATATATTAAGTACCATATGACATTATATCAATAAAATTTTTTATCATAATATATTTACATAAGCATCATTTTAAGCACAAATTTGTAACAATTGAAGAAATAATGCTAAAAAAATTACGTAGAAATATTTAAACTTTTACAGGTAAATTGCGATGCGTGTTAAACAGAGCAGAAGCAACGCACATAGCTTTGCGTCTGTTTTACTCCTCAAGAACAATGGCTAAAAGGTTGCTAACAACTTCTTCAATTAGTCAGGCAATAAAGATAGGATAGATAAGAGAATGTATATGAAGCATTCTTTATAAATTGACAGCATTTAAAAAAATTTGGCGCACTCCGTTAATTCCCTTAACTTAAGGGTTAAGAATCCTCAAAATATTTTCTAAACTTTAGATTTTTATAAATTAAAATATGAAAAATTTTCCAAATGAAACTTTTCAAACAGAAATAATTTTTTGCTCATAATTATTGTCTTAATTTGAAGTCATGTAGATTTACAAAACATAACCTGAGCAATGCCGGGTAATGGTGCTAGTTGTTTATAAGCAAAAACCTTTTCAATACCATTTTTATATCTCCATAATATATAAAGATGTTTGTGTAGCATTGCAAAATTAATTCCAATAACTCCTCCGAGATTTAACGTACAAAGATAATAAAGGTATCATTTTCGAGGTAAATGCTTACTGTGACTAAATCTTAAAAACATATTTTATAGTTTACACTACATTTTTCATTAGAAATAATTTCATGAACTCTGTATTTATCTCAGAATTACCCCAAGTATGTCATCACCACTGACTCTATCTGTTGCTAAAATGCATTAAAGTTATGATGATTTAATGTTGTGCTGATGCGAACTGCATAATTTTAAAAGATTAGTTAATTACTTCACGTAAAATGAATGCAAGAGTATAAAATAATACTAATACTTATGTGTTTATTTAAAGTATAAATAAATAACTTTGTATGAAATTACATTTACAAATTTTCTGTAATAACGAAAAAAGCATCTAGCTTATTTATTCAATATAAGTGTAGACAGTTTTTGCAATCTGCGAGCATTTCGGACTACTTTGAAGGTATAGTCTACATCAGGGGTCGGCAACCTATGGCACGCGTGCCACTGGGTGGCACGCAAAGATGTTTTAGTTGGCACGCGACAATATTTTGAGATGGCACCATCATCTAATAACAAAAGTACACAAAATATATTTTTAAAGAAATATACAACAAAAAAAGAGTACGCCTCACACTTCTCGAAAAATTAAAGAAACAGGTATCCATAACGACATAGCTATATTAAAAAAATAGCTATTTTCCTGCAAGGAATAACTAAAAGAGGAGATATGTGCAGCCGTAAAGCCACGGACATAAAAGACGTTGCTTGTTTGGTTTGACAATTGTTTTGATTAAAGTATAATCTTTCTCCATGGAATTGAAAAAGACTACCATCAGTTGGAGAATAAAGAATGGTTTGTAAGCCTTATGTTTCTATCAAACATAACGGTGCATTTGAATACGTCGAATGACAAGCTTCAAGGTAAAAGGCCGACCAAGTTTTACTTGTATGAAGGATGGAAGTATTTTTGTAAGAAATTGCAGCTCTTCAAGGATGATCTTCAGACACGGAATCTGAGTTACTTTTCCAAATTGAAAATATTTAATGAGAGTGATGAAAATTTAAAATACCAAATTTGGATAAGTGTATAATTTTCTTGAAGGAAGAGTTTTCGCGGCGATTCCAAGACTCCAAACTCAAGGTATGATGTTTAAATATACCGTATATACCCGAATATAAGACGACTCTGATTATAAGATGACCCCCCATTTTGAAATAAAAGGAAAAAATTTATTATGCACACAATGACAGAGGCTTATTATACCATTGACTAATAAACATTGAACCAATTGAAATAAGCAATTTTGTAGTGTTAGTTGGCATATCTCTACAGTTGCTTTCCTTCAAGTGTCTATCAACGACTGATTTTAACTTCTTACAGGACCTAATATAAAGGCGACGTAAATACAAGCGTTTGTTTAGATTATCAATGAAGAGAAGACAACAATAATGCTTTTCTTTTGTCTATTTAAATGTTTAATTGGCCTTAAATTAATCGGAGGCAACAATGAGTCTCCTTGGCAACACCCAGAATGAGTACAAAAAATTGCAAAATTTCGAAAAAGAATGCGTATTTCTGAAAAATTCGACCGTGTAATGTGTAAACATTGCAAGAATAAGATAGTATAGAGCTTTAGCCGTTGAATAAAGCAAAAAAGAAGAAAATTGGTCCATATTTACGTATTTTAATGAATGAAGGAAAAGAACCTTGCACTCTGAAAAATCGAAAATCCCGTGTAAACTTATGGGAAAATATAACTGTCTCCTGGATTCGAACCCGGGAAACTTTAGCAAACGAAAATAGTTTTCCAGGGATCTCATAGCCAGTATAAACAAAACGCCGTTTACCGCATATCTTTTACGACGAACGGTTCTCGAGAAATACACTGATATAATTCCGCGAGGTTCGTACGCACGCAGCTTCACTACGCGCATAATATATAGGATAAAATTCAAAAGATTTTTTGTCTTTGAATAAATTTGAATCGATTCATTTTCTACTACTAATTTTAATAATAACATTTGAAACTCGGGAGTCCCCTGTATACAGTAATTGCTCTCATTAGACATGGATTTCAATCCTATTTTCTAAAAATATATAAGCCTTGTTCTTTCAGCTGTACCACTGTTTTAATCCCCAGCTCCTCTCTTAATTATTACTAATACATAAAAACGCAAATTTAGTGCACAGTAAAGACAGAAAATTGTCAATGTTTCTCTCAGTAAGGCCTAAAATTTTTTATGGAAAATGTGAGATGTGGTTGGAAAGGATTATATTATACGGTAAATTCTATATTAATTAGCATACTTTCATCCTTCAAAAGACAAAGAAAATAATAATACAGTGAACCCTCAGTATATAACTTTCCAAATGTTACTTTCTCCTAAATTTCCATCAGGGTCTGGAAAAATCTTAAATCTCAAAAAAGAATCCAAAGTTCGATTTCTAAGAACAACTGTTTCAAATAAGAATACATGGGAAAATCAATTTTCATTTCACAAGCCATTTTTCTTATGGTCAACATAATTTATTTCATTTTTGTTCTGCTATAAATATGTTCCTGATTGCAAACTACAAGCACCTTTTAATAGTAAAATATACAAATACGTAATTTATGAGCCATACTTTTTGTAAATTAATCAAACATTATCTTTCATAAAATTAAAATTTTAGCAATTTAACACTTTCGCGAGGTCGATGATTGCTGTATGATTCTAGAAATGCACATGCATATTTATATTCTCCAACAGATTTTGAAACTTGTATAAAGACAGACGTATGTTAATTCTTTACGAGTAATTATCAGTAATTATAAGGCATGACTGCTATTGCCGTCTTGCTCCTAAACAGTCATACATGACGACGAGTATAGCCGTCTTGTCCGCGAACATGTTAAGCCAACATACATATTTTCTTCAGATATGACGGACATTGCAATAATGGACAGGCCTTCTCCCATTTAGATATATTGAGGATCCATTGTAATATAACCCGTTTCAATGTCCTTATGAATTTAAAATTTATAATGGAATTCAAATACTATTTCTGGCAATATAGCT
Organism: Uropetala carovei; assembly: GCA_036926305.1. Classification (NCBI taxonomy): domain Eukaryota; kingdom Metazoa; phylum Arthropoda; class Insecta; order Odonata; family Petaluridae; genus Uropetala; species Uropetala carovei. The sequence continues at coordinate 14,183,053 of JAXCHB010000065.1, read as the reverse complement.
CAGAAATGTTTCTATTTCTTTCTGTGCAAAAGGATTTTACAGCATGAAAAATTATTTAGAAAAACTGAATTGTAGACGGCATGATGATAATAATATTTATTAGTCAATAAGCACCTGACAATGCAATGGACTTCATCACATATATAATACAGACAGTGTAGTTAAGATTAATATTTACTTCGCATATTAAGTCAAAAAATTCTTTCATACTATAAAATGGCTTATTGAATAGCCAAGTTCATTTAATGAAATGTTATGAGCACATTTAGGGATATTACTAAACATTTTCATCCCTAAAACCTCATGATTTGATATGAGTTTTGCTCAGTTTATAATATACAGTACCAAATTAATTTTTATTTCATGTAGGCATGAATATTCTAGTTTTTGTGCAAACCAGGACGTCAAATATATAATATTTAAAGCGGGAAGCTCATTCGTGCTAATTTATAACACAAAATTGAATACACTCACCCATCTTCTATCTTGATATCACAAAGTAGAGTTGGTCTGAGGCAGAGACAGGATGTCAGCTGTTTTAGACTTCATTTCTCGGAGGCACACATCTGAAACAACAACGGAACCAAATCAGAAATCTTGCACCCAAGTATAAACCTTCATTTTATAAACTTAAAATCAAAATAAAATGTTAAGGAATTCATACATTTTTAAAAACATTGATTCTCATTTTCTGGGTTTAAACTATAATTTTTACGTTAAAAACACAATATATATTGATGACAGATAAATGTATATTTGTGTACGTTTAATTCCATTATTAAGTAGCAAACTGCAATAGCTTCCATGCTATCTATGAATCAACAACAACAGAAAGAGAAGTTATTTAAAATTTTCTTACCTTTGAAGAGATGATGTGGTTTTGTATTCAGCAAATGCTCCTTTAATGGCGAACGTAAGCTGACCACGATGGCTGTATCACATAATAATAACAATACCTTTATTTTTTCCATAACGTCAAAGTTACATGAGAAATCGTCAATAAGACAATCATAAAAGAAATTATGTACAATGAAAAATAGTAATACGTAAAAACATCAATCATACAATATAATTAAGCAACATAACAGGTTATAGTGAATAATTACACATACAAATTCACATCACATTATATTACAAACAAGAATGAAGAATGATATTATTAATGTCCAGTAGGCAAGTTCACAACACCACAAGATTCAAATAATAAAAAACGTTAGATAAAAACTTCACAAATGGCAAAAGTGTCTTTAAAACGTAAACAAGTAAATGTAACCAAAGTTAGTATTTAAATACTGCTGTCTACTTGTAACACGCCACGAGGTCCACTTTACAAAGAATAAATAACCAAATTTGTCACGATCACAACTATAAACACTAAATTTCAAACACAATAAAAAGTTTTAGTTTCTTCCTACTAAAACGTACCGGTGTAAACAAAGAAAGGAAAATTCGTATGAAATTCGATAAATTGCTCTTAAACCACTACACTGACACGATCAGCCATTTTCCTACTTCTATGACGTAACCGGACGTGACGCGCATGCTTGCCGCCTTACGCAGAGGCCAGGTGTCACTAGTGTCGCACCAAGCGCGCGCGTTTAAAACGTCAGGTTTTTTAATCCTCGTAAAATGCTTAATACTTATATATAATATAATATATATATATATAATTGATCGCAAAATTCTAAATATAAATATGAAATTTAAAAAATAACAAAATTATTGTAGGTTAATAATATTGCTTTATTTAAGCTTCATTAGATGCACACATAACAAGTAAATGTCGTACGTTTAAGTGAAAAACAACCGTAGCACTTAAGCAGATTGCAAACTTGTTTTTGCGAAAATATCACAAATTATTTGCCGATATTCACTCAGTAAGAAGGTACAGTTACATTACAAAGTAGTACCAGATAAAAACAAACTGTTGTCAAATCTCAATTCAAACATTAGCAATTCAACAGAGATCACACATGGAAAAGTAGAAAAATGTGGAAATCAACCGAGATTACACAAACAGAAAAAACAGTGATAAACCATGTATAAAAAACAAGCTTAACATATACGTAAATATACGAAGTAGTATAGACAACACTGTAAACCATGAAAATATGTCATTCAACATGCAATTTTGACAAAAGTAGGTGAACATACTGAACTATCTTATATTCACAAAGAAAGAAGATACCATTGCAAAAATATCAACGCAGTTCTAACAGTAGCATTTCATTATTTTTGCAAACATCACAAATTACTAACAGATATTCACTCAGAAAGAATGCACAGTTACATCACAAATTACTATCTGATATTCAATCAGAATGAAGGCACAGTTACATCACAAATTACTACCTGATAAGAACGCACAGTTGCACAAATCTCAATGCAGTTCAACATTAGCATTTCAACAGAGATCACACATGGAAAAGTCATAAAAACTGTGGAAGTCCACAATGAGTCATCCACTGGTATTGCATACACAGGATAAACAGTGACACCCTTAACAACTTCAGCTCATTCTGGAAGCAAGCGTCAGGAAAGTGCTTGGAGCACACCCTTCTCTTACTGAGCACTCGCTTGGCCCCACTATGGAACAAGGCCCTCAGTTCAGTGCTCCTGCAGGACACCCATTCCAAGCACCTGCACATAAAGACATGCATCAATATGAATAATAGATTACCAGAAAAATAAAAAATCCCTTAGGTTTATTACTCTTCCGAAAGAATTGGAAAACCATTCATTTAGAAAGCATTGGAAGTTGTACTTTCGAACAAACAGTGGCATTATACTTCCACACTAGGTTAGTTATGAAATTTAATTTGTGATTCCTGTCATCGTTTAACATTCTTAACATAATTGCAAAGGTGCACTGGGTGTTATTTACAACGTAATCACAAAATACAAATATCACACGGTGAGAACAATAAATACAGAAAATAAACACATTATAACAATTAGCAGGATTAAATGTATTCTAGGTACTGCTATCATATTAGGAGTGAAGTTAATGCATCAAAATATATCACATCTGTCTGCACACGTTTTTTTTATCTCACATAAGGATGTGTTGAAAAAGTCAATTCAGTAACTATTTGATGCCCTTTGGATTCTCTTTACTGACGCATTATAACAATAATTTGTGCTGTGAAAGTTTGTATTAAATACAAGATAGTTTTTCACAGTTCAAGGAGGAACTCTAATGTTAACAAGTGCTAAAAGGCTAGAAGAATCAACAGAGTAATTCAACAATTTATACAAAAAGATTGCCTGCTTTTATTCTTGTGCTAAGGAATATCTAAGGAAAGAATCTCCAAGCACATACAATAATTCACATCGAAGCTGAAACTTGTAATTTATAATTTACAAAATGTAAGAATTTATGCCGTAACCTTTCCACTCGATTTAATTGACCAATCTTATATGACGACCAAGCCACCAATACAAAAAATGTCATATACATCAAAGCGAACTGGATAATTAAAGTTCAAAATTATGTTTTGCTTTGAAGGGCAAGTATTAGTATGAAAAACATCAGTTATAGCTCCTAAAGCGACTTATGAATTACATTCATAATTTACGAAAATGCTTCAGCATTCACATGAAAAATATTCATTGATATAAATTTACTTACAGTTCCTTAACCCTTGGGAAATGAAAAAACCTCACCGAGGGATCATCCGTAGTGGACAGACAGCCCAAAACTGAGCACTGCGACACTTTTACCATCTTCACCATTTTCCAAATGCTCACATCACATGTTCTTCTACAGTTCTATAGCATCCCTTAATTTTGAAATTTTTGAAAAATCCGTTGGTTTCAGCGACACTAGTGACACCTGGCCTCGGCGTAAGGCATAACTTAAAACGAAAAATAGACGACTTCACACCCCTGCATGCTTGCCAACATTTCTTCTAAATCAAACCAGGATATTTTCGACTTCGACCAAAAAGTCACATAAAACAATCGATTTCTTTTTATATCTTGATGATTTGTAATTTTAAAAGAAACATTTAACTGATTATAGCATCAATACATTTTACTTACCAATTATGGCATGTTTTGCAACCCTAAATTTGGACTTTGGCTTGTTATGGAGTGTGGTAAAAATAATGCATTAAAAATTTTTAGACATTTTTAAGAACTAAAATGACAATATATTTCATTAATTACGACAAATTTTTGGTCCAAACATGACTGTGCTTTTTGATATTTATATATTTGGCTGTGGGCAGTGCTTGAAATGAGCCGGAACACGGCTTCAGCTCGTCACACGTGCCGATGATCCCGTTCCGTTTCGTCAGACATTTAGAAATGCCGTCCCTTATAACAGCGTTCCGTTTCGTCAAAATTTCCATTCCACTCCCAATAGAAGCGTTCCATTTCGTAACATTTTCCATTTCGAGCACTGGCTGTGGGACGTCTTCATAAACAAAGGGGGGGCCATGGGGGATTTTCCCCTCAGGAAGAGTAAAATTCCCCCCCCTGGAGAAAATTATTAACATTTTATTAAATGTATTTAATATTAATCCATTACCTGCCAGAACCATTTTTAAAAACTTTTTTTGCATTTTTGCTTGATTTTATATGTATTAGAGTATATTTGCACTATATATGTAGTTTAAAAAATTTTGTTTCATTTACATTGCAAATTAAAGGCCATCCCACTTATGGGATATTGACAGAATGTCACAATTAAATCACTGGATTTAGAATTTTTGTTTCTTGCTCATTCGAAAAATAAACAAATAAAGAAACATTCAAATCGTAGTTTTGAGTTAATGAGAGAACAGTTCATTGTTCTATTGCTTCAAATTGTCCCAGTTGCCTTCAAGTTTTTATTTTTCAGCAGAGTGAGAATGCCAACACCACTAAAAAAATTGTCAAAATATAATTCATGATTCTTTGTTTTGGATGGAGGAATTGACTCTGTAAGGGATGTTATAACTCTAACACCTAATGGGCCTTCGTTTTCAGTCTTACCGTAGTAGGGCATAAAATTGTATAAATACTAGTGATTCTGGTTTGAGAATTCCCAGGAATAAATTCCCGGAAAAAATAAGTTTTTTTCCTGCCTCGAGTCCCGGGAGATATTCACTCGAGACTTTTCAAATTGGTTAATTTATATCTAATATTATTAATTTTAACGCCTCGAGATCACAACTCGTTACATTATGGTTATTAAAACAGACATTGTGGCATCAACAACAGACGGGGCAAGTGTGTTGAAAAAGTATGGGCGTGAAAGTCCAGTAGAAAACAAACTTTGCTTGAATCACGGAATACACCTGACTGTCATTGATGTTTTGTACAAGAAACGAGATCCACTAGAAGTTGAAACAGACCTAAGTCAAGACTGATGACGATGAAGGAGAAAATGTTGACGATTTTGATAATGAAAACTGCGAAGATGAAGAGTGCATAGAAGATATACCTGATTTAATATCGAATTTTAAAGTTGATCTCCATGAAACTTGCAAAATAATCAAAATATTCAGAAAAAGCTCAGCACAAAATACCATCCTGCAAGGATATGTTAAGCGTGAGTTCAATACTGAGCTTAATTTATATTTGGACATAAAAACAAGATGGAATTCGTTGATTCTTATGATCGAGAGATACTTAAAACTAAGAAATTGTGTCAGTAATGCTTTAATAGACCTTGGATAGGAAATAAATGGAAGGAGTCAAATATTTCTATTTTGGAAAGAGAATAATACCAACAAACGACTTGACTTCATCATGATTCAATGAAAAATTAGGATAATTTTTTTGAGTACCGTATAACACAATTTGAGATCTAAAACATATTCGGAAATGAACTTAAAAAATTTCCACTTCTATCTTATTTTTCTAAACATTGGCTACTTCAGCAAAATTATCTTTAAGTGTTGCATTTGTTTTAGAATAATTTGGATTGCATTTCTTCCATTTTGGAGGGCTTACTCTAAAGATGTGACTATTTTTTTCTGTGACCCCTAGGTCAACAAAAGAATGTATGAATTATAAATGATCCCCATTTATGGTTATGATTATTTGGTGATTAAATCATGTAAGTCACCAATAGTGGACTTTTCAGAGACAATTCATGCTACAATATAATATTTAAAGAAAATTCAGACATTTTATCAATATACCTGTTACAGACCAAAATTTCTATTCCACCTAACAGAATGCAATGCAAAGTAATACCTCAAAATTTAACACAGATGAGCCCCACTTAACGTGGGGTATGCATTCCTGAGGTCTCCTCGTTAAACGAAAATCCGCGTTTGCCGGGGCACCATAACCTTTAGGCACCCAGAGGGAAATAACTTCCCAAATGGTATTTTTGAACCCACATTCAATGTAAAACATATTTCTACCGGACTTTAAAACGTAATTTATTAAACAAACTATAAAATTACCTAGTAAACAGTAAGACAAAATAGCTTTTTAGTGGTAGACGTACATAATTTCAAAATATTTCTCAGAACACCTACGAATTTTTATTAAAAAAAGAGTCCAGGGCCTACTGCTTAGCTTTTTTTTCGCTTATTACATAAAACTTGTCGGTAGCATTCAAATAGTCTGTCGCAGCCCCGCTTCATGACACTCGCTCGTGTGCAGTCATTGCGCTCCTCCAACAAAGTCATGCACTGATCGACGATTCTCTTGCAGTTCCGCTTATAGATCAAACCCATAGTAGTGCATGTTGGGTTTTCTGCAATTTATATATCATTATATACAGTGATAAGCTGAAGCTGGCTCCTGCCAGCTCGCTTGAGCCTGTTGTTAATTTTTGTCAGAATTTGCAAGTCGGTTGTTAAATTTTTAGAAAATATGAAAATTTATTGATTTTGTCCTTTCAAGTACATTTTGCCCTATCTGATAGTCAATTACGAACAGTGTATGAAATGGGATATATTACAAACCGAACACTAGTTAAGCTAGCGGAACGGTATTACTACAATGCAATATTATGCAACACTGCTGAAATATCACAATATTTAGGATACTCTATGAAATTTGATTAGTGGGAAATTTAAAAAAAATCATAAGACATTAGACAGCGGTTGCACTGTGCATAAGATATCTATATTTTTTTTAAAAATTTTTAATCTGAAATAAAATCCGTGTTATAACGAATCCGCGTTGGCTGAGGCCGCGTTAAGCAGGGCTCACCTGTATATATAAATGTGTTTATCATTTTCAAACCTTTCATTGAAAAGATTGAACTTACAACAGTTTGCTTGCAAGCAATAATATTCATAGTTTTTATTAAAAACTTTTCAATCATATGTAAAAAATACTTTATTTAGGATGGTTACCATTGAGATAATTTCAGGGAAGAAAAAACTTATTTTTGACCTATCTTTTATGCATAATATCAACATTATAATAACATCATCATAAGTAATATGTCCGTGATTATTCATGGTTAAACTTGGTTCTCCATACACTCCTATTTTCCTTAGTTTTCTTCATGTCTTGATAGATCTCTTTCCCTTTCAAGTCATCTACCAGCTGAAACCTTTTCCATCCATTTTTCCTTCTAGCATTTCTTTAATCATGCTCTCTCTCCTCAGGTAATGTCCAATCCAGTACTCCCTCCTCTTTTTGATAGTCTGTCAAATCGTTCCCTTCTCTCCTATTCTTCATGTTACCTCTGTTTTTCACTCTATCTGTCCATTTTATCTTCAGCATTCTTCTTCATGTCCACATTTCAAAGCCTTTTCAAGTATTTCATATCATTTTTCTTAACATCCATGTTTCTGCCCCATAGAAAGCTACACTCCATACATAGCATTTTATTAACTTCTTGCAGATATCCTTCTTTATACTCTCTATTAGTAGAAGTTTCTTTCTTCTGAAAACAGCTTTTGCTTAAGCTATTCTGATCTTGATTTCATCAGTACATTTTACTACTATAATGCAGTATAGAACCCTTTATCTGGCAAGTTTGGGATATGGGGATAGATGGTTATCTGGAATTCCCATTATCTGGAATATGCTCATAAACAATGCTCTGAAAGAGCTAGAACTCACAGGAATGGTATTCTGATCCGGCACATTTGTCAATGATATCTCTGAGATGATATCTCTGATCCGGCACATGTGTCGATGATATCGGCACATGTGTCGATGTTATCGGCACATGTGTCGATGGTATCGTTCCGTCTTGTCAAACAGTTACTAATACCATTTTGTTAACATCATTTAATAAAAATAAAATTTTTCTTGACTTTTCTTCATTGTATTACATAAAGAATAATTCAAAATTTAACTCTTATTGTATATGTTCTATCAGTTATTTCGCGTCCACTGCTTACAGTCTCACTACCAGAACATGCATTCTGTTTGTAATACTTTCCATTTAGACAGTAACACTTTATCCACTAGGCCAAGTAGGAACTGCCTATGGGCACCAAATTTTAAAGGGTGCGGATGCCAAATTTCAAAAAGCAGGTGCTTAATTTTTAAAGTTTATAGCAAAAAGTTTGAGCAAAACTATGAAAGAAATCTTATAAAATACTTGATGCCATTTTAACTTTGATTCAGCAAGAATAGCAAATACAATTACCCTCCATTTGTAGATATATTTTCACATAACTAAATAAACTTCCAATCTAAAAATTTCCTTGATGTTTATTAATGTCTATGTTTGTTCTAAATTTGAAAGAGTAACAAATGTTGAAATATGTATGCTTAAAAAAGATATATTTTTAGATGAAATCTAAGAAAAGCGATTGATAAAGAAGTTAACTGGTCCAAAATTAATATCAATTACAACACCTTAAGAGAGCATCTTAATTTTTGAAACATTTAAATGATTTGACAAATTACACTTTTAATAATATTTTTATTGGTCTTTCAAAGAAATCTAAACAATAAATTAAATGTGATAGTAATTTACATTTTCATTACAAGTTGTTTAACATCTTTCTCACATGTATGAAATGCAACAACACGTAAGGGCTATAACCCATGAATTAGCCTTTATGTCATGGTAACGTATCCAATGTAACTCATAATTCATTTCCAAGGCCAAAAATCAGTATGAGCAACTTTATAAAAATCACCCCAACTCTAACTATTAAAAACTTTGAGGTGAATGCAAAAGATTAGGTAATTTCTCAAACAATGATAATGAGAAATATGAAAAAATTCATAAATAATAAGGAAAAACAATGAAGTGATGTAAATTTTGTCATTTACAAATGAGCAAAATAAGTATCATGAATGACAAATGATCACAGATTTGTTGTGCCGAAAAGTTTCAGGTTCTACTTGAGCATTGAAAATATTAAATGCCCCATTGATTCAAAATGTACTGCAATTCATGATACAATTTCCTATTAAGAAACACATGGGGTACCCCAGCAAAGATGTATCAAACAGGAACCTTGCCATATAGATGTACTCAACTTTTTTTACGAAGGTTAGAACTTAACCTTCTTGCCATCTTAAAATCTCCAGCTGGAGTAATATCAAGCAACATGCTTAGAAGCACTTGCGGTGGACAATGGATGGGCCAGATTCGTCATACTCCTGCTTGGAGATCCACATCTGCTGGAAGGTCGAGAGGGAAGCGAGGATGGATCCTCCAATCCATACTGAGTACTTCCTCTCGGGTGGTGCGATGATCTTGATCTTCATCGTGGAAGGAGCCAAGGCAGTGATCTCCTTCTGCATACGGTCGGCGATGCCTGGGTACATGGTGGTGCCTCCAGAAAGAACCGTGTTGGCATAAAGGTCCTTCCTGATGTCAACGTCGCACTTCATGATGGAGTTGTAAGTGGTCTCGTGGATGCCGCAAGATTCCATTCCCAGGAATGAGGGTTGGAACATGGCCTCTGGGCAACGGAAACGTTCATTGCCAATGGTGATAACCTAAAAGAAAGAGAAAGAAAGCATTGTGAAGAAAAATATCTAGTTCAGACATGTTATTCATAATACCAAGATACTACATAAGTTATTACATAGTTACCACAAATTGTTTTGTCACAGTGTGAACAAGTAGGCAAATTTCCAAGATATACAAAGTGAATTTATATATTAAATACTATAAAATATTTCAAGGAATTTTAATATGCTTAAGTAAAAAATCTATGAATCCAGGGATTGAAGCAAGATATATTTAAACAAACTTTTGATTACCAACCTGTCCATCAGGAAGTTCATAAGATTTCTCAAGGGATGATGAGGAAGCAGCAGTGGCCATCTCCTGCTCAAAGTCAAGAGCAACGTAGCAAAGCTTCTCCTTGACATCACGGACAATTTCTCGCTCGGCAGTAGTGGTGAAGCTGTAGCCACGTTCAGTCAGGATCTTCATGAGGTAATCAGTCAGATCACGGCCGGCAAGATCCAATCGGAGGATTGCGTGGGGCAGAGCATATCCTAAGGTGATTCAGAGAATTTTACAAGAGTCAGAAGAATTTTTCTGAGAAGGCTTTATTTTTTTATTATAATTCATAATTGAATATATTTCTAAAAATAATAGCATCAGCCTCACCTTCATAGATTGGGACAGTATGGGAGACACCATCACCAGAGTCTAGCACAATACCAGTGGTTCTTCCAGAAGCATACAAGGACAGTACAGCTTGGATGGCTACATACATTGCTGGAGCATTGAAAGTTTCAAACATAATCTGGAAAATATTATCAAACAAATCAAACCGAGCTATGACCATTATAATTATAAAACTATCACTAATATTTTCAGTATTACAACAATTTTATGCAATACCTTTCAGGAACTTACATATTATTTTTCGCTTAATCTTTAGGTGAAATCTAACAACTCTTTTCTATGTTCTGAGCACAATGTTTAATGATGGAAAAGTTTAATCTTTAGGCATAATTCATTATATCTATAGATACCTTTAGCTCTTTGGATATTTCAAAGGAATTATTCCTATTATGAACTACACCAGTCTCATTACAGACTATTAATTCACTATTTAATGCAAAGAAAAACCCAATTTTTTATAGTGTTGATATTTATTTGAAACTTTGAGAATCAACTCACTTGTGTCATCTTCTCCCTGTTGGCCTTAGGGTTGAGGGGAGCCTCAGTCAACAAGACAGGGTGTTCTTCTGGAGCAACTCGAAGTTCATTGTAGAATGTGTGATGCCAGATCTTCTCCATGTCATCCCAGTTGGTGACGATTCCATGTTCGATAGGGTATTTGACGGTCAGGATACCTCTCTTTGACTGGGCCTCATCTCCAACATAGCTGTCTTTCTGACCCATGCCAACCATTATGCCCTGAAAAATTAAGAAAGTTAAAAGTTAACAATTTTCATCGACTTTTCTTAAAGAATATGGATCAAGTCTATTTAATTCTAAATTTCCTTGGTAAAATATTTATCATTCTTAGACACACAAATATAAGTATAACATTGCAAATAGGGAGCTATTATGATAGAGTTCTTGTTAACATTCTCAGAAAAAGTAATCCATGACGACTTTGTAAAAGAGACATTGTATGAAAACCTACCACCTGAGAAAAAAAATAACTCCCAAGATAATGACATAAGAAATTAAAATTATTGGTTTATTTTTTCTAGGAAAGTTGCAGCAGAAGTTATTTTTTCATGTAATTTTGAGTTCGGAACAATAAAGCAGGCAGATATGTCTTACTAACAAAGTGGCACAACTGTAAAATATGCCACTGGCCCATATTAAGTGGCTCGATCCTCTACAGAATTTATTTCCCTATAGTTGTAGTCAGTAGTACAGGTGGAAAATCAGCAAGAAGGGATGAGGTCAAGCAGATCAAAGCTTGCAAGAAAAAATATTTTGGCTCTGTTGGTAACTATCAGGTATACCAATTAAATTTTTAACTTCCACAAACAAGTATCTTCACTAGGTAATAAATGTCATTCATAAACATATTAGTAGCATGTTATTTCCTTGATTATTTTTTAAATTCACAGCAGTCCACATTTTTTCAGTAAACCTGCAAAACTGCTTCTTTACATTCAATTACACCAAATTATGTCAAGCCTTAGTTTAAAAAAGAAAATTAGTTTTGATTGCGATATCCGTGGAAGTGTAAGATGTCATAACCAGTTGGGTATCCAGGAATTTGTCAGGGGGGGTTTTGAGCCGGAACTCGAGACGGGGGGGGGGGGGGGTTTGAAGCGAAACCCCATGTTACTTTTTTTTTGTGATTCACGAGCGTGGAGAAAATTTTTGAATCAAGATGGAGGGGAGGTTATGACCCTCAAACCCTCCTTCCCTGGATACGCTACTGGTCATAACACTTTGGATTAATAGCACCTTACTGTAACTTTGGATAAAACAATTAACAAACGTCAGTAAAATGATTGCATTGAAGCTTACGATTACGAGTAAAATGTTTTCCAAGTCTGTATAATACGTGACTGTCGAATGCGCATAATCTGAAAAAAAAACGGTGTGTTCCGAATCGGTAGGAATGATAACTTACTTGGTATCGAGGGCGGCCCACGATGGAGGGGAACACTGCTCTCGGGGCATCGTCTCCTGCGAAACCGGCTTTGCACATTCCGGATCCATTGTCTACGACAAGTGCAGCAACATCCTCGTCACACATGTTGGTGTTGTTTGGTTTTCACTGCGGATAAATAAGATCTATTGTAGCAAACGTATACAATGATATCGAGAAGATTACAAAGAAAGAAAGAAACTGTGCTGTTATTTTCGTAATTTTCCTAATCTGTGGTAAATAATTGAAATTTGCATTTATAGTTAAGTTTCATCGATTTATAAGACGCTCCTTTAAGTTATTTTAAAAATATCCTTAAAAACTGTTGATCAATTATTTACATTTTTCGTTGACAACCGAATGCAAGAGAATGACAGTGTAGGTATCAAATTAGTAAACATTTTCAATTGTCGAATACCTACAACAATAGTTTCGCATAATAAAGCCAATAAAGCTTCCTGTTGTCCGAATGAATCGAAATAGTATATTGATAACCAAAGATAATAGAGTATATTCATTATTTTCGGAGGTTATCAAAGTAGTTCGATTGCAACTAGTCTACAAATTCCAAGAAGAAGAAAGAGCTAACGCCCGCAGCCGTTCTGCTTTCTCAGCAGCCTTACAACGTTTTCAGACAACATGAACATGCCGTACTTCACCGGCTCAGACATGAGTCATGTGGGCGTGCCTCGCCGCCCATTCGTTCACGGTGGGATCGAAAAATGTTTCGGCCACCTACCTTAACTACTAAGGCTTCCTAGTAAAAATTCCGAACGATGGCAGAGCATATTGGACGGTATGGTAAAGGAATAACGCCCTATGTTTTTTGAACTATCGATATAAATTAATAGAAAGATTTAAAATCCGCAACAAAATCGCTAAGAAACATCTCTCATTGCACTTCAATGTTGAATGAAATAACTGTTCGTGCAATGCATTGAGAATCGCGTCGAAATATTTATTAAATTTAAGTCTAAAATCATCTGGATTGTTATACACCTGCAATAGCAACGACAGTTTTCTATTGATGGAGCGAAATTTTAATAGTATTAATCCTTACAAACAGAACGGTTCACAATAAAGTCACTGATGAAATTAAACAAAGACCTTCGTTAAAACGCAATATCAACAGGTAAACAGAATTTTCCCTGTTTTTTATCTTAAAGGACAAAAAAATATTGCCATCCCGTAAATAAGTTCCTACGATTAGGATTGGACGAAAAAGTACGAGTTGATTGACCACAACGCTTTGGAATGAAAAATTTTGGCTTTTTATCTCTATTCCACTATGACCAAGTCCGGTAGTTTCACCGCTGCCGTTGAAGGCCACTCGAAGAGGAACATCGTGTGAGCGAACCTGTTTCTCGCGACTTCCCCCTCTTGGGAATTACCGCTATCTTGCATTCGGTTAGGGAATTCGACGTTTTTCGGCGATTTATGCCCAACGAAGGTTTTTTTTTAATAGATCAATCCTATTCCACTAATTAATCATTCGATTTGACCAGTTTCGCCACCAAGATAAGTAAAACAAAAAATACCACTCAGGATATCTAACCGGACTTTTGACACGTTAAGCGAAAACAGCGGGGAAGAGTTCACTTCCAACATTACCGAATTTATTCTGGGAACTTTTTGGGAAGGAAAATTCCACGTTTGCGGTCTATCGCGGTAACCTTACAATACGGGCGATAAAAACAATTCCAAAGCGACCGCGCGTTTACATAAATCGACAGGCAGTTTTCAACCGGTGCCCTACGTGGGTAACTTGCGCGAAATTCGAGATTAAAAAAAACTCACTCCGCGTGAACTTTTATCTGACGAGCCCCGACGCCGTCGTGTCGAATTCGACCCCTATCGGGATCGAAGAGTCGCAAACCGGATTTCGAAACCTCACAAAAATATTCGGACTCTCGCCGTTCGAATTACCACAATTAAATACTCCTGCACTTTTAAGTACGGTTCGACTAACCTTAAAGTATTTCACCGAAAAACGAAGATTCTTGGATCTTCAACGAACTTTTAAATCACTCGGAGATGGACACTCTCTCTCAGCAGATATCCTGTAGGAGGGTATTTTTTTTTTTTCGAGATCTTTTCTCCACGTCCGTGGGCGTCTCACTCGGGGTCTTCCGTAGGAATGAAAGCTTAACCGTGCTCTTGCGGGTATGTTGGTTACGTCTGCACCGACTCGCGCAGGCGCTTTCAGACCATATATAGTCCTACATATCTCCCCCTTCTTTGGCATCTCGGCGAGTCCTTTACCACGCTTTCCCCGCTCTATCTCACCTCCCCCCCTTTATCCTCCCCCCTCCCATTTCCCCCCTAGATTGCCCTTCCTCTCACCCTCCCTTCCTTCCCCTTATAGGGCTTCTCCCGTCCCCTTCAACCAGCCAGGCAGAAAAGAAAAAAAATCACTGTACATATACGAACCATTGAGTGAACCACTTTTCTTATTCGTCAGACATGAGACCATAAAGAAGGTACTATCTCTCTGACCATTTATACGAACGTATCTCTCTCTCCCTCTCTCCCCCTCCCTTCGGTGATTCTCGTCTAAGAAACGCAAGAAGGTTTTGGAGGGGGAAGGGATGGGTTTTGTGGAGAGATTTCCTTTTTGAAAAATTCTTTTCCGAAAGGATTATTGTCCGGCGTGTTTCTCTCTCTCTCTCTATCCTCCGAGTCGGAATATTTCTTTGCGATTTTTTTTCTTCCCTATGTTATTTTATTAAAGGTTTTTGCAGGTTTTAAAACTTTCGTTAGCTCGCGGCCTGTCGTTGTAATTAGGTCGCGGCGAGCGGAGAAGATTGCGAGCCGTTGAATTTATTTCGTGCGTCGGGTGACAGGTTCAAGTCTAACGGCGTGTGTGTGTGTGTGTGTGTTTTAAAAGGAAAAAAATATATCCCCGTTCGTCAATTAGTCGACTTTGTCCATCCGTTACGGTCGCGTTGCCATGAAAGAAGTCTAATAACGCGTACTTAAACATACCGCATTCCTCTAATTGGGATCCACTTCGTCGGCTTTGGGGAAGAAAAACTGTTTGTTCTTTTATTTTTTTTCTACCGAAATGATTGGATTGTGTGGTATATTCTCGTCAGGTCCTTGGATTCGAAATGGAGCGAGCGCCATCTTTCTACGCTCGTGTTCCGATTGTTTTTCATAAACTCGTATGAGCTAAGTTCATTACCTTCTTTGGGCACGCACATCCTAGACTTTTCCCTTTTTGCTCCAATACTCCCCTGTTTAGTCAGCATCCGACTTATCCAAACGGTTAAATCGTAAAGAATTGAAGGATGTTTATTATTTTATGAGATTAGATTTTTAAAGAGTATAAAGCAGGTTAACCGCATTCCTAATATATTTTTGGTGTGGTTGCTCTATAACAGCGACAACTTCAAACTTTATTTTATCGTTTAAACCTTGAATAGTTTTATCGACTTCTTTGTATCATCACTCCTTTTCGTTACCCAATAAACTTGTGAAACAAATACTAAATCAATTTTGTTGGTGTATCCCCTTGAGAGACATCTGGTACCCTGCTCTATGAGAATGCATCAGGTGGCAGGACAACGCTTTCTGCAGTGGGAGAGGCAATTCAAAAACGAACTATGCAACCATTCATGAATGGAATCGAGCTGATAAATTATATTACTCCTATAGCTATAATAAAATAAGAAATAAAAACGTTTTTATTGATGAGTTTGAGACAATGTATGTCCTTCTTCCACCTGATCCAGAAAAGCAGGCATGCAATTAGATAATATAGCAGCTGTTTGCATTAGTGATTGTATAGCCATTGTGGTTGCTTCAGTTAATGGAAGGATAAGTAATTGATGAATTGCATAAAATTCCATTTATAATCTTTAAAAAAAAAAACGTTTTGAGTGCTTTGCTGGGACTCTGGATAATGGGAACAAGTTAGGAAAGTGTACAGCTTATTACAAATGGGCGCGTTTCGTGCAATGGAGAATTAAAAAGAAATGATATACCTGTACGTAAGGGAAATAGCGTTTTAAAGTTCTTTCCTTCATCATAAATAATCCATTTTCTTCCTATTTAATAATACTGCATGCATACGCAAGTAAATTAAACGTTTGTTTGTGAGATTGTTTATGTTAGCAACGATGAAGTAACCATGCAAGAAATTTTCTAAGTTCAACTCGATTTAAGAAATTTTTGTCTGGTTTTCTCGATAACGGCTACTTCTACGATAAAAATATATGGGAAAGGAAATACTCTTCTTTACCAGTTCTACAACTTTTATTTGAAAAATATTTTGATATGGGCAATACTTTACGAGATATGACGAAAATTTCATTTTTTGTCACCAGTAAAGTGGCACCCCTGATTGGCTTACGTGATCCATTTTTTCGATTTTCTTATTACCTTGGTAGTAAGTCCTTAATATAAAAATTTAATGAAAATCCATTGTGTAGAAGCCGAGAACGAACATGAGGACGGACGGACAGACCAACGACAATAGGCACTCACACTGGTGGCGAAACACACCTAAAAAGGAGTGTTTGGGCAGCACCTCTTCTTAACTAAAATTTGATGACCTTTTAGAAATTTATAACTTATTTATAAGACACACTTTGAACTGGGCCCAGCGATTTAGAATGAAATCTGTAATTGAAATTTTATTCTAGCTTGCTAGAGATATCATATTTCATTTTACAAGTAATTTTTGTTATTTAACTAAATATTTGTTGACCGTTAATAATCGTTCATTAAAATGAATGAATTAAAAAATTTCCTAACAAATAGAACCATACAGGATGAATAAATTAACAAATTCTTTTTCAAATATCTTAGAATTTTACAGAAGGGGGTGCTAGAGCCATATCTAGCCTGGAGTGTCAAAATACTTCGTCTGTCACTGCTGGTAACAAACGTCCTGTTATTTAGTATACCTTTGCTGATTTATTTTGTAAGCGATACTAGTCACCTGAGACAATAATTTGAAAATATATTTGTAGTTGCTGTTATGTTTTACATCCTTATTTAAACCAGAATTCAAATTCATATCTATAAAGATTACTAAAATGCAAAAACCCAAAGACTTGAATTTAATTCTGAAACTTAACAAAAGTTTCATAATTTTTGTAATAAGCCATTGAAAATAATATGGTTTTTCTTTTTTATTAGATCATGCTAAAGAGCTTATTTCATCACTATAAATTCATTCATTCATCTACATTGTTTACAGATTATTTTTCAAAAATTCTTTACATGCTCTATAGCTCATGGAAGAGTATAATTTTCAGAGCATACAAAGTTTTTTGATAAAATTGTTTTTCTGCTTTTAATGAAAAGAATGAGAATACCATTTCATTTCAAAGAAGATATCCATCTTTTCTCTAAAGAAAGGAAGAACAACTTTTCATGATTAGGCATTTCATTTAATTTATCAGAATGAAAAAAGACAAAAATATTGTTTTCCTAGCATAAATACTGAGTACTAGTTGATAGAAAATACAAAATTTGGCAGGGGAGATTGTACATACTTGTTTTTTCTTTAACCATTCACATAGAGAAAAAGGAATATTAAAATGAATAAATCTGAGCTAAAAACAGATTTATTTTCTTTAACATGTACTAATCATTATCAATGCTCCCTTGTATTGTTCTGGAAAAGTAAAAAACTATTTTAAACTTAATGTGGCTGATCGCCAACAAGTCATTCAAATAGGCATATGGGTGGCAACTAGATGTTGTAAGAAGATCAGTAGATACTTGCTAATAGGAGAGCTGCTGGGGTGTCGGAGAAACACAAGAAAAGAAACATTTTCAGTAGTCTGTGGCTGATGAAGGGTATCACCTGATAGATCCCAAACAATTTTTCTTTATGTGTGTCTCTCCAGCACCCCAGCATCTTTCTTATTAACAAGTGATCATTGGGTTTCCTTCAACATCTATTTCTCAACCATTTATCAATTTATATAATTTCCTCTCCATTAAACATGTATGTATATATGCTGCGATTTTAAATTGCAACAACCCTATCCAACAGCAGTATTACTAGGGGATGGAACACTACAAAACAACAATGAGTCTTGTGAAACATTTTTATTTTTGAAAAATTCTAATAAATTAAAAATACAGTTCATTTACAACTTTTTGGTCTATATACAAGACCATTTTCGCATTTTTTACTTGCATATAATACAAGCTCAATAGATATAAACATCTTAGTCTTTTTACTCAAAAATAAGTCAGCAGTATCTCAGAAGTAGAAAAGTTACTACCATTTAGAATTTTGAATAACCAAACAAAGTAGAGACATAACAGCATCATTGTTTTGTTTCTGGAATGTTTGATTGCACAACATTCTTAAGCTCCGTACAAATCGCTTCAAAACGAAGATGTAGAAAAATGGCGAGTGAGTCACATAACCAGAGAAACACAGCAATTTACCTAAAAAATTCTGAAAGACCCGGAAATGAAGAATGTAAATGCGATAAAAATGTCGATGGATGTAATTAGAAAGCTAATGGATTCATGAATCATCGGGGATGACAAAAATATCCCCGAAAAAAAGTGCAGGCGAGGTGCATTTTCATAGCCTTCTTACTGTCACGCAAAAGGTGCGAAAAAAAATACATCAACTCGGAGTGTAAATGATGATGCAATGAGAGAAAAAAAACAATCGAGCAACCCAGCAATAAGAGTCAAACAGGAACCTTGAAAAAAATATAAGTAAAAACAATAATATTACTATACAGGGTATACCCAAGGTTTTTTTGGCCTCATACACACGTCCGAGTCTGACAGTTTACAAACTCGTGGAATGATATATGGTGGCCGCTCGTTTCCCAATCGCTTCTCCCTCTCCCATCATGGGCACCGGGAAACCAAAAGCCATCTCTTTCTCTCTCTCTCTACTCCGGAAATTCTGATGCTACCAATATGCTTAGAAGCACTTGCGGTGGACAATGGATGGGCCAGATTCGTCATACTCCTGCTTGGAGATCCACATCTGCTGGAAGGTCGAGAGGGAAGCGAGGATGGATCCTCCAATCCATACTGAGTACTTCCTCTCGGGTGGTGCGATGATCTTGATCTTCATCGTGGAAGGAGCCAAGGCAGTGATCTCCTTCTGCATACGGTCGGCGATGCCTGGGTACATGGTGGTGCCTCCAGAAAGGACCGTGTTGGCATAAAGGTCCTTCCTGATGTCAACGTCGCACTTCATGATGGAGTTGTAAGTGGTCTCGTGGATGCCGCAAGATTCCATTCCCAGGAATGAGGGTTGGAACATGGCCTCTGGGCAACGGAAACGCTCATTGCCAATGGTGATAACCTAAAAGAGAAATAAAAACACTCTGAAGAATAACATATCGTTCAGGCATTCGTGATACAAAATATCGCGGAAAATATACGTAAATTACGCTGTTACCGTATAAATTCTTGGGCAAAATTAAGATTTTTTGTCATTTTTAACTCGTTAAAAAGAATTTTTTTAGGAATCCCTACCTGTCCATCGGGAAGTTCGTAAGATTTCTCGAGGGATGATGAGGAAGCGGCGGTGGCCATCTCCTGCTCAAAGTCAAGAGCAACGTAGCAAAGCTTTTCCTTGACATCACGGACAATTTCTCGCTCGGCAGTAGTGGTGAAGCTGTAGCCACGTTCAGTCAGGATCTTCATGAGGTAATCGGTCAAGTCACGGCCGGCAAGATCCAATCGGAGGATTGCGTGGGGCAGGGCGTATCCTTAAATGAGGAAGCATACCGATTATTGAATAAACGAGATAATATTTTTCGATTAAAAAAATAACGAATCCATATCGCAAAGTCTCCATTATATGATGATGGATTTTAGTTTTACCTTCGTAGATTGGTACGGTGTGGGAGACGCCATCGCCGGAGTCCAGCACGATTCCAGTGGTTCGTCCGGAAGCGTAGAGAGACAATACCGCCTGGATTGCTACGTACATGGCTGGGGTGTTGAATGTCTCGAACATAATCTGCAAACATTGAAGTCATTTAAATTAAACACCTTTACGAGAACAAGATTATCATCGAAACCAACAAAGAAAATCATAAATTAATGAAAAATGTAGTTAACTGCAATTAAATCGCGCAGGCAAATTATTAACGCGAAATACTGATATGAAATACAGGTTAAATACATTTCGTTAGTAAACAGAATTAAAAATTTAAGTTATGTCGGGTGCTAATGAACTATGACTGCCTTTCTCCATTACATCAACGCACCTGTGTCATCTTCTCCCTGTTGGCCTTGGGGTTAAGAGGGGCCTCGGTCAATAGGACGGGGTGCTCCTCGGGGGCAACTCGAAGTTCATTGTAGAATGTGTGATGCCAGATCTTCTCCATGTCGTCCCAGTTGGTGACGATTCCATGCTCGATAGGGTATTTGACGGTCAGGATACCTCTCTTTGATTGAGCCTCGTCTCCAACGTAGCTGTCTTTCTGACCCATACCAACCATTATGCCCTGATAAAAGAAAACGAAAATATTGTAAATTCTTTGTTATATTACGATGGAGTACTAAAACGAAAATCTCATTTAATCTCCCGAGGGATTAATTTGATTTTTTTCTATACAATGTCCTCATATTATATTTCGAATATTTCGGATTCCAACGACAATCTTTCGCGTTGATGCAATTTCGACAAATAGGAATGCATTACATTTTTCTCTAATATCCTTTTGTATTAAAATTCGCATATAGTTAAACATGACATCATAAAAGAAAATAACATCTTTCAAGACATAATGTCTGCATTACTTAACACTGCAAGAGTAATTAAAGGGCTATTACGCGCTTTTTGTGATTAAAAAAAATAATTTTCTATAAATCGAGTGAAACAAGCACTATAAAGGAGACAGTGCGATGAGCAGAAAAACTATAAATCCAAGAATCTAAAATTCTTTATAAGCGCATAGTTAGGACGTGACTCGCATTCATTTTTTTAAACAACAGAACTCGTTCAAAGTGGGGGTTTTACGGCCGAGTGAGTTGCAACTCCACCGGCATAAAGTGTCAGGAAACTGTATGAGCGAGGCGAATGAGATTTGAACTTGCCTGGTATCGGGGGCGGCCCACGATTGATGGGAAGACGGCCCTCGGGGCGTCGTCGCCGGCAAAGCCAGCTTTGCACATTCCGGATCCATTGTCCACGACAAGTGCGGCAACATCATCGTCACACATGTTGAATTGGTTTTAAGTTGTCTGGTTAAAGGGGATGAAAAAAGTTCCTTGCTCCTTCCTGAAGAAGAAAAGACGATAAAATCATTAAAAACCGTGGCATTTCGAACATTCCAGTTGTAAAACTAATATGCTGTTCATGCGATCGAGTTGCGATCATGTTCTACTTATATCAAGAGATTTAAAGCAAGGTAAGTTCGGAATATAAATTTTTCGCGAATTTATATCCACTACTCAAAATGAACCATATAACATTTTCCAATATGTTTTTATGATAGTTATATATTACAGCGGAGATCCCATTATAACAGCAAGCAACACGCAGTGAATCGCGATTAGAATCATTTAGGTTCGTGCAAGCTAATTAAGTATGAACTATGTCTGAAAAAACGTGGCTTATTCGAGCGTTGAAATCTCCCACGGCCCGAAATGGCGATAACGCAAAGAAAAATCATCTCGACACATAACGGGAACACATCTTTGCAGAACAATGGTATTCATTGTATTACTCCCAAAAAAATATACCGCTTTTCTCTAATCTTCGGTAAATCTTCCGGATCTCAATCGTACGTGCGCGAAATATTTCACCTTTTTTCGAGATAACGGGAAAGAAAAATCTCTCAAAGCGTCCATTCTAACATCATTCCGCGGACTACGAACCTCAACCTTGGTGGAGACTAATCGAGTAAGAGCGAATTAACTGTCCTTGTATGGATTCCTAAGGTTTGGACCAAACGAGGACCTTGATCCACATTCGCCGATTAAAAAAAAAAAGATTCACTTCCTTCTTCGGCGGAGAATTTTTTTTTATAAACTCACTCCTCAATGGCTACGTGGTTAAATTTAGACGGATGATAAATTGGTTGTAATTAAACGGTACTTTATGAAGACACTCGAGAGGAAGAGCCGTAACTTGCTAAGCGACGTACGCTAACTTACGAATGCCACACTTCTGGTCGCTCTTTACGAATTAAACACCTTTCTGCGAAGACGACTGGAACGATAAAAAGCACCGCGGATTCCTTTTCCATCGCTTTACGAACAATATTGTGAATCCGATTTGGCAACTACTTGAAAAAAATGCGGAATCGTACGACCCGAAAACGCGTGTAAGCAATACGTCGCGAGAGCGAAAAATTTCGCAACCTGGGAACGCGGAGAAACATAAAACACGGCCGTATTTTGATCTATACAGACGGTGGAAACGGTAATTCCGAGAAGCGCAGACGGAAAAATTAAAAATTTCTCGTTACCGATACCGAAGATTCACTTTAGCGTCTGGTCCCCTCCACCCTAACCTTCTTATTCGAACAACGCAGCTACGAATTCGAAATAACTCTTCATTCGAAGACGGAACTGGCAACTTTTTAGCGAAAATGTCGACACTTTTCCTTCTCGAAATTTTAAAAAAAAACCAAGGCGATGCACCCAAAACAATACGCGAGTATTATGTCCGTCACTGGCGAAACGTCTTCGAAGCAGTAGTATTACATACAGAAACACCGCTTAGTCCGAAACTTTTTTTTTTGATAAGGAAGCACAATCTGGTCAACGCACACGCTTTATCTAGTAGTTCTGAAGAGCAGAGAAGAATATATTTTTCTTTCGATAGCGAATCACACAAAACACCTCACCTCTGTCGTTATCCGTCCCGTACCGCTCAACACCGGCTGCTGGAATGGTTACAGTTGGGCTCGCCGCCTCTTTTATGTTAGTCGCGCCCCTCCCGTGGATTTCCTCCGCTCCCTCTCTCCCTCCATCCGCCTCTCCCCCTCCTCCGCATGCCTCTCTCACACTCCCTCGGCGCACAGACCAAGGCTCGCTCACCGTATCATTCATCGCTCTTACGCACCCCTTACGTAGCGACTTCCCCGATCCAAAAGTTCCAAGACCCCTCCCCCCCTCCCCTTTTCATCCAATCTCCTCCTCCCGCTACCTATAATGTATTCGATATAGGTAAAGAGGATAAGTCTCAGACGATCGCGTGAACCGAAAGTTACATACGAACCTCATGTAATGGAAAGAAGATGGAGGAGAAGTTTCGAGAAGACTGGTTATTTTTTAAAAATTTATCGGGTCGATTATTCTATTCCGGGACGTCATCAAACCGGTCGAAACATTTCGGAAGTTCGATGCTTTTCTGTTTTTCTTTGTCCTTTCTATTCTCAAATTTGATTGATCAACTTATTCGTGACATACATAGGTCTATCCACACAAATTCTAAATAATACAAGCTACACGATTCGATTGTTTGAGAGGTGACGGATTAAGTTCGAGTTGTCAACATTTCCAGTTGTAAACACTCGATTTATCGATAGCTATCGAAACATAAAATCGAACATCGATAACTCGAACCTCCAGAGAAGACAGAAAAAGTTCGATTCGTCGAAAAATCTTGTTGTAGATCAGAGGAGGTTCCAGAGACTTCTCAAAGGGGTGGTGGGGGGGAGGGGGGAAGGGTTGGTCCCTCCACCTACTGAATCCGCCCCTGCCGACGACCCTATATTTTGAAAATCCCTACCCTCATCAGAATTTTTCCCTCCATCGTCATTCAGACCTAATCTACGGCGCATAATTGAGGAATTTTGCGAGGAATGAATTTAAGAATGCACCCAATGGAGGGCAATGGGTTTATCTAACGAGGGAGCGATCGTCCCCCCCCCCCCCCCCCCCGTGGATCCACCACTGTGTGTATCTTTCTTTTAAGTTATACGATCGCAAACGACTGGACAGAAGTTCGAAGTTATCCAGGATTAACCATACATATTCTTGCAGAGTTGTAAATCCAAATAAACTTCAAGTTTTGCGGAGAGCACAGATTTTCAGTGAACCGTTTCTTGGGACTCGTAGATAATCATGAATTTAAATTATATCCATAAACTTTCGCTAAATTTGGTTCTGTCATCTCTATTTTTAAGATTAACCACCTCCCACCTTTTCAAAAATCATGGACCTTCGTCCGCGAACTTAAAAGTATATGTGTAAACGCCCCTTTTCTCTTTCTCTTGAAGAAACAAGGCTCATTATCCTTCGAACCTTGCGAAGTCAGTCGCCCGTCGACCCCGAAAATGGCTTTAGAACTTCGGCCTAATCGTACCGTGACGTATTGACGTGCGAAAATTCTGTTTGAAAGAACTCTTCGAAATATTTCAAAAGGCTGTTCGACGATCCGTTCACGCGGAAAACGAAAATCGATCTCGGCTCGTTAAACCTTAAAAGGGACCTTGAGACTTTTTTTTCGGTTCGGATTCGTGTGACAGTTAGACCACAGGCGCGACACACCTCCCCTCCGCGGCACTCCTTCCCCCTACCCTTCCTTCTCTCCCCCCCCCCCTTCTCTATACTTTCCTACACGTTTTCCTTCCTTCCTTTTACACCATTCCACTCTTGTAAGCGCGCCACGTGGCTTCCAAGGGAGGAGAGAAACGCTCGATGACACGCGCGTGAGTGACGTCATCGGAACCGGCGCGCGTAATTCTCGCGAATCCACACCTATCGATTCTCGCAAAAAGAAAGATGATGCATCAGGGAAATCCTTTTTAAAAAAATAATCATCGTCCTCTTTTAATAAGCACTAACGAAATGTTTGAAATCATTCATCCGGTATGTTCACATTACGTCACTGCTCGTACTCTTCGATGTTAAGAAAAAACCTTATAAGGAACGATTTTAAATGGTGAAGAAAGTAATGCATTGCGAGCTCCGTGACACGGCGTTTTCGTTTTCTAAAAATACGGACGGAAAAGAGAGAGGTTCTATGAAGAAAAAAATGTTCCCATGCCTAAATTGGTCGTTTTTGTTCAGCCTAAATCGGTAGTAGCGGCATTTTATGCTCGTAAAAGTAAACAAATATGGGGCGAGAGTTGGGAAATTGTAAAACAACATCAGTGCAAAGGTTAAACAATCAAATACACAAGTTATAAAAACATTTGTATGTACAGTACTCCCGCGGTTTACGCGATTTCAGTTTACGCGATTTCAGTTTACGCTTACGCTTATTGCTTTTCCAAATGGTCCTTTTCTATATCTGCCTATTTCCAACAAACAGTACCGTGCGAATCTCAGAAAATACCTTTTTGAAATTAGCGTTTAGCCACAGATACTTCTTGGTAAACAAAAATAGCTGATACGCTCGCAAAGGCTAAAGATTTTCAATGTGATTACCGAAGCGACATAAATCAACGTGGTGTATACGTTGTATCGCGGTAAAATATGTGAAAATGTCCGTATTTGATCTAATCAAAAGATTATTATTTTTGTCTATTTATTTTTAGTGAAATTACTTCGAATTTCATTGAAGATGCTTTTCGCCGAAGGATAATTCTCATATATTTATTTTATTTCACACTTATAGAAAGTTTGAAATGTAATTGAGAAAGCTTCTCGTTATTAGAGTCATAAAACACTCATAAGGTTTCCGTTATCCTGTCTTGGTAAGGAATTTCATCGCAAGTCATTGCGCGCCTTTGTTAAATGCTCGAATAAGGTTCAAACAATAAACTCGGAAGACTTCTTCATCAATGTACCAATTAATCGTAAGCATGGGTAACGTTGACTTCTATTATAATTTTACTAGCAGATGTGCCCGTTGAATTTCAACGGATTTAGTGAATCTAAAACTTCGACCGTGTAACATGTAAACATCGTAAGAATAAGATATTACACATACTTAACCGTCGAATAAAGCAAAAATGAAGAATTTAGTTGAATGAATTAAGAAAATCTTTCACTGTCAAAAATCGAAAATTACATGTAAACTTATGGGAAAATACGTATAATTATTGAATTAAGCTCTACCTCCCCCCAAATTTTTTATCACCATATAGTCTATGTTACCCGCAGGATAAAATTATATACCTATGCGAAGTTTCGCGACGGTATCTTCAAAACGAAAACTCTGAGTAAAACCAGCAAGAACATAATAATCAACAGAAAATAGATAAACAAAGGAACAAACGAAATTAATTAATTTAACGAAAGACAAAAAAGTAAATATAGAACGTTTAAGAATCACAGAGAGATTCTCTCATCCACGAGTTCTGTTACGAGAAAATTGTTGATATCAACAATACTTTGGAAACAATGAAACGATTTATCCAATCACAATTTGTGGAAAATCTAATTATTTAAGTTTTAGGGCCGTCGCACACGAGCCACTTTGTGGCGGCCACTATTTGTGGCGTCACAAAAAGTAGCGGACACGGAAATTGTTTTGGCGCACACGGGCGACTAAAGTGGTAGCTTCGTTCAGTTTCGAAATGGATTTCATAGAGACAGCATGTTTATGTGCTCCTGTGACAGAGGGTGGAGGGGGTTGTCAAAAATCGCAAAACTGCTGTGACATCATTTACGGATGGCCCCATATGTAATACTAGCATAAGTGCCCGTTGAATTTCAACGGGTTTAATGAATCTAAATTTTCGTCAATCCAACATGTAAAAATCGCAAGAATAAAATTGTGCACTGTTTTAACGATCGAATAAAGCGACAAATGAAGAAATACAGGCCGCATTTATGTTTCTGGATGAAATATAGTACTTGAGTCAATTCAGTACAACTTCCACTTTACATACTGTAAATTACAAAGTAACTCCTTTTATAATAGATAATGCTAGCCTAAAATTAATTCATTCTGTAAAGTGAATAAATAAAGTTCTATCTTTAAACTATAATAGCCACTGTTATTAGATTTAAATGGATAACAAACCTTAGAACTTACTATGTATTAAATAAGCACCAAAATTCCTTTTATAAAAACAAATCATTTCATTAAAAGATCCACTGTTGTTTCTTCGAAAATTGCCTGTTAACAGTTTTAAATGTCCTTTTAATTTTACCTGAATTTTAATTTATATTCGTTTCCAAACTTCGGCCATTGTTACGAAATTAACAATAACAATATAAATTCGTAAGCACGTATGGTTTACAAAGAATTTAAATTAAGAATGCTTTTTATTTCCAATTTTTCTAAAATGACACTGCTGATACTTAAATGTTTTTATATTTACGTTATTATACTTATTTTCCACAAAACACGCCAATCTCTCCCCTTCCTTTCTCTCTCTCTCGTACTGAAGCACTCAAGGTACGCTTATTCCCAGAAGGATGTATATACAATAATAGTAATTTGAGATATAACAATGATAATGGTCGACATAGCAACATCACGTTAAAATGGCGAGATTTCTACAAAATATGCAAATTAAACGTTTAACATAGAATATTTCGAACTGTGGGCGAAAAAAGACGAACGGAATAAGAAACTTTATAAATTTTTCTTCAAAATGGTTCAAATTCGAAGGTCGTCTGTTAATTTCTAATTTTAATTTCCAAATGAATAAAAGCCTGCACGTCGAAATATCGCGTTTTACATGTTAAGTAATGGGAAATGGAAATGCCTCTCTTGGAGACGAACGAAGGAATGTTTTCGCGATTTAAGTTCGTCATTCTCTGAATAAGTGTTAATCAAACATCCCTACCAAATTTCGAGTTTCTATCATTATTATTTCTCGAGTTATTAGCGTTTGCATAGCGGACCAACCAACCAACAGACGACGGCCATTATTATACAAAATAATAAAATATTTTATGTTAAAATCTGCATAAGAGCCAAGTTTTAAAATGAAATACTGCTATAAATACACTTTGTTCTTATCTTTCTCACGCCTTTCCTGGTCGGGAAGATTCTGCCAATCCTCTATCAGGATTTCAAATATTTCTCTCCACAGTTTTTCCTTTACACATTTATCACTATATTCCTTTAGTCCACTATCATAGACAGCGGGGTTTTTGCACCTCATTGTCAGATATAAGCACGTCAACGTCAATTTCGTTGTCAGCCATCTCCCTGGCACAGAAGACTGAAGAAAACTGCGTGAATTGAGCCACAAGAAGCAAACCGTGTGCGTGTTTCAACCTGACTGCGTGCGTTCCATGACGTGTGGCCGGTGGCGCGCCACAGTGGTGTGGAGAGGAAAATGGAACACGAGCCACTTTTCTGTGACCGCCACAAAACTGTGTCGTCGTGTGCGGGGTCCAAGCAGAAACCGTTTGTTCTGTTTCTCGCCACAAATAGTGGCCGCCACAAAGTGGCTCGTGTGCGACAGCCCTTAAAAACAGCCTACTTTGGAGAACTCTACGCCACACGAAAATATCATTAAAAACAGTTTATTAGTAATATTTCAATTAAAATCAACAAATATTTGGTTTATAAGTTAACAAAGCAAAATCGGACACAGAAATTGAAAAACAATATTACGTTAAAATTTTTCCCATATAAATACATTGGACTCTCGGCGACAATAGGAGTTGATAGGAGTTGTCGTGGTAGTTTATAAATGGCATTGTCATAAAACTGATAAAATCATGTATTTTTCTGATTCCATACGCATTTTTACGTTAATTCGATCATGATTCGGATTCTGTCTTCAATAAAAATAAACTTTGTTCTTTCCTTCATAGAACCATTCAAGTCTCAAGTTCGTGTCATGTTTCTAAGTAATTTTAAAATTCAAATGAAAAATAAGTTGCACTCAACCCTATGTTATTCAAATGGAAAAAATGAAAAAAGAAAATATTTTTTAAAATTAGAAAGTCCAATCAAATTGGCATAAAAACTTGATTACACCACTTAACTCTTTATTCCGGTTAAAATGACACCTTCCTCTTGTTTCTACGTGCTGTAGTTGCTGCGCTATAAAAAAGCACATACATACAAACACTTTTCTTTATACATATCTATAGATGACTGCTGTTAAAGTAAAGTTTTAATGATGATACCTACTGTGTACATAACCCTCCAAAATTATGAACCCCTGCTTCTTCTCCATAAAAAAAAATCAGTGGAAACTTGAACTTTACCGATTCATCTTATCGCTCACGCTTCAATGACGTTTCGCGGTATTTTGAATTTTGTTACGTATGAATGTTCCTTGAAAGATTGTATTTTAATAGCAGGCACACGAGTCGCGTAAACACTGTCGTGTGAACTGATAGGTTTTAATTGCAAAAAGTCACTCAGTCATCAAATACGGGTGTCAGTAAATCAAAGTTTCGTTGGAGAGCAAATAGCAGGCACATGAGTCATCCAAAACTCCGGCGTATGAATGAATTCTTTATTAGAATGCTTTCCCGTTAATCTTGAAATTTTTGATAATTACGGATCAGGTGATTGAAATGAAATTTTGCATTTCACGATACCTTGAAAGGATTTTTTCAACAGCTCCTTCGTCGCTTCGAGCTTCAGGTTTGTCGATCGGATACACTCGAATGTTAAATATCAATGACATGTGTTATTTTTCTCGGCAGTTTGATCGTAGATGTATCAGGTGTAATGCGTAACGTTCGTAACTGTAAATGATTTCCGGTTCTTCCTCGCCGCCTTGTTTTTTCTCGAGGAATGATTACGATTCATTGCTCGCCTAAGGTCAAGGTAGTTCGATAAAACTACAGACGCCAGAAAATGTAACTCTTTCCCTTTCAATTATCTCGTTTTTCCTTATCCATTACCCATAAATTTCTCGCCAACTGGAGCTAAAAATTTCCATGGTTTCAGAATTCGCGTGACTGTTTATCCACGGCATATCAACCGATTTCGATCGTATCGTGGTTTCAAGGGTAAAAGGCAGGGAAAAGGAAGGTAACCACTTCAACGCATAAACATTAAGAGAATGGATAAAAGAATGAAACGCGCCAAATGAATTCGTTACTTCAACGCTAAAGTAAATAAGTATTTCTGAAAAATCGAGAAAACTAATCCGTGCATCCCTCACAACGCAGCTGGGCTATCCAAGGCCACATACCCGAATATCGATCATTTCCGTCGATCAATTATCGCATCGACGTGAAAAACAGAAATGCCAAATATTTCGAGATCTAAAGAACTCTCGAGTAGGATTAAGCTGCCTAACTACCATTTCTCATGTCCATCATTTAGGATTTCGTTGAACAATCCTATGGCCGATCATTTTAATTCGCAAAGTACTTGTAAATTTGCCGGATGCGTCAACGACCTGGGCTATGCCAAAAAGAAGCTTTAATTAGGTGATGAGAAAGCTAGCTGCACCGTTCTGCACCTCCTTCCGATGTGTACCACTCGCTGAGGCATATACCTTCAACTCCTATAACAAGTGTTCATATAGCGCACGGAGTCGCTTCAATAAGGTTTGTTTTTCGATACCAAAAATTCATACAACGCGGATTATTGTTCGCATTAACACGCTTTGGTAGGACCTGAGATTGATGTGTGAGGAGGTGACATTTTTCTATAACATTAGATAAACAACAACAACATTCTACTTGTAGATACGTGTGCATCACAGAGATAAAGAGGTTCGGGAAATTCGGGGACGGAGGAATCCTGAAGTGGCGTAGAACGCCACCCTTCTTTCGCCATGTAAAGCTAGTTTCACACAACGCGGGTCCACATTACACGGTACTATTTCACAAGACATCCCCCGTGCTAAGCGAAGGTGAGTCACTTAAGCAATCATCCTGTACCGTCAAGAATATTTCTAAGTCCGCGGCATTCTGTGCAGGATAAGCGACCGGAAAAATTCGTCTCGCGTTAAGCAATCGGACGGTTAAGAAAAACATCGGCCAGAATGACCGCATTTCTCGGCAAATTGTTACGCCCTTATCTTCGCGTTCTCCTCCTTTCTGGAAAAAATATCCAAAACGCGGAAGTAGAATAAAACGAGCGAAATTAGTCGCGGGCCACAGTTTTTTCACCGACGTACCCCATTTTTTTCATTATCTTCTCCCCCCTCCTCTTCCACCGAAATATGGACCTGTTGAAACGCTTTATCAGTTTCCGGGAGGGACGGATATCTTCCTTAAAGCGTTTCGCTTCTTGCTCATCGGGGGCATTGCGCCAACTCCAAAGTACGTCACCAACGCACTCTCCCTCTTTTCTCCACCCGCGGCGCCACTGCGTGCACGCTTCGCTGTATCATTTCCCTCCCCCCCCCCCCCCTCGCGCGGGCGTGACGCGAGATTTTTCTCGGAAATCGCGAGACCATCTTCTGCTCAACTTCCCGCCTAGCCTCATGGCGAACGTGACCTTGAAAACAAAAACTTCACGCGGAAAATGTCACCTCCTCTCAGCGTACGTATCGCTGTGTCTACTCCAGAGGTATTCGAAGAATTTAGCGGCTTTTGGAAAATTACGATTTATCAGTTATCTAACTCCGGAGGTCTCAAACACGTGGCTCGGAGGCTGCATGCGGTCCTCTCGTTACTTTGGTCAAACTTTATGTATGTGGAAGAGAATGTGTGGATGAGACAACAATGGAGCAACAATGGGTTACGGAAAATGCAACAATGTTTAACAATTAGGAATTGTCCGATAATGTGTCCTTAATTAAAATATATAATATATGTACCACATTTTCTAGGATGCTTCTGATATTAAACAAAATGCTTAGGCTTATTATTAAGGCATGAAAACCGCCAAATATACCGCAATTATCACATTTCAACATTATCCAATTGGTCCCAATACAGTTTGAGTTTTGGGACCCCTTGTATACCCCAATGATTGGTGTCCTTTGTATACTCAATAAGTCCATTTTCCGACTGGACTCCCAGACTGCTTGGCGGGAAGTTTTTTCTTAAAGAGCAGCTCTTTTTCAGAAAGATAATGGGTAGCTGCATAAGGTGTTCTTCGGTATACCTAATCTTTTTAATTCCGACGAACGGCTGATAGTTTGCTATTTATGGATGAATGAATGACGCTTGGAAAAATTCTCCGTTAAAAATTTCCCGCCATTTTTTCGATTAAGTCGTCACGCGGAAAGAGACGCGCGATTATTAATTTGTTTAGTCTGCCGTATAATTCATATCAGAATTGCAACCCGTCGACTCGAGAGGGGAGACTCACGCTTCAAGGTACGCCGTTTGCTGTTTAGACTTGGCGAGCAAAGGGAATGGAATTTTAATTCGATCTCTTTATCCTCTGCTTGTTGAAATGGATCTAAAAGTATTCCCTCCAATAAACAACAAAAACGATTCATTCTAGCTTATTTCATGGGTTGCATAAAATCGATGGGTCCCAAAATTAGATTACTGATTGTGAGTGTACCTTTTTTGAATTGCAACTAATAAATTAAAGCCATCAGTGTTCATTCATACGGTTAACACAATAGTTTATTTTCAATATGAATAATTCACTTATTGCTTTCATTCGAATTTTCTTAGGCTGTATCGCTTTTTCTCACATGCAGGGAGGTTAATCGAGAATACAACTGCGAAAATTCATCGATACTATACCCATTATTATGTTTCCCGAAAGAAAGGGATGCTTTCGAAAATGAGAATTTGTTTATCCGCGCCAGCGATTGGATATTTAACGCATATGAATATGCACGTACTTTTATATAATTTTTATCTATTCGTACTTTCTTGTATTACTACTAAGTTTCTGCGACAATTTATGTTACAAAAAAGTATCGTTTTAAAACATAAGAACATATAAAGCTTAAATAATTTGGCGCCAGAAAGGATTTTCCCTCTTCCTCGCTCTTTCCGCCGGCCTTGATTTTCACGCGGTTTCGAACTTCGATCGATTCAATTTTGTTTACACGTGCTTTTCGATAGATAAAAAATCGGGGGTAAAAAGTCAAGAGAATCATACGTGTTTACAATTTATTTTGTTGACAGAAGATAGGAAATGTCTCGCCAGTACACGATCTAAATTTTATCAGGACATCGAGGACGCAATTGAGAGATTTCTAGGGAATGAAAGTGAACTCTTTCGAGGAAGGCGTCGACTCATTCTGTTTTCGCGTCAAAACGTTGGCACAGATTCGCAGGAAATGTCGCGAGAGTTTCTGAAAACGTTCTTATTTAGCTTATTGAAAACACGCATAGTCGTCGAGAAAACTTTTTCTATATTTCGTTTTCCGCGTCCTTATAAGGACTGAGCTGCTACGCTATTCGTTTCCTGGTGACTGAACGCATTTTCTTTGCTGGGATATTTTCCCGCAGGGCACTGTTTATACTTTCCTAGAGATACGAGGTGGAAGGAGAAACCGTTTGTTATTTTTACTCTATCGAGTAATTCAGCATCGAACTCCGGCATCTCGTTAAAGGGATAATAAACACGCTCGTCATTGAACGAAGTCGTTCTTAGCCTTGCCTAGAAGGCATCAGACTGGGCAGTAAACATAGGAGGAGATAAAAACATCGTATAATGAAAAAAATAACTTAATTATAGAGGCGAGGCAGAGATAGGAAAGAAAGGATAGATAATATTTAGAAATATAATGAACTTTTAAAGCAGTGGTGCTCAAACTTTTCAGCTCGAGGGCGACATTAGCCCAATTCAGCACTCGTCGAGGGCGCAAAATACATTTCAAGGATAATTTAAGGATACTCATAACGACGACCCAAAGAGCTTCGTTGTTTTTTTTTGTGAGAGGGGTCTGCAGGTTCTTCGATTCCTAGTAAAACTTGTCCTTAGTTCGACGAGATTTTGAGGAATTGTAGATCTTCGCTCTGTATGACGTTTTTTATTTAATATTTTATTATATCCCATGCAAGATTTTGAAGAAATCATGTCTTATGACTTGCTGTTCATTGGATTTGTACACGCAGAGTGCATTTATAGCGGCTATGTTGAGCAACTCATAAGGCTAGCGTCTATTGTTCCTTGAAAGATTGTATTTTAATAGCAGGCACACGCGTCGCGTAAACACTGGCGTGTGAACTGATAGGCTTTAATTGCAAAAAGTCACTTAGTCATCAAATACGGGTGTCATTAAATCAAAGTTTCGATGGAGAGCAAATAGCAGGCACATGAGTCATCCAAAACACTGACGTATGAACTGACGGTGTCACATAAATCCTGATAAACAGCTATGTGCTGTATACCGTGCCTGCACAAACCTACTTGCTCGAGAAGGGCACGAAAAAGAAATTACAGCTGTAATCCAAGCGCCTATTACAGGGTTAAATCTATTATAAGAATGAATAGATAAAGAAGAACAGTATTATTTCAATGATTATCTATTTTCATTTTGATACATTTTGTCTTTGAATTACTAAACCCAAGACGGGACTCATGAAAACACTCTGCGGGCATGATGTGGCCCGCGGGCCATAATTTGGTCACCACTGTTTAAAAGGAAGAAATCTTTAAAATAGGCAATGGAATTGATAAGAGAATTTTGTATTTTTAATAAATGGTTGGTCATGAGAATATTAAGGAAAGAATCAACCGAGAAGCAGAAAATTTTCCTCTCCTCCAATCCACTGGATGCCTTCTTAAACCCATTCCGAGCAAATCCTTTGACTTTGCGCCTCAGGTTAGGTCAGCGGCGGATCCACAGAGGGGGGAGGCCTCCTCCTGGGATAGCCCCATTGCCCTCCACTGGGTGCATTCTTAAATTTAATCCGCAATTATACGCCGCAGATGGCAAGGGAAAGAAAGATTCTGATAGGGACAGGAATTTTAAAAACATAGGATGGTCGCTGGCAGGGGCGGATTCAATAGGTGGAGGGGCGATCGCCCCCCCCCCCCTATTGAGAAATTTCTGGATCCACCTCTGTCGGCCAATAATCCCTTTCTTTCGTAGTGCTGTTGGACGTAAATAAAAAACGTTTCTCTTTTCTTCACGTCACCGAAAGCGGAGCAGACTCGCATCAATAATTTTGTCAGCAGGAAAAAGGGTTCGAGAAGCACGCAGAATACGTTCGTGCACCTATGAATCATGTTACGTAAGCTACCTTATCGATAGATTCAGATACAACCAGAACTATACGTAGGCTAGATCTATTTCATCTGACGCATGACAAGCATAGATGTATATATCGCTTTATGGTCAAAAAATAAAATATTTCACGATTTCCTAATAACGTCGAAAATTGATCGAAAACAACGAATTCATCGGTTTGGTTATATTTATATGACATTAAAAGTATGAGTAGGTCGGAATCACAGAGGAGCTTGACATTTTATTTAATCTTTTCGTTTCTGGTTCATCCTCCATAACGGCGACACATGTCACAAGACAAGTGTTCTATTTTTACGTCGACCACCTGGACGCCTGACTAGATTTCTTCAGATGTTCCTGCAACAGGTGGGCCTTGATAAAAAAAATAAAAACGAAATCGATTTTTATTTTCAAATTCGACAGTAATTCAGTCGAAGAAATTCCCTTTCTAACAGGGAATAACAAAAGAAAAGCTATCGGGCAGAATAAATATGCCTTCCGTAAAGGTGGTCATGCGCGCAAATTAACTTCCATATTCAGAATCTATTTTTAGAACGTAACTATGGAGACTCTTTATTGCAGGTTTTACGGGAAGGAAACATCAAATTATATATACGCCTTTGTATGAATTTATGGCACAATAAAGGTCATAATTAGAATTAAAAAGGAAGCTAATTGCAGGCTATTTCTTTCCCGCCAGATATATTTCAATGGCGGCGTCGTTAAATGAATGGAAGAATAAATCCCTTTTCTATTTATGTCCTGCCACAAAATATCTAACAATCTCCTAATTTTGACCTCTGAAACTTGAATTGCTCGATTCAAACTTGTGTTGGTATTCGGAGTCTACTCATGAGACATCCCTATGCATCCCAGAAGACGGAAACCGAGAACCATCAAATACCATAAGGTCTTAAAATAAAAAAATCATCGACTTGAATGCATTTGTTGGAAGAAAACGCTGATCATGCTAATTACCTAATTCTACCTTCCGGTCTCGCCTCTCTTTTAAATAGGCTGCCATAATGATTACAACTCGGAACTTGAGCTTATTACTGTGATGATGTTATTTACCTTCCTTGTATAACCTGATAAACGTTCACTAAAACATTTTACTATTTCCAATGGAACGACCTTTAGGCTACCTTTAGAAACAAATAAAGAAATAATAAACCCTAAAACATATTAACGTTCATTTTTCTACCTTCCAACAATGGGGAATCTTTATTTCCTAGGCAACCACAAACAATCTCTCGCCGTTTTTGTGACAGATCATTGAATAAGTACGCAGTCGGGGGCATTTGGCAATTAAACGTTAATTTAATTATATAAAATATTCAATTAAGAAGTTTGCTCTCTGATAAGTTATTTTTCGGCATTTTCCTCGTGATGATGTTAGTCCGCGTCTGCCCTCAACATTGCGTTTATTCTCAATTAGATCCATTCCTCGTTCAGCGATGCGCCTTGAATCCCCTTATCCCTCTTGAAGATTTAGGGGCCTTTCCTTCAAGGATGAAATTGGGAGCATCTCGTTACCCCACTTTGCGTTTTTGGTTCGACGAGATCCACGGGAGACGGACAGGACCGAGCGAGATAAAAGAAGAAACAAAGAAGGAACGAAAACAAAAACAGGACGACGCATGTGGATGGGATCGAGATATCTGTTTTTATTTGGCCGGTTTTGGAAATCCTGAATAATTAACGCGTTCCTAACTGGTACGCAAGGATCTTCGCTCCAGCACGTCTTCATGGTTATTCGTTTGCGTGCAGAACGGAATTCTTTTTTTTTTACGGAATCCACTCCAATTAGTTAACATTTCCTACCCAAATTCTTTTTAACTTGTTTTTCTAAAAAAAAATCTATGTGTTCGGTTTGTCCGTTCGTCCGACCTTCCATCTGGCCAGAGCCTGCGCTATAAGTTTTGCCGCCCCGTGTAAATGTCGATTTTGTCGCCCCCACCCAATCCCCCATTGCTTTTACGTATTTAAATAATATTAATAATGAAATACTCTCGGAAACATGCATATTTCAAATTTCACCTTTTATCAACGAAAAACAGGCATAATTGCATATGTTTTCTCGGCACATATACAGAAAGCGTAAAGAACTCATGCGTCTGCCATATCTCTAAATCTGTTTCTTTTGATTAAAAATTAATGAAAGAAGTCATTCGTGAAACACTCAAGAGCCTAGGCTCCTTGTGAGTTCTACGGAGTAGTTGAGGGGCGTGTACCTTAGCAGACAATAACAATATCAAAATCATAGCACCATGTGAGGCGTAAATATATAGTCAAGGGAAAGTCCTACATATACCAGTGATGGCGAACTTATGGCAAGCAAGACGATTTTGGTTGGCACGGCAACGAATGGTGAATACCAATCAAAGAATTTATCGTAGTGATTTAGTGCCGAAAAACATTTGTGTTATTTAGTTTAATATATTGTAAACATTAGTTTTATGGTTAAAAATTTCAATCTCTTACGTCTTGATCACGAATTTAATTTAAACGGCACGCAAAGAAAACCAAGGACTTTTTCGTGACGGAAAATATTCGACAAATTCAGTAATATTGGCACGCGGGAAATAGAAGGTTCGCCATCACTGACCTATGCTCAACGAATGATGTTTGACAGAATTTATTTATGGACCCCCTCTGGTCGACGCTGATTTTAATTTGGAGTTTTAAAAGAGCAGAGAAAGATCCAAAGGACGAAGTCACGGATCGCTTGGTTTTATTTTAATTCCATAGAGTAATGCTTATCAAAAAATGTTTCTATGCAGTGCATTTGACTCTCATATTTGCCGCCGCCCCCTCCCCCCCTCCCCAAAGTTGCCACACTATGCAATTGCACGTTTTGCCCCACCTGCATCTGGTTGTAAGAAAAATACCTCTGGAACCCTGCAACTTGGAATAGTCAATTTTTCAAAAGAGATTGATCTACATAAAGGCTACACATGATAAAGGTTTGGTGGATTTAAAACCAGCTTCAGGGGAGAAATCGGTCTCTTTTTCTGACCAATTTGTTTCATTTCTATTCCCATAAGATAATGAAATCGGTGGTGCGTTACAAATTTGCATTTTTAAATTAATTAAAATTAAGACAGGATATATATATATATAAACTATTGAAATCCCTGTCTAATGACAGAGAAAAATTGCTTTTAACACAAAAAAAAGGGAAAATTTTCCGGCTTACGGCTGCTTCGGAAAATGCGTGTGAATTAGATTGATAATAGCTAATGATGTACTGCACGAAAATTTTTATTAATTAACTAAAATAAAAGTTTCCACTATTCACCATTTTATATTGAATCGTGTTGTCATATCCAGTAATAAAATAATTATTCATTTTTGGTTTTGGTATATTAATTTTGGGACATCCTGTATGTATATACAGTAAAACTCGTTTATAACGATCACACCTAAAACGAAATCTCGGCTATAACGAAGAAATGTCTCGGTCCCTTGAACTTCTCCATAAGGGCATTGGTTAAATTTCTCGGATATAACGAACACGCATTTTACGAATTCTCGGCTGTAACGAACAAATGTTTGGTCCCGTGGCAAAAAATGCCCCGTATATAACGAATTTTGGCGAGCAGAGCGATAAGTAATGAATAGTTTCCGCCCGTTTACCGCGCACTTGTTCGTAGAGGTCCCCTTCCTCCATCTACCCCTTCCATACGAATTTCCACGCTCCCTTTGTTTTGAAATTGATATTAAAAATGTGAAATGTTTATGTAAATTAATGACGACAATAATAATATTAATTGACCATTTAAAAAATCGTATGTAATAGCAGTCGAACATTTTACATGCCGCGAAGTTGATAAGCATCTCTCTGCATATGTAAGTTCGGTATTGAAGTCGACTCACTGCAGATACAGTAAAAGCTGTGTTATTCGGCTATCTTGGGGATTGTGGAAAGCCGATTAGGAGAAATATCCGGTTAGGTGAGCGTGTTTCGATTTTGACATCGCAAATTTAGCAATAACCAAACAAAATTGGGCTTAGGTTTACTATCGTACTCTTCAAACATAACTACATGGGGTTTGCATTTTCCATTTTAATTCTTCCACACTTAGTTAGATATAGACATTATTTACCCATTTTTATTTAATACGTTGCTACGCTTACATGCAAATCAAAAAGACTATTGAAAAGTTTAGGGCTTCCAGGAAGTTTGGGGATTACGGCAGTGAACCTGTTCCCAAAATTGAATTTATTGGATTATATCTTTCTTATTTATCTTTATTTACTCTATTAGAAAAGGACGAAATTATTTAATTCTTCAGAACATTTCTGTGAAAACCAGTCATATAATATTTTATCCAGTTCCTCAATTTTTGGCTTATGAAGCGTATGATGTTTATTAATTGATTTACTCGTCTCAGAAGATGACACGAATTTCATTAATTTAGCCTTATGAGCCTTGATATCGTAGAGTGCGGAAGATCCGATGTTGAATTCTTTTGCTATGGCTGCTCTATTTTTTCCCTTTTCAATTCGTTTGATCAGCTCCAGCTTTTGTGTTAGCGTTAAACCAACCTTTTCTCTCCTGTTCCTTGCTTTTAGGTATTTATTTTGATGCCATATTCAATGGATGGGTAATTTTTTAAATAATAAAAAGCGATAAAACTGGAAATTGTAGAAGTACACCAAAACATTTAGACAATGCAAATGGCTTACGTAACCAAAAACGCCATGCTTACTCGGCAGCCACAGAAGTATACGGAGTAAATACGTAATATATATATCTTATATTTTAAGAAATTTTAAAGTGGAAGTTGTGGTATTACACTTATACTATTCACACAAAAATTCATAAAAAAAGAAAAAGAAATACAAAATGAATTGTATTTGTGTAATTGCCGGTATCTAAGGCTGGCTGGTTCTAAATAGCCGGATAGCACAGCTTTTACTGTATGTGTATACGTGTTATATGGGATGTATAGGCCAAAAACCATGTTTCTCGTATATAACGTAGTCACGCTTATAACGAAGCAATGAGTCGGTCCCCTCAAATTCGTAATAAACGAGTTTTACTGTATATATATATATTGATAATCCGCCATCATTGATCACCAAACTGATAAACTACACTTCTTTTTTTAAATGCATTAACCAATATCAATGTACAAAAAGTAGACACTTTTGTCGCTTACTCCTTCCAATATCAACGGAAAGCCATCACTGCCGAGTTCAGACAGAAATTAATTAATTAGTTGGGTAATTTCCTGGCGATTATTATGCCGCTAATACAAACAATCCGCGGGTGATTCCCTATCAACGATTTAAAATGACCCGCCGTAAATGAGGCGACTGCAAAGGACTGCTACGCGCGACCGGAATTAAACCACTCTTGCCGCTTCGTTTTGTTAGTCATTACTCCGAGAACCCGTGCCACTGCAGGAAGTGCTGGGTTACCGTGTTCAACCGATCGGACTCCTGAACCGCTCTCTTCGAAACCTCAGGGTCCATCGATTGTTCGTTTTATTCTAAATTATTTTAGGATTCGAGGTAAATTAGTTACTTCTTTGATTTTTTATGACGCTTGTAACGAAAATCTCATTAAATATCACGCCTGCCATAGCCAGTGGCAGATTTAAGAGGGGGGGAGGGGGGGGGGTCGAATTTGGCGCGCGCCAGGGCCTTCTGGAAATAAGGGATTTC
This sequence comes from Uropetala carovei, assembly GCA_036926305.1. Taxonomy (NCBI): domain Eukaryota; kingdom Metazoa; phylum Arthropoda; class Insecta; order Odonata; family Petaluridae; genus Uropetala; species Uropetala carovei. Next base: position 14,142,042 of record JAXCHB010000065.1, on the reverse strand, counting down.
GAAAAAATGTTTTTATGCATTATCTCAGAAATATTAAATATCTCGTTTTGAAATCCACGAAGGAAATTTTATTTTTTTGCGCTGAGATACTTAATTTATTGAAACGGGAAGTCAAAAAAAGGGGGTAGTCGTTAGGTGAGGTTTCAGTATATACTAAGATTGCATTAGCACCAGGGGCCCCAATAGTCTCGGGCCAGGGACCTCAGAATGTCTAAATCCGCCACGGGCCATAGGTCTGATTATACCGAATCCCTATTATTAAATTGTATTGTGATCGAAAACCAGGTAAGTGAAATCGCGCACGGTATTTCTCCAATTAAATAGAACCAGAGAACAATACTTGAATATCAGGAGTCTAAAATAATCACTCGATGCTTTCGCTAGATTACCGTATCTTATTTTGTTGTTTCAAATCTTTTTGTTGTTTCAAATAATGATATTAATTACACAAAAATGTGTAATTAATATCATTATTTCAATAGATTATTATCCGTATTATGGCTGAAAACAAAATCAAGAATAGGCACTTAAGTATCAAAAATTTAAAAAATAAATACTTAACTTAGGTATCTCCAATATCCATAAGAAGGTCATCTGAATCTGAATAATTATCCTGAAAGCCACCGCAAATCAGTCTATGCTCTCGCTTGATTATTGGTTCTTTCACATTTTTATATATTAAGATTCACATCGTTAAAATTAAGCAATTTGGCCTCACCATAAGCGAAACCAAAAGTCTGAAACAGCCTCTAGATGCCGAGCTACAGGATTAAGCAAAACCGTCATATCGATAGTCCGCCATTACCGATCACCAAGCCGATAATCTTACACTTCTTTATTTAAACGCATTAATCGACGCGAGTAAAAACGTGTAAGCATCAGCTAAAAAAAAAATACTGACTTTTCCAATCATCAAAACCGAAAGGACCGAACCGAATTGAACTAAAACCGACCAAATCGAACTAAAACCGACCAAATCGAACTATAACCGACCAAATCGAACTAAAACCGACCGAATCGATCGGAGATAATAGCCGGGAAATCGGAATAATTACCGCAGCGCGTCCCACCGAAAAATAAATAAATAATTCCTTCCTTCTAATCTCATTATTTTCACAGGTGAGATTTAAAAAAATTCTGACCGAACAAGGTCGAGGCATAGAAACCGAATGAAAGGCAAAAGGGGGAGAATCGGAGTGATTCTTCGGAACGTGTCCGTTCGAGGTCCTTTTCGACTTGTGTTAGATTTGTGGAGCGAATCTCCCGCTAGGAACATGCACGTAGATCGTTTTGATCTCTATCGAACCCTCTTCCTCCATTTCTCTCGCAACCGTCTTCTTTCTCTCACCTTCACGGGTAGTTACGGTGTTTTGGGGCCCTAGGCGCTACATTAACTGGGGTACCACCATGTTAACTAAATAAAGACAAAATAAACACAAACATTTTATTTTTCACTTAAAAAAATACGGTAGGAAAAAACACTATGGGTACTTTTATAGGAATTTTGTCGGCTTTTGATAATCGAAATACAAAGCAACTAAGATCTGGGGGCTCTAGAAATGTGAGGCCCTAGGCTAGCGCCTAGTGCGCCTATGCCATAATGCTCCACTGTGACGACAGACACTTGAGGCATCGGGTCCGAATCCCGCCGACGGCATTCGATTTATCTGCCCGTCCATCTGTACGAGAGATATCTCTGGAGTCCCTCAACTTGAAGAACTAAAACTTTCAGAATTTATTGGTCTATACGAGAACTAAGCGTGATAAAAATTTAGTGGACCTAGGATTGACTGCTGGTAAGTAATCGGAATAAATCGCTAATAAGGGCATGTTGCTGCAAATGCAGACAACCAGCAATACCTAGCATCTGCGCTTCTTCACTAGGATGGGAAGACATCAGTAGGTAAAAAAAAGTGCCTCGTGTAATTCTGTCTGCAATTCCTCTCTCACTTTTTCTTTTCTGCTTATTGCTCCATTTTCTGTTTACATTCTTCTCCTAAGGGTTAAATGTAAGAAGGGACTATGTAGTCTCAATTTCGCCCTAAATAAAGTCGTTTGTCTGTCTGTCCAACTCCTCTGCTATTAACTCCCTCTTTAGTCCTCTCCCATCTCTATCTACTTCCACCTCCCTATTTCTTTCCTATCTTCTCTATCTCTCTCCACTTATATCTCTCAATCTTCTCTCTCCATCTCCCTATTTCTCTCTCTCTCCTTCCTTCCTTTCTCTCTCTCTCCCCACCACCCGAACCAACCTAACTCCACGGTCTGCTGATTGACCATTCAGCGGGTGATCGTCCCTTATGGCTGCCTCACTCCACGGAGACCTTGACGACCGGCACGGTAAAAAAAAAAAACTAGGAAAAGGAGAAGAGGAAGAAATAAAGAGGCCGAAGAGCTGGAATTGGGTTGCTGTCACGGATTCGGAGGATTTTCAGGAATCCGGGAGATAATCTTTCTTCTTTTGGATTCCATGCGAGGCGCAGAAGCGGTTTCTGTGCTTTATGCTTCTCCTCTTTCTCTCTCCCCTAAAGAGATGGATTTCTGAAGAGTTTAGGAGCAGTTGTCGGAAAGGTATTCTGATCTACGAGCCTCATTTCCTAAAAAAAAAACATCTCTAGAGGGATACTTATAGAAGAAATGAAAGGCATAAATTAAAAAAATTAATGGAACTAGACTTTACTTAGCGGACAATAACGCTTTAAAGGCATAGTTTATCATGATGCGTGTTTATTAGTGAAGCTTTCTCGGGTTTCACACCGGGTGATGTCTAGAATAGTATTCGACGTTTCGGCGTAAGTCACATGCGCCATCTTCAGGAAAACTGAGTGAAGATGGCGCATGTGACTTACGCCGAAACGTCGAATACTATTCTAGACATCACCCGGTGTGAAACCCGAGAAAGTTTCACTAATAATATTCGCCGGGAAAGTTTGAAGTCCTTTTTCGTGATGCGTGTTTTTTATCGTAAATTCCTAAACTGCCGGTTACATACGAAAACTCGTCGTCCACCTTAACTGTGAGGCATATGAAATTTTCTATGCAACCGTTACCATTCTCTTAAGCTTGACTCATTTTCATTAAGCTGCGATGGCCAAATGAACGAAGATAATAACGCAACTAATCAAAGGACATCGATACATTAATTGGCGAGAGGGACGCAGTGAATGCCCCTTGCATGGTGGGAGTGGAGAGGGGGGGGGGGGGAGAACGCCGGACAGGGGCGCCTCCTACAACACTCCGAATCCTATTTGCCTTAATTTGGTATTGGCAGTTCCCACTTTTTTAAGGTAGGCCTGCATTTTACGCTACGCCACCGATCAGAAATCACTGGAAATCAGCAACAAGAGGGGGACTTCCTTCACCCATCATCCAAAATTAGATAAAATTCTAATCATTAATTGCGAATGTATTTAGATGAGGAAAAAATAATTATTTTCCTTATTAATTAATCCTAACCTATCATTGCAAATCTTTCTTCATAAAACTATTGCCACCAGGTGATAACACAACGATTTAAGGTCAGATACATACCCCCTCCCGAATCACACAGATTCGCTTTACACGTTTCCTGTTTTGCACGGTTTTTTCTTGTTAGAGGACTACTTAGAATTGCACGCCCATTAATTTCACTTTAGAATAGTTTCGGGACGGCCTCAAAAGCATTTAAAAGCACATGAAATGTTTCAGTTCGGCTTAGTGGTTATAATAAAGAATAAAGGAAGACATTTTGAATATAATATAAATAAATAGTTTAATATTGGACTCAATACGGTGTTGAAATGTGAATATGGATCTTATGGAGAAACCTACTCCGCTTTTCACGGTTTCGCTTTACACGGTATTTTTTCTGGAACGTGTGCACCGCGCAAAACGAGGGATGGGCGTAAAATACTATATGAAAGCCACTCTATTGAACTTGTAGAAAAGCGGACTGTAAGAAAAAAATGTAGGCAGAATTTTAGAGCGATTCATGCCAAGCTGCGTTTACGGTTTCGTCTTTTAGTAGGTACGCTTAGTATTAGTTGGAACCATGATCCACGAGGTCATTTTCCTTGTAAAGTACACTTGTTCATCTCCGTACGGCGTCGTTTGAAAACGTGATTATGCAGATTACTCCAACCTAGCAATGTGGCATCTATGTAGATGTTTTACCTTCCATGTTTTAAGGAAATCTGAGAAATGAATTTCATGTGAATTTCGCTAACATTACAAGCTTAGAAAGTATTCTGTGAACATTCTAAACAACTGACTCCTTAATTTTTCTGTTTCCGAAAGTTTCCTAAATACACATATCCAGGTTTAATCACATTGAGATGTGAGACTCGATGAATTAGCCAGTCAGTTGTTTTTTAGAAGCTAACCTCTGTAGATATTATTTTCATAAAATTCAAGATTGCAGATCGAGTGCTAGTAATTACACAAAGGAAACGGGCGACGGAATACTTAAACACGCGCACACGTGTGGCTATGCAATGAATACATTTTATTATAAATTCGAGTAAAAAGAAAGGGAAAAGTCTGAATCTGGCTGGAAATCAAATCTTGGGTTTTCCGGCTAAGTTTTAACATTTTCCTCCTTATCTCTCCTCCAGAGAAAAGTTAGAGTTATAAAAAATGCTGAAATATTATGTTAAAACCTTAACAGTTAAACTAATCTATATCACGCCAATATGAGAGAAAGCAATCTTATTCTATCTAGTATTTATAATCATCCTGCTAATTTATCACGTTCGCGGGACGCAAAAAAATTACCGCCTTGGAATTCGTTTTTGGCATTCACTTCGCACAGTTACGTAAGGCCAGCGTTAACGAGACATAACGTAGAGAGACACGGCACCACCGCGCGATGACGCCATTCTTACGTCACGAGAGACAGACGCGTTTGTCACAGTTGGAAACAATCCCGCGCCATTTGCGTTCCGATACGAAACCACGTGTTTGGAATCGCCCCAGGTCTGCATGCCATCCTCGGCTGAGGTGGTCGCCGTGGGCGTTAAAAAGAAAGAAAAGAAAAAAGGGTCGAAGAAAGGAAGCGATCCGCCTACCATAAAATGGCCACCGGATGCGGGGGACGTAAAGAATGCATCTCTTCCGTCCCACACTCGAAAAGTTCCACGGACTCCGATTTCGTACAGACCACCTACTCCGAAAGAGTTAATCTGGAGGAGCCGCCTCGAGACGATTCTCATCCGCCAGGTGAAGAAAAAATAAATGGGAACGAATCGTCCGATCCACTTTAGGACAGGTGGCCAAGGACATTTGGTTCGGATAAAATAACGATCGAAATTGGTCGTTAGAGCGGCGAGACAAATTTCTCTCTGTGTGTCATTTCCAATAATATTAGGTATGTAAGTTCATCTGTACGCAATGTTCGTTCTCGGCTTCTTAACGAAGGGATTTTCGTAAAAATTGGCACCGAGGATTTCTGGGCAAAGGCCAGAGGCGTAAATAAAAGATACGACGCCTATGGCAAAATTTTAAGGAAACACCTTGTTTATGGAGAATACGATTTTAGCTATGTTTTCATAAAGAATAATAGCGTTTTTATTAACGATTACTTTAACAGTTGGGCATTAAATTAATATTTATTTTTGTAAATATTAATTTTTGGCATTTTTTACGGGAACGTTTGGCGCCATTTGCAAGGGGCCATAACCTAGTTACGGCACTGGCAAAGGTAATAAAACTGATAAAACGGTTCAGATAATTCAGTCAGGGGTGCCAATTTATTGGAAGAAAAAAAAACGAACTTTCCGTCATAACTCGTAAAATATTGGCCATACCATAAAAACCTTCAAACTAAATTTATATGCACACAGCTTTAGTAAATGAAGAGAAATGGATAATTCCTGAAAAAGGAATTAACGTAAACGTAAAGTTTATATAACAAATCAACTCAACTGAGATTTGTTTGAAATAATCTTCGATTATTGAGTAGTTGCAAGTGACTTGAGAATAAATCAGTAAATCAAACATTTAATATTTCCTTACATTTTTTTGTTGTTTTGCATTTTTTATTCATTACACTAAAATTACATAAATACTTTTATTAAAGCATTAACTTAGGAGAGGGAAAATTTTTGAGTAGACAGAGAGACAATCGGGTAGTGGTGTTTCGCTGTTTTATGGCGTGTGCTCGTTCAAATGACATCATTTATTTTCAAATGCTCCATCGCACGAAACGCGCCTATTATGACGCGCTGTACACTTTTGTAACTCGTTTTACGAGAAACTACGAGAATGTTCATAAAAATGGAGAAAATCCACCAAATTTGATTTTATTAATCACCTAAAATCAATTAGTAACTGTTCAAACGGGCGTAATCGCCCATTATAAAAATCCCTAGAATTTCTAATATTTCAAGTCGATCATATTGTATTTAAGATACTAGATGGGTTATATTTTCAAATGTCCCCGGCATTTTGCATTGACGAAAAGACCACTTAAAATATACCATACGAGCAGAGCCGGTCATAGGGCAGGACTAAGCGGGCGGTCGCCTGGGATGCCGAAGGTCAAGGGGCACCTAAGGAACCCCGTACGCCGTAAGCGGTATAGGTATAACCTTCAAAGGGGCCCCAAAAACCAGGGGCGGCCCGAGGTATTTTGGCGCCCCGGGCGAGAAACCGCTCAGCGCCCCCTCCGTAAATTTTTGTTAAGATATTTTTAAAAGATGTTCATTTATTTATTGTTCCGTAAAATGACGGATAACGAAAAGTAAAAGGAATTTTATTTAGACTAGTTTCCTGTAGACGCAATTACGGCAAGTAAGTTTCGGCAAGTTCTAGGTTCCTAATGTAATAATGTAATGTAATAAATGTTTTCACGCTGCTTCGGAATAAACGTAGCCCGTCGCCTACCTTTCTTTGTCTTTTAGATTATCTAGAAGAGAAGATAAGCATGCCACTTTCAATGTCTTTAAAAAATAGCGTGCGTCCCTATTCTCATCTAATTTTTAATTTATGCATGAGCCAATTTGCGTTAATAAGCATTACAGATGTATAATATAATGGTTTTACTTATAAAAAGGTAAGTTTCCAGCATTCAAACGATGAAATGCCTTGATTAAATCGTTGGAAACGCTTCCCACACGCAGTCAACAGAATAATTATCCTTAAATATTTACGTTACTATGCTTCATTAATTTCAATGTTTAAACAACAGTTCGAAGCGAATAACGCTTTTATTTCGTCTATTTGAAGGTTTAATTTCGAGAACAATTGCGTCTTTCTGAAAGCTTCGACCGTGTAACATGTAATCGTTGCAAGGATAACATAGTATAGAGTTTTAGCCGTCGAATATAGTAAAAACAAAGAAAATCGGTCCATATTTACGTATTTTGATGAATGAAGGAAAAAAACCTTGCGCTCTGAAAAATCGAAAATTCCGTGTAAACTTAAGGGAAAATATAATTGTCTCCTGGATTCGAACACGGGACACTTTATCAAGCGAAAATATTTTTCCAGGGACCTTATAGCTAGTAGAAACAAAACGTCGTTTACCGCACATCTTTACGACGAACGGTTCTCGAGAAATATGCCGCTGTAATGCTTCACGTACGTACCTACGGTTAGAATTTTAATATTATAAAGAAGATTCGCGCCTATCCCGCGACATAAATTGGTATCCAGTATTTATCCACTTGTAGTGCAATGTAGAGACGGATGGTAGGGTTAGCGCCCCCAATACTTGGACGCCCCGGGCAGTCCGGTACCTCGGGCCGGCCCTGCCAAAAACCTATTTCGCCCGGTATCGCAAACTTCAGTAAACTGTAGCATAGCCCGATGAGTGAAATGAGGGCATATGTACCTACCCAGTCATGCGTCAAATATTTAATTTCCTTCCTTGATATTCAGGAAGTTTTCATTAGCGGCCCTTTTAGAGTAAACTTTTGTCGCTCGAATCTTCTAATCACGGTGACGTCATAGACGGAAAATTTTTAACGAAATCTTTCCGAAAACAAAAATTAACAGTCTTTTTTCAAGACAGAAATGGATATTGGATGACGCGATCGGAGAAATGGTTCAATTCTCACATCGAAGGAGAATACTATTTTTTTTATCCTCAGCAAAGGGGAGGGACGTTAGATGATAACAAGATGATCTAAACAGATGACGCGAAATGCTCTATACTTTTTTAAAAACTGCGTTCCGAGAATTTCGATCGCACTTCTTCGTAAGAGGAAGGTGCGCTGGCGAGATAAAGAGGCTGTTGGCGGTGGGGAGGAAGAAGAAGTGAAAACAAGTGAGTCATGACTCGCGCACCCGTATCTCTCGCTACGAGAAAGAGATCGAGTCCGGAGGAAGGCTCTGCGTAAAGTAAGCCTTCTTGTCACGCGTCTAAAGAAAGAAAAAGGAGACGCCCTTCCTGGTTTTAGCGCAGGTGTTTTACACGTGCGTGCCGTGGAATACGAGACGAATTCAATCGGGTCATTCGGATTCCGGTCACGCATCGATTAAGGAGTCATTTTGTTCCATTTTTTTCTAAATCCCGGAGCTGATACAAGAAAAAAGTTGAAGGTGGCGCGAAGTATCGGAAAGCTGATAGGTTTTTTTATGAAAAATTGCGAAGTAGTCTTTTTTACATAATAGCTCGCTTCGTGAAATTTTAACTCTTTATTCTGTGTTTTCATTTGATGACAGTGCAACAATCCTCATAGGATAATCCTCGCGTGTGATTTAAAAATAAACTCGTACTTAGCGACGAATAATGATTAGTGGCTCGAACAAGTTTTTCAGCCTCTATCATCCATTTACGTCTGCAATAATTCATGCCTTTTTTCTCGCCATCTGATGGAAATTTTGGGAAATATTACGTCCGAGGCTCTCCGATATTAGTTTCCGCGTGATGAAGTATGTATGTGTTTGCACGGGCGTTTTTAAGACTTCAAACTACTCGGTTAGAGTGTCCAGATATTGAAGAAGTAAAACCGGGACATATTTATTATTTTTATTTACAGTAGGTATGTGCGCTTAAATATTGCGTAAATGTATACATACAACATGCGTATCTTTTGCTACAAAACTTCGATAAAAACTTACAAAATTACCGGAGCAACAAAACGAACAGTTGAGTAAAGAACTGCGCTGACAAGTGATAACTAGACCCTCCAAGCTCGGAAATTAAAACATTATTGAAAAAAAATTCCCAACCCTTAAGAGCACAGTGTTGTCCATATTGAAAAAAATAAGCAATCGTGTAACATTGCTCGACATCGTAAAATCCGTCTTAACAACATTTTTACGTTAATTTTTGTTGTGAAACCGGGACATTCTATGGTCCCGAAAATGTCTATTCGGGACGCCGGGACAAGAGGCCGAAAACCGGGACAATTCTGGAAAACCGGGACAATCCCGGAAAACCGGGAAATATGGAAACCCTATACTCGGTGCAATTTTCTTAGGGGCCCCGTTAGTACTGACTAGCTAAAAAACTCGAATTTTCATTTTTTAAATGCATAAACTTTTAACTGCGTAATTCAATTTATCCCAAAATTCCGAATTTTTAAGCATAATACGAACAATTATTTATTGACGGAGATTCCTATGGTTACGGTCATAAAGGCAAGATTCCGTGGAAGAACCAACACGCAGGTCTCGCCATCCGTGAATTTACTTTGAGACCTACAATATCAGGGGGCCGTCAGTGTGTTGCACCAATTGCACCTACGTTTAAAACGCCCCTTTGTGTGCCTGATGAAACAACTGAAGCTAGTGATGAAGAAAACTACAGTCCGGTAATCAAAATGTCGTCGCAATGATAACGGGATTGATCAACGAATTAAATATCTTTTAAATGATTTTTTTCCGAATTCGTATTTTTTCATTATTTCACTTAATAACGTAGAGGAGCACACAAACATGCAGGGTGGTCAAAAAACCCTAATTATTAGCCTTATGAAGAACTTACATGTAAAATTAAACCGTACAAAACAATTAATATTTTTTTTATTGGCCAATTGTTCTACTTCTGTTTCTTTAATTTTTTGACGTGATGTTGTTGAGGCTTTTAGGAATAAAAATATTTCCCCTGGCCATAAAATGTTCTGAAATTATTGTTCTTTTGGACCACTCTGTAAATAATATATATAATAATCCATTCGTTGAATATGATTTATACTGGCATGCTTAGAAAGCTAGAGTAATTATTTTCCTTCGATAGCTTCTCTCTTTCTCTTCATATGTGAATGCAAAAAACGTAAATTAAAAGATGAGCCTGAAAAAATAATTCCCCAAAGAAAAAGATAATAATTTCGATGTGTGGGGCACAGGAAGAAAAAACTGGGAACCAAACGCATGGACACATTAATTCATTACTTCGTGAATGTGTTTTCATTTTAAAAAGGTCATGATTTGTTATTTATGAGCTAATCATAACTAAATTCAGAAATGATCATATAATACATAAGCTTGCAGTCGTAGCTTCGCGACGATTTAATTCATCGAAATAAATATATAAGTTAATACACATGTGGAAATTGATAATGGTGGCACAGCGTATTATTATTCATCATCTAAAATCTTTCACAAACAATCTCCTGAATATATCACTTTATTCGCGCATCGTAAAAATGTATCCTTTATACTCCACCGCCGAGATACATAGATAGAGTTGCACTTGGACGCAGAGCAGATTGCTTTATCCCACTCAACCATTTTTAAATGGAGCATCCCGCGAGCCCACGTGTTCTCACGTCCTTCGCGTGACATTTATGACCCTAAGCGATCGGTACTCTTGTTTCTTTTTTTTTTATTTCGAATTTATTTCGCCTCCTCTTCCCTTCACCCACACCCGCCATGTCGCCATCTATCTTCGAACATCTCTTTCTATTTTTTGTGATTTTTCCTCCGCTCCACTCTTCCCGTCGTGCCTATCGGCTTGAAAATCCCCAACCCTATCCTTTTAGGGAATGGATGCATCCATCTCCATCTTTCCTCCTCATCCTCCTCCCCTTCTCCTCCCTCCCTTATTTTCCCTCTCCACCTCTCTCTCTCTCTCTTTCTCGAACATCACTTTACGCAATGTACCGTTAAAGGCAAACGAATAACCCCGGGAAACACCCTTTTACCGGAGCGACGTTGCCAAGCCTAACGACCGTGGATGACGTGTGCCGCACGGCTGATACAGCCGATCCGGAGGAAAACGGCAACGTAGACAGAACCTGTAAATGGACTGCTCAATGGCACACCTGCATCTTCCGAAACTTTTCGTTTTAAACTTTTTTTTTTAAGTAGCCCTTTACTTTTTTCCGAAGATAATCTTGTTTAGCGTTTCTAATCTAAATGGTCGCGTCGAGATATAGGAACGATAACGCCAATAGTTTTATTGGTGACTACATGTAGGGAAATATGTCCTTCAATCATATCACTGCCGTATGTACGCTTGTGTTCGTCAGTGTTATTATTATTGTCGGTATATTATCATTACGTTGTTAATATTATTATTGCTCATAAGACAATTATTATTGTATATTTATTTATCCATTTTATTATGACACGAAAAAAATCAATGAAATACTCAAAATTTCCACCCAGATTATCCAATCTACACTAACTTTATTTCTTTTTGTCATCTTCCCATAAACATTTCTACCTTTTAAACTGTCAATAATCTCTGTTATCCTCCTTGCCTCTTTACTGAAACAACCATGAATAATTTCAACAGTTCAGCTTCTTCTAAAAATGTTACTAATTACATAAGCTCCTTTCGTCTCCTCCACCGTATCCGACACCTCCTCAGTTTTCTCCCAAATAAAAACGTAAAAATGTCGAAGAAATAACTAGATCTCGTTATTTATTTATTTATTTTTAAAGGTATGGTGGCGAGGGGGAGAGAGGGTTTTTCTCGCTTTTGCCGTGTACGAAACCGTATCATTTGCTCGTACCTTTTCCGGTGTCGAGCGGAGGAAGAGTGTCTCACTCCATTATTGGCCGAGGAGAGAAAAATCTATCCTTCATTGGTTACGATCCTGTGAGAATGGACGTCGGCTGCCGTATCATTCCCATAGAGGGCAGTGAAAACAGTCTCTTTTCCCTTTGATGGTTCCGCCCCACTCCGCTACTCCTCCAATCTCTCTCTCTCTCACTCACTTCGCTCTTATACCCTTCCCTACCTCAGCCCCCCTCCCCCTCGCGCCTCTCTCTAATCCTCCCCCCTCCCCTCCCCCCTCCTCCCCCCCCCCCTCGCCTCCCCTCCCCTATAGATGCTGGCCTAGTTGGGTCGTGATTCACTTGCCTTTCTTGATTGTCCTCCCGGATTGAAAATAAAAATAAACGAAGAATAAAAAAAGAGCTCTCCCGAGGAGGATTTTTCGTACTACGTCCACTTAAAAAATTTCGGATAGTGCGCTTGTTCGGGAATTTATTTTTTTTTTTGGTGATGCTCTACAGTGAAAAATTTTCTCTGGAAGTAAATTCTTATGATATTTTTCGCGTAATAGTTTTTAATGCCAATTTGAGTACATGTTCGAAAAAAAAACATGTTGGGGTGTAATGAGGGAGTGCATTACATGCCAAAGTTTCTCATTTGATTGCTTATTAGTATTTGATGCGTTTTCCGCCATTTTTGTTATGGTAGGAGGGTGCTTAGCATGTGTGCAAGGGTCGCGGGCTCGAATCCTGCAGAGGAAATGGTCGTATATGCTTGCCATTACATGTATTATAACATAACTCACGATATTGGAGGAATCTGTTTGAGTTAATGAAGTTATATTACAATAATATTTTTCATCGCAATATTTTCTATCGTTTTGTTTATATTTGGTAATTTATGATGGCTTAATGCTTTCTCTATGGCTATTTTTTCAATACTAGTTGCCTTCTTACAATATTTTTCGAGTTTTCCTGTTGTTTTGGATTTAATCGTTTCATTCAGAGATTCTTTGCAAACCTATTAGTGCAAGACAATTTTCTTTCAAAATATACAATCCGAGCTTTCGAGACGATTTCAATATAAATCAGATGCTTCTTACTTTCACGGAATTTATTTTGCGCGAGCATTGATTTCTAACTTTCTTTTATTCAAATAAAGAGAGTGCGGCTTCTTTCCGTCGAAAGATGTCCATATATGACATTCAGAGAGGAAAGAACTTTCCGTCTGAGGAGTTGTGGATTAATTCTTTTCGCCTTCGAATGATTTCTATTCTCTACATTTATACCGGTTTTTAATTCTAAAACCGGATAGAACGAGTGTACGATTTTCGCTTGATGATTCGCAAGGATTTTGCCATCGTATTTTACGATCCTAAACTTAGACTTCGTCATTTTCTCTTTTTTTCTAATTAGGAAAAATTATGGCTCTTCTAAGACTCCTCGGCTTATTGTCAAACTGTTAAAGTTACGCCAATTTTATGAAATAATGAGGTCCAGTGCCACTTTTACTGTTGGTATGAAACTACCTATATTTCAGCGTGCTGTATCTTCATTGGATGAGATACGTACTCCGATGCGAAATTTTTTTTAGTAGATACTTTAGTATGTAGATAGTTTGCAAGTGCTAAGCTATAAGCGTAGTTGGATATTTAGGTCCCTTTCATCAACGTGAAGCCGCGCGATCACGTAATCGTCTCGGCACATCTGTAAGATAAACGGATCGACTAAACTTGAAGTGGAACACGGTCGAGCGAGGAGTTGCGCATGGATTCGACGAAAGTGAACACGGAGAATATTTATCAACGCACTTCGATTATCGCCGTCGATATTCGCAGCAATCACTACGTCGACGTCGAACCGTTAGGAAACATCAATTACTCTTCGACATATCCTAGCATAGAAACGAAAAAAAAATTCTGTTTTTCTTTTGTTTAAATTGCGATTTTGTAAAATTGTTGCATATATATTCGATTACGAATTAACTGCATGCATGGATCCTTGGATACCAATGCTACCTTCAGCACCCGTTCTAGAAAAACAAAAATATCTCTGTGATGCAGTTTTTAGTTGAGACTGAAAAATAAAATGACGTGTTCTTTGCTCAAGTAAAAGATTCGGAGAGATGGATTCCTTGAGTAATTACTTAAAGTTATTTAACTATGTAGTATGTGGAAGAAATATGTCACCACGAATAAGATATCGTCTCGTGAACATAAAATTTATTACTGGGCAAAGAAACCACAACTCCCCTTTGCTTCAATAGATTGATGAAGCAGGCAGTAAAATTGCTATATGAATTTTTAATACATCATTATAAAAGTTCACATAAGGTCGTGCGACGTTAAAGTGAAGTTTATCTTCCAGTTAGCAAATAAATTACTAACAACATTTTTTTAATGGCTTATAAAATATTTTTTCGAATCGATTACAAGGTCCTATAAACGCGTACATCTTTCTATATATTTAAATCTAAACTTGAATGCAAATCGCTACGGACACACGCGTCTCTTATGTCACTTTCGTCTTGTTTGCATGTTTTTTTACGTTCCCACTTTAACGCCTACGTCGTTGCGCGGCTATAAAACAGTCCAATGGGATTCGATTAATAAGAAGACGGTTCGAATTTTCAAATTAAATTAAGCTGCTTCTGAATTGATACGTGAGTGCCAACCTCCCCATTATGTCTTTCTCTCCGCCTCGCACTTCAACTAAGTCGGTCTCCGCCTCAACGCAGAGTGGAAAGTGGGACATGGGTGATTTGACCTCTGGGGTCTCAGCAAAGGGATGACCATATACGTCGCAGTCTGCTGCCAGGTACGCCGACTCCGCCCCCTTCCCCTTCCATCCACCTCAACCCCTATTCCCCATTACTCCATCCCCCTACTTACCCCCTTCCATATCCACCCCCACCGAGGCACGAATCTTTCCTCTTACTCCTTTCAGGAAACCGCGCTGATGATCGTTCATTTTATTCCTATTCATCCGAATATCATGTTCAACCGGAATAGGAAGGAAACGTTGAAAATGCTTGGATATACAGAACTCGCTTTAAATGCTGGAGACGTCGATTCATAATTCCAAACTTAACATTTTTAATGACGGTTATTTAATTGAAATGTAAGGATCGGATGGACATGTACGTGAAAAAAAAACCACCGCTTTCGAAGAACATTCTATGAATACGCATTTTGTACTTTATCAATCATTCGTGTCATTAGTGGCTTGATGTACCTACATGGTCGAATAACTGGCATAAAAAACCGATGCCCATATTTTTTTCAATGAGGATTTTAGGAATCAGCTTTATTGTTAAACAATAGCAAAATGAAAGAATTTTTTCACTCCGGATACCTTTTATCAAACTCGTTCCTCCTTATATGTTTAAACAATATAACCGTTAAAACTCAGATTTAAGCACATGGTAATGTGTGATCTAATCACTTTCTTTGAATGCAAAATGACATTTCATATCTCAAGTCGCACTTTGCTTTAAATTGCAAATAATATTTAGAATTTCCTGAGTATTAGTAATAATACGCGACATTGATATAAAAGTTACCAGTCATCTTACAAACAATTCAGATTTATAATGATGCACTAAGATATCGAAATTGATGTTACGTTTATGATCCTAAACAATCGCCATGGTCCGCCATTCTTCTCTTCTCTAAACTACGCCCCCATCCTTTCTAAAAATGGAATGGAACCCACGTAAAAAAAACACGCTCATTCGCATCTTTATAACAGTAGCACGGTAAAAAAAAAGGAACCGTATGAAGAGATTAACGCAAATTACCTCGCGTTTTTCGATAACTATCGATGGCGTCGACTCCGATACGAATCGCGTGACGCCCATCTCGACGCTTTTTCACGACCGATTCGGATCCGTGAATAATTCGGGACGAACTCTTTCTTCTACGTCCTTTCTTAGACAGAATCCTCGTTCGCGGGAACTCCCACTCGATCCTCGACGACCATTTTCGTGCGCGTCACGACTAAAAAAAAAACAAACGAAAGAATAAATAAAAAAATAAAAATCCTGAAACGTAGCAGCGACTTCGTCTCTCTCTCTCCAGTTTCGGTGGTGCCCGGAAGGAGTAAACAGGGAAAGAAGGGTTGAGGGGAGACCAGGTAGAGTCGGATGTCGGCGGATGTGAGTTCTCCGAAACAATCCCTTATCAGACACGAAGAAGCGTAGGGGGCGAAGAGATATGGGTGGGGAAGGAGGAAGACGGAGGGAGGAGGAGGAGGAGGAGGAGGAAGAATCTATCGGTGGCGTGATCGGAGGCGATGCAGTCTCCTCCCCATTCCCTAACCTCCCATCGCCACCAGCGCCGCCTCGAATCCTCCTCCACATTCTTCGGCAGAGTGGGTGAGTCTTATGGACAGATCGGAAGAGTAGGGCGAGGATTCTGTATGGGTTGGACGAACGCGGCTCCTGCCCACAGACAGAGAGGAAAAGAGTAGAAAGGGAGGAGAGAGAGAGGACAGAGAGAGAGAAAGGGAGAGAGATGGGAGGAGAGGGAGGGAGGAGAGAGACAGAGGAAAAAAGGAGAATAAGAAGATAGAGAGAGAAAGAGAGTGAGGGTAGATTAGATTAGGTCTTTATTTGGTGCAGAGAGAGGAGAAAGAAAGGTAGTAGAGAGAGAGAGAGGAGGGGAAAAAGAGGAAGAGAGAGGAGAGAGAGAGAGGGAGTCGACGAGCTGGGGTAGGAGAGAGAGACAGTGTAGGAGGGATGGAAGGAGAGAGAGTGTAGGAGGGATGGGAGAGAGAAAAGAAGAGAAGTGGAAAGGGGAAACGGTTATATACACGAAAGGAGAGAGTGAGTGGGACTTAGAGAAGAGTTTGGGTGGAAGAGTTGTAGGAAGAGAGAGAGAGAGAGAGAGAGAGAGAGAGAGAGAGAGAGAGAGAGAGAGAGAGAAAGAGAGAGAGAGAGACAAACGGAGAGACAGAGAGAGAGATAAAGAGAAAGAGAAAAGAGAGAGAGAGAAAGAGAAAAGAGAGAGAGAGAAAGAGAGAGTGACAGGGAGCAAAAGAGCGGGAAAAAGAGATTTAGGCTAGGTAGATTGAGGTTAGAGTGGGAGGAGGGGGGAATAGGATATCGAGAGTAAAGGAAAAAGAGAGGAACAGCGAGAAAAGGGGGAAAGGGTCGAAGAAAGGTAAGAAAAAGTTGGAGATGAAAGGGATGAAGAAAGGAAGGAAGAGCTAAAAGGGAAGTGAGAGAGAGTATGGAGGAGAGAGTGAAGAGGAATGAGGGAGAGAGGGGGAGGGGAGATAAGGATAGATAAAGATAGATAGGGGAAATAAGAAGGGGAGGATGAGAGAGGTTTGGAGAAAGGGAAAGTGAGAGGGGGAGAAAAGGAGAGAGAAAGATTAGGAAGGAAAAATATGGATATATATATATACACGATATATATATATATACAGGGCCGTGCCCAGACATTTTGCAGCCTGAGGCGAGATATAATATGGCGCCCCCTGGCCTCGCTGGCTTTATGAATTTATTTTGATAGGTTTTCATATTTGTCAAATTTTGGCGCTCCCCTTCGAGAGGCGCCTGAGGCGGTTGCCTCGCCGCCTCACCCATCGACACGGCCCTGTGTATGTGTGTGTACATATATATATATATATATATATATATATAATGATAAATAATATCTTTATTAAAAAAAGAGAGAGATAGGGAAAAGTGCGAGAGGAAGAAGTATAAGAGGGAAAAAGAGGTGGAAGGGGAAACTGATGGAAGAAGAGAGAGAGAGGAGAAAATAATGACAAAGAAAGTAACAGAAGAGGAAAGAAAGGGAAACGGAGACACAACGAGAAGAATAAGAACGTGCCTATGAGAGGTAGAGAAAATGAGTGTGGAGGCAGAGAGAAAGAGGTATATAGAGAGAGGGAGAGAGAGAAAGAGAGAGAGAGACGTAGTAGTTCCAATGTGAACTCAGTCCTCGCCTTATACAGGCACGCACACGCGCGAGCGCCTTCAACCTTCGTCCCACAAAGCCCTCCTTAACGTCCCACTGATGCCGCCGCCACGTATCCCAATGCGAGATCTCCGTGGCGATGATTCTTTGCTTCCTCGCGTTTCGTTAGTGAAAGAGAGAGAGGGAGAGAGAGAAAGAGAGGGATACGCAAGGAAGGAAGGATTCACGTAGACGACGCCGGCTGAGATTCATTTGTTTCATTTTTTTTTGAGAGACGTAACCTTCTGCGCTTAGCATGACACTAGGTGCACTCGCAGTGATTGGAATTCTTATACCGTACCGCCGTTTGAGGAGATATCTTGCTTCCTGCGATTGAAAAAGATTGTCTTCGATGCCGATCGCAAATTTACGTAAGCGCCGTTTGAATTTGTGTTCCTATCTCAACGAGCACGGATGAAATTATTTATGAGGAGGTGAGAGAAAAAAACATTCGCCGAAAAAAATCAGCATCCTCTCTGAAATACCACGACAATGTGGACATTTTGACATGGCCGGATGCGGTAACCTTAACGGACGATGCATACATTACAGAAGGATGTAGATAAATCTATGTAATTGCCCGTCCAAAATTATGGGTATGAATTATCAAATTAAAATTACAATACCTCAAGATGTACGCGTTAGGTAAACGTTAATGTAAAATAGTAGCGTAAATGAACAAATACGTATCTCATCGTCAACATTTACCAATCATTACAAAATAAATGCTAATCATATCTTTGTAATCATATCATAAGTGATTTTAAACGTCGATTAAAGCTAATTACGAACTTTACACACACTTTTAATCTGCACAATACGCCACATATTAGTTAATTAGGTAAACAGGTAATATTGTTCCATATCTAGATTCAATTTAGTATAAATAATCCTATTAAGATAGCATTAGTACGGATGCTCTTAACGACGACAGCGTGACAGAATGACATACAAAGGCATTTGTTTTAATAAGGATATAAACGTTTTGTACTCGCGAATTTGGCGACGATGTGGGTTGTGAAAATTTTTAATTGTTATAGACGTAAACATTTTTTGTTTTTCCAAAATTATCGAGCTAATTCGGAAAAATTCTAACTCACTTAGCAATAAAAATAAACCGCATTCTATTCTTCGTACATGCTTTTAAGTCTCGAGTTCGTAAATCAATTATAGCTTATTATAAAAGGTAAATTAAAAATACCTTGAACTAGTTGCAAAAACGACAAAATGGCGAAAAGACATGTTCCTGGAATCGAACCCGGGATTGCTTTATGAGATTTCTCTGGGTCATAACTCACGATCATCTACGCGTGTACAAAAGTTCACCAATTAATTCTGACGGGAAGTGCGTGAAAAAAAGCGTGACGGAGGGACGGACAATCAGAAAATTGGTATATAATTATCGATGGCCCTACCATTTGATGTAATCCTCCAAAATTTAAACCGTGATAGACCGAAGACACGCAAAACGAAACCGCTCAATTCGAGGTCCGAGCGTAAATTTCTCCCTCCGATCCATCCGAATCTTCAGAGATTACGCAAGTCCGCTCATCTCCGCGTGTCCATCACATCAGAGACGCCGGACGGGCAAATAAAAAAATAAAATAATCGCTAATTGCGGAATTCGCACTTCCTAGAATGAGTGCGGAATCACAAGCCACTGCCTCCGTGTAAGACCCACATAAAATCCCTCTTGCTGCTCCCTAATTACGCTTGTAAGTAACTCGAGATGGTGTGATTGCATTTGGCTTCCTCCCCACATTTAAACATCCAGTCTTATTCTAAAATTATATACCCAACGATAGAACGAGATTTACTATTTTTCTCCGCCTCTCTTATATATATATATATATCTATATATATATATATATATATAATATGTGGAGATGGTAGTATAATTCAGGGAGGCCATTTCGATGAATTAACGGTTCCATAACCTCCTCGTCCTTCTCACTCCGTTGACCACGTTCCGATAATGGTCCTTATTCAACGTAGCATCGACCCCTTAGCCAATTAATGAGAGCCTCTCTTAAGAGATAGGAAAAAAATCAAAATCGGTCAAGCCTTTCATTCGGTTGGTGCTTAACGAGTGCTTTTTTTTTAAGGATAGTCACGGTAGCAGTTTTATGGTGTTGGTTTCTTCGTTGTCGCACCAAGCTTCGGACGTACCGCGGAAGAATGAAACGGGAGATCGCTTCCTTCAGGCCTTCACAGTGATACACTTGATTTTTTTTTTATCGGGCACGATCAATGTCGCAAATTACATTCTTCTGCCTCAATAATGCTCGCTTCGGTTACGCGATAACATTTTCGGTAGTTTTGGAGATGGACTGGATCCAGTCCTCTCCATCCTTCAAGCCAAAAAATATATGTGTTACGTCATTCTGTCACGGTGTCGCTTTTAAGGACGTCTTGTTGCTACCTTCACGGTATTATGTCTGCCAAATTGGCTTTAGATGTGGTACAGCATCACCTGTTTATCTAAATAACTAATATGCAGCTGTTTCTTGAATAATGTGTACTGAAATCTTAATGGGCGTATTTGAATATTGTTTAGACGCGCGTCAACAGGTTTTAATGAAAGAAATTAACTGATTTATTTACATTGGAATTAAAAATATATTTTCAAGTTGCTACGCCAGAATATTTTATTTTATTTTACAGCATTCCTATTTTGTTAACGTTGTAATTATGTTTTTCAATTAGGTTACATAAATTTTGTTTTTTTACATAGTAACAAACAAGTGGTTGATTTATTTTCTGCGTTGCGTGGGGTTGTCCAAAGGAAACTGCATGGAAAATCATGTACATAACTTAAGTCGACGTGTAAAATCATTAACGTATAACGATAAAGATATTGACATTTTCTAACATTCGCCATATTTGACAAGATACGTACGCATCTGATTGTTCCAGTTTTGAACCAACGCTTAGGGAACACACGTCCTGAAATGTTTTAATTTAAACTTAACACTTTATTCATGCCCACCCGCAATTGTTGACCGACAATTGCACTGTAAAATAAATTAAAGTAGGGATTTTAAAGACACAGTAAAGTCTACAAATTATAAAAAAAATTTAAATCGAATTTTTGAGATTATTTATCCTCGGAGAAAATCCAATGTGTTCGTTATGTTATCACAGGATGCATGTCTCATTCGCTGCCTACGTCTTGTCTTGGTTGAAGGTTGGTTTCTGATTAAGACTTTGCAAAATCCCTTCCCGTTTTTCTACAATCTACCCAAAGGACAAAGAGCGAAACGAAAGCATCGTTAGTAGGCATCTTTCAGTCTCAAACTGATCTTCGCGTGTCGAAGAAACGTTATCTGAAAAATAATCTCAGCATAAGATTCTCAAGGCGAAACGATAAGAAATTCCTTAATTGAGATAATCCTGGATAGAATGGAAATTTATATAGGGCTTTATAATTTTATGGTGTTTAGAGTTTTAGGTTTTCGACATATTCGTGTTTCTTCACTCCTCCGGAAATAGCGTCAGAACAGTGCGTGCAAAATATTTTATTAAATAAAAAATCTAGCGATGCATAAATCAGAAAAAGGCAACTTTTTTCCTTGTCTTTGGAGCTTATAGCGAGGAAACTATTCACCGTAATGTTTTCATATCTTTGAGATTGATGGAAAATATAGTGCATAGTATTTTTATCGTTTAATCAATAGGTAATAAATACATAGCGATAAACAATTTTTAATACGCTTTATTTTTATCCTAACGTGTACCAATGGAGCAATTGAAACTTTTTAAATCTAGCTTATGGTATAAAATTTTTGCCCATTCTTTCTTATTATTTATATTTCGGGAAAAAAGCGAAATCTCGCGCAATCTATGTTCCAAACTCTTCGATTGAACAAATTCACGCGATGCAATTTGAATTCCGTATACCGGACCAACTCTTGGTAATGAAAATTAAGAGGACCAAGACTGGTGCCCCGAACCACTCACACACTACTGCTTGCCTTTAACTCTTCCATATCGTACATCCATGTATCCTCCCTATCTCGTCCAATCCGATACCGCTCTGATGGCCATCGAGTAGGCGAAGCGGCGAGAATAAAAAAAAGGCAATCGGCTGGAAAGGAAGGGTGATGGGGGAGGCATCAGGGAAGTCCGTGACCCGACTGGGGCGCTCCACGCGGCGGCCTGGATAAATAAATTACTCCGTCGCTGCTATCCCTCTTTCCTCCCTCATTTACTGATCCCCATAGAACGACGTGTATTAAAGTGGCGGGCGGAAGTGACGTGGGGAGGGGGTTTCGGTGCACGTAATATCTACATACAAGGCAGCAAGGCCAGTCATTTTTAGGGCGCGTGGGAACGTTATGAGACCAATCATAGGTTTATGTTTCTTTTCTTTATCTTGGGGGGCAGGGAAGGACAACATAAAATTAGATCAGTCTTCCATTTTTCATTTTCGTCGATTTTTGTTTCACCCTCCCTGCCATGGTACGAGATATCTCCAAATCGATTTTTATTTTCCGCCTTTGGAAAGAGAAAAATAGATAATTAAATCAGTGTTCCTCCGTACGAAAGTTGTGAACAGCCCGATATCCCGCTTTGTAATTGTTTTATGCAGTACCAGTAGGGTTTTGAGAGAAGCCAGATCTTCATCTCATGATCTTCGATTTTATTTGAAAAACAAAATAATTATTTTGTAACTGCCAGGAGTAATATTGTTGTTCATAAAATTTGGAAGAAAGCAATAAATTTACCAGAGTTTCAGTTGAAAATGTGACTGTCTTATTCATTTTCACTTTGGTTTTAGCTGAAAATTGTGCTGAAGAAACGTATTGACAAAGGAAATTGTGTATTTTAACAAAAAATGCGCGCACATTTTATGGAAAACATTTTCTAAAATTTCTCAAATTTTACTGTGATCTCAGGATCATACGTCATTGAATAATCTAAAGGTAAATACATAATTTTTATTTAATGTAGTGTAACAATGAGTTTGTTGTCATTTGCTATAAGAAATACCTTGCTTTAAAATATTTTGGCGATCTGCCATTGCAACTAATGTTAGCGCACTTTCAAAATGAGTCATCTTTTAAGCCCGTGATTCTTAGCCTATTCTGTTCCGTGGAAATCTATCGAGTTTACACGAACCATTGCATACATTGGACAACGTTTCTGAATCCCAGGTGATAAACTTTTATTTTCTTAGCAGTGAATGAAAATAACAGACAAAATAAACTTATGACCACACCAAGGAAGACATTGTGGCGTGCTGTTAACAAAGTTCTGCTCTAAGCAGCATTTTAAATGCTTCCCAATATGGCTTTACAAGGCGAAACTTACCGTTGGAACTTCCGGCATAAAATTTTCCATCCTTTCGGTTTAGTTTGCAGAAAACTCTTCGAGAACAATTCTTGGAAAATCAATTATTCAAATAAGACACAAACACAAACCTAATCCAACTTATAGTCAGCACGTTCGGAAAGACTAATAATATTTGTGATCGATTACATATTATTGGCCACACATGACGTAAATTATATTTTAATAATTTCAGTTCTAGAAAATCGATTGCCTTTAATTATTTTTGACAATTTTAAAATTTAAGGCTTACTTTTTGAACAAGAATTGTTTATCGAAGAATTTTCCGTACTCCTTTAATTCTAACAGCTCCTCAGGAAAGGAAAGTTTTAACGAACAAACGCAGAAACACTTTTTGGAATTTTAGGAAAAATGAAAGTTTAAGACACAGGTTACTAAGGCTAAAATGGTTTCCGTTACCCCTTACATTTTATGTCATAAACAAATAGACCAGCACAACCTAGAAATTGAATGAGTAATGATTTCATTTATTTGATCTTATTCACAAAATATCTCAGGCACACCATTTCACGACCTTTTACGGAGTGTCTAGTAATATAAACATTCGCCCCTGCTCAAGGAGAGATTCCAACTGGCGAAACTGGCAAACACAATGCCTAGCCCCTCTACCAATGCACATTTGAAAAAATGCCTTCGTTTATAACGCTTCGAATGTCGGCGTAGAGGCTGATTCTTTGAAGCTCTCCATATGGAAGGCATAACCCTATTGAAATACACTTATATTTACAGAGACATTAAGGATGATGAATAACCGATCGAAGGCGAACTTTGAACGATGGATTTCGTATGATAAGACCATAAATCACCGCTATGATGCACGCTCACGCGGTGGACACACGTGCGCATCTAAGGATCGATCACGGGGAAGGACTGAGGACATGGAGAAGGAGCAAGGCGGTCACGCAACCCCATTTCGATGGAGAAACAAGGCCGTGTCCGTGATGGACTCGTGAACTGCCGTATTCCCCATTCTACTACCACTACCCAACCCCCGTGCCAAGGGGTTAGGGAAATAGACTCGGAAGTCGGAACGCGGAGATGAGGAAAGCGACGCCTTACACCCCGTAGTTTTCAAGATCGCTCCTTGTGGCGACTCTTATTTGCCCTCTGTATTTGTGCGTGTATATCAGAGCCCTGCATCGGGTGGCCGAACGCGAAACCGCGGCAGACCCGATCCGACAGGGTCGAGTTAGGGACTGGATTTTAAAATTTCGGGTCACCTGAAAAATATATGGGGAAAAATTTTTATTGACATGGAATTGGATATTTAAGGAGAAGAAAGGAATCAATTTGAATTTTCTTATTTTATTTATTTGTTTTTTTCAAATTCGGGGAACGGTGACTTCTTTCATTCGTTTTGCGACCCGTCAAATATGTCGGGTCCGGGTAAAGGGGAAAATATATTTTCGGTTTCGGGTTAAAAAAATTTTGAGTTGCAGGGCACTGGTGTCCCAAAATGAATCTAACAAAAACAAAGTTGGATAAATTTTTCATCATTCAAGATAAAAATATAATTCGATATAAAATAACCTCTGGCCTAAAACACACACACGTGTGCACACACACAAAATGGTGAATTTGTAGACAAAAAGGAAGCAGAACGCATAAAAGAATGATGGGATTGATACATATCTTTTGAAAAGTTGTGGTGCAAATTTTTCCTTCTTTTCCTGTACCAGAAAATTCTTTGTAAATCTTCGGGCATTTTATTTTTTAGAAAAGGTACCGGAACGCCGTATCGTAGCCCCTTAGACTTTTGTGACAAATTAAGCACTGTGTATATAATGGCGTGTGCCATGAACAGAGAGAAAGGGTATTTTTTAAAATAACCGACGTAACGAATTAAATTTGTGGGTAACTGTAGTGCTAAATTCATGTACATATTTAAATTTCTACAACACTATTGGAGTGAAATTACAGCACGCAAGTAGAATAGAGTAACTTTGTTATATTAGGAAAATTTGTGCATGACTTGAGATTAGCTTCGCAGGAAACCGAGGTAATTTATGGATTAATTTTATAATCAGCTACAGGTGAAATAAAGTATATATAGAAATGTATAGGAATAAATGTTACATGCAATTAATTTGCAAGTAGGTACTACCACATGTACAGCCTATTGAGTTTACTGTGAATATTTTTACGGTGAAAATGCTATTTTTAAAAATAAATTCGTTTCATTGGCAATGCGATAGAAGAGGAAGTCTGGAACGTTTCCTTTTAAAGGCATCTAGCGAGGTCAAGGGTTCGATCACGGTCGAGGAAATCGACCTTTTTTCGATTGTGGATCAAAAGTTTCAATGCCATTCGCACGTCGTCCTTTGAATGATACACTCAAGAAAGAATGTGTCGGAGGAAGCAAAGATATAATCCCAGAGTTCCCCAAAGTCACGTTTCAGATCCAGTAGGACTGTTATCTCGATCGTTAAGCTTGATTATTATTCATATGGTCGTTCAGCACATTCGTAGGAGTGGCGTCGTTCAATTGAGCACGGTCATATCCTTTTCAGAAACGAAAAGCATTTCAAGCAGATATATTTTTAATTCTCTTTCGTTGGACTGTTGATTATTTAGCATTTCCGATACGGCTAATATGACTTGTATTAAAGTGATCGACTTTTCAGAAAGCTAAGGAGGGACATTTTCAATATTTTTACTGATGATAAGGAGGGCCATATTATTAGCCTTAGATATATGATGTAGTTGATATCAGATCGCTTGGTATGACCATAAATGATTTTTCTGGACAGTTTAAACGACAATTAGGGATTAAATGATAATTTTTGAAAAAGCAGGACGGGTGATGAAAATGAGGAGACTGCCCCTTCACATTTGGAACGGTTGCTCACCCAATCCTACACAGATGTTGGAGATTAAGCCAGGATCAGGTATTTTGTGACGCGAGATTGCGGTATAGTGTTTATAGACCGTGTGTCATATCAGGAAGTCCGACGTTGAAGCTC
The DNA here is from genome assembly GCA_036926305.1 of Uropetala carovei. Taxonomy (NCBI): domain Eukaryota; kingdom Metazoa; phylum Arthropoda; class Insecta; order Odonata; family Petaluridae; genus Uropetala; species Uropetala carovei. Next base: position 14,115,893 of record JAXCHB010000065.1, on the reverse strand, counting down.
AGTAAAATCCGTTAGATAATATTTAAATTGAATGGGGAAAGTTGGAATGCATGTGACGAATAACCTTTCCAAATGGACGAATACAAGGCTTGAATAACTTTTCGAAAAGGTTAAAGTTAAAATGGGTCTCCTTATAAATAGACCCTACGATTTATTTATTTATTTTTAAATAGGTATTTTTTAAACATCCGACATTTCGAAAGGCATGTTTTTTTATATAAAATAATAAAAAGGTATAAAAACCTGTACGCTGCCTTATCGAAAGTTGGGCAACATTTTTACGAAGAGTCGGCTACCCCTAATGTCAATTTATTAGGATGGTGTTTTATATAGCGGGACAAAAGGGTATTCATGATTAAAATACTTAATTATTCCGAGAATTTATGTGATTTTGATTAGAATATAACTTTATAAAGAACTCTATGCTAGTGAAGAAGAGCCCTGATGCCGTATTTTAGAAGCAACGGGATTTTGTTTTAATGAATAAAGGGCATTCTGGTCGTCCAACTATTCCTCACCCAGAAGGCAAAATTAACTCTTCGTACGGACAAGTTTCACGATCTGCGTCAAAGATACTTGTTGCGTCCCTTAATCTAAAAAATAGGAGTACTTTAGTCTAGATAAGGCATTCAAAATTTCATGCCGTTATCATTTTACATACAAAACCTGTAGCTAATCAATGTGCTAGATATTTTGAATAATCTTTGTTTACATTTGTCAATTTTTTATCTAAACTCCGACACTAAATTGTAAGATTCAATCAGTTATAATAATAATGTATTTTCCTTGTATACATCATAATATTCAATACCTAACTTGAGATCTGTGATAAACCAGGGAAGGGGAGCGACGTTGCCAAATCACACAGAAGAAGGGACTGAAGGGAAAGTCATGGATAGCGGTTGACCACGTTTTGGCAACGTTTCTGTTCACTGATTGGCTGGGACAATTTTTAACGGCTCCTCCACTATAATATCCTCGGTTGTCAGGGCTAAATTCTGACTTCGTTTAATACAGTTAACTTCTTTTGAAATTGCGTATTAGCTTGACCTTCCATAAACCTCTCGATTTCAGCCCGAGTCTTTGTTTTTTTTTAATGCGGACTTGGCGCGTCAACAAGTTACACGCGCTTGACGTAAGAGTACTCTCGAGGTACCAACCTCGTAAATCAATCGATCACGTAATAAGACGTCAGCACGCGAAAAAAGACACGTCATTTGAACCCTTCTTAACCCTTTTAACTCCTCAACACACGTTTTTATTCGGAACCTTACGTCGAGAAGACGTCCACCTTAAAAAAAAAATCATTCCGCTCCTACCGATGTATCCTTGGTTCGAGCGGTTTTCTTTTGTTAAAGCGTTTGGCGAAAGAAATGATTGCGTAACCCGTTTATTCAACGCTTACGCGATGCGTACGTAACGCATTCGTCCCTGGGTGAGGACTCGGGCCGCATCGAAAACGACTCCTGCGTGCATTGCGATGCCTTTTCATTTGATGAACTACGTCCTACATAACGTCGAATGGCACCAGCGGCAATTTATAGTCTTCGTTCGTTTGCTTGTAATTGGCGGCCATGTAATCGACGGCTTAAGAGGGAAGGGAGAGGTAATTGTTTCGCTTCTTCTGTTTTCTTAACGGTCTTCATCGACGCATTCTACCGCTGTGTAAAATTGCCATAAAATATTACCTTAGCATGTAATGGTGAAAAAGCTTACCTCTAGAAAAAAGAGAATTGTGTTGTAAATTAACGTAAATACGCATGCACCTGTGTGCGTTTTATGTAGGTTTAAAAAAAACTACGCAAATTTGTGCACCTACGTATGCAATCAAACAATCGCGAAAGTTATTGTCTGGTCAGACTGTCCACATCAGGAGTCAGTATGTAATTGGTCGACGCTGGCATTCATCTAAGAGGTGGTCATTATTACGGTTCGGATGGGAAAGCAATTAAAAGTTTGGCCGATATTATCAAAGGCCGATGGAAACGTTGAGGACATGACAAAATATTTGTATTCGGTATCATTAAAAAGTCCATGCCGGTACCACACTAAATACATTCATTTAATAAAAATATCATATACTACACATACAAACATACGATTCTCGAAATTACCGCAAGTTCTATAAGAAGTTCCCTGGACAAGTAAGATAAAAACGAGAAAATATTAAGTAGTATAGAAGAAAAGCGAAAAATCACACAGACTATTCGGAGGAAACTTGGAAGGAAAATCTTCCAGCTGATAAGACAACTTGAAAGGGAAAGAGAGCTACAAATAAACGAAGAAGATTGCGGAAAGCTGGAGTATGTGGAGAACCAGGTTTAACCAAGAATAATCACGGCCATGTTTACTGACACCACGTGCGATGACGACAAAGAAGTTCCCATTGATCAAGACAAATGCTAATGGTGACACTTCCCATAACTATATTATAAATTAATGCTGCGAGTTCGTCAACTTAAATATTGAACGTCGTTCCAGAGATGTTTACAGTTAAAGTCGGCGAACAAGAACACGAACAAACGGCGTATGTAAAAAAAAAACAAAAGAAGTGCTTCCACCCGCACAATTCCAGTTTTGCGGGAAACGATGGACACTTTTGGCTGCTTATCCGAGCGGGGTAAACGAGGCCGACCATCTCGCAATGGTCCAAGCACGCCCATCCCCTTTTCCTATCCTCGCTTCAGAATGCACAAGTGACGCGTGGGCCGCGTCCTTGATAAATCATTCATCTCCTCTTTTAAAGCCTTTATCGAGGTGAAAAAATGTCTCGATCAGAATATGAAAATGGAGAAGTTGCTCGAGGGGAAGGGGTTTGGGAATGGAGGTGGGTGGGAGGGGAAGAAGCCGGGGAATAGGTCGTGGAATCTTGGAAGGTGAAGGGAATTTTTAATGCGTGTAATCGCGAGGACTCGTAGAGCTGTGGATAGCAAATAAAACGACGAAGAGTGAGGAAGAAACGGTACGCGATCTATTTTTACCACGCATCCAACGATCGGTCGAAAATGGCTGATTTGATTACAAATTTCAAAGTAAGTTAAACTTACCCATCAATGATTGTCTGGTTTCGGAATGTAATAATTATATTTGGATTCATTAAGAATTAACATAAGATCCGGTTCTTCAATATTTATATTTCAGTGCATGGACACTTATATCATCCTATTATAAACATTGATAAATCATCGTCTGATTTCGGAATGTAATAATTATAAATGGATTCATTAAGAATTAACGTAAGATCCTGTTCTTCAATATTTATATTTGAGTGCGTGCTCACTTATATGATCCCATTATAAACATTGATATAAAAATCAAATGTCAGATCAGCAATTAATTTAGTATCCTCTATCTTATGCAACCCTGACAACTTAGTCGTTTTTTCAAGTTCAGGATGTGCTAAAACTGAATTATTTATCACTACTAATTGGTTTATTTACGCTGCAAATAAATTCCCAACTTCTTATCATTTAGACTCCGCCAATTGCTGTTGTGCACTTCATATACTTTTCGAGAGATTTTTTTTTACTTTTTAGCATTTTACGATGAATGACCCTGTTCATCAACACGATTACCATATTTAAGATGAGATGCATTTTTCAAGAAAAAATCACTTTAACAGCTCTTTAATCACCACATTCTTGGTGAATGTTTTTTTCATTCATCAAAATCTTTCCTTGATATTTATTATATCACTCGTCACCAAATTTATTCAACATATACATTAACAAGCGCTCTATGCAAACAAACTTAAATTAAAAATGACCCATAATTCACAACAAGGATAAGAAATCCTGTCGTTGAAACTCGTTATTAAATTAGTTTTTCCTAATGAAAGACGAAACAGCTACCGCCAGTGCGAACCAAAGGGCTATCTTGACGAGTGGGAATCAATAGAAAAGTTAAGCGTAGACATATTAAAAGAAATAAGCGACGAAATCAATTTCGAGAGAAGGATAATGGAGAAGAACCGCACCCACTCGGAGAGAATAAATAAAACATAAAAGTTCGTCCAACCTTCTTTACTCCATCCGGCAATAAATGGAGGACATCTAGTACTCTGCAATTCGATAAATTCATTTTCACAAATTTAACAAACCTTACCACGTAATGACTCATTCTGAAGTTCAAAACTAAGAATTTCCTTAGACATAATAACAAGTGTCGCCTTCACTTTTTATTTTTCTCTTTATGCTTCCCTCTCCAGACGGCGTGACCTCGTATGCAAGATGCACTTTTTTTGACAGGTTCCGGAACGAGTCCGTTTCATTTCAAAATTTTATTTCTTGCATTAGCGGCTGATTGCGAGAGCCTTGTGCTCCTTTTCCGGAAACTTCCATTGCTTTCTTTTAATGCAACACCACGTCCTATTCGGTCGTAAGTTCTTTTGACTTGAAAACCCACCTATCATAGAAAAGTAGATTTTTGTATTTATACTAGCAGAAGTTCCCGTTGAATTTTTACGGTTTTGTGAATCTAAAACTTCGAACGTGGAATAATATAATCCGTCGAATAAAACAAAAATGAATAAAATCTTTCACAGTGAATAATCGAAAATTACGTGTGAATTATTTATTAAACCAGAGAAAGTTTGTAAAAAGGCACGTCTGGAGATACCAATCTCTGCCCGACCTTCCCTTCGGCCCTGTTCCGGTCAAGCCGATGCTTGCCTTTGGGGCCTCGGGGTCGGTCCAGACCTTCCCTTGGTCGGTCAAGCCGGTGGGGGGGACGCTTGCCATTGGGCCTCGGGGACGTTCCGGACCGTCCCTTTGGTCGGCCAAGCCGTTGAGGTGCTTGCCCATGGGCCTCGGGACGTTCTCGGATCCTCGCGCCAACATACTCCAACCTAGCCAATTGTGACCAGGAGGGGAAAGAGTATATATACTTCTCGGCGTGAAGTTTTTTTTTTACCAGCGTTAACTAAAGGTTTGGGCAGACTTTTCTTATTAATTATTGCGTTAACCGCATGCCCTCCCAGTAAATAAATATCTCCTCGAATTTCTGCTGAAAATGGATATAATAAATATTGTATTTGATAGATCTTTAGTAAATCTGGTACAGTGAAACCTCCAGAGGCTACCACCACCTCTCTAATATGACCATAGGACTTCGGCGACAATGAGAGTTGTCATGGTAGCTTATACTTGGTATTGTCATAAAACTGATAAAATCACGTATTTTTCTGATTCTAAACGCGTTTTTACGCTCATTCGATGAGGATTCGGATTCTGTCTTAAATAAAATAAACTTTGTTTTTTCCTTCATAGAACCATCCAAGTCTCAAGTTCGTACCATGTTTCTAAGTAATTTTAAAATTCAAATGAAAAATAAGTTGCACTCATCCCTATGTTATTCAAATGGAGAAAATGAAAAAATAAAATATTTTTAAAAATTAGAAAGGTCAATCAAATCCGTATGAAATCCAGACTACACCACTTAACTCTTTATTCCGGATAAAATGACACATTCCTCTTGTTTCTACGTGCGGTAGTTGCTGAGTTATAAACATTCTAACCTAATTGTGTTTTACTGAACGCCGTTTCGTATAAAAATAAAATGAAGTCTTTCGAGCGGTTAAAGTGAGACGAGCAGATTCAGCTCGATTTAACTTAATTATAATTACTGATGTTCGTTAAAAATTTTCGATAGAAAATACTTCGAGAAAATACTTTTGTTAATACATTCAGCAGATAAACTGGGAGTCATGCACTTAAAAAGTAATAAAGAATCGATTTCACGAATTGAAGGTATTTTTCCTTGTTAACATTTGAAAGAGGCCTTATCGCGGTAATGGCGGCGCCATCACAGTTATGGACGGAAATTTTGAAGCTCGTAATATTTAAAAAATATGACCCCTATAAAGATATCACCCGCACCTGAAAAAAAACTAAAAATAAATACACGACCTTTACAAAAAATGTACGCGGCCTTTCCACGCAACAAGTTCAGCTCACGATGATCCATATAACTCCACAGATTAATAGTCAATTCTTTTTTATCCCCGCGGGTCTCCGCCAATAACGGGCGAGGATTTTTAAACGGCAACCCACATCGCATCTCCCCCATCCAATAGCATCGTAGGCGTAACGGAAATGTAAATACGTAGGTTGCCGCTATCGTAACACATAAAAAAACAACAGGTGCCCTTTAGTATCATACGCGACGGATTTCGTATTTTTTTCGAAAAAAATGACCTATGAAAAATCTTTCCGTTTCGCGACGGTACGGTGAAGTCCGGTTACGCGAGAAACGATACTTTTAGGATTCCCGACATTGGAAAACGAGGAGGAAGAATCGTCGCTAGGACGCCATCAGACGGATATTGCCGTCACACGAAGACGTCTGCGGTCTTGAGACGTTTCATTTGTCGATGGAAATAAAAACAGTTTACACGGGCAGGAGGAGAGACGGAAGATCTGTTTGACGTACGTCGGAGGGACTTTATTCGCTCTACGACTCGAATAATGTCGGCGTAATGTTACCGTCGGCGTAACAGGTGTCCCGCAAGGTATGGGAATCGAGGTATCGCGGTTTCGTTGCGTAACGGTAGTAACCGTTTGCAACGGGTATCGAGAGAAGAACGTAGATGAAGCAATCTCCTTGTTAATTCGACGGTCCGTAAAGGAACGGCATTAAATAGAGATGTCGAGCGAATCAAGTTTTTCCTTGGTTTTTTTACTGATATTAGTTTTACCATCCAGGTGTAAATGCATTATTAACAGTAGCGTCGCTAAGTCCTGAATACTTAAGCTCATTATTATGACACGCGCCCCTCCATATCTATAATATATTGACGATTCTGACATAGGAGGATATAAGAGGATACAAATTATGAACACTTCCATGTGAGCTAGAAGCTTGAAATTTGGTATGCATGTAGATCTAGTTGCAAAATCAAGGAAAAAAATCGAAAAATTCAAAAATTTATATTTTTTGGCAGTTAAAAAAATAAAATTTAAAGAAATATTAAATTGTTCAGGTACTTGCAAATGCGTTACAATGCTGAAACGATAGAATTCGCTAAGCAACCAAAACGGGATTACAAAAATTTTAATTAATTTATTTATTTGGCCGTTTAAAATTTATAAAAATTAAACAAATAGACCAATGTTTATGTGTACTTTCGGTCGAGCTATAGAGCTGAAAATTTTCAGAAAGTTAAGAGCTTGGTGTTCCAGCGGCAATTTACATTAAAGATAATAATGAAGGTTATTATCGTGGCCGTTAAAAAGCCTTAAAGTTTAAACAATTAAATCAATATAAATGTATAGGTATCTAGGGGTGCTACATCATCAAAATTTGGCATTTGTAAAAAACATTGGAAAAATATAAAATTCTTAATGTCGTATTTTTAGGGGCGGTTTTGCCCCATTATTGCCCCATACGAGGATAAAAATTACGACGCACATCCAGATGAGCTAGAGACTTCAAATTTGGCACGATTAGAGGTTTCCAGCGACAACCGACGGGGAAAATCCGACATCGTTAAAATTCTCATTTTTAGGGAGTGTTTTTTACCCCATTGTTGAAAGTAGGCTGATGTGCTTGCAGAATGCAAGTACCGTCTACTGGTATGTTGAAATAATAACATGTTCCCAGCCACCTATTCCAAAATTATCCGCTTGGCCCAATGCAATTTCGGTTTGAGAAAAATGTTTGAGCGTCCAAGGAAATTTAGAAAGTGATACATAGCACTATGGACAGTTATTTCGCCGCAGCACGCTTTAATGGAATTCCGAGCGTGAAATAATCTTAAAATGATTATCAGCATATGTTCATTCGCTTTACGTGCTTCACGTGCGTGTTTAAATTACATTCCAATATTCGTTTGAGTAAAACAGAATATATTCATCGTGCAGTCGCTTCGTTTTATCGCGATGAGCTCTGATAAATACGTAATTAGAATGAATCGTCACGGACCGTCTGAATTAAACATTACTTTTACGTTTATTAATTGCAGTAAGGTAGGAAAACTTGGTCACCTTGTTCGGCAAGTGTGCTTAAATTACTTCCGGTCACAATTATAAACCCATGACTGATAAATTATATATGTAAATGCTTCGGGTGAGCTGTTAGTTAGACATCGATTTTTTTACTACTGCTAGATCATATCGGCAGTCCAAATGCACCTGAAATTGTGGAGTAAATTATACGCGCATTAACGTTACAAAGCAGTCATCCTCAGCGGTAGTCCATTGATCTTTGCTTTGGATGAAATTAAGGCGATCTTATATGGAACACGTAAAATCGTGACACGAGTTTCATTTGGATATATGCCATAGGTATCTACAAGTTTCAAAACTTACAAAATATAAATTCGCTTTTTTATGTTTTGGCGGGAGGTGGCGAGCTCATTGGGCTGGAAGGCCAGGACAAATTCAGCCTTTCTGAAGAAAGAAATGCAACTGATGAAGATAAGATAACTTCGTTAGCATAAAAATGTTGGGAAAAATCAGATGCGCATTGGCCATAGTTTGTTTTACATTTTTTTAGGGATCGATGATAGGTGGATGACCACTGAAAACGGTTGCTTACCATCCAAAACGATTATTTATTTTTTCCGCCGGTTTTGCGCTTAACGTAGTTAAATTTTATTATCATTTGGATTCTAGCCATATGAAAGGCTCGACATTTATTTCTGAAATAAAAAAACAATAGTTTGCGAGATAGGTAACATTATAAGAATAAATCGTAGCATTTCAGTTTTTCGGATTATTTTAACCATTTTGGTTGCTTGGAAAATTTCATATTTGGTATCACTGTGGTTGTTTTAGACCAATTTATTTATCGGGCCATTTTATCACCCCAGAAAGTTTTATAGACGAGAAACGTCATAGGATATTAGAAATGTAATTTTTGCCTTTTCAGATGCTAATGACTATACCATTGGTGAGGGTGCGGCCCGCGAAGCAATGGTTAAAAAGAGATTTAACACAAATTCATATCGTATACATTCAAATTACGACAATAAAAAACTTCATTTTGACACGTTAACCTTAAAAACTTATTTTAGACTTAATTTTTAGTTATACGACACTACAGGATCTCTAGTTAACGTACGATTTAAAACCTAATCAAGCGCGTCGAAGCATTGACAACATAGCCCTTTCCAACTACTGAATCCGCCACTGCCTACGACCCTTTATTCTAAAAATTCCTATCCCTCTCAGAATCTTTCCCTTGCCTTACGGACCTAAACTACAACGTTGAAATCAAAGAATTTTGCGCGGAATGGAGTTAAGAGGGAAATGGGGTCATCCAAAATGGGGAGGGACGATCCCTCCCATCGCCCCCCCCCCCTCTCCCCCCATGTACCCGCCACTGCAGACACACAGTGAGCATATTCGTAATCATCCGTCCCATCTGCGAGACAATTCATTCGACTACAGATGACGAAGCTAGTATAAGTTTTATTAGGCGATCGAGATGACTCGGAAAGGAGCGTGGCGTACTTATCTCTCTCTCTCTCTCCATCTCGCCCGACATGCAGCGGGTGCAAAAAACAAATAGTCTCCGTTTTGGCGTGGGAGTGGCGTCCTCGAGTTGAACGGAGGAGGAAGAGTGACGCCGCCGCACCCATCTAGAGAGAGAGGAGGAGCATTCCCCTTTGGCCGCCGCGCTTCACAAAGGGGTCAGGGACGGATTAGAACGAGGCTGCCGACAGAGAAACGCGCCGTGTCATGGAAAGAGCCATCAGTCGAATCCTCACGGTCACGAGATGACTTTCGTAGCTTTACGATTCCTTCTTGAGAGAGAGAGAGAGTCCGCTTTTTTTTATGTATCTATAACTGCTTCAGCTTGGCTAAAAGTATTAATAAACTCGAGTGGTGGCCCGGATGGACACGCATCTAGCCGACCCAGTTTTTGCTCGGTCTGTTGTTTTAAACCTAAGAAAGATAAGCTTCGAAGTTTCGAAGGAGAAAGTCCGGTGATTACGGAAGGTCGAGATATCAATGAAACATTCACTTCCTCGATGTTCGAAGCTCCCGATTCCAAAATGGATGATTGATGTGCTTGACAAATAAGTTGCCGTTTAGAGTGGCCTTTTTTTTAAAAAAATACACCTGGGAGGGCTCTGGATTGAAAATAATCTTTGGGGTTATACCTCGATTTTTACGTTTAGTATCGAGATATAACTTACCAATTTACGGGTTATGGCCTTAAGTCTCATGCTAATAGAACCCGAGAACTATAATTTTTCATAAAAGAGGCAACATTTCAGGAAATCCCCAGTCTGCACATGATAAGGTCCCTTATTATTATTACCACTATATACATATTCGCTACATTTTCTGTTATGAAATACATTTGGGAACTGCATCGCTCGACGAATTTTGGGAGTGGTGCAATACGAACGTAATCTCAACCGAAGCAAATTTCTATTAGAATTTGGAGATCGCGTTGACTCTTGTGGATAAACACGGTCGTCTCTTTGTAATCTTCTGACGTATCGCACGCATTTATTAACACCTGACCGCGAATTTCTCTCGCTGAACTCTTGGGAAAGAACGGAGAATTCGTCGAAATCTATCTCAAATTTGATTTTTTGCACCGGATTCTTCTGCATTGGATTTCTTTTGCACTGAATCTTTCGCGATGGTATTTTTTGCACCTGGCAATGAGAACGATTTAATCTCGTCTATTCAAGCTGTCCGTTCGACCCACCTCCGATAAGGACAGGCATCCCTTACCCCTCCTCGTTTCCAGCAAAAAGCCTCCTATGTTTCATGGTCCCCCTGAGGGGGTCTCTCATACGCGTGACTCAGCAGCGAGCGACTTGCGTAACTATACACAACAACCCTTTGACCATTACAGACTCGGACGAAAAGTTCGTTCACACGCCAAATATGGCACTGCTTTAATAGTCTCAGAGAGAGAGAGAAATCATGCTCAAAGCTCCCCTACGGTCGTCTTAAATGACCTCAGCTATTTATCGACTTAATGGAGCGCAGCGGATCTTGTTTGTTTTTTGTGGACGCGTTATTTTTTGCTTCTTCTTCGATTGAGTGGCGCCGTAGTCGGGAATAATGAGGATCGCAATTCGTTTTCTATACATACAAGAGATGCTGAGTCGTCGTTTTTTGCGGAGAAATCGATCCGAGTCTTTACATATGTCTATTATAAGTTCGGGGGCAAAAAACGCTTTTAATCGGCCTACAGGCACAATTTAAAGAGATCGCTAGTCCTTTGGGAAGTAATAATAAAAATAAATTTTAGAGCGCTTGTCACTGAGAAGTCACTCGTTGACTTGGAAAAAATTCCCCCACATTAAAGATTATTAAAATAATAATGCGATTTGAGAGAGGTAGAATAAATTGCGCACGTTTCTCTCACGATCGTTAGATTCAGAAGTTTTAATTAAGATTTTTCTTTCCTGGAAATTGGCAACTCTGATACGCAAACACACTATCCAGATGCGACATCATCTCGCTGAATTTTAAATATTTTCTATCCATAAAAATTACCGACGTTCTATCGCAAGACAAGCATTTGAAATTTAAAAATGTATTCGCGGTAGATGGGCAGCCTTAATTGAGTGACGTGACTCGTCATTTTCAGACCGTTAACGTAAGTATGACCCAGATGTGTCCTCTTTTTGACTTACATTTCAATAAAACATTAAAACACAATAAGGAAGACGTCGATGCGGTCTAGATACGCGATAGTATATTTTCAGGATCAAGATTTTCCCAAAACACATGGATCCATGGAAAATAAATGCTAAAAGAAGTTGTTTTCCTGCGCAAATCGTAGAAATGTTCTCTACGGATCTTGTTTATCGAACGCACAACTGTCTTTTATTACTTTAAATTTCTTTACAGTACACCATAAATTACAGCTCAAGAGGAGTTATTTCCAAAAACATTTCCCAATTAGGAAACCTATTAGGAGCGAGTGGATAAATTTGTCACTTCCGAAGCTTTTTTCCCAGACTGAAACAGACGATAATTATTTCGTCAAAGGTAATGATGCTTGATTTTCTTTTTAGTAAGCCTATTTCATTGCTTTCTACATGTTCGGGAAAGTTGTAAAGTATTTGCACGGATTTCAATTCTCGGCTAATTATTAGAGGAGGTTGCTAATGTGAGGTGAAAGATAAAACTAATTAGGCGAAAATAAATCACTAATCATGTACACCTGGCCCTCTTATGAGACGGAACCTTTTGTTTTTATACCAGTGCGGGTTAGGGCTCGCATTAACGCGGTTTGGTCGTATTTTTGATGTAGGATTCCAGATTACTGATCGAGTAAGGGACGCGTTGAAGGGCCAAAGTGCTTTTTGTTTATAAGCTTAGATAATCAACGATAGTACTATTAGCAGACATTTAAAAATTTTGAGGTGTAGAACGAAAACGCTATGTGAATCCAGGATTGACACTACACGGCACTTTTTCAGAATGCATCTACCGTATTTACCAATTTTCCGGCAACCTGCTGTCTCAGTTCTTTATATTTGACAAGGAAAAGGGTGTATATTAGGGATGAATACCGGTATTGGAAAACCGGAATTAATACCGGTATTGAATTAGACACATAATACCGATATCGCGGTTTACAATACCGGGTTTTCGGTATTGAAAAGTGCACTTTGTGGGAGCGGTGCCAAGTTTCCAAAAATGTATTTGTTGCCTGTGTGGTGAGTAGAAATAAAGCGGGGGAGTTCTTCGGAAAAGTGACTTCGACGGATCTGTATGAGAGATTTATAATATTACCTAATTCGATGACAGAAAACGATTGGAAATGGTCTCGTCCTCCTGAAATGCGTTCCTGAACCCTTCGGTCCCGAAGCGCGGTATTTTTTGACCTCAGGTCCACAAATTGACTCATTATTTTCATAACAAACACATAATTTGGTTTATAAATTTATTTTCTGTAGTGTAGTCCTTTCTTCTTACTTTGCCATTGTTGTTTGTGGAATATGAAGAGTTTTCTTTTCGAAAAAAAAATGTTTTTTAGCCTGGGGTTGAAAAATACCCCTTATCGGGATGGGTGTCACCGTTTTAAAGAGTGGTAAAAACGCCCTGAACAGGGCAGTTATCTAGTTATAACCTTATTTTGAAATCAAGAGTGTTTTTGAAAAGTCCAGTCTTATGTAGTTGTTGAAATACTCATATCTTGCTTTTGAACTCCGTTTGATATTTTGTAAGAAAGAGGGTTTATCCCGTTAGTAAAGGATTATTATTATTAAAATAATATACTAAATGATTATAAACTGTTCTCTGCACAAAACCGGTTTCAATACCGGTATCAGCAAAAAATTGTCCCAATACCGGTATTAAAAATTGTCGGTATTATTTCATCCCTAGTGTATATTGTTCGTCACTCATGATGGATAACGTCTCCCAATACCATTATGGCAAGTTCGGATCCTACATGCTTGCATTTGTTGTTTTAGATAACCTTATTGCGTAAGCTAATAAATGTGCCGTTTGCGAGGCGAATTAAAAATAAACGAGAGGATGAAAAAACCGAATTCCATCATATTTTCTACAAACTAAGATTTAAAAAAAAATGTAGGTTCAACTTCAAGTCATCCGTTGAAAGACGTTCAATTTTCGCAGGCAATCAAAAATATTTTTAGGCAAGTAACTGAATTGCGACATTTTTTAACGAGCTTTGCATCATCCGAAAACGACCCGAATAATAGCACGAAAAATGTTCGCTTACGTCTTACGTCTTTTTAAAGATATTATTTCATCGGACGAATATTTTTGCGAGCTGAGAGTAAGAAGTTCGTTTTTTTAATAACTTTTATATTAACCTCACTCGATATATATACATATATATAGCGGTTTGTAACCACTTTGGCAAGATACAAAATTGAGGCATTTCCAGATGTGCTAGAAACTTGAAATTTGGTAGGATTATAGGTTTTTGTTCACAGCAGAAGGAAAAAATCCAAAACCTTCGAAATCCCCACTTTGAGGGGCTATTTTTGCCCCATTTTTGGCCCATAACAAAACATGTAAATTGTGTAAGGTTTTTATATTTGCACTTTAAAATTATTTCCCCTCAAGATACAAACTCGAGACTTAAACTATCGGATAGGATATAAATTGTAGTTTCTTATTTTTGAAGACAGAATTTCAATCCGAGTAGAATTAGCGTAAATTTATAGTTTTTATCGAAAAAAAGTGGTAATTTTTCTGGGTCCAACAATCAGCTACCTAGGCAACCTTAAGGCAAGCTTAATGCTTTCATATGGGTAAGCTTTTAATGGGAATCAGAGTCTTATATTTCTCCTTTAAAACCTTACTAGCGTAATGCCCATTGAAATATCAACGGGAGTAAAGATTCGATCCTTCAAGCTATTTATGGAGATCAAATTGGCATCAGAAACATTAATTGTATTGAAAGTCATTTCCTTCTCTCACCCTCCCGCCCTCTCTCTCTCGTATTAAAAGCAATGAAAGCGCCTTTACGCCAATAATGATTGTGTAATAGTACCGATTACTTACCTTTGATATTACTCGTGTTGCGCTTCGTTGATTTGTATACGACAAGAAATGTCTTCAGCCTTGATATCCAGATTAATTGAATATAACACCGCCTCCACCAGTAAAAGGTAACTTATGCAGGTAATTTCACCAAATTTGAACTAACGAGTATAATAAATGTTAAAATATAAAAGTTATTTATAAAAATTTATTTTTATACCCATTACTTGTTCTACCTTTTGAGTGATAGCCATGACGAAGTCATTTTTACCAATTACGTCATTTTTTTTTCATCTACTTGGATCAAATCTTAAACCCTAAGTTGAACCGAAAAACGTCCAGCTGTAAAGCGCTTGACACATACTTAATGGAAGACAGATGTGCAGAAGGATATACCCAATAAAATATAGCACTTTTGCTTTGAAGAAAGCCGCCAAAAAAGTTGGAGTTGGAGTTCTGAGTACTAATTACCTCAAGACGATTATTTTTTAAACATAAATAATAAATTATTACTTTTTTCGGATAACGATGAATGAAATTCGATCGTTTTAACGGGCGAAAAAAATCGACCGGCGAGGACGAGTAAGAACCGAGATGATCGATTACCTTTCGGTAATCAATTAAGCCTTTTTGTTTCACTCCAAAACTAAATCATGAGCTTGTCGATGTGAGGAGTGTGGGAAAATTACCGAGAGTAAAACAAAAACAAGAGAAGAGTGAAAATAATTCTCGAAAACTCGGATCGGGAGAGTTTTCCTTCGGGTCGGTGATTCCCTAACTGGAGGTCGCGAACGGTTTTCGGAGGGTCGCAAAGACATACCGTTTTTGTTTTATTTCAGATATTTTTGCGTTTGGAATAAATTCATTTTTGCGCAAATAAACGTGATATATATATAATACTTTGAAATCATTGTTGCATTTTATGTTTATTCGTTGTTGAATGGGGCAAAAACCATAAGACTTAAGAGGAGATCGCAGATGCATTCATTTTCGAAACAGCTGCGTTGAGTAAAGAAGATGCATTTGAGCAACGGTAAAAACTTTAATAGAGGATTATCGAGCTCCCATAATGGCTGGATACAAATTCAATAATATACATTTAACTTGAAAAATTGAGTACATATTTTAGATGTTTCGAATAGTCATAACAAGGTTGTGAAAAAATCAGATTCGCGGTTTTAGTTTCCTAGAATCTACTTTCGGTGAATTACCACCGAATACGGCTATATCGTAGCCAAAATACGAATCTGGTTTTTTCATAATCTCGTTATGGCTAATGGAGATACCTAGGATAAGTACATATTCAATTGTTTCAATTTTTGACACTCAAAACTTTCTTACTGAATCGGGTAAAAATAAACCTGAATAAAAGTCTCCGCCGTCGTTGCGTGCGAACACCAGAGTTGAGGAGTCTGGTGAGTTAACCCCTCTTCATTTCTTTTACTTATTTCAACACCACCCGAGACGAAACAAATTATAAAGACGACCTCGGAGAAGATGTCGGCGGTGCCTGTTCCGTCTTCAAAGAGTACGCCTTTTTTGTAATAATTCACGTGACTGGATTGCCTCCCTCGTCTTCCCCGAAATTCCATTCTCTCCTTTGCGCACGCCAACGGCATTTGTCATAATCGCGTTTGAAAAAAAAGGCAAATAAAAACCGACGAAACCTTACAAAAAAACTTTCGCGAGATCCCCCTTTCTCTTTCCCTCTAGCGATGATTACTTGCGCGAGACGCGCCCTCTCCTGTTTTTTTCGGATAAAAAAAAAAGAACGAGTCGGAGTCCGAAAATCGAGCATTTTATTAATGTCAGTTTTTTCCACCTCAATCATTTGTTACCGTATTGCGAAAATGATCGTTACGATTTTTCAATCGTGACATCACGCGCGTCAATATGGCCGAATAAAAAAAAGAGGTATTCGAGTCGTTATTGTTTTGTTTTTATGTGGTTTTCACCTTTTCAATGTTTTTTTTCGTTGTTTATCTGTAATCACGCATCTTTTCATTATAATTTTCTTTTGGACTCACGCGGAATTAAAATGTTACATCCAAATTCGTCCAAGATTTGAAAATGTTATTTTCTCGCAATTACTTTTCTTTTATTGAATTTCGAATTGTAATTCCCATATTCTTTTACAATGGCAATATTTTTCAAGAAGAAGTAAAAAACAAATTTAAGACATTTATTTCTAAAACATTTAAGTTAAAGACGCCGAACTAACAAGTTGGCAATGTTTGTCTTCGTAAAATAATGAATGGATGTAATTAAAATTAATTATAAAATTTACTCTATATCGACAGTTAGACGCAGTTAAATTGAAGGTAAGATTGTCGCGGAAGCAATGGCGAGTGCTAAGGGAAATGCATATCACGGGAGTCGAACCATTGGTCTTAGCATCGTAAGGCCTTCACTCCATCCAATCCAAAAATCAAAACAAATTCATCGAAAATCAGTAAATATTTCTCTTCAGTGACATAATCCTTAGGGCACAAAATCTTAATAAAATAAATAACATGTGATTGAGATTGTAAGGTATAAGGCAGCAACTCGAATAAACTAATGAACGTACATTAATTAAAAAGAAAACGGATGTAAAAATTTACGAGCCACATTACTTCGGTGTCGACCAATAAAGCCGAATTAAAATATCCCTTAACACTTCAAATTGTTGGCCATTCATTAAATTCTCGACTTTATTTAACCTGCGTTGTCCTATGTGAATGGCGACCATTTCAAACAGCCGGTTCACTCATCTCATGATGACACGTTAATGATACTCGCGTCGGGTGGCGTCGATTTATGACCAGAATCTCCGAGCTTTATAATTCATTCGTCCGCCCATCGTCTTGAAATACGATTATTTCTCTTAGTCCGACGGTTGAGATTACCCGATCTTCCCGTATATTGATTCATCAGGAGAGGAAGTTCGTAAAAAGTTTTTGACCATCGGCAGTGAAGGTAATCGTAAGGGGGCCATCACCTTTGTTAATACATATTATCCCCAATCTCAGAATAGATCGAAAAACCTTTTACCTTTCTTGTCGGATGCTCATAAAATATGCTCCGGTGAGCACGCACTAATTAAGATCTGAAGAAAATAAAGATAGAAACAAAATTCAACAGAGAATTACCGAGCTCGTGTCTTACGGCTGAAAAAATTCGAGAACAAGCACTTAAAAATGCTTGTCTCAGGTATCTCTAATATCCGTAACGAGGTCATGAAAAAACTGATGTGCATTTAGGCTACAAAACAGCCGCCTTCAGTGGTAATTTACCGAAAGCAGATTCTAAAAGAACTGACTTTTCATTAACTTTGCTATTGGAGATACCTGAGATACGTGTTTTTTTTTTAGTGCTTGCGCCGGTGATTTGCAAATGTGAATTTTTACGTATAGAACAAAGTTATACCTACTCGATAAAGCAAAAAAATAAGCGGTTCTCAATTCGTCCATTTGTCTTTATATAAAAATTTTCGCCGCGCTCTTGAAGCTCAATCCCCGGACCTGAAAAAAACGAGCACTCATTCGTCAGCCCCAATTCGACGCGTCAGTATTTCGTCGAATAGCGAATCGCCAAATCAGGTTAATGTCTCGAGAGAGCCGTGTACTATTTCTAAACCCGGAGGGCAGTAAAATCATATGAAATTAAAACGCGATATAAATAAATACGGAGCGCTGCACCTTGAAAACGTGATTCTACGAGATACTGAAAAAAATCGCGAAAACGGTATCTGTCGACAGATGGCGCCACCTCATCCACCCAGAAAAAAATCACCAACGGTGCAACGGGCGCAAGGTCCACGCGCGTGGGACGTGCGTATAAATCATCCGGCGTAGTACCCCATTTTTTATTTACTCCCCTCGCCGTGAGAGACGTCTCGCGATCGTAATCCCAAGTGAAGGACGCGGCGGTAAAGGAAAACACCCGAAATGAAACGAAAGACAAAGGAAGGCGGAGGATTACTGCGTGCACATAGTATATCACATCCCTTTACGGTAACCTCTTCTTCTACCTATCGGCAATGAATGGCCGGGATTCGCAACAGCTCAGGAGCACTGAAATAAAGGGGTGTTGTTCTTTTCAGCTCGAAATTATGTGAATTTCGTGCCTTGACAAATATATCGGTTCGCTCTTTCCACTGCAGAGAGGTAAATATTGAGCAAATGTGTCTAACAGCCATAAATAGGTCTGGAATATCCTTTTATGGCTATTTTTATTTTTGATTTATTTCGAAATAAATATACCTATACGTACTTCGTTATTAAGACTTTTCTACTTTTCAAATTTGGCATACTTAAAACGTACTTTTCGTTTGACACTGAATAAAATATTTGAAGTGAAAACTCTCTCTCTCCAATTGCCATAAAAAGGTATGGCTAAAGAGCAGCCGTCATCAGTGGTAAATGTTAGAATTGACTCTCGGCCAATCGCCACTGAGGGGGAAAATGTCAAAAATCTGGTAAAACTCGTAGGTTCGGTTAACCCTTTATGTGTCGTTTGCAATTCCATTGGCACCTGCTAGAGCAACATTTTATACTGAGATGAAAGGCAGTGTCACTTTGAAAGAAGAGGGGATGGAGTTACCATTCTCTTATAAATAAATAAATGGACGATAAGTTTCAATAACTTTAAAGTTCCCTACAAAATCCCCGGCGTAATTTTTAAAGGTAGGTAATTGAAAATATTTGGCGTCCAGTTTAAGTTAAGCTTATATAAGAATACATCCATTTAGAGTCGTTGAATTTTGACCGCTCCACATCTATCCGCTTTGGGCCATGCTTTCACGACTATCAATTTACAACTGACCACAAACGACATGGTAATGATAAAATTGTCAATTAATTCACGGTTTCGTACCTCTGTTCCACTTTCGCGCCAGCTTATCTGTTAATCGACGAGCCTACTACGTTAGGTATTTCTTAGAATCGAATCGGCAGCGGGACTATTGAAACATTTTTGACTTTTTTCTAGTTCATCGATAAGCGATCTATTTTCCTCTACTGTTTAGCGTGAACGGCGAGTTCCTCTGAGAGATTGTCCTTCGAAGTCCTAAATACCAGAGGTGCTGGCGTAGAACATTTTTACATCTTAAAAAAGAAACGATTGCTTTTCGCCCTCTCGGTACGTACGTGTATCCGACTTATCTACGCGTTCGCCAACGCATTGTTATCGCTAAGCGGAGGGAAAAATGAATTCCGCTTAAATCCCGCTGATAACGATCGCGCTGACGTAATGGCTCGGCTTTACATTCTATGAAATTGATCGGATAAGCACGTGCGCGCATGAGCGTCACGAGATACCCCAAAATAGGCGAAAGAACGCGCTTGAAAACGTAATGCGGTAAAATCTCGATAATACGAAATCGGTTTTTATCAAATGCTTTTTTATGAGAAGTGTGCGTCAGTACCCCGCTAAAACATAGGTTAATGTTACATTTTATAACGAAGTCGTTACTACAAATCTATTTAATGAAAATAGTTAAATATCGAGTCTCATGAAATTGGTAATAACGAGGTTGTACTGTATTATAAAAAGGAAAACTATCGGAAGTGCCCACTGAATTTCAACAGATTTAGTGAGTCTAAAACTTCGACCGTGTAATATGTAAGTAAGAATGAGAAAGTACACAGATTTAACCGTCGAATAAAGTAAAAAAGAAGAAAATCGGTCGGTAGTTAGGTATTTTGATGAAGGAAGGAAAGAAACCTTGCACTCTGAAATATCGAAAATTACTTATACAATTATGGGAAAATAATTATTGAATTAAGCACCCCCTTTTCCAAAAACAACTTGCAGAAAAAGAAGAGGGGGGCGAAATCATGCTTGCATAGGGCCTCCCAAAGGTATCATGCCTGTGTGGCAGTAGCACTACGGGTACCAAACACTATATGGTGCTTAACTATATGTTATTTTCAGTCGATAGACTGTCTGCTCTTAATGTTAAATTTTATTTTATTTCACTATATAGTGAACGTTGCCTATATTTAGTCATCCTTGTCTAGGCAGGAAAAACTAAATTTAATGTATGCTACCTGGGCATAAGGCATACGGTGTTTGGTAGCCGTAGTGCTTGGTGACTGCCACACCGGCCCTGCTTGGGGTTTTCAGGTGTCCATTAGCAACCTCCGGTACATGCAATTAATTCTCGCTCTGGTTCTATACTCTCGAATATATTAATAAATTTAGATTGCATTCATCATTAAATATGAAATGTATGTAGATATCAAAAGAGGAACGTTCCCAAATTATGTATAATCAAATAAAAATATTACAGAGAAAATTATGTTAACCTGTTTTCGGTGGCGGATTTAATGCCGTCGCACTTGACGTGCACTCTGAAAATATGTATAATCTCAGAAATATTACATACCTATATCAATTTTAAAATCAGAAGAAAATTCCTTCAATTTTTCAACGCATTATTTTATTTTCACTGGAGCGCACTTGTATCGGTTTGTTACTGGCCGCCCTTCCTGTCATGCAGGTGCCCAGAAGTGCGGTGTGAACATGAGGAACAGTCTACCTAGGTACTGCTCAATTTCGTTCTTTTCTTACATAGATCCCAATCTAATAATCCGTAATTTTTCATAAGATAGGAGGCATTTATAATTTGTATTCCCTTTAAGATAGTCATTTAACATGTTTTGTTCGAGTTTTCTTATTTTTAATTCGTGTAGTTTTTATTTTTCGCAATGCTTCAAGAATGACTGTTTGTATGTTTTCTGAAATGAATTTTCGTAGAGAATGTTTGTCATTTTCTTTACTGGCATTTCTATTTTTTATGTGTTTATATATATATATATATATATATATATATATATATATATATACATACATATATATATATATATATCAAAAGAACATTGCTTTATATTCCATAAAAAATCATGATATTTTTGATTGGCTATTCTTATAAATCTCCAAAGAAACATCTTTATGATTCCATAGAAAAGCGATCTTAAAGAAGGGTTGTCACATTAGGAGATAGTGGTTAGGAAAGGTTTCACAGCATATATTTTAAGACTGCAACACCCCCCCCCCCCTTTTGTTTAGCGCTATGTACCTCAGAAGGCCTAAATCCGCCACTGCCTGTTTTTGTTTTCGCGTTCTTTATTCTAATCACTTGTTTTGACTCTCGCCGTGTTCGCTCGTTATATTATAGTTTTATAAAAACGGCGGGATGATTATTATATTTGAGTTTTTCCCACAAGACTTCATAGTTGCAGCTAAGATTCAAATGAATACAGCCAGTCATAATGTAGCTTTGCCGCCAGTTCACGCAAATGGTGAGAGAATTCTTCCTAGTGACATCTTCTACTTTTCTAAATATCCCGCCAATCAACACACTAATATCTCTTTCGATAAATAAAACACTTATAATTTTGTCAGCATAAACCTCCATCGCTAATCAAGTAGAAAAACTATTTAGTATTTATATAGATAGATAATTTATTTAACATATACAGGATTCCCCCAAATAACACGTGTTATAATAAAATGTTTTTTTTTAACAGTTCAAGATAAGAAGAACCCACGATGTCTTTGAGTTAGACGTTTCCATACGCAAAACGTATTCGATCATAGTCTCCTTATTTATGAGGCAGTTTTATCCGTCACTAATCTTTATCCTTCCACCATCTGCACGTATATTTTTGGCACCGGATGTCCCCACGCCGGAGCCGAACCTATAATGAGATTCGCATGCTGCGCTCAACATCCGTTCCCATCAAAAGGTAGGAGTAAGAACTCGCTGGAGCCTTCGGAGGCAAATAAATGCGCAGAGGAACCAAAGAGCCGAAATACTGAGATGGAATGAAACCGAGAAACACCAATAAGATATCTACACGCCATCTTAAACTTTGTCGCCAGAAAATATCACGTGCAGAGCCGGAAAGGGACATTTTTGCGTACTAGTTTGAAAATTAAACCTCCTCATAATGAAAGTGTACAGAACACAAATTTAACTCTCTAAAATAGTTTATTGAAAATGTGGAGGTAAAATAAAATATATATAAAATACTTTTTATAATATAAAACGCTACACTTAAAAGTTAAAATTGTCATTTGTCGTGCCCCTAATTGTAGGTGTGATGCGCCCTATGTGGGTGTGCCTCGCTCGCCTAGCCCTGGTTTAGGCTCTGGTCGTACGTTATCGAAAACTCTTTCGATGCTATTTGGTAAAAATCGTCTACTAAAAAGCATTTTATTTATTTCAACAATATTGCACCAAAACGCGGAAAACAAACGTAAGAAACTGAAAATAGCATCGAGTTTCTCTATAAAAAGGTGAACGGACATTTTTAAAATTCTGGATGTCATGGTTTGTTTGAATGAAAATTCTAATTACTTCGGAAAAAAATTAACAGGGGGAGCGAACTGACGATATCATCGCGCGAAGCAAGCAATGAAAATGCAATGAAAAGCTACTACAAGATTCGCGCTCAAAAAAATTTCCGGCAATTACGACAAAACGAGAGAGTTCAACCGTCGCCGTTAATTACCAGCGAAAAAAGGGAAATGTTAAAGAGGCGGTGTAAAAAAAACCAACCATCCATCAGCGCGGTAACTTAACTCCTTAACTTAACGAGATCCTGTATAAAACTCGATACGCTAGACGTGGCAGGCAGGTTGATGCACAGTGGATATAGGCACCGTGATGGTTTTCCTCCCTTCCACCCAAATCCCTTCGCCGTATCTTAGCCACCACACACTTGCGGTCGGTCAGCCTGCACTCTGATATACTACTATATTTCTCGTCGCGTCACCATTCACGAGTTATGGGTGAGAGGAGGAGGGAATGAGTTGAAGGGGGAATGGAGAGGCGTCTGCCCGCATCCGGTCGTTGCGGGAAGTGGATCAATTGTCATTTCACTTTTTTTATATTAAACTCGAAGAGTCGATGTGCCGTGAAAATGTTTCACCGAGTCGATGTTTTCGCGACAAAGATAAGCGACAGCCTATATATACTACTTTATCAAACAGCCGTTTCCATTGAAAGAACGCTGCTTTATTACTTAAATAAAGCCCAATGGGTTACAAGCATGATTATTTTTAAAATTCACTAAAACATTATTTATTTTAAAAAATCTAATTTAAAATTAATTTTTATGCAAAAACTCAATTTTTATATGTGAGCATTGCTGAATGTCGGCAATTAAAAGACTCGAGTCAAGAATTCTAAATTCTAAACTTGAGCTAACAATTTCTTTTTTTTAACTCATCAGGTCTCATCTAAATCATATAGACGCTAAGCAAACTATATGTTCCCAATTTTTTTCGACTATAAGAAATTAGATTAAAATGTTTGCGAAAGAACATCCTAATTGGCTAATATCATTATCGAATTTATTCGACCCATTTGAGTTCACGCAGACGTCAGGATTCTCACAACAAATAAACATGCAGTGTTAAACCCATAAATGGATAATTTATAAGGGGCGCAGTGTTTTTAATAATACATTCATTTTTGAGGAAAGGAAGTCACATCAACATGAACGATCACTTTCTTGATTTTTCTATAAAAGTCACGGTAGCGGAAAATGAAAAATAGCCTAACATAAACGTCAAGCGCAAGCGTCTTCATTTAATCTAATAGGCGGCGTTTTTCTTCCTTACAGGCAATAACGAAATAGTTCGGGATAAAAAAACAGGAAACCAAGATATGAAACGGAACTCTTCCACATTTTTCGTTAGGTTAAAATAATACGTGGTTCGTGTCAAATATCTGGGACCAACTCCAAAACTGACTGCACCAGAGACCTCACGATTAGGAGCTCGAACTTCGAGGCCTATAGTGCGTTTCCCGAAGTCGTACGGGTCAGATTCGCAGTATTCCGTCCGCATTCGGGTTACTTCGCTTAGGCTACGACCCAATGTTGCCACATTTCGAATTTCGCTCACTTCAACAGCAGCTGTGGACGAGTGAAGTTCTGAGAGCAATCGTGTCAACAGCGCTCGTCAAGAATTTTTGAAAGGCGTGGGAAATTTAAGAGCTCTTATTGGCTGACACTTTCTCTCCCTCACCCTACAAGTCTAACCGTAGACACGCCTCACCCGTACGATCTCTGGAAACGCAGTTATAGGCCCAAATCCGAGCTCACGTACCTGTACCCTCTCATTGTCAGCCAAACACGTTAAAGGGTTGAAAATCAGTAAATATTTGAGCGTTCTTCCACATATAATGCTTGGTACGAATCTCAGCAACCATTTCAATGACACTGGCAAAGAATTATTTCATCGTTTGATTAACCTTCCGTAACTATCATGTGACAAAGGAGATATTCACCTTCCTTAGAAAAATAAGGCAGAAATGCACTTCCTCTTCCCGACCTGAATGCCATCATTAAAAATTTACCGTTTACTTAGCTTCGTGAGGTAGTCAGAAACGCGCACGGCTTGGAATGTCGGATTCGATTCCCGTTGCGCAACTTTTCCGCAAACCTCGCATCGTTCAACTTCTCCGGTGTCCGCTCGGCATTCTCGGACGCGATCTCGCGACACGCACCGTAATATAACATTTAAAAATATAAAGACGTTTTATCAAATGCACGGTGCAAAGTCCAAAGGCAGAGGCCTAAAAAACACAATTATCCGAATGCAGGACATTTTATAACACGAACAGGTCGTTGCCTGTTTGTAAAAGTCGAAAAGGAAACAAATTTATTTGCATAAAAATATTTTTTTAATAAAAACTCATCCCGAGGATGATGATAAACAGACGAAACCGGTCGTGTTTCCATTACGGTTGTGGAAATTGTAGGTTTCTTATAAAAAATTGAATATTTATATAAAATGGAGTTCCTTGGGTACACAGAACGACTGAAATTGCTCGGAATAAAAAAATCACGATGACGATGAGAAGTCAATTATCAACAGATAGCTCTTGCACATATTTTAGCAAGCGAAGAATAATAACAAGTTTGGTAAATAAATAACACATTAGCATTATCCCATATTTTTATATTTCATGTTTCATCCTCCACAAGAACTTGATTTGATAATCCATGCATAAATATATTGTCCAAAAACCGAAAAAAATCGAAAAAGCGGTAACCTATCAAGCACAAACGCTGTCGTTTCATGATCTTTATGCAGTGCGGTATGACGAAATTATTTAATTTATTTTTAAATATGCCGTAACGATTCCTATTCATTTATACACAAGATAAAATGACCGATTTTCATTCTCCAATTTCAGTTTAGTGCTGCAGAGAAGCGCTCTCGCACGAACTGAACTGGCGGATGGACATGAAAGAGGGAAAGCGGCGAATTTTCTTTTACGAAGTTTTGAAAACTTCCATAAAAGGAAATCGCAGGATGAATGGGTCGATGGCGCGATAAATAAGAAACGTTTCTGTTTTTTTGCTCAAGATCTTCTTTTAACGATCAATCGGACGGTTTCGACATCTTCCAAATTACCGCTCGAGATCGGCTCTTGCGAGTTTTATCGACCGCAACTGTCGTTCGCTGCATATTATATCGTAACATGAGTGAAATGATGTACTCTAAGAGGTAACGCTCAGTGAAATAAATCTAAATATGATTTTCATCTTTCTTAAGTAATATCAACTTCTCACGTCCGCTCGAGAGATTGGTAGATTTCTTCTTTTCTCTCAAATGTTCAGATGAGAAATCTACTTCTCCATATTTGGTCGCGGAAAAGCAAAAGTCCTGATACGGATTGTGATTAACGCAGAAGACAGCAAAAAAACTGTTTTTTGAGAGAGTATGTACATAGGAAGTCCCCGTCGCTGTCGATAATCACAAAGGCTTTTATATAAGTGTGTACAAACCAGATTCCTTGTTAGAAACAACTATACCGTAAAACTGTAAAAATGTTTTTTTTTTCCATTTGTTTGCCTGTTTTTATCCGTATTATCCCTTACTATCTCTTCAACTTCCTTGTTAAACCCGTAAATATTGCAATTTAAGGTTAAGGAATAATTCTTTCTGCAATTAAACTTCGCCCTAGTCACCAAAATTATTTATTTTAAAAACAATCTTAAAATTCCGTACGAATGCCTTTCATGTTTTTGGAAAATTAAGGATTCAAAAATTAAGTCAAGATAAATTTCCGGTTGAGAGGATATTTTTATTAATCGCTAATCAAGCTAAGGAACGCAATCCAATTTTATAAACCCATCGCATCGCAAAACGTTTCCGTAGTATGCCGATCCAAGTACAACAAATTTAGTATTTCCAAACTGCAATAAAAACTTCAAAGTACTGAAAAATTGCTGTTTGTAACTAGAGTGTCTTCAGTAATGAGGTCCTTAAACTAACGGAAATATTCCCACGTTATCGCAGAGGAGTGAGTATTATTTTCCATGAAGGGGAATTTATGTTAACCGATTTCGTATTAATGAAGTTATATATCAGTATTACATGTGTGATATACTTGGAAATTGCTTTAACTGGTTTAACACACCATTCAATACTGCTCACATACATTTACAATTTCTCAATTAATTAAACACAATGATCATGTATAAATTCAGAATATGCACTCAAGTATAAAAAATTTAAAAAATTAAGAACTTTTCTTAGGCATGTTCAGTAGCCATTACAAAGTTATAGGAAACGTTGCATTTTTCAGCCAGCTCGATAATTCTATAGCGAATGATCGTAAATGTAAATATAAACTGCCGTTTTCGCCGAATCCTCATTCATTAATCCGCCTCTTACAAATACATATCCATCATTGCATGCACATTTAAGGCTGCTAGATTTGTAAACAACTAGGGAGCAATAAGAGAAATATAAACGTTTGCACTCTAAATTAGCTCATGCTTAGCGTAACAAACAAACATTTTCAGCATGACGCGATTGGTAAACCTTTTTAAATATTTGCGAGAGTCTAAACATTTAATTTCAGATTGCTTCTGCATTTTCGTACCATTTCCATACAGTGTGATCCTAGAGAAAATTTTTTGCCACGTAAAAAACCAAAATATGCTTTATAGTATTCTATATTAAATTTTCTTCCGATAAAAATCGAATGTAGATCTATCATTAGCATTTTTTTAAAATATATAACCGATCGAATCGACCGGTGAGTTTCGTCGAACCAGATTTTCTCCTTTGACAGAACTGGCGGCGACATTTCGGTCGATATTTCGCGACCTGAATACCTCCTCCCATCGTTCGCAGGAAATGCACTCCCGAGATGGTATGCGGCGCGCGGGATCCCCAGGCTTTTGCGTGACCATTTTTAGGGCTTAAAACTCAGGTAACGCTGTATCTCTCTCTCTCTCTCTCTCAGGGAACGATGAATCACACGACGGAAAAGGAAGGAAAAAATGAAAGCCTCTCCGAGTAGTGTTGCGGTCGCTTTCATAGTCCAAACTCCTCCTTAAGATGAACGAGGGCGCGCTGTGACCAATGCGAGAGGTCTGAGAGAGAGATATGCACACGTCGGATACGGCTCATTTTCGTTGATGGATATATTTTTTGCAGAGTCGGTCATGGTTCGACGAAAACCTCTGAAGGACACTTGTCCTACCCTGGCAACGCAAACTTTTCCGTTTATTTTTCCACACGCAGCGTGGACAATTAAATTTTAGCGGTTTTAAAAGAATCCGCTTGTGCGTTCGGTTTGTCCGTCTGTCTTTCTAACTCCTAAACGAAAGCAGATGGAGAATTTGTTTTTTCGTCAATCCATTCAGTATTGTGTACCGTTGGGCAGATTTTCTAGGTCTGTCCGCATGTCTGAAACGTTTTTTGAAAAAACCGCCATTTACTGTCTGTTTCAACAGCTCTTTCCTTGTTATTACAAATAATCTTGTGGTTTATTCGAGGTAGGTGCGTGACAACAAATCTGAGTCTGAATAAACACCCTGTAAGCCACCTATGTTTGTCTGTCCCTGTTGTGTGGGCATATCTCTGGAATCCTGCAACCTGTAGAAGGCAAATTTTAGGAAAGGTCGATGCTATATATGAAATCTAGACATGGTAAAAATTTAGTCGATCTAGGATCAGCTGCTGGGGAGTAATGGGTGAAAAAAATCACCTCGTGTAATTTTCTCAGCAATTATTTCCTCACGTGTCCTTTCTCGTTTTTCGCAGCTCGGTAATACACGTTCCTTTGAAGCGTTCCGAGGTGACCGCCGGCATTCCTCGAACACAACGGGAATTAAGACGGCGCGAACGAAAATAAGAACAAAACAATTTCTCCTCAGATAAACAATGTGGTTGAGGGGGAAGACGACGCAATTAAAACCGTTAGCGTTTTGCGCGAACGGCGATACGCGTGAGTCGGCCGGCGAAATAATAATGGGAAAAAATATTTTCAATGCCTCCCGTTCTGTTATATGGCACGTTTCTCGCGTAACTTCGTGGGAGGGCGGGGTGGAGGGTCGGAGCGGAGTGGAGAAAGAGGGGGAAAAGGGGAAGAAAGCAGTCGCAAGGTTGGAGGGGCGGTGGGGGTGGCGGCGGGGGTGTGGAGGAGAGAAGAACGAAAAGAGCCTAATTTGTCGACAGAAGCTACGGCCAACTCTTTCCTATCCTTTTAAGGGAAATTGGGTCACTACGTTTTTTTCCCTCCTCCTATACAACTCCCTCCCTCATTACCTCCCTTTCCCTCCCTCACTCTCCCATCTCCGCCATGGCTGCATTCGATAAGGAGGCCTTTGGAGACACAGGGGGAGTGGACGAATATGGGAAACGAGAGACGTTTTCTCCTTTTTTTGGCGTCGTTTCCGTCGATTTTGTTATTATTGTCGTTCCGGAGTCTTGAAGCATCGGACGCGGTTCAAATTCGAATCCTTCGGAATCCGATGACATACGTATGGTGCGTATTGTTTATGATCGTCCTTGGAGGCGGAAACTTTTGCGCGTTCCTGTTAATTTTTTATTTATTTACATTCCGTCAGGCGAAAGTCCGCGGATTTATTTCTTCACGAATTCGCGCGTGCTTGAAAACGCGTGGATGCAAGCTCATAACGCAAAGAAAGTGGTTTTTACCGGAAAATTTCAAGAGTTTTAGATTGAAAATTCGGGAAGTGATAAAACTTGCATCGAGACACATATCAATAGTTCCGAAATTATTAGTATTTTTCAAAAATTTACCCAAACTATCAGTTCCTGCGTGCTAATTGGATCCTTAACTGTCAATTATAGTGACTAATTACACCTGGCCTTCCTATAACACCGGTTCATACAACACGGATCCGCTACGACACAGTTTATTTCATGACACCAAAAATTCACACGAGGATTATGGGTCAAGATTGCTTAGAGAGGATTAAGCGTGACGAAGAACCCAAATGTTTCGTTTATAAGCTTAGATGACGTTTACAACTCTATTTGTACACCTGCCATGTGCATCAAATAGAGGTTTTGGTTCCTATCAGATGCGATCCGCAATATATATTGCAATTATCGCACGCGGCCCATCATTTATTTCAAAATAATTTTTCCCTCACGCAGTTCGACCTTCAGATCACCAAAAAAGGTAAAAATCCAAATCGATAAATTGTAACACGTTTATATGATAGCCAAATTAAATGATAGGCTTCAACGTTTGTTCGGCTGAGTAACAGATTAAAAAACTTTTCATGTCGTGATTTATCTACAATTTCTGCCTATCGCTCCATCAATGCATCGAATGTATAGAACATCCGAGGCGAATCTCAGAAAGAAAGATACGAATGCGTTCTAATCCGTTACCTCCTACTCCTTCTATTCAACTCGCTAACCCAAATAACAAGACGCATGGCGAAAATTACGCCAAGGGGGAGAGGGAAGAGGAGGAGGAGGAATGATATATATGGTATATAAACCGCAAACTAACGATTGGCGCGCACTGCGCGGATCAGTCTAATTGGTACGATTCGACGCGACGCGGAATCTATGAGGCGAACTACCGTTTGGTTTTATCTCTATTTAGGTAGTAGGGCTCGAAAGTATTTGCCTGACAAAATTACAGCGTTGTCAACAGCAGCAGCAACAAAGATCCTGGCGGAGTTCGAACTCGCGACCATTTTTTTTAAGAACGACACAACTGCATCGATATACCTCTCATTGCATAGTTATGAATGCCCATCGCAACGTCAATAAAGCACATGCGTGAATTAAACATTAAATTAAATTAAAACATTTCCCATTCTCCCCCCCTCACAAACTACACCTCTCCCCTAAAGCTATAGCTATATCTCTCAGCGTCACGGATTTATAAACATAGCTAATTATTTATATAGAGCGTACTTGTATTAATAAATATACATGCTCCTGGATCTTATGCCGACGGTAATGCATACAAGTAGGAGTGACGGAATTACAAACATATCTCGTTATTTAAATAAATAGACATCGTACTCCATATCTTACAACCGCGTTTAAGCCATTAACTGAAGCGTTAGCTACACAGGAAAACCGTGCTGTGCCGAGCTTTACCTTCAAAATGCAAAGAATTGATAAGTTTACGAACTCAGATAAATTGAACACGACATAAACGAAAAAAAGTTATGATAGTGCTGGAACTCAGGGTTAAAAATGTTCTTTATTCCGACAAACTTCGCGATGTTCTTTACTCTTCAAAGCGATTGCATCTGAAAGGACGACCAAAAACTGGCGCATCCTATGGATGCGTAGAAAACATCGCAGAATGGTCCAGGGCTATCCAGGAAATGAATCATATTGACGCGATCACAGAAATTACGACTCGTATAAACGTCAGTAGAAATGCGAGCTAGGAAAATACCCACGCCTAGATGCCTTTTATCTAGTAGGTGAAAAACGCCAGGCTTCAACATCTACGGTGCTCAAATGTAACCTCGTGTATTCTTATGGGAAAATCTATCCCACTTTGCACGGTTTCCGCTTTACACGGTCTCTTCCAGGAACGCATGTACCGTGCAAAGAGAGGGATACATATGCGGAGAAATCGTTGAAGAAGCGCCATTTGGGCCGTCCTGCTTGCCGGTATCTCTATCAGGCACTGATCCTGTATCATTTCGACGTTGTTGCCGACTAAAACACTGCAAGTTAGGGGAACTCCTCTTCGACTCCAAACGGAAAACAAACGGAGGGGGGTAGTAATAGGTCCCAGCCAAGCAAATGGAAAGAGACCTTCGATGAACCATTTTTCTTGTCGACGTTTTCAGCAGCAGTCCGAGAGAAAACCATCGGACGGAGAAATAACTCTCCAAGAGATATCTATATATGGACTCGGTTTTCTTTATTTTTGCTGGAGAGTTTCGCTGGCGGAGGGTAAGGGAGGGGATGTGAGGGAAGGGGGTGTGAGCAGGAGAGGAGAAAGGGGAGTGAAATCAAGTCTCTTTGAAGGCGCAAGCCATCAAAAAGGGTGGCTGCTTTGACTCCTCTCTCTCTCTTCCGCTCTTTTTCTTTCTACTCCCGCCTTTTCTTCTTTCCACTCCCGCCTTTTCTTCTTTCCGACCAGCGCCGCGCGTCGTCTTTTGTCCGCCAACAGGGTATGAATCAAAGCACGCGTGACGTAGGAAGATTGACGGAGAGGGAGGAGGAGGAACAGAAAAGACTCGGAGAAGTTTCTCCCCATATTTTTTCCGCATCCCCCCCTACCTCTTTCTTCATACGACTAACGGATAATCGGAAGAGGAATTCCACGCATGCGTTTCGGAGTGAGTGCTCGCTTTCCGAAGGAAGATTAATATATTGAGAAATATTGAAAAGAGAGGGTTAGGGTCATAATCTTGGAAACCAGGTAAATACAAATAATGGCATCGCCAGAGTTGCGGGAATGGTTAAATTGCAACCTATATATGCGTCGCGTTCCGGCGTATCCGCGGTGAATTGTCAGGACGACGGGATTACACCGAAATGCCGGATCTCGTGTACGCAACAAGACCTTGACTTCTTATAGAACAAGTTATAAGTCAAATCAACTAGAATGTTTTCTAATGTTTTATTGAAAAATATCCCCGCAAGACAAAAATTCTTTATATTCAGGTATTGCTTCCTCTAATAATGAGAGGACAGATTATAACATTGCAACTGTCACTTAATGTAATACTAGCTGGAGTGCCCGTTGAATTTCAACGGATTTAGTGAATCTAAAACTACGACCGTGTAACATGTAAGCATCGCAAGAATAAGATAGTACACAGTTATACCCGTCGAATAAATCAAAAATGAAGAAAACCGCTCCGCATTTTCCTATTTAGATGAATGAAGGAAGAAAATCTTGCACTGTGAAAAATCGAAAATAACGTGTAAACTCCCTTTCCCTCCCTTCCACCCTCTCCTTCCCTTCTCCCTCCCTTCCGCTAGCTCCCTCTCCCGCCATTCCTCCCCCTCGCTCCCTCCTTCTCTCTCCCTTTCTCCCCCTCCCTCTCTCTCTTAAATGTAAGAAGGGACTACATATATAGTCTCAATATAAATGCATTGAACTCTCAATTTCGGCGACAATGTGATTTGTCATGGTAGCTTATAATTGGCATTGTGACAAAACTGATAAAATCACGTATTTTATTGATTCTAACCGCATTTCTACGCGAATTCGACCAGAATTCGGAATATGTCTTCAATAAAAATAAACTTTGTTCTTTCCCGCAAAGGAGTATCCAAGTCTAAAGTTTGTACCTTGATTTTAAGTAATTTTAAAGTGCAAATTCAAAGTAGTCTACACTCATCCCTGTATTTCAGTTGCAGGACGCGACAAAATACGTGACGTTCGATAATTAAATCGTTCGCCATTTCGAATCAAAGTGACGGAGAGAAACAAAACCTTGACCATTCACTAAGTTAGGATGTAAGGAAGAATCGTACCAAATTTGGTTATTCTAGCTTTTATCGTTTAGGAGGAGTTCCATGAACAAACCAACAAACACACCCTTCAAAATATATTATAGGAGATTACATGCATTTTTAACTTTTTGAATCATCGGTGTATTTATAATATATCGATTTTCATTTGGATGCTGGGAGGAAAAATACTCAATAAACATCCCTATTCTTTTCTAACACCAATTCAACGTAAACTGGGGTGGGAGGGGGGGGAGGTGACTTAAACAACTCGAGCGGTAGTGGGCTTCTCAATCTAAATCACAAAGCGAGGAGTGAAACCCTGTGCCGGCCTGCTCATGTCGAGAAGCACCAAGACAACCACCGGCTTTACGTCCCTTCCGAAGGGCGGAGCACTACTTTGCGAGTTCTCTTAACCACGCAAATAGGGGAACGGGCAACCGGGCGAAAGTAGGATTTTTTTCAAAATCCTACTTTCCCAAGATTCGTACCCGGTTTGCTCAGCCTACCAGTTCAGCGCCCCCCACCACTAATGGTAGATCTAATTGTCAGCCAGAAAGGTAACAGAATTTTTAGTTTTAAAAAATAGTATCTATTTAAAATACACAGTCTAAACAGTGGTCTTCAAGGTGGGCGATAGCGCCCACCAGTGGGCGTTTTTGGATTTTTGGTGGGCGTTAAAGAACTCACTAAATGCTATTCTAATTTTTACACTGAAAAATAAAATTCTATAATAAAGCTTAATGATATTCACACATATTCTGTACAACTATTTTATGTACAACTATTACAGTTCGTTTGTCGTTAACTATAGTATCATATCATACTATATTAGCGACAATGTATTCATGCTGCTGTAAAATCGAAAGGCCCATGAGGGTGGTCGGAGTCTCTCGCAGAAGCAGCGAA
Organism: Uropetala carovei; assembly: GCA_036926305.1. NCBI lineage: Eukaryota > Metazoa > Arthropoda > Insecta > Odonata > Petaluridae > Uropetala > Uropetala carovei. The sequence goes on along the minus strand of JAXCHB010000065.1, from coordinate 14,081,826 downwards.
GCGTTTAAGTTTAATTTTATCAAATATATAAAATCATAAATTTTTAAACACTGTTATTACCACTGATTGTGAGACCGTATTCGGTAATCTCATCTAACGATAATCCCACTAATATTAGGGTTACCATACCTCCATAAATCGCTTTGCTACCGGGGGCGCAAAATTATTCTTTGCCCCGGGCGCCAGAAACCCTCACTATGCCACTGGGTGGGCGGTGAACTTATTTCAAAGGACAACATATGGTAAAAGTGGGCGTTGACTCAAAAAAGGTTGAAGACCACTGGTCTAAAGCAATGTTTTTCAACGGTTTTCAACTGACGAACCAGTTTTCCAATTTTTTTCTTTGGCGAACCATAATAGTACACAAAACTTGATTAATTATACTAACTTTTATTTTAAAATAATTATGACTACAAATATATTCTTTGTAAAACAAAATAAATGTAAATACGCATTCATTTTCGAAACAAAAATATATACGAAAGAAAATTTGACTTTATTCCATTTCTGAATTTATTATTAATGAGATACTTGGGCTCGTTTGTCATCACACATTTTAAAAAACCTGACCAAATAGTTGATATGGCTACAATTAAATCTGCGTCAACTTCAAGCCTATTTCTATACCTACTAATTATTTATTCGAGTATATACCTAAAATCCCTTTTCACACAAATATGTGGTACAAAATGGTAATAAGTATGTATTTAATTGCACTCTTTGACAAGGTTGGATATTAATGAACCAAAATTGATCGAACAAACGTTTACCCACGCCGGATAAGGCTTCATCGTTTTTATATTTAGAGCTGCGAACTACTTCAACGTTTACGCGTACCACTTTCGGTTCGCGAACACCCGGTTGAAAATTACTGATCTAAAGAATGCATTTTGTTTCCTTTCGCTCGTTCATTTCTACGGGAAACGAATTCTTCCTATCGAATCGATTGAGTTTCGAGTAAAAGAATTCCAAGACGGAAAGTAAACAAAATTCGGCGAGCGGATTTTATATATTTTGTCTCCATCATACCAACGAAGTGCTCGCTGAGAAACGGCAGTTAAGAAAAAAGAATAGCACCCATCTGGAACGGTGATCAGCTCGCTCTTTTGGGAAATTACAGAACCCAACCGTATACATATAGAATTTTTCGCGGACACAGTCCAGAGTAACGTAGTATGTGGAGCGGAAACATGGTCCATCGCTTCAAGATTAGCAAGGTAGAACGAACGGATACGATGTAATGTTTGAGGAGAATGATTTTAGGCAAGGTTGAGAAAGAGGAAATTAGAAAGGACATAGCGATTAAGTCGTCGGCGAGTTTTTTTTCTTCCATCCAGTGTCTAATTTTTCTTCTCATAATCACACCTTTATCTTAATGGAGCATAATCCCTATCCATTTTTTTAAACACTCATTTCCTGGATGTTCTTTCGATTAACTCATTCGGCATTCTCGTCCTTTTAATAAAATTTAAAGATTTTTTGGGACGTTGTTTATTGCAATAAAGAATGATTGAGGGCTATACCTATTAGAACGGGTACCCGAATTCGATCGATTCATGAGGCCCTAAAGATTGCGTGTAATTAGGGCCCTTGTCTTGAGAACTGCTAATGGATATGTGAAAACAGCCAAGAAAAATATTGAATGGAATTTCTTAAAGTGGCGGAAAAATAACGAAAAACTCAGAAATTTTGGTGCGAACGGATGCAATTTAAATGTACAGTCATATCATTTGTTCACTTGTTTACAGTATAACGTTTATTGCTTTATATTTTTCTTTATTGAGCTCTAGTTTATATTTTGATTAAATACTTTTGTTTCCCTAAGGATGACTCCCCTTTATTAATAAAATAACTGAAAGCCACATAAATGTTATTTTTTCAAAACTCCTTAATTTCCAGAAAAATAATTATTACTTTGAAAAGTAAAAATAATAGGTGTTATATAAAAAACAAAAACAATTTATTTATTTATATGAATTATTTCACATTATTAGTTTAACTGATTATAAATTAACATACTTGACCAACGGCCATTTTTGCGAATACATACTTTCCATATGAAATTGCTTCAAATAATTCAACGAATCTACATACTTCGAGTGCGTGAGAAATCGATGCACCAATATACAGCCGCATTAAAAAAAAAGGCAACCAAGAAGTCCTGGAGCGGAACACGACACCATCGCATCGGTGCATCAAGGAAGAACTCAAAACCGCGGGTGTTGTTTCGTAGCGCTTTCTTCTCGTGCCATTTATGGCCAATTTAACGTCCGGAGTTAAAAGGTGCGCATTTCATGCATCCATAAACGTAGGCATTATAAGAGGGTTATTTGCGCGGTTTAAAAACCCACTCTCGCGCGATTTTCTTTCTCCGTGGAAAATCACACCTTTTTTTTTTAACTCGGGTGCTTCGCTTCAATTAATGGCGTCCGAAACAGAGCCTGGGACTCTTGCGCTTCAATGTTAACGGTAAATTTCAATAAATACAGCAACTTTTTCTCTTGGTACGAGAGAGTTCGATATTTTTTCCGATTAAAAAATGCGGTTAACTATTACGATAAATATCTTTTCGAGAGCGCGGGGCCTCTCTAACATTAGCGTTGGCACCGCTTCGATCCGAAATAATCGTAAAAGAAACGCCTTTAGCATTTTCACCGCTAAAAACTCCATTGTTCCATCTCTTTTCACTAAAAATTCCGGAATTAATTAGTTATTCACTACCAATGCTGGTCAAAGTAGCTAAAAATAATACTCCGAGGAAACAATACTGCACATGTCAGAAACAAAGAAGCCGTGCGTGGCGGTAATTTACTGTTTTCGATCCTGCGGTCTCAGCAGTGGAAGCCTGATACCCACACCACCTCTCTCTCTCTCTCTCTTCACACACGCATCATTCTCTCTCTTTCTGTCTCGCCACGCACAGTTGAGAGGAACTTTTAAATCCGTCGTTCCAATTTTCGCACTTTTCCCCCTGACCGCTCATAAAATCACGGACACTGACCAAGCCTTTCCAAAAAGAATGTCTACTCCTCTCCTTATCTGCAAATAAAATTACACCCTTCTTCGGAAAGGCGACTTTCTCGAACGAAAAAAAAAGAGCGTTGAATTTTTTTCCCGTTCTAATGGTCCTCGGCGGCTCTCGCTTTTACGTATACGGCGTTCACTTTGATTTCTCCCGGGCGCTCTTAAAATTCTAACCTTCGGACTATTCTGCTAAACGGATTGGTATACTTTCTCTGGTTGTAATTCTTTGGAAGCTTTTTGTTCAAAATAACGAAATTGATTCAAGATTTTGTGTGCTAGAGAGTGATCTTGACATTAATTCCAGAAATATATGAAAGATTTAAGAAATGTAACATTTTAAAATGTTTTGATCCTAAGACACCATTAAAAAAAATTCTGATTAATTTTCAGAAAATTTGTTACACTAAATGTTTTTTTAAAAATATTAATACCTGTTATTTCGCCTAAGCGTAAAAAGCCAACTTCAAAAAAATATATGCCGATCTTCCAAACGTAACAACAGAAAGTGTGCGCTTATTATCTCTTTGGAAAGCGACAAACTCGGGCATCATAATCGGAGAGTTGACTGTCGAGTCGACGGGAGGAAAAAATATCGTTTACGCCAGGGGCGTACAACCTACGGCCCGCGGGCCACATACGGTCCGCGAAACTTTGGTGAAGATATGGTCTGCGATATTTATTACAGATAATTTTGTACATTTTAAGTTCGATTGTTGCCATAACACATTGCCTGGTTAAGTTTTTGAGCCAAAAAATGGTTAAGTTTTAAAATCGCATATAATCCCTTGAGTAAGTTCCTACATATGTAAACTCTTAATCCGGCACGCCGAGGCACTCGTGACTTCTAATACGGCTAGCCAAAGTACTCGAATATATTAATGCGGCCCGCCAGATAAAAAGGTTGCACGCCCCTGGTATACACGATCTTCCTCAGTCTTTCAAAAATCTATTATACTTGCTAGTTCTCCCCCCCTCTTCCTGACGGAGATTGAAACGCCTTCCATAAAGAGCTTGGTGGAACCGATATGATCTTCGTGACGGTCCAAACCAAAGAAGAAGAAGAAGACACGTGACCTTTTCTATAATGTTAAATCGCGCGAGGAAGCTCCATAAAGAGGAGTTCTTCTCTTCGGAAGCGCTCTCCTAAAAAAGGACATCGTCATTTTCAGTAGGGGCAATTAGTTCGCTCCGTCGAAGACTTCATCAGCTCTTTAGAATTACCCTCGCCTCTTCTCTTAAGTCTTTCGAATGAGTTTCTCACGATGACACCGTTGGAATCCGCAGCATCTGTGCGCCCCTCTCTCGCTTCGGTTCGTTGGAAGTGACGTGCGGTTTTTACGAGGTCGTTGATTCGAATATTTGCTTCATATACGGCGGCACACTATATACTGCATTACCTCTTGGACGATTGTCAATAACGCTTCGGTTTTCCTTATAGGAGACATGCCGAACTCGAAGGGGCATCAGGTCGCATTAGGAGTATCGCTGTTTAATGAGGGAAAATATACTTTATCTAGAAGATTTGGATGTCTGTTTTTCCATTAAAAACAATAATTAAGAAAAATGCGTGCGATTGTAATTCAATAACTATGAAAAAAATCTTGTCTCCTTCTAACAAAAATAAGGTACTATTTATTTTCGAAAGATTTAGTAGGGACAAAAATTAGCATTCGGGTCAAAGTAAGGCATAATTTTGACGTCTTCGTTATAGCTAAATGACATTCGCATCCGCATACATAGTAAAGTATTTAATAATTCACAGACACCTTAATTAGGCAAATGAAAAATCGCGCACTCTTTATTAACCGACTAAGGATGTGAACTGCAGTCGTAGTGATCGGTGTATGTATAATTCATTACATAGTTAATATATAATTTTAGCACGCAATAAAACAAAAGTTTCGGTTAAAATATTCCTTGCTCAAGCTTATTTAATTATAATTACGTATCTAGCTCATGTTATTCTTTAGGAATCTTCAAAAGAAAAGAAAGAAATACTAACCGGTTTTCAAAAATTCACAATGACAATAAAAGCAAATTCCTAAATTAGAAAAAAGGAAATTTTATGTTAGCAACGACATCGTAAAACAACAGATACTATTGTACTCTCGTGTCAGAATGGCTGGTAAAAATGATTACTCACATTCTATCCATTAGTACAGAATATTATTTATCTTCGCCACAGAACGGCGAAAACGCATGTTTCGATACCATCCAGTCTAACGGCACCGCGACTGTATATGTATTTCACGACGTTGACTCAGCCCTTCAACGACCTCACGTGCTTCAAGCGCAATAACACGGCCTTCGATAAGGCACATCTCATGGCACAAGAGTGCGAATATTAATCGAGAATATGCGTCACCCATTTTTGTCGCCCACCATCTCTCTATTGCTTAGTTTTATTTCGGTTTCCATCGTTCGATGGGGATTTCCTCTCCCAAAGGTTTGCTCGCCCCTTCGAAGCATTTTTTTCATAAGCAGAAGTCGACGAAGGGCAATTAACCGCGTATAAAATCACACGACATCAAATCAACCTTCGAGAGAAAATTGTTAGGCACTCTAAGGCGGATTGAACCCCCTGCCACCCACCCCTTTAAACGAATTGAAGGGTAACATTTAGATGCCGATAGAAGAAGAAACTTCACCCCGTTTTTTTTCTCTAGATTGTGTGTTCACATTACTTTCTTAATTAACAACAGCTGCAAATTAAGGTCAACTAGTTTTTCTTTATATATCGAAAGATGAACAAATAATTCATATCTATGTCAGAGCGTGCTCGGAAAAATCTCTTGGGAAGGTGGAAATAGTTTGCAGATTCCGTATATTGCAATAATATCTCAAAAGGTTTTCATTAATCTGGAGCAGACTACCGTACTTTATTACATATATACTTGATTTAATCTGCCATTAAAACTTTTTAAATAAACCGATAGATTCGTCGGAATTAAGTGTAGTTCTTATAACAGAAATAACCTCATGAGGGTGGATTGTAACCTTAAAAACCCCTTCTCGCATGGAAACGCCCAGGCCAGCCGGAGATTGCTGGTTTCCCGTGGCAACCTCCTCAACAAATTTTCTATCCATTTTTTAGGTAGCTAGTTTATGTTAAATATTGAATTTCACAGAATGAGCTGACATGTACGATGGAATTTGTCGCAATTTCCATAACTAGTGAGAAATCAGGGTCAAATTCTCCGACAGTTTATATTTTACAAAGGAATAAAGTGAATACTAAGTTTTTTCTTCCAACTTAACCCTCATGGCAGATTATTAAACAAAAAAATCCCATTTTAGATAATAAAAAATAATATCGGCCCGAGAGACCGCATCTCAATTACAATGTGATCGTAATATAACCTCACCAGTCAAAGATCAATAAATCAATAAATTGATTTTTACGTTTCCGCAAAAATTTTTTGGAGTAAAGAGGGCGCTGGAACGGATCATTGCCCGGGGCGCAAAAACGGCTGGGACCGGAATTGGGCACGCCACAAGGCATTATCCAAACTCGCGGGGGAATCAGGCACGAAACCCGACCCTCTAACGAGGCCGCCTTCGCGGTCTTATCGCAAGCAATTATGTGGAAAGCGTGGAAGTGCAAATATTCCTCCTTTTCCACTTCCATTTCTCTCTTCCTCCTCGGGAATTCCCTTTCTGGTCTCCTCCTTAGACCACCCACTCCGCGATGCACTCCTTACTCCCTCCTTTTCTCCATTCCCCAACGCGCGCCAATTCCACCCACACAAACCATTCGACCGAGTCGACCGCGTGGAAGATGAGAAAGGCTTCAGGCTCTCGTGGAATGCCGCGACGTAGGAATGAGGAGGTTAAGGAGAGAGAGAGAGAGGGAGAAGGGTCAAAAGGGGTTATGAATAAACAAAGCAAATTGAGATAAAGGAATGCGAAGCGTTTGACGCGAGAAATGAATTAGATCTAAAGAAATGTAGGCAAGACTGAGATGATTGACCTCTTGCATAATGAACAAACTTGCTCGAAAATTTAAATTTTCCCATGCCTTTGTTCGTTTGTTTTTTCCCCAATTTTATTATCGGAAGTCGACTCAACGGAAACGAAATATTTCTTCGATAATTAGCTATCCTTATGCCGATAATCGCCCTCGCGAGTTTAACGTTGGCAGCTTAGCAATTAATCTCCCTAATCCTGCCTAGCCAATTATCCTATGGAAACTGTGATGAAGTAACGACTGTTTAAAAAAAAGTCGCTGTTTTAGAGCAACATTAGATATGAAATAACCCATGACCTTAAAAACCACCGAGTTAAACAAAACTGAGAGCAACCTTGAAAAATATAAGCAGACGTTACAGAAAAAATTAAACTGCGAATGGAAAACATCTTAGATATTGCGCCAGGTTAAACGCAATAACGTAATAAGCGTAACAAGGCACGTAAATGCGACGGATTATCTCCAAAGGACGGTACGTACTTGAAAAGGAAAATATAAATATTTATATAAACGCGCGATAGGCGCGCTAAATGCTTGGCGAATATGGAAGCGTGGAAGACAAATTACAATTTCCGATGAAGTAATAAATGAAGCGTGCAAACCGCAAGGGTAGTTGAAGGTTGTCGCGAGAAGGAATTACGTTAAGGCAGAAAAAGAGGAGGGTCGTCGACGGACGGACAATGACTAACCGTTTTGCCAGATAAGACCGATAAGGAGGGAGTCTCTAGCCATTTAAGGAGACGCCTTGGAGGGATTAGGAATGCGTGGCGTGGCGGAGGAATTTCCCACCATTCCGCAGGACAAAAGAAGGGGACAAACCTCGCCGGCGCCTTCGGATGCTCGACAAGAGTTATTATGGGGACTTCTCTACCCGTTCCACCCTTTCCGTTTACGCCCTCCATTCCGTTCCTTTCTCGCCCCATTTTACTCTCCTTTTCCTTTCCGCTTATACATAACCCACTGCCCTCTCCGCGATCACTTTTTTCAGCGTTTCCCTACATTTTCTATATTTCCCTTCCTCTTTTACTATCTGGATCTACTCACTCTCTATTTACTCATCTTTTTCACGTAATAATAACTGAAGCTCGTTTCCATGTTTACCGTTTTGCTTTTCAGTTTATGTACATTCACAGCTCTAAACCAAGAGTCTCAAAAATGTGACCCGCGGTCCGCATGGGACCCTTTCGTCGTATTGTTTCTAACGTAAGAAGCTAGAAGAGAAATCGTAGACGAGACAATCACGGAGTAACAAAATGATTCAAAATAATATTTTTTAATAATTAGGAATTATGTGATAATTTGCTTTTAATTAAAATAAATACTATCCGAGTCGTGAGATTTTAAATTTCAACAAAATGTTTAGGCTTATTATTATGACATGGTCCACGACGTATGCCTATATTAAAATTTCCACATGCGGCCAGACATCTATTTAAAAATTATCTGTGAGGCTCTCATCCAAATTCAGTTCGAGACGCTGCTAAAACGAAAGTTTCCTTTTATCTCAGATTTTTTAACCTCGATAATGCATCTACTCGTATTCCTGTAATTCGCCAATCTAGTGGGAGGCAGGGGATGCTAATGTCTGATATCAAAATGCCCCTTAAAATATTAATTTGAAGGTATCACCCTGCTATTACGATCCCTGGTTAAACTGGGAGAAAACGATCTCGGTATCGCGCTGTTCCTTAATCGATATTTACGTATTTTATTTTACTACGTGTTACGATTTTTAAAAAATGTCGTTTTATCAACGGATGCTGGTTATTTATTACGCCGTCTTGTGGCAGTGGGACAATTTGTTATCGATTAAGATGAGATAAGTCTACTTTTTATTTGTTCCTTAATTCGTCAGTTTCGGTAAAGGACGTAAGCTCTGTTTTGCAGTAAAAGCATGCCGTAGTCACGAAGGTTAATGTACGTAAATTTTTCTTTAGCAAGCTAATCGCATTTCGTTCTCACGAGACTTCTATACCTCTGTTTCTCTCTCTCTCCCTCGCCTGACACTAGCGTGCCCTTGAAATCCCTTTTGTGTTCTTCTAAGACAGGGGTGTACAAATTACGACCCACGGGCCGACCTCCGTTGATTTTTGTGCCGCCCGCGGAAGATTTTTTAATCATAAGGTTAAAATTGAACAATGTTTAGTTTAGGTTAATTTGATAAATCATAAACTGAAAATTATAAGAGAGTATAAAAATGTTAAGGTTAACCAAATACACTACTTTTAGCAAATTTGTACTCCTGAAAATTTTTACTCGTTCTTTCAAAAGAGTTGTACATCTTTTCAAATTCGCACTGCATTGTATATTTGTGATAATTCTGCGTTTGATAACTGATTATTAAAAACTTATCTAAAATTTTATTCTTGTTTAATTTACATTATTCAGCTTTTAATTAAGTGCGGCCCCCGGATAAGTATAAAATATGAAATGTGGCCAGCGGGCGTGAAAGGTTTGTGCACTTCTGTTGTAAAAAAAAGTTATCGATAATACTGTTCTCAGGAGTAGATGCTAAACGTGAACTCGCCACTAGGAAATAGATTCATACACCTGCGCGGGTCAATTTGGGTGACGTCATTTAATCCTGTCAATGATTACTTTGTTGGTAAAGTTCGCTGATAGGTTGGAATAATTTCTAGAGCCGATAGAGATTACTGGACCTTTTTCTTCGGGCACGATGGGATAACTTACTTCATCAATTTCTTTAACCAGGTTCGTAAATTTGCCTGCATGTGGTGTAATTGGATATAGCTTATGAAATCAAAACAATATTTTTCGAGTACGTGGATCTATCGTACTTTTAATATAGGAGTATGACATATTATATAATAAAAAATCTGAAAAATAGCTCTGAAATTTATTTACATCAGTCATTTGAAAGGTCCTATGTAGTACACTGAGTCATTTTAGTTAGTTATTAAGCCCTGTTTAATAAAGGGTTTGGTGACCTCTGTAGTCTAGTAATGGTGCGATGTCATGCCTTGCCACACGATTAGAGGATAATAATTTTAATTAAAAATGTGATTCATACGGGTTATGGAAAAATTAATTCTTTAAAATTATTTTTACTAGTCTTCCTGGGCCTACAATGTTCTAAGCCTTCAGATTTAAATATTTTATCTGCACCCTAGTAACATTTTAAAAAACAGTTTTTCAAATCAGCAAAATTTTAAATCTACCAATATTTCTTATAAGAACGGCTGCAATTTGACCATAGTCATAATTCCAACACTATAAAACAGTTAATTTAAAAAAAAAAGCACTAGTCTGGGCTACAAACTTTTCCTCAGTGGAAATTGCACCTTAGCAGCCGAAGTGAGTATTTTGTTTTTGTTTCATCACGAAGTTCAATTTAATATCAGCCATAAAACTCCGCACGGCAATTCATTCCGAAAGAGATGTCATGACGTGTTGGATTTTGAATCGAGCTTTCGATCCAATCGAGCAATTTAATAAGCTATCATAATTCCGCCGATTAATTTATGTTAATCTAATAGCATTTTAGCCCAGTGACTTTAACGGTGGATGTCCAGAGGATCACCTCCAACCCCTAGCTTCTCCACATTTGATATTATATTTTCTATTCCAAATTACAACATATGCGTATACGCACACACAAAGATAACTTTGAGAAACAACGACTAATTACACCGATGCTTTTCTGAGCTCAAATTTCCACCCTTTCCCGTATCGCGTTTGCATATCTCTATTTGTCGCGAATTTTCGAAGTTTCTTTCGTTTTCTTTCAAATACATTTTATTTCGTACATGCCACCCAGGTTTTATCTATCATAATATACGTTACTCTCCTTTCCTTTCCTCACCCACCCACGCTTTTGACTTGTCACTTTCTCAATTTTAACTTCTCGACGAATATAAGAAGTTCGTTCACCTGCTGTGTCCATTTCACCGCCTTGTCTCAACAGGGGGCGTCGCTGCTTTTCTCTCTCTCTCTTCTCTTCTCTCCGCGGAGCAAAAGCTCTCCTTTGTTTCTTCCATCCTTCCCTTTTAGCCTTTGAAAGAAGACGTTGAGGCCAATTTCTCATGCTCTTTATTTGGAGCCGATCCTCGCCTGCCCTTTTCGGTTGGTTTCTATAGATAGAAAGAGAGACGGAGAGACAGGGGAACGAACTCTCCTTATGACGCGCGATACGATATTTCTACTTTTCGTTGGATATGCTTTACATTGAAGGTGCTTACTATACAGGCAACAGGACTGGAAAATTATAAAGACATACTGTACCGTCATCTTCTTGCCTTTTAAAAAATACTGTTTTATTAGGTATTATATATTTTTAAATTGATTGAAATAATGTTCCACACAATCTGCTTCTTAGATTGTTCAGCTAACGACAATTTCCCCTTATTTCACTATTTAATTTCAATCAGTCATGTTCATAAGTAGGGTTCAATGTGTACCAGGTACGTCCAATACGTTCGCCATTAACCACATGGCGTATTAGCTATACCTATCGTTTCTTCGTCAGTTATAATTTAAGCGCGTTTTATTTCATAAACGCGCTTATGTTTTCGCTCTGTCTGTCCATCTGTGCAATCAATTAAATCAAAATATAAAATACACGGTAAAAGATATGACTGAATTTTTCAGGGTGTATATAATCTATAATGGCATATTTATTACGCTGACAAAGATTTTTTGAAAAATCTGTGGGGGTGTGGTGAGTCTGACGAAATGGTTAAAAACTTTTCTTAGCCATTGAATTAATCAACTTATGTCATATAATTGTATTGCTATATTTATAAAGAATTTTAAGGTTACAAATCCAAATAAACCTCGATAAATAAAACCCGCCTTTTCATACTGCGCCAGCAAATGAAGCTCTCATGTTTTCTTCTAATTACGACGATATTGGAAATTTTGTTTTTCGTTGCATGCAAATTTCAATAATCTATTTTTGCAAATTATTTTGGTTTTGTAATGTTTCACGTGACTATACTTGAAGTATATTGCATCCACGTACTCGAAAAGTACATGTACGTATGATAAGTCATTTAATAAATGATAAGAAAATTTGAGCTTGCACTGACTAGAATTAATGTAGAAAATACCGAGAAAAGCTCCGGAGCCAGTAAGTACATATATATACATAAGTATACATTCTGGCTCCGGAGCTTTTCTCGGCTTTTTTCTACAGTCGTTTAATTATTAAATCTATTAAACTTTAATAGATTGTATGTGGTGGCCTTTTTAGTAAAATGTTTGGTGACACCTGCTCTAGAACGTATAACTTGCAAATATCTCTAAACTTTGCATTTCTAAACATAAAATCTTCTTTGGAAGTCTCAGGATCCCCGGAAAATATGTGAAATAATTAGAATGATTTCAACGACCGTTGAAATAGCCAAATGTCGGAAAAGAGTTTTTAGGAAACATTTTTTGACTCCGACGGACGTAATTCAATATTCCTATTTTCAAATTAATGAATTCTAAGGCAAATAGGTTTAAAACAATACTGTCGTAAAATTTCGAGGACATTTGGACTAATTTTAAAGTAAGATGGCGAAGTAATAGAACATGAAACAAAGTTGACCTTCATTCGTAGTTTGAAAATTTTTACTCATTCGGAAATATGCTGACTATTTAATGTGACATTTATAATAATTTTAAAATTCGAGGGACAAATAAAAAAATGTGAAAAAATTTACCAATCAATCGGGCCCAAATACAATAAATGGATGGCGTATTCTATTCAACGTAGGCCTTGTTTAAGTTCGAACATTTGTAGGCCAGTTCAGGGGAATTTCTTTTATCAACTCACCTCTTTCTTGTGAAGAATAAGGCCGACCTGGCTTTGTACTATCTCTATATTTGTTTTCAAAGAGACTTCGGGAGTTGAAGGTGGTGATACAAAACGTGGACCTTGATCTAGTTTACCGTCGCGGATAATCGAACTGGAACAGGTGTAAAGTCCAGGGAGAAAGTTTAATTGCATCGCCGCCTGTATGTAGTTAAATGCATATCAAAAAGAGAATAAGTTCACCTCCAAATGCGGTACTGACTCTGACGGAACACGGAGGCAAGAAAAACGGATATAGTTGAGGTAAAACAGGTACGTAGAATTGCTCTATCTAGAAGGAATTGTGCTATAATATTCTATAAAAGTCACATCCAACATAAAATTTATGAAAAGATTTTGTCGCAATTAAAAAAAATGGTGAGCATAGTTAGGCAGGCACCTTTGCAATGTATTTTCCGACACATTACGAACACAAACATGCAGGTTTACATTTTAATTCCGAAAAAAAATCGTTAGATAATTTAAAACATCAGTGGAGATAGCAAGTTTTCCCAAATATTATACTCATTTGAATAATTTACAATTTGGATAACTCTAGGAGTCATCAAAATGTTAAGTCAATAATATTTATCCATTTTGTGGCAATCGAAAATATATTCACTTCAATCCAATTGTACAATGTCAGCGAGCGTTAATATCTTAGAAAATTACCTCCAATTCCTGTTATACAAGAAGGTATACAAGGCGAGACGTACACGCTGTAGCTTATCTATTACCGATGAATGAATCAAAGAATAATATCACCATCGAATGGAATTAATCGTCTTAATAGCCGCAGATAAATAATACCTTCTGATATTGTGATACTGCCAATGAAAGAGAAAGTAGCCGCAAGTGAGCATGTATATCATGCAACGGAAGTTTCGTTTGATATTAAAAAACACAAACACTGTGATAAAATCAATCGAAATAAAACCTACTCTTAATGAAATATGGGTAATTCTCTTTCAATACTTAGCAGTTGAAAGGTGCATATCGTTTACTCAAGGGATAGAAAAACTTTCCTACATGGCGTGCCGCATGGAAATTTCAGAATTCCTAGGCGGTCCGAATTAGAAGTTGTGTATTTTTTAGTTGGTCGCATAAGAGCTTACATCGAAAGATTCTGTGATATCATATGAGCAAAAATCGAGCATGAACATATGTTAGCATTGAAATGTCAATATTCAAAGTTTTTAGCACAATTTCAATTTTAAAATGCTATGTTCAATTTCACGGATTAATGTTTTTTCTCATAGCTTCGCGGGACGTATAAAATGCTCTCGAGGGCCGTAGTTTGACTACTCCTGATTTGCTAGACAATTTGATGGCTATTCGAGACGTCTGTACCGCTTATTTGTCCTACATTTCTATCGGAATCGATTCTTGCCAAAACGCTCATCCGATAACCACCGACAAAACCCGTTCTTTAAGAGCAGACGCGTTTATCTTCCCTCTTCCACTGACATTTCGCGAATCGCTCCCTCGCCGTATTCATGTTTTCCAGTTCACCTTGTTCGTTCCCGTCGCTATCACTCAAAAAGACATAGTCAAATAAATACACTCCATTACGATTCAGTTCTTTCTATGGACTTCGCAAAAATTATTTACGTCGGAGTTAAGTTATTGAGAATGCGGTTCATTTTACATTCTTAATGCCATTTGACACGGTTCTTAGGCATAGCTGGAACCTATATAACTCGAACAACCTATGAGTCGAAGTATACATTTTTCGGTTTTGCATTCGTACACGCCAAATTTAAGTTTTATAGGTGGTACTTGACCCGTATTCTCTAGAGTTCGATTCGTCCAAGTTCGACTGGATTTCCATAAAAATTTTCTTCTCGCTAGGTCGATTTCATCTGATTTATTGCTGAAAGCCATTATCCTACTCAATCTTTTTCATTCGCCATGTATCGTTCAAAAGTCATTATAAAGAGATACAAAAACGACCGAGCTATCGAATAAATATATGTACAGAAAAATATATTTAAGACGATGGAGAATTGGCAAGGCGTTTAAAAACCGATTCTCGAAATTGCTATTTAGACGAGTTATAGTAAATTAGGGGGAGCCGTGGCGTAGTGGTGCGGGCGCTGGCCTGCTACGCTTAGCAAACTTGCCCGGCCCCCCATTTGCGTGGTTATGAGGAGAACACGCAAATCGGCGCCTTCTGAAAGGACGTAAAGCCGTTGGTGCCCTTGGTGTTTCTCGTTAAGAGTAGGCTAATGCCGGCACCGGGTTTCTCTCCTCCCTTGCTTTGTGATTTAGACTGAGAAGCCTACTAGCGCTGATCGTCGTTTGAAGTCACAAGGTCCCCCAATTGGAATATTTAGACGTGTATTTTTTACAAGCGAAGCGATAGTAGCGAAACGCCTTATGGACATGTCTCGTTTATCTGTCTGTCGGGTCTTTCATCCCTTGAACCGCTTAATGAATTTTGATTAAATTTAGAATGAGAGATCCTCATTAAAATTCATGGCCAAAATATAATTTTGGTCCGTATCAACCAATTAGAACTTCCATTTTTGATATGGGGTTATATAAACTAAATTAATGTATAATCAGGTCAAAAGGAAAACCGAATTACTTCAAATCGCAGACGTTTTTGGTATCTCGATGAGAAATGGGGGAGAAGCAATAGCAATTGACCATTTTTTCCATCTTTTTAACATCCTGTGAAACATAAATCTCAACGGCCAGTTTTTACAGCTGAATTTGGATACTATAATTGCTAATACAAAGAAAGCCTGTTCCTATACAATGTTATATAGGAAAGAACTCCTTTGAATGCTCTGCGTATTCCATTTACTTTTCATTCTCGTTACAATACAAATAATATCAATTTCGATCATTGGTAAACAAAATGAAATTAGTTATTACAAAATTATTCAAAGCCAAAGGATAAAATATAATTGAGAAATGACGTCAATTTGTAGCCGGACTATATTGCCACATAATATTGTCCAGTAATAGAATACGTTGAATTCTTTGGGGTTTTATTCTCCTCCGAGTTAAACAAAGCCCGGACAAAAAACACAAAAAGTCCTAAATACTCCAACCCCCCTCTTTAGCGCGAATCTTAATTCACCCCTTAACAGTCTGCTTCTCATGACCTAAAGAGGAATTGTGTCCGATTCTTCTGACATTGGGGTCAGGGGTTCGAACCTCGGGCACATACAGTCCTACTTCGGTCATCCGTCGTGCTAACCACGGTCGTATACGTATTTAAAACGCAAGCGCTAGATTGCCAACAAAAAAATAGAATTAGGCCGGCGACCAATATTCAACCAATTAACACCGACTTATGGTAACCTCGATTTCCAATGAGCCTCTTTAAATGGTCAATTTGTTCTTCTGGATCTCATCACCAGGTGTGATAGATTACTCCAGCCTCTCAATAAGACTCGATAAACGATTTACGATGAAATTCGAAGATCCGTACCCTATTTTAAATCTTTAAAAAGATATCTAAACTTTCCAATGAAACGTGTCGATTAATCTACAGGAAGTACTACATATAGAGGATTGCAACCTCAAAAAACCTGTTTATAAATATATGTAAAACGAGATGTAATAAACTCTGCTAAATGTAAATTATTAAGAAAATAAAGAGATTTTGGAATCAGAATGAGAAATTAATCTTCGACATATGTATTGTAGAATATTTTATCACGTTTAATTAATTGAAAGCGAATGGATATAACTCTTAAGTCTTTGGATGGCTCTGATTTGAATGTTTCACTTTTCCTATCATCTGCGAATGCTTATTAAAATATATTTTTCAAATAATTGTATGTACACAATATTGAATGACATTTTTATCATCAAAATCCACAGTACAAAATAGATCGAAAAATTGGCAAACAACCTAAAGATAACGGATTGACGTTTGAGATGAATTTTCTTTAAAGACAGTATGACTTTCACGCACTTAATATTTCAGAGTGAATTAAATTCTTCGTGAATCTATGGAGACGAAAGAAACCGATAAGAATTTTGTAAATTTGCCACAATGGATTATAAACATAAGTACATAAGTATAAAAAATCAAGTACGTGTTTCCGTTATTATAAAAAACCAGATACGCATTTAGGTTACAATGCAGCCATCTATAGTGGTGATATGTCGAAAGTGGAGTTCTCTTTTAGAATCTACTTTCGTTAATTCTCAATTTTTTGTATTAAAATGCTAATTCTTGGATTAGTTTTTAGTCATAAGACGATAATTCACTAATAAATCCACCCCAATGGAATAAAAAGATTAAATATCATGTGTGATTGACGTTATTTAATAATTTCAGCGTGAGACCGGTTGATATTCGCGCAAGAAAAATAACACATTCAAAATCATTTTAAGCGTTCTAATAAATACCACATCGAGTACCACAGGGTATCGACATTGGTCAATACCCTTATAATTTGAATCCGAACGCACTCTTTCTCGTTAGAATCTTCGAAAGATTTCATTTGGGCTTTTATTCCTTCCTTTCGCGAACAATATCCCGGTGTTCACCACATGCAGTTCCTTTTCGTTCGAATTTATCCCATTCTCCGTTTCCTCGAAGAGAGACGGAACGAGAGGAGAGGTGGTTCTATTCCATTCATTGTCTTTTCCGCTCGTGTCCTTGCCTTCGTCCTCAACACCGTTTTCCCCGCCTCCCACTCACACACCCGACTTCTGACTCACCCAGTCGAAGAGAGAACTTTTTCGCTTTCTTTCAACGTCCACCATCCCTCCTTTTCCCACCTTCCTACTCCGACGACGACTCAGGGTTGCCACGGTGACGTGGGGCTTAGGGAGGGAAGGAACGATTAACCTCGCCCCTTAAGGACAGTCTCTCTCTCTCTCTCTCTCTCCTTCCCCTCACCTTACACACATTATATAGCTTCGTCATTATGTGTTCTCTCTCTTTTCTCCCCCTCTCTCTCTTTCGTTCCTCTTTTCAGTTCTCTATTCCAATTTCCCCCTGCCATCTTTTCCTGTCCCCTTCTCTTCGCCTCTTACCTCTCTCCCTCACTCTCCATATTAATTTGCATTTTTGAACTTTTTATACGTATATGTTTGTAAGTACATACATGTGTGTATATTTGTTTTTTATAAATACAATTTTTTAGTCGTTTTTTAGGAATTTTCCGCGGTTTTTTTTACACCTCTCTCCTCTTCGTAGGTATTTCCGCAATGGAAAATTTCCGTGTTAAACAAGTTCGGTACAGTTTTATTTTCTCCCACAAACCTAACGTCCTTCTATAGTATGTACCTCTTGATGTTCACTCATGACCAAAGGGTTAAATTTAAGAAGGATTATATACGTAATTTAAATTTCTCCCTTAATAAAGTCGTTTATCTGTTTGTCCATTTCTCTATTCCTGTCTTCCTTTGCCATCTTTTACTTCCCCTCCCTATCCATTTCTCTTCATCTCCCCGTTTTTTTTAGAAGTTTCCGAATCTGTAATTGGATTTCTTGTGTTTTTTTGTTTAGTTTCAGGTTTTTTTTCTGCCAATGTGTTTGTATGTTTATATGTTATTATTTTTTTATTCTCATTTGTAATTACTAACGTAGGGGTTAAATTTCGCCATCAATAATGTTGTTTGTCTGTCTGTCTCTCTCTCTCTCTTCGCCCTTCCTCTTTCCTTCCTCCTTTCGCTTCACCATTTCTTTCTCCCTCTGTAAAATTTCCCTTCCCCCTTCTCTTCTCCCTACTTTTCTCTTCACTTTTCATTACCTCTCCCTCCATTCCCTTCTATTTCACTTTCCCTCACTCGATTGAAGAGAATCTCGTTCGGCTGTCCCGCACCCATCGAAGAGGAATACAGGTTCTGTAACGACTATGCGATTTATCCTATATACGCCATTGTCACTTTTTATTTATCGTCGTCGTTTTTTGCACCCGTTCGCCGGTGGGTGGTTTACCGCAATGATAGGACGTCCTTTTAATCTTTCTACGGGTTCATACGTGGGCCGCGGAATCGATTGAGGATATTTGTTTGTTGAATCGACTGAGTGCTTTGTCGTCAGACGTTCATTGTATAGGCGTCGTTGTGGCGGCTGGCTGACATTCTGTGTCGGAGTCGCGTGTAGCTGCAACCTAACCAGCGTTCATCTTTTAACCATTACGGCAATGCATTTGCAAGGCGAGTGATTCATCTCCAGGCAGAGAAATTTGGTTATTTATAAGCTTAAACGCTGGGATGATGAATATGATTTTTTTTGTTCGTCACTTTAACTTTGAAGTTTACTTTCATAAAGGCAAATATAAATCTAATCAAATTTTTTTCGTTTAGTAAAAAATTGTAAAAGTCATAAGTATTTTAAAGCATTGCACACTTTGGATTTAATATTTTATTCGTTTAACTATAAGAGAATATGTATTGCCACTGAGTTTATGGAATCATGTTCGTCTACTGTTGGAATTTTAATGATAATAATAGAAGACACGTTTATATAGAAAAATTTCAAGGATTTACAGCGATTCTTTGAATTGAACGAATGAAACAAAAACCAACGAAAATCAAGGATTATAATATTTTCGAAATGTTTCTTTATTGGTCTTCTGGAAGCAAAATACATAAATTCTAGGCATGAGTTTATATTAAACAAATTTTTGAAAGATATTTATATTAGATTTTTAAACGTTCGTAATGTTAGTACAATTTTTTTATCACGCTGATTGAATACGTTAATGATGACGAGGGCAAAATTAAGACGAACCTGAGTTGATGTTTTGAAAATTTATTAAAGCTTTTGTTATTTATAAGAGAGGACGTAAATAACGTAAATATAAATGAATATAAGATATTTACTTTGATTGATTGGGAGTGAAATTAAAACATTCACAGCTATTCACGTTGAACAACTTATTGAGGCCGGAAAAAAATCCCCATTGAGCCAACAAGTATGTTTGGGCCTCAAATATTCCGGAAGCGAGCTTCGAAATTTTTTTCAACCCCACATTTCGAAACGTCGAGCCGTGGCGATCACCACTTCCTGGCGGCTGTCGAGTGACAACCCAATCCGCATAGCTGTGATTCATAACGATGACTTCTGGAATGTCGAAATTCGTACTCTGACCCGTAAACGAGACGATTTAAAGAAACTGAAAGATTGAACCAACGTCTCTAAGTATGATCGATCGACTTCCAATCCGAACTAAACGAGTTTTTTTCTTCACTTTTTCATTCTGCTGTTTTTAGTATGTGTTAACGATGACAAACATGGCACGTGCAAGAATAGGATCGCGCTGTCACAGGACTCGGACAGAAAAATTTCATCATTGGTCTAGCTCAGGGGTCGGCAACCGAATTAACAAGAACTTTTTTCAATTCAATATGAAGCCTAAAATGATAACCGCATTACTGGAGACGGTTTTCCATAAAAAAATTCAATCCCTATTTCAGAATATTTTTTATAAGTATACACGAACTTCCGGTAATTGAAGTAACAAGTGGATTGGACGTAACAGGCGCTTTATATGGGAGAATTAGTTGGTTTAGTGAGGCGCAACTAAATCCTCAAGAGAACCGCATGAGATTTTCACATAAAAATGCAATAAATGACGCATTTTCCTTTGGAAAGCTTATTAAAAAGTTTGATCCTTTAGTAGTTAATGGCACAAGAAAGAGACATCTTTGTTATTTTCGCCCAATATATACCAATATACCAAAGAGGGCCAACTTACGGAAAGGGATCTTTTGTATCGTGCCACTAATTTGAAGTATTTCTACCACTTAAGTGATGTTTTTTGTAGTGTACCCGATACTACAGAGGCTGTCCACCTCAGTTTCATACGGAACACGGAAAAGGAACTCAGAAAATCTGTAAATCATACCGTCAGAATCTAACGAAAGCAAATATACGAAGGAAAATAATCAGAGGTTAAAAATATTCCGGATTTGCGATACATAATACGTTCATATCAAGTTGGTAGAAATGTCTGTTCCTTTCTCTATTCTGTTCAATGAGACGAAAAAAAATTCAGACTCATTTAACATCTTTACTTCCAAGTTTTATTGAGTTTTTTGGAGAAGTATAGTTTTGGCTGAGAAGAATTCAGAACAAAACAGTACCGAAAAATAACATCTTCAAAATTCTCAGAACGTGAATTTTCGTTCATTCAAGTGGAATTTAAAAAATGTTATTTTTCAGTGCTTTGTCGTGGATCAACCTCAAAGAGAGACGCAACAAAGTGTGAATTACATTATGTTGAAGTACAGTGGAAACCACTTAACACGAAAACGCTTAAGACAAAATATCGGTTAACACGAAACGCGTGCTCGGTCCGTTCCAGTGCCTATACCTTTCAGTATATATCCATTCGCTAACGCGAAACGGTTTACACGAAGTACCGCTTAACACGAAAATATTTTTCGGTCTCATGAAAATAAATACATGCAAAATTCTTCGGATAACACGAAATGGAATTTGAGATAGGGTTTCCCCACGATAGTTGTAATACCTTCGGTTGTGTATTACATCCAATTATTGATATGTATCATGGATTTGCCTGCGAGCCTAATTCCATATTTGAAAAATGAAAATTTTTCCATTAAAACCGTTAACATGAAATTCGGTTAACTCAAAATCCGGATAACACGAAATGATTGTGCCGGTCCCTAACATTTCGTGTTAACCGATTTTCACTGTAGTTGAAACACCCACGTAGTACAATACGAGACACGATCACGGCGGTAAAACACCTGAGATCATTCTCAGAACAACAGGAAAAGAAAAACCTTGCGAGGGAAAATTGTGAGGGACATTTTGGCGCGCTTGACCCCATGCCATTCACCACTTTGACAAATAGGAGGGTGGCATGTATGTACATGCATAATTTCATCTGGATCTCATCCACACCTTTTCATTCAGCGGTATACGAAAAAAGTCGCTTGCTAGATCCCTGGGTCATTGAATAATACCGCTAGCCGGAACATTCACGTAAAGATACGGTACAACGACATCCTTTCCACTCGCTTAATTCGGATCGCTACGTAAAAAAAGAAACTCGAAAGGGAATAAAAAAGCAGAGAGAGAGAGCGGGACGGGATTTGCTCAAACACGCCGAATATCAAGAAGTAAATATTCGCTAAGCAAGAGAAAAAGAGAGAAATGGATGTCGCCGGCATTGTATCCCATTCGTTTGAAGTGAAACCTTATAAGGTAGGCGGCTCGTACTCATATTTAATTCCGAAGACGGATGCAACTCGACAAAGTAGGTTTCCCCGTTCAATGAAAATGTCCTTAAATGGATTCGATTTACTCACTCGCCTCAGGCGAAGAGAGTGAGATAGAGAGATAGAGAGAGAGAGAGGAAAGGAGAGGTCGAAAAATACGTTTTTTGTATTTTCTCCTTTCCCACCACTTTTAACTCCTCTCCCCTTTCTATCCCTTTAGCGCGCGGGACATCACCGCTGGATTTTGTCTCTTCCTCGACATTCCACTCGCGTCGAATATTCGCTTTTCCTATCCTTTCTTTCGCGGGATCTTATCTGCGCGTGCGTGCACTGCCCTCTACTCCCATCTGTTTCAGATATGCCATTGAGGGCGGCTGCTCGGTAGCAGAGACGCGCATCTTGGATGTTATAAGTTCGTGTATGTTACTCTTTACTCGCGTCGTCGGTGGGAGCTACGTATTTTTTAAACGGCGATAGGTGGATTGCCACTGATGATGGCTACTCCGTATCCGAAATGCCTGTATAATTTTTACTGCTCTCCACTCGAGTCAGCTGTGGGACCTATTTTAGACTCGACTACCGGCGAACTGCCACTGACGACGGCTGCTCCGTAGGCGTAATGCTCATCTGATTTTCCCCCCAACCGCTGTATGGCGATCGGGGTTATATTTATCGGCGAATTGACATGCTATATCTCCGATAAAAATGAAGATGCTGGAAGAACCAGACGCACATTTCGGCTACGAAGCAGCCGTCATCAGTGTTTATAACCTACTGTCGGCTAGTCGTAACTGATCACGTCCACTTCGAATCCAGCAATCTCGATTGGACTAAATCTCGAAAATTAAAACCTATTTATTTATAGCAGACCCACTAACAACATAGCGCTAACTGAAATTGCCACTCGACATTGCTTGGGCAGGTAGCATAAGTAGGTACAGCATCCTATAGATTCGTTGCCGTACGGAAGTTATTTGCAGCGCAGAATCAAGGAATTTCATCGGGAATGGGTATACCCCATGGGCGAACCTCCCCTGCCCTTCGATCTGCCGCCTCATTGATCTTTTATCGGACGTTACGAGAAACTAATGAAGAATTTCGTAATATTGCTTGTTTGGGTCAATGACACCCCCTTCCATACATTTTAAGGCGGCTTGTGGTGTAATGACGTAGATACGAATTGTTCTTTGGGCGGAACTTGTGGGAGAGGAAAAACATCCGCCTAATCTCGCAGACAAAACGGACACGGCCTTACGCAAAGGACGTCCATCCCACGGACCAGCTTCGCTTAGGCGTCCGCCACGCCTTTTTCCTTTTGTTCTATGAAAAAAAAACCTCCGCCCGAGACTTCGTTTGAGCCGTTCTTACTCGGGAAGGGTCGGTGTAAACAAATAGGCGTCACCAACCGCGGCGTCCAATCGCAGTAGCGCAATACTTTTGTCGGTCGTCGCAATCCTTGACCTTCTGAAAACCTCAGTCTAATTTCGCAAACCTCTCACTCTCAATCGAAATATGATACAAGGGCAACGGACAAATCGATCTGTTTACAGCGTCTTGTTTCCAACGTGCGGCTGTATACGATTTTCTCCATCTTCCACGTCTGGATAATTTCTTATTAATAACTTTTATATTAATCTCATCCGCGTACATCAACCTCTATTTAATTTGCTTGGTTATGCGTGATGGTGTAATGCTCGGTCGGCGTTTTCATTGCTTGAATGACTAGCCAATCAGGGTTCGAGACTTCCTTTATGTCCGTGACGCTCGACTGCATCGCAGTGTCTAAGGCGTGGAAGAAACGCGAACTAATAGAATGTATGTGATGGTATAATTCTAAGTTATTTGCCACTAGAATTTTGAATTTTTTAATAATTGAAAGATATGAATACATTGTTTATAAGAATTATACGTACGAAATTGTAAGTTAAAAAATGTATTCCTTCCGGTCATATTGACGGACTTATATACTAGTATATATATATAATTTTATGTCAGTTAGTAAATCTCTCCTCTTGACCCAAATGGGTCAGCCGATAAACGGTAGGTCCGAGCTGATCATAACTCACTTCTTTTGTTCTCGATCAAGCCCCTCTTTGGTTTTTAGCTACTTTCTTATTATCTAATTTAAACGAGTCAATTAAACCAATTCGTATACTTCCGGCCTTCCTATAACATTGGAGATGCATTCTGAAAAAGAGCCATGTAATGTGAATCCTTGTTAAGCGAACTTGGATCTACAGAGTGAAAAGGGGGCTGCGTTCCATACCCATTCATGCACCCTCCTCCATACCCAAAATTCCCAAACCTCTCTCTGATGCATATGAACGAACAAATAGTGTTGTTGTCGATTATGTAAACTTGTAAACAAAGCACTCTGGTTCTACAACACGTCACTTCCTCGCTCTGCTATCTTGCGTCACACATTCCAAGTTAGATCAAACCGCGTTATCTGAATTTTTCGCGTTGGAAAATCAAACAGTGTAGAGGTGAATCCGTGTTATAAGAGTTTATTCGACATGTTTTTGAATCGCAGTTAACGACAGGAGGTAATGGTGCAGAATATTTCAATGTTTATGTTAAAAATAATTTTCTTCTACCTTTCGCTGGGGCCGGACCATCTTTGTCCGTCGTCCTTCGGTGGGAGTGCCATCTGCGTCGATTAATTACTGACCTTAGGGAAAATTCATTCCATCGGCGAATCCCTCGGACGCTCAGCATCAGTCCCCTTGCGTCGACGCACCACCTCCAATCGAATGTAAAGTCGGATTTTTCCAAGGTGCCTGCCACACTCAGCAATGCTGGCTGTTTTCCATTTGGAAATGCAAGAGGCCAAAAGTTATATATCACAAAATTTTTGGGTTAACAGTTACTTACAGAGATCATAATGTTGCATTTTAAAATACGTAAGGATTTTAATATGCCATTTCGGCAGGTACAATCAATAGAATTAATTTTCTTCGTTTGGCTCTGGTACGCCAGATTTGCGTGGGCCTATTTGCGTTGATAAACGTTAAAAACGTATAATGCAATGATTTTACTTACAAACAAGTATTGTATAAAAAAAATTTATAAATAACTTTTATATTGCAAGTTTTAATTTCATACTATAGCATCAATAAGTAAACAGTAAACAAAACATAGCAACTTGATGAGGAATAATGAGTAAAATATAACGCTAATTTATCAATGTTCTCGTAATATTCTTCGTTAATATAAATATAAAGAGGAAACGTAAGTCATTTTTTGGGAAAGGCGCATTAAATAGAATGCGATATATTTACCCCTCTTTAAATTCAAAATTTAAAAATGGAAGGATGTAGTGGACAAGGCATCGGACTGTGGAGCCAAGGTTTTGGGGTTCAATACCCGAAGGTGAAAAAAAACTTTTCTGGGTCGAAGTGCTTGAATACAAATTATATATAATATATATGCGCAGTGAAGTTACTATAAAAGTTATTAAAAATGTTGTGTTGAAGCGGCCAAAACAAGGTTTTCTTTAAGAGTATTTTATTTTTAATATAAAATAAACGATTCCAGTAAAATCAACCTTAATTTCCTCCTAAATTTGGAACCACAGGTACGGCCACGCGCGAATCATTGAAGAATAGGCATTTTAAAGTTTGAGTCGAAATTGAGCTTACGTGAGGTTAATTCAGTAATATAAATTTCATCATAGAGGGAATCCACAACCGTGAGGAATGACTCGTTTTGAATGGGAAGAATAGTTCATTTTTCGTGCCTCTGACGAAGATATATTTAAAATATGCCTCATTTCTGTCGCGTTTTGAATCAATTTCGAATCAAAATTAAATTAAATTATTTAATAATTTTTAGAGTAGATAATTTTTGGACCGTCATTCCCCGTATTGAAGTCAAAAGCTATCGCTCTGCACCTCCAAATATGTGCCACATTCCTCGATCAAATCTTGTTCAAATTTCGGACGATCGGTTCATAAATCCTCCTTGAACATCATTTCTCAGCTGTCATGATCTTTTTTCTTTCGATGTTCTCACAATTATCGACAAATTAGTCTTGCAGCGGACGGCAGCTATAATTTAAATGTTCTAACAGAGCGTTAAAAATCAAGAGGAGTCGTTACTCAACGCCGCGCCTACTAAAACGCTGCGAAAAGCTATTTTAAATGCTAATGCGTACCGTCGATGGGACTCGAGCTATTAATAACGAAGAGGAAAAAAAAGGAAAGAGAGAAGGGAGTTTTCTTTTTAAAAAAAATTTTTTTTCAAACTTTCAACCGGAGCCTTTTTCGTTTTACGTGAACGCCGTATACGCTCGTTCGTCGCTAATTATATGGATGGATAGTTAAAGAATTACGACGTCCGTGGTACATTTTTCTTCCGAGCGATGGCGTTTCCTTGAAACTTTCACTTCCCCCGTCGCACGTCAAGAGGCCCGTCCTATTGTTTCTTCATCGGGTATTTCGTCCTAAAATGTTTTTTTTTTTAATGGTTAATTAAGTTAATGTGTCTCCAAGTAAACCCTTCCGAAAATGAATGAAGATTTGGAAATTACGGTGTTTTTCGTTTAAACATTCCGGTTTTTCTCTATTCGTTGCAATTTCACCGACACTAGTATAGTGGTTCTTAACCTTTTGCCTCTTGCGTCCCACCTACCATCTTTTAAAGAAACCCTGGTCCTCCCATGTTATAAATAAAAACCTCACTTTTTCTAATAAATGTATTTCTATGTTTATAAGCATGTAAGTAATTATATATAATAATAGCCGGCGTCTGTTGGTTGGTTGGTTGGTCACGCTATGCAACCGCTAATAAGTCGAGAAATAATTTTATATAATAATAGCCGTCGTCCGTTGGTTGGTTGGTTGGTCACGCTATGCAACCGCTAATAACTCGAGAAATAATAATGATAGAAACTCGAAATTTGGTAGGGATGCTTGATTAACACTTATTCAGAGAATGATAAATTTAAATCGCGAAAAAATTCCTTGGTTCGTCTCCAAGAGAGGCATTTCCACTTCCCATTACTTAACATGTAAAACGAGATTTTTCAACCTGCAGGCTTTTATTCATTTGGAAATTAAAATTAGAAGAAATTAACAGACGAACTTCGGATTTGAACCATTTTGAAGAAAAATTTATAAAGTTTCTTATTCCGTTCGTTTTTTTTCGCCCACATTCCGAAATATTCCATGTTAAACGTTTAATTTGCATATTTTGTGGAAATCTCGCCATTTTAACGTGATGTTGCTATGTCGATCATTATCATTGTTACTGTATACATCCTTCTGGGAATAAGTGTGCCTTGAGTGCTTCAATACGAGAGAGAGAGAGAGAGAGAGAGAGAGAGAGAGAGGAAGGAAGGGGAGAGATTGGCGAGTTTTGTGGAAAATAAGTATATTAACGTAAATATAAAAAATTTTAAGTATCAACAGTGTCATTTTAGAAAAATTGGAAATAAAAAGCATTCTTAAATTAAATTCTTTGTAAACTATACGTGCTTACGAATTTATATTGTTATTCTTCGAATTAATTTCGTAACAATGGCCGAAGTTTGGAAACGAATATAAATTAAAATTCAATTAAAATTAAAAAGACATTTAAAACTGTTAACAGGCAATTTTCGAAGAAAGAACAGTGGATCTTTTAATGAACTGATTTGTTTTTATAAAAGGAATTTTGGTGCTTATTTAATACAGAGTAAGTTCTAAGGCTTATAATCCATTTAAATCTAATAACAGTGGCTATTATAGTTTAAAGAAGGAACTTTATTTATTCACTTTACAGAATGAATTAATTTTAGGCTAGCATTGCCCATTATAAAAGGAGTTACTTTGGAATTTACAGTATGTATAGTGGAAGTTGTACTGAATTGACTCAAGTATATTTCAAAGCAAAAATCAATTTAAAACTATTGAAAGTTGTTGTTTCGGAAACTGAGAAGTCCAGAGTGGTGAGTGGGCGCTAAACGATATTAAGGTACATTTTATTCCAAAATCTATTTAAAGTATTATCAGAGGCAACTGAAGATTTAACAAATTTTTTAGTTACAGGAATTCTGCTTATTTCATGAAATTGAAATGCTAATGCATTAATCCATTAAAATCTGTTAAGAGTGGCTATTTTAGTTGAAAGAAATATATGTACATGGTAGGAACTTTTATTCACTTTTCAGAATGAATGAATTCTAGGTTAACATTGCATATTATAAAAGGATTTTCTTTGGAATAAGAAGTTTGTTATGTGGTTATTTTAACTGAATTGAATCAAGTTCTCTTCTAAGTTTGAAATCCATTTAAAACTGGTGAAAGTGGTTGTTTCGGAAAATGAGAAGGCAAGAGTGCTGAGCAGACGATAAACGATATTGAGGTACATTATATTCCAAAATCTATTTAAAGTATTATCAGAGGCAATTGAAGATTGAACCAATTTTTTGGAACCGGAATTCTGCTTATTTAATGAAATTGAAATCCTAATGATATAATCAATTCAAAACTAATAACAATGGCTATTTTAGTAGAAAGAAAGGTACTATTTTATTCACAAGGAATTTCCGTGAGATTTTAGTTAATTAATTAAAACAGACTTATAATATAGAAATATTCGATGATTAAAACAGTGCACAATTTTATTCTTGCGATTTTTACATGTTGCATCGACGAAAATTTAGATTCATTAAACCCGTTGAAATTCAACAGGCACTTACGCTAGTACATTAATAATTGGTAGACACAAAGGAGATGGTCGAAATACAAAAGATTTACTTGGTAATTCCCCAAAACTTTATTTATTTTTTAAAATTAATTTTTGTGGAATTACCAAGTAAATCTTTTTTTATTTTGATAATACGAAGAAATCCCATCAAATTACGCCTGAGAATGTTAACTAAATAAAGGAAAAAGTGACAGAGAGTCTAACCGATTGGGGTGCCAAAATGTATTCAGCCGGCTCTGGTCCCACCTTCAAGTCCCACCAGTGGGATGCATCTCACCGGTTGAGAAACACTGCACTATGTAATATACCTATACCCCACTTTGCGAGGTATATTGCATCCCTGGAAAAGACCGCGTAAATCGAAACCGAGCAAAGTCAGAGGTTTCATGATGTTAGATTTAAGCGCCTTATTGAGGTCAAAGCGCAACAATTTAATTGTACTGCTTTCAGAATCGTTTACTTTATCCTTTATTATAACCTCTAAATCGAACTGGAATATTTTATGATTTTTCATCGCTCGGAGAACATTCCGTAAACCTGATAATCGAAGGCCGCGCAATTCGAGGCAGATCTCTAAAAATGAAAAAAACCGTTCTAAAGGAAAAAGTGTAAAACGAAACCGTGCAACTCAAGGGAAAATTGCAGAGTTCTTTTTGCGTTTTTAGCACGCGGTTTGCGAAACGAACGCGTTTTGGAGGAAGCAGTTTCTGTTCGTCACTCCGCATCTTTGATCTCGTAAAACGCTCGACCGATTTTCAAGAAATTTTTTTACGGGAGATGAACACTGTAAGTTGTCGAGGGAATCTCATTTTGACTTGGCCGGATTAATCCATGTACTTATAAGGCTATTATAGCCTCAGGCCCTATTTAGGCCCGCCTTTCTGTATTCAAGTGACAGCTGAGCGGTCCCCGATTAGCCTTGCTAGACAACCCGTAACCTTAATCCTGTCCTGCATATTAACCAATTAGGACATCTACTTTGCCTTAAGTTATCGAACTTTATCTCGCACCTTGTAAACGATAGCTCATAAGTGGGTTCAAAGAAGACATTTCTTCCAATTGTCGGTCTTCCATAGATGTGTGAATTAATACGGTTTGATTGTATATTTCAATATTCATTATAATAATTGTTGATATAATTAAAATCGTATTACGTTTTCATCGTTTCGATAGTATAGGAAACGATTCTCGCTCATTTCTTGCCGAATCGCTAAGGAGGCATCTAGTAACTGTGAATTACGGCGCGGAGTAATACCTACAATTCCGCAATTGTTTGTTAACGGCGGTCTGTTAAAGAATCGGCTTTCTTTTTTTACTTCCGAGACTCGTTTTTCGCCTCTCTTTCTCTGTTCTTTTGAAGCGGTTTGAGAGAAAGAAGAGCTAAAATTCTTTTTGCATTTCAAATTTAATTTCCGTCGCGTCTCTCTCCCTCGACACTTTTGAGCATTCATTTTTTTTGCAGGCTGTCTTTTATTTAAATAACAAACACAGGCATCGGTCCCGTGTTCTATTCTATTCCCCCGAAATAATGTCCTTGGAAAATCGTTTATCTATGTATTATTTCAATGTTTAATGCATCTCCTTATTTCTTTTGCATATTTTTATCAGCTCATTGTAATCACCTGCTTTATTGGTCGACTCTCATTTATTTCGAATTGGCGCAACGAAAACTCAAAACTTAATGTTATCGACCAAAATGAAGGCGAGAGCAATATTTAAATTTTACTTTCACGTTCCTTGGAAGATGTAATCTAACATGCTTTTACTTCTCAACTTATATTTTTTTGTCTCGATTGTTTTAAGCAAAGTTTATGAAAATATTTTACATCTTTTGGATGTAATGGGAGCCTTTTCGAAGCCTTTTAAGGATATTTTTCCACTATTTAATGTTATTTTATGTTTTGAATTATATTTTAGTCGGAAGGAAAAAATACTAACAATTTTTCACTTGTCTTTTACCTTAAAATTAGAAGTACTTTGAATTTAATAACTAGGCTTAATAATTATAAAAATAAATTTTTTAACGTATTTTTCATCGTAAAGATTATATTTTTACATCTACATGTTAGCCTGCAATGTGCCGATGCGTCCCCAACTATTTTTTCACTCCTGTTATGAGTTCGCATTGACCTCGAGAAAAAAATGAGCTGCGATAACGTTGTCCTGCAATTGATCTCACGTATTTAACCGTGTCTTCAATTATTCCTAAAACCTCGCCTATTAAACGATCCGACCAATATTCCTCTAGAGGTCATAACCTAACATCCTCCAGTTATAACCCAGTTCAAATCTTTTAATAGTGATGCTAAGCTTTGTTTGAGTTCATACGTTTACGAATCTAGCTGCTCGGCACTGGACTCTTTTTAATTCAATTATGTGGCCCTTCTCATACGGATCCAATATAACTGAAGCGCATTCGACTTGTTATCTTAACCAGCGTTTCTCAACCTTTTCAATAATACGACCCACCTAAGCCATAGGAAATTTTCCGTGGCCCACTTAAATTACAAAAAAGTTTCCACGACCCATCTACATATCAATAGTTGAATTTATAGGCAGGAGAAAATCCTATATAACTGAATAAAAAGGCAGGTTATTTAAAAAAAACAAACATATTATTAAATTTTTCATTAGTTATTTATTGTTTCATTTTTGTTAAAATGGAAAGTTTTATCTATGGTTTTGCGACATTTTTCAAATGCAGTAGAGTCCCGATTAAACTAGTCTAGATTATCCGAGGTTCCGCATTATCCAAGGCGAATGGCATCGTTTTGAAAATTTGCAATTGAAAAGTATTATATTTTATACAATTGTCGCAAATATACACTGAACTAAACGATTATGGTATTGTGACAATATTATAAGTCCGTTTTATTTCCCGGTAATCTGTTTGTACTTTTATTCATTTCAACACACATACTATGTACTAAGGTATGTACTGCTATATACAGTATATAGACCTACATAATGAACGTAGATATCGGTAAATTTGTGACGGCTTTCTTTAATGATATATCGCACGAAAGTCGTCACGTATTTTCCCAATATGAGCAACGTTCCGTATTATCCGAATTTTTGATTGCCTGAGGTTGATGCGTTCCCGTCGACCTCGAATAATCGGGACTGTACTGTACTGTTAACAGATGTTAAATGTTTCAAATATCCGTGGCCCACCTCAACTCTACCGGCTGAGAAACGCTGATCTAACTAACTTTACGTTATATTATACCTATGACGACCAATTTCTTGTTGGCTGTGCCTAAAACATAACGGATACGCACGCCCCATGAAGGATCACGAGAAAAAAGTGACTTCTAAAGAAGGTTTTTATATTATAAAAAATATAGCGAATGAGAAAATTGTTCCATTTTTGACGGAATTAATTCGGTTTCTTTTCTTGTCGGTAAACCCGAGTCACGTCTCCTAATCGCGTCCAGTTTCAATCTTTTTAAATCGCAATCCTGTTCTGAAATTCCTTTTTACTAAAGACGCGAATTAAACTTTTCGAACCCCGTATAAAAGTTTATAACCGTCGCGAATTAATGTTCTCCGCGACGCGAAAAATAAAAAACCTTCGCGATTTTTCGAGACGCGGTTCTCAGGTGGCGGTGAAAGTGCCGCGCGATCGCCGGGCTATATTTAGAAGGCGATAATAGGGCCCGAAGGATGAGGGGCGTTGCTTGGATCAAGGCCCCACTTTTGCTGTTTTATACCTAGTGTCTCCGTAAACCACATTATTTATATCTCGCTCGTCCGCCAAAAAGGTTGCTCCTATCGATGTCACTTAACACGGTTCTGTTCGAAAGGTTGTTTTCATAAATATTTGAGAGGGTAGATAGAGATAGGTTGCCTTTCTATTAATAAGGTCGCATGTTCGAATCTCCTCTGCGGACATGGACGTTTAATACCAACCATTTTCTCAAGTTAGCAAGCTAATTGCAAACCGAACAAGAAATAAATGTTTTTTCTTAAATGTATAAGTGTATGTATTATGTAAGGTATATGCATAAATTCACAAAAAAATGTTTTTTAAGAAAGAATTTTTCTTAAATATATAAGCGTATGTATACATATGTAACGTATATGCATAATTCACAAAAAATGTTTTCTCGAGTTTTTTTGGTTGGACATTTAAGACACTATGTCACAGACACGATTCAACTGTAACAGTACTAGGTAACGGAAGTTCAGTTTTACACCATTCATAATCGTAACGGATAAAAAAACTAACCTATCTATAGTAATCGCATTTTGCTAGCAAGAACCGCATGATTTTCCAGAAACCCACTTGTTGCAGTTAGTGCCGACAAATACCATCGCTCTAAAAATTATGACCGCTTAAAAGTTGGACAGTCCTTACATAAATTATTTACGGGATGTCACATCGATGTAGATGTAATCTGACGAACGAAGAATGTAAAAAAGATAACGTACAAATTTAAAGAAGAAGAACGCCTCCACATACAGCAAAAAAAATTTTTTCGTCAGCGCGTTTCGGAACTTTAAAAGGGACGACCGCCTCGCCATTAAGAATTAATCCCTTTAATTAGTCATCTCGTATCTCTCTCTCTCTCTCTCTCTCTTTCCTTTCGAAGCGACTTTTAACCTCTCATTCTCCTTCCCCTACATTTCCACTCAGCGATCACCTTCCCCCTCCCGCCGCGAGATGGGGTTGGCGCTCTCCGCAGACACAGTCTACTTGCTCCGTGAGTGCCTCCGCGCCGGCGAGCATTACCTTATAAGGAGATGCGTGGCGCTGAATCACACGGAGGCAGTCACGCTCGCTGTTCCCGCCGGAGTGAAACGCTTTTTTTGTGCGTGGAGGGGAGGTGGCAAAGTAAAAGAGAGAGAGAAATAGAATGGATAGCGTGGCACGAGAGACAAAAAGAGAGGGAAAAAGAGAAGTATAGGGGAAAAAAGGAGGGCCATTCTATGAGTTGCTTTGTTTTTGGGAGCATCGATGTCACTTTTAATTTATTTTACGAAATTTGTCGCCATGACGACACCGCCGTTCCAACGTTTTAATGTTTTATGGACTCGAAAGACGCAACATTGTTAAAGAAAAACCCACGTGTCTGTCCTGATCGAGTACGGTTTTAAACCTTATATAATATTTGTCGTAGCGAAGTTGGACAAATTTGCGTACTATCTCCCTCTCGCTGTTATAATATCGAAACTAAAATAATGTTTAAAATAGCTTATGTTAAAAATTTAATAACTTGCGAGATTAGTTAAGAGAACAAAATTAATTACAAACGGAATATTCCTGTTAATTACACCTTTTTCAAAGTTGGTATCTAACTCTGATTACGTAGCACGCAAGCCACTCAACATTCCGATAAATCTCGCGAATTTCGGCTGGAAACAATACCGGACGCTTGTTTCTGCTGATGTTATTTTAGCTATTATTTTTTATTCTAAACGAACAAAGACGATCAAACAGGAGGTCGCCTTGAAGGAAAATTTTCACTTGAAAAACATTTTCGATATTAGCGTGGACATTAATGGAGAAATCTTAAATGAACCAACGCATTTGAAAAGGATTTCGATGTGACAAAATTACTGTCTGCTCCCCTTGGGTGGTGTTATTCGCTTTCACACTAAAATTTTCAATAGTTTCATCATTATATTCAATATCACATCAATACAATGGGTTAAGAGCTAAAAAAAAAAGCCATTGACGCATAATTTATCGAAACTATTTTTTATTAAAAAAGTTGCAAATCTTTTTGAGGGAAGCGAGGACGAAACGTGAGGGAATATTACTAGAAAATCCCCGCGGTTAATTTACATTATTACAATTTTCACGGCGGGATAATTTTTATATCTTCCACTTAACTCAAAAACGACGCCACGTCTTCCTCTCCGCAGACCTGCTTTTTATAATGCACGTCCCCTTGGATTACATCATTTTTTAAAAGCTTTTTCTCTCCATACTTCATAACCCACACGTTATGGGTTGGGTCGTTGATTGCATGATTGGAAGACCTTGCTTCCAGGAGAGATTCGAACCCGGTTTCCAACTATGAACTCTCGTTTCACCTCATCCCCCGCCATATTCGTTCACGCCTGAGGTAGTTCTCAGCCAATATTCCGGTTCCACGCGTACGGAGAAAGAAAGAAAGGAGAGAGAGAGAGAGAGACAGACAGACAGACGACTTTATTTAGGGTGAAATTGAGACTACATAGTCCCTTCTTACATTTAACCCTACGTTATGAATTACAAATGACAATAAAAATAATAACATATAAACATACAAACAGAAGACAAATACCTGAAACTAAACAAATGAAAAAAGAAGAGGGAAAAAAACACAATTTAGAGATTGAATTAAAAATTCGGAAACTTCTAAAAAGAGAAGACTAACAATAAGTATTTGTGGTAAAAACCTAGGAAGGACCTAACATGGCCAACCTACAATAGTTGACGAAGGGAACGTCCTCATATTTGGCGGCCATGTCAGCGATCATTAAGTTTGGTACGTAGTATAGTAAAAAACCACGCAGGAAAACACCCACTAAGGGAAGGGGGATGGAAAAAACCTGCTAAAAACAGAGAGGGAGGGGGGAAGAGAGAGAGAGAGAGCACGTACATTTCGCGCTATGACTAGGCCACGACCGAGCACTTTCGAGAGGGCGGCCTTAGAGAGGAGATAAAGAGGAAGACCAGTATATGATTTAATAACTGGTCGAATAGGAGAGACGTTCTCCTTTTTTTTATGCGGCGCGAGTGACTCACGGCCGTGACGTTGAAATTTTTCGGGCAATTGGCGAAACGAAAGCGGAATTTTTGACCTTTTGGAAAACGAGAATGTAAAAAAAAGGGAAACGAGTAGCTACAATAAACGTCATTAATGTTTAAGAGGATCACTTCCTCGAAAATTGCCCGCAGAGTAAAAAAACATGCTTAATATGAAAAAAGTTTCCCTATCTACAGATCTAAAATATTTTCCGGTCCGCTGAAAAAAATTTAAAGTTTGAAATTTAACCCTTCGAGTCGGTTCGACGTACACGTGCAGGGACCATGCCAGCATGCATGAACAGCCGTTGTCCGTAAACGTGTACGGACCCTGACTTCTCTTTACTCTAACTTCGATATCTGACCATCTATATACAATTCAATCGACATAAAAATAAACAAATGCTTACGACGATGAAATACATTAAAATCACAGCTTTGAGGTGTAAACAAAAATGAAAAGGATGTCGTACCGAGGGGTTAAATTAAAGTGATAGTCCACATAGCTCATCATCAACCAGCATTCAGTCTTTGCACAAAAGCCTTCAAGCGGTAAAATTAATTACAAGTGAGGGAAGAATTGCAGAGCATATTACATAGGGCGCTTTTTTCACCGACTGCAATCTTCCCATTAGAGCAAAAAAATCACATATGCGATGTATTTTTGGTTGCCTACGTTTGTAGCATCATGCTCTTTTTTCACGATTTTTTTCGTTTACTCTCCAGAAGCTGATCCTAGATCCATAAAATTTATACCACGTGTGGCCGTAATGTATAACTATCTATCCTGGAAATTTGGCTAGTGTAACTTACGTCATTTTTGATTTATTTTGTACGCGGACAGACGGACAGATGAACGGAATACATAAGCGATTTTTTTAAAGAACAAAAGCTGTTGAACCATCAAGACACTGGTTTATGCGTACAAATAGATGGACAGACACGAAGAAGTTAGTAGGCGTCGACACAATGCTGTGAAAAGTACTTAAAATGTGTTTAAGCGTTCCTTAATGAATAGAGGAAGTACCACTGAAACTGTTCCTATCTTTCTAAATAAGATAATTCCTTAAAATTACGAGATACAGATCATAGAACGCGAAAATTTTGGAAACCTTTTTCAGCGTATTATTCCTTTTGTATTATTTTGTTCCATCGCCTGAAGTAGAGAGCTTATTGCTTAGAATGGTAACCACGGTGAAGATTAGTTATAATAAGCCTTTGAAATTACCGAAGATGGAATTTTATTTCACCTGCTTTGCCGTGGACTTGTCTAATAATCGCCTTGTGTGACGTAAATGATAACGCGATGTTACGAAAGTATAATCGCAAATGATACGAGAAAATTTTATTTGTAAAAAAATAGTTTTACACGGTGATAATGCCAGCCTGTGTTCGGTCCCGACGCAATATGTTTCATTTTGAATCCATTTTATTTATCTTATAGAACGCTGAATACTGAAATATGGAAATTATTGAAATTAGACAGAAAACAGATCGCAACGGGTACGCAAACCGGGGATAGCCATTTTGTAGTTTTAGCATCCGAAAAACAGTTAACTAAAATATTTTATTTTAACCCTTTACGACACATGCGTACAGTCGTCAACTCGGCGGACGAATTATTCACTTCCGCCGCAGGCAGGTCGTTGACGCAGGTTAATGGGGAAAACGTGCCCGTTCTTAATCTCGTACACGCCTCGGGAATGCGCGCCTCATGAACCGTGCATTACGGACTTCAATGGACAACGGAATGTCTCCGGACACGAGCGTGTCATGTATGTATGTACATAAAACGCGAGTTCAAGATGCGTGCGCGTCGTTGCTACGGATATT
Source organism: Uropetala carovei (assembly GCA_036926305.1). Lineage (NCBI taxonomy): Eukaryota > Metazoa > Arthropoda > Insecta > Odonata > Petaluridae > Uropetala > Uropetala carovei. Next base: position 14,044,605 of record JAXCHB010000065.1, on the reverse strand, counting down.
TCGTCTCGTATTGGTTGACATATTGGGATAAGATACGCACGTATTATTCTACTTGTGAATTTTTTCTTGCTTAAATTACAAGGGAAAAAAATAAAATTTCTGAATTGGTAGATTTAAACGAAGACGTTATATAATCTAATATTTCCTACTACTTTTTTAGGGCAGAATATAAGTAGCACTCCAAATTTTCATTTGCCGCGTGATTATTGATTTAAAAAAGAATCGTCGAATTTGTTTCCTAAGTGAAAGCCTATTGGTCAGGGGCGCAAATACGGTTTTGGAGGCCCCACGCAAGTCAAGTTTTTGGGGCCACCATTTATATAAAAATATGTAAAATTATTATACCGTTTTGATTTTTTTACGCTTTAATTCCAAAAATACATTGAATCTTCTATAATTCTAACATTATAAGGATATGACAAAACAACTCCAAACACATAAGATGGGTATTTTCGTCTTCATTTCGAGCGATGAAATCTTTCATTCCAATAAGGATATTACTACCTCTAATACCTTACGGCAGATTATGGGAAAAATTTTTGTGGGGCCCCCACGCACTGCGTGGGTCTGCGCCCTCCAAGTTAGGCGCCTGCTATTGGTACATTTTGAAGCATAAACAGCCGTAAAATTGTGTTAAAAAAACAAAACGAACAAGTTTTAAATGGAACGCAAAATTAGATTTTAAAAGCGACTTTTTTATAATTTTCACGTAAATTTTCGGAATTTCTACATCTCTTTCGCTGTTATTTAAAGACATACTTCAGCGCAGTTTTAATACATTTATCCCTTTCAGAGAATAAATTGAACGTATTTATGCTTCGCCTTTATTATTGTATCAACGTAAACAAAACGAAACTTGAACATAGTAACGGACTCCTATAGATGTGTCATAAGTGATATATTAAATACTGCTAAAAGGCAAGCGGACCCCAGAATTAACAGAGCTCATGTCTGACACCAGCCAAAACTATCCTGAAAACCTTAGCTTCACAGTTCTTCCTGTTGCTTCAATATTTTGCACGCGGACGGACGGACAAAGTGAAAACGCGATTTTTTTATAAAGATCTAAAAATATAGTATCAGGGCCATTAAATTTATATGTAATGTTGAAAACTGCGAGAAATTGAAGTACGTCAACCAAATATTACATTATTTATCAGGAAAAAGTAAATCTGAACATCGCCTCATTCAGAAGCGCGATGCAGCGAGATTTTATTATACCTCGCATAAATGTAATCTGGACAAAATTACGAACACTCCTTTACGTTAAAGAAAAAATAATTTTGAAAAAGAAAAAGAATTTCCAGTTAGTCCATCTTTTTCGGTCCGAAATGGACTGACACCTCCTGATTTTTATCTAGGACAGATAAATTTAAAAGGATTAAAGCCAAAGTAGGATATCGCGAGGAAGCCAACTGCTTTCTTTTTCTTAGCAGTAGTCTAATTAATTAAAAAATCTCGGATCTATTGTTCGGATGCTAATGATCTTCCCGCTTGTTTATATATATTTTTTTTGGAGGAATGGCATTTGCATCCAGTCCGAATGGCATCGGTTCACAGCTTCACTTAACGAGTTTTAAGGATTGATCTTGGACTCGATACATATTTTCGAGCGCTTAATTTTATCGCTTAAAAATCAGAGGTCATCGAGTCATTTTCGCTAATTGCCAATAAAGATCCCCTTCAAGTGTCGAGGTATTGTTATTTCCTTGATAATTGTAACGGTTATCGAATTGTGATAATTATTGACCCCTCAAGCCGGTAATATTTTTTATCCCTGTTCGTCCCTTAAAGCGGCCATTTTAATGTATTTCACGTCCTTATTTTTAATTTCGAGGAAAAGTTAAATAGATGGTTCAGATATCGAGGTTTCAATAAAGAGAAATCAGTCTGTACAAATGTACTGCTGAGGTAGGTAGGGTCCGTATAGGTCATTGATGGCGAACCTTCTATTGCCCGCGTGCCAATATTACTGAAATTGTCGAATCTTTTCCGCTTCGCGTGCCACAAAAAAGTCCTTGATTTTTTTTGCGTGCCAACTAACTTAAATTCGTGAACAAACGTAAGAGACTGAAATTTGTAACCACAAAACTAATGTTTACAATAGTTAACTAAATAACACAAATGTTTTTCGGCACTAAATCAGTACGATAAATTCTTTGATTGGTATTCACCTTTCGTTGGCATGCAAACCAAAATCGTCTTGCGTGCCACTTATGGCACGCGTGCCATAGGTTCGCCATCACTGGTATAGGTGAACGTCCAAACGTTTCCTATAACACGGATTCCCTATAATACAGTTTGTTTTTAATACCAAAACTTCATGCATCGCGGTGTGGTCGAACTTTGGATGTGGAATAGCAGAGCGAGAAAGAGATGCGTTGGAGGGTGCTTAGTTTATAAGCTTAGAAAAACGACAAGAACACTTTTGTACGTACATGTGCATAAAACATGGGTTTGTAAATTTTGGAATGGAGGTGGGGTGCCTAAATTACTATGGAACGTATCATGCCTTTCACTATTCAATGTTCAAACAACACGGATTCACATTTGAATACACTTTTTTCGGAACGCATCTCCCGCGTTATAATATATAGTATTGTATAATAGTATGTATATTCATATTATAATAATAGTGGAGCCGGGTGTAGTGCTACAGACCGAGATGATCAGAATAGTTCAATATGTAATACAATAATAGTATTAAAAACTGCCGGATCTGGAAACCGTTATGACTTATTTTACGTGTTTTCTCGTCCTTTGCCTTCGCCTTACTTCAAAAGGAAACATCTCCGAGGATGCTACACGATGCATCAGAAGATCGACTTCCGCGATTGGAACACTCCTTCTCCCCTCCCTCGTTCCTGACGTGTTTATCGCGAGACGTTCGCCCAAGGGCACGCGTGATTGTCTCCTTCGGACGTTTCTACACGTCCGAGACAGAAGTGGAAGCAAATGGGACAACAAGGAAAAAGCGATCTCTCGTGCCATTTTATCCTATTATGGCATTGGATGCAAATCTATCTCGCTTTTTCTTTAGTTATTTATCCTCCCCAAATGACTCACGATACGAGATTTAAAAAAAAAGAAGTCTGCTTATTTTTAAATCTTCCTTTATCTCGAGACTAAATCGTTGCACGTATACGAATGCGGCGGGGTGAGATTAATTGTCTTGTTTGTTTTTTCATCTGCAGCCTTTCATTCGTTTTCGATAAACCGTCTCCTCTGGGAGAAGAGTTCCCGAACGCGCAACTAATGGATTTTTTATTAGAACGACAAACAACTCGGTTTCGTTCGATGAATTGCTTACGGCGCTTATCTTGGAGTTTTATGTACGTGACGCACGGAGGAATAGCTGGAGCTATGCTTTAAGTCAATGGGGGTGGGGATGGTGGTGAGTGGGGGTGAATTATCCGTCTTAGTAGTCGTATTGGGAAAATACAGAATTTAACTTTTGACTAGAAGGGTGAAATTATGATCACGTGGTAGCGGAGATGGTTTTTATTATTAGTATTACTATCTATATCTACTATAGCAGAGTTTCTTAAACTTTAGTAATCTGATGACCTCTTTTCATTAAAATATTTTGTTGCGGACCCACAAACTATATTACCATCTATATTTATAGCTAATAGAGTATTTATTTTTTATGCGGTTTTATAAAATCACCATCGCTCTGTAGAAACATTTTCTCTAAAAGTAACTTTGAATTCTGTGTGCACTTGTAACGGTATTATGTTGCACGTTTTATTATATTTAATTCTTATAATTATTGATCGAATATTGCTTGCAGACCCCTGGACTACTGTGGACATACGGGGGTCCGCGGTTCTGTACTATAGAATTTTCAGTGTTAAATAATATGTCATGAGGTTTTAGAGTCAAAGAAAATATATTCACTTTATTTTTTTGTAAAAAGTTAACTATCGGTAATTAAAAGGGTGATGTAATTAGACACTATTAGTTAGGTAGTGTCTCATAGACCGCACCTCACTCAGTAGTTAGAGGTTCGTTCGCAGGATGAACTGCAATAGACATACGTCTGGTAACTTCCCCCGAAAATATTCTGTATCATCGAAAAATAATTTACAATCGATGCTATATTTTTAATTTTGGTATGTTTTTATAATATCAGTTGTCGGTTCTTCCATTCTGCATACACCAACATCTCAACTCGCAAATAAACAAACACGGAGTCCGTATACAGGGGCAGTTGCCCGGAGTGCCCAAGTATTGGGGACGCTAAGCCGATCATCTAACTGTTCATTACTGGAAAGCAAAGCCGGATGAAGTGCTCATATCTCCCAAATCACTCCCAAAACGCTTTACAAACCTTAATTTTTTCTGTTGACGGAGCAGTTCTTTTCCCGATTTTCCTCAAATTATTGGAATACTAGCAAGTATCGGTTTCTTCGACATATTCCATTAAAGGGTGTGCAATCTTTTTACATGTCAGGCCGCATTAAAAGTTGCTAGCGTCCCGGCTGGCCGGATAAGGATTTGCAACGGAGCTTATTCAAAGAGATTAATGAATCACTATAAAAACGAAACTAGGTTATTACCAATGTTTTAACTTCGAAACCATCAGAAACGGTTGAAAGCCATAATTTTATTTAAAGAGAATGTAAAGTTGCCAGTATATAGGTCGATTTTTCATCAAAGATTGGCGGGCCGCATAAAATGATCTTAGGATTCAATCCAACAAAGCACACTCCAGCAATGAAAATGTAAATATGTCAGCAAAAAAAATGACGGTCAACGGGATCCACAAAATACTTTTGCAAAAATGCCAACGACATCCGGTGTTCTCAGGCGGTCACCCATCGAATTACTTAACTACGGTGATCGGGCGAGAACCGGTGTTTTCATCGTGGTATGGCCATTGCCTAGGATAAGCGTTCTAAGTACCGGATTTATATAGCTTACTTGCCCACAGTGGGCTGACCCTATATCGTCTTGGCGAAACCCTTTCCTGGGGCTGCCGGACAGATCCAGGGCCCCGTTTAAGGTATTGTGATTCATATTCACAGGAAACTTTTGCCTGAGAGCGGGCCCCCTTTAATCCCGCGCCCCGGTCATTTGCATCGTCTGCCTCCCCCCCCCCCCCCCCCCTCCCTCCTCTCCTGGGCCCTGGACAGATCACAAACCTTGCAATAATCTCTTAGTTGTTAAAAATTGACGATTCGAGTAGGACTTTGAACGAGCTTCCACCCTTGCTTGCGAGTGAATAAAAGTAGTATTTCAATATATATACATATATATATGCGAGACAGGTGGGAATTTACATGAAATTATTTTTTATTTTCATTATCAATTTTAATTACCGGGACATAAATGAATAAGCAAGTTCTTTTAATATATCTTAACAAAAATTTAGAGATGTGGGCACTAAAGCGGTTTCTTGCCCGAGGTGCCAAAATTCCTCAGGCCGCCCTTGCCCGTATGTGTATATATATATAATACATTGCAAGAGTTCTCGATGATTTTTTCTCATTTTCCACGAAATTATGGCACCTATCCGGACTTTCCAAACTCTCTGGCAATCGGATCGCATCCAAGTTTTCGTAACTAAAGTTTCACGGCTCAGATCGACCCATATTATTAATGACAACAACCACCATTAAAACAACAGCCTATGTGTTAAACTAAAATTCATGGAAAAACCTGTTTTGTTCAGAAAATGTGACGAAAAATCGAAATATCTCTGAAACAACCGGTTTAATGAACTAAATGTTTCAAATTGTAGAGAGCGAGATTCTCCACCATTTTGATAATAACAAATATTTACAGAAATTGAGTTTATTACAACATATCAAGGGAAACTAAGGTATCATTTAGCGACGTACTTAAACAATTCAGACGGATAATCGAAATGTCCGTTTTATATATAAAAAAAAAGGATTCAAACGAAACTTGCATGAGAAAAAAAAATAAATTTTTAATGTCAAATTCAGCTGAAATATTTTAAACGTATTTTTCAATCTTACCAATATGTACCAGATACATGGGTAAAATAATTACGAGTTAGCTGATCATGAATAATGATGTAAATACGAGTGCAAAGGGTTACATTTACTTCAATCAGAAACATGGTGGGGCATGGCGGTTTTGTAAAAGCCAAAAGGGAGGCGTCATGTTAAAAAAGTTTGGGAACCACTGCTCTACTACTGTACATACGTACATAAATCTAAACTGAAAATACGCAAGTGCGATTTGAACAGAAAAAATCCATTTACAGAGATTAGTTTAATTTTTTAATCGACTTGTCTTTTCTGTAGTTACATAATATGCAGCAGTGGAACTCTGCAGCTGAAAGGAGTTGTTCAATACGGGGAATGTTTTGCCTTTTATGATTTCTGTTCAAAATCATAGGTATTTGTAATAGAGGAGAAGAAGGGAGGGAGAACCGAAATAACTAATAATTAAGTTAAGGGTTAAATGATATGTAAAAAATAAAAAAGGCAAATTTTGATTTTTACCGCAAATATGCCTTGCGGATTTCGGCTAGTATACATGTATGAGAGCGGACAAATATTACTGCGAGATTTTTCAATTTTTTTAAGCAAAATTACATTATTCTGTTTAGTTACCGTCCTACACGGAATTACCAATACTGGTGAAAAATAAGGAAAACCGAATTGAATTAATAAATACGGCAGGAGTCAACAATTCTCAAATTAGCAGGATACAACACAACGATTAGTGTCAACTTCTAGGCAGACTCATCAACATTTAAATATTAAAATCTAGGTAAAAGTTAAAAAATGGAAATTTTGTTAAAATACAACAGGAAACATTATAACGAACATTTCGAAAGTTCAAATTTCACAAATAACAAGAACTTAAAATTCCCGACCAACTGAATGTCCGTAATTCTCTCGCTGCATTACAACGGGCAAATCACTGGAGAATAAATTTATTTGAAAAAATTCTGATGACCTGCCAAATTTAAAACACTATGAAAAGTAATTAATTATTTATTATAAGTGATCAAATGTAAAATTTGGTAGAAAATCAATTTAATCTGACTGCGAAGCATGTCCCGAAGCTCTTCAATCGAATAAGAATCTAGTTCGATGCCTTCCCGCTAAAGGCAGAACTGCAGCAGCAGGCGTTAGGGTAGGATAATATCGATTGTGCGCCCACTAGTGGTTCACTAAAATAAGTCCTTTAACAAACCAATTTTCTTTGCGTCCTTTCTGACCCACAGTTGTAGGCGGACGCATCCTGCATTCAAGGTCGGGTCTTGAGGGAAGAAGGCGAGTGAAACTGGAATAACGGTTGTTCTCTAAACACATGGGTTCCTTGCTCCTCCGAAGTACCGTTATCCAAGAATATACCATGAAATTCGTCAGTTCCTCTCTGGTTTCTGAACGAATCGCGTTGCGGATCATTTGAAGCGTTACGAGGGTACATACGTTTTTATTTTTAGCCTGAACTCAACAATAGTGGAAGTCATGGAGATTTCAGATTCCGACGTTTGTGATACTTCTTCAGACTCTGAAGATTTATACCAACCAACGGATTCAACAGAAGAGGAAGTTTCGTCTTCAGAAAAGCACTCGACTGAAGCAGAATATCCTGTAGAAGAAGACGGTGACGTTCCAGGCAGTTCTTCAGACGTGTGGGGAGCCTGTACAAGCGTTGAGCCCCGTTTCCCTTATTGTGGCAAAGGTGGCTTACAAGAAGATTTCAACCCTTCAGCACCATTGTTTATTTATAAGCAGTTTTTGACCGATGAAGTGTTGGACCTGATGGTGCAAGAGACTAACAGATATGCTAATCAGTTCATCAATTCTCAGAAGCTCGGACGACGCTCTTTGATGCATAAATGGACGGACACTAACAAAAGTGAAATACAAAAGTTCATAGGCATACTTATCATCATGGGCATTTCCCACCGACCAAAACTGCGTTTATATTGGAGTAATAACCCTATGTACCGCAACGAACAGATTCAGAAAACTATGAAACGCGATCGGTTTTATCTGTTGTTGAAATGTTTGCATTTCGATAACGATGACGATCATGCAGGAAGTGGAAATAAACTTTCAAAGATTAAACCCCTTTTGGACCTTATTTGTCCCCGATTCCAATCAGCATTGATTCCTGGAGAAGATATAGTCATTTGCGAGTCCTTCTTTCCTCCGAGAGACCAATTTTCATTCAGACAATATCTCCCAGAAAACAAATATGTCGTGAAGTTGTGTAAGTTGTGCACGCCTGAAGGATACACATATTCTCTGAAAGTTTATGCAGGGAGAGTTGATAAATCAAGTAGCTTTGAAATTGGACACGATCATCAAGTTGTGCTGGAATTATTAAATGGATTATTACACGAAGGTCGGACCTTGTTTGTGGACGATGTCTACAATAGTGTTCCTCTATGCGAAGATCTTCTAAAAAAGAAGACGTACCTTTGCGGAACCCTCATACGGAATCGGAAAGGCAATCCTAAAGAAGTCTGCAATCGAAAATTGAACAAAGGAGAAGTTTATGGCGCACAAAACAAAAACGGAGTGAAGGTATTGAAATGGCGTGACGTTCGACTTGTTATGATGATCACTTCTAGGGACGAACATACAGACGAGTTGGTCGAGGTAGAATCAAAGAAAAGAAATCGAAAAAAGCGAACGAAACCATTATCATTCATTCAATATAAGAAAGCGAAAAATGGCGTCCTTTTATCGGACCAGATGTCATCTTACTATACTTTTCCTTGGAGGACGCTGAAGTGGTACAAGAGAGTTGGGATCGAAATTCTTCTGGGAACATGTATCGTAAATTCGTGGGTAATTCATAATAAATTTTTCGACAAAAAAGTTGATATGTTAACATTCAGGGAGAGACTTATTGAAGGTCTATTGAGCAGTGATTTAGGCGCAGCCAGAAGCAGTAGAGTAACTCAAGGGCATTCCAGACGGAGAAAACTAACCGGCCATCATCTTGGAAAATACGAGGGCCCAGCGAGAAAAGGCAGGAAGAGGTGCTTGTCGTGCTACAAAAAATATCGTGGCGAACTAGGAACAGAGGAGGCTCGTGTGCGAACGAAAAAAGTGAGAACATATTGCATAGATTGCGACGGACATCCTGCAATGTGTTTGGAGTGCTTCAATGAGAAACATTAAAATCTAAAGACTTTATTTTGATTTTTTTATTTTCTAATCTTTTATTTGTGTGAATCATATTTAAACGTGTATCATGCATTAATGAGAGAAATAAAGGAGGCCATTGGATTTTCATTTATTTTCAAACTGTGTTAGTACTGTTTTCCTTATATTTTTGGTTACCGAAATTCGTAAACAACATTTATTTTAAAGGAGTTTTGTTTTAAAATAAAAAAGTATTTTAAAAGGTATATTTCGGTCTTTTTATTTTTAATCGTATCCAACTATGAAAATTGACGTCTGAGATTTGTCGTTGGTAAATGCACAAATTGCGTCCCTGTGGTAGTCAAAATTTCAGACCGTCTGCCTGAGGGAAGACTATAAAACACGTCATGTTCCACCTGTGGGTCACGACGTCCACGAATTAAATTATCCGTGACCCACTGTTGGGTCACGACGGCCACGAGTCACAATGACCGTGACCCAGCGGAGGATCACGCCGGCGCGAACGTGTGGAAAGGATTAACCATGACGCAAAATGTACTAAAAGAAGAAAAGCCCGAGGCCTCGTGACTCCTGAGCCTCTAACCTTGCGACGCCTCTCCAAAATGTGCTTCTAATAATGAAATATTATTAGCAATAAAATTAAGTAACGAAAGGTTGGTAGGTTTGCAGCCAATCAGTAGGCTTGGTAGTTTTTTACATTTATTTTTCTTAAAAATTTTATAAACTGAATTTCTTCTAATTGAATTTTACTAAAAGTGTATATACATAAAAATAAGACTCACTCCTTGTATGCCGGATTGTTGGTTGTTCTCTAAATCTTGGTGTATATTTGTTGACTTCGACCAGCAACCCTGAAGAGTTAACTTTTCGGAATAAATCAGAAAGTGTAAGAGTGTAAGAGATCCGGGTTCGATTCCCAGTTAAGCTCAGAATTTTCCCTTCTCTAACTTCACATTTGTATTTTACTCGTTAAATCGAAATCCATTATTCATGAAATCGTGTATATTCAGTCACAAAATTAACGTGACGTAAATATAAGATAAAACCAAATGTATACAAGTATATAAGCATTTTGAAGAAAAATCCTTAACGTGTTACGTAATGATGTTGTATGTAGACAAAAGCCTAGAATGCGAACAGTAATGCAAGAGAAACAGTATGGGACACTCCCTAGACGATTTCTTGTGGGTACAAATACAAATTTTATGAAAGAGTGTGCTGTGAAAACACCATCGAGACATTTGGCGATCGGCACTCATTTTTCAGTTTGGGAAAACCTTTCTTTTCACATCTTGGAGCAAGTCGGCAGAATACACAAAAGACGCTCTCAAATTTTTTGGTAAACGGCGGCTGATCATATTGCAAAAACGATCCAAGCGCGTAGGGATTATTGAATAAACCAATAATATTGTTTAATCCCATACTCTTTCCTCACGACAGCTCGGTATGTTTCCTTGTGATAATGACATAAGGGACGTTAGAAGGCAAAGTGTAGGGAATTCCGAATGAAGTGCGACGGTCTGGTATGACAAATACCGATTTTCTCTTCCGTTTTGAATGTTTGGTGCTAAAATATATGAAGTTCGAATGTGGTTAATCAGATTAAATAACCATGAAGCATAATGTCATAGAAAATCCAGTGGTGAAAAACAGACACTAATCTATAACAATTAATTTCCGTCGAATTTGAAATTTTCGCAAAATCGATGTTTATCGACTTAAATCGAACCCTACAAAGCCTACTCATTTATTTATTAGTGTCAATATTAGGACTCAAAAAGCAAATGGATGTTTGTGCTACTAATTCTATTTTTTTTAGCTCGGTGCGGATGGCCTGTGGAAATACCCTCGAACATAATACATAATAACAAATGACAGTTTTGAATAAGAACACCGGCAAATCAATTAGGCTTAATTAATGAATAGAGAGAAAGACTACCAATACAAACACCACCTACGAAAGTGCGTCGCATTGAGATTATGTTCAGCTATCGATGAATACGATTGCATGCTCCAGTTAGAGAAATATTATGAGGATAGAACGTGAGATTTGGAAACATTTAAAACTATTTCAAACATATTTTTAGAAATATTCAACACTTTATACAGCTATTTGTTTAACTCTTTACCAAATATTGAAATTGGCTATATCGAGAACGCATTAGAAAAGGATAAAGCGAGAATTTCGAAATCGAAAATTTGGAAAAGAGATAATTCTAGCCACGATTTAACGCAGATAACGTCCGATTTCCCAATTATAACGAGCAATTAAATAATAGAGCCCGATTATGAGTATCCCTTTAATACGAGCTCAACAGTATGAATCACCCGGTGATGTTACCACAACCTACGATAATTAAAACGGGATAGAATCTCCACCGACATTCTCTTAACATATTTATTAATGCGGCTCAATATTTTTTCGTTTAAACTGAAATATCGCAAAACTACGCCGGCGTCGAGTAAACTTCAAAGAGACAGTCGGAAGATACAAATCTGCCTGGGGTTGAAATGTATTCAAGGGAGCGCGAACAACATCACTCTTAGCATGTTCTAGCAAGAATATCCCACGTGTCGGGTGTTGTCGCTTGTCACCACGTCGGAATGGCAGAGTTAAGCGACGAGTCATCAATATCCTACCGTATCTAAATAAAACGGAAAAGAAAGTAAACCGTGTAATCCCTCGGGTACAGAAGGGGAAACTCCCTTTGCTAACTCCCTAATCCTATTTAAAATTTCTTGGTCGGCGAATGCCCGGCATAAAAGCGAAGTTCTGTCGCCGTGAATCAGACGTCATTCTGCATCTCTACCCCGCGTTTCCTTATCCGGCGTGCATAACGTGCGCAGCCGGTGACGGCGCTGACAGCGCAAGTGCATGGGAAGTGGCGGGAAAAAATGGGCGTGGAAGGCAGAGGAAGGGAAAAGAAAAGGAGGGAAGGATGAAGAGAGAGAGGAAGGGAAGGAAAGAGGGCGGGAGAGAGTGAGGTAGGTAGGGAGGGAGGGAGAGAGAAGTAGGGAGGGAGAAAAAGATGGAGGAAGAGAAGAATGAAGGGAGAGAGGGATGGAGGAAGAGAAAGAGGAAGAGGGATGAATTGAGAGAGGGAAGGAGAGTGGAAAGGATGGAGAGAGAGAGAGAGATAAGAATGAAGAGAGAGATGGATAGATAGATAGATAGATAAAAGGCTTTATTCCAGTGAAATTTAGACCATAAGGTCCACTCTTACATTTAAGAGGGAGGGAGAGAGAAAGGGAAAGGGGGAGGGAGAGAGAGAGTGAGTGAGAGAGAGAGAGAGAGTGAGAGAATGAGAGAGAGAGGGAGAGATGGAGGGAGAGAAGGATGGATGGGAAGAGGGGGAGGGGACAGACAGATAGATAAACAGCTTTATTAGGGCGAGACTGGCACTACACAGCCTCCTATTCCCTCTAACCATAGGGAGGGAGAGAAGGATGGCGGGAGGGACGGAAGAAGGGACTTAAGTAACAATCCCTTCCTCTCTAATCTCCGCTCAACAAATTGCGTGACATTGAAAAATGCAAACTCAATTGCAAAACGTGTTCGCCTTACATAACCCGTTTAGTGTAAAATTTAAAATTCACCAATAGCCTCCCGAGGCCAGATTTATTTGAATAAATTCCATAATAGTTGCATAAAGCAAATTTTCAAAGGCATGACATTTATCTGTGATGAGAACGCAAGGGAAAATAAATACACACGAAGCTTTATTGTTATGTTCTATCCACACTGGGATTTACATTCCAATTTGATGCGGTGGATGTCAAAACATTGATATAAATATATAAAACTCGAATATTTTAAAGGAAGACACTGTGAAAACATGTTGCACCGTTATCATTACACTTTGATGTCATTCTGTGCGTAAGGAATATCAATGAGATATTTCGTAAGGCCAAGAAGTTGTCGAAAGAAATATATTACTTCAAGATATCTCATATGTACCACTGTATGGCAGATCGTCCACCTCGAAATAACTAAGGTTTACAATTTAAAGGTTTCTTTCATTTGAATACAAAATTTTAAATCAAATTGCAGACAACTTTGTAGACGACTGCCGGTCAAAATTTTAAAGAAACTTTTAAGATAATTACGGATAGGTAACTTATTCGTTAGCTTAGGAACCAAATTTGGAGAGAAAAAAGCAAGCGCTGTCCGGGTTGCATAAGATCAAGGACAAGAATTAAAATTGCAACTCGTGAGTTCATTTTGTTTTTTTTTTTAATTAAACGGGAAATATTTTAATCTTTACGGTTAAGGAGTCAATATAATAAAACTACATATATATATTTTTATAGGTGATGAGGTGAAAAGAATCGTCTTAAGTCAACGGAATTAACGAGTCGTTGAGGATATTAAGGCAACTGCGATAGTAGCAGATGAGCGCTTCGGCTGCATGTAGTCGCCCCCTGTGGCGATCAACCAGAATCAGCGATCGGATGGCCGCTTTGTATCCTCGATTCGCATCTGATTTCTCCCACCGTTCGTGGCTACTGAAGTTTTAACCGATATCATTAATTGGAATCAGGCCATATGGTGAGCTCGTAATTTCATTTTTTGTACGAGTCGTTGCCGAGACGCCCTTTTTGGCTCTATCGCGATGACCATTACAGAGGAAAAGGAAGGAGCTCATATTTCGCTTTTCGAAGAAAAACGAACGCCCATTTACTCTGCGGAATTTCCGAGAAAAGTCCGCATCCCCAGAAAATGAACAAACGCGTTATCTTAGCTAATAAATCTGAGCAAGTAGGTGGAGATTGAGAGGAGGTTTGTCCTCAATTAAATATGTACGTTTCTGTTCAACAACCCGTTTGCCAAAAATGTGAAGTTACTTAACGACAAATATAAATAACCAATGGAAGAATACGATCGATATAATATTAACAGTCGTGAAGTTGCAAGTTTTTTTATCTATACCCTGTCTTAGTGATTGTTTTTTTTAAATGAACAAACGCGTTATCTTAGCAACGATTGCACTGAAACTCTCCTAAAAAAATACTACGCGGCGCGATCAAATGGACATCAACCTTATCGTTGGTTCATTAAAATGCGACCAGCGCACCTTATTTTAATGGCGAATTCCTTCCGAGATCCTCGCGTGGCTGATAAAGTTTGGAATAAAGAAAGTCAACGGATGCATTATCTCGAGTGTGCATTTCCTGTTTTTACATTCAGGGCCGAGTTCATCTTCCTACGCAGATTTCCTTTACGGGTTGCCAACACACTGCGCTCAAGGTGTGAGACCATAAACACGAGGGTAAAGACATTCTAAACGATAAGGATTTTCACTCCTTCGAGAATTCTAATGGGACGCTTAAGATGGCCTCTTTAGAAAGATGAATATTTCCGGAAGACTTAAATCGTTTTGTTGCTAAAACATATTCGGTTGTCTATTGTACGTCTTTCAATAAGGAAGACAGTCGAATGCCTCTAAGTAGAGATTCTTTAAACAGATTTCAATTAGCCGAAGAAGACATTTATATCCATTTAAATTCATATACTTACTTAAAATCTCACGTTCTACTTCAAACCAATGAATTACTATATTTTATTATTATAACTATAAGATAATAGTACTTGAATTCTTTCTTACGGCTCAAGTTTTCAGAATATAGTAAAATCTCGATAATATGAAATCGGTTTATATAATACATTACCGAAGCGACAGGAGATACACAGAGAAAAAAGAGCCCATGGATATTCTTCTTATGTAAATGCCATTATCGCATGAAGAATTAAGCGTTCATTCAGAGTCTTCTCAATGTCTCTTGCCATTTCTTACTTATTTAAATAAGTACGAGGAGGCTACGAATTGAAAAACGCTGTAAGCGATTACGTAAGAAGTTGAGCATTAATGCGGTTGCGCACCGAACTAATGTACTCTTTACTACGTAAATTATAACATGAACTGATATCAATACCATTATTTTCTTCTTCTCCCTCTTGGATTCTATAATCTGGTAAAGGATCCTGCGCTTATAACTTAAATAGTCGAATTTCAATCTTGAACCGACGCATCTAGTCTAAAAAACATCCAAATTTCCCCAAACCTCTTAAATAAAAGAATTAAAAATAAAACAGATTTATTTTAGAAGGACGAGACTATCTTTCATTTTCTATTTAACTAATGTGCTAAAAGTTTAAAGAGGTCAAAATATTCATCAACAAAAACATTCTAGATAAACTGCATCGTTCGACAATTTACGACTAAAACTAATGAGGCGAAAAGAAAGTTAACGTATGATTTCTCCAAAAAAATGTCTACTAAATGTTGATTTACTTTGAACCCACCCTTATCTAATTCGTCATAAGCCCTTCCGACCCTTCCAGGGAGAAAAAACCTTTGCCATGGATACCATACGGATGATCTTAAACGCGATACAGTCTCATGTTTTCCGACACGGCTCAATCAGCACTCCCGGCAGTGCCTTATTAGGATCGCGGTTGATGCTTCCTCTCTTGAGGGAAAAAAAAGAGAAGCGATACACACGCGTCGCTCTTCGCTAAGCTTGGCACGCACGTCCCTATTGCGTCCGATCTTCTTTTGTCGCCGGCGCTTGTTTTATAAAAACTGGGCAGTAGTAGTAACGACCGTACGAGGGTTTTTCCCCCATTCGTTCCCCTTACCTGCCCTTCAGTATGTATATTTTTCTCTCTATTCCTTTTACTAAAAGAGGGGCGGAGATCGCTTCCTGTTTGGGGCGTGTCTTATGGAGTAGTATGTTGTTGTTGCACGCTTGTTCTTCTGTTCTCCTGTTCTCCGGTGCCCTCCGAGAGGGAGAGAGAGCGAGGGTGGTGCCCTCTTTCTTTGTCGACGAATATCGGCCGAAGCAAATGAAATATAGGGGGGGGGGGGGGGAGTGCGTATCCGGCCCACGATATAAAGAGAATCGCGCCCACCTGTTCGGCGGTGCGTTGAGCGATTCCTCCCATTGCTCGGAAACCTGTCGTTGCTAGGGCGATGAGATTATCGGAATGGGCAAAGTGGATACGTAACCTTGTTGGAAAAGTTAAATCCTACACTCTGTACTAAAATTTAATTCGAGATTCAACCAAATGAAAAATCAGCAAAGGGGTATATTGGATTCGTAAATCGTTTCTCAATTGCTAAAATCGTGCGCATATAACGTGTTTATATAACGTAAACGCATGCTGAGTTGTCACCCGGCAGCTTGTAATAGTGGTGAGGGTTTTACCCTTCGGCTCACATAATTATGATTACGGCATTGTTTACGGGGGAAAATGAAAATTATACTACCGAGTTTGGGATACTCGCCTTAAAAAGAGGGACATAAAAAAGAAATACTGTGATGATACGAAATTCTTACGAGCCATTATTTTCTCGCTGGTGTCAAATAATATCGATGTCGACAGATATAACTACCGTTTAAACGAATGAGAAAGGCGAGAGAAAAACTTTCATTCATTTGTGAGACAATCCAAGTATTTTTTCCGATTTATTGACATTTAAATGCAATGTGTCTGAATCGGTAAAAGTAAATAATATACCGTGGAAATTGAGTAAACCGATAATTATGCTGCAGAGAAAACACAAAGACAAATCCTTCGAAAAATATTTTTACAAAACGGTAAAATAAATTTAATTTCCTATAACATTCAGCAATAAATTCTTAAATGTTTGTAATTCCATTTTGATGAAAAATAAAGATGGTAGTACACATCTGCTTCATCGAGAATTATATCTTGCCATTTATGTTTCTAAATATACCAATTCCGAAAGATTCATCGTTTTTTTATTTTCTGAGCTCTGAGCAGCAAATATAAACGGAAACATAACATCGCTTAAAACTCACAACACGTAAACCACCACTTTCGTCATTTTTATGATCGATAACGATATTTATACCAAATTTTATCTCATACATATTTTTCACCTGTTTCCCCATTTCCCATCATACATATTTCGTTAAACTGTAATTTTAAAGCTCACCCGAGGGTCGAATAACATTATATGCATTATGAAATAAAATGATTCGGATCCAAATAACTCGTTTTAGGATCGAAATAACGCGGTCGGAGGTACCCAAGGTATTATTTTCGTCCCACGTCCTAAGCGGACAAAAAATACGTATTTGGTGGCGTCTCGGTACATTAAACATCTCAATTTGAAAAAACTTAAGGCGCTTTTCACAGTTCGGATTGTAATCGCGCCATCGTCCGAACAAAGACGTAAGCGAGATATTTCGCTCAGGGCACAAGAACGGATGGTCGGCGTTGGGCGGCAAAACCAAACTTGGGGGACGAAGGTGGGCGAATGTGAAGTTATGTTAATGCCAATGGAAGGCAGAACACCTGCTATTCCAGGAAAGAAGATGTGAGCGTGGTGATTTTGAACTTAGGAGAGGATATGAAAAAAAAGTAGTTTTTTTGTTTGGACTAAGAATGTCGGTTTTCTGACGTCATCCTTCCCTCGCTTGATTTTTCTGGATGGTTGCATCATCCTCGAAATATGGTTGCGTATTTTATCATACAGGAGCGTCGATTTTAATGAAATCTGTGAATGACGGCATGCCTGCATAAATAACTGAAGCATAATCGAATTTCGAGAATGAAGCTTGTTATTTCACGAAGAATCTTCCAGAATTGAGTATTTATAGCTTTGGGTGTTAAAACAATTCATGGATGTGCCGTAAATCGCAGCAGTTAATAAAAATATTGCAAAAAGTAAATACTTCGACTACATTCAAAAAGTTGATATGGTATTCAGCCATCCGAATATTTTGGTTATTATCATTATAAATTCCTATAAATCTTCCTTAAAGTCCGTATTAGTCTGACAAGATATTAAAAACCCTACAAAATGGTAATGTATTTTCTATGCCTTTAACAATATTTTGTTCGACTTATCGCACTATACAATTTGTATATAGGGTTTAGCTATATGAAAGATAGTATGCAATGAACTGAACAAGACCAGACCTCCACTAAGTTCATATAGACTGGTGCAGTTGCACGAAAAGAATCATGAATGAATGCATGGTCGAGCTATACCTATGTCTTTCATACAGAAAATGAATCAAGTACTCGTAATGGCATGTAAGGTTAAGCGCATCACGTGAATACTTCAACTGCGTAACCTGTGGCAATTCACCGAGCTTTGATTCCAAACGTTTTCAAACTGTGTTCGGCGAAAGCCTTATTGGGTGCCGTGAGAGAATGAATTTGATTACAATTTTCCTTACACTCTCGAACCTCGTGGTTAGAGTTCCAGGAAAAAATATAAGTGTTCGGTGGCTCCAGAAAATTTAAAAACACCGAGTTGATTATAAAAACCTAAATTTAACAAGTTCGCGTAGTACTTGGTTATATACGATAAATATTATAAGAGTCACAGGAAATTATACAAGTCTAGAAACTTCGAAAAATAATAGGTCTCCAAATTAGATTTCCAATTCTTTAATTCCTAATTATTAGCAGATAGAAAAAATGAAATATTGACAAGGATCATCTGTCGCGCCCATTAAAATCGCTCTTTTTATTCATAAATTTGCATCGTCTTTTTGGTTATACATATACCAAGGATAATTGTCGATAAAAATTAATGTTCAAATAAATTTTTTAAAGAGATCTAAACTACAAAAAAATTTTGCTAAAAAGCTACCAATACAAAAATCCTAGTCGAAAACTTGGTAAAAATAAAAAGTTATCCCAAATTGAAGAACAATTATCACAATTATCTCCAATAGCCACAGCAAGGTCATGGAAAATCAGATGCGCATTTCAGTGTTGTGATTCTAAAGAATTTACTTTAGGCGAATTAGCACTGAAGACGGCTGCTTTGTAGCCTAAATGTGCATCTGGTTTTTCATAATCTTGTTGCCACCTGAGATAAGTACTTTTTACTGCCATAAGACCAGCTCGATAATTCTCTGTTGAATTACCCAACCTATGTCTCCAAGTTTTAGTCGTATTTTTTAAAGCATGTCGATTTTACTGGATACGCCTTCCCGACTTATGACGACCTCACATAGCTTTAACGTGGTCAATGTTCACAATAACAACAATTTGAAAATTACCGTGGCGCAAATACTAATAAATGCCATATAAGAACACTTCTTCTATTGGCTCTCTTTCTTTTAACTCCCTCTACTGAAAACCAGAGAGATAAATCATGATATATTATACCGTTACGTTTTGTAAAGACATTCTTGCAATTAAATTTGATTAATGTATTTATTTTATGAAGCGACTTTTACGCAGATTCGAAAGTCATTCTAGATTTCGCCGCAACCTCCGCGATGACCCTCAAAACGAACCAGATTTTCAAGTACAGGGATCAAGGACACAAAAGAATCTAATTTCCAAGACGGTATTGCTTTGAAACACCCCGGGTTGCTACGCGGGCATTATATATCCAGATGCGTATCTTGTAAATTAGTGCGTGGATGGCTGCACCTGTGGGAGGAGGTGGGATGTTGCGCGGGCGAGCGCGGTGGTCACCATGGCAACGGGGGCGTGAAGTTTAAGAGGGCAGAGGGCGCATGCCTGCGGTGTTATTTTTTTATTTTGTGGACGAGAATGATTCCATTCATGGGAGTGGATGATTTCGATCTTATCTTCGTATTTAACCTATACGGCATCTTTTCTTTCTTCAGATCATAAATTTAAAGGATGTATCGAAAACTAAGCATCCGAAAGAAAAAGTATTTAAAATTATAACAAAGAAAATGATCGTAAATGAGATAATTAATAATGAGTTAATAATCAATCAGAAAATTTTAATTTGAGACGATTTTAGTAATTTAAATGAACTAAGCAAGTATTCCTCTTGAAAAAATCACATGTAAGAAAATCACGTAATCTGAAATTTGCAGCTAATTATCAAACATATTAACAAGATTTGAGTTGATAAAGTAATATCTATATTTACAGGATGATTTATTTCCGTAAAAATCAATTATTTATCGAAGCTACAAGTTTGTATGAAAAAATTGATGGCTTTTACAAGTAATCATTTATAAAAACTAACATCTGGCAGCTTACTTTCCATTTTTTTCATATCAAGCGTTTTCCTGTATTCAGTCGGTTGCTATAATTATTTTTTTCCACTGCGTAATTCAGACTCATCTCTTAGTTCAACTTTGAGGTTGTTATAAGATAAGAATTTTAATTTCCTTAAAGCTGTTATAATTGCCATTGTAATCCTTATTTGAAGGATGTACAGGTACTGGCTAGTCCAAAATAATTCTGCGTCTGATTGGCTCGAGATATTAGCGGTATCTGAACACGAACTTGAAAGGAGATTGATAACAGATAATGTAGGAAGCCTTATAGACAAGATGTTTTCAACAAGATGTACGCGTGATCCTTGAGGGTACCTGCAGCGTTTCTAAAGGGGTACCTACGCGAAAATATTAAGGATTATAATTTTTCTACTTCCGCTTTCACGCATGGCTTCTGAGTAAAGGCTGCGATTATACCTATACAAATAACACTATAAAACCCCGTAGGGAGTTATTTTTTTAAACAAATATAGAAGAATTGAGTTAGTAAATTATTTCTTGTATCATGGCGAGTAAATTATTGAGATATTTGTCTTTTTTCACGCACGAAGCCGCAAACGGTCGTTAATTATATAAAAAATAGAAATGTATTACACCGATTTTTACTATTTATACAACAGTAATGTGTTTTAATACTAAAGTATTGTTCTTTGAACGTGCTAGGGAGTACGGGAGCATTTTAAAATGTCCAAAAGGGAGTGTCATACAAAAAGGTTGAAGACTCCTGCTGCGGGTATCTGTTGAGTTAATTATTTAATTAAAGCAGAAGTCACCCAAACTTTATCTTCGTTTTAATGAAAAGTAATGCGGCCAAATTATGTGCCCACTAAACAGCTGTAAACGTGCCTAGTTGAATAGTGAACTTAATATTTATTTAACTCCAACAAAATTCGTTGGCCCACCAAGGGAAATACATAAAATAAAAAACTCATCACAAATATTCACTTTTATAAGGAAAGAAAGAAAAAACGTAAGAAGTTTGCTTGACATCGGAACGCTTCTTAGCGGATTTATTTTTCGCGAGTGCGTGTGGATTTTTTTTAAACGCGTAGGAGGGCCATTTCTGAAATAAAAACAGCATTTCCTTATTTTCAGCGCGAGTAGAAAAAAACGAAGGAAACGCCAAACGATTCGCCCACTCAGGCGTCGATAAACGCAGAGTAGGATGATGGCGAAGTGGGTGTCTTGAATGACGATATTTCAGAATGATTTAGATACACGCTGACGGAAATGCTTTGGCAGTAGTATAGGGCGCGATCTAAAACGTACCTAGAAACCTTTTTTTATAGGCGATTAAAAAAATAAAATAAAACCCGGACTTAATGAACAAACTGCCATTGTTTCGAAGAAATAAAATCAAGACCCACATTCGCTTAACTCCGATCCTAAAACGCACACTCGACTAAACATTATGATGTTAAAACCAGGAGGAACCTAAAAAATAAACTGCTTTGAAAATGGACATGATGTAAAGTAGAAATTTCGTTTAATGGCCGGCAACTGAATTAGTTCCATAACTCACGAGGTCATTTTAAAATTCATTCCCAAATATCTCATTGCTTTAATAATATTTGTTGGAGGGAGATTTACTCCATCGCTAATTTTCTTATATAATATGACTGCAAGGGATGTAACTGCTTTCAATTAACTCAATCTTTATAATCTGGAAATTTTAAGTACAAAATCGCTGCCCGTAATTAATCTTCTCTGCCGGCTAATAAATTATTTACACAAGATGGTTTTATAGATAAGTGATGGATTCCGTGGCCGTGTAGCGTGCAAATGAAAGAAAATGACGGATTTTTTTATACAAGAGAAGGTAGAAATAACTCTCAAATAACACGTTTTTAACTTTTCGTAATAAATTTTCGCTGCTGGCCGAATGGTCATCTGCCAATAATATGCATTGTGTTCCAAAGTAATGCGACAGTTTAAATTTCAATTTAAATCCATTTTCGTGATTACCTTTATATTTAGGTTGATCGCCACCGCTCAACTGATTTTAAAATCTGTGAGTGGACGTACCAACAACGTCAAATGATCAATTGCGACATGGTGGTACTCCTCATACGTTTTAACGAATGAAGTCTGCCGCTATAACGTTTTATGATAAATGGATACAGTTTTTTGGGCTAATCTCATGATATTGTAGGCTATGGAAGCTCGCTTTTGAAATTCGAAAGATACTCTTCTTGAATGAAAAGACTGCGAAGGAGAAAAATTCTGAATTTGACCGGGACTCGAACCCGGGTCTCCCCGGAGAATTATTACTGGCTTGGTAGCTCAGTGGTTAGATCACCTACCCGGCAAGTGTGAGCTAACTTCCACCATTTTAACTCTTATTATTTAACACATGCCCTTCTTGCTTTTTCACGAGCGTTTTTGTTCTTATAACCAATTTTTATACTGATAACACGCTCTTTCATTGCAGGTTGCAAGGTATTTTGATGCAAAAAATCAATTATAATGAATAATGAAAATTGATTAAGTACCTACATTTACAACCACTTTACATGCTCACACATGTTATACCGCCATTAAAAAGTCAACAACGGAACGACAATTATGAGATCAAGAAATAATCAATAGTATACATTAAAGATTAAGTTTATACGCTGAACACCTTGTATCGCGTATATTACTCATTCATGTTTCGTGCACCGATAAGTTCACGGTTTATCATTACGAGCTCGTTGTGCGCCACATCAAAACGACCGTAAATACCTATCTCGAATTTTAAAATTGTAATTCATCTTCATGATTCAACCGCAATCCCTCGTGTTCTTAGCATAACCTTTTCGATTGAATCCTTCCTTTCATCCTATCTGAATGAAATGCTTATCCGTTTGAAGACCTGGTGAGTTCTACCCCAAGCCATAATTTCCGTCGCATCGCGAAGGTCGAGCCTGCAGAAATGGCTCTGCCATGGATCAAAAAAAAAAGTCTGCGAAACTCGTAAATTGCCAATAAACGCTGATATCTGCAGAGTGAATGGTGTAACGCGGGATAGACTGTTCCCTTTGTGTCTAATTGTAAGTTTCGCTTTTGAGAAAAATAAGTACGCAAAATAACGAAAGGAAAGATAAAGAACTGTTCCCTCCCACGCGACTAAAATCTCATCTCCTCTGCCTCGAAACGAACGTAGCATCAGCTGAGTTGGCAAAGTCAGAGAGAAAGAGAGAGAGAGAGAGATGCGTGACGAATCGACTGGGGGAACGAGTGACCTTGAACGGATGGAGGTCAAGGCACTTTCGAGAAAGAGAGATGAAGGGCACGTGACAGAGCAGCCAGGCATGGAGAGATAAAAAGAGTTTGTTGCCTTCTCCATTCAAGAAACCTCTCATTCTCTTGCTTTCTCTCTCCCTCTCTCTATGTATCCTTGCTTCTTTCTCTCTCTGTTGCCCTCTCTTCCAGGATGACTTATCTATCGTAACTCTACGCACGTTACTACGACTTCTTTCTTCCTCTATTTCACTCTTTTTCATGTATGTTTGTATGTACTCATTTTATATCTCTTCCACTCCCTCATTCTACTTCTTTTTGTCATCCTTGTTCCTTTATGTAAAACTCCCAGCCCTTCTCAAAATCTAAGTCTCTGCCCTTTTTCTTAAAAAAAAAAACCTTTGTATCGAACCATCTATCACTATTATAGAGGTAAATGATACTGTCACAAATAGACCCTTTAATATTAACGACGTAATCTAACCTACAATTATTTAATAATACGCTTAAGCATCTACGATACGCATTGAAGCTCCCCGCATATAAATTTATTCGCCACAATTTTGTGTATCTGTTATATATATGTATATAGGTATAAGTATATATATATATATATAATTATATATATATATAAAATTAACATTTATCACCGAATTATAATTTTGAACTTCCACTTTACAGAAGCACTTTAATAAATTTATAATCGTATCTCGTTAAATGATATCCATCAAGCAACAATTAAATACAATATTTTTCCTCTTCCAAGCTTTTTTTATGATCTGCGAGGTACAGATTTAAAATCTTTTTGAATAGAGAACAGCATTTACCACAAAAAAAAGTCCTCCAGACCGAATAATTACGACTCATAGTTTAGGAGATAAAAACTCAGGAAATTCGTCACCGTTTTGTAGTACATAAATTCCATAAAGAACGCCTTTGAAAAATCTCTGTGTATTCCATTTATGGAGTGTAGGTACTTTTCCTTCCTGTTGACCTATCTTCTTTCGTAATTCAGCACGATTTTTATATCACAAGACATAACAAGGTTAGATAGTTTCTGAGGCTATACACGGCATAACCTCTCCAACAAAGGGTCGAATCAATCAATCAATCCATCGATCGATCTCCCTCTTCTATTCTCTGTTCTTTTATTTGTTCATCTATCCCTTCTCTCTCATCTCCCTCTCTCTTCCTTCCTACTCCTTCGTCGCCTCCGCTTTCTCCAACCTTTCCCTCCATCTTCCCTTTCCCTTCCTCCTCTCCACATCAAACAAAAAAGAACCGATGGAACGAATCCGTTTTGGTAAAGTAGCGTAAATACCATTATTTTTTTATTACTAAACCAATCCCCAATATCTCCTAATAAAAGCCAGGGATAGAGAGAGAGAGAGAGAGAGAGAGAGAGAGAGAGAGAGAGAGAGAGAGAGAGTGACCACATCAGCTCTGTGGATCGATCAGCATCGATCAGATTATTTCATAACCGCCTCTTTTATTTTTTTTTGATAGGTCACGGCGAGAAAAACGCCCGTTCGAAATGTGTGTTGTTCTCTCGTGACGTAACTCCGCGCACGATTACGAAAAAATTGAAACGGGTGATGACGCTCAATATCGACGCCAGGACCTGTAACGGTGTTTTGTTTTACCCAAACGTCTTTCTTATACATCCTTGAAATTTTGTAAGTGTTACCTCACGATTTAAAGAAAATGTGTCCAACATCCAAGTTGTCTGATTCCATATGCAACTTTTATATGTATCTATAACAGTGGTCAGGGCCGGTCCGACGTAAGGGCGAGCAGGGCAGCTGCCCGGGGCGCCAATGTATTTGAGGCGCTAACCAGTCCATTTATCTATTCATTACTTGCAAGTGAAGAAATATTGGATACCAATTTATATCGCAGGACAGGCGGGAATCTAGAACAAATTCTCTTTACTTTTCATTATCAATTATTTTACGGAGGAATAAATAAATGAACAAGCTCTTTTAAAAGTATCTTAACAACAAGTTAGGAAAGTACTGCGAAACCAGATATTATAAGGCGATTTTTTTACAAGCCCCGCCCCTTTTGCCCCCCCCCCCATCCCCAGCAGCTGATCCCGGATCCATCAAATTATTGCCACATGTAGCTAGCTCTCTTATGTAGTAACTTATCCCGAAATTTTGGTTTCTCTAGATTGAACCGTTTCAGATATATCGTCTGCACAAGCGGACGGACTGACAGACAGACAAAGTGAATACAAAAGCGGATTTTTGTAAAAAAATTTACAGAAGGGGGCGCTGTAGCGGCTTTTCGTCCGGTCAGTGGTTCACAAAGATTTTGTAGGCGTGGAACCCTTTCAAAGATAAACAGAATTTCGCGACACTCCAGCCTTGATAAATGGTTTTTATATTTTTACATACGATTATTACGTCGTTGGGCGCATCCATTAGGTGGTACTACGCAATAATAAATTTATTACAGAAAAAATATTGTCAATCGAGACATCCAAATCGTTCATTTATTTACTAAAATTTACTAATAATAGGTATAAACTAGGGTCCTGAAAAAATTCGGAGTTCCATTTCATTTGGAATCGTTGCAGAAAATTTTATTAGAATCATTGAAGAACGATTCGTACTGATCGAATCGGTAGCTCATGTCATTCCGAAATCAAATCGCTTTCTTTGACAGCTGTCCTTTGAACAGTTTTGGGTCGGAGATAGGCTGACGAAGAATAATATTTTTTCCTGTGTACTTTTTAAGGTAATCGTGACTAAATTATTTCATCATCGAGGGGTAAAATTTGGCGCTTTCTCAAGGTCTGAAAAATTTTTTTGATCTTTTTATTGAGTAATAATGAAATTCGCATGATAACAATATCTTTATGTCTAACTCTCGAGTTTGTTTAGTGATTGCACAAGTATACTACTTTATTGTTTCACGTTTCACGTTTCAACGTCCATAGATATGGAAAATGAATCGCTCCTGAAATAGAAAACGGCCACCAAATTAGTTAATGCCTAATTACGATCCGCAAGACCACGGATTTTCAGATTAAATGCCTCTTCGTAAAATCGGGTGATAACTCGAGAAAAAGTTGGAAGTATAATAGGAAGACAAATATCAGACATACCAAGAACAACAAAAAGGTTGGAAAAAACAACGTAAAGCGGTGATACCTTACAGCCATTAACACGAACTGCCCTTTTATTTAACCTTCATGAGTTTTACGAGTTGGAAATCTTTCTGATATATCGTTAAGAGAGAGAGAGAGAGTAGCTCAAGGATCATGTCCGGATGTCTCTTCCTCTGAAGTGAGAGAAAGATCGCTTTGTCCCATCGTAGGTCACGACACAAGATCCAGACTGCGAAAAAATACCACGTTAAGCGTCTTAACGGAGAGGTTTTCTTCTCTCGTAGAGTGCGGACGAAAGCTGACGAGAAACGAGAACTTCAGCCGTTCTTCTACTTTCATGTCGCAACTTTTACATTTTTCTAAGGGAAAGGTAGGCAATCATAATGCAAATACGCGTCTCACTTATCGATTTTTTCAATATTAATGTCTTTCCATTCCATTTACGAAGAAATTTTTCATGGATGATTTGTCACGGTCGACCATCCTAAATCCGGAAAAAGTGGGATCTGGGACGTGCAAGGTCTTGGATTTTGCCGGATTATGGATGGTCATATCTACTTAGGGTTTGTCTTTAGCGGGGAGGGCAGTCTACCAGTGCCCCACACCTAAGGGGAGGGGAGGGGGCGTCTACGGGGCTTCACGCCTGAAGTTAACTTATTAACTACTCTCAGTGGAAAGATTTAAGGTGAGTGGTAGTGGAAAAATCGCTCTAAATGTACGCTATCGTGTTTCTGCGTGTGAAATAGAGGGGGTCTCGCAGATCCTGTATCTCTTCAAAGTATTTTACATCAAGCAGAAAATGGATATGCATGTAAAACATATAGCGCTACTGCTATTAAAAGTGATAATAGTACTCACTTAACACGATGACTCATTTCCACATCCAAAGTTGTATTTCCTGAGAAACTGTAGATATCATAGAAGTAGTGGAGTCGTCAGTTTCATCTTGGGGACTAGCAGATGGTCTTGGGAGATGTCTTGAGCAGATGAAGCGGATGCTGACTGGATTGTCAAGTTTCCCTGGGAAGCAATGACAAGACATGACATTTAAACTAACCGAGTTCTGGGTGTTTTATCGGGCTCTCCGATTTAAAAAAAATGTCGGAAAGCGGGCTATGCCGCGAAAACAAATTGCCGGATTCGGGAGGGCAGACTGAAGAGAAATACAAATTTTACGAAAGAAAATAGGTTAAATTACGTTTTTAAAAAATTTAAATCCTCTGATTTTCGCCACTTTTTCGGATAAATGGTTTTATTTGATATATAAAGAAAATGAGATATGTAATTCAGACGATTTCAATTACAAGTTTTAAGAATTAAAATTTTCTTTAAATAGATTTTACATGCATTTTTTTACGTTTTAGTTACTCTAATCACATAATATTTCCTAAAATGCGTAGTTTCATCTGTTTGTATTATTCCTTTCAATCGCCAATGTAGAAACTTTTATCTGATATTGCATTGGATTAGGACGAGTACCGAGACATCTGGTGGCGCCCGAGGGTATTTTAAGATCTTGCAAAAAATCCGTCCGTTTCCGGAAAACAAACTTCGTCACTTGTCATTTCCGTAAAGTTCCTTGAAATCGAGAGTTTCGTGTCCTCTTCGAAAAGTCATTCTTGCTCAATGTTTTGCGTTGGCACACGGACGCCTACGCCATCTACTTCCTTTGCCATCATTTTTTACTTACCCTTCTTGCTTTTTTTTAATGGTGGCGAAATAAACGATAGACGTTTAAATGTGTTTAAAATGATTGCTACATGGGAAATGCCCATACAATCGTTTAATGAAGTTCTACAGTACTTTATTTGGCTAATTAAAAGACGATATCAGCAGAATTCCAATACATTTAAGGTCATCGTGCACATCGCCTCCGTATTGTAAAAAAAACAAAGTAATTTTTTTGCCCTCCTGTGATATCTTTTCCGTTTCAAAACAGATATTTTTTTCCTCTCAATTTTAAAACTATGACGTGAACTTTTGCGAATTTCTAATTAGTTCGTCCGAACAAATAGCAATTGCTTTAAATTAAATTTCTCCGAAATTAAGATGGAATGGTGTTACGAACTTGACGCTTGAACATAATGAACAAAGTTTGCTCGCTGATATGTATTTATGCACCACAAGAATTCATAAAAAATCAAAAGTATCATATTTAAAATTTTAAATGTTAGCGGTAAAAAACAGTTGATAATATTATTTTTCAAAAAATCATTACTTTTAATAGCTTCAATCGCCGAATTTATTGCTCCAATAAGAAATTCGTTGTGAAATATCCCCACAATGAATCTCATATAACGCTCTATGGTAAATAATGTCTTAAATGGCTGGAAAAACACATTCATGCAGACATAGAAACTGTTGATTAGATATTAATGGCTAGCTGCGGCGGGTTTATTGCTACGCGCATAAAAGCAAGAACCAAGGGCTCCAAAATACAGAATTTAAAATATTTGTAGGCCTGTATTTAGATGAAAGAAAGGCATATAAAAGACGTTTCGTATTGTATGGAGCATTCGTACATTATTTTATAACAAATTATCAAAATTACTGTCAGAAATAATACATGTGATTGCTCGTATAGCCCCAGAATGGCTAAATACCTCAATGTTTGTTAGTTTAGTTTAAAAACTTTTCTTGTTGCGTTCCATCAGCACTGAGTGCCAGCATCGCAAAATTCGTAAACCTTGATAAAGAGGCCTTCGAGACGTCTCATTACTTCACCAAGAGAATACTACTGTGGTTATTTGTTTTCCCAGTGTAATCGCCTCCTCCTCCCTCTCTAGCGTTGGAAACACCATCGCGGTTATCCCCCTCACTCTCTGGAGTGAACACTTTCCCACGAACGAACACCCAGACGAGCCCAATAAGCTCAGCAAAAAAATACACGTCTCGCCTTTAAGGGTGGACGATTCAATTAATTAGATTCGCGTTTTTTTCTGCCCCTTCCGCGCATCCTTTTTAATTATCCTCTTAAGCGCATCCCCTCGCTGGCTCGATAGGGAAACCCTTCGACCAAATGACCTCCCGGCTGTAACGTGGCGGGGGAGGGACATGGACATGATTGTCGTCATCGAAACCGTGGAAGCGAAAGGCGAATTAAAATATCTGAATCCCGAAAAAGAACAAGAGTTGTTTGGAATACATAGTTTCCAAACGATTGTTTCACGATTTGACGAAGACAGCGTAAAAATCACCGAACTTATGACCACAACAATCAAACGAAATCTTACGTAAACAATTTTACAGAATTTTATAATATACGGTAGAAACTTTGTCATTATAACTTTTATGAAATGGAAATCCTCTCATGGACAAGCACCTAAAATCGGTAAGCGTATCGTTAATGAGACATGTACACACAAAATTCCATTAAGGAACTCGTATAAAAAGAATGTCTTAAATGGCCAGTCTGGACCAAAATTAAATTCGCTATAGACAAATTCTGCCTATGTTTTAAATATCGATGTTTATAAAAATCCATCGTTTTTTATAACAATCATATTACGAGTGGACATACGCGTGCGAAAGGACAGACTTTACCTTAATGAGGCTTTCATAAGTTTCAATTGATTAATTCCTAGCATTCTTTTTGAGCGACGATTTATATAAAAAATCTGATGTGGCCAACACATGACTTTCTCCATATTTGGGGTATAGATATTTAAATTATTATGAATAATATTACGAGGCAAAATTATTATTTCGTATCGTAAAAGAATACAGTCTTCCTTATTTCCGTAAATTACGTATATTTTGAATGTTTACAGAATTCACCGTTACATGGTGTTGGCGCTGTATACTGGTATTAAGATAAAGCGAAATATATCCGAAATGGATGGTTCTACGAAAATTAGTTTCAAACAAAACTTGGAAGAAATATTATTCTCTACAACTTTTGTCCTTACGAAGATTACCAATAACGATGTTTTTAAGGAGATATTAGACGGAAACCGAAAAACCAGTTATTTATAAATTACTCCTAAACAATAACTCCTATAGAAAATTGTTTCAAATGAAAACTGTAGGAAATTACATTCTCTATAACCTCTGTATAGAATTGTATATACAATAATGATGTTTTAACGAAGAAATATCGCAAAAACCGAATCGGGTTTCGAATAAACCTCGACTTCCGGTTATCCGTTATTGTCCAAAAACTAATTAGTTCTTTGTGCTCATGTTAAAGTGTTATATATGAAGTTTGGTAACGATATGGTATGTACTTTTTGAGTTAGAGCGCCCACAATAACACACACACACAGACATCATTCCGAAAATAGTCTAAACGTGTTCTAGGGACCTCAAAACATGTATTTCCGTTGAAATCTCGAAGTCGATTTTTTTCATGAATACAATACTTTCCCATTACTACGTATGGAGAAAGTAAAAATCGAAAGATTCAGGTATGACGGAACGTGTTTTACTTAAAAAATGCTCTATTTTCATTTATCATATATTCTTTAAAATTCCTTATCAGTTATAAATTACTCAACCAAATAGAAAAGACTTTTCAGGACAACGTTATTTTAATAGGTCTATACTGCGGACGTTAGACGGAACAAACAGACCGAAAGCGCATTGTTAGTTCCCAATGCCTCTTACGGTGGCTATGGGAAACAGAGCAGATGCGATAAGGTTATCGAAATCATTTCGCGGCGGGATATTTCGATTTTTGACATCATCGCTCTAATTGGCGAAACGGCTGTTCACGCTATGGCACTCCCTAAAGCGATGCTCCCGCATTATGAATCATCAATTTCTATCTTTGTTCTATTTTTTTGTTCCCTTTTTTTTGGGAGGGGCACTTAAAGAACATAGGGATGGGAGGAGCGAATCGGGTTTCACTTCACTTAAAATGCCCGACTAATTGTCTATTAGGATATAATGGTGTCCGCGGTTCTTTTATAAATTGGATTGCGTGAACGACGGAGTAATTTAATGAATGGTTTCTGTATACGGAAGCTGACAAAAGCTGAAGATTTAAATCTTTCGTGGATTATGTGTCGTAACACGAAGGAATTCCCGTAATAAATTTGAGTGGTTTTCTTTATTATTCAGAGGCCGGTTTTTATGTCATCATACGCTTCCATACAGAGATGGAGGAGTAATGAAGATGTCGCTCTAACTTATCAGCATCCGAGGTTTTCTCCTTATTATCTACTAATTGAACTAATTGTACCGTTTCCGACAAAGAGAAACACAATTGAAATTTTTCGTGAACTAATGTTAAGTCGGATGATCAAGCACATAAACCTGTTTATTTTTAAAAAGAAATTCACGTAATATTTTCGGAAGATATCAGCAATCTATTTAGAAATTTTGGTGACGAATCACGTCATCATGATATAATATAGGGAGGCGACGGCCATGACCTATCGAAGTATGTCATTCCAACATGTTTTCATGTGACCTTAGAAAACGTGGCTCCGAAGTTATGCCCAAACCTTAGTGCTATTGATCATTTCCATCTTACAAATAGACATTAGACAAATGCCAGCTTTGCTTTCAATAGGGAAAGAGTAATTTATCTTACTTTCAACATGGCAGACAAAATACAAAATCTATCAGGGTAACTGTGGTTGTGTGGAAGCCCATTTCCTTAAGGAGAAATGATGCAAACAAATTCAATTCATTGCTCATGTAGCGATGGCTTCGTAACGTAGATACCCAGAGCGGTGTTTCAAAATTAACAAATAAATAACTGAAATTTTTACAGCCTTTGCCTTAATTCGCCACACCCACGAACTCATTAGCTCTAGCTGTAATCAGTGAACCGTCGTGACTCTCATTTGAATTTGTCCTCTTTCTCCTTAAAAAAAAAAACAGGAATATACGGCTATTTTGGCTTCACAATTAAGCAACCTGTATCGGCATGGAATACACAGTGCCGATGATTACCATTTCTGGGAGCGAAACATTTAAGTTTTACGTAGCTCCGGGAACCGTTTGTTACGCCCTCGAGACGGTAACGATATATCTAGTCTAAGGACGATATTAAAAACATTTAAAAAACAAAATAAGCGACGAAATATCGCGCAGAGCAGGAAAGGTGAAATTCCTTCGGAGTTTCCCTTCCTCACACCCCTTCTCCCCCGAGACAGATAGACGGCGGAGAGATACACTCACCTTGACGTCCATTTCGTGGCCATATAAGGGCAAGTAAATTCCCTTCCCCCTCTCTCTCTCTTCTACCCATTTTCCCTCTTAAACCCTCCGTGTTTCTCTCCCCCTCCCAACCCCCCTCAATCGCCCCCTTATACGAAGGAACCGGCTAAGTAGTGGCAGTTGCAACACCGCGTCCGCGCATATGCAGCCGATTCCGACCTCGCGTCGTATCGCGCGCTATGCGGTCTGAAGAGCTTCCGAAGCGGTCTGGGAAATCCCCCCCCCCCTCCCCCCTTAACTATAAGTCGTTATCCCGCGGATCTGTTTCTTTCTCGCACCGTTTGTTTTTCGCGCCTCCTCGGTATTTTTTCCCCCTATCCATTCCGGTCGTTCCGGAGATTCCACGGTTTATAGAGCGAGATCGTGTTCTGAGGTATACGTTCGACGGTCGTCATTTTGTTGCGGCAGGTAAAATTTCTTTTTAGGAGGGCGATATTTCTCGTCCAATTTTAGCCCGAGGGTGATTAATGACCCAAGAAAGAGGTATTGGCTTTTTATTTGGATACCCATAATACACACGCTTTATTAAGATAGAGCGCAAAAAAAATAGGTTTACGAGTTTGGAAACGTTAATGTATAGGCGTCCGTGCGCAAGTCTTTCGGGTGATATTTATGTTTCGATTTAAAAAAACATATGCAGTTTTCATTCAGTCCGAGGTCATGTACCATTTACAGAAAATTTTTATTTTCGTACGTCCGCGAAGTTGTGGGATGTTTGAACCGAATTGAAGGGGAGAATTCCTCCGATTGAATCACAGCCAGCGACGTTTTCTATTAACCTAGTCGTGTGCATCTTCGTGCCCAAAATTTAGTCGAAAATATCGATTCAAATTTTTGTTAACCCGAATCGATAAATATATTTTTAAATGCCTCCTTGGTCGATTTATTTTTTCTGAAAAACGGTACACAGTACAGGTACTGCGATTCGATACTGGAAAGCGTAAAACGCCCACGTTACGAACAACTTCACGCATAATTATCCTGATGAATATTCAATGCCAAAAAATGTGTTAATTTTTAATCTAAAACCGCATCATTAAGCGCGCTCGTTACCTCGAACGCACGATAATAGCTCGATATTCATGCAAAACAAAGTGAACTTTCTTTCTCTGGGTTTGCGTTCACAATAAGAGTAATTATTCGCGAGCCAAGTCAAACATAAGTTAACTTGTGCATATATGGACCCAAACGACAAGGGTCCGCCGATCCTTAGCAACGAGCACGAAAATCTCACCATCTGATCGCTAAAGCGGCGAAAAAATGAGAAGAATAATTACACATGCCATACATCGCACATCTCGATTAACCCCTTTAGCGGCCATTGACTCCCCTTAAAGACAAACATTCATTCCGACGTGCTGTTTTAGCGAGCAAGGAACGGCTCTTTTTTTAACTGGCCTTTCTCTGCGCTGCTGGAATCTGATCATCGAAAATTAAAAAAATATATATTCTCAAATCTTCCGAGTGCATCTTCAAAAGGCTTCCTACCGCCAACCGCCTCGTCGACCACCTCTCCTTCTCGTTTCCTCCGTGCTTGCGCCTCTCTCTCTCTCTCTCTATACACACACACACACAGGAAAAATTTCTATAACTTTACGGATAAATAAGGAAAGAACAAAATATATACGAAATCAGTTTCGTTACGGCGGATTTTTTCCTTGAATGCATTTTGTAGCAAGCACCACAGCATTACATCGCAATTCAGCACTGTTGATGGTACCTATAGATATTGAAATCATACTTATGTAAAGTTTTTTGTTATCGAAAGGAAAAGTTAATTACGAGTTCATATTTCTCTTTCATTTTAAATGCGCAGCAGAGTTTTCAAACCATTACGATCTCAACCTTGCAATCACACCAGCCGCATATAAATAATTTACTAAAGCGTACAATAAAAAATTATATATTCGATAGGAATGGTCATTTGATTTTTGGCGAGTTATTTTTTGGGGAAAAGTTTTACTCCGGGAAGATGCCCTCAGCTACCTAATATGTGTACGCACGAGGAAAAATGAGCTTCTTTGTGGGTTAAGTTGATACCCTTAAGAGCTTTTCAGTAATCCTTTTATTTCCCATGAAGAAGGAAACGTGTACATGCGTCCCGTCGTCGAAGAATGGCCGGGTCTCGCCCTACAATGAGTTCCCATCAGCACAGGAGCAAAACTGTTACGCAAGGGAACCTTCCTCCTCTCTTTCACTCGATTGCCTCCTACTCCGCACGCGAAAGGACACTCGACTGCCTCGCCCCGGCCTGCTGCCATAAAGACGCCTAATTTGGACGTCACGGCGGCCAACATAACCCCTCATGGCGATCTCTCCAGTTATACGAACCCGAGTCGACCTCGCGAAGGGTGAAAACCTATCTGGAGGGAGCGATCGGCGAAGCGAACGAGAAGAGAGCCGCAGTTTTCGATTTAGGTTGAGGAGAGATCTCTTTGAAAAAGAGAGGGAATAGAGCGATTCTCATAGCGGCGTAAAAAAGATGAGAGAGGAATTGCGTTGACCGAATCTCTTTTGAGGGAGGAATTTTAACTGCCCCTAGTGTCGGGTGCGCCTGTGATTTTAAGCCAGTTTCCATCATTTACACCATGGTTGTTGATCTGTTATTTAGTTATAATTATTTATAATAGTGAGTAAGTTGATAACACATTAGTTCGCAGCGGTTGCCGATGCAGCAATTGATGGCTAACCATTCTTAGCTACGTTATCCGATATTCAAAACTAATGTACTGCTGTTCGGTGAACCAGAATATGATCATATATCATATGAAGAAATCTATAAATTATCATTACCTACCTAATTTGCATACATTGTCTTATCTACAGTCTTACAGAATATTTTTGGCAATTGACATACTACGGAGCAAGATGATTTCATATAACAAACTACTGATAAACGAAATAATGATTTCACCTAAGTACTTGTTTACATTGCGTAAACTTTAGCCAATAGTTTGTGTATCAGCTTCATGTTTGAAGACGGATTTTTAGATTTATAAATATTCAGGTTCTACTTACGACATTTTTCATTAACCTATATTTAAATGGTCAACTTAATAAATAATACTTAAACTACAACACATTTATGTTACCGTTTTGTGGATAAATAAAATAAACCAATTTTTTTATATTTATAATAAAAATATTGCAATGTCCTTTTCTGTCTCCTCAGCGTCATATATTTTAAAACTAAATAGCATCTAACTGTAACACTTTTTGAAGAATGAAATATCACTGATATTTTGACTTAGTTTACATCTAGAGTACATGATACGAACCAACATTAAATTTTTGTGAAAGTCGCAATTATCGATTTGCAAGATTTCGTGCAAATAGTTTACACTATTTTTCATTCAAATACACTGTATATCCACTTACCTTACTTTTCCTGAGTTTGTAGCCAAACTGAAACTCCAGAATCATCATCTATCAAAGCAACTTCGGTAAAACCACCATTATTCGTCAAAAATAATTTCGCCGTCACTTTAAATAAACAAGGAATATATTTAAAAGTTACTTGGTGTTTTTTCTGAAAATTTTCATTTTAATAACTAGAAAGTACATACCCATAAATTTGAACGTGCATCTTGATATTTTGGCGCTGAAAGCTAAGGAGTAACTCATTTGTCATTTAAAAACGCGTCATCGAATGATTTGCGCGACACCTGTTTAATCAAACCAAAGAACTAAATGGTACAATTTTCAGAAATCTACGAATCTTTATCAAATACATTTAAATGACAGAGTCCAATACGGAGGCTGACAGTCCGATTCGTTTGCCATATCGACATTTTCAAACAAAAAAATCCGTCAGCATAACTGTCACTAGTGTTAATGATATTGTATTGAGTTATAGAATGAATGCTACACATTAAAAACAACTTCAGAGAAAGGTTAAAACTCCAAAAGATATTATACAAACGTTTACAATATATTCTTACCTATGGTGATAAAGTTTACTTGCAGAAGACATACTAGTAATAATTTTATCATCTAATGACTAGTTCAAATGGAGAGTATATGCTTCATTCAAATACAAGATTCTACTGCATGATAATGATCTCTTATTTTATTACAAACATATACAGTTTATTCTATATTTTTGTTGGCGACCCTGTAAATTCAATGATTGCAGGAAACAAACCAGATAAAATACGTAGCTCACATATCTGCAGTCCAGGCAGAGTTTAATAAACAAACCAGATAAAATACGTAGCTCATATATCTGCAGTCCAGGCAGAGTTTAATAAACTAGTTTGAGCATCCTGACTTCAATGGCAGTGATAACAGTCTTTATAAACAGGCATTATACGGACAATTTCATTTTTGGAAATCATTTTTTACAAGAAAATTTATTATGCCTAATTTACTTGAGAAAAAACCAATACTTCACAGGCACGGGCTGCAAAACAATCATCTCAGAAGGAATATTCTAAACCCATCTGGATTGTTTGGTCCCTTGATGATTCCTGTTAAGCCTACGAATGATGAATACATTTCATTTTACATAGATAAAAAAATCTTGACACATATGGAGTTGAATTTATACATGCATGTACAGTATCACACTGATTTACACAAAATGTTCAATAAGTTTCATAATAGATATTCAGTATACATGATTGTTCAAGCCACCCATTGAGCTAATAAAAATTTGAACTTCAGAACAGATATATACTTATATTAACAGACTTGACCTAGCACTTGATAGTTGAAGAGATTTCCACCATTAATACACCAAGTACAGGTTTTTCTCTTACATGATTTCCACCATTAATACACCAAGTACAGGTTTTTCTCTTACATGATTTTACGTAGTAAGGGTCAACGTAAATGACACTTAAGGTTACTTTTGAGATCTGCAAGTATTTTTTTTTATGGTCTCTCACGGTTTATTCAAACCATGCGTGCCAGAATCATCAGTTTGCTCGTACCCGAAATACTGAGTCACAATTTCTTCATGTTCTGTGCTCACAACCTTTTCCTCGCTTGTTTGCATCGGCTCCCTCCCTTCCATCAGCAAGTCGACCACTTCATCTTCGTCATCGTCATCTTCATCTTCATGGGTCAGCAGGTAGCCAACTGTCTCTTTGGTTGCGACCCTTATGTTCCCCGTGTCCTGACCCTCCTCGACGACGTTGCAAGCCTCATCGCTACGTTCGCTGGGACCTCCTCCTGCAGTCTTTTCCTCATCTCCCCCCTCGTTCCCCAGGTATCACTTGTCCCACAGACCGACTTCTCTCATTCGGGTCTGGAAGTACTTCTCAAGAGCGTTTGCGCATCGGTAATACTCGGTGTCGGGACTGTTGTAGAGACGACAGTTGGTGAAGATTCTCGTCATATCCGCAATGAAGAGACGCTTCCCGGCAGAGTAGTAGCGTGCCCTGAGTCTCTCTCCCATCGTCTTCAGATCTGAGGATTAGGTAGCAAAATGGACTTCAATGGCGGAACTTGATTTTTTCTATTTTTAATGAAATTTGTGACAGGAAAAGGAATGTAATGATACATATATGGACATAGTTGTCTTATTAAGGGAAAGGCAGTGACTATTAAGCCATCTGTTTCGCATTAGTATATATAAATTATATATATACTATATATATATACTATATATATATTATATACTATATATATATAATATATTTTATATACATATATATATATTATATAAAATTTCCTAGATAGAAAATAAGAATTTATATAATGTGCATATAATCATACTACATAATCTGTGATCCAATGACCCAAAAGAAATAGATGATAAAAATTTAAAGCTAGAAACACACAAATGAAGTACTGGTTTGATGTAACATATATGAGCATTTAATCACAATAAAAATCATTTCTTGGTTCAGTTTACAATTGGAAGCAGCATCAGGATGGCAGGAAAAAATATTAAACCTTGATTGATAGGAATTTATGTTTTCACATCTTATTGCTAACCATCAAAATGGTTGTATGAAGCTGTTATTGAGTTAATGAAATATAAACTAAGATTGCAATTTTTCAGAAAATTTTTCTGGTCAAATCATACTTAAAAGATTTTCAAAGATGATACTTAAGAAAGAGTTAACCTGGCAGAACATGTAAAAAACAAAGCATTACGGTTTAATATCCAAAACACTGATAGGCACAAAGCTGATCAAACCAATTCAGAAATAATTACAATGGTAAAAAATTTACATAAGATGTTTAGCCAGTAGTTCTTTTATTACAACACAGTGAATTTATAAAGTTATTAGAAATACAATCTTGTAAGAAGAATAATTAACTACATAGTTTTCACTAACACAGTATTAGAGCATTATTAAAATTTAAAAAATTATTTTTATTTTTTCCCTGAGAAATAATATCTATTATATTAATCTCATTGTTCATGCGTGTCCGCAAATAATAACCATGGAATCAAACAAAAAACTATAAAGCAATATCTATAAAGCAAAGTGTTTGTATGTATGTAATTCTATAAATCAGCAACTACAGCATGTAGAAATAAGAAGGTGCCATTTTAACCGGAATAAAGAGTTAAGTGGAGTAGTCAGGTTTTTAACCCGATTTGATTGACCTTTCTAATTTAAAAAATATTTTCTTTTTTCATTTTCTCCATTTGAATAACATAGTGATATTAGAAATATGGTACGAACTTAAGGCTTATGTTAGATAGTTCTACGTAAGAAAGAACAAAGTTTATTTTTATTGAAGACAGAATCTGAATCCTGATCGAATTAGTGTAAAAATGCATTTAGAACAAGAAAAAGACATGATTTTATCAGTTTTATTACAATAAGAAATATAAATTACCATGACAACACCCACTGTCGCCGAAGTTGAGAGTCCAATGCATTTATATGGGAAAAATTTTAACATAATCTCATTTTTCAATTTCTGTGCGATTTTGCTTTGTTTATATTGCAACCAAATATTTGTTAATTGTAATTTAACTATTAATAATAAACGGTTTTTAATGATATTTTCGTGTGGTGTGCAAACTGTTTTGAAAACTACCTAAGTAGTATATTTTCCACAAATTGTGATTTCCACACCTTTTAAGGTATTGTCACGAAACTTTGCGTAGGTATATAATTTTATCCTGCAGATAAAATAGGCTATATGGCGATTAAAAAATTTTGGGAGAGGGGGGACTTAATTAAAAAATTATTTACTTTTAAGTTTACACGTAATTTTTGATTTTTCAGAGTGCAAGTTTTTTTCCCCATTTATCAAAATACCTAAATATGGACCAATTTTCCTTGTTTTTGCTTTATTTGATGGTTAAAACTGCATACTATCGTATTCTTGTGATGTTTACATGTTACACGGTCAAAATTTACTAAATTCGTTGAAATTCAACAGGCACTTTCTCTAGTTATTAATAATACGATTTTTCCCATATTGTAATAAAATAGTAAAAGTTAACCCAAGTACTAGAATGGGTTTATGGGTTCTACTTAATGTTAACACATCGGGTTAGGTTTAAATGATTAGAGACTGATAACAATAAACAGCAAATTTTCTTAAACTAGATCTGGTTTTGCAATTCCGTGTTTGATTACAATAACCAGCTGATAACAATAACCAGTGATAATAATAAGCGGAGCCTACTGTACTTATTAAAAAATTTTCTATCATCTTTTTAAGAGGAAATTGCACTTTTAATATAAATTTGAACCAGATGCATAAAAATTTACAGATACAATACCAAGCAAAAAATTTCAATCATGAATTTGATCAACTTAAACTGATTACTAATCAGAATTCTCCAAAAGTCATAAAATGATTAAATAACAGAAAAAGATGTGAAAAAATACCACATAAATGAAAAAGAGAAATAAAACTGTCTAAGTAATAAGTTTTTAACATACCCATAGGGTATTTTATGTGGTCATAGTAATCAGGCACATCATTTTTGTCGACTGGTTTCAGGAACGGCCAGGCAGCACTGTGATTTTTTACCTGTTAGCAAGAGAAATATCTTTCTAAGAGAACTAAAATACTTCATTTTGTCAGATGACATTCAGAGCAATATCCCTTGCTTAGCGATACAGTGGGTTCTCATTATTCATGAGGGTTACATACCAGAATATCAAAACAGTGAATTTCTTCTCCATAAAAATACATATAAAGGGGATTATTTTCTGATTTACAACTAAAGTCAATCATGTGGTGGAATTTTCTCTCATAAGATTTCATGTAATAAGGAAGATTAGGTTTAAGTCGTTGCCAATGTGCCGTATCACATCCAAACTAAGAAAACAAGTCTGTTTACGGGCATCCCAGTCGTGAAAGAATTAATATACAGAACAGTACATACACTGAACATTGCCTAATCTTAATATACATGAAAATAACTTAAAAATACATAAATATGATTGGAAAACACACACAAATAACTCACATGCGCACATACAAGTAATATACACACATACATACGAAAAAGGGAAAAACAAATTAACACATACACAAAAATTATGACCATGATGATAAGGATAAATACATATATTGCATGATAAAACTAGCGAGAATTTTGGATATGATGTTCATGGCACAATTCCAAAACACGATGCTGATTTGTAATAACACAAAGAAGATGGTAAGATGATGTGTTAGTTCACTTCCTTACACTAGTTACAACGAATAAAAAAGTAAAAAATAATTACCAACATAGTATATTCATTATCAATAGCAAAAAATAAACAAAATAGGCCAGAAAATAAAATAAAATGAGTGTAATGAGGCGGCCACTAATGAACAACTAGCATGGGTGTCGGCAAGTAGTCCGAGTGATGAATAAGCGAAAGCCATGGATACCGAAACGCTGTTCCATAATACATGAATGATGACACCCTACTTAAGTGTTCTCCCAGGAACGCATCCTGAGTGCTAAATGGGATATTGCTATATATGTTTCCATGAATCCAAACAATCTTGTAACACCACAAAAATTTATTTACCTCACTAAAAAAATCTGATGTGGCCAACACATGGCTTCCTTCATAAAGAGCAATGAATATGATTGCTCTCGACATAAGCGTCCTCAGGCATAATTAACAGCGATTACACGGTGAATAATTCAAAAACATTTTCAATAGTCTATATTTAAAAAAAACAATAAGTAAAGAAAATTGTTAGCTGTTTCAATGGATAACAAAATATCTATGTGCAATTAAAATTACCCTTGGCAGCAGAAGCAACACTATCAACAATTAGAAAATTTTAAGATAGCAACTGAAACAATGGTATCACTTAGCAGTGCATTTAACATACATTTAGAAGAAAAATCAAAATATTTCGTCAAGTATCGGTTTCATGAAAAAATTTTTCTAATAAAACTTAGTAATCTACTATTATATATTTTGAAGTGTGTTTGTTCATGGAACTCCTAAACGGTAAAAGCTAGAATAACCAAATTTGGTACGATTCTTCCTTACATCCTAACTTAGTGAATGGTCAAGGTTTGGTCAACCGGGATTAATCAGTGCTGCCAATATAGGGGATTAACATTTTTCCATAAGATAACACGTACGAATTCATTTCTTGTCTTGCAAGGTATTCTTCCTTCAAGCATTAAAATATATAAATATGGACCGATTTTTTTTAGTTTTTGCTTTATTTGACGAATAAAACTCTATACTATCTTATTCCTGCAAAGTTTACATGTTACACGGTCGAAGTTTTCAGAAATACGCTATTTGTTTCGAAATTTTGTGCATTTTTCATACTCTTTCCGGGCGTTGCCAAGACAGCCATCATTCTTACCTCCGACTCAATTAGCTTCAATGAAGCTTACAAATAGACGAAAATTTAGCGTTAATCACTTTGCACTTTTGTTTAAGCAACGAAACGATCGATGTTTATGGATAGCAACATAAATAGATTATTCAGGATGCATTTATTGATGAAAGTAATTGAACCTTCTTTCGTCTACTGAATACTGGAATCTTGGATTTTTTGTAAGTATAATCATTATATTTTACATTATAACGTTTATTAACGTAAATAAGCTCACGTATCTGGTGTACATTTACCAGAGTCAGTGTTCAATCATGGACAACTGTACGTTGCTTTTTCACGAGTTTCTTGCTTACAAGACATAAAAGTAAATATTTCAGCGAGGCATAATTACACAAAAAATGAAGCTGGATTTGGCGAAAGTAATATGATAGGAAATAAAATTATCGTTATATTTGAATGCAATAGGCTCAGAAATGTATTGATAGAAGCAAATATGATTAATTGTTAAGAAAAGCTAATAGTAATTTTAAAGTATCTACTATATATTTTAAAGAGTTTGTATGTTGTGCTGTAGTAGCTTCACTAAATCCGTTGAAATTCAACAGGAAATTCTGCTAGTTACAAATATTTACGTAAACTGAGTTTTAAAGGGGATAGTTGGAAAAAAAGAAAAAAAGACGGAAACTAATCAGCTCGCCCCTGATGAAAATATTATATTTGAAATTTAGTAATGAAATGGCAAATATGTTTCGAGTTAAAGCACCCACAAAATTCCTATTGCATACACACTGACACACACAAGACATCATTGAGAAAATAGTCAAAACGACTCAGGGGACCTCAAAATGTGTATTTATGTTGAAATCTCGAAATCGATTTTTTTCATGAAAACAATACTTTTCCTACACTTCGTATGCAGAGAGTAAAAATGAAAAAACAGAGCAAAAATTCTTGGAAAGTTCATATTTATATTGGAGAATAAAACAAGCCTACCATGATAATTTCGTCAAAATTAAGTCTAAAAACACCACTGGCTATTTTTAGCTGAGGAAAACTTGCTCGAAAAACTGAAAAATTTACTCTATAAAATCCCATCACCGAGTATAAAATACCTGGTTAAGGATTGATTTCAGAGCTGATATCAGTCCTTCGCTGTCAGCAGGCTTGGAATCGGAAGTTGACGGAGACGGTGAGGGGGATGCTGCTGGTGGCTGCCATCCAGTCTTCTTGATCCCTGGGACGTTTTCAATTGATATTTTATTCCACCCTCCATTCACGCTTCCTGACTGCTCCTTAAAGCATGCCAATCCAGGATGGATTTTTTGGACCACCTTCTGTCTCCTTTCTACAAGCTTTCTTACAATCTGCAAAAGAAATTATCTTCTTTGACTGAAAGGTACGATTTGTTTTGCGATTGATAACAAGCTTTTGGAATAAAAAAATCAGTTTTGCTAATGCAGAAGTAATATCAAAATCCTTTTTCCTATTTTCTGAAGATCCCATAAGTTCAGTGTAACAGCATTTGAGATTAAAACAGATACTGAATTATTGAATGTACAATTGGAATATCAACAACACACAATTTACAGGGTCAATAATTAATAATAGATTGATGTGTCCAAAGCATGACTTTCTCCATACATAAGTTGTCAACTAAAATCAAATAAATACAGCGATAGGAACAGTTCAACTTACATGTTTCAGCGCTAGCTATTCAACTGTTGTCACTACCACGCATGGGAGCTGCTCACTAACCGTAAATTTCGAAGAAAATTGAATATCTCATGAAATATTCCTCATATGAAAATGTAGTTCAAACAACAGTTGTAAAAAAATAATATCTACAACTTTTATTTATATATATGTTAACAAAAATTCAGTTTTAAGTGAAATATTTAAGAAAAACTAAAATTTTACAAGAGTAAACCG
This sequence comes from Uropetala carovei, assembly GCA_036926305.1. Taxonomy (NCBI): domain Eukaryota; kingdom Metazoa; phylum Arthropoda; class Insecta; order Odonata; family Petaluridae; genus Uropetala; species Uropetala carovei. Next base: position 14,000,289 of record JAXCHB010000065.1, on the reverse strand, counting down.
CTACTTCCGATTGACCGATTGTTATCAAAATCTTTTCAAATCTTAAGAATCGCAAATATAGAATTTCATGCTGATCCAATGAATAGTTTTTGAGTTAGAGTGCATGCAAAATTTGTCACACACATACGGACACACACACAGACATCATCAAGAAAAACGTTGATCTCAAAATGTGTATTTCCGTTGAAATCTCGAATTCGATTTTTTTCATGAAAACAATACTTTCTCTATACCACGTATATGGAGAAAGTAAAAAAGTAGTGGTCATCAGGTGTAATACCGTGGGAATGAGTGCAGCATATTTTTAGTCTGCATCTTAAAATTATTTAGAATCATCATATAAACTCGGGAAAGAATGCCTAATTGAAAGAAAATTTATTTTCCTACCATTAATTTTTGACAATGCATCGAATCACTCAACAACAAATTTGTTTTTAACATGAAAATTACATGTTTTCAGAAGGGAAAATTTTATATCGTAAATAGCAACTGTACTGTTGCAGAATCAGTTAAATTAATTTAATGAATCATGTTAATCATATGTAGCCGCATGCTTATAATACTCTTATATTGGGACATGAAATTTTTCATATTATAATACTTTAATTATTCTTCTAATAATAATTGATGCGATATTTTGAAAGATCAATAATGAAAATTCATTTAATACTAATGACATAAAATCTGTTTACATCGTTGCTATCCATTTTATTCTATTCTTCAGATTAGTGCATTATTAATTGCTAGACTGATTTCTTCGAGAAAGGATTTGCTATTTAAAGTAGACTGAAAATTACCATAACGTGTTACGCCTGTAAATATCAAGGAATATACGTGCTTAGTGTCTTTCTTCATGGTTTTCATTACATAATTCATACATAATTTATATTTTTATTCTTCATTTTTGGTTTGTCTTTGTGGTTCTTTTGTCGGTTTTTGCTATTATTTCTTCATGTATCATCTCTCAACATACCAATTTTTGGACATGGACAACTTTATGTAGCTATATCCAGAGCAAAGTCATGTCCGAGTGTGAAAATACAAATAACTGGAAGTGCTAATAAACCAGAAAATAACATAATTAATAATATAGTTTATAATGAAGTGTTAAATTAATTTTAATTTAAATTTATTATTTTTGTTAATTTGTTGTTAAAAATTAACATACATTCCATATCAAATACATTTATTTAATTCATTTTCAAAACATATTTCCGTTATACTTATCTAAATCCAATACATGGTAGGAACAAAGTGACTGTAAGTGGGAGCGGGAGAATGTACCAAAGTAACAGAAGCTATACACTAAAGACCATCAGTAATACTGATTGGAGCATCATAGTATATGATATACTACTACTATATCTGAATGGGAAAACAGAACAGAAATGCGACACACTGAGCAAAAATATACATATTACAGTGAAATCTTGTTACAACGTACTTCACAATTATGTTTCAAATTAACGTACTTTTTTTGAATCCTTGTCAAATTTCCTGTATAATTATTTAAAAAAACATACTATAGTAAAACCTCTACCTTACAAACTCCCTTAGAATGAGGAACTCCATATAACGAAAATTATCACTGGTTCTGAAAAATTCCCTAATAAAACTATAAAGAAAACCTCTATATCACGAAATAAAAATTGCACCCTTTCCACTAAAAACAAACCTCCAGATAGCGAAAAAAAAGAATATCATATGCACCGCTGTAAAGCAGAAACCATTGCCACCTATGCGGGTGTTAATGCTGTTATTATGACCTCACCTGAATGATTTGAAGTGTAGTATTTGTTGTAATTTCAAGCATTTCAAGTGATAAGGTAGACAGGCAGGCCTTGTCTTTCACGGCATTATTTTTCGCATATTTTGATCTTTCGCAGTTCTGTATTTGCAACCAGTTTTGTCTTTCGTGAAGAAAAATCACAGAAAAGGCTACGAGAAATTTTTGTATGTGGAATGAATCACCTTTTCCTCGTGTTTTCTCTCATAGTCAGGCCTGAAAAAATATTGTTGTGTTATTCTAATATGCAAAACTATTTACATAAGTGCATTAATATAATATATATGCATAATAAAAAAAATTACATACACATGTATAGGGATCCCAGATTTTATAAACAAAAAACCGGGACGCCGAGACATGCACGACTATCTATATGCCAGGGGCATTATATTTTCGAGCGAGATAGTTTTTTTGAGACTTTTTAGGTGCATTTCGCTTACAGCGTAAGTGCCTATTATTGTCAGTTGGTCGGTCGGTCGGTCCGTCCGTCCGTCCATCCGTCCTCATGTTCGTTCTCGGCTTCTACCGAACGGATTTTCATGAAATTTGATATTAAGGACTTACAATCAAATATAATACGAAAATCGCAAAAATGAATCACGTACGCCAATCAGGGGTACCATTTTACTGGTGACATAAAATTAAATTTTCGTCATATCTCGTAAAGTATTGCTCATATCAAAATATTTTTCAAATAAAAGTTGTAGAACTGGTAAAGTAGAGTATTTCTTTCCCTATATATTTTTATCGTAGGAGTACCCGTTATCAAGAAAATCAAACCAGAATGTCTTAATTCGAGTTGAACTTGGAAAATTTCTTGCATGGTTACTTTGCATTGTTGCTAACATAAACAATCTCACAAACAAACGTTTAATTTCCTTACGTGTGCATGCAATATTTTTAAACAGGAAGAAAATGGATTATTTATGATGAAGAAAAGAACTTTAAAACGCTATTTCCCTTACGTACAGGTATATGATTTCTTTCTAACACTCCATTGCACGAAATGCGCCCATTTATGATACGTTGTACACTTTCCTGTTTAAGAAATATGCACTATATGCATATTTATTCTATTATTTATTTTATATATATATATTCTATAAATTATTTCCCTAGCTATTTAAAATGAATGAATGACTGGAGGCTTTTGCAGACACAGCATCCTTTTGTTTTTTTGTGCTGACATGATCAAATATATCTGCCTTCCCTCCGTGACCAACACTAAACACAGCTTGGCACAAGGAACACTCCACTTCTGAGGAATCATTACCAACACTACTTTCCTTTATGAATGGGAATTGCTCCTTTAAACTGTCAGTAAACACGCATTTTCTCTTTGGCATTTTTAATAAGTGTTAATTTTATATTAAAAATATAAAAATTAGAGAACGTTGAAAGTGGAACACCTAGAAAAAGACGTGAACAACGCAGTGCGGACAATGCACTCTGAAACAATGATTAAACGAAACTCAAATCCGTACGAGTATCTCGCAACAAAGTAGTACGGTGATGCTATGACGTTTTAAGGATCAAATATACTCGCGTTCGAACCGCTGTTGCCAGCTGTCAGGTGAAAATGTTCGAGAAACAATGTCTTCTTGAAAAAATCGGGACATTTGGCATCCCAAGTTGACTTTGTCGGGACACCGGGACACAGCTCTGTAAAATCTATAAATCCGGGACTGTCCCGGGAAAATCGGGACGAATGGGATCCCTACACATGTATTATATATACTTTTAAATATTTTTAGGATGCAATCCTCCAACACTTTTGTGCTCTTTCACATGTGAAAAGTTGCAAAATATAATTGGTATCACCATTCAGGAGCTTTCTTTCTTTTTGATGACAGGGAAGTCCTGAGGGGAAAAACTTAACCCTTAACTCTTGATCCTTCCTATTCAGTATAATTGGGATATTTGTTCAGGTTTGATGTAGTTCAAACACTTAAGCTTTATGTTTTATGCATCATTTATTATTGGTGAAGTTTTGCAGAGTTTTTCAAGAATGTAACATCCCAAGAAAGACGAGGCCTGCCGTATTTGGAAAATTAGCTCCTGCAAGTTAGACAACAACAGTTCATTTTTTTCTCGATTCTACTACGGAACTTAAATAAGATTTATTTTCTGATACCATTTTCGTGTTCTTTTACCTTGTCTAAGTATCTCTTTCTCTATTTTACTGCGATCACCAATACAGAGGACAAATGGTCCGTTCTTGCTGGGATGGGAACTAAACCCTCTATTTCCCATTGCCTTAATTACTTATCTTTCGTGATTTTGTCTTTCGCGGTGTTTTCAGGAACGTAACCCCTGCCTGTATGTATAAGTATGAAAATTTATTAAAAACACGTAATAAAATATAAATCTTTTTATAAATAAATTTCGATAGATAATATCTCATTAGTAGCTCATTGTGGTAAACGTTGAAGACCAACTGACCAACTTTTATTTAAATAAAGGACAAAAATATTTTTTCATTAATATTTTTTGTGCTATATTTTCATTTACTTTTATTTGGCTATTTATTGATATACTACTGTCTCTTATGTACATAGTATTAAAAATAGCAAAATTTGCCATTTAAATATTTTGAATACTGAAAAAGTAAATTTAGTATAAAGTCATTCAAGTTTTGATCAATAATAATGATATAGCTCAGTAGCCCAAAGATGCCCTACATCAGGGATGGCAAATACATGGCACACGATTTTACTTGGCACACGTAATCTTGTTATTTTCTATATAAAACATGAAGTTTCTTAGAGAAGGAGTAAGCTAGTGGCACGTGAACAAAAATTCTGATGATTCTATTTAATTCCTTGGCATGCGACACAAAAATCATTTGCCATCCCTGCCCTACATCATAAATTGCCACATCATATAGACTGTCTTTACTATGAAAATTGATCAACGTTACAGGAATGAAAAAATAATATATTGTTTTTTACCATAAAGTGAATTTTTTGGAAACATTCTTTAACTAAAATGTTCAAATAAATTATAACCAACAATAATATGCTAATATGCATATATGATGAATCTGAAAAAACCTCCATACAAAGAACCTCACAACAGAGTGCCAAAAATTAGGTGCCTTCAATTTCATTATAAAGAGGTTTTACAGTACAACTTTTCAATACTATGTATGAACTTCAGAGGTTTCCAAAAAAGATTTTTGTGGTTATAACGTATGCTTTCATCCATAAATGATTCAAGTATAACCAATTCTTCCTCATTCAAGTCATTTTACATCAATTTTGAAGGCATATTTTGTCTTTAGTACGAAAAGATCTGCAGAACTCCACCAAAACCCCAAAAGAAGCAATTTACTGGACTGAAAAATTTAGAACTGAGGGTCAGTAATTCATCTTGTATTTTCACAATAGCATTGAGATAAAATCTTAAGTTCTAGGAATTATCTCTCTTGTTAGACTCTCATTCTCGCTGGTTTAGGTTCGCATTGAACCTGCGAGAACGCTAACCTCCCAGTGAGATGAGATGCTTTCAGAGAAAATACTGTACTCCTTATGGATATTTCAATATACTGTACTTTCAGTATAAAGTATAAAAATTCATGCTCCATAGAGATATGTTGTACTGAGATTTTCATTGTACTTCATATAATCGATAATCAAAATTAATCCTATGATCATATAACAGTTGAGAAAGCAAACTGTGTTTTTCCACTATAAAAAATTTATCCTCAATGGTAAGCCCCTGGTTATTGATTCCAAAAAGAACTTACCGTATTCACCCGAATCCAAGACGACCCTGAATCTAAGACGACCCCCTATTTTGATGATTCCAAAACAGAAAAAAGCTCAAATTGACCTTCATGACTACAAAAATTATAAATCTTGTGAAATATTTATTTTCTCTTATACTTTTCTTGAATGTCATTGCCTTTTAACATTTTAAAATCATAAGATCACATCACAAATAGAACCATTCAGGTTTTCAAACAAATTAAATGGTAGCATTCATTTTAAGATAACATTAAAAATAAAGTAAATACATTGAAAGAATACACTCATTTCAGGACAACAAAAAAACATTTCAATCCAAGTGCTGCATAAAAACATTTTATTGTGTTAGTCATCATCACTGTCTATGCAACCTTCACTATTTTCCTCATGCTCACTATCTTTATCACTCTCAACTTCATCATCAGTCTCCCACAAAACATCATCCTCACTCCCATCCATGGCATTAGATAAGCAGCATTTCTTAAATCCTTTCACTATTACTTTTGCATTTATTTGTTGCCATGATGCCTTGATCCATTGGCAGAGCATTGCAACTTCAGGTTTCTTAAGATTTCCTTTTGGTGTTAAAGTGTGAGTTCCACTCTGTAACCACTCAGAATACAAAACCTTTAAATTATTTTTAAGACACTTATTGACAGCAACATCTAAACTTGAAGTTGTGATGTCATTCCTCCAGGTATTACAATAAGATCAATATTCATCGCACTCATTATGTTTTTAATTTCAGGAGATAAGTGTCCTTGAATGCATCCAGTGAAAGCATTGCTCTTTGTTTCAGTAAAGCTCCTGGCCGTCTATTCCACACCACATGTAACCAATCTCTCATTAGTTCTTTAGTCATCCACCCCTTTTCTTGACACCGATTATTCCACTTGGCAAATGTTTCTTAGGCATTGTTTTCCGCTTTAGAATCACATATGGTGGTAATTTAGTCCCATCTGCTAAAACCGCCAACATTACCGTGACTCGCATTTTTTCGTTGCCTGTAGTTTTAATTAGGACGGACTTCGCACCTTTTTCGTTCACAGTATAATTAGATGGCATGTAGAAGAAAACCGGAGTTTCATCGGCATTTCCTATTTGGCTCAAAAGGTAATTATTGGTTTTTCTAAGTCCAATTACGTATTTCTGGTAAGCGAGAAGTTTTTCTACATAGTCTTCTGACAATTTCTGACACAGCGAAGTTCGTCGCCGTAAAGAAAAATTATTTCGTCGCATCATTCTCACGCACCAACTTCTGCTGGCCTTGAATTCTTGCAATGATATATTAAGTCCTCTAGTAATTTCATTAGCTTTAAGTATAATACTTTCAGTCGAAACAGGCATACCGTTCTTCCTCATGGTGCGCACAAACTTGACTACTTCTTCTTCAATGCCATGAAATCGGCCTAATTTTGGACCACTGAGCGACTTCCTTGTGGCTTTGGCTTTTTCTAGTTCCTGTTTTGAGAGTTTCCATCGACGCACATTTGCCTCAGATACACCGAACTTTCTACTCGCATCACAGTTATTAGTTTTTTCGGCGTAATTTATCACGATCAGCTTAAAATTTGTATCTTAGCTCCGTCTAATTCCTTTGTTAACTTCCCCTTTGCACTCGTGCCACGTACTTCAACATGATCTGTCATTTTAACTTAAGGGTTGTGCATTTAAATGAAGAATGCACAACTCAAAATTACTGTCACACTTATTCTTAGTGAATCGCGGTGCGTCGTTTGAAAGGGGAATCCCAATGATTTCCGCTCTCATTTGTTTTGCATTGCGGTTGGCATTACGTGCAAGATGAAAGTACGTCATCTGTGTTATGATCGTCAACGATGATTATTAGTCTAAATAATTATTATTCCCGTCATGTTTTTCTTATTGTTATTACTATTTGTTTATTTCACTTCTTTATGTACGTACTTGAATTTGCTGTTGTGAATTGTTTACTCTAATATACCATTTGTTGTAAAAACCATTGATTAAATGCTTAAATATACTTCGTATTCGAATGTAAGACGACTCTTGATATTTACAACTGAAAATTTGGAAAAAAAGGTCGTCTTAGATTCAGGTGAATACGGTATATAAGGCTGAAAGTGTTTTTTCCATGCTAGGATTCTGGAATCATCATAATTAATCTAATTTCAATTAGATGCATAAAATTGTTTACTTTCAATATATTACTAAGACTGATGCATAATCATAAAAACTATTATAATATATCAGAAATAATAATTATAGAAAAGTGAATAGAAAATCCATTTAAGAGAGAACTTAATGAGAGAAATTAATGTTACTTATTTTTTTTGAGATTTTTCGTGTATATTAAAAAAGCACACATTCGGAAAGAAAAACTCTCCACCTGAGGCAATCAAAATTTCATCTTGCAGAGTTAAAAAGGTTTTCATATAAAAAATATGTACAGAATAGAAAGCTGCCGCTTCTAAATAAAGCGCTACCTGGTTGGAATATTTTCTTGCAAAAAATTAGGAAAGGGCCCCCAAAATAATGTTTGCATAGGACCCCCAAAATATATCACACCGGCCCTGTGTGTAGGTGACAAATCAACTTGTTCAAAATGGTGGGGAGAAAAGCAACAAGATGGAGGATGTAAAACTCACTTCCTTCTGCTTTCTTATGACTGCTGTGAATTCTGTATATACAATATTAGCCTGTAGTTCACAATGCATGAGTGTTGCAGCCTCATAATCTTTGATGAAGCCATAATAATGAGATCTTGATAGAGTGATCTCTTTGCTGAAGCCCTGTTTCTTGAAATAACCTGAAAAATAAATATAAAATTAATAACAACAAAATAAATTTTTAATTACTACAAATTAATCTCCAAAAGAAGACAATACAATGACCATAAGATTTTTGAAAATGGCCAGAGCATAAATTGAAACAATAGGCTAGTATGAATTTGTAATTTTCATGAAATGAGATGGTAAAGTTTCTAAATCTAGTGGAAATTAACTTTCTATGAAGAATATTTTTAGTAACCATTTATCTCAAAAGATATTAAATTAATTACATTTCATTCACAAAATATGATTAAACCGTTACCATAATAAGCAGTAATAATGCTGTGAAACTTTACCTATTGCAAAATCATCTGCAAAAGTTAGAAAATGAAAGATATTTTGCCGAATGTGATAATCCTTCAAGTGATTCATCAGATGTGTTCCATAGCCTTTTACTTGTTCATTGGAGATTACAGCACAGAAAACAATTTCTGTGAATCCTTGCGTGGGAAACATCCGAAAACATATTCCTCCAATTGGCCTATTGTCTTTGATTAAAGCAAGTGTTTTATGCTTCCTGCAATGGAGATGAAAGTAATTTCATTAATCAAAAAGCACGTCAAAATAAATAAAACTGGAAAGAAAATTGATATACTGTTCTCTCATCAAATATTATCAAAAATTCCTTTTATTTTGAATTGTTTACTAAATGAGATTTTTTGTGATTTTCAAAGGAATTTAAAAAATTCAAGACATTAATGAAAATTGAATTGATAACCAAAAACATTTAAACCTGCCACTGGCAACATATCACCATCAAGTACGCTTGCTTAGAAATATTAATATCGTTAATTTTATGATGTGATGCAAGTCAAAACATTCATTGTGCTTTTGAGCATACCTAAATGATTTTGTGCAGTAAGGGCCAAATGCCATACAAATGAAACATTATCACTGTTACTGAAATATAGCCATTACTTTATATTCAAACTATGTAGTTAAAATAATGACTGAAAGTTTAATACCTTTCTAATATTTTTGATCTGACCTTAGCTTATGAAACAAACTCACGGGTCGAAAACAAGTCGAGTTATGTATTCTCTAGGCATACGAGGTAGCTGATGGGAGAAAACATTTTGCAGTCCTATGAGCCACATCATGGTACGTTTGGAAACTGTTTGAGTCAAAGAATTTCCAACTACGTGAAACTCAATTTCTCCCCTAATCTCCTCTTGTTTGGCTGCTTCATCTCGTGCTGCATTTTCCGCAAATATTGCCTGAAAGGATAATATTTTGCATATTAACATTGCGAATAGAGCATACGATCAAACATGATTGTTTACAAAACAATGCTATACAGATGTTGGCCTTTATAACGCTAAACCATTAACTGATTAAACTCTCAACTTATGGATTATTAAATTCAAATTACTCCGCAGCTCATGACATCCCCTTTCTCAAAAATATTCGAGTAAAATGAGCACAAAAATGTAAAAGTATGAAAAATCTTATACATAACCAGCCAGTTTAGATCTGTTATCTTCTTGGCCATCCATGCGAGATATAGCAAATGAACAATTTTGAATCATTCATGCTTCCGTTGGGAATTTCTGGAAGAGGTTAAAAGTTGAAATTCTTTGCATGCTAAGGAGGTCACATCCTGCATTCCCCAGAAAAATTGGAAACCTCGGAAAGTGGCTCAGGTTCAATTCCAGGAATATTCCTCCTTTACATTAATATTTGAATGTGCAAATAAAAATTTCCATCTGCATTTAAAAATTGTTTGAATCAAAACATAAAATTTCTTTAGTTATGAAGGTTTAAGCTCAAAATTAGTGAAAAACTTAGATCTAAATAGGGAAAAGTGACAAATTTTCGCATTTTTAACAATGAAAAATATAACAGCTATGATTACCTCGTACATAATTGCCATAAATTAGATACCCAACTAGGTAATCGTTTTTCCAAAAAATCTATCTGCAAATTATTAAAATATAACACAACATAACTAAAGAAACAGTTCCAACTGATTATGACCATGAATATTAGGAATAATCAAATATGACCACACAGATTTCAGTCAATTTCTTAAACATTCATCTGCCTATTGACTCAAGCATTTCAGACAGGAAATGACTGACATTAATGTAAAATTAGGTTATAACAACATCCAAATGAAGAATACAGGCAGAAAAATGACTTTATTAAGGATGAAATTAAGACCAGTCCCTTCTAATGTTTAACTTTTTGTCATGTATGACATAAACAATGGTAGAATTAGAAAGTTTTAACAATGGGAATGCTAGTAACAGGAAAATTCATATCTGATTTTTAACAATGGGAACACCATGGGCTTCATTTTGTATCAACTGGAACAGCTTTCCCACCCAATCTGAGCACTGGACATAAGTAGATATTGGTTATATATTTTGTTAATGGAATATAAAGTTTCTGTAGAAGAATGCTAGGTTGAAAAAAACTGTATCAGCCTTACAAAAAAATATCACTGCATAAAACCTTTATGAAGAGAAGAAAGGGATGAAAAACTCCTATGCAGTTTGGAAAAAATAAAGAAAAAATGTGCACACATAAAAACCTAAAAATACATACAAACCAGTAAAAAATTATTCATTTTAAGAATATACAATAAAAGGTTAAAGGAAAAAAATAGAGAAATAACATGTGATGATAGATGAGGGTTAAAGGGGAATTTATATGTGAAAAATAGTGATAATAAGTGGAGGAGCCATCTTGTCTTGAGGTTGACCCATGATAATCGCTTGAAACATGGTCACTTTTTGCAAGATCACATTTAAATCTTACGCAGTTATTATGGGTACGGTGGAATTTAATCAGAAGTTCTTCAGAGAGATCTTGGTACACAACATCACAGTAATAGAAATTAGTAAGTATTAGGTGAAGTTTGACCCTATAATGATATAGGGACAGAGCTCTTACTGAATCTAATAAAGTATTACTTAATTTAGAGTATCCAAGACATTATTTACAGAAAAAATGTCACATTGTAGCATCCTTTTAATGAAAAGGTAAATAGGTATTTCTGTATAAAATTAGAGGAAATAAATATATTGCATGCAGTTTTTATTTTAAAATTAGTGTCTAAAGTACACGATTACTAGTTTATTTCATAAATTTAACTTTGAAAAATCAAACAAACACAATTCATACTGATTAAAAAACCAGCTAATCGTATTTATCCTCTTGTTTTTGAACCTGTTAGAGTCAGTCAAGATTGCAAACACATGGTTTAATAATTTTGGTGGCCATTTCTCACCTCTGGTCCCACCATCTTCTTGGTGTCAGTGATGACTGCAATTATGTCGGCAACCACACTCTCTGGAACATCTTCACCTTCCTCAACTTTCCTCCTCTTTGCTTCACTCTGTGGCACTATCTCACTGCTTGATTCTTTCTTCTCCACAGCAGCATTACTAAATGTATTGAAAAGCAACTTAAGCACTCAAATAATGCTATTACTTCATAAAGGATAATCCTCTTATAAGTGATAGATTGATAAGAGCATGTTTACATGGATTAGGGTAAGTAAGGATGAATCAGATAAGCTTTAGAAGTATCCTTCCATATGGTGGTCCAATGTCAAGCTAGTATTACCAACTAGTGTCAATCATTGGAACTTAACAACATTACTACGTGGAGGCCACATTACTACATGTTGTTTCAGAGCTGTACATATCAAAGCTGTTTTTAAGCTTATGGAAAATAATGTCTTTAAAATACTGATCATTCTCACTGGTAAGCTTTAATACAGTGGTATTCAAAGTGTGGTAGCAATATCCAAAGTGGTACCAGAAGGATTTGAAAGTGGTACAACCAGCAAAATCTTGGTATTATAGTTACCTCATTTTACCACAATCCTTTGTCTACTTTATCTTTCGCTTTCAATAAATTGCTTAAACGAACTATATGGTAACTGTACAGAGTATGGTTCCCTCTAAGCTGCGTGACTGTTCAGCAGTTTTTGATGTGCCGCTCACTAAATTTTTCAAGCGTGCACAACTGTGTTTATCTTAGGATATATCTGAACAGGGCCATGCCAACCTGGGCGCACATCCACACATAAGCATCATGTAGGCACGCATAGCGATATTCATTCTGCCCAATGATGAATAAAATTAGAGAGAACTATGGTACACAGTATGTGTACATTTTTCAACGCCGGCACGATGACCTGGTGTCATTCTTGGGCCACTTTCTTTTTCATGAAAAATATGATGGTACCGAGTAGTTGATGAAATTATCTGAATGTGCATGCAAAAAAAGTTTGAATGGCACTGCTTTAATACATTGTAGGTGTAAAATTTGGATAAGTCTGCCTTCATGGTTACCACAAATCAACTCCCTGAACTCACACAAGTTTCTGCCATCTTCACTGTTGTTACAGAATAACCAACTCATGAATACAGGCCGTTCCCAACTTACGACTCCAATGCATTCCTGAAAATCGCATCATAAGTTGAATATCAATTTCCCATAGACTTAAATGTTATAATTTGGGTTATATTCCAGGACATTGGAAAAAAATGTTCCAAGCCTTATTTATTTATTGGCAAGAATTCAGAGACCGCACAGAGTCAATTATACTGAATATCATAACAACAATAACAAGTAACAACAATAACAAGGACGAACGACCATACCCTCGGCAGGATTCGAACCTGCGACCCTAGCATTGGGAGCTAGACACGCTAACCACCCCTCTACCAAGGCTATAAATTAATAGTTTAAGAACCAATGAGTGTTATACATTGTATAATAAACATTTTACCTTTAAACCAACCTGTGGAAGAAAACAGTGCATTATCACTGGAACAATTTTTATGTCCTTTCTGTTGGAAGCATCAATTGTAACACTCAGAAAGTTGGATTTATCTAACTCTTCATATAACTCTCGAATACATATTGGTGTGATTACATTTAAAACTATAGCTTCACAGTTTGTTTGAGCAACACCAAATTTAGAAAGCACACATTTACGAATGACACTGATGTTGATTGATAATTATTTTCCGGGACAAAACAGTAAACCAGCTGGGATGCCGGGACAAGACCTAAAAATCGGGACAATCCTGATCAAACTGGGACGTATGGTAACCCTAGACACTCATGAACAGGTAGGCATCTTGATACTGTCTCATTAATTTTTGTCCTTTTTGTTTAAATTATATATTTGGTGAAAGCTTCAATAATAAATTAACAGGTACCTAAAAAATATCATCATAAACCAAAATATCTAAGGCCATCCATGAGTGAAATAACAATTCTCCTCTGCAAGCACACAGCATACTTATGATGGAAAGAACAACTATTGTAATTTGGTAAAAATGTTTTAACAAACCTATTTCCATCAGTTCTAAGATGTTTTTTCCCAAATCCAGGACTTAAGTTGACTGTTGTAAAACTCTCTTTTTCATTTGGGGTGACAGTCACTTTTTCAAACTCTCCAGGTTTACGTGAAGACGGAGAAGGAACTGGCAGCACAAAAAGAAAAAGACATAGTTAGAAAACATTAAAAATTCTTATAATTATAAAATTAAAACTGTTGCATGAGTAATATATTCAATAAAAGATGACTTGTAAATCAAGATTCAAACTTAATGGGATTAAATACAGATACGAGGTGCTACCCAAAAGTTCCCGAAAGTTGAATGTCGCGTGGGAACTGGTTGTAGTACGGACTAGTGGCGCTCAGTAGAACTGCATGTATCCTTTGTGAACCAGTGTGCGATGTGCACGCATTCTTTTGTTCTACGTGTTTTTATAACGTCGTGTTTGTGTCATTTTGCAATTTTTTTTTCGTTGAAATGGTGGACGTGAAGGAGCAGTGTGTGTGCATCAAGTTTTGCTTCAAACTTGGCAAGAGTGCGGCGGAAACTCACAAAATGCTTAAACAAGCATTTGGTGATGATGCTTTGGGTCAGACACAAACCTACGACTGGTTTAACCGGTTTAAAAATGGCCGAACGTCAGTTGATGATGACACACGTTCTGGACGACCTTCAACCAGCACAACGCCGGAAAATGTTGAAAAAGTATGTGAGGCTATCCTCGAGGACCATAGGCGAACGATCCATGACGTTTGCAACATTGTGGGACAGTCATATGGGACATGCCAGCGCATTTTGTCGGATGAACTCAACATGAGGCGGATTGCTGCATAAGCAACATCGGCTGGAGGTCTGCATGGAACCTCAGGAGCAGGTCAGAAATGACCCAGACTTCCTTTCTAAGGTCGTAACTGGTGACGAAAGTTGGGTTTATGGGTATGACCCTGAAACAAAACAGCAATCGTCCCAGTGGAAAAGTCCATCTTCACCCCAACCGAAGAAAGTGCGGCAAGTCAAAAGCAATGTTAAGTCAATGCTGATCTGCTTTTTCGACATTGACGGGATTATCCACAAGGAATTCGTCCCTCCAGGTCAGACCGTCAATGCGAAGTTCTACTGCGACGTCCTGAGGCGGCTTAGGGAGGACATGAGGCAAAAGCGGCCAGAGAAATGGCGCAGGAACAACTGGGTGCTCCATCACGACAATGTGCCTGCGTACACCACTCCGGCTGTGCAGCAGTTTTTGGCCTCCAAAAACATAGCGGCCGTCCCCCACCCCCCTTACTCGCCTGATTTAGCCCCCTGTGACTTCTTCCTCTTTCCCAAGATGAAAATCAAGTTGAAGGGGCGAAGATTTGACACTGTAGAGGAAATCCAGGCCGAATCGCAGGAGGTGCTGAAGATGCTGACACAAAAGGATTTCCATGACAGCTTCCGATTGTGGCAGAAACACATTGGCATCGTTGTGTACGCTCCCAAGGGGACTACTTTGAAGGGGACGATGGCGATTAGGACTTTGGACAAGTCAACTTTTTTTTCAGATACATTTCGGGAACTTTTGGGTAGCACCTCGTATACCATAAATTTATAATAATAAGCTGAATGCATACCATTGCGTAATATACCATATTCAACTGAATATAAGATGGCATTATTTCTAATTTAACCATTTGAACATCAAGTGATCTTTCATTAATGTATCATTTTTCAGTTATTGGAGCCAATAAGATGCAATTTTTTTCACAAAAAAAGTAGTACAACATACATCGCAGAAACTTTTCATAATTGTAAGCTTCTATTCCATATAATAATGTCACTGCTTATGTTACTATGTACTTATGAGCAGCGTAACTCTTAGTAACACCGCTTTTGCTGTTAGTAGAGGCAGTAGCTAAACATCTAATCTTTATATGTTCTACTGTTCACCAAATGGAAATATTGTTGAAGCTAGAAGAAGAGAAATGGAACAGGATAAAAAGAAAAGATTGAACGATCAGAACAAATGCAAAGCAAGGCATAAAGCTAATGAGTCACCAGAAGCAACAGTGAATTGACTGACAAACAAGAGATTTACAGATGCAAGAAAATGAGCAAATGAAAGTTCAATAAAATCTGAATAGTGATTATTGTAGATTAGATTATTTATTTTTACGTAACAAAATTCTTATAGAATTATTTAGCATGTTTAACGAATAAATCTTCATTAACATATATCTTTGCCAAACAACTTTTATATGTCCATGACTAATATTACTTTCTGGAACATTTGGTTGTGTATTTTTCATTAAATTTCTGTTTTAGTGCACAGGTGTCATTAATTTTAATTTAATTTAATATTTAATTCATGCATACCTGCCATATCTGATGGGCAATTATGACAGTATTCAATATAATAATTTAGAAATGTTGTTTACTTTGGTTGCTATGAAAATCAACAACAATAGGATTTCGAGGTCTAACAATGTAATTGGTAAGCAAGGGAATATCCGGTTAAAATGGCAAGATTTTTCCAAAATATGTGAATTAAACATTTAACATGCATGATTTCGAACTGTAGGCGGAAAAAGACGAACAGAATAAGAAATTTAATAATTTTTTCTTCAAAATGGTTCAGATCCGAAGATCACAGGTTTATTATTTCTAATTTTAATCCCAGAAAGAATGAAAGCCTGCATGTCGAAAAGCCAATTTTTGTGTGTAATTTTATGGGTAATGGAAATGTCTTCCTTAGAGTCAAACTCTGGACTTTTTTCGAAATTTTTTTCGCCATCACCTTAAAATGTGAATAGAGCGTCCCTGCCAAATTTTGAACATGAATCTTGATCCTTTATCAAGTTATTCGCATTTTTATAACGAGCAGGTGTAGCGTTACATCGGAAAAAGTATGTACCTACATAAAGATTGTGGAAACTATATGTATAATTTGTGACATTAACACATTCTGGATGGAAATCCTGCACGGCAAGCTCCCTGTTGGGAGAATAATACCATGAGGATGTTTGTTTTTCACGTAACAGGAGTCAGACACTTCTTCTAGGGGAAAAACAAACAACCCCGATTCCTCGATATCGAGCTCCTCATTATGTTTTAGGTGACTCAATATTTTTTCATCCTTGTCGAAGGAGCAGAGTTGGGGCCCTGACCCACTTTTAGACCCTTTGATCAGCTTTGGAGCCCCTAATCAGTTTTTGATGAAATTTTTGAATCCTCCACCCCAAATACCTTGTATTTCCAAAATTTTATCATATTAAAATAATTCCTTAACACTCCAAAAACTTTGATCATAGGAGAAAAATCACATTTTTGATCATCATCCAGAATGTGTTAAACCCAGTGCTGGCAAACGAAAAAAAATCGATTCGTTGCGTTTTTCGTTACGGCCAAAACAGCAATTTCGTTTTTCGTTACGATAAAATCTACATTTCATTTTTCGTTACGTTTAACGTTATAACGAAATAATTGCTTATGAGTACTTTTTATTTGATATTTATACCTCGTAAGTTTAAGTTTTTCATTTAGAATTATAGTTAAAAAAATTTTCTAAACATATGTTGCAGATAAGGAACATTTTTAAGTTTTTTAAGAGGTCGCAACAGATTTCGTTATTTTTGTGATCATGCATACAAATTAGGATTTTTATATCCAACATTTAATAATCAAGGTTAATTGTCTTAACCCACATTAAGTACAAAAATAATGTAATAATTATAATAAAATACTGCAATGCTCATGTTGCATCGTAGAATTTTTTATAAGTAACTCGGAAAGTACACCAGCTGTACCAATTCTAATTCTTGCAACAGACCTAAAATTTGACGAAAACAAAGAAAATTGTCAAAATTTCAAGTTTTCCTCTCTGCGGTTTATTTTTGATAGCTTTCTTCCTTCTCTTATACCCTATAAGAAATACACGTAAATCATCCATGGGTTTACAATATTGCATTTAATAACATTTTAGATATTAACAAAAGGATTGTTTTATTAAGTACATATATGAAAGAAGAGAAAGAGAAATGTGCATAGTTTGATAAAGTTTTAATCCACTGTTAATAACCATGAATATAGGTAATTTTTCAGGTAAAACAGAAAAATTTGGAAACTTTACCCAATGTGAGCAGGGCCGGTTTCAGGCATAAGTGACGTAGATGGTCGCTTACAGGTGCCACTTCAGAGGGGCGGCAAAATCAATATTTCGGATTTTGACATTTTCATTTTTTCCAAAGGTGTATTGCACAGAACTTCAAAACATCGTGAAAAACTATATTTTACGCCATGATAAGTCATTTACATTCAGGGTTGGTTCAAGGTGTAAGAGACGTAAACCTACCATTTACAGGTGTCACTTAAGGATGGCAAGACGAACATTTTAAAGTTTTACATTGTCTAAAAAACACGCTGATGCACTGTGAACTTTACTTAACCTCTTCAGAGGAATAAAAGGGGGATTTTAAAGGGGGGGTTTAAAAAGGGAGGTTTAAAAAGGGGGGTTAAAAAGAGGGGTTTCAAAAGGGGGATTTAAAAGGGAAAGTTTCAAAAGAGGGATTTAAAGGGGGGGTTTCAAAAGGGGGATTTAAAAGGGGGGTTTCAGAAGAGGGAGTTTAAAAAGGGGGTTTCAAGAGGGAGGGTTTCAAAGGGGAAGAGGTGGGATTTAAAAGGGAGAGTTTCAAAAGGGGGGTTTCAAAGGGGGGGTTTCAAAGGGGGGGTTTCAAAGGGGGGGTTTCGAAAGGGGGGGTTTCGAAAGGGGGGTCTCAAAAGGGGGGTTTCTAAGGGGGGGTTTCAAAGGGGGGTTTCAAAGGGGGGATTCAAGGGGGAGGGTTTCATGTGCTTTTAGGGTTTAAGCATTGTAATTTCAAATAACCTTCCCGCCCCAAATACAGCGAACCTTCAATACTAGAGATTTTGATTACTCAAGGGTTTGTCTCTTTGTGCAAAAGCGTGATCATAAAGTTGCAATATAAAAATATTCGGTAATATAATCATTACATAGTCATTTTGTTATAAGGTCAGTGAATGTTCTATTTTCTGAAAATATTCAGCTGAATATATTTTTGAAAAAACAAAACTCAGTAAAATAAGTTTATTTTCCTATTTTAATATATAATTAATATTATTTCATGCCTTTGATATCCAGAGGGGCAGAAAATGTTTACCTCGCTTACACACATTTTTAACCGATACCGGCCCTGAATGTGGGTATTCAATCGCTTCCGTAAGTAAATACCTATTCTAAATTTAAATCGATAAAAAGTTTATTCTGAAATTTTTATGGAATGCTTTCAATGGGATACAACTACGTTCGTCGAGGTTTTTTCTGTAAACTACTTAATTGCTGTAAAATTAATAACTATTAATAACTATTTGTTTAATAATTAGACCAGTACTAGCATAACCCACCTAATCCCGGGTTTAACTGGAAATCTATGAATTCGGCCGGTAGTGTTTGAATCATAAAAGCACTGATTGTGAGATCTTTCTCCAATAGCTTAAATAGTTAGACTGACGAACAAATGACACAGTTCAGGATCCAGGGATGGAGAGGATGAGACAGTAACTTGGAGAGCACCGTCCTCTAAAAGAGGAACTTGAGTACAACGAGTAAGTGGAAAACCCCAATCCTAACGAATATTGAAAACAATAGTTTGAAAGGACGATATACTGGGAGGGGGAACAGCGAATGTGAAAGCGGCACATATATTAAAGATCAATGCTTTATCTTCCTCGTTTCTTCTCTTATGCTTCCTGAAGGAATCCTTTCTTTCATAAATGTGGAAAAACCCAAAAGGACAATGGGTGGTGGGCGGGGTAGGGCTCCTTTCGCGACAAGGCGGTAGAAATGGCTCAGAGGGTGACAAAGGGTTTTAGGCCACTTTCGCTCATCCAGATGCCGTGTATGAATGTCCCTACAACCTTTATAGCCAGCTAGAGCAAGCAGTAACGAATCTGTTAACGAAATAACGAAATTAAACTTTTGGTTTTCGTTATGTTTTTCGTTACAGCTTTTTGAAAAATTTCGTTAACGTTTTTCGTTATGTTAACTCAAACTTATTTCGTTTTTTCGTTATTTCGTTACGTTACATGTAACATTTTCCAGCACTGGTTAAACCCATAACTAGATGAATTTTAATTTAAAATCCACGTAGCGACTTTTGAGTAAACCAACAAGAATAAATTACCCTTCATAATTTCAGTATATGGTTCATTTCTAGGCTTTTATTCCAGGTGCTGTCCTATAGATATGCAAAATTTCATCAGATTCTGTTGAACTTCTTTTTAGAAGCCACAAGGCCAAATGAGAAGTTATATTGGACCTTACACATGTAATCACATGTGATGCTACAAATGCAGTAGTATGTGATGCTACACATGAAATCATGTGTTTCACTTAGCTCTGAGACCGTTTACTGCAGTCCTATTTGATATGGACTCTGGGGCTTGGGATGAGAACACTCCAGAAGAATTACATCATGGCAGAATGCAAAAGGTCAAAGGCTTAGGAAAGGGAAGATCTCAAACAAACAGTAAACAGTCAATTATCTAGATCTAGGCCCAGGATCTCAGACCTGCTTTCACATTCAAGAAGCAATAAACATAACCCTGTAATGTTTTCCCATAATATTCTTCTTCAATTTGAGCATCTGCCTTTTGCGATCCATCTTGCTCAGTCATCTAACTAGAATGTTAGTAAGCTAAGGCGAGTAAAAGTTTTGTAATATGTAATAATATTTTCCATATTTTTGGTGTTTCTTTCTGCTAAAAAGCAAAAGCATTAAGCAATCCTCATTATTTTTCCTATAAAACGTTTACTATTTGAACATTTTATTACCAGTAGTTTACAAGATGTGCAATTTTTACAGAAAATGAACAAAAATACTTTAAATACCCAAAATAAATCCAGCATTTAAAGGTTAAATATACAAAATTATCTGTAGTAAATATCAGACGATCTTCATCAAAGCTTTGCAGGTCATATAAGTCCTTCAAATCATGCATAGGCAACAGACAGAATTGCAAAAAACCAATTTTTCTGACTCAGAACTACCGTATATACTCATGTATAACGCACCCTCGGGTATACTGCACATTCGTGTATAACACACACTCGTACTTCTTGCCAAAAAATCCAGACTTCTTATACCCCGTGCACAGCCCCATAACTAGATATTTTAGCACCTGGAGCAAAATACTAAATATGCGCCCTCTTCCCCTTCAACAAAGTATTTTCTCTAGTATATTTAGTTACTATTTGGAATTTTTGCACCCCTCGCTTAGTTGCACCCGGGGCAGGTGCCCCGCCCTAGTTACAGCACTGCCCGTGTACAATGGGCAGCCTTGATTTTTGTGGGGTATAAGAACAAAATTTTAGAATTATATCGTCATGTTAAGTATTAACTAGAGTACCATAAATAAATATGTTAAAGCATTAAATTATCGCCAGTTAACAATTTTAAAACAATTGAACTTGCCCATTCAATAAGCTCCACATTACGTCTTAGAGAGATAACATCAATAATGAAAGTGAATGAGTTCAGATGGCAGTTAATTCATACAGTAAGTTGGCCAAATTGATGCCACATAGAAAACCGCAGCACAACTGCTGACAATCATTTTAAACCAGAAAAAAGGGATCTATAAAATAGATAGTTTTGATTTATAGTGGATTTTGGTTCTCTCTTTCCTATCTCATTCTAAAACTGTTTAATAGAAAGAATAATGCAAAAATTTAACAAACGAACATGGAAACAGGAAATGCAACAGGTAAGATTAAGTTCATACACGTCATTCTATGGGTTTTAAATTAATTACATTGTTAATTGTACATACTAGAATCATTAACTAAATAAAATTAATTCAATTTGCCTATTTTACGTTTCTTTGTTTTCGATGCGTTTTGTGAGAAGTCTACCTGACGATTTGGCATCGAAAAAAATAATAATAATAGCAATTACCAATGCATTAAAATCACTGTCACAAGAATAAATCATTTTTATAAAATCAAAGCATCTAAAGTATTTATGGTTTAAATAAACAGTTAAACCTGAATTACCATAAATACCCGCGTATAATGCGCACTTTTTTCCTGATATTTTGGGGCTGAATAGCAGGGTGCGTGTTATACGAGGATACATATTTATTGTGGTATTTAAAAAAATTAATTGCGCAGATAAAGATAAGGTGGATTTAATATGCATATTGGCCATAATAAGCACGTTAAATTGAATTTGATTATATATGATACTAACTTTAATCTATGCAAATAAAATATATGGTGTGATTGAGGTCCTGCACTTAAAGAGGCCCCACGCTAAGAAATATTTATCGTACATATAAAGTACACGCATTTATGAAAAAATATCGGTGTCACAGAGAGAGATGTTGCTTTAGTTACTATAATTTACTATTAAAAATTTTTGACGCATAAGATGCCCAAGCGCACACTTTGCAACGGGCCCTGCAATTTTCCTAGCCCTCTCTGACGTCAGTTTTAATTCATTGTTTTATCATATCACAATGATACTTACAATTTAACGCATAATAATAATAATGAATTAAATGATAAATTTGTGACAGAGATGAAAATTTTAGAAAAAGCGGGTATATAAAAAAATTGCAGAATACGAGGCCGAAAATCTACCTGCACGTTATACGTGGGCGTGCATTATACACGGGTATTTATGGTAAATGCATATTTTTCTCTGCTGCGGCAGTGGCTGTTTGCACATGCGCTCTTTCAAATATAATTCGATATTTCGAAAACCATAGAACACTATTACTTCCTGATTGCAGCATCTGCAAATATTTTCGCATTTCTTCCGCATACTGCAACCATCTAAAACCAACAGAACACAATTTAGTTAGAGACTCAAAATTTCATTGTATTTACGAATTGTGTTTTGGTTTAAACTATTTCAAAACAATTATTGGACTTTTTTGGCCAAAAATCAAGGAGATATTCATTGACTGCAACCTTTAAAAGGAGTAACATACGAAAAATCGTTACTTTCGATTAGAAATTGCCAGAGATGTGACAGTTTTGGTTTTCTATCAGTGTTAAGGTGAGAAAAAACGTAGGGTTTTCAGTTATTATGCTATTTCAGTAATTTCCTAGTAGTTTAAAAATTCAGAACTATTAAAGAACAAATTTTCTTCTACGAATCACGAAAACTAAAATTAAAAACATGAAACTAGAGCAATAAATAATGATTTTGGTGGCACAGAGAGGGAGAATCTCCTATACCTACCATACTGCACGGAACTGGTGAAACGCACAATAGTGAAAAAGCTAAGGATTACATTCTGTTCTAATTAAAAGAAAGAAGCCAAATAACATCATCTTTATTCATAATCAACAAGTTAGGAAAGTGTACAGTGTATCACAAATGGGCACATTTCGTGCAGTGGAGTACTTGAAAGAAATGATATATTGTACCTAAGAGAAATAGCGTTTTAAAGTTTCCTTCATCATAAATAGTCCATTTTCTTCCTATTTAAAAATATTGTATGCACATACAAGGATATTACACATATTTTTGTGAGATTGTTTATGTTAGTAACAATAATGAAGTAACCATGGAAGAAATTTTCAACTCGAATTAAGACTTTCTTGTTCAATTTTCTTGATAACAGCTACTCCTTTGATAAAACTGTATATGAAAAGAAATACTCTACTAGTTCTACAAGTTTTATTTGAAAACTATTTTGATATGACCAATACTTTATGAGATATGATGGAAAGGTAATTTTTTGTCACCAGTAAAGTGATACCCCTGACTGGCTTATGTGATTCATTTACATGATTTTCTTTGACTGTAAGTACTTACAATCAAATTTCATAAAAATCCATTTGGTAGAAGCCGAGAATGAACGTGCGAACGGACGGACAGAATGAAGCTAATAGGCACTCATGCTGGAAGCGAAATGCACCTAATAAATGCTGGATGTAAAATGAGTCAATTACTGTCCGATGAATTGTTAGAAATATGGCTATGCACTATTTTGAAGAAACAAAGAAAGATTGTGATGAACGTTTATTTGGTACTTCTCATCAAAGAAGTGCCAAATTTCTAAGTTGAACGCAAACCTCAATGGGTAATCTCTCAATTTCAATTGTTTTTGTAATGACCAAGAAATCATTTTAATATCAACATCAATGGCTTGATGGAGAATAGATGCTATCATTTCATCTGGTATGACAAATGTAAAACAATCTTTCTGAAGTTTTAAGAGAAAAGTGATTGAAAATTACCTTAGGTATATCCTCAACATCAAGTGTGTTTGGTTTTTAAGGAGCGTAGCACCACAAACAAAATGGACAGATCAGAAGACAAAAATCTATGGAAAAGGGTAGAAGCAGCCGATGAATCTTGCAGGGACTAAAGAAATGAGCTGATCATACGGAATGTTTCCAAGTAGAAAAATTACAGTTATTACAAATAATCAAAAATAAATTTATTTCATTTGCACTGCTCCAGAGTATTTTTTGTGGGATGCCTAATATTCAGGTAACTATGGTAATCACACAAGGGTAAATACGCATTAACCTATAAGTTCAGCATTACCTTTAGCATCACTAACACCCTGTAAATGACTAGGAGGAGGCTGCTTGAAGTCTGGATCCCATATTGGAGAGTCAGGGCCATAAATCTCTTCTTCCAGGAGAGAAAGAAACCTTTAAAAAGTAAAAAGTATTAATTTCAGGATTTTCTTAAACAGTCATATTTGTGCGATTTGGATTAAATAATATTAATTGCAATACCCAGTGAAATGTGTAGGTTTTAATTTTATAAACACGAAGGCATATGCTACACTGCATGAGTTGACAAAGAGCAGGAGAAAATTAATGCCTTGACTGGGAATTGAACCTGGTTCTTCCACTTGCAGGGCAGATATTCTACCAATTAACTACCAAGTTTGCTCAGTCTCACACAGATTAGGATGACCAAATTCTGAGGAAAAAATGAGACATAACAGGAATGATATGCGACTTTTGGTCCTTTTGTCATTTATATGCTGTATGAACTAATTTTACATAGTTTGGTTTTCATTTTGTTCAAAAAGCAAGCAATAATTTTACACAAACAACATGTATATTGATGCATAATTGATCAGGTAATTAATCAGAACAAATATTATAGCACCATATTTAATAAAAATTAATGAAATAATAATGTCTCACAACAAAGTCAAATCCGATTTTAAAAGAAAGTTTCTTTTAGGAAACTGGGACATGGCACTGAAAACCTGGACATATAGTTAACTCACTATAGAGTTATTATGAACAATAAAAATGCAAATGAAAAAAATTTTATAGAAAAGAATAACATATAACGATATTGAGGAATGAGTATATTTTTTCCTCCTTAAATAGTGCTGCATTGAAGATGTAAATTGTGAAAAAATAATGTGCAGATATAAAATTTTACTGTTTTTATTTTAAAAAATTAGAAAAGATGTACAGTACAAAGTCCCAAATCCGGCTGTCCAAAATCTGGAATGATCCAAAATCTGGATATTT
This sequence comes from Uropetala carovei, assembly GCA_036926305.1. Taxonomy (NCBI): domain Eukaryota; kingdom Metazoa; phylum Arthropoda; class Insecta; order Odonata; family Petaluridae; genus Uropetala; species Uropetala carovei. The sequence goes on along the minus strand of JAXCHB010000065.1, from coordinate 13,975,123 downwards.
TTACAAAATTTTCCATTAAAAAAACCCAATTCTAATTTCCAAACAAATTCACTTGAATTCGGCATTGGATCTGTTTTGTGACTAACCTCTAAGGTCTGACAGACTTAGCAGCTTTGTTTGTGAGGAGAGAAAAATGTACACACAAAGGATAAATAGTCCAAACCCAAACAGGTGGATTTCGAATTGATGCTATAGTGAAAAATTTGCCTTACTCTAAAGCAGGGTTTGCCAAAGTGGGGTGTGCATACCCCTGAGAGTACTTTTAAAGGCACTAGGGGGTACTTGAATTTACGTAATGGCTGATCTAATGACACTGGACACTCCAAATCAACTTTTTTCACTTTGATGTTGTTACAGAATATGTTTTACAATAAATGTCTTCATTATGTGTGCACATAAACAATACAGTATATTTTGTCTCTAAAAACATTGAATCCATACATAACAGTAAACTGCAACCTTGTCAGTGAGGGTGGCGGCTTAAGTATTTTGTTTGCTCCTGTTGTCCAAGGGACAAATTTCTATTCCTCAGTTTGCATTTGTCAGATATAAAGGAACGTTTGGAAGAACTCATGGAACAATTACGATAATATTTTCCAGAAATGGACGATTCTAATAATTGTGTGCGCTATCCATTTGGTGTGGATTTTTTGATTCCACATCTAACAGGAAAAGAACAAAAAGGTCTCATGGATATTTCTACTGATGATAACTTGAAAATTAAATTCTCAAAGGTATCTTTGATTGCTTTATGAGAAAAATTATGAAATGAGTAAGGGAGTGGCTAAAAGAGCAATCAAAATATTCATTCCTTTCCCCCACAACGTGCATGTGCGAATCTGGACTTTTGCCTCTGAATTTAATTAAGGCAGAAATTGCATGTCGAACCTGACTTATGATTGAGGCTTCCTTCAATGGATGCAATGATTGATTCTTTATGTCATGCAAAACAGCCACATTCATCTCAATAAGTGTTATTAATTATATGTAAACTTGGTTATTTTTGAATAAGTCTATTTTGTGTAATATACGAGGTCCGACACAAAAATAACGAGACTGACCCTATAACTCGGGAACCAAGAGTGGGAGGGCAGAAACAAACAGACGACATTTGACCTTGAGCTATCCTCTCACAGTGGGACAAGTTTCATCCTGTTCACTTCACTCAGTAGCAGTGGACGAGTGTTTCAGTACAGACGTGTTTTTACACTCAGTCGGAAAATGTCGGATTCTAAAAGTGAGCAACGAGTTAACATCAAGTTTCTCGTTAAACTTAAGAAATCTGCTACAGAAACTTTTCAATTATTGACTGAGGCTTACGGTGAAGATTGTTTGTCTCGTGCATGTGTTTTTGAATGGCACAAACAATTTTCAGAAGGCAGAAATAGTGTGAAAGATGATGACTGCTCAGGTCATCCACGCACATCAGTTACCGATAACAACATTGAAAAAGTGAGAGATGTGATTCAAAAAGACCATAGGTTGGGTGTTCGAGCAATAGCTGAGATAGTTAATTTAGGCAGGGAAAGTGTTCGACGCATTTTAACGGAAACTGCACAAACGAGTGAGAAGGAAACGACCAGGATTATGGAGAAACGGGTGAATTTCGCACCAGGACAACATGCCAGCCCACAATGCTTTGTCTGCAAAGCAGTTTTTAGCCAATAAAAACATCACTGTGCTTGAGCACCCCCCCTATTCGCCAGACCTGGCTCCCTGCGACTTCTTCCTCTTACCAAAGATCAAGTCCGTGCTCAAAGGAACTCATTTTGTGTCGGTAGAAGAGGTGAAAGCAAAAACGACGGAGCTCCTGAACAGCCTTACAGAAACTGATCTGCAGCATTGCTTTGAACAGTGGCAGCATCGTATGCTGCTGTGTGTCATCTCATAAGGGAACTATTGTGAGGGCAATCACAGTAGATTTTCTTAATTATGCAAGTAAAAAGAGTTACAGCATCAATCTCTTCAATTAATTGATTGGGTTCTATGGGATATGTGGCCACAAAAGTTTGAGAAACTCTGCTCTAAAGAATAAAGAAGTTTACATACACTTGTAAATGCTTTAGACCATGGGTGAGCAAAGTGAGTTCTCCAAAAGGTTGCCCACCCCTGCTTTAGAGCTGTGGGGAATAACCTTTTTATTTTACTAGTAATGCTACTCAGTGTTACTTGAGTTTGGCTTTGTTCAGACATGCATAGCTTAATATGGTGTACCTATACAGTGACTTTTTTGTATGTGTGTCTGTATATAGACATTTCATGTGTATACTAGCTGCACATTCAGCTCTGAAAACAGAGGTTTGTTGGAGTATTATGGTAAGCAGACCCCCCTTCCCTGCATCCAATCCGCACCACTGCCCTCCCTGCACTGCTCCCACTATCTGCATGCTGTCCACATGACCTCCCAGCTTGCTACTGTGGACACGATCTGCGCATCTCCTTCCCCTCCACTTTCCCTCAAGCATGTCTTAGGGGAAGTGGAGGGGAACCTTTTTGTTTTTGGGTGTGACATACACCTTACTCAATTAATATATACAGTGTACTCTCGATTATCCGGGCTAATGATGGGGAGAAGAAGCACGAAAAATCGAAAAACATGGATAATTCAAAATTTTACTTTATTTTTCACATTCTCTCATATTACATGCTATTCAATCCGTTTTCGCACTTAACACAGTTTACTTTTCTTTTAGTAAATAATCCGTAATCTTAGCTTGTTTTGTTGACTCATTAACGTTTCTCCTCACAATCGCTCGGATTTTCCTTGCAGCTATAATATCACTGTATTGATAATTCTACTACCCTATGTAATCAAGTAAATTGTTCACGTACTGGAGTGCCAGGCTGTGACTCATGCACTCGGTGTTTCTTTCCTATTCGCTCTCAACCCAATTTTCTTGTGATTTTCTACCATCTCTTCTGGAGTATACACTTCCAAACGAGTACGACAGTGTGAGTGTATGACTTTCTAAGTGAACTACAATACAGTTGACTGATAAACGACTACAGAGGGGAAGGGAAATTTTCGTATGCGTGGGGAAAATGTAATCACAATGAAACAATTCGTAATATAATCGGCAGTAAAAGAGCATGATATCATTTTACGGTCACTTTACCTTAAAAAAAACTTTATGTAGGTACATTCTTTTTTACGCAATAAGTCTTCTTCGCATAAGTAAAGAAGCAAAAAGTATAACGCGACTCTGCATGCATTAATGCATGAATAGCGCAATGCACAATTTTCATAAATAAAAATTCGTGAGAAATATGGAAAAATTATGCATGGGTAACCCACAAAACGGATAATCTGCCCACGGATAATTGAGTGTGCACTGTAAGTCAATATAAATGATGAAGAAAATAAAGAAGGAAATAGGTCCACCAAAGAGATACCAGATATCTTACCAGAAGAGGTAAGATATGTAATCAGAAATATGAAGAATGGAAAAGCAACTGAAGTAGATGGTATCACAATAGAAGTGTTAAAAGCAACGGGTAACTATATAGAAAAGGCTCTCACCAAGATTTTTACATCATGCCTGAGGAGGAAGAAAACACCAGAAATGTGGAACCATGCAAGTATCATCCTTTTGCATTAGAAAGGTTCCAAAGAAGATTTGAGTAACTTCCCTACTACAGTAAACGTGAACCTTAAAACTCTTGACTTTGTACATGGTTTGGATATAACTATGATTTTTTTCTTTTGTTAATACCGTATATACTCGTGTATATGCCGACTCCATGTATAGTACGACCCCTGATTTTTTGGTGAACAAACCTGAGTTTTTCATATATCTCATTTATAGTACGACCGCAGTTTTCCACCAGGGTCGATATATTTCGTTTCGATAGCTCGATGGTTACGAGCGAGATATATCGAACGACCTTGATTTTCCACACCACCATAGAATAAATAGACCGTAAATGTCGTAAATAGTATTTCCTGTGAGTACACTAAAATTCGGATAAGTATCTTAATCCTAAAACATTTAATAAAAAGTGATATGAATCATGATTACACAAGATGAAATAAAATCGTTTCAATTCTAGTACGTCTGGATTACGTTCCGCGTACGTAATGGTTCCACTCGCTCATCTACTTAATAGGTAGGGATAACGGATAAAAAGAAATTACTTTGTAATATTCCACAGTCTTTATTGTTTCTTCAATCACACACCGACCGGTTTCCACTATAAAATCATTCTAATGGTGTTACTAACCAACGTAACACCTTTAGAATGACTTTGTAGTGGAAACCGGTCGGTGTGTGATTGAAGAAACAATAAAGACTGTTGAATATTACAAAGTAATTTCTTTTTTCCAAGATGTCGAAATTCCATAAACTTACGCAGTCTACGATACTTTTAATCCAACTCGTTCCAATCCATCCCTTGTAAAAAGATGCAAACAAAGATGTACATACATAAAATTCAAGAAAGGAAGTGCCCGTAAATCTTCACTTATATCAAGTATTTGTGAATTTGAAGCTGTATATATGAAAAATATTCTACTCTTCACGAAGCAACATAACAACGATAAAGGACCCCACTGTTAAGGTTAGCCTACAATTAGAATGCGTGCGGGTGGCATAACTTCACCGAAAATGCCCGTGAAGATACATGACTTTGAAATCCTCAAATGCATTACTCGTGTATAGTACGATCCCCAATTTTTGCAATAAAAATTTGGTCGTAAAAACTCGTACTATACACGAGTATATACGGTACTATGAATGTATAACCACTTGGGCATAATAAAACTAATTACCTTGGAAAGTGAGTCAACACGAGGATTCTCTTTTCAGGAGGCATCCGATCACGTTCTGATTGACATTTGTCCATAAGTTGTCGACATACCGACCGATACACAGCACGCAGGAGCATCCTCCCAAAAACCAAAGTGGTTTCATGGTGTGGAAGAGAGTCACAGAAAGCAGGGACATGGCAGAACACCAACCATCTACACAGGAGAAGTAATCACAATACATTACAGAAAGGTAAAATGGCTTATTATGATCGATATAAGAGAATTTCTCTTGAATGTCTTCTTGATGAACTGTACTACATTGAAAATATTATTTCAGAAAATATATAAATTTAAAATTAAGATTGTTCAAAAACAATGATACATTTCTTTATTTTCACTATACTCAGTATTTCCAAACATCTATATATGATGATACTACGTCACTAATTACATATAAAATATAAATTGAAATTAGGATCAAATTTTTAATAAATTCATAGTATGAGATAAGCGACAGGTTCAAAAGAAAAATTGTAAGCATGATAGAAATTCATTACTAAAGATGAAATTGATGAAGGAAGCTGTAACTTTATGGCACTGCATTTTATAAAATTTAATTCTTAAAAAAATAATGCAATTTACTCTAAGACTTAAAACTATGGTTGTGTAATTTTGTGTATTTGGTAGATATTTTGGTACTTTTTTGAGAATTAAACTTTATCATTACTGAGGGTTAGAAAAAAACAAAAGCTTTAACTTCTTTGGTTATCATTTTGAGCTATCCAAAAATATACTGGCATACAATTTAAATACTTCATACCTTGTATAAATTACTTTATATTCTGACATCTCCTCATAGGCACCAATTGTTTTCCTTGCACTAGGTGTTTCAAAATTCCAATGATTAAGACAATGTAAGAACATCTTTGCCAAATCATACATAGATTGCCATTCCTGAAAAATAAGTAGAATTTCTCATACATATGCTTGTAACTAGTAAAAGAGTTGTCATGAAAAGAAATCATGTAACCATTAATTTAAGGCTAACTAATAAGATTCAGAATAAGAACCGTTACATCAAACATTGTGCACAATTTATTAACTACATAGATGAACAAAGTTACATGACAATGCATAGTTGTGTTAATCTTTTTCTGCAAAAAAATTGAGAATACACTTACATGATGAGAATACTAGATAGCATAATTATTTTGAAGAACGTGCATGGCATAAACAACCATTTTCACAGTACAATAATAATAATAGGATTATGGCACTCTAATATCTCTTGTTCATAACAAAATCCAAGGAATCTGGCTGAACTTTGGGGTAATTGATACTCATATTAACAAAGAAAATAATAACTTTGTTAAATTGTGGAATTTAATAAGTTATTATTTTCTTCGTTAATACCTTCTGTTCATATTTTCATCGAACTTTTGAAGCTCAATTATGTTGATAAGTGTAGCAAAACAAGGATGGAGGATTAAACCCTGATTTTATTCCATAACGTAAATTTTTCTCATGTAATTATATTTTTATTCAGCATCCTCTATCATGCAACCAAGCCAATACTCTAGCTAAAAAAATAGTTCATAACATAAAACCAATAATAATTCATACAACATATATTTAACAAGTACATATGTTCAAAATGACTATACTAACCCTTTGCATAAGATGACCAAATTTATGGAGGACAAAGTTTGTTATAGCTTTCGCAATACTAGGTCGTTCAAAAGGTGGCTGACCAAGGGGACCTTCAATTATTGGACGTGTCATCCCCACAATACATTTCCTTAAAAGCTGTGACAGAAAAAGAAAATACAAATGTTAGAAAGCAATGCTCAAGAAAATACTGATTTTGTAAAAATTTATAATAGGATATGTCCAAGTGTACTTTAAACCTTTGCACTTGTATGCTGAGTGCAACTCAACATCACCTTTACTTGTCATGGTACCAAATATCATTCTTATCATGCATTCCTTTTGAACAGATAATACATCTATCGTTGTTATTACAAAGATTATCGATTTTTCATTATATTCAATCAGTTTTTGCTATAATCAGCATCTACGATAGTTCTCTGATGTAAAAAATATGTATATACTATTTAGAGGGGGGGGGGGGATGATGGTGGGGTTTCTTTCCTATGACATAGCAGGCCCAAGCTCAAACCTGATTGAGGTTGGTTTTTTCTCGACCAATTCTCTCACTCGAATAAAAGTGCCTCATCCTTTGGAAGGGATTTTAAGCTGTTACTCCCTTGGTGCTTGTCACTAAGAGCAGGCTAATACTGGTAACAGGTTTACCTTCTCCTTTCTGTATTTTCGTCTGTGTGTTATATGCTTCTCATTCTAAAAGGTGATTGCACGACAGGCTAGCAACATATTGGCGTAAAGATTGCAGACCTGCCAAGGTGGATGGCCCCAGACCTTCATGATTTGTAGTGCCCGTGTGTATGCGTGTTAAACTTACAAGAGTACAATAACAAAGGGCTGAAGTTCATCTTATTCATTTAGTTGCAGAAGTAATCATATTAATATGAATATATAAATACAACTGAAAGATATGGATAAACATAGGTTTAGTAAAAATAACAATGTCAATATGCTCATGAATGATCAGTTTTACCATTCAATAAAATATTTTCAGAAATGAAGATATGAAACAATTTTTAAAACTAGATAATTTGGTTTAATTTTACATGCATTACAAAGCAATGCAATCATCATGAGGATGGTGCTAAACACTGAAACTTAGTTTGAATATCTGTAGTTTTTATGGAGGGTTTAACTGAGTTATATAGAGAAAAATATTTTCATTTCTTTAGAGGAATTCTATACATTTAAGGTTAGCTTAGTGAAATAGATTTTCAAGAATTGTTTAGGAGATAAAACTCATCTTATAAAACTTGCTAATATAGATATTGAAAGTCTAAACCTCATTTGTAAACAAAACATTAACTTTAAAATTACCTAAAGTATCAAAAGGTAATAATAAAAAAAGTTGTTACCTGTTAGTATTATATAATTAAATTATTAATGACAAACTAACATATTATCATCCAGCACCTTAAATAAATAGTAGTAAACCCTCTTTGTATCTGCATCTTCTTCTCTATGCATACTCATAAATATGTTTTCTACGTCGACCACCATGCTCAGTAATCTATTTATCTCCTCCTCGGGCAAGTTTTCCAAATGTCTCACGTGGGCCTCTATAGAAATATAATTCAGAGTAAAAAATATCAATTGGCATGTAGAAACATTTTGACTTCTATCATTTTATCTTTTGTTATACTGGGAGGATATTAAATATTAATACCTTTCATCATAATGGAAATAATATTAACAACATTATACCAACCTAAAACATGAGTACAGCTACGACATGGATCAGTAAAACTCGCCAGTGACACAGACACATCAACATGAGGTGGCTTTGTAGGTGGTGTTGGGGTTTTCCATCCATTGCATTTACATTCTTCCTCCTAAACAAATTTTAATTTATGAACTAAATTCAAATTTTGTTTTAAGCAGTCAAGAAAATATTTATCAAGATATTTTCTTAGTATATATGATAACTGCATGCCACTGCATAGCAATCAAAATGTTATGTATTGCCCTGCAAGACCACTTAAAAGACAGAGGCTCTTACTTGACACGCCGAATAAATAGCGAGCTTCAGTAACTTTTTATTCCTTTGCCAGTTTCTAAGTTGCTGCTTTCTTTGTTGTATCCTTTGCAGGTTGGACTGTCTAGAAGTTTCCAAAGGCTTAGAACTTCCTTCTGTCCCTGTGGAAACTTCCGTCTGCTCTGACATTGTCTGTATTATGGATATAAAATAAAACTTACAAAAGAATCTTACTATAAATTCATATTTAAGCAAGAAAAGCAGTCTTATGTGTAAACGTCAAAAATTATATTTGACAAGTCTTTCATAAAACACCAAAGCAGTATAATAACATATTAGGGCCATACCCGAGTTGCTAATTTGTTTAATTATCTTTCAATGTTAAAATATTCGCACTTCAGATTAAAAAAATAAGGTTAAAGTCCATGCCTTCATTCAAAATACAGTACAAACAACTAAAGCAACACAGCACAGGGTCCTCACTGATATAGCGGAGTGAGGACCGTCTGAGGAGCCAATGGGAAGCGATCCAAATGTCACGTGGTTCGTTGACGTCGCGATTCAAATTATATTCACACGTTCCCACCGTTTTCGTCGTAAATCACAGTCGCGACTCTCAACGTTATAAAACGAGGCACGAGTGGGCGTAAGCGTAGTCACGTGCCGTTTGGATCACTTCCCATTGGTCCGATACTAGCTACGTAACAGCCCCTCCCCTCTTCCCCCACCCCTCACTCTACCACCCTGCTAACCCTTCCTGTCATACGAACCGCTTTTCTTAGGAATTTTCCGTAAACCAAATGGAGTTTAATTTATTCCATAAATTTCACGCTATGATCCTCCAATTTTTTTAAAGTTCTGAGAACAATTTACCCCATCAAATGTTTTAGCGGGAATTATTCAAAGAACCAAAAGAAAATTAAGGAATTATAACGTCAAATTTATGAACAAATAAAACTCCATTTGGTTACCTGAAAACTTCCTGTACCTTTATAAGGATGTGGGGAATTGGTACACACTTCTTAAGGAAAAGAACATATATTCCTTTACAAATTTATTGAAACACAATGAAGGCAAATTTACAAAATATAACAATAATAATGACAATAATAATAACAGTTGTATTCAGTAGTCCTTCGGTCTGTGTAAACAGATATAAGACAAGTCAAGTTTGACTTTGTACAAACAAGAATGGATATCTCATAAGAGCTTCCCTATTAGCACATCACAAGCAAAAACAATAAATTCTAAACATTATTGGCATATTAAAAGTGCATACATTCAAAGGCAGGGTCGGCCTTCTAGGATATACATCCGCTGCCTCCATACAGAACAATGAATGATTGCTCTAAACATTATTCTCCTGAACAATAATTATCAGAAATTACACTTATCAATAATCTTAAAATATTTCCAATTTTCTTCATCAGAAGAATAATAGATAAACAGAATTGTTAGCTGTTTCTATGGATAAAACACATGTCGATACCCAATTAAAATAACCCTTGGCAGCAAATGAAAAGGAACTATAAAAATAGGAACAGTTACATTCTCTCAGCCTCACACATTTCATGTGAATATGAGTCCCTTGAAGGACTCAGATTTCGTCACTTGGGTTTTCATTTTATAAGCCCGAATGACTATCATAGGATCGCAGCAAACAAGCTACTGCCACTTATTCAAAGTCCTGGTTAGCTTGCAGAATAAATGGCTAGCGATGCACAATGTATCAGTCATGGTCACAGTGCAAGGGCTGTAGATAGACCACCCTACTAATTCTAACTTATCTTAACCTAACAGCATATACAATTATAGAACTATAGTAAACTATACTATAATAAACAATACACTATACTACAATAAAACAACAGAACAATTTACTAAACTACAAGCACTATGGCCCTCGTTTTCTTTTTGCGAAGCTCTCTTGTGCCCTCTGATGAAAATGCCTCAGGCAAATTCTTTTCTTGTTATACAGTTTCATTCGGTCCATGTAGAGTAGGATCAGATCTCCAGCCAGCTTTACCCAAACATCAAATCGCCGATGTGGGTCCGAAGTGGGATGAGGGAACCTGGATCATTTATAAAATATAAAGACTTATGTTATGGGTCATTGTCTTCATAAAATTTGAATGTATTAGCAATACCCATTTTTGTAGCTCTTTCATATTCTTTTTTAAAATGCCTATATACTTGAATCTGTCTCTGCAATACATTCTAAATATTAAACTCCATACGTTGACATACATCCCCAAGCCATTACAGAACCACCCCTATACTTGACTGTGGAACGCAAATTTCAAACATTTCACTCAGTATTTGCCTTACTCCACACCATTACCCTCCCGTCGGATCCAAAAATGTTGAACTTACTTTCGTCTGTAAAGATTATGTCATACTACAAGCAAAACAACCTATACAAATACTTTTGTGACAATGAAATCGTTTAATTCATTATATTTAGACGTAATTTATCAGAATAACACATGATTATTGGAGTTCCTTCCCATATTTATTGCGTTACTTTGAGTTTTACTTTCACACATTCTATAGAACATGAATATACATTGTATACTTTTTCATAAAATCGAGTACATCTCCATAAATGTTTCAACGTAAGACTACTTTTGACAGCCACTGCATAAAAATTACATGTACATATATGCAATTACGATGCCTCAATGAGAATCGTTGTTACATTCATACTAATATGGGAGAAGTAGACTTGCAAGATGAAAATTTCGAACGAATAAGTACGTACATATAAGGGATTTTATGTAACAAAAAGTATTTATTTTGCTAAAAGATTATATTTGACTTTTGTCAAAGAACTTATAGTACAGGAAAGTTAGGAAAAATAGCGGAAAAAATTCGAACAAAGCTGATTTTTGGTAGAGATGCTCAGACTGGCATCTAGTTCAACATACTTAAAGTCCTCAATGATCCGGTGTGAGCTTCGGCCGTCATATTGGAAAAATGGTGCCCGAAATCAGTTTTTCGTGAATATCTCGCGAACTGTGGCACCTAGGTGAAAATTTTGAAACACAAAGTTGTAGCGAATTAAATTTCCTACAAAAAAGGTCCTATCACTTTTTGTCGTCAGATTAACCATTCTCCGTCAAAATAGCGAAAAACAAAGTGAACTAAATGAAAACGGCGAGAAAAGTGACGAAATCCGTATGAGTATGTGTTGGTAACGTCTCCGCATCGCTGTTTTTTTATATATGTGCTTTGGTGGTGGAGGGGGATGGTTGGGGGGTATGGTCACTGTCAAACCGGGGGAGGGGGAGGGAGCATGACCCCCCTAAAAAATTTCATTCTTGGAGAAAGAAGCGCTGAACGATATACCTCTGATGTTCACATTTACATCTTTTTATACTAATTTCCACAACACCCTGGAGGTAAAGTATATGGCGCGTTTTTTAAATGTGGTATCCCCAGTAGGTCTAGTCCACAAAATATCGTTCAGCTTATTCCAATCTCAGTCTTTTAACAGCTCTACTGGTCGTTGGTTCATCCTCAATAGATGTAGAAGGAAATACGTCACTACACTCCATTCTACACTCCATGATGCTCACAATATCGGTAGCAAAGCAATGAAGGCGAATTTTGGAAAAAAAATTTGGTGATGTAAAACTTTCGCGGAAAGACTGAGTACAAACAATAACAATGGTCAATAATTTTTTTAATTCCAGGGTTCTGTTGTCACTGCCAATCCGTTGCTCCTTTTTCAGCGTATTTCAGTATTTTTGAAGTCTGAGGAAGAATTGAATTCTTACTTCCAGTATGAACTTGCTCCTTTCCCCTTGTCTCTTTTTGATGAAAATGGCATGCGAAAAACCAACAAAGCAGCCCTTTATGCAGTTTTTGAAAAGAAAAGTGATCCTACGGTTCCGGATGATTGCACCTGCATCATAGATGGAGGAGGGCTTCTACATCGCGTTATATGGCCTACAAGTAGCACATATTGTAGGGTTGCAAATAATTACGTTTCATATGTCGAACGAAACCACAATCGTAAATCAATTGTCGTTTTTGACGGTTATTCAGAAAACGTATACAATACAAAAGCATCTGAAAGATCACGTCGCTCTTATAAAAACTTCGCGCCTGATATCCAGTTTGATGAACACACGAATGTAACAATACCTCAAGAAAAATTTCTGTATAATGATCGAAATAAGACGAATCTTATCATGGAGATTATGAAAACATTTTCGGAAAAGGGTTTTAACGTAAAGCAGGCTCAAGGAGATGCAAACACGCTAATTGTTAATACGGCTATTGAAACAGCAGGTTCTGGTGAGGTTACAGCTATTATTGGAAAGTTGATCTCCTTGTTTTGCTGACTACTTTAGCGCCTCCAGAGAAAGAAATATTCTTTGTAATACCAGGTAGAGGTAAAATTCAAGCAACCTTATATTCATCGTACAGTCTGGAAAATCAAGCAAATGTAAAGAATAATATTTTGTTTCTGCATCCTTTCCCCGGCTGTGACTCGACGTCTGCTGTATTCGGGAAAGGCAAAATGTCACTTGCAAAAGTTTTAGAAAAAAATGAGGACGTAAGAGAAACGCCTCAAATTTTCCAAAACGAAGAAGCTTCTCATGATGATGTTGCTGATGCTGGAAATTTTGTTTTACTTGCTTTATATGGCGCTAATAAAGATGAACAATCTCTAAACAATCACCTTTTCATCTGCTTCAAAAAAGGAGTTGCTCGAGGAAAAAAGAGCCTCTCATCATTACCCCTAACCGAGGACGCTGCTCGCCTGCACAGTTATCGCGTTTACCATCAAATTCAGTCATGGCGTGGCATTAAAATGCTTTCTGAAAACTGGGGCAGGCAAATCCAACCTAATTTCTCACCTCTTCGATTAACAAAACCACCTGCTCCAGATAATATTTTACAAAGTGTTTTTTGCAGCTGTACTAAAGGATGTCGCCAGGTTGTGGATGCCGAAAAACCGGATTGAAGTGATCAAATGTTTGCCTAAGTTGCAGTGGAGTATCCTGTGATAACGCCAGGTACTTAGCAGTGGAAGAAGAGTAAGATGTTGATGATGTCGAAGCAGCAGAAGAGGAGCAGAATGTTCGAAAATCACCTGATAATGGAGAAGAAAACAGCACCGACTATGATACCGAAAATGATACAAAAAACGATGACGAAAATGAAACCGATGATGACTCAGTAAATGAACCATATGTATTCGATGATGATAGAATGGAGTGTAGTGACGTATTTCCTTCTACATCTATTGAGGATGAACCAACGACCAGTAGAGCTGTTAAAAGACTGAGAATGGAATAAGCTGAACGATATTTTGTGGACTAGACCTACTGTGGATACCACATTTAAAAAACGCGCCATATACTTTACCTCCAGGGTGTTGTGGAAATTAGTATAAAAAGATGTAAATGTGAACATCAGAGGTATATCGTTCAGCGCTTCTTTCTCCAAGAATGAAATTTTTTAGGGGGGTCATGCTCCCTCCCCCTCCCCCGGTTTGACAGTGACCATACCCCCCAACCATCCCCCTCCACCACCAAAGCACATATATAAAAAAACAGCGATGCGGAGACGTTACCAACACATACTCATACGGATTTCGTCACTTTTCTCGCCGTTTTCATTTAGTTCACTTTGTTTTTCGCTATTTTGACGGAGAATGGTTAATCTGACGACAAAAAGTGATAGGACCTTTTTTGTAGGAAATTTAATTCGCTACAACTTTGTGTTTCAAAATTTTCACCTAGGTGCCACAGTTCGCGAGATATTCACGAAAAACTGATTTCGGGCACCATTTTTCCAATATGACGGCCGAAGCTCACACCGGATCATTGAGGACTTTAAGTATGTTGAACTAGATGCCAGTCTGAGCATCTCTACCAAAAATCAGCTTTGTTCGAATTTTTTCCGCTCTTTGGTAAAAAATCGTCTAATTTTCCTGGACTATTACCTAACTCGATTAATAAACTTTTCGCCGCAATTGAGGACACAGCACCTCGGGCTCACCTTGATCACCTCCAATGGCTTCCAATTTACAACGAAAACGGTGAGAACGGTTAAAACGTGTGAATATAATTTGAATCGCGATGTCAACGAACCACGTGATAATTGGATCGCTTCCCATTGGCTCCTCAGACGGTCCGCGCTCCGCTATATCAGTGAGGCCCCTGTGTTGTAAATTGGACGAATAAAACAGTGTACTAACGTTACTCCAATGTACGATATGACAATGTTGCGCACAAAATTCCTAGTACAACATATTTTGTTGTCCAAAATATAATTATTTTATTAATTTGAGTTGAAATAGAGTGAATTTTTATGTTCTATGTGCGCGTAAGATTGACTGAAGTGTTAAAATATTATATGATTATATGAGGTATATCATTGCTAAATTTTTCATTGATATTTATACTCATTTGTTTCGGTTAGCGGTAAGAGTCATGAAATATACCGCTTTATTTTAATAAAGAACATTAATGTATATAATTATGCACTAGACTTTTTAGAAAAACAGTATTTTATAATTTCTACGATGCCTGACATAAAAGTAACGCCGCTGGGTATGCGAAACTTCATCTTCACATTGTGGACTAGAGTGACTAATATAAAAACGTACTGAGTTTATTATTGATATTAATAAATTTACCGAAGTGATTGTATTTATTAGGTGCTGGGCAGGATGTTGGACGAAGTTGCATTTTATTATCCATAGGTGGAAAGAATATTATGTTAGATTGTGGAATGCATATGGGATATAATGATGAGGTATAATACCATTTAAGTTTTGACACCGTTGATAATGTATAGTATAACTGGATTAATCCAATATATTAATTTTTATTGTAGCGGAGGTTTCCAGATTTTACGTATATTGCTCCAGAAGGACCAGTTACAAGCTATTTGGACTGCGTTATTATATCACACTTCCATCTAGATCACTGTGGAGCACTACCTTTTTTGACCGAAATGGTTGGTTATACTGGTCCGATATACATGACCCACCCCACTAAGGCCATTGCTCCTATTCTTCTGGTATTTATGATTTTATTTTCATAGAAGTGGAAGTAACCATTTATTCCTAACCAGATTTTTACAAACATGTCTGTATTAATTTGTTTAAAATTAATAACTGTGATAAATCTAAAACATTTAGGAAGACATGAGGAAGCTAATGGTGGAAAGAAAAGGCGAAAGCAACTTTTTTACTTCACAAATGATAAAAGATTGCATGAAGAAAGTTGTTGCTGTTACTCTACACCAAACTGTAATGGTAGATAATGAGCTCGAAATAAAAGCTTATTATGCTGGACATGTATTGGGTGCAGCCATGTTCCGCGTTCGTGTTGGAACTCAATCTATAGTTTATACGGTATGTATAGGTATAATTTATTGAATTTGAAATTCATCACAGAAAACATTAAGTTTTTCTGAAGATAATCTCCTGGTTTGGGAATCATACACTTATGTATAGTAAGTTGACATAGATGATACAAACTGGGTTGAAGTTTCTCCAAGAAGTGGTTGAAGCCAATTATGGTTGATTTAAAGTATCTCTGTTTATGTTGGTTTATGTATATTATTTACTGGCACAGTTGCTTCCTCATTGGCTGGTGGTAACAATACCAGCTGAATTTAATAAAAAAATACATAAAACAGATATTAAATATTTTCACACCCAGGCACTTAAGGCAAAAAGTAATTTTCAATATTAAGTGATTGGTATTTTCAATTTAAACAAAATATACTTGTCCTTAAACTCGTGTATGCCTTTTATTCAGAATGAGCCCTTTTTTCTTTTCAGGGAGATTATAACATGACACCAGATAGACATTTGGGAGCTGCCTGGATAGACAAATGCAGACCAGATCTTCTCATATCAGAATCCACATATGCTACCACAATAAGAGACTCAAAGCGATGCAGGTATTACATATAGGCTCATTCCTCAAATTGCACAGTTTCACTTTACACATTTTAGGTTTAGTATGGTATTCTTCTTCAATTTCCATAGCTATCAATTTTGTTTCAGCATGTTTTTAAGTGGTCTAGCATTAAAAAGCATGCAATGCATTTCAGTTTAACTCAGAAGTTATTAGAAAGGTTAAGTGAAATATTGTCGAATTCAGTGTAACTAATTTGTAGCTTGTTGAACTTAAAATGATGCTCCAATATAACTGTTTATATTCCTGTGCGAAAACCTGCCACTTTGCGCAGTTTGGCCTTACATGACCTATTCCAGGATTGCATCTGAAGTGCAAAGCAGCAAATGTGTGTAGTCAATGCATTTCATTATATTTGACTTTTTTATGATTGAAAAAAAAGGAAAATTTATGAGGCTGCCAGATTTGATTTGAAAAGTTTCATTTTATACGCATAAATCAAATTTTATATGAAACCAGTTAAATACTCTTTTAAAGCCCTAATATATTTCCACAAACTTCATTTAGCTATCAGAATTTTTGACATGTTTTTGTGTGCAAAATATCTGAGAACCCAATAATTCATTCTTCAGTGTTTCCATTTTTACTTTATACCATACTAGTGGAAGTTCCCATTGGATTTAGTGAATCTACTACAGCACATCAAAACACTGGTTAATTTTATTTCATATCATATCACTCAGGTAAGATCCAGCTTTGGCAACAATGCTCAGCCATAAATGGAGAGCCATTAAACAAAAGGTATTCCTGACAATATTAATGGAATATTGTCAACATTTAATAAATCTCACAAAAAATGCTAATTATATCATTACCATTATATTTGTATTATATTGAAAGTTGATTTAAGCCACATCTCTAGTTTGCCAGATGGTTTGTAGACTTTAATTTTCCCAAATGACAAAATACATAAACCAATATTCTAAAATAATGTGAGCTTGGTTTGCATGACATGTTTGTTTTCGTTGCCTTTTGGTCAATAAGAGACATGGAATATGTTAATTAAAAAAATGAAAAAGAAAAAGAAAATGCAGGTGTATACATAGAACAGAAAGAGAAAAAAAATGATAATAATAGTAATAAATGAATAAAAATACATAGTGCACATTACAATATGGAGCAACAAAAATAACTACAATTTATCAGTCAGAAATTCATCTATGCTGTAATAGCCTTTACATAATAGTAATTTTTTTAATTTGTTTCTGAATGGCTGAGGTGAAGAGAGTGATTTTATATCATTAGGTAAGTTGTTGAAAATGATGGAGGCTGAAACTATACACTTTTAAAAAAAGTGTATAGTTATATTTCATATGTGTATGGTAGTTATGAAAGTTTGAGTTAACCGGAAAATTGTTGTGATAATTTTTCACAATTGTAGCACAGCTAAGAATATAAAGTGAAGGTAGAGTTAGTATGTTTAATGTCGAGAAAAGTGGTTTTCCAGGAGTACGAATAGAGATACGAAACATAGCTTTTATGGCTTGTTTCTGTAGAGAGATAATTTAAAATTCCCCCAAAACATAATAGCATATGAAAGGTGAGAATGTACCTTAGCGTAATATAAAGCCTTTAAAGTATCAATAGATACAGTTGGTGCCAATTTCCTATTCATAAATATTCCTGTACTAACTTTTTTAATTAAAACATGTATGTGAGTGTTAAAGTCTAGGTCTTCAGAGACATGTAGGCCCAGAAATTTAGCAGAGGGTGAATGACATATGCTTAAGTCATGATTTACGGAAAATGGATTGACAGAGGAAGAATATCTATTAGCATTAAATTTTAAATAGGTTGTTTTGTCATTATTTAGTACTAGATTGTTAGTATGGCACCAATTCTTCATTTCATTAAGAGTGATATTAGAGTATTCTATCAATGTGGGAATATTGGCACTAGTTATTACAGTGAAAGTATCATCAGCATATAAGATGGGAAGACTTTTGGAAAAGTTAACAGGGAGGTTATTTATAAATAAGATAAAAAGTAAGGGACCTAAAATGGATCCTTGTGGAACACCAAGACCTATCTTCAATGGTGCAGAATTAGTAGTTACAATACCATTTGCAGTTCTGTGACAGTAACTCACAATTTGGTATCTGTCACTCAGGAAGGACATAACCCAATTTAAAGCAATTCCAGATATTCCAAAGTTTGAGTTTTAGGATATTGTGATCAATTTGGGCAAATGCTTTACTCAAGTCAAAAAAAATACCCACTGTATGTTGCTTTTTGTTTAGTGCCTGTTGTACATTGTTAATAAAATGAAAAATAGCTGTAGATGTAGATTTACCTTACCTGAAACCATGTTGACAATCTGACAGTAAGTTAAATGCATTAAGGTAGTCTGTAATGCGAACATAAAACAACTTCTCAAATATTTTAGAAAATACAGAAAGAACAGAAATTGGTCTATAGTAGTTGGAATCATTGAGAGAACCTTTTTTGGGAATTGGGGATACACGTGCAAATTTAAGTTTAGATGGAAATATACCAGTACTAAAGGATAAATTAATAATATCACATAAAGGTGCAGCGATAATATTAGAGGAAGCTTTGAATCTTTCTCACATTCGCTATATTTTCCTCAGGGCAAGGTAACCTGGCTATATAGATAGGGAAAAGTTGTTTATATCAATAATACTTTAAAAACAATGAAACAATTTATCCAATCACAATTTGTGGAAAACCTACGTCTAATTATTTAAGTTACGTAGTTTAAAAACAATTTGCTTTGGAGAACTCTACGCCACACTAAAATATCATTAAAAACAGTTTATTAGTAATACATATTTCAATTAAAATGAAAAATATTTGTTTGCCATGTAAACAAAGCATTATCGCAGAAAGAAATTGAAAGACGATAGTACGTTAAAATTTTCCCCATATGAATGCATTGGACTCTCAACTTTGGCAACAATGGGAGTTGTTATGGTAGTGTATATTTGGTATAGTTATAAAACTGATAAGCCACATCTTTTTCTGATTTTAAACACATTTTTACAATAATTTGACCAGTTTTCGGATCCTGTCTTCGATAAAAATAAACTTTGTTCTTTGCTACATAGAACCATCCAAGTCTCAAGTTCATACCATGTTTCTAAGTAATATTAAAGTGCAGATTAAAAATACAGGCATCCCTCGCTATAGTGCACTTCACTTATTGTTAGTGCGGTTTCGCTATAGTGCTCTTTTTACCTGTTGTTCAATTGCCACATTTTTTTGTCATACAAAAGTAGTGCATAACTTATTCTAGATTTAGTATTTCTAATTAGTCCTCATAGGTAAATTACAATTAAATTAAATATTGGTAAACAAACCAATTTCCAAAAAAGTTTTCTCTCCCCTATAGTTTTTGGATGTTATTTCGATTGCAGCTAATCTCAAAAAATGGGATATTGACGATATTAGGTCTTACTTATCAGATGTCACCATGGCATGTACCCTTCATTTGTTTTCTTTCTTATATACACTACTTGTACTTTTAACTATTTTAACTAGCTACCACTTCTCTGGCAAAGACGTCTGTGGGCATTTTAGCTTGCAAACTGGCACAAAAGTGATTTTTGTGTAGGGTCATTGTAAGGTGAGTTGACTTTGAAGAATGCATTACCATAGACACACACAAGCATGTTGGGTGGCAATGCTGAATGCTCAGCTTTTTGAGTAGGGAGCATAGTTGCCAAAATAAATTTGAAAATGTCGCTAAATCCGCCCTAAAAAGTAGCTAAAAAGTCGCTAAACTCAAAGAAAATGTCGCTAAAAAGTGTTAAAAATAAAATAGTGCATAAATGCTTCAAATAATTCTTATTAATCTTATTAGTATACTTATTATCTATTTTATAAATATCAATTAAGATAATATTTAATTATTAGTATTAAGTAACGGAGAATTTTTGAAAGCCTTTTATTAATAAAAAATAGAATAGATATTAACATTTATAGATCAAGCTTATTTTATAAGTAGAAAAATAAAATACTGTAAATACCCGTGTATAAGATGCAGGGAGGTTTTCCGTCTCATATTTAATGATTTTTTATATACCTGCGCACAGGGGCAGCCCGAATAATTTTGGCACTCTGGGTGAAATAGTACTCTAGTGTCCCCCTCTGTAAATGTTTGTTGAGATAATTACAGAGTAAATGTTAATTTATTCATCGCTCTGTAAAGATTATAGATAAAGGAAAAAAGAATAAATGTCATAAAGATTGCAGCCTGTTCGGCGATATAAATCGGTATCCTATATTTATTCACTCACAAGTAATGCATGGATAGATGGTCGAAATAGTGCCCCCAAGATTTTGGTGCCCCGGGAAGTCACCCGGTTCACCAGTGCCTTGGGCTGGCCCTGCCTGCCCATGGCAAGCATTCGTTCCTAAAATTTGTTATCAGTCACTTATTTATCATTTAACTGAAAATGTTGCGTCACCTTGTCAATGTCATTGCAATATGATAAATCAATCTATGAAAACTTATATTCGTTCTCATTTTTAATAAGGGGAATAAAACTTTTGGATTATCGGAACAAAGTAAGCTTCATTTAAGAGGCGAACGTCCAATAATCATCAAAATCCCCATCGAGTTAGTATTTAACCCTCGAGCGGGCGCACTGGCGCACAGAGTGCGCCAGCGGAGGTTATATTGGTGTTACTATCGTAAAAATCAAATAATCTTTTCAGTATTCCATGTAACCTTTTAGTAGATATTTGTGCATCTATTGGAGGCGTTTCCTCCGTCCTGGAGTGACCCTGAGATGAGATTAGTCTATTTTTAGTATCCAAGTTCTGATGCAGGGGATGCACTGGAGGAAGTTAGAGTGGTGCTGCTCTCTGTCTAAGCAAATAATCTTCCTAGTATTCCGTGTAAACTTTTAGTAGATATCTGACCATCTATTGGAAGTGTTGCCTCCGTCCAAGAGTGTCCCTGAGAAGAGATTTTATTTTTTTCATCCAAGTTCTGGTGTAGAGAGTGCGCCGAAGGAAGTTAGATTGGTGTTACAATCTGACAGATGAAATAAACTTTCTAGTATTCCATGTATTTAGTAGATACCTGGCAATCAATTAGAAGTTTTATCTTTGATTTCTATCTATTCTCTTCGGAAGTGTCTCTGAGAAGAGATATTTTTTCTGAGAATCCAAGTTCCAGCACAGGGGTTGTGCCGTGCGTCTGCTCATGTGAGTGGTTTTTTCTTCATTGGATTTCTATTATTTCATGTATATGTAAGTACGTTGACGTATTTTTTGTGTTTTAGGGATCGTAAAGAATACCTCATTGACAAACAAAGTAGGGAATTATTAGAAGATCCTCGTCCAGAAAATGAAATAGACTTGTTTTCGGATGATGAGAACATGACAACATGACAAAAGGGGGCGTAGACACCGTTGATCAGATGTGCAGTTCCTATTCAGTTTCAAGAATTACTCGAAGATAGCCCATGGCAGTTTTTCTCGCTCTTATGATCATTGCAGATATCAATGCAATGGTTCTATTTGAATCATATACATCCAATTCAAGACTTGACCGAAGGATATTTCTAAAAAAACCTGGCGCTTTCTTTGATGAAGCTGCATTTAAGTGAAAGAGCGAAAATTCTATATCTTCCCTGTGATATACGAATTTTTCTTGAAAAATATAAGAAAAGGGAAAATGAAGAAGAAAAAAGAGAAGAGCAACCGAAGAAGAAAAAAGATAGATGTGTGCTTTGTGGCAGAGCAAAAAATGTGAATACCACAATATTTTGTGAGAACTGTAATAATTTTTGCTGCAAAAAACACTCTGCCAGCAAAATATGTTTAACGTGCATAGACAATAATGATGAAGGCATATAGGTTTATTGTTTTTAATCTTATTGTAAATCTTATCATTGTGTACTCTTTATATTGATTTATATTGTTTACTCTTGTTTAATCTACTAATGAAAATATCAATCAAATATTTTATCAATTTTTAATGATCAAGTATATTTTTAATTTGTCTTTCTTTTCATTTGAACTATTCTTAAAATAAATGTATGAATTTGAGTAGTATATTTTATTGTTTTCTCATGTAAACATGCAAAAATACACGCTGACGCACTCCGTGCGCCGCACGCCCACTGGTGTAATTTTTGGTGGTGCACCTGCTGGAGGGTTAAGGTTCTAATAAAAATCGATGTCTAATTTCTACATCGAGAAGAATACCTTCTTTAATTTTTAATAGAAATCATTTTTTCTGTAATTTAACTGCAATTTATTATGTATTCATCAACGTAATTAATAATGTGATCTTTCAAAATTAGTGTAAAAGGTCTTTTAAATATCATAACTGAGGAAGTAACTATAGAAATATTTTAAGGTTTATTAAAACTTATATAGATTTTAGTAAAGCTATCATAAAATTAATTTGCCTGGTTTATGTTGTACATTTCATGTATCTCTTCTTACATAAAGCAATATTTAAATTTGTCGTTAGATTAGTAGAAAATTGCAAAGTTAGTGACATGTCAGTAAACACTAAAAAATGTTGCTAAAGGAAGTAAAAAGTCGCTAAATTGGCAACTTAACATTTCATTAAGAAGTGAAAGAAAAAATTTCCCACAAGAAACAATGTAATTGCCCTTCACACTCGTTTAGTTTTCTGACTCCTGTGGTCTAAGTTGTGAGTTAAATGCGTCAGCGGAATTATTTTGTGTTTTTTTACCTGTCATATTAATCGTAATGAGTCAAAAGCGTGAAAATACATGTTCTAAGGATGTTTCTGAAAAGAAAAAGTTTCTCATTCAGTGAAACTTGATGCGATAAGATGAATTGAAGCTGGAGAACGGCTAGTTTAAGTTTGTAAAGTCTTGGACTTAGCGGGATCAACATCAAGAATGATTTTGAAAATAAAGTAAAAATTAAAGTGTATAATGATAGCAACTCCATTGAGATGGAACAGCTCCTTATGCTTTTTATTGAAGACAATATTCAACACCAGGTCACGAATTAAACCTATTAATATTGATCCTTATGGAAAAAATTTCGTCGCTTACTGCAGTTTCAGTTAGTGCTCTGTTTTCCAGAAACCAATTAAGAGCACTAAGTGAGGGATGCCTATAGTCTACACTCATCATTGTGTGTCAATTGTAAGATCCGACAAAATATGTGGCATTGGATGATTAAATCGTTCACTATTTCCAGTAAAAGTGACAGACAGAAACAAAACCTTGACCATTCACTAAGTTTAGGATGTAAGTAAGAATTTTACCAAATTTGGTTGTTCTAGCTTTTATTGTTTAGGAGGGGTTTCATGAACAAACAAACACAAACTCTTCAAACTGTATAGTAGATTAAATAAGCTGTGTAATTAAGAGTACAGATAAAACTGGAACTTTGTTAATATGTTTGGGAATTTTTGTACTGTACAAAATTTATTTTTTAATATTGAGGTTGCACAGTATTACAGAATGCATCGCTGCATATAAAACATTTATCAGAATGTATGCTTCAATATTTTGAAAAATGGAAAATCCTGACGGCATTCATGTTTCATAAAATTTGATAGGTACGTATTTGTTAAACTACAGATTCTGATCCTGGTCATGACTAAAACTGGGTATTCATTTGCACATTACGTTCCAAGAAATATGTTTGAATTGTACCATCATTTTTTTACTGAATGAATTATACAAAATATGTTAATGCACCTTTTAATGACTCATCTATCATTTCAGGGAAAGAGATTTTTTAAAGAAGGTGCATGAATGTGTGGACAGAGGAGGTAAGGTTCTGATTCCAGTATTTGCCCTTGGCCGAGCTCAAGAGCTGTGCATTCTTCTGGAAACATATTGGGAGAGAATGAATCTTAAAGTACCTATTTATTTTGCTGTTGGATTGACTGAAAAGGTTTTTATCAAATTTACTCATGGTCTTTTCATTCAAGTTTTCATTGTTTTGTATGCTAACTTTCTGGTGTTTCCTTTATAGGCTACTAATTATTACAAAATGTTCATCACATGGACAAATCAAAAGATAAGAAAGACTTTTGTCCAGAGGAACATGTTTGATTTCAAGCATATCAAACCATTTGACAAGGCTTACATTGAAAATCCAGGTGCTATGGTTGTTTTTGCAACTCCAG
This sequence comes from Uropetala carovei, assembly GCA_036926305.1. NCBI lineage: Eukaryota > Metazoa > Arthropoda > Insecta > Odonata > Petaluridae > Uropetala > Uropetala carovei. Next base: position 13,950,692 of record JAXCHB010000065.1, on the reverse strand, counting down.
GGATGTTGCATGCTGGTCTTTCACTTACGATCTTTAAGCACTGGGCACCTAATGAGAACAACATGGTCAGCGCTTTCAGTAAATTTAAATCTTTTTAGAATGCAAATCAAATAATTTCTCAAACTGACTAATGAATATTAGTCTGTTTTTAAAGCAACACATTTTGCATGAAATGTTTTCCCAATATGTGGTGGTTGTTATATTTATGCATTTCCTATTAGAGAAAAATACATGTAACCAGAAATGATTGTTATAATTCTTTTTTAGGTCATCATGCCTGGATTCTGTGTTGTAGGGACTGTTGGTCATAAGATTCTCAATGGAGCAAAGAAGGTAGAATTGGAAAATCGTCAAGTTGTGGAAGTAAAGATGTCAGTAGAGGTAGGTTCTTTTATAATTGTTCTGCTTTCATCACACCAGTTATTTCTTGTAGCAAACGAAAAATTTTAATAATCAAATATTCAATCTATGCACAGTGGCATAGCTATGAATTCTGGTCCCCCCTGCGAAGTTTACCTATGGGCCCCCCTAATAGATGTTTGTAAAAAAACACCAATAAATACAATAATAAAATAAGCACAGGCGACTCTCGAGATTCGACCGGGATGCGTTCCTGAAAACGTGATTGAATCTTGAACAGTTGAATTTCGAATCAGCACAAATTCAAACAATTAGAGCAGAAATAATGATGTCTAGACTGAAACTAAACCTCTCGTGGTTGGGTGGGCCGAAAATTACTTCGCGTAAACTAGTTTCTAATTCGACCGATCGATCGGCTGGGTCGGGTCGAATAAGTGGGCTTCGACCGGTCGAATTCTCGAGTTGGTCGAATCTCGAACGGTCGAATCTCGGGAGTCGCCTGTACTTATATTCTTCAAACTGAACAAAAAAATATTTTAATACAAATTTAATGACACTGAAAATAGGAGATTGTGAAACATAAGAACAAAAAAGTTAATCACAAAAATTTCTTCTTCCTTGCTTAAGCCTGGGCAAAGTCTCTTATCAATAATTCCTTAGGCATAGTAACCGCTTTTTGAGCTTCTATTGAAAGAATTGACAAATTATTGAGACTTTGCTGAGAGGAGCTATTTCGTAGGTAGTTCTTTATTATCTTCGGTTTTGAAAATGACCTTTCTGCCAAAGCAGCTGTCACAGGAAGTGTCAAAAATAATAAAAGGGCTGTAACAATTTCACCAAAACTAGATGTTAGACCAGTGGCCTTCAACCTTTTTTGAGTCACCGCCCACTTTTATCATATGTTGTCCTTTGAAATAAGTTCACCACCCACCCAATGGCGTAGTGAGGGTTTCTGGTGCCCGGGGCAAAGAATAATTTTGCGCCCCCAGTAGCAATGCAATTTACGGTGGTATGGTAACCCTAATACCAGTGGGATTGACGTTAGATGAGATTACCGAATACGGTCTCAGTGGTAATAACAGTGTTTAAAAATTTATGATTTTACATATTTGATAAAATTAAACTTAAACGCTTTGCTGCTTCTGCGAGAGACCCCGACCATCCTCATGGGCCTTTCGATTTTACCGCAGCATGGATACATTGTCGCTAGTGTAGTATGATATGATACTATAGTTAACGACAAATGAACTGTAACATAAAATAGTTGTACAGAATATGTGTGCGTATCATTAAGCTTTTTTATAGAATTTTATTTTTCAGTGTAAAAATTACAATAGCATTTGGTGAGTTCTTTAACGCCCACCAAAAATCCAAAAACGCCCACAGGTGGGTGCTATCGCCCACCTTGAAGACCACTGTGTTACACTATTGTTTCATTTAAGTAAAAATTTGATAAATTCTCTGATATCTTTCATTAGGGCAATTTCATTTTGGAAAGGTTTCACTAAAGATACAATTTCTAAAGGAAATTCTGGTGATATATCATTTTCATAATATTGCTGTAATGTCTGCGCAGATTGGAAAAGTTCTTCATCTAAATTGATGAAAATTTGTGGATTCAAAAAATTAAATTTTTGTATTACCCTCTGCATTGCCTCAAACCTGGAATCTATTTGTGTAGTGATGATGTCGAACATTCTGTAGTACGCATTCATTTTAAAATTTTGTTCTACACTAGAAAATCTGTAATCATCGCAACATTCATTGTAAGCTCTTTCGTTTAGGCTGTCTTTTTTCTTGAAACATTGCATTAATATTCCACTTATTTGCAACATTTATTGCTTCAATTTTTAACGCCTCGTATTCAGTACGGTAGTGTTTAATATTTTGGCTTACCTGACCCTTTCGGGTTCAGGCCACGGGCCCCCTGACCGTTTGGGCGCACTGTATAGTAGCTACACCACCGTCTGTGCAGTATATCTTAATATCTTGATTAGATAGAAAAATTCAATTCCATTGAAGTTACAGAAATGGTTAATATTTGTCATGGAGTTTGACATGAATGCAAATAAAAATAAAAGCTAATAGTGGGAAATTGTTCTATTTTTAGTACATGTCCTTCTCTGCCCATGCTGATGCAAAAGGCATTATGCAACTTATTCAGTATTGTGAACCTCGTAACGTCATGCTAGTCCATGGGGAAGCAGCTAAGATGAAATTTCTTAAGGAGAAAATAAAACAAGTAAGTAATGATGATGAAAAGGTATGCATCACTGAATGGGCTTTCCTTTATTCATTGCAGTTATCTTTTGTTATTTTCATTTTATGAATCCTGTTCTCTCCAGTTCTAACATTGTCACTTATATGTTGGATTTGGATGCACCACATATCTTCCTTAGCTTCCTAAAATCTTAAGAGAATTTGAAAACATTTTACTGTATTGTATATACAGTCATACCCCGTTTAACACTGTCCTGTACAATGCTGATTCGTTATAACTCTCTTTATTCTCTGAATAATATATGTAAAATGAAAGTGTTAAAGTGGCTCGAAGCGAGTTTGCATCAAGTGGATGTGGTCCTTGCTCTACTTCAAAAATCAGAACGATCATACAAAATTCTGAGAAGATTAAAACATCAGCCAAGTCTATGACCGCATTAACTGCAACGAAGCTCACATGTTCAAGAAATAATTTATTGGAGAAAATGGAGAGAACAGAATCAGCGCCATATACCCCTGAGCCCATACTTAAAGCAATCATCATGTGTGGTAACTATCCTCCTGAGATGATTTTCAATGTGGATGAAACTGGTCGTAATTGGAAGAGAATGCCATCACGCTCTTTCAGATCCAGAGAAGATAAGTATGCACCAGGAACAAAGATCAACTCATGATAATGCTGGGCAGTAATGCTTCAGGAGATTTAAAGATTATCTACCATTTGCAGACATCTTGAGAAATGAGGGGGGTATTCTAAAGAGCATCTGCCCTTTACCTGGAGGTCAAACACAAAAGCATGGATGGAAAGAAACATTTTCCAGGAATGGTTCTTGAAAGAATTTGGTCCAAAAGTGAAGTGTTATTGTGGGGCTAATAACTTGGACTCCAAAGCGTTGTTAATAATTGACAATGCCCCTAGTCACCCAGAGAACTTGGAATCCCTAATGTGTGTACTGCCTGTGGAAGTAATGTTCCTTCCGCCAAACACGACTTCTCTTATTCAACCAATGGGCCTGCACGTCATAGCAAATTTCAAGCTCTGATACCTTCAAGGAACTGATTGGGGTAACTGATGGTTAAAATCAGCAGTCAGTTAGGGAATTATGGAAATCTTTTGATATTATGAAGGTCATTTGGAATATCAGCACAGCCTGGGACGAAGTGTTCAACAGTTGCTCGAAGAAGGCATGGCCGGAGGCTTGTCATGGGTCACACAATTAAGAAGAAAACGGAACTCTGATTGCTAATGAAATCGTCCATCTCGCCAATCAACTAGGGATGGATGAAGTTGACGTTGACATTGTGCAAGATTTTCTACAATCTTATAAGACAGTTCTGACCAATGAAGAATTAATGGGACTGTAACAGCTAAATTCCGCTGTTGAGAATAATGAAGACACTACAACTAATGATGTTGTGGAAAGAAAGTTAACCACAAGTTTATTGAAAGATTTCATGAATAATATCAATGATTCCATGAATAATATCAGTGATTCCATGGATATCGTAACTGAAAATGACAAATTTTGAACGCAGCACTAAAGTGAAGAGAAGTGTTTTTGATGTGATATCCTGCTACAAATGCTTTAGGAAAGAAAGCTTCAGGCAAGGCAATCAATTCTTGATACCTTCTTCAAGAAGGAAGCTGACAATTGAAGGGCTCCCCGGAAAAACGTTGCAAGCGACAATTTTTTCAAAAGTGATGTTTTAATGCAAAAACGTTGCAAATACTCTCTTTTATCATGTGGCACACTCTACTGGGATAAAAATGAACTAATTATTTAGGCCTAAAACATACGTGTAATTCATTAAAAATTAATTTCTAACAACATATAAAGTAAAAAATGTTTTTACCATTCCATGTAAAATTTGTAAAATGGCGCTTGCAACGTTTTTCCGGGGAGCCCTTCAATTACTTGGAGGATGTGCCACAACAGGACCCTTCTTCCTGTACTTAAAACTAATCTTTATACATTATACATATTTTGTATGGAATTTTAAATAAATTAATAACTTTGAAAATTTGGCCATTTTATTTATTGTATAATTGTAATAAATTACGATTTTAGAAACGCATTGCCATAAGTACTATACGAGGTGCTATCAAAAAGTTCCCGGACTGGCCACGTGGAGCACTAACCGAATGTAGTAGGGACTTGGGCCGCGAGGTAGTGCTAAAGAGCTTCATTGTGAAGCAGTATGCTGAGTGTCACATTGATACACGCAAGCGTTTTTTTTCACGAGTATTTTTGTGCGTTAGTGTTAGTGGTGTTCTGCAATTTTTGCGAGAAGAGAAATTGCAGACTTGAAGGAGCAGCACTGGGATGGCTGCTGTTTGGTTTCTGGGTCGTAGCCATAAACCCAGCTTTCCTCACCAGTGATGACCTTGGAAAGGAAGTTTCGGTCGTTTCTGACCTGTTCCTGGAGGTCCCTGCACACAGTTGCCTCTGGTCCTGGGTCAGCAAGCGGGGCACGAATTTGGCAGTGATCCACCTCATGTTGAGTTCCTCCACGAGAATGCGTTGGCATGTACCGAACGATAGGCCAACGATGCTGCAGATGTTGTTAAGCATTTGCCGACAGTCCTCGTGGATGGCCCGACACACTTTTTCAACATTTTCTTCGGTTCTGGTGGTTGAGGACCAACCAGAACATTCAGAATCCTCAACCAACGTTTGCCCACGTTTGAACCGTGAGAACCATTCGAAAGTCCAGGTTCTGCCCATGGCGTCATCACCAAATGCTTGGTTAAGCATTTTGTGGGTCTCCGATGCGGTTTTGCAGAGTTTGAAGCAAAACTTGATGCACACGAGCTGCCCCTTCAAGTCTGCAATTTCTCTTCTCGCAAAAATCGCAGAACACCACTAACACTAACGCACAAAAATGCTCGTGGAAAAAAAACGCTTGCATGTATCAATGTGACACTCGGCACACTGCTTCATAATGAAGCTCTTTAGCGCTAACTAGCGGCCCAAGTCTGTACTACATCTGGTTAGTGCTCCACACGACCAGTCCAGGAACTTTTTGATAGCACCTCGTACTGAACTGATTTAGCATAACAATGGTTCAGTTAGTGCTCTCATTTCCAGGTACACATTCTCAGCGCTAAACGGGGTATGACTGTATATTGATAACAGTATTAATTTTTGTATTTTGTGTCTAGCAGCCAGGTCATCATGTTTTCTATTTTTTGGTAGGTATTTGGTTCACTCAACCAAATCTGCCTTTCTCCTCATCTTCCTCATGTCCATCTTTTAAAACATTTAATATTTCTTTCCTCTTTGCCTCTTTACTAACATCCTCCCTTCAGTGACTTTCTCCAGTAGATCATTCTGTACCCTTGTACCTTTTCATTAAGGAATAATCAGATTAAAAAAATAAAATGCTGTTTGTACATACTATATTAGGTATAAAGGACATTTACCATGGAACTTTATACATATTTAGTAATTAAAATAGCTAAAGATTTGCTCATGGATACAAATAACTGGAATTTTGTTTGCTAATATGCAAATTATTTCAATTGTAGAGTAGCTAGAGCATGTTTCTATCAGCATAAAATTTATTGACTGTGTTCCATGCTTGTGGGATATTTGCTGGTTTTGTATTGCCATTTAATAAAATTGCAGTTACGGTGTGGGGGAGATACTTATATATAAAAATTAGAATTTTTTTATTGATTTCTATAGGAATTTGGTGTAGACTGCTACAACCCAGCAAATGGAGAAACTTGTGTAATATCTACAATGCCAGACATCCCTATGGATGTGTCATTATCTCTTCTGAAAGAAGAAGCTACAATACATGACCGTCTTCCTCCAGATCCAAAACGCCAACGATTGATACATGGTGTGCTTGTTATGAAAGAGAATGTGAGTAAAATTTAGTGCACCTTGCATGTAATAGCTGAAGTGCACACAATTTATTTCAAGTTAGTCATTTAAGTAGCATCAGTACTTCTGAATATTGTCATTTGATCTTTTATCTTCCAGAATTAATTTTTCTCGTCAGAAAATTCTTGTTAATTTTTCAGATAAAACTTATGTTATAAAAATTGTGCATGGTGATGATTGTTTTAATGTTCAGGCTTTAGGAATTGCTTATGGTTTTCATAGTTTTACCATTATGAATAGGAGCCTGATGCTTGGGCTTCTTCAATGGGAAAAACAAACATTCCTGATTTCTCAGTATTGGGCTGCTTATTATGTTTCAGGTGAAATTGTAGTCTAATTTTGAGGCCCCTAACTAATTTTTTGATGGATTTTATTTTGATTTATTTGATGAATTGTCTGAAGGAACACAATAAGAGCCCTGAGCCCTGGCCCTCTTTTAGACCCTTTGATCAGTTTTTGATGCAATTTTTGAGTTCTCTGCCCCAAAAACACTGCATTTCTGAAATTTCATAAAATTGTAAAAATTCCTTAACTGCTTCCATGATTACCCCGAGTATACTCGGATCGAGACTAGGGTCAAATTCTGACAACCCCGAGTATACTGTATGTTTTCCATTCCTTTCGTGACGCAACCGAGTTTTTTCAGACCTTCCTAGTAGTTTTCGTTCCGACTATTTTTTGATGAAGAGCTCGTTGTTTCTATTGCTAATGAAAAAAACAGATATGCGACTCAGTCTCTCAACGCTAGGCCATCGAGTTCAAGTACCACTGTACTTCAGTGGCACCACACCACTGGAGCTGAAATTCATGTTTTTCTTGAGATAGTGATGTTGCAAAGCATTGATCACAAACCTGACCAAGAGATGTATTTGTCAACAAGACCTGTGTTTTTTGCTCTGTTCTTTGGACAGACGGTGTCCTACAGAAGATTTATTAAAATATGGCTGTTTTTGCATTTCAGCGATAACGAAACCTACGATGTGGAAAATCCTCCTAATCCTAAATTAGATAAAATAAGGCCAGTCTTTCAGAACTTAGAGGAGAAGTTCCAAAAATTTTACACACCTGAGAGAGACATCACGATTGATGAAAGCCGTTTGTTATTCAAAGGAAGACTGGGATGGCGACAATATATTCTGCAAAAAAGGCATAAAAACTTTCATGCTTTGTGAGGCGAAAAGTGGGTATATATGGTCAAGTGTAATTTACACGGGGAAAGGGACTATTCTCGACAGGGAATTCCTGAATCTTCCGATGACGTCACAGGTGGTTATGACATGTGGGAGACGTAACGGTTCTTTCTACCGTCCACAATCAAGAAATGGTGACGGTGGAAGGAAAGAGTGACAGTAGGCAAAAAAAACCCAAGGCTGTTATTGATTATAATGACATGATGGGAGGGGTAGACAGAGTGGACCAGCACCTTGCAGATTCTCCCATTCCACGGAAGCGTGGGAAAAAATATTATAAGAAAATTTTTTTCCGCCATCTAGACATAGCAGTATGGAATTCATTTGTACTCTATAAGAAGACTGGAGGAGAGCATGATCATTTGGAACATAGAACTCAGCTGATTGAAAAGACAATCGAGGTTTATAACCCTAGCATCACCTCCCCTAGGGCTGGACGACCGCCTTCGATGCCACATCCTCTTCGCCTTTCTGGAAGGCATTTTCCTGAGTACATACCACCCACTGAGGAAAAGACAAACCCCACTAAGGAGTGTGCATTGTGTGGACGAAAGCGAGACGCCTGGGAAAAGCAGATTAGGAAAGAGAGCCGATTCTACTGCTTTGATGTGTAATGTTCCGTTATGCGTGGTTCTGTGTTTTAGAATTTATCATACAAGTGTAAATATATGAGATGTTACGTATTTTGTATATATTTCATTTGTTACATATGTGTATTAGTTATAAGTTTAATATTTAGTAGTTTTTACTTATTATCAGTTATTTTTTATTGTAATTTATTTTATTGTTTCATGTTAATCACATAAATGTATATGTAATTTATACTATGTATATGTATTTTTTATTGCATAAAAGTGTTTTATATTGTATATCTAATATATAAAATTGACTTCATTGTCGTTGGCGGGAAATCGGAACTATGTAATGCTATTTTTAACAAACTTTCCGCATAGCTAGAAGATTGACATTTGGTAGGAATGTTCGGTTCTTAAAGTAGAAGCCATTTACGAAAAAAAAATTTTCCAAAATCGACCCGGGTTCAATTCCCGAGAATGATTTCCATTCCCCATAAGATAACATGGAAAAATCAATATTTCGACCTGCAACCTTATTTTATTTTGGTTATTAACCCTGCATAGTCACACCTCAATTTTTGTTGCACCATAGTCACAGCAAGGCCTGTGGGACCCCATTTTATTACTTCCACTTCGTTGATTTCAGTATTAACTCTTTTGAAACATATTAGGATTTTAGTTAGCATCCTAAAGTGCAAGGAAAGCTGGGCATAGAGGAATAAAATCAGTTTTTAGAAAGCTTTTATTGTTTAAATGTGGAAATGCGCTTCATTTCTAGAAAAAAAAACGATAAACAAAAACATTTTTTATGCATTTACATTAAGCTTTTATAATAATCAAAATTCTTTCTTAAGAATATTAAATAGTTAAAGAAGAGGTTGAAAAATTGTAATGGAGTACAAATTATTTCTTCTTACTTAGATAATGACCAAAATACAGTCAAATTTACTCAGCACATTCAAGGCACAACACTGCTCTGTGGTTGTCACATATCACTTTGGAACAAGATGTGCAGAGCATTTTAGTTTTTCTGTCCCTTACTCTGGTGCAAAAGGAACATCGCACTTTTCTTTTGAGGCGTTGAGGTCTTTTGTAGTCGGTATGTTGTAGTTGCAGTGCATCTTCAATAATGATGCGTAAATTTTTTCTGAGGCTTGTAGTTTCCAAGCGAGCTTTTAGATGCGGCTCAATGAGCGACCATCCTAGGGTGCTCAGGAATGATCGCCTGTTCATAATAGTTTTCATATTGTTGTGCTTGAATAAAACCATAGCATTTACTCCGCTTTGACCCAGAATGCCAAAAAAAAACCTCATTGGCCACCGCCTTGTATTCCTCGCGGTCGTGTATGTGTGACACATTTGATCGAATGTATCAGTCCCTCCTTTTGTGTCATTGTAACTTAGGATTATTTCTGGCTTACTGGTTAACGCATATATGTCATCACTGTAATGCATTGTTGAGAGTAACAAAACAATTTTCTTCTCCTTCGTGGTGAAGGCTACAAGAGTCTTGTTTTCGTCAAAACAGTAAGTTGATGACCCTACATCTTTTTCACGGAGAGACACTGTAATTTCGCGTTTATTTTTTCTCAAGTTCCCACCATAGTAAGCTCATGCTCGTTCAACATCATCTGAAACAACGGCACTGAAGAAAACCAATTATCCACAGTTATGTTTCTGTTTGTTCCGTGTATAGGTTCGGACAATTTCCTGACGTAGTATGACAGCACAAGTTCTTGTTTTTTTTGTTTCAACTTTCCCTACATAAGGAATAGCATTGATCATACAAAATGTCCGTGAATCATTCATCATGACAATTTTCATCCCATATTTATCGGGCTTTGAGGCAATATAAACTCGAAATGGACACTTTCCTCTGAAACCCAAGAGTTGCTCGTCAATAGTTACTTATTGGAATGGAGTGTACAAAGCAGAGCTGCAAACCACTTCAAAATTTGGAGTGGTTCGGTTCGCGGTTCGGTTCTAAATTTTTGGAAGTGGTTCGGTTCATGGTTCGGTTCAGACGAGAATTTTGACAAGTGGTTTGGTTTGCGGTTCGGTTCAGCTAAATTAATCATTTGAAATACTATTCAGAAATAATTTATCCAATATAAACATTACACATTCAGTATCAATCTGTAAGTAAATCAGTCAGCAGTCATTATTATTTTAAATGAAAGAAGAATTTATTTAAAGATAGGAAAAATTTATATTTTAAATATATTACATCATCATCTTCATTTATTTATATTTAAAAAATGGTATTTTTGATCCTAACATGATTTTTATGTTCATTGTTGAATAGAATTGGAAAAATACCTCCAAATCACCGTAAAGGCGGTACTTACGTGTCAAGGCACAGAAGACTCGCAGGATCACTTAGGACGCGCGTTTCGACAGCAACGCTGTCATCTTCAGCAATGTCAAAGTGTGTAAGGTTAGGCGGAGTATTTATACTATTGTTGACCGTTAGAGAAGTAGGGGAGGGGAAAGAGAAACGTGTATCGATCGTTAACTGAAATAGAGGGGAGTGGGGGATAGGGCCAGCGTCGTTATTCATTATCTTGTTTTGGTTATGGTGTATGTAGAGGCTTTCATAGGCATCTAGTTTGTTTTCGTTGGTGACCGTTTTTAGAAGTTTTAAATTTTCGGTTGTGATAGGATGATGGCAGGTGTTGATATGAGATACTGCACTGGACTTGTCTATTCTGTTGTTTCTGTAATGGGCTAAGTGTTCTTTGAAACATGTTTCTAATTTCCTTTTCGTTTGTCCAATATAAATTTTGTCACACTTTTCACATTTGATTTGGTATATGCCTGATTTCTTATGGGAGGGTATGCTGTCTTTAGGGTTCTTAATGAGATTTGACAATTTATTTTCATTAACAAAAACTGTGTGTAATCCTATTTCGGAGAAGATTTTTTGAAGTTTTTTGGTAGCATAAGGGTAGTAAGGTAGCTTCATAAATTTTTTGGTATTGGTGTCTTTGAGTGTTGTGCAGTTTCTAAGGTTCATTCTGTGTTGATGTTTTTTTAACATTTTATGAATGAGTTCTCGTTTAAAAGCATTCTGAATGGCTGTGTTTTATATAGGATAATTCTTTGGAGAAATTTGTATTTGATAGTGGTGTGTTGATTAATCGATGGATCATGGAATGAAAAGGTGCTAGTTTTTGTGAAATGTGATGGTGAGAACTCATGTGGATGTATGTGTTGGAATGTGTAGGTTTTCTGTAAATGTTGAAATGTAATTTGTTGTTTTTCCTAGTTAGAAGAATGTCTAGGAAAGGTAGAAATTTTTTATTTTCTGTTTCATGTGTGAATTTAATGGTGTCAAACTGCTTGTTTAACAAGTTTAAGAATTCTACAATGTTTCCTTTCGATGTGTCAAAAATAGCGAAGATGTCATCTACATATCTGAGCCAAATTTTAGGAAAATACGGAAAGGTGTTCTTACAAATGCGTTCGAAATTAGTCATGAAGATTTCTGCTAATAAGGGAGATAAAGGGTTACCCATGGTTGTGCCTTCTTTATGTTGATAAAAAGAGTTGTTGACCTGAATGCAAAACAATCTTCTCAATAATGTCCGCACCAATCAGCAAATTCCAGGCTTTTAACGGAGACTCAATCTTTGCATTTCCTTTGGGCCCTGGAAGATGGCTTACAATATTTTTTCTTTGGACTCGTCCTCGTCTCTCAGCAACCTAGGTCATCCATGGGTAGCCGTTTTCGCCCGTAAGACATTGTGACGGTTTCTTCGTAGAATGACCTGCTTGACTCAGAATTTCTTCCTCTCCTTCGCAGTCACCTGCACTTTGCTCACTACCCGTGTCACTATGCATCTGATTCCTCATCAGTAATTTCATCAATGAAGTCTTCATCTTCCTCCAACGACTCTAGTAAAGTTCGATGAATCTCCTCGTCATCGTGGAAATAATGAGATGTTGAAGCCATGGCTGGTGCGAAAGATAAATGAAAACCTAAATGTTACCTTGAAGAACAGACTCAATAACATTTACAAATAAGAAAATGGACAACATACTTACTTCGTAAAGCGAAATCCAACTATTCAAGAAAATGAAGGAGCGTGTAAAAAATAATGAGTTCTCCGAGAGCGAGAAAAACACACATCGTAGTCACAGTGGGGCTCCAGGGACCCCAACATAAATTGACTTCCTCACTGTAAGAAAGCTGACACTGGAATGGCGATGCTAGGTGTACTGGCAAGCTAGCAACATTGCCAAATGAATTTACATTTAATCTGGAATGCATATCTTTGGATGTAAAGTTTTGGTGCCGAGTTCAAAATCCGCTGGGGTCCCACAGACCCCGGTGTGACTACGTAGGGTTAAAATTCACATATTTGACCTACGATTTTCGGACTTGGACTGTATTAAAGTAAAATAAATGTAGTTTCTTATTCTTATCGTCTTTTATCACTTTCAAATCTAAATCTTTCGAATTTAATGTTTTAATATCAAATTTTGACAAAATTTAGCATTTTTAACGTGAAGTTGCCTTACCAACCAATTACATTGTTAAAGTCGAAATCAAGCAAAAATTTTTTTATTTATCCTAATGAAGGAAAAACAAAAAATATTGTTTACAAGCAAGCTTTGAAATAAATATTGAAACATATTTTTCTAATTTATAATGCCTTCATCCGTAGGTAAAAAATGTGCAAAAGGTGAAATGATTGTATTACCATATAATACATAATTTTATTCGCCAAAGATGTCTGGCATAACCCGGGCATCGCCGGGTACTTTCAGCTAGTACGTACATATCATACATAATTTATTCTCAATTTTCTAGTTACCGCAAAAGAAATGTAAGTTTTGAAACATAAATCGAGTTCAAATACTTCGTTCAGGTATACCTCGCTTAACGAAGCCTCTGGGAATGAAGCTCCTTTATAACGAAGTTGGAAATTCCACAATGAAAATAGAAAAAATTCGAAAATGTTGCGAAGTAGTGTTCATGTGTTATATGGCTCAGGTGGACGAGACAGAATTAATATTGGTGCTACCTACATTTCGAAGCTTCGCTAACGTAGTATCATGTGTTCACAAAATTACAGCTACTAAATTAGAATGTTACTATATTCTCGACCTGGATCTTTTAAGGACCATGAGAATGATTTGGTCTGATTCTTTATCTCGAAATAGCCAGTTCTGAGATTTTAAGAAACCTCTCTTTTTCGTATTGAAATGGGGCGTACGTTAATTTAACATTTTTACTATTTTTTGATTGGGATAAAGTCAATGTCAAACTTTAATCCAGCAACCGCAAGAAAGACAGGCGGGAAAGACAGCAGGAATTGTGACTGAGCCACCGTGTATCTCTTGCCGTACTACTAACAACATGAAAACGGAGGAGTAGAGCCACAGTATTAACGACATTTTATTAATATATATTATTAACCAATTAAAATTGTACATTCAGTGTTATTAGCTCATATGTTTCGAAAGCAGTTGATAAACTTTTTACAAGTTCAGTTCACTTTTTCCGGCAATATTGATTTAGTTTATCGTATTAATTTTTGATAGTATTAATGATCTTAAAAAAAGTCTAACCCGTAGTCAAAAGGATCATAAACATGTCCATCTTCGAACCTCCTTCTTCCCTCCAGTTGCCCCTGCCATCTAGACTGCCACCAATGAAATACGGAGGAAATGAATCCCTGAAAAACTCTGCCGTGTTTTTAAATACTCAATGTCGCTTTCGAAAATTTAAAATAAAATACTCGTGCCATGTTTACCAACATTTTGTCCATTTCTTTTATTATTTACTGAAATTTTGGTAATAGAAACCCCTTTTCTGAAGCCTTAGAACGCATCCCTACCTTTCTTATGTAATTTCTACCTCTTGTAACAAAGTTTCCGACAATGAAGTGCCGCCGTGGAATGCATCTACTTCGTTAACCGAGGTATGCCTGTATTTATCATAATATGAAAATTTTAAAGTTCAGTAAAATTTTTAAGTTCAATAAAATTTTTAATAAAATTTATTGTTAAAAAATGAATGCATTTCTTTAATTGTCAAATTTTTCGATCGTAGGAGAAAATCGCCATTTTGAACACCAAATGCGTTAATCAGGTCATTTTGTATTTTGAAATGAGTAAAATTAATAAACGAGGCAGAGACTTCGTGGAATTCCATCATAAAAGGATGGGATGTATTGTTAATACAAATAATTCATATACAGGGTTACCACCTCTCCGGGTTTGACCTGAAGTCTCCGGGTGCTATACAATATATCATTTCTTTCAAGTACTCCATTGCACGAAATGCACCCATTTGTGATATGCTGTACACTTTCCTAACTTGTTTCCTTTTTTAAAGCATTTGGAGCAGTAGTAAAATTTTTTTCTCTTTTAATTAAAAATGTACATTGGCAAAACACTCAATTGGCAGAATGTTTTAGCCTGTTAATGAACAATTGTCCTCAAAAGTTTTATTGGGAATTACTTCTAATCTAATGTAAACTTAAGTTAAACAAAAATGTCTTTATCATGGTACATTTGTAGGAAACATGATAGCTTTTCTATAAGAAATTTTTCTTATTTTTTCATTCCAGTCTATGTGCTTGATGGATGTAGAAAGGGCTTGTTCTGAGGCTGGAATCAATCGCCACCAGATTCGATTCACATCAACCATTACCCTGGATGATCCAGGACCTCCAAGCCGCACTGCAGAAAAGCTCCAACAATTAATTTCTGGGTACGATATTTGCATAGTTGAATTGCTATTATAAAAATATTTGGTAAAATTTGCAATATTTTAAATGGATTAGTTTAATTTTGAGAAGCGATTCTTTTATAGACCTGGTCCTCAGTGGATAGTGGGATTTAAATGCCAAATTGTTAATTATTCATTGATTCTAACATACCGTATTTACATGTGTACCCCATGCACATTTTTTTCTCAAAATGTCGTACATGAAGATTTCTGAACGGGTTGTATAAATTGCAAGTCTCGATCGTAAACTTACTGCAATATGCTTGCATCTACATTTATACTCGCAGAAGACTAAGAATTCTATGAAGTATACATGTATATATACGGCCAAGCAAACATTTAAATGTGCAGTTTAACCTGCCGTTGCTGCATCTTCAAGATCACAATGGAGATTTTGACAATTGAGATGACGTTATATTTTTATAATAATAAAACTGTACCTTTTCTATGATTTTTAATTTTATTATTGTTACTCAAAATAAGCAGTTCTGTCAAAAGTTTGCTGTCAATTTCTACCTATACTTTTGCCAGAATAAGTTAGCATCTGGTATCTATTTTTGCCAAATTCATTGTAAGCTGCTAACGCTCCTTAATATAAACGTGGCGACTGTTGGGGAAATTTCTGCTAGCATTGGCATAAAGAGATCACTCAGTACGTTGCATCACGCAGGTAGGGGGAAGATGCTTAACTTGGGTAAACCCTGCTTCAGGTAGGGGGAGGCCGACTTTTTTTTAAAAATCCTAGATGTCAACATTCTGGCACAAATTAATTTTTTCCCTCCGAACTAGCCCAAAAACATGGGTATGCATGGTACACAAAGATGTGGGTTACATGGGTAAATACAGTATTAACAATTGCAATTTTAAAAATTTGTTTACCTGAATATAAGATGAGGTGTATTTCCTATATAGAATTTTGAAAAATGTGGTATACATTTTTTGTTAGTACCAGCATAAATACTGTTTTTCTGGAAATGGGGAATTCTATAATGTGTTTATTTTATATTCAGTTTGTCTCATGTTGTAGTAAATGTACAAATTTAAGATTTGGATAATTTAATATTTTCATCTTACCTCTTTTATTTATCAGTCGCTTGAAGGATTGGAGTGTTCAGCTAACAGAAGGATCTTCCATTTCAATTGAAAGTGTTCTAATTAAGGTTGAAACAACAGAGGATGATCAGAAAAATGTTCTTGTTTCATGGACTAATCAGGTGTGTGAATGATTTGAGAAATATTAATTTGTTGCTGAAAATTCAGTATAGTTTTAAATTATTCTCATAGAGCTTATTCTTTAATGTCATAGTTTTATGTTTCTGCAAATTCATTTAACAAATGGCGCAATTTTTTAAGAAAGAATACATTTATAGATCAGCCTTAGTCATACTTAATAGATAAGCTAGGTTACAATGTTCATTTGTGCCCTAACAGCATTAAAACTTTAAAAACATTTGCTGAAGTGCAGATTGTTGTCTGTTAAAATAGATATTATTTTCATCCATTACAATTATAATTCATAATTATAATAAAATGAACAGAAAATTATATAGTTATAATATTCAAATTGATCTTTAATATCATACCCTGGTGTGTTTTATCATTGTTGTATCAATTTCATTATAGGATGAAGAATTGGGCAGTTATATCCTAGAACTTCTTCAAAACATGGGGAGATAATTATTAGAGTTATTTATAAGATTTTTAACTTAAAAAAAACCACAATTTTATTTTATGAAACATCAATTTTCATGAATGAATTTTCATTTGTTATATTTGTTGGGCATTATGTCTAGCTGTAAAGAAAATCTCCAGATTTATATTTGTTGGGCTTTATGTCTAACTGTAAAGAAAAGCTCCAGATTTTGTGGCATTGTTCATAATTTCTTCCTCTAAAATCCCATATTAATGTACAGATTGGATTAAATATTCTCAAATTTTCATTGAAGTTTTAGCATCCCTTATGTTACTGGACTTGATTGTTCTGAAACACAGCATTATGTTTTCCGCACTGTTTAATGTTAGTTTGGAAAATTCACTTTCTAAGGAAATATACATCCAAAACTGTGATATATCGCAAATTTATATTTTTGTAGGATAATTAAAGAGTTCCCAATTTTTGGGCGAAGTTGAAAGTAAATAGATACATATTTTGTGTTGATGTTACTTTAATTGTGAATACGTTATTCAATGCCTTAATGAAGGGCATTGAAATATTAAAAGTTTTGGAATGATATATTTTTATAGCAGATGACGCTAGAAACCAGTAGTATAAGAAATCAGTTCTTTGATGAAAATATAATGTTAAAGAGTTATCTTCTGGTAAAAATTGCTGAAATTTTTTTGTAATGATAGGTTCTGCAGTAAAATTCCTCTCATTATTAATTCTCTTGGTCATTTCTTACAGTTTACATTTTGAGAAATCTGGATCAGATTAGTTTCCATCTTCACATAGTTTAGTAACTTCTTATCATCATCATTCATTACTACTTCCTTTGTTTTTATAGCTTCAAAAACTTGATTTTGCACTCTAATTTATATTCAAATACTGCAAACTTGTGGCAGAATATGTCAAAAGTATGTACCCTTCAGATAAATGTATATTTAAAAAAATACAAATATTATCCCTGAAAATTAATATGATGATGCCTCAGTATGTAGTACAGTAAAGCATCGCTAATTCGAAAAGCTTGGGATCTGGGATGTTCCGGCCCACAGATAATTTCGGATTAAAAAGAATGGAGTATTCTGGGGGTGGGGTATATGGTAAGAGTATCAGCGGCTACATATTTCATATAAATAAAACTGTGTTTGTTGAAAATATAGTGTAATAGAAAGTAAAATGCTTACATATTCCAAGTAAAAGTTATATGAATTGGCAGCATTTAAAATCAATAATATCTACACTTAATTCTTTTTATTATGTTCTGTGCATGACAACCATCACAAATGAAACAAAACAATGTGAAAAAGCGATAACAAAAAGTTGCATATCGGCAACTATTACGTGTACATTGTTAATGTACATGTAATAATTCTTAATGTCATATACTTTTGTTGTTCCAATATGGTATATGCCGCACCGATGAACCTTGGTCGAGTTTCTTTAATAATTGCACTTATTCCTGAATTGATAGCGTATTATACTTTCGCTTACAATTAGATGAATTTCCAGCATTGTTGCCTTCATTTGATCTCTTAAAAGACACAGTTAGTGTAAATTAACTGTAAATTGTATTTTCTTGAAAATGCAGTAGATACTGCACTACCGCATGAGTGTGCACTTTTGTTGCATTTGTAATGTTCAAATACACGGCCTAGGTTTGGAATAAACTGTAGCGTCACAATGCCACGGCAGCCAGTCAGGAATGCAGTTGGGAATCAGTTACAAATTGCAGGTGGTTTCAGACTAACGAATTACAAATTAGCAGTGCTTGACTGTATTTCAAAATACTATACTTCTTGACTTTGTGGATAAAGTTGTCATAGTTTTGATAATACCATTATTTATAAACATCAAACTTGAAATCAATTCCACTTCATACATGCACACTTTTGTTTTGGTATATAAAAAATATTCTTGGGTCTTTGTAGTGGTTTGTGTAAACATTTCTCTTCCAAGTAGTTTTTTCTAAGTTTACTGAGACACTGACCCTAACACTGGAAGATGCACTGTTGCTGTGTTTTTTCAAGTTCATTGGAGAATGTGTAACTTAATCATTGCATCAAAGAAATATAGTTTGAGGGTAATAATGATAAAAACTGGATTTAAGCAGGAAAGTATTAAGTTTAATTGCTGGAAATGAAGTTAACTTCTTTAATACTGCCTGTGTGACATTTTTTATGATGTTGCAAGCTATTGTCAATCAATATTTCAGTATTTGTTGTTGTGGATAACCATACAGTTGTTCACAGAATTTATTTGATCAAATTCATTCTTTTGAAACATTCCTATATATTAGTGAGGAAAGAAAGGGAAAGTTGAAAAAAGGTAAGTTTTTTCAGGTTGGTGAATGTTTTAAAAGAAAAAATGACAGTGCATAGATTCTGCAGAATATTGTTTTTAAGGCAGAGGCAGTTCAAGAAAGTTCTCTGCCAACGACCCTAAATTTTGAAAAATGCCTACCCCTATCAGAATCTTTCTATCCTTTGCCATACAGACCTAATCTGTGGCATATAATTGAGGAATTTTGCATGCAGTGAATTTAAAAATGCACTCATTGGAGGGCAATGGGGTTATCCAAGGAGGAGGCAATTGCCCCCCCTCCCTCCCCCCTCTGGTGGATCTGCCACTGTCCTAAGGAGTAGGAGACCATGAATAATCCTTGAGATTCATTAATATCTCTTAATTTGTTGTATCTGTCTTTTAGATGTCTGAAAAGATGAGGAAAATGAAGTGAGAATGTGTTACGAAGTTGTCCAAGCACATGTAATTCTAGTTAACAGCTCAGCCTTTCTTTCATTTTCCAGAGTAGGGGAACAGGTGCATTAAATAAGGCTCACTAAGAAAATAAAACTTTTGTACTATTTCCACAGAGAAATAGTAAAAAGTTTTCATTTATTAGTGTTTTTTATGTAATACACCTGATCTCTGCAAAGTATCAGTGAATTATATCCAGTCCCAGTTTTTTATCACACTTTTTTTGGGTCAACTCTTGATGTAATATGGAACTGAAATTTTCTGTCCAGATAACAATAAGTAGGGCTCAGATAAACTAAAAATCTCATAAAAGAGGCTGTGGTTTAATTGGAGGAATCTTTCTTCCCTGTATTTGGCTAACAAGTGGATAACTTTAGGATGTTGTATTTTAAAAGGGGTCTCAAACTGCAAAGGACCATATGGCATTTGTATGGTGAACTATATATCATAACAATGAGCCTGAGCATTTTCTTAAAACTTAAAAGCACATGACTGAAAATGGTCGTTTAGATTAAAAAACAAACTTCCTAATTATTAAACACTTTAATGTTGTTCTGTTTATTTTGTTTCTCTGCGAGTGTCTCATTGATGCTGTCTTGTCTGCTCACAGATGAATCAAAGTGATAATAGGACCAATTTCTTTTAACTGAAGGGTTTTAAGTTTTGAGACCCCTGGTCTAGAATCAAGCTCTAACTGAACGTTTAGATGCCTTTTTTGAATAAAGCGGGCACAGCTTAATTACTGAAAGGATTTAAATCCCTTCAAAATCAGACAAATTGATTTTTAGTCATAAAAATACAAAAATTTTTCAAGTCTTTCGCAATGAGAAATTTTGCTATGATTAATGCTTGCCACCTTGCTGTGATGTGGGTTAATTTGGATATTGATGTTAATCTAGATACATCAGAAATAGCTGGTGCTTTGTTTCAATTATGCATTGGAAAATTGGGATTTGATTAAGTTTTTTTATTCAAAGAATTATCAGGCTTGTCTTATGGCTAAGATCACACTAATAAATGAGAATCCTTCATAAGCCACAAAATTGGTTGTGAAAACCAAATGGGTATTTTGGCTACAAGACAGCCATCATAAGTGATAATAATAGATTCTAGTTCTATAATCTGCTATCTGGGAATTACCACTGATGATGGCTGCCTTGTTTATCACAACTATTTAATGGCTTTTGGAGAATTGTTTTTTATATTTGTGTGGTTGCAGTACTTCAAAATGGTTTACATTTTTTCCCCTTGGATCATTATTTTGGTTTCATTCTATATAAAATACATTAAATTAGATCACTGCTCACCTCTTTGAGAAACTTCAAACCAATATATGTGTAGTGTGTTTTTTAGATATGAAATAGTGTATGCTTGAGAGAAAATTTATAGAAAGATAAACAGATTTTAAATGGCAACTCATTGCCTCGGAAATTATTTCATAGCTCTATTATATAATTTGATTTATCATTTTTTTTACTTAACAATGAAAAAATTGTTAATTTAAAGGAATTGGACCATTTCTATTGGAATGAATGTGAATGGGACTAGAACCAGTGTATTCATGATTCAACATTGAAGCTTCTGTAAAAATTTCTCTGAAAAGACAAGACTTGCAAGCAGTGGTAAAGTACAATTCATTTAAGTTTTTTATATTTTAATATTGTTAGAACATATACATTTAATTTCATATGGAATCCGTTCTTGGTACTGCATAATTTCTAGGTTTCCTTTCATTCAACATATAAATGCTTCTGAAGTCTTCCTTCAATTCTGCAGGGTAAATTCTGAATAATGTTTACATTGCAAAGCAGTTCAAATATCTCTTTCAGAAGTGCTTATTAACCATACAGATCTAACATATATAGTAATCTTTAGGGAGGTAAATATTTCAATATTAAGTATAACACGTAAAAACTATCTCTCGAGTATAATGCCTTCCCTCTGAAGGTTTTCGTTGAACCAATCTATGGCTAGTCCTCACTCCCGGCTTTGCTTAATCAATTTGCTAACATCCTACTAAGTAGCAGTAACAAGACGGTCAACTTGTTTATCAGACTTGAAATCATTTTGGGAGAAACTTCGCCATATACTATTTTATCGGTTCTAAAAGAATCAAATCTACCTTGTATGTGTCCTATGCATTCAAAAAAGAAGTAAAGATTAACAATAATAATATTTATTTTTACGGGCAAATAGCCCTTTTTCAATTACAAAGATACAAGAATGCAAAATGTAAATACAAAAAAAACACTATAAAATTAAAATACAAATATACCAATATTATAAATTAACTAAACAAAATTACACAGCCCAAACACTATAATTAATAAACACTAGATTGCACAAATATTTTTAAAATGTAAAAAGAAGAACTAAAAAAATCAATATCATTACAATATATATTGCAGTCTCTCATTATACGATATAGAGGTAAATGGTAAGAATAGTTCCTTTGTAAGAATAACAATATTAGGTAGATATTACTGGAGCAGGAAATGCCGAATGATGAGGATGCAGAAGATAAGAAAATAATGAGGGAGACAAATGAGTTAGAGACAGAATCAACATTGAAAATGATTTTTTTTGTTTTTTGGGACAAACTGCAAGAAAGGAGAAATATAGCGGAAAGTATTGTTTCACTAAGTCTGGGGTTGACAACTTGTGGCCCCTGAGGCACTGGTTACCCTTTAGAGAATTAAATGTGGCTCCCTATACAAATTCTTTGTATTGTATGTAGTACCTGGAAGGATATTTGCTTGAAACCTCGATGCTCGAAATAGCTAGTTTATTTATATGATCTTTCTTAAATATGGAATTACATTTTAAAATAAATATTGTATTTTTCAGTGTTAGATACAGATAAAAAGAAAATGTAGGAATCAAAGTGAGTTTCATGGAATAGAAAGAGGGTCAGTAGAAAATGCGCAAAGGCCAAAGAGAATGGAATTGAATAGTTGAAGAATTGACATTTTTAACAGAAAAATTAATAATTGGAGTTTCTGTTACACAAAAAGCAGTTGAATCAGTTACAACTTAGATTTTCCATTGCTACATGTATTGTTTGTTATTTATAAAAATTATTCTGACATGATGGCCTTAACTTTGCTTAAGATATCAAAAATCACGTACTTGCATTGTTACAATGTATTTATGCTGCTAAATAACTTATCTTCTGTTACTATTATCCTTTCCCGAAAACCTCTTTTCCACCACAAATGTAACCTTTCATTTAGATACGGTTACCAACCCCTGGTCCATGACTGTCATAGGGACAAATTCTCCATTTCATTATACAGGGTGTTTGTAATTGAATATACAAAAAGGGAATTCAAGTAACTCTTTTGCTACTTGAAAAAAAGCAAATATTAATAATAAATAGAAGAGTTAAGTTTGTAATTTTTACTTTCATTAATTATTGCCATTATTTTCTAATTATTTTTTTGTTTTGTTTTATGAGGCTATCTCATCCATTCTTACAGTTAGAGGTCTATCTATAATAATAAAATATGTGTATGTGGGTGTATGTATGTGTGTGTATGTCTGTGCCAATCGTAACTCATCAGAAAATAAAGGTAAGAGCTTCAATTTTTGGCAGCAGCTTCAGGTAGAGTATGAGAGTTGCAGTGCCAAATATAATTCAGATTGGTTCACGGGGTCGGGATCATGGAGGTCACGGAACGGTTGGTCAAAATTTCGTTTTCTAGAAGATATCTCAGCAACCAATTGGCCGATTTTGATGAATCCTCCTCCAATATCAATGTTTTGATGAAACATGTTTTCTAGCCGAAACTGGACAAAATTGGTCCATGGGATCGAAGGGTCGTAATGTGAAGGCCAGTCCAAATTTTGGTTTCTTAATATATCTCAGCAATGAATTGACCGATTAAGATGAAACCTTCAGTAATATGATGAGATACATTTTTGAGCTGTAAATAAAAAATTGTGGCCGAAGGCTGCTTTCGGCATGGAGCTCCTAGTTGATAAATAAAACTAAAAATTACAAACATAACTCTTCTATTTATTATAAATTTTTGCTTTTTTTCTTAAGCAGCAAAATAATTATTCAACTTTATTTTTGGTATTGAACACCCTGTATAAGCATAAAAGTGATAACATTTCTGATTTTCAAGGGATCATTTTTATTGAGACAACATTAGAGAAATCCAGTCCAGAATTTCATTGCCTGTTATGTAATTATTTTGATAGTATTATCTAATTATTTTGACAATATTATGTAAATGTTTTGATAATTGTATGTATTTATTTTGATAATGAGTTGTTGAAACATGGAGTTTAGAGTATGTGAAGCTTTTCTACATTGTAGCCGAAATACGTATTGGTCTGAAAATTCTCTTACACACATTGGTTCCGGAGATTTTTCCCTTTTGTTCTACATTAATTATAGCCAGTAGAAGTTAAAAAATTTTCTTATCAACTCTAAAGATAATAGACAAAGTTTCTAGATCCATTTTTTCAGCATCACTAGGTTATTGACCTAATGCTTTATTACCAAAGTTGACATATATTTAAGTGATATATTGGTTCATTGTGACAAAGGAAAATTTGAAAATAGGCAGTAAAGGGAGAATTGCACCAATTTTGAGCTATAAATTGATAGGAGGTTACATATTTACTCAGAATTTTAGTGGGACAGCATCCTTTTGATTTGAGGCAGTGGGACTCTGAACATGTTACATAATGGATTTAATGGTAGACTTAAATATAGGATGAAGGAATATCTGGACCATCTATGTAATGATCTTTGGATGATAAAGACGTATGAATGTTAACATTTAAGGTATAAATTTTTTGTTTTTGGAATGAGGTTTTTAAGAATCTTAACTACCTAATTATCTAAATTAACAATGCTGTCATTTTTATGATATTGTTGAAGTAATAATTTCAAAGCTATCTTTTGTGTTATATTAGTGCATAAGTACAGGTGACTCCCGAGTTTCGACCGCTCGAGATTCGACAAATCGAGATTTCGACACAGCCGATCGAATTGGGAACTACTTTATGCGGAGTAATTGGTTCCGACCAACGACGCGAGGTTTAGTTTTAGTGTAGACATAGTTATATCTGCTCTAATTGTTTGAATTTGTGCTGATATCACTCTTTTTTCTGTTAATCTAATTAATAAACCAAGTCCAGTAAGCGCAGTTGAAAAAGATTTAAGCTATGAAAATATTTTTTATTTTGTTTCTTTATTCTTAAGTTATTTTGTGCGTTTTTAATAACTTTTATATTAATTTCACTGCGATAAATAGTTTTATGTATAGATAGATGTATGCAGGTATGTTATCCAACTCGCGCAATCCGGACCGGGCCGTCTGCAGAACATATTGCATTCATGTCTTTGAAGTTCGAAACAAAAATTTATTTTTTCCTTTTTAGTGCAAAAAATAAGTTATAAATTTAAAATATTTATTATATAATTTATTCATAATTTAATATTGTTGTATTAACATATTAGTAATGTTATTTTATCTTTATAGAACGTGAGGGGAGACTTTTTCCCGAGATGCGGGAACGTATCCCCCGATTATAACATGCAAGTATATGGAAAAACGGCGTTCGACATTCGACAATTCGAGATTCGACCACGTTTTCAGGAATGCATCCCTGTCGAAACTCGGGAGTCGCCTGTATATTGTTTGGTTTACTTTAGAATTAATTCGCAATTATCAAAGTCTAATTAATGTATTGCTATCATCTTTTAATCCAGTGCAGCTATTATTAAAATTTATCATAAAGTTCTATTTAAAAAGATAGTTTGAAACGAAATCGACAGAAGAAGTTGAAAATCTTTAATCGCAGCTGATATGAAACATAGTGAAAAGTTCTGATTGCAATCTTGAAGTTGTATTAGCATCGCTTTCTCGAGAATTATGCAATTCATTTGGATGTTTTACGAATAGCGAGCCACATTTGTATAATTAATTGATATTGTTAAGGGTTAGTAATTAACGACTCTTTTGAAATAAAGTGAAAGATTGTATTGTACGAGACAACGTGACATAGTGTTAGGCAACAATCCGATGTTTTATTGTCCGTCAAGATTTGCAAATTTCTACCTCAAACGGCCCCAGAGGGAGATAGGCAAAGGAAATCTGTGTAAACAAACGTATTTCCATTCAAAACTGGAATGCATCAGATTCTACCGGTAAAATGATTGGGCGCACATCGAGTCAAAAATTTTCAAATATTCGCTAATAATGGATAAGTTATTTTATGAGGAAACTCCGTCGAGCGTTAGCGCGTCCTCATTATGACGTCACATTTCGTACGGTATCACAGATTAATATGGCTCCCGAGGTTCGAAAACAAACGAGACTTGAAGGAAATTCGTTTATCGGCTTCTCGACCTTGGGTTCGAACCTCTTTAGCTTCAGTGACGACGTGATTTTAGTGTCCAGTTAGCATCAGCTCGTTGAACCAAGCGTGTTTGTATACATGGCGGCTATCATTACTTTTGTGGGCAAGTTCGTAGGAGAACACGTTCCTATTATCTTATATGAACATTCATTTTGCCAACACGTATTATCTGTTAACGTGATTGTTATTTCTCTTGAAACAGCGCTCATTAGAATCGATCAATTCCGCCCGACTGTAATTGTTTGATAAAATTCGTCATTTAAAGTTGTTATCAAAGTTTAAGACGAGATACTATGATCGAATCGATGAATCAGTGCTGCCACTCAAGTAAAAAAATGAACCTTTTGCGGGAAATCGTAAATTTCCTGGAATAAAATATTTTTCTAGGTATTTTATATTGCAGAGCAAAATAAAGTTTCTTTTTTCCCCATAATTTTAGTTAAGCAGGGGCGTTATTTTACGAAATAGCCACAAAAATACGACTATTGTCAGGAAGCATTGTTTCGTAGGGTTTTGCATAATGGCTTTTATTAAAGATAAGAAATAAAAGTGTTGAGTTCTCTCACCCCCAGGATTAACTTGTATTAAAAATACCGGGTAAGTACGACATATTTGGAACATTACACTAGATGGGGGGCTCCTATATAATTGGAAATAAAATATGAAGTTTTCGACTCTTTGATCCCGTGGTAGATTTATATTGCATTTTTTAGTTAGAAGTTGATATAAACTCAATCAGATCATGAGTCTTTGAACCATTTCGCTCTAGGAGAGCTAACCGTAAACAATAATTGAAGTTTAATCGGTTAAATAACCTGTGAGAAGCAGGACTGATTAATGCTACGGTTTTTAGCTTACGTTACCCGTACTCGGTAGTGGGTAGGTTTGGCGTTCGGGAAGTTATTAATACGACATCCCAGTACGTTCGTAATCATAGAAATAAGAATTTGAAATACGAAACAAAGAAACGTTACATTTACAACCGTATATACGGAATTTAGGACTTTTTAACAAAACTTTTCGAAGTGATTATTGGAAAATAACGACTTGATACTCGCCCATAGGCGCCATTTTTGCTTCTTCTACTATGTTTGTAAGGGAAACACAAGTTGCCAGGTAAAAAACAACGTAGTGTTTTGTACAATAAACTTGAATGTGAAAATGACGTCCCATCCTGCGAATCAGCTTTTTCGTGTTTATGCCTATTGTTCAGCATAAAAGTTTTATTATTGAGTATCTTAAGCGTCGTTTGCCCTTGAAATACAAAACAATGCTGTTATTATTGCTTTACGAAGCCAAGCAAAGCGAGCGGTATGAAATACTTAGAAATGATTTTTTTAAAAGATACTTAGAAAATGTATACGGAAATCCGTTTGTATTGGCGTTTTTAATTTCGCGGCACGCTTTCAAATTTGCGACACTCCAATACGAGAAATGGGGTTTTTGGCATTTTTTTAATTGCTCAAAAGTTAGTAAAAGTGGGAGGGGAAAAAATGTCACCTTTCCTCTCCTAGATCGAGAACAACATGGCCGAAAGAAAAACTAATTTCAAATCGTTCGAATATTTCAGTTGCGTCACGAAATGATTGAAAGATAAAATTGTCTGGTCCTTCGATTAAGAAGTACACCCATCCTTTACAGGTGTTTGATCTAGCGGATTTATTTTT
Organism: Uropetala carovei; assembly: GCA_036926305.1. Lineage (NCBI taxonomy): Eukaryota > Metazoa > Arthropoda > Insecta > Odonata > Petaluridae > Uropetala > Uropetala carovei. The sequence goes on along the minus strand of JAXCHB010000065.1, from coordinate 13,923,250 downwards.
AGAGGACTGCCTCGAATTTCACTTTATGACGGTTTCGGAACTGTCTCCGAGCAAATTAAAAATCATAAAACGTTTCTGTCCGACTCGTATGTTATAAAAGGAAGGAGTAAAGGAAGCGATTGTGAATACACTAGCAGAAGTGCCCGTTGAATTTCATCGGATTAAGTGAATCTGAAATTTTGACCGTGTAACATGTATACATCGCAAGAATGACATAGTACACAATTTTAACCGTCGTATAAAGCAAAAAGACGAAAACCACTCCGCATTCACCTACTTAGATGAATGAAGGAAGAAAATCTTCCACTGTGAAAAATCGAAAATTACGTGTAAGCTTATGGGAAAATGATTATTGAATTAATCTCTCCCTCCGTTACCGCAATCAGTCAAACATTCAAGAAGAAAGTGTTGCATAAATGACGGGAACGATTGAAACAATATGAATTTTTTCCTTGAGTATTTTTATTTTTAAATTAATATATTAAATAATTGCTTAATTACTATATTTTTAGTGTATGTTCGGTGGTCTGTCAATAATTTTCCTTGAGTGTATGTGTCCCTTATATAAAACTTGACGTTTTCGTAGTTTCTTCCACGGGTGAGTGCGACGTATAGTTGACCATGACCAAAAACTGGATCTGGCAGGTATACACCAACATGATTAAAAGATTGACCTTGTGACTTGTTGATGGTAATTGCGAAGGCCAGGATTACGGGAAATTGACGTCGCATCATTCGGAATGGTAAACTGCTTTTACTCGGCTCCAAATTGATGCGTGGGATGAATACACTTTCTCCTTTTTGGCTTCCAGTGATGATCTCTGCATCAATGAAGTTGTTTTGGAGCCCTTTCTCCACTAATCTTGTACCATTCAGTATGCTAATTTCTGGAATAAAATGACTCACCAGCTCCAACTTTTATTTTCAGCAAATGTCTACTCTCACTGCAGTAAGGGCCACTTTCCATTGGAGCATGCAAATGCGTGGTCTTATTCTATTTGTCCGATTTTCCATATTAATTGGCATGTCGGGGTGCCATCCTGGTACACCATATGGGAAAAATATTACGTATACCATCGGTTCCAAGTGAGGACTTTGTATATTTAGAGGGATGAAGGGTCTGTCAGCGTTTCTGGGGTACACTCTTGAAGTCCCTTTCGAATGGTGACTCATCGTCTCTTGATTGGAATATCATGGCCACTTCATCAACTGTCGGCAAGTTGTATCTTCTGTGATCTGAATTTCTGTCAAGACGGAAAATCATGCTCACAATGGGAATTGATCGATTTTCGGTGCTGCCAAAGTCTCTTCTTCAAGTTGCACTTCACGTTTAGTTTTTTATTTGAACATTTACTCATGCGGTCATCGTTGGCCATTGCTGAGTCCATCACGCAAAGCTGAGCGTATTGACGGTTTCCTTCATTAGGATGCAGATGTGATGTTTTGTGATAAATTTGGCCATGGGCTCTGAAGCAGTATGGACCTCGACCAGGTTCTTGATCGATTTGAGCACCCATGGAAGCAAATGATAGCGCTCAGTTGTAAGGTCTTTTGTTTTCCTTGAAGTTCTTGTGAAGCGGATTGCTCAACAAATCTCTCAAAAATTCAGGAAACTGCCGTCTTTCTTGTCGTTCTTCCTCTAACAACACAGTACCTTTGTGACAGCAGTATTTGAAAGTGTTGTCGGAAGATTTTTATGCTTTAAAGTTCAACGAATGCAACATTGGCATTCAGTGTTCATTGGACCACAAAAATGCTGCCGAATTTGATGTTCGTTGAAGTTGTTGTTGTCATTCATTGGAATTTGAGATGGTCGAGTGCGAGAATGTCTTACTGCAGCACCGTTTATTTCCCGACGTTCGCCTGCTTCTTGATCAGATTCATTTCTCCGCTGGGATTCCAATCTTAGTCTGCGTGTTTGAAGCTCATTGTCTCGTTGTTCTTGGCTTCGATTAGCTCTTTCACTGTGCATTTGAGATAAATACTCATTGCGAGAATCATCATCAGCGTTTACTTTCCTTCGATAACACGCAACTCGCTCTCTAGTTTGTCGTCGCCTCCCTTCATCTGGGGTTTCTTGTTCTTCCATGTTTAGGTCAATATATTGAATTAAGAGAAAAATCTTTTAATAATGGTAAACTCTTTAAAAGATATAAATTAAAAACTTTTATTTATTTATTTGTTTTTATTTACTTTTGTTGCTTAGCATAAAAACACGTAGGTATATTAAATCTTAGAAGCTTAATTAGCATTGTGAATCGTGAAAGTTTCAGGATTACCAAAGGAAATTTATCGAATTACGGTTAATTAATGTTCACATTTTTTGTTTGTTTGCTTTTTTCATTAATGAATATCCCGTCACTATATACAGGGAACATTTTATTTATTTATTATTTTTATTTACTATTGTTGCTTTGCAACCAAGCGTTACACCGTCCGCACACACACACTTATCAAGAGAATTATATATGTTAAGTCCTCGCTTGTCGCAAATTCGCCTGTCGCAGCTTAATTTTATCGCAAATTGTTGTTCACGACCAAATAATCGTTTATCGCAAACGCGTGTCACTTTATCGCGATTTCATCGTAAGTGAAATTTTATAATACGCCCACTGGAAACTCGGTGGAACACCGCAAACAGGAGGCGAATAAACACGTTTTTATCCTCGAGTGCGTGTCAAACGATACATACACAAATACGTTGTTAATATATGAGTCGTTCGGGGTATTTCTTATTTTTTTATTCAACGCATTTGTGTCTATTTAACATTGGCATGTTAATTTCTATTTATATTCGTAAAATCATCCGCAAGTGTACCCCTAAAATTTCAAACGAGGACCGCATTCCCTTTTAATCACATTGTTTTACATGGGAAAAGTATTTCACCTATCGCAAATTCGTTTACCAAATGGTTTCCGAGGAACGAAACGAGGATTTAACAGCAGCGGTACACCAGTAGCAGACTGGGTTAAATAATAATATTGCGCGCAAATGAGCGCGGACCGCAATAGCTTCGTACGCCATAGCTCGGGGCGTGCAGGATTTAAGGACAAAATTCGCTTTTAAATGTTACAATCCCTTTCGACCACCCTTCCATTCGCGGAAATCCAGATTCTATAAAAGCCTTTTTTCTGTCCCTTTGTGATTCTCTCAGTCACGCTTTGTAGACCGATGAATCGAGAGTGAGAGTTGGCAGCTTCCTCCAGGGCGTGAAATTACTTTAGTATCGTGTTTCGTCAGAGCTGTTGACGATAATAACAGATGGAAGAACACAACTTAAAAATTCGGGAAAAAAAGATAGTTCCCACGCTCCCCTCCACTCGTCTTCCCTCTTCATCGTTCAAGAGGATTGCACTCGAGATTTTTATTTTTATATTTATACTAGCAGAAATACCTGACGTTGTCCGAGGAAATTTGGTTCAAATCCGATCGGTTTTCTAGATGATACATGGTATTTAAGAATTTAATCGGCCGCCATTTTGAGTAAAACGCGCAGAGAGGAACAAGTACCACATATGAATTATTTCTCGGAGCCCTCCACAATCGTACCAAAGTGGATTCAAACCAATAGTAGTACTCGGGAAAATACGTGTAGTTTAATGTTTAAATCGGCCGCAATTTTGAATCAAGTAGACAAACGGACACTAAATCCCCGTGTTGACCTCCTAAGTGCCCCCTATAATCATGCCCAATTCGGTCGAAATAGGTTGAGGCATGTGGACGTGTATAAAGGAAGAGAGACAATTGGCCGCCATTTTGAATCAAGCGGACAGGCGGACACTATAAAACCCCTTGTTGACCTTCCCCTTAGTGCCCCCTACAATCTTGCCAAATTCGGTCGGAATCGGTTGAGAAATGTGGGCGTGCATAAAGGAGCAGACAGAAAATGGTCCGCCATTTTGAAACGAACGGACAGACGGACACTGAAACCCCGTGTTCACCTTCCCCTAGGTACCCCCTACAATCTTGCTAAATTTGGTCGGAATCGGGTCAGAAATGTGGGCGTGCATAAAGGGACAGACAGACGTACTAAAATATAGTAGTGGAGATACGTATAAAGCAATAAGAATCTGATGTGGCCAACGCATGACTTTCTCCATATTTGGGGTATAGATATTTAAATTATTATGAATAGCATTATGAGGCAAAATTATCATTTCGTATCTTAAAAGAAGTCCTCCTTATTGCCTTAAATTACGTATATTTTGAATATGTTTCCAGAATTCACCGCTACATGGTGTTGGCGCTGTATACTGGTATTAAGAAAAAGCAAAATATCTCCGAAATGGATGGTTCTACAAAAATTTCTTTCAAACAAAACTTGGAAGAAATATTATTCTCTACAACTTTGGTCCTTACGAAGATTACCAATAACGATGTTTTTAAGGAGATATTAGACGGAAACCGAAAAACCGATTATTTATAAATAATTCCTAAACAATAACAGCTATGGAAAATTCTTTCAAATGAAAGTTGTAGAAAATTACATTCTCTATAACCTTTGTATAGAAGTGTATGTACAATAATGATGTTTTAACGGAGAAATATCTCAGAAACCGAATCGGGTTTCGAATAAACCTCGACTTCCGGTTAACCGATATTGTCCAAAAACTAATCAGTTTTTTATGCTCATGCAAAAGTGTTATATATGAAGTTTGGTAACGATATGGCAAGTACTTTTTGAGTTAGAGCGCCCACAATCACATACACACACAGACATCATTCCGAAAATAGTCTAAACGTGTTCTAGGGACCTCAAAACGTGTATTTCCATTGAAATATCGAAGTCGATTTTTTTCGTGAACACAACACTTTCCCATTACTATGTATGGAGAAAGTAAAAATGCTGGGATATTGACTAGGTATAGCAGAGGTGCGCAACCTTTGGCCCGCGGCCCTTTTTCAGGTGGCCCTCTGATCCTTTAGGTCTTCTTTTTCTCTCTCTAGTTGAAGCGAAGGATGTTTTTTTTTAGGGAAAGGCGTGGCAGAGGGGGAGGGTGGTTAAAATAAAAGTTCATCGGGTTGAATGCAATAAATATCGATTCGAGACATTGTAACTTGAAGACCATAAATCCGAGACCAGGATGGGTCAAAGGGAGGGCATGTGCGTGCAGGGCCATATCTTTCTTCAGGCAGCAGAATGCACGGGCACGGTACGAGTTATGATTTGTCTCGTAGAACATTTAAATTCATTCATTCATTCCTCATAACCGTACGAATATTTTTAAAATAGGAAAATACTCACATAAGGGGAATTTACCCACGCCTCTTCTCGAATTTAAATTCACGTCCCTTCATTTTCGACATGAGTTTTTTTTATATATATTTGGCACTCATCCCGCCGCCGTCTCCTTTCCCTTTCTACTCCTGCGTAATCTTGGACGTTCGATTCTCGAAAGCGGCGTGGTTCTTTTATTTGATCCTTCCGTGTGTCCGTGTGTGTGTGTCAAATAGACTGTAACAGGTGGAAGGAAGCGGTGTGGGAGTGAGTGAGGTAGGGAGTCGTCGCGAAGAGGAGTCGAAGAAGGCGGGGGAGGGAGCTTCTATAAAGGGGGTGGCGGCGGCGGCGGCATGTGACGCATGGGGCGACACCAACCGGCTACTCGTATATATATTTCTGATGCCGCTTCGGAAGGTGCTTCAGTCGCCAAGCGTGCCTTCATATCCTTCCGTACGTCAAAAAAAGCCGATTCGCGTCTTTTGCGGAATTTTCCTCCTGCTCCGCAGAGAGCAGACATGGTGGACAACCAAGCCTTCAACAGTGAGTGTTTTTTCCCCCCCTCTCTCTCAGGATTTATTTACGTAGAGAGCTGGTATTTTTAAAAAAATTCTTCCGTCGTCCGTGGGAATCTGTTTTGTCGGATGTGTAGGATCCGGGTGTTGTTTTTTTTTTTTTTGGACCTATGGAGAGAAAAAGTTTGGTGTTTTGCGTACGCGAATGGTATCCCGCGGATTTTTAAAAAATAAATCGGCAGTTCTCGTCGGAATAGCGGTGGATGAACGGCGGGAAAGTTTTTCCGTCTGTGCTTATTGCGGATTTTTCGATAAGGAATTTCTTTTCGCGAAGTTCGTCGGAATCGGGAGCATGCCTCGCTCATTTATGTGAATAATTTGAATGATTTAATAGGTAGAGTGACACGTATTTGCAATTAACGAAGGGGAAGGGTAAGAAACCAATTGAATAGCATAGTGTACACTTAATATCGAACAGAAGTCACTGATGATACGCTATAGATGGGTCGTTGAGCTTTTCGGTCAGTTCTTCAAGACTTTGAGAGAACACAACTAACTATAGATCTGTATATGTGGTGTGTGTGTTTAGGTGTATCTATACACACACACAAACAGTAGGTGCCGCTTATTATTGTCACTGGATACCGTTGTCAGTGGATATTGTTAGCCCGGTTGCTGTAATCAACAATGTATAGTTTGAAAAAGTTTGCCGTTTATTGTTATCAGCCGCTAATTTGATTATGTAATCAAATAACTCAATGTGATCACATTAAGCGGACTGCACTGCCTTATCTGTATGTGTGTGTGAGTGAATTATAAGTGATATTAATATATATTCATACAGAAGGAACAATTAGATAATTTTGTTGTTTCATTTTAAGGTGTATTTTATCGCAAAAGTGTCGTTAATAAAAAATGCCACTTTAGTTGCAACTCTACAGTGTTTTGAAAAATTCTTACAGTCCACGGCATTAAAATACACCCGTTCCTTGGTTTGCACGGTACATGCGTTCCAGAAAAAGACCGTGTGAAGCGAAACCGTGCAAAATGGGGAATGTCTTCCTATAGGAATACGTGAAGGTTACATTTGAGCGCCGTCTCGAGTTCAGCGTGCAACGATTTAGTTAAGGAACTGTATTCAGAATTGATTCCTTTTATTTTTATCTACTATTCATTCGAATTGAACCATTTCAGATTTTTTTTAAATGCTTTCGGAGGTCGTTCCGAAACTGTTCTAAAGTGAAATTGATAGCCGTGCAATTCCAGGTACAAAGCTTTCTTTAAAATGTAAACAGTGCTAAACCGAAAACGTACCGAGCAAAGCCGTGCAAGAGATGGGCGTATTCATCCGCCTTTGTTATAATCGATCCCAGCTAGAATGCAAAGAAGTTCCGACGGGAAAATTCGGGTCACAGAATGATTGGAAACATACCAGCGAGGAAATATGTCGATTTATTGATAATTCTCGTCGTAAGAGGTTCGATTAGTTTACGTAATTAGTTTCGCCAACATGTTCTCCGCAAACAAAAAGTACGTTCTAATTTTAATTTTTTCTCCCAAGGGACTCTTAATTTGTTTTGACAAATCGTGGAAACGAACGTCTTTGTCTTTTCGAGTTTTTTTTAGAATAAAGGTAAAAATTTTTCGGCGCATCCTCGGCGGAATTTTATTGTCATTATTTGCAAGGTTCCTGCGCGTGACTTTTTTTTGTTATTTCGCTCGACTTTTCACGCGAGGTTATTTCAATGTCACCACCGGCTTAAAAAAAAAAAGCGAAAGTTTTTGTTCTGCTTTGACAAGTTGGTCTGCGTCGCGCGAAGGTGACATTTTCTTCCGTTTTACGATGCGTGCGCAATCCGCGTTTTCACCGGACGTGAAGGTGGCTTCGTTAGTCCCACTTTCCGAATTATCGCGGTGGTCTTCGCCGGAACTTAATTATGATTTTTAAAAGAGAGAGAGATTTTGTATCGTTCTCCCCGCCAGATATTACGAAATCTTCGTGTTTTTCATGTGGCGGATGTAGGATCGGTTTATATGGATAAAATAATAGAATAAGATTTTCATCCATTATACATACATACCTACATAGTTTCCGCGATCTTTGCGTTCTTTTTTTTCGATGTAACGCTAAATCCGCTCTAAAAAATACCAATAACTCGACAAAGGATCGAGAGTCATGTACTAAAATTGGCAGGGACGATCAATTCACATATTTTAAGGTGATGACGAAAAAAGATATCGAAGAAAGTCCTGGGTTCGACTCCAGGGTGGATATTTCCATTTGCCATAATCGCAAAAATCGACTTTTTGACGTGCAGGCTTTCATTCTTATTTAGATTAAAATTAGAAAATATTAACCTACGATCTTCGGATCTAATTGTAAGCCATTTTTAAGAAAAGATTATAATGTTTCTTTTTCTGTTCGAAATCGCTCATGTTAAACGTTTAATTCACATACTTTTGGGAAATCTTGCCATTTTAACGGGATATTGCCTTGCCTACCAGTTACATTGTAAGATCTCGAAATCCTATTGTTATTTCAATCATTATGGTTGTAAGCGTGCTTTGAATGCTTTTAATGCGAGAGAGAGAAGGAAGGAGAGGGAAATGATTTTCATAGCAACCAAAGTAAACAACATTCGCAAATTATTATATTGAATATACATTTATTCCCTTTCGTGAAAGAATATACCCAACAATTTTATGTTTAATTAAAGATAGCTCGTTATATTGACGGGATTTTATACTAGTCTATATAATATTATAGTAAACGTCGTTCCACATAGCAACGGAAACTTTGTTAAAATTCTAATCGTAGGTACGTGAAGCATTAAAGCGGCGTATTTCTCGAGATCGTCGTAAAGATATGCGGTAAACGGCGTTTTGTTTCTACCTGCTGTTAGGTTCCTGGAAAATATTTTCGTTTGCTAAAGAATCCCGGGTTCGAATCCAGGAGACAATTATATTTTCCCATAAGTTTAAACGGGATTTTCGAACTTTCAGAGTGCAAGGTTCTATTCCTTCATTCATAAAAATACGTAAATATAGACCGATTTTCTTTGTTTTTGCTTTATTCGACGGCTAAAACTATATAATACCTTATTCTTGCGATGTTTACATGTTACATGGTCGAAGTTTTCAGAAATACACATTCTTTTTCGAAATATTTCGGATTTTTCGTACTCTTTCCGGACGTTGCGAAGGCGACCATTATTGTTGCCTCCGATTCAATTAATGCCCATTAAACCTTCAATATAGACGAAAGAAAAACGTTATTCGCTTCGAAGTGTTGTTTAAGCATCGAAATTAATGATGTGTAGCAGTAGTGGCCAACCTGCGGCACGCGTGCCACTAGTTTATATATTTTCAACAGAACAACATGAAAAAACGACAATCGAAAAGTTTAATAGCCCCAAATTCATTGAGGACGTGCGCGGCAGTATTGTCCCCACCTCTGCTAGGCGCGTGAAGGTATATCAGAACGTACCAGGAAAAAATTTCTAAAACAAATGACGTTTTTGTGTATCGTATCAGTGAAAGAATTGTTTACATCGCCGTGGGACAATAGCGAGGAAAAGCCGCGTATCTCAAAACAACGGGCGTGCGTGGGAAAATATTTAAGTATAAATTCATAGGCGGAAAACACGTTTGGATTGATTTAAAATTCAACCATTTCCGTTGAAATCTATAAAATAATTTATACTTATGATTATGCCTACTTTTGAAATAAAAACATTTCCCAGGAATTTATTTATTTTACTCTTTTTTTTAGTGTGTTAAAAATCTAAAAGTGGTATAAAGTAAAATATTTTTATGAAAATTTGTTTGAAATATTAGAAAGCCACATTAATTGCGGAAATGTTTATCGGGAACAACAATAATAATAATAATGATGCAAAAATTATTTTCACTTTTTAGCGCTTTTCCTTAATAAATCGCTAAAATGTATTCGGTTTGTCGGTCTACCCGTCTATGTGGACAATATCTTTGTAATTCCGCCACCTGGAAAATCCATTTTTTTTAAAAAGGTAGATTGGCCTACATGAGAATTAGATAAGGTATGGTCGATCTAGAATCAGATGCTGGGGAGTAATCGGAAAAGAAATAGCTGAGAAGTGTGTGCTGCAACAAATGCAGGCAACCAGCAACACACCGCATTTTTTATTCTGCTTACTTTTTGCTCCAATTGAAAGATAGCAGTCCGTGGAGAATGTGCCTTGCGTAATATACTCGGCAATTTTTCCCTCACTTGTAATTATTAATTTTTTTGACGGTTTGTGAACTCGTAAATATGTGGAGTGTTTAGTTCGAAGAGATAAATAGGAAATTACTGCGAAGGTAGATAATATTATTAGGCGATTTTTTTACAAAAAAATCTAAGATCCAAATTTTAAGGGTACCAAATTCTTGCCACGTGTAACTCTCACATGTAGTAACTTATCCTGAAAGTTTGGTTTCTCTAAATCGAACCATTTCAGAGATATCGCCTGCACAGACAGACAGACAACGTGAATACATAAGCTGATTTTTGTAAAAAAATCGCTAAAAAGTAGAATCCTTCACGTGTTTGTTTACCAATGCCCTCAGGTACTGGATGAACAGTTTCTCTTGCAAAATTTTTTGCACCCTTTTCGCTCTATCTCGATCAGGTTTTTTCCCAACACTGCTTGAGTCAACACGTTCCCTTTCCTGTAACTCGTGTTAATTGAAAACCCTCATCCTTCTTGATTGCGTCGATAAAAATATAGAATGACGTATTGTTCGCTGATATCATCGAATGGAATACCGTATGCCAGAGATGGCAAATACGTGGCACGCATGGGATTTTACTGGGCACGCGCAGGCTTGTATTTTCTGTATAAAGTTCTTATTAAAGAAGAGTTAACTAGTGGCACGCGAAAAAAAAAATTTATCGTTCACAGTACTTTTCTTGGCACGCCACTCAAAAATTATTTGCCGTCCTCGCCGTATGCCATCCTTCAGTAGCATTGTTCGGTTTTTGGCAGCCCGTCTTTTGCAGAGGAATACATATAAAATCCAAATATCGAGGGAAAACGGAGAGACTGCCTTCTTCCGCTTGGTCTATCCAACTTCCCTATCCGTAAACCATCCTTGTGATCGATTAACGGTAAAGGTGTTCCTTCATTTTCCTGAAATGTCCTGATTTCAGGTGTCATTTTAAAAAAACGGGGTTTAACATCTTCTGCGTGAACAAACGCGAAAATTGTCAACGATCGCACTTGGACGGCGAACCCCTTATCAACAGTGCACACATTTACTTTCCAGGCCAAATTCTTGGATTTTACGTCAAAAACGTTGGGAAAAATGAAAAAAAAAGCAGCTGGATGATGGAACCTGGTTCTGAAAAAGCCTTATTTGCTGGAAGTTCCGTAGTCTATCGTTACTGCTGAGGGTTTGGTCCGCGATACATTTGTCTTGCGATGAATCGAGCGCGATAATCTGCCTGTATACCGAAGCCCAATGCAACCTATCTCAATGGAATGTGGAGAATAACTCTCCAACGCCGAGAGCTTTACTTAAAGACTGACGGGATTGATTGACTTCTTAGCGGATTTCATCTGCGGTATAGAGCGCTGCCTAAAAAATCTCGGATGATATTCTTCCCTGAGTAGGGTGAACGTATTCTCAAGGATTCAGTAGATCAGTGCTACGCGACCCTTTAAATTTCACGGCGCACTTATTTCGAATTCGCGGCACACCGAACCAGATTTATCAAGACTGTAGGGCATTTGTACCAACCTGTAGGAACAAAAAAGATAAAATCGCCTTTCACGATTAAAATTATTGCTAAAATCTAAATTTTTCAAATCGTTCAACCCGTATTACGAAATGATCCTATGATAAACATTCCAATTCTTCATTTACGAAGCAAACTGGTTTCGGTTTCAAGTAACGGAAAGAGCCTAAGAAATCGTACCATAAGAGTTATTTGGTTTCTCTGGTCTTAGCATTAGAAGAATAAAATATTATTTTTTCCATGCATATAATTTCAAAATTTACCGCGGCACGCCGAGTGCTTTGTCGCGGCGCAGTAATGTGCCGCGGCACACCGGTTGCGTAGCACTGCAGTAGATGACCTTTTTGCAGCTTCCATGGCAACAAAACAGCGGAAATGGTCTACTTTTTGTAGCTGCAGAAATGAAATAGATCCTACAAAAATTTAATTAATAACTTATAAATAGAGTTTTCGATTTAAATTTCACCTCGGACGTGTTAGTTCTCGAGTCCGCCGGTTTGTTGCAGTTAGGCTATGAAGTGGATCCTATTTTATTAAAATTTAATTAATAACTTTAAAGAAGAGTTTTTTATCTGAAGATTTTCCGTGACTATTATTTCTCGAGTCCGTTAAATTTATGGCAAGTCGCTTCTATTCGATATAATTTTATTTTTAGCCCTTGTTTTCATTCATTTTGAAGCAAATAAAGAGGAATATCTATTATTGAAGATGTTTTTATTTCTATAAAAAATACTTCAGAAAATTGAATTTAACGATTTAAGCTTAAACTTAAAACTAATAGGTAAGAAAAAATCGCGACGCGGCCCCTGATTCAAACCCAGACCCTTCCACGTGTAGCTTTGTTTTTTTTGGTTCATCCGGTAATGATACTCGAGGATTACGTAGCGATTTCACACCCTTACTTCTAGGTCTGGAACCCTTCTGCATGACTTCAGAGTTGCTCGCACGGTATTTATCACTGATTGGAAATACTGGGAATATGTGGAAATCCGACATTTTTTGCGGAAGCTTAGTCATGTGGAACAAAAATGAGTGTATATGCTTTGTCACGAGGTGTTATGCTTTTCTTTCCATATATTTTTTCTTTCGATATTTTTTTCTTTCGATATTTTTTTTCTTTCGATATTTTTTTTCGTTCGATATTTTTTTCTTTCGATATTTTTTTTTGTTCGCTAAATGCACCAATCACGCCAAGGTTGCTGCTCCGTCGTGCATAATTATGTTGGATAAATCCATCGAACTTCCCCCTCGAATTCCGTCCACATTATTTTTGTATGCCACGCTGACGGCGTACTCAATGGCTCACTTACTTTTAAAAAAAAAGAGAGGTGAGATGCAGCAATTTGCACGCGAGCTACGAATACGTTTAGTTTTATCGTTCAAAGTGCGAAGCGAGAAAACTGTCAATTGTACGGTAAAGGAAATCAGATTTCGCTTCGAAAGACCTTGCAACTGGGTAATGTTTCCACGGAAATAGATCCATTTTAAATTATCTCTAATTAATTAATCATCACTTCTCCAAATTAACGTCAGACCGACCGAGAAAACGCGTACAACGAGACGCGATACTAAATCGATTGTCGGATAAACAAAGTCTCTATCTGCTTTCGTTTAGGAAGAGTTGGACAGGCAGGCGGACAAACCAAACGTGTAAGCGGATTTTTTAAAACCCGCTTAAAATTATAAGGAAATATTAATTTTGAGAGATATTGTTTGTTCAGCTGATTTACTTACAAGATTTTGTTACAAAATCGCTGCAAAATATTTTGTGAATGGTGCTTATGTTTAAAAAAATTAGGAATCACTTTGGGATTATATATTTGCATATAGCCACCCTTAACAAATCTATTCGTGTTTATGCATGTGTAGGAAAGTCTTATCTGGGTCATGAGTGTTATAATAATACAACTTCCGCCTTCTTTCTCAAAGACGGAATATTTTTAAAAAATTATGCGTTACACCAGATATTGTACCATTCCCTCGTTTAATTATCTTGTCATTTATAGCTGCAGTTCACACAACTTTTTGAATCTCGTGTCCCACCGATCGTTTTGTCAAAATACTCGGGTCCCACAACGATGAAAACAAAACCATATTTTCCAAAAAAGTGGATTTTTTCCTCAAAAGAATTAATGAAAATTATTAAGAGCATTAAATATTGCAGTGATTTTGTCGAGAAAAAGATTTGTAATAATTATTTTCCGAAATTCGCGCCCCACTGGTTGAGAAAAGCGGATTTATAGGATTAAGTGTCTTCTTTCATCCTCAAGGTCAGATCGCGGTTTATTTTTATTTTTTGCCTAGCGACAGAAAAAAGGCGTTTTGAATTTAGAGCGAGCGTATACTTGGAAATGTATTCGTAAGCATGATCGAATACGTCAGCTTTTTTAGGTAAGGAATATTTTCTCGTGACAGCAATTAGTGTTGTTTTAAGTAGTCTAAATCTCTCTCTCATTAAAAGCTTTTTAGAGGAGCAAAGAGGTGCAATTTATCGTTTAACCAATTTATTATAAACCGAATGGAAAGTATCGTTTTCTTGTAGCGAGGCGAAAGGTGAGCTCGTGATGAGTCCAGTTCAATTTTCATGCCTAGTTTAACTCGGATAATTATTTTTCGCTCTTAACGGCTTGCGCGACGAAGTAATTATCCCCACCAAGAGTAGATAGGGGGGAATTTCCATTATTTTTTTATTGATTGCTAAAAGGAACGGAAAATTTCTCCTTTCAATGATCACGACGTTAATATTCAAAAGAGGATCATCGAGCTCAGCTTATGGATAGCATCGAATAAGCGAACTAAACCTCTCTAACAGCCGTAAAAAGTTTGGGAAAACCAGAGGCAGCTTCTTACAAGATTTTTTTCCGGCAATTTTGTTTTTCGATTTCGCAGCGTTAAAAGATCCTTCGTCAAACACGTATCCTGTTTTTCAGAAATTCTTCTTCCCTTGAAATTTTCCGATGGTTTTGAGTCAAAGATCCACACGAACGAGCAAAGATAAGCGACTGTTTACTTCCTCTTATTTTTTAAAATTGATGCAGTTAACGGCGGTAAAAGGGTTTTTAATCTTTTCCCAGAAGGCAAATAATTTCGGTTAAAAAAAATACTTCAGCGCGAACATAAGGTCGTTTTTTTACTTTCTCCGTACGTAGAATAAGGGAAAGTATTGCGTTTGTGAAAAAATCTGATATGGCCAGCACATGACTTTCTCCATACGGAGCAATGAATATGATTGCTCTCAACATCAGTGTTATCAGAAATATTTATCAACGATTACACTCGAGAATAATTTAAAACATTTTCAATAGTCTTCATTAAAAAAACAATAAGTAAAGAAAATTGTTAACTTTTTCTATAGATAACAAAATTTCGATGCGCAATTAAAATGTCCCTTGGCAGCGTACGCAATTAGAAATTTGTATCATAGCAGCGGAAACAATGGTATCACTTAGCGACGTATTTAACATAAATTTAGAATAAAAATCAAGATATCTCTTAAACTATCGGTTTTACGAAAAATTGTTTCAAACAAATCTTGTAGAAAATTACACAATCTATAATTTTTGTAATAACAACTGTTTACAGAAATGGAGTGTTAAAGGAAACATTTGAAAAAAATACGAAATTGCATGTTATAATGAAGAGTAAACATTGACGACGCGAAACATTTATAATAGATCAATTATTTCGAAAATATATATATTTCAAAGTTAACTTTTGAGCTAAAATTATTATTTTTTGTGAAATAAGAATGCAGTCATCCTTTTTAAGCACCATTATTGGGTATATAATACTTTCCAATTTCTCCGATAGGCGGTGTCGCTGTGAACTGGAATTTTACGAATAAGTTAAATATCTCCGAAATGAATGGTCCTACGAAAAATTGTTTCAAACAAAAGTTGAAATGAATACTATTCTCTGCAACTTTGATCCTCACGAAGATTACCAATAATGACGTTTTTAAGGAGATATTTGATGGAAACCGAAAAAACCGATTATTTATAAATAATTCCTAAACAATAACTGCTATGGAAAATTGTTTCAAATAAAAGCTGTAGGAAATTACATTCTTTATAATATTTGTATCGAGTTGTATATACAATATTGCTGTTTTAATGGAGAAATATCGCAAAAACCGAATCGGGTTTCGAATAAACCTCGCCTTCCGGTTAACCGGTATTGTCCAAAAACTAATCAGCTCTTCTTGCTCATATCAGTGTTATATATGAAATTTGGTAATGATATGGCAAGTACTTTTCGAGTTAGAGCGTTCACAATCACATACACACGCACAGACATTATTCTGAAAATAGTCTAAACGTATTCTAGGGACATCAAAACATGCATTTCCGTTGAAATATCGAAGTCGATTTTTTCATGAAAACAAGTAAAATATATCCAATGCGAGATTTCAACGGAAACGCGTTTTTAGGTCCCCTGGATACGTTTTGACTAATTTCTCGATGATGTCTGCGTATGTGGCAGAATTTTGTGGGCCCTCCAACTCAAAAGCTAATACATAATCAGGTCAACACAAAACTTTATATTTAAGTTTTTTATTAGTAAATGAAGATCTGGCAAGGTTTTGGCTGAAACTGGTCAAACGGAAGTGAAGGTTTATTCTAGTCGTTTTTCCGTTTTTCCCAAATACGGTGTAACCTCTATAAGTCGAACCTAAAGGGAAACAGAAAAATATTCGACTTATTGAAAATTCGAGTTATAGAAGAAAAATAACATGAAAAAGATTTAGTCCTGTAAAACGAATTCACTTCGAGTTGGGGAAAATTGGAGTTATAGACGTTCGACTTATAGAAGTTCTACTGTATCTCCTTCAGAACTCAATTTACCTAAATAGGTGCCACTGTGAAAGTTGCAGACAATGTAATTTTCTACAAGTTTTGTTTGAAACATTTTTTTCATAAACTCGATAGTTTCAGTGAGATTTTGATCTTTCTTCTGAATTTACGTAATTATTCTTGAGGACTCTGATGTTGAGAGCAGTAATATTCTCTACTCTGTATGTATGGAGAAATTCATGTGATGGACACATCCAGTGCCGTAACTAGGGTATGGCGAAGGTGGCATTTGCCATAGGCGCCGCTTGCAAAAAAGTACCAAAAGTCAATTTTCCTATAAATAAATATTATTTTTATAGTCAAACGTTAATTTATATGTAATAAAAAGGCTATTATTGTTTACTGAAACGCAGAAAAAAATTATATCCTACATAACTAAGGTGTTTCCTAAAATTTCGTCATAGGCGCCATATCGCCTAGCTACGTCTCTGGACACATCAGATTTTTTTAACCAATAGAGCGTCATCCGCTTCTTCACGGCAAGTTTTTTCCCCTCGCATTTTCTTTCTAGGTTAGACTTTTCCCTCCTCGCTTGTTTTAAACAGTTGACGGCGCATTAGTTGCTGTTAATGTCGCTTTATTTTTCGAGCTCTTTCTTCGTAAAATTGTTTCGCTTGTACTACTGTTTCCGTCACAACTTTCCTTAACTTATGAAAATGTATTTTCAGTGGCACCCCATTAAGATGACATAGTTTTGACGAATGCATTAAGATTTTTTCAGACGATTTGAATTCGGCCATTTTCGATCCAATGATACATATTTTCTTTGACGTCATCTGTGGAAAATTTCAGAACTTGGGCATGATAAACGTTAACCAACGTTCATGATTAGATGATGGTTAACAAACATAAGGAATGGACGAAGGCCTCATTAAAACCATGCGATGTCAAAAGGAATTGCTTATTGTTAGATTTAGGGGACGATAATCCTCTCTAGTGACCTAACCGTCTCTCAATAACAAACACTTGGTTTAGCTGACGGTACTCACGCTTACGCTCTCCTTGAAAATGTTTTTCCTATTGTATTTCTTAAGGCAAACAACTCAGCTTCTAATGTTTTTCAATTACTACATTTTTATGATAGCAGAGATAACTTCTCCGAGTGTCAAGGTCGCTAGAGATCCATTGTCGCCAAGGAACGAGTGCGCGCATGACGATTCGTATTTGCGTTTAGGATTTAAGGAGAGGGATTTTTCGCGGAAGGCCGACCCGAGGAGCTGAGAGTGTTTTCTTTACTTTGCGAATATGTAATCGCCTTCTCTCATCCGCACAATAGTGTGGAACGTCCCTTATCTCGGAGTTTCGCGAATAATAGTAATAAGAAAAGAACTCCTCATACCCAAACAAGTACATACATTTCCTTCATTTATTGACCTTATATGTATATATTTACTGTTAGAAAGAGGTCTCCTTCCCACGTAGGAAGTCGTGGTAACAACATCGCGTCGGAGCGCATGTTTTTTTCGTTGCGAAACCTTACGCATCAGCGGGATTATTTACCGCAGTCTTTATTTTGTTCGAACGATTCTTCACGTGAGAAATATCCTGTAGCGGATGTTTTCGATCCGGTTACCTTAAACGAGACACGATGAAATTCACTATCCGTCGTATGGCTTTCGCGTCTTCGCGTCGCGTAGAGATTAAATGAAAGGAATCTTAGGTAAACACGAGCGGTATCTCTTTGGGAAGATATTCCTTCGCCCTAATAAAACAAAACCCTGGAGAAATTTGTTTGGTCAGGTTATCTCCGAGAGATTTTTCGTGAAATCGCTCCGAGAGAAGTGAATCATTTCGTGTGTCATAATGATTCTCGCCCCAATTACGAATTTCTGTGTTTTGTTGATAAGTAATTAACTGCTGGTAAACTCCACTTTGTGACGTCTTTAGGAATTAGTCCTCTTGAGTGGTTGGATTAATGGCGAATTTTATGAGTAAATGTTATTCTGTCTGAGAATATAAGTGGCAGCATACATTGCGCAAACTTATTCGTATTCGCTTCTAGCTCATATAATAATACAATTTCTTATGTTACATTTATGTATCGGCATGGTTGCTTTGCATTAGTATCATAGTTATTCTATCTTTAGGTAAGCTTTTGGTTCATCCAACTCAAGGCCTTTTTCTTCATCTTCTCATGCCTTCAAATAGACGAAAGAATAGCGTTATTCATTTCGTACTTTTGTTTAAGCAGCGAAATTATCATTGTAGAAACGTAAATCTTTATACATAGAAACGTAAATAGATACTCATAATTATTCAGGAAACAGCGTGTGGGGAAGCGTTTACACCGATGACCAGAGCAATTTAACCTTCTTTCATCATTCGAATATTGGAATCTTATCTTTTTTTTAAAATAAAATCATTATATTCTACATTTTTAATGTTTATTAAAGCAAATAGACCCAGGCGTCTGGTGATAATTTTCCTCTTCATTCTGACTTTTTATGGGCGCACTTAAAACAAAAAATTATTCAGCAGACAATTAACTTGTTTAAAAAAGACAAACGATAATAAGATCTAACTACGTAACTTCGATTCAAAACGATGTAAATCGGTACACAGATATCAATTGATCGGAGACGTAACTTCGAATCGACTTAATTCGGGACGACGTAAATCTGGGTATACCTGTAGTTTATTTTTTCATTCCTGATTAACTCCTATGGGTGAAGCCTGGATCCGCCCTTGCCCTACTGCGTTTAAAAATTCCTCAGTTGTCTTTCACTCAGTGCAGATAAACTTCTCCAGTCTATCCCATGCCCATATCTCGAATGATTCCAAATTGTTGTATATTGTAGTACGTTTCACATCCGCATAGTGCTGCGCTCCATATCAAATTATTCACCAACCTCTCGTTGTCTCATAAATGTCTCTTTTGCTATAGCTGTCCTTGTCCTGATCACTTTCATACTTCTTCCATCCTGTGACAAGAGTAGGTACTACGTATAGAAGTCTTCCCGCCTTTCTCCGTCCACTTTAACACCGACTTGCGATTCCTCGCTCTTTGTAAATCTCACAACATTACTTTTCTTACCTGGACGTAAAACTCGAGATATTAAAATGTCACCGGACGCTATAAAGTTAAAATTTGAGATGTTTTGGAGCATTATTTACGATAACATGCTCTATAACTGAACGAATCTTAATTAAAATCCTCGGATCAATTTTTTTTAGTAAATCGACATTTCGTGAAAATCTAATAGATTAAAACTTCCTCCAAATTGTAACAGGATATGGTTTATTATCAACAAGGGTTCTGTTCAGGGTAGGACCATTACGAATGCGATATTTCATCAGATTTTGTTCAATCTTTCAATCCTTCGAGCCTCGCACAGAAAATAGATACAGGCAAACTAGATTGCAAAAACACACATTTTCGGACACAGGAACATCTTAAACGAACGCAATCATCAAAGTCGAATTTTCCACAATTTTTCTACATGCCTCGCAAGTGAAAAAGTATCAAAGCTGTCCTCGGTGTAATGTTTTTTTTTTAATTTCGAGATTCTCTGAAAATATTGCGAGTTGGGCAGATCGTAGAATTTTTAGTTTCACAATGAAATTCATAATATTAAAATTGCGCCTGTATTTATTCAACAAAACCGACGCTTTAGAGATGTTCGTCCCTGGTAATCGAGTGAAAAGTAAACAAATATATACGTTACTTACAATTAGTCTCAGTACAATACCGTAACTATGGCTGGGCAATCGGGGCATCTGCTCCGGGCTAAACTAAGTAAACTAGGGGCGCAAAAAAATCCAAATATTAACGGAATTTTCTGGAGGCAGTTTTTCCAAGGGGAAGAGGCGCATATTTAGTAGTTTACCCCGGACGCTAAAATAGTTCGTCAGGGTGCTGTCTTACTAGCCATAAATGTCACAAACTCAAAGACAAAAAAAAAAATATTTTCATACATATTTATTAATCTCATTTATACCCTCGGTAGTATCTTTTTCGAAGCATCGGGATGGAACCAGGTAATTCCGGCATCTTTCACTTCAAACCCATTCCGAAAGGCGCTCTATGAACTTACAATTAGACGTGGTCGGAAAAGAAAGGACATATGAGAAAGTGTAAGAAAATGGACTGATTTTTAGCAACTTTCTCCCCACTTGACGGCGTCGTAAGGGTTTTGCAACGTTTCACTCCCTCTCCCCCTCCCCTCTCCCCCCTCCCCTCCCCCCGTTTAAAATATTCACCGAGTCCGGATTGCTCAAACTCGATCCTTTCTTCCTACGAGTCGATGTTTCTTTTTTTTCCAACAGTTAAAACAAAACACGATCACGTATTTGACGCGTCTTCTTGGCACGCGAGTTTTAAGACGCGCGGCATGAATTAAAGAAGCCCCAATCTTCTCGCCTGGTCGCTTCAAGAGGTTAAAAGTCTGTGTAAAGTGGACATTTCCTGCCTCGTCGTTTATCATTCCCTAACCGTGGCACAGATTTTTGCATTCGCCATCGCTCTCGGGTCAAACGAGGAAAGATGTCGACCTTTGGGGGAATATGCGTAAAAAAAAAACCTTCGATTTCGAAGCGTCGTCCGCAATGTGAAACAATCGGGAGCCGTCACGGAGCGGTCACGATTTTGCGTGATGTGCCGTGTGGTGACTTGGAGCGGATAGTGGCGTGAAAACCGTCGGTGCTCGCGTGCGCTAAAAATAATTGGTGAAAAAACGGTGTCAACAAATTTTCGCTCGATTTTTAGACACGCGGCGGTAACGAACCGTATTTCCCAAAACCATTACAAGCGATTAGCGAATTAGGGATGGATCGTGAGAATTTGCGCCGACGAGATTCATATCGAGTCAATTCGTCTAGTTCCGCGCTCTCGGTGCGAACCGTGAGGCACTCGAAGCAACTTTACCGGCGAAGATGCAGGGAAATCAATTTATGCAAGTGATTATACGCACTTGCAGCGAATAATATCGTAAAAACTATGTACCATCTGGTAAACAGAGCCGAGACGAGATATTTTTGCGCCCTAGGCAAGGTTTGAAAAGTACTCCCCCCTCCTCCCATTGAAAATATACGACACGCAATTTTACCTCACAAAACAGTAGTTTATATCAGCATTGTAGGAGCAAAATAAAATATATTTTATAGTACAGAACGTTACACTTAAAAGTCCAAATTGTCAACCGTTGCGTCCTTAGGCGAGTGCCTCGCTTGCCTACTACACCTTGCCCCAGCCCTGCGTGGTAATGATAATTGCTTTATAAATACACGCGATTGCTTTCGCATATGAGAAAATACCATTCTCGCTGGGGGTATAATTAGAGCAACTGCTTCTCATTTTACCAATCCTTCGCTCATGCGTTCCTGGAAAAGGCCGTGAAAATTGGGATTGGTTCCCCCATAGGGATATATTGAGTTCAACGTGCAGCAATTTAGTTACCTTGATTTTATTCGTAATTGTTTCATTTAGTCTTTACTTGAATCGAACTAAACACTTTATGGTTTTTTAACTCTTGGAGATCGTCACCAAACCGTGCTAATTGACATATTGAAGTACATGTGAGTGTAATAAAACTTAACAAAGTTATTTTTAGCGCAAAGCCTTAGATCGGTGGTTCTCAAACTTTGTACAACAACGCGTCCCCGGAAGATGTCAGATTTTTCTACGCCTCCCCTTATTTCAGAAATAAAATCAAATACTAATTGTAATTAATGAAATGATTTCTGTTATGAACAACTGGTAATTTAACGTAACGTGTGGGAAGGATGAGGTTTTCCGGTACTGAACACATTTTATAGAATTAATTTTAGACACTGACACTCTTGTCTTCCGTTTGGCATTTATCGTTGACCTATATTTATCTTATTAGCAGCAACCGCAGAAAACCCAGCTTCACATGAATATGTACGCATTTCAAGTTCACAAATAAGTAATTCTATTGGCTGTGTGACATTACATTTGCTATTCACCGAAATTTTTATAAATCTGCATTAAATAATTTTCACGGCAAAATTTACGAGTGTTTCGCGCCTCCCAAGTGAGGCACGCCTCACAGTTTGAGGACCACTGCCTTAGATTTTAATATCCGAGTCGTTTCCGTTTATGTGTGGTTTTTCTTTGTGTTCTCTTCTCACATGCGCTACCACGTTTGAAAAATCCATTTCCTGCATTTAAACGATGTTGACAACTCTTACAATCATTGCTTAGGGTAGTCGTCATCGTTATTGTAACAGAAGGCAATGCAATATTCGAACGGGGTATTTATATTTTGAAGGTCTGTGCGCGCACAGAATACATTTGCCATTTCTTAGGAAATTTTCTGTAAATGCGTACGTCAACACAAAGGCTGCCCATCATGATCGCCAATCAATTCTGCCGGGGAAAACGTTTACCGTAAGATAAACCGGAAGAGAAATCTTGGTGATGATCAGTGCCGTAACCAGGGTATGGCGAAGATGGCATTTGCCATAGGCGCCGCTTAAAAAGTATCAAAAGTTCATTTTCCTATAAATAAGTATTCTTTTAATACTCAAACATTAATTTATATGTAATAAAAACGCTACTATTCTTTATTAAAACTCAGAAAAAATTATTTCCTGCATAACCAAGGTGTTTCCTAAAATTTTTCCGTAGGCGCCGTATCGACAAGTTCCTCCTCTGGTGATGATGTCTCCTCGACGTGTATAACTACCAAGTTATCTTAAAAAAAAAAGCTAACTCGCTCGCTTAAACGAATTCAAAAAAAGAAGAATTGTCGGGCTCACCTTGCGGCTGGAATCAAATTGACAGTAATGGTTCGGTAGTTGTTGAAAGGAATTTGATTTGGTGATGCGATCAACGAAAAATTGGTCGGAAGAGATGCGTTATCATCGTCGTCTAAATATTTTTCTTCGCGCGTTCGTATTTTCTGCTGTCTGACTCACTAGATAACAGTCGAGCTCGTCATATATGGCTGAAAACAAATTTCGGAATAAGCATTTAAGTGTCTTAACACTGCAGGGCCATGTACTTATCTGAGGTATCTCTAATATTCGAGCTCGTCATATATGGCTGAAAACAAATTTCAGAATAAGCATTTAAGTGTCTTAACACTTAAGTGCCATGTACTTATCTGATGTATCTCTAATATCCTCAACAAACTCATTCAAAAGTAGATGCGCATTTTGGAGCGGGAGACACATAAATCCATCGATAATTTTGTTAGATTAATTATTTTTGCGTGAAATATTCCTCGTTTGCATCTGCTTTGGTTCAGAACGTGTGCGTCTGTTTTTATTATCGGTTTAGTTGTTTTTTTAAGCAAATGTCGAAAGTTTGGATTGCTGTTTTTTTTTTTTTTTTTTTTAGAATTTAAGAATCGGCCAGTTTACGTATAGGATGCTTGAATTTCAGTCAAAATGCGCATCCGGTTTGCTCAATCGACTCGTGGCTCGCGAAGATGCGCCTCAGTCTATTCCTCAACGCTCATTCCGTCGTTTCTCTGGCCGCTTTTCCATTCTCGGTGGAATTGTTAGTCTTCACGCACAGCCTCCTTCGCACGCAGTTGCTAGGTCCTTTCGGAGAGAGAATGGCATTCACTCACGTATCCTCTATTTCTCTCTGTATCTTTTCTCTCTTTCTCTCTCTCTGTATCTTTTTCTTTCTCTCTCTCTTCCTCTCTCTCTTTCATTCAGAGGGGAGTGAGGGAGAAAAACAAAACCGGCGTCAGCCATGTCCTACCTTTCTTAATAGGAATGCATTATAGCGAGTCTCAAGGCTTAAAAGAAAACGTTCCTGAACCGTAGAACAGATTATCTTACTGCACATCGAAACACATTTTTTTTTAGTGGTCGACGAACGCAAGAGTACGGTTTCGTCATCTTCGGGAAAAAAATAAGGAAAAAGCGTCATCCAGAAATGGAATGCGCAGAGCTCTCACGTTCCGATTTTTTTCTGTTAAAAAAAAAAGAGACGGAGTTTCACGCTGATTCGGCACGGATTCTTTTAAAAATGCAGTTTTATAAAGCCCTGCACTGATTTACACGCTTTTATTTTTTTATGGGTTAGGAATGAAGCTATGGCTTTGGAAAAATTCCCTAAAAATTTATTCTTTTTTATTTCCCGTTGGTTGTTCAGATCTGTAGACCTTGTAGTTGTGCCATGGAATTTACATGCTCCTACTAATATAAGAAAAAGATATTTATAATAATTTATATAGGAAGATTATATAGGTACAGGCTATCTAAGCATATGCAATCAAAAGCTTATCGTAATTGGCCTGTGAAAAAAAAGTGGTCATTGAGGTATATGTTTCGCAGGATACCACAAAGCTGGAAAAATGTATCCTATCGTTGTATTTTCTTGTGTTGCTCCATTTTGTCACCAAAATACCCGAAGAATCTGCAATTTGAAATGATTTGGTTTTCCGTATGGCCTCATCAGCTCTACACAGGGCATCAGAGGTTTAAATAGGTAAAATATACATTTTAAAATTAACACACAAAGAAGTACCTATTTAAAAGTTATTAACTACCACTAAAGCCTCGCTTGCTTTAGTGTTCAATGCAAATTTAATCGTTAGCTGTTGCCTACGATCTTCAACGATCGGCGCTTGACGGATTTCGATGGCACTTAACGATATATATGTGTAAAATTTTAAGCCTTTATGTAAAGTGGAAGTTCTAATTAACTGATACGGCCCAAAATTATATTTGGAGAATCAATTTCAATGAGGATCTCTCACGCTAAATTTAATCAAAATCCGTCGCACGGTTCAAGAGATAAAAGACGCGACAGACAGACGAAACATTGCAACGTCGCTCTGCTTGTAAAGAGCTCTTAAAAATATAGCCAAATGCAACAGTGCTCATCACAGCTGCATCAGAATCTTAACAAGCGAGTCTAGAAAATCCGTGGAGTATTTCATCATGAGTTGTTTATCAACCACAATGCAAACTGTTCGTATATACCGTCAAACAAAGCAAAGTCTTTGAACTTGCTATGATCGTCTTTTTCTGCAAAAACTCCTGAATTTTATTTTACTTTACCATCCACTTTGCCTCTTTCCTGATATCCTTCCCCATCGTTCCGCTCCGTCGTTAAACCTCTGGCTCTCGCGATTTCCTTCCCACATAACAGTTTCAGACAGACGGGCAGTGCCCATAAATATCGCCTAAAAATGTGTTTTACTTTTCCTCCTAAAATCGTCAGTTTTTTTTTCGAGACAATTGCGCATCGATGCGTGGTCCGACGTCGAGGCTGCTGCGACGACGCGATATCAGTCACAAAGGTTTTGAAATGCTCTCGGAACCAGCGTTTTACGCGCTGCTGACGCGCGTGGATACGGAAAATTTAAATCCGTTCCGAAATCGTCCCCGATGACGCGACGAGGCGAGATCGGTCGTAGGTTCGTAATGAATCGATCGCGTGATATCGGGTCTTACGACGCGCTCCTTCGGATTTTCGGCGTAAGGCGTTCGCGGTCATGAATAAAAAAAAAGCGCGGATTCCTCGAGGAAAACGGCGTCCGATTTCGTTACGCGTGGAGGAAAATTTGCGAAATTCGTCCGATCTGGCCGTTGCATCTCGAGGCTTTTCGTTTGAGGACCTTGAAGGAGGAGTCTTCCAGACGAAACACGCAAGTGCAATAAAGCCCATCCGCGGTGCGCGGAAGAAATTGCAAGCAGGCACGAATAAGATGTGCATCGGCGAAGGAAAGGACTGTGCGTACTTTATGCGAAGAAAGCATAGGGAAATAATTGAAAATGCGAGCGTGGCTGCGCGAACAGGAAAACAACGCACGCAATGCCTAACGTCCACGGATACGGTACCTACCCTCAGATTGTGCAGCGGAATCTGGTATACCGATGGTCTTACCTTCTTCTCTCATCATTCTACCGCGAACTGGAAAAAGAACCACTTACCAGGTTATATGTTGCCGTTAGTATTTTTTATATTTTATGTTAAAAAAATAGGTTTGATTATAAAAACTAAAAAATTTGTAACTATAATATATGGCAGAGGTCAGCAAATATTCTCATTTGACGGGATGCATTGTTAAGTTGCGAATGCAATGGTTCTGAAAGCTTCGGCGGGTCGCATAAGATTTTATCTTTACACTATCAACGATCAGGCATATTGTTTACAAAGGAATTTTTATTGCGACAATTACTGTATTTCTCTGTTCGTAAATAAAAGTGAGTTTTTGTATCGATTTTCATATCTTTATACCTATCAAAATCCAAAATCTCTAAATGTTTCCCGCAATTCACCGCAGTGGAACTGAGGATGCTGTGCTAGTTTTACACTAAGAAATAGATGACTCATTGAATCGGTCTATTAACCGGTGGTTGTTTCCTCTCCCTTATGTTAAACATTCTTACAACATATGAAAGTGACTCGATTCCTTTTCATATGTTATAACAATAATTTAAACATTAAACATTCTTGGAAAACATTTCGTTCATTTCGGATCTAAATCCGATACAAACTATATTTCAGAGCGTTTCTCGTTCATACTATCAATTTATTTACTTACTTACTGAGAAAATATTTGCAAAAGTGATTAACAAGTCACCGTCCAATAAAGAGTTTTTTTTCACGGATCTCGTGGAATTAATCTTGTATTTTTGACAAGCTCGTCAAAAACATTTCAAGCCGTTTAAGCCTACTTTATGTATTTTATTTTCATTAACGGCGTGAATAGATATGTATTCTTGGGTGAGTTGCATTTGCTATATTCGTGTGGATTCATGCACGTTTATATAAGTTGTCTTAGCTTCAAAAATGGCCTGCTTAATACTGACGCGTTTAAGTATTTATGGTGGCGTTTATGCATAGAATCGTGATTTGGGATCAAAATATGGAAAACTTAGGAAAAACAATCCTTAAGATATACTTGCGCACGACGCGACGGAGTGAATATGCGACTCGAGCATTTTGTCAAAAATCCAGAAAACTCCAATTGGCAAAAATGCTATTGATAAAACCGGATGGGCACTTGGGGTGCAAACCAGCCTCAGTGGCAATTCATCGATCGCATAGTCTATACTTTTTGTTATTTTAAAGTGGATTTCAACCGTGAGGTGGGTTTCAAGAAATGATTGTAGAGCTGACCTTATGACTATTATCAAAGTGACTAAACTATGTTTCTCCGATATACATAAAAGGGATTAAATACGTCAGATTTTCAATTTCATATACACAACGGCCATCACCAGTGGTGATCCACCGACGGTAGATTCTAAATAGCGTCCGGTTTTCCAAATCTTTTTATGCTTATTGGGGAGACATTGTTTTTCAGTATTGCGGGCTTGAAAATTCATCTTTCCAGTCGTTCATTATTCGTTCCGCAGAAGTTGCGTGCAGATAGATGGATCTTCATCTCTGTCGCATCGCGTTCCACAGGAATGATACGCGAGCGAGACGATCATCGTATAATCAAATCGATTCCTAAACGACTTTGAGAGAATGACGCCGTGTTTGATTAGGATTCATGGCGTCTTGTTAAGTGCTGGAGAAAAGTCGTTCTGCATATTTCAACGGAAATCAGTCGCATCCTGCGAATCGTGCCAACGGATTGTGTATTTCCGCCACTAACCTCTTTTTCTTAGGCAAAGTGTCGCCCCTCAGATGTTTATTGACGATCCAAGTCATCAAGGCATTATTTAAGACGGAAGTATTGGCAATCATCGCTTAGGCAGGCGCAAGTTTTTTCTGCGCATATGCGATTACGCCGTCCTTCCGCGAAGAATAAACGCAATAGTCAACTGAGGAGAAAAGTTCGGAACTAAGTACATAGTAAAACTTCAACACTGAACGTTCTCACCGAGGCACAGCGGAAACTACTCTTCCTCAGGAGCGGCCCGAGGAATTTTGGCGCCCCCGGGCGAGATAGCATTCCGGCGCCCCCTCCGTAAATGCTTGTTGGGATATTTTCGAAGTACATGTTAATTTATTCATCGCTATGTAAAAATTATTGGTGATGAAAAAATAAAATGGATAGCATCAATATATAGCCTGTTCCGCGATATAAATTGATATCGAATAATTATGTATGTACTTGTAAAGTAATGCATAGATATACGTATGATCCGTAGAGCTCCCCCAGGGCTTTGGCGCCTCAGGCTCGCTCGTACCTCGGGCCGGCCCTGCTCTTCCTCACGGTAAATTAGAGAATGGAGAGTCAGACTGGCTTGTTAGTTTAGTTGGCTAAAGCACTTATCCCAGTGGTGAGCAATCTAAATCACACGGGTCGCATGCGGCCCCCTAGAGTTTTTCTGAGGCCTGCGAAGCTATTATTAAAACGAGATCCGTAAAATTTAACACAAATTCATATAATACTAGCTGCTCATTCAACTCGGAAGACTATAGCCGTGTGAGTATTATAGTGGTCGTTCCTTTCTCTGTCGTCCGTTGGTCTGGCGCCCTTCACCCGCGGATCGAAGAAGTGTCTCCACGTGTGGCTTAGTTGGTAGCCGTCGTCTCGGTTGAAATTATCAGGGCGTTTCGCGATTTCGATGGCTTCGCGGATTAAACGTTGATAGTAGTACTCCTTCTTCGCCAGTATCTTGGCGTCTTCAATTTTTATTTTGTGGCCGGGGTTTGTGGAGTGTTCTGCTATGGCGGAGTCCTTCCACTGTCTGTTTTCTATGGCTCTCTTATGTTCCTTTAGTCGGCATGCGATGGATCGACCGCTTTGTCCTATGTAGCTTCTGCCGCAACTGCAAGCGACTTCATAGACACCCTCGCTTAGTAGAGGGGAGACGCGGTCTTTTGCCGACGGTAATTCTTCTCTGATTTTTCGCACCGTGTTGTGGCGGACGATGATGTCGGATTTGCGGAGGGTCCTTGCTATTCGTTCCGTGGTGCCGTTAATGTAAGGGAGCAGGGCGGTTTTTGTCTTCTTCCCCTAAATAAAATAAGATTTCGGCAACTGAAAAGACGAAAAATAACGAGGAAAAACCATATAAATCGATGATTTATGTTTTGAGAAAGAACGATAGTGGTGCGTGGTGCGACAACCCGTCACCCAAGGGGTGACGTTTGACTAAGCTAGCAAGTAGAGGAAGCACTCAAGGCTGTGGACAATGCACTGAAATAATTATCCGTCTTAATGGAAGCGGAGCGGATGATAATCAAGGGCACGTCGATTTCTTTTCGATTTATTAGGAAAAAAACTTGAATTTCCTGTGTTCGTAAAATCTATCGCTCTTATATATTCGAGGGAAAATTATCCGTCGTTGAAGTATATGGTGACCATGGCGAAATGTGGTTCATCTAATTATTCGTTTAAATTTAACTAGATTACACGAATCCAATTATTAATGGATTAAATATTGTTATATAATTTCTTATAAACGTTCTTCACGGTCGATGGAGAAATAAATTAATATTTTCATCATTTAGTATTAGTGTTTTTCAGTACGTAAGAAATGTGCTCTCATACTTCCGTAGGCTTCATATATAAGGAATAAACATCAAATATACCGTATTTATTTATCTAATGATCGATACAGGAAATAGAGTCGAAATCGGTAATGACTATAACTCAGGGTCTGGAAACTTTTGATCGTTGTATCCAGAAATTTTTTTTCACCAAAAAAGGACAGACTTCGAATGCGATATTCAATATGTTTACGATTGACTTTCACAATGGAAAGGCAGTTACTATTTAGTTAATTTATGACATTACCATTTAGTTAATTTATAAAGAAAGTTTCAATGTATGTTCGGTTATTTCTATAACTTAAACTTTTTAGTTTTACTCATAATTACCTTGATTAATTTAGAAACATCGTCTTTGTTCAGCACTCGAGTAAAAGAAATACATCGATCCATTCAAAACGTCTTCTTTTTTAAATGTTTTTCTCCAATGGGATCGATCCTGTGCGATTCGATACTCAGGTCTTCATATATTTATTTGCTCATAAACGTGAGAAAGGACGTTATATCCGAGAAATTACACATTGAGTTGTTGCTGTTCCAAACATTTCGTCATCTTAATGCTCTTTATCTTTATCTCGACATTCTTTCACATTATAACCGTGTTTCTACTGTAGCTTTATTATCGTGAAATCATTCTCAATGGAAAGAAAATACTATTTACCTTAATGGAAGTCCTCGAGGTTGTTGGTCTATGTCACGAGAGGAATTTGCGGTTACTCTCTATTAGGAAATAGTGCTTCGATAATAACTCAGCTAATGTGGACCCATAGAAGTAGATGAGAATCATTTAATGAAATAAAAAATTATAGGGTTGTTTGTACCGCACAAAATACCTGTTATTAAATGCCTTTTTTCTGGATCATTTAAATAAATTTCTTTCCTCGTGTAAATTGTATTATCAAATTTGTCGAGCAAGGTCTACAGTTGAGTTTGGCGGAAATCGAAATTAATTATTTCTTTATTCGCGGTTGAGTTATATTAAAAATTTCAACTCATTTCTGCGCCTAGAGTTTGCAGCTCTGATGAATGTTATTCATTTTGAAGATCGCTGTAGAATTAGCTAGCGACAGTATTTTCCCGAGTCTTAACTGCGAAAATCTACCGAGGTCGGTCATTGTGACGAAACGTAATAAAATAACAAAATAGAAATATTCTCCATTTGAAGAATGATCAATGCCAATGTGGTACACTTTGAATTTAAAAATCCTAACTCCCGCGTGTTTCTTTTTTTCCGCACAAAATTATTTCATATCTCACCGTTCCATAAGAACGAGCCTTGTTCATTCCAGCGAGACGCGACTGCGTAACAGCAAACCGACAGGAGCGGGTGACTCTGTGAAAAATGAATATCATCCCCGTAGTCTATTCGCCCGGACACATCATGTCATCGTGAAAGAGTCGTAGGAAATTGCGTCACTAAATAGACAAGCGGACCTTCGCGGACTATTTTCATGAAAAAAAATCAGGAACTTTTGTAACCGTTTTTTTTTTTTAGGTATAACGGAAGCGAATCTCGTCATCTGCTCTTTTTTTGCTCGCGCGACTATTTTACCTAGGCCATGGAGGAAATATGACTGTACAAAGGAAATTTTTAAAAAATGAAAGTTTTCCGTTTATTATTCACCTTGAACCCGGCCTATAATGAAAGAGGCATTTTATACACCTCCTGAATAAATAATAGTTAATTAATAAAGGGGAATTCTTTTGTCGTCCTTTTGTGTGACGGACCATCCATTGTCACACATTTCATGTCATGGGCGTCGGCGAAATACAAATTCCCAATAATCTTTTGAGTCATGGGGGGCTACTTAAACGCATCGATTCTTCGTAAAGCAATGTCACATTTCCGATCCTAGGCGAGCGATCAACGCTCCTTTTCAATCGGACCGCCCTTCGCAGTCAAGCGAGCACCTCGCGATCCGTGAAGAAACCAATTCCCTCACGAAAAACACATGCTGCCATTGTCACGGTCAATAGATTTCCATCTTGGCTGCGTTTCATTGGAAGAAGAAGCATTGTCTCCCTCCCTCTCCTTTTTCAACCTGGATCCAAACCTTTAAAAGGGCGCCAAATGTGGGTGCAAGCCTTTTAAGAACGTCTTTTTGCAGCGCGATTCGAAACCAGGACACGTTCGTTTTTTTTATTTTTTTTATTTAACGGCCGGATTCATCCCCGAAGCATTCGGAGGTGCATCGTCGCTCTTATCTGCCCTCCTCTCGTAACCTTGGCGTCACTCTCGTTTTCTATTGTATCCTTTATATTATTACGAAATTCGAATTCGCCGGATTGTTCCGAAGCGACTGTTTATCGAGCCTCGGAAAAAAAAGAATAATAGGTCGCGTCGGTCTTGAATCGGTTGGCGTGAATCAGAAAAAAATCCCTTTATTCGTCTCTCCGTACGACGGACGAGCCGAACTCGTTTATAAAAGCGCCTGTCATACTTATGTATACGAAGTGTGAACCCAAAGGTTCCCGGACTTAAGATTTATAAAGTCACAGTAATGAAATAAAAATATATTAACCCTTAAGTGATCCCAGCTTCAATTTTTCTCTCAGTCACAATGCTGTTGTTTATTCTATTTATTTAATGAATTACATTGATGGTAAATATACTAAAATGACGTACGAGAGCAAAAATTCATATTATTGAACAAATATGACAAAAAATTATGTAAAATCGTTTATGGTCTAATGGAGAATCGAATCTAATGGGGTCGCACAGACCCCACGCGCCTACTGAAAGGTTAACGTAGTTTAGTTCAAATTAGTCCTCTCACCGAGCCATTAACTTCCACCGATGGTGTTTCCTGGGGTTACATGTCAAAAGGGCGAAACAATAAGAGCGGGAGTCAAAAAAAGGCGAAAACAAGAAGGGCGATCGTCAAAAAGACGAAAACAAAATGAGGGAAAGTAGAAAAAGAAATTATTAAGAACGAAGACGCAGGACAAAATGATGTGTGGCAGGGGCTGCATTCCATCAAAACCAAACAAACCTCGCCCTCATTCTTTCCCCCTTTTGACTTGATACCGTTGCCTGGAAACGTTTTTGGGAGTCTTTTCTGTAATGTTCCTCCGAATCGCGGTCGTTTTTAGGCGCGTTTCGCTTACAGCGTGAGCGCCTATTATCGTCGGTCGGTCCGTCCGTCCGTCTGTCCGTCCGTCCGTCCGTCCGCATGTTCGTTCTCGGCTTCTACCGAACGGATTTTTATGAAATTTGATATTAAGGACTTTCAATCAAATATAATAAGAAAATCGCAAAAATGAATCACGTACGCCAATCAGGGGTACCACTTTACTAGAGACAAAAAATTAAATTTTCGTCATATCTCGTAAACTATTGTTCATATCAAAATATTTTTCAAATAAAAGTTGTAGAACTGGTAAAGTAGAGTATTTCCTTTTCTATATATTTTCATCGTAGGAGTAGCCGTTATCGAGAAAATCAAACAAGAATGTCTTATATGGAGTTGAACTTACAATTAGAAAATTTCTTGCATGGTTACTTCATTGTTGCTAACATAAACAATCTCCCAAACAAACGTTTAATTTCCTTACGTGTGCATGTAATACTATTAAATAGGAAGAAAATGGATTATTTATGATGAAGAAAAGGACTTTAAAACGCTATTTCCCTTACGTACAGGTATATAATTGCTTTCTAATACTCCATTGCATGAAACGCGCCCCATTTGTGATACGTTGTACGCTTTCCTAACTTGTTTGTTTGATACGTGCCATTGGCTCGAAGCGTCTTCCTTTAAATGTAATTCTCGAGCTCGGGGAACAAGAAAAAAATCGCATGGGGCGAAGTCTGTAGTAATCCTACGGTTGCTCTAATTGAGTGCAGGCGCGCAACCAAGGGGCGAAGGGGGCTGACGGTCTTAGCCTCCCCTCCCCCCCAAACGCTAAATTTTCTGACTTATGAACCTTGAACTTTGTAGGTACTCAGGAGGAGCCTCTGCTCCTGCCTTCAGTTGAGGGGACGCCAAATTGTACGTATGTTTGTTGGAATTAAGCCTCCCCTCCAGGAGAAAATCCTGGGTGCGCGCCTGGCTGAGTGTTTTCAAATTTCGCCAAAAATTCCTTTTCTGAGAGAGAGAGAGGGAGAGCTGTGCGATGGTGCGTTGTGGAGAATTCAGCGATCCGGCGACAGATTTGACCCATTTCTACAAACTGCATATCTCAGACGTCGTAGGACCTTCATGTAGAGTGCCTGTTTAACCGTTTGACCCTCGGTTAGAAATTCTGAGTGAAGAATAACTTCAATCTGAAAACAAAAACAGATTATCGTTGCCTTCGGCTTCGGTTTCGACATGTTCTTGGTGATTCACGAGTTTTCCTCTGAAGACTTTGGTGTAAGATCCAATCATGGGAAGATGTAAGGAGTAGGATCGAGAAGTCAGAATTTACTATGGAAAAAATTGACAGGAGTTTCAATAAAATCGGGGCAAAAATTTTAAAATATTCTTCTCTTAATATGAACATATTACCTGAAGAGCTCTTCACACCCTTACCAAAAATGTTAAAAGATTAACCTCTACTATAGCGGTGAGGGCAAATCTTGAACCTAGTAAACTTCATACAAATAAGTATAGATGGATTTGACTAAGTTCTAATCAAGGGAATAAATTATTGTATTTGTTTATGCATAAACTAATTATTATTGTATATCTATATTGCATAAATACGTGAAATTTAAAAATGTTGATTTCTGTTTAAATTAAAGATATGTATGGGTTCAATATTGTGGTAGTCGTCGCTTTAGTCAAATCGAGACGGTGAAGGATAAATAAACTTAAATAAATGCTTAAATCCCACGGACTTCCGAAGACTTTATACAATTCGAATTCTTTGATCGAGATCGGGGCAAATTTTCACCCGTCGCAATTTGCGTTTGTCGGTTTTGACGTTTTCAAACAGTTTTTACGACGATAGTAAAAAAAAGACGCAACAAGAAAAACTTGCACGTTACGAATCAGACACGACATACGGTTATTAGCTTATATGGCATCGACTAAAAAGTCGGAGGAATATTTTCCGGTGTTTTCAATCAGAGCCGGCTTTAGGACTCATGCGATACCAGGCGAAGTAGGTTTTTGGCACCCCCTTGAAGGTTATACCTATGTACCTCGTACCTTAGGAACCCCCTTGACCTTCGGTGCACCAGGCGACCGCCCGCCCCTAAGGCCGGTTCTGTTTTTAACTGTACGTTGTTTGCTGCAGAGTCCACATAAAAATCAATCTTCGTGTCGCACGTTGAAAAAATAGATTTTTGTTTTCCATTGAATATATATCTCATGCAATTTTTTTGGATCTGTGTGGATTCGCAATCCGAATTTATTTGGTGTTATTTTTGTTTGTTTTAATTGTGAATTTTAATTATAAAAACTTTGGTTTATCGACGTCTTAAATGCTGAAATAACGATCAGGATGAATACGGTTGTAAAAGATTATGATAATAGCTTAAATCCTCATAATAATCTGTAATTGAAATTTTTACACGCCAAATTTAAAGAAAAAATACATATGTACATATAAATCAAACGAACATCATAAATTAAAATTTATAATTATCAATTTATTAATTTATCCGTAACAATTCTTTTCTCCGCGTAAGGATTCGTACCCGCGGTTCAAGCGTTGGGGCTGAAATCGTTCGATCCCGAGAGACTAGAAATCTTGCGACGACCGTCGCAATAGCCGATAAATATTGTTTTTTTTAAGGCGACAATTTAAATGACGTCCCAGGAAAGGCTTCGAATCAATTATTGTCCTCAAGAGGCGAAGACGTCATTTCCTCTGCGATACACACCATCCCTGCCCATTAAAACTGGCGAAACACCGTTGCCAAGCAGCGGTACAAAACGTGCGACGGGTTTTGCCGGTAGGGAGAGGTTCATTCGGTCGTATGCACCACATTCGTAGCTAACAAACAAATGCGCCATTTCTTGAAACCTTGACGGATAGCTTCTTTTGAATAATTTACCGCTCTTCAAACTTTTGTTGTAGAGCAGCGGTTCTCAACTTTTGCAACTTGCGTCCCACCATCCATGTTGTCAAAAAATTACCCGAGTCCCACAGAAACAGAATACCATCTTTTCCGAGAAGTGGATTTTTTACGTAAAATGCATTGTAGAATTATATTAATCGTTGACGGAAATTTTAAGAGCCTTACGTATTGCAGTAGTTTTGTTGAGAAAAAGTTTTGTAATAATTATTTTCGAAATTTTGCGTCCCATCTAGACAACCTTCGCGTCCCACTGGTTGAGAAACACTGCCTTAGAGAATTATTTTAATAGTCGCTTATTAATTGGAACATTTTAAAATGGTCCCGCGCCTTTTGGTGCAATTTGAAATGAATTGTACTCGTATTAAGATAAATTGCTCATGTTTATAACTCAATAATTCAATTATAAGTTTTTATCCGAATATTTGAGAGACGAAGAAAATAAATTTAATCTTTAATACTTTCACGTACCCTTTAAAATGCTGGACGTACTCCCGGTTGAAAACCCCTGGAATAATCCTCGAAATTAATTTGCTAATGACTTCACAGGACGTAAGTCCTGTGAAGTCATTAAAAATTGATATGTTTTTCAAAGACAGCCTCGTATTAATGAAAAAAAGGCCACACGCAGTCGTTACAGGGTGGTGGCTTATTTAAGACCGATTGCTCAGATGTGACACTTGTGTAGGAAACTAATGATTAACTGATTACCTGAAAATGTACTTTTTAAAAGGACTTTCAACTAGTTTCGGAATTATTAGTTGCAAAATTTGAAAGAATTCGTCATCGAAATTTTATATTTGAAATTAAACTTTATTATTTTGACCGTATTTTAGTTCAAGTGCCGAGTCCATGTGGAATCTGCAAGTAATTTATCAATTCAGAGAATGTTAAAAAAGATAACTCCTTAACCGCTAAACGCAAACGGTTGAGTTATTTTTTTAAACATTGCTTTCACTGTAGGTTCCGCCCCTCTTTTTAATAATTCAAAGAACAATCAAGCTCGTCTTACGGCTAAAAAAATTGAAAAAGTATTTATCTTAGGCATCTCCGATGGCCATAACAAGGTTGCCAAAAAACCAGATGCACATTTCGGATGCCTTGCAACCGTCTTCAGTGGTAATATATCGAAAAAGTAGATTCTAAAAAGGAAGTGGGATCTTGAGTTTTTACAACCTTGCCATAGCGGTCGAAGATGTGTACTTATTGTTAGTTGTTCAATTTTTTATACTCAGCTCTTTATTCTCTAATGTATCAATTTGATTTATTAATAGATAAAAGCGATTTGTGGACTAGATATATTGAAAGCGAGCCTCTTTCAATGGAAAATTTTTTAAAGTTCATTTCAATGCTCTCCTTCAATCAGAATAAGCTACTAGGGCTACTTCACTAGATCCATAGCATGCCACGCACCGCTCCTGTATTTTCGGCAACCTTCCGTTTTCCCACAGTATACATAAAAAAAAAACGTTTTGGCTTCAAGTGGAACTTTTTTGTTCTTTATGCAAACCTTCCAACGCGCGGCGAAAGATTCGTGATTCTCAACGCAGTAAAATCAACATAAAAATCCTTCGACGATATGAGCGTGTTGAACGAATTCGCCAATGTAAACTGAATTTTTTTCCTTGGGAAAGTGTTAACATGTGGTAAAAAAAAATCCGTATGTCGCTTTAAAAAAAACGAGTTTGTCTTTTCGTTAGCCTAGCGCGAAACGAGTATATGGTAAAAAAAATCCATATATCGCTTTAAAAAAAAAACGAGTTTGTCTTTTCGTTAGCCTAGCGCGAAACGTTTTTCAACTTGTTGTTTTCGCGACGACTGTACGCAGCGAAGATGAGAAGGATGGCGGTCGAAAGTAGGTGAGCCATGTCATGTAAAAGTGGGATCCCTCCCGTTCGTTTGTGTCGTCACGTTATTAATTTGCTAATTAAGACGCTTAAGCGTCTGCCTCTAAATGAAATACTCGGAATAGGAGAGGGAAGAAGATAGCTAGAGTGAGAGAGAACTGCTTGGAACCGTAAAGTTCTCTAAATGTCCGAGCGTTCGCCCGCTCCCGCGTCAGAATCCAAAGAATGGACGGTTGTCTTTTTGTTCCTTTAAAGAGCGTCACGAAGCTCGAAAGATGCAGACTCAAGGAAGGTCTCAGACCAACCGGCTGCATGCGGATCTCCGGTTAAAATAAAAAAAAGCGCCCTCCTCTCAAGATATCGGGGGTCACAAGGTCTCTAGGCGACCGTGGTTTGCGAGGATCATGGGCAAGTAGTTTGCGAGGCCCGTAGGTTATAGCGGGGAGACCGTCTCGCACATTCTGAAAACGTGGTTAAATTTCAAAGAAGAAAAAAAGGTTACCAAGATCTTAATAATTAATTTTCATATATATCATAATATAATGGTTGGGATTTTAAGGTCGTTGTCGATCGTAGCTCTTAAGTTTTCGAGGGGAACCATCAGAAATAATTATGATACCCATTAGTCTTCGCCTAATATCGTTTACCTCGAACATCGTCGTCACCGTTTAGGATATATGACCGCTTCTTTGTATTAGGAATATTATACAGTCAAATATTTCCTTCCCCTCTCGCACCAATTTCGTGACTCTGTTAATGCCAACACAATCGCGGATCTAGACTCGACGCTCTGGCGGCTTGCAGGGTATTGATGTGAATGATGCCCTAGGCGGTTGCCTAGATCGCCTGACCCTATATTTGCCTCTAATCCTCTCATTATTTTGATTCTGCTGTAAATATGTGGAAGAGAAGGTGTGGGCGAGAAAATCCCCTCGTGACAAAGAGATTCGAATCGACATATGAATAAAAATGAAAGTTTTGGTGAAGTTTTTTATTGCAGACAGGTATATGCTGGGACCGGAAATCGAACCCGCGTCTTCCATTTGCTTTTTCGGATATAATAGTAATAATAAATGTTAAATTATTAGGAATTAAATGATAAATTGTTCTTTCTTTAATTACGGTACACCGCTTTGAGTCTTGTACTTCTAAGTTTCAACGTAATGCTCATGCTCGTTATTACGACGTGCGGCCCGCTGTGTACATATTTCGAAATTATCGATGTGGTCCTCGTGTAATTTAAGGTTCCTGTTAGAAAGATACATGTAATAACGTAATGTCGTAAAAAAGACAAATAAAAACCATCATAACTGAGAAACAGTATTTAAAAATATAACTAAAATGACAGTTTTAAACCAAAAAGTATTTTATCACTCGTTCAAACCACAATTGAACCGGAAAATGATAATTTTATTGGATATTCATAGAAAATCTGTTATCCTTAATATTAGGCCACCATCGTAGGGCTATTTTCGAAGTTTCATAAAAAAATTATTCAGTTCCTCGCTGTTAATTTCGTCACTGCCTATCTACAAAATGCTATTTTGGATATTATCTAGCGTCGTTTGGTTAATGTCAACATTAGATACTATTCAGGCAATAGTCGTTCTGTACACATTTCCAAACACAGTCTTCGGGATGAATTAAGACATAATCACCGATAAGCGACACAACAGGAATTTCTGCGATTAGAAAATTTATTTAAGATCGATTATTAACTTAAAACTTCCACCCCTCCACGGGTTATTTTCTTTTTGATTCTATCGTTAACTCAAATAATAATAAAAACATCGACATTTTTACCACATCCATTTTGGGACACACTGTACACGCACATAAACGAATGATAGTTTCACGCTGGAACCAAGTTTTCTTTTTATATATCTTGCTTAGACTCGTTTTACGACGCATGTAATTCGATTAGACGCAGTCCCTTCCCGAAAAGACTGTTTGATGGAGCGCACGTTTAGCGTCTTCGGAAACTGTGATGCCGTTCGTGGCACTACGCGGAGCATACAAATTCGTCCATTTGCAGAGGTAAATATCCCGTTCCGAAGGATACTCTCCTGTCGATATTCCAGACGTTTTGGCTCAGATTGATTGGTGCGGCGTGAGCGAGAAATTATTTTTTTTCCTGCGTCGCTTCGTAGGATTGCGTCACCGATTTCACTCTCTATCTCAGGCGGAAGATAGATAGATACTAGTAGTCGATTCGCTCGGTCACACGCGAAAAACGCACGAGTTAACCTTTCTGTTTAACATTAAATACTCAGCCGAATAGGTACGCGGTTTAGCGTTATAAAAGGGCCGTAGAAGTTGAATATTATGAAGAAATAAAACATTGCGTAGATCGGTAGATTCCGACGCGTGCGGGAGTCGGGAGGGGAAAAAAAGAAAGCATTCGGACGCGGAAGGAATCAAATGAATTGTTTGACCTATTTGGGAAGACGTGATTACTCTGTGTGTGGGGAGGAAAACGCAAGAAGATGATTTTTTTGTGTGTGAGGGTGTGTAACGATAGGAAAGAGTATCGGAAAATATGTATGCAAAACGGATGGAAAAGTGAAATAAAATTTATGCCGTTTCAAAAAAAAGGAAAAGACGTTTACATATCTGTGCAGGAAGTGGTTTTGGAAGTGAGAGCCACGTGAATGACGATAAAAAAGTCGCGATGAAATATTTTACTGATTCTGACACAGCTTTTACGAGCGCCGTCGTGTTTTGCTGCCATTTTAGACGTTCGTTGCCGTCGAAGCACGTGTCGTCTTTCTGTCGCTTCTTGTATCTCTTGAACCGCTAGACGCTTTTTGATCAAATTTAGTATTAGAAATCTTCTTTAATATTCATCATCCAAATATGATTTTGGTCCGCATCAGTCAATTAGGACTTCCACTTAACCTATGGGCTGAAATATACTTTAGCTCTTACCTCTTTAAATGTCATCGCAACAGCTAATAATTGAATTTAACGATCTCATTTCGATAAGATATCGATGGTAGAAAGCCTGTTCCTATATGACGTAGTAAAGAATGCATTTTATATCCTTTTATGTAGTACGCTGCCCCTTCATTAGCGGGATTTTTGTATACAACGTGTTCAGAACGGGTTGTGAAAGGTGAATCGATTTATCATATAAGAATTCTTTGATATTTT
This sequence comes from Uropetala carovei, assembly GCA_036926305.1. Lineage (NCBI taxonomy): Eukaryota > Metazoa > Arthropoda > Insecta > Odonata > Petaluridae > Uropetala > Uropetala carovei. The sequence continues at coordinate 13,882,517 of JAXCHB010000065.1, read as the reverse complement.
TTTAGGTTAAGCGTACTGAACGTTTTTATGGCGAGAAACAGTCGAATTTCAATTATTTAACGTTTATTTGGAGGCGTGCTTGCGAAAGCATTTGTAAATCGCAGCGTGTTATTACGGGCGTGCTTTTGAAATGGACAATTGAATCCAACGAATCTATGAGGCCATCATTACACTAAAGCTCAGAATGTGAAAAAAGCATGGATGAAAGCTTATCTAGAGATTCTGTGGCGACAAACATGCGAAAATCAAGTCTAAACATTGTTAGCGGTAATATTTCAACATTGACTCTTTAATTATCATAAGTTTAATCATAATATGAAATTTTCCGTGTAAAGGTTTTACTGAATGGTTCCCCGGGTCACATAAACCGCTTACGGAGCAGCATGCGGCTCGCCAATCGTAGTTTGTCGATCGCTCGCTTAAAGAGAACAAAACAGCGTACTTATATTTTCTCCGTCGGCTTTTCTGGCATTAAAACTGCCATCTAAGGAATTTTTATCTCTTATCCAAGCAATCCGATGCGGAATTTGCGGAATGTACTTTCGGAATTATCGTATAAATGATGATCCGATAAAAAGTTTGTGTCTCATTTTCGTGTCTCAGAAGAATTGTAGCCATCGCCGATTATTCGTAGGTCATTCACTAGAGTGCACGAGTGGAATGGTATTTGCTGTGAATTGTGACGGCGTATCTATCGTGTTCAGCCAATCTTCCGAAGTGTGTTTATTTGAGAGATACTCCTTTCTTAGAAAGGGACTCCGGTTCTGAGAAAAGAAACGTCGAAAACGGAATAAGTTCATAACTCTTCCTCAATCGTAAGTTTTCGATCGAAATTCGTTCCCTTGGAGGAAGGATGGATATGGCTTTATACAGAAGTAGGCTCATTCAACGTAGCTATCGCGAAATTCTCTGGTATCTTGAAACTTAAATAACATACCGTGTTTGGCTTACGATAAAACGATCTTGGTTCCATGACATCGCCCCCACCCCCCATAGGCGTGATCTCTCCCATGGTGACTACCATTTGTTTGGACCTCTTAAAAAAAATCTGATGTGGCCAACACATGACTTTCTCCATATTTGGGGTATAGATATTTAAATTATTATGAATAATATTACGAGGCAAAATTATTATTTCGTATCGTAAAAGAAGACACGTCCTTGTTGCCGTAAATTACGTATATTTTGAATGTTTACAGAATTCACCGCTACATGGTGTTGGCGCTGTATACTGGTATTAAGGTAAAGCGAAATATATCCGAAATGGATGGTTCTACGAAAATTAGTTTCAAACAAAACTTGGAAGAAATATTATTCTCTACAACTTTGGTCCTTACGAAGATTACCAATAACGATGTTTTTAAGGAGATATTTCACGGAAACCAAAAAAACCGATTATTGATAAATAATTCCTAAACAATAACTGCTATGGAAAATTGTTTCAAATGAAAACTGTAGGAAATAACATTCTCTATAACCTTTGTATAGAATTGTGTATACAATAATGAAGTGTTAACGGATAAATACCGCAAAAACCGAATCGGGTTTCGAATAAACCTCGACTTCCGGTTATCCGTTATTGTCCAAAAACTAATCAGTTCTTTGTGCTCATGTTAAAGTGTTATATATGAAGTTTGGTAACGATATGGCATGTACTTTTTGAGTTAGAGCGCCCACAATAACATACACATACACACACACAGACATAATTCCGAAAATAGTATAAACGTGTTCTAGGGACCTCAAAACATGTATTTCCGTTGAAATCTCGCAGTCGATTTTTTTCGTGAATACAGTACTTTCCCATTACTACGTATGAGAAAGTAAAAACATCTAGGTGGTGGTCGCAGATATCATTTGGATGCTGAGGTTCAACGTGAAGTTCGCTTTTGACTCAGTGCAAAAGGACCCATTTTCTATGCTCTTTCATTCATTATTTCTCTCCTTAAACCGTTCATTTTTCAATTCCCCTCGGCATTTGTGAATTCATGGTGTTAAAACTTAAGACGCTCAGGGGAAAATTCAGTGTCACAGATGCCAGTTTTGAGGGGCGAGGATTGTTGAAAGAAACCGTGATTAATAATGTTAAAATGAGATTAGTGAAAATCCTGATACGGAGTATAGCATTATATGGATGCGAGACGTGGTCGATTAAAAAGGATGTGAGTAGATTAGAGGCGTTTGAGGTGTGGGCATGGCATACATTAGAGAAAATCATTTGGACCGAGACCGAGAGAAAAATTAATTTTTTAATACAGTAAGGGAATAGATTAATAATGGCAATACAGAAGTACTTGGTGGGTCAAATTTTGAAAAGTAACAGTCAGCTGAAAGAAGTCATAGGCAGATAGAGTGAGGTGCGCATAAAACCTACCGTAAGATAGAATTACGATGAATGACTGTTTGTGTGCATATGCACATCTTGGTTTTATGGAATAAGGGATTACAGAATTCCCATCTCAGAGCGAAATATGATATTTTCATTCGGATTTTGGTAAGAGCTAGTTGTGTTTAATGAATGCTGTGATTTAATGATCCTTCATCTATTAGGGAGAAAATTTTTAGGCGTACGTGGTCCGGAACACCTTTTACGCAAGAGAAGTGCGAGCTCATTCCCGGTAAATATCGCACACCAACGCCCAGGAGTTGATAATAAGCGTCTCATTCGGTTTCAATATACGTTCGGTGAGCTCCGTCTCACTCATTCATCTCACCGTATAAATATTCATATGCGCAAACAAGTTAAATGAAAAACAGCGCCAAGTGAACTTTACATTAGATTGCTAGGTGATTTATGGTTTCAAACGCCTCTGAATGTTTGCGGAGTGATGTTTACCGCGCATTTAGATCAAATAGGCTATTTGCTTATTAATATCCGACGAAAGTAGCTACGAAAAATAAAATTGAAGTAATAACCGTTGCTATGCAGTATATACACCCTCCTATAACACCTGAATAAGTGCCGTGTAATGCGAATCCGTGTTACGTGAACCTCGCTTTACATAGTGGAAAAGGGTTCAAGAACCGTTCTCTAGACCAGTGACGGCGGACCTATGGCACGCGTGCCATAAGTGGCACGCAAGACGATTTTGGTTGGCACGCCAACGAAAGGCGAAAACCGTACAAAGCATTTATCGTACTGATTTAACGCCGCAAAAACATTGCTTTTATTTAGTTAACTATTGTAAACGTTACGGTTACAATCTTATTTATTGATCTCGAATTTAATTTAGTTGGTACCCAAAAAAAATCAAGGACTTTTTGTGGCACGCGAGGCGGAAAAGATTCGACAATTTCGGTAATGTTGGCACGCGGACTATAGAAGGTTCGCCATCACTGCTCTAGACCAGCATTTTCCAAACCTCTCTCTCTGATGCATGTACATATTTATAAATAGAGTTGTCCGTTATTTAAGCTTATGAAAAATGTCCAAAATGTCTCTTCCTCGCCCTGCAATCTGAAATCCCAAGTCCAAACAACCGCGTTAATGCGAATCGTAATCCGCTTTGTCTGAATTTTTGTTGCTGAATACAAACCTTGCAGCGAATCCCTGTTGTAAGAACTCCTAGTATTTGAGGACTAGGCACATGTTGAAGTAGAACTCGCATTAAAAAGCCTAACTACGATTTCTTGGTTTGTTAGTTAATATCTGGTAGGTGCTGAAAGTACTGTAAATATGTCAGATGAAAGATTTAATGCGTGTATAGGCAAGAAATTAGTTTTATAAATTGAAATAATATTTGTTATTGATCGCCGATTTTATACACGTTAAAATCCTGGCTGTTTGCTGTATTCAGCATGATATTCGAAATATTATAGTAATTACGTTCAATCGCCAGTAATTATAATTTTAATATAACGACCTTGGCGATTAAGTTTAACAACTATACCGAAGGATGGAAGCCCACTTCTACATTGATTATGCATATACACCTCAATACAATTAATTGATGATCAATATGACACATTCTCCCTGTTCCATCAGTGTGGAAACGGTCTTATGATAGAAGCAAAGCAATATTTGTAAACTTTGTAAACCTTAATAGTTAAAACAACTATTCTTGTAATCACTTGTCTGCAAACTGTCTACGGTTAGATGGAAGAAGGGGCTGTGTAGCCTCGACCTCGCCGTTAAAAGTATAAATAAATAAATAATTAATTAATTGACGATCGACATGACTCAGCCGTTGGAGGAAAATGCTCATTTCTTTTACGAATCAGCCCTCCTCGGTGGTAATCGGTCAAAGATAGGCGAATATCCATTGTTTTGTTGTATTCACCTGGTTTGCTCGACCGCTTTATTGCTGTTGAATTTTTCTCGATTGCCAATTGTACTCTAGATGTGAGATGAGATTGTTGATTGGAACTCTGTCATAACTAAACTGAAAAGTAATGCACGCATGACTTAAATGACCATTCTTACTAATTTATTCGGAACTGTCCCCATTAACTGAATCAGTTTTCGTACTCGTTGAATTTTTAACTAACCGGTCGAACTATGACAGATTTTTTTCTCTCTCTCGAATTTCGGCGTAAGCGATTTTTTTCGCTTATCCGCACATCGCGTTTAACCGAATAAAACCTTTTTAACGTTTCCACGGCAACACTAATACTATGCAACAGTTGAATGGCATCGTTTGAAAAATTCGCCGAGAAACTTCTTTCGTTACAGTTTTCTATCGTTTTTTCGCCCTGAAGAAGGAATTCGTAGGAATCTATAATCTTTCACACGCTGCTTTTTGGTCATTTCAACAATAAGGTATCTATTCGAAAAGATTCTCAACAACACCGTCGGCGCCACCGTTTTGTGAACGGTTGAAGGTCAGTCGTGTCTTTTTTTTTTAAAGTTTATAGTAATAGATCCTTACCATCGACTTGTTACTTAATTTTTATCATACATGGCTTGCCTTGGTGGGCTGCTGTCCATATTTTTCTTTACCTCACTCTCTAGGAAGACATGAAATATTCAAAATGGCCTCCCCTCCTCTTTTCGCGGATGTTTGTGATGGACGAGCGTCAGAATTTCTTAAAAGCTCGGGACTAGTGTCGTGCAAAACATTACATTTTTTATTTTTACTCCTGTCTCGCCCAACTGTCGTATTTCATTCTCTCGCGGTCTGCAGGATAGGTTCCGACGCCGGCACGGCGGACTTCGATGACAATTGAAGATCGATAAACGCCCATCACGCGCTGTTTTTTTTTCGTGTAAACGTTTTTTTCCGTATAAGCATATCCTTTCTTTCCTTTCGCCGATACTTGAGAATAGAACGGGATGGATTATTTTTTTTATGTTGGAATATTTTCGCATCTTGTTGAAAATAATTCCTTCCCAGGAAGTTTTTCTTATTAATTGCATTGAAGAGAAAATTTTAACATTTGACTTGAAAATACTTTCGAAAAGTCAAAGTAAAATGCGCGAGTGGAATCTTATTTTGTTATTTAGCCTGTAATGTCGCAAGTGGGTTAAAGCCAGGTGGCGACGACTGCTACAGTATTGAACCCAGAAATATCTTTTAACTTACACGTAACTTAAAATTCTAAAATTATACACATTTATGCAATATATACACATAATAATAACTAATTTATCCATTGACAAATACATTAACACATCATTTAGAACTTATTCAATTCCATCATTGGCCATTTTTTTATTGCCGGCATTTGTAGAGGAGTGGTTAGCTTGTCTAAATCATAATGATAGGGTCCCAGGATCGAATCCTGCCGAGGGCATGGTCGTATGTGTTTATTCTTTGTTGTTTTTGTTGCAAAGGCCGTAAAGTGATATTTATGAGCTATTAAATACATAAATAAGAGTTTTCTAGATTAATGATGGTCCTTCATGGCTACCGTAGTGGTAAAGGGCTCACGGGGTCCCCATCAAGCATTCCTTTATTTACCCCAACTCCATCGTCATCTGTAACAATTTACAAGATTTTCTATTATCAAACTAACTTTATTCTGAATTATTTTAACATTTTTGGTAAGGGTTTGCGGAGCTCTTCAGGTAACATGTTTCAATCCCTGATTCCCATATTAAGAAAAGAATATTTTACAATATATATATTTTTTTTGAGGTCTTGATTTAATTTTAAACGTGTCCTTTTTTCCCCAATAAACTCTGACTTCTCTAGCCTACTTCCCGCGCCTTATATTCGCCGAATACCTGGAATATACCTCTTTATCTATTAATCTTCTTCCAACCCAGCATTTTAATCATTTCGGTGACGCTGCCTCCCCTGTTAGCCTTCCTGTTGCTTTGCTTATCACATCGAAGCGTTTTTTTTTTGCTATCCTTGACAAAAATTGATTTTATTATAAAAAAACAAGCGAGGGAATAATCGCAGAGCAAATTATATAGGACGCTTTGTATTCACCGACTGATATCTTTCCTGCGGAGTAAAGAATCGCGGATGCTATGTTTTGTCGATTAATTCCCTGCAGCTGATATTAGATCAGCTAGATTTTTTTATCGTATGTAGCTCTCATGTATACCAATCAATCCTGAGATTTTGGCTTCTTCAACGAACATGCGGTTGGACAGACAGACAAATCGAACACATAAAAGTTTTTTTTTAGAAAAACAGACGAACGGGCAGAAAATCCGAGTACAAATACTTTTTTTTTAGAAAAATAATTGAAAAAAAATCTAGAGGGGGGGGTGTCTCGTATGAAAATAAATTCTTTTAGTCCGCGGAAAATCTTGGATTTTCCCGGGCGCTATATCTCTATTTAGGCCATCGACTACCTGTCACTGACCGTTCGCCATCTTTTCGGAAATTCGTTCAGTTCACACCTCTTCCCAAACGATCCGCCTCTAATAACCGTGCGTTATTCCCCGTCCTTCTCTCCTCCTTTGCTCTTATATCTCGAGATCTCGGCGCGTTTATGCTCTCTTTTGACTCGCCCGCAGGCTTTTCTCTTTGTATGCGACCTTTTTTTCTTCCATATTGCAGATTGCACAACGTTTCGTTTGAGGCGTGTCTTCTTTTCTAATATCCAAGTATATTTTAACGGCGGAATGCTTTCCTGGCACATCGATAAAGTTTACGAAACAATTTTATTGTTGGTACCTACCTCAGAGAAAATAACGTCCTTTCACAATGTCCTTTTTTAGCAATATTAATTCAAGTCCACCTGCTATCTTGGTATCTGGACCTAAATATGTGTTATTTATAACGTTTGGCTAAATATCTATGATAAATACGCTTTATGCGATAAAGCTGACGAGTTGGAATATTACGGCGATTTAAAAAAACTCTATATAAGGCAAAGTACTACGTTATTTACGCATGCATCCGACAGCAGAATATCGGTTCCAATCGCGTCAAAAATGACCCAAGATTCCTCTTTTAAACTTAATGTAAATAAACTGCATTGCGGATATATACGATCAATACGAATTTGTCCGTTTTCATTGGAACATATTTAGCCATTCATTCGTTCCTCATGGGCTTAAGTCACTCATTGTCAGTTGTGATTGTTTCATCGCTTCTTATATATACATAGTTCTGAAAGTTTGTGTGTCTCATTATCCACGCCCAAACTATAAGACCTAGAACAATGAAATTCGCTACGGTTCTTACTTACATCATAATGGTGAAGGTTTGGTCAGCCGGGATCAGTCAGTGCTGTCAAATATAGGGAATTGATATTTTTCCATAAGATAACACGTAAAAATCGATTGATCGACGTCCAGGTTTTTATTCTTTTGCAAATTTAAATTATTTAAAATGAAGATACGAACTCGGGACAAAAACACGTATTAAGCTGAAAGAATCAACTTTATATTTTTTAAAGACAGAATTCAAATCTAAGTCGATTTAGCGTAAAATTTAATGTTTTAATCACGAAAAAATGTATTTTTATAGGCGTGTAACAATGGAAAATGCTAAATATCATGGCAACGGGATCAGTGCTTTTAAATGGGAACTGATCTCACATGCTACACCGTTGGAATTTTGTACGTTCCAACATCGAGAGTCGGAAGTGCACTAAATCTGTATGTACGCGCAGCAGAAAGAAAAACGAAGAACATCGGCTACTACCATGCATTGTTAAATGAATCAACCGCATTTAATATTCATTTTAATTAAGAATCCTCAAAATATTTTCTCAAACTTAGATTTTCATAAATTAAAATATGGAAAAGATTCCCAGATAAAACTTTTCAGGCATGGAAATAATTTTTCATTCGTAATAGTTGCCTTCATTTCGATTTTAAAACCATAACTCCGAGCAACGCCGGGCAAATTTTTTAGTATAATATATATAGTGCTTTGTATACTAAAATAATCCGCCCCCTATGCAAGTAGTTAATTTTTTCTTATCAAACCAATTCAGTGCTCATCTGTTTTTTTAATAAGAAAAAAGCTAATCGTTGCTTTTTTTATTCCTAACATACGCCAAGGAAGTTAATTTTTCTTTACTTTGTCTGCACTGTCTCCTGCCCCCTCAACTTTTTAAATACGTAGTGCTGATCATTTAGGCTAGTTTGTACTAAAAGCAATGAAATATGTAGTGCGATATCTGTAGGGAATTTAATATTTATCGATATCCAAATTGCTTTCCGCGCTTTCGATCGTTGTTCGTAGACGTCGATTGATCGCAAAACGAGCTAGACGGTGACGGATCGAATTCCCTGAACATGCCTGGACGGGCGAAAAGTAAATTTTGCAGACGTTCGGGGGGGAAGCAAACTTTTTCTTCGGCGAAATTCCACAAAGACCTATAAAAGTATCTATAGTAAACGCGAACTGAAAGATTAACGCTTGAATTCTGCCATTGGACCCGGCTTTCGGTCTTCGATATATTGGAGTTTCGTCGGATATAAATTATATGCGAGCTTTTTATTTTAGTCGATGAGCGAAGGGATGAATTTATAGTTAACCTCATCCGATTTGCATTTATTGCTCAAAAATACACAAACTTTCTGGTGAGTTTTTGGGATGGCCTTCCTTCGTTCTCAGCCATAACGAAAAAAGTGACGTTTTTGGGCGAGTTTGAATTAACTCAGATTTGTCCATATCCCACGACAGCATTATAAAAAATCGGTACAACATACATTGTACAAACTTTCTCACATACTAATGCGTCGTTTAGTTATCTTGAGAAAATGAAAATCGTATGAGCCTGTTTTTAGAAAATCCGATGTTTGTTAAAGTTGCCCAAGAATAAACTAGCCTTATATTCATTCATTGAGAAAAATAAAACATGTAGTATTATTGTAGATGTATACTCAAGTAACTGTACAAAATTTGATCAAAATCGTTAGAGCCGTTTTCGAGAAAATCGGATTGTTGTTAAAAATGCGTAGAATAAACTACTCTTAATTATTGAGCAATGTGAACAATTTCTATGTATACTCTGCTCAGTATGATAAAAAGTACGAGATTTCATTCATTTTCGCTCTATCGTCTAGGCTCCAGAGCCAGTAACAGACAGACAGACAGACGGCATTGCGAAAACCACTTTTTCAGAGTCAGCTACACCTAAAACGTATATTTCCGTGAAAATCTCGAGGTCGAATTTTTTCGCGATTACGATACCTTCTCAGTATACTTCGTATATGAGAAAGTAAAATGGAACATTTTATGTTGATAATTAAAGCTATGGAAGGAAGGTTTAAAATGAGTGGTGTAATTGCTCGTCAAAATTGATGGTTATACATTACTGAAGTATTAGTATTGATGCACTTCCCCTTCCTCATGCCTTTCTCTCTTCCTCCCTCCCATTCTCCCCTCTCTTCCTCCCTCTCTGTCCATTTCTTCTACCCGTTCTACCCTTCTCCGATTAAAAATATAGCTACCTCTCTCAGCGTGATATACATAAAGTGTTCCATACGGAATGAATATTTATTTGTAAAAAAATTACGTTATACGATTTTTTTATGGCCAATACTATTCTTAACTTTCTCGAACATGCTATTATGTGAATTTTATGTTTTTTTACTCTCTAGTGCACATAACATAAATTAAAATGAATTTACAAATTTTATTTTTCTGTTTATAGTCAAAGCTTGAAAGACTAACTTTGCTTCCGCAGAATACCTATTCAATTTTTTAAAATTAGTTAAATCACCTTGACAATGAAAGATTTTCAAATAAAAATACGTATATCTTCGCGTTAAAAACTGATTTGGTGGCCAATTCGGAGTGCATTCGAAAATCGTTTGCAGAAAAATGAAATTTTGTTCCTTTAGGCGTTCGGTCTTTCAAGTCTCGAGCTCCTGCGACGATTCTAAACAAAAATATTCAAACGATTATTGTTCTACACCTATCCCCGTGTTAATCAAAAGGAAAAAGTTAACGCTCCTAGAATCGAACACATGATTTCAATGCAGACGGTGAGCAGTTGAAAATTTAAAAGTGATAATGCCAAGGAATTCATCAGTTTGGTTGAAGAATGAAATATTTTTGAGTTGTAAGCAGTTTTTCCGACTTTTTTAGGCTACCGACCGACTACTACTTTTATTTATAAATGTACTAATATAAACTAATATAAGTGCCCGTCAAAAATGACGGGATGATCGATTATCCTGAAATAAAATTGAGGCATTCTTCTTCGACCTGAAATCATACCTCCTGCTGAGAGGGTTGCCTTCGATCCGAGCGAAGGTTCGAAACCCTCGCCGCGAGTATGTATTTTGCTTCAAAAGCTGACCTTAGTCTCCTCTTGCCAGGTATATTTCGGTGTTTCAGAGCGTGACAGAGGGAGTGACAAAAGGACAAAGGGACATGATAAGACTTTTATATATTACCGATACATTAAAACGTTTCGTTATTATATCATAATGCTATCCTGAAAATTTCATCAAATTCGGTTCAGTCGTTTGCGAGATATTAAGCTTCAAAAAGCATTACATGACAAAGGAACAAAGTGACACTGTCTTTTATATATGTTTTATGGTGAGCATTTTCCTGAAATGTCGAAGGAAATTTAAAACAATTCCTTTTACCTAATAAACGAAGCTTCTTAATGTGACGGACGAAAAACGTGTTAATATTTTACCCAATAAAGGTTTGGTTGGCTTTTAAGAGTTTACAAATGTCGACGTCTCTTCCTATTTCTTTAGCCCGACGTTCCTACACCACCTAGCTGGTAGTCAAGATAAACAGAAATGCATCGATCTGAAAGAAAATTCTCCCACCTCGTCTGAAGTTATGAGGCAGACGGCATAAAATTTTAGATTGAGGTCGTCGAACCGACATCGATCACGCTATTGCGAACTTGAAAGGATTATGTCTCAATTTAAAAACAAGCATCATTTTGTTTTAATTGAGAAGGCATGAATCATGCGCATTCGACAAGTTCTAATAGGTTAAGTAGAACTAAATTAGTTATCGGATAAGACGAAACATTAGAAATATCTATTATTTTTATCGTTGAATAAATAAAAGGCGTTACATAACATGTTTCCTAAGCTAAAACATACGCTTTACTTCTGTGTTATATCTAGACATCGGTATTTGTGCTGTTTAAAAATTAAATATAACAATCAATATTAAACTGTTATCAGAGAAAACTAGGTAAATCGTTTTAAACTGAAAATAATAATGGGGATTTTTGGATATGGAACGCCGCCTCGATCAGATGTAGATTTACGTCGCCAGTACAAATAAATTAATGTTTCTAGCTTGAAAGTTGTCTGTTTCGGAATAAACACTATTTTCATTTCTTTCTTCGAAAGATAACATATTTTAATGGCAATGAAATGTGTTGATTCTTAATATTTTAAGTCCTTGTATCATACATCTATTTTTGTTTGTTGGATTTAAAGGTAACAACCTGAGGAATTTATCCATAAATGTGCTTAGTATTCCACGGCACATAATCGCTGAAATGCAACCCGATTGAATTTTAAATTATCTTCCAACTCAAACACGTATAACTTATTTAAGAATATTACCACCTTGGAAGCGTAATTGATTACAATGCCTAATTAGAAATCCAGATTCCCTTTCTTTGTCGAAGATTAACCTTACCACTTGCTCCACCAGCTACGAACGGCCATGCACAGATACCCAATGAGTAAACAAATAGCATTTATTCTGCCAATCTTATTGAAGGCTGGACTTGGTGAGGTTTTCCTTTTCAGATTAGGTCCCATGCACAACACACTTCTGTTACTCTTCTTTCCCTCAAATTTCTTCATCTTTAAGCTCTGCAGCGGGGATCCCTTTACGAAGTCTTACGATTTCTGCGAACTCCCTCACCTTTAAAATTTCATACATTTTTCTTACAATGTCTCTCCTCGTTTTTTGTTCACTTTTAAATATTAATTAGAGCGCGGGATCAAATAAGCTGTAGATAAACATTATTTGATACTCAACGCGCGGACCCCCATTCGGCAAACACTGATATGAAGAACTCCCGCGGATCGTTAGCTGGGACGCTGTCTGATTGTCTTTAGAACTTAAATTTTCAGTTACGATCAAGGAAAACTTTCTTCGCAATTTCCTTCTTAGCTTAGATTTGCTCCTTTGCCACGATTAGACAAGGAAAGTGTGCTCAAGATAAGATATTGTATGTACATCGATATAAACTCTATATATTATAGTACACCGTTTGCTGTACTTCATGATTTTCACCAGTAAGGCAATATAGGTGTATTTTTCGCGTTTCTTTTTGCTAAAATGAATTTTTACGATGAAAAATCACTCATGTTACTCAAGGAGGAGGAGGAGGAAGAAAATAATTACTCTCCTTCCTATCAAAGCAAGAATGCTACAGAAGATACCGGACGAGCGAGGAAGGTTTCAAGTGAGTAGTTTACGCTTATTTATAAGAGTTAAAATGATTTATTTGTGAATTTTCCTTTCTGTGACGCAAAATACTTTCTGTTAATTCGCAACGATTTTTCGATGCCTCGACAATGTGACGTAATGTGAGAGAGACATTCATCTTTTAACAATCTAAGATAGAGTCATCTTAATTAAAATTTTATCTCACGCGCGCGTTGATGGCGCGAAAAGAGTCGACTGCGTCGGGATGGGAAAGAGTTTCAGTCTTCAGATTTTCCCATTTCGCTTTTCAAATTCCGAACTCACGCTCACTCAAGCACCTTGATTCGTCTTACCCGTTAACGCCGACAGTTATAAATTTCTGTTTTAACTTGATGATACGTAAATTTCACTTTGGATGCGACTTCTTAAGATTTATTGTCGGAAGTCTTTAAGTAACAGGTATGTAGCCACTGCAATTCGTTTCCTTTTATTTTCTCATCGTCTTTGGCGTTCTGTTCGTAGACATGCACGTTATTATTGTTGGTTTTATTTCGATATTTCACGTAATCCTGCTTTCCGAAATACTCTTGATTTCTTGATATTTATCTTTACTATTCAAGTTATCAATGATCTGAAGCAGTTTCCTTCTTTTTTCATCTATTAAAAAAATTACTTTGATTTTTATAATTGTTGTAGTTTTTACGAGCACACGTTTTAGGTGACCCTGTGTCAGGAAAAGTGGTTTATACGATTCTGCGGCTGTAGATACTAAACGGTTTAACAGAATCCGAAGAAGGCTCGTATATATATATATATATATATATATATATAGGATTTCACCCAAAATAGATACCTTGCTTAAATAAATGATGTTGATTTGCTTCAAAGCTGTTCTTCAAAAATACACCGTATGATTTGTTTTTATTACAATTTTTATCAATGTTCTCACCGCGAGAGGCGCAAACTACCATTGCGGCTCTACGTAATGTGTAATTCTGTTGGGAATAAAAAGTGGGAGTGTCTAAACCCACCTCACGAAGTAACACCGCACGTAACGACGACCCAGTTAAGAAAAATCAGAAAAAAAAGGAAAAACAAACAGAAAACGTTCGAATCGCATTCTCGCGGAATGGAGGTCAGGTGATCGATCCTAACTCAACGAGTCTTCGGCGTCGTGTTTGTATTTTTTTCGGGCAGCCGCACTAAGTTATGCATTTGTTTATTTGTGTGGATCTTCGGCGACGTGTGCTTTTGCATTCTTTTTTTGGCGGTTTTTTTCTACCTCAACGTGCAAAAAAAATTCATCAAAAGAATTTTTTTCTCCAGATCCATCCGTCTGCGCGAAAAATTAATATCGATTCGCTCTTTTTTTATTTCGAAGGGTCGTTATTTTCATAAAAGAGCGAAAGCTTCCGAAATGAAAGTTTTTTTAGTGAATCGTGTAGTTCATTTTATGCCTAAGATGGAACGGACAAGAGGTCGGTAACCTTTTGTCAATATCGGACAGCATTAGTGTTTACAAAATCTCCGGCGGGCATCATTAATAATTACTAGAGCCTCGGATGATAGGATTAGAATTTGCATCAGAAGTTGCCTCGAGTTTCTCTCCGTTAAAGTATAAGACAATGATGGCGAACCTTTTATTCGCGCGTGCCAAATTTACTGAAATTGTCGAATCTTTTCCGCCTCGCGTGCCACAAAAAAGTCCTTTATTTTTTTCGCGGGCCAGCTAAATTACATTCGTAATCAAGACATAAGAGATTGAAATTTTTAACCATAAAACTAATGTTTACAATAGTTAACTAAATAACACATGTTTTTGCGGCACTAAATCAATACGATTAATGCTTTGATTGGTTTTCGCCTTTCGTTGGCGTGCCAACCAAATTCGTCTTGCGTGCCACTTATGGCACGCGTGCCGTAGGTTCGCCATCACTGGTATAAGAGAGAAAACCTAAACAATTATTTAAATATGCGAGGTTTAGCGACCATAAGTTAATGAACAAATATAGAATGGTTAGTGGTAACCTTGATGAATCGTTCTTCATCGTAGCTTCGCGGACCACATAAATATCCTCTAGTGGCCGCATGGGGATTGCGAGCCAAACATGACCACCGTAATTAAAGGGTCAAGTTAACAAGTCAGTCACTTAGCCATCGTACGGTTGGATGAGCTCTTCAGTCACATAGCAGTCGACATCAGTGGCAGCTCACTTATCGCTGATTCTGGAACGGACTACTACTTCGAAGCCGAAATTCGCTTTCAGTTTACTCGATCAAGTTATCATAATAGGGACTTCCAGTCCAAAGTATTTTAGTGCCCTGAACAAGGATACTTTGTATAGCCTCGCAACAATATTTTATGTAGCTATTTAAAAATTATTAAATCTAAAGAATAACAAATGGCAGCAGTACAGAAATATACCCTCCAAGTTTCGGCCCTCTCTCGTTTACTGTTTCGTTACAGTTTCAATTTAAGTAATTGCACAGTCAAACAGCCAGACGACATATTGAAACTGTAAGCATATTAAAAACGCGCTAAAAATAAATATCGTCAGTATGCCCACAGCTTTATCCATTGCTACAAAACATATCGTATTTATTCTCATAGGATCCGCTCCCGAATAAGACACGGACCCAATTTTTGGGAAAGCGAAATGGAAAAATACCAAATCATCCATTTGAGCTCAGTCATACGTCACCCCTAAATTAATAAATCTTTCTGCTTTGGCTATTCTCTTGCATACTCTTCGTTTCGTTCCACTGAATTCGTCGCAGAAGGAGTTGCCGGTGTCTTAGTACTTCCATGATTGCAGGAGATATGCATATCACTCATAAAAAAATGACTATATTGTTGGAGGAAAAGTTTGAAAGACCGCTGTAAAGGGACCACTTATCTACGTAGAAACGACTCCTTTAAATTATCGAGAGATGCGTGATTGATGCGGTAATGACACGACTGATTCCACGTGTGACGTCGTCGAGGTCGCTAACTTGTACCGTCTCTCAACTGCGTGCAATTCGTCTCAAAGAACTTCAGAGCGAGCAGTTTTTTTCTTGAATCCCAAAAACGTTGCCAACTTTCGATACGGTTCCGTCCGCGCATCGATGTTCGTATGTCTTTCGCAACAAGGTATCGTAAACAAATGACCGCGGATCTAGATAACAAGTTAGGAAAGTGTACAACGTATCACAAATGGGCGCGTTTCGTGCTATGGAGTATTATAAAGAAATTATATACCTGTACGTAAGAGAAATTGCGTTTTAAAGTTCTTTTATTCATCATAAATTATCCATTTTTTCCTATTTAAAAATAATGCATGCACACCTAACTAAATTAAACGTTTGTTTGTGAGATTGTTTATGTTAGCAACAATGAAGAAGTAACCACGCAAGAAAATTTCTAAGTTCAACTCGAATTAAGCCATTTTTGTTTGATTTTATCGATAACGGATACTCCTACGATAAAAATGTATAGTACTAGTTCTACAACTTTTATTTGAAAAATATTTTGATATGAGCAATATTTTACGAGGTATGGCGAAACTTTTTTGTCACCAGTAAAGTGGCACCCCTGATTGGCGTACGTGATTCATTTTTGCGATTTTCTTATTATATTTGATTGTACGTCCTTAATATCAAATTTCATGAAAATCCGTTCAGTAGAAGCCGAGAACGAACATGCGGACAGACCGACAGACCGACGATAATAGGCGCTCACGCTTGAAGCGAAACGTGCCTAAAGACACGTTTCCTATAGCTGTTGAGAGGTGGTGTATGATAAAGGCGACTCTTGCGTGGACGCAAAGTGATTGGGCAAACCAGAGGCAAATTTCAGATTCCGAGTGGTCGCCGTCGATGCGATTCTTTCCTGAATCGACGATCGGATAACGAACTCGCTACGACCGTTTTGTAGTTCATGCTTCACATTCTGCCGCTAATGAAACAAATTATTTCATCCATACCGTAAGCTGCGGTGTAAAAGTAAACCTAAGTGAAGGCGTCAGTGTCTTAATATTTAATGACGAAATCGATCAATATTGCTGCTATTAGTTGGTAAAGTTTATTAATTATTTATGGATATTGGACTGTATTAATTAAAGCGAAACATGTCTCCGGAGAATACAAAAATTGCGCACAATTTTCATATCCACATCAGGAAAATTTGTTAGAAATTTATTTCCTATTATGTAAATCGTGTCGTATTGTATTGACATTTTATGCCAATTATAATTTTCCATACACTTTAGTGAGCATGAAAGAATTAATTATGAAAATTTTCATCTTAAAAGTGGACTTCGTTTTACATATCATCCATTTATACTTTCAGCCTAATCGTTTCGGAATTGTAAAATAAATATGTTTAATTTCATCTCATGTAATAATGAGTTTATTTTCACGTTTCAATTGTTTTTCCACTCAGGTAGTTTCTTTGAATGTGGAAAAGAATTTTCGACCGAGTCACGCATATCCCCTTATTTCATTCAATGTGTTGAAAGTGTAATTTATAATAAAATGTGTTGTAAGAATGTACAGAGAAAATCTCTTTAACCCCAAGTGTTAAGATTTGGTAATAAAATAAGACGTTATATTTTTGTTATTATTGTGACATGTATGGTATTTTGAACGGTAAGAATTTATAATAATCAAGAACGTTAGTATGGGCTCACTAGAAAATTATCGTGCTTCTCTTATAAATGAAAACAAATACAAGACACACACACGTGTGTGTGTGTGTGCGCGCGCGCGTGTGTGAAAGTTATGGCTATTGGAGATACAAAAGTGCTTATTTTTTTCTATTCTTATACTTAAGGTGATTATTCTTGAATCAATATGGGTTTTCCATAAGTCCCTTTACGCATGGATTTTGTGTTGGAATTTTGGGATTCCCTTTACTTTTAATCGGCGTAATTCATTTCATCTTATTGAAATTACTCATCGGTTGAAAAATACGCAAATCCTAAGCGAAATATTTACGATTTCTTAATTACACATAAAGCGTATATTATCATTGGTTCTTGTTATGATCCGGTTATTGCGACTTAAAGCTGAATCTAGTTTAAGGAATGCTACTTTTTATTTTTACCACCGCTTAATTTTATCAGTCAAATTGAACCCAATGTGATCAAATGAGACGCGTTTTCTGTACCAAAAGGAATTAGCACCGGGAAGATTTTAAAAAATCTCAAATCCTCTTATCAGCTGAGCTAACTTCGCTGAAAGTGTTAAACTCTTCACTTCATTAATCGTTTCGGTGAATTCTTTCTCCCGATACCTTCCGTTATTCGAACCTTGCGAGGTGCGGATGTTCTCTGTTTTTCCGACTGTGAGATAAACGGACGCGAAAGTACGACGGCAAAAACAACGGATAAGTTCGTGAAAACACGTCAAAATTCCAAACTTACCTATATTCTGTCGTATGATTTTTACAGTTGAAATTTAAAATAACGTTTCCGGAATTGCAGAAACCCTGATCGAATGACGTTATCCATGTAATACGTTTTATCTACAGGGTGTTCCAAAAGTCCCTTTAGTCCCCAGTTTGTAAGATTGAGTAGCAGAAGTAAAACACACTCCTCTAGTTAAAACGAACTCTGGTCACTCATCTTCAGCCTAAAAAAACTAGATTGAAAAAATACACACCGAATCGCAATTGCAGCTCGCTACATTCTGGGGTAAAGGCACACTGATTTTATTAGTTATTATAAATAATTGTGACGACTAAACAAACTACAAATATAACAATGACTTGAAATAGGAAATATAACCATAAATACAACAAGTACAGGGTTATTCAAAAGTCCGTGAACCATTTCGTAAATGTATTGCACAAAAACTAAAAGAGAACAATGAAGCACACACCATATGATCAAGAAACACTTCAAGCTTTTAAGTAGCCCGCTAGTATTACAGATTTTCGGTATGTGTATCACGTGTCACTGTTCTTTTTAATACATTTACGAATAGGTTCACGGACTTATGAATAACCCTGTATGTCAAATTTTATTTTTATTACCCAATCTTAACATCTGGGGCAAAAATACATTTGTGACTGACGGATTTTTATTATAAATGCATCTAATGAAATAATAAGGGGAAAATAAATCTTTTGAAAATGATTTCCTGTATTTAAAAAAGCAATACGAGTGGAAAATAGTTGAACTGAGAAATGAAACCTATTATTATGTGTCATAAAAATAAAAATATGCATTTATTTTAAATTTCATAATTGATTATGTTGAAAATAATTGGATGATATGACAGATGAAGTGCACTACCCACTTTTAAGGTGAAAACTTGCCTATTCAATCCCTCTATGTTCGTTAAGTATATGGAACGTTTTAACTGGCGGAAAATTTCTATATAATGCAATACTATATTGTAGGAATTAAAGTTTTATCAAATTCTCCTCTTTGTCCACACCGATAAAAAAATTATTTGCAGGTTAGAATTTATGGTTCGATACTGACGCTTTCACTTAGTTTTATTTATTTCGTTTAAAAAACGAAATAAAACATTAGATAAACCACAAATATAAAAATAAACAAAATTGATATACTAATAAACCGATAAATTTAGCAAGTATAACGTGTTTAACTCTACCTACTCAACATTTATATCTGGTAAAGAGACTTTTGGGACACACCGTAAATGGTTTCCTTGACACTATTTTGGCCGCTTGTCGATTAATTTACAATTTATATTTCAAGCTACGCCACATTCGACAAAAAAATGCGGTTTCTTTTTGTGATTCCCACGAAAAGTCAGCGGTTCCAAAAAGGAAACAAACGAACTTAGGAAAAAGGCAAAAATGACTCCATCGATTTATCTATTTATAAATTTTCTCATTCGCCTCTGCAACACGAAAACTTCCTAGTCTGCGGCGTAACAATAAATAGTGCTGATGTGTGCGTCGCTCTTCCGGCGAATGTCTCTCGATGACGAACAAACCGGCACCCAGGCTGTCTCATCCGTTTATTTCGTAGCGATATTGGGAGTCTTAGGTAAAAAAAACGCATGGTCGGATTCACTTGTGAGGGCTCAGCCCTAGGAGACGGATTGTGACTGTATAGATCGACAATAGGTTTGCAATTGCAGCTGTTTGATAAAAGAAGAGCGTCGATTTTATCGGAAGTGTCGCAAAGAGTTATAAAACCTCCGCCGAGATGAAAGACTCATTGATCGAGGGAGGAGACAGTGAGTGAATTTGTTTCAGATTATTACCTTGTAAACCGTTATGCGGCGAAGCGGCCGGTCGAACAGGGTGTCCTTTTCATCCGCGCGGTAGCCGTCTTCAGTGGTATTTTTAATCGGCGATCGGTGTGTTATATACGTCTGGGTTCTCAGAACTAAGGTTTTTTTTTGTCACATCCGGCCCGCGGAGTGATTTCATAATTTCCTTAAGAATTCCTATAAATATATTTTCAAACAGAAAGTGTCGTTAGATATCATTTGTGAAATCTAAACGATATCTTTTGAACACGTGAATGCAATGCACTTTTAACATAGGCGTATTGTACATAGTAAAATAAAACTAGCTCTTTGAAATTTAAGCACGGACTTACTATCACTCGTTTGAAAGGTCCTATGTGGCCCACGTAATCCTCGTGCGACCCTTTTTGTAAACAATTTTTTTACGACTGATCTATGTCATCCGTTGGCTATAAGTAACAATGAGTATTCGATGACTCGTTTCTCGATATTTTCGATTAAAAACTATAGGAAATGGATCGAATCCTTTATTTTTCCAAGAATTGTTATTTTAAAAGCGATGGTCGGTAAATTACCACTGAGGAAGGATACTTTGTATCTTTATTGTGCACCTGGCTTTTCTACAGTTCTATAGTGATCTAGATCGAGAATTCGATTATAGCCATTAAGCTGGGGTCAATAACTTTTTAATGGTTTCATTTTAAATTTAATTTAACGGTAGTTAAAAATATTTTCTGGCCTTACAGTTTCTGAGTGATGTTTATTTAGAGTTCGTGATATCCAGCAATAGTATTTTGCTCAAACTGGAGGAAAAGTAAAATTCTCACAATTAATCATCTTATTGTTAGCGCTTTGAAGTCGATTTTAAGTTGTTCGACTCGAGGCGTTATGTACACATATCTGCACCACATGCGTATGAGAACGGAACTAAACCAGTAATGTGCAACCTTTTTTAATCGCGGACCATTCTGACACGAATAAATTTTCGAAGTGCCACATAATTTATTAAAAATATAATATTGATGTGTATATAGGTAAATTAACTATTTGTACTATAAATTCCTTTTCTGGGGCCATTTCTTCCGCCTTTTTCCTTAATGATGTCTAACACCCCCTTATCTGTCTTCCTGTCTTCGTTTATGACTTCCTCTATAGATCCATTATATAAATAAATACACACACACACGTATATATATATATGTATATGTGCGTGTGTGCGCGCGCATGCGTGTGTGTGTGCGTGCGTGTGTATATAATATGAACATTTTAAAAATGCAAGCGTAAGAAACCATACATTGGCAATAAGTCGATTTTTTAAATCAAATTTGAATCTTATTGTTAGCTGAACGTTCGTAGTTCGTAGTTGAAACTTTCACTCAACCGTTTACTCAACAATTATATTGTTGCTATTGGAGGAAAATTCATCATTTGTCAAGCTCCACTTGTGGTTTATTCCTTTTTACTTTCTCCATACATAGTAATGGGAAAGTACTGTGTTCACGAAAATATTCGACTTCGAGATTTCAACGGAAATACACGTTTTGAGGTCCCTAGAACACGTTTACACTATTTTCGGAATGATGTCTGTGTGTATGTGATTGTGGGCGCTCTAACTCAAAAAGTACGTGCCATATCGTTACCAAACTTCATATATAACACTTTAACATGAGCACAAAGAACTGCTTATTCGTAAATTTCCAGTATACAGCGCCGCCACCATGTAGCGGTGAATTCTGTAAACGTATTCAAAATATACCTAATTTACGGCAATAAGGACGACTGTATTCTTTTACGATACGAAATAATAATTTTGCCTTATAATGCTAATCATAATAATTTAAGTATCTATACCCCAAATATAGAGAAAGTCATGTGTTGGCCACATCAGATTTTTACTTTCTCCATACGTAGTAATGGGAAAGTATTGTGATCACGAAAAAAATCGACTTCGAGATTACAACGGAAATACCCGTTTTGAGGGGGTCTAGGACATCTCGACGCAGCCATCTCGCCGCGGCCATCTCGCCGCGGCCGTCTCGCCGCGAGACCTTTCGCCGCAGCCGTCTCGCCGCGAGGACTTTCGCCGCGGAGACTTTTTGCGGCGGATGTTTTTAAGTGCATTCCAGAGTTGAATTTTTAGAGAAGATAGATAAAAGTTTACTTCCGAATTGTAATTTTTACCTATGGTATTATCTGCAATACAAACGATATACAAAGCATATAAAATGTATAGTGTGTAGTAGTTTAATGTTTTTACTTTTCTAGAAGCGAGTCCAAGTTGAAAAACATCAGTATGTATTGATAAACTGAGAGAAAGTCTTTGAATTTTAGTAAGTCGAGTGTTTAAGGGAATTTTTATGGTAAACGAATGTGAGTTAAACTAGAAACGAAACTCTAAAATTCAGAATAACCAATTAAATATTCCGAAATTCTTTTTTATTAGGTTATCTTGACTGTAAAATTAAATTCTTTAAGTCAACCCGCATGAATGATCATCATGAGTTACATTCATTTTTGAAATGCATATAATTATAAAATGTGCTTTTACGCAAATTATTATCTCCTCTTTTGATCTAGAAAACTTTATTAAATCGTCTATTCAGTACATTTTATTCGTATTCTGAAGAAATTATTTTCTGTATCATTTGAGTTTATAATGGAACTAGGGGTTAATCCAAATTAGACTTCCTATATTGTGTACGTGCTTGATATCAGCAGTCATAGGAATGGTTGACTGGCGGCCATTAATGTAGAGAAGTTGTCTTAAACTTTTGAAAATTATTGCATGATTTTGCCTATCAAAAAGCACAAAAACAAGGTTTTTGTATAATTACCATTTGAATAAATTTTTCTTTCTGAGAGGATACCCTATTTTTAAAAATCGACTTATTGAGATGCACTAATGGCTTCAAAAAATTCTCTCGATGAGATTCATGCATAATTTGCCGTGGTTATAGCTCGATCGTTTTACAATGGCAGGCGACGACGCAGGAGTTAGTGGAGGAGAAACGTAATTTAATAGGTGAAAATGAGTGGAGAACAGTATGCCAGAAAAAATACAGAAAATGAGTACATTCAAAGAGAATGTGTAATGAACGGAATTGAAGAAATTCTTGTTAATATAAATTTGGAGAATGAAAGTGATAGCACTGAAGCAAGTGACTAATAAATATCAAAATAATTATTAACTATTATTGTAACTATTATATTTTGCATGTATAAAATGATAAATAAAGGTTTCCTTAAAAATATATTTCAGTAGTTGTTATACTTAGTATCAAAGAAGCTTCCTCCTCTATTGACCACCTGCACGAGGAACTGAACTAGAAAATAAAACTACTCCCACTAGGCATTCATAAGATTCAAGGAATTCTCAAATGAGTAAATTTCCCCATGGAATTTCTGGAAGTCGTTAGATATTATCTTAATGTCAAATTTGTGGAACGAACCAAGGGACTTGAGGATTAGTGAATTTGGTTGGGGTTTGGACCCCATGGCGACAGGGTATGGGAGCGTGAGGGTGTCGATGACCATGGAAGGTAGGACAATTCGGCCTTTCGCTAAACAATCGAGCTATAGCCTAAGATCGACCATGATTATGGCAGTCTTATCTTTGCTACCGTATGGTAAACATCCGTCCTCCGAGTTCCCATTCACGGTGTGATATCGTCTGTGGATCCTTGCTAACTTGCTCAGTGAACATTTTTATTCACTTTACAATAACATTCCGAAAGTTTTTCTAACTTTTACTAATCCCTTAAAATGGAAATTATTCTGTCTATCCGTGGAAAGGAGAAACTATTAGTGGACGGTTTTGTGTATCTGTTTGAGCGGTTAAGTAGCGATGAGCGTGAGAAATTTTGGCGTTGTGAAGAACGTGGAATGTGCAAAGCTAGAATACCCACTTGTATTCCAAAGTGAATCACATATTAACGAAGCGGCAACTTCGTATTTTAAGAAAATCAAATTATTGTTAAAGTTTTCTAGAATAAACATGAACTATGTAGTATTATTGAAGACGTAAACTCAAATAACTGTACGAAATTTGATCAAAATCGTTAGAGCCGATTTTAAGAAAATCAAATTGTTGTTAAAAATGCGTAGAATAAACTTCCCTTAATTATTAAGCAATGCCAACCATTTCTTCATAGTCAATGCTCAGTATGATGAAATGCCTAAGTACGAGATTCCATTCATTTTCGCGTTACCGTGTAGGATCCAGGGCCAGTAACAGACAGATAGACAGACAGACGGCATAGCGAAAACCACTTTTTCGGATTCAGCAACACCTAAAACGTATATTTCCGTAAAAATATCGAGGTCGAATTTTTTCGCGATAACAATACTTTCTCAATATACTTCGTATATGAGAAAGTACGAAGCATGCATGAAAACAATTCATAGTTTTTATCACTTCAAAACTCCATATTTGGGTACTCGTATTTGAAAACTCAACGCTTCTTTTTGGTTTGTCGAAATCTTCTTGCTTTATCTCAATTCACTCAATTTAATAGTGTATAGTTACATGTTAGACGAATCGCACCCAAAGCATTTTTATCAAATTAGCGATGGATAATCGATTAAATTTCTTCGCGATCGTCAGAGTTTTGTTGCTTCGGTAGAGCAATATGTTAATTGCATAGGATAATCAGCACGTTTAATATTAATATTATGTTAAACACTTATTATTACTAAAAAGACGAAAATCAGACAAACACGTGAACGTCATGTTTTACAGAAAGTAAACTCAGCATTGCTCACATAGGCCGTGAGATTTTCATATATACCTACTTAAAAATAAACGTATAATGTAAAATAAAACTAATATGGAATATTCAACGTGATTTTCTGTTAATTTTTAATAAATCACGGCGAGAGAAGTCCTCGCGGCGAGATGGCCGCGGCGAGATGGCCGCGGCGAAATGTACCTTCGCGGCGAGATGGCTGCGGCGAGGTGGCCGCGGCGAGATGGCTGCGGCTAAAAGTCCCATTCCCGTTTTGAGGTCCCTAGATCACGTTTAGACTATTTTCGGAATGATGTATGTGTGCGTGCGTGTGTGTGTATGTGATTGTGGGCGCTCTAACTCAAAAAGTTCTTGCCATATCGATACGAAATTCTTATATAACACTTTGGTATGGGCACAAAGAACTGATTGGTTTTTGGACAATAACGGTTAAGCGGAAGGCGAGGTTTATTCGAAACCCGATTCGGTTTTTGCGATACTTCTCCGTTAAAACATCATTATTGTATATACAATTCTATACAAAGGTTATAGAGAATGTTATTTCCTACAACTTTCATTTGAAACAATTTTCCATAGCAGTTATTGTTTAGGAATTATTTATAAATAAACGGTTTTTTCGGTTTCCGTCAAATATCTCCTTAAAAACGTCATAATTGGTCATCTTCGTGAGGACCAAAGTTGTAGAGAATAATATTTCTTCCAAATTTTGTTTGAACCAAATTTTCATAGAACCATCCATTTCGGAGATATTTTGCTTATTCGTAAATTTCCAGTATACAGCGCCGCCACCATGTAGCGATGAATTCTGTAAACATATTAAAATATGCGTAATTTACGGCAGTAAGGACGACTGTATTCTTTTACGATACGAAATGATAATTTTGCGTCATAATGATTTTCATAATAATTTAAATATCTATACCGCAAATATGGAGAAAGTCATGTGTTGGCCACATCAGATTTTTTCTATATCTATAGAAAGGATAAAAGATTCCTTTTCTTTTCTTTGAAGTTTCCTTATTCCGTTACATCGCAGAGTTTTTTTCGTATTAATTTCGGTGATGTGTGTCTCATCTGCGTTTCTCCTTCGCTTTGAATAAAACACGCAAAATGGGTCAGTTTGTAGTCGGATTGCAGTTGCTCCTCATTTCTCTTCCCTCTCGCTTATGGAAAAGACCTTACGTGTTTGGAGTGCACGAAAATTCTTTGGCTTTATTTTTAGCGAATGAAGCGTTGTTTCGCGGACTCATGCATATTCATCGGGGTCATCCTGAGAGCGGCTTATTATCGTCCAGACGGTCGCGCGAAATTTATTAGGACAAAAGAGATTTTTGCGATCGGCCGCGTTGATCTGACGAATGGCTCCGGCGTGACCGCCGATCCTTTGAAAGTGGCTTAGGTCTTGCTTTGGAACGCGAGTTCTGTATTCTTTCTTTCTGCGCCGTTTTATCCTTCTAAGGAAGCCTTCCTTTTGAAATACGCTATTCGTCCGCTTACATAATTTAGGACGTGATTTTTCGCCACTAGTGAACCGCTATATCGCGAAATGGAAATTTTCGCGTAGCTATCCTTTTTATTTTTATTGTCAATGATTTTTTTTTACGGAGTGGCCAATAAATGAAAAAAGTTATTTGAGAAATATATTGACAAAAATTTACGGAAGAGGGTCCTGGGGAGGTTTTTCGCCCGGGGCGCCGAAATACCTCCAACTCTCTTATATGTACTTCGATTCGGGATTTTGACAAATTCTTTATTCTCTAACATATATATTTCCTGTCACGTGGACCCCTTTTCCATGGGTGGGGGCTGGGGGAGGAGGGCATATGCCAACCCATCCCCGGGGCAAGTGTCAGCTCTTGGTGGCCCTGAGAACCGCTCAGATTTTGGATTGAAAGCACAAGGTTAACTTAGTATTTAATTCAACGTTTCTCTTTTTTCTGAATGTGCGTTTCGTTACCGAATCGTTAAAAATTTCTGTACGGTTCATAAATAGTAAGAGTGTACGCTATAATCGTAGCATTAATTGTCCAAGTTTCTCTCGGTAAGTTATTCATTCGAAAATTTAAATTCTTTTTTTTTCATTATGGGTCGCAGGCCCTGTTGAAATGACATACCCGAGTATTTATACCCTTGCAGGCGGATTTTAATGCGTTGGGCGTTTTTTATTTAAAAAAAAAAGGAAACGCTCTTTTTAAAAAAAATTGAAAGATTCGAAAGCAGTGCTTGCGCCGGAAAGAGCGGGCGGGATTCGGGATCGGCGGAGGCGAAATTTATTAGTAGTAGAATAGTCTCCCGAATGCAGAAATCCGCCTTCACGTCAGTAGAAACTGTAAACCTTACGAATCCCCGTATGTTTTCTGAGCGTGATTTTCCGAAGATTTTGTTCCTTTCCGATTTAACTGGCGTGCGCGTGGACTGAAAGCAACCTCGCTTTGCGTCTACTTCTTGGAATGACATAATCCTAAGAACGTTGGCCTAGAAATCGGTTTGAATGGAAGTCGCGAAATGACTCGCAAGGACAGAAGAGCGAAGGTTGAAACGGGAAGCGCGAATTTTTAAAACGCTCGGAATCGCTAGTCGTTACGATCCGTAGTCGGGACCTAGTCGTTTAATTTGAGATCCTTGAGAAAATGGAATGTGCGGTCGTTTTTTTAATGGTAACAATAAGTCGAAAGCGCTGTATATTTTTTAAAATTCTAATATGTCTATATCTATATCTATAGTTCACCCTGCAAGCCACCGCAATGGTGTGTGGCAGGGGGTGCAATAGCACCAAGGTAAAGCGCATAATAATGTATAGTATCATTCTACGTCGGCTGATTTCCTTTCGTAACTTCTGTTCTGCTCAGCTATCGTTCTAGGGAAAAACGAGCCTTTATACCTCTCAGTCCTACAGGCTATCTCTCTTATTTTACGAGGATGGTCCGTTCTACCAATATAAGTTGGTGCTCTTATTATTTCTTCGACATCGCTGTCCGACAACTACTAAAATTTTATACTCAAAGCAGCTGCGTCAGTTTTACACGCGCCGTGTCCTTTTTATACGTTGATAAAGAGCGTTAGCATTGGAACATGTTTTCCACGGGTTGACTACGTTTCTCTATGTTAGCAATGTTAATACTTTAAAGACAGCTCACGAGTGGAAATGTTTTCTCATATGCGGGTTACATTAAAATGATTTACGGTTGCAGCATCGCTGTTTTACCACGACGGATAAATATGGTGCAGTGTTACTGCGAAAAAGTAACATTCAAAGTATGGTTAATGTTAGACTCAACATTGTTTATCATGGGAAAAGTCCTGCACACGAAAAACAGCAAATTTCGATTACTGTTTAAAAATTTGATTAAAAAATATAACTGGCGAAGAACATCAATTCGTCACATGTAGTTGGGAAACAATTGGAATAACCTGTGCAGCACGTAGCAGCAATTAGACACGTTCTCTCGGTTTAATTCGCCGTTAGCGTTTTTTTTTCTTTCTGGTAGGGCGAACAATCAAATGTTCAGGATTTAGAATATAAAAGATATCTATTATGTAGAAGATAAAAACCGATGTTTGAAAACGGACCATCAAATACAACAGACGCCTTTTAGTCCTTTCAAAATAAACGCTTTAAAAAAAAAGTTCCACCACCTAAAGAATGTTTAACTTCTTCACGCTCGACCAGATATCGTTCCCGAAACGGATCGAACTCGGGACGCCGAATAACAGAATCGAAAGAGATCGCCGAGATCGAAAGAATCGAGTGTAATGTATAGATACAATTACACCAACCGACGTAACACGGTGATTTTCCGCTGTGTCCAACTTACCGCGGTTTTTCCGATCGGTTTTTTTCAACAATTCTGTTCGCTGCGCAAGTGGTTCGTTGCATACGATTACGTTCAAGGTAACTTAGAGAGTATGTACGCAGAAGCGTATTTACCGATCTAGTTCGCTCGTAACGAGTTTGACCGGAAAAGAAATCATCCGTCATCATTGTACTATTTCGATCATAGAATTCCCCCGACGTGAAACGAAAAATCTCCATATCCTTGAAATAGAAATATACCTATCCCTCGCTTTGCATGGTGGGTTTTGTTCCCGAAAAGGACCTTGTAAAGCGAAGTATATTGAGAAAGTATTATAATCGCGAAAAAATTCGATCTCGAGATTTTGATGGAAATATACGTTTTAGGTGCACCTCAGTCCGAAAAAGTGGTTTTCGCCATGCCGTCTGTCTGTCCTTCTGTCTGTTCGCGGCTCTAGAGTCTAAACGGTAGAGCGAAAATGAATTAAATCTTGTACTTAGACATTTTATCATACAGAATAGAAGCTATGAAGAAATTGTTTTTATGGCACAATAATTAAGGACAGTTTATTCTAGGCAATTTTAACAACAATTTGTCTCAAAAACGGCTTCAACGATTTTGATCGAATTTCGTACAGTTACCTGAGTTTACGTCTTCAATAATACTTCATAGTTCATATTTCTAAGAAAAATGAATATAAGGCTACTTTATTCTTGGGCAGCTTAATAACAGTTGGATCTTCTAAAAAGCGGCTCATACAATTTTCATCAAATTTCGTATAGTTATTTAATTTAATGCTTATAATGATTGTACATAGTTCATATTTTTCAAAAAATAACTAAACGACGCATTAGTATATGAGAAAGTTTGTACAATGTATATTGTACCGATTTTTTCCATGCATGGGCGGAATGAATATCGCTATGCGTGCCTACATGACGCTAAGGCGCGGATTTGCGCCCGGGTTGTCGCGGCCGTGTTTGGGTATATCCTAAGATAAACACAGTCGTGCGCGCTTGAAAAATTTAGTGCGCGGCACTTCAAAAACTGCTGCGCGGAAACACACACACACGAAAACAACACAAAGTCGGAGCCCTTTGTCAGCGACGATGGATGTATTGCAGCTCGCTGATGTTTTTTTATAGGTCTATTGATGGAAAAATGTTTTTTTTTATTGGTTCACTCTCTTGACCGCTGTATGTCGTTGGTAAAAAGAAGAACGCAATGGATCTGTCATTTACTAATGCAAATATTTCTGCGAATTCTCTTGCATGTCTGCGCCTATAGATTCGACATGGACCATACCTATTCCTCCAGAAACGGAAAGTCACCCGGACTTAGTGGAAATCAGCTCAAGAAGCGCCTAGTAAGTATGAATTTGTCTTAATGAGACGGTTTTTTTTAGCTGTTTTTTTCAAAAAGACCGCTTATGCGTTCGGTTTTTCCGTCTGCCTGTATGACGCGCTAACTCTTCCTAAACGTAAGCGGATAAAGACTTTATGTTTTCGCCAATTTATTTAGGATACCGTCTCAATGTCCACGTTTTCTCGTGAAACTCCGTCCATCTGCCCGAAGCGCTAAATTAAATCAGCTAGAGCGTTTTTTCACCAAACCATTCAGTGTTCTGTCTAGTTGTGCACGTTTTCTCGGTTTGTCCGTCTGTCTGTCTAACGTTTTTGGGAAAAACAGCCATTTACTGACTTATTCAGCAGCTCTTTCCTTAACTGTTAATTATAAAATCTTGCTAACCTGGCATCCAGGTTTGAAAATGTGTTCCATTTCTCGTAAAATTACGAAATCTTAGTATGCTGCAGAGCTAACCCTAATTAATCCAACGTTGCATTAGCCATATACGTAGTTTTGAATATGAAGTTTATGTTTTAATTTTCCTAGATAAAAGTTTCCTCGGGATTGTTGTGCGTTTCAATATTTATACTTGATTCAGCATTAAAAGCTGTTTGCTCTATATGAATTATTTGATGCTTGTTTCCTAGTGCAGATGCTGAAGTCTTTACATTGACAGAATATTTTGTGGATTCCTTTTAACTTGTTTATTTAATTCAAATAATTTCTAGAGATTTCACTATGTTATATTAATAGATACAAGTTATTTACTCGGCAATTGTTTTTAACTTTAATCATTGATGTGAGAACGTAAAAAATATCGACGCTGATTGATTATATCGGTCCTAGTTTTGTCTAAGTTTACAAGCCACTGAGTGACGGATTTATACTACAACGGTTAAGTGATCATTTATGATTGCTCGTCCAGTTGATTAAAACTTAAAGAAAAGCTCGCCGTACATGTCAAGTGCTACCGTGTTGTAAAGTTTCCAGTCCGATCAGCTGGTTTGCTCAAATCGTACGGCCGCAACTCCCGCACCATCTAGCGTAGAATAATCGCATCGCCATCACCGGCGAGATAACCTGTTGCAGGCGGAATCTATTGAATGACGCATGCCGAAGGCTGATTATCTTTTTATGTTAAAACGACCTTGTCGTCATCATTACCTACCCTGGACCCATGATGGAAAGACACTGTTTGCATTTCTTCTAGGAAACGATCGCTTTCCCTTCTGAAATGCGTACAAATCGGACTGTGTAATTACATTCATCGGCGGAAAAAAAACTGTCGATGCCTTACGTCGATATACCGAGATTTCTCTTAGGTGAATTTATGATTTTAAATGGAATAAACAATCAATATAATATTTTGAGTTGCGTCTAATTATATGCCTTTTTATATTAACAAAAGTAAAAATTCGCCATTTTGGAATGTGATAATGATCGCCAGGAAGCTTTATTGATTATTATTACCAGAAATTTCGCGGTAAAAATTTATAAGGTAATAACGAGATGTAGTTTTTTTTAGAAAGAAGCGTTTTATAATTTCATATATAACTTTTCCTATTAAAAAACTGAAGCAGTTGCTTTAAATCGCAACTTGATTAACATTCTTTTCGAATTATTTTTTATCCCAACAATGAACTCTGGACTTGTGGAGTTTATGGTGATTTTTTTCTTTTTACAGTTTAAAGAGGGCAGCTTTAAAGACGCCAGAGCTAAATTTACAAAAGCGCTTGCTAATAGGAATAGCATGTTTAGCATTCATAGTAGCTGTCTTGATTGTCACAGTTGGAATTCTATCATACCAGTGTAAGTATTCTCCTTTTTACAGTTATATATCTATTTAGTAAAATTTTGATTCATTACTCTTCAGTGGCAGATTTAAGAATCTTATGTAGGCGAACATTTCTCTCTCTTTGACTATGATTAGATCAGCGGTTCCCATACCTGTTCACTTTCTCAAACTTCTTGCTTAATATTATTTTGTGTCGTGAATCCCATTAAAAAATATATTCTGAGAACTCCTTGCGAATTGATGTATTTTTATTTATTTAAACCTTTTAATCATTTATTGTTAAAAGTTTTATAACATCTGGCCATCCACCACTTTCACATTTCCAAAATCTCACACGAACTTAGAGTAAGAGAAGGAATGTTCTTCTAAATCTAATACATTTGTAAGATTGTAAAAGTTTTTTGTTTTAGTTGTTATTCCTTTCAATTTTGAAAAATTACCACACCACCAAATCTGCTGCCTTAGTCTTTTATGTTGTTATAATAAATCCTCTACTCCTTAATCTGGTAATTTAATTTTGTTCATACTATTATGAGCATTTACATGAAATTAATAATTGTGTCATATCTCTTTTCAGATAATGAAACAAAAAGTATTACTATGCAGCCAAAAGTTTGTACGTCGAGAGAATGCGTTGAAACAGGTAACTTATATAAGTAATGATTTTATTTAGCTTTTTTTAAAGTTTTTAATCTCATATTATTTGTGTAGATTAAAAAAATATGCTGTAAGATTTTATAATTATCATAAAAAATGCTTTAAAAAAGTTCATATTTGATATGATGCATTAAATGAAAGTTTTTTCTGAAATAAATTTTTTTCACACCAGTTTTGCAAAATACACAATTGAAACAAACATTTGTTAGATTTTTTATTTTTCAACTAATAGTATTAAACATCATCCAATTATTCTTACCTTCTGTTGCATTTACAGCTGCAAATCTATTGGATTCACTCGATTTAGCAGCAGACCCATGCGAAGATTTTTATCAATTTGCATGTGGAAAGTGGGCCAAAAAGCATTCCATTCCAGATTTTTCAGTATCAACGGATTGGTTCTATGAACGAAAATTATTTCTTGATCAACGGATTCATGGTGAGTTTTACAATGCCTTTAGGATATCACTTTAGATTAAGTTTTGTTTGATTCATGCATAAAATTGTTTTTTGTGGCAGTTTTGAATATGCACTATTGAATAACATCAAATAATCTGACGAAAACTTTGTAGCTAATTGATCAGATTAAATTTAAAATATGTAAGAGATGTTTCAATATAAGTATTCACTGAACAAATCAATCAATTGCTGATTGATTATTTATAAAAATCCTTTCATTGTTTGTAATATTTGAGTGATTTAAGAATAGATAATCATTTTTTGACTAAAATAATTTCCGTCAAACTTCCGAAATGCTTCAAAGCATTGAATCTCATATCATCTGCTTGTCAAATGTTCTTGGGCATTGCCAACACTAATCTTATTTCTGTGAATTCCATTTCTGAAATATAGATGCATTGGAGCGTAATATGACTAAGACTTTACCTGATCCAGTAGTTCAAGCTCGTAAACTTTACCATTCTTGTCTAAATACAGGTTAGTAACGAAACATGCAATATTTTGAACTATGTAGAACAGTTAATGTTTTCCAAATATATTTATTCTTAGAATAATAAGCATCCATTGAGTGAAAAATACCACTGAGTTCTGAACTAATTTAGACCAAGAGTGGTTTGAATCATCATGCATTAAGATGATTGGGCATTACCAGAAAATATTATGTTGAAATATCATAAATTAGTTGCCAATGTGTATTTTAAATGTTAATACAGTACTTAACAAAATAAATGCATAAGATATAATTTAATATGTAAAATATAAAATTTTTTACAAAGACGATTTTAATGTTGTGAAATTTATTATTGTAGTTGGAAATTTTTATTATAAGTGTTAGTATGTTCAAAACTCCACATAGATTCTTTTTATTGGGAACTTCTATAAAATATATATTGTAAACAAATACATATGTAAATTTTCTTGCCTTCTGATTTTTAAATTATCATAAATCTAATATTGGAATGTGCAATCATCTTTTTAATAACAATTTTTGTTTCTAACCACAGTTTATCATTACTATTATATTTCAGATGAAATAGATGAAGCTGGACTGCAGCCAATTCTGAAAATCCTTGGCTATGCTGGTCTTCCTAGACGGCCGATTATTAATAGCACGACTTCCTTTAATTCAAACTACTCTTACCCCATTCTCAATAACAGCGCTGCTGCTTACAGTCAGCCAATAAGAGCAAACTTGAGTGCTCGGCACAAATGGTTGACAACGTTGGTAGGAGCAAGGAGAGTCGTGGGCAAAGATACTCTTATTGGCTTTGGAGTGTTTGCTCATCCATTGAATAATACTATCAATGTTCTGACAGTAAGTTGCTGATATATTATAACCAACATGTCTCTTGTCTAAATTTTCTGTTCATTGTGGTTTCAAACTTGCAAGAGTCAAAAAAATAAATAAGAGAATAATAACTTTCAACTGTTTCATTATCATGTTCGTTTTTTTATGTATCAATGGTCACGACATGTTCACTTTCTCTTTAACTGTAGACTGAGTTATGGCTAAAGTAGTTGCAGTAGTAAATTTAATGTTATATAAGAATGATATGTTTCATGTTTTTTAACGAAAGAATTAAAATACATATATGACTGTAAATGATACAATATTTGAAGACTTTCACATTGAGTTATTACAATATTTTTCCTAATTAACTCTGCTAAAAAGGTATTAGTGTGGTCTATGGTCTAGGATACCTTTATAAAAATGGGTTTTTACAAGTTAATTAGACTAAAAATTACCATTATCAACGATAGATGTGATTTTTCTCTTATAAGTTCATCAATTATTGTGATAGCTAATGTCTTTGACCTATTTATTCAAATCATTTGTATTCATAATTTTTACTCACTCTAACTTATTGATTAAAATCAAGTATTTACCTTAGAGTTTTGCAAAAACTCTGACATTGGTGACAAAATTTTGTAGATCGGAGCAAGATCTCGTTAAAGTTAAAACTAAGAGAAAATTTGCTATTTCCTTTAAAGTTTTAAATCACTGACTGGATCATTCTCTCTCTCCCTGTGTGATTGGAAAGCATAGGTGGGCTCTCCCAACATGGCATCACCTCTTCCAGACCATGACCCCAAGAAGAGCGAGCAGGTGGGAAGAGTCAGGGGTTGGAGGTGGCAGGAGCTGCCCGCGTGGGCGGGGAGGCAGAGAATCAAGATTTGGACCAAATCTCTGTGGCAACAAAGGAGGAGGGAGGCAGAGAGTGAAGAGGGGAACGGCGAGGCCAAGGACGGGGATGACGATAAGGACGACGATGTTGTAGACGCTTCTCGTTTGATGTACATGGAAAGTGCGATGAAACTGATGGATTTATGGGAATCCATGAAAAACATTTCCATCAACCCTGCGGTCGTGGTTGACTATATTCTAAATCATCTCAAGGAAGATAGTAACGATGGGGGCGCGAAGGAGGACGCTATGAAGAATTACGTGGCTCAAATCGACAAGCTTCAAGAAACTGTGCTTAAGGTAAGGCGATCAGATTTTCTGTAGATTTTTTTATCTTAGGCTGGCATGTGCCTGCTTGATTCAAGAGAGAATTGTTCTTACTGCTGAAGTTTAATTGAGAAACTATACCTCTCTGATGGCTGCAAAAATTGTTAGAAAAAGTAGGTGCACAGTAAAATGCTATTCTTTCTGCCCTTTTTATGGCTGTTAGAGAGAGTTGGTAAATTGCTTGCCTGCTTTAAATTTTAATTCAAAAGTAGTTATTTTTCAGCATTTGGTTCACAAGTCTGTGTTTTAGTGTGAATGTATAATTTAATATATATTTTCTTCTTTAACACTTTCCACCAAATAGAATCTTTCACTGAATAATTTAACTTGGCAAAAATTAAATCCCTTTTTACTTTCTCCATATACATAGTATAGAGAAAGTAGGTATTGTATTCATGAAAAGAATTGACTTCAAAATTTCCACGAAAATACATGTTTTGAGGTCCCTAGAACACATTTACACTATTTTCGGAATGATGTCTGTGTGTGTGTGCATGTGGGTGTATGTGATTGTGGGCGCTCTAACTCGAAAAGTACTTGCCATATCGTTACCAAACTTCATATATAACACTTTAGCATGAGCACAAAGAACTGATTAGTTTTTGGACAATAACAGGTAACCGAAAGTCGAGGTTTATTCGAAACCCGATTCGGTTTTTGCGATATTTCTCCATTAAAACATCATTATTGTATTTACAATTCTATACAAAGGTTATAGAGAATGTTATTTCCTACAACTTTCATTTGAAACAATTTTCCATAGCAGTTATTGTTTAGGAATTATTTATAAATAATCGGTTTTTTCGGTTTCCGTCAAATATCTCCCTAAAAACGTCGTTATTGGTAATCTTCATGAGGACCAAAGTTGTAGAGAATAATATTTCTTCCAAGTTTTGTTTGAAACAAATTTTCGTAGAACCATCCATTTTGGAGATATTTTGCTTATTCGTAAATTTCCAGTATACAGCGGCACCACCTTGTAGCGGTGGAATATGTAAACATATTCAAAATTTACATAATTTACAGCAATAAGGACGACTGTATTCTTTTACGATACGAAATAATAATTTTGCCTTATAATGTTATGCATAATAATTTAAATATCTATACCCCAAATATGGAGAAAGTCATGTTTTGGCCACATCAGATTTTTTACTTTCTCCATATGTAGTATGATGTCTGTATGTGTGTATGTGATAAGAATTTTTTGGGTGCTCTTAACTCAAAAAGTATTTGTCATTTCAGTACCAAATTTCAAATATAAGATTTTCATCATAGGGACAAGAGTTGATTAGTTTTTGGACAATATAGGTCAACCGGTGATGGATGTTTGTTCAATGCGTTTTTCTTTTTCTTCCAAATATCTCCTTGAAAACTCAATTTACATAAATATTTGTTATTACTAAAGTTGTAGAAAATTAAATTTTCTACAAGTTCTGTTTGAAAATTTTTTTTCGTAAAACCAATAGTTTATGAGATATTTTGATTTTTCTTCCAAATGTATGTTAAATACATTGCTATGTTAAAATTATCTAATTGTTGATAGCGTTGCTTATGCTGTCAAGGGTAATTTTAATTCCGCATTGATATTTTGTTATTCATAGATACAGCTATCAATTTTCTTTACTCGTTTTTTTTTTAAATAAAGACTACCTATTGAAATTGTTTTAAAATTATTCATGAGTGTAATTGCTGATAATTTATTCCTGAGGACGCTGATGTCCATAGCCATTATATTCATTGCTCTGTACGGAGAAAGTCATGTATTGCCCACATCAGATTTCTCATATTATAACCCAGTTTTTGATCTTAACATGATTATTATTAATTAGTAGCATTTTTTGTGATTGTAATGTTTCATTGGATTTCTTTATTTTCTGGAATATGTGTATTTAAAAAAAATGAAATGAAAAAAATCCTTTCATTTTCATTCAAATTCTTGTTTTTTCCAGAAAGTATTTTATAATATAATGTATCTTAACCAATTTATGTCGGCAATACTTTTTGTTTTTCCATTAGTACTTCCTGCAAGCAGTCGAGGAAGAAGCTGAAAAAGATGCTGCGTCCCTGAATGGGATGGATAGGTCCCCTCCATTTGAAGAGATGGAGTTGAGTGATCTGCAGAGATTGACCGATGACGCTGCATTTTCAGTGAACCACAGTGCTGAAATTCATGTAGGAATTCATGAAATTTTTGTTATTGAAATTTGCTGTTTATTTTATGGATGTTTGCATACCCAAAAATATTACTTAATTCCTTCGTATTTTGTCAATTTGGAAAATACTTATATTATTATATTTTAAAATCATGTGATGTGAACCAGAGATTGTTGTTCATGCTTAAACATAAATGTAAGCTATAGCTAATGTCATTTTTGTTAATGGTCATAAAACAGTGTGATTTTAAATACATTACTTTTTATATTTCGTTTATATACTTTCATGTTAATTTTCTGATTTATTTTTCAGATTGATTGGGAAATTTTCTTTAATCTCATGTTTGAAGGCACTGATGTTAAATTAGACTTTAAAACTGATTTGATTATTGTCCAAGACCTAAATTACTTAAAGAATCTCGCAAAACTTTTGGCAGCTACTCCCCCTTCAGTGTTGGGTAAGAACATAAGAAATATGTATATAATTCGTAGCACTTTACTATTTGAAAGTTTTTGTAATTAATAATTATAACAATTAAATAATGAGGATAAAACGAAGTGTGTTGGTTAGATTTTTCAATCAAGAGAGAATGTGAGAGCAGGGCTTCCCAAACTGTGTACCACAGAACCAAAGGGTTTCACAGAAGCTAAATGGGGTTCAATGATAGACGGAGAAAGAGACCTGATATGCCCTTCCTTCGCTTATTTACAGCAGGAAACATGAGACTCGCTTGTAAACTGTGTACCGTAAGATACATAAGCTACGTAAATAGACATAAAAATTATTTTTAATTTAATTTTATTGCGTTCTGGCTTATCGCCTCTTAGTTAGGGTTCCATGAAAAGAAATACTTGAATATAAGGGTCCAGTGGCTTCAAAAAGTTTGGGAACCCCTGTACTAGAGCATATTTGCTAGTTTCTAAACTCATCCATTAAACTGTTATTTAAATTGGCATGGGGGAATAATTTTTTACTGATATAGGTATGCCATCTCAGTTACAGTGAGATCTTGATATAATGAAAATATATATGAAAATCACAAAAATACTCATTCTGATGAGTACTCGTTACTATCTGAAAATTTAATTCTGCATATGTAACATTAATAAATTGACAGTGATGGTATTTTCACCCACTATAAGAAAGTTCTCGTTATGTACCGTGCTTACTCTATCGAGGTTCCACTGTACTTTTAAGTTAAAATTTATCTTTACGTCAGGAAATCTTGTCGAAATGTAGTTTTTATTTTTGGTACATATGTATTAACAGGGAGCCCAACTTAAAAATATAAATATGGAACAAACACCATTTAAATTGTGTTTTAATTTTTCATAACAACATTAACAGAAACTAATTAACATTTAAAATATTTGTTATAGAAAAAAGTTGAAAA
This sequence comes from Uropetala carovei, assembly GCA_036926305.1. Taxonomy (NCBI): domain Eukaryota; kingdom Metazoa; phylum Arthropoda; class Insecta; order Odonata; family Petaluridae; genus Uropetala; species Uropetala carovei. The sequence goes on along the minus strand of JAXCHB010000065.1, from coordinate 13,843,721 downwards.
AAACAATCACATTTTAATTTCTGGTGGCCAATATTTAGCAACTTCTTCTAAAATGGTATCAAAAGCGTCTCGATTGTTGAGAGAATTAAACCATATAAAGTCTGCTAAATATGATTCTAGATGGTGGCGTGCTGTTCCTCTCTGTTTCTTGTTATGCCATTTAGCTGAACCCCACATTCGTTCTACCTGAATGACCTGTCTTGACCTTTACAAACTCAATCACCGGACAACGGTAGCACCTGGACACGACAACTGATATAAAAACAAAGTGAGCCGAAGGCTTGCCAATATCCTTTCCATTTGCGGCACAACAGTCAAACAAGATATAATTCCTCTGTAGACTACAGATATCTTGGTAGAAACCAATCGGTACTTACGTATTAAGTTGGGCTCCCCGTTAATGCGTAAATTTATATTCAATGCCAATTGTTGCAATGTATGTTTTCATTTTTGTTTACAGAGGGTCTTTTCTGGTGGGATATAGTATATGTATTGTCACCTCATAGCAACAGCATAATGAGGCACCTCCATAATACTTATGTAGAGAAAATGACAGGAGGAGAAGTTCCGCGTTCAAGGTACTTGTTTACTACACATTTTGATTAAATGTTATACAACTTTCATAATTGCAATTTCACAAGTAAGCATTTTTTATGCAAAAAGACAAAATCATGCATAAAACATGATTGAAAAATCATATTTGCTCACAGTGTTCATACAGTCAAATAATAGTTTTAGTTTCATAGTTTGAGATCAGTGATTTGTGAAGCATTTATAAATTGTATTGGAAAACTTGTCCAATATCAGATGAATTTGCAGTCCAGAATTAGTGAAACATTGTCATCAATCAAACAAATACTTGAGTTTTTATTTTATCCTTTTCAGAGCTATGGGCTGTGCTGTAACAACCAACGAGATGATGGGAATGGCAGTTTCATGGCTGTTAGCTGATGAGGAGCTTTCCACAAACGAAAGTTTAAAGTCAAACAATGAAGTAAATGCTATTGAAATGACTAAGGAAAAGGTTGATGAGATGTTGACGGACATAAAGGAAACTTTTTATGATCTGGTACATGCTCTAGATTGGATGGATGAAGCTACTAAAGAGGCAACCCTTAAAAAGGCCAAAGCAATGAGAAGCTTTGTTGAATACCCAACATGGCTGATGATACCCGAAGAGTTGGAATATTATTATGAAGGGGTTAGTATTTTAGAAACTCTTATAAATAACTCGTTGAATCCAAAAATACATGAACGATGGTATTCATTTATGACGAAGGAAGCTTTTAAATTTGGACTGACATTATTAGCAAAGGTTTTATTTTTAGTACTTTTTTTAAAAATTGCTTACATATTCGGTTTGTTTATCAATCCAGCAACCCGCCTATCTGTGTGGGCAATATTTCTTGAATTCTGGACTTGGAGAAGCTAAATTTTCAGGATAGGATGTTCTGTATAAGGGCTAGATGACAAAAATTTTGTGGAGAGTAATCTATCTCTGACTCCTTTGTTTCATTTCCACCCTCATAAGAAAAGAATGAAATTAGTGGAGGGATTTATAAATTTGTATTTTTAAATTAGTTAAAATTAATATATGAGTATGAACAGTTCTATAGCTGAAATGCTAAAATATGTATTTTTTGAAAACAGATTTCAAATCCATTTTGATTGAAAACAAAAAACTTTTTAATCCATAAAAGAGAGAAAATTTTCTGATTTCTATCAAAGTGAAATGAAAATGCCATAGCAACAAGTCCACTGATTTTAAATAGGAAACATATTGTTAAGTAGCATTGGTATAATGCTTTTAAGTAAAATATACAGAATACCGTATTTAATTGATTGTAAGCCAACCTTTTTTTACTTTTTTACCTCCTTGAAAATTGCCGCTCAGCTTAGAAACGGGTCTTAAAAACCATTTAACGAAAAAGTAAAGTAATCAATGCATTAGTACCTGTAGTAACATTGTATCTCTAGATATAAGTGTATTAATATATAAGTAAACAATCTAAATGTATATGAAAAGAATCACAATAATTGAATACGAAGAAATAAATGTTTTGATAAATTCACTACTGAGCCATCTTTAGTATGTGTGTAATTTTGGGATTCCGCAAGCCATCTCTAGTTTGGGCATGCATGTAATCGTAGGATTCCCTGAGCCAACCATCATTTCCTCGTGCCTTTGCAAGAGTAAATTTTTGTCATTTTGGCGAGTTTTTCAGTTTTTTTAATAATCTCATAATGGGACGAACGCATTATCCTATAGACTTTAAGAGAAAAGTGATAGCATATGTGGAAGAAACATCGAATCTTGCTGTGCAATGGCATTATGGGATTCATGAGTCGAATGTGAGACATTGGAGAAGAAAAAGAGAGAAACCAGGATATTTTTGTTTTGAGATAAAAATCTGGGACAAATTACATTTTATTAAAAATTTTAATGGTTGCTTGAATATAACGTAATTTGTGTTGTGGTAATTTTTGTTGATAGATTTTTTATTTACCTAAACACAAATCAAAAAAACCGGGACATTCATACTTTTCGATATTTTTTTTGTGACAAATCCCGGAAAACCCACACCCAACATGGAATATTCCTTGCATGTCCTTGTGAAAAGTGAGGGTTGACTTACAATCAATGTTGACTTATAATCGATTAAATATGGTATATTATGGAGAAGTTGATCTCAACCAACAGTAATGTAATGTTATGATGACATCATAATCCTAAAACAAGAAAAAAGTTCATGTAATTTGTTCTGCAATTATCCTTTCACTTGTTTATAAAAGAAACTGAAATTAATATATGTAATAATTCTGATCTTTTCAGCTTCAGATAATTGATTCAGGATATCTTCAAAACTTGCTGAGTGTTGTACAAGTAGGAACCATTTGGTCTCTAAAAGATTTAAGGTTGCAGAATAGTGTTGACACGTAAGTTCTGATCTTCACAGCATTTTTTTCTATTCAAGCACCCCTTTATTTCCTTTTAATTTCCTGACAAAATCCTTTTCTGTGCAAGTATTAATTAATTTAATTTATTTATTAAGAATTTAGGTGTACGTAGAAGAAACTACAATAAATTTTCAACATGGCCACAGAATTATCTGGGGGAAAATCTTAAATTTACATTAAAAAATTTGTTACAAAAAAAGCACATTAAGTATATAGACATTCGTAAAAGAGAAATGAATTACCATCCTGGTCCCCCAAAGCCAGAGGCTTGTCTGGAGGTGCCAACTTTAACATAGACTAACGTCTTTTGTTTAGAATTACATTATACAAAAAAAACTACAAATTTACATACAGTAACATCCTTAGTTTAGAATTACAATATCAGAGTTCATTCATCAACCACTCTTTAACTTTTAATTTAACAACAGACATTTTGTCTAAATTTCTTAGGTCATTGGGTAGTCTATTGAACAATGAAGATACAACAACTTTAAGATTTCTGCTACCATTATTGTTATAATATTTAGGTGTGAAGAATAACCAATAGTTTATTTTATCCATATTATGTGAAATATGTCTATGTATTTTATAGTTGCTAGAAAAATAATTACCTATTATAACCAAATAATTGTACAATTTATCAACATAATTGACTTAAGGTAATATTTGATATCCTGTGGGTCAGTCAATTTGAAGATATGCTTTTGGTTATTAATCAAACAGTTAGTATGTAATTTAGCTGTATTACCCCATATGGTAAGGCCATATCGAAGAATACTCTCAACTAAAGCATTATAAACGATAATTTTTACATTTACAGGGACAGTATACCTAATTCTATTAAACTGATATGCAATTCCCCACAACTTTGCATTTACCTTCCTGGTGTATAGGTTAAATCTAAAATTATCATCAATTATTACATCAAGATAGGAATAGTTATCTACCTGCCTCAACACAAAACAGTCACATGGTTCAGGATATGTATTATGTAGGCACATATGTGAGTGAAATTTAAATGAAATACCTAGTTTTTCTTTTAGATACTCTATTTGAGATATGCATACTTGAGTTTTCTTATCACTAATAACTATATTATTGTCATGAGACCATATATTAACCCTATCAAAATCATCCTGCATTAATTTCTGAGCACTATCAAAATTAAAATGCAATCAGTGCAATCAGAACTATATCATCAGCATACAAAATAATTTTGCAATTTTTATTACATTACATAGGCCATCAATATAAATTAAGAATAATATGGGCCCTAAAACTGACCCTTGTGGAACTCCACAATATAGTTGTCTTGATGGACTATACATGTTATCAATACAGACTTTCACCCAACGTTCAGAAGGATAACTCTTAAACCACTTCAGTATATTACCATGCACACCAATATTCATTAGTTTTGTAATCAAAAGTGTCAACATCAATGGTGTCAAAAGCTTTTTTGTAATCTATAAAAGTAGTTATCACATGGAGATTTCTGTCAAGAGCAGCATTAATAGTATTCGAGAATTCCTGGAGAGCATCTCTGGTACTTTTATTTTTTTAAAAACCCATACTGACAATCAGATATCAACTTTTAGTTAGAAAACTAGTAAGATATCCAGCGACATACTTTTCCATGATTTTATTAACAACAGGTGATATAGATATTGGCCTGTAGTTATTCAAATCCTTGCAGTTACCACTTTTAAATAAGGGCTTAATTAAGGCCATCTTTAAACCAGAGGGTACTATACCCTCACTCAAACTATTGTTAATAAGTCTGGTAAGCACTGAAACATCAAACTCATTATTTCTTAAATCACATATTCAGATTTTGTCAAAGCCAGGAGACTTATTTGGCAATGCCTTTAAAATTTTCTTAAGATCTTCATTGGTCACCTCAGGTATAAAAATACTGTCAGTTAAACTTGACACAGTATAATTACCTATCTTACAAGAACAAGTAAGCCTTATTTTAGAAACCTCCATTTTAAATTGACTCAAAAACATATCAGCCAAATCCTTTCTAGAATAAATATTATGAAACGTCTGCATTAGAGTTTGTGATATCTCATTACCAGTAACACACTTAACTTCTTGCCATACTTATTCATATTTTTAAGAAATGTTATGAATTAAAACATTTTCTATGTCCATATATGATAAATCCTTCCTTTTCTCCCATCCATCGCCAACTCCTTCCTTACATAAGCCACAAAATACTCTTTGTAACCTACTCAAAGCTTATATTTTCTCACATGAAAAGTAATAGGAGAGTGATTCCCACAAGGGACATTATTAGGTAGGTTTTGGTGCGCTGCACCCCCTGCCACCCACCAGTCCGGTGATTTGCAGGGTATCATGTAGATGTAGATGTAATATTAATTTTTGTTTTGTGGATAAAATTTGTTAACATCTACATCCAGTGAGACATTTTGCTTCCATATAAATTCAAAATATTGGGGGCAGAGGACTAAAAAATTGCATAAAAACTGATTATGGGCCCAAAACTGATAAAAGGGTCTAAAAGTGTGTATTGTGCTCTTTTTTTTTCAAATGAATCAAAATGAAATTCATCAAAAAATTAGTTAAGGGCCCCGAAATTGGTGTAAATTTCTGATCAACTGTAAATATTCTTTACAGTCATGATTGACGAAGTTGTGAAAACTTAAACAAAAATTTAGAAGCCCAAATGTCTGTCTTCTTTTTTATAAAAAAAATAATTATTAACTTGAAACGTAATAAGGAGGGCCTATTATGTGAAAAACAAACGTCCGTATGGTATGGGCTCTCCATCCGGAGTGTGGAATTATGATAGCCCGCTGCCCAGAATGGGTTAAGTGTTGTGAAATCAAATTTAAGGTTTAATGAGAATAATTATGCGCTTGTTTTTTTTAAATATATTTTTGGGAGGGGAATGGGTGTAACTTGAGCTAAAAATGAAACTCTCTGTTGTAAACATGGTACTAATTCAACATATACAGAGAATTATGTATTTATGAGAGGCTTAAATACCTAATCATCCTTTTCAGGTGGGCTACAGATCCGACAGATGTGAATGCATTTCATACCTTTCAAGATAATGCAATCAGTGAGTATATATAAAATACTCTATGTTGTTAAATTCATAGTGCTATGTGTGTGTTACTGTTTTCTATTCTAAGTTGCAAATGATCTTTATTAATAACATTAACTGTTTCTCTTCTCAGCCGTTCCAGCAGGAATTTTGCAGTTTCCATTTTATGGACTTGGACTTGAGTAAGTCAGACGTCATCTTCATTGCATCACCTTAATTGATAAGAGAAAAATTTTATTATCCTCATTAGATTAAAAATATTTTATTCACAATTTTTACATCCAGAAAATCCTAGTTTCTGTGATAAATGATTTTAAATGAAAGTTTTTCGATTTAAAAATAACTATTCATGTGTAATTTTCACGGATTCTTACTGTTTAAACCATATATGTATTAAAGTCATGTAATCATTACCTATCTAGAGTCTTGAATTATGGAGCCATTGGATCTGTTCTGGGTCATGAATTAACTCATGGTTTTGATAATGCTGGAAGACATTATGACGAGAATGGAAATTGGAGACAATGGTGGAGTAATAAGACCATTACTGAGTATATGAACAGAACATCATGCTTTGTGAATCAGTATTCTTCCTATCGGATTCCTGAAGTTAATATTAAGGTGAGTGTTAATCAAACGAAATCCTGGATAATTAAAGCAGTGACAATGAGATTGTTTTTGAAAGTCCAACTGACATAATATTTTCACATTTATCTAGTCATCATAATAAAATTGTCAATTTTTAAAGATTTAAAGAAGAAAACTGTAGCATAAATTTCATAAGAGGATTATGTTCAAGCAACTGAAAAATGAGCTTATAATTTTAACATTTTGTTAAATTTACCATTTTCATAATTGACTTTGCCACTTAAATGTTCAAATGAGTATTAATAGATTTTTTAAGACTATACATTTGAAAACAAGTATTACTTCATGTTTTCACATAAAATTTTAGTTTTAAATGTGATTTTGATCAATATCCTTGATTCTGTAGTGCTAGTTCAAACGTGATTTTCATTTCAAAATATTTCTTGAAATGTGTCTTGAAATTTTACTCTCTAAAACTCATGGAATGTTATTTGACTCTCAGGTGAATGGCAAGCGTACCCTCGGTGAAAACATTGCAGACAATGGAGGAATACAAGAATCTATAAGAGCATTCAAAAGGTATAAACAAAGGACTAAGGATTATTCTGACCTTCGCCTACCTGGACTTGAGCAGTTTTCGCAGGACCATCTTTTGTTTCTCTCCTTTGCAAATGTAAGCATTCGTCTTCAGAGCACTATTCATTATATTGATTTAAGAACAAACATTAATTTTTTTTAAATCTCACATCTTAAACCTTTAACTGCTCTCCACATAGTGTCAGTTCTTCTGCTACATGATAGATAAAACTAGAAAAACATAGGCGGGGAGTTTTAAATCTGTTTTCCTTAGTTTTCCAGATTTTTGTTAACAGAGGGATGATATTTTGTTTTGTTTTCTCATGTTTTTATCTTAGAAAATGAAATGAAATCCGTTATTCTCATTTTAATTCAGTTATGGTGTGGGAATGAAAATCAAGAAACAACCAAGTGGGTACTGGAAAGAGATGAGCACAGTCCAAGCAAGGCTCGTGTTTGGGGCACTGTTTCAAATTCAGAGGACTTCTCCAGACTGTTCAAATGCCCTGTAGGTAGTCCAATGAACCCTGAAGTGAAGTGCCGGATATGGTAATTAATTGGTGTGATCAATGCATTTTTTTCTAAACGTTTGCCACTCACAAGACTGAAAGAAACATATGCAGGCAGTTGAGATAGTTTGGGTCCCATACTCATCCTATTGTTTGCCGGTAAACACCAAAATCATTTCATATAGTTTATCATAATTGTAAATATGACATCATCACAAAGCCACTATTTTATATCATCAAATAATGTACAAATATGTGAGTTTATGTTAAGGCCTACAGTTAATGTTATGTTTAAGTATAAGGAAGTAAACGTTGTCGATCTTTTTTTAATAATATGTTAGCCATTTTTAGAGACTCGGACAAGTGTTCCTATTTATTGGATTACTACAGGAATATTTTATGAGAAATTTGAAATTTATGACAGAAATCTAAATTATATATCACCTTGCTTTTACACTTACAATTTTCTTCTTTTGTTACCCATTAGGATTATATTGAAATAATTTTGCTTGAGTTTTATCTTTTTAGCTTCATAACATTCATTGATATGTACTTATCCTTCTTGACTATGCCTCATCAATCTGAACTAAATTTTATCTGAAACTTTAAAAGTACAGCAACATCAAAGAGTAAATGAAAATTTTTATAAATTTGAAATCACTACCCTTTTAACTTTTTTAGCACTTGACATTATGTATCAGCTTTGTTGTACAGACTATTTCCATTGAATAAGAATTCTTATGAGATCTATCCTATGTTCAACCATATGTTTAATTGGATTGAAATAAATTTATAATCTTGAAATTTCTTTATACATAAAAGCTGAAGATTTGATTTGTGAATTTTTGTAGATTTTTAGGCTAACTTTAAATTATGATGCTAAAATCATATCTCACAATCTTGCGAGTGACATAGGAAAGAATATTAATGGAATTCACTCAGGAATTCAGCTTTAATCACTATAGCATTGATGAATTGAAGAAATAAAGATTATTTGCACAACATTTAATTTTTAACTTTTGGTATCACGTTTTGATTTTTCATCTTTACCGTTAGTTTTAGCTTGTTGTTCCTGATGAACTGTGAATCACAAACATCATAAATATTAGGTTTCTGAAGTGAAAATGAAGAACGATAATAAATATCAAGAAGTAATCCAAGTCTTGGAAGCAGTTACATTTAAAGAAAGGGACAGAGTCTAAGTAATTTCTTTAAGGCTAACAATGTTAACACAATTTTTTTTAAATGTTGCATTGTTTGTTAGTGTGGAGTTTCACAAAATGTCAATGTAAATGAAACAAACTGTTATTTTCATAAATTTTAGCCGAGATCAACCCAAATTAGTAGCACCAGTTAAAAGCTGCTCATATTGCAAATATAAAAGGTTGGAATACTTAATGTACGTTTATAAAAGATTGTTTTATTTTATTAGGTTTTAATGAAATTTGGAACATTTTTACATGTATGATTACTCATACATCTATATGTGCCTTTGATTGTTAACCCATCCGCTGACCTAACATCCTGAGAAGATGGCCTTGGTATACTGGGCCTTGACTGACCATACAATCTCTGCAAGGGTCTCATGCACTCAACTGCTTTGTTATTCTTATCTCTTAGTAATTTAATAGTTAGTATTTAATACTCAATGTTATATAATTTATTATAAATTTACATCCGTAATTATGATAAGTGCATTTGAGCGAACTGGATATCTTCAATGAACCCCTAGATATGGTTGTTTGCATGAGTGTGTAATTTTTGAATTTTTCAAAATTAAATGGTCATTTGCAGTAGCTGCTAATTGAAAAAAATGGTCAGCGGTTGTGTTAAAGAACAAATTCAATGTGAGAAAGCAAATTACAGAGGCTGAATCAATTGTACTATTGGACTGCCAGGTCCAATATAAAGGCTGCAAAGTTTTAAATGTCTATCTTGTCAAATCTGTTAACCAATTTAATTTTTAATTGAGGTATTATCAATTTATTGGATATTTATCAGCGGAATATGTATCATACTCGAAATGCTAGTATTCATAGGTATTATTAGAGGTTTCATTTAAAATACAATTGCCAGAGTTTCAATTTAAAAGTGCCATATTGGTATTTTATTGGCTGCTTTTTCCAATATGATTACACAAAGAGTGTGATGCCATTGTTTATTCAGTTGATCAGCACTTTGTAGTTTTGAAAACAATCGTTTTATATTTCAGAACCTCATTTACTTTGTGATTTGCATTTAAAGCAATTATTTTCAGCATTTGTTGTGCTGAAATAAATTGATGTTTCTGCAGTATTTATGATAAATTCGTAACGGTTGAAATGTGAAAATTTGCTTCTATGCTTACTCAAGTACGATATTTTGATATGCTGGCATAATCAAAATGAAATTGAATTTAATATTTTTTATTTGTTAACTAATGAGAGTTGTAAATATTTTTGATGTTTGAAGTTATCAATAAAACGTTTTTTGTATGCCTTCGTATTTAATTATTTCAAGCAAAGGAATTTTGTATATCAAAAGCATCTTTATTCACTCCCAAGTGACATTTTATTTAATTTGCTATTTATGATATTATTCAAAGAATATAGTCCATGAAATTTTTCATGAATATAATCCATGAAATTTTTGACACTAGAGCAGTGGTTCTCAAATTGTGGTCTGCGAACCTCTGGTGGTCCGCGAAAGTCTTCCAGGTGGTCCACGGGATGGTCAAAAATGCAAGTTAATGATACATACACAACGCTGAGGCCATACTAAAGAAGAGACCAGAACCCTAATCTCCAACAATTGCGTCACGTATTACAATAGTGATAAGGCTTAATTAATTTGTTTGCGTAGCTCACCTGATTAGTCCTAAAGTAACTAATGTTGACCAAAACAAATTAATACCACTGAAATTAACTAAATTTTTCACAGTGTAAAATCTCAGTGGACAAAACAAAATGTTCTAGCAGCTCTCTTCTCCCCTACTTTGTTTAGAACAATAAAAAATGTTTACTCTAATAAAGTTTTAGTAGTGGCAAAGCGAGAGTGGATGGAGTAGGTGGTCCGCGAGGTATTTTGCCCGTCTAAGTGGTCCGCGGACCGAAAAGGTTTGAGATACACTGCACTAGAGTCAATAAAATTTTTAAAACTTTAGTCTATTAAATTTCTGAAATTTTACATTGACTATAGTCCATGAAATTTTTCAAAGATTATAGTCCTTGAAATTTTTCAAAGACTATAGTCCATGAAACATTTTTAGACTTCAGTTCACGGATTTTTTAAAGACTTTAGTCCAAGAAATTTTTCAATCCATGAAAATTTTTCATAGTTATAGTCAATGAAATTTTTAAGATTATAGCCCATGAAATTTTTCAAAGATTAATGTTTGAAATTTATAAATATTTAGTGCTTTAAATTTTTGAAGACTTTAGTCCAACAAATTTTTAAATAATATATATTTCATGACATTTTTCAAAGACTATATTCCATGAAATAATTCAAAATTATAATCATGATATTTTTCAAGGACTATAGTCCATAAAACTTTTTGAAGCCTTTAGACAATGAAATTTTTTATACACTACAGTCCTTTCAGTTTTTAAAGACTTGACTCTATGAAATGTTTCAAATATTATAGACAATGAAATTTATCAAATCCAATAGACCACAACATTTTTAAAAGACAAAATCCAAGATTTTTTTCATGAATATATTACAAAATTTTTGAGATTATAGCGCATGAAATTTTAAAAAGTTTATAGTCCATGAAAATTTTGTAGACTTTATAGTCCATGAAAATTTTGTAGACTTTATAGTCCATGAAATTTTTCAAAATTTACTTCATGAATTTTTTCAAAGAATTCAATTATTTTAAAGACATTTTTCAAAGATTATAGTCCATGAAATTGTTCAAAGACTATTATAGCCCATGAAATTTTTCAAACTCTAGTCAATGAAATTGTTCAAATACTTCAATTATTTTAAAGAAATTTTTCAAAGACTATAGTCGATGAAATTATTCAAAGACTATAGTCCATGAAAGTTTTCAAACTTTACTCAAGTAAATTTTTCAAAGACTTCAATTATTTTAAAGAAATTTTTCAAAGACTATAATCCATGAAATTATTCAAAGACTTTAGTCCATGAAATTTTTCAAACTTTACTCCTTGAAATTTTTCAAAGACTATAGTCCATGAAATTACTCAAAGGCTATAGTCCATGAAATTATTCAAACTTTAGCCCATGAAACTTTTCCAAGACTTCAATTATTTTAAAGAAATTTTTCAAAGACTATAGACTTCAATTATTTTAAAGAAATTTCTCAAAGTCTATAGTCCATGAAATTATTGAGACTATAGTCAATGAAATTTTTCAATTGTTACTCCATGAAATTTTTCAAAGACTTCAATTATTTTAAAGAAATTATTCAAAGGCTATAATAGTACATGAAATTTTTCAAACTTTAGTCCATGAAATTATTCAAAGACTATAGTTCATGAAATTTTTCAAACTTTACTCCATGAAATTCTTCAAAGACTTCAATTATTTTAAAGAAATTTTTCAAAAACTATAGTCCATGAAATTATTCAAAGACTATAATCGATGATATACTCTGGAATTTCCGCGTGTTCCACTAGTTTGAAGGAAATGAGATGTGAGGACGTGTGTATAATGTGAAGTCGTTCCACGAGGTAAGAAGTTGTTAGCAACAATTTAAAATAATTTTTGCGTTTCTATTTAACCTATTCTATGTTAAATTACTTTTCTCAGGATCGATCGAATGTTGGCAACCCTAAAGACAATAAGAAGGGAGCAATGCCAGGGAAAATTTTGCGATTGCAACAAATTGTGCACTTTCCAGACTGAAATGAAGACTGGATTCCCCTCTCCACCCCACCACCCAACCATATTCAACAGTAAGGCATGGATTTATCTGAGAAATAATGTAAACAAACACATTGTTTGTTGTGGTCTGCTTTCATGGTGTGTAAACCCCACAGTCTGTTATGGAAAAAACTCAGCCTTGTTATCTTATTTAGTAAGGTTAGTAATAAAAAAATAAAAATACTCCTAAACCATCATGACCCCTCGTAGGAAATTTTTTGAAGATGCTACATCTGAATTATAGTTACGCTTGTTACTAATTAAAGTGAAATTATTTAATGACACTGTCTTAAAAATTAAAGAGAAGAATATTTCATTAATGGAAATAGCCGCTGCCCTGGCTATTTTGAGAAATCAGATGATAGTAAGAAGAGAAGCCATGTTTGTTGGAATGAAGGTGTCATTGATGGTTGAATCACTCAAAGACGAAGGTGAATTAATGCCTGAGACATTCTATAAGACAGTTGATATTTTCTTCCAGGACTGCATTGAATTATTTAGAAGAATGGACTGGAACTTTAAATTTGTTTCTATCTTTGAATGTACAACCTCTCACTTGATCGGAGGGAGGTGTTCGATGGTAAATTGCCTATACTCCAGGGGCAAACAGAGTTTGTCCCGGTTTAGCTGATCGGAAATCTGGTCACCTTAAATATAGTCCATGTAATTTTTCAAACATTGGTACATGAAATTTTGCAGACTTCACATATTTTAATGAAATTTTTCAAAGACTATAGTCCATCAAATTATTCAAAGACTATAGTCCCAGAAATTATTCAAAGACTATAATAGTCCATGAAATTTTTCAAAGACTTCAATTATTTTAAAGATATTTTTCAAAGACTATAATCCATGAAATTATTCAGACTTTAGTCCATGACAGTTTTCAAACTCTACTCCATAAAAGTTTTCAAAGACCTCAATTATTTTAAAGAAATTTTTCAAAGACTATAATAGTTCATGAAATTATTCAAAGACTATAATAGTTCATGAAATTTTTCAAACTTTACTCCATGAAATTTTTCATTCTTTACTCCATGAAAATTTTCAAAGATTTCAATTATTTTAAAGAAAATTTTCAATGAAAATATTCAAATTATTCAAATTTCAGCAAATGAAATTTTTCCAAGACTTCAATTATTTTAAAGAAATTTTTCAAAGTCTATAATCCATGAAATTATTGAAAGACTATAGTCGATGAAATTTTTCAATCTTTACTCCATGAAATTTTTGAAAGGCTTCAATTATTTTAAGGAAATTTAAAAAATAAAATACTCTATGAAATTATTCAAAGACTATAGTAGATGAAATTTTTCAAACTTTACTCCATGAAATTTTTCCAAGACTTCAATTATTTTAAAGAAAATTTTCAAAGGCTATATAGTCTATGAAATTGTTCAATCATTGGTTCATGAAATTTTTCAGACTTCAATTATGTTAAAGGAATTTTTTAAAGACTATAGTCCATGAAATTACTCAAAGACTATAGTCCATGAAATTTTCGAAAAATTCAATTATTTTAAAGAAAAATTTCAAAAACTATAGACCACGAAATTATTCAAAGAGTATAGTCCATGAAAATTTTCAAACTTTACTCCATGAAATTTTTCAAAGACCAATTATTTTAAAGAAATTTTTCAGACTATAGTTCATGTAATTTTTCAAACATTGGTCCATGAAATTTTTCAGACTTCAATTATGTTAAAGAAACTTTTTAAAGACTATAGTCCATGAAATTACTCAAAGACTATAGTCCATGAAATTATTCAAATTTTAGTCCATGAAATTTTTCCAAGGCTTCAATTATTTTAAAGAAATTTTTCAAAGACTATAGTCCATAAATTATTCAAAGACTATAGCGGATGAAATTTTTCAATATTTACTCCATGAAATTTTTCAATATTTCTCCATGAAATTTTTCAATATTTACTTGATGAAATTTTTCAGACTTCAATTACTTTAAAGAAATTTTTCAAAGATTATAGTCCATGAAATTTTTCAAACTTTACTCCATGAAATTTTTCTACGACTTCAATTATTTTATGGAAATTTTTCAAAGACTATAGTCCATGATATTATTCAAAGACTATAGTCCATGGAATTTTTCTAACTTTTCTACTAGTTCTATTAATCCATAATTCTTCCTTATAGTTTTGGTGGTTAGAGGAAATAACATTCCGGGGAATGACTGAAGATATCAATTTATGTTTTATCTTTATTTTCCGCATATATTTAAATGAGATAATCACTGGATTAAGTAAGGGAAATAATAGGATTGAAATGAAACGGGTAGAGAACGAAATGTTGAAGCAGACGGCATATTGCGGTTTAAAATTGTAAGCCCGACAAACTGTTTATGAAGATACAGAGTACCGAATCGATCGGAGAAAATATGTATATACGAAGTCTCCCTCTACTTTTGTTTAGAAATTAGCCCTTCAAATAAAAGGTGGACCATACGAAAGCATAAGCGGCGTTTTTAATAATCGCTAAAATTACATCTTTTTCTGAAGGAGTACCCTTCTTTAGCGATATTGTTTCACAATGGAGTGTCGTTAATAATAATTTGGAGTAAATATTGAATACCCTGTCATCTTGCCACTGCGCACGGAGTAGCGCATTCATTTCCCCTCACTTCCCCTTACGCGTGGCGGACCGCTTCTCCCAGCGTATGGCCAAGGTCGAGCGTCTCGGAGGCTCAAGATATTATACGAATAATATACTTGTGATTTCTTTCTTCTTTCAGGATACTCCAACAAGGTGTTCCATAGCCATCACCCTGTGGGATAACTAAGCAATAGAAGCGAAGCCGTGACGATATAAGTCATTTGTATAAAGGTTTATGTGTTATTATTTAATGTATAGCTCTGTATTTACCTAATAAGTTGTTGTATATAATTGGTGATCGCTTTTTTGGCTGTCAAACTGGTAACATCGTGTTAACAATGGCAATAAAGTTATATGATAACATATAGGTGTTATTTATTAAAAACCTCGCTGCAATTACTTAAAAAACAGTATCCCCAGCTACTGTAATTAAAGGTTTCTCTTTAAAAGTTCGGGAAAATGCTAAACATTCTTCATAAAATGACTAAATGATAATCTTTCCCTTATATTTCTATTATAATGTGGTGGAAATAATAAAATATTTATAGCAATGTAGCTTAAAAGATAATCTATTGGGTAAAAATGGTCATTAAATCACATAAAGTCAATACAGTATCTTTATTTTAAGAGAAATACAGCTTAAAACCTATGAAACCACATGTAGAACACAATAAATACTTCATGGATCTAAAGTTGACCGCTGTAAACAGATCTGTTTAACTTTTCTCTGCCAATCTTTTCCTGCCAATGGCATGGGCGTATGCGTATGTAATTGAAAATTTCTCTTCCGTGACTTTATATTTCCCTCGCATATTGTTTCCTCTGCAACAGTTTGTCAAACATCTGATATTGCATTTTAACTGTCGCAGAGGAAACATTATAATGCGAGGGAAATATAAAGTCACGGAAGAGATATTTTCAAGTACATACGCATACGCCCATGCCATTGGCAGGATTAGAACCCACGACACTTGCATTTGCAGCTAGAGACGCTGCATTTGCAGCTGTTTGGAGCTAGAGACGTTAAACACTACTCTCTAGAAGAGAGTAATTCGGGCTTAATGTGTACATATAACTTTCGTTTCACCTTCAGTCGCAGGGTGGCGCTGCATGACGATCACGCCGGAACTGTGCCTCCCCGCCAGGCATTACCTCGGCAGCTCTACTACGAAGCAGGAGACACCCAACTTCTCCCAACTGAACGGAGCTGACTTAACCAGGAGTGGTCAGAGAGAAGGGGCGATATACCTGGACGCCAGAGAAAATTTAAAAAGTTATAGAGATCTGAAACAACGGTCTACTTTAGATGTTAGATGCATAAAGTATTTATTATGTTCTACATGTTGTGGTGCTAATTAAAATATGAAGTTCGCTGACGATTTACGAATCAACATGTGTGCCAGAAAATTTGTGGCTTACGCACGGGGCTCCCGAAATGTGATGTTAAATGTGTGAATATATATGTATTGTTCTAAAAATAAAAATTTCATTAATCCTAATTAGTATTTGATTTCAACGTTCGAGTAATATTTTATTCAAAGAAGCGTGGTCAGTACGCGATTAAATTGAAATTTGCAGAAATAGGTTGTATAATATTAATAACAAGAAGCAAGAACGAGAAAAATAATGCAATTTAACGTGACGTAAGGAATGCAAACATTTCATAGTAACGCTCGAAATTGAAGTTTAAAAAAAGTAAGACATTAATCCGGATTTGAACTCCGTTACTCCCCAATATCAGCCACTCGCTTTGCCACGAGGCTAATAGAAACGTTGTAAAGTGCCTGTCACGAATACGCATTTCAATGAAATGTTTGGGAGTGCCATTCGCATTAAGGTGGTTGAATTGCGTTGGGTAAACCTTACGCATAAGACGGGCAGCTCCCTCCATCGAGTACCTTACTTTGACTTAACCCTTTTGATTGACCGCGGCTTTCGACGCACCAGCCGAGGGTATTTCTGAGGGGTGTGGGGTGTTTACCTGCTAGAAAGCCTGTGATTGGTGGAAAACCGAGTGGAGTGAGAATTTTGGCTTCCCGAAGGTCGACTTCAGGTGGGGTGTGAGTTTTTGGTCTTTTTGGAGGCCAAATCGGCGATTTTCGCGTTTTGCTCAAGAAATCCAGTTTTTCCAACGAAAGTGAAAGCTCAAGGTCGCTGTGTGGCGCGAATTCAAACGTCTCCTTGTATTTCTTGCCTATATAATGTGTTGTTTTTATCCTATTATATTAACTGTGGTTGCGTAATATGATTTAATAAGCATTTTACAACCAATTTCATAGGTTTTAAGCTATATTTCTGTTAAAATAAAGATACTGTATTGGCTTAATATCGTTTAATGATCATTTTACAACCTATTTAAAAGGTTTTACTGTATATTTCTCCCAAATTAAATGTACTGCATTGGCTCAAATGATTTAGTGACCATTTAAAACAAATAGATTAGCTTTTAAGCTACATTGCTATAAATATATCGCAATTTACACCATATTATAACATAAGTGAAAGTGAAAGACGATTATTTCGTCTTTTGCTGATGAATGTTTAGTATTTTCCCGAATTTTTAAAGATAAACCTTTAATTATTAGATTAATATTCCGTCTTCTGCATAATTGCAGCTAGGTTTTTAATAAATAACACCAATATCGTATCACATAATTTGTCAGTGTTAACACGATGTTACCAGTTTGACAGCGAAATCATCTATCACCGATAATTATATAAAAATACTTATTAAGTAACTACAGAAATATACATAACATCACACATAAGAAACGTTTATACACATGCCACAGTCCATCACACGTTTCTGAGGTTTCGCGGACCAACATAATGTTAGAATAAGTAAAATGATCCGTTTATCTTCCGTTGAATACAAAGTTTCTCTTCTATTCCTTAGTTATCCTCCAGGGCGATGGCTATGAGGAACCTTGTCGGAGTGTCCTGAAAGAAGAAAGAATTCACAAATATAAGTATTAAGCATATTTATACTTTTCTGAGACTCCGATACGCTCGACCTTGGCTGTACGCCGAGAGAAGCGATGAGCCACTCGTAAGGGGAAGTGAGGGGAAATGAACGCGCGACTCGGTGCGCGTGGCAAATTGGAAGGGAATCAGGTGAGAAGACGATTTGCAGTAGGAAAAAATAAGGAAAAAGGAGATGCGTGGTAATTGTCGTAACAGATATACAAAGACTTACGACATTTTAAAAAAGAACGTCAATTCGTTGCATCTACATTAATTTCACGTTACCGTGTAACTTTGGATATTATCGGAAGAAAGGATATTCAGTACACTAAACTCTTCTTAATGATACTCCATTGGGACACTTTATGGCTAATAATCCTTTCGGACATATTCAGAAAACGATGTAATTTTAGCGGTTAATAAAAAAAGCTGCATTTTAAACCGCCATTTACTGTCTGCTTCAGAATTTCATTTTAACATTATCGTTTGCCTTACTTAATTCACTGGGCATTCCATTTAAATATATGCGGAAAAGGATAATAAAACAAGTTAATATTACCCGGAAGAGACTATAAGGAACAATTGTCAACTAATAGAAGTACATAACAGATTTTCGACCCCAACAAATATAAATATATGACACTATGGTACACAAGCATGGCGACTTTTTCCTGAAATCTATCGCTTGTTTTTTGCCTCTTCAGTTATAGAACCACGCTTAATATTAATTTCTACCAGCCTTAGCACCGTATAACATATGTATTGTACTCGCACGGCTCTTACTGGAGACAACAACAGTCTTCTATGATAGAGATAGGTGTTTAATTCCTCTCGTACTATTTCTTATTTTAAAGTCGTTTACTACAAATCCTATGTTATCTACCAAGGTGATAACTACCAGGCACCTTCTTAGGATATCCCGAAACTTACAAATAAACTATGTATACTTAATATACTATGTATATCATTACCTCAGTCTCGGCGACGCTCGACCTTGTCCGCACGTAGAGAGAAACGGTGAGCCAAGCGTAAGGGGAAGTGAGTCTCTGCAAAGTGACACAAAGGAGGGGAGGCAGGTGAGTAAAGAAACGCATAGACGTTTTACATATCCATCTGAAAACTAACTTTAATTCTTAGCAAATACATAATATCTCTTAACCTTGTAACTTATCAAACTAGTGGATGGCGGGTCATACAATATATGAAATTATCCTTAATGATACTCCATTATATGACTAACACTCCAAGAATTACGGCAATATTATGGCTAAATATTGGTAACTCAATCTGAAATAAAATACAAATTTGTTCTCAAAGCTTTTATCTACATCTACGTAATACTCTGCAAATCACCAGATTGGTGGGTGGCAGGGTGTGCAGCGCACCAAAGCCTGCCTAATAACTTATCTCGCGGGAATTACTCTCCTGTTATGATCTCCTATGATCCTTGGGAAAAACGAACCCTGAAATATGTAGCCCTGTCCTAGAGTCGATCTCTCATATTTTATCCTCGTGATTGTGCCTACCCATGTTAGTTGGTGCCTCTAATATTCCTGAAGCTTTCTACATAACAGCAAAGATGGTTATCCCATATGAGACGATGAAGAGTGTATTTTACAATGATCACAAATACATAGTATATAAAGCTCATCGATTGCTTTCGTGCAATACCACATAGCTTTATTTTAGCCTTTATTGTTGTAACGTCTTATTTTCAGAAATTTCTACCAAATTTATCACCGTGCGGAAATAATGCTCTTACCTTGAATAATCTTCTCTTTGCTAGAGGAAAAATATTGATTCCTCCAAAAACATTCGCGTAAATACCTTTTTTTCTAATTCCACGACAAAATTAACGCTAAATCCCTTGTCTACAGTCTATCTCAAATCCAATAAAGAATCCCAACTCACTCATTTCTACTCGCCGCTCTGATGATCCTCGGGTCAACCTAACGTTATATATATATATATATAACGTTAGGTTGACCCTAGGATATATATAAAATCAGATTTTGTTTGTTCTTTATACCGGTGTTTCTCAACCGGTGCTCCATAACCATTAGATAGGTGTTCCGCAAGCTTTTCATCTTTCACCATTTTGTATGGATTTCGTTTTTTAGTTAAATAACCAATGTATAACATGTGTGAGATCGCCTTTAATTTCATATCGATTCTTTTGAGTCCATTCATTCATTTATTTCCTAGGTCGTTTTTGTACTGACAATTGTACTGTGATGGGCATTCCGACTGGTAGGTAACAAATGTTTTCCTGAAAAGTTTGTTCTTGTGTTCCTCCGAAACGAGTGAATATCTCTGTGTGCTCCCCGGTTTATTAAAGGTTGAGAAACACTGCCATATACAAATCCACACCATTGAAGATATAGTCACGAAACTTCTCATAGGTACATAATTTTACATTGTGGGATACATAGGCTATCTGGTCATAAAGCAACTTTTCCATTATTATGCTTATAATTTTGCTTGGCTTGCGTGAGACGCGTGACCTTGGTCGTACGCAGAGAGTTGTTATGAGCCAAGACGGAGGGGAAGTGGAGGGGAAGGAGAGACGTAAGTCATATGCACAGTAGTAAGAAAGTGATATATATATATATACAATTAAAAATATATTATTTCATCATTTTCTGATAAATGTTTAGTATTTTCCCGAAATTTTAAAGAGAAAACTATAAATGCGAGCTGAAATTCTTTTTTCTGCGAAGTTGATATCTCTTATATTTTTATTCATCCTTATTTTAATTCCGTAACTAGTATAAACAAGCAACCACATACCATCTTTGCGCTACTTCCTAACATTATAAATGATTCTAAGAATCCTATAATTGATAATATCTCCACCGTGGTTTTATATTTATATTAAAATGTTTCCTCTATAACTTTTTATACAAACTTCTGGTGCTATATCGCATTTTATGAAATCTTACGGATAACTAGACCGAAGATGATAGCACAGCTTCATTCAATAAATATTAATAAAGCAATAATAAATAAAGCGGACTTTTATCTCGCGCTCTAGAATAGAATGGATTTTCCCGTAATTCGGTCTTAATGTGTATTCATTTCGTTTCTCCTTCAGTCGCAGGGTGGCGCCTTCTGCTTGACGATCACGCCAGAACTCTGCCTCTCCACCTGCCATTACTTCGGCAGCTCTACTACGAAGCAGGAGACTCCCGTGGTAATGGACATCTCCCAACTAAACGGAGCTGACTCTACCAGGAGTGGCCAGAGAGAAGGGACGTCAAGGGGCGATATACCCGGACGCCAGAGAAAAGTTAAACAGATCTGTTGACAGCGGTCAACTTTAGATCCATAAAGTATATATTGTGTTCTGCATGTTGGGTTGCCGTTTCAAATATGAAGTTCACAGGAATTATCAATCAACATCTGTATCAGAAAATTTGTGGTTTCCGCACGGAGCTCCATAAATTCTCAATTGTGACATTAAGGGTGTAAATATAAGTATATATTGTTCTGAAAATAAAAATTTTATTTAATCCTAATGAGTATTTGATTTCAACGTTCGAGTAATATTTTATTCGAAGAAGCGTGGTCAGCACGCGATTAAATTGAAAGTTGCTGAAATATTAATAACAAGAAGCAAGAACGAGAAAAAAATGCAATTTAACGTTACGTAAGGAATGCAAACATTTCATAGTAAAGCTCGAAATTGAAGTTTAAAAAAATACGACATTAATCGGGATTTGAACTCCGTTACTCCCCATTATCAGCCACTAACTTTGCCACGAGGCTAAGAGAAATGCTGTAGAATGCCTGTCAATAATACGCATTTCAATGTAATGTTTGGGAGAGCTAAACGCATAAAGGTAGTTGAATTGCGTTGGGTAAACCATACGCATTAGATGAGCAACTCCCTCTATCGAGTACCTTACTTTGACTTAACCCTTTTGATCGACCGCGGCTTCCGACGCACCAGCCGAGGGTATTTCTGAGGGGTGTGGGGTGTTTACCTGCTAGAAAGCCTGTGATTGGTGGAAAACCGAGTGGAGTGAGAATTTTGGCTTCCTGAAGGTCGACTTCAGGTGGGGTGTGAGTTTTTGGTCTTTTTGGAGGCCAAATCGGCGATTTTCGCGTTTTGCTCAAGAAATCCAGTTTTTCCAACGAAAGTGAAAGCTCAAGGTCGCTGTGTGGCGCGAATTCAAACGTCTCCTTGTATTTCTTGCCTATATAACGTGTTGTTTTTATTCTATTATATTAACTGTGGTTGCGTAATATGATTTAATAAACATTTTACAACCAATTTCATAGGTTTTAAGCTATATTTCTCTTAAAATAAAGATACTGTATTGACTTTATGTGATTTAATGACCATTTTTAACGCAACAGATTATCTTTTAAGCTACATTGCTATAAATATTTTATTATTTACACCACATTATAATAGAAATATAAGGGAAAGATTATCATTTAGTCATTTTATGAAGAATGTTTAGCATTTTCGCGAACTTTTAAAGAGAAACCTTTAATTACGAGCCCCAGCTACTGTTTTTTAAGTAATTGCAGCGAGGTTTTTAATAAATAACACCTATATGTTATCATATAACTTTATTGCCACTGTTAACACGATGTTACCAGTTTGACAGCCAAAAAAGCGATCACCAATTATATACAGCAACTTATTAGGTAAATACAGAACTATACATTAAATAATAACACATAAACCTTTATACAAATGACTTATATCGTCACGGCTTCTCTTCTATTCCTTAGTTATCCCACAGGGTGATGGCTATGGAACACCTTGTTGGAGTATCCTGAAAGAAGAAAGAAATCACAAGTTTATAGTATATTATTCGTATAGTTTTTTGAGCCTCTGAGACGCTCGACCTTGGCCATACGCTGAGAGAAGCGGTCTGCCACGCGTAAGGGGAAGTGAGGGGAAATGAATGCGCGACTCCGTGCGCAGTGGCAGGATGCCAGGGTATTCAATATTTACTCCAAACTATTATTAATGACACTCCATTGGGAAACAATATCGCTAAAGAAGGGTACTCCTTCGGAAAAAGATGTAATTTTAGCGATTATTAAAAACGCCGCTTATGCTTTCGTATGGTCCAACTTTTTATTTGAAGAGCTAATTTCTAAACGAAAGTAGACGGAGACTTCGTATATACATATTTTCTCCGATCGATTCGGTACTCTGTATCTTTATAAACAGTTTGTCGGGCTGTCCGTCTGTCCGGCTTAAAATTTTAAACCGCAATCTGCTGTCTGCTTCAACATTTCGTTCTCTACTCGTTTCATTTCAATCCTATTATTTCCCTTACTTAATCCAGTGATTATCTCATTTAAATATATGCGGAAAAGAACGATAAAACATAAATTGATATCTTCGGTCATTCCCCGGAATGTTATCTCCTATAACCACCGAAACCACAAGAAAGAGTTATCGATTAATATAAATAAATTCTCGACTTAAACAAATAGGTATATATGAACAAAGGAACTTAAGCCTGACAACAGCCTATTTTGTAATCTAAAGATTCTCACCAAATCCTCGTTACGTTTCACGTAGAGACTTCTATGCATCTCATTAGAGTATGGTTGACCCCCGCCGAACGCGGGAAGGCCGCGCACAGCAATTCCGCGTTCCGCAGGGTATTGGTATAATGGCAAAAATGAGGTTACGCTCCAGGACTTGGGTGTTAGACCTAAAAACCTATAAAGCCTGCGCCATAAAATGTAAAATTGGTAGTCGGCTTCAGGCAACTGTTGATGTCAATCCGATTTTATACATTAAATTTTCTAAATCGAGTAAAGTTATACTAGTGGTGACTCAAAATCCAAACGTTTAAAATAAAATAAAACCCATTTGAAATTGCTATAAAATCACTGGCAAATACGTACATCTAAACCTTACCCTACAATTCACCATTTTTATGGGCGGAAGGGGCGTAATGCACTAAATTTATACCTAACACTCCTCATTTACAGGGTTGATTCACCATTGTAATCACTAATCGTACTAGAGAAAAACGAAACCTTGTAACGATCTGTCCTACAAACAATCTCGTGTATTTTGTCCTTATTATCATGTATCCGATGTAGTTAAGACATTTGATTATGTACAGCAGTGTTTCCCAACCTGGGTGCCACGGAACCCTGGGGTGCCGTGAAGTGTTCTGAAGGGTGCCGCAAGAAATGATCTTTTTTCCCATTTTTAGCCTCATTTTGCATCGTCGGCTTTCAAAAATGCAAACCAGAGTTAAGTCCACCTTCACTTCGTCGCAAAGGCGCTTCGAAATGAAAGCAGATTGGAGTTAGGGGTTCAACTTCACCACGATTATTACTGATGGTGAAAAGTCACTTAACGGGGACCGCGACACTAAAAAGGGTGGTAAACACTGATGTACAGTGTAGTGTGAAATTTTAAAATTTATTTAATAATGATACAAGCAAAATATCGAGTATCGGATGCGTTCACCACTTCAGAGGCATTTCTAAAAACCGCGCTACTACGAACCGTGTGCAGCGTACGGCGATTTTTATCCCACGTAATTCAATCGCGTTAGTGCGAATCCGCGCACGGCGATGCCGCACTGATCATGAAATTCAGAATGGAATCAATGGGTATAAAGGTATATATAGGGATCGCAATAAAATCAGAAGAATTAAGACACTTTGTTTAATTAGCTTTGGAATAAAAATTCTATCATTATTAGTACTATTACAAAAATGCAAGGATTTAAGCAACTTTTAATAACAGAAAAAAGGTAAAGGACTTAAGTTGCGACCACAAAGGATGAAAACACGATAAATAAATCATTCTCGAGAATTACAAGATTACGTGTTACGAAGTAATGTTGACCGAAAGAATATACGAAAGATTGCGAGCGACACGATTTGAGATATAAAATCACGTGAGAAAACGCCTAATTAGAAATGATAACCGTACTTCTATAGATAACTTAAAAAGATGTAATGCTAACGAACATCTCCCTAGCGTATTTAACGCAGACTATCTCAAAGTTTACACCAGACCTTACCACTGCTTACCGGCCCGACAGAGGTGCACAAATGAATTAGTGTAGGCTGGTGGTCGCCACCGCTTGTCTAGTGTGGATAGTGGAGTCATCTACGGCGGAAAATTCAATTGGATAGGAGTGAAGTTGGCTATGGTAGGTGCAGTCTAACTTGAGCTCCGAGCAACGTTACCAAATCAATCACAAGAAGGTGGCGAGGGGAAAGCCAGGGTTGCGATATATACTTTAATGCTGCTGCTCAACGATTGCTGCAGTCCTTTTTCTAAGATCTTCCCACCCACTCTTCGCTCCCAGCATTCAAGTTAGGCTTCACGGACTATATTCGATAAACTCGAACACAAATTTGGTAAAAATTTTGCACTATTCAATGTGAAAACAATTTTATCATACTGCAAGATCTCAGAAGAAGTATTTCTAACCATGTAAAATATAAAACTAGGCATACGACTGAAATTTTGCAGGAACGTTACATCCAAACGTCAATAACGGAAAAAATTCCCGAAAAAAGGCCCAGGTTCGAATCCAGGATATAATTATGATGTGTGTGTACATATATATATATATGCACACACATCATAATATATATATATATATCACTGAGGTCGCGGGTTCGAATCCCGTCAAGGGCATGGATGTTTGTGTTCGTACTCATAATTCATATTTTCATCACTCATGTGTTTGTGTGTCTGATGTGGAAGGCAACGGGAAACCACCACATCATATGTGTTTATTCCCTAGTCTCGTCAAACCAATCTTAGGATTGAAAACCATGAATGAATGAATGAATATATATATATATATATATATAAGGCAGATAGGGAATAGATTGTGGTCGGTGAACCATGAGTGCAAAAATAGATTGAGAACTATACTGTCGCGAACAGGCGACCACTGGAATAGAAAGTCCAGTAGATGCTGCCACCTTTTTATTATGCTGTGAAATTTTTCCTAATGAAATCGCCAGTTCACCTTATGGTTTGAAGCAAGGAGGTTATAGGTAACCTATAACCTCCTTGGTTTGAAGTAATATTGCAGTAAGAGACGGGCGAGAGGGCGATGGATCGCCGGCAGGTGAGCCGCGAGATGACATTTAATCATTCGGATATTTACCACTCTTGAATTTTTTTATACATGTAATATCTTCCTTATGTGTTATATAAAATAAATTATTTTTATAAATGTTAAAGTTAGGGATATGTTCTACACCAGCGGCTCACAGGCAGATCTACCATGCGACCCCCTCCGTGCGAATGTTCGGTCGCCACGATCCCGTGATTTTTTGAGAAGTAATAAATAACCTTTTTCATTAACACTTTTTTATAAAGCTCACTGAAAAGTGTAATATAAATTTTTGGTTCAAGAAAATATCAGGATCTTAAGGAAAATTTTCATTGTATATGATCATGAATCTCTTTGATTAAATCATTCACTACATTATAAATAGTCCGGAATACTCCTGTTGTTGCACACTGATGACTAAAGTAGAATTAGTGAACTATGGTAGTTCAGTGGTAGTATATCCGCCCGGCAAGTGGAAGACCCGGGTTCGATTCCCGGTCATAGCAGATTTTTTTCACCTGTTTGCACATTTCCCATCAATACAGCTTATGTCTTCGGATCATTCATTCCCATCAATTTATAACATAGGCATTCTCCCCCTGAGAGGGTAGGGTTTTCCTCGATGAATCTCCTTGAGGACATCCGTTGGGGCTGATTGATACTAGTATAGATAGTTTGATCCCAAGAAAATATTCCCGTTCTGGAACAGGGGAATTTGTCTGCTACGGTAGTTCAGTGGTAGAATATCTGGCTGCCATGGAGAACTCACATAAAATGGCGATAGAATCGCCTAAAATCCGAAAATAAATATCATGTTTGAACAATTTAGAGTTTAAAAATTCTACCATAGGATGGTATAAACTTCGCGTCGATAGCTCCATTCTATCACCTTTTATAATGTTAATGAAAAATGTCCTGCACTCTGAATTCGAGGCATTCCCATGTTATTCAAATGGAAAATAAAAATAATTATTTAAACCTTTCACTCAGCATATTCCGGTGTGAAAAGTAGTGCACTCAGCTATTTTAAGCAACAGCATTGTTATTAAAAAAATTGTAACTGTAGGAAATCGCGAAGTATGACTTTATACGGAACAAACACATTCTTCAAAATATTTATGTACAGATATTTTTTTAGAATCTTCCCACCCTCCCACCTTACCCCTGATCTTAAATATGCCCACCAAAATTAAATGTAAACCATATTGACCCGCGTAGAGTTTGGCTTGCGATTAGTTTGTCATGTGATAATTTTGTGAGTAATATTTTCTTGCGACCAATTTCAGCCTGCGATAATTCTGTTTCGTGATAATTTCGGCCAGCGATAATATTGTCTTGTGATCATTTTGCCCAGCGATATTTTTCTCTTGCGACATTTTGCGCGCGATATTTTGACATAGAACCCTGAGAATACGCTTCGCTTTCATTGTTAGTGGACAAATTACGTATCGTTTACTTTTTCTTTAAATTCCACCAAATTTAATTAGTTAAGGATGCATGCAAATAAAACCCGACATTAATGAAATTTAGTGAAAGACAAAGGAAATATTATAAACAGTTGTAGAAAAAATCTGATGTTGCCAACACATGACTTTCTCCATATTTGGGGTATAGATATTTAAATTATTATGAATAGCATTATGAGGCAAAATTATCATTTCATATCGTAAAAGAATACAGTCCTCCTTATTGACGTAAATTACGTATATTTTGAATATGTTTACAGAATTCACCGCTACATGGTGGTGGCGCTGTATACTGGAAATTTACGAATAAGCAAAATATCTCCGAAATGGATGGTTCTACGAAAATTTGTTTCAAACAAAACTTGGAAGAAATATTATTCCCTACAACTTTGGTCCTCACGAAGATTACCAATTACGACGTTTTTAAAGAGATATTTGACGGAAACAAAAAAAACCGATTATTTATAAATAATTCCTAAACAATAACTGCTATGGAAAATTGTTTCAAATGAAAGTTGTAGGAAATTACATTCTCTATAACCTTTGTATAGAACTGTATATACAATAATGATGTTTTAACGGAGAAATATCGCCAAAACCGAATATGGTTTCGAATAAACCTCGACTTCCGGTTAACCATTATTGTCCAAAAACTAATCAGTTCTTTGTGCCCATACCAAAGTGTTATACTTGAAATTTGGTAACGATATGGCAAGTACTTTTTGAGTTAGAGCGTCCACAATCACAAACATCCACACAGACATTCCGAAAATAGTGTAAACGTGATCTAGGGACCTCAAAACGTGTATTTCCGTTGAAATCTCGGTCGATTTTTTTCGTGATCACAATACTTTCCCATTACTACGTATGGAGAAAGTAAAAAAGAACATTGTCATATTTTTATCTGATACCACGAAAAAATTGATTAATGAGAAATTATTCAAATACTGTCATCGATAAGAATACAATTTCTGCGCTGGGCTTAATTCACCGTTTCTGCCACCGAACTACGAGTTTCTCATACGACTCACCTTCATCCGATTCTAAGAAAAGTCCATATTTATAGAACAAGATGAATATTCCCCTTGTCCTACCATCCGCAATCCTCTCCATTTTTTTTGACATCTCTCTTCCCTCTCGAAGTCGCGTGTGATAATTCGTTAAAAATCACCAAAAAGCTTTTATAAATACGACTCGTCGAATCCTGAAAACGAAATTCGACATTTTAGAAAAGAGTAACATCCCGACCTGATTGACGCTAATGCGGATCGAATTTGCGGAATCGATCTCTTTCTCTCACACACACACACATACGCTCCTGGTTTTCATGTGGCAAAAACGCCTTCTTCTTCTTCTTTACGGGTGCCTCTTCTCTCCACGAGGCGTCGCCCTCTCTCTCTTTCTTTTCCGTCACTCATCAGCGGTCTCGCGCAGCCAGAGACAATTCTCAGAGCCGCGTGACCGCGCAAAAAGAAAAATCAACTCCGCGAAAACTTTCCAAAAACGGCACAAATTTCCTTTAGTTCCGCTCCTGTCCGAATTTTGAGTGGAGCCTTTCTTCCGAAAAAAAAGGGGGATTACTCATAGAAATACCCATCTACGAAAGATTCGCTGTCTTTTGATAGGACTTGTAAAAGACTAGCTCGTATTTACTTTTTTTTATTAGCTATTTTTGTCTGAAATTCTCTAAATTATTATTATCAGTCTTCAGTTTTTTATAAAGTTTAATAACTACAATACCAAAATTCTATATTTTCATTTATAATTGTAATTTCTTGGACGACTCCGAGAGTTGTAAACATTTATAGGTAAGGACGAAAGTTATAATAGTGTTTAATGAATAAGCGCGTTTAGAAGCACTGTAACTTACTGTATATTATTTGTACGGCATGGACAAATTTAGCTCAAATCCAGGAATCAAGATGAATTTCATAAGCGTTAGGGTTGTTTAAATATTTATACATTACAAATACACCATACATGCTAAGTAAAAAACATTACCTGACTTAATGAAGTTAGACTGACGGCGACGGACAGTGCCGAACGCAATCGGGCTCCGTGCGCATTTAATTAATCATGTTTTTTCAATAAATAATAATATTGTTAAGTCTACATTATATATCCTGGTTTCTATTTAGTATATTTACATTTAATTGTTATTGTATACTGTTCGTTACGGCTACATAAATCAATATTTAAATGATATGCACTTGTTTATCATTTAAATATAATTATGATTTTTTACGTCATAAAATACTAGGTTTGGGCTACGGGCGCAATTCACGTCCTTTTCCCAGGGTGCCAAAATAACTAGTACCGACTTAGATTACTTCGTACAGTTTTTGGCTACGCTTACTATGACGGTTGTACTTAAGTGCAGTAGAGGATATAGCAGCACCATCCTTGTCAAAATTAAATCATCCAATTACCTACCATTATCTGAATTTACTCACGATAAAAGAGAAGATAATAAATTCTCGCGCTGGCTTTTATCTTGAGCAAAAGATAATAAGTGGAAAAATTTTCTGGCATCGGATAAATCAAAATTTATACGAGAAGTTTGAGAAAATGTTCTGATGAGGGCAGTGGGAAGACTGTCGAGAATTAACCAAATTATTTTAGTTTTTGATAGAATGTTTTGCCAAAGAAACTGAAAAAAAGGATGAAAACTTTGTGAGATTTTTTTGCGAACATCAAGGGTGCATGAGGCATTTTATGTACGCATCTTTTTTAATTGAGATTTATTTTCAAGAAATAATTTTGAAGCGGTTTTAACTCATCGCTCGATTAAAGCAGCAAATCACTCAAAATCAAAATAAAACACATATATTCACTATCGCGACTATGTAAACCGTGTCAAAAATTTGAATAAAAAAATAAACGAAATCTATGTAACATTCTATTACATGAGATTAAATAACTTCAAGTTTATTACTAGTATTTTTCCTTATTATAAACCTATTAGTGCTTTTGCTGCTTAAAAAAAAAAATTTCATAATTTCCATTGAATAAAAAGGCTTGATGACAATTTCCTGGTCAACTGGAAGTACCAAATGATTGAGTTACTTAGAATATATTATGCATTTTTGTGAATAAAAGATAACTTTTTTTTTGAGATTCGTCACGGTCAAAGAAGTAAAACAGTCGACGCATTTACTTGAGATTAAGTCGTCTCAATTTTTGTCGAGTAACGCAATTTCCCGGTTGAAGAAGTCAATGGTACCATCGAGTCACGCATACCACTCGTAAAAAATTCTCTTCTCCTCCGTAAAAAATTAAAAACATCCTTTCTTTTTATTCCGAGCTCTTACACACCCGTGACTGATATCGATATGGTCCGATAGAATACATATGTACGCGATGTCGAATGACGTTCGGTTCCAGGAAAGGTTTCACACGACTTTTAGAACACGGATTTTTGCGAAACCTCGTTATTATAAGTTCATACACCTTTTCATTTCATTGGACATCTTAAACGAGGGTTTGTAACGAATACCACTCTCTCTCTCTCTCTCTCTTTCTTACTGTTTCCCACATTTTCATCACATTTCGTGACATGGACGGATGATCGGTTGAGTGAAATATACTATATTGCGCCAACGTAACCCTTTTGTTGGTTTCGTAAGCTAGGGAACTGATTGTGCGGATCGTATCCATACCCTGCAAATAACGTACAAATTTCAATCTATAAAAAAAAGTGTGGGAACCAAACGGAGCTAATTACATAAGGCGCGATGAGCTGCTGGTTGCCTACATTTGCGGAGCGTGCACTTTTTTTAAGCGATTTAAAATTTTTTTTCGACTAATCCCCAATAGGTAATTCTAGATCCGCCAATTTTATACCATACGTAGCCATAAAGTAGAACAATATATTCTGAAACGCGATTTTTTAAAGGAAAAATTGCTAAAAAATATATGACTCTCGCGGCATTTTTAAAAAGCAACAATTCGTTTAATGGTTGCTCATGCGTCCCACAATATTGAATCGCTTAAAAATTATACAAAATTATTTTATTTAATGATGGGAATCGCATTAAATTTAATAATCAGGCTATCAAAATAATTTCATGCTTGTATTGAATGTTTTCTCGATAACGAGAAACAGTACTTTGTACTGTTTCTGTGTCTTTGCAAGAATATTATGGTCGATATCTGATTGTATGTTTGCGTTGTATTTATATGCGTTCAGCCTGAATTTATTTAGTATAGAATTTTTTTGTTGTTTCAGTTACGTGATTTTTCATTTAATAACAAGGTTAAAGAGAAATTTTAATATTTTATTCCAAATGAGTTTTCACATTTATTCGAAAAAATATGACACATTTTTTGAAATAAACTAAAGCGTGTCTTTTCTCTGTATGTAACGTCCAAATGAAAATAGATTCAGATTACCAAGGATATTTTAACGCCATTTCTTCAGCTGTAGATATTTTCGAATCAATCTCTCGAAAAATCAATTGTATATCCATTACTTTATTATTTTCATCAGTCATTTAGAAAGATCAAAAGGTTGCTTAATGAAACTTACCGTATTTCCTCGATCCTAATACGCACTTTTCCCACTTTTTAACGTCACTGAAATTGGGGTGCGTCTTAGAATCGATGATAAAAGACTATTCTATGACTTACGCTACCTTATATCATTCTTAATCGCAAAACGATTCCTAAGAATGAGATTTTCCCTAAAGATGTTATTGTGCGTGCACAAAAAAATGAGATGGATGACAGCTGATCTAATGGAAAATTGGGTAAAAAACGTATGGAGAAAACGTCCTGGTGCACTACGTAACCCACCAAGTATGTTAGTCCCTGATGCTTTTCGTGGACACTTATCTGAAGAACTGAAGTCTAAACTATCAGAAAAACGTTGTGACTTGGTTGTGATTCCATGACCAGCCAACTTCAACCACTCGATGTTTCAGTAAATAAACCCTTTAAAGATCATATAAGAAAGGAACTATTGGAAAACCTTCCTTTGACACCTTCTGGTAAAATGAAGAAGGCATCTGCTTCAAAACTCGCAGAATGGGTTTCAGCTGCTTGGAAGAAGATCGCAGAAAAAACGGTGAAACAATCGTTCAAGAAATGCTGCATCGAAATGCACTAGATGGTACAGAAGATGATATCTTGCGGAACAGTTCTGATCTTGAGGGCGCTGATTCAAAAAGTGACTCAAAAGAATCTGTAGACTCAAACTGCGACACTGGGTGTATGAGTGAAGAAGACAATGAATAGATAAATGATAGTTAATTTCAATGTATGGTATTGTTGATTAATAAAATTAAGTTTCATGTCTAAATACGTACATTTCCTGTAGTGTTAGTATTTTTTCCCGAAAATCCATTACAATCGATGGTGTTTTAGAATCGAGGAAATACGGTATATTCTCTTGGAAAAATCAATAGCCGCCGTTGATGAAAAATCACAGGATATTTCTATTATATATTGACGGGCCTTACTTAGGAGGATACAAATGTCCAGCCCAAATTACAATAGATGGAGAGCTGAAATTTTCAGAAATTGTAGATGACATGTAGAAACCAGAGAAATTGAGATATCATACCTAAGTGTCATGGGTTCGACTCCAGAAATTCCGAAAGTTGCGTTTTTTCCCATAAGAAAAGCATTGTGGCATTTTTGAAAATTAATTTCGGGCACTTTCCGATAAGAGAGAGAATTGAAATTTGGAAGGTTGTTAGATATCCACGAGATCTATAGGGAACCGTTATCAACTTTACCGCAACTGTTCTGGATTCGACTCCAGACGACCCGGTATATCTCCCATAAGAAGGCATGGAAAACAGTAATTCCTTCACATGGACGAAACTAACAGGAATAAAGAGCTGATACTTTCAGGGTTTGTAGATGTCATGATAATATCTCCATATTATTTAGGAACTCCTGCGTAGGTGTCATCGGTTCGACTCCAAGCAGCCTTAAATTTGAGATTATTTCCCATAAGGAAAGCATTGAATTTGGTGCAGGGCATTTTTGCGTTTAAAAGTTATTTGTCCGCTTTTATTCTTTACATTAAGGTGAGAGAATATGCTTGCAGAATGCAAGCACACATTCACTAGTATAATATAGTCTCAACAACAAGAAGTAAAAGAAAAATTATTTAGCAAAATTAACACATTGGATAAAATCCGAAAATATTCATTTGCGAAAATTTCTACTAAAAAACCCTCCTGCACAATATGAGCTTATTGGCTGATTATATCATAGATTTTTAGGATGCTTGTACGATGAAAGAATAAAATATTTTAGAATATTTCTTAACTCGTACATATTAAGCCAGTAACAACTGAGTTTAATTGCATCTATCGACTGAACTGAATTCAAAGCTTCAACTTTTCTAAGCCGATATAAAAGTTAACAAAAGAGATCCTATTCACATATATCTATTGCATCCAAAGTTTGGAATATGTCTAGTATTCATAATGGCTAGTCATTATCAGTTTCGGTATTGTGATTTGGCTAATGTCCGAAATAATTAGAAATGTAAGAATTTCTGGCTTTGGTTGGGCGATGTTAATATTGGGCGGACCGTACTCGCCAAAATTCGAAATACAAAAATCGAATAACTGATGCTGCGCGACTTGGAATTCCTGGATTGGATCCGTCGTTTTATGGGAGCGGTTCATTTATTCAGAACGCGGTTTCTTGACGGGAATTTTGAGAGAGGGTTTCAATTTGGAAAATAAACTTAGCCAATGCTAGGTGGACATTACTGATAACGTTGGAAATAGTTTATCTCTAAATCTCTAATAGATATTTCGGACGTTGGCCAGTTGATTTGGCCACTATTGGTAATCATTGGCCATTTTGAATGCTGACCGCTCTCGGGTTTTGACCGCAACATTTCTACAACTATAGATAAAAAGTTTTTATAAATTTAATTAATTTCGTCCGATTTTTTCCCACGACAACCATTGACAAAGAAAAAAATTCCGCAATTGAGATCGGCGTCTTTTTTGTCGACTCTTCCTTTCACCGACCATTTTGGAGTTTTGATCGACGAAGCGCCTCGAAATGCAGAAAAAAATCGACGTTCCATTACGTTCATTCTTGCAGAGAAAGAAGAAGTTCCATCCATTAGGACAATTGTTCCGTCCGAGGAAGCGTTGAACTCAAGAGTGAAGACGAAAATATGTCAGCAGATACGTATCGAATTACAAAACTGACGCTTCTGCTTGTGATGGGCAAGCGACAAATTTTTCTGAAACAGGGATTTGGAGTGAATATTCTTTTTCAACCGGAAAAATATTTCAGGTGGTTAATTCCATGCAATATTTTTCAATTTAAATTCGTTATTCGATTAAGTTTTACTACCGAAAAAATTACCTAGCCTAGCAATTTATCTCACCCATTTACGCCGAACCTCAGTAACAGTTCATGTAATGTTAAATATATATATATATATTACAACTATAAATATATTTTTCTGTAAAACACCCTAAAATATTTTTTATCGTAGGAATATTTTACTAGTCAAACTTCTTCCTTCTTTTCATTACACATAATACGGATTCACATTACAAGGAACTTTTTCAGTGCGCTTCCCCACGTGTTACAGCCGGGTAATATTATTCCCGCTTGCCTCGACACTAATGATAATCCAGGGCTCTTCAACCCTTTTCGCTGTCTTACCACTTGGAGCATTTTTTAAGTGGTCGCATACTACTTAGAACATTTTAAAGCGATAATGAAATGAATAACACTTGTGATAAAATATATAGCTGATGTTTTTAAAATTAAAATTACACTTCCTACGCTGCTCGTGGAGTCTCCAAATTTCCACTGCGGGAAGAATTTATAACCATGGGCAATCCCTCAAAATTTAGTTGCTCTAACTTGAACCGGACGCGGAAGCGTGACGGATGGACGGACGAAACGATTACATTAGCGATTTTTTTAAAGACCCGCTAATTATAAATTTCAACACTTCCGCGTACTCCGTTAAAAACGCTAAGGTACGCTTGCCCCAGGTTGAAAACCCGTGGGTTAATCTCTCGCGTTTATAAGAGAAGCATAAAACGAAGATCAGAACGAGCGTTAAAAAGAGTTCCAACTTCCGCGCTCGATCTGCGGGAGTTTCTGTCCACTGGACCGTCGAGTCAACTGCTCCGTGACATGCACAAGTCAGCGAATTTGGCATTGACTTAAGCGAGTGAGGAAGAAGAGAAAGTAATTGCGCGATTTGGCGATGCTTTCAAAAAAGCGAGATCGCACGACGGTGTCAACCGTTCCTAACCAATTTGTGTCTCTTTTGGGAGGAAAAAATGCGACGGAAATGTAGACGGAAAGATTTTATGTTCCATAAAAGTGTTTAATTCCGAAATTATTAATCCGTCGAAAGAATCGATCCGAAGATCACTATGCTTCCAGGCATAAGCTGTAAACTTGGGTATAATTTGAAAACAGAAGACAAATTCCGCCATAGCCGGGAAGTGAAGCCGGACGGATATTCTAGTAGAATATCCGTCCGGCAAGTGGTGACCAGGGTTCAATTCCCGGTCACGGCATAATTCGTTTCCTGTTTCCAAATCATTTCTTCCGAAATTATTGTCTGCCAATGGTCGCTAAATATTATGGATGAATAGAATTAACTTAATATTTTTTAAAATTATGGCCGCCTTTAAGAAAAGGGAATAAAGAAAATTTCGCGAAACCAACAACGTTCTTTTAAGGTTACAAGCTTTAGTTATAGCCGCGTCTTCGATACCTTTTTTAAAAGATTATATATACATAAAAGGATATGATTAAAAATCATATGGAAGCTATAGCGCACACTGATCTATTTTTATAGGGATTTCAAAATTTTATTTACCGAAATTGTAGTCATAAAAGTAAAATAAATAAATATATAAATTCAAAAATATTTCACTTAATTGAACTCTTTCATAACATCCAATCCAACAGCCATAAAAACGTTTGAGGAAACCAGATAAGTATTTTAGAATACTAGGGGTGGATAATTTAGATAAAGTATTTTTTTAAATGTAGCATGAATGCACTGACGACCAAATTTAACTTTGGCTTTCTTTGCAGCGATATCGAAGTGCGATTCGCTTACAATTAGTTAACCACCTGGATCTCAGCAACAGTGTGGTTATTTTTAAAAAAATTCTTCAGGAAATATTTATTTTTGTCCTTAAGCAATCATCCTATCAAATCCTAATCTTAAGATGCACCAAATATAAATGCTTCAAATTTATACATCAAAATTTACATTGTTGATTTTCAAAAGAAGGCCATTCACCTTATTACAAAATTAGGGTTATGTTGACTTCGCGTATACATAAGAATCGTATACATATTTAAATAAATGTTTATTATACAATTATGCTGCATAAACAAAATGATTTGATTTTTCCTAATTTCAACGAAATATCTATTCGATCCCACGCGTCTATTTTTAGAATTACTCCTAAGGTTTGTAACAAATTTTTCTCTGTGTATGAGTAATTCGCAGGGTGTACTACGAAACTGAGAGGCGTGAAATCAATTTCGTATGATTTCCAAATAGAAGATGTCGAAATGCCGAGACGGTGTAAATTTTGACGTTTACTATAAGCAGTTAGGGAACATTGCGCATGCGCAGGGCTCTGCGCACGCTACCGGATATTTTTGCTTCTTTGCCGCGCAGTTCATTAGGTATCCGAATAAAAGTTTTCATTAAAGTGAAAGTGCTGTAGTCTCACTCACTTTTCCACATTCTACGAAGAATTTGCGAAGAAAAACGTTTTGGATGACAAATTTCCTGTATGATATAACGACTTGGGTCGTCAACCGTAATTTTGTTACAAAAATGGCCAATCAATAAGTCGTCCATTAATTTCTAAAGGATATACTAAAGTTTGGTAAACACGTCA
Organism: Uropetala carovei; assembly: GCA_036926305.1. Taxonomy (NCBI): domain Eukaryota; kingdom Metazoa; phylum Arthropoda; class Insecta; order Odonata; family Petaluridae; genus Uropetala; species Uropetala carovei. The sequence goes on along the minus strand of JAXCHB010000065.1, from coordinate 13,806,152 downwards.
GGAGAGGCGACTTTGCTTTTTGGTTATTGATGCGGGAATACAATTCATTCCTATCGCTCCATGGAAATGGAAAAAAAACAATATTAGAGCAGTTACAGGATCATTTTTTTTACTAGAGAGCAATGAACGTTTATATTTAATTGATGAAAATAAATGTTTGTATACCGTAGTTACTGTTCGCCAGTTATTTGAAAAACCTATGGTGCGTTGTTTAAGAAAGAACGAGAAAGTCTCTTTGAATAATCCATAAAATTATTTTGTAGAGCCTAAATTAAAAGCTGTGCGCAGTTTGAACATGACTTAATTTCTTAGTTAGCGAATACTTTAAGATATTCCAAAATCGTGAACACGACACAATCACAAAAAAAGGGCAGGAAATAAACGTGATCAAACACTTAGAATTACGCTCGCTCAAATTTCCAAGATCTCACGCGACTTTATAGCCCGTACGGAAATTTTAAATGCGCACAGATTTTTAACATTTTCATTGGTGCTACTCGTATGTAGTAACTAAAAAAAATTTTAATCCATTTTTGGAGAACTGACACGTAAACATTCGACGCTTTCGACAAAAAATGTAAGAAAAGCACATGATCTGATCGACACGCGCTTCACTAAGGGTTCACAGGAGATGAATTGATCGGAGTTTACAAGCAGTGACGGAAGATAGCACGATTCGTGCGGTCACAATTTTTCCGTCTTACCTGTTATAAAATTAGTTTTTCAAAATTTTAACGAGTTTTACTTTTTTCGGCAAGCGATATTTAACGCAGCGTATCGACATTTTCGCGTCATCTAATAATCGCCGGCGAAGTCCTCGCTATATCGCGGCGCAACCAAATATCGCGGCCTTGGCGACACTCGTATTCTTACAGCGGTTGGGTTGTGTCGTCTCCTCCACTACACGGGGTTCGCCCAATTAAAAAAAAACGCACACACCAACCAAGAAAACGTTCCAAAGTTGAAACCCGTTGCTTTCTCATCCCCCCCCCGCCCCCGCCAAAAAAAACAACAGATGGATAAAAATGCAAATCGGATATCGTACGCCGACGATTCGATTCCCGTGCTTATACCGCTCAAGCGACGCTTCAGTAGTCGTCTTCCTTCTCTCCCCCTCCCCTCTTCCTCCCACCTCTCTCCCTTCTTCCCCCACCCTTCCTCCCACCAACCGACACTTTCCCTCTACAGACCGCGGTAGCGATGAACCTAAGCCTCCTCCCCGCCTTTTCCCTCCCTCTTCTCCTCCCCTCCCTCAATTCTCCTTCTCCGACCTCTCCTAAACACCCCAACTCCCCTTTAGTAAGACAAAGCACCCCTACTCCAATCCCACGCAAACTTCCTTCCTACTTCTCCACCCCCATTCCATCCATCCATTCCATTCCATCTTCATCCCCCTCCTTTTCCTCTCCGTCCACCTCTTTCCCAACCCCCTTTCGTCCTATACTAAAAAAATCCGAGATCTCTGCTAGTACTCCGGCTGGATCCGTCAGTCTAACACTAGACTCCTGTCCCGAAAAGATCGCGGGAGAGAGAGGGTTTTTTTTTTCTTCGACGCCAGTGACATTTTAAACTTGGAAAACAAAGGACGGTGCATCGGCGGCGATACAGTACTGGAGTTTTTAAAACGTTGTCAGCTGTTACGGCAAGTGGAAAGTGCTAAGGAACGACCTTCCTGTTTTCATCGAGTCGTCGCTTCATCTCTCTGACCCCGTCGTGAACTGACCACCATTCGGACGTTCCCTGTTTTACTTCCCCGGAAGAAGAGAGGAACATGAGACAAAGGGTTCGTGAAAATTAGTCGATAAAGAAATTAAGAGAATCCTTATGAGTTTGTCAGTTTCGTCCTTCTATCGTCCTCTCTTAGACGATTATTGGGGTAGGTCGCGGTTGTCAGTAGGAACGGTAGTCGCTGAGATACCGGAGATAATCGGTCTGTTTTTTTTTGTGGGTCGGTTAAAAGTTTTGGTGTGCAGTTTTTTTTTTAAAGATAAGGGTACGGAACTCTTAAAGCGTGCTCGCGTGCTTTTTTTTTCAAAGTAATAAAGTGAGTTTTCCGGAAGATTTTTGGTGTCGTAAGGTGTTCTACAACTGAATTACCTTTAAAATATGTTATTTCTCTATTCGCGTCTTTCAAACACGGAGCTGGCTAATTTTCGTCAAAGAAAATATTTGCAATTTCGTCAACTAAATGTGCGCGTTTTAAAACGGACAGAAAGAGATATATAAATTGCCATTACCCGCGTTTTATCGCGAAAAGTTACATATGTACCGTATTGGCCAGAATATAACGCGACTCTAAATATTCTGAAAGCTTTTCTAGAAAAAACTCGAAAAAAAGAAAACGAAAATTTTTAGATTTCTCCGTATTAGACATCTAAAATTCGTAAACGTATTAAATTGTATTAAGAATTTCAATAAATATTTGTAAACATTAGTAATGCGCTAAAAATCGGGAGTTTTCTATCTTCCGAAGACACTGTAAAACACATTACAGTAATCCCTCGGTTTACGAGCTTAATTTGCTCTTCGAAAACTGCTCGTAAGGCGAAAACTCGTAAAACGAAAATTAATTTCCCAATACATCCCATGTTATAACTTTTATAAACAATAGCACATTTATATTTTTCTAAATGCTTCCGCCATAAACATATATATTTACTTATGATACACCAGTCTTCTTCGAAGCTTGAATCTTGTTCGTTTTTTCTGCCTCTTGAGCCACTAGTATTTTAAAATTCATGTCGTAACTTCTTCGGATTCCTCTGTTAACCTGGGATTTGGAGGAACCTTTTGTCTCAACATGATCGACGCCCTTTTCGCCATCCATCGTTAAAATAACGGTTAGGTAAAAACTCGCTACGGTAGAGGAAAGAATGCACCGACACACCGATAGCCACAAATCAATGAATGTTACCGAGCGGTCGCGGCTGGAGAACATGTAACATATATACGTGAAGTTCAGCCGGTGACTGTCCTTAACCTATCGTCGCCTCAGATGCTTTTCGAGTACAGTGTAACGCGTGAGCCTCAATGTGTCTACAATGGAACGAGTATGTTGCAGCTCTCAAAAAGAAGCGCGCATATACTATGTTGTCTCGAAACTTACGAATATCTGGTGTTTGAGAAACACTATTGCTCGAATATAACGCGAGTTCTCCTTTTAAAATTTCGGTTTTTGGAAAAAACATCGCGTTATACTCGGGCCAATACGGTAATTAAATTATGTTTAAAATCTACGTCACATTTACCGAGTTAAGATTGTGATGAGGGAAGATCCAACCGTTTGAATCATATTAATGCTTTTATGGTTCACTCAAATGCATAAACACCGACAATACTAGTACCATTCCGGAAATAAAAACTTCTTAAAATTAAAATATTAACGCTTGATATAAAAGATACAATTAGATTTTGGCCCGCTTGCATGAAACCTTTACACCCCGAGAGATTTAAGCACTTCGGATTCAATATTTAATGAATGTTATATGAAAATTACATATACATTTACATATAACCTTACACTAAAGGCAGCTTGCATACCAATTATTACATTTAATGAATGGACTATCGATTATCCACTCTGGCCTTTTTATGACCAGATTATCTTAAAAATCAAATCGGCTAGATTTCCTCCGTTCGATAACATTTCGCTAAACCTACCGGAATCTTAATTAATTTTGTTGTCCGATTATCTCTTCATTCGGCAAGGAAGATCATGATAGGCAATTAAAATTTTTAAGCAAAACGAATATTGTAAGTTTGATAATGCCGCCTACAAAATTAATATGGATTTTATATTTATTATAGTTTTTAAAGCGTAAAGAATGCCCGCAGATATATTTTAATTATTATTTCTTTGAATTTACATCAAAACAGTAGGATAATTAATGGTCCCAGCGCAAAGACAACGGTGCGTTTTATCACATCACTATAATATTTCTATATTGAATATAATCAAATTGCGCTAAATTTCCTCAATTAATTACGCAGCTTACTTAACTATACAGGTAAAAAGCATGATCGGTATCACGAAAATCGACAAATTTTTAGGCACTTATGGACTAATTAACACCCATCGTCATTTTTATTTGTCGACGTCATCAAAACATCTAAAATTATTCCCGACGCGACGTGAACAATAGCTACGTTTCGTGACGTAACAGGACTTCAGTGACTATGTGCCTTCTTATTCGGTTCGATTTCGAAAACACGCACGCAGTGTTAGACAAAACAATTTCTCGTTGGGGTTTTATCAGCAGGCTTAAATAAATCATGTCGAGATTCCCGCGGACACAACTCGTGACTTTTGTTCGCTTGGTAAGGGCGGAAGGATGGGTGCTTTCAGACATTACCTTTCGAGCGGAACACGAACTTCACCCCGCGTTAGAGACGGAAAAATTAATCCACACATCAAACGGTCGCATCTCGTGTAGGAATTCTTCTCGAGTCAGGGATAGGGTGAGAGCGAAAGAAGGATTGTGGAATGTATGGAGCAGGACCTTGGAATTATAGAGAAAAAATATATGGATATATACACACATACGTGCATACATATCAATGTGTATATAAAAGCAAAATTACCCGACGTTGCTCGGGGTTGTCTTAACCCTCCAACCACACACTGGGGACTTTTTGTAAATTCAGTTGGTATCCCTGTCTGCCTTATCACGCGCGCCTGATCACCAGTGGCAATCTGACCGTCCGCAGTAAATGTTCAAAATAGTGTTGGGCTCCATTGGATCCCAGTGTGCCATTCGTGTTACTCATTTCTATACATTTTTTTTGTCAGCGTACATTTTTTGTTATATAAGCATCATATTTCTACCTCTAATATGCATCTAAATGTGTCTTTGTTTAATGTATTTAGTTTGGTGTTGGCTCCTATTCGGTAATTATCACGTAATTGCGTGTACTGAAGAACAGATCGAAAGAGCGCTATTAGATTTGGATGATGAACCAGAGAAAGAGTTTTTAGGGTTTGACGATTCTGTTATTTGGATAGGAATGTTCGGTGTGCATTTTGCTCAAGAGTGAAATACAGAGAAACCAAATTGTTGTGCAGCAGTTTCTTACAAACAATGTGCTATGAGCATAGGGCGATGATTTGTAAGGAGTGCAGCAAGTAAAATTGGGTGATTTGGACAAAAATTAGAGATGTTCTACTATTAATATGATTACCAAATTTTTTTCAGTCATTAATCATGTTTAAGTGTTAGGTTTTTCTTATTTTTATATACAAATTCAAATAATGTTTTAATATAAAATTAATTTTTAAAAAAGGTGAATTTTTTAAAACCTAAATAGCGCTGCTGTGGTAAACGCGGCCCTATTTCATAAATAAACTTTATGAAATTTTAAAAAGCAGTTTACGCTTAACGTATTACATGAAAAAATAAATTAAATGAAAAAAGTTAATATAATGATAATAAATATTTATTATGACATTTTATATACTTGGGGTCCCACAGACCCCAGGGTGCCGTTCTTGTAACTGTAAATGAAGTGTGTCGTTGGAGGGTTAAATCGACATGAATGCAAATTAAGACAATTATTGTTAATGAAAAATTATTTCTATGTTTGAAAAGTTTTATTTGATGTTTTTTTCATATATTAATTTATAAATATATCGCGTTAGAAAATATTTTGAGGATTCTTAATTATAATGAATATTTAATGCGGTTGGCACATTTGACAACAGACTTGATAATAGACGATGTTCTTAGTTTTTCCTTCTGCTGCGAGTACATGTAGATTTTTTCCACTTCCAACTCTATCCAACAACTATCAACGGTTTTTAAGATACTCCGAAATTACTCCCGACATTGACCGAAAAAAATGACGAGCGCTTTTAAAATTGTCTCCGAGACGCGAGCGACTGCAAAGGAGATACGAAGGTCAGGATGGACACTCGTCCTATTCCTTTTCAGATACACAGTTCTCGGACCGACACCTCACCGAAACGGAAACAATCGAATGCCGATGTTGACCGAAACCGAGGCTATCTCGCGCGCGCGCGCACGCACAAACACACACACATACATTATCACTCACACACGCATTCTTGAGGTTGAAACACGCGCGCAAACGAATGTACATAAATCACACAAACGCACCTTTTTTTTTTTTTAAAAAAAAAGGCGACTTCCGCAGAAGTGACTTTTTTTTCCAGAAAACCTTTCCGTCATTATCTCTACTCCAATGGGAAGAGGAGTGGGATGAGGTTTTTTTTAAAGAATGGACTCGGCGGAACGATAAATAATGGAGATGGTCTTCCACGACATTTTGTTCATTTTATCACTAAACGCGGTCGGGAAAAAATATCTTCTTTTCTCCTCTCTGCGCTTAGAGCTTTCGTGTGACGTGGACCTAATTCCCACGTCATTTCGGAAGGGGAAAGAGGTAGGTGGGGGGGGGGAATGACTCGAGCAAAGGAAGGGGATGGTGGAAAAACTTCACTCTCTCACGAAAAAAATAAATAAATCTCAGCCTGTGACACAACTGACGGGGAGAAAAAAATACAAAGCTTTCACTTGATTTTTTGAAAAATATCGGATACTCCTATTTTTTGCCTCTTGCCGAAAATTTTGGGAAGGTGTTCTAATCTTTCGTTCGGTCGCAGGTCCGTTTATATTCGAGGTTTTTGCGATGCGCGAATTTTCATTTTTTTGTTCGCAGTTGTATTCGAATTAAGATGGCTATCGTCGAAAAATTATCGTGACTGCCTTTTTTTTTTGGTTATGGTTCGGCGCTTGTGATTCGGTAGAACTTCGTTTATGAGTATTATACTCTTTCCGGTTTTTTATGCATATTATTTTTTAACGTATTGTTTTCGTACAGTTTCATTAAAAAAAATCTAATTCAATTCTCTCGCTATTTCGCTGATGAATTCTAAACAGTAAAACTCATCCTATTCAGACAAGAGGTGAGGTTTTTCGTTCGAGCGAAACTAAATTTTAGCTCGCCGTTTTCTCGTAGTTTAATTTTACAATGGACTGCTTATAAAAATTTTAGTTTACATCGGTTTTAGTCGTTGCAGTCACCGAGGAAAAATCGATAATGAATTTATTCACCATAATCCGATTTTAATGCCCTCGTTGATACTTTGTTTTTTATTTATTTATAGTTAAATGAAGGTCATTTCCAGTTAAATCCCACATGATCGCGTGAAAAAAAAAAGAATCGATATTATTGTGTGTTGTTTCATCTCCTGATATAAAAACCATCGCAATCGCTGATTTTATTTTACGCAAAAATGTCACTTTGAAAGTTTTAAGATACAAAACAACTAAAGTTACTTGGAATGAAATTTTTATTAATATTTCTCAAAGTACTCCACACAACATTCTATACAACGTTTCATTCGTTTAAAATCACGATTTAAATGCTAAACTCCTGTCTTCTAGAAGGATGCCATTTCACGTTGAAATATTTCATTACAAATATTCCCCATTTCTCCATAACTATACAGCAATTCCTCGTATAACGCGCGCCCGCAATAACGCGATTTATGTTTTAGGGAACAGTTTTCACATAAAGCGGCCATCCCCGCAATAGCGCGCAAAAACTCGAGTGGCGGACTAGTCCTTCGCAGAGCGCCGTAAGTTGATGTAAATCAGTAGTGTCCAATCCCATCTCCACTCCCCACTTGTGGCGAACGGGCAGTTAATTTGTGGCGAATTGATGTTCACAGTCTACAGTCACCTATTTTTATTAACTGAGTAAACCACAGAGTAGTAATAGTTTTTTCATCGGGGCGTGTAAGTTATACATACCACAGCATTTTCGCGAAGTAATACAAAATATTATTTATTGTAAATACAACTTAAAACCAATACAACGCTATAGTGATACATAAACATGATTCGCGCATTATATCAACAATAAGTTTGTCGGAAGTGGGAGTTCATTCCTATAATTTCTGCCGTTTTCCCCTCAGTATCTTCGTCAAAACGTAATTTACGTAAATTATGAATATTAAAAAGATCATAGAAAATGTCATTTGCGACAAACTGTGTGTGTAAAATGCCAGCCGAAAACGCAACCTCCCTGTTTTCCATTACATATTTTTAATGGGAAAATTTTCCCCGCTTAACGCGTTTTCGCTTAGCGCGCAAGTTTTCACAAACGTAACTATCGCGTTATACGAAGAATTACTGTATTGGCAACATACAAGGCCACGAGAACTAACATTTCTTCCCTTTAAGAGCTATACGATTCTTGCCACGATAACTTAGTTAAGCTGGTGGCGAATCCGGAACGAGAATAATTTTTTTATTCATTACGCCGGCGGGTTTTTAAAGGCGTAAATCTTCCCCGCGCGTCGTTTTGTCTTGCGAAAGACTTTCTCGGAAATGGTCGTTCCCGGCGGGAAGACGAAAAGACGAAAAAAAAATGAAGAAAAACAGTTTCGAAAATCTCTCGCCCCGACGAGTATTGGGTTATGCGTTCGGTACGCCCTCTCTAAATGCTCTCTGTTCGACGGCGAGAGATCCAGAGAGAGAGAGAGAGAAAGAACGGAAAAGAGGTCGTCTGAATCGAAACTGAAACGCTAGGTTAAGCACGGAAACGTCTTGCGTATCACTCCTTCCTCCTCCAGAGGAGACTTTGTTTTTTTTTGTTTTTTTGTTTTTTTTGTTTTTTTTTGTTTTTTTTTCTTCCCAAAGTTCTCATGCGTAGATGCCGAAGAGACTCTTGGGAGAGAAACGAATGCATGCGGGAGAGGTCAGTGGGTCGACGAAAGAGGATAAAAGAGAGAGGAAAAGAGGCATCAAATCGCGCAAGCACGCTCGAGGTCGAGTATTTAGTGACTCGGGCGGAAGATGATGCTTTGCAGCGACAGGTGGAAAAAGTGCGGAACAAAACTACTGAGAAATGGAGAAAGAGAGCGATCTTCGTTTACTGTTTGAAGCGAGGCAAAATCGTAGGCTAATTATAGCTATATATTCTGGTGGTAACTATCAGAGGATTAAAACTGTGCATTGCTACATAGCCGGCTGCATGCAAGATTGAAACTCTGAGAGAAGAACGCGTAAGAAGAAATATGTTTTAGGAAGAATTTAAACTCTATATCGGAAAACACGATAACGAAGACAAAATAAGCCAGATCGATTGAGTGAGAGAGGACGATAAAGAGGTTTTTTTTCCTATCCTTAAGACTATCACGCAGAGAGAAGATTAATAACAATAAACATCGTGGAAGATGAAAAGAGGAATGTACGAGAATAAGAGAGTCGATGTAAGGGAATTTGAGTAAAGGTATTACAAATGATTAGTGAAAACTTTGATGTGGAATGTTGTATAATTGGGGAGTGAAAAATAAACTATGAGAAAAGAAGATACTTATGAGATGTGGGCATAGACTAGAGAAAATAAGTTGGATTGAGATGGAAACCAATGAGGAAGTTATTAATAAAGTAGGAGACGAGAGGAGCTTAATAAGGGTAATACGGGAAAGGCAGAAGAAACTGGTGGGCCATCTTTTTAGTGACGAAGATCTACTGAAAGAAGTCATGGAAGAGAGGATGTTAGGAAAGAGGCGAAGAGGTGAGCAGAGAAAAAGAATGCATTAAAAGAGAGGAACGGATATGAGTAGATGAAGAGGTCTTGAATGAGACAGATTGGTGTGGGTGGGCCTAAAACCTACTGAGAGAGACAGAAAACTTTCGATTAACAGGGATAACGAATACAATAAGCGAGGTTTCATTTGGTGAATTGCACCCAATTTTCTCCTATGGATCCGGAGATTTTCATAATAAAATTTAGATGTAGATACGATTTTCTGGCTCATAGAGAAGTTTTATTCGCATTTCGGAAATTGGAATAGCGCGCAGCAAATTTTTCGAATTTGATTAAATGAAATACCATCAATCCTTTCCTAAATCGACACTTCGGCCATAGAAGTTTGTATTCGTATCAATTTAATGAATAATGAACGAAAGCGTTTTGAATTTAACGATAAATGACAGTGCGTTATATTTTTCGTAATTTCTTGCCTGCATAACTCTTAGTTACGTAATAAAATTTTCTCCATAAAATATACGAATTTTTGTGATTATAACTGACTCAATATGAATTACGTTATTATTGGCAACGGAGTTATCGTAATTATCATCCATAAAAATTGCCGGCAAAGGACAAATTACCTTTATAGTCCATGTTTTGAAAAAAAATGCCAGTTTCAGCTAAAACCAACCTCCGAAGCGTTCTCATTCCTTCATGCCCCACGGAATTATCTTCATCGTTAAAATGGCAACTGAAGTCGTGTTAACAATCAGCACATTTCAAGCAAGTATTTTTATGGCGTCATTGCACCGACGCGAGGAGGAATCTTTCAGGAGACAACCCACGAATCCTTATGGGACTGAAACCATACTTTCTCTCTCTCTCAACTCCTCCTCAGCTGCGAGTGAATGCTCGATAAGCTATCTCGAGAACGTGACACGCAGCCAATCCATTCTTCTCGCATTCCCATCCTCAGCTCATCCTCTCTCTATCTTCGTCTTCCCACACATCCGATTGTACCATTTTTGGAGTTAAAAACTTTTTTTTTTACGTTCGGCGACATAGCGGCCGGATGACGTCGTGTCCAGCGACTCGCGCCACCGACTTCAATATTGTTAGCCGGAGGCGAGATAAAATAAGACGTAAAGGAAGGTTCGTTTGTGAGCGGCCTACGTAGCCGAGGAAACACAAGGAGGAGCGCCTAGCTCCGGTGTTTCGTATTTTTTTTTAAATGTTGCATCCTCGTCGCCGTTACGGAATTATTTTTTCCCTGATATTTGGAAATATGCGCAATTGAGGATTAACGCAGGTTGCCAGAGATTATCGTCATCCCTTAGTAAGAGTAATTCAGTATTTCTTTGCCCGGTGTCACATTTTTGATCAAGTCGAAATTGATAAACGACGAATTTGTTCCCAAAGAAGCGTCGTTCCTCGATATAAACTTTGCGCAAAAAGGTTTAAAGAAAACTTGAAGTTTTGATTGATCAAAGTTGTCGTTTTCTTAAATTAAAATATAATGCTTAGATGATATGGTATGAAATTCCTTGTCCCGGATAATACAAAGGCTTTCGTCTTTATTATTTAGGTTGGAAAACTTACAAACTAATTTTATCGAATTTTTCCAATGGCGTTATTTATTTCTTGATCTTATTAGGAATTCTTTTTCCAAGCATAGGGAAATTTAGTTTTAACTCTAGTGATGCAATATCTTCAAGTTTGTTCACTAACTCCAGTTTTCTCACATTTAGCTCATCTTTTATCATCTCTTGATATTCATCCTCAAGAAAACTGCAGGATGGCCTATGATAAATGGTCATACTGCTGAGTGGCTGTCTGATACGTATATTAAAAGTGTTTCTGATAAACAATGCAGCATTGCATATCTCTCTTACCAAATACATTTTGGCACTATCAAACTTCTCTAATTGTGGAAAATCAGCCAAATGCAGATGAACAAATGAGATCATTTCTATCTATCTATAAAAAGAATAATAAAGATTTTAAAATCGATCGAGTTTGAAATTAACACGCTTTCATTAAACAAATCTCCATAACAACGTAGAAAATGCATAAATGTAAAGCTGCTGCATCGCTAATGACATAGAAAAAGTGACCCCATTTCCATGAACACCCTTTAAAGAATTTATTTGGTTTTACACGAGTTTATCTAAAACCACAAAAAAAACATAACATCTCTAAATCTTATTAATAAATTCGGGCCTCGGTTTGTGGAATGTACTCGTGAAACAGATTGGGCGAATGCAGGATGGAATAATTTATCAAAACAAACTCGAGTTGTCATCTACTTTCCGGCTAAACTAACCTCACAAATCGTTAAGACGAGCTCGAATTCCAAGAAGAAAAAACCGCGTCGACGAACAATGAAAACAAACGAAATGGACTTCGCGCCCATTGTTTCACCGCCTCAAAAGTAAACCGAACGATTGACGTGGAAAAGAGTTATCGATGGTATGGAATGACGTAAGAGCGAGCCCTTTGTTTTCTCGCAGAAGACATACGTAAAGGCTGCTAACGGCCATACAAAGGTATAGAAATGGGGTTTCCCGAGAGGAGAGCATTACCGAATTCTTACAGATGCTCTTCCCTCAACTAAAATAGGAGTTTTTCAATAAGTGTCACAGTTAACCTAAAAATATGAGCAACGGCCAAAACATTAGTCCTAAAAACTCGGGATTTTCCCGACGGAACTGCAGCAAGGGAAATTCCTAATCCCGGATTTTTTTAATGAAACATCTGGGAAAAACCATGTTTGTACCGAAGTAAAATTTTCCGAATCATTTTAGTGCGAATGCCATTGTTCATTAAGGACGGAGAGTTGCGTTTGGAATAAAAAACTTTCCCACTCATTTAGAAAAATAGCCCAGTAATTTCATTTAAAAGGACATGATATTTACCCATTGAGAGATGTTTAGCTTTGGCGTTTATTAAACTCTTCATCAATGTGCTTTTTGTCGGAATATATATCTTCAGAAATTATATGTACTATGTACTTACAAAGTATGTAAACAAACCATTTTCCCAGAGGCCCGGTAAAATAATCGAAGATAAGCTCTTAGTGCAGCACAGTTTTCCTTCGGTCACTATTTCATATGGAGATAAGGTTTTTTCCGACATTTTGTACATAATATTAAGATGTCCTAATGAAACAAAGCTATTTCATAATGACGGAAACTCAATATTTATATTTGTTAACGCTGACATTGTTTTAATGTACCTAACTTAGTATGTAAACAAAATGTTTCGTTGAGTTGGTGACTAACGATCTGAAAATCCGCGATGGATAAACTACTTGGCAGTTCAACGTTTTTGTTTTTTTTTTACAATCGAAGAAAGACAATTAATTATTTCCCTTTTTCACAAAAAATGATTGTTTCAAGTACAAATTAGTGTTTACAACCGATACGACTAATTTATGTGTAGCACGAGTGGATAGAAGCAGGAAAAAACGGAACATATCTTAAGCAGATGGAAAGAATGTACATATATGCGGTACGCGTAAGATGGAAGAAACCATCCACATTCTGAAATTGGGGAAACAAGTCGGACAAAATAGTTCAGTCGTGGAATATACGCCCGGCAAGTGGAAGACTCGCGTTCGAATCCAGGTAATGGCAGCATTTTTCTACCGATTTAAAATTTCTCCGCCATCCCAAGCAGCTCATTGCATACTCCCTGTAAAAAGCGCCGCACAACTTTAAAAACTGGATTCTCTCAGATTACTCAAGACAGATCTTAAATGGTTTTAATGAAAAATATTATAATTTTTTTAACGATAATGACGCTGTCAGGTTACCTGCTTCAGTTGAAAACCGCGCTTCGAAAGACAAAGCGATTACGAGGAGAACAATGTTCAGTATATAAATAATGCTGTTTCCGTGTTAGCTCATGTCAGGTGGCTAAAGTGACCATGGAAACAATGGTCGAGAGGGTGGTTCTTTCGCATGGTGCTGCAGAAGCACGCCCGTTTGCGCGTGATTAAGCTTCGCGGATGTTAATGGGAAGGGTTCCCATTAAGGGGATCACCCTTAAGACTGTGTCCGTCCTCTCGACCAGTGCTCTCCAACCGGTGTGCCGCGAGGAAGGCACTAGTGCGCCGCACACTCTGAGGATGTTTAATTTTCACAAAAGCGTTTGGGAAAAACAAATTCGCATCAATTTTATCATCCACGGAATTTATCCTGAGACTACGAGAGGAATTGATACACCTTAGCAACGATCATACAATTAGTAGGCTACCTCTATATTTATTTTGGCTAAAAGTTAAAGTTGTATATCCTTCAATATTTGAATATGCCATCGCTATGACGTTCAACAATGTATTTATGCGAATTTAGTTGTTCGTCAACGGCTCATATTAAAAATATTAAAAGATCATGTTTAAAGAACCTAGATGAAGAACTTCTTGAAGTACTTTCTATTATTGACCCCTTTGTACCAAAAAGGAAAGCCTAAATTTTCCCTCGAAGAGCATAACATTTTTACACGTTGAATTGTGTATGTACTTAATTTACAATAAAATTATACAATCATTTGAATATTACTTTAACAATCATAACAATATGATATGATTGCGACTTTTACTAGTTTTATTTTAGTTTTTAACTTTAAAAATGAGTACTTACGTAGTGGAATTAATTAGGGGTGTGGTTTGCCGCGATGTTTTTAAGCATGCATGAAGGTGTGCCGCTGAGCAAAAACGGTTTGGGAGCACTGCCCTCGACGGCCACCATGTTTGTCAAACACCCTTCGCGACTTAATTACATTCGTCCTTAAAGTGACCAGGTGACCGATCGGGCATTCAAATGAGACTGGAAGCATGATATTATTCTTCTTTCAAATTCGGCCGTTTTTCAAGGGCCCATTCCGCGGATGACCTCAGGCGAAGCGAGGTCGGTGATTAGCAATGCGCGACGATTGATATCTTCATCGAATTCGATAGACGGAATGATAAAATATAAATTTAAATCTCCTGCGATGAATCCAGTACTACAGATTTGGGTAACGAAATATTTTTACGGCTTCTTTGAATAGTCATAAATACCCGGCTCTTCTACACATGGGAATACTATACATAAAATTGCCGTGTTATGTGAACATACATAATAAAAGATGTGTGGTTTTAAAATATCTAAGCTTGTAAACAAAGCATTCGTGCCCTCCGCAATCTAGAGTCCCACATCTCAAGTCCGGAAAAAACGTGTTAATGCGCCTTACCCTACGTTGTATTAATTTTTGGTATGAAAAGAACAAACCGTGCTGTAGCGAATCTCTATCATAAAAACCCGTGTAATAGGAGGGCCAGATGCCCTCCAGTCCCGTTTCCAGCCATTCGTTTAGTAGAATTCTTACGGTTCTAAAGTATCGAATTTAAAAAATTATTATTACAATTATTATTCTAAAGTTTCCTAGGCGCTTTGCTTACCAACATTGGACAACGCCATGGGCTTATTGGTTCACTTGTTGCTTAGTTGTTTACGTAATTACAGAAAATAATATTCTTTATCTTTTATCCTTCTAGAGTATCCCTGATGAAACATATATAATACATACATAATATAATAACATTCCGCTATACTTAAAATTCTACTAGACAGTGAAATACAAAAAACTATGAACGATCAAAGTAATTAAAAAAGTTACAACTCCGAATTCAGACAATATTTGTAATACCATAATTGTTGATTAAATAAAATAATGATTTTAGCTAATGTAAACAGTATCACCGAAGCAAGTGATGATAATGAAAAACCCGTAATTTATGACGGCAGGCAATCGCAACAAGAAAAGAATAAAATAAACATCCTCACTTAAACACATTAACTGTTATTATTCACATTTTTACAGTGTAAATCAGCACAATATAACGGGACCTCTCTCACTCTCGTATTTTCTAACTTTCTTAGTGTCTACATCAGGGGTTGGTAACCTATGGCACTCGTTCCGAAGGTACTACTACGCGGAGAGATTTTATAAAGCATAATATTTCTTATAAAAATTACAAAAATACGTATTTAAAAAAGTATTTTACCTTTAGTTCAATTGTATTCTGCATTGTGGTAATACCGCATTACATATGCTCAGTATGCCTTATGATATAAGAATTACTTCTCGAAGCGTTACGAGCAAAATGAGTTTAAAGGTGGCACAACTCAATACCGTGTTTTGAAATTCACTTCTTCGTAGCCTCTTTATTACTACATCCTATGTCTCCGGCCCTCGAATTCCTGCAAACGATAGTTTCTCCTTCGATTAAAAAAATGCCCCGTCCAACAACTCCCGTAATGACGAAGGTGCGAGGCGGCGACAGTCGATAAGCACATGGGCGCAGCAGTGCTACTTCTCACAATCAGAGTCGAAGTAGGGGAAGAGGTGCGTGCTCCTCCCACTCCTTCCCTCTCTTCACTCTCACTTTCGACCGACCTTATATTATCTCTGGAAAAGGAACGACGAGACTGACCTCGGCCTTGTCCTTCGCTACTCTCTCTTTCTTTCTCTTCCGCAATCTCTCTTTACGCGGCAGAGAGAGGAAGAGAGAGAGAGAGAGGACGCACATCGGTGCGTGCGGGATGCAACCAGTGCCGTTTTGAACATCAGAGTAGCCTAATTCGGTTAAACGCATAGTCGAATCACTTCCTGGTTGTCTATAGCTTCCGGATTGAAACGTGAGCTCTACTGCCGTTTAATGGGGAGGTCTTTATGAACTGTGTTCTGCGGAACTCTTTAAGGTTTTAACTCAAGATTGATGGGTTTTAGTAAGAGCAGGGGTTCCCAACCTGGTGCTCCCGAGCACCGCTGTGCTCTTTGACAGGTTGACTGTGCTCTTCTACATTGCATAAAATCCGCTTTCAGCACATTTGGTCCAATCCAAAATGTCCGGTCTTCAATTTCCTCCAAACGATTTGGTCCAACCCAAAAGGTCCATATCATTTAAAATTGAATAAATATTATATTGATCACTTGTCCTAGCTGACGTAATTGTTATGCAAATAATTTACTGTTATAACTGATGAACGAAATTTATTAGCAATTTACCATTACGATAATATGAAAATATGAGAGTAAATTATTTTAATAGATTTTAATCACATTCTCTTCGTTATCCGACGGATTTGTTTTTAGTCTATAAGATATGCCTCGGAGATAGGCTTCCAGGCGGTTTTCTTCTTTGTATTTCTGATAGTTTAGAACCATTTCAGTGATATGGCGTTGATTGGCGACATATCGCCGATTAACATTTGGCCTTATGTGCGCATGATATCCCATAAGTTGAGTTATTACTTGTTCATTTTGCATCTGTTCATTTTTTATCACTTCTATAAATTTCCACAGGGACGGATGGTGCGTTGCCATAATTTTCTGAAATTTATTATGCCAACCTTCGACAGCATTGTTCGTTCTTTGTTCTCCGTTTATAACTGCATTGTAAAAATTCCATACTTCTGGAGGAAATCTAGGTTTTTCTTCTACCTCTAGCTCGCCTACCCCTAACAAAAGTTCTCTCTACATAGTTTATTAATTCAGCAACACTTTCGACAGCGGTTTATTAAATAAAGGCGAACACCTCAACAACATCCTCTATAGGTGCGAATGGTAATCCAAATAACATCGATGCATCTTTATGAATTTGGTTTCCAGGTGTTGTATAATCCCCTTTTAGGCCTAAACGTACAATACTGCGCCAGACTGATTGAGAGAAATGGAAAAGGCATCCTTACACATTAGCACGTGGAAATATCTCCTTTGCAGCATTCATGTTTGCAATTTCAAAATCCATCATGCAGATGCTTGGATTTAAGCGTATGTTTCTCTGCCTAGAAAAATCAACAATTCTCCGATAAATATATCTGTAGGTATCTTCATTTTTCCTGACCGTTAGAGCAAACACGAAGGGTATAACATGTCCCATAACAATGCCGTGTATCGTGAATAACCGAAGAAAATGTCGTGGCGATGTTTTGAAAGTTCCATCACCAAAATAGGTTGTGCTGGCAGCGAACAATCTTAAATTTTCATTCGTTGCAAAAATGAGGATTCGATTTTCATCACCAGCACCGGAGTCATGCATCAGAAACCTTTCACCATTTTTCGCCATTGCGTAGGTGTAAGGAATTTCAATGTTCGCTAATCCTATTCCAATATTAGAATCGTCTTACCTCCCAAAAACTCTTTCCCGGGTCATCATCCAAATCTAATAGCGCTCTTTCGATCTGTTCTTCAGTACTTAGCCACGATGACGCAATTACGTGATAATTACCTAATAGAAACCAACACCAAACTAAATACAATAAAGAAAGACACAATTAGATACATATCAGAAATAGAAATATGATACAACAAAAAGTGTACGCTGATTAAAAAAATCTTTGTATAGAAATGAGTAACACGAGTGGCACACTTGGGTCCAATGGACCCCAACGCTATTTCGAACATTTACTGCGTGCCACTGGTGCTCAGGCGCGCGTGATAAGGCAGACAGGGATACCAACTGAATTTACAAAAAGTTCCAGAAGAACCGAATGCAAACTTAGCCTTCCACGAACTCCGGAACAAAACACTGGGGTCCCTGGGACCCCAGTGTGTGGTTGAAGGGTTAAAACAAAATGCGACTGTAGAGTTCCACGCACTGATTTGTGGGTAGCGAAAATTAATTTATGCGATTATCACACACACAGGTATGTTAACTTTAAAAATACGGATGTTTAGTGTTGAGAAAAACATAAAATTTCATCCTTCTGTTAGAATTCAGTAGAACTTAATAAAAATGCATCCATAAAGTTTCAAGCACCGATTTACTCGAAGAAAAATTAATTAATAGAAAAAGTAAAATATAAAGCAATAATTGTGTAAAAATTGAATAACTCATTGAAAATTATGTGTTCTTATTTGGTATAATTTTAGATTTTTCGCATTTGTAACATTTTATGCAGATTTTTCTAAAACTTAAGTTTCCTTTTCATACGCACCAAAGTCGCGACGCGAGAACGGGAATTCTGAAGAACCCGTATACAAGAACTAGAACGAGACCAAACCTAATAGGTTTATAATTTGGGCATAAATATTTCATAGTTACGGGCATGAAATTACAGATTGTTTATTTAAAAAAAAGCTTAAATTTACGGTATTTTATATATAGTGTAAATTTAAAAAAGTGTGAAATAAAAGTGATGGGGGAAAGATAGCTTTGCAGTAATGTGCAGATTTTCTTCTAAAGACTAAAAAGCAATGTTTAGTAAAAATAAGTGTCCTTCCGAAGATAATGTTTTGCTTTCGATTTTCTAGGATGGCGAAGACGAAGGTGACCAGCAGCCTGCGGTAGAAAGCGATGGAAATCGTCAAAGACAAAGAAATGGCAGCATAAGATCAGGAGATCCGGAGGGATCTCTAAGTTTCCGAAGGTGAGGGAGTCCCCATTATAATTTGATGGCACTCATTATTTAAATTCATATCTAATCCCTTGCATTTGATGAAGTTTAATTATAATCTGATGCATATCTATAAAATTGGATATTAAATTAAAATTCGATTAAATTCATGCAGTTAATAGCTAATTATAATTGAAATAAGCGTAAGCTTTCACAATTCACGATTATTATTCACAACACGCATTCGACAGGATAATGAATTAAGAGGAAAATTAAATGCCTGCAACATATAGCTAATTATAAATAAGGACTGCTTACCACTTAAGCTTTGGGCCCTACAAAAAAGAAATTCTGCTTGAAAAAATAAACATGAATTGCTATCGGAAGGAATGAGTCATGTTTCAAGACGCGTCCTGAGTGAAAACGAGTCACTCCAGTCGGCGTATTTAATCTAGTGCGAAAAGTCGTTGACATAATGAAACTTGTTGTTGCGGTTAAACGGCGTTGAGTTGAGTCACGCTTAACTGGGAATGCAAAGGACTGCCAATGACACAGGAAAACCTCCTTAATACAAAATCGGTTAATGAAAAGTGCTCATTTTTACAGATAATACTTCAGTTCTTCATGAAAATGTAGGTATCTGAACTTGTCATGATATTAAAAGGAGATGTTAGCAATAAAGTAATATTGAAATTAATGTGAGGCTTAGTCTATGTATATTAATTAGTTATAAATACATCAAATCACACGCTAAAGTAGTTCTGACGTTTTATTTAAGTTTTGGTCCTAATAAAAGATCTAATTTTTAACTGGAATGTAAGTTTCCCTAAAAGTTTATATTAATTGTTTCAATACGAAAGCCCTTTAAAAGGCCGAATTTTTCAAATCGAAACTTGATATTTTATAGCTACTAAGGAATAATACAATTTTATAGATTGGTGGATACATATTAATTTTCGCATCTTTTCCTTTTCATTTCATCTAGGCAGCCGGTGAAATCTCCGTTGGAAGTGAGGCTGATATTCTTAGCAGTTCTTCTGACGCTAGTCCTATTAGCGCTTGTGGGTGTCGTAGGGTTTCTAATGTACCTAAGTAAGTTATGATTTAATGAGCAAATAATTTTTATACTAATTAGATTGATCTTCAACAAAATTGGCTCTCTTATCTGTACTCAAAAGATGCTTTTTTAATTTAACTTTTAGAAAGTTTGGCGAGTAACCGTTTAATCGGGAGAGAAAATCCTCCCGAGTTTCGATTTAATGTTTTTATTAAAAAAAACCATTCGCTCTTCCTTGGCAGACAGAGGCGTGGTTCAGAGGATGTCAATCGCGGAGCAGAGAATGGCAGCCGGAAACTGCGTCTCGCCGGAGTGCGTCAGATCAGGTGCGTATAACAAAGGCATTTCCTATTCCTGGACTTTATGCGATTATCTTCACGTGGAATTAGAATAAATTTGATTATGGAAATATTTGACCGAATTTAAGATAAAAATCTGCCGCACACCCTGACCGGATTAGATATGATTCCAAAAGTTGTTCACGATAATGGAAATTATTTAACAATTTTCTTCTTCATATATATAAACAAAACAAAAACGGAATTTTTTATATCAATTGAAAAATAGTTAAAATAATTCTCACAGAAAAGCTCTCTCGCATGTCGGTGTCGTTGCTTAAGTCAACGGGTATTGCCGCTCAATTGTACATAGAAAATCACTATTTAAAGTAGGGATGTCCAACTTCTTTGATGTGTCGGGCCAAATATGCCGAAAGACACTGACTGGGGGAAGTGGGGAGAGAGGTAGGAGAAATTATGTTCAAGCAAAGATAGGAGATAAGCCGGAAAGCATGCGCCCCCAAAGTGCATCGTTATTGTATCGGCCATGCTCCCCTTGCTTAGTCGTTTTGGGGATATTTCCAAGAGAAATATAGAACCATAGTTAGCGGATGTGCTGGAGAAATTTTTTGGCTGCTTTTGTCTTCCCGGTTTTCCCCATCCGTTTTCGCACATGGTGATAAAAACTTCGGAAGGGGGAAGAGGCATGCAGGGAAAAATGTTTTATGACTGGTAGGGTTTAGACAGCTTACCAGTATTCTATAGATACAAACGAACCGACAGGTTAGCGCCCCTAGAGCTTTGGCGCTCCGAGCGACCGCCGGGCTCGCCAGTACCTCGGGCTGGATAAAATCATGTCGCGAGCCACCAGTTGGACAGCCCTAATTTATAGGATTACTTAAAGTAAACCTAATACGGTTATAAACCCATATTTTCGACGTTACTTAAAAAAGAAACGACGTTAGTGGCCTACAAGGGCATGAAATACAGCTGACTCAGAAATTTTTTGTGCAGCTGAATTGAGAGGTTTTCTGCAAATCGTTGTTTTCTCGAGTAGTACTATAAACCTACTAAAATGTTGTTCTATAAATCTTTAAAAATAAAGGGAAACGACATACTATGGTACCATGTACTCGTCACTGTGGGCTAAATGTTATTACGCATTATTTATGCCAGCGATGGGAAACCTACTGCCCGTAGATCTTATGCAGTCTCCGAGACCATTTTATGCTATTTGCGGAGCTATGATATAAAAACTCCGTAATATTTATCGTGTAAATTCATATTATTTGGGCAAAATGATGATAATAAAACATTCTACAGCAGAGTCGCGATTATCCGAGGTTGACGGGACTGCACCGACCTCGGATAATCAAAAACTCGGATAATACGGAATGTTGCCCATATCGGGAAAACACGCGACAACTTTCGTGCGATATATCATTTACGAAAGCCATCATATATTTTCCCGATAACTACGTTCAATATGTCGGTCTATATATTGCATATAATAATATACGTATACGTCAGTAGCGCTATGTGTTGAAATAAATAAAATTACGAACAGGTTACTGTGAAATAAATTGGATTAAAAAAAATAAAAATACCCTAATGGTTAAGTCTAGTGTTTCCACTTTGATACAATTGTATCAAATATGACACTTTTCAATTGTAAATTTTGAAAATGATACTTGGCCACTTCTTCTCATAAGCCTCGGTTAATAAGGAACCTCGGATAATCGGGGATTTACCGTTTTTTGAAATTTCAACCTTAAAATTCTTATTTAGTCTTGATTTCCATTTATGTTATACTTAAGAATCTCTAGGTAAACTCTAATCCGGCCCGCCGAAGCATTGGCAACTTTCAATGCGGCTCGCCGAAATATTCGCAACCACCGATGCGGCCCTCCATGTATAAAAGGTTGCCCACCAATGGTTTAGACCAGTGGTGCCCAATCTTTTTTAAATGGCGGGCCGCATCGGTGGTTGTGAATCCTTCGGCGGGCCGCATTGGAAGTTGCCAATTCTTCGGCGGGCCGGATTAGAGTTTAAATCGGTAGTTATTTATATATTCTGAGGTGCCATTTTAGGTAAAATCAAATCTAATTGAGGTTTTTTATGGTAAGCATTCAAATGTTAAAAGTTTTATTATAAAAATTTTCATAAAAATATATGAATTTGTGTGTTAAATTTTTCGGATTTCATTTTCATCATGGCTTTGCGAGCCACATAAAAACCTTCGCGGACCGCATCCGGCCCGAGGGACGTAGGTTGGGCACCAATGGTTTAGACCGTTATTCATGATAAAAATAATTCAGATGACTAACACTCCTTCCCAATCACGGGAAAACGTCATAGGACTCTCAAATAGATATGATAAAAAAATTAGCTTCTGAAATACTCTGTCAATTCATTGGAGTGCACGGACCCAAGACTGTTACGTAAACGTTTTTGTTTCTGAAGCAATACCTTCGATGACAGATAGAAACGAGGCGTTACGTTTCCGCTTTTTAGATGTTTTTCGATTCAGGGAGCAAAATATTCGAGGTAAGATATATAACTGGATTTGATTTTTCGTAAAAGTATCAATGGGAGATTTAATTTTCGACCAATATCAAGAGATTAAACTTTTGTAAATCGTATGGTTTAGATTTTTATGGCGCAAGAAAAATTTAGTGAAATCCATCTGCTCGTATGTTTTTTAAAGTTGAAATTATAACTAAATTATTCGGTTTTTGAAGTTTATATTTAGATAGAATTTCAAAAGCCCATACACTACACCTATGCTGAAAAATTTTCAGCATCATTGTAAATCATTTAAATATAATCTTTCGTTTTAAGACGTTCGAATTTTGTTAAAAACACTAAAATTTAAAGAAAATTAAATAAGGGTAATCCATAGAAAGTTTTGATCGTTTTCCTTTTTTAAAATAGGAAACCAAGCTCTGCCATTCAGTTTCATAATGCTTGATCGACCAGTCTGCGACAACGACCGTCACAGACAGAAAGAAACAGGAGGTTACGTAATAGCTAGGCGCGCAGTCCATTTTTTAGCGAGTGATTCGGTCGCAGTAGGAAATCAGCCGGCAAGAAAGAAGAAAAAAGTGTCAACGGTGAGTGATCGCTTTTTTTAAAGCTATTTATACGATCAGTCTTACTCGCGGGAAACGGAGGTAAGAGCGTGGAGGGTGGGAAGAATTTAAATAAGGGAGGAAACTCAGGCGATATAGGTTTCTTTTCGATACAGGCGTTGAAATCACATTATTTTTCATCGCGATAATTTCAGTTTTTCTCCTTTTCATGATAAATTAAATCGCTACTTGAATAAATATCTTCGTTGAACATATTTTTCTAACATGAATTAATGCAAATGGATCAATTTAAGTATTTCTCATCTTTGGTTTATTTCATTGATCAGAATTCGTAAATTATTTACATATACATATAATGCGTGGAATTATAGCATATTTAATTTTATGGACATAAGGCAATGTATATCCTAATAATCAAAAGGATTTGTTTGAATAAATATACAAGTAAGGAAAGAATTGCTGTGAAGCAGACAGTAAATGGCGGTTTAAAAAAACTGACAGACAGACAAACCGAGAAAACGTGCACAACAAGACAAAATGTTAAATCGATTGGCGAAAAACGAAGTACTTGTATTTATCTGCTGTTGTTTAGGAGGTGGTAGCGCGTCAGACGGACAAACCGAACGCAAAAGCGGATTTTTTCAGAAAAAACGTATGAATTATTTCTAGAAGGAATTGGATTTATTGACTCGTCTTTTCGCGCATATATATCTGTTATCTTTTCATTCCTTTGATATTATTTTTTATTGCTCTTTTGTTTACACGTGTAGCGGCCAGAATTCTAGATTCGATGGACACAACGAAGAAGCCGTGCGATGATTTCTTCGAGTACGCGTGTGGAGCTTGGATTCGGGATAACCCTATCCCGGAAACACTTTCTTCTTGGGATCAGTTCAGGGTTTTGAGGGATAAACTTCTCAGGAGTTTAAGAGGTAAGTGCTTATCAGGATGAATTGATAGGTTATAACAAGTTACCACTCGCGCAAATTTTTAATTCTGAAGAAGACCCATTAAGACCCTAATAAAATTATACACTTCAGCTTCATGGTTAAGCATTTAAATATTTCACGAGTGCGCATCAAACAACCCAATGAAAATTACAAATACGTAACTATACGCATAAATGTGAATATGATGAACGATTTTCGAACAAAAAATTACCCGAATAATGAATAAGTTTATCGATGACATAGTGCTTAATACTTACTCATATATAATTACATTATCGCGAAAGACTTAAGAAAATGATCGCTTATATCCTTGTGTTTGTTCATCTGTAACGTTAGCTTAAGTGAACATACTCGATCCAGTTCTGGAAAACGAAACGCTGATATTGTACTTCCCTTCTCTACGCGAAAATTCTAGTGTCTATCCCTCCTTTCCGAGAGCTTATTCATGCGATTCTATTCGTTGCCCAACCACCTCAAAAACCCTCGATTTCTTAACCGCTCTACCGTGTTCGATGCCGTTTCGATCCCCTCCTCCAATCCTTCTCACACTCTTCCTCAGTATCATTTTCTAATGCTCTTCCATCCGTTGTTTTTCCTTCCCCAATCTTTCTCTCTCTCTCTTCCCTTCTCACTCGCCCCGATCCGTCTGATCAAAGGACTGTTGGAGCGGAACTCGACCGGGAAGGAACCGCTGCCGGTGGCCCAGGCGAAAGCGCTGTACAGGACGTGCCTGGACACAGGTGAGTAATTGCCGCAGGTTCCCCCCCTTCCCCCCCCCCCCCCCCCCCCCCGCTCACCCACATCAGCTCCTTCCCCCTCTCCGCATCGTCCGATTCTCTTCGTTAAAAGATAATAGGTATTCTAGCTTCCAATTTTTTGTTCTACATATGTTTCCGCGGGATGAAAAAATGTGTCGTGCGGCTGATCGATTAAGAAACATGAAATACTTTTATGATTTTATTCACGTTCAAAAAACATAATGTGATTCGAGGCAATGCTTCGGTGCTGTCCATCCTCTCGAGAAGAGAAATAGGAAACTTTTAGTCCTGGCACTAACCCATACCAAAACCGGAGCGATACGGTCCGTTGACCCTTAACAAATAGCCGCATTAAATTTCGAGCGGTACCCCCGGGTTTCCGAACAACGCTTATGCATAGTTCACCGTACCGTTTCCGATCGCTATTTTTTTTCGAAGGAATGCAATGGATTATCCAATAGAATTTAAAAATGGAGGAAGAAGCCTGATCGTTATTCTCTGGTGCAGATGGATGCTATAAGAAATTTATCGAAATTGCGCTTATAAGCATTTTCTTTATGTGGATCATACTAATATATAGCGAAATTCTGACCGATTAGGCTGGACTAAAAGGATCAATTTACAATATTTATTAATATTAATATACGCTATAAACAAACATAACTTGGTCAATTACAATAAATAATTCAGTAGTGAAATTAAAAAATTAAGGATGAAGAATATTGCACTTTAATTACAGCTGTAAACTGAATCATCTCTGCTATCAAATATGTAATCTGTAACTATGTTAATCAGGAAAGCTCCCAAGTTCACATCGCTCTGCTTCGTAATTTCTTACTATTTGAAAATAACTGCTCAAGAATAAAAACTTTTGAGCGGCAAATTTCAAGCAGTAATAAATCACGAAATAAAACGATGAGAACTGGAGTCTCCATCGTGAAAACAAATACTGATAGCAAATTATTATAGAAAACGTCAGATTAGTTTTTGGCATCACGTGATATGTTTAAATACAACGTCACACGACTGTCTAGAGCAAATTACTTTTAAAATTAATTAATTTTTAAATTGATTGTATTATTTATCACTTGTATTTCAGCGAATAGTAATGACTGACTACTAACAATAAGTGGACAAAAATATGTCATGAAACGTGAAATTCTCGTTCTAAACCGTGACAACAGTTATCGCGATGAAACCATCTCTCTGTCTCTTCGCGACTTCTAGCCCTTTCTATTACACGACCTCTTCAAGGCGAGTGAACATCCTGTTCTTTCACAATTCAAGACTCCTCCATCGCATTCCTTTCTTCGAACGAAAATATACCCATCAAATCATGAAAGTAACCATCAAACGGCAAGAGTGTAATTGGAAAGGCGAAGCATCCATCCTCTTTATGAAGTTGGATAAAAATGTGTAAGGGCCTTTTAATTCGACATTAACAAGTTACTTTCATTCGGATGTATCTAAAATGTATTTTTACCATAAACATAAATTAGAATTAATACAAATTAAAGATTAACGGGAAAAAAAGTATCTCACAGAATTTTTTCGAATACTGCTGCTTCTGGAAATGAGTCATAAGCTCAAAGGAAAACGAGTTTAACATTTATTACAAATACACTTTAATTTCTATGTCATACCTTTGACATAGATTTTTATTTCGATTGTATCTATCGAATGTCACTCAATTTCGGCATCTGTCATAGAGAAAAGGAGGTCAATAATTTTCTCATTCCTATAAATGCCACAAAATTATCGCCAGAGAACGTTTTATCTTTCATTGTTTTGGCATGGCAGAATAACGCCCTAGTTTCAAATACAATTATACTTTTAAACTCAGCTAGTATTTGAAGCAATATACTAACCGAACAAATTATTTATCGAATCGCGTGGCAACTATGTAGGAAAGAACATTTATTTTTGTTTACCCTAAGACATCATAGATCTTCTGTGCATACAGTGACGCATGTAAAAATATATTTTTAAAAATCCCTCATCCCAGTTCATTAGTCTAACAAACAAATTGATAGTTAACATAAATTTCTATAAGGAAGTTGTTGCTGCTGCTACCCACAATTCCATTCGCGAATCCACGATGCTCAAGGGAATTTTCATTATCCATTGTTCGATGAGCACATCTCAAATGAAATTTCCAGTACTTGATTCCCGAGAATCGAGAAACGCTCCTCGGCTTATAAAAAAAAACATCGGCAAAACGAACGCGATAACGCCCTTCAATTGTTCCGGACGCGTAGCTGCGTGCCAGGTGGAGTCGCCGCGTGTGCTCCGAACTGAATTTCTCTCTTCTCTTCGCGTGCTCGGCACTGGTAAAAAGGAGAGGAGATATTTTTCCGGCCGAACCCGAGGCGCGAGACGGCAGCGATACGATAATAAAAAAAAGAGAGAAGACCGCCGTAACAGGAGGTCGAGAAGATACAGCAGAAGAGAGCGAGAGAGAATCTGTTTCGCCGCCTCATCGTGAGCATCACTTTCTTCATGCGCTTCAAAACGGTCACGAGTTGATAGGCTCCCAAAAATGGGTCAGCGGGTTACTTTCTTGCAGTCGCGGTTTTGCAGGGCGTTCTGTGTGAGCATCAATCAATCGGTTTGTTAACGGGAAGGGAAGTGAGGGAGAGAACGCGCGAAGCGAAGATGCTACCGCAGTGATCCTAGCGGGGATCGCCCCGAATTAAAAGAGGCTGAAGATTCCGATTGGATCTCGGTGGTTGTGTTGCATGGGTGATTCGGAAGTTTTGAATTCACGTAGTGCATGTCCTGCCGATAAACTATTGCTATGGCTAATAATAAAAAATACGGGCGAATTCATTGACTTTATATAGAATGTATTAGCGATGCTATCGAATCCGAAGGCATTTTTGAATTCGTGGCATCATTCGTTTCCTGCTGGTGTTGACCTTATTTCCTAAAATAAACTAAATAAATTCGGCCGGTACATTACGAAAAAATCTTAAGAGATCGCAAAAAATGTAGATTTGTATATGTTTAACTCACGTGGTCAGATTTCGAGGATAATTGGCCAAATGAAAAAAGTGTTTTAGAAATTCGAAATTTACAAATTTTTACATTATTTTTTTAAAGGGTAAATGGATAAATACATGTTCAGTGATTTGCAATCAAACGCGATTTACAAAAAAAACAATGCTAGGCCTAAAGTAGAACCTTAAAAAAGTTTAAATACGACAGTTTTTCATAACCAACTTCGATTAACGTGAGATTCGATAGATACAACGATAGTTTAATCGTGTACCCATAGTGAAATTATATGCAAATTATTTGGAAATTTTCATTCAAATGCGTTCAAGATTTTGACAAATGAACAGTTAAGTAGAGCTGATAACGATTATAGTATTATATGGTCGTTATAACTTAAAAATTACGATTGTTTTCGATATGCAGTACTTACTGATAGTTATTAAGTATCCCGATATAACAAACTTCGATTTTAACGTCGAATTTATCATATTTATGAAGTTTAAAAAAATATTTTCACACTTCCATCTATATCATGAGCACAAGAGGACTACATATGGCGTGTTAAGTATTTTCATTGGACCAAAATTTTCCCTATTCCAAACATACGCTTGGACATGCATAAAACCAAGCACCGTCGAAAGGGCAGAAACAGTAGGATTCCAGTCATGCATCGGTGCAGCTGGTGATGATTCTTTAAATGCTCGTAAAAAGATAGTAAAATTACCATAAATCCATAATTTCACGATCAATAAGCATTACGATAGTTGAGCAACTCTTCAAGCGATGAACCCGAAGCTTTGAATGGTTTTTCTTTTCATGTGTGTCAGGGTTATCAGCATATAAATCATTAAAGAAAGGACGCGGGGGCAAATTGATCTTACTCGATGGATCGTGACTGCACCAGTGCCGACATCGCAGGCAAACGATTGAAAGGGATCGCGATGGATTCCAAACGAAACCGCATTGCAGAAAACAATTATTCCTCAGTTATCGCGATCGTATGTACGTCCCTTGCCGAAAAAATCAGAATTCGGGAGAAGACGATTGTTTTTCAGGAAAGCTTATCATACGCATCTGGCAGAGTTATTTTAATCTACCACGTCCGATAAAAGTGCCATTTTAACAAGTGTGTAAGTTAATGAGCAGAGATCAGAGAGCGAATTGATTGCAAGAAATTTCGAACTTGGATATGCGAGCCAGAGGTGGATAGATGGTATTTGCCGTGGATAAGAAAATTAAAATGAAACGGTTGAAAGCCTTAAGTGCCAGGGTCACGCGTGATAACACTTTGCGTTCAAAGGAAAGGGTAACTCTATCATTGACCGCAAAACGTAAAATGAGACACCTAAAAGTAATCAGGTTGGCAAAACGTAATGTTTAGGGCGGATTAATGGTAAAATTTTGAAAATAGTTTCTTTTCTTCTTTCTGGCGACGAATATTTTCTTTCAACGAATTCACCTGCAACCAAAATATAAGTATATACTTAATCTTTGGCAGCTCCAATATTATGGGTCTTGGAGATAGCTAAGAACTTACTTTTTCCAAAATTTAATATTTTAAGAGCTTATTCTTGAAACAGCAAATTAGCATAAATCTAACGATAAAAGCCAGCGGTTTTACTTAGCAATGTATTTTTTTAAACAAATATTTACTGTAAATTAGTGGGACTCTAATTGGGATCAGAAATATAATTTCAGAAGAATAACAGAAAAAATTATGAGTGCTATATCTGCGTTTATCTTCCGCATGGAATGGAATTAGTATCTTATTTTTTCTAATCCGCTTTGTGCTGATAAGAATAAGATATCCCGAAACATGAAAGTGTGAAGAAGCGCGGAGAGGCCAACAACTGAGTCAAAGCGTGTATCACGTGATGCACGTGATATATATGACACGATCCAGGAAACGCATATTCAGTCAACGCAGCATATAGCGAGTCTCACTATAAATTGAAAATTTATTGCATAGAGAAACCTGATAGAATCGCTAAGTTTAACGGAATTTAAATTTATAAAAAACTGCACCGTGTAAACTTCTGCCAGCCATCTTGATTTCAACGTGCAACAATTTAATTAAATTATATTCATAATAGCTAATCATATTCTTTCTAATGACCTCTAACTAAGTCGAATTGAAAAGTTTTGTAATTTTTAATCCTTGGACACGTTTCGTAAAGTTAAATTGATAGCCGTGCAATTCTAGATAGCTCTCTAAAATGAAAACATATTCCATTTTGCTTGGCTTTGCACAATGTAATCGTGCAAAGCGAGGGATAGGTGTATTTTGGATACGCTGCCTGAAGAAGGAAGTGAAGCGAATTCCTTCCAATATTTCTTCCTTTATGGAGATTTGATTATGACCAATTTTAAATCATTCAGGATTTATAAAGTTAACCATAAGGAAAAGCGTTCTTATCATAGAAGGCAACGAACCAACATGCTAATAAGCTAATAACATATAACTATAACGACGGGCGGGGTCCGACAATTGCTTACACTCTTGTCACTCGAGAGCTTAGTAACATTAATCACCGAAACTATTATTAGATAGCGTCTTAATCGAGAAAAACTCTAATTTAATTTCCGCTAAGATTTTATCGCTAGCGGAAAGATCGAGGTTTCACCTTGTTTTTCGCCGTCACATGATAAGTACGTGAAATACAAAAGTGAAAAAGAGCACGAAGATCAACTCCGATGCCAACTAATCAGGAGTTCATTAAAGCAATTCTAACAGTGCAGCATTTATCTTAACAGGCGTTAATGGGTAAGCGCTTTTATTACGGCTTTTACAATCAGGGATTTCACAGTTGGATAAGCGTCTCCAATCAAAATCACATTATTACAGAAAGGGTCCAATGCAGAGCGTATGTATTTGTAAAACAAATGCACGAATATATGCAAAACTTCACATTATTATTGAATGGTTTGAATTGGGAATCAATTGAGGACGATAGGTAAAGGTTTCTGGAGAAGGAGAATAAACAAATTGAAAAATTTGTACTTTTTACACACTTAAAAGTGTGTAAAAAGTACAAAGTTTAAAAATTCCACAAAATAACGCCTCAAACTACGGATTTTTTTTTCTGGAGAAGTAGATGTAGAATTTAGGAATAATTGAAGTACCAATGCACATAGGTAGACACGATCGTGACGATAAAATAGGTTCGATAAATTATAGGACAGAGGGTTATCGAGGCTCGATTTTTTCTGAGGGCAATACGAGCCGATAACAGGAGATTCAAACCAGCGAAATAAAATTGTTAGGTAGGCTTCGGTGCATTAAACCACCTGCCACCCACCAATTTACTGAATTCTAGAGTAACAAGCAGACGTAGATATGTGGCACAGTTGGGAAAAACCTGAAACCAGGAGAAAAATACTCGAACTCGGGTCTTCCACTTGCCGGGCGGATAATCTATCAGGGTACTATTGCGGTAGACTAATTCTCTTGTTTCAAAATGCGGGTGTTTTCTACGTTGGGACCGGGCTAGTATCTACCTTTCTCAACAGATGTCCTCAATGAGATTTACCTATAGTAAGATTCCCTTTTTAGAACATTACGGAAATAATGGATCGCAGATCCCTACGAGAAAGGCATCTGAGATAGAAGAATTTATCCGCCGCGAAATTTCTGTGGTAGAATATCCATCGGGAAAGAGGAAGACCCGGGTTCGATTCCCAGTCATGGCAGAATTTTACTCGTTAAAAATTTCTCCCATACTGCAACTAACGCCTGTCGCATATTGATCTACGATCCACTCTTTCTATCATGTGTCACACGTTTTAATAATCGTTTCTCTTAATATCCCTGGGTATTTTTACGTGGTAAATGCGGATACAAAACGCCATCGGTTTTGCATGGGCGCGGTTATGATGCGGGGTTGTTTACGGCCCTTCTCCTTAGGACAAAAACATGGCGAGGTTTCTACCAGGAAGAGAATTTTTTTAAAAAAAAACGTGGAACACTCCGTTGCGCATGCGATGCACAGCATTTCATGTGTCGATCGATTTAATAAGATGTCTCACTCATCGCGCGCTCGGCGCGTGCCAACTTTCGATCCGAGATCGATATTCGCCTCTGACACGGCGGCACCACTTTCCCTTTTCTTCGATGCGTGCGCTACGACGGCGCAGCAATCCATCCGAGTCCCTCTCGACAATAATGGGGCATTTCTCTCCCTTCCCTCTCCCTCTTCTTATCGTTCCGCCGTTTGTTTTTTTTTTTTCAATTCGCACCGGGGACACTTCCGCCTTAGGCACGAGCCAAATTCTCCAAATTTCACCACTCGTTGATCCAAAAGTCGTTATAACTGAATTCATGATTATTATTATTTTGCTGGCCGAATTATAGAACTTGTAAAACTATTAGTGAATTTAGATTGAAAAGAAAGATTTTTAAAAAAACTTCACTCGCAGCATCAATTTAACTCGCGAATTCATTACAGGGAAACGAATAAGTTTATTTTGGTTATCCATTGAAAAGAGCAAATATCCTTATAGGTTTTGCACACACACTTGTTTTCGCACAATAAATACTGTTGGCATGGTAACTTTGAATGCACTGTATGAATCTCGACGTATGATTTTTATTGATATATATATATATATATATATATATATATATATACTACGGAAGAGGAAAGGTAAGTAAGGATATTTAGGGCAACTAGGTGTTGAAGGAAACCCAGTGAACACTTACCGGAAGAAGAGCCGCTGGGGTGTTGGAGAGACACATTTGTAGAGGTTAGAGCTTTCGGGATGATCCTTGTGCTGACGAAAGCTCTAACCTCTACAAATGTGTCTCTCCAACACCCCAGCGGCTCTACTTCCGGTAAGTGTTCACTGGGTTTCCTTCAACACCTAGTTGCCCTATATATATATATATATAGAAAACTACTCGTTTTCTCAAATACCTAATACGCAGTGCCTCCTGAGGTAAATATTTATATTAATTATAGAATGTTGACAACTATAGTTTTTAAACGATCATATATTTTGGTTGAAGGGAAAATAAAAATTAAGCTCGACACCACCAAGGCCAATACTGACTTAATATTTGCACGTGATAAAATCGTACTTTTTCTTGTTGATTAATAAAATGTGACAAACGTTCTAACAAAATGAAATAAGTAAGTTGTAGAAAAGTCAAAACTCTATACCTCGAACCTTGGGAGAATGCGAGAAAAGTTCGAGTCCTAGAACCACTGATTTTGGAAACAGTAAACAGATACGAAAATAGAAAATAATTTCTTCGAGATAATCAGTGTTTCAAGTAACAAAGGTTTTACTGTAATTTCAACCTTACTGGGTAAAAATAATATATATAAATTTACGGACCATATTTAGAGGTAAATACGGCTACATAATTTCCTTATTTTACATATTTGAAAAATGCAGCCAATTCCTTATTGTTTGAATTTCAATAACTTGAGTTATCAATAACTTGAGTTAAATTCCACTTAAAAATTCGCAGTTGCGTTATAGTGTTACCAACTACTTTAGTCAAGCGATCTTTACACACGACACCACAAATTCATACGCCGGAGAAATAAATTATCTATCTTATCGGTCAGGCAGTTTTGAACTTCTTTACGAGACAGTCATTATCGAATGATGGCTAATACGCTAGGAAAACTTTTGCTCAAAAAAGTGACAAGTAGAGCAAAAGATACGCTTAGATTTCTTCATGTACACGGCATAGAAAACCCCAAGCAGCTATTTGAAAAACGTGAACAAATGGATGGAGTTAAGGCCTATCATTGCTAAAATTATTGAAACATCAAGACGAAATATTTATATAATTTTACCAAATCCTATTTTCCTTGTACTTGTTCTCAAGAAAATATTCCAAAATAGTACATCGCGAAAGATTTTAAAATACAAGCAATAATTTTTCACGTGTTTTTGTGTGTATTTCTCAACTCGGATTGCTTCATTGAATATGGCGTTAATAAGACAGTATTAATGACCCTACAGTTTTCTCTTAGAATCTATTTTAACCATTCTTTCAGTTTTATATATACCGATACCTAAAGAGGCTTATGAGCAATCACCGCGTAATATAACGGCCCGAATTCGATTCCAGGACCGTTTATTTCCTCCATTTAGCATATTTTTTATTTTCATCTTGAAATTGCAGAATATGCTCGTACAGCTTTGGGAGTAAACCTAACGCCCAAAAAAACATCATTTTCTTTTTGTTGTTCATTTTATAGCACGGGTTTCTTTTGAACGGGAAAATATTTACGTTTTTGATGAGAAAATCTTTCCTCGTCATGGAAAACCCAATTGTTCCTGATTAAGCGAAACGATGCATACATTGAATTTCATAAGGAAAACGTGAAATGTTTCGTGAATTTAACCCGTGATCACAGATAGTGAGGTTTAACTGAACAAAGTATGAATATATTACCAAAGTTCAATGTAAATATTGTAGGAGATGTAACCTAAGTTAATATTAATAAAGTTAAACTAATGCATATAAAGGCGTCATCTATGTATATAAGTTATTCATAAAAATTCATTTTTATATTTTTCCTTGATATGTTTAATGGGATGCACAAATTTTCCCCAAAAACACAAAAAGGCAATAACTGTCTTTATTTTCTGTCCCATATGGTCATCATATATTAAACAACCAATCGCATTCTACCGATACATAATCTAAGAATCTTTCCACCCTTTGTTTTCCGCTCGATAATTTTAGTGTCATGCCGAAA
This sequence comes from Uropetala carovei, assembly GCA_036926305.1. Taxonomy (NCBI): domain Eukaryota; kingdom Metazoa; phylum Arthropoda; class Insecta; order Odonata; family Petaluridae; genus Uropetala; species Uropetala carovei. The sequence goes on along the minus strand of JAXCHB010000065.1, from coordinate 13,771,417 downwards.
CAATTGGAATTATCTAAGGAGGTAATTGTCGCATATCATCTGTCTGCTCTAAATGGGAAATCGGTGATTTGTTCTCAATAATTCAACTGGGAATAATAAGGTCGAGGATAAGATATTTCCCGCGTGAATGACGTTGACTATTTTCCTGCTTACGATAAAGGCATTGTCGCGAAAACAACTCTTAATTATCCGATCGAATCCAACACATCAACTCTCTTTTATCTCAATCTTTGACGCTGCCTTTTGTATCGGTAAGATTTATCCTCGAAAGTCTGATTGCAATTCACATGACAGTGACGGAAAAATCGCCATAAAATTTCAGTCGGGAGAGTGAAAGATGAAAATTGATCGATTCCGACGTTGCAGGAACATCTGGCGCGTTTTTGAAGAGGTTATCATTAAATAAAATTTTGGAGTAAAATTATCTTGTTTATATATTTTTTTGTAATTACAACTAATCCCTCAAATTCGCTCGACTGAAAGAGTGGCGGAAGGGTAAACATAAATGTGGTTTCCACTTGGATACAATGAGAGATTCCCCACTTCAGTCACCACGACAACACCGCCGATAAATCGGTGCGCATCCAAAGGGAAATTATAAACTATTCGAGTAAGAGGGGATGCAAGACTGAAACGGATAGCAAGTTTCCGTAGCTTTGAATCACAGCCACTGTGGAAGATGTTTTATGTCTAGATAAGTGAATCATCAATAAATTCATACACCTGTGCGTTTCAGTTAAAATACCTCAGTCAGATTTACCTCGTGAGGAGATACAGCGAATATGTAACTTGGTCTTTGGACCCCCAGCCCCCAAAATGTATGCGGTAGTCGAGGTGATTTAGCGTTAAGAAACACAAGAAAGTAAATTTTATATTTTTTAAATTTCGGAAATTTATTTTTGTACGCTAAAGCTGTTTTTCTGTTTTTGTAAGTTTGGATTATTATATCTCCCGTGTGGCCTTTTTTGCAAGAAGTTTGGAGACCCATGATATACACATGTAAATGAATAACCAATCTGTGGGTTATGTGTCGCACTATCCTCACGCAAAAAATACAAGGGAACTCTTTCTCTCGTTTGTGAGTGCTCCAACCCAGGGTTTCTCAAAATTAGGGTCACACCCCAACGGTGGGCTGCAAAACGTACAATAAGGGCCTCAATAAAAGGTCGATACAAGGCATTTTGAAGCTAAATTTAATCTAAATTGCTGCCAATTTAATCGAAATCGACTAATGGGATTTAAAGTTTGTTAAATTGTACCTATTTCATTTCAAAGGTATCCTTAGAAATTCCTACTTAAAATATTTTATAATGTAGAATTTTGGTGGGCCGAAAAACGTATATTTTTTATTATTATAAGGCCGCGGAGAAAAAAGTTTGAAAATCCCTTAGAATCTAACAGACTGAACTATTTGCAACATGTCATCTTTAGTTGAGTCATCTAGTCGCAGAATGCCATTTACACTTCTTTTTCCGAGTGAACATTGGCAGTCCTTGTTTTATTTTATGGCTAAAATATAAAATGGTGAAATAGATATTTCCATAAAATATAGATAAGCAACAGAACTTAATTTATACACATTTTATGAAAAGAGGAGCGTTTCATAAAAAAGTGAAACAAAATGTTTAATGAGACCTATACGTCAAAACGATATTAAAATTTTTTCTCAGTTGAGTATTTTATTTTCGTCTTAAACTGTGATATAATATAAATACCAAAACAATCGAAAGCTCAATCAAATGCCCCTTTTAGAACATCTTATTATGAATCTGGTTTTGAATTTTTTAGTATGCCTTTACCGAAATCAGCACTTTAGATTTGTCTCGAGACTCAAATTTTTCATCGTCAGCTCTTTTGAGGTGCCTATTTTAACGAACGCCAAGTTCGGTGGTGAAAAACACATCTAACACTTTCTTATTTCTCAGATCGCATGGAATCCCTCGGTGTCGAACCGATGGTCAAAGTGCTCAGGCGCCTGACCCTTCCAGCCGGTCCTCCTGGAGACCCTGGACACTCCGTCGCAGCGGACTTTGATCCTATGGCCATAGTTGCCAAGTCTCAGAGAATCCTCGGACTGAGCGTATTCGTCGGCTTTTATGTTTCGGAAGACCTTAGGAACACGTCGAGGAATGTCATGGTGGTAAGTATGTGGAATGTATATAGTATGTGTATGCTGGAGGCAAGGGCTGATTTACCGAAGGGCATTCAGGGCGGCCGCCTATGGTTCTCACATTTTCGCATTTTAGGCGGGCCATAAAAAGATATGGAAAGCTTTTCTACCTATAAAGTTATTAATATAAACTAGCTATACCCGCGCAATGATTGCGCGGATATTTTTTAATTAATTTATAAAAATTAAGATTTCAATTATATTGGAATTATAAGCGTACCAAAATAGTACAACTTAAAAAGGCACTTTGAAAAAAGCACCCAGAATTCAATGAAAAGTTTTCTGGGAAACTTAGAAAACAAAAGGTTTTTTCTCTGATTCAGTCACTGAGAGCACAACAAAATGTTTTTAAAAAGTGTTCGGATACTTCGGAGCAGATTGTCACAGTTAGTTTTGATATATCCCATTTGACTGCTAAATATTCGAGACCCTTTACTGATGGTGATTTTGTGAAAAAATGTTTAAGTATTGTGTAACAAAAGTTATGTTGTACGAATTGCGTTAAGAAGTTTGAAGCCATCAGCTTAAATCGGATGACCGTGCAACGGCGACTGAAAGATATTTCTTCTGATGTTGAAACCAAATTTTCGGAACTATTCAATACGTGCATTTACTTTTCACTGGCAGTAGATGAATTGACAGATGTCACATCAACCTCGCAAATGTGTAGGAATGGTGTTGGAATATATATATTTCCACAAAAGTTATATATTCTACGTAACGTGACTGCGACTGGTTTTATTTTCTTTTTGGACGAACCGACCCGCAGCTGGATCAAGTCTCTCCTGGATTCAACGAGCGCTACCTCCTAGACCCCGTGAGATTCGCCACAGAAGTCCGCGAGTACAGGATATACGTGGAGGATATGATTAGGGTGCAGTTGGTCCGTTTACCGCCATCTTCCGGTTTGACAACGGCACCGTCCATCAACTCTCCCGAGGTTAAGAAGGCCGCCTCGGAGTTTGCGGACGAGATGCTCGCATTCAGCACTCAACTAGCCAAGGTATTTGTCCTCTTAGTACGAGCATTTTCAAAAACTTATCGCCAACTGCTTCTCAATTATTACTGTTATATCTGCTTATATTAATTTTTATAACTGCCTCATTTTTTCAAACTCTCCATCATTATCGTGGTACGCTTTTTTGTTATTTTATTTTCGAAGTCAAATCTTAAAAATAAATACTGAGAAACCATGGAAAATCACTACAAAAATCTTAAACTATTAAATTATTCACGTAATATAGTTGTTTGTAAAGTGTTATATCAACGCGGTAGGAATAAAATAATCTGAAAACAGAAAATATGCTTTGGAGTTATATGAATGTTTATTTTTTCTGATCAAAACGAGCATATAATAAGTGTATAGAAAAACCTCGCTAGTGTAGACCATTTGAGAGGAGTAAGAGTCCGGATTGGCCGAAAGTTCGGACTATCCGAAATAGACAAAATGATTACATTAGACATGTAAATGAAGCATAATAAACCCATAAAGTCCAAAACAGTACATCTTTTACATTAACTTTGAAAATGATTAACGATAAATTTACTCGATGGGGTTTTGAGGAATAAACGTTGTACAAAAGTTACTACACAGTTAACTTCTCTTATAGGCACTGCACTATGCGCTACACTTTTTCTTTTTATTAACAAAACACTTTAAAAATATTTTTTCACAATTCCAAATTTTTCACGCAAAACAGAGTCACTCTCGAATATTGGCAAACGTAACTCAGGCCCGGCCTACTCCGGATCGCGAGGTTTTACTGCGTATCTGGCCTACTCTGTTTCTTTTCGTCGCCTTAATAATAACCGAAATATTAACCGTAGAGACCGTATTTTAAACCTACAGAGTTGACCTATTTTTCCAGATCATTACCACGTCAGAACAGCGGAGAGACGTCAACTCACTCTTCCACGAACTAAGAGCTACTGAGCTGCAGAACTTGACCGATGCCCAAATTGAAGAATCGGCAACCGGAGAAGGGATTAGGGTAAGTTTAAATAAAACGCAACGTAACATAAATTATATTACCATCTCCGAATACGACCGATCAATATCTCCAAGTAAAATCATTTTTGTTATTGCGCTATTAAGAGCTCAAGGTCGCACGTAACTCATTTGCTGTCTCCTATAGTAAAACTAATCTATCGCGATGTTTGCACAAGTAAGCCAAGGAAAATGCTACTAGATTTGTAAATGATATAATATTAAAGACGTGGAATCTGGCTTGTAATCTAGCTCCCCGTCTATCTCACGCAATATTTTAGGATGCAGGTGTGCTGCGGACCAAAACAATGGAAGACTTACTGATCTTAATCTACTCCCATATCATTGTCTCTCCTTAGATCGATTGGATACAGTATCTAACTCGTGTCATGGAGAATACGGATGTCAAACTTGATTTCAACACCGACTTCTTGGTGGTGCTGGACGCCACTTATCTTCAAAAACTGGCGAATCTGCTTTCGCGAACAAAGAGGAACACAATAAGTAAGTTTTTTCTTGGCACTATGTCTGCGATAATTCTCTACGATTAATCTCAAGGAGAGTTTTTGCTACCATAATCAACAACCTACAAATCCACTTTGTTATGTTTGTTATGAAAAAATTCTTATTTTCGTTAAAGCATTTTCTCGCAATTTTTTCCTATTTTTTAAACTGTTAATTATTAAATGAAGCAGGGATATAACATCTTTAAATAAACCTTCTCTTGAGGGAATCTTTTGAGTAAACCAACCCCGAAGAAGGCTTTGTTGACGAGCATACTGTACGATTTGATACGTCAGTTTAAATTGCACGTTCAAATTAAAATTTCATTTGAGTATAAATATACGTTATTGTATTAAATAATTTGCTATTAATGACCCAATAAAATATGATTTACTCTTATTATTCTGTAAGTGCTTATGGTTCAATTTAGCCGAGAAGTATTAGCCTTGCGTGATAGCATTAATGTTATACTCCTTCCTCTCCTATTTCAAATGTTCCTGTTGTTCATTTTTTAATTTTAATTTTATTAATCGTATGTTATTTCAAACAATCCTGTTTTTCCATCCAGTCCGTTACCTGTGGTGGAGTATATTCTCCACTCTGGCTCCATTGACTGTGCAAGACTTCAGAGACCTTGGTTTCCGTTTCAGCCAAAGGGTTTTAGGTCTAAGTCAAAGGGCGCCAAGGTAGGATCCAACATGCAATTCATCCACCGATCAAGAGTCATTTAATTTGATAAACTCAATCGTTATTCAATAACATTTTCCCACCTTTTGGAAGTATTCCCTATCCGAAAATAAATTTGTAAATAACTCCTTCCCATTCGTTTAATAACTCTCCCTATTATGAAAGTCAGTCATAATTCCAATTCTTTTAAATAACTGTGAACATCCTCCAAATATGCCAAATATCTATCCATGTATTCGTGGTATTTGCTAACTATTTTCAAATTATCTTCCACGAATTGGTGTGTATGGGTTCGCTTATCCTACAGTATTTAAGTTATCCCAGAAACTGGTCTTCTCTAGTATGAATTGGTGCATTACATTTAGCTAAAATAATTCTGTTAATTAGCGAATATATTTCAAAACGTAATATTTCAGGTGGAAAGGATGCACGGGAAATGTGAACTCGAACTTTGGAATGGCAGTGAGTTTCCTCTACGTCCAAGAGTACTTCAACCAGAAAAAGAGAGAGAAGGTACCAAAGAATTATAAAAATTATTTCACTTATATTTAAAAATTTTAATGACTATCTCAGTGGTGCCCAACCTTATCTACATGACTGGCGATGTCGGTAGTTGTAAATCCTTAGGATGTTGCCAATTATTCGGCGGGCCGGAATAGAGTTTTAATCGGAAGTTACTATATATTCTGACGTGTCGTTTTTAGTGAAAATTATAACTAAATGAGGTTTTTATGGAAAATATACCAATCTAAAAAGTTTTATTATAAAAATTTTCATAAAATTATGAATTTATGTGTTAAAATTCTCGGACTGCTTTTTCATCATGGCATTACGGGCCCGCGGGCTGTAGGTCGGGCACAACTGAACTAGCTCATAAACAGCATTTATCATCTTTTAAAAATGAGAATATCAACAATAAAAAATGTAAACACGTATGAACAGTTCCGCAGTAAGAATCAAAGCTGCGACCCTATCATGGAGTGGGAAGACACCCGTCCATCAAGTGCGACAAATTGAGCCACTAACGTATTTTCCAGTGTAATTTCCCAATTCCCACATTTTTTTTCATCTTTAAGCTTATCTTATTCATTAAAAGCAAGATATCTTTTAGTAGTTTTTACCTAGAATTCTTTGACTGACTATCTCGAAATGTATTACCGTTAAGACATCTGATAAAACAAATTCACGAGCATTGATTATGAAATTAGGGTTATGTTTTGAAATCTCATGCATAGAATTTGTATACGATGGATCTTTTTTAAGTTTCCCGAATGCCTTCCAGGCCCTGGAAATGGTCAATGATGTAAGACACGCATTCGAAGAGATAGTCAAGGAACTCCAATGGATGGACGATGGAACCAAAGCGAGGACGCTGGAGAAATTGGAAGCCATGAGGCCATTCATCGGATTTCCTGGATGGCTACTAACTCCTGGAGAACTGGAAGCTTACTACGAAGGGGTGAGGCTCTCTTTAATAATCAAAATATTTGTCGGTAATCAAAAATTTCATTCGAGTTTTAAAGAAGATCAACATTGCCTTGATCGGCGTGAATGTACGCTTATGCGATATACGCGTGTGTTTATGAGATTTTCCTTAATTACTTAATAACACACATCGATAAAACTAACTAAAAATGGACGGGTATTGCTGAATTTAATTGCGCAATATGCTTTTCCCAAATCTTAAATTCAGTGATATCTCTAAGATATGCTTTAAATTACCGAAGAGTAATAATGGTAAATCTTTTTTCATAGAGTATTAAAGGCTCGAATTGGTTAAGCGTGAAATTGAGTAAAATGTTACAATTAAACGTTAAAGCTTTTTTTTACAATTGAAATCAATCAAAAGATAATCCTGATATTTGCTATAAAAATTTGTAAAACCTCATAACGATAACATTTCTATTACGCATAGTAAAATTAGTTTATAATTTATTTTAAAAGAATTAATTTTCTTATTATTTTGCAAAGGCGGAGGTCATAGAAGGCGAACTCTTCGAGACGTACATCCGCCTCTCGGAAGCTTCCCTGAAGAGGGCGCTGGAAGACATTCGGAGAGCTTCCGACAAGGATCGATGGATAACGGCGGCCACCACTGTCAACGCCTTCTATTCACCCATTCTCAATTCAGTTAGTGAGTGACACGATGCGAATTACGTTTCCTTGGTAGCATTAAAATTTACTCGTGGACTCTCCAACTTTTATCTCGCCGCGGATGTAAATTATTGAAAATTGCGAGAATTATCTTTTCGATCGATGCATTTTTTCTTACTAGTAAAAGGCGATTTATTGATTCGAAAATTCACGAGAGAATAAGCGCAATAAAAGCCTAACGCAAAGGAAAACTGGTTACCTTTTCAAAGGATTTCAAAGCAAAGGATGGAATTCATTTTTTTTCAGTGCTTCATTAATAGTTTAGTTTGGATTTTTTGTACATAAAATCTTCAGGCAACAGGTATTTGAAAGAATTTTTCTTTATATCTGCCAGGTTGAGAAAATGATAAATTATTTCATTATACGCGAATTTGTTTCAATGGGTTCCTTCAGTGAATAATAAAATGCATATTCTCTTGATATAGACGAAAGCATTTACTAAAACTTGTGAACTCCAATACATACTTGGGTGTTCATGATATGGGCTTCAATAAAAACCTATCAACTTTTTCCTAATTAGTGGGCCGCATTATAAGTTGAGTTCACATCGGAAGTTAACTGGGGATTGTGTGGAATCCAATAATTGACAGTAGACGCTAAATAATTATTTTTAGAATTTATCACTTGCCTAGAAATTTTTGTCATAATTTTTAGTCGTAAGCTAGAAATTATATTAAATTTTAAAATACGTAGCTTCCATAATGGCTTCTCGGACCTCAAAAATGATTTTGCGAGCTGTGGATTGAAACGATTGAATTACAACTGCATAATATAATCCTAACTCCACTCAAATGACTAATGGATATTGTGATCGAAATTGTGTAAACATCATTCAATCGTTAAAACGTTAAAAATTTACAAGTCGATAGATTTGAAAATAATTCATAATAAGAACGTCTTCCTTTATCGGCAATTGTATTGAAATGTCTAATGGTAGCACCTCTATGAAATAATTATACAAATAAGGTTCCATGGGTTATATGACCTATGTATTTTAACTGATATTTTTATCGTTTTCTCCCGCAGCCTTTCCTGCTGGAATACTGCAGCCGCCATTCTACGGCCTTGGTCTTGAGTGAGTTGATAATTCTAGATAAGAGAAAATTGCAACAATGTACGCATATACGAGGACTCCGTGTGGCTTCAGCACAGGCGTAAATCAATTACAGGAAATATAACTATTGCGCACACCGGTGGACCTAGACAAGGGGTTTCTAACATATTTTTTAAAGGTTTTATTAATAAACAATCCCGTGCCTCCGAGCATTATTTAAAGCCTTAATAAATCGAACAGTACTAGTATAAAAAACGTGACTCATCTATATCAATATACATAATTAAAAATAATTTGATACACTTCTCTTATCGGTATATTTTCCAATACAAAGGCCCATTCTTGCTCGAAAGAAGATCTCTCAAGGTTTTAGTTTATTTCCTGTCAAGGAGGCATATTTAAAGAGATGCGTGACAGCATGGAAATTATTTACTATTGTGAAATCCTTTGTCGGTAAAAACGTTCCTATGATTTTTATGATGTCATTCCTTATTGAGACGTCACAATCTTTGATTCCTAAGTCATTCATGCAGAATGAAATGAGCACGAAGCTTATTACCTTTAATATTTTAGCGCACTCCTCACGTACATCCAATGGTGCGCGTATCCCCAAATGATAATCCCAGCTATACATAAGGTTTAAGGATAGGCAAAAATGTTCATCGATATTACTGTAAATTGTGGTAATATAACTATTTCAAATCTTATTTCTTTGTGATCCAGGTCTTTGAACTACGGAGCGATCGGCGCGATCATGGGACACGAATTGACTCACGGGTTCGATGATCAAGGTGAGCGCATTTAGTTTCTCTGTTTCTTTTTTTTTCGTTCGTGTAGATACTTGAGAGATTAAAAAGAAAGGCGATTTTCATCTAACAAAAGCATCTCCTTCGGATAAGCGCTGGGCACCAATTTTTTGACTTCCAAGAAATGCTAACTACTTTACCTGTGTCGGACGTAGCTTTGGTTTATCTGCAAAACAACTATCTGCTCTAAGTAAAAATCGGTATCTTTCTACGCCCAAAGATATTCGATTTGTTCATTTTGGATAATTTTCATTTGACGGTCTTGCTCTCGATGCGATAGCGTCCGTAATAAAAGTGATGCAAGGACGTTCAATTAGATTTCATGGAGCAAAAAATTAATCTCAAAAAGTGATCGTTAACGTCGCGGCAAGGTGGACGAGATCAGATTTCCTACGTCAATTTTAAAAAATCTTTAGAATAAGAGGCATTCGATGAATGTATGTCTTTGACTGTTGTAGGCAATTATTTTTCGCATCATTGCGTTGGTTCACTTGTGTCATTTTTTGTCGCATCGTGTCTCTTGACGTCAATTAAAGCTATTTTTGGACGCATTTCAAATGTACAATATGGTAAAAGAAGCGTCTGCTAAACGAGTTTTAAAATTTATCGTAGCTTTTTAAATCATTGAAGCGATTGTAACCACCGAAAAACTGCTGTATTTATAATTATGAATGAAATAATTACACGTTACAGACATAATCATTTGGTTTTCAAGAATAAAATAAATGTAATATGAAACCGCTGTGTTGAAAAACTTATATTTTGCATAATCTTGTAAACGAATATTATATTTCAAAATATATGCATTACTTGGACGGAAAAGTTCGCGACCACTGCTTTTTCAATGTTTTTCACAGATTATAACATGCAGTAGCCATCATCTTCCATTCTACTGAACACGTTGTCTTCATTTTTTCAGTACATTTAAAGTTGGAAATATACACTGTCGATTTTGAAGTATGTTTCGGTCTAATGTCTGTCGCTGAAACGGATTCGAGTTAAATTATTTGAATCGACCCTTTTAACCTTAGATTTCATTGCTTCTAAGGTCGTCGCTACGATAAGGACGGAAACCTGAGGATGTGGTGGAGTAAGGAGACCCTACAGGAGTACGAGAGCAGGGTCAAGTGCATCGTTGACCAGTACGACGCTTATCCGGTCACGCAACTAGGAGGGAACTTCACGGTAAAAAACACCCCATAATTGCCTCGTAGCCGAAACGCATGGAGAATGACGGAGAGCGATTTGTGGTTCTATATAAACTATACAGAGCTTATATTTCACGTTATATATGCGTACCAAACCTCAAATATTAAGGTTTAGGCTTATTTTTGAGGAAAGAAATCGTAATAAATGTAAATTGAACTAGGAGACGTTTTGAAAGCTGGAGGAAACAAATTGGAAGTTAATGGCTTAACGCTGATATCGTTAACTTCATGCTTCAAGACTATCAGCTCACCTGAAATTAAGTTATTCTAAGAATTCATCCTTTCGTTAATATATTCATTAAATATCATTATACATATTTAAAGAACACTTCCATCAATTATCTAGGATATTAATAAATTACAAGGTATTTATTTTAAAATCACGAAAACTAATAGAAATACAATGGCTATTATTATAAAAACCCAAGTTATATGTGAAACTAGCTGTAGAAACTTTTAATAAAAGGAATAGTAAAATACAAACGCTAATAATATATACGTAAATAACGGAATTATATTTAATAGGTAATTACAAATTGAAACCCTAAAAAAAAAAAATTGTTTTTGTTTGTGGCCCTTTGCGCGCGCCTTTTACGCCTTCTGAGTTCTTTCCAAGAGTCTTAGAGGCCAAAAACTCTCCATGCGCCCTATACACGGGTGAATCGTATAACAAAGGCATTTACGGTGCTTATTTGTCTTCTTTTTAGTTCTTCCGCCAACAAAGCTTCGTTTTCTACACCTTTTCTCTTTTTCGGTCGGTATATTAATTTCCAAGTAAATGTTTCAGTCAACCTTTGTTTAGCATTATTGTCATGGACCCTCACCATCACGTCGAAGCTTATTTAGCTAACTTATTCCTGATATACTCCACTATATAAAATGCCAATCAGTTTTGCAACCGCATTATAAATAGCTAACTTAAATATCTCTTTCCACTAAGGTCAACGGAGTGAACACGCAGGGTGAGAACATTGCCGACAACGGAGGTTTAAGGGAGGCGCTGAGGGCTTACACCAAGTTCAGGGCGCGACAACCTCAGGAACCGCTGCTCCCCGGATTGTCGGAATACACTCACGATCAGCTTTTTTTCCTTGGATTCGCTCATGTGAGTAGCCTTGATCTGTATTCAATCGCATGGATGTGTATTTTTTGCTATTTCGTCATCTAGAACTAGATAAGGGACTAGATTACGTATCGCCTGATGCCAAGGTCACCAGTTAAAAAAACTTGCTGCGCCGGTCCTGCCAGAATCGCCTAATTTGATATGAGCTGCATCACTAAAGCACAGTAAAGTGAATGAACATACAAATAATAATATCCCGCAAAGCATATATACAGACATCGCAAGGAAATCCTTGGGGTGCATGAATCTCTGTGTTAGTACATATATGGTGAACTTGGGCATTGCACTGTTTTCATATTCGCCATTCTCAATGTGTAACCTTCAAATTTGTTAGATTAACGTTGAAAGACCTAAGTTGTCTACTATATGTAACAGTAAGTGAACACTATAAACTAAAATAATTAAATTAAATTAAATCAATGTTTAAAATTAAGAGGACCGAAATCGATATGTCAAAGTACCTATAAGCGCTAAAGGCAAACTACCAAATACTAGATTCTAATATTAATGAATCAGTAGTAAAATACATAAAGAAAGTCAAGCATTGCACATCATCAATTCAATATACGTACGTAGTATCGAATGATTCTTTAAGATGAAAAATGTAATTAAGTACATCACGTTCATCTTCCAATTTATATTTAACCCCTTTTTAATTTCCAATTTATAGTTTAAGTTAAATTTATTTTTGTTTTATATTCCCTATAAGGTGGTCATATCATACTAACAAGCATTGTTAGTACGATAAGCATTGTTCAAGTAAATAACTTTTATATTATGATGACATAAAAATGCACTTGGCGATTTCTCCGTGGTTAAATTTCGTATCCTCATCCTTATGCATCACGCACTACATTTTTTTTATGCGTGCGGAATGTCTACACCAGGAATTAATAAATCTCACTTTATCGGTTTTATGTTTATTGGGGGAACAGTTGGCCAGTGCATTCATTGTGAGCCTGCTTCGATATACTACTGCGAAAGGCTAAACATTCTTCCTATTACTCCACTGTGCCTAATATGAAAATTTCGTCCTTTATCATTCTTCATACATTTCACTGTTTACGCTCTCAGCGCTGACTTTTTCCTAATGAGGTTTGCGAACCGTTCCTATGTTGCGAGCCGAGCTTTAAAAATGGTGGTCATCAGCTGTGTTTACCAACCGTTGAGTAGCGACCCACTGGTGGATCGCAAAAAGATTTGAGGTGCGCCGCGAATATTTCGAAAAAAAATTAAAATCAGATAGCAATATTTAAAAACTGTAGAAAATGTATACAAAAACTTAATATTTTGTAAAAAGCAAACGTATTAAATAAATAACGAAACTTTCAATAATTTTATTTATGCTTTTTAAAATAAACCGCAAATTTTAGTCAATAACATAACGTTTTCTCCTGCACCTATTGATATATAAGTGGACCGCGGATTTCTTGTAGCTTAGGTGGACTGCATTAACATGAATTTTGAGAAACGCTGTTCTATAGCACTCGTAATACAGGATTTACTCAGCTGTTTTATGGCTAACGCAGTTAAATACGTAACGTCAATTGTTAAAAATAAAAGGTCGCGATAGCGCCATATGACTAACTGATTCTTAAAAATCGTTAACCATTACATAATTTCTTTTCTCTCCAGATGTGGTGCGGTCATGCTACAAACGGAGCTCTTCGATCGCGGGTGGTGAACGGCGTGCACTCTCCGAACCGATTTCGCGTCATCGGTACGCTTTCCAACATGAAGGAGTTTTCCGAGGCGTGGGGCTGCCCCGCTGGGAGTCCTATGAACCCCCAAAACAAGTGCATTTTGTGGTGATGCTCGCCTTTCCATTCGCTGCGATCGAAATTTCACGTTAAAGAAAGAAACTCGAGAGAAGGAGAGAGTATTTATTTTGTATCTTTTTTCGTGTGATAAATCTACTTGTTCTTTGGATTCGGAAAGAGACCGTCGATCGAACAAACGTCAATTTTAAGAAAATCGCGGATGACACTAACAATAAGAAATTCTTTCAGATACGACCAATTTGTTTCTTCTAGAGGAAAGCTGAGTTTAGACGTTTTTTTTACGCGTTTGAAGCAGATTTTAAAACTACGGATGTATATGAAGAAGTCAGGACGGATTATGTTTAAATCGTCCAAACAAAATTCTAAAATATGCTATTTGAGTGTAAAAATGGTGCCTAATGGATTCATGGACAACGAGAAGATATTTTCACGTTACTTTTCTTCTGTTAATTTCAAGGATCTATATCAATGGTTTCCAATCTCGAGCCAAGAGAATCCTATATAGGGTCGCGAAGGGTCATCAGATGAGAAAAAAATATGTTGCAAAATGCATCATATTTTTTAAATGAAGAAAGTTCCGTTTGTTGAGGCAATATAAGCGTTTTTGATGCAATTTTTCTCGATGTAAATATGTATTTAAGTTTATACATGCGTATTTCACCTGAGGTTTGTGAAGATTTGCTGGTGGCAATTTAGGATCGTAATAAATACGGTTAATTATTTTACTTGACCGTTTGGAGTTTTCTGTAGTATCCGAGGAAAACAATTTGTTGTTGAAATTTCCGCTATATTTTTGATAAGACACAGGACATATTTGTTCTGAAGATTTTAGTCGGTATAAGCAGTTGATGAAGCCGATTCCCCCAAATATGTTAAATTATGCTTCTCAAATCATCCCTGCCGATTTTTCGTGGACCAAATTACGATAAAGCGGTTTTGGTATTCTAAAACACTCAGTAAAGATGTGTATATATGTGTGTGTATATATAATATATATATATATATTCCGACGATAACTTTCTCTTCCCATTCAACGAGAAAGGTATTTGATACTTGTAAATCTCATCAAGCCAACATTAAAACTCCTTGGGAAAAACTATACAAAATAGTGTAGTCAAAAAATATACGTAGAACATTTCCACTTCTCCTGCAATATTAATTGTAAAACCTTTTTGTAAATAGACTTTGTGTTAATTGTTTGTTTTTGTAACTCATTTGTTTGAACGAATTAAGTGCTCGGCACCATGTTTAATTGCTCTCTTGACATTTCTCTCATGACATTTTCTCTCTTATTTTGTCCTAAAAAATTTCGTCGTGTTTTGATAACAGTGATATTTATTCCGCTTCCAGAAATGTCTGTTTCCTTGTTATTTATGTTATTTTATCCTTCGTGTGTCACTTCTTTTGAAAATTTTTTCTAGGAATTGTAAATAGATTACCGTTTGAATCGAATGGTTGTATGTTATGAAAAATATGATAAATTAAATAAAAATATTGCTTTGATATAAGAGTAAATTATTTCTCTATTACTCGACACGCATTTTATGCCGGATGGATCTTAGCGCATAAGGGTCGCCTAAAATAAATACATACAAAAAACATATTCGCCTCTATGGTGTGTATCAGTGACCTTAATGGCGAAGTCATCCATGGGCTGTTGTCATGGGGAGGCTGTGACATTTAAAGTACTCTTCTTTTTGTGTACATATAATACTAGTTTTGAAATAAACATATTCGGGAAAATGGATGGCAGTATTTTAGGCATCGTAGTCGGGATAAATACTGAACTTGATTTTCAAAGTGTAAAAAATAACACCGCAAAGTTACAGCTTACTCGGCGAAATCTGTTTTCAACATTTATAACTAATATATTATTTATTTTCTCTGCTGAAATCGAAATAAACGGGCAATGAATCTTGCAAGATAAACGACAGCATTTTAGCTCACAGGATTCTTTCATTTTCTAGGCTCATTCATAATGTTTTAAAGCAACATATATAAAATATAATCGATCTATTGATGATACTTACTGCTTTAAGTCTTCAACAAAGTCAGCCGCGAAACTGAGATAATAATGATTAATAAATGCAAATGGAATTAAAGCTCAACTTTAGAGTTCAATAAACTATAATGGGAAATTATACTCAATCTCATTCGAATTCGCTCATATTTTGAATTTATACTCGAGTTTCGGTAAATGTTTTAACATTTCAATAATAAGATTCCATGGTTACCGGTATTGCTGTCCTCGGTAATTTCCGTGTATATGCACTTAAATAAAGGCTTAAAATCGAAAATAAAATTAAAACTTGCTCGAAATGACCGAAGATATGAATTTAATGCAAATATATCGAACGCAACATTCATGTCATTTATATTTTTTTATCTATATTACTAAAATCCTACTTCTCTCTCTTTTACGCTCAATACCTCCATCATTTTTAATATCCGGGAATTTCAGCCCTCTTAAGTTTATTTTTTATGGAGTTATTCAACAAATTTTCTTAATTTGTTATTAAAAACCAAACATACATCCCTTATAAAATATATTCATTAAACTCATATTCCCGTTAAACTAATCTAAATCCAATAGGTACATGGTAGGAACGAAGAGACAGCGAGCAAAGGGGGGGAGGGGGGGGGGAGGGGGGGTTGGCGAGCGTCAGCAAGAAGCAGGGGGCTTGCCCCAAGTGTGTGTGTGTGTGTGTGTATATATTTCATCGTGAGATATTTGAAAAATAACGCGAATATTAGGCACGCACTCTTAAATTAGCGTGTGCACGGGTCGATGTTTTCTTTGTCGGTAGTTATTGCGAGGGGATTTACTCGGACTGCCTTGATACGTGTTTTTCGCGGAAGCAGATGTCGACGTTATTAACGTCACCATAGAAACCTCTCTAGATTAGATACCCCGGCATCTTCGGAAAGAAAGGTAGGCGTGGAGCGTTAGAAAGTTTTTCATTAAGCACTTCCTCCGGATGTTAAGAAAGATGGATGATACTATTTGTTTCCAGGTATTTTTTAATATTAAGATAAAAAACAGAAATTGACGTAATGCTACCGTACAGCTTATCATTATCGCACCTTCGAAGTGTATTCGTAAAAGGCCTTGAAGTCTGCAGACGTCATGGGAATCTCTCACCGTTTTCGTGACGTTTATTCTGCTCTCGTCAATGGATCCGTATTTACTATTTTTCTTAAAATATTCGTAGGAAAGATCTTTATTTAAATGCGTTACCATTTTAATAGGCCCTAAATACGGTACAATAGACTACCGGCACTGTCTTTCACAGGCACACTGACACTTTAGCTCTATAGCACAGTTGGTTTAAGCCTATTAACCCTCGACACGGATATTTTCACGGCCAAAATCCTTGTAAAAAGTCTAAACACGGTGTCTGTATAATAATTTGGCTAATGCTCAGTGTCAAGCTTAAAGTTGTATCTGATTTCAAATATATTATCTACCCTGATCCTGAAATAATTCATACATTTACCGGAATGTCGTTTTTATCCTTGTATTTAGACAGTTATTATTACTCAATATTATGTTTAGCTCTGTTCGTCCAATTAAAATGCAAAATAAACTGAATTCCGAAAAAGCCTTAACTAGCCTCGTTCTCCTTCGTCTGATGAATTCGGGATTAAATTTGTCTAATTTTAAAAACCAGTCAAAAAGAATGCCATTGAAATAAAATTGCTTTGTTCTCTCATATGCACCTTCCGAAGAAGAACTTAAAGAGTGGTTTGTTGCTAAGTTGCCAAGTCTTAAAACGAAGCCGCGATTACTGAAACAGCGGCGCGCCGCGGCGGTGCGATAAAAAACTATAGAACCGACAACCGCGAATCACCGTCAGGGTTACCTTATCTAGACTCACAGTCGGTATAATGACTCCGAACACACATAGACCGATCATTTCGAAAGAATACTCTGAGGAATTGTTTCGACGGATCCCCTATAAGACGCGGGATATCTCTGTCACGTTATATCACGTCACTAGACGATGTTATCATCCGCCCGACCGTTAACTGATTCTTATCTCCATTCGTCGATGGTAACTTGGAAGACGCGTTACCGAAGGTATTCAAGAGGCTCGGAAACGTGACATCGAAATTGTTTTTTTTAATTAAAAACCGATTTCCGAGAAGCTGTATCTCCTTTCTGTTTCTATGTGATTTTTTACCAAAATGTTGAGATTCGGAAGCGTAAAGTATAATGATTAAAGTAATCTACCGAAGTTGATCTCTGCCCTGGTATAGCGTCTCTTTCGTACATATATTTCTGCAACAGTGTCAGACAGATATGGGCAACGAGAAGGCCGCTGTGGGGCTGATATAAAAAGGGTGACCGGTCGGCTTATGAAGATGTTCTTTATTACTGAATATTTATGTACACATGTAGCAAGAACTTAACGGTATGAGTAAATCGTTTGAAATTAATGACTCGAGACACCGATTTGTTTCCATGGTAACTGATTGTGTTAATTGGCGAACAGCTGTACTTAAGCATGCAAGGACGACAAGACAGAATATTGTATGTGCGATCCGGGGAAAATGCCTGAACGGAATTAAGCAAGAAAAGAACACCACTCACAAAATGTAAGCTGAGCACTATCGTAATTTAGGTTATATAAAATTATGCGTATGAATTAAAATTTATTTCGTAGAAGTGAACAAAAATTAGCGGGTAAAACTTCCTAACAGACGTTTAACACCTGACTCTATACGTTACTTAATATCAATTTTACCAGAGTTCAACGACATCATCACGTGTATCAGAGATAATTCCTATTAGAATCCTGTACCATGAAGAAAAGGTTTCAAGCATTTAAAAAGTATTGGTTTCAAAAGCAGATCACTAAAAACTGTATTGCTCTCGTAACCAACAGGCTAACAGTATTTTTGAACGACTTATTTTCTGCAATTTACCAAGACTTCGTTATGGTGACGATGAATACTTTGTAAAAGATACCACCGTCGATAAATAAAATGATGCTGAAGCGCACCCGCATCTGGAAAATTAAAGTAAAAATTAATATTTATGCGTGCACAATGGATCTCCTTTCATTTCACTTTTCTTATTGCTTTTCCCGCAACACTTATAGTCCCATGTAGAGAAATATTTATCTCGGTTCTCGCGGGGAGCACGTCATCTCTGCTTCCGGAGAAATTTCCTTTTCCATTTGGGGAAAACTGTTTACTTACAGATAAAATTTCTTTTAGTGCATCTTACCACAAAAATCGATTCTCGGTATGTTAGAAGAGCACCGAGAACTGGCAAGATAATCTCGTAGAAGGAATTCTCGGAACAGGTACAAGAAGAGATACCTACGTTACAGATAAAGTCGAATCCAATAAAGTTCCAGGAAATGAAACGCGGCCACAGATGGTGAAGGAGGAAAAATAGAAAAAAAAGACAATCTTTCAAACGAATGAGAGCTCCACAAGCAACGAATACGTAATTAAGCGCGTGATACATCACACTCGTCTCCATTCCGCCTACTTTCCTTAAAGTTAGCCATCATTTTGGCAGAAAAAATGAACATGGCCGCTCTAAAGGAAGATTGGTAATTTAAGAGAACATACGTCATCTTTCTATATTCCATTTTTATTTCTCCTCAAAATATTCACCAACAAAAATGTCTCAAATAAAGCTTATGATAAACAAATAGCGATACAGTATTAGGCTTCGTGTACGTAATTTCAAAATTGCATGATTCAGATATCATTACAGAGACTTCCGATTTTTTTCGTTATCGGACGTGGTATTTCCTATTCATAATTAATTCTTACGTTAACAATTATTTATAGGCACGTTTTTTTTGCCTTTTTGGAATGCTGATCTTGTACATAGATTTTCTCGCCTTTTAATATATCCTGACATTAAAAGAATTCAATTACTGCAGTCAGTTGTCATTTTATGACGTAATGAAAATTGTTCAGGGGATATTTTCTAATTTTATTTATCTTATTGCTACAAGTGTTTGCAGATATACCATTATGACATACTTTTAATCGAAGCTTTTTAAAAACTCAGATATACGCATAAGTTACAATGATTGGTATCAGTCGCGTAGCTATGTCTGTGCCCGGTGCAGAAATTGTCACTCCTTTGGCACAATAAATAAATAATCAATGCTAAAATAAGTTTCACCAATCAAGATAAAGCACGCAGTTTTATTAATTATACAAGTATGTCGATATTGTAAGCATGTCATTTTAAAAATGTTGTACGCGTACACAGTCAAAGAAATAGATACAACGTTTGATATCGGGGCGTTATCCCGCGGGTTCTTACGCAACACGTAGGCTGGGTGGGCGTTACTACACCACTAACTGATACTGTTTACCAAACAAAATTAAGATTTTGACATAGGTACTGAAAGTCGTTTCGTGATTCCATTACGTTATCGAAATCGTAAACGCTCAAGTTTGTATACGCCTACTTCCTGTGAGTCCGCCCCAGACAAGTTGTCGTTCATTTCCACAACAATAATTCCGATGTTGCGTTTAACACATCGTTTCCTTTAATCTTTTTCCTGATAATCCCCCTCGCGTCGTCGTATCGGCCAATTGACTTACTCCTTCCTCTTATCCGGATTAAAACTCTTTAAGTTGCGACGGAAATGAGAGAAAAAAACAAACACGAATCGATCGATCCATCCGATTGGCTGGCAGATGATACCTCTCCTCCCTCCGACCGCCCCTTCCTCCACCTTTTCGCGAATCCAAAGTTCGTTCTTTTCGAGATATATCGCACGTGCGACCATCCGCTTCGTCATTTTGGATAGGTATCGGATCAGTACCTGCACGTACTTTCCCTCAATACCACTCTCCCTCTCTCAGGAGGCGTCGTGAAGGACTCGGGATTGTCTTAAAAGTACGCATAAAAGAGCGTCTTTCGTTCAAGCGAGGGACGGTAACTGGAGGGACAGGGACGACTGCCGGGGAGGAGAAGATTGCGGAGCCGTCTTTCTTTTGTCTGGATTTAATCTTCCTTTCCATAGTGCACAGGACTTGTGGTGTGTTGCTGAACTAGGTTTAACCAGATAAAGGTTAGTGTTTTATGGATAAAGCAGTTTGCTGATGGAGTATCTTCATCGTCTTGAAGTTAGATTATAAAAGTCGCATCCGATTCCTATTTTACTGATTTCAGTGAGGAATACCCGTGGTAAAAACCTTTCTGAAAAAATTAAATGTGTAACGCGACGCAAAAGTGGTAAATTTTAAACCGGGACAGGTACGATAAGATTTTTCGCTAGTAATCTTGACAGTTGAATTCACGACAAAAGTAAAAACTGTATATCGGCCTGCGTCACTTTTGGAAGATATAAAAATGAAACAGGTCCAATGTCTTCCGCCTCGTCACTTATCACTTCGAATAATCTCCTGGCCATTGTGGCGGTTTTTTCAGCTCAATATCTCGTCAATTGTTTTCTCATAGTTTTTATGTTATAAAGTGAAACATTATCAATTTTTTATTAAAACTTTCGAAAATCCGTGAATTCTGACTTTTTTTAGTGTCATAATATAAGAAATTTTATAACTCTAGATTGGCATTTTGAGAATGAGAAACCTAATAGATAGATCAATAATTCTCAACCTATTACCCTTGCTTAAGAACTTCTGCTATAAAATAATATGACTACCATCAGAATTTGGAAGTAGTTTTCTTATCACTTAAATACTACAAATGCAATAATTCAGGACGAAAATATACTGTAGCGTAGGTATACACATATACTCTAATGGAAGTTAAATTCATTTTTGGTGAAAGAACTATGCCAGTTTTACTCGGTTGTTTAAGCAACACCATTAACACAGAGCACCAAGTCTACTTTTTATTTAAAAAATCAACGAAAGATTTTTGATGTCAAAATACTATATTATGATTCATTACGTATCACCAGCAATGCAAGTACCACCGGTTGAACTGATATATGTAACTCCATTTGCTTCAAATGCTAGAGTGAAACCAGACGCGCATTTCAGTTATAGAGTAATAAATTTCAGCTGTAATTTGGCAATAAATGATTCTAAAAATATTATCCTTGAAAAATGACTTCAAATCTGACATAGTCCAATATTTGACGGCTAGAGGAGTTACTTAAATCGTCCATTAATACTGTAATTAAAAAAGAATATGGATAAAATAATCTAACGGTATTTAATATAATAATACAGAAACACACAGGGATTACAAAGTACACTTTTCGGAATCACGGTCTCTTAATATTTGGATATTCGCCTAAATATCTAAGTCTGATTTGCTCACCATCGTAATGATATTTACGTATATTTAGAACATTAGGAATTAATAATTAGGAGGTGTTTGTGTAAGTTTACAAACCTAAATTAGTCGTACATTGGTTTAGGTGAGGTTAGCGTTTCTGGCTCCCAAAGCAAGGGTCGCCGAGGGCATAACCGCTTGTGCTTACAATTAAATATATGTACGCATTATAGCACATGTAACTGGGGAGATCTGACTGTGTGTAAATAAATTATAATCATAAAATTTATCCAATTTAATTTTACGATAATTTACATTATATCAAAAATCGTTTTATAATTAACAAGAGTGAAATGATGGAAGTTTAAATTATATGCGTGAGTGCATAATACTAATCACAAATGCGAAGATTAAGGAGAAAAATTCTGAACTTGACCGGGATTAGTATAATGCACTCACGCATATAATTTAAACTTCCATCATTTCACTCATGTTATTTAACATCTCAATTTCTGGGATAAATGAGGGGTGTTTTCCGCTGTGCCTCAGTGAGGACATCTATTAAAAACAGATGTCGTTAGGTTTACTTTCGTCAACGTAAATACCCCAATTCGAGTAGTGAAAATTAGTCTGACTTGGTAGCTTACTTGGTTAAAACAACTACCCGGCAAGTGGAATACCCGGGTTCGAGTCGTGGTCAAGTTCGGAATTTTTCTCCTTCTTCGCACTTGTTTTATAATTACTTAAATGTTTTGGAAATTCCATTTTCTAATTTATTCTCGAGAAGTTTTACGTCGTCCAAATTAGTTTTATATCATTGTTTAGCGTTGCTATTATACGTGATTGTCCCGTATTTCATTGCCTTGTCCCGGAAAGGTTTATCGGGACATAGGAAATGTCCTGTATTTACGTCGCCTTAGCCTACTGAAATTAAAAAAGAAATCAAGGCATGTTATATTCTATTGTAACCCGATCAGCTTATGGAGTCATTCACAAATTATGTCTGCATGCGTTACACAATACAATGCAGTCTGCATTTGACGTACTATCTACTGATATTGAAGTGACTGTTGTGAAACTATTTTCGCATTTCATCATCTTCACTGTGCGAAGAGAGAGTTTTAAGGATTTTTGTCATATTTTTGGCTTAGAATGTCAAGCAATCCTCTCACACTAATTAGCCAATGCAGTGGACTGGATTCTTAAGCTGTATGATGCGCTGGAAACATACTTTCTGTCTGAAATAAACACTCCTAAAATCCTGCATATATTTTTAATGCTCCATTAAGTGAAGCATATCTCCACTTGGTTTACAGTCTGATGAGTATTTTCAACAGAAAGATCATGAAATCTTAATTTGTAAAATTTTAAAATAAATATGCCAGTTAATTTTTTAAATTAGCATTACAAGGTTAAATGCTAATAAAATTTCGTAAATGTAAGCCAACTAGCATTAATAGTTTACCATCTTTCTAATTAAGCTTACAATGTTAAATGTCAATATAAACTTTCTAAATATAAGACGTGAATTAATAATTTATATTTTTATTATCCCCTTTCAAAATTGTACGTTCCGTATTTTGAAGACGGAGATTAATTTTTCAATATATATAATTTTTATGATGTTTTTCTTGATTTTTTATTGCTTAAAATATAGATTGACGCTAAGAATAGTTTTAAAGCACAAGAATAGAGATTGTTTCGGATTTTTTTTGTGTCCCGTATTTTATTGATGAATATGGTTGTCTGTCCCGTATCTTCAAAACCGAAATCTGGCAACCCCATCCTTGTTTATATCGCTTTTTCAAGAAAGGACATATTTTATATTGTTTTGATAGTTTCAAGAGGCAAACAAATCAGCAACATGCACAATAGAAAATGGTATAGTATTCAATAGGATAATTTTGCACAAATTAATTACAAACTCCCGCTGAACCTTCCATCGACAATAAAAAGTCAAATTAAATATAGTGAATTAAAGAAGGACCATGAATTAACAACGAATGAAAGCTACTGTGGTACTCGATCGGTTAAGCTGTACTTGACCTTAACATTTAGCTCTTCAAAATTTCACGGAATCCACTTATACCTAAGCTTAGCGAAAACTCTCCTATCTTTCATCATTCAACCTAATCATTATGTCATTAGTGCGAACCTTTAATGCAATAATATTATAGACGACGGGAAATTCCAGTCATTTATCGGCGATGTTATAATTTTAAAAAATTTTGCGTAATGCATTTTTTCGAAACGTCTTCAAGGAAAATTTCTATTTATAACTCGAGATTCTTTATCAATATTGCTATGTGTCCGCTTTTGTAATCACCTGGGCTTTAAGAACACGTCACCGCATTTAACTTATCTGATAAAAATGCACGATTTACTTCTATATGTACTGATAAGCAACAAAGTTACATTTTAAGAGTTCAAGTTTCATTGTCGCATTTTAAAATGAAACGGCGAGCTAGCAACTGTAAAATTACTACATTATTGGAGCATTGAACACTTGGAAGGACGAAAAGTTCCGAGAAGAGAGTTGATACACTCGGAACTCCAATAACACGGGCTATTATGACACGGTTGGTTCTGATTAAGGCGGTTCATATTGCAAAGCGAGCTTGTCGGATTGCCACAGTGCTTTGTTTATAGGATTAGATAATTGACAGCTAAACTATTTGTATATATAGTATAGAAAGATTTGGAAATACTGAGACTGGATGAGAGTGTCTGAATGGATATGGATCGCAATTCTCTTTCATAAGCCAGCTTCACATTACACGACACTTATTTTAGAACTCATCCTCCGCGTTATAGTAGGGCCGATGGTATCGGGAATGAACGAAGAGTAAAAGGATGGACTGAGGCAGAGATTCGTAAAACTAATTATTTAAATGATTTATACGACAGAAAGGACTAACATGTTTATATTATTTTCAATAAAAGCAAAACAGAAATACGCTGACGTTTTAAAGCCGATGCAAGTATTTTTCGAATCCTAATAAAGAAAGGTACACTACATTGCGAATAAAAGTATCTTCCAAAATCAATCATATCAAGGAAAGATAAACATTTGAAAATCATCTCACCTGATGTTACTTTCAACATCTATTTATTTGATAACTACCTATCAATGACATCTAGGAGGATGTTCTTATTTAAAATTCGATTTTTTAGAGCACTATTAACTTTTCGTTAACATTTTAATTACATTACGCCTGAATGCTTCCTTAATTTTTAATAAATTTTTAATGAACCTTACGCATAAGAAAAGGAAAATGGATGAAAAGAATAATTCATAAATTTTTGAGTTTCTCGATGTCGCATACTGTGTATGTAAATTTTTTCATTCCATTTTAACGTATTCACGAGAGAATTATCGGACTCGTTTTACGGCTGAAAATATATTCAAGCATTTAAGCTAAAAAGTTGACAAATAACCAATAGCCATAGCGAGATCATGAAGAAACAAGATCGCAGTTCTTTTTAGACAACTTTTACTTTAACATCACTTCACGTCCTTCGGACAAAGGACACCTAAAAGAATGAAAATTCATCTTCCTACCGTCGATTTTCTAATACTCCTCGAAGCGTGCCAGAAATTCGTTTCGAACGCGGAAATTCGACGTTTTTTCAGGCGATAATCTTTCGCCGTCATGGTGAATTGGATTACTGACGATTTCTCGAAATTGCGTATATTGATTGACTGGGATTAAAAAATCGCGAACATTTGAAGCTATTTTGACGCGAAGCGATACCTTGCTAACGACAAACAACACTGTGGTAACGAAAATAAATAAATATTCCTTAATGGTATTCCTTAAACAACATTCAAAAGTAATAATTTAAATAATTAGTAATGAAAAATAAAAATATAAAACTTAGCAAAATATTTCAAGAAATAACTTATCCTTTTACATTTAAAAACGAGCTAAAAAAAAAGCTAAAAATAAAATTTTTGACAATTAAAAATTCTGTGCCATAAAATTTGTTTAGTGATTGTAAAATAACTGATTTTTTTTAAATTAGGACCTCACATCGTTATGACGCAATTTTCAATTTTAAATGCCAATTATTTCAATTTTTATCTTGAATACCACTTTAGGAATATAATTTACATAGAATATTATTTCGGTGCATCACCACTGAAGACAGCTTCATTGCATTTGAAATGAACCTGTTTTTTTTTATAAACTTGTTGTGGCTATTGGGGAAAAATAAGAGGAATTTAATTTTTGAATTTTTTATACTTAAGTGATCATTCTTGGATCCATTTTAGCGTTTAATATTTTTAAATCTATATATATAAAATTGAATGTCTGTCCATCTGTCTGTCTGTTCCTTATACATTCCCACGCCCTTTGAGCTAACGGGACCAAACTGCAAATTGACTTCATATGACTCTACGAGTAACATAGGGTACCCGGGAACCCCGACAACCACCCCACACAGACAGACAGAAATATTTCCTTTTTTTCATTTTCTCCATTTGAATAACATAGGGACGAGTGCAGTTTATTTTTCATTTGAATTTTAAATTACTTAGAAACATGGTATGAACTGAAGACTTAAATGGTTCTACGAAGAAAAGAACAAAGTTTATTTTTATTAAAGATAGAATCCGAATCCTGATCGAATTAGCACAAAAATGCATTTAGAATCAATAAAATACGTGATTTTATCAGTTTTATTACAATACCCATTATAAGCTACCATGACAACTCCCATTGTCGCCGAAATTGAGAGTTCAATGCATTTATATGGGAAAAAATTTAACGTAATATCGTGTCAATTTCTGTGTACGATTTTAATTTGTTTACATGGAAACCAAATATTTGTTGTTTTTAATTGAATTATCTTCTAATCTAACATATAAAGGAGAATGTTTGTAAGTTTGTTCGCTTTGAATGCTTTTAATACGAGATAGGGAGGGAGAGAGATGGATGGTAACGGAGGGGGAAGATGAAGAGAGGGAATTAGAGGGAAGGGGTGGAGAGGGGGAGGGTGGGAGATGGAGAGAGGGGAGGGAGGGGGAGAAGGGAAGGAGAGGGTGGAAGGGAGGGGGAGGTAGTTTATACGTTATTTTCGTAAGATTTTCTTCCTTCGTTCATCTAAATAGGAAAATTCGGAGCGGTTTTATTCATTTTTGCTTTATTCGACGGGTATAACTGTGTACTATCTTATTCTTGCGATGCTTACATGTTATATGGTCGAAGTTTTAGATTCACTAAATCCGTTGAGATTCAACAGGAACTTCAGCTAGTAAATATATATAATTAACTCATAATATTTAATTACTTACCCTATGCATGTTTCAGATCCTTCATACTATCTGCCGAGCGAGCGTCGTAAAGAAGAAGGATGAATAAACAACCAGATCAAGTCTGCCCGCATTTATACCACCCTCACAACCATCTTCATCCACCGCACGTCCACAGCCATAACAAGGTCCAGAGGATATCGAACCTGAGCGCAATCTCGATACCTTCCAGCAACTGCTCCACATCCACGTCAGTATCAACATCTTGCTATCGAGTAGAAAAAGAATCTTTAATGTTTGAAGAATTGAAGAAGCGTTCATGAGCGTCCAAAGCGAGCGTAAAAAGGTTATAACAAAGATACCAGCCTAAGGACGCCCATGGGAGCGCATTAAAATTGAACATTGCATATTTTTTACTCGTAAAAGAATTATATATCTCACATTGTGGCTGGAATCTAACCGATAAAACTAGGTAGTTACAGTATTTGTTAAAAGGTTGGAAAATTAGGATTTAAAAGTAGGTGAATCGTCACTGATGATGGCCGCTTTGTAGCCAAAATGGGCATATGTCTTTCCCAAACTCGTAATGGTTATTGGTAACCCTAGTTTATCAATCATATATAACAATAATAATACTCTTTATTAACGGGGATCTCCCTTTAGCATTACAAATTAACATAAAATAGTTACAGAAGGCAATACATTAAACACATACATATATAAATTTAAAATACAAAACATGACAAATAAAACAAATAGATAAAAATCAAACTAAATACAAATTAATCCATCTCTTCAAACTTTCTAAGCTAATATCAAAAAAATCAAGATCCTTATACAAATAATTGGCTTCTCTCATCATACGGTATATTGGCAGGAAATATGTATAATTTCTACTAAGGCTAGGAATATGAAACATAATTTGGTTTCTGGTATTAACAGAAGGAACATGAAAATCTAATAAACTCAATAAATCACTACAATCTATTTTATTATGTAAAACTCTACATAAAAATATTAAATCTGAATGGCGCCTACGTATAACAAGAGAGAGTAAAGATAGATTTGTTAACATCAGATCATAATCAATATCTTGAGAATAAATATTAAATTTATAAGACGATATGTGGAAACTTTTTCTGCACCTTCTCAATCATATTATTATGTACTTCATAAAAGGGACACCAGACAATTGAACAATATTCTAATTTTGATCTAACCAAAAACAATAAAGTAATTTACAAGTATTAATATTGGTAAAATCTTTTGATACTCTGTTAACAAAACCCAACATTTTAAATGCTTCACTTGAAATCATCTGAATGTGAGACTGAAAAGTAAGCTTGGAGTCAAAAACAACTCCCAAGTCTTTGATGGAGTGAACCTCTGATAGCACAACATCATTAAGACTATAACTATACTTATTCTTATAATAAATATCTTATTGCACTTGTCTATATTTAAAACCAATAGGTTATCACTACACCACATGCTCAATATATATATATATATATATGAATTTTTTACGCGTCTAACATAAGTGATGAAATAGGACCAGCAAAACTATGACAATATTTATTAGGTAAAAGTTATATACTGACATTTGTTATTATGTTTTTTGGTTCCCTTTTCTAGAAGCGATTTCACAAGAAACTAAGATGTCATAGGCCAAAGCTACGGACAAATACCAAATGTAAATATTCCTGAAGTAGAGAGAATGAGGATCAGCCTATAGTAGGAGTAGTCTAACTTGAGATCTGAAATCCAAGAAAAATTAGAGGGTGAGAGGGGGGGCTGTCGAAAAGGGGTCCAACCAAACGCTGAACAGCAACGTCGCCAACTCTGTCCCTACCTTTCTCCGCTGTCGTTTATTGTGCGCAATTTCGCAACGTTCCCCCCTCACTCTTTTCATGCCAGAGCTCAAGTTAGACTTCGGCTGCTTTAGCTGTAGATTGAATTTTCTCACCACCCAATCCTCTTGTCTTTTTTTCTCACAGGATCCAGAAGGAACAGTACTGGATGTGCTCGAGGAGGACGAAACTGGAAAAGTTACTGATGGTCATCGTTCTACTCCTCTCAGTGATCGTCATAGGAAT
Source organism: Uropetala carovei (assembly GCA_036926305.1). Classification (NCBI taxonomy): domain Eukaryota; kingdom Metazoa; phylum Arthropoda; class Insecta; order Odonata; family Petaluridae; genus Uropetala; species Uropetala carovei. Next base: position 13,742,360 of record JAXCHB010000065.1, on the reverse strand, counting down.
GACGATAGGACTCGCCGTTTTATCGTCGGAAGACAGGAAGTCGGAACTATACAATATCGTTAAGAAAATCTTCGGACCCTTGGGAAGGCTGCACCAGAAACCCGAGGCTCTGACCGAAACCATCGCACACTGACGGAGAATGGCGAGGCGTTTTCGAAACTTGCCACCCAATTTCGTAACCGTATGAACTGAAGACTTCGGAAGCAGGAGAAGAAATTGTGAGGTCGACCTTCACGGGGTTGCTAGGAGAACGTTGATCCGTTTGGAGTCGGTTGCGAGTGGAGGAAATACTTTGTAACCATGATCCTGTGCGGGTGTTTGTTCCGCACAATCTGGAGGAGAGGTGAAAAGATATTTCACCTGGAATGCAATAAAAAGCAATTGCCTTTGCACTTTCTTGAACTGATGTGACGTTTTGTAATGTACGTATTCAGCTGCGGAGACGCGCTGTCGTAGCAAAAACGTGTCGTTCGCCATTTAGGATTCATTTTTCGCGGATTTTAGTTCATTTCCCTTCACGCTCCATTCTTTTGCGCACGTCAAGAATTTTCACGGACACTTTAGTGCAAAAAGAAATAATTCATTCATCGTAGGCACGGACAATCATATTCGATGAATGTAGAAAGAAGGGATTGACAGGTATCACTCGGACCACCAGGGAAGAAATCCCTTATGGATCCCCGTTGGAGACAGAATGTTGAAAAAACAGCCAGAGGGGTTATGCAACCCTGGCTACGCCACTGCATTGACTTTAACGTTTTTTTTATTTAGTGCGGTTAGGACCTTCATTATTTCCTCACAAAGGTGATTGACTTCTGATGTTTTTTTAAAACTTAACTCGTGCCAATTTATCACAAAAGAATTTATTTTAGCCCATGTCCAGCAACTGGAGAAGAGATATCAATAAATTAGGTTCAACACAACACATTAATTTTGACAAAATATCACGAGAAACTTCATTTTCTGTCGTTTATTTATCTCGAATGCGCGAATCATTCGAAACACATCGACTGAACAACATGATAATTTATTTACGTAATGTTAAACTAAGGGAGATGTACGGGTATTTCTCATCGATTCAGTACAGGTAAAGATCACTAAAGTCTGACTACTTATTATGGTTGAACGTGTGTGCTAAAGCAAGAAAATAAATAAGATCGGATATTTTTCATAAAAAATTGTGTAAAACATAAAAATATATATATGTACACCCTGATATACAATTAAATCTGCAGCGTCAGCTGAATGAATAAAATGTTAATTCTTCATGCGTGTGATTCTATATAAATTGCGTAAAACTTGTTCATTTAGTCAAAATTTCTGCTAGAAATATTAACAATGATTAACCTCTAGGCTGATGTCCTCATTTTCTTGCGTGATCCTTGGCGAGCAGGAAATACGATGATGATACCAGCATTATTTTGTAAGGGATCTGGTTCACCAAAAATTTTATATATCCTATATAATAAAATTGAATGTCTGTCCATCTGTCTGTCTGTTTCTTATGCATTCCCACACCCTTTGAGCTATCGGGACCAAACTTTGCAAATTGACTTCATATGACTCTACGAGTAACATAGGGTACCCGGGATTTCCAAAATCGACCCGAGTTCGATTCCCAAGAATGATTTCCATTCCTTATAAGATAAGATGGAAAAATCGATATTTCGACCTGCAACCTTATTTTATTTTGCTTATTTAAATTCGCATATTTAACCTACGATTTTCGGACTTGGACTGAATTAAAGAAAAATAAATGCTGTTTCTTATTCTTATCGTCTTTTATCGCTTTCGAATCTAAATCTTTCGAATTTAACGTTTTAATATCAAAATTTGACATAACTTAGCGTTTTTAACGTGAAGTTGCCTTTCCAACCGATTACATTGTTAAACTCGAAATCCTATTACTCTCACGTATGCTCACGTTCTCTACGGACCTCCATGGACCCTCCCGGCCCAATTCATAGGTATCAGAGATATCTCAGAATTAGTTTTTACTTTCTCCAATATACGTAGTATAGAGAAAGTATTGTTTTCATGAAAAAATTCGAAATAGAGATTTCAACGGAAATACACGTTTACAAGCAAGCTTTGAAATAAATATTAAAACATATTTTTCTAATTTATAATGCCTTCATCCTTTGGTAAAAAATGCACAAAAGGTGAAATGATTGTATTACCATATAATACATAATTTTATTCGCCAAAGACGTCTGGCATAACCCGGGCATCGCCGGGTACTTTCAGCTAGTGTATATATAACAATGAAAATTGAGATCAAAATTATATATCCAATTTTGCAATGATAAATTATTAACTTTCAAATAAAATGTTTAAGTAACAAAAATGTAATTAATTCAAGTAGTATTACTACGTATTTGAGTGATGCAATTTTACTCAACAACTGCATATTTTCGCTAACGTAAAATGCACAGTATTATTATAGAGACTTTTAAAACGAAACCTTCCCTCAAAGTTCCAATAAATCCTCTATGAGAAATAAAAGTTCGCTCTTGGTTAAAAATGATTGCTTCAAATGCAATGTTAAAATCCTGGTATTTAAAAAAAAAAGTATCATGCAATATCAATGTTGCCTCTACCCACGCCTTAGCTTATCTATTCAAAGGCTTAGTCATCAACTGCTTTCAATATTGCTGGTGTACGGTATGAATAAATTAGACGAAAAATAAACGCATCCTTAAACTGCTATATTCAAGACATTCAGATTGCACGGATGAAAGCTTTTGGTGTGCGAGCGAAATGTTTTTGCTGCGTGAGTGTTTATCACATCAGCCACAAAAACTTCCGTCTCCACCAGGTTACTTTCACCCAGAATTCATAAGAGAGGGTAAAACAGACATTCTAGTTAGATGAGACCAAATCTTTTCCCGGATCGCTAGATTCTTCACCATGCCAACAGGGACGTAACTAGCCTTCCGAGAGTGGGTGGTGCAATGTGATCGTCAAAAAAAGTATTTGGAAGGGGGACGCTATAATTATTAAAAATACAATGAAATAATAATATGAAAACAATTTAAACTAATTTAATTTAACTAATTTTTATTGCATTAGTCGTACAAATGAAAGGTACTTTGGTGTTACGAACAAAAGCATACAATTTCAATTTTAATAATAAATTTAAAATGTAATATTCAGCAAGGGGCCTCATTGATGCCCCGGGAACTTATAAAAGTGGGAAACAGTCCCCGCGCCCATTCCCAAATAACTATCGTAGTTAATTCCCTGCATGCCAATGAATCGGTTAGGGTATTTTTCGGTAAAATTTAAATTCGCTCATGTACAGCATCCGACCTATTCACTCGAATTCGTCCGTGTGACTTATTTCTGTTCCTGTATCAAGAGCTCTTCTAAACGATAAACCTTTTAGGAAATGGGACTTGCAAATACATTTCAAATGAGAACGCTTCGTTAAGATATTTGGATGTAAAAACAACTATAACTCTTACAATTTTAACGAAAATGAAGATATTTTATAGGAAAAAATTCACTGATCATCATTTCAGCGTCTTAATTCATCAAAGACGCATATTTTATTTCAAATACCTTCACATTTTATAGTGATTCCTTGGTTTCTCGTGACTCATGAGCGCTTCAACTTGTGATCCTACAATTCCAGCCACTATCCCCATCTACTGACCTCAGTCCGAACTAAATCGTTTAAGACTCGACACAGAAAGTTCGCGTATAAGCCCAATGTTTCTAATTTCCTTTATTTGAAAATCATCAGTGGCGGATTAAGAGATTCTGAGGCCCCTGGCGCTTAACTATTGGGGCTCCTGGGGCTAAATTATTGGGGCCCTGGAATATAAGTATATACTGAAACCTCATATAACGACTACCCTGACTCCGTTTCAATAAATTAAGTATCGCCGTGCAAAAAATAAAATTTCTTTCGTGACTTTTAAAATGAGATGTTTAATATTCAGAGATTATACATAAAAACATTTTTTTGGGGCCCCTTACTTCAAGAGGCATATGGCGCACGCCATTTGCGATAGTACTCCTTAAACCCGCCACTGAAAATCCTTATGAAAGCAGCTCTTATAAATCTTTAGAAATGTATTGGTCATGACTTTATTGATTTTATGATGTTCCATAAAGCGTGAGAACTCTATTTTTACCTGTGGCATTTGTTAACATTTTCTTTTCTTCCACTGCACCAAGATATCTATGCAGCCTTAAAATTTAAGCAAATAAATTTAAACATATTAAGACAAGTTCGATGCTGGAAACTTTTAACTCCGATTTTGTTTAATAAAATAGTTCGAATGATCTCAGAGATCTCGCAGTTTCGCAAAGAGATATCGAGTAAAATTTTCCCATCTGTAAGCATATCAAACATTTGCAGGATGTGTTGTTTCACAAATGACACATCCTTTAATAATGGAGTGAATAGAGGTGCTACGAATTTAATTCAAATCCCGCATAGAAATAAATGTACTTTTAGAGCCACGAAAGTAGAAAGAGAGTGAATAACATGCTGAACTCTTGCGTCGCCATAATCAAAACGTGTAATACTGCATAAATTTTGGATGTTTATATTGTACTTTTAAGGCCACGAAAGTAGAGTGAATAACATGCTGAACTCTTGCGTCTCCATAATCAAAACGTGTAATACTGCATAAATTTTGGATGTTTATATTCGTTTTAGAAATCAATACACGAGAATAAATGGCATTTTATCGCAACAAAGATAAAAAGCAGTTTTTTTTCGATAATTTGCAATTTGTTCCATAACACATATCGTATTTAAACAGTGGTTGACTTTCGCATCTGGTGCGCAACTAGCGAACATGTTTTGCCTCGCCTCGATAAACGTCTTCTATCGAAGAAAATAAAGGAATACGTTTCGTAAAATACGAATCAATTAAGCGCCTTTAGTTAAACAATTAAATATTTTTTTTTAGGTAAAAGAGATTTTTCCTGCGAAATTATTTGTCGTGAGAGACATCGCTCAGATTTTCGATTCCGTAAAGTACACGGTACACGCACGCACAGAAAAATCTTTAAATAGTCTGCATTACTATGCGCACGCGGTTCGAAAATTTCATCTTTATGGCTCAATTTGAATTCAACCACAATTTCATCATTAGTATGTGGTCAGTGGAATGATAAGTTTGGGAAATCACGAGAGCTTTTTTTAAAAAGAAAGAACGTACTGAAACTCGTGAGAATATTTTACTTTATCGTGATAAATGGCATACAATTTTCTACGCATCAATTAATTTATTTTTCATTCACAACATTCAGCAAAAATTTCATTGTTAATTCATCTTTCGAGATTAAATGGAAATCATTCCGAGCATAAATAATCTTTATCTTCTTAATTTTTCGTTAAATTTTAATTATGTCGGATTCACTTACACACTGCGAAGAAGATTCCACGGCTTATAATATTTGCGGAAAATCACACAAGTTTACATACAAACCTTACAATCTATTTCCACGAGTTTTGGTTTACGATTTAAAGTACTACATTCTTTATCTATAGATTAACTCTATATGTTAATTAAATAAAAATGACCGAAAAACTGAACATAACAGAATCGGTTTTAAAGCTTTTAAAAGAGAACGCGTAATGAAGGCAGCGTCTAACATATACTCGTCAGCGTTACTAACAGTGGGCACACAAGAATTATTTTTTGATAACACGGTTTTCGAATTTACTTTTTTCAGGCGCAGTTAGTAACTCGTAGATACGCTTGGCCTGCAAACAGAAACCACTTTCGTAATTCTTATGATCTGAAAAAACTGTCAACACGGCTGCGTAATACGCTCTTGTGAAATTGTCCGCAGAGGAGTGGATGGGCTGATTAAGAGGACGGGTACCAGATTACCAACGTTATCGGTTGCTAAGCACACGTTATCAATCATCCGATTATTTTATTTTGCTGACAATCTATGCGAGATATGGGAGTACTTTTGGATCTTGTGTGTTTTTCGAATTTACCTAGTAACTGAGGATATTGGCGAGTCTTCGGCTCGTTTTGTTTTTAGATTATAATGCCTTTTATATCGGGTGTAGCCCCTTCGCCTCTCTATCCCTCACCATTGGCCGGTGATCGGGTGGGTAAATGTCGCCACATGATTTGTTCATGGTTTGCAAACTTTCGTTTTGCGTCAATGATACTAAATATAAGCAATTAACAAATATGAGATCCAGAAAAAACAGTATACGTATTTAGTATAAGAATTCCATTTCATTTCACGCACTATTTAAAAAAAACATTCACTAAGATAAAAGCTAGAATAAAGCCTGGGGGACGAATACTGCAAAAGGTCCCAATCCACTACGAAACCCAACGCTACCAAACACCAACCTAATCCAACCCAACACCAATGAATGGGTGCCCGATCGCAGTGTCGAAACACTGATGCCGATCATCCATTCCAGAATACGACCGGCCAGATCCGTATTTTTTGCATCGGAATGGCAAAAAAAAAAACAACACGCGCGATAGTTAATTCAAGATTCGCGCCGCAAGATGGAAGCACGGTTACATTTTTAATGTCTTTTTTGGCGATTTTCTTTAAAAGTAGCATTTTTTAAACGTTAACGTAATTGAAAATTGACTGAAAAACATAATTAGTGTGGTCTGATTTTCAATTATTGAAATCCTGAAAGCACTAGAATGAAATCGCTCTCAAATAACGATGTGAAACAGACAATTACAGTCTGTAAATGTCTTCACTCAGCTGTAAAATCCTGGACAAAAGATACACGCAAAAGATCAAATTAGCAAAACTCTGAAAACATTTTTGAATAGATAATAAAAATGCATATTTAAGAAATAATCCTTTTACAAGGCAATGGCGGGTCTTAAGAGAAGTTTCTGATATTATTAACCCCGTTCCATGAAGTTAGTATACTTCTTGTAGTAAGAATGAGTTCCGATAAAGGTATTGTTTTCTAAATAAATCCTAATGGTAAAAGAAACCTAATAGGTTTGTAGTAAAATATGGCCATCTTCTCCATATTATAGCAAGCCATCATTTGGGGTCAATAAAATTCGAAATTAAATGTGACCAATTTTAAATTGAGAATGAAGAAGCCTTTTATTTCAATTTGTAATCCACCCGAAGAGATTATTATTATTACTAAGCACATTGTTAAAAGTTGGCCATAGGGCCAGGTGGCAACACTATAATTCAATATACGCAACATAAATATTCCCCACACATAATTGAATAATACACTGAGTTTTTAGAGATTAAAAGAAAAGCATAAATATATATACATACATACAAATACCTATATACATATACATACACACACATATAAATACACACAGACATATATATATATATACGTTATTTATAATAAACCCACAAATCTATAATACATATATAAGAATAATTACAATTGTGCCTGTAGTGAGGATTTTCGCGGGTCATGAGGCTCACGAAGTCCTCACCGTACATCACCCTACCAAGCAATCCCCTACTTTTCCAACACTAAGGCACAATACATCTCTAAATATCCTTGGCAATCAAATCCAAGCCATATACTACTTATCAAAAGTTTTTACTTGTTCCGATTAAAAAAAAACTCGCATAAGATATAACAAGACAAAATAGTCATATACAGTAATACCCCGCTATACATCGGAGATGCGTTCCTGAAAAATGCGACTTTCGTATAACGAAACAACGTATAGCAAAACAAAGATTACCATAAGGACTATGATATAAGTTAGGGGTTGCGTTTTTGGCGGATATTTTGTGACACATTTGTTTCCCAAATAATACATATCAATACAGTACATTGGACATACTATGTTTCCACTATGTGTTTACCACTCATTGCTACTTGGGTTTAATATACATTTAATCGTAACAAAGAGTAACCAACTCCAATAATAAATTCAGAAATAATCGAAAATAATTGTCTATAGGGTGATGGAGCACAAAAATTGTTTCTTTACTTACACGTACACAGATACGCACTTTAAGAGTACTTTTCAAGCAGATTTCGCAATCCAAAGTATATCCAATATCTCATGAGATATCAACGCAAACGTAAACACACAAAATGTTAGACACAACTGTTCACAAAACTCTCTTATAGCTGACTGTCGCTCAGAAATAGGTTTTTACACATCGTCATTAAAATTGGGACAGTCCCTTTTATCCCCTGTGTATCTTGTGAACCACCTAATCCATCGTGATCTCTCGAACACATGGCCAGCAAATGTTTATTCTGAGTATGATTTTATAGGAATTGATAAACATGAAATTGAATTAATTCATATAAATAATAACAAACATGAAATTAAAAGCCGAATAGAAAGTTTTTATTGTTACAGTTATAATTTATGCACCGCAATTGGAATTTCTGAAATTTTGCTTTTAGTATTTCACAAACGACGTATATGCGAAGCGACACAACTTATGACGAAACATGTTCCTTAACTCATTGGCGACGTATATGCGAAACAACGTATAACCATGATATAGCGGGGCAACGTATAGCGGGGTTTTACTGCATTCAAGAGAAGAGTCGTTTGGGTTGCATGACATTCAGGATATAGAACGTTGGGACTCATGGCGCAGCTTGCTCATCAATAGCAACATGCAGGCTGTTTATAATTTCGGCCAATGTTTATCCTTTAATGATGAAAACCGAGAACCCGCGAAACTGAACGCTGGCGCTTATCATCAGGCCAGTACAATACGAGGTCTCATTTGTCTGGAGATTACATTAGTATTAATCCTACAACGCCGTTTCGCAATAATATTATTTTTTGCAATTTTAATCGGTTAATTTGTTTTTGTTTTCTTCTTGTCAGTATCCATTAAATTTATTCCGCACACCTAAGGCTGATTATGCGGACTGAACATGTGTCCGATTAGTCGAATGTTTACCACTGACGCCATAATTAACCGAAGACATAAATAAACCATAATTACGTCGCTGCGAGCGATCGCGACCGTGCTCTTGGTCGCCAACTGAAGAATTCTGATTAAAAATGGCGAAGTCGGTTGTTCACTCCTGGCATTTGGATAGATTTCTTTCAGTCGAATAATGTAGCAAATTGATTGTTCTCTTTCGTTTCGGTACTTTGACCGCATTCACGACTACTCTCTTTTGAAAGATGGAAGTGAAGGGAAGACAGAACTGGTTGGGTTGCATTCCTTGCACTTCTGTTAAAAAGAAACAAGACTTTAAGTTCCTTGTTTTTCGACCGAGCCATTTAACTTATTTGCTCGTAGCGTTTCGAAGAGTTTTTCAACGTTAAAATTATTCCGTCAGTTTTTATGCTTCGCCACTTCGTATGTTTGCTTGTCTCTTTAACGCCACTTTCTTGTTTCAGTTTAATGTGTCACTGAGTAATCGACAACGCCGTTTATCTTGTTTCAGCTGTTTTGAATGTTTACTTACATCTCAACGAATAAACTTCTGAAATCGTAAAATAAATTCAATTTTCTATTCAATGATAATTACGCGCACAAATTCGATCTTCTTATATGGAATAAAAGGTAATGAATTAATGATTCACATCATTCAAAACGTATAATTTCTTCCCATGGAGAACATAAAATTTTTGGTATCAAAAGATTTAAAAATCGTGGAAGTGACCCGAATATTTTTCGCACTTTCCCATTCCCCTCAGCAGTAAAAGGAAAAATAACTGTACACCGTATCATATGTATCAGAAGAGTTTTTAATGCATTAAAAATACCCTTACACTTTAGCGTTTGCATGGCGGTCTGCCCGTCTCTCTGTCTGTGCATTTGCTTAAATTAAAATTGTGACGAAACAAACAAGTTAGGAAGTGTACAACGTATCACAAATGGGCGCGTTTCGTGCAATGGAGTGTTAGAAAGAAATCATATACCTGTACGTAAGGGAAATAGCGTTTTAAAGTTCTTTTCTTCATTGTAAATAATCCATTTTCTTCCTATTTAATAATATTACATGCACACGTAAGGAAATTAAACGTTTGTTTGTGAGATTTTTTTATGTTAGCAACAATGAAGAAGTAACCATGCAAGAAATTTTCCAACTCGATTTAAGACTTTCTTGTTCGATTTTATGGATAACGGCTACTTCTACGATAAAAATGTATAGGAAAGGAAATACTCTTCTTTACCGGTTCTACAACTTTTATTTGAAAAATATTTTGATATGAGCAATACTAGATATGACGAAAATTTAATTTTTTGTCACCAGTAAAGTGGTACCCCTGATTGGCGTACGTGATTCATTTTTACGATTTTCTTATTATATTTTATTGTACGTCCTTAATATCAAATTTCATGAAAATCCGTTGAGTAGAAGCCGAGAACGAACATGCGGACAGACGGACGGACGGACAGACGGACGGACCGACCGACGATAATAGGCGCTCACGCTTAAGCGAAACGCGCCTAAAAATAGAGCTGCAACTTGGAGTATAGATTTTTGCACTACTGACATTTGTTTTTATTTGGATTTGAGTGGAAAGTATATAGGGACGGATAAGAGACCATTAATGTTTTTTTTTGTCTCCCTAAGTATAAAATGTGAAAATCTGACATTTTGAGCATTCATTTCCACGTCAATGCCACTTATTATTGAAAAGTTTAGTTTAACACATAAAAAATAAAAAAGCGCTAATATAATACATGCTAAAGGATAACACATTATGAACTTTTCATAAATAAATGAGTTTAATATTTTTCTATCTAAAATACTGTCAACTATGATACACTGCAACGCTTTTTTAACCGTGAAATGAATATGAGATTCGTTAAGATTTTACTGAAGTTAGACCAGACCTCAATTAATCGAATAAAAAAATTACAACGGAATGATCATCTGCCTTCGGTGATGACAGTAAAAAGCACGACTGGAACTTAATGTAGAATTGATGATCTGCTGAGGTCATGCAACTCATTATAATAATTTTAATCTCATCACTCTAAAACGCGATCGGATTGAAGCGAGGAATGAGCTAAAAGGAGATGTGTCATTTACCGTTAAGGAAGTTAAAACTCAACTTACTAGAATTAAAATTTATATTTAAATGTGATATACTCCAAACCTAGATATTAATGTTTCACGCAGTTTAAATTTGAATATCTGCATACATTTTTATCGCAAAATCGTTTGCAATTTACAAAAAAAAATAACTTTTTACTTAAAAAAATGCATGCATAATCCTCCGATAAAAAATATATCTGTACTTCATTTTTTATCCTCCGTCCCGGTTGAGCCCAAAGGATGTTGGTATGAGTCAGCAAAAACGGTAAAAACGAAGTTAAAATTAAGAGATTGATAGGAAATAACCTCCAAAAAAAATCATCTCTCACCTTGATCGCCGGGTATTTCGCCTCGTGATTGAATATAAGCCTACGTGACCGACGTTACCGTTCTGCAAATAAAAGAAAACAACTCGTTCTCCCTCGCAAAAGAACGGACGAACAGAAGGTACATTTATTTTCGACAGTACCGTTTTCCAACTCCCACAAACGTGACGGAGGTCCCTTCCGTACACCCACGGACCAAAACAACAACCCATTAAATCACGACCGCCAACCCCCATCATCTCACGTATTCCGCTGGCGACCTTGACCTTTACATTTTGCGCAGAAGTTTAAAAAAGTTGAATTTCGGAATTTTATGGTTTTTATTACTCAACTGTTAATGAAAGTAAATTATTAAAATATCACCTTTCTTTCTAACCGTATTGCGTACATTGAAGAAAACTCACGAGTTAAAATTTGTACTAAATATTTATCATTATTTAGGTAATGTTTGTCATCAATGCGAAAGAAATGGTTCGAAAATTGCGTGATTTGAGGGTCTGCGTTTATAAATATTCACTTGAGACCGTATGTGTTAAAATTCCGCTGAACCTCATCTACTTTTTTCGGTCTTATTTTGCATGCATTAGCGTTTCAAGTATGTCAAGACAGACACCCTTTTCCTAGCACGTAAATTCTTAAAAACCAATTAGTGACCTCATAATACGACTTTAACGAAAAAGATAATCAAATTAACCGCAGCAGCATTAAAAGAGGCTGGAAAAACCTGAGGGGATTTTCTGCTAAACAGCATCTGTCACCAATGATAAGTTCACTTATCGTTGATTCGATACTTTTCGTCTGCGAGGATTCACCGACCGAAAAATGGAGGATTATAATTTTCAATGTTAATGTGGGCTTTGTAGCCTAAGTTCGCGTATGATTTTCCCTATCGAAGCGATCTAATCAACTTGGGATTCTACTGCCATAATTCAGCGCCCAAGTTCTACAAATATTTATTACATTTGAATGACGAAGGAAATATTAATAAATAATATCGATCTAATATACAATTTCACGTTTTAATTCGTCTTTCTTAAGATCGCATGCGCGCATTATCCGACCAAATTTAACATTAGGCATTTATTATACCTCAATCTCTCCCAGGGATCTCAACACGTGCCATTTAAAGATGTGCGAATTTCTCTTTACTTTCATTCTACCGTTAGTAGACTGAAGACATGAACTGAATGAAATTTTGATACGAAATAATATATACAAATGTTTAATATTCAAGGTGCAGATGACGTCAGATTTGAAGGCCAACTTAAGTTCAATATGCTACAATTTAGTTAAATTATACATTCGGCATCGCTTCCTCTGCCCTTTTTTTTTTACAACCTCTCTTATTCGAACCGAAAAATTATATCATTTTTAATGCTCGGAAACAGTATTTAAAAACGGTGCAAAAGCGAAAGCGTCGACCGTGCAATGCGAGATATTTCTCGAAAATAAAACAGCGTTAAATCGCAACCGTGCAATTAGAAGAACGGTTTTTTACTGGAGGCGCAGCACGGACTCAAAACTGCTGCGCATTAGCCTCGAAGATCTGGTCTGCAGGGTGAAGAGAGGGAGAGAGAGAGAGAGAGAGGGAGAGAAAGAGGGTACTTGAACCCCGAACGAACACTTCCTATAATCCTTAACCGCACGTTCTTCTTCTTCTTCCCCCGCCCCGGTCGAGGGCGTGGGGCGGGCGGTGGGGCAAAGGAAGCGAGCAAGAAGGGCGAACGGGTCCCAATGTCACGCGGGTTCATCGACCTTTCTCTCTCTCTCACACACACACTCCTGGATCTCGGCATTATGCACGTAAGAAACCGCAGGAGGCGGTTGCCAATCCGGTCTTATGCGAAGGCGGTGGACATCGAATATCGAGAGAGTCTCTCTCTCTCTACCTATCTCTCTTTCTCCCTCGAACTCTTCATGACGCGGTTGCGGGGATGAAGAGTCACGAACTTATTTTTTTCCCTTTCGTTTCGCATACTCTTCGGTAATTTTTCTAAGGTTACTCAGATTCCCTCCATTCGTCAGTTCAACGTCGCCTAGGAGGCGTTAAATAATCCAAAACGCAGCGGAATCTCCCGTTTATTCCAACTTGTTGAAATTACGTCTCGCTGAAAATGTTCAGTTGAGATGCTCGGCGAGAAAAATGTATGAATTATAATTCGCTATATCAACACTTGATGCTTGTTTCCTTGCTCTCTTAAAAAAAATAACTCTTCGAAACGTCGGATTGAAATTTAAGTTTTCTTTTAGTACATCTCAGTGCATAATGTAACTTTTTGGCTTATGAAAACGTCATAGTGAAACCTATGGTTTCGGGAAATATACATAATAATAAAAACTTCTTAACATTGAAGTTCCGCTATAATATATTCTCGTCCTTTAATTAGAATAATCCACAAGAATTAATGAGCACGGCGGAAACCTGAACGATATTATAAATTGACTTATAGATACATCTTACCGTAAGAGCAATAAAAAAGGTGTAAATCATTCATGATATATGCACACACAGTACTAATAAATTCAGAAAAAGGTGGTGATCACCTGAAAATTTTAATTTTTGTAACGTTAGTACGATGAACAAGTCTCATAATCGTCGAGTGCTCTTACTTTACCCTATCTTAATGTTTTTAATGCCTACAGCCATCTTAAGACATCCTTTATAAACCCTTTCCTTTCTCTCTTTCTTAAGAATGGTTTACTTGGTATCCCACTTTATCACGCTCCTCTATCTTCCAAAAGACACCATATTCGCTTCCGTTGTCAACTCTAAATAAAATGTATAGCTTTTCTCGTATCCTATACCTCGTGACTCTTGTTTACTTCTGAATCCAACTTATTTTATTCCGTCCAACGTCCTTCTCACATACCAAAAAGGTTTCTACCCACGCTCATCCGTCGAAAGCATACTCCATGGTAAAAAAAACAAGCGATTACTCAGTCCTCTGTGACAGTACTGACGTGAATATCGTCATTTTGTTTAGATTACGACGCTGAGTCGAGCAGTCCTTACTAGGCAACGCCCGGCGTCTCTGTTCGCTCTAAGATGCGAATCCTTTCCGCTGGAACAGCAGGAGGGAGAGAGAGAGAGATATGCGGACCACATCTTTGTTTTTCCACCTCCATCTCTTCAAGGAGGACGCGAAAATTTGCATTCGGAGTCGTTGACCTCTTTATTCTCCGGCTTTGCTATCGAATGAGAGGAGTTGTCTAGAACGAAATTTATGTAATGGAACGCACGTTTAATATATTTTGTAACCGATTCCTGTTTCGTTATTCTTTTCTCGAGGATCGCAAAGGTTTTGCGCCATTTGGTAGTCAATTCAGAGCGTCTTTGAATTAAAAAACGAAAGGTCTACATATAAAATTTCATTTATAAATGTAATCTGTCCGTTTTCCAGCAGGTGCGATAGCAAAATCTGGACAAAAGTAACGAACTTATTTTTCCTATCGGTAATGATTTATCGTGGAATAAATGAAATGACGTTTCTTGGTCGCCTAACTTTTCCGTTAGGCTATACTATTTAATTATCTAAATTTAATTTTTACATTTAGGATTTTAAGATTTTTTTCCAGCCCACTGACTGTTTTTTTTATTAGTTGCAGAAGATTTTTTTTAACTTAAAGACATAACAAAAATGTTCTGATGTGTTCTACAATAATCTTAACGATACTAAATTGCCCGTCGTTAAACAATAAACTAATTATTTTATCCACCAAAGACATGAAACAAACGCTGAATTACCTACTTCTAATTATATTATAAACAATTAAAAAAACAAAAAACGTGCGGATGTTAACTTACAGTTAGGCCATTCATCTAGCTTCAAAGGATTGTTTCCTTTTAATCAAATGACAACGCAAGGTACGCCACAGGCTTAAAAAAAATTAAATAACAAAATTAATTTAATTTTAAAACTCGATCAACTCGATCTAATCTTCTTAAATGCGCCAAACCATTAGGAGGAGCGAGTACATGCGGAGGAGGTTTAATCTCAACTACACGGCGGCGTGTAATTCTATTCCTTTGAACGAGATTAAAGTTCTTGGCAACATTCCTACGCAGTCGCCTTGATGTCCGCATCGACGGACCTAAATAGGGAAAAAAGCGGTTCGCGAGGGAGTTGTTTATTCACGCTTCCCATTCAACGCGTGTTTAAAATAGCGTAGCGTAAATGGAGTAGTAATCGCTAGATTCCGAATAGGTCGTTCATCTACCGCGAACTCGTTTATTCCAGAGCGAGGGAGAGAGAGAGATAAAGGTGAATCAACTCGAACTCAACAACAACAACCGCGGCGTGTTTACGTTTTTTTTTCTGGATCGAGTCTTCAAATCCATTAAAACGTTTCAAACGAGTTGTGTACGTACGGAGGGGGAACTCTTAAAAGGACGAAGCTTTAAATAGAAAGTGAATTTATTAAGAGTAATCTACGCGGCAATGAAGGAATGTTTTTTTATTATTTTTGTTAAATATCTTTTTTAACCTCAGCAAGTGCGTTTTCTTGCGATTAACATTTTTGCCTCCTTTTTTGTTATTTCCATTCTATAATGGTCTTTGATGTCAATGATCACATGATTTTCTGTCTTCATCTCAGGATGATACGTGGCGGAGGATGTAAAGTTAGGAAAAACAGATGCACATTTCGACTACAAAGCAGCCTTCATCGATGTTAACTCACATTCGGATAATTCTTAATCGGTGAATTACCACTGATGGCGACTACTTTATTGCTTCGGTAATGATACAGCGATAGTAAATTATGTACAATATATTTTCGAAAGTTTGCTTGTCTGTGTTTTTAATCTAAACGCTCGAAAATGAAAAAGGCTGCAAACGACCAAACTTGGCATGACATTCTTTTATATCCAAAAGAAGATATATATGCATGTTTG
The DNA here is from genome assembly GCA_036926305.1 of Uropetala carovei. Classification (NCBI taxonomy): domain Eukaryota; kingdom Metazoa; phylum Arthropoda; class Insecta; order Odonata; family Petaluridae; genus Uropetala; species Uropetala carovei. The sequence goes on along the minus strand of JAXCHB010000065.1, from coordinate 13,726,153 downwards.
CATACCATTTCAAGGTTCCAATTTCGGATTTAATTAGCCAAAATCGGAATACATTAATTTTAGTTTTTTCCTTTTCTGGCAAGCATAAAAAATTGGGTTATAAGTCAAACCCTTAGTTAACAAATTAAATTGGAAATATTTATGTCATAAAGTGATCATACGTTTTTTTAACGCATTATAAACAAAAAATCAACAGTCCTGAGGCCTTGACTAAAAGAACTACGTTTTGGTAAAAAGAAATTAAATTCTAAATAAAGGCAACATGCAAAGCAGCAGAAAATCCGGAACAGAGACAAAACCGTCTTCAAGCAGACATATTGAGACATTCGATTACATTGAATTAACGTAAATAACAAATAGACAACTTCCCGTGCAAAGTCGGGCATACTAGTCAAGATAGAAAATTCATGAAAATTCTTTATTAGAACCTACCATGAATGAATAACCACTGATGACGGCTGCTTTGTAGCCAAAATGCGCACCTGGTTTTCTTAACCATTATATGACTAGCGGAGATACACATTTGTTGACTTTATTTTAGACACGACGACAGATAATTTACAACATTTATTCTTTATGAAACCACTTCATAGTTTTTCAGGAAATATACTGTCCTTTGACCTTTGATTTTCTTAAACTATATTCCATCAGCTCATCCGAAGAGGCTATGAAATAACGAATAAGAGTATAAAATGGCTTCAATTTAACATCGAATCCCTTATATCACAAATATTTGCTATATAAAGTGAATGACTAAACGCATTAGAATTACTTTCAAGCTATCAGCGTGAATATTTCAAAGCACCATCGTTTAATATCCTTAGTAACCTACCGAAGAAACCTAACTTTTAACGTGTTTATCTCAAAATAGTAACACCTAACTCATAACTTCGTTACATTATGTATGGAAATAACGGAGATTTAATTTGTTTCGCGTTCAGTCAATTGAAGTTGTCTCGTTCACGGATAAAGAACGAGGAGTGGAGAAGTAAATATTTCAATTGTAATTTTATGATCCCTGTCGCCACTCAAATTGGCCACTTTAATGTATTTCGGCATCCTAGGCACTTATGTTACTGTTGAGGAAAATAAAAGTCAGGGTCCGTACAACTGTACGACAACCGCCGCTGAGGCAGAATGGTAAACGTGAGAAACGTCGAGCAGGCTCACAGGTGTTAATCCATTAAACTCCGTCGTACATATGCACAACTATCTGTACATTAAATTTATTGGCATAGGTCCGCGGATACATTTATTTGTACGCAAAGATTCGACGCCATTCATGTCAAATTACATGACGCTACGGCGAATTTGAACTTGGTTATTTTTCCTACATATATATTGATAAACTGTTTTGTTCTAACAGTAATAAAAATTATTCATCGATAGTATAATGCATTAGATGGGTAATAACAGAAATGCGAATTTGGTTTTCCCACCGTTTTTGTGATTATAGGAGAGAGATATTTTGTCAATAAATTGTTTAGGGTTAAATTCTTTGCTAATGTTTTCAAAGCTCAACGGAAGCCAATACTTGCAGCGTTTACGCTAATGAAAGTCCCTTGGTAATTCGATCAACCTGAATATTCTTACCGATTGCAATTAATAGATTAGGAAAACCTAAAAAGCAGCCACCATTTGTGGCGATTCACTTAAACGGCGTCGTCGTCTTCTCGTAAAGTCCTATCACAACCCGCAAAAAAATCCTGAATTTTTTTTCGGGCTAAAGAGTCAGCGAAAAAAAAGAGGACATCCACGTTTAATTAGTAACAGGAAGACATTTCCTTTGCACGCCAAACGCGAGTGCATTTCATCCCGACTTTTATTTAGCGCGCCTCCCGATACTCATTTCCCCGTTAGGGCTAACGCTTCGTGTTAGCACGAGCAATAAATTAGCTCCATATTTCATTATCGAGCACGTAATGGCGAACGTTCGCGGAGATACCTTTTTTTTATTCTTTCGTCGGAAGGTTACTTACTGTCTTGGGATTTCCTTTTACTTATGAGGTAGGTGCGAACCATCGAACAAACAAAAGTTTGCGTACCTTTTTAACGGTTCGAGTTACTCGGCACTTGCTATCTGTTGAGGGTCCCGAATAAAAAAAATAAAGGAAAAGAAGGATGGGCGGCGCCTTTTTCATGTTTTAGCACATTTTCAATTCCAACAGATGGTGAGGCAAGTGAAACTTTATTCAAATATATTCTCTAGAGTTTATTTTTTAAAACAATACTAGGTCTAAATTGCATTAAATGTCATCTGCGATGAAATGAAACTTTAAATTAAATTAAATCTTTTGGAAAAAGATCCGGAGAGAATGAGTAAGTGAGCGTGAGTAGAGGATTTATTTATTGCCTCTATTAAAAAGAAATCTATGCGATAACACAGAGCCTATGGACGCTCTAAGCCAGGCGTCTCAAACTCGCGGCCCGCGGGCCGCATGAGGCCCGCGCGATGCATTTGTGCGGCCCGCGAAGCAATTTACTTTATACTACGCGACCCGAACTCAAATCTATTTCTTACAAAATATTTCACGCAAATACTTCTAAAGAATCTAAGAAGTGTATTAAATCATTCCAATTTATATCAGCCTGCACGGTTGTGTTACTGAAGAATGTTTATCCCACTGCCAGCGAGTTTCTTGCGTATCAGGACTTAACCCTCGACGCCAAATCTTGCAATTTTGTAATGACTGCGTGTAAGACGCGTAATAGAGCTAGTCTCTTGTGGAAAGGGAGAGTGAATATAATACGAAGAATACGAAAATATGTGAAGACTGGGAAAGTAATGAATGCGGCCCGCGGATCGTCAGAGAGACGTCATGCGGCCCGCACACCAATGTGAGTTTGAGACCCCTGCTCTAAGCAGAATAATCGCATTAATGATTAAATCTTACTCAAAGGGCGATTTTAAACATTTAAAAACAAAATATCTATTAAGATACCAATTAAATAACCTTAGTTAACTCTTCGTATGTCACGGCTATTTTTAATTAATCGATTATTAACATAAAAAATGATCGACAATGCAAAGACAACAACATGTCCTAAAAACACTTTGAATTGTTAAAATGACAGCCCTTTTACGTTTAACCCCTCAAGAGTGACTTTAAAAAGGGTTTCCTTCATGACGCAAATGCCACAGAAAGCCCATAAAATACATATCTCTAGATTTAATTAATACTATCCAATATTTCTCGTTCGATTCCTTTAAAATTCATAAGTTAACGCAATGGAATAATTTTAAACGGAAACCATTTATGGACTATAAATAATAAGCGTCAAATTCTCGAATTAATCAAACTCGAAGAGAGCGATAGCGATTCCCCTGAAACTGCTTCCGCATCGCCGCCCATAGGAGCGTATTCTTGCGACATAAAACAACCTCCCCGGAATACTTCCCCTTTCGATCACTGTGGCGGATTCGTCATAAGGAAACAATGGGACTCCCTCGGATTGTCTACTCAAGGAGGAAAGAAGTTCACGTCTGGCATACGAAAAGGGAGGAAAGGGCGTCATCTCGCTTCCTTCCCTTGACCATGTCACTGATGTGCCGCATGCGACGCCCTCAGCAAGCACGATTTCGCTGTATCCGGGTATTCCGCGAAGATGTGAAATTTTTATTGCTCCCATCTGTTGGACGGACGAGTCTTGTTTCTTAATCACTTCCTTCTCTCGTCAAAAACCACAGTTCTTATGTATTTTTCTACACAGTAAGTTAAATATAATAAGACGAAGTAAATAAAAATTCGAACTGATGAAATTTATATTTATAAGCTAACTGAACTAAACATTAAATAATGGAAGATTCATTGAATTAAGCTTGAAAAGGTAATTAGGAATAGTAATAAAATAGTTGAGTAATCGCATTCGAATCACCGACCGTTTATTCTGAAAATAATGTCATGGTTGAAACGCACACCTTGCTTTTTCAGCTATTTGACGACCATCGATTGGATTTCCGCCATAACGCCATTTTTAATTTTCGTCAAACGTGTACGGGCGAAAAGGTGAGCGGTAAGACAGGTGAAAATGAAATCATTGGCACATAGAAATAAGAGAAAAGGGACAATGCGTTGAAACACGAATCTCAGACAAAAATGTCATGCGCACTTAATCACTGTGACACGAACTTCTTCTCAATAATGTAGTACATCCACCATAACCAGCATTTTCAATAGAAGGAGAAGATGGATTATTTAGATTATCCGTTCGGTGGCTAAAGGGTACCGTCAGTTTCATTTCCTGCAGGACCAGTGCTCGATTGATATTTTTAGGAGTAAACAATTCTAATCGTTAATTTAAGCTAAGGAAAATATTATACAATCCCTTAAGCCAGATGTGGTAAATCTTTTGCATCTTACGTCCCAGCAACCATTTTATCAAAAGACCCGGGTCCCACCATGATATAAAAAACAAAATCCCCTTTTCCAAAAAGTGAAATTTTAAGTTAAACGTATCATATTAAAACATCAATGGAACGTTTTAAGGACATAAATTATTCCAATAATTTCGTTAGGGAAATGTCTTATAATAATTATTTCTGAAACTTTGCGTCATAACCAGACTGTCTCCGTATCCGGACAAGGGACGCAACCCACTGGTTGAGAAACTGTCTCAAGTAGGAAAATCATGAATGCATACAGAAGAAACCAGAAAATATTTTTGCTTGAGGGTTATAAAAAAATATGCCAATTTTAAAGCACATTTTAGTTACGAAACGGGAACATCGGCGAGAAATATTTGCATGAAGAACTTTAAATCTTAACAAGTAGCCCAAGACGGAATCATTCCAGCGCCTTATCATTTCCACCTCTTTCAAAATGTGCCGCCGAGTCGATTCCGACTCGTCCTCATTCAGCGAGGTGAGGTTGGAAATGGGTGCCCCGTCCGATCCTCCTCTTCCTCCCACATGTAGTACTACTACGCTGCTCGCGTCTCGTCCTGCCGCGAGAGAGGGCATTCGCGTAAGGGGCGAGAGGGGGGGGGGGGGAAGTGGAGACGGAAGGAGCGGCCTTGGGAGGAGGCGACGGCGGCGGAGAAATCAATCCATTCGAACGTAACATCCATTCAGGGGTCGTTCTCTCCGGCCGTGAACGACCCTCATCCTCTTCCCCTTCCCAAGGTTAGGGCAGCTCCCATCGACTCGCTGATTGTTCTCGGACGCTGCCAATATATCCCCCCCCAAAGGAGAATAATATGGGTGATGCTCTTCCCTTCGACTCGAGAGGTGAACGGAAGAAGAAACAAGCGAGGGAATAATTGCAGAGCGAATGACATAAGGAGCTTCTTTTTTCTTGTTTTAGGATTATGACGTTGTCATAAGATTGCATCTTTGGTTAATATCGACGGCTTCATAGTTTATAAATTCTCTTTAAAAGCATTATATCATTGCCATAACATGTTTCCCGTTAAAAAGCAGTGAACTCTTTACCATGGCATTTGATATTTCCCATTCTTAAAAACCGGAAAATTTTCCCTTTTTTTCAAGAAAAAGCATTTGCTCGCTCTCGTTCGACAGGGATATGAATTTTGTTTTCGAGAAAGAAAACCTCAATCTTTAATCTATAGAACTGCTCATGTCCCGAGTTCCTATCAAAATTTGAAGTAATTTAAAATTGTTAATTTATAATCCCCTGCACTATATTCATGTTTTTCTTATGGAGTAGACATGAAACAAATGGATTGGAAAAAAGACACCGACTACCCCCCCCCAGTTGATCCTAGTTTTCACCATGTTTATCCCTTATATATATTGTCCTATCTTGACAATAAAACAGACGGACAGACAGAAAAACCGAACACATACGCAATTTTTTAAAGAAAAAAAGCACTAAAAATGACGCGGATATGTATACTTACAACCGCGATAATATAATTTTCTTTACGCGAAAAATTTTGACGATTTTTCGAGGTAAAGGTAGCGCGAATTGGCAATACATTCGTGAAATTCAATGAGTGGTAATGTTTTTAAAATATCCTTATACACAGAATGTCAATGGAAAAACTATAATGCAGTTAGCGTATTTAAAGCTATTTATTACAATTAACTGATTATTACATAAAATATAGAATATAGCAGGATATAAATGTTAATCTACTTATGTAAGGGTCACAGTTATGTAATTTGGCGTGATAAAAGGATGTTGGAGACAACTGATGGAAAAAATCCGAAATTTCAAAAAATTTCATTTTAAGGGATGTTTTTCCAGACCCAATTATTTCATTTCTATCTCTCATAAGAAAAGCATGAAAATCGGTGAAGGGCTTTATAGAATTGCATTTTTTTAATTACTTAAAATTAAGATAGGAATTCACAACATAAACAATTTCATAACTGAAAGGACGATTTTCGGAAACTAAATTCAAACCTGAGTAATTTTTTAAGAAATCATAAAGCGAGACATTTTTAACAATAAAAAATATCTACCATAGAAATGTGTGCTTTTAAATGGAAATTGATAATCATTATTGTATTAGCATCGGTTTAACGCTTTTGATGGGAATCAGTACACTATATTATAATGCCACTGATTTTATACTAACAATAAGACGTAAAATTATGATTACGTCATAAAACAAACATACGAAACTTTAGCAATATGTGAAAAAAATTTTGATGTCGTGTTTCGTAAAGTTTATCGAGGAACACGAACGGTGAACAGGACATTTTTGTTGTGTAACCTTTGAAAATATATTTATTCGCCAACTAGATTTCAACTTTTCGTTAGAGTTAACGCTATTTTTGCCCCGGAAATTCCAGTTAAATTTAATTAATTTTTTTAAGTACGATGATGTAAGACAAAACAAAAATTGTGGTTTTAGTTTCTTTGGTGACTAACGAGACCAACTTACCGGCAAAAGGCATGAAAAATGCTCTCGCTAAAACTTAGGATACAGTGTTGCTAATTCATTGACAGTATTGCGTCACAATACGTTCTACGAAAACTGCGGAAACTCCTATGTAAACAAAACAAAATAAAAAAAAAATGGTTCCGATCTGTCGGATTTTCATAAAAGTCCTTTTTATTCGTGGTGGGATAAACCGTGAGTCATAACCATTCGCCAGAATCCGTCGTTGATTCCGTGTTAACACTCACTTTAAAAAACCCATTAACACCGCGCTACACCCAATGGGGAATTTCATGCGGCTCCATGCCAACCGACGTGCTTAGTTTGTCGAAATTTAGGACACTCCTTCCGGCCATTAAAACTTAATTCTATCACCGTAAACGTTTTTGGGAATGCGATGGATTATTGCGCATTTATGAGGAAGGAAGAAATGCCGCGATTTCTTGAACATGATTACATATGGAACGAAAAGGTTGCGAAACGTAAATTTTTGTTACGCAATGCCCAATCCAAAACGCTAAATTCAAGCGCATTTTTTTATTATCTCATTCCCTCTCATATCTGAATTTTATATCGCCTCTTATCGATTAATCGCCATATGTATGTAGTACACCTGCTCCTGTTATATAACAGGTTCTTGTAACACGTATTTGCATGTACACTGATTGTCTTTAACAAAAAAAATCTGAGGTGGCCAACACATGACTTTCTCCATACAAAGCAATGAATATGATTGCTCTCGACATAAGCGTCCTCAGGAATAATTATCAGCAATTACACCCGCGAATAATTTCAAAACATTTTCAATAGTCTTTATTTAAAAAAACAATAAAAAAGAAAATTGTTAGCTTTTTCTATGGATAACAAAATATCCACGCGCATTTAAAATTATCCTAGGCAGCGAAAGCACCGCTATCAACAATTAGAAATTTTAACATGGCAACTGAAACAATGGTATCACTTAGCGACGTATTTAACATAAATTTAGAAAAAAAATCAAAATATCTCTTAAACTATCGGTTTTATGAAAAAATCTTTCAAAGAAAACTTATAGAAAATTACATTTTCTATAACATTAATAATAATAAATATTTACGTAGATGGAGTTTTGAAAGAGATATGTGGAAAAAAGGAAAAACGACAGGAATAAACCTCCACTTCCGGTTGACCTATATTGTTCCAAACTAATCAGCTGTTGTCCCTATGATGAAAATATTATATTATTGGAAATTTGGTACTGGAATGAAAAATAATTTTCGAGTTAGAGCGCCCACATAATTCTTATCGTACACGCACTGACACACAGGCATAATCCAGAAATAGTCAATAGTACTCAGGGGACCTCAAAACGTGTATTACCCGTTGAAATCTCGAAATAGATTTTTTTCATGAAAACAATACTTTCCCCCATACTACCTATGGAAAAGTAAACATTCATAAAGAAAGGAACATGGTTGGTATCATCGCGGTTTTGTCGGACTTGGGTAGCGGGATTCCAGATTGCTGAGCGAAGAAGAGACCTTTTGAAGGAGCCAAGTCCTCATAAGCTTAGATAAGCGACAACAACAGTCTATTTGTACATACATGAACCTAGAAAACTATTAGCTCTATAAAATAGATAATAATTAAATTTCATAATTTATAAATTATATTTTATTGGTTATTATTATATATATATAGTATTGGTTTATGGATACATTAGTTATTATTGTTTATGTTGTATAATTGTGTAATTTTAGAATTTTAATTGATGTATATTAAGATGCTGTGGGTTCAATATTGTAGCACTCGTCGCCATCTGGCTTTAGCCTACTTGCGAAGGCTAAATAAATATGGGTAGGTATCAAAGAGAGGTTTAGGAATTTTGGATTTGGTGGAGGGTGCTTGATTAGGTATGGAATGCGATCATATTATCATCATGCAAAGCTAGTCTCATATAACACGGATTCACATTACGTGGCACTTCCCATGTTATAGAAGGGCCGGGTAGATAAATTTGGAACCCAGTCACTATTAAATCGTTCCAGGTTGAACAATCACAATTTCATACACATCTTTCAAAGAAGAATTTGGTAAATGTTTTTTAGGCGCGTTTCGCTTCCAGCCTATTATCGCCGGTCTGTCTGTCCGTCCGTCCGTCCGCACGTTCGTTCTCGGCTTCTATTGAACGGGTTTTCATGAAATTTGATATTAAGGACTTACAATCAAATATAAGAAGAAAATTGCAAAAATGAATCACGTACGCCAATCAGGGGTACCACTTCACTGGTGACAAAAAATTAAATTTTCGTCATATCTCGTAAAGTATTGCTCATATCAAAATATTTTCAAATACAAGTTGTAGAACTGGTAAAGAAGAGTATTTCCTTTCCTATATATTTTTATCATAGAAGCAGCCGTTATCGAGAAAATCAAATAAAAACGTCTTAAATCGAGTTGAACTTGGAAAATTTCTTGCATGGTTACTTCTTCATTGTTGCTATCATAAACAATCTCACAAACAAATGTTTAATTTCCTTACGTGTGCATGCGGTATTATTAAATAGGAAGAAAATGGATTATTTTTGAAGAATATAAGAACTTTAAAACGCTATTTCCCTCACGTACAGGTATATAATTTCTTTCTAATACTCCATTGCACGAAACGCGCCCATTTGTGATACGTTGTACACTTTCCTAACTTGTTTTTTTAAATGGTGATTCTAAAGTAATCATCATACATGTGTATTCATTTCATATTCATTTAAGTATCCCCTCAATGCAAAACCTTTCAAGATGATGTCATAACCAAATTATTTTTTCCTTTATCGACAGTGGTTTATCAGAAAAAAAATAAATTCCGGGGCAAATACGCTATCATTCCCTAACGACCAACAATATGTGACCTAGCGACTTACTGACAATATAATTGGCAACACTAGTTATAGATGTCTCGATAAATATATTTTTACGAGAATTTCCTTTGGTCTATTACGTGAGAAATATGACAGTCAGAGATATTTTGAAGAAAAAAACGAAAGTAAAACACGTAAGAGATTTCATCCGATAAAGGATGTGGAAGTTTTTCTCGAAAAACTTGTTTGTTTTGCTCGATAGCGGTCCCGATTTTTCGCGCACGATTTTCGGCTGAAAAAATCATTTTCCGCAGGTAACCATGTCAACGTTTTAAAACAAAACGAAGCTTTGAGTAATTATAAAAGTTCATATTGCATGTAATATAGGGCTTAGCGGTCTCAAATTGACCATAACTAATTGTAAGACGTATACATCCATACATAACCGGTGAGGTCAGAGACATACCTAGGCGATATGGCGCCTATGGCAAAATTTTAGGAAACAACTTGTTTATGTAGTATATATTTTTCTGCGTTTTAATAAGGAATAATGGTGTTTTTATTATAAATAAATTAATGTTTGGGCATTAAAAATAACGTTTTTGGAGAAATGAACTTTTTGGGGAAACGTTTGGCACCTTTTGCAAGCGGCGCCGACGGCAAATGTCATACCCTAGTTACGGCATATGGTCCTCTAAAACAGTTTCTCCAACTGTGGGCTGCAGCCCCCAGGGGTGAACTGCTAAAATATTAAATATTCGCGAATAATAACATTTCATCAGGAAATTTTAGGAAATACGATGTGACAACAATTATTAACAGATATAAAAAATTAAGGAATTTGTATTAAGGTTTATTATTTTTACTATTTTCAATTCAAAGGGGGCCGCATAACATTCACGGAGGCCGCGACAGTTGAAAGTTTGAGAACCACTGCTCTAAAAAAAAAATGCAACAAAATCTGATCGATATATTACATAAATCTAAAGCTCATAAGAATGTTGAAAAATCAGATACTCACTTCTGCAGCAATGTAGTCGTCAGCAGTGGGATTAACCGCTAGCAGACACAAAAACCGTTGCATTTAGCCGAAATGCTCATTTGGTTTACCCAATCATTTTTGGCCGTTGGAGGATTTATCATAGCCAAAGGCTAAACTCGATAATATTTTTTTAATGGAGGAAAACGTTTATTGACTACTTTAAAAAATAAATAAATCTCAATTCCTTTAGCCACCATTTCACAGTGGTTGATCTACTGGAGTTGTGTTTACTGTTTGAAACTCCAATCGGGATCTATTTCGAACTTATTACATAAATAACCTCAACCGTTAAAGCGGTCGCAGTGAATTAGGTACAGATCCTGCTGTTTGAGTAAATAAAAAACTCCAACCACGTTATTGATGGTATCTGGGCATGTACTTTGACGTGAGGCAGTAGTTCTACCGATACTCTTGATGCACAGAATGAAATCTCGTTTAAATCTGCTAGGAATCCCCCCACTCACTGAAAAACAAAAACGATATCGAGAGAGAATGAGAGAGGGAGTGTTTGTAGAGGGTACTTGGCGGTATCTGGACAAAGTTCCATCGATTAGATTAAAAAATAATAGTCGATATGGCGAAGAAAACGGATTTCAGGAGATAACAGTTTTAACAATTAACTGGATTAAATCTCAAGATCGTACGACAGCGAAACACTCGAAAAAACGAGGATAAAAGATAAAGGTTTATTGCTTAATACAAGGTTTTTATTGAAAATAGTTTTTATATTGCCCATTTTCATGAAAAGTACAATAAAGTTTTACCAGAGGCCACATCAAAAAAATTCATACTTCTTAATAATGGTCTATGAACTTTTGTATTGAGAACTATGATAAAATCTAGAACGCAACAATTGTTTGGTCAAACAGTTATTTATGATAATTCAAATCTAGCCTATTTAATTGGCCCCGATATAGCTAAAAAAAAATAGGTAAAGGTTATGATAAAGATTTCTGAAACTTGCTAATACTAGGACAATATGAATCCCAAATCTTGGTTTACCATTTAAGTGGTATTTGTACGTTATAATTATGAAGATGCATAAATAAATATGGGCACTTCCCAGTAAACTGTGAGAGAAGAAGTCGAAATCCCGGGTGTCCGGAATAATATCTATTTTAAGGTATATAACATATTTTTCTGTTAATAGTTGTCAGATTGAGGTGAAACGCAAAAGAAGAGAAACTTTGCTATTAAAGACTACGCGCGTCAGAATGATCAGACTAGCCAATAATGCAATTTAGATGTCCTTTACTCATTCCTACATATAATGTTCAGCACATTACGCTTTAGAAGGGAAACTAGGAATACTGACATGAAGTTGATGACAATTTACTCAGAAATGTGTATGATACGTTTCATTTTTGAGAAACGGTTTGACTCTATTGTTTTTGTCAATAAGTAAGAAAATAGTATTGGAACACCAATTTTCTGTAAACACAATATTTTTTATGCTGGAACGCCACCATACTTTTCTCTCCATTTATGAGAAACCTTTAAATAATAGAATAATTATTCAGGAACCGTGAAATTTTCGACTTTTTATCTGCCCGTACTTAACAACTGCTTTCAAATACTATCGTATAATCTAATAATATATCTACAGGACTTCAATACCTGAAAACAGGACAATATAAGTTTTTTTCGAAACTTCCATTTTAACGTATCGAATTTGGAGTGTCAAGAAGTTTTCTCTCGACTTATCGAAAATTTGCGTTACGGACGTTAGAATTACCGATATCCTGCTGTATTTTCCTTCATGTTTATTATAATGTTTTGAAGCAGACCGCAAATTCCCGAATTTAATACGCAATTACATTTTCACCAGGCAAGAGAGGACAGTTTTTAACGGCATTCAATACACGCGCCTGATATTTTGTACCACTATGATAATTGCAACCTTTTTGGTGGCAACATCGCTAACTGCATATGATTTGCCTAACCTACTCTTAGTTTTGCAACGGTAGTGAAACGAGTTGTGTGGATCACCTTTACCTTTGTGTCAGAACAGAACTAATTGCTTTTGATGTGCCGCGGTAATGTAGATGAGACGCCAAAATTAATTCAGCTTAGAAATAGTTTTGAAGGAGACAATTCCTATCTGTAAGCATACGACATTCCAGAGTTTGTTTATTTCCAAAAATATATAAGTAAATGTAAATAATCTGAAAATTCGATTTCTGACAATTTAATCGACAAATTGATATTATAATTACTTCGAGTGTTCCGGATAAGAGTTTACGTCGGAACTCACTCAAGAAGTTGTTTCGCTATAAAAATGAAGCTAAAGCCAAACCAATTTTTTTACGGCAACACTTCAAGAGGACGGTTTTCCGACCGTATTTTTTAATTTAAAATAAATATAAAATGGCCTTCGGTAAATATCAAATAACGTTTCTTCACCGTATAAAATGCACTCGCGGATCATAAATCTCTAGCCATTTAGAGCTTTTCATAAAAATTACATACAAAATTTACTGAGCGTATCTAATTCATTTTCCTCCTGTCTATATGCAAATTTCTGGGTGCGCAGCTGTGTCCTAAAACCAGCCATTCATTCGCGATTAAAAAATGTCATTAAGATCTTCTCGACTAACCGTGTAGGATGACAACTTTTTTCGAGAAAATTTTCTGTGAATTTTATCTTTTTCTTTAATTTTACACGCAAAAGCCGGGTAAAATGAGTTCCAGCCTATCAGAACACGATGACAACCTCACGACAGATAGCGATCACCGATACTACCTTCTGTTAGAATGTCCTTCGTCAAGCCGGGGGATTTTTTTTAGAGCACGATAATAAAATATATTACTTTCATTTTGATTTTTCATTTTAAGAACTTAGTAAAAAATAAGTAATTCCCATCGGCATGAAACGATTTAGACGACCAACTTGGATCTTGTTCATTATATGTTGGGTAAATGTTGTTACAAACTCCCAGTTTAAATTAAATAAAATTTCTTTCCATAACAGGCACAAGACATGACAAAAACCGCATAATGTACACAGCAGAAGAAATTATTTGATAATTTTAGATGTACATAATACGTAATGGGTAGAATATGGCTGAAACAACAAAAGTTTCTTCGAATATACTGTAAAATACACCGAATTTTATTCTAATTTATTTTAATTCTCCGTATTTTAAATGTGTATTTGGGTATTAAACGGTATGATAATCGTAGATTCAAAACTAAACCTTAATAACAGCATCAAGTACTATTGTTATATCTTATACTTTGGCAATAAGGATATATTTATAAAGGTTTCTTCCGATTAGAAAAAAGTTAGTTGGAAGATAGCAACTTACATCACTGCTTCGTTTATCGTGCGATATCAAGTCCAATCTTCTTTTTTTGGCAACGTATCAATCGGGTAAGACCGAGACTTCAATAAAAACAAATCATTAGACAAATTACGCAGTTTAAATAGTGAGGTTATGTGATAATTTTTAAGGTATTTAGGCGCTTAGACGCTCATTGGTTTTATCGCGATATAGTGCAGAAGTTTCATCGGAAAATGTCCGCTCTCTTATAGACTCGAATTTAAGTTATCCTTCCACATAGAGTATGTTATTTGTTCAAATTCAGTTTATTAATCATACTTTAGAATCGATGTTTCCCTATGTTTTTCTGCTGTGTGAGAAAACCTTAAGACGCATGCTATGCCTTTATTATAAGATCCAGCGTATTAGAATGCCAATTTTATTTCAAAATCTAAGTGGACCTGCTAAAACAGCTCTTTGTTTATCAAGTGAACGATTTCGATTTTTGGTTTTTTTGTTATACACCATAATTTGTTGATTAATTACTGAAGGTTGTCCTTTAAGATAAAAGCATATTTAAATACATCATTTGACCCTTAAGGTAAATTCTTTTTGCGATACGTTCAAATATATTGTCGATGATTTAAAATGTTAGTGTGTAGTATTGCAATAAATGCATTTACGAGTAATACTTTTTATTTATTTCATTGTCAGAAAATTTAGAGTATGTTGTTCTTCTTCGGTCTTACTACGGGCGCCAGATTTCACTGCTACGGTACTCAATGTAAATTCTAATAAAATTATCCATACCACACATGCTAACGATCACTATAGTATGTATATCATTTTTGTGGCTATAGTAAGAACTTAGGCGATCTTCAAAAATTTATCCTCGAGTTGTAATATATTATTTCCCATATAATACAGTTCGCGATTTCGATACTTGAATTCTCAATCCTCTATTTCGCTCAACGTAATTTCGTCGTATCTTTGAAAATCTATTTTCATGCAGGATTAGCCACTTTCTTCTCCGTTTCTGGGTTAGTTTCGCCGATATTTCTTTCTAAAAAAAAAGAGCATCGCTATAGCACGAGTTCTGCTCACTTGTTTCATTAGTTGTGCAGCAACCACGGAATCTCACGCGGCACTTGTTTACCTTTGAACACGGCGTCGTGCCCAACGGAGACGTCGCGATGACTAAGTGGGCGATTTTCACGCTTCGGGGATTTCTGAAATTGGCGCGCTTACTCCGGTCTACTTGCCTCTTAAGGGGTTACAACGTAAACATTAGAGTTGAACAACATCTTTATTGGAAGTAGAAATCGGATGCGATGTTTTCTTGACTTCATCGATTTACTGTCGCGACGAATATTCTCAAATCATGATTGGTGGCGATCGATCTTCTTCATAACAGATTTTTTCATTTTTATATTACTTACAGCAATAAATGGGCAAACGATTTTCTCATATCTAAAATTACACCATGAGATCTGTAGTGAAATTTATAATGATACATTATTTCATCGTTTCTTAAACTTTAGCAATCTGAGGCCCCTTTTCATTCAAATATTTTTTGCGGACCCCCAAACTATATGTATATTTATATTATAGGTAATGGAGTATTTATTTTTTCTACGTTTTTAGAAAATCACCATCGCTCTGTAGCATCACTTTCTCTAAAAGTAACTTGTACTTGGAATCCCATGTGCACTTTTAAGTGTATTATGTTCTACGTTTTATTATTTTTAATTGTTATTAATAATTCTCGAACATTACTCGCGGACCTCTGGACTAATTCTGGGGACCAACGAGGATCCACGGACCCCAGTTAAGGAAATTCTGCATTAATTAATAACCTTTCAGTGCCTCAGTAGGTAAGGTGTAAGACACAATACGGAGAGAAGACTATCTATACGTGGGACAGCATTCTATTACCTTATTATTAAATATGGCGTTTACTTGAAATTCTGCCGAATAAATATCCAAAAGTTGTTTCATACGAACGAACAAGTCTTCTCTCTTCACGCATTATCGTTATTGCAGCATAATTCAAAATTAAAAGGTAGACTAACATCACATGTAAAAAATAACCATCATAACTATGTAGTAGCTACCAATTTTCAAAGGCAAAAATGGCGAAAAAATAAATCAGAAACAAATTAGAGCAAATTTTTTTTCACAGGGAAGAAAAAGGAATTCAACAAGATAAACGTTTTTCCAACAAAAAAAGCAAAACGATACCAAACTTGGCAATAAAATACGCGGTAAAAACAAGGGCTAAAAATAGCAGTTCGGCTATTTCATTTGGCGGCTGTCACTTTTTTTAAAGCAAAAACTGTTCCGTTTTCCTGAAAATGGGAGAATTTTTATGATAAAAATCGCTATCATATTCACAGCCTAGCTATGTAAATAATAATCAGTACTAGAAGAAAAAAATACACTTAAAAATAAAGCTAAAAGTTTCAATAAAGTTATTCTAAGAAGCAATTGCATATCCTATGTCAGCATATCAAAAAAATTGATAATATGCTTGCAATAGCTCGAATTTCCTGTTAAATTCTCTACCAGCATTCTTTTGTATAACACTATTGCTTAAAACCAAAAATAAGTTTACTTCTGTTTATACCCCTTTGTTTCGGTTTTTAATAGACAAATACATTGATACTCCGTTGATTAAACAGGATTAAGGAAATCTCTTTCTACCGAATTTTAAAACACTTTGACCAGGCGATCTAAATAATCCTCCGGCGTCATTTCCGTTTCTCAATTGTTTTATTTCCCTCGCCGACTAGTCATTCTCACCGCATCGCTATGGCGCAGCTTTTCCTTCCGCCGAACCCCGAATTCCGGGAACAGTTTCGTCTTCATCCAAGAGTCGGGAGATCGAAATTTCCTCCCGGTCAAAAAACCTGAAATACTTCCTCAGCCGTTCCTTAAACGCTCCCTTCTTTCGCAGAGTACTGTCATCGCGGGTCTTTTTCACTTTTTTTTAAACTCCGACAATATTTTCTACGCGTCAGTACGCCACCGCATCATACGAGCATGATTCATTCGTTGAATAATCTCCTAAGCACACATTGCACAAATGTTCTCATATCCGTACGCCTCTACTCAATACAATAATTACAGGAATTTCATTCATTGGAAGGAAATATTTTCCCACGGTTTATATAGTAACGAAAGTGCTGCTATAAATCAAATAGTAGGTGAGGGGTAAGAGTTTATTTTCTGTGCGATATAAAAATACGAGATTTCTTCTAATCATGTTAGGCTGTTTAGCCATTGGATTCTCATACAGATATTATGTGTTGTTGTTGTTGTGTTTTGGGACGCATGACGTATGTGGCGCTTTTTACTTCTTTTAGTGGAAGAATTTTAATCAAAATCGTTTTTAAGAACACAGTCATTTTATGAAAAACCAACAAAGTACTCTCCAATGTTGCTCGACGTGGTTTATTTCCACAAGACTTCTATTGTGAGTGATACATATAGTATATTAATCTGAGATTTATTTAGGTTGTGCTAAACGTTCTCGCCAATAGAGGCGCGAACAAACGATAGGCCTATAGACAGATGAAATAAAAAAACTTTCGGACTCAAATACACCTAAAACGTTCATATAAAAAACTAGAACATTTTTTTTTCATAGATCACAATATTTTCCCTATATATATTTCATACATTAATAACTAAAACTGTAGGAGATTCTTAAATATTTAGCTCAACAGACAATATTTGTCCGGACATGACGATTTATTCTTTTGCGAACGAAATTTTTCAATAACTAATAAATACTACAAAGACTGTGATAGTATATTGCAAAATACGTAAAGTAGTTCTACGTTAATAACACATCCAGTTACTCGGGTCGTGAAACGTCACTGTAATTGTCAATGCAGCATCTCATGAACAAAACGAGGATCGACTTGCAAGCGCGGTGTTACTATTCCACGTTCGCTGATGTCTCATGAACTGCAGTCTCCTATCTTTAGGATTTGTTAAGACTTCTAATGCCACGCATAATCACTGAGAGCAAAGTGCTATTTTTCTACCTGTCGAAGGAGCTCGATTTACACCTTGAAACGGGTGAACTTTTAAACGCCATTCAGATTTCGAAATTAAACACTCCTCCATAATGCATCTCAATTTAGCTACTTTGGAAGATTTATTGTTCTTTTAACTTTGAAAATGTACGTTTACGTGCGCGAATAAGTTATCGTTGACAGCCATACCACTTGTTAGTATGTAACACGCAACTTAAATTCAACAGAGAATTATCGAGCTCCTCTTATGCCGAAAAATAAAACTCAAGTACTTAAAAAATACTTGCCTTCTTTTAGAATTACCACCGAAGAAAGCTGTTTTGTAGCCGAAATGCGCATTTGGTATTTTTTTAAACCTTGTTGTGGCTATCGGAGATGCCTGAGGTAATATTTTTTATGCTTATTCTTGTACGCAACTTGAAAATTATTATTATTGAAAAATTATTATTATTACTGAAACTAGCCGATCGTATAAAGACAGAAAATTAGAAGAAAGAATCAAAGCCAAAATATTTGCGAGTACAGTTCACGGTTGCACACTCAAAAAGTTGAAATATCATTATTGTCTCACTTGCCCCGTTCGGTAGCATATGGCATAGAGCAACCTTTATGATGATAATCGCTACTATTAGATTAAACGTCGAAATGAAATCAACAGTTTAAAATTGTACTTAAATCTTTTAATTTAAAACATTCACAAAGTGTAAAATGGTACTTCGGTGTGTTACCGATGGAACACGCTTCAGACAATTTTATCCAGTAACCGTTTGATCAATGTAGTCACCTTTTAACGAGCCCTCTGAAGTTCACAAGAATATGTTTCGCAATGTGGTACAGGGTTTCACCAAAAATGTTAAATGGTGGTATGATGCCGCGGATGTGATTTTAATATTGTAAATGCTGAAATTATTTAAAATGCTTGGAATGTATCAAATTAAACTAGAGATTAAATATCGCAGTAGCAGAATTACGCATTGGTTACATCAACACATAAAATATGTCACAGTAAAAACATGTAGCTTTTCTATTGAATTTTGATTCCTTGTAAAAGTAGACGTGGAATAAAAAGAAAACTACATAATTATATTTCACATTGAAAACATAATTTGTTTTAATTTCGAATAACCAAAATTATATTATAATGTCAAACTTCTAGGTTTGCTTAGTTTATACTTCACAGCTTCAATCCTAAATATATCCTATATTCCATGGCACGATTTATAATCCCTGCGACATTCTCCAGCAAGATCACCGCCAATATTTCTTCGTATCACAAATATATAATAATAACGCAATAAACATTTGCAGATATTTTGTCGAATATGGCATGTCATTACACGAATCATAAGTATGACATTGTCACTTTCCATATCAGTAATTAAACTTTTCGACGATTAGATATTTTTTCTTTAACATGCATCGAAAGAAAACTTGGAGCATGCACGTGTGTAAGACGTCCTCCGGTTATTGTATAATGCACAGTATGTGCTCTCATTTTCATCTCTACTTCGATAAAACTTTGAAAGAAGAAGATGATAAATAACACGGCAACAAAAATCCATTATTGCGTGCCGATAAAAACAACTCAAAACCTCATATGCCGTAACTGCAATTACTTTATCAAAGAGAAAATGCCGCATCACCGACTCGAATTGCTCCCGTTGTCACTTAACAACCTATACGGGTTAGAAACAAATTTTTTTACACGAAACTTCGCCATCGAACACCGGTCAATGTAACCTCTCTCTCAGGATATCGCGGGCGTAAATGCACTAATTTCGTTTTTCATTCGTCTAAAAGGGGAATAAAAAAAAATCACGAGGTATCTGTTATAACGTTTCCCCAACTTTTTCTCTTCCCCCTCTCCTTACCTCCCCTCACGCGTCCTATTCTCCCCCCTTCCCCTATCCCTCTTTTCATCTTCTCCACTATCTCTCTTTCCCTCTCCTCCTTCCTCTCTCACTCCTCCCTCCAACCCAACCCCCCTCCTCCTCCGCCTAACCTCACTCCCAACGCTACTTAAAGCCAGCTCCTCTGCCTGGCGTGAGGTGAGACGCTAGTCGCCCGTCGTTTAATACGGTTGGTTCTCGAGTATCATCCGGAAGGGACAATCGTGAACGGTTAAGAGGTGAGTAAGCACCAATTGAACTTGTAAAAAACCATCCCTCGAATTGAACGGTTACGCCTTACGCTTATTTCGCTCTGGCGCGGTTATTTTTTTTTTAGAACTACCTCGAATTTCGCGGCCAGCGATCTCAGTTTAGCAAAGTTTTGAAACAGCATCCGAAGCATTAAAAATTATAAAAAATTTTCAGTTCGATACAAGACGTTATGAATACTCACATAAGAAAGGAGAAAGGAAGCTGCGATGTAATTAAACTGTCACATTTTGAGCTCATTCCGGCCCTCTGATGTAGTCCCATGTGCTCCAATGCTAAAACCTACTCCACTTTGCACGGTTTCGCTTCGTACGGTTTTTTCAGAAACTTACATAAAGTTCAAAGCAAATGCTGGTGGTTCGGTTATTTTTTACACCTGTTGTTATTAAAAAAAATCCTTTTCAAGTCCCTCTCTCGGAAAGCATAACGCGATCGTTCAATATTCGCGGTGTATTTTCACACTATCAAAAAAATTCTTCCGATCGAGTAGTTCGATTTTGTGTTAAGATAGTTAACTGAAATTTTTCTATTGAAATACCGCGGTAACTTCTAGATTTTCCTCAAAGCGATCTTTTTCGCCAGATTCGCGATCAGAATTTGAAGTGGCATCCCAACCATCAGAGGTAAATCGATGAGCGGCGAAATGTTTACCCTAGAGAGAAAGAGTAAACCCGATAAGTTACCAATTTAAACGAATATTCTTCAAATTTACTTTATAACCTAGGGAAAATAATGTCAAAATTAATTTCTAATTCAAGTCTCTCAATTACCGATGCCGAATTAACACTGTGTATCAATGGAAGAGGACAATACATTAAATTCATGGCGGTCATAAATATGTAAACAGCGCTTGACGACAATTAATGGCATGAAATAATACATATTTAAAGATGATTTTCATCTCTATGTTATCGGAAAAGCGGTAATCACGCAAAAAACGGCTTGGAGGAGATACGACAAAGGTATCTAGGTATTTGAAGGCTCTAGGTGCAAAAAATATAATCTTTATCCATTGATCAATAACAGCGATAACGACATTTTGCAAGATAGATAATATATTGCATGAGGTAAAACTTTCACGCATTGTGATTCAATCTAAGAATCTTAGAATTTTGAAAATACCGCGTTGTGATTCATCATATCCCTTTGTCTAATTAAATTCGCAAGGATATTTCAGTCTATTGTAAGAGTTTTAATAGTAAATTTGACCTACTCCTGCTGTATACTCACCCTCAAAGTCATACTATAATAGGATAATGAAATTTCATAATTCTACGCAGAAATCAACCTATTATTTGTAGCTCGAAATGGAATTGTTAAAACGTGCGGCTTAAAAATTTTTAAATGATCATATTAACCAAAAAATGCAATAATGGAGGATTTTCGATCAAAGGCAGTCCTAATTTCAACAGCCACAGACGGATGTTTTTTCTTCATATGTAAGACTTAACTATTAATCATCGAAAGATGTTTTCCAACTTAGAAAAACCACTGCTCCACTTTTGAAAAGCTTAAATGCGCGCTCTTATTTCCTAGCATTAATACGATTCATTCACGGTTGGTTTCCTTATGACTGTCTTACTTCCTTCCCGGCTGCCATAGAAACAACCGAAATTATTCATTCGAAACTAAATTATCCTTTTTTTTAGTAGAGGAATTGTGAATAAAGTCCCAAAATATTATGCAGTAATGTAGGTGTTAGGAAGCATTTGAAGAAAATAAATCCTTTCCGGCTAAATTCAAAATTTCACGAATTTTGTCAATAAAAGAACTTTTCCCGGTATTTTTTATAGCTATTGCGTTTCGAAGTAACGAACCGTTAAATAGTTCTTTCTCTGCGCCCCCTTAGTTTTTTGTCTGTGGTAACATCTTCGGAAAAGAGTTTTTAATCGTTTTGACGTCTATAAAAATTGGAAATTCGCATAAAGTAGCTTTTTATATTTATCGGACAATAATCCGATACCGAAATACAACCGTAGCTACGGATTCGTTGTGTGAACTATAGCAATTAAAAAATGCATCATCAACAAAAATATTTCGCGTATTTTGACGGTGTTTTGTTTTAGACAGAGAAAACGGTTTCGGAAGAAACAAACAGTAGTTGAAATTACAAATTATTTGCTTCAAGATATTTATGTGCTCGGGTGAGACTTATTCAGGTGGGAAGAATATCAATCTCGAGTTTCATAAATCCTTCAAATGTATACCTAATAACGAAAAAATGACTGACTCCTTCTAACTTGCATCAGATACGAAATAATGTAAACGTATTAAAACTCGCGAATTAAAAAATTCATCAGTATTTTACGAGATAGCTCCCTTTACATTGCCCTGGACGTGAATGAGGTCAATATACACTCCTATAGCAGAAAAACGGTTATAGGAGTTAACATCATCACACCATTTGAATTTAATACAAGAAATGAACTCGAATCTTTGCGTTCAGACACGCTGTGGATGTTTACCGAACAAATTTCAGCACCGCGAATGAGCCCTGCGCTGTCACCGACTGGCAATATGGGCGAATAGGTTTGCTATCGAAACGAATACAGGCACACACAACGGTCATTAATTATGGCGATATGGTGGCCTAGTCTCTTTTTTTAGTACACAACCCTTGGTCAAATAGACCGAATAGGAAAGGCCAATAAAACGAAACAGCGCTCGCGAATTTATAACGGACGCGATTCCCTTCCCGCCCAGAGCGGCGTCAAAACGCTCGTTACCGCAATTCATGTCGTCCTCCCGTATATGCAGATGTTTCGCCCCCTATCAGTTTTTTTTTCTGCAAATAAAACTGTCTTACCGTTGCATGTAGCGGTACCCTCGTTGCTACCGCTGCAAAAGACCACCGGCGAGGTGACGGAGGAGGAGTGAGTTAACTCATCGTTAACGGGCGGCCTATTCATACGCGTGCAAAGGAGAATTGAGGGAATCGAACGGATTTTCGACAATTGCGCAGCGGAGGCTGAAGCGAATTTTACCGCCCGATAAAAACAAAAGTCGCTCTTCGAAAAAACGCGAAGCGGGCTTTCGAAAGAATCGACTCTAAAACGTGGAGGATATTGCGTTTGGATGAATTTGCGTGTGCTGCGCGCGAATGTCTCCGTGAAGCTAATAATCCAACATTGCTCGAATTTATGAATTCTACGTAAAGAGCTGATGGAACTCCTAACTTTGTCCAAATATAGCTAAACTAAAAATCACAAATTTAAGATTTTATGGGAAAAACAATAAAAACAGATTTTCCGTTACTTGCCTTTATTTCCGCCACATTACTCAAGGATGTAGCAGAATCAAAAGGCTCTCGTTAGACAAAAATGTATTCATTGATTGCAATCAAAACGCAAATACATTTTTTTTTAAATCAAAGGTATTTTAATTAAATAACAAATATAGTCATATTATGCGATTAATGCAGGATTAACGTCATTAGAGTGTTACCTGGTAAACATCGATTTACGGTCGCAACCTCCATCGAAGTGAAAGGCATTTGACGACTGCACTTGTTACCCTATTTGACGCAGTGGCAATGACTTCTTAGGAGGGAAAAAAGAAGACTTTCCGGACGTTATACCGCGACACGAACCAAGAGACAGGTGTCGTCAGAAGGACAATGTCCCCTAATGACGTTTCTCCCCTTCCTACGCTCAACAAGGTGCCTCAGCCTTTCTAGTGCGTCACGGTGCAAGATGCACGTCGCAGGGAACGCAAAGAAAGGACTCCCCCATTCATGCAATGCCGGGTGAAAGTCTTTCTCCTCGATCGATCGGGGTTCGTCCCATCACGTACGGTTCGGACGCGTGGTTGAACCCACTTGGAATGTCGTAGGTGCATTTGCATCAATTCGAAGATCAACTTTTTTTATTTCAAGAGTTCATTTAACTCGACGAGGTGAAATAACACGTATCTAAGTCCTGGAAAGGGTTCGCTATAAAGATCGCATACGCTGAAAAAAATCCTAGCTCGAAATGAAAATGTGAAGTTAATTATGTCAATATAGGCGTTAATGACAGTTTTGGTAAATTTATTGGTAAAGTTGTGAAACTTTGTAAGGCACTTCATAACATGCATTGCAGAAAATGTTTTTTTTTGTAAATATGACAGCAACGGGGATGGTAACTTCGTATATAACTATCGATTACTTTATAGGAAACTATTTAAGTACTTAGGTAGACAAGTTCATAGATAGCATTGCAGATAATCTCTCAACGAATCAAGTGTTTTCAGCGTTGCATAACATGAAGGATAAGATAGGCTAGGAGTATAATAATTTTGAAATAAAGTCATTTAACGTTTGTTTTCCATTCTTCGTGGACTCCGAGCATTCAGTACAATTTTTCATGTCTTACGAATTTATTGTTATACCATATATTTTTCCTCAAAACTAAACTAAGCCATCACCTACGACTACATACAAAAAATTTAAATATTACAGTTCAATAAAAATTCTTATCGCGTTTCGAACTTAAACCCTGTTTCAAGGTAAATCAAAGATCAAGCGAACAAGATAACATCGTGATAAACATCGGAAAAAAATGATCAACACGTTTTGTTTTTTGCTCGCGCCTCCGTTCCGCCTTATTAATCCGAGCGTACAGGTCGTAAACGTCACGTCCCACTCGACAAATTCGTCCTCACATTCTTTTAAACCCGCGTATGTTTTCAGAATTTCGATGCCCAAGACCGACCGCGTGCGAGAAACATATCGCATTCAAGGGGCGCATGCACGCTCGTCCCGTCGTTTGCATTTTAAAACAGGTGGCGCTCTGTCCAACCTCGTGTCCAGCGCTTTGCGAAAGACAATGAATGGCGCATAACCGAGGCCCATCACGCCTTGCTTTCACGAAGGCCCCTTCGATTGCCTTTTCGAGGTGAGTTACAGAACATTGAAGGGTAATAATCTCAAGTTTAAAAAGGCGCGATTATTATTATTCGCGTAATGGGATTCCGACTGGAAGATTTCGCTGAAGTGGAGAAAAACATTGGCGCATATAACCCTCAAGTTTGGAGGGCCTTTGTTAACATTGCAGTTGATTCAATCATTTAAATGTTTCAAATTAAACTGTTATATCAATGTTTCAGAAGGTATGAAACGTTTTCGTTTTAATCCTTTTGCATTTTACACGTACTGTGAAACTTTTGGAAACTACCCCTCTTACCAAACACATTTTCTCAGAACATGCTCTATAAGAGCAATGCAGGGACCACTCTCTAAATGGAGATTTTTTTCGAAACCGGCGATGGCCTCGTAATATAAGTTTCATTGTATAAACAAAAGTTAAAATCGTTTTACACCTTCGGATATAAGAATTAGATATGCGGTGGATTCATATCCACTGAGCGTCCAAGATAACACTGCGGGTCTTTAAGGTGCGAAAAATAAGGTAATAAATGCGGCCACATGATGGCCGAGAGAATTATTTTTCCAGGGCATGATTTAACTTCTAAAGCTACTGAAACATTTTCTCTAATGATTATGACTATACACCAGGCGCGTAACTAGGGGGCGCAGGCCCACGCAGTGCGTGGGAGCCCCAAGATTTTTGGGGCCCCACAAAAATACTTAGAATTTTTCCCGTCATCTGTCGCAAGGTATTCGGAGTAGTAATATCCTTATGGGAATGAAGGATTTCATCGCTCTTAATGAAGATGAAAATATCCATCTCAAGAGTTTGGACTTGTTTGGTCTTATCCTTATAATGTTTAATCAGGAGACGCTATGAGAAAACACGCCTCATCCGCGTGAGAGAGATCCCCTATGTAGAAGACTGGAGTTTGAAGTGTTTCAGGCTTCGTGCGCGACTAGGATTTACACCTCTGGGTGTTTTACCCGAAGTCTTAGAGTTTTGCATTCAATATTCATGTTGCGAATAACACAGTAAACTTTTGGGTTGTAAATAACGTTGAAAAACATCAAAATTCGTTAAATTTAGGCACAACCAAAATCGAAAAAAATCAAAACTATATGATAATTTCATCATCTTTTATATAAATGGGGGCCCTAAAAACTTGAGTTTCGTGGGGGGCCCAAAATCGTAGATACGCCCCTGCTAGATTCTTTATTTTTTATTCCATTTGATAGTTTATAATGTTGGCTATTAATTCTGGCTTGATTAAAAAAATAATATGCAAAGATTTCAAAATCATGGTTCGTGTTACCGCCAGTTAACTTTGAAACGAGTCCTTAGCGAAGGGAAATCATTTCACGTAAGGCCATGGATTATATTGCTGGCTGTACGAAAGGAAAAATGCCGGACGAAGGTAATAATGCCTCGGAAATGAATTACAGAGAAAAGCTGTAAATATGTCTACGAATATTGCGAAGTAGGACGTATCCGGTAATCTTTAAGACAAAAATAAACTTTATTGGAGTGCCCCGTAAAAGAAGCAATAAATGAGTGGCCGCTAATTCTCACGGCGAGGAAGTTTAATATTATTCAAGAAGAAAAGGATAACATTATGCGTTTAAAGATAAGTTAATTTTAATTTAGCAATTTCTTAATATTTTCCTATGTAAACTGTTCAGAAGAATCTCTTTTTGCCATTCGCGAAACCGAATAGAATAGAAGGAAGTGCCACCCACCCTTAGTTGGCTGGAAATGATTAACGGTATAAAAGACACCCTTCAGTTTTTTTAACGACAGGTGTTACGTGTTTCGCTGATTTCAATTGGACGACACGATAAATGTTAATTATATACCTATATACATATACCAAAATAAACGCAAAATCGAGAAAATATAGCGCAGAATTTCACCCCGATATCCGAATTAAAGTGCGAATCATAGTTGTAATTCCATTCTCTCGCGTATCTACTGATCTCACGCGTTCGAATAACGCGAGGAATCTTCGAAGCTGAGGCATCTCTCAAGGTGAGAGAAACGTTGAGGGGGTAAACGACCATGGTGGCAGAATCGGCTCCAAGCGGATTCCTATTTTATATCTTCAAACCTGGAGTCGTAACTTTTTATTTTCGTTGGAAACCCTCCCGTAGGCCACACCTCTTTCTCACTCTCACTCTCTCTCCCTCTCTTTCTTTCTCCAAATCTCTCTCTCTTTTTTCGCGAACTTCTTTTAGAAGGCGAATCTATACGTATTCAATTCGAATCTCTCCCGTTTTCTCGTGCTCGCGTGCGAGAAGAGAGGACTGTTGTGAAAGATGGAAACTGCGGAGAATTGTGAAAATGACGGAACGCACGAGTGAATAAAAGAAGAGAGAATGGAAGAGATGGAGAAAGAAAATCGAAACGTGAAAGGGATATCGAAATCTAAAAGTCACGGTGCGCAAATATGATCGATGGTAGTTGAAAGTGATTATCTAAGTACATAGTTAAAGTGCAGAGGGATTGGGAGAAAAAATGCGGGTGAAATTAGGAATGGAAAGGGATAATAATCATAAGTATTAAAAGTGAATGAAAATATAATAAATAGTCACAGAGAAGAGGCACGTTTTTTTCAAACAGTAAGAATTACTCAATTTCACGCGATTTAATGAAGATAATATACTAAGAATTTGTTCCTTGAAATTTATATTATAGTTCCTTTTAAAATATTAGGAGTGCAATTTAAAGACCTATTCAGTGAAAATGCAATAGCAAAATATATAGAAAGGAAGTGGAATGAAAATATTTCCAATTTTATAATTTTGTTTACGTAACTAAAAATGAAATGGAAGAGAAAGATAAAAATATCCAATTAAATAATTCTGTTCGATGGAAATCGCAAAATTATTTAATAAAAAAAATATTTCATTTCCTTCATCCTTATCATACCATGAAAAATGTAGCACATTGGAACTTAAACGGAATTTAAGGAAGAATACGTAACAGCAGAAGGGACATTATAAGTGGAGAACCCTAAAAAAAAAAAAAAAAAAAAACTAATCGCGTTTTTTCACGGTCTCTTAAGTAGAGATACCGGTTTCTAGAAAAAAATTGCAAAATAAATACCAACAAAAGGGATTTAAAAAAATGATTTTCGCTAGGCCATAAAACAATCCGACAAAGATGGAGAAGGAGAGAATGCGATGGTGGAATGAATAAGAGGAGGAGATGGAGCCTTAAAGGGTCGACAACCCAAACACAGGATGGAGTGAGGTGAAGAAGATTGCAAGAGGTGGACGGCCGAGGAGCAAGGACGAATGTTTATGGGTGTGGTCAAAGTGGGGAAGAGAGAATATGGAGGGAAGGAGAGAGAGAGAGAGAGGAAGACTTCGAGGAATTAGACGAGGAAGGGAGAGAGAGAAAGAGAGAGAGAAAGGAGAGAGAGAGAGAATCGATTCGGAAATCTCAGCGAAATAGACGGAGCTACTCGGAAGACCTAATTCATTACGATCACTTTAAAATGGTTAGTTAAAGCTGATACATGTTATGAAAGCTTAAATAAAAATATTTCTGTCCCCGTTGATTGCTTTTTCTCTTGGTATATAATTAAAAATTGATGACGTTTTCTTTTTTCCTATACATATACGACAAAATTTGTTATAATTAGTTTCCATGGAGTGCATTTTAATGAATGAACACTTTTAAGTGAATTTAATTTGCCCAATCCAAAGAAACAACCACGTAAGAAAATATATAGTCGAATGACTAAAATGCTATGTTTCTCCAATAGTCACAAATATGTGTATTTAGAATGCACCGTCGGTTAATTGCCACTGGCTACGGTTGATTCGCAGACCAAATGCGCATCTTATTTTTCCAACGCTACAATGGCTGTTGGAGAAACTTAGATTTTCAGTTTTGATTTAATTCATGAGGTGAGCTAGATAACTGTTCCTGGAAGAAGACAGTAAAATTCATATATTTTACAAATATTTGCATTTGTTATCAACTCGTTCAATAAAAAATCTAAATGTCATTTACTGAACTATAAATTCTAATATGATAAGATAATACGTTTGATCTATTAATAAGTGTTTATATCATTTAACCAACGGCTTTTCGATGTAGAAAATTAAAATATTATACGCGTAAAAAGTCAGCGTTTTCAAGTTAGTCAATCCCTAGAGTTCTCAACCGGGGTGACATGACACCCCAGGGTGACGTGACGATTATTGAGGGGTGACGCGAGTATTTGATAAAGCTACATATCTATCATATCCTGGATTATAAACATAAACAAACCAGGAGAATAAACAATCATGGTTATTTAAATGACAGAATTTTACCATTATGTGGTAGGGAAAACCCCATTTTATCTTTAAAGGTGACTTGAAGGTAATGGACCTGTAAACGGGTTAACGCATAATGGAATGAACTGAACATAGGGTGACGCAGACAAAAAAAGGTTGAGAATCACTGCCCTAGAGTCAGCTACTAACAGTGATTTCATTTTATACTGATTTGGATAAATAATTGAAAACATGGAATTACATAATAATTCAGGATGAAAATGAATGTACATTTCAAAACCTACTTTGACTTAAAAATAAAGGAAAAGGGGAAGTAAACATTACCAACGCTGTCATCAACGCTATTTACATAACATACCTTCATATGGGCAAAACTTGAAAAATTAAATCTTTAAAACTGAGCTATACTAACGTTTCTGCAGACACAAAATTAACATTTTGAAATCATTTTCATTTAAAATTTAAACACCAACGAATAATGAACGATCAATTTCCTGATCACTATTATTTCGATCCTCAGTAGTTCCCCTACAAAATCTTGCGCAATTTCAAATCCTGCCATCTATATGCCGTTTTAGCGAAGTAGGAGAACGTAATGAATCCTTGCGACCTTGAAATGAATTCAAATCCGATAAATCTTGTTCTACAAACCTTGAAGAACCTTTCTTTTTGAACGCATTCGTCCACTAGACCGGGGAAAGTGCATAACTGTGTGAAGCCGGGAAAAAATTTCTCTCAAAAGAGCCGACTCGAGTCTTCTTGTACTCACTACTCGACTGAAGAAGCGTTTTTTTTTCGCTTTTTCAAAGAGACACGCCTTGTTAAAAACAGGAATAACAGCTGAACCCGTTAAAGGTCTCATTTCCTCGCGTAGAAAATGAACCGTATCCTGCAAAAGCGACGCATCGTAGAATCCATTGATTGGTTGAGGATTTTTACCATGATCTCTCGCGATCAGAATCGAAAAATAGGTTGAGTTCATAAGAGGAACCGTTATTGGAAGTGAATCGATCGCTTTTATTTTAAGAGTGCTGCTTTAACAAAAACAGAGGCAATGGAATCGAATACAAATGGAATTGGAAAACGATTACCCCGTCTATTTTTAAATTTATCGAATAAAATGGAATTGCTTGGAGGAGAACGTAAATAAACTTCAAATTTTTTGTTGCAAATTTAAAATGAAAACTTTACAGCATATTCCAAAACATATAACGCCATGCGAATGTGTGCGTGGTATTATAGCTACACATAAAATAATAAACTGTGCAATAAAGTTTAGATGTTATTTTTGCCCAAGAAAATTTTTTGGCATTCAAACTAATTCTGGAAAATTGTAAATTATTTTTATAATTTTTAATCAAAATTATTTTCTTATTTGGTTAAGAAAATGTTTCTGCTAAAAAGCACGAATATTATATCTCCGAATGCTTTCTTTATTCGAGGCGCGATAGGAAATATGTACTTCATTTTTGTTGAACCAATAATATTTGGGCTCGGACTTGATTTTTCACCATATATGTCATTACTTTGTGTTTAATCGTCATAAAATCAGTCTTTAAAAACATAAAAATAGTCTCTTATTACAGAAAAATTAGTTCATTCCTTTCGTACCTAAGGTTACCGACATCTTTCGATTGTCTTACGACTATGGGACGGTTAGGGTTATTTTATTTACAGCAGCTTATTTTTAGATAAACATCCAACTGGGGGTTCCTTTATAAAAGGCTGGAGAATTTAGGACTTTCAGCAAAGTATTTTTATCTAAACCAACGATATTTTTTTATCTATAATGAAAATTGATACTTCAAACCTGATTTATACGTAGCGTAAGTACCCGTTATCTGGCAGTTAAAACGTTTCGCTGAATACCTTAAATAACCTCGCCAATTAGAGGAATGCGGTTGGTAATGGCAGTGCTCGCCAAGGGACATCAAGCTAGTCCAAAAGAGTCACTTGGGATATAAGAAAAGAAAATAAACAAAAGTCCGTGAAGTCGCCCTGGTATTTGCCTAAACCGGTTCAAAAGAAATTGTTATGTTTTTTAATGGTCAACGTTGAAGGATCTGTGGGAGAATCGGAGGTAGGCGAAATGGAAAGACAGGAGAGAGAGAGAAAGAGAGGGGGGGAGGTAAAGGAAAGAGGAGAGGCGAGATGGAGAGGGAGGGAAATAAAATTTGAAGAAAAGGAACAACGTGGGATGAGGTGCCAAGGATTGCATGCCGTGGCGTGCGTAAGAGTTTAGGAAATTTTGTTGCTAAGGACTTTTCAGAGCTGAATTGTCACTGCAAATCGCTTGCTCCGAGTCTTTCGCTGCTTTGAAAAGGCAATAATTAGTAATTATTTTAAAAAGAAAAAGTCAACATGTTACATTTATTGTACATGACAGTACTAAAACGGCCTATTGGGAATATTTTCTCGGCAACACAAGAGAAATAACAACAAATATTACACAATTAAAAAGAATTCCTTATGGATGCTCTCACGATTCTACAACTGCGAATATTTTAAATTAAACATCTGGATGAACGTATTCATAGGCGAAAATACTGGCAAGGTAGGACTATTAAAGTTTCTGCTAAAGTTTTAAAAATTTTCCGATAAATTGCAAATATATATCCAAGTATAAAATTCTTTGTAAAATTTCGATGAGGTTGTAATAGAGATGAAAGGGGCCATCGTTGTTTTATAATGAATTAATAGGGGATAACTACCGAAAAAATCATAACCTCCAGCTTATAATTATTTGATTATAATGATTTTCTGTTGATCAACCGAACCCGATTGAAACATTTTTTGAGCAAACATAATCAACGAGAACTTTCGTTAAAAATCAAACGAAAAAGTCAACTACCTGCCTAGTCGTCCATCTCACTCATGGAGGCTACTATTTAAGAATTTCGCGAGGTGTATGTGAGGTGACCTTGAGGAAGAGTGTGGGGGGGGGGGGGGAGAGAGGAGGAGGACGGTGGAGCGGAAGATGGGAGCTAAGAAGAAGGCGTTTGGAACAGGGCGTGGCCTTCTCGACCCTCCAGGTTGACCGGCTAAAAATTAAACAAATTAAAAAGAACAGGATGAGATGGAGGTGTTTCGACGAGACCGGACAGAGAAGCAGCCAGAGCGGAGTGAATTATAATAAAGGACCTATAATGTAGCCGCGATTCGCTCGTACCAGCCGGTATAAATAGGCAACGGCCACAATTTCTCAATCTCTGTCTTCTTTCTCCCTCTCCGCGCTTGTGACTACAGAGAGACTGCTGTAGATATACAGCATATGACTTTTCCTGCGTAAAACTAGAAAGATACTTCAATGTAAATTAAAATGTTAAGTTGTTAATATACAACGCTCTCAAATTTGAAAGATAACACTCAAGGAACTGATGTGAATAACTCATATTAATTTTACTATGTATTTGACGGAAATATATATACACAGAATAGAAGCTATCGCAGCGGTAAGAAAAAAATCGGTACAACATACATTGTACAAACTTTCTCATATAATAATGCATCGTTTAGTTATCTTTAGAAAACGAAAATCATATGAGCCTGTTTTTAGGAAATCCAATTTCTGCTAAAGTTGCCCAAGAATAAACGCCTTATATTCATTCATTGAGAAAAATGAAATACGTAGTATTATTGTAGATGTATACTCGAGTAACTATGAAATTTGATCAAAAACGTTAGACCCGTTTTTGAGAAAATCGAATTGTTGTTAAAGTTGCCTAGAATAAACTAGCCTTATATTCATTTTTTGATAAATATGAACTATACAGTATTATTGAAGACGTAAACTCAAGTAACTGTACGAAATTTGATCAAAATCGTTAGAGCCGTTTTTGAGAAAATCGGATTGTTTTTAAAAATACGTAGAATAAACTACTCTTAATTATTGAGCAATGTGAACCATTTCTATGTATACTCTGCTCAGTATGATAAAATGCCTAACTACAAGATTTCATTCATTTTCGCTCTACCGTCTAGGCTCCAGAGCCAGTAACAAACAGACAGACAGACTGACGGCATGGCGAAAACTACTTTTTCGGATTCAGCGACAACTAAAACGTATATTTCCGTAAAAATCTCGAGGTTTAATTTTTTCGCGAAAACAATACTTACTTTGTCGATACTTCGTATGAGAAAGTAAAGATTATTTGATTGTGATCATTAGGTATAACCATCGATAGACTAAAAATAGCAATAATGTTAAAAAACAATATATTATTAGATCTGGAGAAATGATTTTAAATGTAATCGTTGAAATATAAGGTGGAGTAGGGAAAGGATTTTTAAATTTCGAATTAATAAAGAATATCAAAGAAATATGGCCTATAACGCAATAAATAGCATGACGAATAATTCAATACATACCAAGCCAATTTTATATTATCGCATAACCAAAACCGATTTCTTGTGATGAAAAATATATTAATTTATTTTTATTAATCTTTTACAATTGGAGGAATTTACGCGTAAGCGATTTAATTTGATTATGGCAAAAATTTTAACTGTAAGTATAATTTATCACGATAGCAACTAAATTATTATTTTGAAATATTCAACTAAATTTAACTTTGGCAGATGATGAGCGAAAAAGGAGAGACGCGAAAATAAAAAAAAATCGGTCAAGTAAACATTTAATTTGTAAAAATAAATTTTAGTTTCGGGCAAACAATATTTTTCCTCACGAATTCCATCTAGCTATTTTTACTGTAATTTATAAAACGGTAAAATTACTCGCATAAGGGAAATACAATTTCCGGAGGAATATCACGTGGGCAGAAATCTCGACACGACAAATTCATAATCCGCATTTTAGCACGCGACGCCGTATACCTCGGCAACGAGAACGAAAGTTTCCCTCCATTTTCCTCGCCCTCGTGTTTCCAACCGAATTTTCGTTCATTCGGCTCGTCCCATACGCATGGGACGCTCGCATTTTCGAACGAGAGTTCCTAAATACCGGTCCGGAACGAAC
The DNA here is from genome assembly GCA_036926305.1 of Uropetala carovei. Classification (NCBI taxonomy): domain Eukaryota; kingdom Metazoa; phylum Arthropoda; class Insecta; order Odonata; family Petaluridae; genus Uropetala; species Uropetala carovei. The sequence goes on along the minus strand of JAXCHB010000065.1, from coordinate 13,691,852 downwards.
GCCGACGGGCGCCTTCGAATTATGAGTTCTAATACGTCCGTTACCTCGAGTAGTAAAAAAAAAAAATAATAATAATAATCTCACTATCCCATTCTGTCATTCGTTGTCCAATCACACGTGTCTTCCCCCTCCCCCTCCTAATATGATCTTTTAATGACCCCCACCCCCTTTCCTTTTCACTTTCTCCAGACCGAGAAGCCGTGTTCAAGATCAAGGCCGTGGAAGGAGAAAAAGTTGTCTCCTTCCTCTCCCACCGCCTTCTCACGCTTTTTTTTTACCACCTTGGCCTTCCTTAAATGGCGACCTGAAGCGGTCGAGTTTACGAGTGGCGACGTAAGACGGACAACCTTTAAATTAAAATGTCGATTGGAGTTGCAATAAAGAACGATGGAATTCAGCCCCGCGTTTTGCAATAAAATGTATTTCTTTAGCCGTCGACCACTGTGAGAATTTATCGATTAGCACGTTGGGAATGTTGGAGAATACTTTTATGTGGCTGAATCTTTGTAGCTACCAAAAATTAAAATTAAATTCCATATAATTGGCTGTCGTTAGCCAGATAATAGAGGCTGATGCTAAAGTTAAGCGTAACGAATTTTCAATCCCTAGGATCGTACGACTACAGTTCGAAAATTCTTTGTAATATCCTATGATCATTCGCGGAAGTGTTTGCCCTCAAATACGCATGTCATATTTACCTGCACCCATTTCCGAATATCCATCTCCTATAAGAAAACGCTTAATGTCTTTGTCGGTGTGTGGCCGGACGATCTCATCAGTTAGTTATAAATATCTCAACATCTCTCGGCCATTTCTTCAGCCAGTCCAGCCAAATTCGGTAGGATTGCTATGAATACGTTCAAAAAGTGAGTGCTATAAAAAAATTTCAAATAAGTCCCGGGTTCGACGCCAGGAGATGTTTTACATTCCATATGAATCTCATATCTCGGCCCATAAGTTTACACGCTAAAATTTAATTTTCGACATGCAGAGTTTTACTCTTTTGGAAATTAAAATTAGAAATAATTGATCTACGACTTTCAAATTAGGACCATTTTAAAGGAAAATAAACGGGCCTTTTAATTTTGTTCGTCTTTTCTCACCTAAAGGTAAAACTTTAGCAAATGTTACGTTTAAATTCGCCGATGTAAGAAAAATCGTTCATTTTCGTCAATGATCGCCTTGGAAACGGGCATTGTTGTTTCAAGACATATATGCTCATATAAACCTATATTCGTTTAGGTAAATTGGATGGATAGATGCGGTAAATTACGTATTTTAAAACATGCTAATGTTTGAAATACTTCGACGATATTTTAACGTGCCTTCGTTGTCTTATCGAAGTCTTTCTGTATATTAAAGGCAGTTGCTTGCGCTGTGCATTCGCATTATCTGAATAGGACAGATATTATGAAAATAATTTTTTCCGTGCTGTTTATTTTTAATTCGCGTCAATCCAATTATAGGGTAACCAAACAAACAACTATTACATTGTTATCTAAATAATTAAGGTATATGCGCCGATTGCGTGTGTATTGAGATATCTATTGAGATTGTTCTTAACTGCTGTTAGTGGAATTGAACGATTGATTGTGATTACTTACTAAATATTGCTTTTCATATGGACAGCTGTATGTAGCCATAACTAGAACACATGACAAACATAATTTGAAATTTTGGGTTAAGGATAAAGATAATCAAGGGCAACTGCTGTTAAACGAAAGAGTATTTACAAGGAACGTCATTATAAGAGAGCTACTGAATAGCTAAAATAATATTATTGAGGTATAAGACTATTTTCCTCTTAATTTTTTAAAACTATTCCTTTGTTTTCATTTGTAGCCCTTTCCAATCTTATTCAAATATTATAATTTTATCATTTGTTTGTTGGTTTTATTTTTATATTGTTTGTTTACAAAGGCCGTTTTAAACGGGATCATTCGCCTAGTATTAATATAAAAGACACTTTGTCACTTTTTGTGTAATGCTTTTTGAAGCTTAATATCTCGCAAACGACTGAACCGAATTTGATGAAATTTTCAGGATAGCATTATGATATAATAACAAAACGTTTTAACGTATCTAACTCGAGATCAAAGACCCGGATTCGACTCCAGGGGATAATTTCCATTTCCAATAAGTTAAAAATCAATTTTTCGCCGTGCAGGCTTTCATTCTTTTTTTTTTAGATTAAAATGAGAAAGAATTGACCTACGAACTTCGGATATGAACCATTTTGAAGAAAACATTATAAAGGTTCTTATTCTGTTCGTCTTGTTCCGTCTACAGTTCGAAATCACTCAATTTAAACGTTTAATTCACACAGTTTGAGGAAATCTAGCCATTTTAAGGGGATGTTGCCTTGCCTACCAATTCCATTGTTAGACCTCGACATCATATTGTTATTTCAATCCTTATGGGTGTAAACGTGCTTTGATTACTATTAATATGAGAGAGACGGAAGAAGGGGACAAAGGGAGGGGGAGGGAGGGAGGATGAGAGAGGGAAGGAGAGGGAAAGGAGAGAGGGGAAGAGAGTGAGAGAGGGGGAATGAAGGAAAGGGAAATGACTTTCAATACAATTTATGTTTCTGATGCCATTTGACCTCCTAAATAGCTTGAACGATCGAATCTTTAATCCCGTTGATATTTCAACGGGCGTTGCAGTAGCATTAAATAATAGGCAAAATACAACATTCTAGAATCGAAAAATTACGATTCAAGGATGTTTTATTTCTCTCCTCTTCAAAAAACTAAAGCAAGTTAAACTTCAGTGAATAAAGAAAAAACACACCAATAATGAGCAAAAAACTTCCTTAAAGCATGTTTTAGCAATAATAACCACACTGCAATATAATAATATATCCGAATACATAATCGATCTTTCTCCAATCTTATGTCACCGTAAATGTGATGAAAATCCTGTGTTACTACGGTTAAAGTGGCTTCTTAAAAAAAAGGTTTAAGCCTATTTTAAGAACTTACTGTCATTAACGTAATCTGCTTATTCTTAATCACTTTTACGTTGATTTTCTAGGTTGCTACGCTCTGCAACAATGGAGAGAGGTAGACTGCTGGGGGCGTTCTTCGCCCTTTTTGTGATATTTATGTGCCCTGGTGAGTAAAATGATTGTTATTTAATCCATACGGATTACAAAGGAACCTAAATGATAAGCCAGGTGCCTCCAATAACCATAAGAATGGTGGAAAATCCGGAAGTAGATTTCGACTACAGAACAGCCGTTTCCAACCTAGGTTTACCGAGAGAATATTATTTTTTTAAACGAAACTCTGCTTTGTACCCAAAATGAGCATATGATTTTTCCAACATCTTTATGCCTAATGATAAAAGCAATAACTTACAATTATACACGTATTTTCATCAAAATTACGAATAAAGAATAACAACACATCTAAAAACTCAAATTGTGTAAACGGAGTATTTTCCTCATACATATTTCATTTTGCAATGGTATCTCATATGTCTCCCTTTCAATTTTTTGTGTCTATAGCAAAATCAGAAATTAGGATCGTATTCCAAATTCCGGCCTTTTGCTTCGTCGCGCGACAACCATACGAGTATAAAAATTTGACGCAATTTTTGTTATTTATTTCATTTCAGATTACACGAGTGCTGTGAACGCTGACAGGTCTGCACGAGTAGTCTGTTACTTCAGCAACTGGGCTATTTACCGCCCGGGAATCGGCAGCTACGGTATCGATGACATTCCAGCCGACCTATGCACGCACATCATTTACTCCTTTATCGGTGTGTCCAACGTGACCTGGGAAGTCCTGATTCTCGACCAAGAGGTATAATAATCCCTTAATTTCAATGTGCATGTACGCTTCAAACGTTTGGTCGGGTGGGTGAATTAATCCTTCCTGATGCCATTCATTACTTGCAACTATGAGATAACCGGTTTCGTGCTTACTAAGTAGTCAACATTTTGATAAAGTAGAAGATACTTTGGCACAATCTGATGGGTTCTATGTATAAACGTGTAATATTACTGAAGTTTAAGGGTTTGCTTTGTGACGCGGGGTTTGTTGCATCCCCGCCTACGATAGACTCAATCCGGCCCTGATGACAATTTCTTCGTATTTTATGGATAGTATAATTTCTTCTAACAATTCCTCAAGATAAATTCTAGTTCTAAAGTCGATAGTGTATTTGCAGTACCTTCCAAACTTTAAAAAAAGAGCTACTTGTGGTATATTAAATACGACCCGAAAACATGAGACGACAGGAGCGGATCCAGGAACTTCTCAAGGGGGAGAGGGGCGGAGGGGGGGGGGGCGATCGCCCCTCCACCTATCGAATCCGCCCCTGCCAATGACCATATATTTTGAAAATTCTTACCCCTATCAGAATCTTTCTTTCCCTTGCTATACAAACCTAATCTGTGGCGTATAATTGAGGAATTCTATGTGGAATGAATTTAAGAGAGCACCCAGTGGAGTGCAATGGGGTTATCCAAGAGGGATAACCCCCCCTCCCCGTGGATCCGCCACTGTGAAATGATAATAAAAAAGTCCCCAATACACAGTACATCAAAACATAATGCATATAAACCTTACATGATTAATATTTCATATGAACAGAAAGTCTTAATGTGCAGTCATCCACTGCATTATATCATTATGGTCTCATCAAAAAGGGTATTTTTCAGCTCCTGAAAACTAGTCCACAACATGTGATACAAGTTTAATCTGTGTAATACTTTTAAGTATCATGGTTCAGAGATCTATTGCAGTGTCAATAAAATGTAAGAAATTATTACCAAAGTCATTCCACTTACAGTCACTGTGAAGTGGTTCATCGACGCCAACAGCTATAAATCGGCTAATTTCCTCTTTGCCTCTGGAAACTTGCGGCGATTCATTTCAAAACACAATCTTCAGATTCGCTGTCACTATCAAATAAAAGGAAAATTTACACCATTACCACCAAGTTCACATCCTTCACTTCACACCATATTTACAAACTACTAAAAAGGGCAGGATGGAAGAGTACACACGTAATTCAATTAATTTTACTAAAGGAACAGATGCCACTAGTGAGGAAATAGATAGTTAGTGCTATCTACCATCTAAATGAGGAAAAGGAAATGAACTAATATGCATGGCATGAAGGCGGGGCATTGTAAATGAATACAAATCTTATTCTCACAGAATGAATGAAAATTCTTTAATGAATTACATTTGCTTATTTTCTCACACCAGTTTTCACATTTTCTTTTATAGTATGACGTCGATAGAAGAGGTTTCTTCAACTTCACAGACCTGAAGAAGAAGCATCCTGGTCTCAAGGCAGAGGTTGCTGTCGGAGGCTGGGGAGAAGGTGGAAGGAAATACTCTGAATTGGTGTCAGTGAAGGCTCGCAGGGACACCTTTATCCTAAGTGTTGTCAGTGAGTTATAATCATTATACCAGGATAAAAAATTAGGGAAAACATTCTAAAGAATAGAAGCATTATAACCAGTGGAGAAGACACGATTTTCTCAGAGGAAGGATCCAAAGTCTTAAAAATATAACAATCCATAAAAACTACTTTATTGTATAATAGTTCGTATTAAATAGCAAAAACTCTGGAGTAAATAATTGCAATTCACTGGCTTAATTGCTAAATATTTACTCATTTTATCATAAAAACTCTACTTTAATTTATATATATATATATACTATTTGGATGGATGATAGTATGGTCTGGATTCCACATATATAATCACTTCTGATTATAGAACGAAAATAATTCTCTTCCCCATAATGTTAAAATTGATGGAAAGACAATAGAAATCACACATTATTTCAGCTCTTAGCTGAATATAAACTATTTATTTTGCAGATTTCCTGAACCAGTATGGATTTGATGGCTTTGATCTTGATTGGGAATACCCTGGTGCCTCAGATCGTGGTGGCAAAATGTCAGACAAGAACAACTTCTTTTACTTTGTGGAAGAACTGAGAAGAGCCTTTGATGCAGAAGGAAAGGGATGGGAAATTACAATGGCAGTGCCACTGGCTAAATTTCGACTACAAGAAGGATACCATGTCCCTGATCTATGCGCGTGAGTATATTACAAAAACGTTTCCAAAATTTAAATGCACAGTTGATATGAGGCACCAATTATAAGGATATAGGCAAATTAATGAGTACAACAATGATCTTGAAATTTGGAGCTTAGATCTCAAATTTAAAATATTCAAGTACATCCATTTTGACATTATTTAAAAAAATTAACAGGGTCATTTAAAAAATGCATTCAACTTTTTACTTATTATTTTTGTGTATATTATTAATTATGAACAGATTAGTGGATGCCATCCATGTGATGTCTTATGATCTCCGAGGAAACTGGGCAGGATTTGCTGATGTCCACAGCCCTCTTTACAAGAGACCACACGACCAGTGGGCATATGAAAAACTCAATGTTGTAAGTATATATGTTTACCTCATTAAAATTTTTGATTGAATTAATTTTAGATGAAGTAAATAAATTATAATAACGACAAATTTCCTCCAATATACGTACACTTCCCTAGTGAGAAAAATAGAATTATTCATTTGACATACTCAATATTATTTAAAATACTCGATAAAAATATCTATCTTATTCTCATTGCTCAGGAAAGATATGCATGATGGATAAGAAATTTTCCATCTGATAAATTTCATATAAAAGATATATAAAAGTGTTTTGTAAAATATTTTTATAATAAAAATGAAGCTATTTTTAGTTTTCAAGTTTACAAAACTTCAATAAAATTAATGAATGCTGATTTTTTGTATTTAAAATAGAATGATGGCCTAGACCTCTGGGTGCAAATGGGTTGTCCTGAAGACCGCCTTGTGGTAGGAATTCCATTTTATGGTCGTACTTTCACTCTTTCTGTTGGTAACAACAACTATGAGCTTGGTACATACATCAACAAAGAGGCAGGAGGTGGTGATAAGGGAGAGTACACTGGTGCTAAGGGATTCCTTGCCTACTATGAGGTAAAGTTCTCTTAAAGTAAACATCATTGTTTTTCACATTAGTCAACTCTCATTAGCTGGTCTAAATATATTATTTTGGAAGATTTCTATTAATCATATTTTTGTAGATGAATTGATATAGAATAATGATTAAATCAATATTGGTTGTACTATAAAGATAATTCATGTTTATTGTAAACTAGCAGAAATACCCGGCATTGCCCAGGCAAATTTGGGTCAAATCCGATCGGAATTCTAGATGATACATGGTATTTAAGAATTCACTTGGCTGCCATTTTGAATAAAATGGGCAGAGAGAAACAAAAATCATGTATGAATTATTTCTGGGAGCCCTCCACAATTGTACCAAATTTGATTCAAATCAATAGTAGGACTTGAGAAAATACGAGTAGTTTAATCAGTCCCCGCCGTCCAATTACAGATAAGGAAGTAGTTGTTTCCCAACTTTCTCACTGTGTATGAGATATAGAGTTACCTGTTCTTTGAGAACAGGAAGTTTATGAGAACAGTTATTTTATTGAACAGTTTAGGCTTCAGGACAGTTCGAAAAGAACTGTTCTGTTCTTTCTGACCCATCTCTAGATGGCAACGCATTAACATACAAAGTTATTTTGCTTTTTGTACAATTAATATAAAACATTTGGATTAAACAGTAGCCTATGACCTTCCTATTTGTGAAGAAAGTATTTGTTGAAAGTTTGATTAATCTAGCTTTAACAGTGTGGAAATGTATAGATAAATAAACAAACAAACAAACTTTCATAAATATATACAAGATAGCTAGAAAATCAGAATCTGATGTCATAGGTACATGAATTCTGAAGTGAGGAGAAGAAAGCATCTTTGATAATATCATTATATATCCTAAAATAAAACAATATACCTTTAGGTCCCCTGGTGGAATACCATTGATCTAAACCATGAGAGTTTTAAGATCATATTCTAATTATTTTTCACATCCTTTTGGTGATTTTACATTTACCAAATGTCTTGTACAATATCAATAGATGCAAAGATATAAGAAGTTTGCAATTAATCATTAAAGGTTGCTATTTTTGACACTGAAATATAGTAGAACCCCCAAATTCGCGGGGGTTACATTCCCGAAAACACCGCGAATTTGGAATCCGCGAAAATATAAGCAAAGGCCTTATAAGAAAATGGGGGTTAGGTTCGCGGCTCTCCATTATTTTTGAACCAATACAATGTGGCATTTAAATCTGCCATTGCCGTACAGTTTATCGCATATTGCCTGCCCACTGATGCCGCACTCTGGCCACTAGCATGTTTATTTTGCAACTCAATTTTCTCACTTAAGCTTCACTTTTATCCATAATATCACAAATATCCCTCTCAATCTTCTGAGAATATTTTTTCCCTAAGTTTTGCATATGAAACATTCACTGCAATGGAGAGGAGGATTTTATTGCTCCAGTTGCCTAGAAATATCCTATACAGTTAGAGAAAAGTGGTCCTACTGGTTAAAATTCGCAAGGGGATGATAAAAGGCATAAAAGGTCACACCTCCGCTTTCACTACCGCAGGGGCAGGTATAAGCATCCCCGCGTTACACATGCAGGGTTTTCGTACGAAGTGTATTTTTCTCGACAAAAGGAAGAAAACACCATCTATGGGCTCTAACCTGTACTACAAGGACACAGCTACATACCGGAGATACTTCATGATGGACTATTTCGGCGTACAAATAGCTGATGGCCCGAGAAACGGCGTGACGGATATATCCGGCATACAGATTACGACAGGCCATGACGAATATATCGGCATATCCACTCAACTGGTTAAAGCCAACGTCTTCCTTTTGCTTCTGCTTTGTGTATTATCACTTGCTTTCCTCTTGGTAGACATTTTCGGAAAACGGGGTCACAGCATGATAAAAAACTTCGCGAATGGGGAAATTCATTTGTTTAGTGTTTTTTCTCTTCACTTCAAAGATGACAGCAGTAGTCCAAAACCGCGAAACTGCAAAGCACGCGAATTTGGAAGCCGTGAATTTGGGAGTTTTACTATACAATAAAATACGAATTTAAAGTTTCTACCCCTTTTGAAACTTATTTTTTATCATTAAAATTAATGTTTCTTAATTACCTTCATTTTTCCATTGCAATGTTTAGATTTGCATGAGGTTGGATGCTCCTGAGAGTAACTGGACCAGGAGATGGGATGGCATCGGATTCTGTCCATTTACCTACTCAGGTGAATCTATAAATAATTTAAAGATAGCAATGGCTTAATAAATTGATTGGCTTCACTTTCTCTTAGAATAAAGTAGTCATTTAAGTCATGGCACTAATATTGTCTTTCACATGTAGTAGTGATAATAGTGATGAAGAGCATAGCAAGAAGAATTTTAACCTTCAACCTTTTCAAATTCGTATTTTAGTGAATTCAATTTTTTTTAATTAAATATATTTTTCCCATTCTAAAATGTGACATTGAAGATCATATAACAAATAACACTTTATGTGTTGACAGGAAAGTAAATATTTACTAAAACTATTCATGCTATGATTAATTTTTCAAGTATTGGATTGCAACCATTGAAATGAATATGCTTTGACTGACTAAAACACATGTAAATGGTAAAAGTAATATGTGCTTTAACCCAAAGTTGAACATTTTCTCCAATGAAAATACAGTGCTCCCCAAGTTACATTATGTGTTCTGGCACCAATTCCATAATTCAAAATTTGCATAAGTCGAAAATTACTACGAATGGTATACAGTACAGTATAGGGTGTTCAGGTTCCATAATTCAATTTGACAGATTTTTGCTAGCATTCATTAACTATTTCATTACTTTGCTAATTTACTTTAAGAAAACTGTTATAACTTCAGTCTATTATCCATAACTAGTCAAATACCCGTTACTATGTAACTTTAAATCAAAAGCCATTTAAAAAATCATGAATTTTCTTTATTAATTTTCTAATATTTCTTTATAAACTACATTGTCTAGTACGTCAGAATGTTTTGTTGTTTATCTGCATTTTATGTTAACATTGTTACTTTCCTGCCTTTCTTCAAAGGTCATGTTACGTCTAATTACTCTATGCGCACTTGAATTTTTACCTCATTCATGTTGCCTATGCTCTAGTGTTCAATTTTCACGTCGCTTTCTCTGTGCTTCCGTTAGAACCATTTTCCTGTTTTCTGGAGTTAAGTTACGACATCTTTTTCCCATTGACATAGAAGATCCAGTATTATCCATCTCTCCTCAAAAGTTTTAAATATCAAAAGTATCTAAAGTTTAAATTTTAAATCAAAACAAAAGAATTTTGATACCGTGATTACCGGCATTACTATTATAATTATTAGAAATAAAATATGTTTTATTATACCTGTGTGTATCTTGAATACTCTTTTCCAAATCGCACTCTTAAATACTTTGACTGAACCAATAACAATCATGTAATCTGTTACATGTGTCCACTTTGATATGCTGTTTTGTTTTACCTATTTTTTATTCAGTGTTGCTAGTGACTTGTTTATTTATTTATTTATTGTCACCATGCTTCTGGTTGCTATTTGGCTTCGGACATAAATCGACAAATTATATAATGATGATTTTCTTACTGGCATTTACTCTTATTCTGTTATAACACTCACAGTGTAATATCAATTTTCCTCTTCATCAATCTCATACTAAAGTTTATGAGTTGGTCTGTTTAAGGTACTGCATGTTTGTGGTCAACAGAGCATGTGAAATGTACGAAAGTGACTGGCCATTTTCATATCTCTTCACAATACCCATTTTTTCTTCTCAAGTAATGGTACTTAGCAGCACTAGCACTTTTAATCTCACTGTGATGCTTATCAGCCATGATTGCATTAATTTGCGCAAAAGTGAAACACATTACGAGATCAACCAAACGTGGTAGAACACACTGAGGAAACTCACAATCAGTGCACATAAGTAGTTCCTGCTCGCTTACACAAAACACTGACATAAACTTTCCGAAACGAAAATTTTTTAAATGTGGGATTACGTAAGTCAGGCTTACATAACTCGTGGAGTGTCTGCATAAAGAAAATCACATACTATGACCTTTGATTTTTTTACAGATATTTTTTTGATGATGTAATGGAATTTGAAGTATCTTTTACTAATGCCCTATTTTTGTTTTTAAAAATAATAGGAACCCAGTGGGTTGGTTATGAAAACAAAACCAGTGTTCAGATCAAAATGGATTGGCTCAAGACGAAGGGTTATGCTGGTGCTATGACATGGGCCATTGATATGGATGACTTCCATGGTGTTTGTGGTGAGGTCAACCCTCTAATGAAGGTCATGTATGAAGGAATGAAGGGTTACAAGGTTCCAATCCCATTGGGTACCACCACCGCAAGGGTAAGAGATAATTTTCAGTTTTTTCTTTTATAATTTTCATTTTTGGAATATTTTTATCAAGTGGATAATCTGCATTAGTCTAAAAGAATGGTGAAGCTACATTGATTGATTAAAATGGAGATATGACATGTTAATTGTAAGAAGGATACTTTATAGGGGAATATTATTTTTCGTTAAAAGTTGATCCTCGTTACAATATGAGACATTAGTATAATAAGCCATGATTTTCAACACAATCTCTTATAATGCATACTATTCTGTTAATTCGTAGGATGGATGAGTTAGTATAATTGCTATTGGAATATACAAATGTGCTATCAGAGAACTTGGAGCATTTAATCAGGGTAAATGTCCTTTAATTAAGGTTATTTCAAAACAATTGCATCCCTGTTTTTTGTTTTTTCTTCCAGAAGGTATGAATTTATTTTAGGTAACATTGTTTTTTATTTTCATTTAAAAATAGGTTTCAACATGTTTCAATTGCTTAGAAGCAAGATAAAAATAAGGAAATAAAACTTATGTAGGTGTGATGGATCAAAGCTCAGTTTTATCACATAGAAGTTATCCAATTTGTACTATCTAAAATAATAGTTTGGAATCCAAAAAATGCTAAGTTATCAGATTTTATACAAGGAGAAATTTAATCTTGAATGTAATGCAATTTGCTAGAATATTAACTTTAAAAATAATTGATTTGCTGGCTGGAGAGTAAGATTGTATGATTAGGTTTCCCAAAACTGGAGAAAATTTATAAAATCTAAATAAATGAACTTTACTGCAATCAATCTTATCCCATCACGTTCTTCATAAATAGTTACTATGGCAAATGACTAATTTTGGAGTACATGGCTAATGTTATCTTGTGACTCTTAACAGAAACAAACTGAATTAATCATAAGACAGAAAATTTCTGTTGCAAAGTAAGTTCTTTATGCAATAGGTATTTTTATAATTTCTATATTCAACATAATTTTTATCTTTAAGATTTTTTACTTTGTTATGCAATTGTGATCCCTCTACATGCAGTCCCCTTAGCTTGTACATATATCTGCCCTTTAGCAATAAATTAATTTCTGTGCCTCTTTTAGCCTGAATGGGATCGCCCGCCAAGCACCACTCCTGATGGCCCACCAATCCCAACCAAGCCCAATCCTCCTCCAACTGGTGTACCAACTGAACCGCCAGTCACACATAAGCCCACTACAACAACAACAACAACAACTGGAGGTGGTGGAGGTGGATCTACCAAGCCACCTGGAGAAACAACAACAGTTGGACCAGTTGACTGCAGTGGTGGTGCTGAATACCTCCCACATCCAATGTGCAATAAGGTATGAATCATTATATTTCAAGTTATTAAGAGATTTCATAAAAAAAATAGAAATTTTTGGTTATGAAGCAATGAATAGGATTCAACAGAGAATTACTGAGCTCGTCATATAGCTGAAAGAATCATGAATAAGCATTTAAAGAATACTCATCACAGGTATCTCCAAAAGCCACAACAAGGTTATAAAAAACCATAATAACTTTGTTTTGGCTATTGGAGATACCTGAGACAAGTACCTAATATTTAAAAGCTTGTTCTCTGGTAAAAATAAAAGTTGTTCACTGAAGACTAAATGAAATAATTTTTTGTAGAGAATTAATGCCATTGCGCAACAATACATTATTATCATTACTTTAGAACAGTGGTTCTCAACTGGGGTGACACGAGGATTAATGAGGGGTGATGCAAATATTTGATAAATTCACAGTTTATCATATTCTGGCTTATAAACATAGATAAAACCAGGTGAATAAACACCTTTGCTTATTTAAATGCCAGAACTTTATCTTTATGTGGTAGGGAAAGCCCAAATTATCTTTAAAGGTGACTTGAAGGTATTGTAACTGTAAACGGGGTGACGTGAAACTGAATGAACTGAACATAGGGTGGCACAGACAGAAGAAGGTTTGGAAACACTGCTTTAAAATGTTACATTAATTTTTGATTATATGTTATAAACTTGTGGTGATTTAAATTCAATGAAATGATTCATAATATTTATTTTGGTGGTTTACGGTTTTGCAAAAATTTGTTTAAATGAATGCAAAGTAAAATACTGGAATCTCAACAACTCTATCCCAATATTTCTTCATCATTTATAATAATGAAGAGCTAATCCTATATTATATATTATAATGTGTGGAATTTTATAAGCATCTGTGAGAATAAATGACAAAAGTTAATAATTTTCTATAATGATAAGATAATTGGGTTTGATAGTATATTTACATAATCCTTACTTTATTATTTTCTTTCCAGTTTTACCGATGCGTCTATGGAAAACCGGTCTTGTTCACCTGTGAAAATGGAACAATCTGGAATCCCGAGACCCACGGCTGCGACTGGCCTGGAAATGTTCACAGGGATGACTGCACAATGCCATGAAATAATTGAGTCAATGTAATATTTTTTTTACAAGTCAATTTCAAAAATGTACCTGGCCCAGCAAATCAAAAGCTAGCTGTACAAAAGTATGTTCCAGTGTTCCTTTTTTTTTTAAAAAATAAATTCAGATTGAATTCCGTGTGAAACATTGATTTATTTCTGCTCATATTTCACAAAATAATTCACAACATTCTTCACAAATGCCAATAAGCTGTTAGTGTTTTAGACGAGAATTTTTGAAGAAGAGTTCCAAAGTAATGAGAACCAAGGCTGATTCATATAATTGTAAATCAACATAAATGGCACTTAAAAAGAGTTGAACAATAAGGAATTCATGAGTAGTAGGTATTTCTTCCAAAATATATTTTTTAATGTTACTAAAGGTTGGCCAAAAAATTTACAGATGCATATAAAACAGAAGATAAAGGCATGTACAATTTTTTAAATATCTTTTCTCTGTGCAGAGGGTATTGAGGCAGTGCTGCAGTTGTAAAAAAAGGAGAGAGTATACTGTATACTAAGGTAAAACTTTGAGGGAGGGTTCTTACCCAGTTTTTTAGAGCAAATTACATGATAGTAATGTTGTTACGATATCAGGAGAAAACATGAGTGGTTTTTTTTCAATCGACATGTATAATTTTTCATAAGGCATGGATATATGCTATTTGTTCGACAAATCAGAGGATATACCCTATTCACTCAAAAAAAGCAGAGGGTATACGGCATATACCACCGTATACCCTCCACTACAGCACTGTACTGAGGTATAAGTATAGGTAGCCTCATAAGCTGTATGGAGGCCAAAGCTGCAGGTGTAAACATCTTCAAAAGAATTTTTGATCCATTGGATGCCTTTATAAAAGATCATTCTTATTTATTGGTCTTTTAAAATGTATTTCTGTCAAAATTTCTTTCCAAATATGACCTAAACCTTTGGTTCCCAAACTTTTTTTTTCGCGTACCACCAAAAACATGACAAAATTTCCTCGTACCACATAGTACTAGTAAGTATGAATGTAGTGTACGTATTAGTGAATGTGGCACCAAACTCACGTACCACAATTGATCTGTCCCTGCTTCTTCCTATTCGAAGCAGGTATTCTGCCGCTTTTCACTCTGCTCGCATACCACTGGCAAAAGCTTCACGTACCACTAGTGGTACGCATACCATAGTTTGGAAACCGTTGACCTAGACCATAGAACTCAAACTCGCAGTTTACAAAGTAAGTTAGTTTTCTACACAGCCCAGACTGGGGTGTATTTCTTATAAAATATTTCATGCAAATCTTTGTAAATAATTTGAGAAGTTTAAGAAGTGTAATAAATCAGCACTTCTAAAATATCCAACATTTATTGCTCATTTCCATTTACAACAGTTAGGCTAGAGAAGAACAGTTCTCACACTGCCATTTTGTTCCTTGGGTGTCCAAAAGACCTATCCCTTGACAAAAAATCTTGTATTTTTGTGACGAATGAGTTTAAGGCTAAATCATTGGGTGAGGCTGATTTCCCCCATGTACAAGAGGAGAGTGAATGCCAATACAAAAATGTGTGAGAGATGAGATAGTATGGAATGCAACATGCAGATTTGGTCTGGAGCCTTAATGCAGCTCTCATATTTGATGCAGAACCTTCGTGGAGTCCATGTGAGTTTGAGAATCCTGACGTATTTATATTTATTGGAATAAATATCTCATAAAATTATACATCAAGGCAAAAAAAAAACAACTCCCAATGCTCTGCTGTACAGCTCTTTCACTTTACGGTGGAAGTGCGCAGTAGGCACTTTCATGGTAGGATGAGTCCATTCTCGAGCCAGGATTGCCTATAGGAGACGCTGTATTTAGCTGTGGGCAATAGGTATTTAGCTGTGGGCAATAGATGCACAAACCTATACTATGGAGGGTAAGAAGGTATCAGTATACCAGGTGCTCTGACATCATTTTCCCCTTAAAGCTTCCCCTTTCCATTCTTTCCCTTCCCCTCTCTTGCGTCGTTGCCTGCCATCTTAAACCTAAAAAAACATCTATAAATTGAAGAAACCAGAGTCATTAATTAGGAGATAATGAGATTATGATACATAGTTAACATTTCTCCATACTTTTAAACAATGCTTTCCTAAAAAGATTTTAACCCTTAAACCGAAGTATGTCTGACAGACACATACGATTTTTCATTTTGTTAGTGTGGCTGCACTGATTGAGCTGGCAACCCAAACCTCACAGTACCTTCCTCAAATTAGTTCCTGCTGAGGGCGATACATTGTTTTTGCAGTTGCAATTTCTCAACCATTCATAAGAGATCGTTTTTCAAAAGTTACAGTGTCTCGTGGACACATACTTCTCATAACGTATATTTTTTGCGTGTCCACTGGACACATACTTCGAATTACGGAGAAATTTCCTTTGGTAAGATAGAAACAAGTTATTATTACTACAAATAAATATTATTATTTCTTTTTTAACCAATTTTTAGATTTATATAATAATAATTTAGATTTATTACAGAAGTAAGGATGGATGCAGGCCCTAGCACCTCAGAAGGCGGTAGTATATCAAAGAATTGGTGCAAATATTACAAGAAAAAAGCTAGCATACGTATGAAAACTGAAGAAAAATAAACTAAAATCCCAAAAGAGTTTTTACCATCGAGGAAAAGAGAAGTTTGTTCGACATTGTATGGAATTAGTAATGATATCACATTGCTCAGTTACGTTTCAAAAAAGAATAAAGCAGTGCTGATGGTATCAACTATGCATCAACACAAATAGTGGGATTTTACAACCGAACAAAAGGAAGCATCGATGTAATGGATCATAAATGTGCTAATTATTCTTCTAACAGAAGAAGTCGACGTTGGCCATTAGCAGTATTTTATATGTTGGTAAACATATCTGTGGTGAATAGTTACATACACTACTTATGTTTCAAAAATTCGAAAAAATATAGATTCAATTTTGTGAAAGAATTAGCTCTATAGTACTTTTGAGGCCACACCTAGGAAACAGACTTGCTGTTCCAAATCTACGTTCAGACTTGAAAAAAACTCATTGAAAGCATTTTACAAGAAGCAAACAAGGATGGCACACCGAAACCAAAACAATCTGAGAGCGACAGACTTGAAAGAAAGAGGAAGTGTAGCTAATGTCCGTATACACAAAATCGAAATACCAGGTATAAATGCATAAAATGTCAAAGGCCAATCTGCTTGCAATGTTTCAAAAAGATTTGTGACATATGTTGTGGAGATTTGTAAGTGCAAAACATTTTTTACATTACGTATACATTCAATGCAAAGATTTTAAAATATTAATATGTAGATATTACATTGGTATATGGCGAATATTAATTATATGTAACAAATGTATAAGCTTAATGTATCATTACACTTCATTTAATAATAAAACATAATAAAAATTGAATATTTTTATATGCATGTCTGACATACACATACTTCTAATAATAGACAAAAAGTAGATACTTCGGTTTAAGGGTTAACGTAATAGTTGGTCCATTCAATTAGCCATGTTGCCATCATCATTGCTGTCTTCATAATCATCTCTCTGAATTTTTAAATATTTTTTTAATGTGAGAAATCATGTGTTTAAAAATATTACTTCAATTGCACAATCCAATTGCAAGCAGAAAAAATTTGAGAATCCATTCCATTTAACATTCCCCCATCTATAACATGAGCTGTCATTAAAGTTTCTATTATTGAATATATGTTCTCATTGTATGGATACTTTGACTTGCAAAAAGACTTACTGACAGCTTTCAAAGAAGATTGTTCAGTTGAACACCAATTTTTTAACATTATCCAGATAGAAGTTTTTTTTCATACCACAGATCAGGAGCCTCATCAGGAAAATTTGACCACTCAATGCCGGACCAGTTGAATTATTAGAAAATGATAGGGATCGAAATGTCTCCGTTAGAAAAACAACAGTATTTTAATATTCAGTGCTTGTTAATGAAAAATAAAGTCAGGACATGTTCTTCATCATGCTGTTCTGTTCCATTGGATCGCAAAATATTCCAATTGGCCAGGAGACTAAAAACACTGGAGTAGAGGACAACATCTGCCACAAAATAGCATGACTCAAAGATTAAAAAAATCAAGTGTCCCGAGAATGTTTTACAGGAACATTCCATAAAAGACGGAAAAGATTCCCCTGGATTCAAACCTAGACACTTGAGAAAAGCTTGAAAAGATTAACAAAACACAACTAGAGGCCGTGAGCATGCACACACTTTCCGCCTGGCCTCTCTCATTTCCCGCACAAAAGCGTTAGAATTGTTTTAATGATATCAGAAATAGCCATTCTTAAAATCTTGAAAATTCTCGTTTTTTTCTGACAATAAAGGAATTTTAAGGAAATACAGCATGGATTCGGATTCTCTCTTTGAGAAAAATGTACTTAGTTATTGCTTAGATACAGCCGTCCAAATGTCAAGTTTGTATATTAATTCTATTTCATTTAAAACAGCAACGCCATGGATATAAATGGCGACGCAATGTAGTAATGGGAATATTTAAAAAAATTAATTAATTCATAAATATTCCATATTTCAAAATTTTCAGGCATTTCCAGTTGCTTTCACATGGGATAATCCTGCTGATGATGAGGCATTTAGCACACAACAGAATCGTACTCCCGCCGGGCGATGAAGCATTCACCGTCCTTAAAAAATGCGATGAAAAGTTGGAAGAATGTTAACAGGTCGATAAAACATTATCATTTTCAAGAAATTATAAAATTACAACAGAATGAAACCATGCAGATGCAAGAGTGTATGCTGGTAGAAAAACACAAAAAATAATTTAACCGAAATAATTTCAGCAAAATGAAGAACAGTTCCCAATAAAGGACATGTCTCTCTTAACCGGAATAAATAACAACAGAGCGGAGCGACTTTATTTTTTAAACTCATTTCGGGCTTTCATAATCGATTAATATTTATTAATTGCTATGTACAACAACACAACAGCTTACAGTGGGATAACTCAGTCGTGGATATCTACATGGAACATTTCAGGATGCTTATTTTCAACTATTTTTTTTAATCGTAAACAATGAAAGGTACTCTCTCGATAGCAATGCAATAAATGAACGTCGTTGTATGCGAGCCTTTCACGAACATCTCCCGGCTCTTTTTAACCACACTAGCTACATCTCTAAAAATGCATAGTCTCCGTTTCGTTTGGAAAGCACGCGGTGCACAGCCCTTGTTCTTCACAACAGCCGTGTCCGACCGCGTTCTTTATATCAAAAACACTATCGAATACTTTTTTTTTAATGACATCCAACTTACACAATAGTTTCTCTTGACAGCTCTAACGTGCAGGTGAATTGTTATGGCAGGAATGGAACACAAGGATGATAATGTTTACGCCCTCGCATATCCACCCGCGCAAGAGTCGTCACCATTGGCGAAAGAAAGCATAATCTCTTCGGAGAGGCACGTGCCGCCATTTTGTCGTCCGGATAAATAGAGAGCGCACCACTTCCCGACAGCAGATTCCTCTTCGCTCACGATGACAATCGCCAAGTCCTTGTTACGCTAACAACATCAAAATGTTCGAGTGTTGCAGGCGAAATGGTTAGTCTTTCGAAATTATTCTCTTGAGTTTGGAATGATATATCCTTGATGTAATGACTAGAATATAGGAATGATAACGTTCACCTCTGGTCGTTAGGGTAAGGAGATATAATAACAGTCCGCGCGTCGTTACGAATGAGTCCAAATGGCGGAAAGTGAGACACCGCGAGTAACGACGACACGCCGATACGCAGAATATTCTCAGCAATTAATTTCACAGGTACCTCCGCGGCGACTTATTTATGTCTCGTTATTTTCAAATCGAAAAAGAAAGACCAGTTTCTTCCAAGATTATCCATAAATTATACTCCAATTGCTCGACGCGTGACTAGAACGTATATTTAAATATACCACTCTACGGGAGTGAGTTTTCCGACTAGAGTTGATTCTTAAACGAAGGAACATAAACTGGTTCTTTCAAAAAAATAAAAAACGAAGGCCATGTAAAGGAAGAACACGGCGCCTAATACAAACAAAAAAATTAACGAATATGATAATATAAATACTGATTCAGTGGTTCGACAAATACGTAACAAAAACTTCTATATTATAACGTTTAAAGTCAGTTAATTACCGATGACGGCCGACGGTTAATTCTTTTTTTCGACCGCTTTAACTGCTAACGCCGACCGATTTGTTCAAATCGACTATTTCCTCTGAGTTTTCGATATACCTGTTAAATTAATTTTTCAACAGAAGCACTTCGATAACGATATTTTTTTTTTACAAATGTGTCTTTTTAACTGCTCGGGGGGGACCTCCTCAAATGGGCATCTTCTCCCCTATCGTCTTCCTCCTCCTCGTCCTCCTCTTCGTCGTCAGCCTCCTCGTGCCTCCCTCCGCCTCCCACACCGTGTCTCAAGTCCGTCGGCCCTTCGTGGTCGTCCTGGATGCTGGCCCTCCTCACGACACCCATGCAGGGGCAGGACGTCGCCCCAGGGGGAGACGAAGGGGGTCGCGGGGGCGAAGGAGCCCCCCTCGTAGGGTGGTGGGCCGCGGGGGGTGGTGAGTGCGCGGGGGGCGGCGAGGGAGGGGGGACGTTGGCCGAAGTGGAGAGGTTCGTGGGGGCCGACGCGGAAGCCTGGAGCCTCGGGTTGAGCTTCTCGCAGAGCTGGAGTCCGGCGGGATTCAGACTGGAGGAGAAGCGGAAATAAAAACGTTTCCATCGGAATCGGAAAAAAGAGAAAGGGAAAACGTCGATCGATTTCTCTATTTTTATTAAAAACTAGATTCACATCGACTTGGCCAGATGCCTGGTCCTTCAAGCTTCGACTCATTGTCAAATAAATGCAAAAACTGCAAACAATAATACTTAAAAATTTCTGCTTTTAATGTCATCACTCTTCCATTCACATTGAGAAAAACAAAGTAATCACGTAACGTAGGATTTGTAAAGAGAGAGAAAAATAATGATAGCGTCTTTTTTTATTTCTCCCGTGTCGTAGTGAATTATTTCCTTATCATATTTTTCTTGGTGTGACAAAAAGGTAAGAGGTGACAAGCCATTAGCCATGATTAAAGATTGGAGGTGCAGGCGAACGAGATCTGCCAATCATAACTCCAAATACTCGAATTAACTTATGGGCGACAATTTGAGCACATAACTCTTTTCGCTATATAATTACTACATTCTCTTATACCAGAGGTGGGCAAACTACGGCCCGCGGGCCAAATCTGGCCCGCGAGAGCACCTTATGTGGCCCGCGATGCCTTTATAAAAGAGAACCGTGAAATGTGAAACAGTAAATTTCACATTTGGCGGTTAAAATTATGGCCGGAAAACCTTATATGGCGAAGTTATTGTATGAAAAATGTATTAATAATTGATTTTCACTAATAGAACCCTTCGCATTCTCTCAAATAACTTCCTATGTGAGACCTAATGCGTCCCACCTAACCACCCACAACTACTAATGTCGTAAAAAGTTTGCCCACCCCTGTCTTATACCATATCTACCAAATTTCCCATCACGATAAAATGCAAAAATCAAAGTCTAACACAAACTTAATCTGATAACACATTGTAATTAATTGAATTCTTTCCAAGTAAATTTTAAAATTTTCCATGACTTAAAAAAAGGAATTAAATAACAAAACACTAACTGTCATGATCCGTTGAATATTAGTTGGTTAATTACCTTGAATCAGTATATAATATAATTTATTTTTCATAATTTCTAGAAACTTTGATATGGTACTGTCTAAAATATTTCATGTATGTAAATCGTTCGACACATTTCTTCAGTTAATCGGTAGTAATAAAATTGCATTTTGAACGGAGCAAATTCTTTCTTACTTGAAATATTAAAAAGAAAAGTCGAAATTGTGTTGACATTTAATCACGGTTTTACATAAATTTTCTCTTCTTCTCTCCAAAATTGACGAGGAAATTACTATTTATATCTCAAGAAATAAAAGCTCAACAAGTATATTGACGGCGTAAGGTTTGATGACAAATCGTAATCTATTGCAAAGTGAATAAATAAAAATATCAATAATCTCGCCGGTTAAGTGCTCGTTTCACTCCTAGAATTTTAAAAAGACAACATTTAATTTAAGGAGTAAAAGTCATGACAAGAACAAAAGATATATTAACAAAAATTTCCAGCGGGATAATTGGCAAATTGGTCAACAGCAAAATTCATTTCCAGTAGTTGATGAATTTCAAAACCATTTTTTCAAATCTCCCATTAAATAAGGTTACATTCGAAGAGGAGCAAGTTATTCAGTGATTTAACAATAATTTATAACGTCACAACGGTCAGTATTGTTAATGATGCTTCAAATTAAACATTTCTTCGAATGTCACATAAAAATCTTGTCTTCCTTGCGTTTTTAAAAAGATAGAAAAAAAAAAAACGTGAGAGGCAGCCTCAGTTGGCACTCCGAAACCAACCTCTGAACCATTCGGTTGTAGCTCTCACGGCAGAGCGCAGCGGCGGCGGCTGCAGCGGCTGCAGCAGCCGCCGCTTCACCATTCTCGCCAGTCGGCTGCTGTGACCCCGGAGGCATCTTCATCGGATGGGAGGGAGGCGAGGACTCAGAACCCGGGGACGCGTCCGGCTGGTGCGGCGAGGGAGGACCGGGGAGCGGCGGCGAGAGGCCGGCGTGGGGCGGAGGCCGACCTGCGTACGAGCAAAGCGCGTCCCAGTCGCTTGGCAACGGCACTCGGGGTGCGGTGCCTTCAACGCGTTTCGTTTTGCGGAGATTAGACAGGTGTCAATGCATTTTCCGCATCGAAGCGGATGTTTTCTTTTTGTCTGTTCGATTTAAAAAGGGTCTCTATGTTTTGGCTATTTGGGCACCAATAGTGTACCAAAAATGCTATTCATTCCTTTGTGAAACTTGGCTATTTTTCCATCGGATTAAACCGAGTTATGAATGAAAATTCGTCATGGTATTTACTTCTTTAAGTTTTTTTTATTAAAAATAACATTTGAGCACAAATTGATTTTTACATATTTTTTAATATCGGATTTTATGTTGCTTGATGCTACGTCATATTCTCTGTTTCAAGAAAATTAAAATCAACCCAAAGATCTTAAAATGAACTAATAATCACACATTCAACTCTATGGGAGTTGATTATGCTTTAGTTCTTAAAACTTAAAGAAAGGATTGATTTTCACAGACGTACAGATTTAACAGATAGCAATTTCCTGTATACTTTCGTTAAAATAAAGTGCACAGATTAGATTAAAAATTAAATCGGAAATACTCGAGAACAAATGCTAACGATCAGAATTCTGGTTGACAAATAAATAATCAAGCATTAATGACCGATGGTATCTACAGATGTTTCAAAACGGATTAGATTAAAAATTAAATCAGAAATACTCGAGAACAAATGTTAACGATTAAAATTCTGGTTGACAAATAAATAATCAAGCATGAATGACCGATGGTATCTAAAGATGTGTATCAAAACGTGCTTATTTCTTTCATGAATTCTTTATATTCAACTTAATGGAAGATAATTTCCTTCTTCTAAGTATACGAGTTTGTATATCAACAATATTCGAAATAGTTACATGAATTTAACCACATCTGTGTTTGAATCGAGTAATGCCTGAGCATAACAATATTGTTTTGGTTTGGGAGAGTGTGTAATTTCTTAAATAAGTTGATTTCACATCTCACCGAGCAAAAGGGGAGGCGCTCCCAACCCTAGGCAACGCATTCGCCAAGCATCCTGTAGGAGCTGCAGCCTCGCCTGCTTTCTCCATTTGGCCCTCCTGTTCTGGAACCAAACCTTTGCAGAACGGAGAGAAATAAGTCAATAGGGGTTTCCACATCATGTCAATTTTACTTCTAAAGAAAAATTTATCTTGCCAGTATCAGGGCGTCAGACGAAGAAGCAAATGATGAAGATATCTTTCATTTGTAAAAACTTTCATTCAGAGAAAATATTAGGATTTTCTGAATGTTGAAGCAAATGACTGGAATTATAACGAAATTTAATAATTATTCTCAAATGTTTTGCGAATTACATGAGTTGCTTCACGTCATAGATTCGAAATTTCGAATATTATAACTTCCGAAATGATTTTAAAAATTGGGCAAATAATTTTGGTCGCTGTATGCTTGCGTGAAGTGAACGTTCATTTGAATACTGAATATAAAACCCGAATTACAGGTTCTAGTGACAAAAATAAGTTTCTTTTTTCAGAAAGATATCATTTAAGTTTAAAATCCTTTACATGATATATTTACTGAAGCCCAAAGAATTATGGGTTATCATCATAGAAGATACTTAATGATAATTAATTAAAGAATGTATGCATTAAAACAAAAAAAAAATTTTAAATTAAATTTCTGTAGAGACAGACTCAAGTGCGATCTCATTATGGATATAATAAACTCAATCTCGTTGGACTTTTAAGGACGTAGCTACGATTTTAAGAGAAACTGAGTTCATTCTAGAGGGATCAATGTAATGTAATGCATCGCGTCGGTTACACTCATTTATCTTCCATGCAGAAAATTTAACACGAGCTGTCCACATAGGAAAGTTCAAGAAAAAATTATAGACACGACTGAAGAATCCGCAAAATAAGCAATTCTAGGTCGCGATATTGACTGAACTTCGATTTAAGTATTTCATTGAAGAAAGCAGAGATTTACAACCAGGAGAATTATTAAAAAAACATAAAATGAAAATATTACGGATAGATCTAAAGTGACGAAAGGCAAGAAATTGTCTTAGTCTCTAGAATACAGTATATAGGTACTTAAGGTTTCCGTAGAACCATGTAAAATCGCATACAAAACATAAAAATCAGCAGAAATAACCATATTTAAGAACCATAAGTCATACAAATTACAATGTAAGGCAAAGGATGCGTCAATTTATACACTTTTAATTTATATGAATGATTAGATAAATTAAAGCATAAAAATATTAAGTATCTAACTCAAGTTACGTTTTCAGCTTTCTTTGTGTAAAAATAACAAACAACTAAAAGCGCCAGTCATTTAACAGTCGTAATTTAAAATACTGAAAGTTGATTATCTATCAAATTTTGTAACTCGTGGAAAAACGAAAAATAGGTAAAAAAAGATTAACAGAAAGTAGACAAAAATTAGGCAAATTGTATCATTAGAGGGTTCAGCAGTCAAGAGACATAATATTGTGATAAACACTTTTATAATGTCGGAAAGTAAAAATCGAAAGCATAGGTTTAATAATTTGTGGATTAGCTGGTTAGGAATAAACAATATTATATTTATCCCTTCGTCATAAATGCATATTTTTTGTTTTTATAAAAGGAACCATCTTTGACGAAAACTCTTAAAATTTAGAGCTAAAACTATTTTTCAAAACAACTGTGCCGAAAAAAACTGAAATAACGTGAATTAAATTTTTAATAATAAGTGTAACAAATCGGAAATTATGTCACACAAATTGGTAAGGAGTGAAAAAATTCAAAAATATTCTTCATACAAATGTTTTCGACAAACAAGTTCATTTATGTACTATTTTCTTAGACTTTGGTAAAGAAATTAGATCCTGAACCTATTACGTGAAAAACCTCTTAAACTTCACAAATTTTCGAAATAAATTCCAGGATAAATAAGTTTTTAAACAAATTTCGATGCAATTTTAGACATTAATTCTGCTCATTTAGAGGAGTTTTAAAGGAATAGACAAAAAAGGTGGCACGAGTCACATGACCTTAACGTCTTTTTAATTCTCCATTCTCAATGAAATTTCGCATTCTGCCTTTTCTTCTGGCCAAGTTAAGAATCGATACTGACGTTGGAACTGCTTTACGAGCAGCACCCTACAAGTTCCTGGTTATTGATCCATCATGGACCCAACTTAAAAAAATAATATCAGTAATCTCACGATTATTTTTTCACGGCTTTCAGAGACATTTGAATGAAGTATGGAAAAAATCGCGTTCCTTGGCAGGATACGCAAAAAGAATCAATTTTCATTCTTCAACACAGTGTTCCTTTGAAATTTTAAAATATTGTGAATGATACCATGAACATCAAAGAATTACATGTAATTTTTAAAGTTACGAGCGTAACAAATAGAAATCACTATTTTAGATGATGAAAAATATAACTTCAAACAGCATTGTATCTAATAGAATTATCTTCAACATATATACTAAGATTTATACCGTAATTAAGACAATTTTTACTAAAAATATAACTATTTCTTAAATGTTTCTGTAAAAGGAGGGAAATGTAAGAAAAAATAACTATGGGTAAAACAAGGAACGGATTACATAAAATGTATATTCTAACTAAAGAGGAGGTTGAATGAGGGGTAAGTTCTTAAAAATAAGTCTAAAAGACGAACATGCAACTCAAATTTTACGCGGATGAAGATGATTTTTAAAGAAAAACTAGGTATTTGGAAATGCAAGTTATTTTGTTGCGAATAGGCATGAGAGCAGAAGAAATGGAAATCTATATTTACAGAAACGAGATAACATTGAGTATATATTTTAAAACCGCCGTGAAATATCTTAGGTCTCACCACACATTGGGTGGTGTATGGGGTTGATGATTGCTCATAATGTGGGAGGGATGACGCCGATTACTCACTTGAACTCTCGCTTCGGAGAGATTAATCCTCAGGGCAACTTCTTCTCTCAAGAATACGTCCGGGTAATGCGTCTTCTGGAAGAGCGACTCCAGTTCCTGAAGCTGCTGAGGTGTGAACGTGGTCCGGTTCCTCCTCTAAGGAATATTCACAAAGTAAATTTATGTTACTACGGAAATTCATACGGATCCTATGTTAAAGACAGTTTCCCGATAGTGAAAATCCATCATAATTAGTAAAAGTTCAGCGTCACAAATAAATGAAAGTAACAGATTAAATCAAAGTCTAGGTGAACGAAAAATACCCTTGCCTAATAGAGCACATCATTAGTGAACAATTAAGATTTTTAATTATTCGAAGTAGCAAGTTGCATTAGAGGAAGATGTCAGTCATTTACCCAGGACAAAAGGACGTTTGTACAGTGTAGGCATAATAAGCTGTGATCCGGTTGGAGACGAAGATAAATAAATATGAAGAACATTAAAGCAAACGCCGTATATGTATTAAAATTTATAATCATTACTCTGTAATTTAATCAAATGATATTTCCAATCGCAGCAAAAACAGAAACGGTCGTAGTTAAGTCCTTCCTATGTTGATGAGTACCTTTTAAAAAGAAATATTAACAGATCATACTCATGTGTCAAGGAATTAAACTCTCCACAAACCACATGTAAAAACCTCTAAATAGAATAGGTACGATATATATCGAAGAGGTAATCCAACTATACAAATCATGTAGCAAAAAAGTTCTTTCTAGTACATATTTGAAAATTATCATTAATAGTTGAGAAACTTTTGTGCTGAGCAATAATTGCAGAATCCTCTAGTTTTGCGTGATCTTTAAAGATTGCAATCATCAATTAACAACTTCAAATTAGTTCATACACTGTCCTACGGAGTCCAGTTTCTGAAAGATGTCTACGTTTCTAAACCAATAATTTCCGTCAGATGAAACTCCCTGTGGTATTCAGGTTTAAAACACTTTTGTCGTCATCCCAGGCGAAGGACAATAATATAAAGTTATGGATAATATGTTGTAAATTTTCCTTATTTCACACTTTGGGAGCTAATAACCTCGCCTTTTGAAATCATCATTTAGTTGTTTTAAAACGTTATTTCATAAAGACCTTGTGATTGAGTTAAATATGGCATCAAAGCAAGTATTATGTAAAGCTCTTTCAGTTTTAATCTATCGTTTAAACACAATTTTAAGCCCAGTCTACGTTATACGCTGAAGATAAACAAACCACTTGAGCGGAATTTCAATCAATCATTACCAGATAGTAGGCAGTGATGGTGTTGTGTTAAAGTTTGATGTTACAAATGCGCTCTTGATACCTACTCTCAAATTTACACTAAAACGATTAAACAATTTGAATAAATTATCAATTATTGCATATCATAAACCGAATTAACTAATAATAAAAACAAATTACTGCAGTAAGGTGGACAACTATTTAAGAGAACGAAAATTATCAAAGGCAATAACGTAAGGCACGGATTATTTCTACCTATTAATAAATCAGAAAATAAACTTTAATCCCAATATATTGTATTTCGTCGAAATGTATTGTACTTTAGCGGCAATATAAATGTAGTTTCAGTTCTGCACAGTTAATAAAGAAATAAAAGCAGAGTAATAATATTTAGAGCGTAAATTTGCTATCTGTAGACGACAAAATCTGAAATAAATGAAAATGATCAAAAATTAACTACTTCAGAGCGATACGCTAAACGTAGAAATTCCTCGCGAACGAACACATCTGATCGTCTGGAGATCAACACATCCTTCACACCTAATTAAATGAAAAACTGGATAACCGAATCACTTTTCAAACTCACCTGTCTCCTTCGTCCGAACATGTACTCCGATAGGAGATCTCCCGGCAGGGGCGATAGAAAAGGACCGGCCATGTCTCCGACCCTTCCTGTTTGAACGCAACACCAACGAAAAACAGCGCGGAACTCAAACGAACCCAGAGAAGACGGTTGTATATATAAGAGAGGGGCTTCAACCACGCCCCTTAAGCCGCCCCCACCCTCTTAAAACGTTCCACTCCCCTCACATAGCCCCAACCCCTCCGAATCCTCCCCTCATCCCCCCAACCCCTCTCCTACATAACCACAGAATCCAATTCACACAGGATCGTAAAGGATCTTAGGAGAGAAAATGCTCGCTGCTAAAGATCCTTTAAAAAAACACCGGGACGATCGCAAGGGTTTCAGTACAAGAATTTTTTTTCGTAAAAAAATACACAAGACCTAGGATAGCACCTGTGGTACCCTATGTCGTCGCAAGCGTCTCTATCCCAACATTATGATTAACACGTGGTTTTTAAAGGGGTGCAAAAAAAGCATCCCCCATCCTCCCTATCCGCGCATCATCTCTTTACCCCCTTCATTCATTGGTCGGTGCCCCCGGGTCGGGTGGTGGGGAGGCGGGAGGACGAATGAAGGGAGTGAAGAGGGGACAGAAGGGAGAGAGAGGCAGTGGGCGGGGTTTAGCAGATCAATGCGCAAGAGGCGAGCCGCAACGCGGAACAATGCGTCTAAGTGGGAAGAGGGCGGGATGGAGAGAGAAAGAGAAAAGGAGGGTGGGAGAAAGGGGTTAATGGAAAAGGATGAGAGGGAAAGAGAGAAAGAAAAGGGGGAAATGAAGAGAGAGAGAAGTGTAAGGGGAGACGGAGAAAAAAGGAGGGGAATGGAGCGAACTGAGAAAGAGAGAGAGAGATGGGTTTAGGAATAGGAATGAATAGTCGGCAAAAGGGTTTTCGGAAGTTTTTAAGGGCCAAGAGCGGTTAGGAAGAAAAGGAGACAAGGAGGGGTAGGAAAAAAGAGTATCGTTATTTTAAATTGGTGATAATAGAGAGAGAAATACGGAGAGAAGAAAAGAGAGGAAGGTATCGTTTGAAAGCGGAGAAGAGTGGGATGAAAAGGCGGTTCATGGTTGGATCATAAAGAGCTTTGTGCGTGTGTATGTGTGCGTGTGTTAATG
This sequence comes from Uropetala carovei, assembly GCA_036926305.1. Lineage (NCBI taxonomy): Eukaryota > Metazoa > Arthropoda > Insecta > Odonata > Petaluridae > Uropetala > Uropetala carovei. The sequence goes on along the minus strand of JAXCHB010000065.1, from coordinate 13,662,389 downwards.
GAAGCACAGTTCGTTGTTGTTTATTTTTTATCTTGCTGGAGTGGGGGAAGCGAAAGGAGAAGGATGCCGGAGATAGAGCAAATGAGGATGAATGCGTTTTAGAAGAACGACGCATTATGAATAAATAGAGAAAGGGATAAAGAGATCGGGAGAGAAATAAAGGGGAATGCACTGAAAAAAGGCCCGTGGGATCCAATAAAAGAGAGTTGATCAAAACTTTCCATTTCCTAAAGGGTGGGAATTCGGCGGTAACGCTACTTATTCGATGCCCCACGCGAGTATCGATAATAGGCTGCGTTGCTTCAAGTTTTGGCCGAAAACGACGTTTATTTTGATTCTTCGACAAGGGAAGTATCGTCATTCACATCATTCTCAATGAAGCACTAGATGAAGATCGCTCCTAGTTTTCTCTGAATTGGGATATTCGCTTGCTGTTGATTGCACGAGTTTTTCCTCAAGTTAAACCAACTTCAAACAACCTTTTACCAACGATTACAAAACGTCTCGACAGGTAATAATATACTGATTACGCCAAGTATTTAATAATCATGTATAAAACTGTCGCAAAACGCGATTAAGAAATTACGGAAACGTTTACAGAATCTATACTCAAATTAGACTATGAGTTCTGAAAGAGCAAATTGCCTGAAATAAGGTTTAAATTTCCTTAAACATGAAAGAAATAACAGCTCGTGGTAATTTTCATTAAAACTATACATTGATGAGGTTAAAATGAAATAGTATATGTATATCTACTAAGGTTCCACTCTCATTCTCTCATTTTTTTCCATTTTCGTGACAACTATACTTATGATGACATCTCCGTAACGTCCGTAACTTCATTGCAACCGCTGATAATAAAAGAAAACCCAATACGGCACGAAACCTCTTTAGCAATTGTAAAACATCACAAGTGTTTCTAATTTTTGACTAAATAAATAAACATAAAATATGACAAAATATGCTTAAATTGTATATTACTGGGGAATGATACATGTTATAGAGCTACAGAAAGGTAGGGAAATAGGTCTACAGATTTTCTGGATAGTACATCGGTTTTTTATTTCCATGATGTGTTTGTTGCATTTGACAAATGGAATTAAAATGAAGACTGACTGCTCAAGTTGCTGTATTTGATAAAAATATTACAAAAATGGTTTCATAAAATTTAACTTGGATTTATATTAACATAATCTTGGAAATAATGTAGGTTATATTATTGTGCAGAGTAATGTTAAACGACGATACATTTCTCTGCATTTACAAGCAGTGTTAAAATACAGCAAAACTTTCTCCACTTTTAAGCGAAGGGTTCTTAAGGATAAAGAACGATATGAGAAGAGATTCTTCATTCTCTGATTTAAAACATACCGCGTTAGAAGAGATAAATACGAGCTTATAAAAACATTTACTCTCCGTAAAATTCATTAATATGGTTCGACAAACCATAGAATGGTTTGTGGCCAAGAGAGTGAAAATAATCTCCAATTAGATTCCGGCCACAAAGCGGACTGGATATTCTATTTTTACAGAGTAATTACGAGATAAAATAAAAACCTTTTCTAAAATTTATCAAAGGAATAGAGTTCATCCAAAAATTTTATATATAGCAAAATCCCGATTTTTCAGAATGGGTAGGGACGAAAATCAGTCCGTAAAAAAACAGATTTTCCGGAAAAGTGAGATCGTAAATTTAACCTGAGGATTTTAATTAAATTTCCCCAAAAGGCCTGATTCTATATAAAGAAACGACAATACTGGCGGAGTTAGAGACCAATAGATCGCTTTGAAGCTTCGAAGATCAGTAACTGAAGAATTGCTTTTATTTTCATTCAGTAAAAACGGCATTTCCGTTAAAATGGTACACCGTAAAATCGGGATTTGTGCATTTGCATCTCTGACAAAAATATTGGGATGTTGTCATAATTACGGTTCCATTAACACAGTCGCAGATATCATTACGGATTTATTGCTTTCTTTGGCAGGTTTACGCCCGACTAAAATCCATTCCTTCGACTAAATTACAGTAGAACGAAATTTAATTCGCAGTCTTGTATAGGCGGCACCTTTCAGACGGTGCTGGGCGTCGCCAAGTAAATCCGCCGCTCTATTGTTCCATAGCTATTATCACTTAATCTATGCAATTATGCACCCATAAGATTATACAAATGCTATTCCGGAACAATACCGATAATGCATTTAAAGGAATCAGCACAGTGGTCGTTATATCGGCATCTTTAAAATGTGATCCTTTTATCCAAATACCTTTTGCTGCAAACCAATTGAAGGAGTAAAGACTCGCGCATTAATAATTTAGAGAAATTTTTTTAAATTCGAAAATAAAATAAAACGCCCAAGCAGGAATAGTAGTGAGGTAACTGAGCTGAGTTATATATCTTATTCACGAAGATTAACGAGAGGATTAACCTATGAGCTAAATGGGATTGAGACCAAGGCCTCCGATCACTATGACAAAGTTCGGATCCTGATTTTTAGAGATCGAATGAAGATATATATAGAAAAAAGCCATCGGAGGAATTAGCCAAGGACCCTAAAAATTCACTATCGGTCCCTTGGCGTAATATATTCGTTTTGGCATGAAATATATATTTTACGTTTCCCCATGTATGCCTCTGGAACACCACCAGCGACACTCCAAAGGGTAAATATCCACTGTTGCTGCCACTAAACCTAGTTGCCACCCATATTTAACGATTATTAATAGATAATTTTTATTGTGAAGCATGGACTTGAATTAATCTCGAATAGTCTGAAATTTAGAAGTTGACCCTGAATAGCAAATTGCTACTGCTTATGGCATGAGGAAATAAAAACTTAAACTTTAGAGGATATAAAATACGAAGTTTGACCAACCAAACATCAACCTTTTGCCTATGAACTTATATGCTGATTAATGCGTCAACGATTAAATAAAATAACCTACATTATGCAAAGTAATCTATTGGTGTAAAATGAATGTAAAACGAGTTTATTACACTTTGTATACAATTAAATATCCAATTCCATAGCTACCGTTTCAAGACTATTCACGAATAGAAATTCTGCAGATACCTATAACGCTTCCAGGGAACTTTGAAAATACTTAAAAAAGATTTTAGTTGAATTAAATAGATTTTTGTGAGATTGTTTTCTCCTTCAATCCCTCGTGTTTCTAATGGCGACATGGTAAAACGTGAATAAATCGCTCCATTCAAAATAATTTTACGCCAAAAATATTCATCTGACTTTTCGCTCCCTTTATCTCACAGCCAAAACTGATTATCGAATCCTTAAAAATACACAATTTCCACGAGGAAGATATTAAAAAGCATTAATAGGCAAATACCCATACTTACACGGTCAGAAAAACGTAATACACTCCCGCGATATTCTTCCCAAGGGTCGATAAGCCCCATTAAAATATCATAGTCACGCGGCTCGCCTAAACTCAAGTCACGGACGTTAAACTCCCTTGTTAAATGAAACTATGGGACGCATTGAACGTGCTTTAAAAAAAAACGCCGAACTCCACGCCGAGTTGGAAAAGAGATAGAGAGAGAGAGAAAATAGCAGAAATCGATGTGTTCGCGCGATAGTGTATATTAAAAAAAAACAATCGAAGAACGGAAACCGGGCGAAAACGAACGAAAAAATAAACACCGACGGGGAAAAATGAAAAACAAAATGAGAGAGAGAAAGAGAGTGAGAGAGAGAGAGAAGAACCGACCGAGTACGACAACGGGAACGCTTCACTCGATACACGGATACGAACACCCGCGGGGAATTCGCTCTGAGGTTGTTGGTGTTGGCAAATAGGAAAGCGGATAAATATGTAGGCCGATACAAACGAGAGATGATGAAGGAATAAAAAAGCTGAAAAAGAAAAGAAAGAGAGCGGAGATTTCCCCCCCTGAAATGCACCACGCGCGCGCGGTCTATCACGGAGTAATTAATTTGCGGGTGCCTGCTCCGACAGCTTCCCCCCCTCCTCCCACCCCCCCTCTCCTTCCCTCCCCTCTCTCTCCTTTTCCTCCTCCTCCTCCTTACCCAGCATCACATGAGACCGTTCCCACACCACCATCCGACCAAACCCCTTCCCCCCCCCCCTCTATGCCTTTCGCATAATGCAGCCGGGGGGGGGGGGGGAGAGGGAAGGGGGTTGGAAAATGGATAGAGGGGGGATGGAAGGATAGAGGAGGAAGGGGATTTAGAAAAGGAACGGGAGGGGATGGGAGAGGGGAGGGAGGGAGAGAGAGATGAAAGGGATGGGGGCGTGTGTCTGTATGGAGCTGAATTAGAAGGGAAAGGACCACGAATATTGCACCGACCATAAAAAAAAAAAAACTTCCCCTTTCTAGTCTATATCTCTCTCTCTCTCCCCCTTTCTTGTCACCATCTCCTTTCTTCGCCTCTTCCTCCTCCACATCGCTTTATCCGTCAGTTTCTTTGTGGCCCTCTTTCTTAAGACCTTTTCCTGACCGAGTTTACTCTTGAAATTTCTCCGCTGTGACCGAAATCCCTTATCCTCCCTCGTGGTTTTTACAGTAATATATAAAGTTGTCGTTTTATGTAGTTATCCTTACATGCGTACTTTTTTATTTATTTGGAAATTTATAAATACAGTATACTCTCGGTCAACCGAATATCGAATATATCGATTAACCGGAATTTTTAAAAATTATAACTACTATATTATATAGTTTCGGCGATCTGTACGTTAGTTTGTTTGTTGGTTTGTCTGATGTAACGCTACACCCGCTCGCTATAAAAATGTGAATAACATTTATTTTTATACATGACTTCGGGTAGAATACGAACCTGCAATCCTAGACACGCTAACCACCCCTCTACAAATAACTCTGGAAAAAATCGAGATAGAAACCCTAAATTCGGCAGGAATGCTCGATTCACATTAAGACGATGACGAAAAAATAATCTCGAAGAAACTCCTGGGTTCGACTCAAAGGAAGACATTTCCATTTCCCATAAAATAACACGTAAAAATCGGCTTTTCGACTTGCAGGCTTTCATTCTTTTTACTTTTTTTAGATTAAAATTAGAAAGAATTCACCCACGATCTTCGGATATGAACTATTTTGAAGAAAATATTACATAGTTTCTTATTCTGTTCATATTTTTCAGCCTACAATTCGAAATCGCTCGTGTTGAACGTTTAATTAATTAATTTGGGAAATGTTGCCATTTTAACGGTATGCTGCTTTGTCTACCATTTACATTTTAAGACCTCGAAATCCTATTGTTATTTCAAGCCTTATGTGTGTAAGCGTGTTTTGAATGCCTTTAATACGAGAGAGAGAAGGAAGGGGAGAGAAATGATTCTCATATCAACCAAAGTAAATAAAATTCCTAAATTATTATATTGAATATACATTCATTCTCTTTCATGGAAGAATATACGCAAACATTTTAAGTTTATGATATAATAGTTCTCGCTTTGGAAATTACGGTATGATAACATAATTTCGAATTTTCTTTACTCATTTTTGACGGGCTAAACTATAGTACTTTTATATGTATGTACTCCTCTTTTTCATTTCATTGTAGACCAAAAATTATTTTCGTACCAATACCACTATTTTTCCTCTAGTTTCCTTTATTCCTTTTTAATTTGGTAGCTTATCTCAGCTATTCCTCTTCGTTTGTTCTCCTTGAACGTTCTCTTTGCCTTTATTCGTCAAATCGCGCGTTTAACCCTCATTCACCTATTTTTTTTGATTGCTCGGAAAATGCCCCCTCCGATGTTTCTCGATCGTTTACGTATCCTTCACTTTTTAATCGTCATCATTTTGTATGACCCTTCCTCCTCCTCTTCCATTATCCTTCTTTGTCATCTCTTTTTTATCGTTTCCTGCTGTCATTCTATCATCATCGCTCTCATATTTTCATCCATCCGCTATGTACAAATTTTCATTTTTCGAAAAATCAATGAAAAATTAATCTTCATGTTTTTGCTTTTTTCTCCATCTCTACGTATTTCTTCTGTCCATCTCCTTATATCTCTCTCTCTATCATCATCCTCTTCCTCATCTTTTCCTCTCCTTACTTGCCCTCTGTTTCTCCTTCAGTCCTCTTTAACGTCTTCATTTCCTACCTCATGTCATTTCACTCAACCAACTGTTTTTACGGGACTTAAAAGTCACAGATCTCAAAAAATCATATAAATCTTTAACTAATAAACTGACGGGTCTTATATGTTCCGTTGTTTTTTTTAGATTAGATTAGATATGGTCTTTATTTGGGGCGAGATTGAGACTAGGAAGTCCCGTCTTCCACCTAACCCCTAGATTTGAGATGTCTTGTAGTGCAATCGTGGGGTAAAAGCAAATAGAACTTAATTACTTGTAGCTACGAGACTTCCGCTCCTCTAGAAGTGCACTACCAGCCAGAAGTGACAAATTGTCTTGATTCTGAGCAATTTTTGTGGGGTTTATTCGAGTTAAGGGTCGTCAGACGTTCTGAATTCCATTTTAAATATACATAAAAACGTGTCTACTGAGTATAATATGTACATTTTCATAATAAGTCATGTAACAGTCTTTCCTTTTCTAAAATGTTCTGACATAGAAACGTGATTTTCTCGAGCAAGAGAATCTATGATCTTCGTGTCATTTGAAGAGGAAATTATTTATTTTCGTTTTCGTTAAAAAAATAAAAATTGGGGCTGAAAGGGTTATATCAAAATAATCACACTCTTCATACTTATATAATTTTTCATGTCACCCTATCTAGTTTTTAAATACTTTTTTCGCAAAGTACTGCATTTTTTTTACCTTTTCATCGTTTTTCTGACTTTCAGTTCATACATTTCAACGTTATTTTTTGCACTAGGAAAATCGTTCCACTTATCGGCATTCTCCCTCATCTCACCACCACTTGCCTCTTCAATAATTTTAACTTTCATTTTCCTTCATCTTCTGCCTTTCTTCTAATTTCTCTTTCCCCTATCTATTTTTTTCGCCATTTCAATTTCTCCCTCACTTCTTTTATCATTCTTTCATCTCGTTCCATTATTCTCCTTCTTATCACCACATCACTATTTGCTATTCCGATATCTATAGTAGAGTCCATCTCCAAAATGAACTCTTCCATATCCATTCGCTCAAATGGATCATAGGTGTACATCTTTCTACGTTAATATAGCACCGGTACAATTACAGTATATAGAAATATATGTAAGCAATTACTTTTGCTATACTGTTTTTTTTTTCCTTCAAGTGTCTTTCATATCGATTACCGAAACGTAACAATGCAATTAAAAATTTGATGATACTTGTAATATTTTAACCTGGGCCATGTAAATCTTTTAGATTTTTAAAATAAATAATTAGATTTTTTTTCAAAATCACAACAGTGGCTACAAACATTTCACTGTGACGAGCGCCAGTAATGCAACGATGTATCTAGCTACGTTATAGCTAACGATAAATAGAAAAGCGAGCCAACGTCAAAGTTATTCATTATGTGATTTTAGAAATGATAAAAATTGAGGAGCACCAGGTTGCGAACCTCTGGCACAAAGCATACCGCGGTACTTTCAGAAGCGGCATAAGTTTCATTTCGCTCCGATCTTTGCATGATCTTCATGGTTTTTCTTCATATAAATTATAAATCACAATGTTGATGTATAAGATTTGTGCATTTTGAGTGTGGGTTGTCATGTTTTGGCCTTCTAAGCGACTACGATTATATAATGTCCATCCATGAAAAACTAGATCTCTTGTTTGTAATTTTGAAACTCATGAATCATTCATAAAAGACCTGCAACTATTTTTCTTACAATAAGTGCGGTATTTTTTATGTTCCGGTTCGTTTTGTCTCGTGTATTTTTGCGATCCCTTCCCTTTGACGTCGCCATTAATCAAACTTGCCCGTAACATCGTAAGGCCTTCTTCAAGGCAAAATATCGATGCAACATTTTTCGCCTTGACACTCACGCTCATCCCATTTTTAATCTTTCAACTCCATTCATCGTGCCCCGTGTCATACCCTCTTCTCTAGTTAACACGGCGTTTGCATACCTCCGTTTGCCTATTCCCTGAGCACTTATCTCAATAAATTTCCGATCCCCGTTATTCCTTCCTCTAAATATTTCCCCTCTTTCTCTTTCCATCATCTCTGCCCCTCTAAAAAGTAAATCCTCTTAGTTTCGATCCACTCTTTCTAATTTACTCCTCGCCCCTTTTAATCATCGCCTCCGTTTTTTCCTTCTAGCATCTTCTCCGCCATCTTTCTCCCTCTTCCTCTCCGCATCCAAAATTTCCTCCACATCCCGCCCTTCCCTCTATTCATTCCGACCTACTCCTTTTCTCTCTCTCTCTCTCTTCTTCCCTCCCCATTCCTTCCACTTCCATCCTCCACTGCCATTTGAGGAAATCCAACACGGAATCCTCCATTTTTCTCATCTCGTTCCCTCAATTTTCTTTCCAAAAGGGAGTAAAGCGGTTTCGCTCTAACTTTCTCTCCTCTCTTTCCTCTCATTTCACTCCTCTCTCTTGGTCTAGCTCGCACTATAAAGTTCTCTTTCTCTTAACGTTATTTAGCTACATGCCATTGGTAGAGGAGACCACCGAGAAAAGATATATATATATATATAAGTACATGCCATTGGTAGAGGAGACCACCGAGAAAAGATATATATATATATATATATATATATATATATATATATATATATATATATATATATATATATAAGTAGATACGCACCTAAAGAGTTTGGCAGCATTTAAAAAAAATGTTTTCTGGAGAAATTGTAATTTGCAAATATTAATACATTTAAATAAAAACTCCTCCAATCGAAAAATGTCTTTATTTGAATCGTATCCATCTTTTTACCAAACTAACGATATATGCAACAATATTTCCAACTGCATATGATGCCAAAATATAATGTATTAAGATTACTATATATTTTTTTCAATAAATTTTCACCAACCGGTAGCTCCATCTTCTCTCTCTCTCTCTTGCCCTTCGCTTTCCCATCTCCACGAATTTCTCCTCTCCGCCCTCTCCTATTCCTTTTATTAATCGAATCGCATATTTTGTTCCAGTTCTTACCATTATGAATTAAGATCAGGCTCCACAAATCAAAGTTTCGAAAATGTTCTGTTTCGAAAATGTTCTCCCTTCCTCTTAAGTTCCAGTTATCGAGAATATAGGTATAAATATATGAGCCTTTTCATGTTTTTCTCCTTTTTTCCTCTCTCAAACTACCGTCTGCGCCGCATTTCATCTTTCTTCCCTTCGTCTCCATCCCTTGTCCCTCTCTCTTTCGCTTTCTAACTCCTTCCTCTTACTTTCCCTCTTTCTCCATCTATTTTCTCTACCTCCCTTTCTCTACTGCCTCAATTTATATTCCTTTCTCTCTCTCTCTCTCTATCTAGGCTCTCTATCTACATCTCTCTCTCAGTTTCTCTCTCCCTCTCTCTCTCTCTCTTATCGCTCATATTTACGTCAGCAAACAATGCTCTAATTAATGTGGAGATACTCCGAAGAAGAGAGAGAGGAATGGGAGGTGGAGAGGGTTAGGATTGAGGGAGAGGTACATACTGGATCAAGGGGAAAAGAGGACTCCGTCGCCGCTGTTATTAATGTGTATGGCGTTGGATAGTCCCTCATCCCACGGTGCCATTGTCTCCCGAGTTTCCTCATTAATTAGTTTTTAGAGGCGCCCTCTCTTCTCCTCCTCCTCCACGACCGCTCTGAAAAAAAAAACGCGACTGGGAAAAAAAATTAAAAGAGCGCGGAAAAAAATATTATAAGAGCGCCATTGTAGCGCCACGGACTGACTCGTTCCCTTCCTCTCTTACTCTCTCTCTCTCTTGGGAAAATAGGATATTTTTCTATCATTTCTTTCCCTCCCACTCATCCTTCTCCAACTGCATGCCCTCTCCTTCTTTCCCTCTCTACCACCCCTACATTCCCCTCCCCAAACTCCCCCACCCAACTTTCTAATCTCTCTCCCCCCTCTCTCCCCCTCTCTCTCTCCCTCTCCTGCATAATTCCATCGCAGTCATGGGATCAGGTGTTTCGTCGAGTGTGGGTTTAATTCGAAACCGTTTTGGATTTGGTCCGTCTTGCGCGGTTTCCGCCGCTGCCGCCGCGCCGGCTGGACCGTAATAATCACCGATTGATTGATTGCTTCGGCGGTCTCGAGTCCTTCAATTTTTTTTCGTCGCCGTAGCGTGGGCGGAATATGAGTTGTGGAAAAGCGCATCATAATTATCCTCGACCGTTGGATTGGACAGGGAGGGAGACGGAGGGTTGAAGGGGGGAGGGAGGGGGCAAATTTAGCGCCCTTTTTCGACGCCCATGTCCGAAATACGATGAATTCATCGTGGCGGAATCCTCATGTACCTATCGGGGTGACAGCTCGTCAATACCAAACTCTAGTTTAAAAAAATGTTATTAATTATATTCGAATTTTCAATTTATTTATTTAGACCCACACGTATGAATTATTTGCTTTCAATTTTTTTTAGCTGCACTATAGGGAAGACTTTTTTTCTTGCATGTATCTCTTCTCAAATACCGAAAGGTCGTTTGGACATTCTCATATCTCTTTCACAACAAAATTAATAAAAATTAAAGGCTTGGTATCGATTTTCACAGTACTGAGAATTAATTGAAAAGAGTTTACAGCTTCGTATTCGTATGGTTGCAATTATTTCCTGCGTAAACTGGGTTCATCTGCATATTTACTTGCTGTCATTTCAGGAAAAAAATCGAATTTTATAGAGTTGAAAGAGCCCGGTTAAATTTAATTAGTTACCATTTAAAGTCATCAAATCATTGAATATGTGCGACCATTTGAATTAAGTTAACAATGTTCAATTTTTTGACAAAGTAATTTAAATGTTAATGCACTGTCAAGTCAACAGAGAAAACTTTCGACTTATGGCATGTAACTGTAACTATCTCTATGCAACTTCGTTTTATATAATTGTTAGGAAGCAGGAAATAAATATTTAATAAACATTTAAATTTTAACTGACTTCCTTTAAATCAGAGAGATAGTTTTAACTACGTTGGACAATCTCACTATATCCTCGTCAATGCTGAACAAAAGACGCACGGAAACAAAACACTGAGATAAAAACTATCTAAATAAAATCGTAAGGAACTCCAGCGTATACTCTTTTGTTTCCCTTACTAAACTCTTATGTTCTTTTTATTTTCAACTGTGGGCTCATTACCACCGACAATGTATGTATTATAAATAACTCAAGCGCAAAGTAAACTGCCTGCACGGGAAAGATGTTTACTGAGCCATAGAGACTCGCCCAGGTATCCATTATGTTTCCATTCTCAACAATAGCTGTTTTTGTCACTAAACTCGCGTTTTTCTGTTCCGAGAGAAAATTTTGACAAACACGTATGGAATATATCTTAGTAGTTAATGCATCGAGTAGAAACTTCGCGTAAAAAAAGCTCGCGATGATCGTGCAGCAACTTAAAAACATATAAAGGAACTCCAAAAATTATAAATACGCTGGTAATAACAGGTTGAAATTACGAAATGGAAATAAATGCAGAATAATTCATGGTCTTACGAATACCTGAGCATAAATACTGGTGTAAAGCCTTTAGAACAAGTTCCAGACTATAAATACCTTGAGACCATCATAGCAAGAAATGCAAAATACACCGATGAAGGACTAGAATAGCAAAATCTAAAGCCGTTTTAAGAAAAAGAAATTACTGCCTACGGGAAATATAAAAGAAGATATACGCAAGAAATTGATAAAATGTTATGATTGGAGTACCGATTTGCATAGAGCAGAAACGTGGACACTCAGGAAGAATTATATAAAATACTTGGATAGCTTCGAAACGTGGTCATGGAGAAGAAGTCTGAAGATAAAATGGACAGACAGGATGAAAAACGAGGAAATAATAATAAGAACAGAAGAGAAGCGAATGATTGTGCGGACATAAAAAAAAGAGAAAAACGAACTGGATCGGACATTACCAGAGGAGAGATAGCATGATTAAAGGTGTATTAGAAGGGGAACCGAAAGGAAAAGGAGGATGGTTGACGACTTGAAAGGGAAAGAGGGCTACAAAGAAAGGAGTAAATTTAGGGAAGGCAGGGGTGCATATGAAGAACCAGGTTTAACCAATAATAATCACGGACCTGTCTACAGACAATCCATGATGATGCATGTGAGTGCGCGCGCCTATGTTTTTATGTGTTTGCGAGTGAGCGCGCGTATGCTTTTGTATTTTATAATTTAGCGATAAAACAAATAGAAAATTGAGAAGAGAATTTTGGCTACAAAGCAGTTTTTATAGGCGAAAAAGATACTGTTTACTCCAAAAAAAAGAACGCTCTACGACCTTAGGAATTATTTTAATTATCAACTAGATTCAATCAATAGGAAGAGGTCCGAAAATACCGGAATAAATTCGAAAAAATCGAGCCTGAGATGAAGTCTCTTGCAGGAAGCAAAGTGTCGAAGGGTTTCTTTAATTTTAATGGAAAAATGACACCAAAGCGAGGTGGGAAGGAAAAGGCATTGCTTGAAATACAATTTTGCAAAATGACACATCCATTTTATAGAACGTAAGAACGGAATTATCGTTCAATTAACTTTATGTGATCGTTTCTTCTCTATTAAATACAGAAAAAAATACGAAAATCCTTCCTCTACGCATCAGATATTTTAATGAGTTTTTCAGAGATTTTTATGGAGTTGTCCTTTCGCCTAAAAAAATTATAAGACAGTGTTTTTGAGTTTCGATTGATTATATCACAATTGTTTTTTTTACCTAAGTATGTGTGCTGTATGTTTCTTTGAGAAAATATAAAAATATTTTTAAAGCTCTAAATAGAAAATTTCTTCACGAGGATATTCCGAAAAAATGAAACCATGGAAATCGTTTGCCGAGTAAAATAAAATCGTCGACTTATTTTATAAACGAGTTAAAAATCTTCCTTCGAGCATCGTCCACTCTTTGAGCGGTCCCTTCAAACAAGTTCTGCAAAAAATAAGAGACGCTCCTCTTTCCCAGTGTGCTCCGCATGTAAAAAAAAGAAGCTTAAAGGGGCGTCCGTTTGAAAACCTGGTGAACTTGCACAGAAAATCAAGGGAGAGGATGGAATCCACGAGAGAGCGCGCGTGAATGTGTGTAGGTGTGTGTATGTGCGCGCGTGTTTTAGAGCAAGCTAAGGCGATCAATGAGGGGACGGGGAGAAAAAAATTTCCGAGCGTAAATGGACATGCGGTTCACTTATGCCGTATTAAGACGCGGACTCCATGTATCAACGGGTTTGACCACTTCAAAGGAGGAGAGCAAAGGAGAGAGGAGGGAGGCAGGGAAGGATATAGGAAGGGGAAGAAGAGGAGGAGGGAGAAAGGATATAGTGTGGGAGAGAGGATATAGGGAGTTAGAGAGGGAGAGAGAGAGAGAAGTTGAGAAAGATGGACAGGGAGAGATGGAAGGAGAGGGAGCTAGAGAAGGATGTAAGGAGGGAGAGAAAGAGGGAGGGAGAGAGAAAGAGGGAGAGAGAGAAAGAGGGAGAGACAGAAAGAGGGAGAGAGAGAGAGGGGGAGAGAGAGAGGGGGAGAGAGAGAGGGGGAGAGAGAGGGGGAGAGAGAGGAGGGAGAGAGAGGAGGGGGAGAGAGAGAGGAGGGGGAGAGAGAGAGGAGGGAGGGAGAGAGAGGAAGGGAGATAAAGAGGGAGGTAGATAAAGAGGGAGGTAGATAAAGAGGGAGGGAGAGAAAGGGGGAGGGAGGGAAAGAAAGAGGGAGAGAGAAATAAGGAGAGGAGGGAGTGAGAGAAAGAGAGATGAAGAGAAAGAGGGATGAAGAGGAAGAGGGATAGAGAAAGAGAGATGGGGAGGAAGAGAGGAAAGAGAGATGGGGAGGAAGAGAGGAAAGAAGAGAAAGGGGAGGAAGAGAAAGATGGAGAAAGAGGGGAGGAGGGAGTGAGAGAAGGATAGATAGATGGATAGATAGATGGACAGATAGATGGATAGATAGATAAGTGTCTTTATTCGGGCGAAATTTAGACCATCAGGTCCATTCTTACATTCTTAGAAGAGGAAGGGAGAGAGGGAGATAGAAAGTGAGCCAGAGAAAGAGGAAGAGAGAGATAGGACGCGGAGAGAGAGGGAACTAGAGAAAGAGGAAGAGATAGAGATATAATTCCGGCATGGGAGGTTTAACGAATTCTAAAGGAGGCAACTGAAAATGGAAGGAAGGGAGCAGAAAAGAGATAAATTCAGAAAGGAAAAAACACTGAGATAACAAGAAGCACACCTGGAAAATTAAGAAGCAAATATGAAAGGTGTGTACTTGAGTGTGTATAAAACGCAACTGAAAATATTGGAGGAAGGAAGATCAATTTAGAGATATACTGTAGATAGATACAGTGGTATGATAATATATAAATATGTAATATAATGACCACATATTTAAATGAACATACGAGAAACAGAATAAAACATTCTTTTAAGGAATGGGTTGTATAAACGTATCTTCTGAAAAAACTGAAATCTGCAATTCACCCTAAGGAGGTAAAACTCTCCGTATATCACCCATAGACACGATTCCACGAGTTCATTTCAATAAATAAGTAAGAACGCTGCTCAAAGCACTAAAAGAAAGCAGTAAAATTAACTTAAATGTCTGCCGCCGTTCCGTTGATGACAACTGAGTGTCACATTATTTACTAGGTCACATCATTTACAAAATAACTGGGCATATAGGAAACTCAAAGCGTGATTCGATATTTGCGTACAAAAGTAACTCGACCAACTGAAATCCACCGAGAAGCAATATCAGTTTACGGATATAATATCCTGCCTAAAAAAACGACATGGAGTTGGAGTTAAGCGGGACAGATGTTCCAGATGGGAACGACCTGGTCAGACCCGTACAGATGGCAACGCTTTCCACATCGGTGCCATTAATAGGGAAGGACAATGCGCAAAGCATGCTAACATTTCAAATGAACTGAAAATTCTACTCAGTGCAGTTCACTTTAAACCAGTCCCTCGCTTTGCGCGATACTTTGATTCCTGGAAAAGACCGTGTAAAGCGAAACAGTGCAAAGTGGGATGTTTCCGTATATGAATACTTGATGTTACATCTGCGCACCATCTTGAGCTCAGAATGCAACAGTTTATTCATATTATGTATATTTAATATAGTTTCTTTTTCGTTTTTTTCTTATAACCTCTGAGTCGAGCAGAAACATTTTGAGAGTTTTAATACTCGGAGACCGTTCCGAAACCGTGCTAAAGTTTCACGATAGAATAAACGTAAAAGTTTCATAACTACGTAGAAAAATACTCATGTTAATGGTACATGTATTCATCCTATCTTTTAAAAAACCGTTTTACAACGTCCATTGTTACCTGATTTATTTAAATGCTCTCGTACATAAGGGATTGGCATTGCAAAATCATTTGAAGTCCCTCAAAGCTTCCAATATCGGTGGCCAAAGGGTTCTCTGCTTTAACGTCAGATGCTTGTCCTTACTTTCTTATCGATGAAGGGAGTTAATTTGAAGCCGCGGATAATTACGGTGCAATTTACGGAAACGAACCAGCCCTTTCAAAGCATCCAGCGCATCAAACCAAACTCTTCGATCGGTCGATTTCATTGCGAAGAACCGGATTTTCCATCGAAAACAGTTTTCCGCATAAAAAAAAAACGGAATTTTACCTTTCGTACATTTTTATTATTCGAAAATGGCGTTCGTTCGGAGAAACGATGCGCGATGATGACCTCAAAACGGAGGGATACACAGAAACAAGCGAAAATAGGGAAATTGATTTAAATATTACAGTAAAGTAAGAGTAAGGTAAGAGGTGGGACAAGTGAAGAGAGAATTGCACAGCAAATTCCGTAAGGTGCCTTTTTCTAAAGAATATTTTAAACATAACTAAACAAATATTCATATATGAAAATTATCACATTTCATCCATAGATGCTTCCCTGCACAAATCAACTTTCTAGCATGAATTATTATTAGCTAATTTCTGATGCAGACACAGATTACTCCACCAAATGTTTACCATGTTTAACTCACATTTATACCAACGTATTTTGAAAATTTAGTTTCTCCAGGTCTCAGGAGTCTAGAAACATTGCCCGAACAGACGGACGAATGGAAAATCCGAATATATGCGATAAATTTTAGAAAAAAATCGCGGAAAAAGAACGCCTTACGCCCTTAGGAGTTATTTTAATTATCAATTAGTTTCAATTCATCGGAAGATCTCAATTCATCCGTATATACAGGAAAAAAATCGAATCTGATATGCAGCCTTAAGCATTTTTTTTTTCAGGTTGCGGGATTGCAGAGATGTAGCTCACACAGACGGACAGACAAACAGAAATCGAGCGATTTTTCTATTTAAAAAAGCGCTAAAAATTAAAACTTGCGAATGGAAATGGAAGGATAAAAATCTTTATTCGGAGATATAAAGAGAAATATATGGTGATAATATAGGTATCCTATAAAATAAAAGTTAAGAGGTTAGAAACGCGTGGAGTAATAGGGTTATAGTAGACAGACAGGAGATGCAAGAAATGACGTGTAAGGGAATGGAGATGAGAGAGAGAGGAAGTGAGGTTTGAAGAGAAGGAGATTAGACGGTTAGAGAGGAGAAGAAGGGAATGAGGAGGGACGTGAGAGAGAGAGAGAGAGAGAGGAAGGCACTGCGGAGGGCAAAGGAGGAAGGGGAGAGAGAGAGGAAGGAGAATCGGCAAAGAGGGAATCCCGTCGTTTGATGCGGTCATTCTGCAGCCCCGCCATCTGTGAAAGCTATCCGGGAACTGACATTGAATGAGATCTCCTCCTGCCCAAAACCCTTCCTTTTTTTTAATTTCGTTGTTCTTCTGTACCAATTAATCTCCGTTGCTTGCTAATCACTGCCCTTTAGCTCCACGCCAACCTCAGAGTTTTCAGAGGGTGGAGTGAGAGAGGGAGAGAGCGGGAGAGAGGGAGTAGGGAGGGAAAAGAGGGGGAGGTAGGGAGAGAGGGAGGCCACCTCTTCCTCCCTCCTTTCCTCTTCCATCTCTTAAACCTCAACGAAATCCCCAAACTGCCTCCCTGTAATTCCATGCCTCTCCCTCCCAATTCTATTCATTCGATTCTCTCACCATCCATTTCTCTCTCTCTCTCTCTCTCTCTCTTTCACTCTCTGTTTTATTTCGCTTCGTCTTCGGCTATCCCGCGTCTATTCCTAGTATTTCTCCTTTTACATTTGCTTAGAGCCGTGATTTTTTCTACGCTTTTTGAGTGAGGTTTTGGAAAGGGGAAAAATTAGACGTTATATTCGCAGAAATTTTAAGGGTCGTGAAACAGGATGCGGCCTCGCCTAATCCTTCGAAGCGAGAGTTGTATAAATTCGCGATGAATTAATTGGTCCAAGAGAGAGATTTAAAATTGGGTTAATTAATTTATTTTTTAAGTTGGGATAGCTCAACTACGAGAATGTTCTATTTTTAATGCAGGGAAAGGTTACCTAAGATTCCCCAAGGAGCTTTACAAAAAATCGTCAGGAGGAACTGACGAGGAACAAACAAAATAGCGAGCAATTTAATTAAATATTTAAAAAAAGTCAAATATACAAAGTTCGCTACTTTATTTGTTTGTCATATAAGAGTTCCAAAAGATTAGCCTACCTCCGCGAATTCTATTTTAGGAATTGGCGGCTCTTAAATTAAACTGTGTTCGACAGTTAAGCTCTAGAAATATTAAATTTCATTCAAAAAGTGTGGTAAGATGAAGAGAAAATCACCGGATTATGACGCGCTCATGTGCTAACCAATGACATGTTCCCCTCTTGAGTAAACGTTAAGCCGAGATGGAACACATGTCAGCATAAAATGAGACACATCAATGAAGAAGTACCCTAAGTTCCCCATATGTTTTTACATGGAACCATTTTTATAAAGGAAATGACTACATTGAAAAGAACGCAGCAACATTACGTATGATGCAGCGGAAGACACATATATCCATCATATTTGATGCAATAAAGAAATAAATTACCGTCGTAACAGAAAGTTTCCAGTACTTCGTGCTTATAAGTTTTACACTTGGAGCACTTATAAAGTTTCACAGACGCTGCAAGTATGTTTTTCATTTGCCAACTTGTTGAAAAACGTGATGATAATGGCGATTATAGCTTTCTTAGCGAATAATACGTTTCTTCTTCTATGCCGACTTTTTCTCGCCTTTATTTCATCCAGTCACTCTGCTAATATTGACATGGAGTCCAATCACGGAGATCTTATGAAACCAGCTTAAACGTTTTAATTCAGGCTGTGGATTTGGTTAGTTCTGTTACAGTAAACCGATCACAGGAATGTCTATATGGTTATTACAGTTTCGCACGTGCAGAGGGTCCAGCACGTTCGGCCACTGATCTTTTTTAACCGATGATACAAATAGATGTGCCTCGAATGCGTGTAAACACCACTTCCGGAGACAATCATAGCAAATAAATTTCCACATAAGTGTTTACTTCACTATCGCTTATCAAGCGACTCGGTCATTTTGAATTCAACTCAAAACGATAATATAAATCATTGACGAGGCCAATATTCGGTGGAACTCCATAATAAGGGAATGGGCGTAATTCGTACGATAGTGAAATAAATTGCACTGTTTATTAAAACTTGGTAGTTTCCACATAAAAACGACGAGCGATCTGATGATCACTCCTCGAAACTGGCTATGCTTCGTTTTTGTGTGGAATAGCATACATTTTCGATAAACAGAGTGCAATTTGTTTCATTTCGTGCATATCGCGCTTATTCCCATTATGGTTACCATATGTTTACATCAAGAATAACGCACTTGCCACTTAATGTCGATCGTGCACAACAATCTTAAGACGCGTATTTATCAAATTCTGGAACGATTTTCTTGTAAGTATTGACAATTATTTGTCGAATAACCATCGCAAACGAAATGAATAAAACTCGCGAACCTGCGGTCGGGCTGCCTCCTTTTATTTATCATTGTGACGGGGGAATAAATACGGTAAAAAGGACAAACAACTAGAAGATCCCACAATTACGTTTACCCTACTCTAGTTTATTGTTCTGTTTTGACATCCCTATATTAATTTCCATAGTTTGCTTATAATTGATAAAAATGAAAATTTTGTAGTCAATTGGAAAAAGAAACTGTTTCGTAACATTTTTCCAAAGATACATAATGATTATTTAATTAATGGAGTTCTAAATGTGTTTACCTTGGCAGATATACCAAGCGAATTTCAAATATACATATACTTTCGAGTGTCATAAGAAAATAGAGAGATATTTTCACGAGGGAACGAATGAGTAATTCCTTTCAAGATTAACTGTTGAATCCGATCGTATGAATTCTACCAAGTGGAAAAATATTGTTTCATAGCCATTTTTTCTGCAAAAGTCGGTAAATTATTATTTTTTAATTATTCTATGCTAATCACCATAAATGTTCCATCACTGGGCGTAGTAGACGTCATAGTAATGCAATTAATTTAATGCAAGCTTCAATAACAAAAAACCGAGCAAAATTTCCTCATGGTGAAAACTGTGTGAATCGTTTTATTTTTCCTGGGGAAGAAGATACGGCATTCCATTTTAGAATGGTCGATTGGAAGTAGATGATGTAAATGTTTCAAATTTAATTAATTAATCCTTAAACACCTAACATTAATGTAATTAATACGTCTGCTATCAAACTGAAACGCTAAAATAACCCGTTGAGTTACGTAATAGAACATGATTCCTCAGTCCTTTTTCATGTTTCGATATTTTTGTTATTTTACTGACATTTCCTTAAAATTCAGTAAAATTATGTTTTGACTCTTCGTATAGGACGGCAGTAACGGGTGGATATAATAAAAGATTCGTTTAATATTAATTTCGCTCGGAGTGAACGAATTCATAAGTTAAGTGTTCATATAGAACGATAAGTTTAGTTTTTTAAATGTGATGTTCTCTGTAAATTGGTTGGTGAATCTTTTTTCTTACAGAACCTACAAACAAGAATCACAATCGAAAGAGCCGATGATGCATAAAACATAGTCCTTCGGAAAAAAATCTAATGAAACTTAATGAATTAGTATTAGCAATATTCTACACTAAAAGTATAATAAGAGATTGTGCAAGGTGGAGGACAAAAACTTAATGTGTTTTTATACGTGATATTTTTAAAAGAATAAATGACAATAAAATAAATGAAAGCTAAAATAATAAACGCTTTTAAGTTATTTTTAAGAAAACTTAATTCATTCTTTTTTTAAATGAGTCAGAAGCCAAACTTAAGAAAAAATCAATTGTTTTGCTCAACTAAAATATAATTATGTTCTAATCTTGAAAAAAGACATTTTTTCTTGTACTAAAAGACAATATTTCCCCTAATATCTCCGTAAGCCGACATTTCTCTTTTCATACATTCTTCCGACGATTTTGTAACATACTCCTACTACTTTTATATTGTGGAAAATTTTCGAATATTATTTGCGTTAGAGAGCACGCAGATATCACATTTTAAATGTAACCTTTGCTACATTACGTAACATTCATCTCGCGATACATCATTTCCGTAACAGCATCCCGTAGAAGCGGACGCATTCATTTTTCCCTGACAACCCGCAAAACAAACAATTGGCGGAGGATGGGAAATGAAAATCCTCCCGTAATTTATGCCACGGGCCTCACCAAAATTATAATTAAAACAACGGCGGGAATGACACATGACGGAGCAATTTAATCGCCTCCCTCCAATTCGGAGAACACCACATTTAACCCGCCGCTAATATTAGCACCGCGGCGGAATCGCATTCACAAGCCTCCCCTGATTAATAACGGAATCTATTCCGCTCTGTTCTCTATCTCTCCCCTCCTCTCTCTCTCCCTCTCTACTCTCCCTCCATCTCCCTCCCTCCACGTTCCTTTATTATTCCATCATCTCAAGCAGAGAGCACTGCTCCCATTTCATCTATTCCAGTCTTCAACACAAACCATCTCTCCTCCCCCCCCCTCCCTTCCTCCCTCTCTCCTTTTCCCCCCTTCCACGTCCCCCATCGTCTAACTCCCTCCCTCTACCTCCCTTTCTCTCTCTCCTCTCTCCCTTTCCCTTCCTCCTCCCGCCGTTTCCCTTCCTCTCCCCCACCCCTCCCCCCTTTCTCAAGCTTACCCGCTCGCTATAGGACGCATTAATCAACCCTCCCCTTTATGCAAGAGAGGCACTTTTCAGTAATTAACAACGTAAATAAAAAGAAAGGCCAGGCCTGGTCTGATGCGAGAGAGAGAGAGAGGGAGGGAGGGAGAAGAGAGGGGAGTTGGGAGGAGTAAGAGAGAGAGGGATAGAGAAGAGTGAGAGAGAGGTACGGAGAGAGTAGGAGGAGGAAGAGTTTGGTTGAGTGTGGGTGGATAGCATCACTGCGGTGCGGAGGGAGAGAGAGAGAGAGAAAGATGGAGTGGAGAAAGGAGAAATAGCGAAGTCGGGTGGTGGAGAAAGGGGGTGTGAGAAAGGGATTGAGAGAAGAGGGGGAGGGGCAGGAAAAATGGAAGAAAAGAGGGTTGGGGTAAGATTTTTATGGGAATGTCGGCGGGGGGGGGGGGGGGGGGGGGGGGGAAAGGAAGATGTACGGGGGAGAGAGGGGAGGGAAAGGGAGAGCAGGTGGATGTCTGCGAGAGGGGAGAGTCAGAGATGGGGGGCGAAAAGCGGCAGGTTAGAGAGAGAGAGGGGGGGGTTTGAGCTTTTTCTTCCATTTAATCTTTTATTTTATTTTAAAAGGACGAATGAGGGTGTAAATTCTTAGTCGGTTGATTTAAGGGAGTGGGAATAGACGAGGAATAGGAAGGGGGAAGTTAAAAAAATGAGAAAGGGAGAGAGAGCGTCTAATACGGTTCGCTTATCCTGTTACTTGGCGGGAATTCTTGAAGCGTCCGAAAAATAAAATGCTAGTCCGTTTACGGTGTCAGGGAAGAGAGGGAGATAGGTAGAGAGAGGAAAGAGAGAGTTTAACGGGAGAATTGGAGGGAGAGAGAGAGAGGGAGGGAGGGAGAGAGAGAATCTGACGAGAGGAACGGAAATCGGGAGGTTTTAGAATTGGGAAAAGGGAATGTTGAGAAGAAAGAAGTATTGGGAAGAGGGAATGACAGAAAAGAATTAAATAAATTCTTTGTGGTGTCCGATTTTTTGTCGTGGTTGGAGGATGCGATTATTTGACATTAAAAAGGGACAGCCATATACTATAACGCGATAATAGATTGACAACCATCCGCAAAGGTTTTTTTTCTTATGCTATTATTAAACAATCTGACTACGAAAGCGGTTAAAGTAAAAGAGGCAGGAGGAAATAGTGAATGAACAAAATGAAATATTATAAGCTATAAATTATTCAAAGGAAATAATTTTGAAACGAAGGAAATTCTAGGACAAAAGCATTATGATAATACGTAATTACAATTTGGTTATATAAATAAAATCAAACATATAATGACCGCAACTTATTTTGAATAACACCAGGTACAACGTTAAGAATTGTTTCGTACGCTATTACGAGGTACAATTAACAATCTTCCGAAAAAAATCCACTGAAAAAAAAACGCGTCTTCTTTTCAAACACTTATTTACACATTGTCAATGAATAATATGGAATATTTATTTTAGTTAAAGTTGTATTATTTATCGCAACCAATTTATTGTTTAAACTTCAGAATAGATTTCGTTATTATGGGGACAGATTCGACGTGAAATTATAATATCAGTCAATCACGCGCAATCCCACGAAACCGGCTATAATGCAAATAACCGAGATGATGAAATATTTTCACGTAAAAATACATTTAATTTTCACGTTGAATGCGAATTTGTGGACCAATTATACGCGTATTCGAAAATCGACGGCAGGAAGACAACTTTTTCTTTTAGACATTCGTTATTTCAAGTCTCAAATTCCTACAAATATTCTATACCTATGCAAATGAATAACATGCTACAATCATCCCTGTGTTAATAAAATGGGTAATATGGGTGCTCTACCAATGTATCTTATCGACAGATAGATAGACAGATTTGGGCTTTGATTATTGAAAATGAGAGAAAAAGGTGAGCAGTTCGTTACAAATTGCGAATAATAATTCGAGAAATAGGAAAAAACATGGATAGTTCGATTGCATAGTTTCATGTTAACTAGAGCGGACGAAAAGTACGCTGCAATAATTTTTTCGCAGTACTATCTCTAAAAAAAAGGCAATAAAAGTAAAAATGAAGAGGCAAAGGAGGGGCATATTTCTAAAATCATAGAGAAAAACTGAAAACCTAAAAAAAATGTTTGTGTCCCAGCCCCACAAAATATTTCTGTCACTACCACATATATTAATTTTATTTAAAACCTCATGCGGAATTTATTTTTGTAACTGACAATTGGTTATATGGAAGAAGAGAATGTCTAGCATAAAACTCGCCCAAATAAAGACTATTTCAATGGATCAAATATTTATAATAGCAATAATTTTTAATTACGTTGCTTTATACAAAAACACATAAAAATGCACACATACACACAAACATATATACATATATAACATTTTGAGAAAAGTAAACCGATTATTTTAGGGTCACAAATATTACTAAAATAAATACAAAATTTCTTGTTTTAGTTGATTAATTTCAAGTCGTGTTTTAATTTTCTCCTGATAATATGGAAAAAGTTAAAAATAAAAATCGCAGCGAATCCGGTGATTAGCGATTCCCCGAACTCATTATTGACAATCTATGTCCCCTTTGACAACCTACGTCCCTTTTGAACCGATGAAAACCAACGCAGGCACACGCTGCTTCCCTATACGCAGCAATAGGGAAAAAAAGCGGGCAAGGAGGAAAAGTACACACGGAAGAGGATGATTTAATTAAATCACACACTCTCATAACCACCCTGTTTATCATTTCCGCGAAATCGCTTCAGTTACGAATAAATTTTGAAAAAACAACTCTCGAACACAAAAAACCGAAGGCCTTTGATCCTTTCATTTTCGAATTTTCCCCTAATTTTATTTTATTCCGAAAAAAGAGATGGGAGGAGGTCCTAATCTCGCGCGCGCCGCCGCACGCCCAAAAAAAAACAAAAAAAAACAAGGGAATAAACGAATCCCCGACGTCATTCCGACAGACCTATTCACGGACCATTGCGAAAACCCCAGTTCCTTTCATCATCGAATCCCCCCAAATGATTAATCCACTTTTTTCATGCTCCGTTTCAATTACTTCTCCCCCCCTCTCCCATCTTTCCTACCGTCCGCGGGTGTATTAAAAAAAAACAAAATGGCGAAAAATGTATAAAAAAATGCTCGTGCTACCACCGCCATTCGGCATTCCTGTTTAGTAGTCGCGAGCCCTCCTACACACACACACACACAACCGCGTTTTCGTATTTAGCTTAATAAACGCCCGACCCATGTAGCATGAAAAGCAAATAAACCGAAAGCGCTAATTTCTCCGCTCCCAAAAAAAAAATAAAACGTTTTTATTTTTCCTCTCCAATTCGCTTTCCGGGACCGAGAATGAGGTAGAGACCGAAAAATTCCACCGACTGACTACGTTTGCCGGATTATTTCTTCTTTTATTATGTATACATGTATATATTTAAACCATTTTTACTCGCGTGTGTATATATGTACATACATATATATACATATACACACACACATATATATATAGTTTCCGGGCAAAAAAGTGTTCAGTGGAACGATCGTATATTCTTTAACCTCACGCAAAAATATTTTTTCTAAAGCTCCCGATTTTTTTACGCCTTGTTGTGCGTTTTTTTTTAACATTCCGTTGGATTCTCTCGTCCGATCCGATCGCCATTTGACCAATCAACGTCCAAGTTCTACCCTTATTTGATGCGCCAGCTATTTTCCTTGCGATTTTTTTCATTTAATTTTTGAAGGTTCTTCCCATCACTTTTTCCTAGTAGTACATATATTCCATCATTCTTCAGTTCTTTAACTTGCGTTATTCCACGGCCGGTAAAGTAAACGTGATCTTTTTGCAAATCCCATCTCTCCCAGCGACTCCCTCCCCCCTCGGTCCCTCTCTACTCCTCCCTTCCTCCCTCTTTCCCCTTCTACTTCGCCCAAATTAAGGAAAATTATCCTCTTCTTTCCTTATGCTCCCCCCCCCCCTCTCTATACCCCTCTTTCTATCTCTCTCTTTCCCGTTTATTCCTCTTACTCCATATGTGTATGTACACTTTAATGTTTATAAGTATTTCATTTGTAGTTCTCTCAATATTTAAACTAATGCTATCAGTCTATTTAGCAGGTGATTCTTCTAATGTGGTTGTTCTCCTGCAGTAGGGTTTTACCTTGTGCATCATAACTTAATTATTATCAGTTTTTACTTTCTCATACAAAGTATCGAGAAAGTATTGTTATTGCGAAAAAATTAGACCTCGAGATTTTTACGGAAATATACGTTTTAGGTGTCGCTGAATCCGAAAAAGTGGTTTTTCCAATGCCGTCTGTCTGTCTGTTACTGGCTCTGGAGCCTAAACGGTAAAGCGAAAATGAATGAAATCTCGTACTTAGGTGTTTTACCATACTGAGCAGAGTATATATAGAAATGGTTGACATTGCTCAATAATTAAGGATAGTTTATTCTACGCATTTTTAACAACAATCCGATTTTCTCAAAAATGGCTATAACGATTTTGATCAAATTTCGTAAAGAAACTTGAGTTTACGTCTTCAATAATAATGTATAGTTCATATTTCTCAAAAAATGAGTATAAGGCTAGTTTATTCTAGACAACTTTAACAACAATTCGATTTTCTCAAAAACGGCTATAACGATTTTCATCAAATTTCGTACAGTTACTTGAGTATAGATCTACAATAATACTACCTATTTTATTTTTCTCAATGAACTAGTTTATTCTTGGGCAACTTGAACAAAAATTGATTTTCTGAAAACCGGCTGATACGATTTTCATTTTATAAAGATAACTAAACGACGCATTAGTATATGAGAAAGTTTGTACAATGTATGTTGTACCGATTTTTTTATATCTTTCCTTGTCTCTCTCCGCCCATCACTAAACAGAGAGCAAATGTGAAATCATAAATGCTCTGTTATAATCCAACAGTTTCTTGATATAGCATTTCCTAAGCTTTCCTCTTTTAATAAAGTTCAGGTGGCCAAGTTTTCGCTTTCTTTGCAATTAAAATTAATGGATTGCACTTAGCAATTCCCTAAGCATACGAAAACTTTGAACGTTAAAATTATATTTGAAACCACTGTCATATTGAAAGTATGATTTTAAGGAGTTATTAATGCGTTCGTTTCAAATGTAGCGCTCTCTAAAGGTATATTTTAACGGAATCGATAGTTCTCACCGGTGTTGCTACGAAAACCAATTCTAACGTAATTCATTCGATAAAATTTACGAAATACAGCATCCGAAAAATTGCGATTCGTGATATAGCTACATTCAAGTTATGTATTAATATTACAAAGAGTTTTATGACGATGAATCAATAGTGGAAAGAAAAAATCAACATACGAGACTGAATTGTACAATTACTACTATTTGCGTGCAATACTATTTAAAAAGCCCTCACAATGAGAATCCGTGCACTCAAACCCATATATTCGCGAAAAACGCGATGCTTTCGTTTTTTTTTTTTGCATCGGGAACATAATTTGAAAAGCGATCCTTTTTATTCGGATTTTTCCGCTCACTAGAAACACCGGTTGGGGATGGAAAAAAAAACAGCTCCCTTACTTTAATTTCCAAATTCAATTTCACAAATGCTACCATTATACGATGCAGCATTAAGCCGTTTCATTGTCGATTCAAAATTGGAATTGAGGTAACTTCGATCCGATCCTGAAAATTTCTAGTTTTTTTTTTTTTTTAAGCGACCAGGGGCTAAAATACTGTGGACCGTATTTAACGATGTTAATAAAATAGGTAAAATGACTCCGAAACCGATCTTATAATTTCGTAATTTCGAATACTTTTTCAATATCCTTCCGACAGCTATAACTAAATGTATCGACGCAACATCCTGTGAAAAAGTCTGCAAGCTTAAATCCCTTGTGGTAAATGATTCTCGGAAATTTTAACTTATTTAAGAGATTGACTCTTTATAATTTCATCTGTCTAAAAAAAATCAAATTTTCATCCAATTATTATGCAGGATGAAATTCATCCAGGTATTGCCGAGTAGCTTCGATTATAACAATTATATGTCTGTTCTTATTTTATTTGTCTTTTTTTGATAAATGAATTCGCTGTATCGGAAAGATGGAGAAAAAGAGAGAGGATGGTACAATATTTCTGACCAAATAACAATAGCATTTCTAAATGTAGCACCTGAAGTAATACCCGGATGTATCCGAATCATAATGACTGAAGAAAGCATTACGAGTGGTTTTTTCGAGCGAGAGGAGTCATACGAAGTTCTAATGGAATAAAGGGAATGAGAGACAAAAAGTGGAAGAAAGGACGAGAAAGATAGAGAGGGGGGGAGAAAGGGAGACCAAAAAAACAGGGAGGCGAGTAATAATCCGATATTTAGACAATCCGTTCACACAACTAAACTCGGAATGACAGATACAAACATCCATACCTTAGGCTGGATTCAAACTCGCGACATTATTATCCGTCGACATATAACACTAACCAGCCGCCTACCAAGTCCGAATAACAGAAAGGGACACTTAGAGATTGATTGATTGGTTCGCTTATTTGGGAGGAATTGAGTCCGTGCAGCTACATTTTTGAAAGGAGAGAGAAAATGAAAGAGCGAGGGAGAATTAGAGAAAGAGAGAATGGGAGGTGGGAAGAGAGACAGACAGACAGACAAACGACTTTATTAGGGCGAAATTGAGACTATATAGACCCTTCTTACATTTAACCCTGGATGAGAGGGAGAATGGAAGGGAGGAGAATACGAAGGAGGAAGAGAAAGAGGGAGGGAGAATGGGAGAGAGGAGAATGGGAAGTGCCTTAATTTTAATACTGTACTAGCTGTACCCACGCATTCATTGCGCGGATATTTTTCAATTAATTTATAAAAAAATTAAGAAGTGTGTGAAGTAAGTAATTATTCTTGTAATAACTGTCGTTGATCTTAGTAATTCACATTTAACTCTAATAAAGAAATCTTTTTTATTATATAACAAAATTTTTAAGGTATGAACATTTCGAATCTTATACATTAAAAATAGGAATTTTCGATAACAATATAAGTAATGGTTTATTTGATCGCTACCTAGCAGAAAGTTCCACACTGAGTCGTATTTAAAAAAATAATATCAAAGACATCTTATTATAGGCAATAAAATAAATTAAAGCATAATATTCCTCTAAGATTCCTTCAAATACGACATTTTTCATGAAGGATGCTTACTTTGATTATGGCTTTGAATTACTTTAACTTTTAAGTTTTGAAAAGTTTTAACTCGTGAAACCGCAGCATATAATTGGCCGTAACTAAATATTGAGTTGTGTAAATGAATGGGTTATCTTATGGGAAACAGAAATCAGCCCCTGGGATCGAACCCGGGTCTTTATGAAAATAAAAATAGTTTTCCAGGGAATCAGTACGCCGTTTACCGCATATCTCTAAAACAAACGGTTTTTGAGATACAGTGGGGGACGGACAGACGGGTGCTTCTAAAATTATACGATATATGTATAAGATTCTCGTAACTTCTGACGAGTAATTACTTCAGTTGATATAATGCTGTTAAAGGAAAATTGTATACTGTATTATGAGATCGTCGATATTGATCAAAGTTTTAATCTTATAATAACGTCATAACCCTAATACAAGAAAAAATGCCTAATATAATTTGCTCTGCAATTCTTCCCTCACCTATTCAATAAAATTATGGTCTCAAAATATTTTATAGTGACGTCTTAACACTAGTACATTAGTTAGACTTGATTTTTCACTTATATGAAACAAAGAATCTCTAGGCAACTTTTGATGTAATCGCTCATCCGGCCCACCGAAGTTCTCTCGTGACTTCCAATGCGGCCCTCCGAATCATTCACAACAACGAACGTGGCCCGCCATGCTTAGGAGGTTGCCGACCCCTGTAATAAGCGATGGAGTTAGGAGGATGGAGGAGTAGGGGCGAGATAAAGTGCTCTTATAGAAGTGGAGTGGGTAGCCTAAAAGGGGATTGGTCCTTTAGAGAAGGCTTTCGAAATAAAAGGGTGCGCGCACAAATGGACACACTAGGACGCTCTGTCGTACAATTCCGTAAACTTGCCTGCCCACTCAGGAATCAACAGCACCATCCATTCATCAGGAGAGAAAGAGAGAGATCTTCTTGAAACAAAAGAAAGCGTCGCTCGGAGGATAGTGGTTAAGGAGTTGTTTACGGAGCGCAGAAAACAAATTATACGGTGAAATTCCGATTGTCCGTGTGCGGATTAACTGAGAGTCCCGTAGGGAATTTTGCCTTTTTTTCGTGGTTTTAGTCATCTTTTTTATCTTAGTTTATCTATTTATCAATAGCCCTTAAAACGATTAAAAACGAGCTGAATCATTTTGAATTTGAGTTAATACCATGTTTAAGTAAATTGGAATATATTTCTGAAGATTACTTGCGCCTACCTTACATCCAAACTACCACGGATAACGGTTTTATTTCTCGACATGTTAATTAAAAACACCGACTTTCGTTCCTAATATCAAAGACAGGATAGTATTCCGAGATTATGCTCGATCATAAATTACGATAGCCTGCATGTTTTTAGAATTTAAACTTGCAATGCAGACAAAGAGATCGACGGACAAACATTAGCGAATTATAACATTATATAGTTAGATATGGACTCACGAATCATGAAGTAAGATAATCCAGCATCGAAAAATACAGGTCAAATTTCATATCTGAAATTGTATTAACAAACCAAAACGGATAAGAAGGCACATAATTAGAAAATTCGTAGTAACGGCCGTTCTAATTCGCGAAGCGAAGACGATCGATTCCGTAAGAGGGGCAACTAACACATTCCCTTGGCGAGTGGAGCGGAAGATCTCCTATCGATGGCCCTTAGGGAATCGTTTCGGGATACTGCTACTGCATCCTTTTTATTTTTTTCACAAGAGGTGTCCGATAATAAAAGACTCCCAACTCTCTCGTCTTTTGTCCGACTAGGGTGTTGGGATTGGGTCCCCCTTGTACACGCGTTGTATTATGAAGAAGAAGCGATGGTTCCTCCCTTTCCCATCCCTCTCTCTTCTTTCTCCTCCTCTCCTTCTCTACTCTCTCCATCTCTCTCTCTCTCTATCTACGCCACAGTTCTCAAACCAGATAAAATCGATCCGAGTAAGGGTAGGGCGAAGAAAAAAAGGAACTTTCTTTCTTTTTTTTTCAACAAGAGATGTCGCTCGAACGAGGTCAAATTAATCCAGAAGAGGAACGAGGTTACGGGATGAGTCGATTGGTGGGCTGAGTGATTGATAATCGCGACTTTTTCCAAACTCTTTTCGATATTATTTGCGCGTTCTGATGTGTCGTCTCGAGGTGTTTTATTCTCATTGTCAGTCCAAGAGTCGCTTTGAAATTACGACCGAAGGCAAGCGACTTTTTCCACCTTGATTTTATAT
Source organism: Uropetala carovei (assembly GCA_036926305.1). NCBI lineage: Eukaryota > Metazoa > Arthropoda > Insecta > Odonata > Petaluridae > Uropetala > Uropetala carovei. The sequence goes on along the minus strand of JAXCHB010000065.1, from coordinate 13,631,760 downwards.
ATATATATATAAATGCTTAAAGAAAAGGAAAGGTAATAATAAAGGTGGCAACAAGGTGTTGGAGGAAGTCCAGTGGACACTTACCTAGATTGGAGAGCCGGGTGCTGAGGACACACGAAAAACAACACAAATATGGGCTTTCGGGCTGACGCCCTTCTTCAGCGACGGAGAGACATAAAGAGATATATAAAGTATTTTTTTGTTGCACGTGCAAAACCGCATTCTTTTACGTTCAATACCCTACATTATACAAGTATCCCATGTGATAAGAATATTCTAAGATATTTTGCGATTAATTTGCTGATTAATTCCTCCGTGTCATAAATGGAAATATATTAAACGACAACTTTCTTGTAGTTGCATGGATCGACAGTAAGTACGTGTAGTCGCAAAAAGGACGCGTTGAGTCAAACAGGTTCTTAATATTACGTCCTATGAATTACTTAATATATTGTCCTTCCGATATGGCTATATAACACAGAACAATATGTAGTTGCAAGTACCGACAAACAATGTAGCTAAAAAAATTTCTTAAAATATTTTCATTGAAAGAGATATATAAATTACTTTATATGCTCTGTCATTTCAACACGATCGGATGCATAAAGCCAATAAGTAATATAAAGTAGATTATGAAAGTAGAAAAAATTGCCGAGAATTAAATCAGATTACCAGACCTTGACACGACGATAATTGATTGCATGTTGCGAGAAGCATTTCTTAACTCATAAAATAAGAATCCGCTGATTCGACGACAGAATAAAAATTTTACATTTATTGTGTCCAATCCAGCGATCTTATCATGCCACGACCTCAAAGAACGCTGGCCATATTAAAAAAATGTCCTTTCGCGGAAAAAGAATAAAAGCTAAAACACCTATTCCAAATCTCACGGTAGTTAACGACAGACGTATTTTATATTGCATGAACCGTGGTGGATTAGAGTCGATTACATCGATCGATTAAAAACGAAAAACACTGTAACGGTTCGTAAATTAAGAGAGTGCTGGATGTTAATATTAAAAAAAACTCCTTTGTTAAGCATTTTTCCTGTTTTAGGTATGCAGAAAAACGGATCGTCATTCCATTCAGAAATAATTCTTTCGTATGTAGGCGACCATGTCAAAACATCAAGGGAAAAAAATCCATTTCGCGGACTGTTCCATACAAATCCTTCCATTATTACCGTTGGACCGCGGTCGGATTTTTACGTATCCGGTGAAACCCGTATTCATTTTTGTCGACAAGTAAATACATAAAATAAAATCACTTTTGGGAAATTCGGACAAAAAGCATCAAATCGGTAACCGAAACGAGTTCGGTCCACTCACACACACAAACCTGGACGTGTTTATATAAATATATACATATATACATACATATATATATATATATATATATTGGACCGATTTCGTACGAGCGACGTACCTAGAATTTTAAAAAATGCTTCCAAGTAATAGAAAAACACCCGAATGCATGGAAATAACATCTGCGAACGCACACAAACGCACACCTTCGAACTCGCACACGCTAAAATTCGAACGTCATCGATTCCATAAAAAAAAATAATTAAGGATCTCACAAGCCCTGGTTGCTAAACCTCGCATTATGAAGCGTAGGGATTCGCGAGCTGACCTCACCGCAAGCTCACTCCAACCCGCTTTTTAATTTCGATAATTACGCAGACCTTATCCGAGGGGGATTCTTTTATTTTCTCCACTCCGCTCCAACTCGCCTCTCCCCTCTTCTACCCTCCCACGAAAACCGTCTCAACCAAATCACTGCTCTACCCCGACATCCCCCCTCCCCCCCCCCACCCCAATCATATAAACCGCCCTCATACCCAAATTCATTAATATATCTCCATTTTCAATCCTGATCCTTTTCTTTCTCTCTTACTCTATATCCCCCCCCTCTCTTTATATCTTCCCCCCTCTCCCCTCCACCGCGTTTATCATCGCTTACGTCATTATCATCATCATTTTATTTCTCTCTCTCTCTCTCCGATGTCATCGATAAAAAAGCGGTGTGAGGGACGCTGGAAAGAGGGAGAGGTGTGTTTCGAAGGCGGGGGTGGGCACGAGAGTGGCGGGAACCTTTCAGCCACGCCTTCCGCAGTAATCTGTGGCACGTGCTTATGAAGGGAAGGGGAGGGGGTAAGAGGAATGGAATGAGAAGGGAGGGAGAGAGGAGGGGGGGTGGAGAATTATTAGTGAGGTGAGGAGGCTGAAGAGGGGAACGGTATAAAAAAAATTGTTTAAGGGAAGGAGGGCCGGAAGAGCGAAGTGGCATAGCGAGGATTTCGAGGGAGGTTGGAAGGAGGGAGATTGGAGATAGAGGGAGAGGGTAGGAGGGAGAGAGGTGTGTGAAAACCGGGAGGTCATTTGCGCACGCGTGGATACGCCCCATTTTTACTCCCGGAGGGGGTCGACGACGGAGGTGGGGGAAGGAGGGAGCTAGAGGGGGAGGGGACAGAGGGAGAAACGTCTCGGGGAAGGGGTGAGGAGGGAGAGGAAAAGTTTTTTTTTTTTTTTTTAGAGCGGCGGGTGTAAACGAGGAAAAGAGAGAGAGGGTGGAATCTATGACAAGCATACCATTCGGAAAATTCCGTCACCTGTCCTTTGGATAAAACCTTATGGCGACTCGCTGCGCGTGCTCTGAGCCACCTCTCCCGTGTGTGGTTTTTTTCCCTCTAAGAAACGCCGGGCGTTTCATATTTTTTATTATTTTTTGTAACGTTTCCTTTAACGGAGTTGAATGACCTTTACAGCTTTTTGCCGGGAAAAAATGAACGGATTTTTTTTTTTAAGAGGGAAAGATTTGTTCTTTTGTAGCTTTAGTCGGCGGTGGGGCGGTGAGGAACTTGGTGTTCGTGTGTGTGCTGGTCAGTTTCTCTTGAGCTTTCTTTCCTCTGTCTCTCTCCTTAACTTTATCCCTTTCTCCTTACTGATTCATCTCCTACATTATTCTCATTTTCCTCACCCTGTCATTCTCCTTTCTTACCTTATTTTCTCCCTCTTTCTGGCTTCTCTCTTTCTCACCATGTATTCCCATATCCTTAATACCCATTTTGTGTACCTCATTAACTCTTCCTATCACTTTATACATACATACATATATACATACATACATACATACATACATACATGCATACATGCATACATGCATACACACACACACACACACATCTACGCCTGCCTACCTCAATATTTCTCCCTATCTCTTCTCATCCCTCTATTTATCCTTGTCTCAATTCCTCCCCTTCCTATCCTTCCCCATCTTATCTTTCCATCCCTATCCCTGCATATCCTATCCCTATCTACCTTTCCAGCCCTATGCTTTCTTCCCTGAACCAAAATACCCTTCTTTAATCCAGTCGACTTGCCTACAAACAACACAGCAAACTATCCTTTTCTACCCTTCCTAAATGCGCATCCCTATCGTTACCTACCTAGCTATTTACGCTTCCCTAACCCTAATAAATCCTAACCATTCTTCTTTAACCTGTATTTAACCTGCACATCTCGCTTTCGATTTTTTCCCATTCTTCGTTCCCTTTCTCTCGTCTATTACGTACTTCCCCTGCATTCATCAGTAACGCGTTACTTCACTTTTTCCCCATTCTATCTACTCTATTCCTCTTCCTTCTCTTCTTCCCCTCTTTAACAAAAAAAAAGCTCGGCGGCGTTCAAGGAAAACCGATATCACCCTCGTTCTCTCCCTCTCTCCTCTTTCTCTCACTCTCTCTCTCTCTCCCTTTCTCTGAGTCACGTTCTCACAGAGCGCACAAAGACCCAGGGTGTGCCCTCTTTGAGATTCCCGAAAAAAAAAAGGTTGAATCATTTTCGAATCGCTGCCGAAAAATACCGCACCCAAAGGCAGGGAAAGGATCGTTTCGTTCATTTTTTTTCATTTTTGGGGGAGTACGAGGAGGAGCGAGAGAGGAGGAAGGGGGAGAGAGAGAGAGAGTAGGAGTGAGAAGAAGTGAAGTGGGGAGAGGTGTAGGGAGGAAGGAGTTGCGGGGGCGTTTGAGGTGAGCGACGTCGCGCCGCCGTCGTTGAATGCGGAAATTAACGCCCTATTCCCTCGGTCTACGACTCGACGGAGAGAGAATGCGGTATCCGAGACTCGCTTGTTTTTTTTCGTCTCTTTTTCCTGTTGCAAAAAAAGGAGAAACGTTGACCATTTGGGTGAAGACCCACTCTCTCTCTCTCTCTTTGCGCGTGATTTACGTTGTCGTCAACTTGAAAGAGTTGAGAGGAGGTAGCAAGAGTCGTAACTGGGAGATAATGGCGCATATGACAAAATTTTTAAGTAACACCTTAGTTATGCAGAATGTTATTTTTCTCGGTTTTAATGAGGAATGACAGTTTTTAATCATAAAAAAATTAACATTTTAGTATTAAATTAATACTTTTTTATGGGAATATACAAACTTGAGGCTTTTTTGCGAGAACGTATGGCACCTTTTGCAAGCGGCGCCACCTTTGTCTCACCCAAGCTAGGCTCGTGGGAAGACTCGTAACGGCATAAAATACTTAATGAGTATTTATATCACGAATGCCTTCAACTATATCATTCGACAACTTGAGGATTATATATTTTTTAATTAGGAATTTTTAAATGTTAATTTATTGTGTCGAAATAAAAAAGATTTCTTGGTAATTCCACAAAAATTTATTTTAAAAACTACCTAGGTTTCGTTGCTGTGCAACATCATGTTTAATTATACGAGTCTTAAAAACCTCATTGATATATATTCGATTATGTTTCCTGTTATGGCTTTAATGTATCAAAATTATGAAAAAAAAACTCTCATGTCAAGACTTCAACGATTAGAATTTATATTTCTCAAACTGAAGGAATAGTCGGTTTAATCCTAAAATGCCAAGCCTGTGTTAGGGGATTATCATGTGTAAACACAAGTTTTATATGACATGAATGTCTTTAATAAAAAGCAATTATGAGGAATTGAGAAAAATTATTGCAAGATGTTACTTTATGCTTAAAAAATGCTAAAAAATAAAAGAAAGCCTATCGTGCTGCAATAAATGTAGCATAGAGTGCTAAGTACTTCTCCTGCCACCTATCTTCACATCATTGTTGCATGTTACCGTTGTAACGTTGTTTAAATAATCGTCTTGGGCATTCATTTTAATGGTTACTAGGAGGCTCCGCCCCCTGCTCGGTACGCTTACCAATCCCCGTTTTGCTCGATATAGATATATTTTCATTTTATAATGAATATGCATGAATTTGTCGTTAATTCTCCAAAAGTACTTTTCACAAAATGTCTTTTCCTAGTCCGTAGCCCTCTGAAATGTTGACTTTGATGTCAAGGAAGAAACCCTTGAAAAGCCAACGTATAGTTGCCCATAATTGAACACTGACTCTGGTAAATATAAACTAGATGCGTGGGCCTATTCGCGTTAATAAACATTAAAAATGTAGAATATAATCATTTCACTTACAAAAAAGTTAAGATTCCAGTATGTACACGATCAAAGAATATTCAACTGCTCTGATCAATCGTTTTAAATGCTTCCCACATGCAGTTTCCTAAATAATTTCAGTAACTTTTTACGTTGCTATTTATAAATAGTGACGTTGTTATAACGATAATTTCCCTGCTTTAACATAAGTTCGATGCGAATAACGCTATTTTTTAATATGCCTGGTTCCTACGAAGGAGGAAAATGAAACTTTTCCAAAATGCGCACTTAATATTTCTAAGCGATCGTGGAAATGTCTATTTTAGAAGCCGCAATTGTCTATGCTTACGAATGAATAAAGGATTTCCATCAGACATTCATAGAGGAATGGCTTTTTTAGGCGCGTTTCGCTTACAGCGTGAGCGCCTATTACCGTCGGTCGGTCGGTCCGTCCGTCCGTCTGTTCGTCCGTCCGCATGTTCGTTCTCGGCTTCTACCGAACGGATTTTCATGAAATTTGATATTAAGGACTTTCAATCAAATATAATAAGAAAATCGCAAAAATTAATCACGTACGCCAATCAGGGGTACCACTTTACTGGTGACAAAAAATTAAATTTTCGTCATATCTCGTAAAGTATTGCTCATATCAAAATATTTTTCAAATAAAAGTTGTAGAACTGGTAAAGTAGAGTATTTCCTTTCCTACACATTTTTATCGTAGGAGTAGCCGTTATCGATAAAATCAAACAAGAAAGTCTTATATCGAGTTGAACAGAAAATTTCTTGCATGGTTACTTCTTCATTGTTGCTAACATAAACAATCTCACAAACAAACGTTTAATTTCCTTACGTGTGCATGTAATATTATTAAATAGGAAGAAAATGGATTATTTATGACAAAGAAAAGAACTTTAAAACGCTACTTCCCTTACGTACAGGTATATAATTGCTTTCTAATACTCCAATGCACGAAACGCGCCCATTTGTGATACGTTGTACACTTTCCTAACTTGTTTTTCGTATAACTGGACAAGTTTGGAAAACGAGATGAACACACCAAGTGAATGAAATGCGTATAAAGGCCGATTCACACTGGACGGTGAGGGCGCGGTGAGGGTAGGGGCAATTTTGTAGCGATTATTCACACCAGGCGGTGAGGGCACGGGCAATGCGAGGGCCACTGCGGGCTGTCAGCTAGAAATGCCATTAGTATTTCCAGTTGCTTTCCTGCGGGCGTTCACATAACATGCTCAGGGACCGCTAAGTGAGCGTCGTAGTGATCAGCACTATGTCGGACACATACCGAAATGATTATTGTCGCTACCTTGTTGGAACAAGCAGAAAAAAAGAGAAGGAAGAGAAGAAGACATATCTGGGGAAACAAGATATTCGTACGAAGACACTGATAAAACAGCCTTTCATCATCCATGGTGACACCGGTCAACTCTGCCAACACGTATCTACACCGTCTTCACTGCTCGAATGCTCCACGTGGTCGAAAAAATATTCCCTCACCCAATCAGCAGCGTAGGGGAAGCGACGGGCACCGACGGGCAAGCGGGCAAAATATTCTCGGGCGGGTGACTGCGCCCGCCCGTCCCCTGCCCTCACCGTCACCGTACCCTCTGGTGTGAATATAACCTATGATACCAATGTAATGGATTTCGGGCGGGCATGCCTGCGTCTGCCCTCACCGTCCAGTGTGAATCGGCCTTAAATACTCCTAAAACAACCCCAAACATATTATTTTTCTTCCACGAATTCAAATTATGCCATAAAGAAATTTTATCGAGCATTTAACTCTATTTAATGACTGTTTTCTAAAGTGGCAATTGCAGTACTGATTCAATAACATTTCAATCGCTAATTTATAAGAGCAAACCGGCCATACAGCTTTTTCTACAAAAACAATAGGATATACTAACGTAACTTCAACGTTTGAAATCACCCTGAATACATTCGCATAAACATAAATTTAAAAATAAATTCTCGACGCTACTAGACACGCAATAATTATGTCACACATGGACGTGATTCAAAGTTCACTTCCTTGACGAGCGAAGAGAAAATGGTCAAACGTCTCCATTACCAATATTTGTACGGTGCACTTCCCGTCGTCTCCTGTAATCGCGTCTCTTTCAGACAACTCCTCTCCAATAATCCACGCAGAGCCATCGCCAACACTCCTTTCAAAGAGATAAGAGCGATCTCTCAACAAATTAATAACAAAACAATGGCATTCGCCTACCAAAACCCTCCATATATGTATTTATGCGTGAAAACCCCCCATTCAACTCGATCGTTCCTCTCTCTCTCACACACACACAGACACGAGCGCACGCACGAACCCCATCCCATCGACACATACCCGACTTGAAAGCGAAAAAAAGACACCATTGACGACTTTATCATTAACCACACACACACACATACACGCATACACACATACACACGCGTAACACAGGCGAGCAAGGACGTGGGGACGCGTAACACAAGTCCTTTTACCCCTTTCCCCTCACACCACCCCCTCTTTCCCTTCGCGAAAATGCTCGGAAAAAATATTTCGTTGTTCAGCTCGCATAAATGCGAAAAAAGAGAGGAAAGAGAGAGAGGAAAAAACGAAAGACAAAACAAGGGGATGGGATTAGCGTATGAACGAGACTTTTATGAGAGGAATAAGGGAACCAAAAGGATGGGAGGGAGGGGTAGGAGGAGAGAGGGAGGGAAATAAGGGGTAGGTATAACGACAGTATATACCACAGGGGGAGGTTAGAGGAAAGACTGGAGGGATTCTTGGTGTGTAGAGGGGAAAGAGGGAGAGGAAGAGATAGAAAGAGGAGGAAGGGGAAGAATAGAGGGAAAGGAAAGAACGGAGTTGGCAATGATTTGAACAATAGCTCGGACTGAGGGTGGATTATATTGCGTGGCGACAAAAATAAGGGTGGGAGAGGGAGAGAGAGGTTGGTCGGGCAAAGGAGAGGAAGAGTTGAGAAAATGAGACAGGGAATGAAGAAAGGAGAGAGACGGTAGAGGGAAAGAGAAGTGGAGAGAAAAGAAAGAGAGAGGAGGGGGAAGAGGAAGGGGTGGGGTAGGAGGATGGGAGGGGGGTAAAGGGGGAGAGGGGGAGATAGAGAATGAGTCCCAGGAAGCGTCAATGTGAAGCGCGGCAGATGGGCCATTGTTGTGATGTCCCCCTGGCGACAATCGGCCGCGCCATTCCATCCCCATAGCAGCGAGCGGCTACGCTGCTGCTCCCCCCGCTGTTGGTTGGTTTTTACCCATCCCCCCTCCCATTCCCCCTCCCATCCCCCCCTCCATCCCACTCTCTCTAACTCCCCTATTTTTTTTTAACCAGAAGGACTGGATAAGGGAAGGGTGGGATGGGTCCTACGATCCCTTACCCCCTTCTACCCCCATTTCTCTTTTTTTAAAGGCCGGTGGACGAACAGAGAGTTTGAATGAGATAGGGGCGTGTGTGTGTGTGTGTGTGTGTGTGTGTGTAGGATGAGGGACGTGGAGCAACACATGGGAGCAAGATCCTCGTCGTTCTTTTCTTTTTTCTTCTATACTCTTCCAGATAGTTATCTATTCCGCGAGAGATGTATAAAGGGGTGCGGGACTAGATATGCACGCGTCCCGGGATCGAATCGACGCTGTTTAATTTTGAAAAAATTTCCAAAGTCGATCTGCTGTGTTAGAAAAACTATTTAAAGGATTTGTGATCGAGCTTTGTTTTTGTCATCCGATTTATAAGGAGTTATATGTCCACGGACGTACTCCTTGAATTCTCTCAAATGCCCTTTTTTTTTAATGGTATGAATTACTTTATTATATTTTCTCGCGCGGGTTTGGTTAAAATAGTTCTCGATGCCACGTAGAGTATCTACTGTAAAATTACTATATCCTGCAAATGGCGGCGAAAACCAGTTTCAATATTTTTTATTAGGATGTATTGGAAACAGTCCGACATAAAATGTCAATGCGTCGTAGATAATGCTAGAACGGTATGTTTGTAACAGTGGAACAACATGGATAACCACTCCTGATATTTCTACTTGATAAATATAAAATTTAGGAAGGACTAAAAACAATTCTGCTACATTATTTCACTTACATCAACTTCGAAAAAAATAAATGAATCTTGTAGCGATTAACGCGTAATGCAGCGAGCTATCCTCCGCACTTGCTTGTCCCACCTGTCCTCGCGGTTATTACGACGAATTATCTCACCTTAGCAGGCGCGTCGGATATGCATGCCCCATTAAACATTTGCTAGGCTTTATTTAATTTTTCTGTTATTTTTGTTCTAAAATATACAAATATTTTACTCTCATACGGCATTTTAGAAAGTTTTCCATCAATATAATTTGTTAAATAAATGGAATAAACGACATCATGATGATAAACACAAAAATATAAAAGGGTCATATAGACCCCAGGCGCTCGCTTGTGTTACTAAGCCTACTTAACGCTCCCATTCCCCATCCCCAAGCATAGGATACGAGAGAAATTTTTCTGAGCCTTCACGAAAGTGCTCGTGCCACTTACAACATGAAGTGCCAGCGTTGTTTCAACCACCCGCGTATTTCGGAAAGACTCACTGCCGGAGGTAATGGGGCATCGCACCAAGGAACGAACCGATTTCTCACTTGGTTTAACCTGGATGAAAAGGAATCGGTGTGTTTTTGAAAGGGAGAAAGGGATGAGACGTACAACCGAGTTGACCCTTCATCTCCATCTCTCCCCCATTACCCTTAGGATGGGGCGCAGGTGTTCGTATTCAAAGAGAGCTCCATTTAAAAAGAATGGGTTTCAAACGGATCGGGAGAGGTCTTGAATGGTTTCGCCTACTTTCAATTCGGCAATGGCTCGGTCGAGGATATCCAGAAAAAAAAGTTGGGTCTATACGATTTGACTAGGAGGTTTCGGTTAAATGTTTTTCTTATGGATCTCTTAGAAGTTACACTTGTCAGTTAATGGTATGAAAAGGTATAAAAATTTGGGCTCGGTCGAGGATATCCAGAAAAAAAAGTTGGGTCTATACGATTTGACGAGGAGGTTTCAGTTAAATGTTTTTCTTATGGATCTCTCAGAAGTTACACTTGTCGGTTAATGGTATGAAAATGTATAAAAAATTGGGGCTAATCAGAGACTGAGAACGAGAGAGAATTTATCTTGCCAAAGAGTAACTGTACAAACATAGGTATGTACTAGGAAAACACTAGCTCGTTAAGACATTGGAAAAATTCTACGGTGACAATTATAGGAAATAAAAAACGCTTTGGTTATAATTTTTATTCTTAATAAAATAAAAACTGCATCGGCCGGGAATCGAACCCGGGCCCGCGTGGCAGGCGAGCATTCTACCACTGAACCACCGATGCTACACGAAACGACTTTTGCTTTTCGCCTGATAAAACAAAAAGGAATGTTATATTTTCCTGTTTCTCCGGAATTCCTCTAACGCCCGATTTCCAACGTTGTGGAAAAGTCCGTTGGCATTGCGCGCAAAAACTATCTATTTATACCATAAATAAATTTTACAGAAAAACCGAAAGACACAAGTGATACGATGGAGTAGTACGGCAAAAGTTCGGTTAGTTCAGAGCCGGAACTAGGTATTTTGGCGTCCGGAGCAAAGAACGTGAATCGCGCCCCTAGCCCAAACCCCGTATTTTATGACGTTAAAAAAATAACAATTCTAATTACTTTCTGCTCGTCGTCGCCAATTTCACTTTATCACGCCATTTCAGTAATTTCATTGTTGTAAGTGTATATGTTTATATAAAATACATATAATCACTATTTTGGCGCGCCCTAGAATGATGCACCCGGAGCAAGAGCCCCGCTCTCCTCACCCTCGTCCTGGCCCTCGGTTCATTGCCGGCAGACAGAACTCTTGTTTGACTTCAATAAAGGATTCACTTGTAATAAATGCGTTTCGCGAAGCAATCGACCTTAATGGAGACACTGAAATCTATTTCAGGATCTCTTGTGGGACAACCACATTCGCAAGGTGATAGGTGCTAACAAAAAGCTAGCCTTTATAGGGGAACAGTTCGATATATGTAGCTCGGAAAAAGTGAAGAAATTATGTTATTTATCCTTGGCTCGACCGAAGGTCGAATATGCGTCAGCTGTATGGGATCCTTATGAAAAGGGACACTAATGAGATAGAAATGGTGCAGCGAAGGGCAACTAGATTCGTAAAGAGAAATTACGATTGTAAACGAAGCGTAACGTCATTAATGAAAAATCTTGAATGGGCCTCGTTAGAGGAACGTATATAAACTGCAGACTAGATTTAATCTGCTAGAAAAATATATGTCTAAGGGATTAGCGGATGAGATAGTCCATCTTATCAGAAGTCCGGCATCTTTCGGAAGGCAGGACAGCGAAGATAAGATCCGCGAGATCGATGGTAGGACGGAGCGATACAGAGGATCGTTTTTTCCTATGACGATAAGAAAACATAAGAGGAAGTGGTAAGGTGGGTAAACTAGGGAACCTTGGTGCATTGTGCCACTTGCCATCCACCAATAAGCTGACTTGCAGGTGGATGTATTTAATGAAGAAAGTTGCTTCTAATCTTGCAAACGTAAAGAAATATGGCATCGGTGGTTGTGGTAGAAGGCTCGTCTGCCACGCGGGCGTCCCGGGTTCGATTTCCGGGAAACGCAGTTTTTAATTTATTGTGAAATAAATAATAGTAATTAGTGGTCTCATTCCCACATAGGTGTACATTAAGTTACTTCGCCAAAACAGCCGGCCACGTCGGAACTATCATCGAAATAATGGCCTTATGTTTCTAGAGTGGTTATTAGCAAGTTTTCGATAACGACATTTTTAAAAGGAAGTAAAATGCATCGACCGGGGATCGAACCCAGCCCGCCCACATGGCAGGCGAGCATTCTACCACTGAACCACCGATGCCTTATAACATTATCTCTGTATCAGGATTAATTAAAGAAATGAAATGACTATATTAATGAGATTGACTTCAATGTTTTCAAAAGGTCAATTATTTCGCGAAACAAATGCAATGAGTGAATCCTAGCAAAATATCTAACAAAAACTCTAGCTGACGACAAAGAAACGAACCTTGGCCGCACTCCTCCAATTTAGAACTTGTCTTGGTTAGATTGTTTTCGCGATTACTGTCATTGTGTCGTAAATATCGGGCTTGAGGAGAATTCCGGAAAAACAGGAAAATACAACATTCCTTTTAACCCTCCAACGACACACTGGAGCCTGTGGGACTCATAGTATATAAAATGCCATAATAAATATTTATTATCAACACATTAACTTTTTTCATTTAATTTATTTGTTGTATATAATACGTTAAGCGTAAACTGCTTTTTAACATTTTTATAAAGTTTTTAATGAAATAGGGCCGTGTTAATCACGAAAGTGCTATTTAGGTTTTAAAAATTCACCTTTTTTAAAAATTAATTTTTTTAAAAACATTATTCGAATTTGTATATAAAAATAATAAAAATCTAACACTTAAACATGATTAATGACTGACAAAAATTTGGTAATCATCTCTAATTTTAGTCCAAATCACCCAATTTTACTTGCTGCACTCCTTACAAATCATCGCCCTGTGCTCATATCTGCGCAACAGCTTGGTTTCTCCGTCTTTCTCCCTTGAGCAAAGTGTACACCAAACATTCCTATCCCAATATCAGAGTCGTCCTACCTCCTAAAAATTCTTCCTCCCGGTCATTATCCAAATCTAATAGGGCTCTTTCGATCTGTTCTTCAGACTTAGCCGCGATGACGCAATTACGTTATAATTACCAAGTTGAAACCAACACCAAACTAAATACAATAAACAAAGACACAATCAGACACATATTAGAGGTGAAAATATGATACAACAAAAAAGTACGCCGATAAAAAAATACTTATATAGAAATGAGGAACACGAATGAATACACTGGTGTACAATGAACCCCTACACTATTTTGAACGTTTACTGTGGACGGTCAGATTGCCACTGGTAATCAGGCGAGCGTCATAATGCAGACAGGGATATCAACTGAATTTACAAAAATTCCCAAAAGCATCGGATGTAAACTTAGCCTTCCACGAACTGCTGAACAAAACACTGGGTTCCCTGGAACCCCAGGGTGTGGCTGGAGGATTAATGTATGGGATGAATAGCTAACCCGTGTCATCGGTGGTTCTGGAGTAAAATGCCCGCCTGCCACGCGGGCGGCCCGGGTTCGATTCGCGGCCGATGCAGTTTTTATTTTATTGTTAAAAAAACAATACTCATTATTGGTCTCAATCCCACATCGGTGGACGGACCACATTAAGTTATTTCGCCAAAAGAGCGTGCCACATAAACGCACAAAATATGTGGGTCGCATTCTATCTTACAGGCTTTCCCAGTCTTCATAACGTTTCCCATTTCCTGTTCTTCCCTTCCATTAGGAGAGGAAGCCATTCCCCCACCCGTGGATGCGTTCTTAAACACATTAATTACAAAAATCCTAGGTTCGGAGTCGCGTGTTAGGGCCTTCGGACACTAGAGGAGCTCGCTGACAGCGAGGAGAACATCCTTCTAGGCCCCAGAGGCGCTAATTCAGAATATTAAGATTATTTTGAGGTCACTGCCGTTGAACTTTTCCATAACATCGTAATTATCGGGTGTTAGACAATTTCGGAGATATAGGAAAACAATATTTCTTTCATTTTATCAGGTGAAAACCTGAAGCTATTCTATGTAGCATCGGTGGTTCAGTGGTAGAATGCTCGCCTGCCACGCGGGCGGCCCGGGTTCGATTCCCGGCCGATGCAGTTTTTATTTTTTATGAAACATATAATAATCAAAAAGCGGACTGTGTTATGAAACGGAATGGACAAGAATAAACTGTGGATATTTCTAAAATTGGCTTTAGTGCAATATTTGAATTTCTTTGGTTATATACAAAGGTTTATTTGAAATATTTTATAAAAAATATGTTTTAAACTGGGTCGTATCTTATAGTGTCAGTAAATTACTACGCGGGCCGTAAGTTATAGTGCTCCTTGTGGGTCGCGTGTTTGAGAAGCCTTGCTTAGATTGTCTTTCTCTGTTATGTATTTTGACTGCTTGAATACATCTTTGCAGTTCTAGACAACACCCACTTCACACTTAAAAACCCTCTTTCCGGCAATTTAACAACATTAGACCTCAGTTACATCAACTTATGAAAGTATCCTATGGTTTCATTATAAAAACAACAGATACAAGCACGCAAGACAATGTCCGAATCAGAATTCAAACATGAAAGTGTAAATGAGGCACGATATCTTCAATTCGATTACCGACAAAAAGCGGATGGCTGCGGTGGGATTCAAACCCACGCCTCCGGAGTCTCGTACTTTAAACCAGCACCTTAAAACACATGGCCACCCTAGCACTTGGACCCTTACAAATCAACCAATAGCACAGTGCATAACATGTGTACCTATGCGACAATTATTTCCAGGAAAGGAAGAATCAGGGTTTTTCACGGTTCTAATCCTAATATTGAGGCGAGGGTATTAGACTACTAAACCTATGGCCTTCACAAGTAATATAATTAATTGAGTCAAACGTGAATCAGTTGAAGTATGAAATATTATTCATATTAAATGAGACAGTACTTTTCCACACTGTGCACGTGACCGGTCAAGTTCAGAATTTTTCTCCTTCTCAATCTTCACATTCATATTTTAAACGGTTTTTCCGCCATAAGAAGTCTACGATCCTACGTTGATTCTTTCTAATAAAATAAAATTGCAACGGCCAGGAATCTAAATGCGAGCGTTCTACCACTGAACCACCGATGCTATATAGCATAACGTTAGCTTTTTACCCCACAAAGAAAAAGGAATGTTGTATTTTCCTACCTCTCCGAAATTTGTTTAACCCTATATTTACGATGTTTTTGGAAATGGTCAAGAGCAGTGATCGCAAAAATAATCTTAATATTCTGAATAACCGCCTTTGTGGCCCAGAAGTATGCTGTTGTCCACGCTGTCAGCGAGCTCCTTTAGTGTCCGAAAGGACTAACACGCGACTCCGAACCTGTTTGTAATGAATACCTTCCTAATGGAAGGGGAGAACAGGGTATGGGAAACGCTGTGAAGAGTGGGAATACCTGTAATTTAGAAAGCAGCCCACAGATTTGATGCGTTTATACTGCCTGCGGTTTTCTTAAAATATGTTAATGTGGCCCACCCACCGATGTGAGATTAAGACCCCGGTCCTAAAGGACTATTATTTTTCAAAATAAAATAAAAAATCATCGGCCGGGAAGTTAACCCGGGGCGCCCGCGAGGCAGGCGAGCATTCTACCACTGAACCACCGATGTTACATGATAGAAAATGAGGTTTTCACCCTATAAAATATTTGTCCTACCTGTATCGCAAAACAATTTGAATGAAGGCGTTATTTTCGTAAATTTAGGACGAAAATATTGAGGATGAAACAGTTAGTTAGAAGTTATATTAATTAATTAAAATACCCTATTATACAGCTATAATGACGGAAATTCAAAAACAACCGATACCATAGAAACATCTTAAGATATTTGCCCACCCCCCTCTCCTAGCAAATTCCTGGCTGCGCCTATATGTTATGGAAAAGTCCAATCCAGTGAACGCAAAAACGATCTAACATTTACATTTACATTTACATAAATACCCTGCAAGCCGCTAAAAGCGTTTGGCAGGGGGTGTCACAACACCAAGTGAAGTCTAGCTAATTCCTCTGTTGGATTGTCTTATCGCGTCTGGGAAAAAGGATCGGTAGTATTTCTCTGTTCTAGCGGTAATTTCGAGATATTTTCTCCTGCACTGTGATCTAACATTACGTTCACTAACACCGATGGGGACGACTATGCCGCGTACGTCTTCAACGAATTCGGAACTTTCAAATTTTTCAAATAGTTTCCTTTTGTATTCAATTCTTCTACTCTTCAACGTCTGCCATTTCAGATCTCTCAATAACTCTGATACACTCGCATCATACCGATATTCTCCTTTTACAAATCTAGCCGCTCTACGCTGAACCATTTCGAGCTCTCTAGTTAGGCCCTCCTCGAAAGGGTCCCAGACGGCGCAACAGTATTCCACGATGGGTCGTATTAGGGAAAAGTATGCGATTTCCTTCACGTTCGAGGGGCATCCCCGCAGGACTCTAGAGGAAAGCCCTTGAATTCTGTTTGCCGATGCTATAACGGATTTGATATGCTCTCTACTAGACAAATTGCTACTGAGAATTACTCCTAGGTATTTGTAGCTATTGACGTATTTTAGCTTTAGTTCAGATATTTGGTACGGGTAACGGTTGAAATTCGTGGAGCGCGTGAAGTTCATTGCGGCGCATTTCTTTATGTTCAGATCGAGTTGCCAATCTTTACACCATTTCGTAATAGCCTGAAGGTCCTTTTGCAAATTCTCCTGATCGTGTATTGTGTTGATTTCTCCATACACAAGTGTGTCATCCGCGAAGAGTCTAACTTTACACTTTATATTATCCGCTAAATCATTTATATATATCAAGAATAACAAAGGTCCGATTACACTTCCCTGAGGCACGCCGGAAGTCACTTTGACGACGTCTGATGCAACTCCATCGAGGACTACTCTCTGGGTTCTATCGGAAAGAAACGAGGCGATCCAATTTACAATTTTCTCGTTAATTGAATAAGCCCTTAATTTTTGCACTATTTTCACGTGAGAAACGGTGTCGAAGGCTTTCCTAAAGTCTAAAAATACTGCATCAACTCCTATTCCTTTATCCGTTGCTTTCACAATATCTTGTGTGAGTAGAGCTAACTGAGTCTCGCATGACCTGCCTCTCCGGAAACCATGCTGGCTACTGTTAAGCGCTTCTTTGCTTTCGAGAAATCGCATTATTGAGCTACCGATAATGTGCTCAAAAACCTTACAGAAGATTGACGTCAACGATATAGGGCGGTAGTTTTCCACTTTTAATTTACTTCCCGTTTTATGTATTGGTGTAACGTTGGCTGTTTTCCATATCAAAGGAACTACACCCTCATCTAAAGATTTTCTGAATAGAAGCTTAAGGTACGGAGCTAATTCGTTTGCTAACGAGTTTATAATGAATGCAGGTATGGCTTCAGGCCCTGGCGATTTTCTTTTGTGGACCTGACTTAGTAATTTGACGATACCGCTTTCGGATATTTCTATGTCGCTCATATTTGAGTCTATACGAGTAGGGAAATCAATGAAATCACCGCTGTCTATTGTGAAGCAATTTTCAAAGAACCGATTTAACATACTAGCCTTAGTAAATGAATCGTGTACACTTTCACCGTTGTCTGTACGTAGAAGAGGTACTGTGGACTGACCTCCTCGCATTTCTCGCACGTACGACCAAAATTCTTTCGAGTCGTTTTTGAGTGAATCCGAGAGTGTCGTGGATCGGTAGGCGTCAAATTCCTTACGCGCTTCGTCTCTTGCAGATTTACGACTATTTCTGTATATTAAATACTCGTTCGCGTGGTCCCTACCAACTTCTTTAAGGTGCTTTATGTGCGCGTGATGCCGTCTTTGTTTCTTGAGCAAGGCACGGAGTTTCGGTTTCACCCACCGTGGGTCCTTGCGATCACGAATTGCTTTAGTTGGGACAAACGTTTTTAGCCCTTCTCGAATTATTCGCAAAATTTCCGTCCAAGAGTCATCTACGCTACATTCCGAATGACATGACACATTGGAGGTTCACGGTAAAGGATCGGTTCGTTAACGGCATATAGAGGTTTTGTTAGATATCACAATCGAATTCACCCGTATTCGTGAATTAATTGGCCTTTGTAAAAAATTCAAATAATTTTCATGAAGAAAGTTTCCTTTTTTTACTAACATCGATAACAGAAGTAAATATGGCATCGGTGGTTCAGTGGTAGAATGCTCGCCTGCCACGCGGGCGGCCCGGGTTCGATTCCCGGCCGATGCAATTTTACTTCATTTTAAAAAGGTTGCTATTTTATGCATGATAAATGCAACGCTAGAAACATGGCAAACACTTCCATTTCTATTCTTTTCCCCGATTGAATGTCATTCTATTGCAAGCTTTATCTGCAGCTTTTTATAAGAAAAGACAATAACAATAAGCCTCTTTCTCTGATGTAAATATTGATAAATGAAAAACATTCCTTTACATTCACTTTCTCTGGGATGAGTTTTGACTATTTTGATATGTCTCGGAAATTCAAGATTTCCATGGAAATCTTTCAGTCACCATGTGATCTTTACGGAAATTGCAGGCACGGTGTTAAATAACAAAGATATTATTGTGTGGAACTGGTTAAAAGCAGTACACTCTTAGGAGTGGCTTCAAATCCAGTCGTTGTCATTCCTTTTGCCAGCAATCGGTGGAATGGAGGATAGCGTGCCTTATATCCGATCTTAAACTCGATTTATTTCTCGGACATAAGACTCCTGCGTTTGCACGTTTCTTTTATTATAATGAAGCCATAGTTTCATTCCTAGACAGATTAGCTTTTCTTTCTATGTAACGGTAGCGTGGCCGAGCGGTCTAAGGCGCTGGTTTAAGGCACCAGTCTCTTCGGAGGCGTGGGTTCGAATCCCACCGCTGCCATTCGTTTTTGCTGTCTAGTAGTAGAATGGTCGATAGCACGTCTTCTTTCGACTTTAATAATTATAATTCGACTTTATTTTCAAGGGCGATATTTAGACTATATAGTCCACTCTTACATACAACCCATTACGACGAACACAAACATCCATGCCCTCGGCGGGATTCGAACCCGCGACCTTAGTATTCGGCGGCAGATGCTCTAACTACCCTTCTACCAAGACCGGCCTTTCCAGTCTATTGTTCGAATCTTGCCACGGTCATTGTGTTGCGTGCTTTTATTTGTTGTCATTTTGAGGCCAAATATTCTTCCGATGTGCAGATGCATTGTTAAATGTCTTCCCTTTTACACATACGAACGTCAAAGTCGTCTTTCCGTAGGTGGAATTTAACAAATTTTAATGCAATAATATATCTACATCTACATGATACCCTGCAAATCACCAGACTGGTGGGTGGCAGGGGGTGCAGCACACCAAGCCCTACCTAATAACGTCCCTCGTGGGAATCACTCTCCTGTTATGATCCCGTATGGTCCTTGGAAAAAACGAGCTCTGGTATCGCTCGGTCCTACAGTCGATCTCTCGTATTTTATTCTCGTGATCGTGCCTGCCCATGTACGTAGGTGCCTCTAATATTCCTGAGACCTCCTCTAAGAGAACTTTCGACTTAAATTTCTCCAGAAGCCTTAACCTAGCGCTAATTCTGCGATCCTCTAGCGATATCCAATTCAACTCCAAGAGTGACGTGACGCTTAATTTTTGCTCATATTTTTGCTTTACGAATCTGGCTGATCTGCGTTGGATTCTTTCTAACTCAAGTATCTGTCGCTTTTCGTACGGATCCCATATGCTGGAAGCGTATTCGACCTGTGAAGTAAAGGCTTCAAATAAATCTTTGCATATATTCCGTTAAATTCCATCATTGCGCTAAACCAGCACTTTTAAGACCGAATCGAAGGGTGTGGGTGACCTCCTCACCTAGTGGAAGAGGAGAAAAATGATTGTGAAACGCTGTGGAAACTGGGAAAACCTGTAAGGTAGAATGCGGCCTACAGATTTGGTAAGGTGCGTCTATGCGGGCCACGGATCAGGTCAAGGGACATGAGGTGGCGCGCGCACCGTCGTATCAGATTCCGCCAATGATTCATTTCGTAGTAAAACAAAAACTGCATCGACCGGGAATCGAACCCAGGCTGCCCGCGTGTCAGGCGAGCATTCTACCACTGAACCACCGATGCTATTGATTCGTTGCATTAAAAGGAATGTTGTATTTTCCTGTGATTCCGAAATTCGCCTAACGCCCGATATACGGCCAAGGCTCCGTTTATTGCCGGCAGTCGGAGCTTTTGTTAGATATATTGCATTCGATTTGCGAAGTAATCGACATTATGGAAAAATTGATATCACTCTCATGGATAAAGCCGTTTCGGTTTTTAACTAACTTGATAGCATTAACAAAATGTGGCATCGGTGGTTCAGTGGTAGAATGCTCGCCTGCCACGCGGGCGGCCCGTGTTCGATTCCCGGCCGATGCATTTTTACATCGTCATAAAAAGTTTCCTATTTTTAACGCTAGTAACAAATAAGATGTCCATTTCATGTAATTCTATCACAACCGTTATCAGGAGCTTCTTCAAGGAAAACACTAGCTCGCTAGTGCTTCGCAACATCCATTCCTTCTAATAGAAACATGGCCAGCACTTCCAATTCTGTTCTTTCCCCCGTTTCTATTGCAACCTTTTTCGTTTGCTAGTGCATTGGAAGAACTTTCTCTGATGTAACTATTAATAGACGGATTGCCAGATATAATGGTTTCTATGCCAAATTTAATATAATCTTTTAAGAAAATACAATGCGCTTTTGTGGTAATACACCAGGAAATCTTCTCTTTAATATGGATTAAAACGTTCCTATATACTCGTCCATGCTTTCTTCTTATTGATATAATCACAATTTAATCAAAACGGAAAATAGGTTGACACAAATGAAATTTTACCTTGTAGTGTCCACGAATTATTCTACAACACAAAGTGTTTCGTTACTATAGTAGCATCATCTGGTCCATACTTTACTACTACGGTCGTAGAGAATCCGATCACGTTTAATAAGTTTCGTGGAAGATACATAGTTGATTTCAGTTGTATTATGAGTAAATTCTATAAGTGGCCCATGAACATATTAATTATAATAAATGAGGTTTTGCATAACCACTACACTTTCGTTTATCTAAAAACAATGAAATAGAGATACAAGCAGGTAATGTATTCATTATTCCTTGATAAATGTAGCGCTGATTTTAGTTATTTATGACGACATTCGTGTTGGGACAGGGGCTTTGTACAAACAAAAAGTTTTTTGTTTCGTTTCACTTCCTTATTTACTTTCTATTCCTGTTCAAAATTTCATAGTATCCTGCTGTAACACGAAATAAAGCATTAGGTAATTAATAAGTTACGAATCTATTCCTCTGAAAAAGTATGGCGCCTGAAAAATTTCTCCGAAGTAAATGAATAGCGAATAGTTTTCCACATAAAATGTCGCAATGGCGACCTGAACACATTTACGAACGTAGTGACCTGAATGCGAATACGTATCAGCGCAAATGTTCATCGCACGAAAACATGAGAATAATAGGATAGAGGAGGAAAAACGGGAGATGAAATAATAAAACAATTAATAAAAGGAATAAGGAAGAGGGGACGAAAGGAAGAAAGAAAAATAAAAGAAGAGTGGAAAAGTAATGGATGATGGAATAAAGGGGGATAAGGAAGAAGGGATGCGTGTGGCGTCGGCGTGTGGCAGAGACGCGTGTGGAGTCAAGAGCATGAGATCAGACGCCGTCTCACAATGGCGGATGCGAAAAAAAAGGGGTAAGGGAGAGAGAGGAAGAGAGACAGAGAGAGGGAGAGAGAGAGAAACGTGACTTTTTTTCTGAAGGGTTGTTGGATGAAAACTAAGGAGATAGCGAGGGGTGAGAAACGTAGGAAAGGGGCTTTCTGGTATGAAGGAGGGAGGGTGGAAAGAAGAAGAGAGCGCAATGCTAACCTTACGGAGTAATCCATTTCATTCGCTACAACCTCTGCCCGACAAAACCCTCTCCCCACTCCCACCCTCTGGCCTCCTCCTCCCCCGCCTCCTTCCTCCCCCGGTCTTCCACACCCCCCCTTCGTACAAACGCGCCTCCCAACGCCCCCACTCTCCGACTCGTCGGAGGGAATATCCCTCCCCACTACTCTTGGACGAAGCGTAGAGTAAGGGTGGAAAAGAAAAGGGTCGGGGGTGTTTAGGGGGTACTGAAGGGGGTGGATTTGAAAGAGAAAGAGAGAGAGAGAGAAGCAAGGCGGGCCGCAGATAAAGAGTAGAAAGAATGGAAGGGGTAGGGAGATTAATGAAGATTTGAGGGATCTGAGGGAGAGAGAGGAGATGAAGTAGATTAGTTCTTCTTATGGACCGATTTGCGGAGGATTATGGACTGTTGTTGGATATAGGAGAATTCTGCGGAGGAATGAAGAAGACTCTGGATAGTGTCTAGGATGTTATAACATAAGGTTAGCGTCGGATTTTGAAGTTCCGCGGATATATATATATATTTTTTTAGGGATTTCGTTGAGTTTTGAAGGACGTCGAGTGTCGGTGAATGGTTATAGAGGTTTCCGGGAGGCTGTGAAGAAGACTTTTAGCGTTTTAAAAGACGGAAAATAAGGAGCGAAACGGGTCAAGCGGAACAAAACACAATCGAAATTGTCGAGGAGACGGGGGATCGGGTAATGGCACGGCGGAGGAAGACGAAGTAAAGAGACAATGCGAGACGCCTTCGAAGATAGGTAAAAACTTATTTTTTTTAACCGATAAAGTAGGTGAAATAAACGAAGGAACGAGGATTTGAGGTTGATAGTTAGATGAAAGGGGAGAATGATAATGGGAAAGGAGTAAGGATTGGATACATTGAAAAGATTTAACACCGGCTGAGAGGGAGAGAAAGAGAGAGAGAGATGGGGTGAGACGAAAAGGATTTTGGGATCGGAAGATGAGAGGGAAAGGGTGAGAGAGAGAGAGACAGGGAAAGGGTGAGAGAGAGAGAGAAGTATAGGAAGGAGAGAGACAGAGATAATGAGAAGCGAGAGGAGGTGGAAAAAAAAGAGGGAGGGAGATAAGAGTGTGAGGCAGAGTGGCGTGGGATGCTTGGGAGGCAAAAATATACGGATTAAAGAAATGAGGAGCCGAGAAAAATAAAAAAATAAAACATTTTGCAGCGGGGGAAAAAAACACACGGGGGCGAATAAAAATAAACAATAAAAGAAAATCCGCGACCGAGGAGAGGAGAGAAAGTTCGTCATTACACAAACTCACTCAGCACGGCGGCGAGGCTCGACACGGCACGCCGAGCGAAAAACGCGCGTGCTTTAGGTGGAGAGGGGGGGATGGGGGGGGGGGGGGGAGACTGCTTGCGCTCGGCGATGTACGTGAAAAAATTTGAAATAAAACAGCGGAGGATAAAAATAATAAATAAATAAATAAAAAAGACGTCCTCCGCCTCACTCCCCCCCCCTCCCCTCCCCCCTATTTTTTTCACCTCCCCCGCATACCCCTCAGACACATTAACACCAACACAGGTGCGAGGAAAACACACGCGGTTGACACACGCAGGGAGGTTAAAAAAAAATACAAACGGGTTCAGATAATCACGGGGCCACAAACACACGAACAGGGACACACGTAAAATGAGGAGAGGAAAGGGAGAGGGGGAGAAAGAGGGAGGGAGAGGAACAAACGGGTTCAGATAATCACAGCAATGCGCCGAGACATTTTTTTATGTTGTCGTCGCATCCTCTTGAATATTACTCAACCCTTTCAATTAACACGATGATAAAACTCCCTCAAAAAAATGTCTCCCTTTCCTCCTCTCTTTCTCCCTTCGCAAGGAATTCTCGTTACTACGTGACCTCTCCCTCTCTCTCTCTTCTACACCCTCACTCCTTCCATTTTTCGCTAGTCCCTCTCTATTCTTCCCCTATCTATCGTTCGAAGTTTTTCTTTGATATTCCATTACTTATATGTAATAAGAGACTATGCATACCCAACTAATTAAGGGTGAATACATCTACGTAAACATTTCTACATATATTTACAACTAAAGTAGACCCATGTCTTAAAATGTGTCTCCAACGCGGATTTCAATATAAACGGTTTAATAAATGCGACACTTATTAGCCTAACATCTATAAAATTTAATTATATGCGAGTCCTCGGTTGAGCGTTCACACGAACACTTTTACGTTAAATTTGGGCGCGACTTTTTTCCAAGAAGGTAAACCCCGCGTTAAGGGACACCTGTGCGTCAGAAATCACCTTCATTGTTTTCCTTTCCCTGTATACCTTAATTGTTATAAGTATGGATCAGGACAAATACATATAAACATGGCATTTTCCTTCCTCCGTTTGACCATAGCATTGAGTACCTCGCTTGGATTTTTGCTGTTTATCGATCTCTAAAACCTATAACACTCGTTACATTCCTTACATTGCAAAAATGTTTTCTTAATTAATGAGAGAAGAAATTATAAAAAAGCACGGCATTCGTTATGCCGAGGATCATTTTGGATCCGATTCCATCAAGAAATGCATTTGCGATCGTCTCTCTTGGTATTCACGAGGAGTTTTTTTTAAGCACCACTTTGTAATTTGTCTTGGCTGATATTTTCTTTGCGCGTGTTTTTAGCATTAGAGCGGCTTTTTTTCTAATATAATAAAAATATTACCATCATGCCATTATCAGGATTATAATCACTTAAATGTTTTCAGAGCATCAGAACTTTTAAAATTAAAGTTTAATGTTTAAAATATGATTGATCAACCCAGTATAATTAAGTAACAAGTGAGGGCAAAATTGCAGAGAAAATTATATAAGGCGCGATCCTTCTAGTTTTAGGATTATGACGTCATCATAAGGTTAGATCTTTGGTTGAGATAGACGGATTCATAATATAGCCTATAAGTTTCCTTCAAAAGCATTATATCAATCCTATGTAATAATGTGTTTCTCGTTTAAAAACATTGGACTCATTGTCATGACACGGATTTTAACACTGTTTTGAAAATAATATAAACCTCAGTCTTTCAGCTATGGAACTGTTAATGTACCGAGCTCCTATCTTAATTTGAAGTAATTTAAAAATGAAATTTTATAATGCCCTGCACAATTTTCATGTTTTCGTTATGGAGAGTAGAAATGATACAAAGGGGTTGAAAAAAGAATTGGATTACTCCTCAGGAGCTACTTCTAGATCCCCCAAATTTTTACCATGCCTAGCCCTAATGCAGAGGGACAGACAAACCGAATATATAAGGGAATCTTTTTATAAAAAACGCTAAGTATGCATACATAAGTATGATCTTTTGACGCATTAATATTTAAACCCTTTTTTGAAATATTATCAGTAAATTATTACTTGAAGTAGCTAAGGATAAACAGCTATTTATGACATTTATTCACACGTTTTTCTCTTTATAAGAATACCACTTTGATCTAGAACAGTGGTTCACAACCGGGGTGGCATGATTTGATAAATTCACAGTGAACCATACTCTGACTTATAAACAACAATAAAACAAGGAGAATTAACACTCGTGCTTATTTAAATTCCAGAATTTTATCTTTATGTGGTAGGAAAAGCCCAATTTATCTTTAAAGGTGACTTGAAGATAATGGAACTGTAAACAGGGTGACGCATAACTGAATGATCTAAACACAGGGTGGCGCAGACAAAAATATATTTGTATATTTGATAGCAGTCATTAGATATCGTTTATTATACCTAAACGTAATTTTTTTACTGCAATATACATTGAATTTTGGCGAAAAACATTTTTTAAAAATCAAAAAACTCTTAAATCTATCACTGAAATTTACAAACGGCCTGATCAGTCCTTTTCAAGGTCTTATATGACCAGTACAGTGATACGTAAAATTTAAGGACAAACTTGCTGCCATATATAAATGAAATAGTTCCCGAAGGCGAGGAAGTAGTTTTCATGCAAGATAATTGCCCAATACATAAGGCCAATTTAACTAAACGTTTTTTCGAGGGTACTCCTCGCGTAATCGTGTTGCCGTGGCCGCCGAACTCGCCCGATCTCAATCCTATAGAGAACCTACGGGGCCTCATGGTGAAGGAATGGTCCTACGCTGGCGAAAGGAACGAGGAGGCGTTAGAAGCCCATGTAAGGGATGTTTGGGCTACGTTAGAACGGCGTACCAAACTTTTAGAAAATTTAGTAGAGTCGATGAGATCCAGACTCGAACCTGTAATTGAATGTGATGGTAATTTAACGAAATATTAAAAGCAATTTATTTACTGTCTTTTCTTTACCAATGCTTGCATTCTGTATAATTTCTAGAAATGTTTGGCTTACAATTGAAGTTTGCTTCTCCATTCATCTTATTTCAATTTATATTCCATGTTATTTGTGACATTCCTCTCGGTGTTAAAAATTATTGAAAAATCTTCTACTAAAAATTTGCGAGCGACAATAACAAGAATGAATAAGAGTTAATAGAAGTCACTGTTGAGCTTATATATGGAATTAATTGCAGGGCAAGCGAATCACTGTAACCGAAGATCTAATTACTAAAGTGACGTATCAAATACGAATAGTCATTCTTTGATTGAGTCGCACATTCTATTAATTTAATCTGGCACTTCCTGGATTCTAATTATAACTCAATGAATACTCGAGCAAACTTCGTTACCATTCCTTTATTTCATGAAAATAGCGATAATATGTAGTCAATGAATCGCTTCATAAAATTCATTTACTACAAAGTAGGTGTAGTAATCGCAAAAAATAAAAAAAATTAAGCCCACCGAGGATTGAATCTCTGCATACGAGATTAGAAGCGACGGAATGACGGACGGCAGACGCTCTACCCACTCTGCCACATAAACCTGCAATGTAGATGTTATGAAATTGTTGTAAGCTGGCTACTTCTCACGTCTGCGTTCGAGTTTCATTCAAAAAGATATCGAGAAAGGAATTGATCGATGCAACGGTTATAGAATTTTGTTTTTAATGCTAATGCTATGAATGCGCCTAAACACCAAAATCGCCGGTAGTAATATGCGGTGAAATCAAATATTACTTTCAAACGGTCTGTGAAAATTTAGATGCTAAGGATTTAAATTACTTAAATAGATGGATTCGATTCATTTCTGAACATTATTTTCCAGTAATCATTGATAAAAAGATGATTTAACTAAAATACTGGACATAAATCACTGTGGGAATACTCGGTTCTAGTTCAGTCATGGAATACATAGATAATGGATGAAGTTAATACATCAACGAGGGCGAAAGTGGCGCCACTCCATTTGTGGATAGACTTTTGAAAATGACTGTACATCATATACGAGGCCTGGCAATAAAGTGAGGAGACTGATTTTTTTATGCGACAAAGCAACACGGGTATTCTTTGCCGCAATGTGTATCTAATTTGCCTATCGACATCGTATGGATAGCAGTCGCCTCGGCGAGTATGTGTTGTAGTACGCGCTTTATTTATTGAAAGTGTTTTTTTTTAAGTACGGCGGAAAAATGAGGAACAGGGATTCAACATTAAATTTTTAGTGAAATTAAATAAAAGTGCTACAAGGGTTACTGAAGATCGAGTAAAAATACAAATTATGCTATTTTATTTGTTCGTCATGGAACAATTCCACAAAGGTTTATGAAATAGAGAAACAGCTTTATGGCTATGGTACAATGTATAGAGCGCGGGTATTTACGTCGGCTAAGCGTTTTGGAGAGAAAAGAGGAAAGAGGTCAACGATAATATACCATCTGGTCGACCGATAAACTTCAAAATGACCAATGGTTAGCCGTCAAACCGATAGCAAATGGACTAAACATCAATCGAGAGACTAAAGTTAATTTTATACGAAAATCTCAACAAGAGGAAAGCTTGTGCGAAGATGGTCCCGAAGAATCAAGAGTAGTAAGTAAAAACTGAGAAGGAAGGAAATCTATCCTGAACTATCAGAAAGGATTAGAGAAGAATCTTTTGGATAAAATCATCAATTTGGAGTGAAACTAGGGTTTTACAGTACATTCTTGAAATTTTGACATGATTATAGGTTTTTGGTCACAACCGAAGGAAAAATTCCGAAATTGTTGAAATTCCAATTTCGAAGGGCCATTTTGGCCCCATTATTGCCCCATAAGAAAAGAACGTAAATCGGAGTACAGTTTTTATATTTACTTTTTAAAATTATTTCCCTTCAACATTCGAACTCGGGACTTGAACTAACGGAAAGGATAGAAATTGTAGTTTCTTATTTTTGAAGAAAGAATTCAAATCCGAGTAGAATTAGCGTAAATTTATAGTTTTTTTCGGAAAAAGGTGGTAATTTTTCTGGGTGCCAATAATCGGCTGTCGTGGCAACGAGATCAATGCTTATATAGGGGTAAGCTTTTAATGGGAATCAGAGGCTTATATTTTAATGCCATTAATATTAAGCTGCATTGATATAATCCTTATTTTTTGCTCCATTATTACCCCATAAGAGGGCAAAAATTATGAGGCAGTTCCATATGATCTACATATTTGAAATGATTTGATGGATAAAATCTGATATTATATTAATTCAAATTCTTCGGGGTTATTTTGCCCCATTTTTGCCCCGTACGAAGATAAAATTATGAGGCACTTTCAAATGAGATAGACTTTAAATTTGGCAAGACTATTTTTGGTTACAATCTATGGAGATACTCCCATAATATAAAGCTTTCGATTTTTAAGGGGCTATTTTGCCCCATTATTGCCCCATACGAGGTTTAAAATTATAAGTCGTTTCCACATGAGCTAGAGACTTGAAATTTGGCAAGACTGTACATGTTTGGTTACAACTGATGGAAAAAATACGATATTATAAAAATTCTTACTTTTAGGGGCTGTTTTGCCCCATACGAGATTAAAAATTATATGACAATACCAGATGAGCTAGAGACTTGAAATGTGACAACTATAGATTTTTTCTCACAGCGGATGGGAAAAATCCGAAATTGTAAAAATTCCAAAATTTAGGGAATATTTTGCCCCATTATTGCCCAATACGAGGATAATAATTATGAGGCCGTTCCAGATGACTTAAAGTCTTGAAATTTGGCACCATTTAAGGTTATTTGTCATAACCGAGGAAAAACTCCGAAATTCTAAAAATATCTAAATTTTGGAGCTGTTTCGCCCCATTATTGCCCCCTTACGAGGATAAAAATTATAGGGCACTTTCAGATGAGCTTGAAATTTGGCACAGTTATATGTTTTTGGACAAAACCGATGGGAAAAATACGAAATGGTAAAAATTCCACATTTTAAAAATGCTTGCAGAATGCAAGCACCGTCTGCTACTGTAATAAAAACGTAGCGGTTATCGTCATGTGTAACGCCGCGGGAATGAGTGCAGCATATTTTTCATTTGCATTTTAAAATTACTTAGAATCATTGTAAAAACTCAGGACTTGAACAAAAGACGCCTAAAAGAATGAAAATTTATTTACCTACAGTCGACTTTACGAATAATAGCATTAAAAAATAAAATATCTGGGAAAAGGTCCCAGGTTCGACTCCGGGAGACGATTATATCTTCCGATAAGTCTACGCGGGATTTTCGATTTTTCAAAGTGCAAAGATTTTTTTCCTTCATTCTTCAAAATATCTATATATGGACCGATTTTCTTCGTATTGACTTTTTTCGACGGATAAAACTGTATTTGATCTTATTCTTGCTATGTTTACATGTTACACAGTCGAAATTTTGTGAAATTTTCGTACTCTTTCCGTGTGTTGCCAAGGCGACACTCTTTGTTGCCTCCAAATCAATTAGCGTCGATTAAGCCTTCAAATGGAGGAAAAAATAGCGTTATTCGCATCAAACTTTTGTTTAAGCAACAAAATTATCGTTGTAACAACGTCAATATTTATACATAGCAAAGTAAATAGTTACTGATAATTATTTAGGAAACTGCGTGTGGGAAGTATTTAAAACGACTGACCAAAGCAATAGAATCTTCTTTCATCATATGGATACTGGAATCTTGCCTTTTTTGTAAGTAAAATGATTAAATTCTACATTCTTAATGTTTATTAATGCAAATAGGCCCACGCATCTGGTTAACATTTGCCAGAGCCAGGGTTCAATCATGAACAATTATACGTTGGGTTTTCAAAGGATCCTTACAAGACATCAAAGTCAACGGACAAAGAAAAGTAAGATTATTAAAGTAAAAATTAAACACATTCCGTATCAAATACATTTCCTTAATTCATTTTCAAAACATATTTCCTGTACACTTATCTAAATCCAATATACGGTAGGAATGAAGTGACTGCGAGCGAAGCGAGCAAAGGGGGGTCGGTGAGCGGGAGCAAGCAGGGGGCTTGCCCTTTAGTATTTTAAATTTTCACGATGAAAAATTTCCCCTCGAAATCGAATTCATTGGAAGTCATTAACATTCCGTTTCTTAAATTCATTTGAAATGAAAAGTATCTCCAACTTCTTTTTTGTTAGATCTGTATCTTATAAAATCATGGATACGAAAGCGAGAATCTTAATAAAAAAATCCTACCAGCTACCCAAATTAAATTCACACCGCCAAACCTCATATCACTGCTCGCATCGTTAATAAAATGGCAGCCTTGTCGGCATATTCACGAAAAAGGTTCCGACAAATTCACCGACGTCGGCAGTTTTTTGACGAGATATCTTCTTGCGACGCCATTCAAACGAGACGACAAATAAAAAGAAAAAAGCGACTATTTTACTGCGTCTTTCTCCGACATTTTCCTCTGCCACGCATCCCTCTGCCTCCCTTCTCCTCTCTCCCTCCACAAACATCGCCACACCCTCTTCCCACCCACCTAGTCCCTCGTGGCTGTTTCAATGTCTCACATTAAAAAAAAATCCGAATTCTCTTTGCTGCTGCCGTGATCTCCTTCCTTCTTAATCTCCAACTCCTTATCCCCTTCCCTCCTCCTTCCTCTAAAAAGAATCCGATGCACTCGTATGCCTTTTTATTTTCTCCTTACTTCCTCCTCTATCACACCCTTTCGGCCTTTCTCTTTCCCATCCTCTTCTCATTCCCCTTCCTCTATCCCCTTCCCTTACCTCTTCTCTCCCCTCCTCCTTTCTCCCTCCCTCCTTCCAATTTCCCTCCTCCTATTGCGTCTCTCTCTCTCTCCCCGCCCTCCGCCTAAAATCTCATCCCTGTCTCCCAATATTCATTATCGGCCAGGAGGAAAAAAAATAAAATGTTCCATTCCCCGAGTCTTGGATCCTTCCTCCCCTCCCCCCTTCCCTCCATTCCCTCCTACCACCTCGATATCCTTCCCTTCTACCTCTCTCCCTCTCTTCTTCTCTCATCTCGTAACTCTCTCTCTCTCTCTCCCCATAAACTCCCCTTACCTCTCTCATCCCCGTTTCATCCCTCCAGATTTGCTTCTTGATAAAAGGGTGGAAGGGTGGTTAAGGAGAGGGGGAAAATGCAGGGAAAAATTACACCCTCTCTCTCTCTTTCTCCCTTCCAAGGATATTACGCCCTCCCCCTTTTTTTTCTTTTAACCCTCCCGCCTCCTCCCTATTCCTCCTTCTCCTCGCTTCCCCTTATCCTCCCTCCTCCTCTTCTTTTATCCCATCACCATGCTCTTCAACTCCTCTTCACCTTTCTTCGGCCCTCTTTTTTTTCTTTCCTTGCTTTAGAATTTAATATCTGCTCCTTCCTCCTCCTCCTCCTCCCACTCCATTTTTTTTGGCACCTCGCTACTAGTATCCTCTCTCTCTCTTTTTCCTGCTCCCATCTTTTTGCCCTCTAACTCTTCTTCTTACTACTCTAAGCGACGTTATTGTTAACCCTTAGACCCCGACAATCCCCGCCCTCTGCTTCTAATTCTCTCTCTAACTCGGCCCTTTAAGATGAACGTAAACCTGTATACATAAATGAACTCATAAATAAATATGTGCGTATATTTATACATATATTTGCGTGTGTGAATAACTGTATGTATGCGTGACAAGTATACGTGCGTATATAAACACACACACATATATATGATGGTTCAACTTTGAGCAGTGACTATATTGAAACCAGAGTAAACCACTTATAGTCTTAATGTCCAAGATGATCAAAGAGAAAATTTTTCGGGTACTAAATAAAAGGGTGAATACGTAAATATACACATAGATACATACATATAGACTAATACGTGTCAATGCAAAAATCCACACGCATACATACATATTCCTTGTCTGCGTAATATTACTGTATTAAACCCATACCTATACTATAATCTCCTTCCCTTGCATGGAAATGCAAACATCCACACACACACACACACACATACATATATATATATACTACATACACAATCCTTGTATGCGTAATGTTACCGTATTAAACTCTTCATGTAATATCCTCCTCTCACATTTGACTCGTTCCGCGAATTCCTCATCCTTCCAGGGTTAAAAAAATAAATAAAAAAATAAGGGATTTACTTCTCCAAACGCGGCCTCCTCCTCCCCACTAATTTGACTCTTAATCTTCCAGTATATCTTTCTTACTCATTGCCCTCTCTTCTACGTATAACCATCTTCCCACCCTATCCTTACCCCTTTCCCTCCCCCTCCTCTTCCTCTCCATCTTCGAAAAAAATAACATTAAAAAAGTAACGCAGCAGAAGCAAACAAGTCTTTGTGAGATGTCAACTTTCTGCATCGCCCCTAGCGTTAGGGGAAGGAGGGAGGAAAAATAAAAGAAAAGCGATGAAAAAATTATATATCCGTTGTTTATATTATTTTTCGAGAGGAGACTATTATGAGTAGATGCATGGTTGGGTTGGGGAAGGAGAGAGAGAAGGAGACAGAGGAAGGGAAGGAGAGAGTGAGAGAGGAGCGGAGGAGGGAGGGAGGGAGGGAGGGAGAGAGAGAGAGAGAGAGGGAGAGAGAGAGAAAGGGCAAAAGAGAGAGGGAGCCGGGATTTCATTTCAATCTAGTGGAATATGATGATGACGAGAGGATGACGGAGAGGAACTTGAGTAAATGAGTGCACAACGCTGTGTTGTATTCTTTTGTTTTATTTTTGCCCCACACCCCCCTCCCCTCTCTCTCTCTCAGCGTCGTTGTTGTTGTTGTCGCTAATTGAAGCGGATGAAAATGAGTGCGGGGCGAGAGAGAATAATATGAAAAAAATTGGTAGAAAGAGAGAAGAGAAACAAAAGAGAATCGAATTTCGTAGTTTCGTCGCTTCCGCAGTATCGCTTTCTTCTGTTCATCCCGAGGCGCTTTCTTCATCATCGTCGTGTGGAATCGACTGACTTAGAGCGATGTGACGCACTGGAAACAACTATTATATACATACATATATAAGTCGATACACACACACAAACGCATATATATATATATCTATATATATATATATATATAAACTTGCGGAAGAGGAAAGGTAAATGAGGATATTCAAGATAACTAGGTGTTGAAGGAAACCCAGTGAGCACTTACCGGAGGGAGAGCCCCCCCCCCCCCCCCCCCCTCTGCATCCTCCAATCCCCGACCCTTCCGCGCTCCCGTCCCTTCCACCCCCACACCTTCACCCCAGTGTCACTGCCAAATCAGTTGTGTCTCTCTTGTGCTGACGAAGGGATCATCCCGAAAGCTCTAATAACTTCTACAAATATCTCTCTCCAACAGCCCAGCGGCTCTCCTTCCGGTAAGTGCTCACTGGGTTTCCTTCAACACCTAGTTGCCCTATACATATATATATATATATAATCATAGGTAGTCTGTCCGTTGACAGGTCCGTGATTATTCTAGGTTAAACTTGGTTCTCCATATACTCCTATTTTCCGCAGTTTTCTTCATGTCTTGATAGCTCTCTTTCCCTTTCAAGTCGTCTACTAGCTGAAACCTTTTCCTACCTCTTTCTCTTTTTCCAACCAGTTTTCCTTCTAGCACTTCTTTAATCATGCACTCTCTCCTCAGGTAATGCCCAATCCAGTTCGCCTTCCTCTTTCTGATAGTCTGTATAATCGTTCGCTTCTCTCCTATTCTTCCTAGTACTTCCTCATTTTTCACCCTATCTGTCCATTTTATCTTCAGCATTCTTCTCCATGTCCACATTTCGAAGCTTTCCAAGTATTTAATATCATTTTTCCTTAGCGTCCATGTTTCTGCTCTGTACAAAGCTATACTCCATACATAGCATTTTATCAACCTCTTGCGGATTTCCTGCTTTATATTTCCCGTTAGCAGGAGTTTCTTTCTTCTGAAAGCGGCTTTTGCTTTTGTTATTCTAGTCCTGATTTCATCTGTACATTTTGCTTCTCTCGTTATGATGCTTCCAAGGTATTTATAATCTGAAACTTGTTCTAATGGCTTTCCTACAATACTTATGTTCATAAATTCTTCTTCCTTACTTGATATTCGCATAACCTTGGATTTTTCTGTATTAATTTTCATACCGTATTTTCTACCTGTTATCACTAGTCTATTCATCATTTTCTGGAGTTCCTTTTCCTTTCTTGCTAGAAGTACTTGATCATCCGCGTATTTCACTGTTCTTATAATCCTTCCTCCGATTTTGAAATCTCCCGTGCCTTCTAACGCTTCCTGCATTAGTCTCTCTCCATATATATTGAATAGAATCGGCGATAGACAGCAGCCCTGTCTTACTCCTCTACCGATATGTACTCCGCTGGTGTCGGTATTCTCCAACCTGACCTTTACAACTTGATTCACATATAGATTCCTGATCAGTCTCCTGTCTTTTCAGTCTACACCTATATCCTTTAATATCCTCATCAGCAGTACCCAATTTACTCTATCAAAGGCCTTCTGTCAGTCGACGAAACATACGCAGCAATCTTGATTGTACTCTATTCCCCTTTCTGATATGATTCTCACTACACCGATAGCATCTCTGGTTCCACGTCCTTTTCTGAAGCCGAATTGATCTTCCCCTAGCATTTCTTCGGCCTTTTTCACTAGTCTTTTATTAAGAATCCTCGTGATGATCATCGAAGTGTGTGACAGTAGGGATATCGTTCTGTAGTCCTTACACTGCATTGCCTTTGGCTTCTTCTTTAGAGGGATCATTGTTACATCTAAGAAATCCTGAGGCCACTCTCCCGAGTCGTAAATCTTGTTAATTAGTTTCGTAATCACTTTTAGTCCTTCCGATCCCATGGCTTTAAGTACCTCTACCGGTATTCCATCGCTGCCTGTAGCTTTTCCTTTCTTTAGTTCCTGTATCGCCTTTTCTACTCCGCTTTTCATAATACTTGGTCACAAGTTATCTTTTTCAATGCAATTCTCTTCTTCCAATTCCATTTGTACCGATCCTGCCTGCTTTTTATATAGTTCCTTAATGTATTCTTCCCATACCTGTGCTACATCCTTTGGTTCTGCGACTATGTTACCGTCTGTATTAATAATTCCTTTACCACGAATCCCATTAGACTTCTTATCTTCTAACTCCAGTGCCCTAGCGTACATCATATCGTATCGTCCTAACTTCTCCATCTGTTGTATTTCCTCACATTTTTCTTTTATCCAAGTTTCCCTAGCTTTATCTGTTACCCTTCTCATCTCATTGTTTGTGCGTCTATAGTTGGCTATACCTTCTTCACTGTTAACGTACTATATATATATATATATATATATATGCCAGAAAGCTCCATATCTGTGTTGTTTTTGTGTTTTTCGTGTGTCCTCAGCACCCACAGCGGCTCTTCAATCTAGGTAAGTGTCCACTGGGCTTCCTCCAACACCTTGATGCCACCTTTATATATATATATATATATATATATATATATATATATATATATATATATATATATAATTTTGAACCTTAAGAGAACAATTATGAGATTTTCCCTCCGTGTGTTTTTTCTTGTGATATATAAAATAAAACGTCCCTTTTCCTTCAATTTTACGAGTATCCCTGTATCAAAGACGTATATTTCATCATCTCTCGGATTTACTTGATAAAAAAAATCTCATCAAACTAAGAGAATACATTCTTTGACCTGAAAGATGATTATCAAAGTTGCGCGCGTTATGTACGTCTTGCGCATACGATGTTTTTATTTATTTTTTTAGTCGACTTGCTTTCTTTGCGCGAGCTGGTTCAAATGCATTACTCAAGCAGGCGTTTCATTTTATGCGCCGGTGAGGCATAAAGAAAAGGATAGATAGAGAGAGAGAGAACGGGGGTGGGTAAAAAGTTCGGTATCAAGACGAGGACGAAGGTTTCTTCCAGCGAAGAACGATTATTTATCCATTCTATGAAAAGTAATCAGCGATAGAACTAGCTTTTCTAACGTAAATAAATGACAAGACCAGAAAAATCTTCTTCGAATATTAAAAAACATCGCGATTGCTTTTAATTAAAACGACTTTGTCCATACTTAAAATTTTTAGAAATTAGATTCTATGCATTCAAAGATACACACACACACACACACATACACAAATCTTAAGAGAATTTCAGAATATAATTTACCCACGGCGAATCCTTGAAGGAATGAGAGAGAGGAAATGGATTTCATTTGGACGCAGTTACGTATAAATAAATTTAGAAAAACGAAGGAGCGCCATCTTTTTTAACGAAAGAATCCTGGAGAAGTGGGGTGGGTTTATTTTTTATGCACGCTGAGGGGGGAAGGGAGAGAGAAAGAGAGGGGGAAGGGGTGGAGAGAGATGGTGGAAGGGAGGAGGAGAGAACGGGTTAAAGAATCAAGGGAGGACACAATGAAAAGCATCTCTTGCTTGGAAAATGAAAATATTTCGTATCTGCATCAATAATACTGAACAAAGGGTGGCTTGTAGGGAGAAACCTTCTTATATTTTCACAAAAGGCGAAAGCAGTTATTGGAAACAAGTAATTGAAATGAAACTTTGAAAATTATGCTGTTAGGTCGGAGAGGGATAGGGAGAGAGAGAGAGAGCGAAACGAGTTTTTTTTGTCGTTGTTGCTGCTCACGTCAAAATTCTGACGTAAATAAAAAAAGCGAAATGGTTCCTCCTCTCCGTTTCGTGAATAATGAATGACGATATATTTTTCTCTCTCTCTCTGCGCGTAAAATTTGAAATTATTAGCGAGGCGGAATGGATTTTCGACGAGGTTGTTATCTGCAAAAAAAATTAGGCGCACGAGTAGGGAAATTCAGCCTGGTTCTATCTGGTAACGAGATGAAATTTTTATTCTACGCTTTCATCCCTTTCGGGGGTGAATTATGCAGCGGAAAAATAATCAAATTGAAAACGTAGAGTAACAGAGATTCACATGATGAGATATCAAAATAATGTACCAAATTATTTCATCATTTTCTATTATTTAGACATGAAGTCATATTGATACTATTTAGGAGGAGGTTTAATTAAATCTGTATATGCTACGTATTAACTATACATACGACGTAATAAATAGCGTCTAATTAACAACTCTACAACAACAAAATATTGTGGCCACTGTGAATTTTTTAGTCGCGGAAAAAGACTTTCAAATATATGCGTGTGATCCAAAATACACAAATTACTTAAATGCTAATGCACATTCGAACTCTATCTTTGGATTATAGAATAGTTCAAAATTTCCTCATTAGATGATTCTGAAGGCGTCAATAATAAATAATAATGCCATCTGGAATCATATGATCGAAAGGACTAATATTGACAACACAGTTTCTAAAATGATCCTAAGGATCCATTAACCACTTACAAAAGACACAGAATCCAGTCCTAACATATTTCCATAGCAAAATTAACTCGTCGGTATTAATTCGCAGTACGGAGAGTTTAGACGAAGAACACTCTCGTTTAATGACGTTTCTAATCAAAGTAAAGCTCGTAAAGTTCCATATTCGCTAAAAGCAAAATAATTATGATAAAATTCGAAACTGTGAGATTCAGAAAAAACGGAGTGGCGTTTTTTAATTACTCGCGAAAATTTCATGAAATAAATTAACGTCTTGCTTTGCGTGCGTCGTGCACGTGTTTAATTAAGCCCCGAAATCAAAAGGAAAAAATTCTCATTCATAAAACGACATGAAACGCGAGTTTTTATGCAATAATTATTATCCTCCAAAAAAATACAACAATGAACCCGAGAAGAAATAATGTTCTCTTCTGCGCATGCGTCGTCTGGGACGCATTTGATTAACGCCTCCGATTAGATGAAACCCGTGACGGACCGTTTTTTTTTAATGTATCACGAGCAAGGACCGAGATAAGGTTCTGAGAGAGAGGACAGAATGTATTTTTCGACGATTTTTTCTTTGATTACGATTTTTTTAAATTATGAGATCATTTCAGCTTCGGGAGGAAGGGAAGGATCATAAAAGACTCGCGCGACGTTTCCAAGCGAAGGGCTTGCGGAAAATATGAAAGAATACAAAAACAAGCGGCGAGGAACGTAAAACTAATATTCCATAAAGTTAGCTTTCAAACGCGAAAGAGAGAAAGAGCTCTGGCGAGGTTGGAGAGCACGAGGCATATCCTCTCCTCTCCGTCATTGATTTCCAGACGGGAGGAGGAAGGAAAAAAACTCGTTTCGTTACGAGAGAGAGAGAGGTGTCAAAAAGGGTTCTTTTGTGTCTGTATCCTATTTCATAAATAAATGACACCTCTCGGAACATTAAGCAAAGTTCCTTCCACTGCTAACGAGCGAATTTTTACATAACGCAGTTCCAAGTTTTTGGTTCGGGGGATTTTTAAATAAGCGAACCATTAACTAGGTACAGGGGTACAAAATTTGTTCCACTGTTTTAAAATGCAAAGAGGCATAACCTCTGAACCACCATATTACCACACACTTACTATTTATAGCTGTCTATTCTAGATGGCACAGCCATTTGTGTTGCTTCTGAGGCTTTGATGTGTATTGTTGTGTCTTCGTTTGTATAGTACTACACCCACATGAAAATATATGGTATCTTTTTTCCTATGAACCCATGTGCCTAACACCGTAGATTATCTTAATCCCTCAATTCGTTCAATTTCAGATCCCTATTCACTCCTCGAAGGTAACATTTAATGTGTACCACAGTTCTTGACATTTATGTTCTTATCTGATGAGGAAATGGTAAATAGATAGCTCAGTTACCGAGACATGCGGTCCTCGAAAGCGATTCATGAGTCCCGCAAAGTAGAGATGAAAAAAAATATCCGTAAACTTTGTCACAAAAATTATGCAATTTAAATTCAAGTGCTAGCAATAAAACACGTTAAATTGAAAATCAAGCCCTAGATGCCTAATTTTGGCTTGATTTTCACTGGCATGATATAACTGAATATCTAGGTTCAATTAAAGTTCAAATCTGGCCCGTCGAAACATTTGGAACTTGCTATGCAACTTCTAAAGGAATATTTTAATTAATAATTTCTACGCCCGTCATTTTGTAATGAAACTGCAAATAAATTTTCCGGTAGTATCAGTAGTGCATTTTGTTTAACGTAAAAACTGATGATATGACCCTTGAAATTCTACGGGAAGATTTTAAATGAACTACAAAATCAGTACAAAACAAACATATTTGGCCGTTAACTTTCCTTGATCCCATTAGGATTAGAAATGAAGCAATATATTATTTGTAGGATTCGGTATCCACGTCTTTATATTTATATGAGCGAATAGTAACAGATCTCCATAAAGCAAAACTATGAAGTTGATTCGATAGAACCATGTGATAAATGGTAACTTTCAAATGCGATACATCATTTGAAATAGACGTTTATATATTTAGTCAATGCATTAAAATATAATATGTTAAAATTAAAGCCTCAATTATATAATTACGTTCATTCTTTTTAAAAGCTTTTTCAGTAGTGATAACAGCAGCCGACGGATATAATTCTTTAGACGTAGATGAACTTCAAATGTAATGCGAAAGGCAATTAACATTCAGAAAATACTAGAAGAAAATGAATTAAGTAAAATTTCCGTTATTCGTCGATTTGTTAAAAATCACATTGAAATCGAGTGAAATATTGGAAAGCCAACAATGCAGGTTGTCATGACGATAAAACCGCATAAAATCCGAAAATGAACATAATTTTCGAGCAATTTCGAATTCAAAGCGAAATTCTACCATATGAATAAGAATATTTATTCAATTCCCCGTAGGATGGTATAAACTTCGCGTCGATAGCTCAATTATATCACCTTTTAAAACGCTTATGAAAAATGTCCTGCACTCTGAATTCGAGGCATTCCCATGTTATTCAAATGAAAAACAATAATAATTATTTAAACCTATCTGCCAGAATATTCCGGCGTGATAAATAGCGCATTCAGCTAGTTTAATCGGCAGGATTGTTTATGAGAAATTTTTAAACTGTGACTAAATCGCGAAGTACGACTTTATACAGAACATACACTCTTGAAAATATTATTTATGTAGAGAAGAGATAATGAGCTCCGCATGCCCTATGTTTCCGTTAAACCGCTATGTAAACATAAACATCGAATCGACACGTGTTATTAAGACAATTGCCACTTCACGATCATTCTTCGAAACGGGTGAAACGGATAAGGATACCGTGAATCGGAATTTTATCATCTGCCACGCGTATGCAACTTTCGCAATCAGGGCATTATTTATTTGCTACCTCTCCACGATTCTAGAATCATTCGAAAGATCGTCGCCGGGGTGAGTGGAAGCCTAGTGGGTCCCGAACAGACGAAGGGTTTTTTAAACTTTCTTGCACTCTTTTGAAGAATGTTCCGGCTACGAGAACTGTTTCTGGTGGCAATTTGTGCCATTTTCGCCAAGACTAATTCGCAAGGTGTGTACATTAACGTTGTTCTTATATATTATTCTGTTACTATATTTTATATTTATAAGATTTTTTACTGATATAATTGTTATAATTACCACCGAGCGTCCTCTAATAACATTAACATAAGTTAAATTCTGTTAAAATCAAAAGATTGGCCAAGTTTTAGCCCCGCTTCAGGCAAAAGACAATCATTTGTTTCTAGAGGTGTTCAAAAGAAGCGATTTTAGGGGTGAAAATTTTCCCCTATTTTATTTCGTATGATGAAGTAAAACAGGAGTCTTTACCGATGTTTAAACAAAAACAATGTGATGCAACGCTTTTCTGGGGAATATATGACTAATTTACCTGTCATTTGTATTCTTCTTCTTTGTTGTCAACAGGAATGATTATGTAGATAGTAAGATTATTTTTCTGAAAATATTTTTTTAAATTACCTAATAATACGACGGAGTTTTTAGAAAATGACGTGATTTCTCTAATATAGAAATGCATGCAATCCATCTTAAATTTAGATCTGGTGATTGGTAAATTACTGATTTCTCGATACATCAACATTTTGCTTAGCCTTCAACTATACGGCAACATGAGTAACCTGTATTATTTGGCATATATCCCGTTGTTTAACTTCCAGGACATAATTTGCGTTTCCTCTTGTAATTTAGAGAGAGAGGGCATCCTTTAGGACATCTTATCGTAGGAGTTCCTCGAAGAGCAGACACCAACATGTTCTACGAATACCTAGAAGATGTTGGTGGACCCGGACCGATTTATGCCTTGCATGGCGCACCCGGTTCATCCGCTCATCTTCAACCTCGAGGATATTTCCCGAGAGATGAGGGGCTTAATTCGGGAAATGCTAATGGAAACACCACAGATGTAGGAGAAGAAGGATCTATCGGAGGTCCAGGAGGGTTTTCCGGATCCAAAGCTGGGGGTGATACATTGACTTCAAGTTTAGGAGGTTTATCTGGATCTATCGCGGACGCAAGTACGTTGTCTGGTGGTCCAGGAGGCATCTCCGGGTCGAATTCTGGAGCGGAGACAGTATCTGGGGGTCCAGGAGGTTTATCTGGATCGAACGCGGGCGCAAGTACGTTGTCTGATGGCCCAGGAGGTTTATCTGGGTCAAACGCGGGCGCCAGTACGTTGTCTGGTGGTCCAGGAGGCATCTCCGGGTCGAATTCTGGAGCGGGGACAGTATCTGGGGGTCCAGGAGGTTTATCTGGATCGAACGCGGGCGCAAGTACGTTGTCTGATGGCCCAGGAGGTTTATCTGGGTCAAACGCGGGCGCCAGTACGTTGTCTGGTGGTCCAGGAGGCATCTCCGGGTCGAATGCTGGAGCGGGGACAGTATCTGGGGGTCCAGGAGGTTTATCCGGGTCTAACGCGGGCGCCAAAACGATATCCGGTGGACCCAATGGTTTTAGTGGGAGCAGCGCTGACGCCAGCACCATAAATATACCCAATGTGAACGGCACTGCCGGGAATGTTTATGACTTCTTAAGAGAACGGTTTCCCAATTTTTGGGGAATATTTGGCGGCTACTCTGGAAATTCATCAGTTGGTTCGCATAATCTGACGTCGGGAAATGGAAACAGGTGGTGATAGAGGCGTCGGAGGTGCTTAAAAAAATGAAACCTCTCCTTTCTTTAGAAACGATTAGCAATGTTGAAAAAATATGGAATGCTAATTAAAAACGCATTACTATAAATGTATTCCACTGGATACATAATTGTAGGTTTAATGTAGAGAGCAAAAAATAAAACGGTCATACGAATGAATTGTAACAACGATTTTTAAATAAATAAACACAAAGTTGCCTATTATTAGGCTCAGGGCCGTCCGTAGAAAGGTGATCGGCCTAACGCAAATCGCTCACCGCGGTGTTCCATTAGCATTGACCAAAAAATTAAATTTGTCGAGATATTGTAGCGCGGGTCCCTGGTTCGCCCTTCCCCATTGACGTCCCTGATTGTGTCTCTCGAGATAGGTTTCATTCGGGGGTGCAGCTTGGGCAATTCTGTTTTAGGGATTGCAATTGCTTACGAGAAGAAATGAAGATGATTCGAGACAATATTTCATATTGAAAGCCCCTTTTATGTCAAGGCCGAGTATATCGTGCTCTTCTTCCATTCGATAATTTGTGGATTAATGCGTGCATAGAGGTTTTCCTTACCATTAAGATATTCCCAATGGTGTACTTTAAAGGATGACTCACAAGAAATAGAAGAGTAAATTAATACAATGTAAGATTTGATGCAACTGTACCTACATATAACTGTGTGATCGCTAAGGAAAGCTGAATCTATATAAATGAGTTCTATGAAATAAAAGCGAGAAGTTACGAATCAAACCACAAACCACACAAATATAATGGACTGTCATAGCCATTCAAATCTGTTTACGGGGAATACCTATATCTCTTTCCACCGAAGCAACCTCTTAAATCACAGACGTACCTTGTTTAGGATAAAAATTTTTATTGATAATGGGGCATCAGTAAATTACGTCACGTAAAAAATTGAATTCTTTAGCCCTGCCTTCCCGTCATATATCGTTACAAAAATTTTAACCCCCCCTCCCTTACAATTATGCCACAAATTTTTCAACTCCCCCCTTCCATATAAAGAAGTAAAGAATGAAGTTTTTATTCACAAAACATTAATTAAGATTTTACTTTTATTTTAGTACACTACGCGTTATTTATAGTTATTCTTAATTTTTTTGTTACTTTTGTTTAACTTCTTTAACCAAACCAAAGATGTCACGCCAACAAACTCCCTCCTCCTCCCTTCACGATCCGTCACAAAATTATCAAACCCCCCTCCTACAGCGTGACGTGATTTATGGATGCCCCCTAATGCACGTCAATTCTTTATTTTTTGCCTTTTACGTACATACCATTATATCCATAATGTGAGCCGGATAATAAAACCACTCTTATTAATCAATCTAAAATCTTGCGCATTATGGGAGATTAAAATACCTTGCAAGCACAGTATGTTTTGATTATGACGAGTAGAACGTAATAAGGATCGGGGATGAGAGAGAGAGAAGCAGCGATATGTGTGCGTGTGTACGTGAGAGAATCGCATGCCCTCCAGAAGGGAGGTAAGGAAGGTAGAGATGAGATCCCGTGGAGCTGAAGGGTTAGGAGAGAGCATGATTCGTTTGGGGGAGGAAAGAGGAGAGAGAGAGAGAGAAGGTAGTAGAAGGGAGGGGGAGAGGGATAAGGGAAGGTTTTGGTAGGGAACGTTATGTGTTCTTAGTGGAATAATCGACAAGAGCGTGGAGGAGTTGATGGGGGTTGGAGGGAATTAGTGTGGAATGCGAAGATGATGAGTTACACGGGTTGGAGGCGGGACTCGCTTCGGGGTGAGAGAAAGAAAGGGAGGGAGGGAGGGAGAAAGGGGCCGAGAGGTATGAGAACGAAGGTGAGGAGAAAAGGGGAGGAACGGTCAAAGTTACAGGAGGTGAAAACCCAGAGTTGGATGATGATGTTCATGATGATGATGATTTGAAATAGGTTTTCTCTCTTGGAGTGTTGGTGTGAGAGATGGAGCAAGGATTTGCGGACGAGGACAGCGGTAGGGAAAGAAGAGGAGGGGGAGGCGGGTGGGTTGGTTAGGTAGGGTATCGACATAGTAGGGGGGTGGTGTATGTTTTTTTTCGTTGGAGAAATGGGGGACGTTGAGGAGAGGGAAAGGAGGGGGGAGTAGATGAGGAGGAATTTGATATGGGAATCAAAAAAGAGGGGGGGGGGGCAAGGGGGAGGACGGGGAATGCCCGGGTATTGGCGATATGGGATTGCTGCTGCTCCTCGCAGCAGCCTCCGGAGAGTTAGTCCTGAGTGGGAATGGTGCAGATAAAAGGAGGGAGGGAAAGAGGGGTTGGCTATAGATGCGAAAGGGGGTAAAGGGGTGGGGTGAGGGGGGTTTGAGAAGAAGAAAAGGAGGATAAAGGGGTGAGGGGGGTGAGGAAAGGGGGGAAATGCGGAAGAATGGAGATTAGAGATGGAATATCGTACGGAGAAAAACAAATCTGCCGCGAATTACTGCTTTTAATGCGTGCACCCGCGTGAGGTGGGCATTAATGGCCACCGTA
Source organism: Uropetala carovei (assembly GCA_036926305.1). NCBI lineage: Eukaryota > Metazoa > Arthropoda > Insecta > Odonata > Petaluridae > Uropetala > Uropetala carovei. The sequence goes on along the minus strand of JAXCHB010000065.1, from coordinate 13,586,788 downwards.
ATGCGTTTGGCGAGAACGCGAGTATTGACGCATTTCTGGAGATTAATCTTTTCCGACTCGTGGCTTCTTTACAAAATCATATCTTCAGCACCAAGTATAAATTAATATGTATTGCTTTGTTTACTGCATATTACCACTTAAACACAGATAAATATAGATAGTATAATTTACCGAGCTGACCCGTTAAGCATAGCTATGGAATATAGTACAAAATGTAACAACACAAAAAGAATTCTAGCGATTGACACCGATATAAATTATTATCCTAATTATGTTAAAAGGAAGGTCTTGTATCACACTAATTATGATTTTCTATGATAAAATGCCGCTTAATGAGTTGTGTTACGGATGTAACTCATTTATGATAAAAAAAATTTCCTTCGACATTATTGCAAATCAGTTCAGAGTATTGGTGGAAACCTTAATATAAAGTATACAATGCAATTCATCAATTTAATATTAGTCCATATGAGATTCAAATTCTATTAGTAGTATATTTAGATTTTTATAGTCTCATAGATCGATTTGGACGAATATGCACGTTTTATTGATTATTTTATCCGGGATATCACCCAGAAAAATACATTCTTGAAATATTGCGCATCGCGCAACAATGGAGGGCAGTTTGTTCTAGTCAATTTTCACAAAATGTCGATTTCCTAAAAACTTTCATAAAGAATTTTGTTTAAAATTCATCCAGTTATAAAACTATGTCAAAAAATAAGAATACATATCATCCAGTGGCATTATATTCACGCTCACCTACAGCCAAACTCTCCCCCATTCTCTCTGACGTCATACAACAACGGTCTCCTTCCTTTTTCCCCCTGCATAAAATCCTCTCTCTCGTGAATTTATTGAGTAAACGCTTAGAATCAGCTCCGTTGTCATGAGAAAATGTTTTAGATGCGTATATATTTATTAATATGTGACATTACTGGAAGGATGTGAAACTTACAGATATGAAAAAGTTATGCGATGCATATTGCACCGATTACTTCCAATTTTTAATATAGATCGATCTGTTCCTTTCGTCAAAAAATTATTTTGCAAATGAAAGACTGAAAAAAAACAACCATCAAAGTTTATGACTTCTATAGAGCAGAGGGTCCCAAACATTTTTCTTCGAGAATCACTCACAAAAATGAAAACGACTTTCTGTACCACCTACCTCAAGAATACGTGATAGAAATTTATTATATTTTATACACTTTTATTGATTTTCACTTGGATCTTGTTTGTCACCAACATTTAGGGTTGCCAACTCACTTCTTTCTAAATTGAAAATTTTCAAAACAAATCGAATTTTGCCTATAGTATATGTATTAGATAATTTTAATAAAAAGGCTAAAAAGTATAAAATAAAACAAATTAAAAAAATTTTTTTAGGGAATACACTTTTATGTGAATTAAAATGCACTCAAAAGCAAAAAATATTTTTTTTTCTAGATAAATATCGTTATTGAAAAATTTGTATGCTTCATAAAAGTGGATGGCTTTTTTTATCAACCAACTAATTTCTTCTATTATACCAGTATCATTTCCCACAATAAGCCATCCACTTTTATGAAGCATACAAATTTTTCAATAACAATATTTATCTAGAAAAAAAAATATTTTTTGCTTTTGAGTGCATTTTAATTCACATAAAAGTGTATTCCCTAAAAAAAATTTTTTATTTGTTTTATTTTTACTGTGCTGTAAAAGGCATGGGAGTATTAACAAGTAAGGAAAGAAATCATGTTGTTTATATTACCCACCACTGCACCCCTTGGGCCTCCCATAGAATCCCCAAATTTCAACCGCGGGAAGAATTTATGCCCAAAACAAATCCCTTAAAATTTAGTTGGTAGTTCACCGGACATGAAAATGTGACGGACTGACTGACAGACAAAACGATTACATTAGTAGATTTAACAGAAACGCTACAAATGAAGAAGACAAATTATAAAATATAAAATAAGAGGTTAAATAAATTTATGTGCAGCAGTTTTAATACAGCTCGTGTACCACTATAAAATGCCCAACCACAGTTTGGGAAACGGCGCTCCAGGAGCACCGACTGCGACTACGTTTAAGATTTTTTTTTAAATTTCAGATAGGTAAGGAAAATTCGTGATTTAATCGTCTCTACCTGCGTCGCAGCCGCTCTAATCACGCCGTCACGTTCACGTCCCATGAAAACTCATCGTCAACGTAAAGCGAACGGGCGATTTGGAGGCGCCTTGACGACCCATTTGACGTTCCTTAACGAGACTTCCCAAAATGAAAAAAAAATCTCCTCGTCGAGCGAATACGCGCGATATTAACGCAGCCGCCGAGGCGGCGACAATCGCGACTGCACACCTCCCTCCTGCGGGGAAAAACCTCTCCTGCACGCCGCTGATGTCTCCTCTTTTAGCTCGGCGGAAAAAATAAACCCTAACCCTAAAACCGAAAAATAAAAAAAAATGAATCCCAATCCGCGTGCCCCTACCGACCTCTCTCCGTTCCCTTCCAGCGAACTATTAACACCACCGTCTCCTTCCTCCAACCTCCTCTTACTCAACTTCTCCTTTTCTACCTCGCTTTACCCCTCTCCCTTTTTACCTTCTCTATCCCTCCACGCTCTCTTTCTCACAGGACTTCTCTTTCCCTTTGTTCTACCTATTCTCACCACTATCTCTTTCTCTCTGGATTCTTTCTCCCTCATTTCATCTCCCTCCCTTTCTCTTCTCCTTTCTATTACCTCAAAACTTCTCCTCTCAATTTCATCCTCCCTCGATATTTAAATCTTTCTTCTCTCTATCCTTACTGTTCCCCTCTTTCATTCTTCTCATTTCTTTCTTTTGTTCGTCTCCCTCCTTATTTCTCTTAGTCTTCTCTTTTTAGAGGTTTCCGAATCTGTATTTCAATCTCTTGTTTTTTTCTTGTATTATTCTTTTTTCGTTTAATTTCAGGTATTTGTTTTCTGTTTGTATGTTTATGTTATTATTTTTATTGTCATTTGTAATTCATAAGGTAGGGTTAAATGTAACAAGGGACTATGTAGTCTCAATTTCGCCCGAAATAAAGTCGTTTGTCTGTCTGTCCTCTCTTTCTTCTTCTCTCTCTATTGCATACTCTCTCTTTTATAGCCTTATCCCTCTCTCATACTTTCTCTTCTTCCTCCGTTCTCTCCTCATCACTCTCCGACCTAATCCTTTCACTCTCTCTCTTTATCCATATCGCTCTCTCCCTTTCACCATTTCCCTCTCTTTATTCTCGCCGACCTCTTTCCTCTCTCTCTCTTTCTCTCTCTCTATCTATACGCTCCTCTCTGTTTTTTACTTTCTCATACACGAAGTATATTGAGAAAGTATTGTTATCGCGAAAAATTCGACCTCGAGATTTTGACGGAAATATACGTTTTAGGTGTCGCTGAATCCGAAAAAGTGGTTTTCGCAATGCCGTCTGTTATTGGCTCTAGAGCCTAAACGGTAGAGCGAAAATGAATGATATCTCGTACTTAGGCATTTTATCATACAGAATAGAAGCTATGAAGAAATGGTTGGCATTGCTCAATAACTAAGGGAAGTTTATTCTACGCATTTTTTCGACAATTTGATTAGTATATGAGAAAAATTGTACAATGTATGTTGTACCGATTTTTTTACCAGCTTGGCCAAGTCAGGTCTTTCCTAGATTTTTATCACAAATACTTTGTCTTTTTTCCGAATTTTTAATTGGATATTTTGATTGTATGTTTTCCTATCTGTTTACTAACAGGTTACATTCTGTGAAATTTTATGTAGGCGTGCATATACAATCATTATTATTATTTTTAGGCGCGTTTCGCTTACAGCGTGAGCGCCTATTATCGTCGGTTGGTCCGTCCGTCCGTCCGTCTGTCCGTCCGTCTGTCCGTCCGTCCGTCCGTCCGTCCGCATGTTCGTTCTCGGCTTCTACCGAACGGATTTTTATGAAATTTGATATTAAGGACTTTCAATCAAATATAATAAGAAAATCGCAAAAATGAATCACGTACGCCAATCAGGGGTACCACTTTACTGGAGACAAAAAATTAAATTTTCGTCATATCTCGTAAAGTATTGTTCATATCAAAATATTTTTCAAATAAAAGTTGTAGAACTGGTAAAGTAGAGTATTTCCTTTTCTATATATTTTCATCGTAGGAGTCGCCGTTATTGAGAAAATCAAACAAGAAAGTCTTATATGGAGTTGAACTTAGAAAATTTCTTGCATGGTTACTTCATTGTTGCTAACATAAACAATCTCCCAAACAAACGTTTAATTTCCTTACGTGTACATGTAATACTATTAAATAGGAAGGAAATGGATTATTTATGATGAAGAAAAGGACCTTAAAACGCTATTTCCCTTACGTACAGGTATATAATTGCTTTCTAATACTCCATTGCACGAAACGCGCCCCATTTGTGATACGTTGTACGCTTTCCTAACTTGTTTATTCTCCTTTGTAACCGCTGACGTAGGGTTAGATGTAAGAAGGGGTTATTAGTCTCAATTTCGCCCTTGATAAAGTCGTTTGTCTGTCTGTCTGTCTCCTTCCTTTCCCTCTATCCTAGAGGTTTCCCAAATTTTACATATCGCGAACCCGCTTTTGAAATTTTCTGAGAGCATATCCTGTGACAGATCTCCTATTATAAAATTTATTAATGTTAATAATTATTCACGAAGCGAATAATACTGCTCCAAATATTTAATACCACATCACGGGACTCTGAAGATAATGCATTTAATTGAAATAGTGTGCGCTAATGAATAGCCAAGAAGAATAAGAGAAAAACGGATGATTATACGGAGGAAGAGGAAGGTGAGCTAGATTGGATATTACCTTAGGATAGATAGTATGATTAAAGACGTGTTAGACGGAAAAAGAAGAAGTTGAAGGAAAAGGTTTCAGATGATAGCTTGAGAGGAAAAGAGAGCCACCAATAAATGAAGAAGATTAGGAAAAACAGGAGTATGTGGATTTAACTAATATTAATCAGCGATCCGTCTACGAACAGACTACCCATGACGATGATCAAATTTAGAGGCAATTATAAACGCAGCATTACAAAATAATAATTATAATAGTGACCCGAAGAGGTATGAAATCTTATTTTAAGCAGCACCACCTTCCTTTGAAATATTATTACATTAAAAAAATGCCAACATCACGGATATTTTTTTTTTTGCGAGTCCCCTGAAACAAGCCGCGAGCCACTAATGGGTTCGCGAATCACCGCTTGCGAAACCCCTTTCTATCCTTACCAGTCTCTCCTCACCCTACTTATATATAAACCTCCCTCCTTTCTCTCAACCACCTTAAAACCCTAAAAATTTCCCTTCCCCTTTCCCATCGCGCACACAACCCTTCATGCGACTCCTAAAAACCGCTTCCTGAATGGGCTTTGAGCGATGTTCACGGGGTGTGCGAGTGAGTGAGTGAGCGAACGAGAGGGGGAAAAAGGAAGAGAGCGAACAAGCTTGGGGTGGTTGTTTTTTTTTTTTTTTGGGCAGCGGTGAGCTTATGGGTGAGCGCATGCGGCGTGGTAGGCGAGTGGGCGAATTGGGAAGGAGCTTTTGGTTTTTAGAGAGAGAGTGGGAGAAAGGGAGGAGGAAAAGTTGACTCCTGTCGTAAAAGGCGGCGAGAGCAAGAGAGCGGGAGGATATAGTATTTGGGGGAAAGATAGGGAAAAATATTTTCTTTCCGCCCACTATCTTTTTCTCCGCAATCTCTCTCTCTCTCTCCACTCGATTCTCACTTTTTATTTCTTATATTTTCCTCGATTACGTTAAAAAAAAGGATGTGTCCGGCTAATGGAGATTCCTTGTTTTTTGTTTTCTTTTCGGGTTGAGTTATAATGGTATTTTTTAAACAATGTTTTTTTGAAATCCTGAATCTTATAACGGTGTATGTAAATCAGTTGTACTCATTTGTTTATTTATTTTAATTAGCTCATAAACAGCCGTTGCCGCCCTTTTAGACAGAGCATAATAACGATAATAATGAGTCGCATAAAAACATGCCCTCGGCATAATTCGAACCCACGACCCTATCATTCGAATCTAGACCTACGAATCACGTTATAGCGGATATATTTAAAATACCACAACATAATGATATTAATTACATTATTTATCTATTATTTATTACTAGTTATTTCTTATTTATTACTACTTATTTATTATTATTCATATTATTATTTGTCGTAACTGAAAGCGGCATTATAAAAACAAAAACTACCGTTCAAACTCGTGGAATTCAAGAGCATAATGAGTAAAAATGTTCCTTCTGGTGAAAGTGGTTTTATTAAAACTAACCTCTCACGAGGAGACTTTGTCTAATGTGGGGTATTATTGTCCGCTGTCATCTTATTGCTCCTGTGACGAGGCGTGGCGTTTATCGAAGGAGCCAATTGCAAAAATAAGGGATAACCGGCTACTCTCGTTAATGTTAATATATATACTAGAAGTTGGGGATGTCCAACTGGCGGAACGCGGAAGGATTTCGGGCCGCCCACGAGATTATCTGTTGGCATATTTGTTTCTTAACAGACAGTCACATTTTGTCAATTTTTATTTAAAAAGTTATGTTTCACATCAAGTATCGAGCTTACGCGCTAAAAGTACTTATCCCCCTTATATGGAGATAAAATTATATACTTAAATATTTAACATTGCCATCCGTATATTTTCTATATTTTGCATATCCACGTAGCCAGTCTATAATTACATTTCCACGTGCTGACATTATCTTGGCTCGAAATGGATTGCGTTTGACGTTACATAATGAAATGTTTTCAAAAATATAATTCCACTAACAGAGCAAATGTGGCAATGTCTAGTACAAATAAATGCTTCATATGTTGCTACAAGCGGTAAAGGTATTAAAGTGTTTCATTTATACTATTGCAGAACTTAATTACGTGTTCCTCTCGTAGGCATATGTTGGATTGAACTGATTTATGATCCCCTCCAGGCGGTAATTTTCTTATCCCTGTTCGTCCCTTAAAGCGGCCATCATAATTTATTTCTCCATCTTTGGCATTTATGTTTATTTTTCTCACATACGTACATACATACATGACTCAGACATTGAGGTTCGAATGAAGAGACGTCATAGTCCGCACATGTGTACGTCCAACCGGTTTGAGGGATTGAACTAAGATCGTGTGTAGTACATGTTGTTTCTGTATCCAGAATAGAAATTTTCCGATTAATAGCATGCCGTAGTGGCATGCATAAGAGGAAAACTTACTTGTCAAACGTCACACCATAGGTTTGATAAGAAGGAAGGTATACCTTACGGGGATATGGAAAATATTTCAGTCAGTTGCCCATAGATGAATGGGGTGAAGCAGTGCTCCGCAACCGGTGTGCCGCGGCACACTACTGCGCCGCGAAAAAGTACTCGATGTTCCGCGGTAAAATTTGAAATTATAGGCAACGGAAAAATAATATTTTTCTTCTAATTCTAAGACAAAATAAACCAAATATCTCTTATTGTACAATTTCTTAGGCTGTTTCCGCTACTTGAAACCGAAACCAAGTTGTTTCATAACTGGAAAATTGGAAGTTTTATCATAGTAGTATCATAGCTTATTACACCGGGCTAAACGATTTGAAAAATATAGATTTTGCAATAATTTTCTTCATCTGTGTGGTGAAGGCGATTTTATCTTTATTGTTGACTATAAGATGGTAAAAATATTCTACAGTCTCGATAAATTTGGTTCGGTGTGCCGCGAAGTTCGAGAGCATTCAAAAGTGTGCCGTGAAATTAAAAGGGTTGCGAAGCACTGGGATAAAGCATACTTGATAGCACGACCGAGTTATATTAAGGTATAAACGCACAGCTGTACTATATACGTTACCTGACAATTATCGCTGGCGTACCCACACAGGAATACATACTGACATCTATCAGTTAAAAATTCATTAAACATCACTGTTATCAACGTTATATCAACGAAATCATGATTGAATGTTCTCGAGAAGAAGAAGGTGGCATTTGGATCGGTGGAGTTGCGCTATCCCGTAATAGAGCGCGCCACGCAGTAAGCAGAGGGGGAGAATTCGTTTTTTTTTTTTTCGGATGCGCTCCGAGTCAGCTTCAATAAGATGCCGACCTATGCTCTGCTGCACGCGTAATCATTCGACAGAAGGCATCGGATCCCGGAGCACTCAATCCACGCGGAAGCACCTTCGATTGGTACGCCCTTCCTTCCATTTCCACCCCTCTTAATCCCTTCTCCCTCCCCACCCTCCTCTCTATCTCTCTCACTCCACTCCGCCCCCTCTCCTCCTTCTACCTCAATATTTGAAGCGATGAGAAGAAGGAAGGAACCGAGTAAAACGAATCAAAAGGAGCTGTTACCATGAAATCTAGTCTTGCGAAAGAATGGTGAACCCATTCTTGAAGAAGGATAAAGACTGGAATTTTTCTTCGATAAAGATGACGATTTTCAGTTTAATTTTAGGTGACGTTGCTTTTTTGGGAAAACTTTTCACTTTTTTTTTGAGGATTCTCGAACTGTGAAGTCAACTGGCATTTGCAGTTGAGCATTATTTCTTTCACTGGTGTTCTATGATTTCGGCACAAATAAAATACACCAGTTCGTTATACAACATTAATAAAGGTACAAACTGATGTGTGGCGTTTCAGCTACAGGGCAGTTTCCCTCAGCCGCGAGTTTGATTCCCAATAAGGATGGCTTCTTTGTAGTTGAAGTTCTCATATGGTTTTCCCAACAAGTTCATCGTTAAACCAATCTCACATTTGCACTTTATATACGCCCCTGGATAAGACTGTTTAAAGCGAAAATCGTGCAAAGTGAGGTGCGTTTTCCTCAGAAATTACCTGAGTTTACAGTTGAACGTGCTCTTGAGTTCAAAATACGATTTAGGTCAGTGTTTTTCAAACTTTTTTCATCGCGACCCAGTCGACGGGTAAGCAAACACGAAGAAAAATACGTTCTTAACTGAGTTTTCATTAACTCTCGATAAAAAATAACTCATACTAAAATACATATTGGCATTCATATAATAACAGCATTTAGTTTCGTCAGTTTTGACACATTTCAGTTGGTTGTGCATTGAATGATCAGATTTTCCTTATGAGTCCTGCGACCCAGTAATGGCTCGCGACCCGTACTTTGAAAAACACTGATTTAGGTCGCACTGAATTCGGTACTGTTTCCTTTTATCCTTTCTTGAAACCTCCAATGTCGATTTGAAACATTAATGCTTTTTAATGGTCGAAGGCCGTAAAGGAATACCGCGCGATTCAAGAGTACGGTGATTAGATTCTGAGGAAGCAAAACCGGGATATGACATGTACTGAAAAATAAAAATCGGGATAATACGCGATTTTAAGTATTTTCGTCGTTTATATTCTAAATATACAAAATTTGCTTTGTTTGGTTATGACTGTTGAAAATGTAGCAAATAGTTTTACAAATCCAAGCAATACGTACACAAAATTGATGAGAAAATGAACGAGGACAAAAATTTAAGTGATTCAATTAATACGAATTGTCGAGATAATATTTTCACGCAATGATTTCGATTGAAATGCTAGGAATATTTAATAACAACATACGTACATTGAACAGTAAAAGGCGATATATCCTGCAAAACCGGGACGACTGGCCACCCTATTCAAAGGAAGAGTGTATTTGACTTGAACAAAATCAGGTGAGCTCAATAGCACATTTTCGTAACAAGAATTATAGAAATATTGATGTAATTGCCCGTCAAAAACGACGGGTATGAATGACTCAAGTATTAAATTGAAATGAAAACATTTGTATTTTCCCTCCTCTCTCTAAGGGTTAAATGTAAGAAGGGACTTCACAGTCTCAATTTCGCCTTAAAGTCATTTGTCTGTCTGTCTATTCCCCTATTTCCCTACCATTCTCTCTTTCCCCCTCTCATTCTCTCATCAAAAACTTGGCTATCTCTCTCAGCGATAGCGATAGAAGATATACATGTGCCCCTGGATCTTATGCCGTCGGTGACACATTTGAACGTGACAGCATTCGTGACAGAAAAATTAGCTCATTATCAATGTAGAAGATATTGTTCAGATTTCGTAGGTACCCACTTCTGGAGGCTGCATAAGACAATATCACCGCGACTAAGCCGAAAACTATTCAGATATATGCCCACCCATTCGCTAAAGAGCCGATTCCTGTAGAAAGAAAATCTCCGAGTTAACTCGACGTGTCCCTTCCCCGTAGCAACACAGCGGCAAATCCAGTGAAATGCGACCCTCGCGAAAACGAAATGAACACCTCCGTAATGTCTTCAGAGTACTCTTAAGGTTTTAAGCGTCTCACGACCCTCCCATCCCTGATTTCCCCCAGCCAACCCGCAGCCATCGCGACGCGGATCGTCGCCATATTTATCGATGTTTCTCCCGCTCCTCTTTCAGAGCGGATCTGACAAATGACTCGATACGGAAAAGGAATGAGGTAGGGAACGAGAGGGGGAAAATGAGGTGGGCGTAATGGGGAAGCTTTAAAAAGGAAATGGGATGGGAAATGGAGAGGAGAAAGGAAGGGGGGGGGCAGGGGATAGGGTGGCGGAAGGAAACACTAGCAACAGAAGATCATCGCATGAGAGTCATTACCGAGCCTTGGAAAGAGCAATCTCTGAGCCAGGGACAAAAAAAATGGACGGCATTAGGAACGGAAAAAATAAAATTGCTGTTTTGTTTCGAGAAAAGCTAAACACGCTCTGGATTCCAGAGGGATTTGCGCGTAAGAGAGGTCGTTGTAGGGCTCAGGAAAGTTTACGAGGTGATTATTGGCAAATGGTAACCCTGATATTATTGTCACGGAGATCTCAAGTCAATATCACGTTGGAAACGCTCCGAGAACAGCACAGATCGAGATCACCAAGTTTCGAGTCGGTTCTGTAAGAGAAATTCAAACCAACTATGATTTTTCATCGTTATTTGGATATCAACAATGTAAACAAATTTTGTCATTACTATTAAATGAATTTTCATTATTGATCTTTCAAAATATCGCTCCTGCTCGCTATGCTCACCAACCCCCGTTTCGCTCGATATAGAGAGATTATAATTTTGCAATGAATATGCATCCAAATGTACTACACAAAATTCGTTGTGTAATTACGTCCTTTCTTACGTTTCCTGTCCGCAACTCTCTGAAATGTTGACTTTGATGTCTTGTAACGAAGAAACCCTTGAAAAGTCAACGTACAGTTGTCCATGATTGAACACTGGCTTTAGTCAATAGTTTTAAATGCTTCCCACACGCAGTTTCCTAAATAGTTATCAGTAACTACTGAAGTTGCTATGTATAAAGATTGACTTTGTTACAACGATAATTTCGATGTGTAACAAAAGTTCGAATCGAATAACGCCTATTTCTGAAAATTTTGACCGTGTAACATGTAAACACAGTAAGAATAAGAAATGACACAGTTGTAACTGTCGGATAAAGTAAAAACGAAGAAAACTGGTCCATATTTAGGTATTTTGATGAATGAAGGAAAAAATCATTGAACTCTAAAAATCGATAGAGCAATCGTAGAGCGTAGCGTCACGCATGGTGCGCTTATAATATAAATACATATTGTGAAGCTAAAGCTTTATGTCACAGTTTATTCATACGAAATCTAAATAAATATACATTTTTCGCCTTATAGAAGGTACTGGTATGCTCGTGGGGTTCTGACCCTTACGTAAAAAAATGATGTGTATACGCCTCAAACCTTATGAAATTCATTTTAAATATCGCGAAGTGATTTTTATGAACTATTTATTTAAAAAATTGATACAAAATAAAACTGAAAATCGCTCTATTCGCTGATGCAGCGTTACTCGTCTTTTTATTTGCTGGAGACCTATTCTAAATGAACAAACCTAACGCTTTCCGTCTCCTTAAAATAAAAATGTTTATTTCACTAAAGGCATACACAAGAGCTCCCCTCAGTGTTTATTATACTATGTTCCTCAGACGCAATTACTAATGTGGGTGTAAATAGGAAGGATAAAAATTCATTATATGCATTTTCACGTTCTAGGCCTATTTCTAAATGGCAAAATGAAACAATGAAAAATACTCTCCCAAGCACACGCGACTCTTGTTCTACTGAAGAAATGCGCATGCGTCATCCTGCTGTCTCATTTCGGTGGGAATACCACAACATAAGTAGCTTCTAGCGTTCCCGAATTAGTTGCGCTTCGCTCACAATGTGCCTTTTGTGTTTTAAAATATTTTTATGTAGTTTTTCAACTTGAAATTTTTCTTCGAGTGCTTCATAAAGTTTTAAATGTAAAATATTTTTCTTCGTAAAGTCAACTTTTACCGTGCCCCTCTTTATAAGTTCTTCGCGACCTCTATGAGGGTCGCGACCCGGTGATTGAGAAAAACTGCGCTAATAAAAAGGACCCGTTTATAAATTCATAGTAAACACTTGCTTCGATTTTAATTTTTTTACATTTTTTGTATGTTAAATTTGATCGCTGATGTCATAAAAGCCTACTTTCTACGATATAATCTACTGCGACGTAAGGACGTAAAGCAATGCGATGATGAAAAAATCATACGAGTCCACCATGTTCAAAAAGTAAAAGCTTCTCAATGCTTCGATTCTACTTTGAGTGGAGTGAAAAGAACTCGGAGACGAAACATTGAGGGAGTAACAAGGAGGTACAAAAAAATGTTTCATAATTAAGAAATGTATCATAGATTGTTCTAAATTAAAGTGGATACCATTTTGAGACGTGTGCTTTCAAGTTTTTAACAATTTTTTGCATCATTATTATTATTAAATGCGGTTCGGCATGTAAATATATTGAAATCGTCATATGCGGTCCGCCATCTATTTCAAAATTATCTTGCAGTTTGATACCTACAACAATTTTCATTGAAATAAGGTCACACATCTACGCAATTTCGGTTGAAGTGAAAATTATATTGTGTTGATTTTTCGAAAGTATTTAAACCTTTCGATATTTTCTCTAATATTATTTCGACCGAAAGTCAACGTTCGAATCTAAACGAGTCGTTGACGATTTTATTCTGAAACGCATCAAGGCGTACAACTAAGTCTTCATCGAGTGGACCACACATTTAACTTTAAAAATAAAAAAACAACTTGAGAATAATGAAATTGGTAACAATTTCCTCAGCATTTATGCATAAAAATAGTGACTCGGTCAACTGTGTACCCCTGCGGTTTTAGCTATCTAGTTTATTATTTTTTCGCTAAAAGATGTTTCTTTTTAAAAATGCAACAAAAATTCATCGCTGAAAAGAAAGAAAAAAGAAGAAAAATGTGGAGGTGCCAAGTAGTTGTTGAGATCGCCCAAAGGGTGCATGCGAAAAACGTTTGAATAGAACTGCCATAAACGATCTAAAAATGGGTCCGGACGCAGGGCAATTTAAGGAATTTCTCAATTAAAAATAAAAGTGAATGGAGGATAAAAGGAAATGAAAACAGACTCACAATCAATCATTCCTTTTCATCAATTTGGACATGCCGTGGAAATATATCCTCTAGTTCGGCGAAGAGTTTCCATTTATCGGACAAGTTGATAGAATTGTGTCCTGGCATCCCTCGATGTTTCCGAATAATCAGATAAGTCGGACTCTGAAAAAAAAAAGTCTCAGATATAGTTTTGTGTTTTGCCCACAATTTCAACATTTCCCGTCCATCACAGCATAAGTCGATTTATGCTGTAACTGTAACGGTTGAAGTTAGCGAATAACCAGATACACCAGATGTGTATGTTTATGTCTCTTTATTCACTTGCCGTATCTTATTGGAGTGTGTGAATAAAAAGATAAGTCCAGTTGTCTGGTTATTTTCAGAATGGTCAGAAGGGGAAACAGAGGCAATTACTATGTGAATTAGGATATACATTGTTTCCCGGGTCATTTTAACAATGTTGTAAGCGAAGGAACTATGAGGATCGACCCAAATTCCGTTTCCTAGCAGTAATTTATAACATTTACAAATTATCTTAGATTCACATTCACTGTCGATCCTAGAAAAACATTCCATGAGAGAATTTTGATCTAATTCAACGAGGCTACGACGAGGAACATTCTTTCCATTGCCCTAAATGTAATCGTCGTGGATTTTAAAAAAAACGACGAGGCCTCCAAATATACTGTATATTCGTCCATCCAACAAATTCCTGCAGTATTTTGTAACGTAATATCCGCACAAGTCCATTATCCCAGATATATTTTTTTTAAATATCCCTTTTCACCCGTAAAAAAGAACGGTAGATAACGAGTCATTCAACCATAAACATTCCGCAGAAATAAAATCCACCGGGGCAGAACGAACAACGTAACCTTTCCTAAAATAAAAACGCGAAAAATTTAGCAGAAACTGGTGCATTACACGTATATTAAAGCAATTAACGTCCCCCCGTATTAAGGAAAAACACTTGTACGCGAAATAAAATCAAGAAATTTTTTTTCATGCACGCTATTATAACCCTCGAATCGTAGAAACTTTTTCAATTTTCGTAACGAATAAAAAAAACAAACGCGCGGAGCAAAGCGAGATATCTACCTCTCCTTTTTTTTATTTCCTCTCCTCCCCCTCCCCCCGTCTTTTATCCTCTTTTATCCTACGGGCACATATTTTGATAACGAGTTCTTTGTTACGCAAACAATGCAGCGGGCGAAAAATCATCAAATATCCTCCCTCCCCCACCCTCCACCAACCCACCCACTCCCCCCCCCCTTCAGTATATATCCAGAGACTCAGAAATATTAAAAACATAAAAAGATGATGATGATGATGATAAAATGGAGAGGATGGAGGACAGGCGGAGAGAGAGAGAGAGACGGAAAGAGGCGGAGGAAGGGAGGGAATAGTCGGAGAAGTTTTGAGGGAGATATATATATATATATACGTTTTTTCGAAAGAGAAGGAGATTCATATTGTCTTCATTATGCCGCAAGTATTCGATATCTGGGAGTCATTGCATCAATGTAATGAGAAAAAAAAGGAGCAAGGAGGAGGCGAAGGAGTGGGAGGAGGAGTTGGGAGAAGAATCGAAAAAAAAAGACGAACCGAAGACTTGGCTACGAGGGAGGTGGTAGGGAGGGGGCAGAGAGAGAGGGAGGGGGGGGAGGAGTGGGAGAG
The DNA here is from genome assembly GCA_036926305.1 of Uropetala carovei. NCBI lineage: Eukaryota > Metazoa > Arthropoda > Insecta > Odonata > Petaluridae > Uropetala > Uropetala carovei. The sequence continues at coordinate 13,571,653 of JAXCHB010000065.1, read as the reverse complement.
AGTTGTGAGAGGGATGGGGGAAAAGATTCAGAGAAGTGTAGTTGCCGGGAAACTGGGCAGTAGTGAGTAAATGAGGCAGTTTGAGGAGAGAGGGAAGTTATAGTGAGAGAGAGAGAGAGGGGAATGGTCTGATCTTACTGTAAGAGGCCAAAAATCGGCCGGCGGTGGCCGCACATTGTTTCATGGCTCCGGGGCCAAAACACGTTTCTTCCTTCGGTTGCTCGCTGGGGGATGGGGTGAAACAATTCAACGTGCCCTTTTTATTTCTCCTTCTGCAACCGCCGAACTCTTTTCTCGTGGATAGTAGGGGTCGCGGTAGGATAACTTGAATTAACGGAACGAAAAATTTCGATCGATTTTTTTTAAAAATACCTCGCGTGGCGAGTTATTTAGCGGGGTAAACGACCCCGAATAGTTTGAATTAAGCGTAATGGCGTTTTCTTCTAACAATATGGTACGGAATGAAAAAAATAATAAACACAAAAAACTAATATTCGCATTTTACTAACGTTTAGTGAGAGGTGATTTGAGGGCTGTGAGGCAAAAATTTGGTAACCCATACTTATGCTGTTTTGAGAAAATTGACATTTTATTGGTTCAAAATTATATTTTCATCAGAAATAAACGCAAATTACAAAATATGAAGTACAACAAATGACAAACAAATTTCCAAAATCATAACTGAAGATTTTTTCTTTTCTGTACGCAACCTAGCTCCAAATAGATAAGTTTGTGGGTTACCATGTTTTTGCCTCACACACCTGCACGACCACATTAACTGCAAGCATAAGCTGAATTTTGTAAATAAAAAATAAATTCACACTATGACTCTTTCGTCTCTATCATGATTTTTTAATAAATGGCGTTGTTTAAATATAACGATCAGATGTTTAAAACTGAGACTGAAACCGATTTGTATGGTGTGAGCACTTGGTGATTCGATTGCAAAAAAAATTGTAATTTTGTTAGTTCCATGCGGCGTAAATATTTATCGAATGTTAGGTTTGATATTCATGATGTAACAATAGTTTCCAGTAATGTTTTAAAAAATACTTGCAGCAATTATTTCTATTTTTAACAAAATTATTTTTACCTTGTACGAAAACTACTTATTGATAGAATCCTCTTTTCCATTGCGTCATATCGATCACTAACGAATGATGACAACTTGGTTAAAGAAAATTTCATCGTAGCGAGCCATTTTAGTATAAAAATCATTCTACGGAAAAAAGTATTTAAACCTCTACAAATTTGTTAGAAATATTTTCTTGTACTTCGGATGCTATTTTGGATTAGTATTGCCCTCCATTCAACTACATTCGTATTAGCCATAATATTTCCTTCATAAACATTGATAATAAAACTCCATATGCTTATGTTTATTTGAGAATTTCACCGTTCAACACGATATTCCGTTGCGAAGATGGCATGATATAGAAGAAAGTAACCGAATAAATTATATTTCGCCGCTATCAATATTACGGCGAAAGTCGACGCAATATAATTTGCACAAACTTCCTCATACCCGAACACTTCCAATCCACTCAATAACGTCGACAGCTAGACGTAAAACTCGATGTATTATAATGTCGCCAGATGCCATTATTTTCTATTTTGAGACATATGACTTGTGTAAGAACTTCTGTTTATGAAAACAAGCTCTATAACATTATACATTTAAATAAAATTCCTTCAAAGCCATTTTTGAATAAACTTTGTGAAAATCGACAAAAATAAACTGCTTTTCAATGCTTATAAACGTTAAGTGATGAAGATACGAGATGTCTTTAGATTCTGCCAAACTGTTTATCTCCTGAATCCAGCGCATAGCGACTAGATATGTAAAGGGAGAATATCGCTATGGTGCGAGCGTATCAGAGATCTTGAATGACCTGAAATGGCAGACGTTGAAGAGTAGAAGAAATTAATACAAAAGTAAACTATTTGAAAAGTTTAAAAGCTCAGAATTCGTTGACGACGTACGCAGCATAGTTGTTGTACCCATCGGTGTTAGTGAGCGAAATGTTAGATCAGAGCGCACGAGAAAATACGTAGAAATAGTCGCTAGAACCGAGAAATATTACAGATCTTTTTTCCCAGGCACGATAAGACAGGTCAACAGAAGTATTAGTTAAGAGCTCATTTGGTGCTGTGACACCCCCTGCCAAACGCTTTTGGCGGGTTTCAGGGTATTAATGCAAATGTAAAATCCAACCAGGAGGAACTGCAAAAAAAAAACTTTTTCGGATTCAATGGCACCTAAAAACAACCGTTTGGTATTACACGTTTACAGTTTAGGGATGTTTTCTTTTTGAGAATTACCTCCAATTTTACGGTCATCAAATTTCCCTTTATCACGGCTTTGAAACCGTTTCCAAGTATTAAAAATCATACAGTATTTCAGTTCAAATCAAGACGCTGTAAGAAAAGATAATAGAAAGCAATGTTGAACATAATGTAACTAAACTCTCGCACGTTTAGCTCAAACCGGTCCTCAAAATGTGACCTAATGTACTCCTATAATACCCCACTTTGCACGTTTTTGCTTTACACGGTCTTTTCCAGGAACATGTGCACCGTGCAAAGCGAGGGATGGGTGAACATCCTTCGTGAGAAAGTAAAACTTGGATTAAAATGATCAAATAATATCTCTCTCGTAGACTCCATTCAATCCAATCGAATCTCTTTGAGAAAATTTCGAATTAGAAGACACTGGGAGAGGGAGAGAGAGAGGGAGAGGGAGGGAGAGAGGGAGAGAGAGAGAGGGAGAGAGGGAGAGAGAGAGAGGGAGGGAGAGAGAGAGAGGGAGAGAGGGAGAGGGAGAGAGGGAGAGAGAGGGAGGGAGAGAGGGAGAGAGAGAGAGGGAGATAGATAGATAGATAGATAGATAAGTGGCTTTATTTTCAGGGCGAAATTGAGACCATAAGGTCCCCTCTTCCATTTAACCCTACGTTATTGATTACAAAATAATAACATGCATAAGTATATATACAAACAGAACTAGAGCAATAAAAGGTGCGTCAGATAAATACAACAAGAACAGAATAATAAATATCACATTACACATTACAGAGGTTTCTAAGAAAGATATGATATTTGTGGTAAAAACCCAGGTAGAGCCAGGCATGGCCCACCCAGTAAAAAACCACGCAGGAAAACACCCATGAAGAGAAGGGGGGTGGAAAAAACCTGCGAAAACCCTAGATAGTAGAAATACAATATATGTTAATGTGGAAAAGGTTTACTGAAAATCAAAGGTAATTAAACATATTAAACAAATAAGAAAAAATGCATTACATAAATTACACACATATATATACACCTACATACAACAAGTAAACACATATAACTATAAAAGTCATAAAATCACATGCATTAAAAAGGCGTTGGGAATGATTAATGTTGGGATAAATGAGCAAAGGAATTGACTCTTTGTCTAGGAAACAGGAATATGTGGGTGGTGTACCCAGTGCTATGAAAAAAAAAAGAAAAATGGAGGAGAATTTGCTTTCTTATGCAGTTAAGGTAGTGGTGGCTTGTTTAGTTAAAAACGATTTGTGGAGAGCAAGTTTAAAAGTTCTAACTGATGGAGAGTTTTTTATGTCGACATGAAGGTCGTTCCAAAGTCTACAGGCTGTTACGTGAAAGGACTTATTGTAAATATCTGTACGGTGGTGTGGGATCAGTAGCTTACAATTGCCTCTAGTGTTAAGGTTATGAACTGCATTAATTGGGAAGAACTTTGTGGAGAGGTAGCTAGGTTTGCCAGTAGACAGGATCTTGTAAAGAAGAGTGAGGATGTGAAGATGCCTACGATCGTCGAGTTTTAGCCAAGCGAGTTCAAGGAAGGAATTGGAGATGTGGTCGAATTTCCTGAGGTTGTAGATAAAGCGAATACAGGAATTATGTGTGCGTTGGAGTTTGGTTTTAAGTTCATTCGAGAGGTCTTGGAATACGACATCACAATAATCAAGGTGGGGAATGAGTAGAGAGGTGACAAGTAGTTTTTTGAGAGAATGAGGGGCAATGTATTTAATTCTTGTGAGTGAATGAAGAGCCGAGTTGACTTTTTTGCAGATGTTAGAAACATGTTCAGTCCAGGAGAGTGTGTCGTTTATGATCAGGCCAAGATTTTTTACAGACTTAAGGAAAGGTATGGAGGTTTCAAGATAGGTCAAGGATGGGAGCGTTTCAAGCGAGATTTTTGCATTGAGTTTGTGGTATCCAATAATAATTGCTTGACTTTTGGAGGGGTTAATCTTAAGAAAGTTATTAGTACTCCATTCGGAGAGAGAGAGTAGATCGGTGTTCATCATGTTTATGTTTTCAGCTAGATCGGACAATCGGGAGTGGAGGTAGATTTGTAGGTCATCTGCATAGAGGTGATAGTTGCAGAAGGAAATGTTTTTACTAACATCGTTAATATATAGAGAGAACAGCAGGGGGCCAAGAATAGAACCTTGAGGGACGCCTCTACTAACATTAAGCCATTTGGAGGATGAGTCATGAGACATGACCTTTTGAGAGCGGTTACTAAGGTAGGAGTGGATCCATTCCAGGGAGGAAGAAGTAAAGTTTAAGAGTCGAAGTTTGGCAAGAAGAACGTCTTTGTCAATGGAGTCAAAGGCTTTACTAAAGTCGAGAAGTGCCATAATGGTAACTTCTCTGCGATCCATTGAGAGGCGAATGTCATCGGTGATCTTAAGGAGGGTGGTGGAGGTACTATGAGAAGGTCGGAAACCTGATTGAAAGGAATCAAATAAGTTGTTGTCATTGAGGAACTTAGTGATTTGCTCGTGTACGAGCCTTTCGAGGGCCTTCGAGATTGACGGAAGGATGCTAATGGGTCTGAAGTCAACAATTTCTGGAGATTCAGATTTCTTAGGGATGGGACGAACTAAGGCGCGCTTCCAGGCATTGGGAAATTTTCCGGAGGAGATAGACCAATTAAAGATGTGGGTGATAATTGGAAGAATGTGAGGGAGTATCTTGATTAGAATTGATATTGGGATGTCATCATCTCCAACAGCAGGGGACTTGACCATCTGAAGAGAGCGCATCACATCAAATTGAGTGAAAGGAGAAAATTTAAACCGAGTGAAAGGAGGAGCAGATTCAGCAGAACGGGATAATTCGAGTAAAATTTTATTTTTTAAGTCAACATCAATGGAGGTAGGTGGAGTGGTGAAATTAGTGTTGAGGAGATCTAACGATACGTGAGGCGGCAAACTGTGAGAGTCATTGACTTTTCCGATTCCAAAATGCTTTAGATTTTTCCAAATTTTCGACTGAGGTTCCTTGGTAAGTTTGAAAGCATATTTGATTTTAGCATTTCTGATTACTTGTTTCGTTTTATTTCGAAGTTTTTTATAGTGTGTGAAAGAGGCGGTGTCTTTTAATGATTTAAAGTGGCGAAAGGCAGCGTCGCGTCGCCGCATAAGGAGCTTAATATCATTAGTGATCCAAGGTGAAGACGGTTTCGAAATGCGTACGGTTTTGAGAGGGGCATGTTTGTCGGTTAATGCGTAAATAAGTGAATTAAATAGATCTATTTTACTGTCAATGTTCTCAAGGTGTTCAACAGTCTCCCAAGGCATTTGGGCAGCATCGGACAGTAAGTCATGGTGGACAATACATTTATAGTCGCGATAGGTAATGAATTTCTGTTTAAATTTAGGACTTCTCAAAGAGTAAGCTAAGAATAAGGCATCATGCATTGATATCCCTGGGGAAGAAAGTTGACCGTATGATAGGACTTTGTCCGGGTTGGCAGTGAAAATGGCGTCAATCCATGTGGCTGAAGTAGTGGTGTGATGAGTAGGTTCGAAGGGAAGAATACACAGACCAAGCGATGACAAGGAATTTTTGAGAGAAATTGTGTCGTGGGACCGGGAAAGAAAGTTAGTATTGAAATCGCCCGTTATGAGCACGTGCTCGTAGTTGTGGATGTGGTTAGAAATAACCTCCTCGACATCGGAGAAGTGACCAATCTTGGGAGGCCGATAAACGACGCCCAAGAGAGTTTTTTTTAGGTTGACAGAGGCTTCGAGGAAAATGTATTCAGGTCGTTTGCAATAGTTGGGATCACTTTTAGCGATAATTTTGCAGGGGATATCGTTTCTGACGAATATTCCAACACCACCGCCCATTTTTCCGATGCGATCATTGCGGTAAAAATTGTAGCCGGGAATAGCAACAGATAAGGTAGGTATGTTTGGCTTGAGCCATGTTTCTGCGATTGAAATTGCGTGGATATTATCAGGCAGAAGGGCACGAAGTTCATCAAGATGAGCGGTGAGACTTTGTGCGTTGATATAGAGGATATTGAGTGAACGGGGATGCAATCTGAAAACAGTGTGTAAACTAACGCTGTTGTCGAGAGAGAGAGAGGGAGAGAGAGAGAGGGAGAGAGAGAGAGGGAGAGAGAGAGGGAGAGAGGGAGAGAGAGAGAGAGGGAGAGAGAGAGGGAGAGGTAGGAGAGATAGAAGGAGAGAGAGAGAGGGAGGGAGAGAGAGGGAGAGAGAGAGGGAGAGAGAGAGGGAGAGAGAGAGGGAGAGAGAGAGGGAGAGATAGGAGAGGGAGAGATATGAGAGATAGGAGAGAGGGAGAGATAGGAGAGGGAGAGATATGAGAGATAGGAGAGAGGGAGAGATAGAAGGAGAGAGGGAGAGATAGAGAGGGACAGAGAGATGTAAAGACAGCCGGGGAAAGGAATCACTGTGAACAAAAGAATCGAGATTGTTTAAACGTGGAGACACACTGTCGCGATGAACGATGAATCGGAGAGGAACTTTTACGAGGAAACGTCGGCCCGATCCAAAAAGTTGCAGAATGATTCGATAAATGAGTTATTTCGAAAAGAAGGCCCCTTCTATAGGGGCAAGCACAATGTATCGGGCCTTTGTATAAGGTTTAAGAGGAGAGAACACATCCTCGAACCCAAAAATTGCATCGAATTTGCGAGAAAATCGAACGTCGATTCTTCAAACCTAACTCCCTCGAATAATGGGCCGACGGGGGAAAAAATTCCTCTCGCAGACTATATCTATAGATTCGCAGGCGGTGCGCCGTGATAAAGATCGCATCGAGCGAAGGAAATGTACCATTCACGGGCCAACTGTCCCGTAACGTTAAGTAATAAATAACTCCTTTGAAGAAACACAATCGCTATTCGATTCTTAGACGCCATTTAAAAGCTGAAAAAAATACTTTCTTTATCCACTTCTCTCAATCAGCTAAGTAGATGTGCCTCCTCCCTCTTTCAGGTTATATTGTCCGTGCCCCTTAATACTGACTCTAATGGCGGATCGCGTTAGAAAGTCACATTGTTCGCAAAAGTCGATTTATCAATTGCTCCAGAAACGAAAAGCTTTTTGCTGGCAAATTTTACGTTTTGGCTGTATTATTTATTCAGTTATTCGTTGTCAAAAAAGTTCTTTGCGATTTAGAAAATACTAACGAATTATCTAACAATGCGATTGAACAAGTCCCCTAATTACAATTTGTTTATTTAAAAATATATATTCTAAAAAGCTCATCATATTTCCCGATGTATATAAACCCTTGCGCACACATACGTAAATACATATAAGACTTATAAAAGTGATGTATTAACAGATTAATACAACGGGCGATCACAAAAGTGGGACGGATACGAGAATGTTAAAACGAATTATTATTCCGGCGCCTGAAAAATGATACAAATTTTCCACAATTAGGTAACAGCAAAATCAGATTAAACGATCGAATGTTAATAAAAATTAGACGGATTAATAATTAAATTGGTGGATATTTTTTCTTAAGATGAAAACTATAAAGGTTTCGCTTGCTTATACAATGAATTGAAATTAAAAAATGACCAGGAATTAAACGAAAAAAACTGCCATCGGCAGGTACATTAGGTATTCCCAATTTTTTTTAAATGGTGAGAATCGATTATTTTTGTCCTAAGTTTGGATATACTTCCGCCAATTTTATTGTTTCTCTGAACTGTGACCTTTTTTAACGTGCAGCTACGAATTGATTTTACGTTGTTAATAGAACAAGTCTGGTAGGATTCCGTAAAGTAGAACTAAAAAATCCGTAATTTTATTTGAGATTTCTTTTCAAAAATATTTTGTTTATAATAAATCGTGTATAAAATGCAATGCAATTACGACGAATACATAAAAAATTAACTCTGTCGGGGATCTTGGGCCCTTGGGGCCTGAATGATTAGTTATATTTTATTCTCAAAAATGCACCTATCTAAACATTCTACATTTTACGAAGAGAAGGTTGTGATTCAACATATCTTCATGGGAACCGTAATAACATGACTCGATTGTACATTATTACATTTCAATTAGATTCTTCGACCAACGTTTAGGTTCTGGGTTCCTTCATTGGAACACGCCAATCTCTTCACCTTCCTATAACTATTTCCTATAAACTACCCAGGATCCAGAAATATGAAATCACTGTAAAAAATTAAAATTGGTCGCTTCCTCTAAGAATAAAGTCATAGGTAATGAATCATCGAAAGGTTTATATGGGTCGCCTCGTGTATCTACGCGCTTGCACGAACTCTGGAGCCAGTCCTAAAAAATCCTCTCTGCCTCTTTCGTAACATAGCTGATTTTGTTATACAAATCTGACGGTGCATATTTGTTAAATATGCTGATTAACTATCAAGACATATGGAAGCCTTATATTAGGTTATGGCAATCGCAACTCCGAAATCGGTTCAAAGGACTAAAAAATAGAAACAAATGTCCACGTAATACCGTTCTCGTGTTGCAAAATTATATGCGGTTAGAAGTTGCATCCAGACGAGTTGTACCATGTTATAATAAGATTAGGAGCTATCTTCGAAGTAATAGTCTTATGTTTCTAACGCTGTTATTATCAAGTTTTCGATAACGACATTTTAAAAAGGAAGAAAAACTGCATCGGCCGGGAATCGAACCCGGGCCGCCCGCGTGGCAGGCGAGCATTCTACCACTGAACCACCGATGCCTTACGAGGATTGTTCCGTATTAGGTTATTTAAAAAAATGCAATGACCTTAATAATGAGATTGATTTCTGTTTCCAAAAGGTCAATTACTTCGCGAAACGGATGCAATATGAGTAAATTCTCGCAAAATATCTAACAAAGCTCTGTCTGCCGGAAACGAACGGAACCTTGGTCGCACTCCTTCAACATAGCACCTGTCATATCATTCGGAATATTAGATTGTTTTCGCGGTCACTGCCATAGCGTCGTAAATATCGGGCGTTACACGAATTCCGGAAAAACAGGAAAATACAACATTCCTTTGAATTCATGGAATGAAAAGCTCACATCGCGCTAAGTAGCATCGGTGGTTCAGTGGTAGAATGCTCGCCTGCCACGCGGGCGGCCCGGGTTCGATTCCCGGCCGATGCAGTTATTATTTTATCGTGAAAAAAATAATAGTCATTTAGAGGTCCTTTAGAACCGAGGTCTCAATCTCACATCGGTGGGCGGGCCACGTTGTTACTTTACCAAAACCGCGGGCCGCATTCTAATTTACAGGCTTCACAGCGCAGGGAATTTCTCTGATCTCCCCTTCCATTATGAGAGGAGGTCGCTCCCAACCTCAGAGGAGCTCTTAAATTCATTACAGAAAATGTTAGGTCCGGAGTCGTGTGTTAGGCCCTTCGGACACTAGAGGAGCTCGCTGAGAGCGTGACAACATCCTACTGGGGCCCAAAGGCGGTCATTCAGAATAATAAGATTATTTTTGCGATCACTGCTCCGAATTCCGGAGAAGCAGAAAATATAACATTTATTTCACTGTACAAGGTGAAAAGCTAACAATCCACCTAATAGCATCGGTGGTTCAGTGGTAGAATGCTCGCCTGCCACGCGGGCGGCCCGGGTTCGATTCCCGGCCGATGCATTCTTTTATTCCTTCACATTACCTTTAACGAGGACGAATTTTGACTACTTGTAAACGTCTCGGGAATTCAAGCTGCGGCCGGATTCTTATTGAACCTTTCCAATCACCATGCATGGATTTTATGAACATTCAATTATATCGGTTCCGTAATTTACAAGCATAATATGGGGGAAGTAATGAATAGAAAATATATTGGAAAGTATGTGGCGTTGATTTAAGGCCTCATCGGAGGCGTGGTTTCAAATCCCACTGCTGCAATTTTTTTACATCAATTGGTGGAATGGAGGATAACGTGCCTCCAAAGCTTTTATTTCCAGCACTATATTGCTTAATTTTCGATTCGTGTGCATCTGGGGGAAACAAGTGAATTATGGAACTATTCAGAAACTCTTCCTAAGCTTTATCTCCGCATTTATCCATAGAGGTCTCACACTGCTAATTTAATTGCAGTCTGAGAATTTCGAAATGTAATAGACCCGGAACTCCCCTGACACGGGGGATGAGCTCTGAAGAAGTGCCGTATAAGGTGAATGCGTGTTATGTGAGTCTGTCTTTATATAGTGAAAGGAGTTTGTGTTCCATACCCCTTCAACTGCACTCCACCCATATAAAAATTCAAGAACCTCTCTTTGATCCACATGCATATTCAAATATCATTACTCGCGTTCTTTGAATTTTTGGCATTAAAGAACAAAATGTTTTGTAAAGAATCTGTTTTAAGAATACGTGTTAAAGTACAATATGTAATAAAACTTAAGCACACTACTCCAAGTGATATTAATTTTCATAAAAAATAAACAATCACACAATTCCTATATATTACACATTCTCATATCGTATCACATCTCCTAGTTACTCCAAGATTGTTTTTTACACGCAATCTCTTCCGCCTAATTATAATAGAATCAAGGTAATTAGAATGTCGCACTATCTGAACTGGAGGGCCGCGTGGTTGAGACACCTGACCTAAGCGACCCTCAAATTCGTATGAAGTCTCTGAATGAAAACTAAAAAAGTTATTATTCGTTCGCCCTTAGCATAGAACAGCGTCGGATTTTCGTCTAACTTATATATCCGAAAACCGCGAATAAAAACGGCGCCGTTCGAAATGAAGTCCGTAACATAAAACTGCGAGATAATTTAACTTAATTAGGCGCGGCTGGAATAATACTGTGTCAGCTCGCGCAAAGCAGAATTTACCATGGCAGCAGTGACGGCAGAGGTTTCAACGTGATCCGATCTATTCGACAAAAGTGTACGCTTCTGATAAAAACGTGTTTCTAAGCCGGAACAAACGGATAATTTTTATGATGTTCCAATGCGTAGATAAGACCCTCTTTAGCAGATGAAAAAATATAGGCAATATTTCTTTAAATCATCCCTCTATACAATATATATTGTATAGTTATTGTATTATGTACTGTGGATAATGTCCGAAACAATCTAAAATTGACATAAGCCAGATGGATCTGACTGCCGCTGCTTCTTCTTCTTATAAAATTTGAAATCGATTTTCAAATAAAGGAGCCTGATTTTCGACCAAAACATACTAAAATGCTTTCCAATTCAGGCAATGTTTGTTTTATAAATTTCGTAATAAAAATTCTTTAAATTTCAAGTCAAACTTATTAAAACTACCAGTTATGCTCGACGGCGCTGCATGAATCGTATTTTTAACGCACGCGGATTTCATTAAACAGGTTCCCCCTACCGATTTTGACATAAGCAACCTTTTCACATCGACGTCATCCACGACTCGGACATTTTTTCGCGACGGTAACATCCCGTCGAAAAAAAAAACTGATTTTAAGAAAACATTTATATATTTACACGCGCGCCCATCGATATAGGGACACATACACATCAAAGGATACCGCTCCCGAACATTGCGAGCGGCAGGGGAAAAAAAGAATTTCCCGCCGAAACAAAAAAAAAACCCGCGAGCCTTCCGAGGTAATGTCATACCTCCTCGTCCGCAATTATTTCCTCGTGAAATAAAAACACCGAAAAAAAAGTGGTACTTTGAACATTCTTGGTCGCGGCGTGCACGCCTACGTACAAACACACACACACACACGGTGGCCCTACCCTAGAGATCCTACGCCACCCCCTTACTCTCGTAGTTCAGACCCTCAAGGCTATTATGAGCAGCCCCATGGTAACGAGTAGGATTCTCTCTCTCTCTCTCTCTCTCTCTCTCTAGGACTCCACAAACGCGAGCGTCCGCGCGCACACACACAGACAGACAGACAAACATCTCCGGGAACAGAGGCCGGCCCCTCTGGGCAAGAGGTCATTCTCGCGGCCAGAGGAGCGACAAAGACCGATGAGCCGTTGGGGATGAGAGAGAAAGAAAGAGAAATGGGGAGAGAGAGAGAGAGAAAGAGGAAAGGGCGAGGTCCCGCATCGGAGGTAGGGGAGGGGGGGAGAGAGAGAGAAGGATGGTAAAAGGGGGAGGGGGAGAGAGGTGGGAGGAGGAGGAGGAGGGTGGAGGAGTAGAATTCCGACCGACGAACCCTCAGGTTTTTAATTCGCTCAGAACGTTGAATGCTCTCTGCAGATGATTTGATGGAAGAAGCGAGGAGAGGAGGGAGACGGAGGGAAGAAGGGGGAGGCGGACACAAAGGAGGGAGGGAGGAGGGAGGAGAGAGAGAGAGGGAGAGGCGGCGCGGAATGAGTCGGTGGAGTGGGAAAAGAGAATTGAAGAAGAGCGAGGGGGAGGAAATTTTTTAATTTTTTTCCTCTCCTTCTCTACCCTGCCTTCCCCCCTCTCTCTCTCTCTCTCTCTCTCTCTCTCTCTCTCTCTCTCTCTCTCTCTCTCTCTCTCTCCCTCCTCCCTCTCCTCCTCCGCGTCTCATTCCAACCTCTACCTTCCCAGCCGCCTCCCTCTCCCTCCCTCCCCTTCATGATCCCATCTTCTACAACGTCACTCCGTGTCTGCCTGTCTCACTCCCTCCTCTTCCCTCTCTCCCCCACCTCTCTTCCCACTGTTTGCCCTCTCTCTCTCTCCCTCTAGCTCCCTCTCTCACTCTTCCCGCCTGGCTCTTGTTATGCGGAACTCGGGTCTCAGTAATGAAAATTATGCATTAGTTCATATCGAAAGGGACTCTTTTTTTCCCTTTCTCTCTCTCGCTCTCTTTCCCACTTCTCCCTCGTTTTTTTTTTCGCTTTTCTTTTTTTTTGCCGGAGCGCATTCTGTCTTTCCCTTTCTCCACCCACCCACTCTATCTATCCATCTCCTCCTCTTCACTCTTTCCTTCTCTATTTGCCTATCTTTCGCTCCCTTTCACTTCTCACCTCATTCTACGATTCTCTCCTATCTCTCTCAGCACACGCGTGAGGAGGTTGAGCGCGTATTTCTCCCGAGCGTGCCACCGCGGGTTGCCGAGGTACGAAACGGAGGGAAAGGAAAAATACTTAAAGCGAACGGTTTAGGATATAGCGAAAAGACGAAAATATTCGACGGGGATGATGTTTTGTTTTCTCTTTTATTTTGCTACGAAAAAAACGGAAAATTTCGTTCCCGAGAAAAAATTAAACTCATTACGCGACGTCGATGTACGATCGAAAAAGGACAGTTATAACGTCCGTTTTAATGCGGAAAAGACGGGAAGCGGTGTCCCCCTCGACTAAAAGAAGGAATTAATTCAATCTATTGAAATGCAGGCGAGGAAGTTTTGAATTCCACTTGAGATGACATAATACTCGAGTGAATGCTAATATGTAGTTTTAAATACAACAAAAGCTTTATTAATGCTTTTTTTACCATATATATTTACTTTTATTTTGTTCAGTAGGTACTTCCTTTCCCTGATAATATATCGCTCTTAAGTATACGCGTCTTTGAAGATTTCAATGGATACATTCTTCTTAAATCGGCAAAAACATCCCTTAAGGTGTTCGCCAGCGGTTAGCTGTTTATCAAAAATCCGAATTTTAAGTATGACACAGGGAAAGCTATAAAATTCAATGATTAAATCAATCTCCGAAATTAAAATTGCTCCGGATCACCGTAAACTACCAGTTGAAATTTAAATAAAACACATTAATACACTGACTGCAATTGTTTCTATTTCGATAAATAAAAAATAACATATTACCTACGGGCTAGCTGTAAAGATGTTAACTTCCTTCGGGTAGAGTATAAATGGATGATAATTTTAATTTTCGAAATTAATAATAAACCAAGGAAGTACGCATAAATACTTTCTAGCTTAAATCAGACAAACAGCATTAGAAAATATCGGTATATTACCGCTTATTATACGAAGAAGGAAAAACAGTTTTAACCCTCTGAAATGCTCCCACACATTTACTGCATCATTATTCACTCCCATATTAATTTAAGCGATAGATAATCGAATTCCAAAGGAAACGCATCGTAAAAACACGACCCCTGCCTCTCATTACCTCCATATAAAAATTTACTTCCTTATTCTTCATCGAGATTATTCTTAACCCTCTGACTCCGAAAGCTAAACACACACACCCACGTCCATTCTCTCCACCCTCCTCTCCCGTCTTATTTCATCTCCACCCCATCCAACATTTTAACCACCCTCCTCCTCCACCTCCGAGACCCTCACACACCCAACCACTACCTCCCCCCCCACCCCAACTCCTCCGCACTCTTTAACTCTCCCTCCTCAAAGCCTTTTCTTTCATTACTTTTTCTCCCGTGGAATTAGATGAGTTGGCAGTGCCCGGGAAGAACGACGGAGAGAGAGAGAAAGAGAAGGAAAAATATATAACCGACTCTTCCACCAACCACCTCCTCCCCCACCTCTCTAAAAAAAACCTTCCCACACTCTCTCTCATCCCTCTCTTTCTCTATCCCCTCCTCAACCAGACCTCTCCTTCCTCCACACTTCTAATATCGCTAACTCCCAGAAATAAAAAAATATACACTGTTCCTCCCTCCCCCCCCATTCCCCCCACACCCTCACAACTACCAACGACCAAACCATCTTCCACTCCCCTTCTACTCTCTCCTACATTTCCCACCATCTCCTATTCCCTCCCTACCTCCTCTCTTCCTTCTCTCCCTCCATTCTCCCAATCTCCTTCCTTCCCAACATAGCAAAAATCGCAGGATTCCACCCACAGAGAGAGTTTCCTCCACTTTTTCTTTCTCCCTCTCCTCCTCCTCCCCCGCGCCACCGGGCTTTGCCTTGCGGAGAATGAAGCCAGGGAACCGTAAGGGAGGGGAAAAATATCTCCCTCCCTCCTCCCCCCCTACCCATCCCCCCTTTACAGTCTGTGTTCTCTGATGCCTCCTCCGAATTTATGAGAAAATATATATATATAAAATATACATATACCCTTTTTTATATTATGTGCATGTATACACACTCTTAATGTAATGGGAAAAAGCCCTATTGGCTGGCGTGCTTTTGTCGAGTGGGTGGAATGGGTTTAGTGTGTGGGAGGGGGGAGGGGAGGGATAGTGGAGGGGGAGGGGGGAGACCGGAGGAAAAGACGGGAAGGAGGGTGGGGGAGACGGAGATCTGTACGAGGACAAGGAGGAGTATGGGAAAGAGAGTAGAGAGCATCCACTCGGTATCCCCATATTTTAGTCTTATTTTCTTTCGGTCATCCAAGTACGAGAGGTAAAGAGGTTGGAAGGACGGGGTTAGAGGGAGGAGAAAAAAATAATAATAATAAAGAGGACTCTGGATGGAAGGAGGAGAGGTATCCTTTTTAATCATCCGCACCTTAACGCGCTTCATCGCCGTAATTAATGTCACGAGATCGTCATAAAATATATATACACGTGCCTCATCCTCCTCCTCCTCCTGAGGACTCCGAAAATTGCGTAGTTTTCGAGCCCTGTGTCGACGGACGGAACGAATAATGGTCGGTTGCAGGTTGAGCTGTTAACGATCCTCGAATTTCGACGGTGTCAAAAATTTAGAAATGCACAAAAAGCGTTAGAAATGAAAACATGCGAAGATAAGTGTAACTAACGCAAGAAGTACAGCATACAGATTACACTTTTCCCTATTTTGAAATTAACTTTTTTAAGGTGACACCACCGATATACCGTCACGATACAAATATGATATTATGGGAATTAATTTTCAATAAGCCATTTAGAAGAAATTTAAAGAAATTCTATCGAAGGATGTAGGAGTTGAAACGTTAAAACAAATTTATTCCCTATAACATGGTGGCGCTGTCAATTTCGCCCCATATTTGATGTAAGCGTAAATTGGCAATCCTTATTAATTTACGCGACCAAGGTGTAAACCCTGTCTTGTAATCAACACAAGCCTCAAATATGTAATACGCTCAAATGAATGCGCTCTTTCGGTGCCTAGATAGATAGATACATAAACATAAGGTCCATTCTTACATTTAACCCTTCGTCAATATAGATAGTTTAAACTGAAGTTAGAATACAGCATTACAAGAGTGCAGAACAGTATAAAAGTCGAACAGAACGAGAAATGGTAAGTTTAAGACAGATTTGAGTTTGTGGGGAAAACCTAGATAATAGAGGTAATAGAAAAAATTTTCACGGTGTTATCTCAAAAACGGTGCATCATAACCAAAATTAATGCTACTTTAGTCATTAAGAACTGTATTTTTATGCTCTCAAAATGTTAATAAGAAATTTACTAGATAATTGTCGAGGTCGTCTTATCGCCAAAAATAAATTCAAGGAAAGGCACTTAAATATCAAAACATTGAAAAAAGTACTTATCTTACGTCTCCAATAGCCACGGCAACGTTTTTTTAAAAGCCTGTTTTATATATTTGTTGTGGCTACTGGCTTATTTTTGAATTTTTTTAAATAAGAAGTTATTTTTTCATATGCAAAAACGAGTTATAAAAGCTAAAGTTTTTCTTTTCCGTAAGAGTGGCTGCCCTGATTGAGTCATTTTATCCGCCGTCATCTCCCACTTAAATATAAATCCTAAATACCAAATTTCATTTAGGTGCATCCGACAGCGTAGCCCCTGTTACATGCGTAAAGAATGACAAATGAAATACAGACATTTTTCTTTAAGAAACGCTCTTAAAAACGACTTGAAATAATTGCGTAACATACTTTTATTCTCTACCTAATGTCGAAACAGAAACTAACACAACTATTACAAACATTCCGGTAACATCAAATGTGCAGTAGATTGCAGTTTCATTTTCAGGATTTTTTCACATTCTTTTAGAAGCAACAATTCGGTACGCAGCGCAGATAATGGTATATAAATATGAGTAAATAAACATACTATGTATCCGTTGTAACCTATGTCCCGAATGTTTGTCTTCCAAAAAGATTCGAGATATAGAGCTCAGTCTGCGATTTTTAAGCATCCATTTTGCAGAAATGCCACACCTGCCTCCCCTATAACATGGCTATTATAACACGGATTCTCTACAACAGGACTTTTTCTTAATACCAAAAAGGCAGATGCTTCGCTAACAAGGTTAAATAATCGACAATTGCACAATATATGCATAAGAGAGAGATTTGAGAAATCTGGGCCTGGAGGATTATGCCTAAAGAGGGGTATAGAACACGACCCTCCTTTCACAACGTAATGGTAGGCTCACATAACACGCATTCAGACTACACGTCATTTTTAGAACCCATCCCCCGTGTTATAGGAGTGCCGGGTATACGTATAGCAAAAGAGGCATTCTAAATTTTTTCCCTATTTCAGCCTACGGCCTGAAACTTATATATGAAAATCCAATCTTCGAACGTTTAAAGTTTAGTTTAATTTGTAGATGTTTTTTTAAAAAGAGGCTTAGTCTCTAATTCCATGGTTCGAAGCCCTTAAACTATCGGAGCGATAAGATATTTAAGCGATTTCTTCTGAGAATGATTAATTCGCAGAGCCCGTAATAGGGATGCTCACACTCTTCAAAGAGTGCAATGAGGATGTGAGCGAGGCAGATGAGTCCGAGACGAGGGTTTCTAGGTGGTGGAAAGAAGAGTCAAAGAAAATAGCGAAGGGAAAGAGGAAGATGAATAAGGGAAAAAAACGGGAAATGGGGAGAGGAGGAAAGAGATGGACGGGAATAAGCGAGTAAAGAAAATTTTGAAGGAAGGGAGACAGAATGCCGGGAGAATGGGAAGGGAGGAAGGAATGAATGGAGAGGATGAGATGGAAAGAGGGATTAAGGTGAGAAAAGGAGATAGAGAAGTGAACGATACAAGCAGAAGGGATAGGTGGCAAAGATAGGAATAGAGAGAGAGGAGTAAAGGAGAAAGAGGTGGGGAGAGAAAGGGGCTAGAGAAAGGGAGAGGGGGACATGAAGAGAGAGAGAGAGGTAGAGATGAGAGGGAGACACGCACCGACATCCGACTTAATTGAGGGCGAAATTGATTCTACATAGTTCCTCCTTACATTTAACCCTAAAGAGAGAGAGAGAACTAGAGAGAGAGAAGTAATAATAATAATAATTCGACTTTATTTTCAAGGGCGATATTTAGACTATATAGTCCACTCTTACATACAAAGAAAGAAGAAAGAGAGAGAAGTAGAGAGAGAGAGAGGGAGAGAGAAAAGTAGAGAGGGAGAGAGAAAAGTAGAGAGAGAGAGAGGGAGAGAGAAAAGTAGAGAGAGAGGTAGAGAAAAGTAGAGAGAGGGAGAGGGAAAAGTAGAGAGAGGGAGAGGGAAAAGTAGAGAGGGAGAGAGAAAAGTAGAGAGAGAGAGAGAAAAGTAGAGAGAGAGAGAGAGAGAGAGAGAAAAGTAGAGAGAGAGAGAGAGAGAGAGAGAAAAGTAGAGAGAGAGGGAGAGAGAAAAGTAGAGAGAGAGAGAGAGAGAGAGGGAGAGAAAAGTAGAGAGAGAGAGAAAAGTAGAGAGAGAGAAAAGTAGAGATAGAGAGAGAGAAAAGTACAGAGAGGGAGAGAAAAGTAGAGAGAGGGAGAGAAAAGTAGATGGAAAAGAAGTTAGAGAGATGGAGGAGAAGAGGGAGTGTGAAGGAAGAGATGATGGAAACAGGAAGGAGAGAAAAGTAAGAGGGAGGAGAAGTTACTGAGAGGGAAAGAGTATGGAGAAAAAGAAGGAAAGAGAAAGTGAGAGGATGAGAGAGAGAGAGAGAGAATGGAAAACCAGACTAAAGAGGTCGATTTCCCACGTTTTCTATCTTCCCGTCTTCTTCAAAATCACTGCGGCAATTGTTCTCTCCTTGAATCGCCGTACTCTTTCGAAACGAGGGTCGCACGCGTGTCCTCTTTCATCCCCTCTTACTCCTCCTCCTCCTCCTATTAGCCCCACTCCCCAAAAATGCTACTCCCTCACTATTCCCTCCCCCATCCGCCACTTCGACTTCTCCCTCTTATATGTTTCTCTCACTGCGCTTTAAATATTGTCCCCTCCCTTTTGATTAGTTTTTATAATCTACCCAACCTCCACTTTTCTCCAATCATCCTCCTCCCCACTTTCCTGAAGATAGGAGTGAAAGAGAGCAGAAGAGGGCAAAGAGCGATTAAGAGGTGCAGTTTGCAGAAAACTCAAATTGACTCACGTTTTATCAAAACCACCATCGTGTGGCAGGTATGCAATACTATCGCCTATACTAGGTGTGGAGAAAGTCAAAAGTGGTTTCGTCTGTTAAGTTTTGTGAATATAATCAACGATCAGTGACTGTACGATGTACAAGCTTCGACAATGAATTCCATACATACGAGTCATCATTCTTCGAGCTCTTCGAGTCAGACTGAATACGAGATTTGGAAGAAGACACGTTAGCTTCCATTCCACCAACTGCTGGCAAACGGAACGGCAGTGGTGGGATTCGAAAATACGCCTCCGAAGAGTCTGATGCGTTTGACAAGCGGCACATAATTTCCGATATCTTTTCTATTCACCATTGTGTTTACAATACGTTTAAAAGTAACGGAAATAATATATTTGAATGTCCATAAAATGCAAATGGTGACTTAAAGGGTTCAATTTGCATCCGGCCGCCGTTTGAAATCCCGAGACATACAGGTAGTCAAATTCATCCTCGATAAAGGTAATGTGAAGGAAGAAAAAAATGCATCTAACAGAAAAGTCCGCCAAAGATTATTATTTTTCCGCAATAAAATAAAATATGCATCGGCCGGTAATCGAACCCGGGCCGGCCGGGCGACATGCGATCATTCTACCCCTGATCCACCGATGCTACACTACATGCTTTTCACCCGATACAGTAAAAGGAATGTTACATTTTTCTGCTTCTCCGGAATTCAGTATGATCTAACATGTATCCGATATTTATGGCAGTGACGCGAAAACAATATAATAATCCGAATGGCCGCCATGTTCTTCACACTGTCAGCGTGTATCTTGAATGTCGGAAAGGCCTATAATAACACACGACGCCGAACCTAGGATTTTTGTAATGAATGTCTCTCAGAGCGTATAGAAAGGTGTGGGCGATCTCCTTCCCTGGTGGAAGACGGTAGCGAATGTACATGAAATATGAAACGCTGTGAAGAATGGGAAGGCCTGTAAGTTATAATGCGGCCCACAGATTAGATACGGCGCGTTTATGCGGCCCACGGTTTTGGTAAAGTAATTTAATGTGGCACGCCCACCGATGTGTCCCAAAGGACCTCTAAATTACTAATTTTTTTCACAATAAAATCAAGCTTGCATCATCCGATACATAAAACGGAATGTTGTATTTTCCTGTTTTTCCGGAATTCGTGTAACGCCCGATATTTACGACGCCATGGCAGTGACCGCGAAAACAATCTAGTACTACAAATGATATGACAGGTGCCACCTCCAACATGGAGGAGTGCGGCCAATGCTTGTTTCGTTGCCGTCAGACAGAGGTTTTAATAGATATTATGCAACGATTCATTCATATTGCTACCGTTTCGCGAAGTAATTGACCTTTTGGAAACATACAAATCAATCTCATTATTAAGGTCATTGCATTTTTTTTAAATAACCTCATACGGAACAATCCTCGTAAGGCATCGGTGGTTCAGTGGTAGAATGCTCGCCTGCCACGCGGGCGGCCCGGGTTCGATTCCCGGCCGATGCAGTTTTTCTTCCTTTTTAAAATGTCGTTATCGAAAACTTGCTAATAACCGCTTTAGAAGCATGATGCTATTACTTCGAAGATAGCTCCTAATCTTATTATAACATGGTACAACTCTTCTGGATGCAACTTATAACCTCGAATAATTTTTGCCAATTAGCAAAAACAATCTTAATATTCTGAATGACCGCCTTTGGGATCTAAAATGATATTGTCCACGCTGTCAGCGAGCTCCTCTAGTTTCCAAAGGGCCTATCACGCGATTCCGAACCTAACATCTTTGTAATGAATGTCTTTAAGAGTGCATCTGAGGACGGAAGGGGAGGACAAGTAATGGCTGGGAAAGCCTTAAGTTAGAATGCGGCCCACAGATTTGATACGGTGCGTTTTTGCGGTCCGTGGTTTTGGTAAATTAACTTAATGTAACTCGCCAACCGATGTGAGATTGAGACCCCGGTCCTAAAGGATAAATAATGATTATTAATTTTTTCGTAATAAAATAAAAATTGCGTCGGCCGGAAATCGAACCCGGGCCGCCCGCGTGGCAGGCGAGCATTCTACCACTGAACCACCGATTCTGTAAGATACCCCGTAAGATTTTAACAGATAAATCAAAAGGAATATAGTATTTTTCTGCTCCGAAATTTGCCTATTTTTCTATTCACTCAAATGGATCAGCGATCCCTTATATTTCTTAATCATAAATGTTTTCCTATTTAAAGCAATAGAGTTGATGTTACTTCTCACTGATGGGGCATTCAAAACTGTCACATTTCGATAAGATAGTGCCTCCAGCCGCAACGTCTCGGAAACGAAAGAGCTAATTTTACAATAGCAGGATATTGGAATACAGAGGAATGACCGGAATCTAGAAATAAATCCCATATGACGTTCGCTTCTCTATTTTGTGACGTAATAAAGGAAGACTAGTATGAAAATAACTCAAATGTTTAACTCCTTGGTATAAGAAAATCGAGTAACTTAAAACAATACGAGCACTTTTGAAGCGTTCCGTTACTATGATTTAATATGCACATTTCAACATCAATAGAGTTTGAATTTTAAATGAATATACTGGTGAAAATAAGGCACACAACGTTTTCTGTACTCTCTAAGAGGTATATAGTTGTTTACAACGTAATCAACTCAACGTAAAACTTATCTGCAGTTATCAGCACGAGGCTGTGAATTTCACATTTTTAATAAATTTAATGAGGATGTCTTAAAAACATAAAACAAATGGCGCAATGTAAGAACTGTAATATTTTACATCGCCCATTTCGACTCTTTATTTGGAATAAAATATTCAGTAGAAAACTAATATTTTGAATTAGTACAAAATATAAAAGTTTAAATATTTCTACTCCATGAAAATACGCAAAGATACTTTGAAATTCTGCAAAACATAAGTACTTTGGCAAGCATGTTCATTGAAAATTGTTAATACGAGGTTTGCTCGAAAATACACCAATTAAAGCAAGACCATTATCCAATGGCGCTTTTATTTTCTATTCATAGTGTACCACGGTGGCGCATCCAGGTGGGTATCAACCGAGCACCCCCACGATCGGAGACATTATTAACAAAAGCATACAATATGCGTAAATCAGATGGAAACAATATGGATATAAGGTGTCCAGATTAGAATCATTACCTTTAGTAATTAGCTTCTATCGTTACACAAGGGTTCTTGCAGATAAATCAATAAATAAGTTCTCCGATAATAACGTGTTGAAGATTTGCCCCTCCCCAAACTACATCTCTGGCTGCGCTCTTGGTGTGCCCTACCTAGTACAAAGCATCTAAAGAACGCCGACGAGGAGCAAATTAAACCGCGGTCGTTCAAAGAATTCCGAAAAAAATTTTAGAGACGGATCGATGGAAGATTAATAACAGGATGGCACGTAACGTCAAGCACCCGGATTCTGTCGAAGGATTTGGAGATCCGTAATCCACCAGCCATTGATTCCGTCTTTTATTTTACGATGCTCGGAAAGAGTACAACTGGACGGAATTCTTTTAGTTTCCTTTGGGGAATTATCTCATCTTATGGGAACGGAACACTTGCCTTTGATCTTTGTAATGCTCTGCGAGTGCGCAAACCTCAGGATCAAGGAATAAAATCAGGTTCTGTTTTCTATACATCCGTTATACTTTTATTTTCCTAATTCCCAAGCGTAATTCATTCATTCCAGCATAAAAAAATCCGTTTTGGGTAAACGTGCTCCCATGAGCTGACAATTGCAGGATAAAAGCCTTCCACAGATGCTTCCAGATTCCTTTAACCTGCCTCCTTCCGTCGGACGGATGGAAGATAAACGAAAAATGTTATGTACATAACTCTTGGAAAGAAGACTATAACCCAAAAAGCGGTTCCTCCGCCTTCGCTAACTCGGAATATATCGCCCGCGTGGACGAACTCAGAAAAGGCGGTACGTTTTGTTTTATCATGCACTAAAACATTCATTGGATCCCATTACAATATAAATATATGAATGATAACTAGCTCATGCTCTAGGTAAGTAAGCCAAAAATTTAACGCGTGACAAAAAACACGTCTTGTTTCATACCTAGTTTACCAGAATTTTTTTTTTCGATTTTTGGAATTCAAAAAAGGTGATCATTTTCATGGGGTGATTTACAAAACTGTACATAATGCTAATTTTCTTTCGCAATCCGCTCAATAGAGAATATTTTTAGAAACATAGGTTGATTTTAGAAGTTGAAACATGTTAGCGATTGGAAAATTTTCGATCATTATGTAAACGTGACTGCATGTCCGCTGATCAAAAGAAAACTACCCTCTATACCGCCGATATTTTTGGAAATTTTCGTCTTTTCTTATATAAAACAATTATATGATAACGAATAACAAACAAAAATAATTATGTTTACAAGCATTTCTACGCGGCTTAAAAGACGTTCGTCGATATTTCTTTAATTAGTAAATTCCGTTTGAATGCTTGTATTTTTTCGAGTCATCTAAAATTTGAGATCGTTTACAATTCGGGTAACTGCGTTATATTCAACCGAAAAGTATTTTAAAATAAAAATATGCGAAAATAAACTGAGCGACGGTGTGCCAACTGCCGCCTAACTGCTCCCCCATACCTTTGTACTAAGTCACAATGCGAGCACATTATCGTAGTTTATTTTAAAGAGCGCTATGAAAATTTCCGGTCGCCACCACCTTTTGATACCCCATCTCAGGGGTTCCCAAACTTTTTGAAGCCACGGAACCCTTCTATTCAAATATTTTTTCTCGCAGAACCCTGACTAAGAGGTGATAAGCCAAATCACAATCAAATTTAATTTAAAATAATTGTTATGTAGCTTACAGTATACGGTTTACAAGTCAGGTTCATGTTTCCTGCCGTAAATAAGAGAAAGAGGGCGTATCGAGCCTCTTTCTCCGTCTATCACGGAACTCCTTTTAGCTTCTGCGGAACCGTTGGGTTCGGCGGAACACAGTTTGGGAAACCCTGCCCTATCGCATAGTTGCAACGCCAAAACAAGATTTTTAACGAATGCGGATTCGCCCTTAAGAACGCAGAAGAGACGCAGAAATAATGAAGTGCATTTGGTTATGTAAAGTAAGGAACGGAAAAACATGAGAAGAGAAACAGAGGAAAGGATCGGTTTTAACGCAGCGGTCTCTCATTTAATTTTGCTCGGCGTCGGAGTTAGTACGATGAGAAAAAATGATAGGAGAGAGGAGAGATGGGAAAGGAATGAGCGCGGGGGAAGGATAAAAGATGGAAAGTAAGAGGAAAATATGGAGAGAGATGGACGATGAGGGAGGAAGGAATGGGTACAGGGAGGGAGAGTAGAGATAGTGATGGAGAGATGAAAGAAGTGGAGGAAGGGAAGGGTGGAAAGAGAGGGATTGAGATGGAGAGGAAGGGAGACAAAGAAAGAAAGAGAGAGAGAGAGATTGGGAGAGAGCGGGGAAGAGATTGGGAGAAAGGGAGAGGGAGGGAGGGAGAGAGAGGGAGAGAGAGGGAGGGAGAGAGAGGGAGGGAGAGAGAGGGAGGGAGAGAGAGGGAGGGAGAGAGAGGGAGGGAGAGAGGGAGGGA
The DNA here is from genome assembly GCA_036926305.1 of Uropetala carovei. NCBI lineage: Eukaryota > Metazoa > Arthropoda > Insecta > Odonata > Petaluridae > Uropetala > Uropetala carovei. Next base: position 13,546,682 of record JAXCHB010000065.1, on the reverse strand, counting down.
GAGAGGGGGGAGAGAGGGGGGGGAGAGAGGGGGGAGAGAGAGGGGGAGAGAGAGAGGGAGAGAGAGGGGGAGAGAGAGGGGGAGAGAGAGGGGGAGAGAGAGGGGGAGAGAGAGGGAGAGAGAGAGGGAGAGAGCGAGGAAGAGAGGGAGGGAGAGAGAGACAGAGGGAAAGAGGGGAGAAAAGGAGAGTGAGAGAGAAAGAACAAGATAAAGAGAGGAATATAGAGCGACATAAAGAGATGGAGAAAGAGGGGGAAGAAAGTGAGTAAAAGAGGTTGAGAGTGTTCGGAGAGATGGAAGGCAAGAGATATGAAAGAGAAAGAGGAAAGAGAGAATGTGTAAGGGAAAAAGCGCGCGAGAACTTAAGAGAGAGATATGCAGAGTGAATGAATTAGAGAGCAGAGAGAAGAAAGAGAGAAAGTAGAAAGAGATAAGGAGAGGAGAGAAAGAGACGAGTAATAGGTAAAAACCCGAACGCCATCACCCGAACGTGGCAAGTAAAGCGTAACGAGGAGGAAGAGAGGGGAAGAGAAGGGAAATAGAGAGAGGGAGGGAGAGAGGGAGGGAGAGAGAGAGGGAGAGAGAGAGAGAGAGAGAGAGAGGGAGGGAGAGAGAGAGAGAGAGAGAGAGAGGGAGGGAGAGAGAGGGAGGGAGAGAGAGGGAGGGAGAGAGAGGAGTGGAAGAAGGGTAACGGAGGGGAAGAAGCCTTTGGGGTCGTCTGCTGATGAGGTTATTTTAATCTACGCGGAACCCTGGCAGCGTCGATTGGAGAATAATGGTGGAGCGCAAGGGGCTTGCGTGGTGGAGCAGGGAAAGGGGAGGGGGAAGATGGAGGAGGAGGGGAAGGCAGAGAGGGGCGGGAATGAAGAGAGGGGAGGGTGAATGGGGCGGGGATAAAGGGAGACGGCGTTAAGGGATGGGAGAACGAGAAAGAGGAGTGGGAAGAGAGAGAGAGATGCAGGGGGAGGGGAGGAGAAGGGAGAGATCAGAAACGAGGAGGATGGCGGAGAGAAGACGATGGAAGAGGAGGAACCTGAGGAGGATTTAGGAAAATGGAGTAGGAAGGAGAAAGGAGTGATGGAAGGAAAGGAGAGCAGAGGAATTAGGAGGAAGGAGTGTATATAGGCTGATAATTAGAATTAGAATTAGTTTATTTAGGACTATATACAAAGTGCTATAAAGCACCACTAACATACATAGTCCGCTCTCTATAAGATAAACAAACATTGTTAAAAGAGCGATAAGTACATAATACAAAAAGAAAAAATAAAATAACAAAAAATTAAATTAAATTAAAATTAAGGATAAACAATAAGTACAATGTTACAAACATGTATATAATAATGTATATAACAATGAGAGAGAGAGAGATATATATAATAGGAGGGAGTGAGAAAAGGGGTGGAGAATAAATGAGGTGTAGAAAGAGAGAGGAGGAAGATGGAGAATACAAAGGGATGAGGAGGGAGAGAATAGGAGTAGGAGGAAGGAGGAGAGAGGAGCGAGAAAGAGGGTGGAGAAGGAATGAAGAATAAGAATGTAGAGAGAGAAGTCTAACACTGAAAGATAGTATAGAAAAAACACCAAGAGGAAACGTAAAAAGAAGCAACATGAATAGCTTGGAAATGAGAAGAGAAAAAGGAAGAGAGGGAGAGAGAGTGCCGATAATGGAATAAAAGGTGGAGGAAAAAACAGAGGGAAGAGATGAAGAGGGATCGAAAGGTGAAGGGATCAGCGAGAGGTAAACATAACTGGGGGATTGGATTGATTATGACAAGGATTTAGTTGGATTAAAAAGATATGTGGGTAGGGCTTTGAGAAAGGATCGAATCAAAGAGTTGTAAGAAGAGATGGGAAGGAGTTGGGTCGAAGATAGGGGAGTGGTCTGGGGGAGATGAGACGGCAGAGACTGCGAGGGTGGGATAGAGAAGTTGGCAAGAGTAGTCCGGAGGGATTTAAAAGGGTGAAATAGGGAAAAGTAGGCTGAAGAGGATACCCTCGGCTTTGGCTAAAAAAAAGATGGGGGAGGAAGATGGAGGGAAATAACAGCGAAGAACGGAGTAGAAAAACGCGTGGGAGGATTAACGAGGCAAGGGTGAATGGAAGATTTTTTTTTCTTAATAGCACCTCAAGGGAATTCTGGGAGACTTTTTTTTTTACGGAGACGACGTAAAGGTTCCCCAGAATGAGAATGTAAACGGTAAGATTTTTCCACCGCGGACAGATTTTTGTAAATCAAATAGCTCGGAAGTTATAATGAATTAAGATTCGCTATCCTTACGAGTGGTTTGGATCGCAATGCGCGAAAAATATTTCATTTGTCTACCTCTCTCACTCAAGTTTAATGAAAATGAATTAACTTGGATTTTTTTTCTTATAAATCGATCCGTAGCTAAATATTTTAGAAAAATGTTATACAGATACGCTATTTTGAAACAAATACACACCGCTTTCCCTAAATGTAAAAATAATTTTGTTAGGATCTTAACATGCTACACTAAAAATATAAACATTTATCGACGACATTAAGGCTATGAGGTCCTCCCTGACGTCTTAAATTGTGTCAAACCGAGGTCCCAAATACGTGGGCTGCATACTTTTTATCAGTTAAAAAACGTGACTTTCTCATTAAATTTGATTCAACCTAAGTAAGAAGTTGACAATATGAGAATTAAGCGACATTGGGATTAGAAACATATCAAAAATGTCGTGATCGTATGCGTTTAAATATATTAATTAAAGTATATATTACTAATAATTGCGGCTTTAAGCTTTGACAAAATACTGATGCTGATTATTGTGACCGTCACGTGCGCGCGATTTGAGGGCTCTTCTGTAGCTCAGGTTCTCAACACGGTTTTAATACCAAGATGCAACGCGGATTATAGTTCGCATTAATGTGGTTGGTAGGACTTAGGATGCAGGATTTCAGATTTATGATTGAGTAAAAGACGTTTTGGAGGGACCGAGTGTTTCGTTTATAAGCTTAAATAATCAAAAACAACACACTATTTGTGTGTATATATATGTGTGTGTGTGTGTGTGTGTGTGTGCGCGTGTGTATGTGTGCATCAGATAGTTTTTTTTCTAAATTTCGGGTCTGGAGGAGGATTCCTGAAGGGGTTTGTAAAGCCGAGTTCACATAACACGGATGCACATCACACGACACTTTTCAGAAAGTATTCCCCGCGTTATAGAGGGATCGGGAGCATTCTGAATGTACAGTCGCATTGGTCGCGACCATAATTGGTTTGAAGGGTGAAGAAGATCCATCATTAATAACGTCTGTATTGTGACATACAATATTCGTGATGATAAAGTTGAACCTTTTTTGGCGAATTATGACTGCATTTGCAAAAAGGCTGCCCAAAAAAACCCCTATGCAGCATAAAAACACACAGAGGAGAAGTAGAAAAACAATTCCAAAATTCTACCGTGAATCCAATTTAAGACCGCAAATAAAATCCGCTGGGTGTGCAAAAACGGTTGTAAACCTGAGAATAAGTACGAATCCAGTCCACAAAATAAATCATTCCCCCTATCTGACTAAATGGTTTCATTGTACAGATATTTAAAAATTTTATTTGTGCGAAATTAAAACCAGTCACCGTCGATAGAAAATGCGCTACGCTCATTCGAGAGGGAATTTGATATTAAACTAACAAGTGTAAACACAATGAATTATATTTTGAAGAATCAATATTGTATTTAAACCGAGTGAATAATATCAAATAGAAAACAATTGCAAACAAGAATGGAAAGGTGTACACCGCTTCAGAGCACAATCTTTAATTTCCAGATTCATTTACGGTAATGAGAAAGGATTCCAATCCTGTATATATATTTTTTTAAACGATTTTTGTAATTTATATTTAAAATCGAGGAAGTCTCACTTTTGAGAAAGGATGACAACCGAAAATGTTTCTTAACAACCAACTTCAAAACTTGGGCTTATCATATGAATTGAATAACGTTTTCATTGAGGCGAGATTGAAATTAAATGTCTCCTCTTCCACTTAACTCCTAAAAGATTGGGTCCCACCGACATCTGAGCTCGGATCGTTGGACTCAAAGCCCAGAGTGCTAACCATTACACCATGGGAGCTTGAAGTAAAACGTAAAAGTTCATTAAGGTACTTTTGCAAAGAGTACGTTATAACTGGCCAACGTGAACGTAAATGAAATTCGTTCGATAACTTTTACAGTAAACCTCCGTGGCCAAATCTCATACAAATCAGTTTAATGGTTTATGAGATGAAATATATCGGCAGACATGACCCCATCCGTACCCGTACCCTTTGTGCATTACATGCAAAGAACGCGTGGAAAAGGAGAACGGCGATGAAACATTTAAAAACAGTTGAATGGCGAAACGGACGATAAAGACCTTTTCGGGAGAAGGTATTTGTGAGTGCGAGAAAGAGTGAGATTGAGAGAGAAAGAAAGAGCCCGTTGGCATGGCAACCGCGACTTTTCCCAGTCCTTTTTCCCCTTCTCTATCTCATTGAAAGAGGAGAGGGGGAAGATAAGGTCACCATGTGAAGGTCACGAAAGAAGATGGAGGGAGAGTAACAAATTTAAAAAAAATTAAAGTTAGATAATTAATCTATTCAATTCCTACATCCGTAGCTGGCCTTGGTAGAATAGTAGCGTGACTGGGTCGTGGGCTCGAATCCTGCCGAGGGCATGGTCGTATGTGATGAAGCTCGTTTGTAAAAGATCGGCAACTGCCGTTTATGAACTATTTAAAATAAGTGTTAGAATAGACCAGATTGCATTAAATCTACAAAGAGTATTTTTACGACGGTGATTCATCAAACGCTGAATTGTTATAAGATCATATGCAATCTGACGAATTTTGTAACGCATCTGATGATGGATAATTAGCAGCTGAAATATGACCGTGATTTAAAGAACTTTTTAAAATGTTCCCTGAAGTTTTCGAGTACATCTAAAACATTTGAGCCACAAGACGACGTCTCTTTTCCTTATCTGAATCTACAATCAAACTTTAACTGCAGTTTTTCTGAGATTTATTTGTGTTGACTACCTTCCGAAACCTGGTTTGCGGGTTCGAATAATGCTGTAGGCATAGACGTTGGCATTCATTTTTATTTGGCGCGATAATTTTTTCGATTTGATGGAAATTTAGACTTTCCCGCTATTCACAACATTTTCCGAATTTCTAGCAAAGCTTAAAATAGGAAGTTACTCGCATTCTGATTGCCGAACGAATTCCAACGTTCCAACGAGTTCGATAATTCACTTAAATAAAAAGTCTAAATGGAAACAAAGAAAGCCTTCGAGATATCGATTCACTTCTCCCGTTAGATAGCTTCGGACGATAAAAAAATATTAAAGTAAATAATTAACCAATCAATCGAGTAAATGACAAATGAATCCACGCTCGCTGCAAAGAGGACACGCGAGCTACGCACGACCCTCATGGAACACCAAAAAAAGGGCGTGCGAGGTTGGAGAAGGGGGAAGAGAGAGTTGATTTCATTGGTTTAAGAGTCGGGAGAGAGAATGGAAAGAGAGAGAGAGAGAGGAGGGGCGTGGCGGTGTGGGTGAGAGAGAGGCGAGATAGGGGAGCGGATGCTGAAAGAAGGAGGAAAGGGGATGGGCTTTTTTTTATATTATAGGATAAAATGAAGAGAGAGGGAGAGGAAGGGAGGAAAGATCACGCCGAGGGGCGAAAGTACAATAATAAAACGGGAGTCCTGAATGATATAAAAGAGAAATAATTATGGAGAATGGGAAGAGGAGAGAAAGAGAAAGGGGGGGAGATGATGCTGGGGAGAGAGAGAGAGAGAGGGAGCGATGGATGCGAGGGTGTGGAAGAAGATGGCACGAAAGGGAAGAGGAAAGGAGAGAAAAGCGAGTGAAGAAAATGTGGGAAGTTTATAGCAGTGTGCGATATAGTCGAGGAGGCGAGAGCGAAGGAATTTTGGAATGAGAAACGAGGATAGAGAAGGATAGGTGGGAAAAAATACAATAAATAAGGAATGAAGAATAGTGAAAAATCAGCCAGGAAGAGGGAAAAGGTTAAAGGAAAAGCATTAATGTTGAATGGGAAAGAGTGGGAACAGCATGTATAATCCAAGAAAGAGTTCTGGAGCTCAGAATTACGGTATAGATAAAATTGAAAAATTATGTTTATCCAATAGACAACAAAAATCAGCGAAAACCAGTTGCGGTTGCTTAGGCGGGCTACATTGACAGATGCAAGGGCTTCGGCGGGCCGCATTAGGGTCCTTATCGGAAGTGACTCAAGAGAACGCGAAGGATTTTATTAGTGAAAATCGATAATTCGTTATATTTTAGCGTGAAAACTTCACAATAACAAGTTTTTGGCCCTAATTTAAACCAACGAATATGTATTACATTTCACGGTTCGCTTTCATGATGGCATCGCGGGACGTATAAAATGCACTCGCGGGCCCGATGTAACCCGCGGGCCGTAGTTTCCTCAACCCTCTTCTAGCCTAAATTCACATCCTGTTTTCCCAATCAATTTTACGTCTATTAGAGAAACATTCTCCTAATCAGAAGATATTATGTAAAGCAGTATATGATGTGACGATAGACAAGATTGAACAAGGAAATAATAAAGAGACGAAGAAGAGAGATTGAATAGTTATTTACAGCGGTTGAACTATTGTGGATTTAGGAACTAGGTGGATTTATTCTATATGAAAGGAAATACGATCCGAATTAAATAGTTTTGTTTAAACCCTTCTGGTGGTGTGTAGCACCTAATTTTACATTCGATTAAAAAAGTCATGCGGGATGAAACATTTGTCGCTTCTTTCTTTCGCATGGTGGTGACTGGTGAAGAATGGGAAGAAAGGTATACGAAATAGAACCAAAGGAGAGAAAGAAGGACGAGGAAAGATAAATAAAAATTTAAACAAAGAAAGGAAAATGTCGCGAAGATAAATTTAACAATAAAAGACGTGACAAACGCGACGCGAAGATATTGATAGAAGAGACGAAGAAAAGAAATGGGAGAAACTGAAGAATTAACGAGTAAGCGAGGAACCGAGGAAGAAAGGACGAACAACATTGTTAAACTGGAAAAAAAAGAATAAACGAAGAGCGGAGGAGAAACAGACGACGAGCTAAAAGGCAAATGAAAATAAAAATAATTTCTCGTGAGAAACGAGAGAAATTGGGGAGAAATGAATAAGATGGAGATGAACGGCGAGGGTTAACTGCATACAAGGAATAATTAATGTTTTAAAGCAAGGGTGGGAAAGCTTTTCCATATGGCGGGCCGCATAAGTGGTAGCGAATCCTTAGGGGGGCCGCACTGGAAGTTGCCAATGCTTTGGCGGGCCTGATTAGTTTAAATCGAGGTTACTGAGAGATTATAACTGGAAATCAATTCTAAATGAGTATTTAGGATTAACAATTCAGTATTAAATGCTTTATTATCATTATTCGGATTAAAAATTTGAGTCTACGTGTTAAATTTTACGGATATCTTTCTCATCACTGATTCACGGGCCCCACAAAACGCTCTCGGGGGCCGCATTAAATAGCTAGGGCGGGGAGGAGATGGCAATGCATGAGCTAAGCATCTCAACTCATGCAAATTACGTCATTCTGGAGCGCAGGTGACGCAGTTGCCACTCATCACACACGCACGCCCACGTAAACATACAAGAAAATCTAGACAAACATAAATTTCGTTTCTAACAGGTCGATAATGTGTATTTAAAAATAAACAAAGAGATTATATTTTTTAATACACAATGTCACGAAATAAGGTACATCAGAAACGAAGATGCTAACGCAGGAAGAAAGAATGGTGCTAACGAGAAGAGGCATACGCGCTATTAAAAAAAGGCTTGGCTAAATGTATTGATAAATGCACATATAACTCCAATGAGAAGTTCGAAAAAATTACAGAGGGAAAAGTTACAGCATTAAATGTGAAACTAAATGTTCAGAAGACAGCGAATCAGGATATAGTGCACTGAAAAAAAAATAAAACGAGAGAAAATCGGATCTAACTTCTCGTTACGACCGTAAAAGAGTAGAGACACAGACTCGCGAAAAACGAGTGTTGAAAATGGCGACCCAAAACGCCACTCCTTACAGCGTAGAGAACTGAACCCACGACCCCTTCGCAAAGAAAGCCCGGAGGCATAACGTTTTTCGCCACCGAGCCCCTTGGACTCGAATTTATTTTTATTTCAATTATGTAAGACGCTTAGCGACGAAAGGAAATCACGTTGATTTAATTCTCGGATGCCTCGACGAAAAAAAAAGAGAGAAAGAAATCTCGGCTGTGTGCGTTCGCGGACTTGGATTGCGAGATGGAGTCTTGGAATATAAAGAAATGGAAAGCTAAACACAATGGAATTTTTTAATAATGTTCCCCCAGAATTGTGAGAGAAGGCTGCGCTCCATTAAAAAAAATTGAGGTAATATGCTTTCAGGAAGATGGCTGTTTTTATTTCAAATTTATTTTTTTGGCGAGGGAGACTCCAAATCTCCGATAATGGGAGTCGAGGGAAAAGAGAGAACGAGAGAGAGAGAGAGAGAGGTAAACACACAAAAGGAACGGCAGAGAAAAGGATGAAAAGCTGTAACGGATTTGAGAAAATTCATTCAATTCTACGGGTTGTGAAAACTTATACAACGTTTAATTCATCAACCAAAGGAGAGAGAAAGAAAATGAGATGTATATTCAGCCGAACCTCAAGGGAGAAAAAGAAAATTATTCGAGTTACAGAACATCTAGTCAGCGTATGATGATACTAACGGTAGAAATATTTTCTTCGACTAATCGATAATTTCTGTATTATAGTCGAGTTATTGTGATTCGAATGTTTTTAATTAATATGTCCTGAGACAAGTAAGTTTTAATCTGTCAGGAAATAACTGCGTTCCTTTCCACGGGTGACTAGATTACGATTATTTTACTGCTCTCAAAGGCTAAGAACTTAAAATCAAAGAGACAAAGAAAAAATAATATTTTTCATCATAAGTGTTTGATTAATGAATGCTATATTGGAATCAGTCTCATGAAAATTTTTCAAACTTGTAGTTAGAAAACTATTCGACAGACCTTTGGGATGTTTGCGGAATGCAGTTCTTAAATTCTCTTTAGAATCTAAAATCGATGAATCATCACTGTTGGGAGCCGCTTCGCAGTCGAAATGCGGATGTATTTTTAACCTTATCACGATTATTTGAGAGACGTGCTCTGCCAGAATTCACTAATGATGAACTATTATTGACAACTCCACTGAGTTCAAATCTTTGACTAAATCGACCGTTTGATGGCATATGATCTATTCAAACTATAATCTTAGCTCACTAACTCAAACATATATTAGCAACTGTATCAAAAATAAACTATACTAAAACGAATTAACGAGACCACCTTATGTATTACTTGTCAACATGACTTCTACCGCCAAATATAACGGTTGAGTAAATCAGGTGTGGGTCCAAGCTACCAAGAAGCAGTCTTCAGCGCTGACTTATAATTGATCGTAGACCCTTTTCTAGCTTCAACAATGATCATCCATCGACTAAATTAAAAGGTTCAAGTACTATCGAACAAGAAATAATTCTCCTTTTTTCAAACTGTCGCCGGCGGGTGTCGTTTTTTTAAGGTTTCATTTCACCTATCATCGACTAACAAGATTCACATTAATAAACAAACTATTAGTCGAACTGCAGTCAAAAGGATCAAACAAAGGTACACATTCGATCGAATTAACCTAAGCACCGCTAACCCCATTATACTCGCACACGTACGAAAGGGGCGCGCGTGTTCAGCTATCCATCCCTTAATGTAATATTCATCCACGCAATATTTTGCCAACGTTTTGATACGCATCAAACCGAACACGCTCGTTTCTCTCTCGACGAAGAGCTGAGGGAGAGATAGAGAGGGAGAGAGAAAAAACTGATTCACTTTTCATCATAAGTAATAGCCTCATCCCTTTTGTCCCGCGTACCCTTCGTACATTCAGGGGTTCTCGTGCCACCAGCCTCCCCCTCTCCCCTCCTCCCTGGCTCTTTACCCCCACCCCTTCCCTCCCATTTCATCCGACGGCGGGTAATGGACCCACTCAAACCCACATAATGGCATAAGACACGCTTCGGAATAGGCGGGTTGACATGTGCGGAACAGTCTGTCCGGAATGAATTGAAATCTCTATCTGCAAACTCCCCCCCCTTCACTCTGGTAGGTACGGTATAAGGGGTGCTGCGTACGGAAGGGGTTTTAAAAAGGGTATTGGGAGGGGGATTCGAAAAGGGGGGAGAAACGGCCGGTGTACGGAGGGTAAGGGTGGGGGAATAGGAAGGATGCGAGGGTAACTGGAGGGGGGGAGGGGGGGGGGGGTTGAACAGGGATGGAATGTAGGACAGAGGGTATGGGCGTGAATGAGGGGGAGCGTTGAGAGAGAGGGGAGCGTTGAGAGAGAGGGGGGCGGAGAAGGGGTGAAAGGTTAGGGTTTTATTTTTTCATGTTGGGAGAGAGAGAGTTGGAGAAAAGCGGACCATAAGGGATGAGAATAATAGAATCTGGATTACATAAAGGATGAGTTTAGTTGGAGGAGGGAAAAAGGGATGGATGCGTTGAAAATAAGAGGTAGGAGGGTGAGGGAGGGAGAGAGAGAGAGAGAGAGAAAGAAGGGGTGAGGGAGAAGATAAAGAGAAGCTGGCGAAGTGGAAGTGGATTGGAACAAGTGAACTGAAGTATTTGATTGATCCTGTTGATGATTTGTTGGCTTTTTAACGTCCATTTGTTTGCGGCTTGTTCAGTTATAACAACCTCCGAGGATTAGGAGCTTAGAATGAATGATAAACACATTGAGGTGTGCGTAACATGTCATAAGAGCTCCACGCCATCGTCTCAGGAGGCTTATTTAACTTCTTCACTATCGAAAACACCAGAGCGAAGGTGGGATAATGCACTGTCTCTAGTATTAACTTCAAGTCGAGAAAGTTGGCACGATTAATAAAATAAATAATTTGCGTAACAATGCGTTCCTTACTCGACTATTTGTATCTATGGAATTACTGAACTTAAAAAGAGTAATTTTGCGTTTAGCGTCATTAAAGTGGGGAATGGGTCCGACAATGCCTACAAAGCGTTTGATGGTGATTTCAAACACCGCGACGAAAGAAATTAATTTTTGTTGCAAATAACAAATGGCGTAGTTACATTTACGATGAGTTTTCGGTGTAATTTATTTTATAAAAAACCCCGAGCTGAGATTGAGAAATAATTTTTTTAAAGGTTGCGACTTATTATCCGTAACCCAGCCATTAAGCCAGTTATTTAAAACGTCAAAAAAGAGAAGGTTGAGGAAATTTTGATGACTAAAATTACCGATTATCCAATTCCAGAGGTGAATTTGGCAATTTTAAGTTAATAACTCTTTCGGAATTTATTGCACCCATCCATCGCTTTGAACGCTACATGCGCTCCTGAAAAATACCGTGTAAAGCGTAACCGAGCAAAGTGAAATATATTTCCCCCTAAGAGTGCATTTACATTTCAGCGCCACCTTGAATTCAACGTTCAACAATTTATGTATCTTATTCAGTATTACTTTCCCTAGTCTTTACTATTACTTTCGATGAAAAATGCAAGAATTTTTTATGCCTGCAGAACGTTCCGAAACCATGCTAAAGTGAAGCTGATTGCAGTGTAAATCGAGGTAGTTCATTAAATAGAAAACCACACTAAAATCAAAACGTAAGAAGGGAAACCGTGCAATTCGTGTAAATATAATTTAAACTACTGAAAACAATAATGTGACAGATAACTACATCTTCAATTGCCAATGCACTAATAATCGTTTTGACCCATCCCAATTAAAATATAACTTCCCCAAATTAATTTTTAAATGCTTAATATAATTAATCAATTCTTCCGCGGACTCACGATTAGATTAGGATAAATTTTGGTTACCGAAATATGAATACACACAATGGAATAATAACGGAATGAGACTTTAAAAGATTTTTTCAAGCTCTTACAATAGAATCTTGATACACCTTATCTCGATGTACTGCATTAAGTCAAACCCTTTCGATGTTTCCTTCGTGGTCCCTGATAAGGACTTATTGTTAGATCAGTGATACGCTTCTTAGGACGATCAAAGCGTATAGTGCGCTCATAAACTTGGAAAGGCGATTCTAAATAAAGAAATTCGTTAATGACTTCTTGTGGATTGTAATTCCTAAACCTACTAAGGAAAGCTCTATAAACAAGATACACATATCATACAGAGAAATAAAAATAAATCCGAGGCGCTATGTCCAAACGAGGACTGTACAAGAATTATTACTGCTTAAAACATTTTCGGAAATTCTATTCATATTTAAACAAAGGTGAAGTGATGCAGCAAAACTAAAGTCTTGTAATAAATATCGCTTCCAAAGCTTCCTCTCCATACCCATGACTTGTTTGTTTAGGTTGTTTTTCGTGATCTAATTACACCCAGCGAGTAATTGTCAGACCTTATCGGTTTCAATTACCCCTCACGTTCGTCAACTACTAAAAGACTCTTGCTAAGTAACACACAATCATCCTAGCAGGACACCCAAAAATTATGCTTGCATCAACTTCCAACGAATTCCTTTGTTTTACCCCTCAATTACCGTTCGAGTTCGCTTCCGTCATCTAATTAAAATCCAGCGGTTGCCGCCGAGTCCTCAAAAGAGCGCAACCAGATTTTAGAGACCAATACTCTTCCATTTTATCCCGTCTCCGGAGACGGCGGTTACCTTCAATCCTTCCGCTTTTCCGTCCGTTCAACCCTCCTCCCATTCGCTTTTCTCACCAAACCCATTCTCAAAACCCCTTACATTCCCTCTTATCTGGGCGCAGGTCATTCCGCTAATCGACAACGGAGGCCCGCGTTTCGCCGAACCGCCAATAGAGGCAGCACAGACCTTACGAGGTTCTATTAAGAGAAGAAGAGAGAGAGCGATCCTTTTCAAGAAAGGATAAGAGAGTTGAGAGATTAGATTAACGGCTCTTTCTACCACCCTCCTCCCATCCTCTCCATCGTACCGTTTTCCAGCTACCCTAATCCACTCTTTCGGCATTTCCAATGAAGTTAATAAGTCGCGGGCGGTTGATTAATTAAGCAAGGAGTTTAAAGGACCAAGAGGGTTTTCAAAAGGTTTCTCTTCTAGAGGTGAATGAAGGGAAGAGGAGCGCTTTGGTCAGTTTTTGAGAGGCCACGGGAAGGAAGGAACTGGGGGAGATGTAGGGGGAGGGGTGTTCGGAGGGATGAGATAGAAATAGAGAAAGAAATTGGAGTCGCAAAAGGGAGACTTGATTTCAGATTGAATAGAGATAAAAGGATCCTGTTAAGCTATATATATATTCGTATATATTTTCTTTAAAATATAATTTACTAATAAGAAAAAAATATTTTAGTCTTTACCTCATCAGAAAATGATACAGAGGTAAAATACCGTTTTATTGAAACATAATGACAAAACACTAGCGGCAATTTTTTTTTAAATACAGCTAAAGTAATAATTTCGTTTTTATCCTTATTTCTAAATAAAACGTTATCGTCATAGACGTCTTGAAAATTGTATCGTGACCAAAACAAATCAAAATGTGAAATGATCATACATTAGTCCCCGTTTTCGTGCCTGAAAACAGGCGCCTGTCTTTCTACGCATGCGCACAAATTTCCCCGAAGAAAGGCGTCTGGCATGAAACGGGCGCGACTCCCGATTCCAGGCCTGTCCAAAACACGTCGATTGGCTGAGGACTGCCACGTGACACAGGTGATGTGCAGAACCAGTCAAAAGGGCAGCTTTTCTATCTGAATCCATCTTACTACGTACGCTACCGCAGCCAGACTATGTAGTCATCCAGGCGCCTGTTTTCAGGCACGAAAACGGGAACGTGTAAACGGGGACTTAGTTAGAGTTATGAAATAGTCATTTTGTATCATGTGTAATCTGATGATAGACAATTATTAGTTGATGAATAATTATGAATAATGATGAAGCATTATGTTTCAGATTAAAGAAATATTTTGTTAATCAAAAATATTCCAATACGTCAAACCGAGGAACAGAAGTGAGTCGGTGGATACTAATAGCATATCAGTCAGCGATGGATACAAGCATTGATATACATTAATAAACACAAAAATGCACCTATGGTTAGAAGCTATTAATAGAGCGATGGAAGAGATACAGAGTAGTTATTATAAATATAGCTTTTAAAATGCCGTTTTCTTTCTAAAACAATTAATTATCATGATTTCATTTGTTAAGTGATGATTTCGGTTTTTTTCTAGTAATGTTATTATTGTGAAAGAATGTAACCATACTGCTATGCAACTGACACCCTCCAACATTCATAAAAATTAGATACTCATCACTCGAACTGCACGGTTTATTTTTTGATCGGCATATCGTTCATTCCGAAATGCGTATTTAGGCATTTTTTTTAGAAAGGATGTACTCGTGTGTGTTTTTTGGCTTGTGTGTATTTGTGTGTGAGCAAAAAAAGGTCCCTGGCGTTGTAGTAATTTCCCTTAAACCCGGAGTACGTGAGATTGCGTGTGTTTAGTCCCTGGCGTGGAGTAAATTCCTCTAAACCAGTGTGTGATTACTTTCCTTTTTATTAAATAACTGTATGGTTATTAGGAGGGTTGTTCCCTGATTATAGTTCGCTTTGCATGTTTACAGTTTAACACGGAACATCCTCGAATTCCACGGCCAACAATTTCAATTTAGCAGTTTTGGAACGGTCTCCAAGCATTAAAAATCATAAAATATTCTAGTTAGAAGTAGAAGTTAAATAGAAATTAAAAAACAGAGAATAAAGGAAGCGATCCAGAATAAAATGACTAAATTGTTGCACATTGAATTTAACAGGGCACCCATGTGTTCCTATAGGCCAGTGATGGCGAACCTTCTATTGTCCGCGTGCCAATATTACTGAAATTGTAGAACTTTTTCCGCCCCGCGTGCCACAAAAAAGTACTTAATTTTTTTTTGCGTGCCAACTAAATGAAATTCCTGATCAAGACATAAGAGATTGAAATTTGTAACCGTAAAAGTAATGTTTACAATAGTTAACTAAATAACACAAATGTTCTTGATAAACGATAAATGCTTTGATTGGTTTTCGCCTTTCGTTGGCGTGCCAACCAAAATCGTCTTGCGTGCCATTGATGGCACGCGTGCCATAGGTTCGCCATCACTGCTATAGGCAAACCTTTCTCACTTTGCTCGGTTTCTCTTTACATCATTGGTGGGCAATCTTTTTTACGTGGCTTGCCACATTAGCGGTTGCAAATTCTTCGGCGAGCGGTAACGCAAGTGGTAAATGCTTCAACAAGTTAGATTAGATTTTAAATCGGACGTCAACTATAGATTCCGAGGAATCATATAAGTGAAAATCAAGTCTTAATTAGGTTTTTTCGGTTAGCAATTTAACATCGAGCGTTTTACTGTCGAAATTTGATTATATACTGTATGAATTTATGTTGCATCTTTTTTTAATCATAGCTTCGCAGGTCGCATAAAACGCCCTCAAAGGCCGCATTCTGCTCTCGGGCCGTAGGTTGCTCGTCACTGTTTTACACGATCTTTTCCAGGAACGCGTGCAAAGCGAGGAATGGGTGCGACGTCAACATTCATGCAGCCCTAACAAATAATCCAGACTAGAGTAAATTCTATTTTTTTAAACATCATTTATAATCAGCTTCACGAATTCATATCATTTCCTCCCTTTCACAAAAAGCGAAAATTATCGCCTAGTTTACTCAATCCTCGTTCTGATGATAAAACTGGCTGTGCTTTCGGGATAGATTTCGACGACACCAGCTCTCCCATGCAGAGAGACACACATACACAAACGAGAGATAGCTCCTCCATCCCATGAAATAAAAAATAAAGACAAGGACGCATTTTTTTAAAGCGGGGGAAAACCCATCGACATGTCGCGCACAACGTGAGCGCACGCCG
The DNA here is from genome assembly GCA_036926305.1 of Uropetala carovei. Taxonomy (NCBI): domain Eukaryota; kingdom Metazoa; phylum Arthropoda; class Insecta; order Odonata; family Petaluridae; genus Uropetala; species Uropetala carovei. Next base: position 13,530,692 of record JAXCHB010000065.1, on the reverse strand, counting down.
ACAAAAACGGCAGCGAAGCTCGCATCCCCGTAGAGAAGAGCTAATCACCATCCTCTCTAGGAGTTCGAAGAGGATAAAGCGTGGTATGGGGTAAAGGAAAAAGTATGGACGGACTCTTTATATTTTTGTTTTTCAAACCCGGTTCGCTCCGTCAGGGTTCCCAAAGGATCCCTCTTCATTTGATTTCCACTCCCTCCTCTCACCCTTCCCCCCCCCCCCCCTTCCTTTCCTGTACATAATCCCTTCGTCTCTCAGACTGCAAAACTGTTCCCTCTCAGTCCACTTCTGCCTGTCTATTCAACGGTAGCTCTTCCCTTCGCTGCCCGTCCCCCTCTTTTAAAACCGCAAAAGGTCCACCCGCACATCTCCTATCCCCTCTTTCTACCCTTCCCACTTCCCCATTCTCACCCCCTTGCAAACCCCTCCACTCTCCATAAAAGCATACTCAGTAGCAGGTTATAACTCGACCCTCCCCATCTATCGCCCTATTCCTATGATATGCTGTCCTATCCTCACCATGCTAAGAACCCCCTTCTCTTCTCCGTCCCGCTAAATACCCCCTTCGCTATTCCCTCCGCTAACCCTAAAAAAAACTACTTCCCAACCATATTCTCTCTTAACAATCCCTACACCTTTGCGCCCTCTATTTAAACCGCCTCATCAATCTAGAAACTCATTACCAAGAATTTGCTTTAGATATCCTAAAAAAATAATCAGCAAATCTCCGAAATACCTGAAGTCCCAGGAGCGAGCCAGTTTCGGTTAATCGGACATTCAGGGTAATCGGATGTTCCGATCAATGGGATAATCCGGTTGATCGGATATTCCGGTTGGTCGATATGAATATTTTTACGCACCATTGTAAACATAAAAATTAAGCAAATATTAAAGTAGTAAGTGCAATACTCAAAGAAAAGTTAACTTACATTAGTTCTGTAAGTTTGGAGGCCAAGTAACCTTTTGACAACTTTCTTATGTTTGGGAAAAGTATATGCAGTACATATATATCTGAAGCGGTATAAAATTTAAAAAATAAAAACATCTGAACGCTACCATCCTGATCCAGTAATAGTCGGAGGGAATCTCCTCGTTAAAATTTTTGGTTAATCGGGTTTCTGGTTATTTAATTTCCGATAAATCAGGAGTTTTCCGCATTGAGTTAAATTAATGACTTGAATCCGATTTATCATCAAGATGGCACATAATACCTATGATTATTTTTTTAATTATTCGTTTTTTAAGTAACCGGGACTTTTCAGCGTAATGAACTCAACGAATACAATAAAAAAATGAAAACAACTTCAGGTAGAACCACTTTTCTCAAACAAAGCGATATTTTCCCGGGTTTAGGAATATTTTACTCAAAGAACGAACGTAAACGCCAAGAAATCCATCCTATTCAGGCTCGAGGGATTTCATTTCCTTTCTTTCGGATCTATTCTGAGTACTTTAGCCACGAATTGCCACTGAAGACGGCTACTTTGAAGCCGAAATACGCATCTCCAGTTTGTTCCAGTGAACGAATCACCTTGATCATCAATTATGCTACTCAAGAGCCCAACGTCCTATCCCTCACCTATCCTTCTAACGTTTAATAAACTCTTACCCTCCACTCCTAACTATATCAAAACGCCCCCAGTTCGTCGTGTATCCAATCAGAAGTTAACCCTCCCTTCCACTCACTTCATCAACCTCCCATTCCCTCTCCTTCCCCCACACCCTTTCCCTCCCCACCCACTCACTTTTTCATCCAAGGAGTACGCCGGCTTTGCCCAACGCCCTCTCCTAACCTCTCCCCGCCCCTTCATACTCAAACCCCCACCCACCCTCCTTCCTCCCTCTTCCAAAAACTCCATCCCCCTCCCCTCCGTCCTGAAAAGCTCTCTGTCTCTCCTCTTGTGTACACAAGGTCTCGCACCACCCTCTTCAAATGTGGCTTTTCAGAGCAAACCGGATTTTCATTAACTGTTGCACCGAGCGCAGCTGAGGACTCTCTCCCTTCATGGGAAGCGGCGTCTGGGACAGAGGGAGGTGGGTTGCGGGAAGGAGATGGAGGGGAAAGAGTATGAGAGAGAGAAAGGGAAAATATGGAGAGAGGGAAGGATGGATTAAAGGGAGAAAGAGATGTTTGGAAAGAGAGGAAGAGAGAAAAGGAGAGAGGGAGGGAGAAGAGGAAGGAGAGAAAGAGAGGGGGAGAAAAGAGAAAGGGAGGGAAAGAGTGAGAAAGAAGGGGATGAAGAGAAAGGGAGTATGAAGACAATAAGGGAGAGAGAAAGGAGAGAATGAGAAAAAGGGAGAGGGAAGCAAGGAAGAGAGGGAGAAAGAAGAAATTGATAATAGGAATGTTAAAAGAATGACGCACTATGCAGAAACAATAGATATTCAAAGAGATAGTTGAGAAGGAAATAGCACAGGAATGCGAAGGGTTGAAGAATTTAGAGAGATAGAGAGGAATAAGAAGATGAGATTAAGAAGAAGGAGAAAAAGGGGAGGAGAGCGAGAGAGAGAGATTGGTTAAAAAATCAAAAAGACAAGGGAAGACACAAGAAGGGGGTTGATCAAAAGTAATGAATTCCCATCCTGTTCATCCTTTCCTTTTGTTTACGAGAGAGAGAGATAAAGAAAGAAAGAGTTAAATAACTTTCGCAAAAATTCATTTATTCGATTCAAAAAATTTCGCCGCGTCTCGCGTTTCTTTTCTTTTCGTTCCTTTTTTTATTATTATCTCCTTGTTATTAAACGGAGTGCGCTGGGAGAATGTTTTTTCCTCCCATTCTCTCTCCTTCCCCTATTGAAATTTGGGGCAACTTCGGTTCCTCGATAATTACGAAAAAAAAACAACGAATCCGTTCGAAAAATTCTCATAAACGGTATATAAAATTAGAACTGCATCGCTTTTGTTCGTGTTAATTAAAAGGAATGGGATTACATCGCTGATATTTCCAGCGCGTTAAGAGGAGAGACAGGGTTAGGAGGGGGATGCAGGAGGAGGTATTGTTTTCATCCATTCTACTCTTCTCTCGGAGCGTGAATGAAAAAACACGAGATGAAATCTCGTACAAATATCACCACCGGGAGATTAATTAGACTTTAGTCAATCTCGACGCGGAAGTGACCGCTAAGGATTTCATTTGATCTCTAAAAATTTTACGGCTATCTTATAGTTAAACATTTTTGAAAATGCCAAAAACTTTAGTGACGGCAATATTACGGAAGTGAGAAAACACATATTTCCTATTGACGGGATGTTGTCAGAGTACAAGTCTTTACAAAGTATTATACTTGCGAATTGTGTGTAGGCGGCGTCCATGAAACGATAATTACTTAACTTCATCGAATCGTCAAAAAGGAAATTAAAACCGATAATTTCGTAATAATCCATTATTACTAAATCGTATAACCATCACTGTAATATGACCATTTTATCTATGGCGATTACTTATACAACACTGGATAAAAAATAATAAAAATACAAGTAGGTACTACTTATATAGGTAGAAGAGGAAAATTATTTTTTCGGGAGAATGAGCGCTTGAGAATATGTCAATTTTCATTTGTTGGCCATTGAATGCAATACACACACACACACATTATAACTAGATCTCCATTAGATATTTCGCATGGATTTCTGACTCAAATAGAGTACTGAAATGACATCGGCAGATTGACTCTGAAAGGCGCCACATTAAAAACTTTCCAGAATACGTAAATTCGCAACCGTACCGCAAAAAAAATTAAGCGGACTTCCTAAGACACGAAAGGCGACAAAAAAATAATCTCCCGTAGCTAAAGAAATGGAGAAACTCGTTAATTAATCTACTCCGCAGGGAGAAGGCCCCCCTTCCTCCCTCCCTCATCTCCCGTCGTTTATCAAAAAAAATACGCCACCAAATTAACGCGCGAAGAATGGAACCCGCACTACCACTTGGGTATCCTCCGGACGGCAGATAAAAACAACGGAAAATCGCCGAGCGAAGTGAAAAAAAACGCGTTTTCACGCGGGAAGGGAACGAAAAAAAAACGTTCCGCGTAGCGCGCGCCCGCGTACATAACGGCATTTCTCCGTAAATTGATGAGAGAAGCCTATTGATAACTACGGACGCGGATGAATCCCCCTTACTCCTCCCTACCCCCAAACTCCCATTTACCCTCCCAACTCCGCATCTCACCCTCCCACCCATCCCTACAGGGCTTAATAAACTCCGCGCGCCGCGTATAATGAATCTCTAAAAACAAATGAAGACCGCTCGCCGTAGGTATACATACACACAAGAATATATATATATATATATATATACACACATACGGTGACGTATAGAGAGAGTATGAGGGAGGAAGGAAGGAGTGGGACGGGAGCCGTTCCTCGCTTGTTTTTAATCCCCCGAGTTCGACGTGGAAAATGACCGTCACGCGTCGGTAATTATTCGCCTCAAATGTGATTCGGACAGTCGCTATGCCCACCGCAGGGAATTAAAACGGTGGTCAATGGGACTCATCTCCGAGAACAATGGTTAGGATGCAAAGGAAGAGATAGGGACGTGGAAGGGGGAGGGGATGGAAATAAAAAAATTGTTGGAGAAAGGGTGGGGGAGGAGGGATAAAAAGGGTATGGCGTAGGGGTGCGGCTGGAGGGAGTTATGGGGTGGGGGAGGGAGATGAGTGGGGGGGGGGGAGCACAGAGCGTGTGTGAGCGGGTGGGAGGGGGAGGAGGTAGAGATTGGGAGGGAAATCCCTGGAATGATTGGAATCCATTTGCGTGGCGAGCACTTGGGAACCGTCCATCCGGACAGAAATCGGCGCGGGGGTGGGGGGAAGAGGAGATGGAGACGAATCTAAGGGGTGGGGGTAGTAGGGGGGGTGGTAGGGGGAGAGCAGTTGGGACCTCTTTGTTACGCCGTCCGAACTAAAACCAAGGGAAGAGAATAATGCCGTGAAGCAGGAGGAGGGAAACATAGGAGGGATGGAAAAGGAGGTGGGGAGAGAGAGAAAGGAAGAAAGATCCTCCTCCTCCCTCTCGCAACGAAAACCCAATTCGCGTTGGCCGACGGGAAGGTTTTTTTTATTTTTATTTTTGCCCGCGCGCACCATTCATCGCGTCCGTGACGTAATCAAGGGGACGATGGAAAATATTACGATCCGCGGTTTTGTCGTTATTCGAGTGTGATCATTTCGGGGAGATCACCACCGTATGCCCGAAAAATAGGGAGAGAAAAAAATGAGGAACGCCACCCGCTCTCTCTTTCGTTCCCTACCACCTTACGCCGCCGCCATTTCCCTGCCTAAATAAAAAAGACGTCCCATCCCCCTTTTTTTCGACGCCCACCGCTTCGACTTTCTCCCCCTTCCCTTTGGCTTCCCACCTGCTCGAATCTCCCTCCTTTATTCGCACGGGATAGCCATAATTTATTTTTTTTATTTAATACGTCATCTACGCAGCCGTCTGACGTTTCGAACGTAGGTATTCAAATTCTGATAACAAATGGGTCAGTTCGTTAAGCGCGGAAAGATTGTATCCATACGGAGGAGCTTGATGAAAAATTCGGATTTCTGTCGTTTCGACGCGAAAGTATTGTCGGAGAGTAGAATTGAAAGTTGGGTTTTTTTCTCTCTTCTCGAATCGAGAGGGATTCATACTTGTTGATTTAATAACACCGAAGGATTTTGAAACCAAAACGTCGAGAAAAGAATGGGAAGTATTTAACTGGGGACAAATGGTAAACCAATGCTCATATCACGAATTCAAAGTGTATTCCAAAACATAATCATAATAACGTTTGCATACACTGAAAGATTATCGTGCTGCAAGAGGTTACATCCAGGCCCCAATTTTGGGACCGAATGAGAATCATTCTCAAAATTTTTATGAAGACATTTGAAACTTATATAGTACTAACTTATTCATTGCTCCTTTAAACAAGTGTTAAAATTAATGTATTGACTAGGAAAAAACAAATAAATAATGTTCAGCAATATAAACTCTGCCAACATCATCTACTTGAAAATAATGCATAGATAGATAGTGTGGAAAGTGCCACAGAGCATGAACATCAATTGAATTCAAGCCATATGGTGGGCTTGATAATTCAATTATTGTAGGTGTCAATGGCTGCATAGTGGAAAATATAGGATCTTCATAAAAAAAATATGGGGATTCCACTTATGGCAAATACATTTATGTGGGGTTTTGGCCATTACCGGAGCTGTAGAGGTCTTCACTACATTCCTGCTCATGAACATGTTTCCTCATATAATACCTGGTCACCTACCTAGAGTAATTTTTTTAGTTTTAGTTTTTAATTTGGACCAACCTACATATTCGCTAACTATATAATTATATCCAAAACTACAAGAAAAAAGAACAAACATAGCCTAACCCACTATTTTTATCTCAATGTCATCACCTCCAGAAGGCACAAAATCCAATGATAACTATCTATTTGAATAAAAATCTTAAAATTTTCCCTTATATTATTTTACCTAAATCAAAATTTAAGTTTTACGGATATCTTTGAAAAATGCTTAACTTAGAGGAACAGCATGTCTAAAATGAGCCAATGAAAGGCTAAAGAAACCAGATGCATATCATGATAAAAGAAGCACTTCATATGTTGTAATTTCCTCATTAATCTATAAGAATTGAATTCAATTAATCGACTTATTAACTTTTAAAATGCCCATAGTATGATATCCATAAATCCTACATTTTTCCTTTCAGCTTCAGCAAGAGTACATAACATCACAAACTTGATGAAATTTACTTCATTTGATATATATAGTATTAACAAAATAAAGATTCTCAGGGTACTTGGTCCACAAAATTTCCAATAAACAAGAGATATGATTCCTTCCTTGGATTATAACCTTGCAATGATAAAAGGGCCTGAGTGTTCTGTAGAGCTACACTGGCTTGAGCATCTACTCTTGGTAGAGTCACACATGCCAGTAAAGCCAGTGGATAGGAACAAGATTGAGTAGAGCTGGTGTAGCATCTAGCAATGATAAAAGTAAGACCATCATTTTTGTCAACCAATGAAATCCTTAGACAGCTCATGACAATGAAATGATGAAGAAGACTTCACAAAACAGAATAGGAATTTGGAACATCAAGACCATGCTAAATAAAAGAATATTAGAAAATATATTGCAGTAAATGAAGAGAGATAAGATAAATATCTTAGACTTGTGTGAAGTTAGGTAGAAAGAAGAGAAATATTTTTGAAGTGATGATTTCAGGGAGAAAAAAAAGACGGGGAGCAGCATTAGTTTTTGAGAAGAAAGGCAGGTGAAGTCATTAACACACACCAGTTAAACAACTATCTGATGTTAGTGGAGGTTAAGGCAGAACCTGTAAACACAGCATGGAGATTGTGAATGAATTCTAAGATCGACTTGAAGAGGTTATGAGAGAAGAGGGTGCCTAAAAGTACTTGGAACTCTAGGGGGAAGGCTCTAGTGGTGACACATAACGATGGCCTGGAGAAGATGAATGAAAGAGGACAGACAATGGTAGGTTTTCATAAAAGAAGCAAGTTGGTAGTAACAACTACATGGTTTTAGCATAAAAAAGGCCAAGATATACTTGAATAATGCTGGGAAAAAAGCAAAGGCATCAGATTGATTATATGACAAACAAAAGTACAGGAATCATATTTTGAACTCTCAAAGTTTTCTATGGGCAGATATAAATTATGACCATAATTTGGTGGTCATGAGGTATTGTTTAAAATTTAAACAAGTAAGATACACTTTCTAAAGCTAAAGGTGATCACGTTCTCCTAAAATGTCAACAATTTTGGAATTTTTCATAAGCTGTTTTAAGAATTTAAAGAAATTTTTTCATTTTGCACATTTCTATTGGCTATAATGTTTTAATTGCCAAACTATCTATTTTGAAAAGTTTCAGAAAAAGCGGGTGAAAAATTACAATTTCTTATTTTTTGATTTTTCCAAAATATACCCTAAAAGTTGTACTTTACAAAAACAAATCCACTACCAAAGAAATATGTGAAAAACTCATTAAATACAAAAATAAATGTTTTGCCTCCCATATTAAAAAATTTATGGACTACTTGAAAATCCAATCAGTGGAAAATAGATTGATAGGAGCCATCTAATTCAAAAAGCTTTTTACAAATATCTCGTAAAAGAAAAAGTTGATTGTCTACTGACTGACCAACAGAGTGATCCAATTAGGATTTTTTTACTTTAAGAAAACATACTAAAAATTAGCAAAAGGAAAAATAAAACGGAAATGAGATTTATAAATTCTCATTTCTAACAGCCTGCTGAGGAAAATTATCAGCAGGCTGTTAGACAAACCTTGAAAAAAACTGGTCGGCAAATGTCAGTTGAGGACAACTGAGGTGTTCTGAAAGCATGAATAAAATGATAGGAAAAATAATTTTAAAGAAAATAAGGAAGCCCTGGATTAGAAAGAAGATGATCAACAAGTAGAATGCTTTTGCTAAAGTCAAGAGGTGGAAGCATGTTTTTTTATTTTCAGGATTCTGGTTTTCCTCTCCCATTGTGGAGGGGGTAACCTACACCAATAGAATGTAGGCTCACTAGACCTTCTCATCTATGAAAAACTTCATCCTTCTAGCTTCGATGATTTGGCTACAGTCAGGATTGGATTCAAGTTTTTGGCACCCATAGGCACTCTTTTTTGATGCGCCTTTTCTTATTAAATTAAATTTTGTAACCAAGTCTCATACATTGAGTAAGTTACAAAGATGTTACCATGCAACACAAGGTCAACTCAGCATAAAAATATAAAATACGGGTTGCTGCAACATTGTTTAAAAAGGAATAAACGATATCGAAAACAATTATGACTATTTTTGGATAGATTTTCATTATAGTCAAATTCTGGTGCCCCTTTCGAGAGGAGACTGAGGTGGTAGGCACAATCCTGCTTATTCCACAGAGAAAATAATGATTAATTGAACCGCCATCGAATAAGAAAATTACTTATATGAAAGGCTTATTCTGTGTATTCGTCAGATTTTTACCTTAGTACTACCTTTAATATAATGTAAAATATGAAATTTAAAATTTGTCCATTTCTTCGAAGAATCCCGTAATTAATGACAGACATTATCCTATTTAGTAGTGTATTCTTAAATGAGGCAATATAATTAAAAAATTGTTTACCATTTAAAGAAAACATCGATATTCATATTTCATAATTTGGTACCTCTCAGTATTTGGTGCCTTTCATATTTTGGCACCTTTCATAATTTGGTGTCATAGGCAGTTGCCTATGTGGCCTGGCTACAGTGTCAATTCAAAGTTTTGAATTTTCTGACTTTGATATTACCTATCAGAAAATCTATGAAGTACCAGAAAAAACCAGTTGATGGAAAATTCATAGACTATCTAATTTAAAAAGGAATTTTCCAAATAAATCCTAAAACAAGAAAGTTGATTGTATACAGACAGAAAGACAGAGTAATCACATACGCAAGTTTCTTCTTTTATGAAAACACTAGCATAATTGCCTGTCAAAATGACAGGATATCTTTAGTTAACCTTAAAATAGTTGCCTCCCTCCCTCCCCCTCCCTTCCACTCTCTCCTTCCCTTCTTCCTCACTCCCTCTCTCTCCCTCCCTCTCTCTCTCTTAAATGTAAGAAGGGACTATTAGTTTCAATTTCGCCCTCAAAGTCGTTTGTCTGTCTGTCTCCCTCCCTCCATCTCTCTCCCTCTCTTTCCCTCCCTCCCCTCACTCCCTCCCCCACACTCCCCCTCACTCCCTCTCCCTCTCTATCTCGTATTAAAAGCATTCAAAGCACGCTTACACCCATAAGGATTGATATAACAATAGCATTTTGAGGTCTAACAATATAATTGGTAGCCAAGGCAACATCCCGTTAAAATGGCAATATTTCCACAAAATATGTGAATTAAACGTATAACATGAGCGATTTCGAATTGTATGCAGAAAAAGATGAACAGAATAAGAAACTTTGTAATTTTTTCTTCAAAATGGTTCAGATCCGAAGATCGTAGGTTAAATCCATCTAATTTTAATTTCCAAATGAATAAAAGCCTGCACGTCGAAAAATCACGTTTTACATGTTACCTTACGGAAAATGGAAATGTCTTCCTTGGAGTCGAACCCAGGACTTTTTTGGAGATTTATTTTCGTCATTACCTTAAAATATGTTAATCAAGCATCCTTGCCAAATTTCAATCTTCTACCTATTCGGGAAGTTTGTTAAATGCTCTATATCGACCATCGTGAAAGCGTGACCAACCAACCAACTGATCTGGGCTATTATATTATTAACTAGCATAAGTGCCCGTTGAATTTCAACGGGTTTAATGAATCTAAATTTTCATCAATGCAACATGTAAAAATCGCAAGAATAAAATTGTGCACTGTTTTAACCATCGAATATTTCTATATTATGTCTGTTTTAATTAATTAACTAAAATCTAACAGAAATTCCTTATGAATAAAATATTATCTTTCTTTCTACTAAAATAGCCATTGTTACTAGTTTTAAATTTATTATAGCATTAGGATTTCAATTTCATTAAATAAGCAGAATTCTGGTTCCAAAAAATTGGTTCAATCTTCAATTGCCTGTGATAATACTTTAAATAGATTTTGGAATATAATGTACCTCAATATCGTTTATCGTCTGCTCAGCACTCTTGCCTTCTCATTTTCCGAAACAACCACTTTCACCAGTTTTAAATGGATTTCAAACTTAGAAGAGAACTTGATTCAATTCAGTTAAAATAACCACATAACAAACTTCTTATTCCAAAGAAAATCCTATTATAATATGCAATGTTAACCTAGAATTCATTCATTCTGAAAAGTGAATAAAAGTACTGTTTAAAATTCAAAGATGTTTTTGTACTATTGGTTGATGTATTACTTGTATTGTGTCTGTCGGGTCTGTTCGGTCACGTGATGGTTGGCTGCATTACCGCAGGCGCTGCCATCGTGATGAGCAGACCCAGTTCGAAAAGACTCTTACCCGGGACGGACACCTACGGAGCTCCTATCCTGTTAAAACCATCATAAGTTTTGTTTAAAATAAGTGCAAAATCATAAGTTCTTTAATTGTGTTGAACAACTTCTTATTCCTCGAGTCTCAACACATCGAAACCAAACAAGATAAAGTGTGATTTGAAAACAACACGTACTCATCTTTACAGTGAGCATCATTAATGTCAAATGTACATTTCTTTGTTACTATGCTCTCAATGTTAATTGTATTTCTTGTGCTATTATGTTCTCAATGCTATTTGCGTATTTCATATAAGTACCTCATGTTGTGTTATTAGTTGCATACTTCGGTTGAACGATCCTGTGATTTTGAATACAGCACCACGATTTCAATTTTATACAGTCCATTAATTCCTTAAAACAAACAAGTACCATGTACATATATTTCTTTCAACTAAAGTAGCCACTCTTAACAGATTTTAACGGATTAATGCTTCATCATTTCAATTTCATGAAATAAGCAGAATTACAGTAACAAAAAAATTTGTTCAATCTTCAATTGCCTCTGATAATGCTTTAAATAGATTTTGGAATAAAATGTACCTTAATATCGTTTAGCGTCCGCTCACCACTCTGGACTTCTCAGTTTCCGAAACAACAACTTTCAATAGTTTTAAATTGATTTTTGCTTTGAAATATACTTGAGTCAATTCAATACAACTTCCACTATATATACTGTAAATTCCAAAGTAACTCCTTTTATAATAGGCAATGCTAGCCTAAAATTAATTCATTCTGTAAAGTGAATAAATAAAGTTCTTTCTTTAAACTATAATAGCCACTGTTATTAGATTTAAATGGATTATAAGCATTAGAACTTACTCTGTATTAAATAAGCACCAAAATTCCTTTTATAAAAACAAATCAATTCATTAAAAGATCCACTGTTGTTCCTTCGAAAATTGCCTGTTCACAGTTTTAAATGTCCTTTTCATTTTAATTGAATTTTAATTTATATTCGTTTCCAAACTTCGGCGATTGTTACGAAATTAATTCCAGGAATAACAATATAAATTCGTAAGCATGTATGGTTTACAAAGAATTTAATTTAAGAATGCTTTTTATTTCCAATTTTTCTAAAATGACACTGTTGATACTTAAAATTTTTTAATTTACGTTAATATACTTATTTTCCACAAAACACGCCAATCTCTCCCCTTCCTTCCTCTTTCTCTCTCATGTATTGAAGCACTCAAGGCACGCTTATTCCCAGAAGGTTGTATACAGTAACAATGACAATGGTCGACATAGCAACATCACGTTAAAATGGTGAGATTTCCACAAAATACGCAAATTAAACGTTTAACATGGAATATTTCGGACTGTGGGCAAAAAAGACGAACGGAATAAGAAACTTTATAACATTTTCTTCATAATGGTTCAAATCCGAATGTCGTCTGTTAATTTCTTCCAATTTTAATTTCCAAATGAATAAAAGCTTGCACGTCGAAAAATCGCATTTTACATGTTAAGTAATGGGAAATGGAAATGCCTCTCTTGGAGACGAACCATGAATTTTTTCGTGATTTAAATTTGTCATTCTTTGAATAAGTGTTAATCAAGCATCCCTACCACATTTTGAGTCTCTATCATTATTATTTCTCGAGTTATTAGCATTTGCATAGCGTGACCAACCAACCAACCAACAGACGACGGCTATTATTATATAAAATGTTAAAATGATCTATCAGATGAGGAGGTGAGAGTAGCATAATTCTGAATATAGAAAGCAAAAATATCAAGAATTAAGCAATAAGATTAGGAGGAAAACCAAAAAAGCAAGAAAATCGTGGAGGAAAGGACAATGTGAGGACATGGAAGAACTGCAGAAACAAGACAGAATCGATTTATTATTTGGAAAAGTGAAGGTTAAGTTAATGGGAAAATATGTTGGCCACAATTAAAGATCAAAAGGGAAAATTTTTATTCCAAAGGATGTCAAGAAACTATGGGGAGTATACTGAAGAACTGTATACAAAAGATTTTAAGCCAGAATTAATTGAGATCTCGAGGGAGGAAGATGCAGACTTAGTGTTGGCCTAGGAATATTAAATAGAGATTGAAAAGACTGTTGTGGATATGAATTCAAAGAAAGCAGTAGGAGTTGATGAGCTTCTTGTAGAAATTTTAAAGGAATATGGAAAAGATGGGAAAGAGAACTTTTATAAATTGTGAAGTAAGTTATATGAAGAGTGAGAGTGCCCAAGAAATTCACTAGAACAATTTTAATTACTCTGAATAAAAATAGTGCAAATGAATGTAAATATTATAGAACACTCAGTCTAATTCCATATGCAGCTAAAACTATTTTCTGAACAGAAGGAAAAAGCAAATAACTACATAGGTTTAGACCAGTTTCAGAAAGGATTTGGCACAAAGATGCCATAGGGGCAAAGAGGACCTTAGTAGAAATAAACTTTGAATAAAACCAGGATGTACTATTGTGCTTTGTGCATTTCAAGAAGGCCTTTGATAGAGTTTTATGGTCTATTCTAAAGGAAGCGTTGAGGTAAATAGGAGCAGATTGATGAGATAGGTGTTTAATAAAAAATCTGAATATGAACAAGACCGTGTAGGTTAGGGTAGTAGAAGGAGAATCACATTGGATAATACTAGGAATAGGAGTGGACTACCCTTTTTCTTCAGTAATATTTCACATTTATATTAAAGAAATGGAAAGAGAGGCATGGGAAGGTGTAGAAACAAGGGTAAAAGTTGGAGGTAGCCTAGTCAACTCAAAAGCTTTGCCAATAACAAAGCATTAGTGAGTAATTAGGAAAATTTGGCTCCTTAAATGAAAAGGTAAAGCCACTCAGAATGAAAATTAATTTGTAAAAAGAAAGCAAACATCATGAGATTCACCAAGAGCAAAGAATCTCAAGCCAGTGTTCAGCAGATGAGGAAAGGATATAGCACAGGAGTTTTCAATCTTGTCTAACCTGTGGACTACTATTGGAATATCTGAAATGCCACGGGCCCCTTGAACACATGGTTTTGACATTTGACAACACATTGAGGACTAGGAGCATGTTATTTGCTTTGAAAGACCTCACAACTGATTAATGTTTCCACAGCAATATACACCTTTTAAATTTTTACTAATTAATTAATTATAATTTCTCTAAATTAATACAAAAGTATTTTTCTACAAGTGTTGTGGACCCCCTGCAAGCTTTTGCACTCTTTAGGGGCCCGAGGATCCCAATTTGGAAAATCCTCATATAGCAAGTAAAATATATTACATATTTATTTAGGCAGTAATCTGACTCAGGTTGGAAGTATGAATGAAATCAGGACAAAGATAGCAAGAACAATGGAGACATTTATGAGATGATAACAGCTGTTCACAAGAAGTCTCAATAAAGATATTAACAAGTGAAGAAAGAATTGAAGAGCAAATTACATAAGATACTTTTTTTAAGAATATAAAAGTAAAAACATTCCCCTGCAGACCAACCTATCTTGAAAATTTTGCATCTTTAATAATATTAAATATGTTAATTACGTATATACATTTTCAGACCTATGTAATTTCACTTTTGTTTCAAAAAATTAATTAATTAATCTCGCAGCAATGTATTTTACCATTAAAATGTTAAGCAGCATATCACGTAAACATTTCTTCAAAACAATTGGCATTAAATAACAATGATAAAATATTTCATGGAATAAAATTTTAGAACTGTGTAATTTCACTTACGTTCGCTTAATAGTATACTTGTTTATTTACATTCGTTGCTGTGAATGCGTCCAAAAATATGAAAGCCATAATGTAACCATGTATGTAGATAAGTCATAAGGGGTTTTCTAATATCCTGTTAAAACACAAATGGACAGACAGACGAACCCCAAATTTTTTCCATGTCTATTTCAAATGTAGAACTATATATCCTGAAAATTTGGTGTTTGTAGCTTACGTAATTTTTGAGTTTTTTGTACATGGTCAGACAGACAGATGGATGAACCGAATACATAAGCTCTTTTTTATTTAAAAAAAAGCACTAAAAACCACATATATGAGCTTAGAGCTAAAGAATAGTTGGTCCAATATATACTATTCTTAAATATCACATGTTTTGAGGTGATCAACGAATACACAAAAACCTATCAAGAGTAATTTAAATATACAAATCATTGAATACATAAAGGCAAATATTAACTCAGATGAAAAGAAGAACTTGTAGTGAGTTCTAAATGAGATTCATCTTCATATAAGGACAGCATATCCCATATTACTATTTCTGCAATGGCCTACCATGATACCGTTATAACATTTTATTGAGAAAATTATGCGTTTTTGGTTTCTACGGTATTTTTGATTGCCCAAATTCTTACAATGGAAAACTTAAAAATGAATTATTAAGCTCACCCAATTTCTTGTCTCCAATAGGTGATAAAGGAAACTTGTAGCCATAACACAGCTGAGAAGACCAGAAAGGCTTTTTATCGAAAAAGTAGCCATCCTCAGAAATGACCCAGTAATGATCCTATTAAAATTAATGATTGGTAAATATAATAACATCTCATCACAAATCTTTTTCTAGCTTGCTAATATTTTTTCTTAATCGATAACTTTTTCGTTACTCAAAATAGGATAGATTAGCCTATATGATTATGAAATATAAAACCTAAAGTTTTCTCAATTTAAAATTAAAATGAGCTCCTACTTGCATCAACAACAAATCAAAAGTTTGATAAATTCAAGATTTAACACATTATTATTATTATTAGACATAAGGCCATGTGGCAACAATACAATACTCAATTTATATAAATTGATATTAAAAATACCACAACCCTGATTTCTGCAGGTTCATGGCAAGTCTTCATGGGGCCCATTAAGTCCCTACCATACCCACCCTGCCAAGTATTCCCCTACTTGGTCATTAAATATGGAAAAATATGACAATTACAGTAAATATTATAAAATTCATATCATACAGTAAGCATTTATAAAATTTTTCTGAATCTTTATCTCAAAGAGACCCACTTGTGGAAGGAAACTCATAAATATCCAAAGGTAAACTGTTCCATCTCTTGATCCCCATATTCTTAAACAAAAACTTCTCCCAATCTGACTTCTGCCCCCAAGGTTCATCTGGCTTTATCATGAGCAACCACTACGTAAACTCTGTTGTTTGTCCCATAACAATTTATTTACCTACTAGATTAAAAAAATATATAATTCACTATTATGTGCTCCATCTGCTTACAAATTATACATTAAGCTGATTAGGCCATAATTATCTAAATTTCATGCACACCTTTATATATTGGAATAACAATTGCACTTTTCCAGTCTTTTGGTATTTCTCCGTTGTCCCAAATTAATGTAAATAATACACCAACATATGGAAGAATAGTTTCTCCTCCTAGTTTTATTGCTTTTACAGTATGCCATCAGGCCCACATGATTTATGCAACTTTATCTTGTTAATCCAATTTAAGATATCCTTCTCTCTAATTTGCAGACCTTCAAACAGATTGCTCAAATAAAAAATATTGCCATCTTTTGTTTCCTCCTCAGTGATAAGTGACCTGGCAAACCAGCCATTAAATATGTACTTTGGCCTTTGAAGTAGCACTGTTGAATTCAAGTCCATTTAGTTCCAACACTATAATACAGTGGAAATTACTTAACATAAATACATAAAACATGTTTGGTCCTTCCTGGCACTTATATTTTACTTTGTATAATTATTCACTTAAGGTAAAATGCTTAACATGAAAATTATTGTCCCGAAAATATGATTCTATGTTAATTTCTTCTGATAATACAGAATGGCTGGTGAGAGAGTCCCAACTCCCTTCTCCTCTGAACTACCATTTCATATTGTCACTACATTCCATGTTGTATAATAGTAATGGTACCCACAAAATATTTTGTGAAATCATCTTAAAGAGGAAATTAATGATACAGAGTAATTAATCGAAAACTTTTCTGCATACATGGTCCACAGTCAATTGCCGTAATTGACCATGAAAATGTTTGTTATTCCATAACAAAAAGTTGAAACTTCTAAATAGGCAATTTCCATTGCCTGTTATACTTGTAATTAAAAACATTAATCCAGTATTGTCTACAAATGTAGCCATTATTGATTCAACAATTCCAAAAAAAATTAAAAGTAATATTAAATACAAAATATAAGATTATATTTTTATATAACTCAAATAGTTAACAACACTGACAGAAAAAACAATGCAATATTTACTGTTTTCTTAGAATTCAAGTGCAATGCACATAATTTCATTAAAAATCATATATTAACAGATTGTATCATCAAACCAAAGCTTTCGTTGCTATGTAAACAAACTAAAAAAATAAAATTACAACTGCTTATGATTGAAATATTATAATTGTGCAATAATAAGTATTATTTATTTACTTCCACTTCCAACCTTTTGTGATTTCCATATCAAGACTTCACAATATCGGATTAATATTTATTGATTACCAGGGCAACAAGTGGAATGAAGGAAGGTACATATAGCATTATTATTATGATAGATTATTTTATATATATATAAAAACTAAGCTTCTGTTTTGTTTTTAATGTAACTAGGCAAGTTTACTTAGAAAAACTTTAAACACTGTGCTTAAAAATTGTAGTGAATATTGTGTTCCAATTTTTTATTTAAAAGTTACTATCAAAATCTCAAGTGAGTCAAATTAAAATCTATTTATCTTTGATAATGTCATATTAAAACTTTTTTAGGGGCCA
Organism: Uropetala carovei; assembly: GCA_036926305.1. Classification (NCBI taxonomy): domain Eukaryota; kingdom Metazoa; phylum Arthropoda; class Insecta; order Odonata; family Petaluridae; genus Uropetala; species Uropetala carovei. The sequence continues at coordinate 13,512,942 of JAXCHB010000065.1, read as the reverse complement.
GTTCCGTATTGCCCCCCACTGCTATGGGGCCACTTCCTTATTGCCCCCTACCCTATATTAAAACAATAATATGAAGATTAAGAAAATTTATGTAAACAATCATTATTTTATTCAGTACTTTAGTCAGGAGGATATAACATTGAAAGTATATATTGGCCAGCCTTCGGCTCGCTTTGATTTAATGGGTAGTCGTCTTCGGGCGCTACCGTGCCCTTCGCCTCGCCCCGAACCAAAGTATCCCTCCCCGTTGTCCGGTGGTTGGGTTTGTAAATGTCGAGACCAGCCAATCAGGTCTGATATTAACTCAATCTACAAATAAAACGTAGTTCCTTCAATTGTTATTATTAATTTATTTATATCAATAAGTCCATAGAAACCAAGTGGGGGGCAATACAGAACTGTAGCCCTTTTTTATTTTCCTCAAAAAGATTTTTTTAAACACATTTAAAAAGTATACACTTTCTAGAATTTGTTGTATAAGTTGGCTTAACATGCTTAAAACTTTGGGTATGATGGTCAGTAAATACCCTCTAACTTTCATGAAAAAAATTAATGAAATACAAAATTTATTTCTCATCATTGAGAGTGAAACAATTGCTTATTATTTCACTAAAATAATTTAATTAATACGAATAATTGGAAAAGGATATTATATTTTAGTGATTTCAAATATTTTTTCTAATACAACTGTCAAAATGAATGCACATTCTTTCAATGATAACTTTAAGATACTCTAATGTAGGTAGGTACATCATTTTTTTATTTATTTTCATATTTAACAGGCCGAGGCCTACTTACAGTATACTATAACATAATTAGTAATTGATATAACATAACTACAATATAATGTAAAATAGTGTAGAGGATATAATAATATCATTTGGTATAAATGATGAAATATACAATAATTATGCTATAACATGTTCAAACAATGATATATGGGTTATACAAGGTCATTATTAATTAATTGCACATAGGCATTATAGGAATAGAAGAAGAATAGATAATGTTACAAAATCATATAAAATAAAATAAAATAGGGTACCTACAATATGATGTAATTGGTGTAATATAATAGAACATACAATATTATATAAATATTTTTAAAGGGTATATGAAAATACTAAAGATAGGAATTTTAATTAAACATCTGACAACTGGCAAAACTGTCTACCAGAATTTGTAAACATATTTACTTAGCTACTTAAAATGATGCAAACAATTTAATCCAATTATTTTTTCTATTATTATTGTAATGTGAAGGAAAAAGTATGGGGACACCTTCACTATACCACCCTGCGACGGAAGCGCCTCTGTGAACGGAATTATGAACTATTGTAAACAGTCGAGTCATATTGGGTGGTTTCGGCACCCTGACGAACCAAATCTCTCTCCCCATCCCACAGATACGGTGCCCAAAGCAGAGCAAACGTAATAAGGGTTAACGGTATGGCGACAATCATGGGATATAGAGATTGAGTCGTAACACTGCAGAAGGAGATCTCATTTGGACCACTAGGGGCGCTACAGGCATGTCACCTATTCTCAACTTTAGCCAATATTTGTATTTGAATAATTTTTCTCAAATATTTCTGGGGTTATGCAAATTTATTTGATTTTACACACATCATACCTCAAATTAAATCCAGCATCAGGTGTCTAAATCTATATTTACATACAAGATAATGTAAGAGTGTGTTAGTTGGCAGAAAATAGTGCCTTGAACTCTCTACAGACTACTGAACATAAAACATGCACCTTCAATCAGCTGTATTAGTTTTTTTCATAGAAAACTAGGAGTCACTGTGAGCAAGGCCGACAATCTAATATAATAAAAAATACAGTAGAAAATAGTAACATGTTCAAGTAAAAATCACATTTAAGTGTCTCATTGGTCTAATTCCAGTCTATTTAAAAGCAAATATAGTAGTATGCAGAAAAACCAGTCCTTTGGATGAAATAAAAACAAGTTAGGAAAGTTTAGCGTACCTATCATAAATGGGTGCATTTCGTGCAATGGAATATTTGAAAGAAAAGATTATATCAACATTTTTGAACTTGCATGTTATTATTGTTATTAAGTGTACAGTAAGATTTACACCCACGATTATTCCTTCATTGAAAATTATTCATTTCCTTTCACTTGAAAAACTCTGAGTATACGAAAGGAAAATAGTTTTTTAAAGTCTTTTCTTCATCATAAACAATCCATTTTCTTCCTATTTAAAAATATTGCATGAACATGTAAGGAAATTAAACATTTTTGTGAGATTGTTTATGTTAGCAACAATGATGAAGTAACCATACAAGAAATTTTCTATTTTCAAATCGAATTAAGACTTTCGTTTAATTTTCTTGATAATGGCTAAACTTACAATAAAAAGGTATCAGAAAAGAAATACTCTATTAGTTCTACAAGTTTTATTTGAAAACTATTTTGATATGACCAATACTTTAGAAGATATGACATAAAGTTCATTTTTTTGTCATCAGTCAAGTGGTACCCCAGGCAGAGTCGTCCAAGCACTTAAGGGGGCCCAGATGTGAATATCACTGCGGACCCCGCAATATTAATATTTATAGTAATATCTAATGGTTTATGGAGCCCCAGTTTAATATTATAACTTTTACGGAGTGTTTCTTTATTGGAAATTTGTTAGCAACTGATCTTTAGTAAAAGTTTTTGCAAAATTTACACTCAATACTTGAATAATTGAGAACTTCTGGGGCCCCCATTATTCAGGGGCCCGGAAGCCTCGCATCTCCACTTTGGCCAGCCCTGATCCCTGATTGACTTAGGTGATTCATTTAAGTGATTTTCTTATTGTCCCTGACTGCAAGTCCTTCATATAAAGTTTCATGAAAATCCATTTGGTAGAAGCTGAGGATGAACATTGAGACAGGGCAGACATACCAAACCTAGTAGGCACTCATGCTGGAAGCAAAATGCACCTAATAACACAGTCAACATTAAATTTGGTAAAAAATGCTCCAAGGACCAAGCTTGTACCTTGAGTATCTCTATAGATGTATTGAAATTTCAGTGAAATCAATATGCAAATGACTTAAGGTAAAGTAAATCTATTTTTAATTGAATATGATCCATCAAGAAAGTAATTGTTATAAACGATAATCTCATATTTATAATAAAATGATTTGGTCACAAATGCCCTTATGATACTAAAAATGTCAGCATTACTAGAGAGCTCAAAAGGTAAAGATTAGAATATGAATCAGTTAACTAATTGTTGGTGTTAATAAAATTATCAGAGTAAAAAGCAACACAAAATGTTCAATATCTTTGATTAAAACTCTATATTTACTATGCAAAGCATATACATATTGCTCTGCTCACATATTGGCCATGATCACAGTAAGCAACTTGTATGTTTGATGTAAACAGTGCCTACTGATTTCATGTGGGTGTATTACTGAATATTACGGCTTAATAGACGTTAATAACACCTGAAAATCAGCAAAACTTCATTCAGTTACCCATGAATGTTGAATATCTAGCAAAAGTTGTCTTGTAAAATTAGTCATAACAAATAGAATAAATCTATTCATGTTTATAATTTTGCATATGAAAAAATAAATCACAAATGGATGACTCTCATGTCAGTAATAGTAATTACGAGAAATATTCTATTCCAACTGTTTTTCATGACTCTAATTCAGTGCTTTGCAATGTTCTTCATTTCATACTTCTAGGCTCATTTGACCTTTGTGACACAAAGATCAAATTTCACAATATCAAGTACAAATTTTTTTTTGTCGGTCAGCATTGAACAATAAATGAGATACAAAATTACATATGTGATCTCAACTATGGATGAAATCAAAGTGACAAAATGTGTCTCTCCAATAGCCATATAGATTCGGATTTAGTTTCCAGGACCAATGTGTGGAAATCTACCATCTGAGACAAAAATATAAAATGCCATCCCAGTTCACGACTTATAGGTGCAGATTGGTAGCAACACAGCTTTAATTCTGCCCCTGGAAAAGTGCCACCTGAGGCGATTCCTCTCAAATTCACCTCACACAGTAGCCCTGCAAGTTTTATCTTTTTATGGCTATTTGAGAGTCATATTTTGTCAGCTAGGATTAAAAAACTATCACCTTTTCCCAAATAGATGGAGCAACTTATATCTGAAATAATACACATTAAAATCAAAATGAATAACTGATACTCAAACATTATAGTTTCAAATAAATGAAAAAGGTATCAAATTTGAAGAAAGAAATTTAGCTTTTCCCATAATATGGGTAAAGTTACATGATTGTTCAGCACGAAAGTGCATGTAAATTCAGGCAGGAAAAATAGTAAGCATTTCATGAAAATTAAATTCTCTTATTCAGTAAGTCATCAGAAAAAGACCTCTTTTCAGACATATTGCTTAGAGAAATTAAACCTGATAATCCCCAGCATACTACATAATAATGCTACACAAGCCACTGGTTGAAAAGCACTGCTCTAGAGATCAAGAAGCAAGATTAGAATGGGTTTATCATTTAAATTTTAAGGAAAATAGGTTCTTTTCGGTTATATCCTCCCCTATAATTATTTACTAATTATGTTGCCAACAAGTTACTTAATAAACAATCAAATAATTATAATACTTTATTATACAAAGAACCTTGAAATAATATTAATATTTCTTTCTAAACACATCGTAATTCATAATGAAAATGAATTTAATTCATTTAATAGAGAATTTACCTACTGAACCACAAATACAATTTTGTGGACCCAGAAAAAAGAGAACACACAAAATATAGAAAGAACACGGAAACTCTTAAAGGAAAGAAATAAGAGGCAATGTGGAACACATCGATCCATGATTGATTCCTACCTTGCTGAATTCTTGTGGCAACACAGTATAAAAAATGAATGTTCTTTTGATTGTATTTTATGAGATATTGCCTTGTTATCTCCTCCAAAACGTTGTAAAAATCAATAAATAAATAATATAATTAAAATGTTATAATCACTATTTGATTGTTCGTTAAGTACCTCACTGGCAACTATAACATAATTAGTAAATAATTAGAGGGTGGGATATAACCGAAAAGAACCAGAAAATATAATAGAACTAACTAATAAATGATTAAAATATCAAAAATAAATTACCTCTGAAAAAGGTTAAAAAAGGCAATTTCCAAATTCATGCAACAAAATTGAAGAAAACAGAGCTTGCAGATAGTCTCATCGCTTCAAAATGAATGTAAATTCCTAAAAAAGGTTCTAAAAATTTCTTTCTGCCTAGGCAGAAGTCAGAGTTATGATCATCTCTCATTTGCCATGGATAATGGGCTCCTGAAAGATGTTGCAAAATTAAAATCCAATAAACAATCAATTTAAACCAGAAATACTAGTAATGATCTCAATACTTTTTGATGAATAAAATTTTTTCAGATATACACTCTTAAATATATTGTTATTATTTATATTGTAAGATATTATGGGATATAAAATATTAAATTAACCTGTAAATAGTTATGAAAAAGTAAAGCATAAAATTATGTTAACACTTAAAAAGCAAGCTATTATGGTGTTATATACAATAAGGTAAATTTTATATTCATTCTTACAAGTGAAAACTACATTTCTTCAACCATGTGCTCTGGCTCTTTTTCCTAAAACGACACTGGCATTAAGATAAATAATATAATGCCTCAGGCATACTTATATTGTGCAAATGATTTACAGTAGCAACGCTCTCAAGGCATTTCCATGGAAAAGTAAACACAACAGAACAAACCCACACCAACAAAACATCCATACATAAAACGGGAACCTATCTAAGTTTTAAATTATGAAATATTAACAAATTCTTTTTAAACTGGCATCCATATATGAAATTTTGTAACTTTAAAAAAAATCTTGTGTCCATCACAACTTTCTACATATAGAGAGTAATCTTTACTCTCAACATCAGTGTTATCAAGAATGATGATTGGCAACCACACTTGTGAATGCTGTATATTCTGGCATATAAGTCGACCCATGCTTTTTTGATGAAAATTCATGATTAGGCATATGTTTACCATATAAGTCGACCCCCACTTTTACACTTAAAAATACTTCTCATGAAATCATTTTCAGACAAAATCAAAGCCATGTACAATCCAAGTTTTAACAAAACGGAAATAAGCATAATAATATAAATTTATATAAATACAGTTTAGAGTCCATGCTATTCTTCTTGATCATTCCATGTGACATGTTTTAATTTCAACCAATAAGAAACTGTTATTCTTGGAGAAATTGACCCATTAAATAAAGTTTCCTATAATTCGGTTGATGTCAGCTGCTAATGATACTATCGAAATGAACTATACCTAGTGATCGCAATCAATCTCTATGGTGGTGAAAATCAATACAATATCACATATGTGCACCCCGCACACCTTTTTCCCTAAAAAAAAGAGACAGCGTCATATATGAATATTTCTGACCAATTTTAAAAATTGTGAGTTTCGATGGTAAATTTACTGCAAAACACATGCATCCATGTTTATACTCATAAAAGACAAAGAATTCTATGAAGTTTATGCGTATCTACACGACTAAGAAACGTTTAGGGTTTAAATGCACGGTTTATACTGCCGTTGGTGCATCTTCAACATTGAGATGACGTAATATTTTTATAATATTAAAGCTGTACCTTTTAATTGTTTTAAGTTTATTATTGTTACTCAAAAAAAAAGTTCTGTCATTAAAAATTTACTATCAGTTTCAACCTACACTTTTGCCGGAATAAGTTGGTATCTGTGAGCCACTGATGCTCCTTTAACCTGAGAGAGAACCATAGTTCCCTCTAATTTTTTTCATCCATGGACTGAATGAATATTGCTATGCGCGCCTACATGACGCTAGCGCACCGGAATTGATACAGCCATTCTGATATATTCTAAGATACATACAATCGTGCACGCTTGAAAAATTTAGTGTGCGGCACTTCAAAAACTGCTGCACAGTCATACAGCTTAGAGGGAACCATGGAGAGAACCAGTGCTTTTTTTGTGACGGTACGTGCTGGTACGGCGTACCGGCACCTTTTTTCAGAGCGATGTTGACCCACGTCTAAATTCGGTAATTTTCATTTTTTTAATTCTTTAAAACTTAAAGTAATAAACGGCTTCTATAAATGTTAAACATTTTGACTTTTATTATCAACTTTGTTATTAAAAGTTCATTACAAATTCAATAGAGAAGGGGGAGAGGATGCAGGAAGAGGTGGAGGAGGGAGGGGGAGTACCTGCACCTATTTTTTTTTTACAAAAGAAGCACTGGAGAGAACACGCCTAAGGGGAATCCCCACACTTTTTTGATTTTTTTTCTAATTTTCCGTTGCCGTAGACATCAACTTATTCAAGCACTAATTTATTTTTTTCTCCGCAAAACGGTCCAAGAATAGGGGTGCTCGTGGTAGATGAGGACGTGATTACGTAAATGCAGTATTAAAATTAATTATTATAAAGCTTCTAAAATAAATGTCATAAAATGTAAACACTGGAACAGCTGATTCAAAATAGCGATCACCTCCACCTAAAGATCAACGATCTTCGTAAATACTGATGTTATCCATTTGTAATTTAAAGTTCATATATTATGTTCGGTGTATAAGTTGACTCTAAATTTTAGGAAAAAATTTTTAGGCTTCAACTGTCGACTTATACACCGGAATATATGGTAGTTTTTTAACACAATAATTTTAACAGTGAAAAATACTTTGAATCACTTTTCACATTGAAAAACAATAAATAAACAAAACTGTTAGCTGTTGCTACGGATAACAAAATGTCAATGCAAAAGTAAAACTTCACTTAGCAGCATAGTCAATGCTATCAACAATTATAAAATTTTACCATAGCATTGGAAACAATGGTATCATATAGCTGCATACATTAAGACGAAAAATCAAAATATCTCTTAAAGAATCACTATTATGAAAAATGTTTCAAGCAAAACTTGTACAAAATTATATTCTCTACAACTTTGATAATGACATATATTTTCATAAATTGAGTTCTAAAAGAGATATTTGGGCAAAAAATGGAAAAAATAAACCACTTCAGGTTGGCCAGTTTCAGCCAAAAACCTTTTCAAAACTTGAATTACTAATAAAAATCTAATGTATTTAGTTTTGTGCTGATCTGACTGTTAATATTTGAGTTAGAGTGCCAAAATTCTACAAAAAACACACAGACATCATCGAGAAAATAGACAAAACATTTATTTCCATTGATATCTCAAATTCGATTTTTACACAAATACAATATTTTCTCTTATAAAATGTACGGAGAAAATAAAAAAGACACTCAAAAGCAGGAGTCTTAAAAAATGTTGGCTGCAGCCCACCTGTAAACCATGTCCAGCACTTTATATGACCAGCAAAATAATTTACTCTATATGTACTATAGCACAGTCCAAACAAAAATGTATTTCATATAAATACATGTACATGTGTTAATCTTTTATTTAAATTTATTTATTTTATTGATTTATTTATAAATTTATCACTTGACATGATATCTAAAAGGAAATGTAATGGTGATAATGCAACTGAATCAAATAAAAGAGTGTCGTTCAACTATTAGCACTTATGTGAAACAGATGGAGAAAATTCTAGAACGTGATAAATTCACGTAATTTGATGGCTGGTTTGACAGATTTAAGAGAAGGGCAGGTTTGCATAACCTTAAATTAACTGGCGAGGCTGCAAGTTATTTTGTGCTTTTTAATAACTTTTATATTAATTTCGCTGCGATATATAATTGTATGTATTGATAGAAGTATGCAGGGGTGCTGCAGACGACGACCTGGTCCGGCTCACGTGAGTCGTTTGTAACAAACGACTCGTGCGAGCCGTGATGCGGGAACATATCCCCCGATTATAACATGTAAGTCTATGGAAAAACGGCATTCGACCACGTTTTCAGGAACGCATCCCTGTCGAATCTCGGGAGTCGCCTGTATTGAATATTTTTAAAATTATGTTAGAAATTTAAGGAATTAACTAAATCAAAAAAATTCAAAATATCTGCAGTTTATTGCTAACACTAATTAACAACCACCTAGACTCTTGAAAGAGTGCTGTCAGAATGTTTCTCATCGTTGCCTTAAGGACCTAACATGCAATGTCAAATGTAATATTTTTGTGCAGAATGTGTTTAAAAGTGCATTGAAGGGAGGGAGGGAGGCAACATGTTAAAATGGGGCCTTAATTTCTTTCTTTCACACCACGACTAGATTATAGCTTTTGGCAAAGAGGATGTTTTACACTACTATCACCAAAAATTAAACTTTTCATAATAAATTAGCTAGAATAATTGCTCGTTTGAAACATAGTGTAGTTGCTGAAATGAACATTATCATAAGTGGGTAAGGTTTTCAATGATTCCAATCTTAGCATATTGCAAATAATGTCATTATTTTTATGGTTACTAAAATAGTTGCTATAAATTATTCTCAGAGACCCTGTAAAATAAGAAAAGTGTTAGCAATACAGACAAATGATAGACACACTTTATCAATGCATAATTTAAGGGTATTCCGTATGATGAGAAAGTACTTCTTAGCAATTTGCTGAAACATGGACTTTTTTTACCAACTGAACTTATCCAAATGGTTATATGCTGAAAGAAAAAGATGACGTTGTATAATTAACATATGTGGAAAGGTAAATTTTATTGCAACTGCAAATAGAAGACTGTGTGGGATTAAATTTGGAGAAAACTTCAATCTCTGGAAAGGTTTTATTAATGTCCTAAAACATGCTTATTACAAATAAAATAAAAATGTACCTTAACTGTTGTACTTTCAAACACTAAGGGATAATGAACTCCATGACATGATAATTTCTCCATCGTGCTCTTATGATAATCTTGAAATAATTACAGTAATCAATAACAGAACAATTACTGATCATGAGAACCTTCTGAAAAACAATAGCATTAAAAATAAACAAATTAGTGATACAAGTATAAATATAACCTTACATATAACCATGAAAGGCATTCTTTCTAACAATCTCTGATCAAGTGCATTTAAATGAAAAGTATCCTAATTTCATCATGCCTTCATTTATATAAAGTTTAACAATATTTCTTCTTTCCTAAAATTTTAATCTAACATTAAACAAACATGTGGGTCCTTAAAAAATCACAAGGGTAAATGGGCATTTTAATATGACCCAATCTTTGCAACAAATGCCAAGACAATGAGAAAATAAGCTTTCTTCAAAACCATTCACTCCTGAATTTGCCCAAGGTTCATACTGCCTAGCTCATAGGCTGTAACACAGAGTAACATTTAACCATGATTGCATAGTAAGTGTAAATAAATGACGATGCCAATACAATGTAAAAAAATGGTTCTTATGGCAAATAAATTTATTATTATAACCTCACCACGAAAATGAAAACATTTGTGACTTTTTCTACATTAACTGATTTCTAGCTTTATTTCGAGTTACATGAATTGGGGATTTCTATGCAACAATGTTTTCTCAGAGATTTTTTATATTACTAGTGGCAGAGTTAGGCTCAGTTAGGATAGTGAGCACTACATTCGCCACAGAATCAACATTGGGTTAAAGCTGTTAAATCATACCAATATGGGCATTATTAGTTAAGGACCAATTCAATTTAAACCACAACAAAACAATAATGGAGGGATAATACAAACAACAATACTACTATAAGATAGAACTGCAAGTGATTAAAATTACTTATTTTGAGCTAAATGCAATACAGGAAAATGCTTTCACCCATTTTCATATATTATCCTATCAGTAACATATTGTTACAATAAGTTCATTAAAAGTGCCATCCTAAAGAAATTTCAGGAGACGCGAAGGACTGGATCAATGAACTCGAAATAAAATTTACTTTACAGAAGGAACTCTCTTTGCTGTTAACTACAAACAAAGTAAGATTTTTTCGGAATTAAAACACAAATCAACATTTCAATACATTACTAACCAGGTTACGTTCATAATTGACAAAATAACCTGTTATTTAGCGGAGTTTAATTATTGCTATATTGCACCATGTTAGCGTTTTATTCGCGCCAAATGATCGAAATTTATTCAAAAGGTCAATAAGTAAATTTTCTAAGTAAAAATAACTAGAATAAATTATAACGGTATATACAACTAAATTTTCAAATCTTATGGTTGAAATTGAGCTACATGTAAACAGTGATTAATAGTTTGTGTAATACAGCACATATAAAAAGTCATTTTTTACTATGAATTTACCGCCAAAACGTAGTGAAACAAGATATATATTAACCTGAGTTTCCACTATTAACATTACCAAACACTTCGCAGCTGTTTCATATGATTACAAAAAATTACAAATAAGTTCTAGCTGAGATAATTTTATACTATTTTCCTCAAAAATATCGATAAAAACTTCTAAAGGTACCAACTGTTATCCACAAGTAGTTTACAATACAAAATTCCTATCAGATTTGTCGAAACTATAATATTTATCAATTATTTTATACCAAAAACGATAATACAGAGTTAAGAAATTTTAAAAGTATTCACAAATATGATGGTTTCTGCACAAATATGTAATAACTAACAATAACTAACACTTAAAATCCCACTACTTCGCTTCAAATCGGTCTAGCGCCCCCTTCCGATGACCTTGATTGCCATCTATAATAAAGTTAATCCCTACAAAAAACAGTCGATATGCGTTAAGTGATAGTGATGTGCTAATTTTTCTGTATACGTAAGGATTTTACAACCAACCTCATCACTGTATGTTGGATTACGTAAAGAAACTTAATTTTATTAACATCACTTGATATTATATATCTTTTGGAGTGTCTCATTATGTCGTCCAAAAGAAAAGCTCCGGAAAGGAATGGGACTTCCAAAATAAGCTCATTACCATCTGTGTGGACCCGGGCATTTACGTGTAACTCGGAATGGCCTGATAAAGTGTGTAAACCCTGCTTAATCATGAATTAGTGTATTGAATATTCATTTCATTATATATTATTGGTTAAATGTTTTTTTCTTGTTATAGGAAGAATTTCTAGATGTAATATATTGGTCTCGGCAAGCTCTAGGAATCATCATTGGAATACTATGGGGTCTTATTCCATTAAAAGGATTTATTGCTCTACTTTTGTAAGCCAATAAAAATCGCCACGCAACTGCAGACATTCATTGAATAATTGAAATAATATATGTTTCTTTCACTATAGGTTTGTACTAGTAAATGCCGGATTAATTTATTTATATTTCACAAGCTTCCAAAGTGTCGACGAAGAAGAATACGGTGGTTCGTGGGAGTTAACTAAAGAAGGCTTTATGACTTCATTTGCTGGCTTTTTGGTAAGACTTGGTAAAAATATCATCTAGTGTTCATCGAATTTCGTTTGATGAAACTAATTCCTTCTATTTCGTTATAGGTTACTTGGATCATTATTTATTCGGGGCTACATTTCGACTGATAAATAATTTGAAAGCTCAAAACTTTTCGAGTTTTTACTCATGTTGAAACTCCATTGTTGGCTTTCTCAATGGCAAGTGAATACAATCCAAGTGGGTGTATTTAAAAAAAAGCTGCTTAAGCTTTTTTAAAGTGTTTGATAAAAGTGACCCTCGTTGGTAGTGATCGCAACAGTAAAATCATGGGTACATACTGTTTGGCAAAAGCATTTATTGACTCAAAAATGTTTTTATTATGCCTTATGGTGTGAGACATCGTGGTATTTGACGGATTCATATCTAAATAATCGCTAATTAACATGTTATTCATCCTTCATTGATATAAGAAATTGTTTTATATATCTGTACCTGGTTCAGCTTCTGTGAAAGGTGATCCACTGTTACGACCTACCCCATGTTGTCGTTTTTCCATTCCATTATCTTGTATACGTTTTTATTTTTATTTTAAGTTTTTACCATTGAGCAGAGAGACTCGTTGCTTTGCAATAATTACCTGGTGTTGCAAAGGAAATCATTAAATGTTGGTACTGTTTTTGAAATCCTTCTAATAAATTATGGTGTTTATTAAAATAGTTTACATTTTTATTTGTATTCTAATATTAATATACCTAGTGCTATATAGTATATGTAACAAGATAGCAAATTTTGAATTTTTACTTTATGACAGTGTTCAAGTGAAATTCTGGTAGATTAGCTATATTTTTTTATAATGGTATTGTTTTTCCTGACTTTGGTGCATATTCAGCCATTGAAGTTTAAACACATTAAATGTCTAATGGTTCATGGCCTTAAATATATTTTTCATGATTTTAAAATCGTCAGAAATACTCTAATATCTCTAAAGCATAATTCATCCGAGTATATCGACATTTTTTCATGTAATTTGGGATATGATTGTGTTGTGCGAGTATTCAAGTATTCATTGCCTGGCATATAATTTCACTTACATTTGTTATATAAGAATTCAGCCAAGGCTTTCTGAGACGAAGAAAATTACTTATATAATTAATTAGAGCAGTTTTTAATTCTTGTGGTGCCTTTCCGGAAAAAAGGAATAGTATAACTATCTGAAATATGCAGTGCCAAAGCGAGGAAGTTTGACATCCTAGCTGTGACCAAAGACCAAGCTCTTAATTTAAAAAATAATATAAGTTCTGTACCAAATGATTAATATATTGCGTTTATTACCATATATACATAATTTGATCCAATGGCATTCAAAAGGATTAGTACAAAAGATGTGCTTGTGGCTAGCATGTTGCTGTCCCATCACTTTGGTACCTAGGTTGATTGCCCCCACTGAAAATATGATACAAAAATTTTTCAAATAAAATAAATGGCATAATTTTCATAAAATAGTGAAATTGCCTGTCTAGGAAAAATTTAACATGTAATTATAGATTATTTACTATTTTCCTATGCATTTACAGTGAATTATTTACTCTTTTAATGTTAAATATAATAAGAACTGACAGAATTTTTAAAAATTTAATTTAAAATCTAAATAACCTATTATGATTAACTCTGTATACAATTTTCTAAAATCTTTGAAGATATATATTCAGCTTTCCATGATTTTCTCCTGAAAACTAAAATCTATAAGAGTTAATCCCAGTTGGAAAAGTGCCATAATCTCCTGATGACTAGTAGGTATCAAACCCAAGTTGTTATTATATAAGAGCCTATAGAGTTCACTAATTGACATATAACTTGGTACAGATCCATAATACAAGCAGAAACAGTAATGTAGTTAATTATACTATTCGCTAATTAGTGCATTCAAATAAATTATAAACTATTGTGCTTCCTTTGATAATAATAGATTAAGCATTTTAGTAATAGAAATTTTTACTTTTCATTCAACTGGAGGAAATGATACAATTGTAATCTCTTCGGAATTGTAATGATAATTCTAGTACATATAGTTGTATGATATTGTTGAAATTTGAAACATATTCTACTTGGATCATGTTACTCTTTTAGTTATGTGCAGTGCTTTTTTTGTAACGGTACATGCCGGTACAGCGTACCTGCACCTTTTTTTCAGAGCAATGTTGACCCACATCTAATTTTGATACATTTTCATTTTTTAAATACTTTAATACTTAAAAGTAATGAACAGGTTCTATAAATGTTAAACATTTTGCTTTTTATTATCAACTTTGTTATTAAAAGTTTATCACAAATTCAATAGAGAATGGGGAGAGGGTGCAGGAAGAGGTGGATGGGGGATGCAAGTACCGGCACCTTCTTTTTTTACAGAAAAAGCACTGGTTATAAGTATTGCTGAAATATAGCAACCTAATATCAAGTTATAATGTTTGGAAGCCAATTATTTTAATTTTCAATTTAGAGCAACCATAAAATGTGAATTTGGTGCCTGGTCATTAAATATGAGATTTAAAAATTTGTCAGCTGCTTCCTGCGTATGCAGAAGTATTTAGCGATTTTGTGCTTTCATTAGCGAATATGCTGAAACAGTGTTGATGCGATTGGCTGTGAAAAAAGAAATTTCTTGAATCAAGGTAAGCTTTTTTGTATCATCATTTTTAGTTTAATTTGTTTTTAATTTAATACAATTTCTTGAAGTTTGATATGTATGTATGTTTATTTTATATGTGGTTATATAAATATTTTAGAATTGCTAGTTTGATATGAAAAGTCGTTTGAACTATTTTTGCAGTATTGTTAAACAAGGTGTTTTTCTTTTAATGTAAATAACATGGAAAGGTTAGATTCTGCCTGAGAATGTTTGAAATATTATGAAATGGTAATGATAAAAACATCACATGAGACAGTTCATTTCACAGCCCATGTATATTGCTAAATGGCTAGTTTTTTTTCTGAAATGGTTGAAGATTTCCTTCCTTTCTTGGAAGAATTGAGTGTTTTCATTGTGTAAGTATTTTGTTTTATTTTAAATAAATTACTTTCCCTAATAACATTGTGTTGCTTGGGGATATGCTAAATATACATTATTAGGGTAATATTTTGAAAGAGAGTATGTATTTTCAGAGAACAAATGTAAAGTGGTGTCCAGGTTAGCAAGGGGATGACGCTTTGTCATTTGAAACTCACCATGAATGAAGTTTTTGTTTCTGTGAGAAATATGCCTGTTACTAATTTATGGCTGTAATTGGTGAAAAGCACTGGGCAAGAATAAAATTCATGCTGTGAAAATCTATAACCATTACACATGTGACTTTCTGATGATATAGAATAACTTATAAATGAAAAAAATGCTGTGAAGAATACATATGGTAAGATTGATTCTTGTTTGTATATTTTAGAGTACTCCTCAACAATTCAGTTGAAAATTCAATGGGTAATACAGTTAACCCATTGCTATAAAACAATTTTTGTGACATGAAAACATTTTTCATCACATTTAAATGTACACTTTCTGGATGTTATATTTAGAAAAAATTTTGAGTTTTGCATGATCCTTTCTTACGTATTTTGTTATTTAGCTCATAAAAAATTTTAGGATCAGATGACAAATATTACAATAGGTAAGGAGATTTCTTGATACAAAGTCAATATCATTGTACTCTTGCATGCAAATCTTTATTGTTATTGTCTTTGTTATAAAGGTAGAAAGAGTTAAATTTATGTTGAAAAATCTAAGGAAGTATGATCACTGAAATGACATGATAGGTGATCAATCATGCAAATCTTTATTATTATTGTCTTTGTTATAAAGGTAGAAAGAGTTAAATTTATGTTGAAAAATCTAAGGAAGTATGATCACTGAAATGACATGATAGGTGATCAATCATGCAATTCTAAATGCACTACTTCAGTGTTATGTATTGGATCACTTGTCACTCAGTGGGCTGCTTCTCAAATGAATAAAATACATATGAATGAAAACCATAGCTCTCAATATTTAATGAGATTACTTTTTTCATAGATATTCCTCATTTAATGGACACTTTTTGAGGGGACAATGGACATGAGCTGAAAAATGAAAATGGTAGCAAGGTAAGAAAAGTAGCTGCCAAGAAAGAAGATTTAAATGTCATGTTAATTATAATATATAAAGAAATAATTAAAACCTTACCTGCTGTTTACTTGTTCCTGACACTGCATGCAGCTGTTATTTAATTTTTGCATTGGTTAATGAAACAATAATTTGTATCTATTATGAGGAAATGGAAACATCAGTTTTGGAAGACTATTAGGAACTTATCAGACTATTTAAATAGCAATAAATAACTATGATGTTTAATAAAAGTTTTCAAGAAAGTAGAAATAGTAACGGTGGTACACGTGGTGGTACTCTTATTAAATACATTTAACCTACATTTTTAAAATGTATTCAGACAAATGTACTTTTTTCTTGATAATTTTTGCTATGCATCACAGAAATTTTATGGATTGAAAGTAACAAAAAATTTTGTATATTCTACGAGATGTCAGTGACTTTATAATTGCGGCTAGTATGATAATTATTTGTTGAAACTGCTGCATGCTATTTATAGTATTGACAGTGAGATGAAAAACTAATTAGAAAAATTTCTAGTAGTTATCATTGCTCATTTAAATTTTTCTTAAAAAACTTTTTTGATTAGGCCCAGCAATAATTATTTCATACGATGTTAAAAATATAATTTAATAATTTTAATGTTCAGTGTAATTTGAAATCAACTAAATATAATAATATTAACAACTTTAATGTGTAACTGAAATACAAAATAACGAGTTGTTATATGGTTGTTTCCCATGCATAAAAGTGGTGTATGGACTACCCCAACAGCATTTCTTGAGAGAAATCAACCGTTTTAAGAACACTAATTATGTACGTAATGTGTTTGTCGTCACATACGTATAAAATTCAATGTATAAAAAAATCCATCCCTGCCGGGATTCGAACCCGGGACCTTTGGATTAGAAGTCCAACGCGCTATCCACTGCGCCACAGGGACATACAGCGTACGCACTCGATTTGCCTTTAATATTTCCCGTAGTCCGTTTACTTACCGGCAATGATACCTGATTGAATTAACTTGTTAGGTGTTGTTTCGTATGTTTTCTAAGAGTTAATCTTCATTTTTCTTCTTTATTACGCTATCCTTTAAAATAATTTCATATCAGGTTGATATTTTGATTAAGTTTTGGGTCTGTTATGTGAACGCCGTGTACGCTGCAAACAGATCCAGTTACAAGTTAATATTACCTTCTGTCTAGGTTTAGTTTAATATAAGTAGATAATGAACACTATGAGTATTTTGCTACGTTTGAGGACATTACCTTCCAATTCACGTGAGTTGAAATTTTATCTTGTTTATCGTATGTGCTAGTTAATTACGATTCTTAGAACATATTACATTTTCTAAACACGCAAATCATGTCAAGTGAAACTCTCATTTCCTAGATTTGATTAATATTTCTTCAAGAAACATCAGCATATATAGCCGGCTGGAGCTTGATCAGAAGTGGAGACAATCGTAATAAAACACTGCTTTTGTGGTATATATTTATACACTGCATGAAAGTTAATTTTAAAAAATAGTGTATCGTCATTTTATTTCTAATAGGCAGGGGCTTCCTGCAAATCCAAATGCATATGGACCATTGACAGATGGTCCTGATTATACATATATTGATGGCCGACCAACACCTATAGGATCAAGATTGAAGAAAAGGTTAATGCAGCAAAGGGAACACGCGGTTAGTTTATAGTTCATATTCTGACCCGAAACTTACGCAAAAATAACATTTTTACCCAGTTATCAGTCATAAAAATGAATTGATTCTTTTTCTCATACTTGTGTGCTGTTTTTTGTTGTGACTTTTAATTTATGGAAGTTTCCTATAAATCTGCATTTCACCTACGTTTTTTAAATAATTCTATAAAAGGATTTTTCTGTAAGATCCTATAAATTCTGTTGTTGACACCCGAAGCACACAAACTCATAAATTATGAATGATTGTTTTAAGCTCTATAAATTTTTATACTTATTAAGTGTAGGATGATACAATTATTGCATTTCAGGTTGATAATCGTTTTATTTTTTTAAGTATAAGAGCTAATGGATCTTTGTCCACGTGCCTACGCTATGTTGTAATTACTTGACTGTTTTTGTGCTGTGCAGAATCGAATAGTTGAGATGCAGTAAGGTCTTTTGTGTTATGCAATTTACAATTTATGTATAAAATATGATAAAATGTGTTACAATGAGAAATGGTAATTTTATATGAATCACTTTGAAATATGACCAACTGATTAAGCTAGGGAAATATACAGATAATTTGTTTCCTTAATGAAAGCAGGATATAAACAAGTTCAGCTTATCTGATTATTGTGTTACATGAAGAAACTTTTTGTAGCTAGTATAATCATGTTTGTTTAGTTAAGTGTTTTTCATTCATTTAATTATGATTTTGTTTTATTCAAATTTTATCTTCTATTGTTTAGTTTCATTAAAAAAGCTTATATATTTTTGAAAGGAATTAGATATTATCTATTTACTTATCATATGTTTATAAACTCCTATCATTCCTTTCTCGAGGGTCATTTCTCTTTTAATATACATGGATCCATTAATTACATTAAGGTGCAATTCCAATCCTGATATTTATATGCTTGAACAAGCAATTAAGCAATTGATTGTATATGAACTTAAGAATGTAAGAAGTTTTTATTGCAATAAGATTAAGCAGCAGTTATTAATATTTTAGATTCAAGTGTAATATTTTGTAATTTAATTGAATTTATTTAAGAAGTATAATTTTTGTGCGTTTAATGAATTTGTAATTTTGTTTCTCATTTCAAAAGCTAAACATTCTAATGGTCTCATATGTCCCATTTGTTAAACCTATCTTAGTTCTTGTTATAAGTACCCAAATTTTGGCTTTTCTTCCTCAAGAGTAAAAAAATCTTAATGATGTTTGTTTTTTTCAGAGAAAAATTATAGAACTTAGTAAGGAGATTGATTTTGCTACAGAGTTGCATGAGCAGAAGAAGATAGAAGAAGAAAATAAAAGGAAAAAAATATTAGAAAGCAAACTCAAACCCAAGGGAATACCTTTATTGATGAAATCAAAGGAGAAGTAAGAAACATTGTTATATTAAGTGAGCCTGAAATATTAGAAAATCATGAGTTGATTTTATAAAACCTCACCATGCTGTTTTTATAAGTTATGTATATATTTTTATGGAATTAAAGGTAAAATTTTAGCAGTTGTTATATGTATTTTTTTGGCCAAGAAAAGTCAGAAAGTTTTAATTTTGAAGCATGTTTGGAATGGGGCCCTGGAAGGATTGTAATTTTATAGATTTGTAAAATAAAATAATTTTAATAGGGCTTGTTTTACAAGCCCATATTGAGTGCAGGGGAAAATACATTAAATCCAGGGCCTAGCACAATGGAGTATCTGAACGTATGGTGAAATTAATGTTGTTTAAATAGGATATTTTGTTTTTATTCTATGCAGCTAGTGTGCAATTTCATTTCATTATCGCATTGAAGATAACAGAAACTTGCAGAGGTGATGAGCTGCAAGAGCTGAATTGTTAAAAATGCTGCATTGCAACCATAAAGAAATTCATTCTCAGATTAAAAGTATTAATGATGATGAAATTGAAATAAAATAACATATTTTATGATACTGAATGCAAATATAGAATAAAGTATTTAATCATTCATCTTAATAATCAAGTAAACATCTTTTTTCTTTTCCGACAATGATAAATATTGGGCGAAAGGATACTGTAGCTTTACATTGTTGAATATGTAGATTACAGGCGACTCCAGAGATTCGACAGGGATGTGTTCCTGAAAACATTACTTACAATATGCTAAGATTGAAATCATTGAAAACCTTACTCACTAATGATAATGTTCATTTTAGCAACTACACTAGGTTTCTAACGAGCAATTATTCTAGCTAATTTATTATGAAAAGTTTAATTTTTGGTGATAGTAGTGTAAAACATCCTCTTTGCCAAAAGCTATAATCTAGTCGTGGTGTGAAAGAAAGAAATAAAGGCCCCATTTTAACATGTTGCCTCCCTCCCTTCAATGCCCTTTTAAACATATTCTGCACAAAAATATTACATTTGACATTGCATGTTAGGTCCTTAAGGCAACGATGAGAAACATTCTAACAGCACTCTTTCAAGATTCTAGGTGGTTGTTAATTAGTGTTAGCAATAAACTGCAGTTATTTTGAATTTTTTTGATTTAGTTAATTCCTTAAATTTCTAAAATAATTTTTTAAATATTCAATACAGGCGACTCCCGAGATTCGACAGGGATGCGTTCCTGAAAATGTGGTCGAATGTTGAATGCCGTTTTTCCATAGACTTACATGTTAAAATCGGGGGATATGTTCCCGCATCACGGCTCGCACGAGTCGTTTGTTACAAACGACTCATGCAACCCGGATCGGGCCGTCGTCTGCAGCACCCCTGCATACTTCTGTCTATACATACAACTATATATCGCAGCGAAATTAATATAAAAGTTATTAAAAAGCACAAAATAACTTGCAGCCTCGCCAGTTAATTTAAGGTTATGCAAACCTGCCCTTCTCTTAAATCTGTCAAACCAGCCATCAAATTACGTGAATTTATCACATGTTCTAGAATTTTCTCCTTCTGTTTCACATAAGTGCTTGAACGACACACTTTTATTTGATTCAGTTGCCTTATCACCATTACTTTTCCTTTTAGATATCATGTCAAGTGATAAATTTATAAATAAATCAATAAAATAAATTTAAATAAAAGATTAACAGAAAAAAGAGTGAAATCAGCACAAATTCAAACAATTAGAGCAGTAATAAGTATGTCTACACTGAAACTAAACCTCGCATGGTTGGTCGGGATGAAAATTACTTCACGTAAACTAGCTCCCAATTTGATCGGCTGCTTCGAAATCTCGAATTTGTCGAATGTTGAATCTTGGGAGTCGCCTGTATATGATAGGTTAACTGGGATGATAGTACAGAGACCAACTGCCACAATTTTTTTGTAAATGTCCCTGGAAATCCCACCATAATATTCCATTTACGAAGAAAACTAGTTATTTTATTAGTTTCTAATATCCAACAAATACAGTGGAAACCCGATTTTAGGTTCTCCCATTTAAGGTTTTCTCACATTTAAGGATGTTTTTTTGTTGCCCCGACCAAAGTCAATGTAAATAATGTGTTATATTACCCGATTTAGTGTTTCTTGCTTTTGTGAATTGCCCACATTTAAGGGGCACAGTTCTGGTCCTTAGACGGTCATTGCCTTTATTTAAGATGTGTTTACACAATGCGGTATGACAAGATATTATTTAGTAGAGTTGTAATGTAATAATTCACACTATTCATCGATGACGCAACACATACTGGCTTTGTCACATTTAATAAACGCAAATAATTAATTTTTTATCATGCTGTTTTTTGTCAGTCCACCTTTAAACCTTAAGTCATCGGTTATGAAAGTTGCGGTGACTTCATTACATGAATATGGATTTTGTTACTCTTCGGTTCTCAGGCACTCGCTCGCTAACGTGATGCGTTAGCTAGTTGTGCCACTCGTGTGCACTATGGCCATAATTCCGTGTTAACCCGAAAAGAGACAATCCCACAAAAATGAGAAGGTTTATTCAGAAAAATGCTTCTTTTATATCGAGGTAATATTATTCAAACTTCGGGTGTACCTACTCATCCGTCGCTGGAGCATTTCCCTACCCCGCACAAGACAAGCAATCATATTTGAGTTTTTTCGCATAAAGTGCCAATATGTAACAAATGTGCTTTGGGAAACTTCAATATCTGCTGTGTTGTCATTTTGTGTGCAGTATTGTGCATGCTCAGCTGATTACCGCATCTGCCCGCATGGAAGCCGACCCCGGATTTAAGCCGACCCCCCAAAAATGTCCACAATTTTTTGGCAAAAACGTAAATTTCGTAGATTTTATGCTGAAGTGTGCCGGGCATTCATGCACATCTTAGAATACATTATTCAAGATCAAAGAAATGTGTGGGAAATGGTTTAGTTGTTGACATTTTGAAATATTACTCCAATTAATAATTTTGTGTTTATGAATAATGTTCCATATTCAGAGACAATAATTTTATTCAACTTCATTTTCACAAAAGGTCAAATATAGTAACAGCGATCTCGCCAAGATATTTTTTCATCCAAGTCTATTTCCAATGAAATTGTCATTTATATTGCTTTAAGAAATTGCATTTTTATAATTATACACGTTCCATGTAATGTTTTACCGAAATTCAAACAGTTGAGCATTCAAAGCCGTCAACGCATTTTGCATAATCGTCAAATTTACGCAAGCGATCTTGCCAAGATATTTTTTCATCCAAGTCTATTTCCAATGAAATTAGCATATACATTGCCTTATGAAACTGCATTTTTATAATTATACACGTTCAATGTAAAGTTTTACAGAAATTCAAACATTTGAGCATTCAAAGCCGTGAACGCATTTTGCGTAATCGTCAATTTACGCAAGCGATCTCGCCAAGATATTTTTATATATATTCATCGTAGGTCAAATATTTACTTTACGAAAAATATAGTACTATCATTTGCACGCGAAGGCAATGAGAGGCTTCGAGATTTAACCATAACCCAAATTTTCTTCGGACTCACATTTAAGCCGAGGGGTGATTTTTTCATGATAGATTTTGACAAAAAACATCGGCTTGTATTCGGGCAGATACGGTAGATGAGCTGACATGTCTGCCAAAGCTCCCCGCACTACTTCGTTGCGGGATAAATTATTCGAAGCTTCTATAAATTATCTCATATGATCCATGCGAGCTCAATTACCGTATTTACTTGAGTAATACTGTAACCATGTAGTGCCAACAACCCCATTTTTAGTGCTAAATATTCAGGAAAAATGGAATTTGTGTAATGCCTGAACTTCCAAAATTTCGATTTTGATATTTTACAGCAACATCAGTTGAATAATCTATCTGAAGCAGAGTTTGATAGTACAATTATGACAACAAGCAAATAGTTAAGAAGTGACTTCTAAAAATGACTTTTAATACTTTTTAATGTACGTTATCATTAAAAATTGACATCTAATGCCATTATATTACACGGAGACTACTCAAAAACCCATTTTGGAATCTTGTTCCTTGATAACGCAGAAAGGTTCCGGCGTATAAGTCGACCCCTGCTTTTTTGGATGAAAATACATGATTAGGCGTATGTTCGCCATATAAGTCGACCCCCATTTTTCACTTAAAAATACTTCTCGTGAAACCGTTTTCAGACAAAATAAAAGTCATGTACAATTCAAGTTTTTACAAATCAAAAATAAACATTCCATTCCATATGACAGGTGTTTTAATTTCAACCATTAAGAAACTTATTTTTGGAGAGCTTGACCCACTAAATTAAGTTTCCTATAATATGACTGATTTCAGCTGCTAATGATACTATCGAAATGAACTATACCTAGTGATCGCGATCGATCTCTACGGTGGCGAAATTCAAAATATCGCAAATGTGTACCCTGAGCATCTTTCTTCCCAAAATGTTGGTCATACATGAAGATTTCTGACCGTTTTAATAATTACGAGTTTCAATAGTAAATTTACTGAAACACACGTTTATACTTGCAAAAGACGAAGAATTCTACGAAGTTTACGCGTATCTACATGACCAAGAAACGTTTAGGGTTTAAATGCTCTGTTTATACTGCCGTTGGTGCATCTTCAACATTGAGATGACGTAATATTTTTATAATATTAAAGCTGTACCTTTTAATTGAGTTTTAAGTTTACTATTGTTCTCAAGAAAAGCAGTTCTGTCATTAAAAATTTTCTATCAGTTTCTACCTACACTTTTTGCCGGAATAAGTTGGCATCTGGTATCTCTATTCGCCATATTCATTGTGAGCTGCTGATGCTCCTTTAACCTGGGAGAGAACCATAGTTCCTACTAATCTGTTTCATCCATGTGTGGAATGAATATCGCTATGCGTGCTTACGTGACGATAGTATGCAGATATGCACCGAGGTTGACGCGGTCCTGTTCCGATATATTGTAAAATACACAATCGTGCGCTCTTGAAAAATTTAGTGCGTGGCACTTCAAAAACTGCAATGTGGTCGCGCAGCTTAGAGGGAACCATGGAAAGAACACCTACAGGGAATCCCCACATTTTTTTGATTTTTTCTAGTTTTACATAGACATCAACTTATTAAAGTACGAATTTATTTTTTCCCCCTCAAACTGGTCCAAAAATAGGGGTGCGCGTGGTACACGAGGACACGGATTATGTGAGTAAATACAGTATTAAAATTAATTATTATAAATCGTCTAAAATACCGTATTTACTCATATAACCCGAACACTCCTATTTTTGGGCCGGTTCGGAGGGAAAAAATTAATTTGAGCCAGAATAAGTTTTTTTTAAGTCCCCGATTCCCACTCCCTGAAATTTTAAATAAATAAATAAGTTCCACTCAAGTTAAGCATTTTCTCCCTTCTACGTGACGCAATGTATTGGATGATCTCTTTATGACGATACTAGCAGAAATCTCCTCACCGATAATCCTCTTTTGTTAACCCCTTAACTGTTTTTGTTGTAATATTATGCAACTTCGTTCCCACTTCACTGTTTTGGACGTAATATTACGCACCAATATGGAGCTTCACGAAATATTTGTTCATCTATGAACAGGAACTTCCCTACGTGGATGGGGAGTTTTTTCGCGTATAGTCTCGTGAGTAAATATTGGAAGGTTACAAAGAAAAGAGTCCAAACACTTGACATGTGGATTTCTGTCTTCCTTTTGAATGATGAAATCTTTCATTCGCAACAAAATTTCACCACTCCGAATTCTTTGAAGTGGATGAGGGAAAAGGACCAAACTTTAACCTATCTATTCTCAAGCCAGCAAACCCTCAGTAGTCATTGAACTATAGTTATCAGTTAGTCGGCGTATTCTTTCTGCCTACTTTTGTGAGTTTTTGCCTGCAGCACGGGCATAACTTACACGTTTGCTTGGTCGCATAAATACGTGTATATACTTCGTAGAATTTGACGTCTTTTACGAATATAAGCGTAGACGCAAGCATATTGCAGAGAATTTACTATCGATACTCACAATTTATATAACCTGTTCAGAAATCCTCGTGTAAGACGCGCACCCCCTTTTTTCCCCGGCGTTTCTGGAAAAAATGTGCGCGGGGTACACGAGTAAATACGGTAAATGCCATAAAATGTAAATACTGGAACAGCTGATTCAAAATAGCGATCACCTCCGCCGAAAGATCAACGGTCTTCTTAAATATCGATGTTATTCATTTTTAATTTAAGGTTCACATTTTTATGTTTGGCATATAAGTCGATCCTAAGTTTTAGGAAAATTTTTTTCGACTTCAAAGGTCGACTTATATGCCGGAATATACGGTAAGTACATCTCGTGTGTGTTTATATACATAAAATTTTTAGGAAAGTTTGCCACAGAAAAATTATAGATTGCAAATGCGCAGCTAGGAGGTGCAATGAGGGTCACAACCATGACGTTACAACTGATTTCATCTCCAAATTGAAAGCTTAACAAATCATTTTCACCAGAGCACTTGCAGTATGATTCTCAGCCATCCTTATTCCATGAAATCTTACGAATGAAAAAATTAATCGTAATCACTTCAGAAATCAATCAACACTAAAAGCTGCTAGGTTTCTGAGCAACCTAGACGGAGCACTCATTGTCTCAATACAAATTAGGCGACTTTGTATTTTTTAGCTAACTGTGATTTCTTCTCTCATGATTATTGAATTGATTGCTGTGAAACTACATATTTTTGCATTTCATCATCGTCACTGTGCGAACAGAGTCTTAAGGATTTTTGTCACATTTTTGACATAGAATATCAAGCAATCCTCTCACACTTTTCATTAGCCAATGCAGTGGACAGGATTCTTAAGCTGTATGATGCGCTGAAAACAGGTACTTTCTATCGGAAATAAACACACTTAAAATCCTGGTAATATTTTTAATGATCCATTAAGTGAAGTGTATCTCCACTTGGTTTACAGTCTGATGAGTATTTTCAACAGAAAGATCGTGAAATCTTAATTTGTAAAATTTTAAAATAAACATCCCAGTTAATTTTTAAATTAGTATTACAATGTAAAATGCCAATAAAATTTTGTAAATGTAAGCCAACTAGCATTAATAATTTGCCATCTTTCTAATTAATCTTACAATGTTAAATGTCAGTATCAACTTTCTAAATATAAGCCAGCGTGAATTAATAATTTATCTTTTTATTATCCCCTTTAAAAATTGTATGTTCTGTATTTTGACGACGGAGATTAATTTTACAATATATTCATATAAATTTATATGGTGTTTTTCATGATTTTTTATTGCTTAAAATAAAGATTGATGCTAAGAATAGTTTAAATGCACAAGAATAGAGATTGTTTTGGATTTTTTAAGCGTCCCCTGTTTGTATCGTATTGTTATGGTTGTCTGTCCCTTATCCTCAAAAACTGAAATCTGGCAACCCTATTCCTGCCTCTTTACGCATTTGCCATCTCCTACACCCCGTTCAACATTTTAAGTGATAGACATTATTTGCACGGCTCCAGAAATACCACTCTACTCGCCACAAAAAATACAACTTGACCCGCCACAAAAAATATTTACTCGCTCATAGTATTGCGCCTGTTGTATGTAAGTATTTTTATAGGTGATGTTTAAAAAATCCTCAGAATTAAATGTTATGACGATGAAACAAAAACAATGTGGTCTTTAATTCTTACAACACCTTACACATTATTACACAGTAACACTTTTTGCTTTAGTTTAATCTAGAATGTACATACACAGATAACATTTAGTTTAGTTACATGAGGGCTTCTTATGTCCTCCAGTGTGTCTTTTCTTGGCTGCATAATATGTTATGTGAATTATGTAAAGAAATAACGTAATACATTTTAAATGCATCTTGAAAGAGGCTGAAAATATACTCACCACCGGTCTCCGTTAACTCGCCTGTGATGAATGGGCGAGCGGATTTCTGGAGCCCTGGTCATTTGAATCTGGTAACAATGTCAGCGGTGTGAAAATTAATATGTACATATACTCAGTGATTAGCTGAAAAAAATTAAGAACCGGCTCTAAAAATAAAGTTCAAGGAAATTTGAATAAATGTGGCAGGAGGCCTACTTCTCAGGGGAACCAGATCGCTCCGTTTCATCTCGCACGTCGGCAATATAGTTCTATTTCTTCAGAAATGTAGTAATACTGTTCCACTAACTTAACAAGTGTTCGGTTCGTAATATATTCCATTTCATACACTGTCGGCAATTGAATGTCAGATAGGGCAAAATGTACTTGAAAGAATGAAAATCAATAAATTTTCATATTTTCTGAAAATTTATCAACCGGCTTGCAAATTCCAAGAAAAATTAACAAACGGCTTGCGCAAGCCAGCTTCAGCTCATCACTGCATATACTTGTACTTATTATATTTCAACATCTTCACATCATTTCTCTCGGCCATGTAGAAGTGAATCACATTGTATGGGCTTATGGGTATGAACTGGTCAATATGCTGGGCAACTCATTGACAGTGTAGCTATTTACTGTGATGACAAAGTAACACCTAACGTACTGGCTTTCTGACGTTGAGTGTTGTGTTTTCTTGCAGGTATACAGGCAATTTTTTCTATGTGACGTTAAAAACACTTGCTAGTTGTGCCATTCATGTGCATGTATATTTCGTTTTGTGGAAAATTTATTTATTTAACTCTGTGATATTTTATTAATATGGGTACCGAAATGAGTAAGCTTACTTTAAGCAAAACTGTTTCCATTATTCATCAAGTTGAGGCCCATCCAAACATGACAAGAATAGAGATGGCAAACCGCCTTAGACTAGCTCCATCTTTGAGCAACGTTGTCTATCTGTACTCTTAATATTTGTGTTTCAATTAATAAAATTTTGATATTAATAAACTGCTGTTTAGTCTTTAAATTTTAGACTACACCCATTTAAGTATTACTCGATTTAAGGTACAAAAAACTTGTCCCCCAGGAAAATGTTAAATGGGGATTCCAGATTCCACTATATCTTATATAATAAAACTGAATGTCTGTCCGTGTGTTCCTTATACATTCCCACGCCCTTTGATCTATCGGGACCAAACTTTGCAAATTGACTTCATATGACTCTACGAGTAACATAGGGTACCTGGGATTTCCAAAATCGACCCGGGTTCGATTCCAGGAGACAATTTTATTTTCCCATAAGTTTACACAGGATTTTCGATTTTACAAAGTGCAAGGATTTTTTCCTTCATTCGTTAAAATATGTAAATACGGACCGATTTTCTTCGTTTTTGCTTTATTCGACGGCTAAAACTCTATACTATCTTATTCTTGTGATGTTTACATGTTACACAGTCGAATCATTCAGAAATATGTAATTGTTTTCAAAATTTTACAGATATTTTGTAACCTTTCCGACGTTGTCAAGGCAACCGTAATTGTTGCCTCCAATTCAATTAATGCCAATTAAACCTTCAAATAGGTGAAAGAATAGCGTTATTCCCTTCGAACTGTTGTTTAAGCATCGAAATTAATGATGTATAGCAACGTACATAGTTAAGGATAATTATTCTGTTGACCGCGTATGGGAAGCGTTTATGACGACAATTCATCATGTGTATGCTGGAATCTTACCTTTTAGTAAGTAAAACCTTTATATTATACATCTATAATGCTTACTAACGCACATTTATAATACTCTCCATAGAAGTCACCCGACATAGGGTGTGGTTGTGAATAAAACGTCTAATCTATACAAGTTTTTCTAGGACGCCAAAATTTCCCCAGAAAGTGATAAATGCTTCTTTGGTTCGTAAATGACACACATACCGCACAGCAATATATGGGGCATTTGTTGTAATTAGAAGGTAAGCATGCATTATTCCCATTTTGAATGTTCTTACAAGTTAAAATTCTTAAGATATATGGATTACAGCGTAAAGGTGACTTTCTCTTGGTTACGTGTCTGACATAACCCGGGCATCGCCGGGTACTTTCAGCTAGTTTTGAATAAAAATAATTTTTTCATCTCCCTAATTTTTTTATTTTTCTTGGCTTCTTAAATTAGATTTGGGCTTATTCAATTTGTCCCATAATCAGATCAATGCTTTCTTGTTTTTTTATGTTCTGATCAAAAAATGTATTTTCCATCTTTTAGAGCAAAATATAAATTCCTTTTCTCTAATACCAGAAATGTTTCATTAAATGCTCTGATCACAAATGTCAGCCAACACTGAAAGCAAATGAGGATTTGATGGAATTTCTCTTCCTTAATTAGTAAATAGGGAGATAGTTGCATATTTCTAATTACAGTGAAACCTCTATTTAGTGTGTCTCTGGGGGAATAACTTTTTGTACACTAAATAGGGTTACATATTAAAGAAGAAAATAACTTAGTTAACCTTTTGAGTGCCAAGAAATTTCCTAAAAATCTTGCAAAAAGTGTCAAACGATTTTAATAGAAAATGCAGGAAGTTTGGGAAATTTCATTAACTTGTAAACCTTTTGTAATATTTTAAAAATTTTTTCAGGGAATATTTTGTATGTATAGTATTATGATTTTGTAACGTTACAGGTCAGTATATTAAATAGAACACAATAATATCATTTATAATAAACAAAAAAATAAAAAACTATATTTTAAGCTAAAATAAAAGTATTATTCCTTTACTAGTAACCCATTGCAGCTTCGCCAGCAATTTTGTAAAAAAACACGGAATGTATAAAATATTATAACCATTTCTTTTTTAATATTCAAATTTTCCATATATAACAAAAACATTTTTTTATTAGTATCATATATGGCATTATAAATATCAATGATAAAAATTTAACTTTAAATAGAGTTACCTTTGCTCAAATTAAATATTTTCAAAGATGTAACATATAAGAACACCAATTTTGAATCTACGCAGGTTGATGCAAGGTTTCATAATCTCCATGATTATTTCCGAGAAATTTTTTTTATTTTGTGTTGGACCAAAATATTTCTTCAATAATGGAGAGGTTTCAGTTACTTAAAAACCATAGTGAATATTTTAGTTTCTTGTATAACTTGAGTGAATGAACAAAAGAAACTAATTAATTTAACGAAAGACAAAATGGTAAATACATAACCTTTAAGAAATATTTGGAATTAATGAAACGATTTATCCAGTCACAATTTGTGGACAATCTGAGTCTAATTATTTGAGTTACTTACGTTGTTTTAAAAGCGGTTTGCTATGTAGAATACAACGGCAGACAAAAATATTACTAAAACGTAGTAATATAAATAGTAGAAACGCCTATCAATAATACAGGCTATCTTTAATTGTTTACATTGTTGCCTTCCTCCATCTCTCTCACTCTCCCCTCTCCTCCCTCTCTTTCCTCTTCCTCCCCCTCTCTCATTTTAAAGCATTCAAAGTGCCTTTATATTCCTGTAAGGATTGATATAATAATCGGATTTTGAGATTTAACAATATAATGAGTCGCTATGGCAACATTCCGTTAAAATGGCAAGATTTGCATAAAATATGTAAATTAAACGTTTAACATGGAATACTTCAAACTGTGGACGAAAAAAGATGAACAGAATAAGAAACTTTATAAATTTTTCTTCAAAATGGTTCAACTCCGAAGGTCGTAGATTAATTCCTTCTAATTTTAATTTCCAAATGAATAAGAGGCTGCACGTCAAAAAATCGCATTTTACATGTTAAGTAATGGGAAATGGAAATGCCTCCCTTGGAGTCGAACCAAGAAATTTTTTCGCGATTTAAATTTGTCATCACCTGAAAAAGTGTTAATCAAACATCCCTGCCAAATTTCGAGTTTCTATCTTCATTACTTCTTGAGTTATTAGCTTTATGAATCTTAGCGTGATGGACACTAAGCAATTTATTATATAGATATTAACAAATAATTTTAATGCAAGGCGAAACAATAATAATGATAAATTACAACTATTTTTATGTTGATATCCTTAATACACCAGCAAAATTAATCTTCATATCTAATTCTAAGTTTTTTCTTAATTATCACTAAACATTTAAAACATACAAAGTTATTTATTATAAAATTTTCAATAACACTTGTGATTTTTGACATATCCAGGATGAAGTCCTTTACTACATTTAACAAAAATAGTTCTTGATCGTCTCTTTTTTGTGTTTGTTTAGCACTTGCGACATAATCTTTCTTTTTTATCTGGAAGTGACACAATCCCAAACTCACGTGAAGGACCAGGAGAGTTCTCGTCCTCAGGTTTGCTGCCACTTCCAGATACACGTCTAGCCTCTACCCACTCCTTAGCCAGTGAATTCAAAAATGAAATGTTAAATTTCAGTCGGTCCATAGGCTTTTACCCTGCAGGTATATTCTCCTTATAGAGAATATATGCATTCAATAGCATTCGCGAGACTACATTGAAAACTACCCTTTTCCAATAATTGAAAGTTCTTCTCTCATATACATAGATAGCTAGCTATACAGCATCATGTCCGAGATATCAATGCTACCGTGTATTTGTTGTACTCTTGAACAAGATAAGGTTTCACCACTGGCAGACCAGTAACTATATATTGTTGGTTTGCACATGATGCCCATATTGATAATACAGGCATTGAAGGCCTTCATTTCAGCAACATAAGTATCCTGTCACATATTTGTACGAGGTCATAGGGTAAGCCATTCATTTGATTCAAAAAAATGCTCTGCATACCTGTTGGTTTCGACAACTGTCATCAAAAAGAGCGCTTTTGTAAAAAATAGATTAATATAATCTGTTGGTGCAGAATCGGGAGGTGGAGCATGTTTTAGCCCTTGAAGCTCTGCATACTTAATCGGTAGATTATCGAAAACATCTTCATACCTTGCAGATATGTCCTCCTAATCAGAATAACTTTCGTTGCTATCCGACACTGTTGGACATGCAACCCCTTCCTTGGAGGAGAACTGCTTTCGAAAGATGAGGTATCAACCACAGAGGTGGCAAATTCATAATAACTACTATCTGAATTATCACTAATAGAAGAACTACTATTAGATTCATCTAGAAACTCAGGAATGCTTCCTCTCGATCACGCAAAGAATCTCTTCCGAAGACGCCATAGCAAAGACTAAGGGTTTTAGGAAGTGGGCATTTTCGTCCTAGGTAAATAAAGTGCCCATAGATACTCAAAATATGTGGAGAAGGGTATTAGGAGCACACAGGAAGAAGGATAACACCATCTTGCAGTTAGAAAGAAAACTAGATGAAATAGATCGAGAATTGATCTAATCGACGCTGGCATTTTTTGCAAGGGAATGGAGCATTGATCTAATTGATGTTGGCACTTTAAGGGCAATTTTTTATTTCAGCACCGGTTTCGCTAAATAACTAGCATCGTCAGGTGAGCTGATGATGTTAGTTATTTAGAGAAACCGGCCTTGAAATAAAAAATTATGGAATTTAACCAAGTTATTTTTCTTCGTTAATATGAGTATCAATTACCAAAAAGTTCAGCCAAATTTTATTAGGGGTTACATATTATTACAGCATGTAACTTAAATTTATTACAGTAAAATTACATTGTGATTTTCTGTACGTATGGACTTATTACAAATTTAAACACATTAGGGTGTAGGCACCATATGTGGTCACTTAAAATTTATTTTAAGCATCAAAATATTTATATTACTATCTGGTATCATTGCTATGTCACAAATTTGATTATTACTTTGCTTTATGGGAATAACAAGCAAATGTTTTCATTTCATTTTCTGAACTCAGTTCATTAACTGATCTATTACAAAGTAAACTGTTGAAAGACAGTGTGAATATGTGATCTTCTTTTGGCTCAGAAGTATTTTGACTTGATTGCTATTGCCATAAGACAAAGTAACAATCAAATTTGTGACATAGTAATGATACCAGATAGTTGAGAATGGTTGACAGATAATATCTTATGTTAAAAAAAAAACTTACTTGGGTGTGGTGTGAATCTGTGGTAGGATCAGATGTGAAAAAATTGCTCATATGCCTGGGTGCATTAGTGGATCCAGTGCCGTAGCAAGGGGAGCGGGGGGGGGGGGTAGGGTTGACCACCCCGGACGCTGAAGCCAAATGGATGCCAAACAGGCGAAAGAAAAAAATTCAATTCATATTTTTAAAATTGTTATTTAATAATATTTCAAAAAAATTTGTAATACCGTATCTGCCCGAATAGAAGCCGACCCCGGATTTAAGCCGACCCCCCAAAACTGCCCACAATTTTTTGGCAAAAACGTAAATTTCAAAGATTTTATGCTGAAGTGTGCTGGGCATTCATGCACATCTTAGAATACATTATTTGAGATCAAAGAAATGTGTGGGAAATGGTTTAGTTGTTGACATTTTGAAATATTACTCCAATTTATAATTTTGCATTTCTGAATAATGTTCCACATTCAGTGACAACAATTTCATTCGTCTTCATTTTCACAAAAGGTCAAATATAGTAACAGCGATCTCGCCAAGATATTTTTTCATCCAAGTCTATTTCCAATGAAATTAGCATTTACATTGCCTTAAGAAATTGCATTTTTATAATTATACATGTTCCATGTAAAGTTTTACCGAAATTCAAACAGTTGAGCATTCAAAGCCGTCAACGCATTTTGCGTAATTGTCAATTTATGCAAACGATCTCGCCAATATATTTTTTCATCCAAGTCTATTTCCAATGAAATTAGCATATACATTGCCTTAAGAAACTGCATTTTTATAATTATACACGTTCCATGTAAAGTTTTACCGAAATTCAAACATTTGAGCATTCAAAGTCGTCAACGCATTTTGCGTAATTGTAAATTTATGCAAACGATCTCGCCAATATATTTTTTCATCCAAGTCTATTTCCAATGAAATTAGCATATACATTGCCTTAAGAAACTGCATTTTTATAATTATACACGTTCCATGTAAAGTTTTACCGAAATTCAAACATTTGAGCATTCAAAGTCGTCAACGCATTTTGCGTAATCGTCAATTTATGCAAGCGATCTCGCCAAGATATTTTTATATTCATCGTAGGTTAAGTATTTACTTTACGAAAAATATAGTACTATCATTTGAACGCGAAGGCAATGAGAGACTTCGAGATTTAACCATAACCCAAATTTTCCTCGGACTCACATTTAAGCCGAGGGGTAATTTTTTCATGATAGATTTTGGCAAAAAACATCGGCTTGTATTCGGGCAGATATGGTATATCATTTGCCATAGAGTGAGCTTTCATTGATTTATTAAAAGAACAAAATTTGTATTTATCAACTGCCATTTCATTTATACTCTTGTCTGGTGGCCATGGGCATCGGTGGAAAATTTTGCAGGTGGGGACAAAAAACAAAAATGCCTATTATCCAGGGTCGGACGCAATTTTTCCCTGGAAAATCTTACTTAACTGGCCCCCAA
The DNA here is from genome assembly GCA_036926305.1 of Uropetala carovei. Taxonomy (NCBI): domain Eukaryota; kingdom Metazoa; phylum Arthropoda; class Insecta; order Odonata; family Petaluridae; genus Uropetala; species Uropetala carovei. The sequence continues at coordinate 13,477,992 of JAXCHB010000065.1, read as the reverse complement.
CTGACCAGAAATCCACACCAATGAATCACTATGAATTATATTATCACTCTACTGAATACCCTCTTGAAATTAACAAAGTATATTTTAAATGACTAATTTATTTCGTGCATGATGATTGGCCTTTCCTTTGAAGCAGGTTAAAATCAGTGTTCGGAATGAGCTGGAATGCACTGGAATGCTGCTCCAGCTTGTCACATGTGCCGATGATACCGTTCCATTTCATCAGACGTTAAGAAATACTGTCCCTTATAACAAGCGTTCCATTTCATAAAAATTTCCGTTCCACTAACAATACAAGCATTCCGTTTCGTAACATTTTCCATTTCGAGCACTGGTTAAAATCCACTCTGACCTGCTAAATACTTTGACACAAAAAGCCTATCTCCTTCCACCCAATCTTTCTTCTCCTCACTTTCCTCTTGCCATCTACATCTCGGTGATATTCAACCCTTGGAAAACTTTGAAGATGTGCATACCCACTGGTATGATCACATAATACAAACAAATCCACAAAATCTTTAAATGATTAGAACCAATTTTGGTCGACTAGATTAGTATTAACTGCATCTAATCATAATGGCTATGAAAAATGAATCTTCTGCATATCCAGAAAAAACCTCCCATATTTTCGGTTGAATACCAATTTTTACCTCCTTCCTCTACAACAGAGGTTCTTAACCTTTTATGAGCCCCACACCCCCACAGCGATCCATGGTAATCCCGCACCCCACCATAATTTTTTCAATGGTTAGTAATTTTAGTTTTTTTTAATTTTAACGAATTATTAAACATACAGTATTTAAAACCAAATATAATTATTACAAACTACATTTTAAACTCAACCTTTCCTCAGTTAAAGACACAATAAGATTGTAATACAGGTGAGGCGACGATTAGGCATTTTATTACAATGGAATCCTATCCAACAATTTCATAATAGTTTTCAAGATTGTTTCTTTTTAAACAATTTTTAATGCTGTATTTATCTTGAACTTCAAAATAACCTCTCTGTAGCGGACTATCTCAGCCTTCTCATGCAAAGTAGGACCGAGAGAATGACTTTGTTATAAACGTAATTAAAGGCGGAAAAAAAATAGCGACAGTATGTCTGGGCACGGCAGTTTAAGTCGCTTTGTAAACAGACCTCGAATAGTGATCACGGTTTGTTATTTCAAGGAAACAAATGTTCTTAAGCATCTCGCTATATATCTAATAAGAAACGTGGACTCATGAATACACACGCTAGGACAGCAGCTGGTGGTTCAAAATGTTATCTAAAAAAATAAATAAATAAAAAAGTCAAATTGCAAGATGTTCCCACCGCACACCCTGGACCCACTTCCTGCACCCCCTGGACCATCTTCCCGCACCACCTGCGGGTGCAAGCACCCCCGGTTAAGAACCCCTGCTCTACAACCCTCTCACCTTCTTCCCTCTACATCTCTTTCTAGCACATATAGGCATTGCATTGACACTTTTGCATTACACACATGAATTGATATAACAATTGGCATGGTTAGTTAAAAACGTGGAATTTTGCCCAAATTGGACACTTAAAGGTTAAATTCAAGCGAATCTGAATCGAAGGATAAATTGACTTCAAAAATAAGAAATGTTCCTTTTTCTTTAAAATATTCTTGGTCCGTAGAACGCATGTCAAATTTTCCAATATTCATTTGCAATAGGAACAAGGGCTGTTGAGCAGAATTTTAAATATTACATATTATCTTACGAGAAATGAAAATAATCCCTAGTGGTCGAACTCGCGACATTTTTTGAGATGTATTACGCCATTACCTCCATATATCCTATTCAAACATCTGGCCAAATTTTCGATCCTCTGTGTACACCATTTAACGAGTTGTCTGAATTTCTTTACAGCGTGACACACAGATCAAACAAACAACGAGTCAAAGGACAAACCAATGAATACTGCTATTTATTATAATTAGAATTTTGCACATGGGCAGGCGGATGAACAAGGTGAAAATAGAAGTTTAAATAATAACACCAAATAAATCCAAAATCTAAGAAATCGTAATTACAAGGTGGCCATAGTATAAGTATGTACTTCGATTTTCAAAGACGCAAACATAAACGAACAGAAAATGAAACCTGCACTTACAATTAGCGATTTCCTTCCTTTCTGTAGAGGTGACAATGCAGGGATAAAGCAACTGATTTATGTTCAAAATCCTCAGGGATCAGTTAGGCAATTCTCAGGTTAATTTACTTTCATAAGTTTCTAGATAATTTGTATGAAAAAGTTAGAAAGTTACACATAGTTAATAAAAAAACAAAAACTGTACAGGTGACACAAGATTTACGCCAATCCGCTTTACGCGCTTTCGTTTTAACGCCATTTATAATGAACCCACAAATAACGTCTTATTTGCGCCACCATGCTCGTTTATACGCCTTCGCTACCTTAGAATGTTCCATTGTGAAGTTTCACAGTAAATCATCAGATGTGGTCGTCCCAAGTACACATATGTTGCATAAATATGAAAATTTTTAATATCTGCATGTATTTTAATAAAATAATGCCTATATTTACTTTTTTGTTTAATTCAGCACTTAGAGCACACCTACGGGGAATCCCCACACTTTTTTGATTTTTTAAAATACTTTTCTGCCACCGTAGACATCAACTTATTAAAGCACGAATTTATTTTTTCTCTTCGAACTGGTCCAAAAATAGGGGTGCACGTGATACACGAGGATGCGGATTACGTGAGTAAATACAGTATTAAAATAAATTATTATAAATCTTCTAAAATAAATGTCATAAAATGTAAACACTGGAACAGCTGATTCAAAATAGCAATCACCTCCGTCGAAAGATCAACGGTCTTCATAAATATCGATGTTATTCATCTGTAATTTGAGGTTCACATTTTATGTTCAGCATATAAGTCAACCTTAAATTTTAGGAAAAGTTTTTTAGACTTCAAAGGTACATTTATATGCCAGAATATACTGTAATTTCACTGTCTAAATACATGATACATGAACAACTAAATTCGCATAAATACGTTGTTGAATTTGGAGTGTCATATCGATGGCATATTCAGATATTGAAGGATATTCACATTTAGCTTTTAGCCAAAATACATCTAAAGGTAGCATACTAATTTTAAGTTCTATGATCGTTGCTGAGGTCTATCAATTCCTCTCGTAATTTTAGGATAAATTGCGTAACAAAAGCAGCATTGTGGCTACATGTCAGACTGTATGTAAATGTTTATTAATGTAACCAGAGTCATTATTATGTGGACTAGTAGCATGAAAAATTTAGCTTGAAAAATTTACCTTCAAAGTTCAAAAGGTGTTTACCATAATATGTGCAGAAATACCAATTTTATTTTTTGTTTTGAATAATTAATTGATATAATAATTACATCCTAATCATTTTTCAGAATTTTTATTCTATTGTGATTCAGATAATTACAGTTTATGAACTTGCATTCAACAGTGGCTATAATGTTTATTGCTGCAAGAATTTTCATGGACATGTTATAGGTCCATTATTTCCTCCAGGCACAATTCAGACTTGGAAATGAATTATTAGTAGTTGTGGATTGAAATGGTTTTTGATTCTATCAAAGACTAAGATATGTTTCTATAAACCACCCAATAATTGAAGAACATTTTCTTCATCAAAGTGGTTAACTCACTCCTTAAACATCTCGATCATGCAAATTCATTTGCTGTATTCATGTGCCAACCACATTTATGAAGAAAATTGTACCCACAATAGATAATTGAGATGCGAACGTTAGTATTCAGATTTTAGGCTAGGGAATTATTATCTTTCGGGATGAACAACTCCTTAAACATCTCGATCATGCAAATTCATTTGTTGCATTCATGAGCCAACCACATTGATGAAGAAAATTTTATTTTTTAATTTTTAGTGCATTTGAAGTAAAAGTGGTTTTTAAAAATATTATTTTTGTATATTTTTTTTCCATTAAAAATCCTCAGTAAATTATTTTAAATTATTTGACTTGTTTGTTTTTCTCTACTGATAATTTTTCAACATTTCTAATAATTAAAAATATATTCTGAAAGTCTGTATTCTTTTGGAGCTTGAAATATATTGGATCATTTCCACCCAGCATAAGTAATTATGTGATAATTTTTAATGCAAGCAATCAAGGGTTAAATCTGTCTTGTTTAGGGAAATTGTTTCTTTTCTGTGACTTTAATCATTCCATTAGTTGGGAAATTTGGTAATCCTATTCATTTAACTAATAACATTTCGACTTTATTAACAAAGGGATAGCTTTGATGCAAATTTACATATTTAGTGCTCAATGGACAACCATTTTGGATTTCAAATTATGTAATTTTTTCTGTATGTAAATTACATGTCAACTTAAATGTACTCTCTTCTCATGCATATTTTATTGGCTATATTTTTATTTTGGGTGCTGAAGTTGACAATGCTGCTACCTCTTCTGGCTCATCTTATCCTTCCTCATGATGAAAAACTATATCCAAATCCATCCCCTTCCAAAATATTGGGTGGAGTAAGGCCAAGTGAATCCCCCATCAACCACGTGTTATCTCTCATGCCATGGAATGTGCTGCATTGCAGAAAGATTGAGTATGTTGTGGATTTATTTGACGACCTGCTACACCCATGACTGCAGATTTCATGCCTTTGAAAATATCCTGTCCTAAATTTTCTAGGTGACTGTCCTCTTGAGACTTTTTCAGCACTTAAAAACAAGAAATCTCGCTGAAAGCTTATTCTAACTTTCACGCCAAGTGAAATTCAAGAAAGGGCACTTTAAAAATATTTGACTCAAGTCTCTCCAATAGCCACAACGAGGTTATAAAAAACCAGATGCACACTTCAGCCACAAAGGAGCCATATTCAGTAGTAATTCACCAAAAAAAGATTTAATTGGCCACTGGAGATATATGAGACAAGTATTTTTCAAACATTTTTGTTTAAAAATAAGAAATGCTATTTGCAAATTCCAAATGAATGTTACTTGAACTAATATAAATATGCAGTGATGGAACAAGTAAGCTACAGCAGTGGTTCTCAGGCAGCTCTGCCATGCGACCCCCTCCATGCAGTTTCCGTGACCTCCATAATTTTTGAGAAGTAATGGGAATTTTTGATAATAAGCTAAAATGTTAACATTAAAATTACTTTATTTAAAAATATTTATGCATATAGATACATTTTTAGATATTTATCATTATTGAGATATATCTACTTGTTATTTATTACGTTGAAATAACATATACTGTATTTAATCGATTGTAAGCCAACCCCCACTTTTCACAAGGGCACACGAGGAAAAATAAATAAAATGTTGGGTGTACAGGCGTTCTGTTTTCCGGGATTTGTCGCGAAAAAAATACCGAAATGTCCCAGTTGTTTCAATTTGTAATTAAATAAAAATTGTATCAACTAAAATTACAGCACCAATTAGGTTATATTCAAGCATTCAATACAACTTTTAATAAATGTCCTGGTTATGTCCCAGATTTTTAATCTTGCAACAAAAATATCCCAGTTTCTCTTTGTCTTCTCCAATGTCTCACATTCGACTCATCAATCTCATAGCGCCATTGGGCAGCAAGATTTGATGTTTCTTCCACATATGCTATCACAGAATAATGCATTCGTCCCATTATTGGATTATTTAAAAAACTGAAAAAGTCACCAAGGTAAATGACAAAAATTTACGCTTGCAAAGGCACGAGGAAATGATGGTTGGCCCGGAGAATCCTAGGATTACACACACATGCAATGAATGTGGCCTACCATATAGAAAAGGTTGCCAACTCCTGCACTAATGCATTGATTACTTTTTTGTTCATTAATTTTTAAGGCCCGACTGTAAGCTGAGTGACAATTTTTAAGGAGGTAAAAAAGTAAAAAAAGTTTGGCTTACAATTGATTAAATATTGTATATTAAAAAATTGTAAATGTATAGGTTACAAAATTTTATTTATCTTTTGAACAAAATTTGTCGATTCTGGGACACAACTTACTTAACGGAATTTGCTCTCAACATCTGTCAACTTCTTTCTCGCTTTACATTTAATTGACACTAAACTAGAAAATCCAAGTTCACAAAAATAAATTGTGGGAAAAACCACTAGGACCTGTGCTGCTAAGTTGTAAATATTTTTGTATTTCCCCTTCATCTTTAACCAAAACTCTCTTTAGATCACACCATAATCAATCAACATTTTGGTATCTCCATCTCAGCATAAATTTAGTATGTAGTTCTTGAATATTATCCTCTTCTACAACATCTACTTGACATAGAAAAGGATTTAGAATGAGGGAGAAGAGTTTTGAAAAGTCGGGACAACTGGAAAGTATTGCTCTAGTTCTATTTTTAGTGCTCGCAAATGTTTACGGTACTTATGTATTATAGCCAGGACCCTTGGTAGTAAACAAATAATCAATTATATTCAATAATTCAACAATGATAACATTCAATCCTGACAACTCATTTTTATTTAGTAAAAAAAGAAATTCGTACCTAAAAAAGAATATGAAGATTTGGGATTTGGGAACCGAGAGTGAACCTGTACAATTTCTTCAAAAGCGCGGAATCCTACCAAGTGAGCGGGAATGTATAAGAGGATTTAAGATGAAGCTATACTTTGCGGCGTAACAGTCAAGAGGATATAACATTGAAAGGATATATTGACGAGCCTTCAGCTCGGTTCTTTTTAATGGGTAGTCGTCTCCGGGTGCTACCGCGCCCTTCGCCTTGCCCGGAACCAAAGAAACCCTCTTCGTTGTCCGGTGATTGGGTTTGTAAATGTCGAGACCGGCCAAACAGTTTCTTGTCCGGTGATTGGGTTTGTAAATGTCGAGACAGGCCAATCAGTTTCTGTTAATGTTGTTATTGAAGAACATTGGAAGCCGAAAATAAATTCTTAATACTTCCATTCATTATTTAAAATGTTAACTCTTCATAATTAATAAATTTTTCAAACCTTAACATTTTCTTTATTCTAAACCTTGAATTTTACTCTTTCTTCTTTGTGGGGGCTCAGCCCCCAAACCCCTGTGTTTTTTTTCTTTAAAGGGTGGTTAATATAATATAATAAATTTAAAAATTCGTAGTAAACAAATAATCAGTTATATTCAATAATTCAATGATGATAACATTCAACCCTGACAACTCCTGCAGATAATACGTAACCTGCAAAGGGTCCTGGCTATAATACGTAAGTACCATGTTTACAAGTATAAACTTTAACCTCACTTGGATATTCCTCGTTTTCTTCTATAAACTGTAACAGTGTGGGGAAGGCAGGAGAATGTGACCTCCACTTTTATGACCCAAAGGTCTTGGAATGCTTGGATTTTCTCTGTTGCTTCCATGATTGTTATCTCCCTTCCCTGCAGTGTTTTATTCAGTATATTGAGTTTACCAAAAATGTCAGCTAAATATGACAATTTAGAGAGCCATGCTGAATTTTCGAAGTACAAAACAAATCATTCTCCTTCTGCTGTCTCAAGAATATAGCTACCTCAAAATCTCGCAGTTTAAGAAAAATATCGGCTGCACAGGTGTGCTCCTCAAGTGGCAAGCAAAACAGAAATTCTTCTTTTAAAAGTATTATCAATCATATGTCTCCCAGCACTAGTCTGCGCTCTCGTCGACTTGGATACACCATGCTTTGGTTGTTTGTAACTCCCCAATCAGTTGCTCCGTAATATCTTCTGCCATATCAAAAATGCATCGGTTCACCGTGGAATCACTCAGCTGGATCTGGTCTAATAATCAAGCTTCCTCCTTACCAAGCATGTTGGGAAACATTAATTTTGCTGCTGGAATTATGAGCTCTTTAGCAATGGTGTACAATTTTTGTTTTGCACAATTAGTAAGGAAACCTCATTACTTGCTTTCACCGACGAATGATGGGTCTTGTGTTATTTCATTATTGAACTCAAAGTGTGTCTTTTAATGAAAACTTTTTTGTTTATTTCTTGATAATTTATTTCAAATGTTTGACGAGAATGGAATTAACCATGCTGTATTAGTAATGGATAATGGTCCATTTCATAAAAGCGAAAGAGTAAAAACTCTAGTATCAGATAATGGGCATATATTATTATATTTGCCTCCTTATTCTTCTTTTTTGAATCCCATTGAAAACATGTTTGTTAAATGGAAAGAATCAGTAAGGTGTGGAAAATCAGAATATGAAGTAGAGTTGTTAAAATTAATCGATAACAGAGCTGAATTAATATCAACAAATTATTGTGCTGCTTTTTACAGATATTTGGTAACTTACATTCCTAGATGTATAAGAAGTTATAAATGACTAAATAAATGTCATTTTGGTTGTTTAAATAAAAAATTATGCATGTATGGGCATGTATTTATGGTCAGTTTTATATTAAAATTTTAAGTTCTAGTATTCTTACTGAGTTATATAATATACATATAATAATAATAATCTTTATTACCCCGGTTGACCATACATTTTGTAGGTATAGGAATCATGATAAAATCACAATATGATACAGATACACAATATGATACAGTTAACATACAATTGTACATAACAAAGAAGTCACCTCTTGCACACAAGAAATTCATTAATATTATAAAAACATTTAAGAATCAAGTATTTTTTAACAGCTTTCTTGAATAATAATAGTTTGGTAATATTACTAATTTCCAAAGGTAATTTGTTATATAATTTCGTCCCCATGGTGAGGGGGCCTCTACATGTCACCTTCCTGCTGTGATGAACTAGATGTATCATTTCATGACCTCTAGTACCATATTTGTGTACTTCGTCATTTTTTATAAACATGCTAATGTTACATTTTACTAATACAAGAATATTATATATATACAAACTTGAAATGGTTAACATATTCAATTGAGTAAAAAGAGATCTACATGAAGCCCTGTAAGGAGCATTCAACATATACCTAACAATGCGCTTTTGAATAAGGAACACTTTGTGCAATAATGCTGGAGATGAGCCCCAGAAAACAATACCATATGAAGCTCTTTCATAAAAATAGCTATAATAAACAGATTTGAGGATTTCAAGAGACACTGTTTCTTTAATAAATCTTATACAGTAGAATGATGAATTCAATTTTTTGGAGAGTTGTGTTACATGTTCTGACCAGTTTAATGTTTCGTCAGTGTGAATGCCCAGGGATTTGGTATTTGGAGTATGTGTGATTCTTACATCATTGACTGTTTGGCTTATGGTATCCTGAAGTTTTTTCTGAGAAAAGCGCATCACTTGAGTCTTATCATAATTCAATTGCAGCCTATTAGTTTTGCACCAGCTGTTCATATTGCAGATAATATTTTGACCCTCTGCTTCAAGTGAATTAGTATCAGGTGCTGAGATGATAAAATTAGTGTCATCTGCAAAGATGATGCTTTTTACTGTTGATTTGTTAGATATAAGTGGGAGATCATTTATGAAAATTATAAACAATATAGGCCCAAGAATGGAGCCTTGGGGGATACCAGTTACACATGATTTTGTACCAGAGCACTGCTTAGCATTATTTAAGTTTAAAATTACTCTCTGTGATCTATTGGTAAGATAAGAATTTATCCAGTTATAAGATACCCCTCTGATTCCTATATTGTGACATTTATGCTGTAGGATTTGATGGTTTACCATGTCAAAAGCATGACTAAAATCAAAAAATTGTCCTATGGTTTGGTTTTGTTGTCAGTTAAACCTAAAATGAAATTTATAGCCTGGAAAAGAGCAGATTCTGTTGATCTTCCCTCTCTATAACCCCATTGTGAGTCTGATATTAACCTAAAATTTTCAAGGAAGGTAATAAGCCTATTGAAAAAGACTAATTCAAATAACTTAGAAAATTGTGATAAAAGAGAAATTGGTCTAAAGCTGCCTATATTTTCTTTTTCCCCTTTATTTTTGTAGACTGGTATTACTTTGCTAATTTTTAATGCGTCAGGGAAGGTTCCTAGCCTTAAGGACTCATTCAATAAGAATAATAATGGTTTCAAGATGAAATCTTTGCATTTGTACAACAAGTTACCTGGTACACCATCTAGGCCAGCTGCTGACCCTTTATTTACTCTGCACAAACAGAGATTTACTTCTGTTTCATTGCAAGGATATAAATATATTGAACTAGATGCAGATTCATTACTCAAGTTAGCATAGCTACTATCAGTGATATGAAAGTCATGTCTTGGGAGTTTTAAAAAATTATCATTTATGTAGTTGCATAGTTCTGTTGGATCAGTGATAGGTTCACCCTTTCCATTGAAGACTTGAGGTATAAATTTGGTCTTATGTCCTCAAGCTCCTTATTTACTATTTTCCAGGCCTCTTTTGTTTTATTTGTGGTGTTTATCAATAATTCATCGTGGTAAGACTTCTTAGCTCCATTAATTAATTTCCTGTAGAGTTGCTTGATATGCAAATAAGGTGAATGTGTTTCATATGTGTTACAAACTTTATCAAGGTGAGCCCATTTCTTGACAACAGAGAACTTAATGATTTCTGGTGTAACCCAATGCTTCCTCTTATGCAGCCTTCTTTCACTTTTTATACTAATTTCAGGAAAGCGCAGTTAAATAAGTAGAGGAATTTTGAGTAAAAATTATTGAAACAATCATTGAATTGTACTGTTGAATACAGTTGATCAGTTTTCACGTCCTAGAAGAGTACAGAGATTTGAGGTATTTGATTGTGAAAAACTCTAGTGGTGAAAGAACTTATTAAATTGATTTGTGCTAGAGTATCAAGTTCGAACACAGTTGAAATAGCAAAATGATCTGATAAATGTAAGTCATGCACATCTGATACTGTTTTCTTGGGATCATAGTTACAAAACAAATTATCCAATAATGACTTTGTTAATGGTGTGATTCGTGTTGGAAGAAAAATGGATTGTTTCATACCATACGACTCAAAAATACTTGTTAAATGGGCAGTCTGAGAGGTGTCAACCAAAAGATTACAATTAAAGTCACCAACTACAATGAGGAAATGTTTATTACTATACAAATTATCCAGTCTATGCATAAAGGATTCATAGCAACTAGAAGGAGAATGATACAATGCTACTAGGACAAAGTTGTAACTCTATACTAATAAAGCATGCACAGCATTCAAAAACTTTTTCCTCCTTCATAGAAATATTAATATTTTTACATTTATATGAAAAGTTATTATTGACGAAAATTGCTGTACCTCCATTCTTAAATTCAACACGAGAGAAAGATGCCACTAGATGGTAATTGTACAAATGAAAATCAATCCATTCTGAGTCACTGAGCCAAGGTTCACTGATGCACAGTACATCAATATTCAACTTAATGATAATTCCAATAAACTGGTCTTATTTCTCAAACATTGTATATTGATGTGCAACACTGATAGCTTATTTTTTAGAAAATGAGGTGATGTGAGTCCATCATTTAGCCTAAGGGTACTAACTACATTGGGTCGAATTTTGCGAAAAAAATACCTATTAATCGAAACATTTTTTGGCCAGAATGTTGGCTCACTTAATACTTTTAAGTTCTCAGCATCAGCTGACTCATGAAAGGAAGCATAATCTCCCTTCGTCAATAGTTGATCTACTTCCACATCAGCGCTAGTAGATAATTTAGCCTTCAAATACCTGATGAGATCTTCTCTCGACGTGTCCTTCTCCAGACATGTAGGTGAATCTTCCTCGGGACTCCAACTAGCTGGTACTCGGTGTTAGCAATGGTCGCACGTCCTGTGATCGACTTAGGTTTGGATCTACGCTTGTAGCTCACTTTAGTGAAACCGTTATCTTGGGTTTCGTTTTGTTTCACGCTGATAGATTATTCGTATCAGCATCATATTTGTCAGAATCGAGACAGATATTGCTACTCGGTTGAACAACCTCGGAGTACGGTCGCGAAACATTCGATGTCATCATGTTCTGTAATAGATACAGTAAAACTCCGTTATAACACGCTTCAGTATACTGTGGATTCGGATATACCGCAGGTCTAGTCATGTCCCCCAAAATGATTCCATTTATTTTCTTCGTAAACAACCTTGTTTCAAATTTTACCGCGATTTATTTTATTCGTAAACAACTTGGTTCAAATTTTACCAATTTATTTTCTTCATAATCAACTTGGTTCAAATTTTACCACAATTTATTTTCTTCGTAAACAACTTTGTTCAAATTTTACTGATTTATTTTCTTCGTAATCAATTTGGTTCAAATTTTACCGCGATTTATTTTCTTCATAACCAGCTTGGTTCAAATGTTACAGCGATTTATTTTCTTCGTAAAGGCCATCAGTTGTCGCGCCAAAAGAAAATATCGGACTATTTTTAAAATACCAATTAAAGTAAGGGATCCATTTAAATCAAAATACGATATCAGTTTTTATAGTATTTTGCAATTAAATTTGTTATAAAGCATATACTTTCACATTTAAAAAAATTATTTCCCGAAATACCGCGGGTTGCCGATAATGCGGGTGTACATTCTGTCTTCCGAAACCTGCGTTATAACGGGGTTTTACTGTAATTAAAAATTTTCAGTTTACATGATTTTCCCAAAAGGTCAAATAAATTAAAATGTCTTTGTGATGAAACAATAAAAGGAACATCACACAATTTTGTCAAAATAATATAGATACTGCAAAACTATTTTTTTTGCATTCAGTGCAAATCTTGCCTCATTGGTATCATAACTATTTTGCAGAGTATTGCAAATTAGTAGTTTTATTTTAGTTTTGTTATAGTTTTCGTTGTGTTCAGAAACTGTTATGCACTGCTGTGCAGAACTTATATGTTCCATCAAATGTATTTGCTTGCTGCCTAATGTCCCATTATGTTCTGCTTAGTTCGAAGACCACTTTATTTGTCCTAGAATCGGATTATGGGGAACACAAGCGATATTTTTGGGTCCAAGCTGACTGCAAAATCACACAGCACCTGACTATAAGTAAGCATTAATCAAGCAACCACTATTCTCAGTTTACTCCAAAGCAATGGATTTCACTGATGTCTTTGGTTGTTCTGTTGCTAAGGTGTAAAAGATGAAATGAAGATGGTGTCTGAGGCAGACGTCGAAACGTCGGACTTGCTCCAAATCTGCACCCGGTGCGAAACCCGAGAAAATTTCATCGCTAACATTCGCCGGGAAAGCCTGAAATCTTTTTTATTTGTTTTATTACTGTTACGTTATCACTGCATGATCGTCCCATCCTAAACCCATTTTGTTCTTCTAATATAAGTACATCTGCAATTACTCAAAGTTGATAATTGATGATCTTTGAGTAGGTTTTATATGCTGTATTTAAAAGGCTAATTCCTCTATAGTTTTCACACTGGTTTCATTCCCCTATTTTGAAAAGCAATATTAAACTGTTGGAGATTACAGCGAGATGGATATTTAAAAAATTTTAAAATTTTTTAAGAACTCCTTAACCGTACAAGGTAAGAATAATTAGAGACAATACAAATGGTAAAATTAAACAGGGTAATGAAAGAAAAACAAAGGAACAAACAAAAAAAAGTTTTATGGTTTATGGGGATAACTCCTCACTGGTGATATGGTGTCAAACGTTCATGCACTCATTCCCTCCCAAAAGAACTAATCCTGTCAGAAGAACACTCACTCACACATGCACTCAAACAACAAATGGAAAACTATAAAAAGCACGGGGAACACTAGCACTCATTCACTCCTAAAAGAACTAAAGCTATCAGAACACTCACTCACACACCCACTCACGCAACAAACGAGAATCTCTAAATATTCAGTGGGACACTAGATACGTATTTCGGGCACAACGTACCCATCATCAGTAGGTGATGCGGAATGAAGGTATGGCGTGTGGTTTGGGAAATTTAAATGGTGGAGTGTGTGTGAAAGTGAAAGGAGGGGGAGGGTTGACCGTTAAACTGTAGAGAGGGGAACGGGAGAGAGGGCCGCAGTCATTATTCATGATGGTTTCTTTGTTTTTCAATGAGCATGCTTTCGTAGGCGTCTAGTTTGTAATCATTATGTACCGATTTCAACAGTGATAAATTTTCTATGGTGGTGGGATGGTTTTATTCTTGTATGTGAGTTGCTACACTGGAATTAATAAACCTATTGTATTTAAAATGTGCAATATTTTCTTTGTATCGAGTTTCCAAATTACGTTTTGTCTATCCTCTGTAAATTTTGTCACAACCACCGCAAGATATTTTATAAAAACCTGATTTCTATAAAAGTGGTATGGTGTCTTTTGGATTGTGGAGGAGATTGGTGAGTTTATTTTGGTTGACTTGTACAGTTATAAAACTGCGTTTGGAGAAAATGTTGCAGAGTTTGTTTGTGGTTCTTGGGGCGAAAGGAATTATAATATATTTTGATTTGGCTGAAGAAGTGCTTGTGAGGGTTGTGTGTGTTTTGAGAAAAAGCGTGTGATTATGTTTTCGTAGTATGTTTTGAAAATCTAAACAAACTGTACGAAACCATAAAATTTACACTTGAGGAAGAAAAAGACAACTGCCTTCCCTTCCTTGATCTACTAGTAATTACACAAGACAACAAACTAAAATTTAACATATACCGAAAACCTACACATACAGACATATACATACCTAATGATTCACACCACCACATTTCACATAAGTTAGCAGCTTTTCATTCCATGATACATAGACTCCTACATATACCACTTTCCAAAACAGATTTTCAAAAAACTTACTTACCGTATTCACCTGAATCTAAGACGACCTTTTTTTCCAAATTTTCAGCTGTAAATATCAAGAGTCGTCTTACATTCGAATACGAAGTATATTTAAGCATTTAATCAATGGTTTTTAAAACAAATGGTATATTAGAGTAAACAATTCACAACAGCAAATTCAAGTACGTACATAAAGAAGTGAAATAAACAAATAGTAATAACTATAAGAAAAACATGACGGGAATAATAATTATTTAGACTAATAATCATCGTCGACGATCATAACACAGACGACGTACTTTCATCTTGCACGTAATGGCACGTAATGTCAAAACAAATGAGAGCGGAAATCGTTGGGATTCCCCTTTCAAACGACGCACCGCGATTCACTAAGTGTGACAGTAATTTTGAGTTGTGCATTCTTGATTTAAATGCACAACCCTTAAGTTAAAATGACAGATCATGTTGAAGTACGTGGCACGAGTGCAAAGGGAAAGTTAACAAAGGAATTATCCGGAGCTAAGATACAAATTTTAAGCTGATCGTGATAAATTACGCCGAAAAAACTAATAACTGTGATGCGAGAAGAAAGTTCGGTGTATCTGAGGCAAATGTGCGTCGATGGAAACTCTCAAAACAGGAGCTAGAAAAAGCCAAAGCCACAAGGAAGTCGCTCAGTGGTCCAAAATTAGACCGATTTCATGACATTGAAGAAGAAGTAGTCAAGTTTGTGCGCACCATGAGGAAGAACGGTATGCCTGTTTCGACTGAAAGTATTATACTTAAAGCTAATGAAATTACTAGAGGACTTAATATATCATTGCAAGAATTCAAGGCCAGCAGAAGTTGGTGCGTGAGAATGATGCGACGAAATAATTTTTCTTTACGGCGACGAACTTCGCTGTGTCAGAAATTGTCAGAAGACTATGTTGAAAAACTTCTCGCTTACCAGAAATACGTAATTGGACTTAGAAAAACCAATAATTACCTTTTGAGCCAAATAGGAAATGCCGATGAAACTCCGGTTTTCTTCTACATGCCATCTAGTTATACTGTGAACGAAAAAGGTGCGAAGTCCGTCCTAATTAAAACTACAGGCAACGAAAAAATGTGAGTCACGGTAATGTTGGCGGTTTTAGCAGATGGGACTAAATTACCACCATATGTGATTCTAAAGCGGAAAACAATGCCTAAGAAACATTTGCCAAGTGGAATAATAGTTAGGTGTCAAGAAAAGGGGTGGATGCCTAAAGAACTAATGAGAGATTGGTTACATGTGGTGTGGAATAGACAGCCAGGAGCTTTACTGAAACAAAGAGCAATGCTTTCACTGGATGCATTCAAGGACACTTATCTCCTGAAATTAAAAATATAATGAGTGCGATGAATATTTATCTTATTGTAATACCTGGAGGAATGACATCGCAACTTCAAGTTTTAGATGTTGCTGTCAATAAGTGTTTTAAAAATAATTTAAAGGTTTTGTATTCTGAGTGGTTACAGAGTGGAACTCACACTTTAACACCAAAAGGAAATCTTAAGAAACCTGAAGTTGCAATGCTCTGCCAATGGATCAAGGCATCGTGGCAACAAATAAATGCAAAAGTAATAGTGAAAGGATTTAAGAAATGCTGCTTATCTAATGCCATGGATGGGAGTGAGGATGATGTTTTGTGGGAGACTGATGATGAAGTTGAGAGTGATAAAGATAGTGAGCACGAGGAAAATAGTGAAGGTTGCATTGACAGTGATGATGACTAACATAATAAAATGATTTTATGCAGCACTTGGATTGAAATGTTTTTTTGTTGTCCTGAAATGAGTATATTATTTCAATGTATTTACTTTATTTTTAATGTTATCTTAAAATGAATGCTACCATTTAATTTGTTTGAAAACCTGAATGGTTCTATTTGTGATGTGATCTTATGATTTTAAAATGTTAAAAGACAATGACATTCAAGAAAAGTATAAGAGAAAATAAATATTTCACAAGATTTATAATTTTTGTAGTCATGAAGGTCAATTTGAGCTTTTTTCTCTTTTGGAATCATCAAAATGGGGGGTCGTCTTAGATTCAGGGTCGTCTTGGATTCGGGTGAATACGGTATATAAAAAACGTTGCTACTACACAAACATAATTCAAAACACACTACAAAAATATAAGCACATACTTTTTCTCAAAACACACACAACCCTCACAAGCACTTCTTCAGCCAAATCAAAATATATTATAATTCCTTTTGCCCCAAGAACCACAAACAAACTCTGCAACATTTTCTCCAAACGCAGTTTTATAACTGTACAAGTCAACCAAAATAAACTCACCAATCTCCTCCACAATCCAAAAGACACCATACCACTTTTATAGAAATCAGGTTTTTATAAAATATCTTGCGGTGGTTGTGACAAAATTTACAGAGGATAGACAAAACGTAATTTGGAAACTCAATACAAAGAAAATATTGCACATTTTAAATACAATAGGTTTATTAATTCCAGTGTAGCAACTCACATACCTGAATACAACCATCCCACCACCATTGAAAATTTATCACTGTTAAAATCGGTACATAATGATTACAAACTAGACGCCTACGAAAGCATGCTCATTGAAAAACAAAGAAACCATCATGAATAATGACTGCGGCCCTCTCTCCCGTTCCCCTCTCTACAGTTTAACGGTCAACCCTCCCCCTCCTTTCACTTTCACACACACTCCACCATTTAAATTTCCCAAACCACACGCCATACCTTCATTCCGCATCACCTACTGATGATGGGTACGTCGTGCCCGAAATACGTATCTAGTGTCCCACTGAATATTTAGAGATTCTCATTTGTTGCGTGAGTGTGTGTGTGAGTGAGTGTTCTGATAGCTTTAGTTCTTTTAGGAATGAATGAGTGCTAGTGTTCTCCGTGCTTTTTTATAGTTTCCCGTTTGTTGTTTGAGTGCGTGTGTGAGTGAGTGTTCTTCTGACAGGATTAGTTCCTTTGGGAGGGAATGAGTGCATGAACGTTTGACACCAGGTCACCAGTGAGGAGTTATCCCCATAAACCCATAAGTGTAAAATTTTTTTTGTTTGTTCCTTTGTTTTTCTTTCATTACCCTGTTTAATTTTACTGTTTGTATCATCTCTAAATATTCTTACCTTGTACAGTTAAGGATTTCTTAAAATTTTTAAATTACTTTTGCTGTTCTCCAAGATTCTGGGATTTCTTTTCTTTGCCAGCATTTGTTAAATATGAGAAGTAGCCGAAGTTCTAGAGAATATCCTCCATATTTTATTAATTCTTCCATCTGGATCAGCTGCTTTCTGGTTCTTCATTTGATTTAATGCCATTCGTAATTCTTCAATGGTTATTCTATTTACTTCACGTATTTTATTTTTCTCATTATGAGTATAATTTAACATATTTATTTCCGGCTCAGCTTTGTCATACCATAATCTCTATAGTGGTCTATCCATTGTTCTTTCCGTATAATATGTAGTTGTGCCATATCTTTTCTGATTTATTGAATTGTTTCGTCATCTTGTATGCAAACTCTTGTCTACTGTACACATCAGGTTCTATATTAGTTATTAGTTTATCCCAAGATTCTTGGTGAGCTAGTCCAACTGATCTTTTTCATAATTATGTTTTCCCTGTATATGTATTTCTTTAGCTTCATCTGTATTTTTCTGTAAACTTTCAATGTATGCTTTCTGTTTTGCTTGTACAGCTTCTTCTACTAATTTATTCCATATCTTCAGACCCTTTTTACTCCTTATCTTTTTTCTTTTTCCCTAGGGCTTCATATGCTGCCATTCTTATACATTTCTTTATGTTTTCCCACTCTTCAGTCAAGTTATTACTAGTTGCTATTGAGAGTAGGTTTTGTCAGAGTCTATTTTGATATAGGCATTTTATATTTTTGTCCTCTTGTAGGTATACTTTATACACCATCTGTTGTTTGTTGTTGCTTTCCTTTGCAGTTTTTCCACCTGGTTAACATGGCTATTGTAGCAATTAATAGAAAGTGATCTTAGTCCATATTCCTTCCTCTGTAAACTCTTACATCTTGTACAAGTGAGCTTAATCTGTTGTTAACAATCACATAATCAATAAGCGATCTGTATCTCCTTCCGCTCCAGGTATATTTGAGTATATTTCTATAAAATGTATCTGTTATTTTAAGTTGGTTGAAAGTGGCAAATTCTTGTAGTTCATGCCCATTATTGTTAGTATGTTCTTCTCAGAATGTTCCCGCTATTCCTGGTATAGGTACTTACTCAACTCTTGCATTCAGATCACCACTTATAATGAGATGATCACTTTTAGTGGTTTTATGAACTAGTTTTTGTAAGTTATCATAAAATATCTGCGTTTCTTCTTTTTTGCCTTATTCTGGTTCAATTACTGTCATATGTCCTTTGGCTATTTTTACTCTTATGGTTATAATTCTTTCATTTACAAAGGAATAGCTTTCTATTTTGGATTTCCATTTTTTATCTCCAGTAAACTCCTAGTTATCCAGATTGCTCAAGGTATTGGGTTTTTCGATTAAGTGAATATTCCATTGCTTCAGAGTTTTATTGGATCCAATTGCTCAAGTTTCAGCTTGCTAAGAGTGCACCGATATTCATTTCTTCTATTCGTCTCAGAAGACACAAGGAATTTCATTAACTGTGATTTCTGTGTCTTAATGTCATAAATAGTGGAAGAACCGACATTGAACTCTTTCATTAAAACATTGCAGTTCTCAATTTTCTCTAAACTTTTAATTACATCAAATTTCTGGGTTAAGCTTAGCACAACCCATTTCATTTTATCACCTATAGTGCATATTGGAGTTTTAGGAGGCATTTAAAAAGGGCGTGCGAAATATTTTATTTAACATAAACACCTAGTGCAAGAAACATCCACAATGGCATATTGTGACTGCTGAAAACACAAATTTTAGTGGTAACGGTCCGAATTAGATGTAAACAAAAAGTTGCAGAAAGCTCCAATTTTAGAGGGAACATTCCCAACTAGAAGTAATAAAAAAAATCAAGATGCATGAGATGCCGGTTGCTTGAGAATTCAGGTTGCTTGAGTGCCGGATAATGGCGAGTTTACTGTATTAGTATTGCTACTCTGCAACAAGCCCTTCTGTTCTGGTCTACTCCATTGTATATCATTGTACAGGGTGCGGCTGAAACAGTTTAAAATTTTAATTATGCATTTCTCCGATAGGGTATCATAGAGTACGTGTGACGGAGCTGTAGCTGTGATCTTGGAATTCATTTTGATATGGAGCGTTGGACAGTGAGGGAGAATTTGTGTGCTGTCGAGCTTTTTATTCGGACAGGGTCCATTACAGGTATTCAACGTGGATTTTGACGGGAGCTTAACCAACAGGAAGCAAGCCCCTTCTCCAAATGCAATTCACCGATGTGTAAGACATTGACGTGAACAAGGCTCTGTCACATGTAAAAAGCCACCTGGGCGGCCTTGTTCGTTGTTATGTATAAAATTTGATGAACGAATTACTGTTTTGTTTCAGATTGGATTATCAATATTTAACCATACTTTTGCCGTAATAGTAGGAAAGTTGGTCATATAACGGAGTGTCATTAAAGATAGTTTGCTATATTGTATAACCCTCCACTAATCTAATAAGTTACAACGTTATGAGGAGTTATGTAGGTGCTATGATTTAACGTACTTTTTCAGATGAATATGTAATAGTCAATGCATTTATTTTAAAACAATAATACTTATCGCCTTCTCACCTGCTTCCCCTCCATTTTCACTCACATGGACTTCCCATTACGCGTGGTTCACCGTTTCTCTCTACGTACGGCCAAGGTCGAGCGTCGCCGAGACTAAGGGATTGATATGCATGGTATATTTGTAAGCTTCGGGATATACTAATATATACATATATATATATAAGACTAATGTAGATTAAAAGCTTTGTAATCGCCTGGGTTAGGTTCCAGAAAACACCGTGAATACGGAAAAGAGAAAAATACGTATAGGAAGTCAGGGGTTCCGTTCCATACATAATAATTATGAAATAACTAATGAGCCAAAATTAATTTAAGAATGCACTATTTACTGATAATCACAATGATAATTGCAAATTGGAAAAACGAAAAACAAAGTAACGTTTCTTTAAAAAAACCGTAATTTTTGCTTGCTTTGACTTGTTTTGGAGGCCTATGTACAGCTCTTGGTAGTAGGTCATACTATCTTCTATTTTCCTCTTTAAAATGATGCTCCTCTGGATGGAAAGATCGGATTTGACAAAAATATCACATAAAGTATGGGATAGTTTTATTCCCTCGGGCAGAATCTTTAAATTTAATGTAGACAGAATTGACAAATCCTAAATTGACAAAAACGCTAAATTATATTTAAGAAGGTCAATAATGAACGTTTGAAATGAATAGACATCATAGTTCAGTGAAATTTTATTGCCCGCGTGCCAGTATTACAGAAATTGTCCAATCTTTTCCGCCTCGCGTGCCACAAAAAAGTCCTTGATTTTTTTCACGGGCCAACTAAATTAAATTCGTAATCAAGACATAAGAGATTGAAATTTGTAACCATAAAATTAATGTTTACAAATGTTAACCAAATAACACGTTTTTGCGGCACTAAATCAGTACGATTAATGCTTTGATTGGTTTTCGCCTTTCGTTGACGTGCCAACCAAATTCGTCTTGCGTGCCGCTTATGGCACACGTGCCATAGATTCGCCATCACCGTCATAGTTCATATGATAATGACGAAATAATAATGCTTGGGGTAATATAAGACCCCACGCGACTAATTAAAGGTTAACGAAACTCGACATTGTCAAAACTAGCGCATTCAGCTAATTTAAGTAGATGGATTGTTTTGGTAAAATTTGGTATTTGCAGATAACCTGAAAGTATGGCTTTATTTTGCATAAACACACAAACTCTTCAAAATATATAATAGATTAGTTATCATTTTATATGCACCCTTCATCGTCTCACAATGTATCAGCATGTTCGTGGTTATGTATAAACATTAACGGATAATTAGTATTCTTTCAAAGCGGGTAGCCAATATCTAGCCATAATTTTGCCGAATTACTTGGAGTGTTAGTCATATAACGGAGTATCGTTAAGGATAATTTCCTATATTGTATTATCCGCCAAACACTAGTTTGATAAGTTACAAGGTTAAGAGATATTACGTAGCTGCTAAGGATTAACGTTGGATATGTAATACGTATATGTGATATAATATAAACAGACCATATGATATGTTGAAAATATTTAATTATTATATACCTACTTATTTTACCTTTTAATATACTTATAATTTTTTATATATTAAGTGTTGGTATTTCATTGGTGAAAGAGGGCAGAAGCCCGTAATAAAGAATATTATTATTATTATTTTATTATTATTCTTTTCTCACCTGCCTCCCCTCCTTTGTGTCACTGTGCAGAGACTCACTTCCCCTTACGCTTGGCTCACCGTTTCTCTCTACATGCGGACAAGGTCGAGCGTCGCCGAGACTAAAGTAGTGATATGCATAGTATATTTACGTATACATAGTTTATTTGTAAGTTTCGGGATATCCTAAGAAGGTGCCTGGTAGTTATCACCTTGGTAGATAACATAGGATTTGTAGTAAACGACTTAAAAATAAGAAACAGTACGAGAGGAATTAAACACCTATCTCTATCATAGAAGACTGTTGTTGTCTCCAGTAAGAGCCGTGCGAGTACAATACATATTTTATACGGTGCTAAGATTGGCAGAAATTAATATTAAGCGTTGTTCTATAACTGAAGAGGCAAAAAACAAGCGATAGATTTCAGGAAAAAATCGCCATGCTTGTGTACCCTAGTGTCATATATTTATGTTTGTTCGAGTCGAAAATCTATTACTTAAATCATTTGACAATTGTTCCTTATAGTCTCTTCCGGGTAATACTAACTTGTTTTATTATCCTTTTCCGCATATATTTAAACGGAATGCTCAGTGAATGAAGTAAGGTAAACGATAATGTTAAAATGAAATTCTGAAGCAGACAGTAAGTGGCGGTTCAAAATGCAGCCTTTTTTTAATAAGCGCTAAAATTACATCGTTTTCTGAATATGTCCGAAAGGATGATTAGCCATAAAGTGTCCCAATGGAATATCATTAAGAAGAGTTTGGTGTACTGCATATTCTGCCTTCCGATAATATCCAAAGTTACACGGTATTGTGAAATTAATGTAGATGCAACGAATTGACGTTCTTTTTTAAAATGTCGTAAGTCTTTGTATATCTGTTACTACAATAACCACACATCTCCTTTTTCCTTGTTTTTTCCTACTATAAATCGTCTTCTCACCTGATTCCCTTCCAATTTCCCACTGCGCAACCAGTCGCGCGTTCATTTCCCCTCACTTCTTCCCCTTACGAGTGGCTCGTCGCTTCTCTCGGCGTACAGCCAAGGTCGAGCGTCTCGGAGTCTCAAAAAAGTACGAATATGCTTAATACCTATATTTGTGAATTGTTTCTTCTTTCAGGACACTACGACAAAGATCCTCATAGCCATCATCCTGGGGGATAACAAAGGAATAGAAGATGTATTCAACGGAAGATAAACGGATCAGTTTACTTATTCTAACGTTATGTTGGTCCGCGAAACGTCAGGAACATGGAAAGAAACGCGTGTGATTGTCTGTGGCAGGTGTATAAACGTTTCTTATGTGTGATGTGATGTATATTTCTGTAGTTACATAATAAGTACTTTTATATAATTATCGGTGTAAGCTGATTTCGCTGTCAAACTGGTAACATCGTGTTCATAATGACAATAAAGTTATGTGATAAGATATTGGTGTTATTTATTAAAAACCTAGCTGAAATTATGCAGACACAGAATATAAATCTAATAATTAAAGGTTTATCTTTAAAAATTCGGGAAAATACTAAACATTCATCAGCAAATGACGAAATAATCGTCTTTCACTTTCACTTGTTATAAAATGCTGTAAATTGCAATATATTTATAGCAATGTAGCTTAAAAGCTAATGTATTTGTTTTAAATGCTTACTAAATCATTTGAGCCAATGCAGTACATTTATTTTGGGCGAAATATACATTAAAACATTTCAAATAGTTTGTAAAATGTTCATTAAATCACATTCAGCCAATACAGTATCTTTATTTTAACAGAAATATAGCTTAAAAACTATAAAATTGGTTGTGAAATGCTTATTAAATCATATTACGCAACCACAGTTAATAAAATAGGATAAAAACAACACGTTATATAGGCAAGAAATACAAGGAGACGTTTGAATTCGCGCCACACAGCGACCTTGAGCTTTCACTTTCGTTGGAAAAACTGGATTTCTTGAGCAAAACGCGAAAATCGCCGATTTGGCCTCCAAAACGACCAAAACCTCACACCCCACCTGAAGTCGACCTTCAGGAAGCCAAAATTCTCACTCCACTCGGTTTTCCACCAATCACAGGCCTCCAAGCAGGTAAGCACCCCACACCCCCCAGAAATGCCCTCGGCCGGGCGTCGAAAGCCGCGGTCGATCAAAAGGGTTAAGTCAAGGTAAGGTACTCGATGGAGGGAGCTGCCCGTCTTATGCGTAAGGTTTACCCAACGCAATTCAACCACCTTAATGCGAATGGCACTCCCAAACATTTCATTGAAATGCGTATTCTTGACAGTCTGGCTCTAACACTCCGCTTAGCCTAGTGGGAAAGAGAGTGGTTGATAACGAGAGGTAACGGAGTTCAAATCCAGATTAATATCGTAATTTTTTAAAGCCTAATTTTCAAGTTTTACTATAAAATCTTTGCGTTCTTCACTTCGGGTTAAACTGCATTATTTTTTCGTTCTTATTTCTTGTTATTAATATTATTCACCCTATTTCTATAGATTTTCATTTTAATAGCGCTCTGACCACGCTTCTTCGAAGAAAGTATTACTCGAACGTTGAAATCAAATACTAATTAGGATTAAATAAAATTTTTATTTTCAGAACAATATATAGGTACTTATATTTACACCCTTAATGTCACAACTGAGATATTATGGAGCTTCGTGCGGAAACCACAAATTTTCTGATTAAGATGTTGCTTGATAATTCCTCAACGAACTTCATATTTGAAACGGCAACACAATATGCAGAGCACAATATATACTTTATTGATCTAAAGTTGAACGCTGTCAACAGATCTGTTTAACTTTTCTCTGGCGTCAGGGTATATCGCCCCTTCTCTCTGACCACTCCTGGTAGAGACAGCTCCGTTTAGCTGGGAGATGTCCATTACCACGGCATCCTCCTGCTTCGTAGTAGAGCTGCCGAAGTAATGCCTGGTGGAGAGGCAGAGTTATGGCGTGATCGTCAAGCAGAAGGCGCCACCCTGCGACTGAAGGAGAAACGAAAGGAATACACATTAAGACCGAATTACGGGAAAAGCCACTCTATTCCAGGGCGCGAGATAAACGTCCGCTTTATTTATTGTTGGTTTATTAATATTTATTGAATGAAGCTGTGCTATCATCTTCGGTCTAGTTATCCGTAAGATTTCATAAAAGGCGATATAGCACCAGAAGTTTGAAAAAAAGAAGTTGTAGAGGTAACATTTTAATGTAAATATAAAACCACGGTGGAGATATTATTAATTAAAAGATTCTTAGAATGTTAGGAAGTAGCGCAAAGATGATATGTGGATGCTTGGTTATACTAGTTACAGGATTAAAATAAGGACGAATAAAAAAAATATAAGAGATATCAACTTCGCAGAAAAAAATTTCAGCTCGCATTTATAGGTTTCTCTTTAAAATTTCGGGAAAATAGTATTATCAGAAAATGATGAAATAATATATTTTAAATTGTATATATCTCTTTCTTACTACTGTGCATATGACTTACGTCTCTCCTTCCCCTCCACTTCCCCTCCGTCTTGGCTCATAACAACTCTCTGCGTACGACCAAGGTCACGCGTCTCACGCAAACCAAGCAAAATTATAAGCATAATAATGGAAAAATTACTTTATGGCCATATAGCCTATGTATCCCACAATGTAAAATTATGTACCTATTCGAAGTTTCGTGACTATATCTTCAATGGTGTGGATTTGTATAAAGCAGTGTTTCTCAACCTTTAATAAACCGGGGAGCACACAGAGGTATTCACTCGTTTCGGAGGAACACAAGAACAAACTTTTCAGGAAAACATTTGTTACCTATCAGTCGGAATGTCCATCACAGTACAATTATCAGTACAAAAACGACATAGGAAATAAATGAATGAATGCACTACAAAAATCTACATGAAATTAAAGACGATCTCACACATGTTATACATAGGTTATTTAACAAAAAAAATAAATCCATACAAAATGGCGAAGGATGAAAAGCTTGTGGAACACCTATCTAATGGTTATGGAGCACCGGTTGAGAAACACTGGTATAAAGAACAAACAAAATCTGATTTTATATATATACTCGGGTCAACCTAAAGTTATATATATATAGGTATATATATATATATATAACGTTAGGTTGACCCGAGGATAATCAGAGCGGCGAGTGGAAATGACTGAGTTGGGATTCTTTATTGGATTTGAGATAGACTGTAGACAAGGGATTTAGCGTTAATTTTGTCGTGGAACTAGAAAAAATGGTATTTACGCGAATGTTTTTGGAGGAATCAAAATATTTCCTCTAGGAAAGAGAAGATTATCCATGGTAAGAGTATTATTTCCGCACGGTGATAAGTTTGGTAGAAATTTCTGAAAATAAGACGTTATAACCATAAAGGCTAAAATAAAGCTATGTGGTATTGCACGAGAGCAATCGATGAGCTTTATATACTATGTATTTGTGATCATTGTAAAATACAGTCTTCATCGTCTCACATGGGATAACCATCTTTGCTGTTATGTAGAAAGCTTCAGGAATATTAGAGGCACCAACTAACATGGGTACGCACAATGACGAGGATAAAATAAGAGAAATCGACTCTAGGACAGTGCTAAATATTTCAGGGTTCGTTTTTCCCAAGGATCATAGGAGATCATAACAGGAGAGTAATTCCCGCGAGATAAGTTATTAGGCAGGCTTTGGTGCGCAGCACACCCTGCCACCCACCCATCTGGTGTTTTGCAGGGTATTACGTAGATGTAGATAAAAGCTTTGAGAACAAATTTGTATTATGTTTCGGATTGAGGTACCAATATTTAGCCATAATATTGCCGTAATCCTTGGAGTGTTAGTCATATAATGGAGTATCATTAAGGATAGTTTCATATATTTTATGACCCGCCATCCACTAGTTTGATAAGTTACAAGGTTAAGAGATATTATGTATTTGCTATGAATTAAAGTTAGTTTTCAGATGGATATGTAATAT
This sequence comes from Uropetala carovei, assembly GCA_036926305.1. Taxonomy (NCBI): domain Eukaryota; kingdom Metazoa; phylum Arthropoda; class Insecta; order Odonata; family Petaluridae; genus Uropetala; species Uropetala carovei. The sequence continues at coordinate 13,450,911 of JAXCHB010000065.1, read as the reverse complement.
GTCTATGCGTTTCTATCCTCACCTTCCTCCCCTCCTTTGTGTCACCCTTCAGAGACTCGCGCATTCATTTCCCCTCACTTTCCCTTACAGGTGGCTAGCCGTTTCCCTCTACGTGCGGACAAGGTCGAGCGTCGCCGAGACTAAGGTAATGATATGCATAGTATATTTACGTATATATAGTTTATTTGTAAGTTTCGGGATATCCTAAGAAGGTGCCTGGTAGTTATCACCTTGGTAGATAACATAGGAATTGTAGTAAACGACTTTAAAATTAGAAATTTTACGAGAGGAATAAAAAACTTATTGCTTTACTTTGCATAAACACACAAACTCTTCAAAATATATAATAGATTAGTTATCTTTTTATATGCACTCTTCATCGTCTCACAATGTATCAGCATGTTCGTGGTTATGTATAAACTTTAACGGACAAATTAGTATTCTTTCAAAGTGGGTTGCCAACATTTAGCCATAATTTTGCCGAATTACTTGGAGTGTTAGTCATATAACGGAGTATCTTTAAGGATAATTTCCTATATTGTATTATCCGCCAAACACTAGTTTGTTAAGTTACAAGGTTAAGAGATATTACGTAGCTGCTAAGGATTAACGTTGGATAAGTAATACGTACATGTGATATAATATAAACAGACCATATGATATGTTGAAATATTTAATTATTATATACTTATTTTACCTTTTAATATACTTATAATTTTTAATATATTAAGTGTTTGTATTTCATTGGTGAAAGAGGGCAGAAGCCCGTAATTAAGAATATAATTATTATTACTGTATATGCGTTTCTTTTCTCACCTGCCTCCCCTCCTTTGTGTCACTGTGCAGAGACTCACTTCCCCTTACGCTTGGCTCACCGTTTCTCTCTACGTGCGGACAAGGTCAAGCGTCGCCGAGACTAAAGTAGTGATATACATAGTATATTTACGTATAAATAGTTTATTTGTAAGTTTCGGGATATCCTAAGAAGGTGCCTGGTAGTTATCACCTTGGTAGATAACATAGGATTTGTAGTAAACGACTTTAAAATAAGAAACAGTACGAGAGGAATTAAACACCTATCTCTATCATAGAAGACTGTTGTTGTCTCCAGTAAGAGCCGTGCGAGTACAATACATATTTTATACGGTGCTAAGATTGGCAGAAATTAATATTAAGCGTTGTTCTATAACTGAAGAGGCAAAAAACAAGCGATAGATTTCAGGAAAAAATCGCCATGCTTGTGTACCCTAGTGTCATATATTTATGTTTGTTCGAGTCGAAAATCTATTACTTAAATCATTTGACAATTGTTCCTTATAGTCTCTTCCGGGTAATACTAACTTGTTTTATTATCCTTTTCCGCATATATTTAAACGGAATGCTCAGTGAATGAAGTAAGGTAAACGATAATGTTAAAATGAAATTCTGAAGCAGACAGTAAGTGACGGTTTAAAATGCAGCTTTTTTTAATAAGCGCTAAAATTACATCGTTTTCTGAATATGTCCGAAAAGATGATTAGACATAAAGTGTCCCAATGGAGTATCATCCTGCCTTCCGATAATATCCATAGTTACACGGTATTGTGAAATTAATATAGATGCAACCAATTGACGTTCTTTTTTAAAAAGTCGTAAGTCTTTGTATATCTGTCACTACAATAATCACGCATCTCATTTTTCCTTGTTTTTTTCCTACTGCAAATCGTCTTCTCACCTGATTCCCTTCCAATTTCCCACTGCGCAACCAGTCGCGCGTTCATTTCCCCTCACTTCCCCTTACGAGTGGCTCGTCGCTTCTCTCGCGTACAGCCAAGGTCGAGCGTCTCGGAGTCTCAAAAAAGTACGAATATGCTTAATACCTATATTTGTGAATTGTTTCTTCTTTCAGGACACTCCGACAAAGTTCCTCATAGCCATCATCCTGGGGGATAACTAAGGAATAGAAGAGAAACTTTGTATTCAACGGAAGATAAACGGATCATTTTACTTATTCTAACATTATGTTGGTCCGCGAAACTTCAGGAACGTGGAAAGAAACGCGTGTGATTGTCTGTGGTACGTGTATAAACGTTTCTTATTAGTGATGTTATGTATATTTCTGTAGTTACTTAATATGTACTTTTATATAATTACCGGGATAGCTGATTTCGCTGTCAAACTGGTAACATCGTGTTCATAATGACAATAAAGTTATGTGATAAGATATTGGTGTTATTTATTAAAAACCTACCTGCAATTATGCGAAAACAGAATGTTAATCTAATAATTAAAGGTTTATCTTTAAAAATTCGGGAAAATACTAAACATTCATCAGCAAAAGACGAAATTATCGTCTTTCACTTTCACTTCTGTTATAATAAGGTGTAAATTGCAATATATTTATAGCAATGTAGCTTAAAAGCTAATCTATTTGTTTTAAATGCTCACTAAATCATTTGAGCCAATGCAGTACATTTATTTTGGGAGAAATATACATTAAAACATTTCAAATAGGTTTTAAAATGTTCATTAAATCACATTCAGCCACTACAGTATGTTTATTTTAACAGAAATATAGCTAAAAACTATAAAATTGGTTGTGAAATGCTTATTAAATCATATTACGCAACCACAGTTAATATAATAGAATAAAAACGACACGTTATATAGGCAAGAAATACAAGGAGACGTTTGAATTCGCGCCACACAGCGACCTTGAGCTTTCACTTTCGTTGGAAAAACTGGATTTCTTGAGCAAAACGCGAAAATCGCCGATTTGGCCTCCAAAACGACCGAAACCTCACACCCCACCTGAAGTCGACCTTCAGGAAGCCAAAATTCTCACTCCACTCGGTTTTCCACCAATCACAGGCCTCCAAGCAGGTAAGCACCCCACACCCCCCAGAAATGCCCTCGGCCGGGCGTCGAAAGCCGCGGTCGATCAAAAGGGTTAAGTCAAGGTAAGGTACTCGATGGAGGGAGCTGCCCGCCTAATGCGTAAGGTTTACCCAACGCAATTCAACCACCTTAATGCGAATGGCACTCCCAAACATTTCATTGAAATGCGTATTCTTGACAGTCTGGCTCTAACACTCCGCTTAGCCTAGTGGGAAAGAGAGTGGTTGATAACGAGAGGTAACGGAGTTCAAATCCAGATTAATATCGTAATTTTTTAAAGCCTAATTTTCAAGTTTTACTATAAAATCTTTGCGTTCTTCACTTCGGGTTAAACTGCATTATTTTTTCGTTCTTATTTCTTGTTATTAATATTATTCACCCTATTTCTATAGATTTTCATTTTAATAGCGCTCTGACCACGCTTCTTCGAAGAAAGTATTACTCGAACGTTGAAATCAAATACTAATTAGGATTAAATAAAATTTTTATTTTCAGAACAATATATAGGTACTTATATTTACACCCTTAATGTCACAACTGAGATATTATGGAGCTTCGTGCGGAAACCACAAATTTTCTGATTAAGATGTTGCTTGATAATTCCTCAACGAACTTCATATTTGAAACGGCAACACAATATGCAGAGCACAATATATACTTTATTGATCTAAAGTTGAACGCTGTCAACAGATCTGTTTAACTTTTCTCTGGCGTCAGGGTATATCGCCCCTTCTCTCTGGCCAATCCTGGTAGAGACAGCTCCGTTTAGTTGGGAGATGTCCATCAACACGGGAGTCTCCTGTTCCGTAGTAGAGCTGCCGAAGTAATGCCTGGTGGAGAGGCAGAGTTATGGCGTGATCGTCAAGCAGAAGGCGCCACCCTGCGACTGAAGGAGAAACGAAAGTAATACACATTAAGACCGAATTACGGGAAAATCCATTCTATTCTAGAGCGCGAGATAAAAGTCCGCTTTATTTATTATTGGTTTATAAATATTTATTGAATGATGTATTACCATCTTATAATTGTATGGATCGCCATCCACTAGTCTGATAAGTTACATGGTTAAGAGATATTATGTAGCTGCTACGAACTATGGTTTGTTTTCAGATGGATATGTATTACGTATATGCCTTTCTTTTTTGTCAATAATATCATATTCTCACCTGTCTCTCCTTTTCTTCCCCTCTTTTGTTTTACTGTGCAGCGACTCGTGCACTCATTTTCCCTCACTTTCCCTTAAACAACCAAGGTCGAGCGTCTCCGAGACAAGGGGAATGATATGCATAGTATATTTACGTAGGCATAGTTTATAAGTAAGTTTCGTGGTATCCTAGGGAGGTGCCTCGTTGCAATCACCCTAGAATATAACAGACAGATTTAGGGGAAACAGAATAGAACGTGGGATAAACTGATGTCGGTTTCCTTATCATACCTACATATTACCCCATGTTTCATCAGAATGACGGGTGGAAAGTGATGTGTATATAATTTTGATTGAATATTTATGGTTTGTAGGACGGCTACTTCCCGTTTTTTGTACAGGTGTAACGTGGGCTGTTTTCCATATCAAAGGAACTACTCCCTCATCTAAAGATTGTGTATATACGATGTTTAGATACGGAGCTAATTCGGCCGCCAACGAGTTTATAATGAACGCAGGTATGTCTTCCTGCCCTGGCGATTTTCTTTTATTGACTTGAGTTAGCAATTTAACGGTACCGCTTTTAAATATTTCTAGTTCGCTCATATTTGAATCTGTTCGCGTAGGAAATTCAATGAAATGACAGCTGTCGATCGTGAAGCAATTTTCGGAGTAGTGCAAGTGTAAGTACGACATTACGGTATTCGCAAATTAAATATTAAGATAGCGCATAAACGATGGCAAGGAGGTTTATAAGATTACTCAAGCACTAAAGATATATAAACTATAAGAAAAGTTAACAGATAATATAAAAGAAATATTAGTTCTATTTATCAATGCAGCTACTTATACTATAATGCCACTGCTACAATTGTCACTCGTAAATACGCAAGGCTTCACTGGAGGAAGTGAAAGGAAAGTCCGTCCTCTTCGACAGTCAGGTAGACTGAAAAGCTGATGAATTAGACAAAATTATGTAAATTCAACGGATTAACATTCGATTTCAGATGCACGTAATACGTGCATTCATTTATTTCAATGCAATAATATCGTAGTCTCACCTGTTTCCCCTCCACTTCCCCTTGCGTGTGGCTCACCGTCTCTCTCTACGTACGGCCAAGGTCGAGCGTCGGCGAGACTAAGGAAACTGTATGCATTGCTTGTTCGCAGTTTATTTTCGAAAGTTTCGGAATATTAAGAAGGTGCCTCGTAGCAATCCCGGTATAAAATAACATAGGGTTTGAAGGGAAACTTCGTATCGAACGTGAGATAAACAGATGTCGGTCTCCTTATCATACCTATTGCACCCCCTGCCACACACCATTGCGGTGGCTTGCAGGGTGAACTGTAGATATAGATAGATACCTACATATTACCCCATGTATCTTCAGAGTGTCGGGTGGCAAGGGATGTGGAAATAAATATGATGGAATATTTATGGATTATAGCAGGGCTTTAGAAAAGCTCTCTTACGCGTGGTTGACCATGTCTCTCTGTGTACGGCCAAAGTCGAGCGTCGTGGAGGCACAGAAAATTATATGCATAATATACTATGCGTAATTTCTGTCTAACTTTCGGGATAAACTAAGTGCCTCGTAATCGTCAACCTGGAAGATAACTAAAGAATCGAGGAGAAGCTTTGTATCCAGCGTAAGAGAAACAGCTCGGTTTATTTGTTTATTATGTTTACGTATTACCCGGAGAATCGTCATATAGGCGTGTACAGAGACGTGAGCAAATAAATGTGATGAAGTTATAGGATTTAGGCAGGATATAGACAAGCGATTTAACGTTAATATTTAAATTTTCCATGTAACCAAAAAAGAGCATCCTGTACACGAAACTGCTCGGTGGAATTGAATACCTTTATCTGGTAATGAAGTGAGCAGGGCCGGCCAAAATGGGAGTGCCAGGCATCCGTGCCCCCGAATAATGGGGGGCCCAGAAGTTGTCGATTAGTCAAGTATCGAGAGAAAAATTTTGCAAAAGGTTTTACTAAAAATCACTTGCAAACAGATTTCCCATAAAGAAACATTCCGTAAAAGTTATAATATTAAACTGGGGCTACATAAATCGTACATTATTACTATCATGGGGCCCCCATTTATATTTGCATCCAGGCTCCCTCCAGTGCTTGGCCGACTCTGGAATGGTGTTCCGTCAAAATATCGCGCTCAAGATGTCGCAGACCTATTGATAGCGCTGAAAATGTCGCAATACCAAACTAATGCATGCCGAAATGATCGCAAGACAATATTATCACAGGCCGAAATTATCGCGAAACAAAATTATCGCAAGACAAACTAATCGCAAGCCAAACTCTACGCGGGCCCTTATGGTTTACATTTAATATTGGTGGACATATTTATGATCAGGGGAAAGGTAGGAAGATTCTCAATATCTCTACATAAATATTTGGAAGAGTGTGTTTGTTCCGTATAAAGACACATGGATTATAGTACTTTAAAGAATTTCATCGACTATAGCCTTAAAAAATTTCATGAACTATAGTTCTTTAAATTTTCTTGGACTTAAGTATGAAAAATTTCAGGGACTATAGTTTTTAAAAATTTCTTGGTCTAAAGTACTTGAAAAATTTCGTAGACTAAAGTTTTTGAAAATTTCATGGATTAAAATGTTTGAGAAAATTCATGGACTTCAGTATTTGAAAAATTGCATCGACTATAGTATTTGATAAATTTCGTGGACTAAAGCCTTCTAAAATTCCATGGACTAAAGTCTGCAACATTTCATAGACTAAAGTCATCAAAAATTTTATGGACTATGGTCATTGAAAAATTCCATGGACTATAGGGTTTGAAAATTTCATGGACTACAATCTTTGAAGAATTTCATGGACTATAGTCATTGAAAATTTAGGAAAAAACATAATGGACTATAGTCAATTACTAAAATCTTTAATAATTTCATTGACTATAGTCATTGAAAAATTGCATGTACTATATTCTTTGTAAAATTTCATGGATTTAAGTCTAAATATTTCATGGGCTATAGTATTTGAAAAATTTCATGGACTAGAAACTTATAAGAATTCATGGACTAGAGTAATTACAAATTTTTAATCGGCTGTAGTCTTATAAATTTCAAGGATTCAAGCATTTGAAAAATTGCATTAACTATAATCTTTGTAAAAATTTCAAAAAATAAAATCTTTGAAACATATAATGGACTAGTCTTTGAGAAATTTCATGGAGTATAATTTTTGAAAAATTTCATGGACTCTTAGTCTTTGTAAAATATCAAGGAGTAAAGTCATTGAAAAAAGTTCAAATAATAAAATATTTGATAAATTTCATGGACTATAGTCTTCTAAAATTTCATGGATCAATGTCTGGAAAAATTTCATAGACTATAGTCTTAAAAATTCATGGACTATTTACTTTGAATAATTGAATGGACTTGTCTTTAAAAATTTCATGGACTATAGTCATTGAGAAATTGGATGGACTAGGGTCTTTGTAAAATTTATAGACTATAATAGTTAAAATTACATGAACATCTTTGAAAATTTTCATGATGTAATGCTTTATGAACTTCATGGACAGGTATTTTTGTAAAATTTCATGAACTTGTCTTTAAAAATTTCAGCGACTATAGTCTTTGAAAAATATCATGTATTATAGTCTTTCAGGAATTTCATGGTCTATAGTCTTTGGAAAATTTTATGCAATCAAGTATATAAAAAATTTCATGTTTTATAATATGAAAAATTTCATGGACTATTTATTGTCTTTGAAAGATGTAATGGATATAAGTCTTAGACAAATTTTATGGACTATAGACTGTAAAATTATTTGAACTAAAGTCTTAAAATCTTCATGGACTATAATCTTTAAAAATATCATGGACTATAGCTTTTGAAAAATTCATGGACTATAGTCTTTGGTAAATTTCATGGTTTCAAGTATTTAAAAATTTCATGGTACTATAGTGTCTGAAGTACTCAAGTATTTGAAGAATTTCACGGAAAATAGTCTTTTTAAAATTTCATGTCATAGTTTTTGAAAAATTTAACTTTTAAAATATAATGGACTATATAGTCTTTGAAAAATTTCATGGAATCAAGTATTTGAAAAATTTCACAGACTATAGTGTTTGGAAAATTTCATGTAGTCTTTGAAAAATTTAATGGGTTATAGTCTAAAAAATTTCATGGACCACAGCCTCAGAAAAATTTTATGGACGTCTTTGTAAAATTTCAAGGACTGAAATCTTTAGTATTTGAAAAATTTCATGGACTATAATCTTTGAAAAATTTTATGGACTATAGTCTTTGAAAATTTTCATGGATTAAAGTTTTTGAAGAATTTCTTGAACAATAGTCTTTTTAAAATTTCATGCCATAGTCTGAAAAAATTCATTTACAATAGCCTTTTAAAATATAATGGACTATAGTCTGAAAATTTTCATGGAATCAAGTATTTGAAAAATTTCACGGACTATAATCTTTGGAAAATTTCATGTACTATAGTCTTTGAAAAATTTAAGGATCATAGTTTGAAAAATTTCATGGACTGAAATCTTTAGTATTTGAAGAATTTCATGGACTATAGCCTTTGAAAATTTTATTTACTATAGTCTTTGAAAAAATTCATGCACTTTGAAAAATTTCATTGAATATACATACCTAGTTTTGAAAAATTTCACGGACTATAACTTATTATGTTCTCCAGTGTCTGATCTTAACTTCGAATTGCAGCATACTTTGAATCATCCGGGATCAAAATAAAGGGTTTTACTCTACTGTAATGCATGACTCTTTAATCACTTGGTGATCACAAAATCACCTTTACTCTGCAGAATTACATACCCTGCCAATCTCTTCATACATAAATTTAACACATTTTAACATACATACCTGCACAGAAAAAAAATTGAGTATGAGATTGTTGCATTAATTTTGGTACTTGGCCTAGGATGTCACAACCAGAAAAAGTTTGGAAAACAATGTTGGGCAGTCATAGGAAATCACCAAGAAAATGGTTTTGATTGTTGGAAAGATCCTAAAGAAGAGTTCTGAAAATGTTTTCAATTACCTTCCAAATAAAATTAATTTAGTCCATAAGGTTGATATTTGAGGATAGTAATGGCTGGTGCTGTCCTAAGAGCTCAATAAAGTGTTTCAAGCAGTAGAGTAAATCTGAATGACATTATTTTCCATATGTAGCCCAAAATAAAAATATCCTTAAGTAGCTAATTCTGACAGTACCTGAAATTATATGAAAACAAGTTTAAAAAAATAATTTATAAATGAAAAGTATTATGTGACACCCTATACTAGTGACTTCAGAAATCATATTGAGAAATTTTCTTAAAAATCTACTTTAACAACAATTTTTAAGTGGATGCCCATTCGTGTTTATCAAAACATTTTTGTTATCAGATACCTCCTTAAGACAACTACCTATGTTTTGGGAAAATATTTTAGTCCTACAGTAACTGAACTTTTAAATAGAAAACATATTTGTCTTTTTACTGACAGGGCAGGTTTAAACATTTGAAATGCACAGCAATATTTTGTGGGGTCTTATATCATTAAAGAAAAAGACATTGGTAACTGTTAAAAAGGAAAAACAAGAAAATTAAATTTAAAAATAAGAGAACAACATGTTATATAAATCCTAGAAGAACCAAACTTCTCCAAGCTAAGGGCAAATGCTGATGCACATACGGTACATGCCCAAAGCTAGTCCTTGTGAATGTTTAAAAATTCTATTTAAAAAATTATGCTCAAAGCACTAGATTTTTCAAATGATGATGAAGACAATGCAAAGTATTAAAATTTAATGGGAGGATAATGATTGTCTTTTTCAAATGATATCATGGACTCTTAAATATTCCTTTTGATATGCATGCAATTAAGGAAACTATTTGCCCATAAAATTTACCACATGGATTATAGAAAATTTGTTCCCATCTTTTTATATGGTGAGGTTTCATTTAATAACAGAACAATTGTTAATTTGGTACCCCAAGTTTTTGCTTCAATAAACACCTACTAAGAAATCATATTCATCTTTATTTACATATACATAATAAAATAACACTTAGAAGGCCATACATACTGTATAATTCATCATTAATCTAAAGCAATAAATAATAAGCCTCTCGGATAGAATAAATTAGCTGCTGCATGCATACTTTTAAAGATACAGGCTGATCAATGCACTCATTTTGAATGCAAGCTCTTAATTATTTTCTGTTCATACAATAATATTATTAATTTTGAGCTGCATTTAGGCTCTCCATGGCAAAGATTTTGGGATCAGGGAAAGAGATATTGATAGAATTATTAATTCTTACATATTTAGTGCAGAATAACGAGTGTTAAATCAATTCAATCTCTGATAAAAATGGAGTCTGAATGCAGACATAAAATTTTATAAATGTATATTCATGTATATTGGATATATGAAACAGTTATCTCTTATTTCTATATTCCTTTATTGGACTCATTAAACGATCATCATGGCATTGGTAGTATTTCTTGTATCACATCAACATAAACAATAGATATGAACAGTACAACCAAATATATTCACAGCTTTTCCACACATTATTTATTGTTCTCTTCATATTTAAATTCCTCCATTAAACAATACTGGTAGACATCAGCAGATATAAATTTAAAACAGCACAATAGAACCATTTTTATAGTTCAACATCTAAGTAAAAATGGTCAGCCATTTTTTTAATAGCCTACAGGGACTCATCATTGGGATTGGTTGATCCCTTTTGGGAAATCTTTTGTTTCAGTACACATAGGTTACAAAAGATTGGAGACCGTAAATCTTATACCTGATGAACAAATTTCAGATTTCTCCTACGTTTCTACCTCAAAATATTACAGTTGAAATAAAGGGCACCATTCTGGGATCAAGATGGTAAAATACAGAGAATTTTGAACAGCAATTCTTATTATTCAACATGTTGCCATTCATTTTTTTTATAAGCTTCATTGATCAGGCATAATAAAATTTGCCATAAAATTTGATGGCAAAAAAACTACCTATTGTTTTGGTTCTTTTATAGATTAAAAAATTTCAAAATTTAAGAGTTGTCTATATATAAAAGCAAAAGTTAAATTTATTCACAAAGAATATGGTCTTTCTTAATTGGCAAAATTCGAAGGATTTAATTCACCTAATGTTACATCAACTAGGAATTTGTTTATTCTAGAATTTGACCGATTCATTACCCTTTACAAATTCACTGTAGATTAACATTTTGGGTGAATTGTATTTTTAAGCTGGACGGGCAAAGAGAATACTGCCAACTTTTCCCTTGGTCATTTCAAAAACTCCCCAATGATGTAATTAGTGGGATCAATGAATGTATCTAACTCAGCTGAATGTACAATACAAAAATACACAAAAAAGGCACTTCGATTTATCTTAACTATTAATCACATCTTCAATGAAGACTTACTATTTTCAATAACGGTTGATGAACAATTACTGTTTTAATTGTGCATATTTGGTGAACTTGTGATAATTTAAACTTAATCAAACACATCAATAAAAGTTAATGTTTATAATATATCTGCAATTTTAATTAATTACTGTAGCCAAAAGTTTTTAGTCATTTTCAGGAAAAATCTGTCATTGTTTCCTCTTGCAAAATTAACATATCTTTATTGTATTCTCATTGGTAATAAATGGAATAACTTTTATTGCAAAAATTAATGGATTTAATCAGAGGCCAAAAATTACAAATTTTACTTTGGATTGCAATTCATAATACCCATAGTTTTCACAACATGGCTAAACTGTATATATTACCTATCCTGATTTAGAAATAGAAATATAATCTGCAAATGGAAAACATAGTTTGACAATACCACAAGAAAAATTTTCACATCTTTTAACTGATTAACTCATGGGGAGTAATTTCACATATTCTTCCTTAATTTTTTCATTATGGCAATTTTCGAAATTATACACATACAGGCCAACTTCTCTTTGTTATACTTCCTTGTTAATTTTCAGCATTACACATTAAACATTTTCTCTATTTTATTTATTATTTGTTTATCAAACAAGACCATGATATGACGGCATGACTTTTATATTATACAACTTTACTTTTCTTATCATTAGTTTATCCTCTAAAAAGCTACAATTTTACGCCTGTATTGTCTTCAATATTTACATGCCAAGCGATGCTTTCACAACAAAACATATTTGAAACCTGCGATTGATTAAAAAAATTTCACCTCAAATGTTGCTCTTTCATTAAATTATTTACTTCAGAAGCTTAATTCAGTCAATAATTGCTATGAAGGCTTCTCACACGATATAAATTATTTCATTTCATATAAGTTTCACACAAAACTTAATAGAAATGAATGTTTAGGCATCCAAAGTTTATGAATGATTTGATATTGATTCTAAATTCATTGAACATGAGAAAGAAGAATATGATAAAATTCCAGGTATATATTTGATATGTATAGTGATAGCCTCGTAAAAAGAATTAACTGTTGTTTCAACTGCTTTCAGTGTATATACTGATATCACACTGAAACTTGGATATAGAAAAAGCATTTATGTGTGTTTATGAATTTGGTAACCTGCAATTGTGGTAGTGAAATTTGAAAGCATCAATATGCTAGACAACTCATGGATATACTCAATCTAACATAGTGTGTAACAATTTGATTATTATAGGCCACATTTTTTCACATATTATGAAAGCTGAATTGCTATTCTCATATATAATAGATAAGAAATTTTTGGTCATTTCATGGATAGTTTTATACACTACAGTATATGATTTTCCATGAAAATAAATTTAAAAAACACGGGTATGACATGGAGATCTCATGTTCCAGATGGATAAATTCCAATATTATTTAACATTTTCGCTTTCTGTGGCAGATTATCCATTTCAATATTAATATACAATGCCACTAAGCTACAATTAGTATAAAACACATTTAGCAACCTCTACACATCAAAAGAAAATTAAAAATCCACAACTTATATGCAGAAATGAAGTTCATATACTTTAGATTCTAAAATAAAAAAATCAATCCATTTATCTCAAAAAAATTTTACCAGTCCATCAATTGGCATGTAATTGGAGTGAAACCATTTGTAAGGGAAGAACTGCTTTTTTGGATCAGAAAAAATCTGGACTTACAAATCGTTCACACCATTCACAATGCATTTTTTCCTTTTTCTCATATTATTAATTTACCTATTTATATTAAGACTCTATTTTAAATTATAAGTCTTCACTCACTTCCACACATATCCATTATAGCACATGCAAGTTCTCGCAGTTTTTGAACTTTGAGTCCTCTTTTCCAAAGAGCCAAGTGAATACTTGACGTGCCTTCATGCTGGCTCGCACCACACCTCGACTCTTATACCAATGGGTGCCTCCTCCATCTCCTGCTCCCCTGTTCTTAAACTGCTCATTCTTCAAGCGTATCTGACTCAGTATTCCCACCAACAATTCGTCCACATTGTGGTTGATCCCAACGGAAATTTCGATGAATTTTGCACGATACGTGCAAGCAAGGCATTTTCCATCTGTTGTGAGAGAAGCAGAATGTTATAAAATTTCAATCAAATTTTGTAGAGTTATTTGTATAACATAAATAGTCATGAAAATAAACTTAAATGAGAGAAAAAGTTTGATGTGACTAATGGTATTAGATGAATCTTTGAATAACATCATCATATCATTCTGCAATGGTAGATTATTTACCAAGTAAGTGTTTAGGTTCAACTCCTAGTCATGCTACACTTTTTATCATAAATTTTTATGAACTAAAAGCATTGGAAAATGCCGTTTTAAATCTATTCTCTTAAATGTGATAAATTATCATGAAAAACTAATGAATATTGAAATAAGGCAATTACATTCCAGATAGAAGATGGATACAATGCAGAAAGGCATATAATTGAATTTGATTTCATTTTGTTTTATGAGAGTGCATGTCACACAGAGCCCATTTTTATCTTAATAACAGTAAAAATAAAATAGTTATTCTTAAATTCAAATTCTTTTTAAAGGAATGTCATATGCTAAGAGCGGTTATTTGGATTGTCATCTAAAAATATCAGTCATGAAAATTCAACATATAGCTGAACCTTGGAAAAATAAATGAAATATAGTATAGTACATTCCGCTTGGCTTGGCTGCAACTGAGTATTTGTGCATTTTTGTGAGATTCCAGTGCTAAGTGGCCTAACTAGGAGTAGAAGGGCCTACATCAAAACATTATCAATCACTCAAACAATACGTTCAATTGAAAATTAGAACTGATTACATTTTTAATAATTTTTTTATGGTTATTAGGAGGATTCTGCATTCATTATCGTTATTTAATTTACTTTATCTTTGCAACAAAATTTCTTTCAGTCACATCATTCAATTATTGTTTAATGATAAGCAACTTACAAGTACGTAAGTAACTGATTTCCAAATGGCTTCTTGGTGTTAACTGTAAATTTTAACTCTGAGGGCAGTTTAATTTTTCTACAGCAGTTCACAAGCTTTTGCAACACAGTTAACAAATGGTTCTAAAACTTTTTTTTGAATTACATCAATTTGAAAACAGGCCCCAGCTCAGTACAGCTCTTAAGTATGTCTAACCTTGCGTGGAGACTGCTCTACTTCTCACTAGATCCACCTTGTTTCCAACAAGGATGGCTGGGCGAGAGCGAAGTAGGTCCCAGTCTTGAAGCCGCTCCAATTCGTCCTCTGCCCTCTGAAAGCTGGCTTTGTCAATCACTGAATACATTACAACAAATGCATCTGGAGGATCTGTCAGATCAATTTCTGTCTGTTTAAATCAAAACGAAAATACAATTAATATTGCTTCCCATTTTTCAGTGATATTATTTTGAAGCATTTTGTGCTATAATTGTGAAAGTGTTACTTATTTACAGTATAAATATCCTTTCCACAAACTGCATTAGGAATTGTGAGTGTAAGGCAACTTATATTTATCACTGAAGGTTACTTGTGGGAGTTGGAGGGATCCTATTAGCAAAAATGAAAAACAATATTTTAACATTAATGGTTCACTATCATTGATTTTCCATTCATAATTTTAATCAAAAAGTAAGAAATCAGAGTTATTAAATTTCAGGTTTTGCTTTTCCCAGATCACATAAATGTTCCAGAAGCCTTCACATGGCCCATGACCACCTCTGCCCTAGTGAATGGCTGGGATGCTTATCCCAGTTATATATAAAAGCAGAGGTTATAGAGTTGAATGCATCTATAGCGATATTGATCAATTAAAAACCTTTACTGATACATTATATAAAGTTTTTGATTTAAATAAAAAGTTACATCAATTTTTCACAAAGAAATCAGGTCATTTATCAAGAAAACTAAGAGCTACATGAGTACAATATTTAGTTGTTAAAAATCACAAGAATCCTTTTGGTTTAAATTTTAAAGTGCAAGGAATTCTGATACAGTCATATGATATTATGTTTAGCCACTTATTTTTTCTCATAAAATATTAGGTAGGATTACCTTGGAATTTGTGACATTGATGAACCATAGTTCAGATTCTTCTCCATTCAGCATTATTGACACGGACTGCTCAGCAGGTTCATCTGTGAAACATATGAAAGGAGAATTTTATACTAAATTACAACACCATACACATTTACAGGCAAATGCATTAGTTAGCACATAAATTAATGTAAAACCATCCACTAAAAAAAAAATTATAATGGTGGTATAGACTTAATTCTTACTTCTATGATGGTTAGCTTATGTCAAATTTCCAAATTCTGGAAAACAGTGACGCATCTAGAAATTAGCAGAGGGAGAGTGATTTCAAAATTCGTAATTCAATTCAAAGAATTTAATCATCCCACCCATACAGACTGAAAACAATTAAAAGCGAAAATGGAGATGTACATGGAGCCCATTACTACAGTAAACTGCTAGCTCGCCGATTTCTCAGAAAACATTGATGGCTGCATAATTCAATTATACATTAAAAACAAATAATTCTTGATGGCTATTTAAAAAAAAGGAAGAAATCTTATCATGGAACGAAAAATTAAACAGATTTTTTTAAAACTTTGGCTCAAGCGGGACTATAACCCCACACTCCCTCCCCCTTCTCCTTGGATACGCCACTGCCAGCGAATCTCTGATCGCGAAAGATAGAGAACATATTGAGTTTAGGCCAGTGGTAAAAAATCATGGGAGATATTCGTGTCAAACATTTTATCTGCAAATTGAAACAATAACGAGAGGGTGTTGGAAAAAGCCGGTCACCGGGGCAACGCCATCCCACGCCTCCTCATATTACTTTCTCTCCTTCTACGCATTCGTCTTCCAACCCTCTCCACCCCTGCGCGTAGACAGGCGTCGGATAAACACTTTTCCCTGGGCATTTCGCAAAACCAAATGCCTAGCGATACTCCTGAATCCACGGAGAGACAAGAGGGTTATGAACGACTTCCTGGCATAAATAACCCACACATCTCCCCAAGAAAAAAATCTGACTCTCTCTCTGCATCCCACGCCCCTTATACTACCACCCGTGCCCCTTTTAGTCTCCTCTTTCGACGTGGTTTGCTTAGATAGAGAGCCGTGGCTACGAGTTTACGTTGAAGAACGTGGAACGGCCGTTATCCCGCCTTTCTATCTTCGGCGGTCTCGTCAAGATCTCGCACTCCACGAGATGAGAGGCTCATCTCATGAAAGAGAAAGCAACCCTTTTTGAAATGAGAAGTTTCCGAGGAGGCACCTTCATTTTCTCAAAAAAAAAGAAAGAAAAACACAGAGAGGGGGAGAGCGTCGTCCTGTTTCAAGAGACTTTAAGGGGGCCAAAGGCGGTTATGATTCATCTTAGTATTTTTGTTTACGAAGTTTCCTGTGCTTATCTCCCTCTGTTTCTGGAGAAGAAGGAGAAAAAAAGGGAAAAAGGGATTCGATGTCGGCTGATAATCCTCCGATGTCTTATTTATATAAAGAAATAATTTAAAAAAAGTAAAAACTGTAAGATGGCTTAGAAAATTCATATTTGAGGATGACGAGAGCGATACGGAAAAAATGGAATTACTTATGAAAATGATAATAAAATGTGATTAAATTTACCAAGAATGAAATACTAAGCTTAAGTCTTTACATAGGTCTCTTTCACCACGTTTAATATCCGAGAGAACGTTTTGATTTGTTAGAAGTGTGTTTCTTCAATGACTGAACTATATATCGAGTCTCATTTTAACCTATTATTATGATAAGGTGTCACAACACGAGAGATAAACCTGCAAGCAAAACTTTGTAGGAAATATCAGTGGATTGCAGCCAATCTTACCCAACGGTTTGGTATCCTACAAGGTAAGATAAAGATCCCGAAGAAGAAATAGAAAAAAATAGACAGAGTGTGAAGAAATTAGGCGGTGAAAATTTGATATGAAACGTGAGGCCATTGTATTGGGATCGGGCAGAAGGAAGGAGAAGAGAAAGGAATTTTAGATAGTTTAAAAAGAAGAGGATGGTTTAGTGAGGGTGAAGAGAAAGGCTTTCGGATGAAGTAATCTGGAAAGAGTGATTTAATACCCCACTCAAAGGTTAAAAGCTTGGGTGAATAATGAAGCGTGAAAATCCTGACTGCGTCGATGTCTGCACCAAAAAGTAAAATATGCACGTCTATTAACTAGGAGAAGGGAAAGTTTAAAAGAAAAAATTTTCCCCAGACATAAAGAGTCAGTTAAGGTGAAAAAAATCGAAGGGAAAGTGCATCTGGTAAATTATGCACGCTAGGCAAGAATGAAAATTTTCGATGAACTAAATGAAAAATAGAAAACGATGCCGATTTCATACCCAAACTTTTATCCTTAAAGGAGTATGACAGAATATTGACATTCTAATTAAAACCTCCATTTTCCTGAAACATAACTTACGGGAAAATAAATTTAAGACGATTATTTGGACGTCGCGGATTCTGCTTTATTATGGTTCCGCTAGTGATACGTAGGACTCCTAAACCACGCAGTATTGTTTAACGAATGGATTAATTAATAAAAACACGATTTTCTTCAGTCTAAGGGCGATATCAAGGGATTCTGCCTTACAAGTTGTGGCGCTATGATTATACTGACGTGCTCGCCTAACTACTGGTAATTGCAACTCACAAATACTACTTGTTGTCAGTAACCTATTTTAAGTTTGGTTTTAAGTTTCATATAAGTAGTTCCGAAGCGAAAGGATGACTTCGCATTATATGAAGAATAGTCGCAACAAAATTTGATAAAAACAAATTTAATGGGTTGAAGTTTTAACTCCCTTACTTTTTATCACAAGGATTTCTTAATACCGGTAACTATGCCTAAGTTTGTTTACAGTAGAATCAACTTTTGCGTCAGGTCTCAAATTGAGCACACAAAAGGTTGCTTTGAGATCACGAAAAAATAGTATACTCCCGCCACTTACGGTAATAATTTATTAATTAAAAAACTTGCATATAGCCCGGCTAGCTCAGTCGGTAGAGCATGAGACTCTTAATCTCAGGGTCGTGGGTTCGAGCCCCACGTTGGGCGCTACCTTTTTTATTCACTAAGCTCATATTCCATAATAACACTATCTGAAAACTTTAAACGAATTTAAACAAATCCATGCATAACGTTACTTCCTTATTAAAATTTTTGAATTGGGTGTCTATAGTGCGCTACATAGATTGAAACATCGAAGGAAGTTTAGATCAGAAAGCTTAGCTGAGAAAGCGCTATAAATAATTTAAATACCCGCAAAAATCGGAATGTACGAACACAATGATAATTGTAGGATGTTTACGAGAATTTCATATTTTTCCTGGGACGATACGAGATAACAATTTGGTATTCAAGCGAGGTTTGTTCTGGAATCTGATGAACAGAACCCCATGCCACTCACCTACATAGATTTCCCCAGTGTCATAAAAACTAGCACCGGTAATATTTAAAATAATAAACAAAAGCGAGAGAATTGGTAAGTACCAAACGCCAATGGCGACATCGCGAGAAACACTTGACACGCGATATTTTTGTTTCGGAAACGGCTGACTCTTAAGTAATGGTCCTACAACCGTCGAACGATCTCTTTTAATTACCTACGTTTCCACCCTCGAATCTCAACGTTCATTTGTCACGGTTGCGCATCGAAGTTCCGAATAATAATAAAAAAGAAACCTCGTCCCGAAAACTTCCTTCCTTCTTCACGTCCCGTCCTCAACCTTAAGCCCTACAACATTCTCCTCTCGTACGTTCTCAACACGTTTTCTCTCACCATCTCGTACCTGTCGTCGAAACTACATCTACCTCCCCCACCCCTCTTCCAATCTCTTTAACGGCCTTCCTCCAAAACCTCTCCATTCAAAACTCCGACCGCACTAGTGACAATGGAACACGCGAACCTAATTACAACTTCTATAATGAGTTTGTAAGGTGAAAGGAAGAGGGTGCCGGAGGAGGGAGGGACGTGAGAATGGTGTGTGTGTGTGAGTTTGGGTGCCGGACGCTGAAAAGGGGTTTTTAGACGCGAGCATTTTTTTGTTTTTAAATGGTGGCGCATGAAGAGAGAAAGGGAGGGGGTTACTATCGCGCGCAACATTATCATTTGATGTCCAATGGTGGGTGGAGACAAAAACTCGGGCATTCTGCGTGGAAGGGGAGGAATGAGATGAGCTTATGTGGAATGATTGTAGTTTCTTTGAATCCGGGAAAAGGGGAATTCTGACATACGTGGCATATTTAGTAAATTACAGAGAGAGAGAGAGAGAGAAATTATCGGCGAATGGATTAATAGGAGGCAAACACGAGGAAAGCACTCTCGATTAGACGACAATAATGGTTGGGTCCGGACGGAATCCTCGATATGAGATCATTTCGAGCGCTCCTCGACATCACAAACAATGCGCTCAAGGTGAACTTGACTCTGCGGGCTTCACCCCCACTCCAACCGAAACGTTTAATTCGTGTGCCCAAGTGTTTATCATTCGAAAGATTCAAATCTGTGTACACATGGACGGAGAGTGAATTTATTTTTTTTTAATTCTTCCAAATCGTTCCAATGTAATTTAAAAAAAACTTTAAAGCTTAAAATATTTGGACGATTTGGATTTTAGTTAAAAAATGAAACGTTAAAATTAACGATAGGTCGATAATACGGATCCGTTTCCTAGCTCGATAACTATATAACTAGAAACTTCCACTCGGATGACACGAATCATTTATCTTGCGCATGCAAACACATCACAAAAAACCCCTAATTTATAATTCACTAGACATTTAACATTAATATGTCCGTCATACGACGAACTGTAATTGCATCAAGAATATTTTTCTGTAGCCTGTACCTAATCTCAGACATCCATTTTAAAATCCAATGAAGAGACCTTCACTTTTGAGAAGCTCTAAAATATTTTCCGACTCACAATCCACGATCACCTATTAATTATCAGCGGTGGATTCCGGCTAGAAGTTCCCTAAAAAAGCGTGACGGGTGGACGGACACTTGTGGGTTATTATGAATGACGATGTCGCGAATAAAACATAAAATCTATTTGAACCGAGGAATAATTCCGTTAATTTCTCCTCTTTCATTTTGTAATCTCCCCGCTGACCTCATTGTCTGTCTCCCTCTTCATCTACCGTCTCCAGTGTCAATACGAAAGGTTAACCGCCTCAACTCTTCCGCTTTCACGTCTTGACTTACGGCCATATCTATTTTTAACGAGTCTAATTATAGTTCGGACCCTCTTTCTCCTTCAGGAAGGCGTTTGTTAAGCATCGGTCAATAAATAGACCCTCCTGTTTGTCTTAGAAAGTCTATCATTCTCATAATTCACGCGGAAGAGCAATTAGAGAAGGAAAGCCTTTATTTATGTATTTGTTCGTTTATTCAAGTCCTTAGAAACGACCCGGAGTACAAAATTACATCGGAAATCAAATTTCCCTCTAAGGAAAATAAAAAATAAAAAGTACTGCAGAATAGAATAGATAGAATAGATTGCGAACTTGTGCTGACATCTTTAAACCTCTTGCGAATATTGCAGGGTGTAGTTTGTCATCGGCGACACCCGTAAATACGGCAATTTTTCGCGGCGTCTACGACAAACAAGCTCATTAATTCCCGAAAATGCTTGATTTTTCTTTGATTTAATCTCCAAAAACATGGATCGCGATTAAATGGGCTCAATCAATTCTATTCGCGTTACACGTAAAACGGTTTGTTAAAGAATAAAATACGAGGCTAGACAAATATTCCGATTAAAATTCTCCTCCAGTTGCGAGATGGGAAAAAGGCAATAAATTCACTTCCCGTTTCGTTTATATTTCTGAACGACGAAAAAAATGAACGCGTTGTCATTATTCACGTTTTTTTCCCCACACAGGCTACTTTGAAAAAAAATTACATTTCAGAAAGCATGCAACAACTTCGTGGTTTTCAGACATTAGACGTAAGGCTAATTTGTTTGCTGAGAACTTCCGCCGTAATTTAAAATGCGTGAAAAAATATCGCTCTCGCATCTATTCGAGCCAGATAAAGCGAATTATTATAATTTAAGCGCTCCGCTGTTAGAAGTTAGCAAAAAGATCGACCTGAAACCTATTGGATTGTATTTTTACTCTAAAAATATTTTATTTTTTGACTCTCGTGTTCTGTTTATTATATTAATCCACTTGCTCTGTAAAATGAATTAAAGAAATTTATTGCGCGGTGTCTGGCGCGTTGATACCTTGACAAGGACTGGAGCCTAAAAATAACCTACTAACGAAAGAGGCTGTAAAGTGAAAGACATGTAGAGAAAAGCGATAAAAGAATGAGAATAAACGAAAATAACAGATACAAAGAAAGAGCGGAAGAGAGAGGAGAAAGAATTGAGAAGAAATAGCGGAAGACAGAAACAGGAGAGAGAGGAAGAGAATGAGAGGAAAGCAGAGAGAATGGGAAAAAGAGGAAGGACGGGAATAAAGGATAAAGCGACAGGGAGGAAGAAGAGTGAAGAAGATAAAGGAGAGAGGAAAATGGAGAGGGAGATAGTGAGATAAAGCGATGGTGGAAAATTAAGCGAAAAACAGGGGCTAGAAGAGAGGAAGAGAAATAGAAATACAAAGAGAGGAAGATGGAAGGAAAGAGAGAAAAAAGAGTACAGAGTGTAGAGGGAGAAAGAAAAATAAGGAGAAAGAAAAATAGGGAGAAATACGGACCGTTAGAAAGAGAGCGGAGATGTATCAACTGAGAGAGAGATTATAACGATAGAGATGACAAAAATGTGAGTCGACAGAAAAAAAGAAGAGGATGGAAGATAAATGGAGGTAAAAACAGAATATATAAGGGAAAGAGAAAAGAAAACGGCGCGAAACGGAGAAGAAACGAGGACGAGGTCGGCGGCGTGCGTAGTCTTATTTTTTTTTTGCGACGCCAGGGGTCTCCACTCCCAAATACAACTTCCACGTGTCTGCCAGGTAGGAAAATGGGTCAAGCCAGAGGGGAATGATCGTGGGCGATCTCCCAGACCACTCTGTCGCTCGAGAATGGAAACACAAGTCTCCTCCTCCCACATTCGAAACTCCTAGTCATATTCTTATGAATAGTATATATATATATACGATTCCGTCGGGCGCAGGATAGGGAAGGAAAGGAGGCGCGTGGCTCCTCGGAGGAGAACGAACGTCTTAGGAACTAAAAAATAATAAAAAAACGAAGACGGAACGCGGGGACCTTAATTCGAATTCTTTTTTTGGAAACTGGAACGGGACGCAGTTGTTTCGCGAGCAAATGCTTTTTTTCGCGATCTGTTTGGGACCAGCGTCGCTAGATGGGTCTTTCGCGATGCATCACGAGAGTAAATAGGAATGTAATACACTAACGTCACGGAGCGGTGTTTGTTCGAGATGGGATTCCATAAGACGGGTTTAAAGGTCGAGGGTGACAGGTCACGCTAGGTGATTCCTTAACAACTGACATTTTTCCCTGCCCCAGTTCTCATATTTTATGTTGACATTTTGGCTCCGACGAAATTTAAGTTGGTGCTTTGAATTTAACGCGCAGTTACTCTGTCGTTTAGGCTAGAGATAGATTGCCATTTTGAATAAATTGAATTGGGAATTGCTTAATTACTTCGAAACGACAAAATCTGCCAATTTTTCGTACAGCGTAATTCTTAAAAAAGATCTTATAAATTATATCTAGAAATAGTTGAACGAAACAAAGTTATGTGAGAGATGTGTTTGATTTTTAAAATCGTTTTATTTTAATTTCAAATGGAATTATATCCTGTCAATGTTCCCTTATCGCATCTCATGCAATTTTAGTTTAAAAATGCTCAATGGACAAACTGAAGCGACAATCATTCGTTTATATATCAACCGCGATTTTTTACGCGAAATAAACTTTTGACGTAGTTAAATAACAGATAAATAATTATAAAATATGTTGCGTCATTTAAATGTTATTGAAATCATTACCATGATCATGAGTTTATATAAACCTCCACGAATTCAGTTTACGAGCGGCTCAAATCGCCATGGAAACGCAGACGACAGCGCATGCATTGTGTTGATGGATGGAACCGACATTCCAAGCATATTACCATCAAACGATGAATTGTGCCTTCAAGAATCGATTGAACAGCAGTATATGAGTAGGTATATTGAGAATGCGTGAATGAAAGCGTTTCTCGTATTCATAATAGTAATAAAGTTAAAAATTTCATTCTTTAAGGATCTTCCTGTTTATTATTCGATCCAACGTCCAAAATACGTCGTTTTCCCAAACCCTATACAAGTTTGATTGCGAATCCCCAAAATCTATACGTCCAAAGATTTTAGTCTCTCGCATATACGTATGACTATTAATAGCAACACCTTATAATTTCCTTAACGTTTTCATTGCGCAAATTAACTCCAACACAATTTTTAGAAGTTGAATATTGCTATTAAAAATTTGAAAATTAAAAGCATTAGGTATATTTGTTTTTTCAACCCATCGGAAAATCATTCGCGAACCCAATAGTTTGTTATGATACGGCTTGAGAACCGCTGCCACGTATTACTACAATTAAAATAAAAACATGTATATAAGTTTTAAAATATTTTTTTAAATCCTGGCCGATCGTGCGACTTTTTCTGTTCCAGGAAAAATATTCGACAAAATAGAGATGGAATTCGATAACAGAATTTATTTGATGAAAACGCACCCAAGAGAGCATTGGAGGACAACAAACGCCCACCTCAAATTTATTTCCGAGAAATTGAATCTGTTGAAATTACTCGTGATGATTAAATGTAACGCATGCCAAAAACAATGAAGTTGTCTTTTGTTGAGGCCAGCGGTTGATTAACGCGACGTGAGTTGATTCGAATTTGTGTGTGGACTCGGCATTGAATTTTAATACAGAACATTGAATTTAAAAAAAAGGATCAATCGAAATAAATACTTGAAGCAAAAAAGAACCCACGAATTATTGTGAAAAATATATGTGACACTTTAAAAAATATGTTTTTTCATGTAGTCGAGTGACGATTTGCACGCCTATGTTTTAAAATAAATAAAGTTCATTTAAACTAAGAATAAACATCGTAGTTAAGGTAGAATTACGTAGTTGATATGTAGTTTTGAATATGTCGCTAGCAAAGTTCTTGCAGTCTCTTTTCCCTGGATAACAAATAATTTAGGGTTATTATGCTGAGCCTTCGTGATAAAATAAGAGTCCTGTGGCTGTGGCTACCACAGGGAAGTAGGCCTTGCCCTTGGTAGAGTATTTTATCGCCATTCCCTTAGTGGTCCAGTTCGATAATTACCCCCATAATCACCTCTCTCTAATGTCATGTCCTTTTACACGAGTTTCCATAGATATTTCACAAAACACATCGCAAGTTGTATAAATTTGAGCTTGGAAATGTATACCTTGTTAAGTAAGAGGAAAGAAACTATTTTGTGGAATTTCCGATGTCAAATAGCGTATTCGAAATACCATCGATTCCTGAATTTATTTTTTTTAGGAAAGATATTAATCATCACCAGATAAGTTACACTGAACTACAGTAAAACTTTTACTGTTTGGACCTGATTATTATTTCAAATAGAATACCACAAAGTTAAAGTCGACGGTATATAATTTATAAAGATATTTATGTTCTGCCCATAAGTACACGGATACACATACATGACAGAAAGATAACTGTTTATCGCGAAAAGTATTATATGTATAAAAAAATAGACACTGACGAAAGAAAATGATTCCAACATCCAGACGTGAAAAATGATATTTTATAAAAATGACGGAGGAGGGAAAAAACGACAAAATTCCTTTATCCCGCCAACGGCAATCAATACCTTCCCCCTTTTTTGCAGAAATAAAACAAGCATTGACTGGTTTTCCAGACAATCCACAAAGCGATTCAGTTGCATACGCGCATCCGTGAATATTTATTGGAAGTGAGGGGAGCTGGTAGAAAGAGAATGAAACTCGCTGCCAATTTCTATTCCGTATTCGCAATGGAACAACACTACGGCGTTTTACACAGCGCGGCTTTCCTGTCGTCTAGACGCCGTATATCCATCGGCGGTTTCAAAGAGTTTACACGTCATTTTGTCGGCAAAACGTCTCTTACACACCTCTCTCTCTTCTTCCACCACACCCCCGCCCCATTCACCTCCCAACCCCTTTTAAGAGCGATGGTTTTTTGGATTCATCGTATATATCCGAGATAAAGCGGGAGGCCGCCAACCCGTCCGTCATGGGGATGAAAGGATGGTCAGGCGGAAAGAAAGAGAAAAAAATGACTTCAGGTCACGTGACCGGCTGGCATTGTGGAAAGGTCTGAGACAGGTATTCATGGATCACAGAGAGATAGAGAAGGAGAGAATGAGATGGAGAGAGGGAGAGAATGTGATGGAGACAGAGAAAGAGTTAAAGAGCTTTTCCTATTACGAAAGAAATGTATGTGCGAACGATGAAAATATTACCAAGGCACGTTATTATGGTTACAGTAACCAAGCGAGGAGATTAAATTAGTAATCTGAACGTATCTTCCTACCACATCGAATGCAGTCAATTCCTCGACTTCCTACACCTCGTAAGGTCATCGGGATCAAATCACACACGAGGTATATGTTTTAATTCGAAGCATTTTTAGTGTGAAAAAAATTACTTTCCATGTTGGTGAGATTTTGGATCTTGCAACACTGAACGTTCGATTAAAATTACTTTATCACCGGAATTTCATTTTTGTGACATGAGGAATATTCCAAAAAAGGAGAATGGCATTCTGATCGACTTTTAAAATATGTATATTGGTAAAACATGTTCTGATCGAGAGTATGGTATAGATATGAAAAATGTAACAAGTATATCACGTGATTTTTAAATTTGTTATTAATACACGCGAACAGTTTCCAAACCAGTAATAGGAAATCACTCATATTTTCGCTAAATCGTAAAACAAATTTCGCGCTTTGCAACCAATACCTACTAATTGCATTTTCGGCGCATAAATCAATCAATAATGCTCACACCACAGAAAAAATGACGAGAAAATGCCCATTACGAGATATTTTGAAAGGACAAGCAAGATAAATTATGATGTAGACTTTCAAAAAACTCATAAAACATTGATATTTGAGAGAATTTAAAGGAGTTCCGTAAATAATGTTTTCGTAGATTGAAAGCGTGTGAGAGAAGACAATTATTAAATAGCGATTTTTTGCACGAACAGGGCAAAACCTCATGCCCCTAGTCTTACAATTCTTCGTTCAAAATTTTTTATAATAAGGTGGCGGAAAATTGAGATAAAGAGTTAAAAAGAAGAAATTTCCGAGGGTGACAGGATCTTCCGAAGTTTAATTAACAGAGGAAAGAGTTCCGTCAACTAGATCCCAAAGATTCGAAATTCCGTGAAGACGAAAATTAGTTTTACGACCTCGACGAAAGGGGATTTCTGTAACGCGAGCTCTACTGAGTTTCAAATCATCTAGATTATAAGGAGAGACGCGGGCGAGTGATATGGCCCACGATTAACTAGAAAAGTTGGGGCTTACAAGAAATTAAATCGATACTACACTGTTTTCTCTAGGTCTGAGTGACCTTGCGCCGAAGCAATTCTAAAGGATTCACCAGAGAAAGGTCGAGCAACTATGATCGTGATGGCGACCCACGACATAGATTAAATCACACTTTTAAACAATTTTCGGCACAGTATGAAAAAATTGTTTTTTTTTTCGCTCCTTAATTTTCACATTATTAAAAGATAAAACAAGAACATTTTATATTGTATTAAATAAACAATATTAAATTTATAATTTTCTTGCATTACGCAGTAAATTTTCACTGTGTTGCACACTATTCATCAAAAATCCACTTTAATAAATATACTTCATTGATGAACTGAAAAAATACACGACAGGCGCCATATACTATGTGATTGAGCTCGTCCATTTATAACTCGAGAATGGCAATTCCAATTTTGTGGCTTTTTTTAAAATAAAAACTTACTAGCTATGTAGAAATACGTTTACTTAACGTGATAATTTTAGGAATCTCAGCGCAGTTGTATTTTTTGTGACTCATTTTTCAAAGAAATTTTCCCAACTGGTAGTAAATTAAAGAAAAGAGAGAATAATTTTTGGAAGCTTAGGCTCTCAACGCGAAGGAACCAAATGACTCTGACGCTGTCCGCGCTTTCATACTTCCTACCGTTTGTACACATCATGGCACCACCTCATTCCGCTAACGAGTTAATGCGTAATTAATTTTTCCACGAGTTTGAGTTTTTGGGAAAGGAAAGCGGTCTCCAAAATTTTCAACGGAAAGCTTCAATTCTGAGAGGCCGAGGAAAATTTTAATGGCCTATCTTTTGAGGTTAACGAAGAAACTTTCAAAAGAAATTGCTAAATTGAGAGGGGCAAGGTACGTTACTTGCACAATTAAAATATATCTCTACGGTTTTAATCACAATTTACAACAATATGCAATGCCGTCCATGATACTGACGTGCGTACGCCAAACCTGGCCAAAAAAGGAAGAGATGGAATGCTATATAGGAAGTTTTTTCGACTCTGCGATATGAGGTTTTGTAAAATAGGATTACAGAAATACTCTGGAGAGTTAAGATATTTTTTTTTAAAATCGAAGGGAATCAACATTCACCTGAAATAAACCGATATTTTAACTCTTAAGATATAAATTTCCATAGTTACTTATTTTAACAAACTAATTATTTTATTTAAAAAGATAATACTCTCAGCCTTGTCCTTTAAATTAACATAAGACGCAACTGAAAGTTCGAGATAAAATTCAAAAGGACAAAAAACATTTTATGCAATGCAGCTATTCTAAATATCATACAAGCACGGTGAACTTCTGGCCTTTAAACATTAGGAGGAATATTATTTAATTTTATCGTACACTCCAATCGTACGTACCCTAATCTCTGCAAGGCAATAAAAAATAGCGGCTAGAACCTTGCACGTAACTTAGGATAAAAATAAGGAAAATATACATAAAATCTCACTCGACCATCTCGATCTCCTGTTTAAAACAAGATATACGGAGAAAAACGGACGGAGATAACGCGGAGTTATCCTGACCTGAATTCATTTTAAGCTAAACATACGGACGAGGTTATGTTTTTATTTGGATAAGGCGATTTATTCATCGTGCAGAGTCTAAAAACCACGTAAGGAAAACAGGTTAAAACGGACACAACAACGTTTGGACCGTTCCTTGTTTATCCCTTTAACCCATAAAGGAAGATTCGAGCATTTTATGTAAAAGAACATAAATTAGTATAAATATTTTCACGGAACAGTTTGATTTCAAACGTATAATTAATTATCACCGATAACAGAGCAGTCTTTAATAACAGACAATTTTCATTGCGGTTAATCAAAAGAAATTGGTTACAAAAATTTATTGAGTTCACTTTACGGCTGAAATTGAACTACATTTAAAAAAAAGTACATTCTAGCAATGAACTTAAGAATACACAACCGGCAAACCGCCATTGATTATGGCCATATAGTAGTCGGAATGCGCATCTGGTTTTCCTTGAGGAAAACAGTTTTTCTAAAAGAAATTATAATAAATATTTCTTGAAATTATTGAAGACAACCCATATAACTGTCTCGAGAAACCTAAAAGAAATTGAAATTTCGAAATAGCGGCCGTTTAAACGAAACAGACGAACCGCTGAAACATTTAAGCCACCGATTTCGTGGAGAAGAAAGAATAGATATCTTTTCCACAAAACCGGTCGTAATTCAGGGTGAGAATTAAAAGCGAGAGCGATTTACGAACAGAATCTGAAGATATGGCGTTCGTATACATGTCATCGTCACATCGATCCATTATCTCCAACCTTCGCACCGAACTATTCATAGACCATACGAAAGCAAACCAAACTTTAAAGCACGTTCGCCATCCATTCCCGAATACTGTTAAAGGATCGCGCCCTGTTCTCGAGTCGTCCTATTCCCGTCCTTATTTCCTCCTCAACCCCTCTTCATTTTCCTCTTCTACCTCTAGCTTTTCCCTTACCTTATTTTCTGCTCCCGTCCCTCCCTTACACCAGTATATTCCACACCGAAGCACAATCCAAAAAGCTCAGACCGCATGAAACGGTCCATAACACGTCCCTCGTTCTGTCTCTCAAACCTCTTCGCTCTCTTCCTCCCGATCGGAGGATGGCTTTATAACCATCTCCGCAATATATGGAGCATACCCTAACCCGTCACTGCAACCATAAATATTCCTGCCTTAATGTTGGCCTCTTGCTCCATCTTCCGCCCCATCTTCCGGCGCAATACCTTTCGCCTACCTCCGATTTTCCTCGCGTCTTCGAACTCGACGCTTTCTACATTCTCTTCATTCTTCCTTACGTGAACTCATAGTTTCTTTCGCCAAATTTATTCTTTGTTAATTTTTATTTGAAAACCCTTCGCATAATAGGGACGGAGAAAAGCCTCCTTAATTCGTACAAAATCAATTAAATACAACGGTTTAAGGGGAAGGATGATCCTCGTTGACGATCTAAAACTCACTCGCAAGGACTCTGGGTTTATGGGTCATTCACTCAAGGTCAGAGATCATCGCTACGCACGCACGCATGCATTCGATTTTGCATTGAGTCGTAACTTTTATATTTAACTTCTATTTGTTAATTTGCACATTTATGCTAGTGTATTCAAATCCCAAATAATGCCGAATATTTGGAAAACTGCTGAATCTGTTTTAACCATTCTTTCATTTTTTAAACAGACCGAGGATAATGGGTAATCACCACGTAATATTCGATTCCAGGATTCGATTCCTTCATTTGAATAACATGGGAATTGGTTCAGCATATTTTTGATTTGCACTTTCAAATTATTTAACATAATCGTACAACCTTGGGATTTGTGCCAAAGGACGCCTAAAGGAATGAAAATTCATTTTTATTCCGCCGATTTTCCAATACATTTCGATTTGATGCATATATTTCTTTTGACCATGGAAAGTTTACTTTTTTTGACGAGGAAATCATTCGTCTTCAGGGGAAATCACATTTTTGCCGATTTAACAAAACTGCGTACATCGCATTAGATTATATTATAGAATACGAGAAATATTTCGCGACCACCAATAATAAGGCTTAGCTGAAAGAATATGGAATATATAAATATAAAATCAAGACGCTCCATTTAAAATGTTATTATAAATTTTATATTAAATTCACCCTGGGGAAGTCCATGTCACGCTTTCTCGAGTGAGATTTCTTGATGGGACAAAGATCTACGAAGAAAGCCATTTGAGTTAAAGTCTGTAACCAAAGTGTTATGGCAGAAACAGAAAGACGTGGAGCTTCACCGAGTACAATGTAAATAATGTAACATACATTCATGTAAATAAAATTAACTTAATGCATATAAAAGTATTATTTATATAAAAGTTATTTATGAAAATTAATTTTTATATTATCACTTGCTTCATATCGTTGTCTTACTCCACAGGTAGAGGGCAGAATCGATAGAAAAAAATTTCCCATTATTGGATCTTAGTTAAGTCTCGATTTAAATTCTCTCTCCTTTTCCCAGTAGTTTCAAATGTCATATGACTTGTTTTCTCCTCCATTCAACTTATTTTCCCCCTTCAGAACCTGTCATAATTCCCCTCAGCATTCTAAATGCACGCTTTTCTCTCCTCTCTTGAGCATTTGAAAGTCTCCGAAACTTAACTTACTCCGCGACACGTGGAGGCAATTTTTAAACCAATCTCTTTCAGAGACCCATGATTAAGATTCCCAGTCAGTAACTTTCTTCTTCCACCTTCGTTCTTATAGATTTGGTCTCTCTCCATCCATATCTCCCTTCCTCCTCTTCCCTCTCCTCTTTCCTACCCTCCATTTCCTCCCTCTTTTCCCTTTTTCTCTCTCTCTCTTTCTTTTTATCCTCACTTTTCCTCTCTCCCTCTATCCTTCCCTCCGCCACATCTTCTCCCCCTTCCTTCCCCTCTACCCACGATTCTTACCGCTCCATAGCTTCTCATTTCATCTCTCGGCTAAAAATCCTTTTTCATCAGCCACTCCCTCTCCCCCCCCCCCTCTCCCTCTTTCCACTTCCGTCCTCCCGCCCTTATTTTCGTGCCTCCTCCTTCCCTTTCTCATCGTCTTTTAGACTTTTGGCTGGCTCCTTATTCCCTCCTTCCCCTCCCCCACTCACGCTTCGCCCGCCTTCCTTCCTCTCCGATGAGAGAGCGTTTTGCGATCTTCCGAGAGAGGGTTTCGAAAAGAGGTCTCCCCCCCCTCCCCCCTCTTCTCACTTCTCCATCTTAAAAGATGAGTACCGAAATTCTCTCTTAGACTCATTCCTTTAGACGTACAAACAATCATACGGACATATCCATTTATAAAATAAAAACAGCGATAATCCGTGTGCGAGTTGTCGGTTGAGGCGAGTGAGGTTGAATTTTACCGGTTGACATACATTCAGAGCTTTCTTTTTTGCGTAGATTTTCTAACCCTTTTTCATATGTTAATTCTTTATCAGCTCATAAGCAAGCAATAATAAATCAAGCACTTTAATAAAAAAATATAAAAGTCGATTAACCTGTTTGCTAGCTATTCGCGCGTTGACCCGAATGACAATGGCTAATACAATATTTTAACTTTTCTACTGAGATATCGTCTTCGTTCGAGAGAACACGTGACTAGCTTTGTAAGTGAAAAAGCTTTACGGTACCTAACGGATATTTTATTATTATTATTATTATTATTAGTAATTATCCGTGATTACACCAGTTCCATATGACGCAGATGATAATAAACGTTTTATTTATGTGTGTGGGTGTGCGCACGCATGCGCATCCCTACAACTCCCCTATGACTCACCTTTAATTTTTATCCTCGTTCAACCGTCAAATTTCCTATAACTTCGTATATTTTAAATATTTTCCACGAGCCTTTTCGCTGGAAGTTATAAAGGTTTGATTAGGCATATACGTACACATATACTCGTACGTATTTACATACAGACATACATAAATAAACGGTAGAATATTCTGTGTATTCCCTGCATCCTCTCTCCCTAGTTCATCTCCGCTTCGCTTTTCGATTCCTCTCGCATTTTCTTCGCATCCTCAACTTTTATTTAGCTCCTTAATGCCTCCACGGTTTTTTCTTGCAGGAGTGCAAAAGGATCGATACCCGATTGGAGTGGTCTCCGCGTACGTGACTGATATGCGTCTCGAATAATGGCGAGCGTAATTTTTCGACGATAGAACTGAGTAATATTGGGGATGATGAAATTCTTCTCGTAAATCATGATTTATTCAGGGACTAACACCGGCGTCAATTCGCGCATATTGATTTATCTGAAACACGGTAAGTAAGTAAAGTGACCTCGGTAATCGATTGTGATACATTCGAAAGTCTTTTTTTTGAAGGTCAACCTCGATAATCGAAAGTTTATAACACGAATTTTCGAAGAGTAGAAGCGGATTTTTTTTTCGTTCGCACTCGCATGCATTAAAATATCGAAATTTAGATGAATCAAACTTTTTCGGTCTTCTAGTCGTTGAAGTTCGATTATAGATACGTTAAGCAAGAATTTCATCGATCACCATAAAAGTGAAGTTTCAAAACTACAGCGAAATATGTTTACGCGATACATTGCGTTAATTATTTAAAAAGCTACAAGATGAAATATCAATTTCTGAAAGGCCAATTACACAAGGAACATAATTTATTAACTTAAGTATTCTCGTAAGTAAGGTATTCCAGATTTATTTGTGTGGAATTATTTTCGTCTTTCAGTTTCGGTTTAATGTTTATTTCATATATTAATTACTAAAAAAAACTTCCGGACTATATTAAACACTTTCTAATCTTACGTATTATAAATATATGAATAAATTCGCTGGTTATAATCCTTTCAGAAGTCCGCAGTCAAAATACTCGAGAACACGTTCTTTACGAATCACAACCGTTAGAATAATTAACAGTCCTATTAATTTAACGGCGATCACAACTCTTTTAGCGAAAGCTTAACAAAAAAATCTCTGAAAGGAATTTTGCCGCTCTTTTGTCAGCGGAAAATATTCCCTCAGATTACCCTTTGCTAAGGAAAGTGTATAACCCTTTTAACGCCGAAACTCTTCATAATAATGTTATTCATTTGGCAATACATAATCGTTCAAATGTTTAGATATAATTTATTCTTAGAATTTTACGTCACGCTGTCTCTCGTGTATTCAATTCCAGTGTAATATGAATATAAATGAAGTGCCAAAAATTTCAACAACCCTATTAAGATGACATTGTAAACAGTCGTTCTTTGCCTTTTAATTTTTTCTAGCTATATGAATTGAAAAAAGTACGGATATAGGAGTTATACCGGTCAACAGACTTTAAGTCTGTGCCGTTTGTAGTAGCTCAGTAAGTACTAAAAAAAATAATTTATCGACGTGGCTTCTTAAGGCCAACTGAAAATATTGCATGAGTAAAATCATTTACTATTGTTACCAACTTCAAAATATCTCTTTTATCTTCTTCAAAAATATTAACAGCAACACAACTGTCGATATCGCGGATGGGGCGCGAAATTCGGAAGATAAAAAAAATAAATCCCAGGGTTCATAGGCAGGCCATCTCAGAGAGGTCCGGCCCACTTACAGATTTTGAGGTCCCTGGTCACAATTAAAATTTAAAAAAATTGTTATTATCATGAAATGAAAATTAATTCTGACCCGAACAAGGAGGGTCTGACCAGACCCCCCTCGTTCCATTTAGTGATATGTCATACCTGCCAAATAAAATAAACGAGTGCCTGAATTTGGGCATCCCCCGACTGATCCTGCTCATAGGTAGGAGGAAATTCACTTAACCACATTAAATATTGTTATTCTTTATGTAATTCGAAAAGAAAATTATCTTTCCACTTTATAAATGTACGATATGGTAATCAAATCACCTCACGTATATTAACTCTTAGTTCCTGTCGCAAAATATCCAGTAATAAGTCCCTAATTATCATAATAAAATGCTCCACATCGAAATCATATTTTTAAAAAATAGTCCCTGTAGCATCGAGATCGTCTTGAAACACGTGTGACCATTCAGTTAACCTAAAGCAGCGGTTTTCAAACATTACAAAGCAGAGCCCTCCACTCCATCCTCATCCAAGAAAACTATCATATCTATGCGCCCCCTCTATACCTTGTTAAATCATAGATCATAAACAATACCTACTGGGTCTACAATTACGGTTACCTTAAGAAAAAACGTAGACGCAAGCGATACGTTCCAGCCACTCGAAGATCGACGGTTGCATTTGTAGCTTTCACGATTAGGATGAATAAATTAGGAAAGTAAGTATGCCAAAACTTTTTTGCACACCCACCCGGACAACCCAAGGCCCACTCAATGGGGAACGCTCTCCACAATTTGGAAACCACTGGCATAATGTTATCATTTCGTAAGGAGATATTAACTCAATTTTTTAACCCCTTTATGTGGTCGTTTTTCGGCCCCCTAGCAAAATAAATTTGCGAGAAACGCAAACCGAAAAGGGTTAAAAAAAAATTCCAAGAGGAATAACAAAGAGAACGGTAAACTTTTTAATTGCCAAGGCGACGGTCTAGATAAGATAAACCTCGGAAGAGACTTTTGCAAAACCTTTAAGGGGCCGGCAAAAGTTCTGCGTCCTCGCGAAACGAGGAGGCGTAATGAGTTCCAGACACCGTGAGCAGGGAGCACCGCTGCTGCTCCTCCAAGTGCCCCAGTAGCGCGGCTAAAAAGTTGAAGTGCAGCCTCCGTCGCGACAGGGGGCTGAACGAGGTTTATAAATAGGAAAAGAGAGAGAGAGAGAGAGAGAGAGAGGAAAGGCAAAGTAACGCGTGGCTTTTAAAGATTCGGAAGAGAGAAATAACAGGACCCAAGGCGGGGGAAGTATTTTTTTAGTTCGTTACTTTTGTCTCTTGGGTTTGCATCCAAGAAATGACAAATTGAGGCTTTCCCGTGATGAGTGACACGGTAAAGTTTGCTCGGAAGGATTTTATTCTATTATTATATTTTTAACTCCGTCTTTTTTTTAATGGACCGAGATTTTTCACGTTTCGAAGATTTTCCTCGGACCCAGCGCCAAAATAAATCCATTTCGCGCGGCTATCCACGAAAAATGGTAAATACGAAATTTGATTCCGGCTGAAATTTTTACTTTCTTATTTTTTCGCCGGAGTACCATTCCCGCGCGCAGCGACCAAATATATCCGTTTCACCCGTTTATTCTCGGGAAAAAGTAAACATGGGGTTAGTTCACGGCTGTGTGCAGTCGTGTTACTGAATTTTTTTACATCCTTAGGCTTTAAGTCTCCTAAAAAAACATAGTGGCTATTGAGTTTAAATTTCCCGTTTTGCAATGTTTTCTCGTCGAGTTTCAAATACTGAGGAAATCGTCAAAATATAGGAAACTAGCTGCAGTACCCGGCGTTTCCCGGGTCAATTTGTCTAAGGATTGGGTAACTTTAAATCAAAATTATGGGTGAACGGGGAGACAGGCCCCCAAATTTTGTATACACATTGTAGAAGGGATAATGTACGACTTAAGTAAAAACAATTGAAAAAATATGAAAATTAAAAAAAAATTTCCAAGAGAGTGGGGGGTTATAGGGAGGAGGTGGGGGGAAACCAAGTTGCCCAAAATCTTTATAGGGATGATATAAAATCATTTGCAAAGTTTGAAAGTTGTGGACCTTTTGGTTCTTAAGTTATAAACGGGCATACATACAAACACACTAAATTATGTATTAAGAAGATTAGAGATGGTAACTTAAATGCATCGAGTTAAAAACTGTAAAAATTTTAACAAAAATTTTTAAAAAATGAATAAAAAGTGCGAGAAAGGGATTTTCGTGCCCCAAAACCGTCTATCAATAACCTAAATGAAGTTGATGAATTGTGGCATTTATAAAAGTGGATGATATATCGAAAATTTGAAATGGAAGGGTAAATTTGTTCTGGCAATAAAGGATTATACTGTTGAATATTTGGCTCAAAACTGTTTTTGACATATTCGGGATTTGTTTAAAATTACCTTAATGAGAAAATAACGATACGTTAGGTCTGGCGTACGATCAAATCTAAAGTTTGAAAATTAATTTTAATATCTTAAAAAATTCTATTTATTACAATCAGCTTTGTTTCCATTTAATTATATGCACCATACTCTGAATTTCGTACGAATACAGAGTATGCAAAAGACGCAGACGGAAGGACGGATATGGCGAAGTTAGTAGGTTTCTTGCAGTTTTGAATGAGATAACTGTTAATATTCCAATTGCGGAATAACTATATTCCTGTGTTACATAATAAAACGAAATTCTAAACTTCAGTAAAAATACTACCTAATTTTCTCTATCAAGAAGCAAAATTATAATATAATTTACTATCGAATCTGAAAAACAAAAATAATGCATATACTAACTGTAGTTTTTCTCGTGTAACCTAAACATTAGCTACGGTATAAATCTCAGAGTTCGTTATTGTTGTTTATGTAAATATCAGTTGACATGACAATCTTTGTCCATTATATCGAAAGAGATAGTACAAATTCAATTTTGTCCATTTAAGAAATATTAGCAGAGCAAATTGTAACTAGAAGTTCGTCGAAGCGCATGTTTACCGGTACGTTTAATTTCAGGATATTTTCAACCAAAAACATATTTCTCATGTCAGAATAATTTCTATGCTAGCAGCGACGAGCACCTTTGCTAGAAAGGCTCACAAAAAAGCCTGAACTATATTCACTCGTTCACTTATTAACTTATCTACGATAAATGAGCCATAACAGTTGGAACGCGCGAGTAATACGAACAGGCAAACGATGGAAAAAAAAAACTCCCAGACTTACCAGCGATTAATATTTCTCCGAGCTGATCACCGCGAGAAAGTTTTCCCGACTCCGCCCCGGGGAAGAGGACGGCGGCTGACCTTTTTGGCAAAGATTTCGGCCTCGATCGAATGCACGGAAAAGAGAAACAGCTGGTATAGCCATCTTCCTCCGGGGGAGGTGGAACAGCATTCAACCCTTCGGCGACATTCAGTTTACTGGCTTTCAGCCACGCCATTCAGACACCAATCCTTTCACGACTCCCGAGTCTCCCCTCCTCTACCCCCCCACCGCGCCCTTTATCCCCAACACGCCACACTCCTTCCCTCTCTACCTATTTAATTTTTTGTTTACGTTAATTAGTTTATTTATCGTTCTTAAAGAAGTTCCATCCTGAATGCGACGTATTAACGATAAATGGAATAAAACAAAAATCAACGAAATGGCCTTTAGCGTGAAAAATTACAATAAATGGACCATAGAGAGAAATGCTATTACCCCCCTTCCCGAACGGAACCACTATATATAGCTATTAAAGTAGCGATCACAATTCTTTCAGTTAATCCTACTAATTGATCTTTTCTTCGTTTTGGCGCGTTCCTTTCATATTCCACTGCGTTTGAACTACTACGAAAAATTCTCTTCTTTGCAACTACAATAGAAATTGAACATTTTTTATACAAGCATATTTCTGCGGTATGTTTAAATAACATTTAAAAATGTCACCTCTCTTGGGTATTAAAGTGAAATTTTAGTGGCGGTTAGCGTTTTACGTGATAAATATAATAAATCGAATATGGTGTGACGTCGTGGAAGCATGCAATATTATTCATAATAAATAATGAACTTCGTAACTTCGGCCAGATGATGCCATATCACATGCGAAACCGGCTGCGAAAATAAAAATCAATTGAAAAGTAGGTATTTTATTATTTAATATGAGTAATTTTACGTGTTTATTCATGGAGTTAAAGACATTCGAACTACAAACAGTTAAAAATTATCTACGTGAACGACTTGACTCAAACGTATTGTAGGATAATGAAGAGTGAAATGCCGTGCGGTAATAGCATGTAATGCATCTGAATCGGAATTCAGAAACAGATACGGATCTGGCGGCGCCTAAAATAGGCAAATGATTATTCTTCCTCTTACACACTGAAAAGTGATTAAAGAATAAAAATGAAGCAGGATTATTAATTGAATGACTCCAGCAATCCAAGAATATTATAAAATTATATATTTTCCTAAAACTGACAAGATTTTATTAGCATTCGACACAAAGCGACTTCGAATAAATAAACAATAAAAACATTACATTTATATAATCTACGGTGCTTCGAATTAAAAGAGGGAAGGTTTTGTACGCGACAATCTATATTTATTGTTAAACCGATATAACAGATCGCATTTTTTTATGGTCCTGTATATTATGATTAAAAAATACTGTCTTGCCTAAATTTGTATTAAAATGTACGTAGGAATACGGAAATCTATAGAAAACTTTGGACAAAGACATGAGAAAGGATAAGTTTTTCATCGTAAGAAACCATGCAATCGCATTAAAATAGAGAACTCCAAATAACTCCTGTTTAGGTTTGAAAAGTCCATGCAGACCGAAAAAAGCGCGGGGAAGTACGTGTATCGCGCTTTTTTAAGCTCTACGCCACCTCCCCCAGAAGGGGGAAAAAACCGCGCAGTGGCTTTTAAGAACCGCCCATTTGGGAAATACAGAAGTTGGCAAACCGAAGTGTTTATACCGGCGGGAAATAGCTCTCTTGGGGATGCGAAAGACGGAAGAGGAAGGATGGAGGGGAAACAACTCCAGGGAGAAGGAGGTGGTGATGCAGCACAAGGAGAGCGAAGTGAGAGGAATTGGGGGAAGAGATGGAGGAAAAGATAAAGTGAATGGAGATAGATGGAGGGGCTGGGAGGGATGCGGGGTGATAGATGGTGAACGGAGGGGGGAGAGAATGGCTGAGAGATTAAAGTAAAGATAAGACGTATACAAGGGGAAAGATGGTAGAGATAAAGGAGAGGGTGTGGAGGGATTGAAAGACGAAGAGAAAGACTTGCGGAGATGCAATGCAAGGGAAGAAGAGTGGGAGGAAGCTAGAAAGAAAAGAATGAAAAGAGAGTGGGGAAATAGTGGTTTAGATGGGGAAGAGGGGGGGAAAGAGGGATAGAGAGGGAGGGATAGAGAAGGGCTAGAGAGGGAGGATAGAGAGGGATAATAATAATAAGCCGTCTTTATTAGTTCGATATTTAGACATTATTGTCCATTCTTGCATATAAACCTGACGAACACAAACATCCATGTCCTAGGCGGGATACGAACCCGCGATCTTAGTAACCGTCGGCAGAAACTCTAACCATCCGTCTACCAAGGTCGACAGAGAGAAAGAGAGAGGATAGAGAGAGATAGAGAGGAAGGGGAGGGGGAGAGAGAGGGGGAGAGAGAAAGGGAGGGAGAGAAAGGGAGGGAGAGAAAGGGAGGGAGTGAAGGGGCGGGAGTGAAGGGGCGGGAGTGAAAGGGAGGGAGTGGAAGGGAGGGAGTGAAGGGGCGGGAGTGAAAGGGAGGGAGTGGAAGGGAGGGAGTGAAAGGGAGGGAGAGAATGGGAGGGAGTGAAAGGGAGGGAGAGAAAGGGAGGGAGAGAAAGGGAGGGAGAGAAAGGGAGGGAGTGAAAGGGCGGGAGTGAAAGGGCGGGAGTGAAAGGGCGGGAGTGAAAGGGCGGGAGTGAAAGGGAGGGAGTGAAAGGGAGGGAGAGAAAGGGAGGGAGAGAAAGGGAGGGAGAGAATGGGAGGGAGAGAAAGGGAGGGAGGGAGAGAGGGAGGGAGGGAGAGAGGGAGGGAGGGAGAGAGAGGGAGGGAGGGAGAGAGGGAGGGGGGTGAGAGAGGGGGGGAGAAGGGGGGAGGAGGGGGAGAGAGCGGGATGGAGAGGAGAGAGAGAGTGAGGAGAGGAGGAAGAGAGTTAGGGCGAGAGGAAGACAGTGATATAGATGTATAAACGAAGAATGGAGAAGGAGACTGAGGGTGACAAGGCAGGAAATGGAGGGGAGGAAATAGAGGGAATGAGAGTCAGACAGGGGGAGAGAGAGAACGATAGGAGGAAGAGGAAACGAAGAGCGTGATGCGCAACTAAACTCTTGAAGGTTGGCGTGAGAAAGATAAAAGAGGTTATA
Organism: Uropetala carovei; assembly: GCA_036926305.1. NCBI lineage: Eukaryota > Metazoa > Arthropoda > Insecta > Odonata > Petaluridae > Uropetala > Uropetala carovei. The sequence goes on along the minus strand of JAXCHB010000065.1, from coordinate 13,410,354 downwards.
GACGCAAATACGTAGGGTCAGACGGGAGAAAAGGAATAGATAAGACAAACGTTTCGAAGAGACCTTTTATATAGTTTAAGATGCGTATCGACCGAAACGGATTTGTTATGTGTCAAAGTCGCTCGGGCGTGAACGCAATGTTTTCACGTTGCATTACGGTAATCTCTTTCAGGAAATGCCACTTTCACCCTATGATATTTGCTATTCTTCAACATAGCAACCTCAGCATTCTATTTTGCGTTAGAGTAAGTTTTCCCCTTTTTTCCGATCCACATAACCTCAAGGCTACGCGAAGTCATTTACCTTAATAAAAAAATCCTCTCGAAATCGAGGAGCTATAAAAATTTGATAAATATACCCGATTTGTAAGTGTGCGAGTTTTTTGTCATTTATTGATAAAATTGGACCTTTCAGCTGACGTTTTTAATGGCTGCTATGAATAACGGCTTAATGGGTTATATTAAAATACATATATAAAAAACATCGATTTCGATTTCTTATTTGGATGGATTATTTCATTATTATTTCATCATTACGCGACTCTTTTCTGTTTATTTATGGACGTTAATGGTTGAGAATTAAAAAACGAAGGTGTAGGGAACGAAGTCAATAAAATATTTTTTTACATATTGCCAGATAACGTATTATACGTTGCGGATATGAACGTATGACTTTCGTGAGTAACCTGCGAACAGGAAAGAAGGTATAAAGTGTGTTAAGGTTAAGTATTGAGCTTTCTGAACCGTAAATATAGAGTTTTGACTGTTAGCGTAAGCATTTTATTTGTACTTGTTTACATTTTTTTACCATTCAGCTTAATAAAATTAAGGTTGATTTGAATTTAAGGTTTCTTAATAAGTTCGAAAGTAAAAAAATCATTAATGCTGTTTTCCAATAAAATTTTATGTAAGGAACGTTACGTTCGCAAAAAAATTAAGGATTTATATAAAACAAATCTTAAGTAATGATAATGATAATGAATACAAGTGGATAAATTCTTATTCACTCATAAATAATCGTTTTAAAATATAATTAATGTTTTGATTAAAAATGATACTGAAGATGCCTTTAACATGTATCAGTAAATCATAAAATATTAACAAGAATTTCAACCACCAAAAGCTTTGGATCGAATTTTAGTACGGTAAGATTTTTTACCAATTTTAAAGTGATTGGTTTGTAAGATAAACAATTATAAATGACTACCGATCTTCTTGGAATCATCTCAAGCTCAACTATGCTATTCCCTACCAAGTATATGAAAGAAAATGATATTTCTGGGGTTAAGTGGAGGAAATAGATAATTTTATTGTGCTATATCGCTAGAAACTAACACACATTACAATTTAACAAAATTACGAATCAATATTCAGTATTAAAAAATAAAGGGAATTTAAATTCAAGAATAAGCACTTACGCGTCTATTCTTTCAACTACTTATTATTGAATGTATTTTGAGCCATAATACGAGTTCGATGATTCCCGAGTGAATGGAAAGGGAATTTGTCTACCTGAATGTCAATTCAAAGCAAATTTTGCGTGCATTTTGAAGAATTTGAAATCGACGTTGGTGATTATCCCGATGAATTGATAAATTAGTCGTGAACGCAAGCAAAACGAGAGAGAAAAAGATTGCATCGCAATTTATGTAATGCACTTATTTTAAAAGCGAAGAATGAAGTATTGCAATGGATTAGCTTTAGGAGGAATATTATGCCAGGGAATTTGGTTCATTATATCGGCAAATATCGCCTACGGAAACAGGCCTATGAATCACAATATGACTAAGACGATGCTAAGCAACTCGTTAAAATAATTTAATAAGAAAAATTTGGTAAATCCTTTTCCAGATTTTCGGAATTTATGTCTAATGCATTACATTACATTACATTACATTATTCCTACGACGATTGAAATCCCCCAGATAAATATGCGAGCGTACGAGTCGAAATGAAATGAAATTTAACATATTACAAATATTATTCGTAAATATAGATGAGTAAAATCATATGCTATTCGATATTCGAACGAATGCGCAATCTCTTTAAGCGTTTCCATAATAAAAAAGCATCGGAGTTTAAAAGTAAACGAAAACCAAACAAATAAATGATTGAAAATGGAAATTTTCTCTCGACCGAGAGAATTCTTCCCTGCAACAAGAAATAAACGAAATAAAAAAAGAATTAAAACCATTCATAGTGACGTTGAAAGCTCTCTTCTACGGCGCTCTCCTTTTCGCAGCATATCCGTCGGCGAGGGATGAATAAATAATAATCCTCCACTGAGTTTTTTTCTCTCCCACTCCACCATATTTCTCTCTCTCTCTCCACTCCTTAAGAAAACTCCTTTATATTTATAAAAAAAAAGAGAGGAACTTACCTCTGACCCAGTTACGCATTCACGCGCGGCCATTCCCAAAAAAAGTTGTCTTTCCCACTCCGTTCCTCCCTTCTCCTTCTGTTACTGTACCTCTTACTACTTCTCTTTCTCAGTCTCTTTCTCCATCTCCATTTATTTTCATTTGCTCTCTCTCTCTCTTTCACTCCTATCTCAATTTCTCTCTTTATCTCCTATTTCATCTTACTTCTTTCACTTCCTCCTCGTCTGTCTTCTCTCCCCACCATCCTTTCCTCCTAATTCAACGCATCTCTCAACTCTCTATCACACTTTGTTTCTCTTTTACTCCAAATTCCCATCTATTTCCACTTTCTCAAGTCTCTCTCTATTCTATTTCCCTCTATATATCAATTTATTCCTTCACATTTCTCTTTGTTTCCACCTCTTAGGATAAGAGGGGAAAATTGGCGGGTAAAACAGGCGCTGCTCCCCATTCCTTATAACAATTCCTCAATTTTATCGTAATTTGCTTTGCGAGCGACTTTTATATGACGCTTAAATAAACATGCGGAAATTGTTACTGGATGATTCTAATATAGTATAATAGCTAGAAAAAAGATAATTTTAATTTCCGATCGATCGAAAATGTTCACCTAAATAGTACCTAAAGGGACTGATTTAAATTCTTTCTTTGGAATTTTGTAAAAAACACAAAATCTGTTTTGTCTTCCCTTGCCGTTCTTGTTACGAGAATTTGAATAACACCGATTGGGAAAGTGACGTACATCCTTAAAAGCGTTTGTTTTTCATATCCAGTCGAACTCCTTTTTTTTTAAATTTAACTTACACTTATTTACGTCATCTTTGTCAATTTATATTCTCTCTCCATTCATTCTTTCATACCTATTATTATATTTCTATTTCATTCATATTCTTGCTCTCTCTTCAACTCTCTTTAGATTCTCATTCCCTCTCACTCTCTCTAACTCTTCCTCCACACCTCCCTTCCCCCTTCCTCCCCATTTCCTGCTCCCCCTCTCTCTTTCTCCCCCACCCTCCTATTCCGTGTCCCTCCCTCCGCTTTTGCCACAGCCTCTCGCCCCTCTTCCTTTCTCTCCAGCTGCCTCCTTCCCCTCCTCTTACTTTCTCTCCACTTTCCCATTCCTACACTTTCATCCTATCTTCTTCCTCTATTTTCTGTCACTCCCAATCTCTCTGCTCCCCCCCCCACACCCCACACTCCTTCCTCCCCCCTCCCTCCCTTTCCTGTTCATTCTCTCTCTTTCTCTCCCCACTCCTCTTTCCCCTTTTCACTCATCGCCGAGCTTAACACCCACCGGCTCCTGGAACGGTCCCATCTCGGACAGACTGGAAATAGGACGGTCTCATACAGGACGGCGCGTGTCTTTTTGTGTTAATCCTCCTCCACCTCCGGCTCCCGCGTGTGTTTGAAAGCGGGCATGAATGAATTTCGGAATGTTAGCAAACACTGTGTTTGCCCGCGCGAGTGTGTGCTGGTGCGAGTGTGTTTGGCGGTAGTATTTGTTTGTTTGCATGTCGGGTGGCGGGCAAACAACCACCCTTGCTTCGAGAGTCACATTTTCGGAATAATTGACTGTTTATTTCGGGTAAACTATCTTTGTTTGAGGTTCTATTTCTTTCCCATTTTTTTCCCTCTCTGGTAGGGGCGATTTGGCGATGTTTTTCGACCGGAGTGGGTTAACTCGGAGTATCCGATACAGGGGATTTAACTACTAACCTCTTTGTAACCGGGAAAAGATGGATTTGATCTGGAATTTTGGGCCATGGCGAGTGGTACATCAATTTCAACTGTGGCTAAAAATAAACTTTTGCATGAAAAAATGGCCATTTTAAGTCAGTTAACTCAAGCTGGCTCTAATATCATATTTTAGTTTGGAACGTCCGTTTAGAAAATAAGAAATATTCTAAACTATATCCTACATTTAAAACAAAGTAATACCTCAGGGCATCGTTGAATACGACAACTGTAGTTATTCATCAAACTTTACAAGTTAAAATTGCAGAATTCCAATCCGGATTTTATTTTAAAAGAATATTTGATGCATATATCCTTCCCTTAAAATTACACCGTTTCACTTTAGACGTTAACAATTCAGCATCGTTTTCTTTTTGAAAAATAACTTGAATGGCGCGAACATCAATTTTGTTTTAGCACGATTTTGAAAACAATTTCCGAGCACTAAAAATGATAACATTTTTTCAAAAAGACTAAAGACATTATTTAAGGAAGGACAAAGGAAGCATAGTTGAAGATAATGTAACTACATTTTTGCATGTTGCGCTCAAGCTTGCCGTGCTTCTACGCTAACACATACCTCAATTTGTACGGTTTCGCTTTACGCTATCTTTTCCAACAACATATGTACGGAATTGTTAAAGCGAGGCATGAATGCACCTAGCATACATTCGCATGTATTCATTAGATGCAAAAAGGAAATCAATTTCAGTGTGCAGATATAAAGCAAGGAAAAAAATATCAGCGATCTCAAAATACAAAAAACAGTCCTTTCAGAGTAGTCGTTGCCGATAGGGTCAGCCCCATTGAAAAATATAACTGCGTCGCGCGCGTTATAAACAAACGAGCGGCAACTGTATTTTCGGCGCATGATTTTGCTAATAGTTTACGAACGCTGCGAGCCATAGAAGTTCGTCTCTTTTATGCGCTACGTCGCGGACGAAGGAAACGTTCCGCGGCTGCACCTTTTTTCAATGGCTCCGGAAAAATTTCGTTTGATATTCCGAGTGTGTTACCGAGTTACTACGTCTCTCCTCTAAAAGTTCGAACGAGAGCACCCGAAATGCTCCGAGGGCAAAGAAAAACTTTGTCGGATCGAACAAATTTAGAAGTTTTTCGCACTTATAAAAAAAATAACAAAAATCTTCAACGCTCGAACTAAAGGTTTTTTTAAATCGCGATTCAACTAGGTCTCGTCTTCATTGAATTAAAAAAAACATCAGTTTCGTATAATACACTGCCATTTCGAATGTTTTGGGTCGGAAAAGCAACATCGATTCATATTCTAACCTCGAGTGTGTCACCGTCAAAATTTACACGCGGACTGGGGGATGAAATATCATGTGAAGGTATTGGAAGGTTCATCCGCCTCGATTATAGTCGGTCCATCATCGGAAGTCTGATGGCCTCGAAAACTGGGCGTACACGAGTTAGCAGCAGCCAATAGGAGACTGTTTGTTTGGGAAGGTAGTGGGGAGGAAACCAGTCTCACTCCTGCTCTCGAAGAGATCGCATCGGACTGCGTTGCCGTATCTACCGCCGTTTCCTTGCTGTGGAATTCTAAGTTATTTATTTAGAAACTGCGTAGTATATCAGCTGAGCAAGAGCTGGCAGCGCGCACCGACATCTGCTCTCCCGCACGAAAGTTGAGAGGGGCGATGGAAGGGGAAACGTTCGTGATTGGCTACTTGCTCTAAGTAGGCCAAGAGACTTCCGAAGGGGGATCGACTATAACGTCTGGTTTTTCGCTTCCTCGATCTTTAAATATCCAGTTTGGCCAAATTTGTCCTCTCTCTCTCTCTCTCCCACAAACTCACGAGCGAGCCTAAGATTCCTTTCGAGACCGTGTTTCCGAACTCGCTTCGCGATTAATCATGCACCCCTCTTAACGACGGACCGTATTTTATTTTTCGTGAAAACTTGCCTTCATTAATCTCGCGACGCTTGTTTTGCACGATGCAAAAAAAATCGTTTCCGCAGGAGATTGAAAATCTCAATTGCGTTCCAGGTTCTTCTTTAAAGCATCATCTTTAAGGGTGACGTAAATTGATGAATATTTCCCCGCGAGTTCTGTCAAACTTTCGACACGGAACATATTTATCCTAAAGAAATGAGGAATAATATTTAAATATAGAGAAAAAGAAACGGTGACTAGACCGGGACTTCGGGACATGTATATTAAACAATCTAGCATGTTTCTCCATTCAAGAATTTGGACTGTGAATCTTACATCGCTGAACGTTCTAACTGAAGTGTAGCAGAGATATCCCTCGCAATTTATTCCTAGAATGGTGCCATTTCATCATTTTTTGCGATACTTTTTCAGGGAGTTTGAGCTTGCATAGTTTGGGCTACAAAGGTAATTTAGAGTTAATTTTTATTACATTTCAAAATTAAAATTAAAACAGTGCGCTTTTGACCTATGCCAGTTCGATTGGAGGAAATCTTTTTTGAAGTTTTGAAATAAATTTAATCTTCTCCGAATAAGACTATAAATTGGTGTAAAACTGAAACAAAAACATTATTTTAGTCCCATTACCAAAATGAAATGAATACTGTCGCTTTTCCTGGTTCTGAACTTAAAAGTCTGTTATACTACAACGTTAAAATAAACGCGTACATTTCGGTTTGTATGCGTACATGTTGGGCTTTTGAAAAGCGCACTCCTTAGGAAAAGTTTAAATTTCTTAGATACTAATCTTTGTGAAACTTTTTGGATATTTTCACAAATATGAATAATTAACTTGATAAGTTACAGTAAATTTATATGCATAACATATAGAAAGCTTCGTAACTAAACAGATGTTTCGTAGGTTAAAAATTAAACTCACGGCAACTTTAAAAATATTCATCCCATTCATCAAATATTAAACTTTATATCCTTTCGATCATTTGAATTAGGTTTATTTAAATGAAAACAACATATTCATATCCAAATTTTTTGACAGTTGTGACTTACGCCTGAAGTATACACTCCCCGCATTACGTTATTGCCGTACCAGATAAACTACTCTATAGGAAACTTTCTCTTCGCATATCACAGTGGTGCCCAAACTTTACGGCCCGAGGGCCACATAATCCATTGCTGCACTCATCGCGGGCCACATAGTTCAATTTCGTACTTTCCGTGGGCCACACTAAGTCGAAAATAGAGTTTAAGAATAACTTAAGGAAATTAAGGATTTAATTTTGCGTCGAAATTATCTGATTTGTTTTAAAAGTATTTATCTATTATGGGATTGTAGATGTAAAAACAGAATATATTGTTTTTTAATTCTTTATTTTCATTTTGTTACACTGTGTCTTTTAACTGTTAAACTCATGGCGGGCCGTAGTTTGGACGTCACTAGCATATCATGTGGCAAATGATAAGTTTTTGAAAAATGAAGTAGATCCAATAAGCACAGAAATGCGACTGGAACTATTTATCACATGTAATCCAGCAAAAAGAGCAAACTCGGTATTTATTTCTGGGAACAATAATCTTTGTATTACTGCTTTGAAATTTGAATATTCCACCACTGTTCCCAAATCCTCACAAATAAGAGAGACAAATAATATTGTAAAATTTATGTATTCTATAACGCACACGTTAATGTTGCTTTGCTTCATATTTGCTTATGCGCCGTGTTAATTGTGTTACAGAGAATTCATAAAAATAAGTCCGTTTAAAATCACACGTTATATTTTATTTCACAGTCAAACCGCGATTGCTTCGAAGATATTAGTTTCCAAATGGGATAAACGTAGAATTACTTCATTCAAGAGCAATTTTCGACAAAATAGCTTGTGCAACACCTTGGTAAGTTTCATTAAAACATGATACATACAAAGTAATTCTACCTTCCGGTAGGTATTAATCACACACCACCAAATCCTAACTATCCAAAGCCTTTCTCATAAAATGCTCATATCTCATCCCTCCTTTGAACGAATCTAATATACCTATCCGCTTGCTACCCCTTTGCCTCTTTCCCAACATTCTTCCTTCCATGACATAATAGTATATAAAAAAATCTTGTTCGGAGAAGCGTGAAGTTTAATTGCGGCAACAAAATTTGACACAGTCATGGTTAATAAATTGCGACTGAAAAATGCCCCAAGCGAGTTTGTAGAAATAACCGAGGATGATATAACTATTCAAATTAATAAAAGCACGCATCACCCTTATGTGTGTATAGAAAACAAATTTTCAATTTGTCTATCTACTATAAACAATTTCAAAATACAACGAATATTGTGTTTCACTTATGGAAAAAATAGCGTCTATGAAATTAAAAAGTATAAGACAATATTTAAGAAATTAGGAAATTAACTTGAAAGAAAATGATTATGGGCGTGGTTCTCGAGGTAACCTATAAAAGCGCATCACAGGAGAAAGTAAGTTCCTCTTATAACAAAAAATGAAACTCGATAGAAGCTTTTTAAAAAGTTTAATTTTTCCAGGTTATATGGTAGTAAATTGTCGCTGACCAAACATTGCACCACTCAGAATTTAAAGCAGAAAGGCTTTTATGAGTTTTTTCCTGCAATTGATTGCTTAAAGCCTGGCAAAATTAAATCGAATGGATTGGCCTCATAGCATCATTAATTATGAATGAAACTCTGCAAACATTATGGATTTCACCGCAATACTTATCTTGAAAAATTAATTAGTTATTTTCCGCATTGATAGGCCAACGACTAGAACAAACATTTAATACAAACTGGAAAGACGAAATGGTTTACGCCGAGTTGCTCTGAGAAAAAATACGGCGCTTTAAAAACGCGTTTTGCATACCAAAATTTGAAAAAAAACGAGGGCAAAGAATTTCTGAAACGAAATTTATTCCCAATAAATATTCATTACAAATTTCCATTCGTTTAGTGATATACTCCTTTTTATTTATTCAGAGTCACCTTCCATGTCAGTTTTTGCACGAATAACACCTATTTCCATTTGAATTCAATCCGCAATTTTGAGTCCGATGCTATCGCGTTAGCTTTCACAAATTATATATCGATATAAAACGCGCCACACACACACTCTATGTAAATAATCGTGTTTTGATTATAAATCACGAAACAAAATTAAATTCTACGTTTATACAGAATGCGTTTTCTTCTCGATACCATTTCGCGATCGCCTGCAATCCGACTCATTTGCCTAACGATAAAAAATTCGATATATCAACCAATTTGAGCTCGTGTAATTTTTAAAAAATCGCTTTTGGATTATTTTCTTTTTTTAATTTACGATAAAAGAAAAATTTCCGATGAGTTCTCTCAAACATGTTGAAAATGCGCTCACGATCGAATCAAACACAGTCATTACCTTTTTAATTTTTTCCTTCATCTCGGAGAAAAAAATCAATTTGTCCTCCTTCAAAAAACACTATATCCTCCCAACCTCCGTATAAATGAATTAATTTGGCAATTTTCGTAACTTGCTACTAAGTTCGATTAATTTATTTCACTCCCCTTACAATCTCTCTCTTTCCGACTTTATGTGTATCAGAGAATGAGAGAGAGTAGGCTCTTTTTATTCATCCTTTTTGCATTATTTAGTCCGCGATAGAGAGTGAGAGAGGGTTCTTTATTTCCCACGAGAATCACGCCCGCTATAGTAGGGTGAGAAATGGATGAGTTTTTTTTTCTGGGGAAAAGGAGCGAGAGATGGGTAGAAAGTAGGAGCAGAGGGTAAACAGAAAATAAGACAAATGAGGGTCGGCGAAGCGAATGTTGAGTGGATGCAGGTGGGATCGCACATCCTAGAGTTAGTCGAGAGAGAAAGAGATGCAGAGAATATTAGTGTCGTGAATAATATGTGATTAAAAAAAGTCGCTATTTTTAAAGAGCTCAATGGCGATTTTCGTTATCGCTAAGTTATATTCTATCAACGCGGAGTTTGGTCTTTCCTTTGCGACTCGATAGATTAGATTGTATCTCCGTCTGATCGATCCGAAAGGAAAAGTCAATTGTCTTAAGTTTTATCCGATGCGAAAAAATACGTGCTAAATAAAAAGGAGTCGATTTTACGCAGTCTTTGGTCTATACCAGTGGTCTTCAACCTTTTTTCTGTCACCGCCCACTTGTCCTTTGAAATAAGTTCACCGCCCACCCAGTGGCGTAGTGAGGGTTTCTGGCGCCCGGGGCAAAGAATAATTTTGCGCTCCCAGTAGCAAAGTGATTTACGGAGGTATGGTAACCCTAATACTAGTGGGATTGTCGTTAGATGAGATTACCGAATACGGTCTTAGTGGTAATAACAGTGTTTAAAAATTTATGATTTTATATATTTGATAAAATTAAACTTAAACGCTTCGCTGCTTCTGCGATAGACTCCGACCACCCTCATGGGCCTTTCGATTTTACCGCAGCATGGATACATTTTCGCTAGTATAGTATGATATGACACTATAGTTAACGACAAACGAACTGTAATAGTTGTACATTAAATAGTAGTACAGAATGTGTACTTTTTTATAGAATTTTATTTTTCAGTGTAAAAATTAGAATAGCATTTGGTGAGTTCTTTAACGCCCACCAAAAATCCAAAAACGCCCACTGGTGGGCGCTATCGCCCACCTTGAAGACCACTGGTCTATACCATCAGCACAAACACAACCTTTTCGTTCGATATCATCTACTGTCGCTGGAATTCATATCCAACATTATCAACTCGACGTTTTCTAAAAATAAGATTTTATTTCGTTTAGACAGATATATAAATTTAGTAAGAACTAAGAATATGGATATACACATTTATGGTCAAATTAAAGCATTTTTTCGGATGCGGATGTTTATTAAAATTATCGAAGCAAATTCTACAGTACCCGTTAATCTTTCACCGCATTATCCTTATCGTATAGGGTAAATATTACTTGATCGATTTAGTGATAAGTAACCATTATATTATACGGTATTCGAAACTCAATTTTTATTTGAATAGCTATATAAAGATTCTCTCCAGATTTCGGAACTTTTTCAATGCTCTGGGGCCCGGTAGACAAGGGACCTTTACACCTATCTGAAACGTAATTTTACATTAGGGGGCGGCGTATTATTTTGGCGGAATGGCCCTGTGTTTTCAGTCACGCCATGGCACAAAAAAGAAGTACCATGGTGCAGAAAAAACTTAATCATGAGTAGAATATAGCTTAAGTATCAATAAAACATTGAATACGATTTGCTAAGTTACTACTTTAATTTACTTCGGTTAGTGAAAACTATTAATCTAAGCGCCATTTTAATAAGCGCGGATTGCATATTTAATCATATGAAACAAATATAAATACAGAATTCTAAAACTCAGCTCGTACTTTAACACAGAGGTTGTCAAACAATCACTGTGAACTAGGCTATAAAATTGTTTATCATTATTATTTCATGTATTACATGCGATCCATGCGCGCAGAGACTCTCTGGAAAACCTGTAGAACAATGTCGCGAGTCTGGTGAAGGAAGAACAAAAGCATATATGTACCGTAAGAAATTGTAATGTGAAAAAAGCATAAAATACGGTGAAACTCGTGTTGAAGCAGCGAGGCGTTCAGAGCGTTTAGAACCGTGCCACATAAGGTGAGACGGAGTTAATGCATTTGTTCCTTTTCCTGACGTCTCTCGAGGGCATTACCAAGACGAGAAGTTCACTTCATCATATCTCTCTCTCCTCGCCGCTGATGGAAATTCTCCTCGTTATTATTATTTATTTTTTTCACCTCCGACTCTATCTCTCGCCATCTATCCTTTTTTTCGCGAACGAACTAAACAATTCAGCTGTTACGGCAATTTTTTTATTTCCAGCAGTTTCGCTCGCGTGTCACCTCGGTGACGGATCGCTTCTAATTGATAGAGGTCTGCGCTGTTCCCGAGTGAAGATGACTGATGAGTTTACATATAAGGGAGGGTCTTAAGATTAAGAAGCGGATGGGAAGAACTTTTGTACTTCTGCACGAAGCCTTTTTTTGTGACTGGCCGGAGGACGATTCGCCACCTAACTTACTAGAAAGATTTGGACGTGTGAGCGTAAGAGACGGGACTGTAAAAATTGTGAATGAACTTATTATGGAATTTTTTTTCGTCAATAAAATGAGTTCCATAAATAAGAATTTTAAATATAAATAAACACATATAATATAAATCATTAATCGCTATAAAGTTTTCCAATATAAAAGCCTAGTTCTTATTTTTCTTCGAACAACACGGGTTTTGATGGACAAAAGAGATAAATTTCATCATTCTCATTTTTGGCAAAACCATAAAAGAAAAAGTATTCTCGTAAAGACTGGTGAATAATAGTAAACGAATGGGCGGATGGTATGGTGAGCTAAGGTAGGTTGAACCCTAACATCTCAAAGTTCAACTCTAATGTCTTTTATTTTTGTATTATTTAGCCTAGATTTACGAAATGTTTATCATGAAGCCTGCAGTAAATTAATAAATTTATTTGGCCTTATTCTTTTTAAAATTTAGACTTTTTAAGGTCTACAGTAACGTCATGGGTCCGATTTCAAGAGCGTTTCACTTCACCATTTGGTTAACACAGGGTTGGGAGTAGGATATTTTTTTATTTGAATTTTAAAATTACGGATAATCACCAGGCAAAATTCAGGAATGAATCTTAGAACGCTTAAAGGGACAAAAATTAATCTTCTCGCAGTCGATTTTCAAATATGTGTTTTGATTCGGCATAAAAATTCATTTTGAATTTGAAAATGTTTTTTTGGAGGTGGAAATCTTTGATTTAGTAGATATTTCGTATTTGCACAATATACTGAAATCTATCTATTGTACTTTTTAGGTATCATCATCTATCATAAGATTAAGGGTTCGATTCCAGAAGTATTTACTTTCTTCATTTAATTAAAAAGGAGATGAGTATAATAGTGTAATATGAACCATTTGAAGTCGCATTTTTAAGGGAGAGTGAAAAGGAGGGAGGGAGGGAAGGAGAGGAAGTGAAAAGGAGTTTTAATTTAAATTTATTATTGATTCATTTTTACCCGCCATTTTTTGACGGGCAATTACTATAGTTCATTCAAAATGATCGATTCCCACCCAAGTGTTAGTAAAACGCCTTTCAGGTTGCGAAAATCGCCTGGTATACGATTTATGTTCGTATTAAACGGCTTCTTTTCATCCCTACCAACAACTGAACAAAGATAACACTCTAGACATATTCTCTCGGAATGTTGGTAGTCCTTTCGTCCGATATGACTGAAGTTGCCTCCACATCTGTAACCATATTTCATTCTTTCCTTCGTTCCGCCCTTTTTTCCAATCGGAATGTGAAAAGAAATGGCGTTTGGGCCTGACGTTCCGGACGCGATAATTGATGATTCCCGCCTCTCGCCTCCTCTGAGAGGGCAGCACCAGTCTATTGCGTGCCGGTGCCATAGTCGCGTTTCAAAGAAAAGAGAAGAGAGAAAATGTCTAGCCCCGAAAAATAACGAGAAGAAAGAGAAGAAACCAGCTCTCTTAGAGAAGAAATCATGTTTTGTTTTTTAACTGAAAGTTTCGTGAGCTCGGTCGTAAATTAATTTTTCTGACTCGATTCACGAAGAAGTGAAAACAGAGAATAAATGACTTTGATTTCTCCTTGCACGATGAATGTTTTCAGAGATAGGAAGAATCGGAATGTCAATTCGTTATGATGAAGAACTCAAATCGTATTTGATATGATGAGTTGCTTGCAAAATGATGGGTAATAATGAGTTATGCAGTAAATTCGTATTGGCTGCCATTCATAAAGTTTTCTTAAAAATAAAACATCCGTTTCGGCCGTTAGTCTTTCATGCTGGCTACTTGCTACGTTCGTTGAACTGTTACTATTACATTTTACTTTCCAGAAATTTTTGATGTTATGGATGAGTTCTGCGAAATTATTAATTTCTGCGCATTAATGTCTCTCGGCTGATTCAGCTGTTTGTCGGGAAACCTGAAGAAATTTGAAATTTTGTTTTGACAATTGACCTTTAAGAACTTTAATTTTTTGAAGGACTTAAACGCTATGAAAGAATTAATAGTTTTGCATAGAAAATTATTGTAATTTCCGGATGTCCCATGGTTAATGTTCCTCTGGTTATTCATTCATGTGGGTTATTACAGTTATTTTAATTATTTATCGCTTTAATAATGTTTAGATAGCACATTCATAGAAGTAATAATTAACTTCAAAACTAATATACATGTATCATGCTTCATATTGGGTCGGCTAGTTGAACCTTTGGACGAAAACGTTCATGACACGATTTCCTGTGTCCAACAGACAATTTCCTGTCTCTAGCGACCGTTAAAAAAACAACTAAAAGATTAACAAAAAACGCCGATTTATTTTTCTTAAAAAAGGAATTGCACATAGTCGTTAATTAGTACCAACCGTAATCACACCTAGTACCAGTCTCGACTTAACTAGAAACCAAGCGAAATTAACACGTGGATCGCAAACGAGTATTTCTGGACGCACAATGATATTGTGCTCCATGTGTCAATCGGTCCACTAGGTTCTAACGCTCGGGAGCTCTAATAAACAAACGGAAACTCCAAAAACCTGTCCGAACATCTGTCGTCATTTAATTACACATCCTAGCTCCGTCCTTAAAAAATAACAAACGTGCTTCGCGCACAGGGCCGGCGGACTCACGAGTGACCCGCTCTTTTAATAAAACACGGACAAAATTAAAAAAAAATCGAAAACGTAATTTTTTCACAGAGCTGTCGAAATCATTTGGGCAAAACGCTTGGCACAAAAATATTTCACCTCTTCTAGCGTCCCGTATTCGTTTGTTTAATTTAATTTTTTTCAACTTTCACACTTCAGTTTGCAGGTCAAAAAAAAAGAGATATCGATTTAAATAATTTGTCTTTCTTTTGCGTATTTTTAAAAGCTCTTTCCGGAGGTGTGAAGGATGAAGGGAGAGAGAGGAAAGAGAGAGAGAGAGATATAGAGAAAAGGGGCGAAAACATAGATTGGAAATAAAAGCATTGTTGTGTTTTGAGTTCAATGGAATTCGTATTTCAATTAATTCCGATGGTGTTCTCTCCAACTCGGTTTCCAAGCCAACTTAGCCTAATCCTCCCTTTCATTCTTTTCTCTTTCTCTCACTCACTCCCTCTCTCTCTCTCTCTTTCTCTCTCTCTTTCTCTCTCACTATCTCTCCCCTCCGCACCACACACCATCCGCTCGAAAAATATTCAGTTTTCCCTCTCGAGAGCAAAGTGTCATCAATAACTTGCAGCAAAAATTTCTCTAAAATACATATATCCTTTAAGAATCAAAGAAATATTTAAGAAACGTACACTGTATCCATAATTCCGTTTGAACCTGAATCAATACTACAAATGCGAATTATTTGGTTTTAAATGTCAACTTAAAGAAAAAGAGGTTTATTAGCACAAACCGAAAATTTTTGAAAACCAAAGGCAATGGTGTTAAGAAACGATCTAGTTACAAAAAAACGAGAGCTCGAGATATTTATAAAATAAAAAAACTTACGTTTTAATCGGTGTATAATTCAGATAAAATCTCACATATACGAAAATTACAGAATAGAGAAATAATAAGAAACGGAAAGAAAGTTCTTAGTGTCTCGAATTCACAGGCAAAATATTTTCTTCCAATTTCGTTCGAAACGATATCGGGAATATAAAAACTATCAGTCGACCCCAATAAACAGCGCCAACTGAAAAAAATGACTCCAGAGCATCGAGCGAAATGGAGAAAGAGATAAAGAGAGTATAAGAAAGAAAGACTTCATAACTCTCTCGTTTACACGTAAGCAGGCGAATATTGTTAGGATGCTCGATCAAAATGGCCTATTGTTGATAACCGTTATTCATTTTATTATTTTTTACTGCGTCCGCTTCCACCCTCCTCTTCTCCCTGGCATCTTTTCACTCCTCTAAATTTGTCACTTCCGAAATTGGGATACCGTCCAGCCCAGGAGGGGGCGTGGCGATAAAAGTCCCTTTCGTTTCTCCCCCATTTATCCTCATCCTCTCTTCTGCAGCCATACACTCCCTATATCTCCCGCCGAACACACGAGTTACGAATCACTATCCAGATGCAGGCACACTTTCTTTATTGTATCACTCCTGTATAACAGAGGTCTGAAACTCATGATGCGCGGTGACCAAACCGGTTTGAAATATGTAGCGGAACGCATTTCACCATTACGAGCCTAAATATTTCATTGAAAGTAACACATGCAGTTACCAAAAAAAGTAAAGTTCTCTTCATTAGAGAATTATCGAGCTGGTGTTACGGCTGATAAATAATTCAAGTACGAGCATTTAATAAGTACTGATCATAAGTTGTTATAATTGTTGGAGACGCCTAAGGTATCATAGGTAGCCTGTCCGTAGACAGGTCCGTGATTATTCATGGTTAAACCTGGTTTTCCATATACTCCTATTTTCCGCAGTCTTCTTCATGTTTTAATAAGTGCTTATCAAATGCTTATTCTTGAATGAGATGAGGCTTGTCATTATTATCATCCTTTATTAAAATCAAACGTGGAATATCAAAACTAAATTTTATTTGGAGAACGCTATCCTTTATTATTACCAGCCGCTCGATGTTATTAATTAAATTCAAACAAGTGCGATCACACCACGCACCATCTTATGTGAAATTAGTACTGATGTTTTTATTTAAAAATTTTCATTTTCAGTAACATTATCACATTCTGCATGAATGGCGACTGGATTTAGGTGTAAGATGGGGTTTATAGGGATTGCAATACCGGTAAACCGGCTTACCGATTTACCGGTAAATAGCTCACAAATCCGATAAAGATTTACCGGTAATTTTGTAATTTTTTACCGGTAATTCGGTAAATAAAAAATATTTTTAATGCATGTTAAAAAATAATAATATTCCCGTGTTTGAATGTTTCTCAAGTCCTGATTCTCTCGGCAGACAATTGCGCATGCGCTGAAGACTGACGCAATAATTAGTAGTCAAGAAAGTACAGGCGACACTCGATTTACGCCATATACGCATTCTGAGGTTTATGGCATAAATCGAAAGTAATTTTCCCGAAGCATTTGATCATGTACAGTAGCGGGTCCTACGAATTGATTCATTCCTATATGAACTTTTTAAACCTTAGTAAAATATTTCTTTATGGTGATGTAATATCAGTAGTTATTTTTCTGTTTTTAATATTATTCCTTGAATATGTTTAATGCAGATAATGCGTTATAAACGTTAATATCTTATCACTAATATCTGTTGATCTTTACAGAAAATGAACTTGAACTACTCTCTAATACAATATTAGCATTGCAGCCAATAAAAGTTGCTGTAGAAGCATTATGATCCAAAAATGTAAATTTGTATATTGCTGATATAACATTAAAATTTATGCTTGATGAACTAAGAAATCAAAACACATTTTTAAGCAATGACCTTAAAGAAGCATTGATAGCTCTCATAAAGGAAAGACGAACAACTTATTCTGATGTTCTACAGTTTCTTTATGATCCAAAGAAATCAATTGATGAATATTACGAAATTTTCAATAAAACCAGCAAGGACATAATAACAAAGGTAATTGTAGAGTTACTTGAACGCATTTCTGAAAATGAATCAACAGTATTCAACGATTCCAACTCCCAGTCTGAGGATTCATCTCAAAAACAAAAAAAACACAAAAGACCTAACACAAGTCGTAAGAAGGAACTAATGTATTTTCAAGAAGAAAAAATAAGAGGAAAATATTTAAAAATGGATTTCGATTTCCTAATGACCAGTCGACCAACAAGTGTTGAATCTGAACGAGTTTTTCAACGGCTGGGTTTATATGTACTAAAATAAGATTGCAATTAGGTGACCATAATCTCGATAAATTATGTTTTCTGCGAACCTATTTTAACCAAAAAGACATCTAATAAGAAAGACTTTTAAAGTGTTTTGTTTATATTAATATTAAACTTGTAATTATGTTTGGAATACAATTTTGTTCAAAGTGTTTTTGTTTTTATTAATGTTAAACTTAAAATTATATTTGGAATAAATGTTTTGAATAAAATATTTTTATTTATATTAGTTTTATAGTTGATTTGAATAAAATTTGTCTTCAATTAATATTTGCCTATCATTTTTTTTTCGGTTTAGCATTTTTTGAAACCATAAATTACCGGTAAATTACCGGTAAACCGGTATTTGTGAAATTTTTTACCGAATTACCGGTAAATCAAAAGTCGGTAAATTTGCAATCCCTAGGGGTTTACCAGGTTAACCTTCGCCCAAATAAAGTCTAACATCTATCTCTCTTGTACGACATGTTTCCTTCTCCCTCTCTTTCCCAAGCATTCACCCTCCCAAGTCTGCTTTCATTAGGGATTCCATTAGAGTACGTTACGCAAAGGACAGAATCTCCCTTCCCTTCCCACTTTTTCCTCTTCCCGAGGTCTCCACCCGGACAAGGCGCCTGCGACGCACGCTCCCTAGTTCCTTCTTCCTTCCTTTCCCCAAGTTCGGTCACTTCTTCAGTTGGAAATGGTCCAACTCGTAGTGGAGCACGACGTATTTCTCTCTCTCTCTTTTATATTATCACCTACATCGTTTTCCTCCGGTTCCTCGCTCACTCACGCTTACCTTTACTTTTTTTCTTTCCCAAGCTGCGTGGACAGAGAATTTTTTCTCAAGGGCTTGCCGTAAACCGTTCAACTGACTCTCTCCGTGGTTAAAACTTGAGAAACGCGCAGCAAATACTATAAACGCAAGAACGAACACACCGCTTCAGGGGCTGCTTCACACACGCGCGTAGTTTTGCAACACCCGACCCTCCTATAACACGGGGAATGCGTATATAAAAAAGTGCCGCGCGATGTGAATTCATGTTATGTGAATATAGTTTTACATAGCGAAAGGGTGTCGTCGCGTTCCATACTCCTTCAGGTACCCTACCCTCCCGACAAAAATTTCAAAACTTCTCTCAGATGCATATAGGTCTACAAATAGATTAGTTGTTTTCGGGTACATAATCTTATAAACAACGCACTCTATACCTGAACTCCCATCAATTTCGAATCTCACATCCCAAGTCCGACCATTTTAGACATCAAAGATGTCATAATGAGTTGATGGACGCACTTAATGCATTTTTGAGTGAATTTTCATTGTCTTACTTGCCTTCTAAACTATGATGCATGATGAATGGATGTTTACGTTAGTATGTTACACAAACTCCAAAAACATTTTATTCTAAAATAATTTTATGATTATTTAAGTTTTATGAATGACTCTATTCACGTATAAAAATGTGTTATAGTAATGTTTCTTTTGTGCTTAAATACATTCAAAAAGTTTAATATTAATTTTTTAAATGATAAACATTGTTGCATCACTTTACTGATGCTTACGATTGAATATAACCTATCTAATTAAATATTTAATGTTTAACTTGTATATCTGTAGTTGCACATAAGAGTAAAGTATTTGTGTAACGAAATTGATTTCTTCGATCCTCTAGCTGCCGTTTTTATTACAGTATTTCGGTCAAAATCGAAAACATAATCTCTAAAATTTCTTTAGCCGCAAGACGGTTCAGTAAAGTAGAATTTCAGAAACAAAAGTTTATTAAAACTTCGGATAGGCTAATTATCACAGAGAAAGAACACCTAGTAACAGAAACCGTAACTGGGTCAGTGCAGGAATTACGGAGGCCATCATTTGTTGTATATAAACAAAATACATTTGAACAAGGAACAGGCGTTTTCACTTGCGTCGAAAAAAAAAACGAATCTTGGGAGCGTAAATTACCATTTAAAACACGAAATTTAAATTAAAGAAATTCTGACTTCATCAGGAATCGAAACCGAGTCTTTCAACTTACAGGGAGATAATATATTACCATTGAGATATCGAGGCACACTAATGCATTTGTTTCAGAATGGAGTATATCTCTAACTTTGAGGTCAGGCTAGCCAGTATAACTGTTATAAACAATCTCCAATGGATGTCCTCCGTGAGGAACACCCCAGGCACGATTACCGGTCAAGACAGAATTTTTCCCTCGCTCTCCGGAATTCATTCTAGTCCGGCTATGCTCGAATGCATGGAATTTAACACCGGCACTCTCCTCTGCGTACAATTCGAACGAAAAAGAAGCGAAAACAGAGATAATTCGCATCAAATTAAAATTTTACGTCTTCGTGTACCGCGTCTTCTTTTGTACCGCGAAGAATCGATTGAAATTGAAGTTTTGAACGCAGCATATATATACGAATAACCACTATTCGGGTCGTAACGTTTCGGAAACCTTACCCATGGGATAGGGGAAGGGTGGAAGAAGAGGCGTTGATAAAGAGGGCGCACCGGGAACAGCGTAAATAGAACGCCGTAAACTTGGATGATGGAAGGAGGGAAAGAGGAAAAGAGTCAAAAAGGAAAAGAAAGAAAAACAAAGAAGAATAACAAACAGGTCGTGCGGAAAGAGGCTTCGACGGGTGAGAAGAAAGGGAAGAAGAGAGAGGGAGATAATGGGAGGGTGGGGGGAGGAGATAGAGAGAAAGAGACTGCGGGAGAGAGGAGAGGTTAGAAAGAGGAAAGGGAGGTGTAAAAAAAAAGAGAAGAGAACCGTAATGAGAAGTGTCTGAAACGCAGCCTACATCACAACCATCTACGCCTCTATATAATAATGCCGCAGATTACATTATACTGCGCTTACGCGCTGAAAATAATTGTACCGCGTTTTATCTCAAGGCACCATCGCAGGTTTTAGGCGGAGCATTTGTGCGCCCTGCGAAATTAAATACTACAGTAATCCCGTACGCAACGCGGGAGAAAAGACTGCGTTGGGAAAATTCAACGCATTACAGGAAAATCACGCGTTCGTATAGCTTTCTCGTGTCACATGCAAACGGAGAGTACGATGCGCGCCCAAATAACAACCGCGTATAATTATATTATAAGCGTCTTGCGTAAACATGCGTCGCATTTATTTCTCGGCGCATAATCAGATCCGCGTAGAAGAACCCTCACTGAACAAGGGTTTGCTTAATACTATGAAGCAGCCCCCGGACGCAAAATGTGTTTTTCTTAAGAAATTTAAAAAAATAATTTAAAATATGAATTCAATAAACACTTGTAATGTAAGTAGAAGGAAAGAGGGTGGAGTAAGAATGCAAGTGAAAATAAATGAGAGAGGGAGAGATAAAAGAGAGGAGGAAATAAGTTAAATCAGTTACAAGAGAGAGGGGGAAAGAGAGGCAGCGTGAAGGTTAGAAACGAATGGGCACAGAGAAGAAAGGAGAAAGGGCGGAGAGGGATAGGGAGAAAGAGAGAGGTAAAGGGATTTGAGGTAGTGCGATCGTCCATTTAGGATGGAGGTGTTTGATACGTTCGCCACGAGACGAATCAGCCATAAATGTTTGGCGAAGTCTTCATCAGTAATTCTTCCTTCTAATTTTTACTTTCTCCATACGTAGTATAGGGAAAGTACCTATTGTGATCACGAAAAAAATCGACTTCGAGATTTCAACGGAAATACACGTTTTGAGGTCCCTAGAACACGTTTAAACTATTTTTGGAATGATGTATATGTGTGGATGTACGTGATTGTGGGCGCTCTAACTCAGAAAGTACTTATATTAATACCAAATTTCATATATAACACTTTAGCACGAGCACAAAGAACTGATTAGTTTTTGGATAATATCGGTTAAACGGAAGTCTAGGTTTATTCGAAACCCGATTCCGTTTTTGCGATATTTCTCCGATAATACTTCATTATTGTATGCATTGATTATTACAAAAAATGTAGAAAATATAATTTCCTACATCTTTTATATCAAAGAATTTTCCATAGCAGTTACTGTTTAGGAATTATTTATAAATAATCGGTGTTTTTGGTTTTCATCGTATATGTTCGTTAAAACGGTTATTTACAATATTTATAAGGAATAAAGTTATAGAAAATAACATTCCTTCCAAGTTTTGTTTGAAGCAATTTTTCGTAGAACCATCCATTTCGGAGATATTTTGCTTTTTCTTAATTACCTGTATACAGCGCCACCACCATGTAGCGGTGAATTCTGTAAACATATTCAAAATATACCTAATTTACGGCAATAAGGACGGCTGTATTCTTTTAAGATACGAAATAATAATTTTGCCTTATAATGCTATTCATAATAATTTAAATATCTATACCCCAAATATGAAGAAAGTCATGTGTTGGCCACATCCGATTTTTTAAATGCATTATGATAAATTAACGCCAGTTATTTCTGCTGTGTTTACCCGCATTTATGTCGATTAAAGCTACGTAGTCTTCTTCGCCTCAATATAAGCAATTAAAAAATTAAGGAAGCAAATGCTAAAGCAAAAAGCGAAAGATGGAGAAGGAAGGAGAGTAAGAGGAATGAGAGAGAAATAGGAGGGAGAAAGGAAAAAAAGAGGAAGATGTAGGGTGAGAAGGGGAAAAAAGGACAGGAAGTGTGTCTGAGAGAGGGATGAGAGGGAAAGTAGGTGGCGAGAGAGAGAGCGCGACGGAGGAAGAGGGTAGGGAGATGGAAAAGAAAGGGAGTTGAGAGAAGAATGTGCGACACATGACTTGGAACGTAATCAATGACGCAAAAGTTGAGAGGGAAAGAGAGCTGTTAAGGAGAACTAAGACGTCACACCTTTGAAAGTTATTTCTCTTCCCTCCATCCATTTGCACGCACGCCCGCTACCCATTCCATGCGGTCGGTGAGTGATTGGGATTTTCCCTTCCACTAAGAATTTTGCAATCGAAAGAAACTGGTGGAAAAATCTACGCTATCTTGGTAAATGATTACTAGAACTACTCTTCCGCTTCTTCGATCATTATGTTTTGTGATGAGAATAGCCGTATCTCATATTTATCTGTCGTGTGAGCTGTTTATTCTGCCATAATTATTAATTATAGGGAAATATTTTCCTTTATCTGGTGGATCTGAATGTTATATCTCCATACGTTCGTAATTCGCTAATACTCTTCATGGAAAATATGCTAAATCAACATTAATGAAATTGTTATCCCTGTATTGATTACAAGGATTTAATGCATGAAAATCTACATTTAGTTATTAAATAATATTTAATAAACTGGTGTGATAATATTAATATTTTCTAATGTGACATTCGTTCTCATAAAGCATCTAAATACACCATGTGCACTAAAACTGAACGCGTAGTTTTTTTTTGCGTCATTCAGAAATATCCATTTTTCGGAGTTTCAGTAAAATGGCATATCCGAAAATATTTCATATTCGGTATATTATTTAAAACTTAAAAATTCCTCGCACCCTTAAAAAAATCCGTACTCCAAAAGTGCGACACTTCGACTCATGACAGCAAAAACAACATTCTTTGAAAACGCGAACGATGTTTATATTTTAGGGCTCTCCAAATATCGATACAATGAGTAAACCACCGTCGAAAGGCATCGCTCTTGAAGAAGCAGTGTACGGGCGTCTATCGAGGCGTAAAAACAAAGTTAAGGATAAAAGAGAAGAAGTTCTCGAACAATGCGCTCGGTGTTTGAGTTTTGTAGGTTGCATATCCTCGAGGCGGAACGATCCGCTCGGGGAGGAGACGAGGGGGTCGGCCTTTTACTCGCTACGTATCGAAGTTTTCGACCTCTCAATGTCCTCAGGTTCTCTTCCAGGGTCTAGGGAGAGGAAGGATTGTTTTTTTTTATTTCGAAGATCGAGGGAGAAGGGAAGAAGAGACAAGAGGACAGACCGTTCCGCACTTGGCAACGTCTTGGAAACCGGGAAATATCCAAAGGAAGAGGAGGGGAAAGAGAAAGAGGTGAAAAGGGGAGGGGGAGAGAGAGAGAGATAAAGAGGGGAAGAGCAAAAGAGCAAGCAGACGCTGACTCCAAGACGGAAATAGAAAGTAGGGAGGCGAAGAGAGATTTACCATTCCACGTCCTCTGGCTCCAGAACCTTTTAAACGCAAACAACGCGGAGGTATCCTGAAAACGGCAGAAGATTTTAATTGGTGAGGGTTCTTCATTTCACTTGTTAACATTGTCGAAAGGGAGGGATGTCATCTTAGTTCGCCGCGACGGTCGTCAGGTGCTGGAGTCGGTCGAGCGAGAGTAGTTCGCACACACCGACAGATGGAGGCGCTATCGTCGCGACCCATTTCCGGAACAGCTGTTGTATTTAACAGCAGTATGTCTCCGACTGGTGACTACACGTAATGTATCAACAAAGAAAATATCGGTCACTTTTTTTTTTACAGAAAGCCTTGAATTTGAGTAAATATTGATAAAGTTCTTGAAATGTAAGAAGTCAACATTCTCTTAGGCAGTTAACTGAAAAAGATGCGGAGGGAAGTCGTAAAGAGAACTAACAGGGGTAAAGGGCTCACAGCAACTAACTGAAGACCTAAAAAACAGTAATGATGTAATTTAAGTTCAAGATTATCCTTGAGATATTAATTTGGACAGTGAATATAATCGTTTCAATAAAGAAGTGAGAAGTATCATCTATCTTTTTTGCCACCAGTTATATTAAATTATTACAAATTAACATCGCGTAATTTAAAATTCGCCAACAATTTTTGCCCGAGTGTTGCATTCTTTAAAATCGTTCAATGTACGATCAGTGATCTTAGTCACATTTCACGTTTTTACGAAATATTTTACGTAAGATGATCGGAAAGTAATAGGATTAAGGGGAGAGCATAATTAAATTACTTACTATTATGACATTTATTAACAGTCCTTCAAATACTCTCCTTCTGCCGTAGTGCACTTAGCATTCCCTTTTGTTATTTATTTATCAAAGACCTGAAAAACCATGGTGTTATGGTATATTTAGTATACATGTAACATTGTGTAGCTCATAAATAAACTTGAAATTGCGACCTCTCAATTCTTTTTTTCAGGGAATTAAAAAAAAATGGCAGAGTATGAAGCCTGATGCATGTGGTGGATTGCCCTTGATCTCGAATGCAAATTCTTCGATGGTTTGTTGACAAGCGAGAAAACGATCGCTAGGCGCGTTATCACGGTGCAATATCCAAAAGCGTTCAACAAGGAGGGTTTTTTTATTGAGCTATTCTAATAGCGGTTATTTATTACAATAGTATTCGTCATTTATTATTTGACCTCTTGGTAGATAGAGACCGTAAATGACCTCGATTTTGTCAAAGAGAAGATGATGGATGTCTTTTCGGGTAATTTGACAAACATTCACTTTTTGAGCCCAGGGACATTCCAGTGGAAACTTTGGGATTTCAGGATCGTAGTGAGGAGACCACGATTCGTCACAAGCTATAAAATTATCTATAACAATTGAATATCGAAGAAGTGTCATTACTTGGAATAGAAGTGCTACCCGAACACGCGCGTAGATTGAAAGATGTGTATTTTAGGGCCAGTTGGTGCATGCAAGGGAGCATGATTCAGTTTTAAGCTACTGTGGCGTAAACTGAGGGGGGAAATTAAATGAGTTTGGGTCTTAGGGTCAGCCAAGGATAACCAGGATGGCATGAATCAGGAGTAATTATGTTCTTGTTTGGTGGCATACGTAGCAAAAGTAACCGAGTGTAAGGTGATAGCATAAAATCAGGGGGGTATTATGTGCCTGTTTGTCGGTGAAAGTTGTAGAATGTATACTCTGTTCAACCATGCGCAAAATACCAAAATCGGTCCGGCTCCCCCACCACCTACCCCACTAAACACCACCATTGGATATACACTCTAAGCCACGCCTACCCCTACTTAGTCCGCCTGTACGGCCTAATTCAAGTCAACACGTGTTTCAACTTCAGTCCAGGCAGCTGCGCGGGAATTGGTATTCTCTCTATGAACAGGGTATACATAGAGGCAACAGAGCGTAAGTTGGGTGGCATAAAATCAGGGGCATTAGGTGCATGTTTGTTGGTATACGTTGCAGGGGCAGTATCTTTCACGGGAAATGCTTTATGTTAGTTGATTTAAGGGAAGATGTCTTGTTCGTTTGCTGTTATATATTTCTCGAGAAACCTAGAGTAAATCTGTATGCATTGGTACACGGACACACATACAATTTATGAATGGTTTTGTGGTCGAAATCTAAATAACACACAGTACAGCTTAGGTTAGATTTAATGCAAAATTAGCTCGATTTGCTTTTTACTTGTAGCTCAAGATTTTCGGTATTTACTTGGTTGTACTACTTTCTGTAGCCTAAATACGTCTGGACATTATAAATAAGTACTTTATCGCTGATGCTCATAGCAGCGGATATTTTCTCAATCTCAAACAACTGTAACTTATTATCAAATCAGCGATTTGATTGACTTTGGATTCAGATCATAATGTGGATGGTTTACCATTGCTGGATTCATAGCATCCCTATGAAAATATTATATGCCACTCAAAACACTCTGAAAGACAATCTCCTGTGAATGCTTCTTTCATGTTTTTTGAAAAGCTTCTGTACCTTTTTTGCCAAACGCAAATAAAACATTATTATATATCGTAGTTTTTTCGTAAATCCATGGTGGGGTGTTATTATATTCAACATTATGAGCGTTTTATAGAAACTGTGAATAATATAATATATCTAATGAGCTTATAATGTACGGGACATATAGTGACATGTTATTACATGCGATACACCCGTACTATATGGCTTGATTCTGGAGATAAAAATTCAGTTATATTAAATTCCCATCACCTTTCGTATAATAACGGGCTTCTCTCTTACAATAACTTATCACCCTTATTCTCGATATATTGGAATAAATTAACCAATAAAACTGAACACTCGCGCCGATAAGATTTCTACGAGTTAAAAATTAAATATTTTTATTATACATACAAAACATATGAGTTAATATTCATCGATATTTTCTAGAAGGCCATTTAATCATTATGACGTTGTGATAATATTTATGAAAATAGGAGAAAGAATTTTCGAGCAACGCCGAAAGTACAACATCAGATGTGTTTCAAAATGCAGCGTCATACTCGCTTCCACTTGCGTGTGGATAAATGCTGTCCGTGGGCGTCATCTAGGGTTTATTATAAGACGCTAAATATAGGTATCCTGACGCCGGCGCCATAATACGTTATTAACCCAAAGGGCGGATTACATAGGGCTACCAACCTTGGACGTTTTAGAACTTTTTTCAACCAAGTAGTAGAATCAGTCTTTAATACTCAATTTTTGTTTCCGTTTTCTGACGAATCAGCCTATTTAGCTATTATCGACAAGAGGATAGTAACAACTCTTGAAGAATAAAAAAAAATTGTTTGTTTGAATTTAATTCTTTGAAACGTTAGCGTTATGTTAAATACATAAATTGATGTTGTTAATAAACTACTATATACTATACTACTATAAATGAATAAGACTAAAAATGACATCTCCCTTAAGGAACAGGAAATACCTATAAATTCATTTGCTAACCAATAACAACGTTCAAAAGTTTCGGGCAATGAGTTCAAAAATTCATTTAGAATACATTTTTATTTTTTTGCTTGAAGGAAACAATTTTTTGCTAATTCTCCTGAAAGTGTAGGTTTCGCGCCTGCCTTTAATTCGGGCGTTAAATCTCTGTGTTACCACTAAGCAATTTTTTCACAGAGTACCATCTCGACAACCGTAAACATCCCAGTGGCGCCGTAAATACTGAACCGAGTCGAATAGATTATATGGAAAAACCCCTTGCGCATATCCAACTAATTTGAAATTTTTCCTTTGTGTAACTACATCCGCAGCAACAATTTTTCTGTAACATTAATTTTGCACAGCCTATTGCATGGATTGAATGTTAGTACTTGTGAAATAAATCAGGAAATTGCTAGTTATTTTCATTTCCGAAAAGTGAAATAAAAATTGGAATAAAATATCGAAGTTTCGGTCCCATAATTTCCTCAGAGAAACTTGCTTAATTTATAATTCCCTTCCAATGTTTTTTTTCATCTTAATGAACGTATTAATGTAAGCTGTACCCTTCCCTTTTTCAATCCTACAATCGTTTTTACAAATTATCACACAAGCGAATTTACTATGTTCGAAGATACCGTATTTTTCAATTAAAACAAACAGTAAAACTTGATAATGGATTACACCATTTAAATATTAACACCTCAGCTCGGTTATTTTCTGGTTCCTCTCATACCAGCCACATAATGTATTTCCGACATTTATGGGACTTGTGTGTCCTGGAAAAGGTGTATACATAGTTCAAAATTTTTAATTTAAACGAAGAGAAGTGAAGTCCCGTACACGTATACTGAAGACAGCTCTTGAGGAAGGATGAAAATATCCGTACACGTGTACGACGAACACGCTCGATGGGATAAAATGATGAGCATCGGACTTTAAAAGTCAACAGCGCGTAAGCAAGAAGAGGCTCTGCACTGAAAGTTCTCAGGAGAGACAAGTATCACAGCCAGGAGCAAAAAATGAACAAAATACCAATAATTCTTACCCTTCCTAACAACCGCGGAAACTTTCTCCGTACCCTCGGAGATGAGAAACAAAGGAATTTCGAAAAAAAGAGATCGGTCGCGAATGGGTCTTGCGGTAAAACCACCCGCTATCTCGCGTGGGCGGCGGCCTATCTGTATATTTTTGAGTGCCGTAGCCATTCGCGTCTCCCGGAGGCCATAAAACATCGGACTGACCGAGAAAGTTTGTTTTCCCGAAAAAAAAAACCGAGACGCAAATGGCGCACCCAGCGGCCTTTTTTTTCTTCCTAACATCGCAGCACGCAAGTTCCTTTGAGGCGCCAATCCGCGGAGGTGAAATTAAGACGGCCGGTGCATTTATTTTCGAAGCGGCCCCCGTTAATTGCCCTTCTCTCCCTCCGGCTGGGCTATCAAGCGGTCAGAAAAATGTTCTTATTTTCCGAACTAGCGAGCGAAGGCAGTTGGTCGGTTACACGTAGGTCCAGAAATAAGACTTACGTCACTGTGTAGGCCGTAGGCATCTCTGGGAAATTTACTCCCGGAACCGGATCCGAACCGTTCCTTCTTTTTGATCACTCGGAACCGAACTCGGAACGGAACGAGTTGGAAAATTTAAAATTTGGAACAGGAACGGTCGGAACCGGAACGGTCGGAACCGAACCGGAACTTCCCAGCTCTGGGAAAGAACGTAAAAAATTACAGGCTTTAGAGGTTGAATAATACTAGAGGAATAAAAGACACGAAACTCATTCACAGCACATTCGACATAAATTCGCATTCCTATCAATGTAAATACACGCGCTAAAAATAAAAGAAATATCCATTTAGTGATCATAATAGAGGAAACGGTTATAAATTCCCTCGGCTATGGAGAAGCAACTTTCTCCGTCTAACGAATTCCGTTATAAGCTTGTTTAACTAAATAACTCGCCGAACGAATGCAAATTTAATAAAAATGCATGAAATTTTGGCTGCCTGCGCCTTGGCAGAATATACATTATCGTCATTTGAAAGTTAATTTCATCCGAAAACAAGCGACGACGAAGGAAGGCGCGAGAGGGAAATAATTTCTCTAAAGGAGCATCTTTCCGAAAAGAAAACGAGAGGGACAGATGGAGATTAATGGAGGGAGGAGATTAGCGGGAGTGGGGGAGAGGTGAGTTAAGTTGGAGGAAGGTGAGATATCGCGAAGCCTGTTGCAGCTTCCTCAAGCGGAAAGGATTTTTACGAAGATGGTGGCGCAGGGAAGGGAGATCTGAGGAGAGGCAATAGAGAACAAAAGAAGAGAGAGATAGAGGGAGAGAGAGAGAGGAGAGAAGAGGGAGAAAGGGGAGAGAGTATACGATGGATAAGCGTCCTCATTCGGGCGAAATTGAGACCATAATGTCAACACTTATATTTAAGAGGAGAGAGAGGGAAGAGAGAGGAGGTAGAGTAAAGGCAGGAGAGAGAGAGAGGGAGAGAAGAGAGATTGGCATAGGAGAGAGGAAGAGGAGAGGTAAAGAGGGAAGTAGACAGAGAAAGAGTGAGGGGGAGAGAAGGATGTGAAGATGAGAGAGGAAGTGGGGGAGGAGAAAGGAAGAGAGGTAAGAGATACGTGGGGACAGGGTGGAAAAGGGAAAGTTGGAAAGAGGGAGGGAGAGAGGACAGAAGGGGAAGAAGAGGGGGAGAGGGAGGAAAAGAAAAAATTATGGGAAGGGGGATGAGGAGAGAAACGGAGGAGTCGAATTCATATGTATTTCCCAAACGTCCTACGCAAAATTATACTCGAGGTAACTTGTTACGGAAGTTTAAAACAGCGGAATATTTAATGAGAGGGATCCAAATGTGCACGAACGAAACTTTACGAGGAATTACATTCTCACATTGCCACGATTTTATGCTAATATCTCGATTACTGCAACTGGAAAACATCCCATAGGAGATAGATAATAATATATAGACGCATAAAATCAAAGACAATTATTATCAAATCCTCTTTTACCAGTTAGCGTAGACAACTTCTCTGTATTTTAGCATGATGATATATTTATATACTTATCCTTCTGTTTTCATCCCTTTATGCATAACTTTGTTGATTTTCTTCTGTGTGTGCAGTCCGTAAGCAGGGTAAAATAACTGCAACCGCTAGCAGTCTTCATCATTAGTTTTTTTTTGTAATAATTGCGCCAGGAAAGAAATAGGGAAGTTAAAATTCGGCTGCTTTTTCAAAAAGGGTAATTGTATTATTTTTTAAACATTTCTATGCTGTTTCGCATTAATCTGCTAGGGTACCTTTTTTTGGGAATATTAATATTATAAATGTAACTTTTTTAACATAATGCATGCAAAGTATTATGCAACAATTTGAAAGAAAGCAAGGCTGTACCCTCTTCAAGAGAGGGTGTCTCACTATTTGTTTTAGAAATAATATTACGACATATTTCTTCATTACACATTCCTTTAGAAAAATTTGTTTACTTCTAATGAAAATTTCCGGTCGTCTATAGAAAACGCGTTTCTATACTATATCGTAATTATTATTTTAAATTTATATACGTTTAATAAAAACGACATAAATATGCCCTTTATGACAGAGTTCGGAATATTTTAAGGTCTCTTAAATCATAGTGTAGGGAGGAGAGTCAAGGATATATTATATTGAGCTTTTATATAAGTCTTCAGACATGGCCATAACTCATTCGAAATTTATGCTTTTTTATATTTTTGGACAAATTTGGGTTATGAACAGGTGAATGTTCCACAAAAAAGGACGATAATTTCCATAATAATATGTCATTCATGCGCGAATGTGTTCGAGTTCTCTACTTCTCCGCCGTCAACCCCTACCTCTATTATGACGTGCATATTAACGCTATAAAAGTATGGAGGCGTTCGGACTTCTCGATCGAACTGAAGCTGTATTAATCACTACAGCTGGAGAAGGAAATGTGTCCAAACAGAGACGGAAAAATTGGCGGAAGAATTGTTTGAGAAAGCTTTTGAGGAAGGGGTGAGCTTAGCCAGGAAATCCATTGAACGGAGGAAGGAATTAGGGATTATGGAAAATTCGAAGAAAGAAGTTGCGACAAGTTAAGACGGGGAGCTTTAAATGGACTTAGTCGACGGTTTTCAACTTCAACAAACCTCGATTTTAGATTCACGGACCCGCACATTTTGAATACTGATGAAGATGAGCAGGTTCTCTATTTGCCGAAAAGGTCGCGTGGAAATATCTCCTTTAAAAACCGCGCCCAATTTTGCTAGGTACTCGTTCTTTCCACCGAATTCCAAGCAGAGGGTGAAAAAAAGGACTTTACCAAATTCAGTGGGTTAAGAAATATACGCGGATCTTATTTTTCATCAAATAAAACAAATTTATTACAACATCGTAATTCTCAATAAAAACCTAAGCGAAAAATAAACCGATGATATGCGTTAAGTCTGTCATGAAAGCTCCGTCTTGATAAAAGATTATAAGTGGCACTCTTGTCCGGTTGAAGAGACACTAGAACCGCAATCCTCATGAGACTACATAAAAATAATTGCCAAGCAGCCATTGAAATAAGCAATTTGTAGTAAAAACGAACGTCGGGACAAAGTGTATAAAATTTTCCTTTGCGATTGCTAGTTGCATGCAGGAACGGGACGTAAAATTCCGTTTTAGAGGGGGATTATGAACCCATATGGGGCCATTACGCCGCTATATTGGGGTTTTTATGGACCACGAGTCATCACTTTGAGGAATATTTTTTATTCGTCCTCCGTTTTCTTGTAAAATAAAGACAGGGAGTATTATGGTAGTGTTATTGGATGGCCAGAATGTTTCCCCTTCCCTTTCGTCATCATTCCACTCCATTATATCAGAAAAGAATGATCGCTTTTTAGGCACGTTTCGCCTCCAGCGTGAGCGCCTATTGTCGTCGGTTTGTCCGTCCTTCCGCATGTTCGTTCTCGGCTTCTACGGAACGGATTTTCATGAAATTTGATATTAAGGGCTTACGATCAAAGATAATAGGAAAGTCTCAAAATGAATCACGTAAGCCAACCAGGGGTACCACTTTACTGGTGACAAAAAATGAACTTTCCGTCATATCTCGTAAAATATTGCTCATATCAAAATATTTTTCAAATAAAACTTGTAGAGCTAGTAAAGAAGAGTATTTCCTATTGTTGCTAACAAACAATCTCACAAAAAAACTTTTAATTTCCTTACGTGTACATGAAGTATTATTAAATAGGAATAAAATGATTATTTATGACGAAGAAAAGAACTTTAAAACGCTGTTTCCTTTACGTACAGGTATATCATTCGTTCCAATACTCCATTCCACGAAACACGCCCATTTGTGATACGCTGTACACTTTCCTAACTTGTTAATTCAATCGCTGGTGTTTTGATAAACATTGGGCATTGAATGAGAAATGGACAAAAGTTGAAAACAACAAGGAAACAAAACTAATGCAATAATTCATAAATTTGAAAAATATTCAAGAAGGAATTATCGAGCTCGCCTCACGAATTAAATCAAAATTCATAATATACGTTTTTCCAATGGACATAGAAAGGTTGAGAAAACAAGCCGCGCATTTCGGCAACAAGGCAGCCGTCATCAGTGGCGGTTTTTCCAATCTTTTTTTTCCGGCTCTCGGAGATACATGGCTTCACAACCATCACAAAACGTTGTATATTTGCATGGATTTGATAATACCGCTTTTTTAAATATACGGTATTACTTCCATATTGAACAAGAACTTGTTACTTAATATTTTAGTATCTTACTTAGTAAAAGTTAAACAGTTGTTCGAGGTAAAAGAAAATTCGTCTACTTCTTCTATAAATCCAATTGCATTTTCGATCGTGTTTCTGTAGAAAGATATACAAACCTAAAACGACGACTTTTTTGTTTCGCCGGTGGCCATGTGGTATTTTATTGCCTTACAAAGAGATTCCATTAGGAGGTGAAATGCAAGGAAAGCAACGATTTCCGCGAATTCTACCACACCGCGCATACAGTTCGTTTCCTGTTATTTAGTTTATATTTTTACAAAGGATATTGTTGTTTGTACATGTGCGGGAACAAATGATATTTTTGTTGGTGGAATCGTACTAGATACCCGTGGATCACCAATTTCAAAAAGGCAGAGAGAGCTGTTAATTTGAAAATGAAAACGAAAAGGAAAACAAATCGAAACGTAATTTTAAAAATCTCTCTCGTGTAACTTTATTGCGATTCGAACTATTTCCCAGCAGTAATTTTTGACGGGAAGACATTATAGAGCTTCATTTTGTTTACCCTTGATTTTTAGCAATATACTTCATTATCGAGAGATGTTTTTAATTAAATTTACCCTTGTGTTTTACGGTACACAAAGAGTTGGATTAGTCGCAAAGGGAAAAACCTTTTAAAACGCACAGAAATATTAACAATAGCACCATAAATCTCACGCGAGGAATCATGCGTCGTAAAAAAAATAGGGTCCCAGCAACCCTGAATTTTTCAAAGTGCAAAGAAGCGGTTATATTTCTGAAAGAAATTCGTATTAATAGAACGCGCTAGCACAGCAAACAAAAAAATCTCGCGGCTAATGGATTAGCAAGTGACGAAACAAACACTGGAGATTTGAAAAGGCGAGGTTTATACGGTACTAATTTTAGACTTTCTACAGCACAAAGGGCAGGAAAGACGTGAACCTTTCCGGACTCTAAACATTCGAGAAGAAACCAGTTCCTGAGCCAAAAGAGAGTATCACTATCTTGTCAAGAGTCAGGATCGAACTTGACCTCATTGCGAATGCTTTTTTAGACATTTATAGGGATTCAATGCGGACATGGTTTAATTAATTTACGTCAAATGCAAATATCGCGGAGGAAATTATTTCCGTATATTTATTTTAAAATAGTGAACCCATAATTGAATATGTAGTTACTAAAAAAGGAAGAGGATAATGATAATTCGTATATTAAAAATAATTACTAATGTTACGAATAATAAACATTCTGCCTTTACCTTCCTTCCATTTCGCTACATGCCGAAAAACGAAAACAATTAGATAGATACTTATAAATAAACCGATACAAACCATTCACAAATTGCGTTAGTTTTTCGTCTATATGATTTCCTATACAAATAATTTCAATTACTCAACCGTTAGCTATACACCTGGTTAAATCTAGGGATACCGTCGTATTGTGTTCAGCAATTGAATTCTTCAGAAAATATTGTTATACGCAATTCCAAGAAAACGCGAAACATACTCAAATTATGTTGCCCAACGATTTACATATTCACGATGCCCGTTGTTAATTACGAGAATTTACGAAATAGAAGAAAAAAACAACTTAAAACCGACCTCGATGTCCCATTACCACGGTTTCAACTCGTTTTGAATATTTATATGTGCAATTTGTAATGCGAAGGGAATAACGCAACAGAACAGACTCCGATAAACTCGTGAAACTCTCCATAAAATTAAATCGTCCGTTTTGGAGGAGGAGCGAGTTACTTTCACGCGGATAACTTTCAATGGCACTTCATTCGAAAGAGTCGGGATTGGGACCTGAAAAGCTTTTCAGTACCAATAAATTGGCATGAACGCCTCATTTATTTACCCTCTGATCTCGGTGAATGAAAATGGGGTTCTCGAAATTCGACGGATTAAATTACGTAGATCTAGATTAGACATAAAGCAGAAAGAAATGCGTTTGAAAGAGTGTCTTTATTTAAATCGCTAAGGACGCGAATGAAAAATATTCGTCGTCTGCGCTTTCGCTCAAAATCTGTCTGAAATTGTGATTGACTAATATCGCTGCAATATTCCGTCCCAAACCCTCTCCAATACCATGTCCATCTCCCTCTTTCGCCGACACCTTTTCCCCTTTGAATTCCGAAACTCTTATTGAATACGCCTCGGTTTCTCCTAAATTCCTCTCCTGCTTTAACCCAATCATTTTCGTTAATTCCACTTTCAATTGCACGGATAACGTTTCCCAGCCGCCTCGGGCACGATAGGTTCCATTTCGAGTCTTTCGCGATGTGTTTCAAGCAGATTAAATCGCACCAAATTTCTAATGCGTAACAATAATATGCCGTATACATAGAAATGTACGAACTGCTTCTTCTATATTTGAAAGAAAGTCTGAGTCTCTGAGGGGCAAGATTAAGTATGCTCTTTTTCTCTCTTTGCTCTTTTTATCTCGCTTTTTTATTCCTTATCTCCGGTTGTGCTTGTGCTCTTCAAAATTTCTGTACAGGTTGTTACATACATTCCATGATACAAATGCATAATTTATTAGAGTTATTTAGGTTCTCTCGTGCATCAGATTTACGAGAAACAAAAAGCGTTGTGTATAAAGAAGTTCTTTGTAAAATTCCATAAAATCTGTAAAATGATTAGATCGTAACCCGTTAATTTTAGGAGGAGTAGCGTGTGCATGCTCACGGCGGTTACCAAAAATACCAATGTTTGATTCGTCATTTCAACCCGAAGAGCAATGGCGCATTCCTTTTTCTCCAAAGTAACTTGTTTTCGAATGCAGGTAATGAGTGTAAAACTATCTCGGTATTTTTCTCGAATTATTTTATTTCCGAAATTATAAGTCGTAATTGCGTTCTATTGCTATTTTTTTTGGCGAATTTTCCCCTCTATCCAAATACATTTTAAATCGATACCTCACATATCTCTATTGCTGCTAGGAGACTAGCTATGATTAATTCGACATTCCGGTAACATTTGTTGTTCTACTTATGAATGCATAGCAAATTATTATCAGCATATCAAAATATGAATCAAAATTAGTAATAATCCGAGAATCAACAACAGAAAATTACCTTTTTTGTCAAAACACCTATATAAATATACTAATACTTATGTGAAGTCTAAACAACCCTGAACTCATAGAATCACTTGAATGTGTCTCCAAATAAAGCGCCTTAAATTTAGAAATTGCTAGCGTTCTTCGAAACAAAATAATTCACAATATAGTTAACAACTATCCAACGCGAGTTCCTCAGCGCGTATTTAAGCACGGTCAAAAAAATGCATTTATAAAATTATGCGCAGTCCTGAATTTGGCGCACGCCACATTTTACCTATGTGTGACGTGAGAAAACTAGGAGCACGTCATTTTTACCATTTTATCCAAAACGGTCTTTCCGAAGAGGTTAACATCCGCTTTGAGCAAGGGACAGCAGTAATTTTTTTGTATTGTAGGACAAAATACTCTTTCATGTAGAAGCTATGAATAAAAAACACTTCGGTTCGGTAGATAAAAATACTCGGAGACTGAAGAAAATATTCCCAACACCGAGCAAACATTTTAAAAAACCCACATTCCTTGTTTGCATGTTAAATGTAAAGATAAATTAGGATTCCTTGAAGAAGGAAATTCATTCTTGCATTGAGAATATATCTCAACTGTCTCTCTGTACTGTATAATCTGGGAAAATATCTCTGACCCCCCAAAACATACGAATCTACGAAAAAATAAACTTTTTGTACAGTGCCTCCCAAGGAGAGCCAATTATAAATGCGTCTCTTCGTGAAATTCTGCATCGGCGACTAATTAACAATCATCAAAAGGAAGCAATCCTTCGCGTTCGTATTTTCACCTCCGAGATCCTTATTAAAAGTGGCAACACTCCGTCGAATGAAGAAAACACGCTTCACTGGAAATGGAAAATTTCACTCTCGTATGCACCCGACTGAAGTCGTTTGAAATTCTTCGAGACAGCGACGTCTTGTGAAGAAGCGGAATACTTCATTTTCGTTTCAGAATTCGGTGTAAGATTTTCTTCCGTCTAGTACTATTGCCGCTACGAACGAACCGAGATCATCTTTTTGCTTCCTTTCTACTCTTGGCTTGCGTAGCGTGCGTCGATTTAGCGCGTCATTGCGAAGCAACTCATATCAAGAGAAGGAGAGAGTTACTCTGGAAACTCATAAAATCAACATGTTGAGCTTGAATCTAATAATTTGCACGTATGTAAACTATTCTATTTTTCTTGTGACACTGCATACGTAATATTGCGTCTCAACGTGGTTGCCAGCCTTATCAGAACAAATATCTGATATAATAATAATAACAACAACAATATAAACGTTAATTATTAAAAAGATGGACATATATTGTGGAACTAGGAGGTAGAAGGAGAGAGAGAGAGAGAGAGAGTTAGAGGAACATAGAACAAGATGAAAGAGAGCAAAACTGAGGGAGAGGGATACAAAGAGGTGCGAGAGCGAGGGTAAAATGGGGAAAGAGAGTGGACAGACGCAGACAAACGCCTTCATAAAGGGGACATGATGACTATACAGTCCCTTTTAGGAGGGTAGAGAGAGAGAGAGAGAAAAAATAAGAGAGAATAAAAGAGGGGAAAAAGGGATTGGAGCATTGAGTGAGGTTCTTTTCAATTTTCCTTCCCTTCCATCTCTCCCTCGAGATAAGCCAGTCAAGACCATTTCATTCCCCATCCCCATTAGCTTTATTGTTATTTCACACTCTTCGTTTTATTGACTGAGATATTCTTAACCGTTCTATCCATATATATACATTATCTCACGAAAAGAGGTTTATTGGCTCATTTCGCCCGACAGCAAATAGTAATTCTGTTTCTATGTTAATCTTTGTTAGTCCAATGATTGCTCCAAATATAGGGTTTTAACATATGTTAAAGGACAACTGCAATTAAATCTCTGACTATACAACAAACGTAACAGGGGTTAGCGCCACAGAATATTCGAAATAAATGGTTAAACTTTGCAGGCGGTACCGATTTTCAGTGCCAAGTACTGGTGTCATAAATAAACCGTGCATGACATCGTTTTTTGTTTATTTTTAAGACTCATAATATTTTCTTTAATTTAATTGTCTGACAGTATTATTTCGGTGATTTCTTTTAAATGCGACTAAAACTTTTGAAATTTCATAAATGAATTTATTAAACTCAGTTTATTTATTGATTTCCTGGTCGATACTGCTTGAATTTGTGGAATTAATTGATAATCCTTTGATCGAAATAAAAACCAAGCTACGCAAAATTTGTTTTTATAGCATATAAATGACAAAAAATACCATACCGCCCTCCTTGCTTTCTTTAATCTGGTACATATAGTATGATAGTGATGTAGGGTGATTGTAAAGTATCTGTCGAAACAAATTGGGAATGCAGCATTGCTGAACTTAGCAGCCATTAAATACGTAGCGGAAAACACGACCTAAAGAGCCCAACAGCATGCAAAAAATTCACCGAATGCGCGAATACAATTGCAACTTTCGTTTGTTTACTATTTAAACTCGCGTTAGGACCGCACTGACAGCATTTTTGCGAATTGTAAGCGCCAACCGAGTAGTACACTCGGTCCCGAACGCGTACTTTTGAAATTTCGCCGCTCCTCCGCGAGAAACTTGAGTGCTGCGTGATCAAAGCGGAACGGAGTGAGAGAGGGAGAGAATTCTATTTGGGCGTGTTAAGTTCAAAAGAGAGATGGATGTGGATGGAAATTCCGTAGTACTTGCTCAGAGAGAGAGAGAGAGAGAGAGAGAGAGAGAGAGAGAGAGAGAGAAAGAGAGAGAAAGAGAGAGAAAGAGAGAGAGAAAGGGCTATAAATAATCGAAAATTTCCGAATGTTAACTGATGCGTGTTTCTACGTCAACGCATAGCACTAATGCACAACGCTGTAAATTAAACAGGTTTTATTCTTGTGCAATTCATTAAATGTTAATATAAATTCGCTTCATTGATTTATTTGGGAAAAATTGTTTGATGCACTAGAGCAGTGATGGCGAACCTTCTATTGCTCGAGTGCCAATATTACTGAAATTGTCGAATATTTTCCGCCTCGCGTACCACAGAAAAGTCCATGATATTTTTTGCGTGCCAACTAAATTAAATTAAATCAAGACATAACAGATTGAAATTTGTAACCTTAAAACTAATGTTTACAATAGTTTACTATATAACACAAACGTTTTTGCGGCACTAAATCAGTACGATAAATGCTTTGATTGGTTATCGCCTTTCGTTGGCGTGCCAAGAAAAACCGTCTTGCGTGCCACTTATGGCTCGAGTGCCACAGGTTCGCCATCACTGCACTAGTCCAATAAATATATGGCTATTTTATGATATAAGTCGTCAACAGTCTACTTTGCGTTAATATGCAATCTTCCGGCCGTCACACGGTCTTTAATTTTGAATATGGATTAATTAAAACTACGGTTCGATTCCCGATAATTGCAGAATTTTTCTCCCGATTTTTTCGTGAAAATATTCTAGGAAATAAATACTGCGCTGAAAGCATTAGAACGCAAAAACGCTAAATATGTATGAAAAATAATATAAACTTAAAGGAAAACCGAATTGGTTTCAAATGTCGCATCGAACTGACCAAAAGATCATATAGTATAGATACATTTCGCACCAATCCTCTTTTTCGTTAAGTGGTTCAAAAATTGAACCACCACATCAGACGACTTTGAAACATGGCGATCCTATATTTGAAACTACCTTTTCAACGAATTTTAGGAATAAAACATGAAATAAATTATTAAAAATCAATTTATTCACGCAATAATGTATTTTACTTATTTCAATTGTAATTTCAGCTCTGTGCAACAAAAGAATTTCCCGTGTTGAAATTATCGTGCATGAAAGAGTTAAGAGAACGCATTTCTCGTGGTTCGTCGATGACAGCGCAAAACAGCGCACCCGATCCAATTTTTCTTGTTGGAGAGTGTATGTGCTCTAGGATTTTAAATGGCGCTCTTGCGGTCCAGAAATCCCTCCTCGCTTGGCTCTCGTCCCGACGAGATGAGCACTATATAGTGTCAAGCCGGAATGGCGAGGGAGAAACGGCCGATCGTGGGCCGAGTACCTGAGTCAAATGTTATTTTGAAAGACCTTAAGTCGCATGGCAACGAGGACACACACCCTTTTCTAAAAGATGCCAGTTCTCTCGACGCTTTAGCAACAATCGATGGAAGACGTAGAGAATTACTAACTGGGAACCACAGGACTAATGAAAACGCAATTTAGAAAAATTGCCAGCAATGCGATACCTTTTTTCTTAGATATAAAGAAGGATTCAACAACGAATTTATATTTTTGATTGTACGTATTGTATCAGACAGATTATGTGGACAAATCCTTTAGCAAAAAAAATAGGACTGGAATAAACAGTACGCGCATTCAAGTGATGGATGCTCTTTGACCATTGCCGTTAAGATTTAATCTTTTAAGGCAGCAATAATACTTTAAAATTGCGGAAAACAGCGGTTTAGACTAAAATTAATCCGATAAAATTTCCAAGGAATGCTACTAAAATGCGAAAAATAACGCAGAACGATGCTGCTACACTATTCTCGGAGCAATATCGTTTATTATTGTAGTTAATATATGAAAATAATTGTGGGAAACCTTTTTATTACAATGATGTTTATTTAAAAATAAGTGTTAGATTTCTCTTGCCCAAGAGATGGTCTAAGCTTAAATATCATAACAAAAAGTAAAATGTTTATTATTATAATAGTTTGGACTGTTTCACTGTTTCTAATTTAAGACATTCCGCTCCGTCGAAGATAAACTTCTATTCATAACATTACTCAGACTCATTCAACAATATTATCATAAGAAGGATTACAAAAAAATTCTCAGCAAACATTTACTGATGCCTCATTTACGCGCACACATAAAGGAAACAATTGTCGTCTGGCAGCTTGTATAACGTTCCCGTCAACATAAAGCGAAAGAAGAAAGTGCTTGACAGATTGCTCAGACTTTTGACGAGTCGGAAACTTACTTCATCCGACCAAAGAGATCCTAGAGACGCCGATTCAAATGTACCAACCCTCACTCCCACTAACCGTCAAGTTGGCAACCCTGTTTCCGAAGGGATTTGAAATCCTCGGAGGAGTGCTTATCCGTTCGGAATAATGCAGAGTGACGGGGCAATTTCTCAGGGACTCTTAATGTTTAGGCGAAAACCGCAAAAAATAAACAAACGAATGTGACAGTTGGGTGTGAAATGAAAATTTGGATGGAGAGTACATTTTCCGCAGAAAGTGTCCGAAGTTTATCTAACGTAGGGGTTAGGATTATGAACGGCATAAAAATAAGTATTATGGAAGGAAACGACATTAAATCTGAAGTACCTAGATTACCTTGTTATTCGTGATTTATATAATGAGCGAATGGAAAGTACGCCGATTTTGAAAGTAAGCGACTAATACTTAGATACAATCAAATAAATACGTAGATACGGAGCCAGGAATGGCACGGGACTATTTTGAAGTAGTTACGATTTTACGTGTTGATCTGTGCGAATGTTTCCAGAATTTTAGCTCATATTCTATCAATTAAATCGTTAAAATATAATAGCTAATTAGCAGAAAATGATGTGAATAAATAAAGCTTCATTTGTATAAAATAAAGGAATTAATTTATGTTAC
This sequence comes from Uropetala carovei, assembly GCA_036926305.1. Taxonomy (NCBI): domain Eukaryota; kingdom Metazoa; phylum Arthropoda; class Insecta; order Odonata; family Petaluridae; genus Uropetala; species Uropetala carovei. The sequence continues at coordinate 13,368,443 of JAXCHB010000065.1, read as the reverse complement.
AAGTAGAACAGATGCGGTTATTATTCTTCAGTTCACGTACAAAAACGTCAATAATTTTATTTAATTAATGAAACGAAAACATCTATGCTGTTTGTATGACAATATAAAAAAAATGCTGTCGGAGGTTATCTAAAATCCAAATGGAACAGTATTTTTTCTATCAATTACTGTATCGCATTTTCAGAAGCATAATAAAAATCGGAGTTTTTCGATTATGAACGCAATGACGCACAAATTCGGCATAAATTCGATTTATTTCAACAATACAAAACGGCTTCTCTCAGGCGTGCACACATTTATTGTTTAGATCTGGTAGATCGATTATAAACTATTTTAAAATACATACTGAAAACGGTAGTACATTCAGACTGTAACAGACTGACAGAATGCAGCCATCATTTATAAATGAAGACTATCTAAAAACTTTTCTATCTTAAAGATATCCAAGGTAAGACTAATCAGGGAATCTGATTCAACAAGTGAGGAAAGGATGGAAGACCAATTTACATAAGGCGCTTTCTTCTTTTTCACAAAAAAATATCGCAAATAAATATTAACGTGTCATTATAAAAACAAACCTTTTAAGAGCAAGAAATTTGATAGATAAAAATGAAATGAGCGATTTTTATAAATGAGAAAAGCGCTAAAATTGAAAGATGTAGCACTTATCTTAGGTATAACATGCTTTGGAATTACTTTAGACAAGTATGTTATTTTTCCAATTTTAATCATAAGAGCTTACTCTGGAATTTATTTTCAGACATAAAGCAAGCTCAATAATTCTGTAGGGCAACTGATAATAATCCACGACTAAAACGACATGTCGTCTAACCTTTATAACATGAATATCGCACACGTCCAAAGCTAATCTCTGGAAAGCCGTGATAAAATGTTAACTTGTAGCTATACAGCCTACATAAAAACGACATCGTGTCTTTTATTTACGAAACAATGACGTCAGTTATTACCATTAGTTTTATTTGAAAGGGGCCCATTTCCAGAATTATGAGTTTGTATAAAAAAGAGGATGAAAAAATAAAACCTTTCTCACCTGAACTTTTGCCATATAAAGCATTTTGTATGATTAGAGATATTTTTCTGGTATTGCACAAAAATTCGATTTGCATGTAAAACGAAATTAAAGCAAACCTAATCATCATCCCACGCAATTAAACGATGAGAAGGTAAAATAAGTTCATCTACTCTAAGAATGTAACTATTTATTCCTATTTATTCACTTGTCAGTATATTTCGGAAGTCACCAACATTAAATTATTCAAGTTGATAATATTTTATTTCCTCTCAAGATAACGAGTAACCAATTATCTCTGATATGAACATTAAGACCTGTATAAAAATATAATCATCTCATGCTGGAAGCCAGAAATTTTTACTAGAATGCTTAAAATCTTTGTGGGAACAATAAATACTGAAATACGAAAATGTTTTAAAAGTAAAGTATAGCGGAGCAATTGAGATTACGTGATGGAAGCTGACCTTTTTGACTATTCTCCAACTTTGATTTATCAGTCTGCAAATAAAATAAGGCTCGATACTGTCATATTTGCGAGATAAACTCTAACCAATGAATCAAACACTGCATTACAATTGTGAATGCCAATGACTGAATATAATTCAATAGGTACACATTCATTGCTGAGTTACGCAATTTACATCTCGTAAGCAAAAGAATATCTCTTAAACTGAACGGACCAATTAAAAGTAAATAAATTTCAAAGGCAATTAGAATAAAGAATTAAATTTGCGTGTAAATTGAGAATATCGTATTAGGAAAACCCAAACGGAAAATGCATGCATACACATATATAAACAGGTAAATCAAGATAGGAAGATAGCGATTGCACATTTTTCATCCCGTGACATGGCAATACGAACAAGATGCTCTTGTTTTTTTCGATCTTCAATTTTCTATCCTCCCACTTCTTTCTTGGCCCTCCCCGCGCCCCAACGCCCGTATCGTCAACACAGACGACTTCATCATCAAGCCAATGTGATCAAAAGCGTTCCAGTTCGTTGAACAGTTATGAGCCTTAATGTTCCGGCAATGGCGTTCTGCCACGCAGACCCATATCGAAACGAGGGGAAAAAATCGGTACAACATACATTGTACAAACTTTCTCATATATGGGTACAAATGCGTCGTTTAGTTATCTTTAGAAAATGAAAATCGTATGAGCCTGTTTTTAGAAAATCCAATTTTCGCTCTGCCATCTAGGCTCCAGAGCCAGTAACAGACAGATTGACGGCATTGCGAAAACCACTTTTTCGGATTCAGCGACACCTAAAACGTATATTTCCGTAAAAATCTCGTGGTCGAATTTTTTCGCGATAACAATACTTTCTCGATACTTCGTAATTGAAAGTAAAAAGAAAAACACGAAAAGAAAAAACGCGAAAAGAAGCGTCGCTAACTTTTGTAGTAGGTTTCTGCCGAGAAATATTTTGGTCGTAAGCTTATTATCTACGGAAATAGCTTGAATTTTATTTGTTTTGACGCTCGAGAGTCATTCGCAGTTCATAGAAATGTATGAGAGATAATTATTCCCCCGCTGCCGTTGTCAGCGTCTACTCTGTACAACGCAATTTCGTGTTCTGGACGAAGAGAAAGTTTTCTCGTACTTTTCTCGCAGTCACTAGGTTATGTGTTAATCAACCGTTTATTTTCGCAGCGTGAATGTTCGAGCGAACGAAAAATCCAGTGTTCATATTACACCGCGTTTGTTTTTACGGTGGTTAAGTGCGCGGTTTCATAAGCAATTTTTTTTGTCCTTGAAAAATTAATGTTTATCTGTTTATTCTTGGGCATTTTAATGTTAATATTTTCTTAGTGAATGTAATAATAAAGACAAAGAACAAGCATGGATATTTTCATGTTTAGATTCCTAAAATCGTTGAGTTTTTTAACATTTAGCAAATCGTCCTTTTAATGAGATTACCTAAAGATTTAACGATTCGTTGTAAAAATGAATTATAAATAATACGAAACTTCTCAATTTTATTAACGTATGAAACTTCTTAATTCTGAAAATCGACATAAAATCACCTTAATCCTTTTACTATCCTTTTCGGAATATTTTCGTGGAAAAATTTCAAATGATCCAATCCACGAAACATCTTCTATGATATATTTATATTTAGTTAAATCCAGCTTTATACGCTTAATAATTTGGCAACCGTCGAACTCTTTTTCTCATTTTCCTCATACAAATCTGAAATAAAGAATAATTCGTCTTTCTTTATGCTCCCACGTTCTGTTATGCAATCAATGTTTCATTATCACCGCCAGTATTATTTTTGTTGTTGTACTTTTCCATTTAATCCCTTGTCGATGATTTGGCTGTTTATGAGTTACTGTTAAAAAAAGTGAACAAGATATAATGGTTTTAAAAACTGCAATTATAGAGAAATTAAAACGATTTTAGGAAGAAAAATAACCTTGTAAAGATCCTTTAAAAGGCTACACAAAATGTAATAGTTCCATATTTCGAGCTGGATAGAGCGAAAAAAATTTAAAAATATTATATATCGTTTTCCACGCTCATGGACACCGAGTGGAGTTTAAATTGGCGTTCACCTGTAGACATTTTTAAGCGGCGAATTAATTAAGTCGTTTCACTAAAAATAGAACTAAAACAAGACATCAGTGCCGTCGGCGAGATCGCAGCTTCGACGCCAAAGCGGCATTCAGTCTAGCTTCGAAAGAACCTACGTCTATCTAAAATCGGAGAGTGTGAATCATTCGTCAGTGGTGTATAACACGTTGCGACACATTTGTTTTGATCGAGTTTTCGGGCGATCACTGCTTACCTAATCGTCATACGGAGTTCGCTCTTGACGTCATTCGTTTTACGCAATACATTTGCACAACGATCAAACGAAGATCACACAGTCACGTGCGCACTTGCTGCTTTTGAGTATACAGATAGACGTGTGTGTGCTATATTACATATGTTTATTTTTGGAAAAAAAGTCGAAGCAAATGTTTAAAAAGAATAAATGGTGTAAAAGTTTCGTAAACGGAAGCGTTGACTAGGAATGTTTGATACATTTTTTTACGACTCGATAACAAAAATTGGCATGGTATAGGCGTAAAATAACGTTTAAAATTAACTGATTTCATAAAGCTGTTTATGGCTAGAAAAGATCACGTGAAATGAAAGTAACTACCTAAGCTTTCAAATTGAAATTTTTTTTGCAGAAGCAGCAAAAATAACAACGTCTGTATTCCTGCAACAGAAAAGTTGAATTTTTATGCATATGTTTATCCTACGTGCTCGCTTGCAGATTTTTAGCGCAAAGCAACTGCTTAACACCGAAGTACCCGTACATGCTTCGTAAGGCGTTTTACGTATTAATTCTGGCATTATGATTTTCCGTGTACCCAGAAACAGAAATGTTCCTGTAAAACGGTGTGCGCTCACTGCGGTCCACTTTACCCCATAACTGCTTAAGAAAACACAAACACAACGTTTTTCAAAATGGAGAACTTTCACGCACCACAGTTATTTTTCGTCGAAAAAAAAATCAAGCGAGCATCTTTTCCGTTTTAATAAAAATAAAATAATTTTGAAAGTAACTTCTATATTAACGCACTGAAAGAAAAAAGAAATCTTAAAAACTTTTCAGTGGAAGATACTTCGAGTTTGGGATTCTAATCGTAGGGATTTTCAATTTTGGGGTGGCGATAAAATGTTAATATGAAATTTTTATGGCGCAGTTGAAATAAATTGAAATATATAAATGAAAAATTTTCATAAAACATTCGTATTATACATAGGAGAGTGAAGTTAATATATAAAAGCCATAAAAAATAACTGGCATATAAAAAATATCCTTGAAATCGTATTATCATTTCCTCCGATGAGTGTTTTTACTTTCTCATATATTTTTACTTTCTCATACGAAGTACCGAGAAAGTATTTTTTTCGCGAAAAATTCGACCTCGAGATTTTTACGGAAATACACGTTTTAGGTGTCGCTGAATCCGAAAAATTGGTTTTCTCAATGCCGTCTGTCTGTTACTGGCTCTGGAGCCTAGATGGAATAACGAAAATGAATGAAATCTCGTACTTAGGCATTTTATCATACTGAGCAGAGTATACATAGAAATGGTTGACATTGATCAATAATGAAGAGTAGTATATTCTACGCATTTTTAACAACAATCCGATTTTCTCGAAAACGGCTCTAACGATTTTGATCAAATTTCGTACAGTTACTTGAGTTTACGTCTTCAATAATACTGTATAGTTCATATTTCTCAAAAAAATGAATATAAGGCTAATTTATTCTAGGCAACTTTAACAAGAATTCGATTTTCTCAAAAACGGCTCTAACGATTTTGATCAAATTTCGTACAGTTACTTGAGTTTACGTCTTCAATATTACTACCTATTGAATTTTTCTAAATGAATGAATATAAGGCTAGTTTATTCTTGGTCAACTTTAACAAAAATTGGATTTTCTAAAAACAGGCTCATACGATTTTCATTTTCTAAAGATAACTAAACGACGCATTAGTACCTATATGTGAGAAAGTTTGTACAATGTATGTTGTACCGATTTTTTTAAGATCAAACGGGGAAGCCCAAACTCGTGCGCGCGCACACGCTCCTTAGAGGCTGACAAGGCGGAGAAAGATTTTCCTGTAGCGAAATATTCGTGCCAGGGGGTGCCGGTTCGTTTGAGCACGTGGATCTATGAATAAACCGCGCATTTTTTTATTCGGCTCCTTCAACATCTGCGTCACTACGGACGACGGGCTTGTTGCGTCACGGTCTTGGGCCACACACCCACTGGCAACGGAAAAGGGCAGAGGGAGAGAGACTTCTTGATGCTCGGATCCATCGATTCCCGTACGCCTCCCCCTTTCGCTATCTCAATCTCACCCCTTCTTCTCTCCCCTCCCCCCTTCTCCTCATCCCCCCTCCTCACCCTGCCCAATGCCTGGAAGGATGCTTTCCAAAAGGGATCGAATGAAAGAGATCCTGGAGGTACCAGCAGGTTAACGGTTCAACATCTGTCAATACTCCTCCATCTTATCTCGCGTCATCAAAGGGAATAGCTTCGATCGCTTGGGAGGATGTTTCGTAATCGCACTTAATTTTATTTACGAGAGAAGTAAAGGAGGGGAGAAATAGGACGAATATTTATTTTGCGCAGCGGTGATAAATATTTTTATGCCTATGACATGGCTTTTTTTCACTTTAAAGAAATAGTGTGTCGCTAAATGAATTATGCTTATACCGTGAAATCGTTTAATTTTTATACCTAAAGTACCATATTTACTAACTTCGGCATAGGGGCCATCCATAAATTGAATCACGCCCAATTGATGATTTTTTTTTTGACGGATCGTGAAGACGGGAGGGGAGGATTTGTTGATAACGTGACCTCTTTGGTTTGATGAAAAAATATTTAAAACAATTGTTGAATTTTGAGTATTTTTAGCCTACTTTACCGAGGAAAAATAGGCTTATGCGATCACTGTTCCGCCCTATGATTTTTTCCACTGTACACCTTAGGTATTTTTAAACGAAATAGATTAATTAATATAGTCTTCTTGAATGTAAATAAAAGCAACTGAAAACTAAGTATAACATATGTGTAATGTAATAAAATCTTAATTAATGCTTTGTGGGTAAAAGCGAAATCCTGTATTTCATTATATGGTAGGGAAGGGCGGTCGAAAATGAAGTTTTGCGACGATATGTTACTGGGGGGAATAAAGACCAATTTTTTGCGGTATGTACTACGTAATTTATGGATGACGTCTTACATTCAACATGTCAAAATTACTGATAAGTTCGTTTTATACCCACAAAATACACTACACACAACGTCACTAGACGCGCAGTATGTATGAATAACAATTTAAATTTTAAAAAGTTCTATCACACACACACTATTATATACCCGTGCGTGATGAACTTTATAGTGTTGGTACAACATTTAGTCAAACATGAAATGGATTAATAGATACTTTTATGGATTACGACTAAAATCCCAAGATTTAAATTAATTATAGATTTCAGATAAAAGGTTAAGGTGAAATACTAGACGTACACAAAAAATATATTTAAGAAAATGCCCTCCTATTTGCAAACTCGAAGGTACTTCCATCTACCGGAGAAAGTAATGATTCGCGAGAATGAAAAATTCTGTAATTGAAATCTGTACCCGTTATAATTGGGAGATAAATCCCTCGGATCAAATGCTGAAACCGTTCGGATTTCCCCGACAAATGCTTCGCGAGGAAATTAATTGAACCGCTACGTCGCGGCGAGGTTTACAGTTCTTCTTTCGCGTAACGCCCTTTAGTCCCTTTCTATTATCTTCATTTCACTGCCTCGGCAATGCGCCGATGCGCTTTCAGGGGGGAAATATGGATTCTAATTCAATATCCTCGATACTTTCTCACCTCCTCATTACCAATTAAAATTCCTTCCATTTTATTTATCTTTGTCTCTTCGTCTCCCCTTCTTTCCGTTTATATTATTTTGTCTCTCATATTTTTCTTCTTCTTCGTCTCTTTTAATCTCACGCAATTTTTCTGCACCGTTTCGATTTACTCTCTCGCCTTCCTTTATCTTCCATTCTTCAATTTTCCTTTCTTTCTGTCGCTCCTCCAATTTCCGATATAATTCCTCATTTTCCTATTATCCCCCCATTTCCATTCCATTGCCTTCGATTCCTAATTTTTGGCCAATGGTTAGTCACTAGGCATCTTGGTTTGTCCCAGTTTTCAGTGCTACGCCATGGGTCCCGAAAACAATGTTTCGGAAAACCGTATTCGATTTTTAAAAACATTCTCTCTCATTTATTTGTATTATATGCCACTCCCAAACATTTGTTCCCATCATTTTCACGAGCAATCCTGTAAAAATACCGTCCACGTACAGTTAGAATTTAAAAAAATTATTTCTTACATTTTGAACAGCATTTTAACCATGCTAAACAAAATTTATTTCCGTATCGTGTAAATTTCATAAATACTAAAATCACGTATTTCCCTAAACCACCATTAGTTTTACAGCTAAAAAACTTATTGTGACGAAAAAAAAATGATAAATCCGAAAAACGATATATATTTCGTCTTTGTTTCTCTATTCCTGTAATAAATAATTATATTTAAAACTAATTATATAGATGAGATTGACGTACAACTAAACCCTATAAATTTCCTTAAATTATTCTTAAGCTGCATTTTCGACTGCGAGTGCCAAACGAAAAGTGCGGAAATTTTGGGCACCATTGCCATACGTAGACTTCTGAAAGGTTTACGCACTACATTCTTAATCCAACATATATCACATACGCAAGGATGCGTGCTTGTAGGTGGGTGCGGATGTGCGTACGTATACACATATATGCATACATATCCTCAAAAATATACACTTATTTACGCACACGCGTGTACATAAGTATATATTTTTGCACGAACGCATAAAAACCAATCTTGAACGATAAAATGCTAGCGCGTGCAATATTATTTCCTCTCACACTTTCTAAAATACGCAAAAACTAGCAATTAAAAGGAAGGAGGAATAAATTATCCACTTTTCCACAATCCGCAGAAGATTATAGATAAGGCGTCCGCAATAGTTACCCATCTCTAAACTCGGACCCCTGGCCATCTCATTATTTACGGATGGGCAAAAATAATATTCCCCTTTCACTCTCTCTCTCTCTCTCTCTCTCTCCCACACACACACACTCGTTTTTTTGCCTTGACACCTCATCGTGCCATGCGAGGGAGGAGAAGGCTACACGAAACTGGAAGGCCCAAAGCTCTAGGGGAACATTCCCTCGTCAGCCACCCAGAAAAAAAAATACTAAAAACTCCCTCCGCTGACTGCTCTTATTTTTACACGCATTTCCACCACGGAACCGAGCTTTTTTCATCTTCCTTTCCCCCTTAAGTCCATCCTCGCTGGAAACCCACTCGACTAATCAACCGCCTTTCTCTTCTTAAAAACCCCGCTACCTAACCCTTTGCCATGTTACTCCCTCAAATAAAAAGGGTTCCTATTTTTTACACTTTGAGGGGGGGGGGGGAGAATGGGGTATTCGGGAGAGTAGGAAAGGGTGAAGGTATCATTCCTTCACTTTTTCCCCGCAAACCCCTGCACCTCTCGTTTTAAATCCCACCACTGGGTAGGTATTAACTAAAACGACCCCCAAACAACCAGAGAAGGAGAAGTCGCATTTTCCGATTTTATTTCACAGAGATTGCTCATCACTATTACTTTGATTTTTAGGCGCGTTTAGCTTCCAGCGTGAGCGCCTATTATCGTCGGTCTGTCCGCCCCTCTGTCCGTCCGTCCGCATGTTCGTTCTCGGTTTCTACTGAACGGATTTTCATGAAATTTGATATTAAGGACTTACGATCAAATATAATAAGAAAATCGCAAAAATGAATCACGTGAGCCAGTCAGGGGTACCACTTTACTGGTGATAAAAAATCAACTTTCCGTCATATCTCGTAAAGTATTGCTTACATCAAAATATTTTCAAATACAAGTTGTAGGACTGGTAAAGAAGAGTATTTCCTTTCCTATATATTTTTATCATAGAAGTAGCCGTTATCGAGAAAATCAAATAAAAACGTCTTAAATCGAGTTGAACTTGGAAAATTTCTTGCATGGTTACTTCTTCATTGTTACTAACATAAACAACTAACAAACAAACGTTTAATTTACTTACGTGTGCATGGACTATTTTTAAATAGGAAGAAAATGGATTATTTATGAAGAAGAAAACTTTAAAACGCTATTTCCCTTACATACAGGTATATAATTTCTTTCTAATACTCCATTGCACAAAACGCGCCCATTTGTGATACGTTGTACATTTTCCTAACTTGTTAATCTCCTCGACGGCTCCTTCGTTAGTTAATAAATCTTCCTATTCTTTCTGCCTACCAATTTTGTTTTACAGATTCAAATCGCGATCCCCTCATTAATGACCTTCCCCTTTTGTATAAATCTTTTTCTCCTAGTGGTAGTGGTAGTGGTACATTAGATAACCAAATTAAAAGGTCTCATGTCCTGCCGTATTGTCATTAAAATTGCAAAAGCAGTAAGTGCACACGTTTCACCAAACTTCCCGCAGGTCGAAATGGAGATTGATGCTCTCCCGCTAACTCTGAAATTCAATTTCGGATCCTCTTAATTCCAAGCGAATAAATAGATCTCTTAATGGGTTGGGGGGTAGTTGTTTATTCCACTGTCTCCTCATTTTCTCCAAACCCTTTGATGGATTTTCCCCAATGTCGTTATTTATAAACATCTGACAAAGAAGACAAATTAAACAAGGTCATCCAATTTACTCATGAAAGAGGCTTTCGGACTTCTGAAAAAATGAATCGATTCATAGAAGAGTACGATAAATATTTTTCTAAATTATCTTTTAAGTACTTATATGTATAACACAGATTAGATATGTCATGAGGTGAAACACAAAGGCTAAACTCTTTATACTATTCAACTGAAATTATAGGTATTTTATACGCATAGGATCTTGTATGTTAAAATAAAAACAGATATATTCGAGTCATTTTTAATACTCGCTGCCAAGATCGGATTCTAAAATAAAAATAAAATATATCCACTATTTTTATTTAAAGAAAACCATTCAGTATTTTATCTAGTTCTAGCAATACTGTTTTCAAAATTATTGATTTATACGAAAAAAAGATTTCCGTTTTCATAACGACACTACTTCAGCAACTCCGGTCATGCAAAAAATGCACAAGCGTACACGCGCAGAATATTGTAAAAAATAAAAACAAATTCCATAAGACGAACTTATGTAAAAGTTTTTAAGAAACAAGGACTATATCCTCGGCATAAGAATTCTTGAAACTACTTAAAAATTTCACGCATGTGTTTGTGTGAGAGAAAGAGGTACGCGATTACAACAATTTACCGATTGCCCTCGGAACGAAAAATGAAGATGGAAGTCGAGAAAAAGTTTGTTCGAAAATTTCAAAAAGTTCAAAGTAAGAAGAAACATTTAAAAAAGAAATGTCTTGTTGAGAACAAAAACAAGAGAAATGAACATATATATAGACTGCGAAAGGAATTAAAAGTAAAACAAATACAGTACGAGAAAAATTAAAGTCCGGACCAAGAACAAACCTCGCTCATTGGAGAAAGGAGAAATATATGTGAAGAAAAGGGACACATTTCGGTGCGCGCATGAAACGTCGTGGAGAGAGAAGGAAGGAAGAAAAATGGAAAGAGAAAGAAAGAGTCAAGAGGAGAAAAAGGAGAAAATGGGGAAAAGAGAAAATGAGAGGGAAAAGATATAAAGAAGAAAATATAAAGGATAGGAAAAGAGAGAAAGGTAGTTGAAGAAAGATAAACTGAAGAGAGAGGGAAAGGAGAGAGAAAAGGAGAGAAGGGAGACAGAAGATGAAGGGAGAGATGAGAAGGGAGAAAAAGAGGGAGAGAAAAAGAAGAGAGGAAAAAATAAAAAGTTAGCGAATGAGAAAAAAGGAAAGAGTGAGAAAAAAACCTTTTTCGAAAGGATGGAAAAATATATTTAAATTCATAAGACATCCGTTGAAGTGAAAGAGATAGTGAGCGAGAGAAAGAGGGAAAATTGGATAAAGACCGAGAAGATAAAAAAAAGTGAGAAAGGGAGGGAAGAGATAATTCTGCCGTAAAAGAATGGAAATTAAAAGGTCTCCCTCCGATAATGCGACAAAAAACAAAGAGTTTGGAGGAAAGAATATGTGGAGTTTGGACAAAAAGGTGAACGGTCGAATACTTTCTCCATATTGTCATCCCTCGACAAATAATTGTTCTCGAGTCGAGCAAAAAACTCCTTCAGCTACATCCGAATACAACAAGGCCTTCGCCCTTGAATGGGCGCACTTTATTTTATTTATTTCTTCAAGATCCTTTTGACTATTTAAATATCCACGAGCGGCCATGTTTAAAGGATTCATTTGAACGAATTTCCTTGAATTTCGACTAATGTTCCGGAATCATAGAATGCGAAGTGGGAAATTGCGTTCGCGGTGGACAATTTTTCAATTGTCTCTTCTGCAATGAAACATAAGAATAAAAATATTTAGCAAAATTGACGAGGTTGTCACGGGATTAGCAATGTTGCAGTTTATAAGATCGTTCCCGGATGATCTGTAATACGGAAGCACAAATTGTCCTAATATTGAATGAAAACGCCTGGGAAAACACTGGACGAAATATATGTACAAATAACGTCTCGCGATTACGCTTTCTCGTTAGTAAAGAGAACTGGTGTGTACAGCTTGTTTATAAGCTCAATATTATAAAAACTTGTTTGAGTGATAGCTTTATGCTTGAAAAAGTTCTTGTCCGAATCTTCATTTGCGCATATCAAAGTATTAGCGAAAACTTGAATTACTACAAAGTTTACCTTCACATTTTGAGGAGAGATGTTAGGAGTGCCACAACATACCTTTAACTAAATAAACCGCACTCTTGTTAGTAAGTTCCTCTCAACCGTAGTAAAAAAGTTCTCTTTGGCGTTGAAGTTAAATAGGGTAGCACTTTTTTTACGTTCTTTCCTTGTGATAAGAATCTCTGATTATCTATTTATCTATTGGTTGGGAGTGAAACTACAAAAAACCTCAAAGCGGCCGATTTTCTTCAGGATTTTTACGTTTAGAGCAGTTTCATTCGCGAGTAATGGAAGGAAAAGGAACATAAATGTAACAATCCGGCAGCTTTGCAACTTTTTTTAAGCATTACCAAACAAATTTACAGGAAGCGGGAGAAAAACCCTTTTTACGAGATAACAATGATATATATATATATATATATATATAAAGGTAGCAACAAGGTGTTGGAGGAAGCCCAGTGGACACTTACCTATACAGTACAGTATATGTTTCTCCGTCGCTGAAGAAGGGCATCAGCCCGAAAGCTCCATTTTTGTGTAGTTTTTGTTCTTTTGTGTTTTTCGTGTGTCCTCAGCACCCCCAGCGGTTCTTCATTCTAGGTAAGTGTCCACTGGGCTTCCTCCAACACCTTGTTGCTACCTTTATTATTACCTTTCCTTTTCCTTAAGTATTATATATATATATATATATATATATATATATATATATATATATATATATATATATATATATATATATATATATATATATATAAGGATTGCCTACCGATTGCATCTCTCTCTATTCTTCCCTTCTCTCTTACTCTCATTCTAATATCGAAACGTCCTACCCTCTCCTTCCTGTCACGTTTTCCTATCCTCGTTTCTCTCAGCCTCTCTTTCATTCCCATTCTCCTCTCTCTCTCTCTCACACACACCATTAGTCCTTTTTCCTTCTCTTTATTTCCTACCCTACTCCACCCTTATCTGCAGGGAAATCCCCACTCTTAAGGACGCGGTCACGTACGACTTAAGTGCGTGGAAACATCTACAGGGAACCACTCTCGTTCTTCCCCCCTCCCCCTCCCCTCCCCCCATCTCTCCATTTGACCAACAAAGACGGAGGGCGTTAGTGAGGTAAAATAGAATGAAATGATACGGACAAGAGTAGTGCTGGAGTTGCGTGAGCTACTACTCTCTCGTCATATATATTTTTTTCGTTAATCCCGTAATGCAAGAGTGACGGGATAAGAGAATACGATTTAGTTTCGCGAAGAAACGGTCGTCGAGAAATTAAATTAGAGTTAGAAAAAAAAAGGAAGAGAATTGGAGGACGTGTCTCGGGAGAACGACGGTTCGGAATTTCGGCCAAGGAAATCGAATTAAAACTCATTATTTTTTATTTCGGAAAATACTGTTAAAAGATTCGATGCTTTTACGGAAATTAATCAGGCATTTCCATTTTATTTAAACATTAAAACCGCAAACTTCAAAACGTTTGACGGGCATGTATTAATAAACCCATTTCTTTATAAATGTTGCCGTTGGCGTTTTTTTGTTTGCATACAAGCTGTACATAGAAGTGTGAATGGATAAGTACGCATGTATGAGCATGAATTTATAGATGCTAACACGTCTGCGCGTCTTATAATGCAGTAATTTAAGGGTGTTATAGGTCAGTTTGTCTCAATATTTCTTCCAAATTTCTCCGTGTGTTAATTATCTTTTAATCGATTCAGAATAAACTCCTTCGTTCTCCTCATATAGTTTAAATAAGATGCGTGGGTCTTGTATTATAAGATCAATTCTGCATAGTAACTTTAAATATGCTGGTTCCCTAAGGTATTTTTTATCGCAAAAGTATGTAGGAACAGATCAACTACTTGTTGCACGGTTTCGTCATTTCATGTTTAAATAGATGAAATGTTCGGTAATTTAGAAGATTAAGACATTAGCACGTGCCATAAGTCCTCGTTGTTTGTCACATGATAATAAATAAAATTATCTGAGAAATTTAAACATGTTAACTTAGAAAAGATAAACCCGCTTCATCGTGAAAGATTCTCTTGCATGGAGGAAACTACCGGGGATCTGAAAGTAAAACCCTTGCTGCTTTTACACTAAGGAAAATCCACGACCAATGAAGGACTGCAAGGGGAACGAGCCTGAATTACTGCATTCAAACCGTAAAGAATTGGGCTAATCGAGATATTTTTCATGAGTGGTTTCATAAATTGAATATTTTTCCCTACACAATTAAAAATTTAGAGAAACTCACGAGAAAATATAGCAAATAAAAACGGCAAAGAAAGGAGATATACGAATATAAATACATAAATAAACACGCGTGCACACAGAAGGAACAACAATTTTTTAAAAAAACAGGCTTACGGGGGTTAATCCTCGCCAGGGACCTCTCGTCTCACAAACACAGAATCGCACAGCTAAATACACAGTTGATTAGGAGGTTTACGTGTCTTTTCGAACGCAAAAGGTACCAACTAAATAACAACATTCACTCGCACAATCATACAAGTTGTTTGTTCGTGATTTTTGCCAAGCTGTTTAAGCTTTATTGTGAGCATCGCAGCCTCCTAAAGAAACTAATGCTACTCTTCCACAATGTACTGAGTCATTAACAACAAAAATTAAAGATAAAGTCGTGTTTTTTCTTCCAATATGGATCTTGTATTACCTCGCAAGCTTTGGTTGACTTTTCCTTATTGCTTCTGCATATTTATTCTAATCAAGTTCAGCTCTTCGTCGACGGATTAACATTTCATTTGCATTTTTCTCGTTCAAACTAATTTTCTCTACTCAAACACAAATGAAAAGTTTAATATCTGCTCATATCCCATTTCTGCAGACTCGACGTCTCACGTCTACGTAATGCTACACTGCATATAGTGTTTTATTCACTCTCTTCTTGAAATTTCTTTGCATTAATTAATAATTTCTCACAATAATCACCTCTATTATAAAATCCTTCTTTAGCAATCCTACTAAACTGAGTCTAAAACTCTACGTAATGGGTAAAATATTCCACTAGTTATAATGTTTCTTCAAGAACTTATCTCATAGTAACCACTCTTAGAAAATCCCATTACGAATAAGTAATATATTAAATGCTTTGCTGCAACTTTCTAAGAATAGTTAAAGAATTTGACTCAATTTTGCAACATCCAGCAAGTACCAAAGGAAGCTCTTTCGACGATTCCTCGCAAATAATACCAGTGGCAGTTTCCGAATTCAATTCCTGAAGAACCCAACTTATAAGACATCCAAAGTTTATTTTTTTTAACCCCTTAAGCAGTAAAAGAGATTTTGGAACGTCGTTTTATTCCTTCAGTACCTCAAGTTTTACTGCTTCGTTCACTAGGTAAAGAAATATATCTTTTTAAGTATTCATCTTTCCTATTCCAAACGAGTTCGAAAACACGACTGAATTTTCCGATTTATCCGAACGAGATGTTAGAAAAGAAAAGATCAAATTTGAAAGTTGGTGGATGTGCTCTTTTTTATTCGCGTAGGCTTAATACTGCTCCGAGAAAAACAGACATTTTCCAGGAATTCGCCACCCTGGCTCCACCATTTGCAAAACTTTTGCAGAGCTTCGAATTTCCCTAAATGCTTCTAAGGAATTGAATGCATAACAATCATCCGACGGAACTAGACCTAAGGGATGACGGAACGGGCGGAGAAAAGTGCGGATGGGCGTAAGAGGGAGAAGCTGAGACCCGTTTGGGTGTTAGAGACACGAGAAAGAAAAAACTATCTCCTTTTCTTGAAGTTCTCATCTGTCAGAAGTCAAGTGATACCAAAAGTATTTAGCGTAAAAAGTTTCTCTTCCTCCTACTCTTTACCTTTATTCATTTTGTTAAAAATATAGTTCCTCATTCTGGGCCTGCTTTTAATTTTATCATCTCCATTTGCAACACATGCTCCGTCTATTCTTTCATCTACGTTTAATCCCTAATTATTCAACTGCCCCCAAGTCTCTTACTCTCTTTTAATGGAAGGCCATGTTGCAGTTATTCTGTACTAGCTGCCCGTACAGCTCCGAAATCGGAGCTCTGTTCGAGTGTTATGGTAAGAGGGCCCTTCACTGCCCAACCCGCGCGCCCCCGACACCCGATGCCCTGCGTTGCCGCCCCGCGCACTGAGGCTCGAAGCCCTATTCTGGCGCCCCGCGTGCCCCCCTCGCGCCCGTCGTATCTCCTTCCCCTCCACTTCCACTCAACCGTGGCTGAGTGAAGGTGGAGGGGAAGCTTCGCTCTGGGTTGTGACGGGCACGACCTTCCCTTACTCAATTAATATATACGTTGATTTTAAGGGAGACAGAGAGAGGTTTTTGTTCACTTATGCCAATCAACAAAGCTATAAACTCACCCATTCGTAGAAAAATAGGTCTTAGGTCCGTTATCCTCAAATCTCGTTCTAAGAAGCTTTTATTTAAATCGTATAACCTTCGATTAACAGAATTATGGAATGCCTTTCTCTTACCGTCTTTCACTACATCTCTTTGTTATTATTTACCCTTCCTTTTTCTCTCTCTCCACTTTTATGTGTCTTTCTGTATCAATTTTTATTTATCTCTACCTCCAATACGTTTTTACCGCACTGCCTTTCCCTGCCCTTATCTCTCTTAAATATAACAATTTTTCCGAAAAATCTGTCATTTTTCATACACTAGAAGACATTGGTCTTAAATCTGTGCTATCTTATATTTAAACAAGTTAAAAGGAAAAAAATAACTTCCACGTACCATAATTTTTATCATCAGGTCACCTGATGATGATGCTGAGCGTATAAACACAGATTGTGATTCTGATAACAGAAACTGTTGCGCGTAAAAGTTATTCTTTCCTTTATCATGATTACATTTTTCCCACTAAATTTTTATCATACTCTCCGTTATTCTACTTCATTAACGTTATCCCTCTGTTACTCTCATTCGTCCTGCATCTCTATTATTTAAACCTATCCTGTATTATTCTTTCTATTCCCGCATACTTCGGTCATCCTTTTTCTTTCTTAAACTTTTCCTTTCTCTTACTGCTATAGTGTTCCACACTGATGTAAATTTGAGACCTTAAAAACCGCGCGTTAACTCACTCAAAAACTTCCCCGGTGGGTCCCTCTTTCTCCCTTTCTCTCGCGTTCTCGTTTCTGAAGCAGGTGAACAAGACAGATTTCCAGGAAGTTCGTTCCGTTTTATGCTTAATAGCGCATTTCTCCACGTTATTTTTTTTTAAATAGGCGGAGTGGGATTTCCGCCGGCGTAATAGACACCCGCAGAGAATCAACTCTTATTTCTTTGGGACAATTTCAATTTCGGTAAGAGACCAACAAAGAAAAATTTAGACATTCTAACGCAGTGTTTCCCAACCGGCGTGTCGCGAACATTTCCTTAGTGTTTCGCCAAAATTTCCAGAAAATGTTACAATACTAATGTGCCATGATGAATCGCTTGAGGGGAAAGCTTTTCGCCAACATTTCTAGAATTTTTAAACAATATTACATGGTGTACTAATATTAGTTTTGTAATTTTTGGGCACGTTTCTTTTTGGTAATAAATCTGTTTATTTTACTTTACCTAAATGTGAACGGTTATGTGTCAGCCATATTTGATTTAAACCTCATTTGTGTCACCGAAATCCTGCTCACTAAAAAGGTTGGGAAACACTGATCTTACGTACTACATGAATTACCCGTTTTTTGTCGCTCCGAATTTGTTAAAATCCAACGAAGCCAAATCAAAACGAATTTGAACTATAGAAGGCCACGTCTTTTACTTATGATATAACCAACTACTTTTTGGTCAAACGCAAACAAGTTCCTCGTCTATAGATATTAAATTTAGCAGTAATTCAGTTAAAAGTAAAATGAGTGCTTGTCAAACAAGAAGATCAGCTTAGGCAACAAACGTCATTATTGCTACGTTAAAATTCCATGGAATACAAGTAATGACATTGGTGCAACTTTTAAATTTCATGACATCGAATAATAATACATTATTTCGAAATAGCTACAAAAATAATCGAAGAATGTATAATTTTACCGCAAACAACTATTTTGAGGGTTTGATTTGTATTCACAATTATGCGGCAGCTATCAGAAATAACTTGACAATCCGTTTAGAATGAAGATGAAAAAAATTTTTGTACCCTCTTTTTTAAAACGCTTATTTCTTCGAGTAAAAGAATAAAATCCAAGACACTTGAGCAATAACGATTCTGTTATTGTTGCACGTCGACTCAAGCCTTGTTCTTTTAACGATATCAAAGCACGCGAATGCGTTTCAGCTTTCAGCAACTCCCGCCGCTTTCCGAACAGATATAGAAGAGAAAAGAAGTTTAAACACGCATTTTGGGGTTCAAAGGCTGAGAACTGACGAAATGTTTACGACTGGACATACGCCAAAATTATACATTTACGGAGTGTTTTTTTTTCGACTTTTGTGACTTGTTTACTGCCAGCTATATTTCGCATTATCATCGTGGCATAATAATGACATACCTAAATGGATAATCGAATATTCTATTCCAGGAAAACTGTCATTTCTGCCGCCAAGTGTCGGAAACAAAAGGATCTGCTAATTATACTTTTAAAGCAACCTTTCAAATAGTGTTTTATCAAACATACAGTAACGAATTATACTAACTGCGAAACCATAATAAGGTCGCTAATAAAAAAAATCGTGTATATTACTTATCACTAAACAATATAAAAAAAGAAATAGGAGTAGCTATATATTTAACTAAATATAAACTCAAAATAAATAATTGCTGATGTAGACGAATATAAAGTTACAAATTACATCGAGTGTTTTATTCTTAGTGTATTCTTTTTAGTGTCCATATTTACGGTTTCAGTGTTTTATATGTAATTAATCCAGCGAATACAGTGGGACTACTGTCGTCATTAACGAAAGAACATTTGATCCGAAAAACTTTAACAAAATGAAAACCTTTTAATACCACATGGATTTATCTGTCTGAAATCGCGAAATTACGTGTGAATAACGTCGACCTAAACTTTAAATTAACGGTGGAACTTAAAATTTCCGATTAATTACTCTTGCAAATGAAGTAATTTAGGGATAATTCTTTCCGAACTTCAAGCCTTGCACTAAAACTCGGCTCTCTTAATGCCCCATCTCAATTTGTCATTCTTGATTTATGATCCAAGATGTTGAGACTCTCAAAAGAACTAGTTAAGCCTATGGAGAGCTCATTTTTAATTCATCGCATGAGGTCGACGCCTACGTGGAATACGTAATAACTAATTAAAGGCGGCATAGAAAGATATTTACCTCGTTGGTAACAAATAAAAAAAAATTACAACGAAATAAGTAGTTTTGTCTCCATTCTCTAGGTAATACGCGCTTTGGTTAATATAATACCAGTTAATTTATCCATGGAATACCAAATGAAACGACAATATTTTAGAAGTGACACATTTTCAGGAATAAATAAAGTCAAATAAAAATTCCGTTTCTTTAAAAGTTTTGCATCAAAATATTCTGAAAGGAATGAAAAATTCGAATTCACAAATATACGTGAAGCAGATGTCTAGAATCATACGTGAATCATAAAATATATCACATTTAAATATACACAGCTGAAAAATTGGTCTAGCCTCACATATTGAAAGAACGGTTATATTTCATACCCCTTAACGTACCTTCATCCACACCAAACATTTCCAAACCTCTCTCGTATACACTAACTTTAAAAATAGAATGTTATTGCCGATTATCTAAACTTATACACATAACATTCGGGCCCTCAAGAATGGCTCCTCAGAAATCTGAAATCCCACATCACACATCCGGCCAAACCAAGTTAACGCGGACCATAATCAACGTCATCTGAATTTTGGGCATTGAAAACAAACCGTGCTTTAGGAAATTGTCATAACAACCCGTCCTATAGGATGCCAAGGTTAACAAGATGTTTCATCCCGTTGAACGATTTGGACATGATTCGCTTCTTGCACATCCGCATGCAGTCTGACGATTTGGGAACCGTAACGCTACGAATTTACACAATGGCGTCAATACGGGCGAAACTTTGCCGGGTCAACTCATCCGTTCCTGGACGGAATTTTAATCAAAATGGGTATCGTGTTTCGGATTAAACTCAGGCGGGAAAAAGTTTATTCGATTCATTTTCCAATTTCCGTAGGATTAACTTCGAGCGACTCATTATTTTGACGCCTTGCGGACACCGAAATTTATTTTGCTTCTGCAAACACCGGACAGGGACGATTATTCACCTTAGAGCAACATCGATGGTTCCTATCTGCCGACGCATCGAATTTCAACTGTTTATCTGTACTAAAATATACGGACGAAATTCTTCGCGCCAATTTCATTTTCATTGCTGTTTTGCGCTTACCGTTACATTTTGAGCTTACTATAATTCATCGTGATTAAATGACCGACAACGGAATTATAGTTGGTCAGATTTTGATTATTAAACATAATGGAACTATAACATACTCATAAATGCTTATTAAAATAAGTCATTAAAACGTCGATCGATTTTCCATAAAAAGTCTTCGTCAACGAGAAGAAAACGAGAAAATCCTGTATTTATGCAGTGACGGAAAGCAAAACATTAGCAAGCGTGAAACAATTCTGATCTGCTCCATACTTGCGCTTGCGTGCACCTCAGAATAACAAGGAGTATTTAACAGGAAATAATCGGTATATTATGACGCACTGAAATGGCTGCGTGAAATGATTATATAAAAAGTTAGAATTTTACCGCTTTCACTTAAAATCATTACGAGAATGTTATCGGTTAAAACATTTAGTAATGGAATGGTCATTGGGTAAATAACTCTTCACAATGTCTTTAAATAGATTAATTAACAACAAAGGTATTTTTATAAAAGTAGCTGGTACGCTGAGTAATTATACGTACATATAAAATAAACAATTTCGCATACTGCCTGAATAACAATATTAAAAAATCAACATTCCTCTTAGGAAAAAAATACTTCAACGTAACCGCTCATTTATCGTGCTTTGTTTTTCTAAAAATAATAGAAGGTATCGTCGTATGACGATAAAATCAGAAAAAAATTTCTAAGCTTGGGATTCCGTAAAACTACTTTCCCTTCCCTTTATACGCAGACAGAACGATTCACCCGCTCTATAAAACATTAATCCTCGCACTCACCCTTTGACTGCCTGTCGTATGCGTTGATGCACTCTGACGTCATGAACTGGCTTATGAGAGCTGTCTTTCCTACCCCTTGCGTTCCGACCATCGCCACCCTATAAGGGTCGGCAGTGACCGTCCTGGGTCCTTCGGCCGAACCGTCCGCCCTATTGTCGTCTTCTGCCTTTCCTTCCGCCCCTTCGGCCTCTCCCTGTTGTCCCGGGGGCAGAAGGCTGTTGCTCCTCGACCTGCGGCGTCTGAAGGAGTCGCCACGGTTGACGACGCCTGCGAAAGAAAGAAAAAGGATGGATTATACGATACGTGATAATTGGCAGGAATCCTCCGATAGTAATACTTCAAAATTCGACGCTGCAAAAAGGCACACACACATATTTATACGTGGGTGATCGGAAAGTAACATGACTGAGGGAAAAACTTATATAAAAGAAATTTTCTAATATAAAACTTATTTACTGCGCTTCAAATACTCTCCTTTCGTCGTATATTAACCCTTAAATGTAAGGGTTCCGAGGCTTCATTATGTTTGAAATCCCATGTTCTAACACACCATCATCATCATCATCATAGATAGCCTATCCGTAGACAGGTCTGTGTTATTATTAGTGTTATCTACACACTCCGGGTTTTGCAACCTGATACATAGTTCCGTTACCCTTTCAAGCCATCTACCAACTGAAATCATATCCTTCGTCTTTCTTTTCTCCTTATAATACGTCTAAAGTCGTGATCTCCACGGATAATGTCCGATCCAATTTGCCTTCCACTTTTTAAGTCTTTATAAATAATTCGATTTCCTCCTATTCTTCTTAGCAAATCCTCGTTTTTCATCCTATCTCTCAATTTTACCTTGAACATTCTACTCCATGCTCAAATGTCGAAGATCATTTTCACTTCAAGGAAATCCGGAGGCCACTTTCCTGAGTCGTAAATGTTGTTAATTAATTAAGTAATCAGTTTTAGTCCTTTCGATCCCATGACTTTGAGAACCTCTGCTGGTATCCCATTACTGTCTTAAGCTCTTATATAGCTTCTCATAAGTTCCAAGTCGTCCTCTTCAACTTCGCTCTCTTCTTACAGTCTTATATGTGTTGATCTTGTCTGCTTGTTATATTTTTCCTTAATGTATTATTCCCATACTTATATCCTTTGTTTCTGTGACTTAAGTCGCTTTCGAGTCCATAATTCCTTATGCAGGGATACCATTAGGCTTCTTATCTTTTAGTTCCATCGCCTACCTCCCGAACTTTTCTATCCGTAGTATTTCTTCACAATTTCCTTTTATTTATTTTTCTCTAGCTATGTTAGTCACCATTCTAACATTTACATATAAAGTTATTTTCGCTAAAACCGTCTCTTTTAATGAACGGTTACATTTCAGTTCCTCTTCTTTCATGCATTATTTAACAATCAAAATGCGTGGAAATTCTAGGAAACGACACGAATCGTGTTGTTTCCTGTGAAATTCTTTGGTCACAAAAGGGCATGCACCGAAAGGCGTGGCCTAAAATCCTTTGGATCTTTTTCCTTCATCTCCAACCGAGGGATGTGTTAATCGTTTCTCTTTTCACAACGAAGTTTTTGATTCGGCATAAAATTAAGGCGTCGTCGAGATACACTTACTTTTAATTGACTTCTTTAACCACTCTTTCGTATATCGTAAGGGTGAATTACTTTTAAAATGCAAAATCGCATATTAATTTTTATTAACCCTAAAAAGGGGCGTCATGCGAATGGTAGAGATATCAAATTTAAGAAAATTTCTTTAAACGATTCTAAAAATTATTTGAAAACTAAAATTACACGGTGTCATTGATAACACTCATATATAAGGGATGGCCTGAAATCGTTCCATATTTCAAGAATAAGCTAAGCCGTTGGTGAAAATTGCTCTGCTCTAACCTATTGATGAAAATTTTTGCGTAAGATATATAACGTACCTACGTATGCATGAAGGTAAGTGCACTGGATGGGGTCTATTTTTTTTAACAAGAACAGTCGTTCGTGAACGAGGTCAAAAGATTAAGTGGTTTTAAGAAAGGGAGGATAATACGGGAGAAAAGAGAGTGGGCGAGCGCGTTTATCGCTTGGTTTGAGAGTGGTTGATTTTAAGCATTTTCCTTAAAAAAAAGACAGCCCCTTAACCTACGACCCCGAAAAAAAGAAAGCAGCTAAAGAGAAAACGGCGAGGTAAAGATAGGAGAGGAGCCACTCGGAAAAGTGCTGGGCATAAAACTGGCAATCTAGCAATATTGACCTCTCCCATGTTGCGAAAGTGGCCTCAACTCAAAGGATCAATTCTGTACTTTTCTTTATGTCTCTCGTGGGAGGAAATAAGGAAGGAAAGAGTTTTAAATGCACCACTTAAACAGAGCGCAACCCTGCTACAGGCAGATTAAATAAGCTTTATACTTTAATCATAACGTCTTCCGGCATTATGCGTACAACGAATATTTTATCGTGTGGAAAATTTGAAAAAAAGATTTTAAATACGTAAAATTGGAGCTTCTTGATCAAAGTTTAAAAAAAAAACATTGGGCAGTTTATAAACTTTCGAATCGGTGTATAAAGTGCAAAAATGAGTCATCAAAGGTAATATATTTAAATACTCCTCTTTAAAGCGATGGAGTAAAATATATATTGAAAAATAACCGCGTGTGCTTTTTAACTGTTATCCAATAACTGTATTTGTTTCCATAGAAGGGTAAGCAACTTGTAAAAGGGTAATATTCAGGATCCAACGGAGTCGATTAGCTTCAGCCGTCCACGCTGTGAGAAGGGGCTTATCAAGTAACACGATAAATATCAATTTTTATTTCAATTTATATATAGCTGTACAAGACTAAAATTTCGATTTATTTATCAGAAATAATCTTTTATTGGCATGTGTTTTCTTAGAATAATTATGTTATTATTTCATTAAACCTTTATATATTAATTCAGAGAGGAGACACTCATTAGATCATGTATCGTGACCAACACGGGCGCTGCTGCACTATGGTGAAGATCTACCTTGTGGTTTGTTACTATATGGCCTAGTACGTTTAACTTAAGATAGTATGTAACACAAATTAAATTGTTTCGCCGGAAATGTCCTTCATAAAGGCATTATGCAAAATCTTATATTAAGGTTCGAATATTAAAGTGATTTTTTAATCACCAAAATTCGCAAACTAAACGTCATTTTACCAAAATAATTTACGAGACATTTCCGAGAGTCGACCGCGAACGCACGTCCTTAATTGCGCGGCTCGAACCTCAGCGAAAAATCTTTCCTTTGTCACGGAAATACCCCTTTTATACTTCCTATTTCTCAGGACCAAAATGGCGTCCTGACGTAAGCGGTATAGTACCCGCTTCAAGGTCTATAAACCTTCCATTAATTATCTCAGTTGGCAAGTAGTTATAAAAAAAATGCAAGGCCGACCTTGGAAGTGGCTCCCAGTACGAACAAAGGCTTTTGAACGCTGTTTACGTAAATAAGCCCGGGGCATTTATGAGAACACACGATTCCGACTGCACGAGCTAGTTTTATCGCTTCCGAGTTCTCAACCCCAATGGTTGATGATAAATAGGCCAAAAATGTTGAAGCTAAATGAAAAGTACAAAAATACGAATTGCATTTTAAGTTGATGGTCGGACAATGAACAAAATTTATAATTTTCCAAAGTAAAAATAGTTATTTATGCCGTTTTCAAAACTCATCTACTACCGTCATAGGGAAAACCCAGACGATAGTGGTGGTGAATAACTTTTATGCAAATCATTGTTAGTGTTATTTATTTTTACTCCAAAATGTTTAGCAGAACTTTTAAAATTCAACATCAAATTTTAATTAAAAGTCCTTCAAGCTTTCAAAATTTTTGACGAAAAAATTCAACATCAAATCTGAATTAAAAATCCTTCAAGCTTTCAAAATTTTTGAGGAAAAAATTCACCTACTTGGATACCTGAACGCTTAAGAAGTTGAAAATTAAAACTTTTAAAGAAGAAAACAGTGTATATTCACATTTCTGAGCTGCTGTCATTTTAAACTTAAACTAACAGGTGCTGAAAAAAGGTTTACTTAAACATCCACCTAAAAAAGTCACTGACGGCACATGTGACGTTTTTATTCGGATAACTGTACTACCTTAAATACATTTTACTTATCATGGCATGATGTAATGACATGGAAAAACAACTATTTAATGTCTGTAAATTGACCTAATCTGGTGATTAGGAACATTTTGGTTATTGAAATAATAGGTCTCTCCAATGGTAATAGAAATGGGGCATTTTTCGTTGCTCTTGTGGAGGCATAGTTTACAGTTTGGGTTTAGTCATCAGTTGATCTCAATAATCCTCTCTTTAACAAAGATGATATTCCAGAATAAGCACTTAACTATATAAAAATTAAAAATTAAGTACACGTACTAGGAATCTTTAGTATCCATAACGGGTAATTTTTAGTTTTCAATTTTTGATAGTTGATTGCTCATTCTGGAATGTATTTTCAATCATAAGATGAGTTTGATAATATTCTAGTGAACTGAAATGAGAGCGAATGTTTTTCTTTGGATCAAACAGCCTACATACTTACTTCATAACATGCAAACAAGAATTTGCCTATTTGCGATTGATTATATTTCGAAAAGACTGGATTTTAAGGCAGAGTTTCTATTATTTCACAAATTTTGATTTAGTAGATAGTTTTGGTTAATAAGTAGAGAAATTTTCGAAAAATGTTTGGACACTTTCTTAAAAATGCCGCAGCTACGATTTCGAGGATCAATGCAGCACCCACGCCTTTGGAATCACAAATGAAGAATTAATGCAAGTATTTTTACCCCTTAATATTTAATATCATCAATAGTGGCGTGTCGGGTGTACCAGAAAACCTCGCGAGATGTAGCATCCCCAAAACAAAGAAATTTTTCGATACGCAACTCATCATAAATCAATAAAATTTATTATTTTGTATAAATACACATAAAGAGACGTTAAATTTTTATGATTTTTGTGATCAACAGTGACAACCTTCCTATAGTTTTAATTTAATTCTTTATTCGTGCCTAACCGCTAATTTTCACGGGCGGTTCAAATATAAATTCAAAATTCTGAAATATTTTTCTTCGCGTCCTTTAAACGGGTATCCAACTAATTAATCAAATAAACGTGATCATACGACGCATTCACGTATTTAATGCCGCAAAGAAGACAAGGCTTGACGTACTGTTTATACAACACGCTCGTTGTTACGAGAGATTCTCGACGGAGATCCGTTTCTCCGTGTCGGTATGCATCGATGTCAAGCGTTTGTGGGGGTGAATAGGCGGATTCCTGCCGCTCGTCGCGTGATACGGACTTTTGGCTCGTGCCTTTGAAGCCGCACCCACGTGACCACGCCCTTCCTCCCTCTTCACCTCACCCCTCCCGCTATACATCTCGACCCGACCGAACACCTATTCATAGCGTAAATCTAGACTAGAACAACTTTTGGCCAACACGGCCGAATGATTCTGATCGCAAGGAACGTGAAACGCAACCGGCCTCTGCGTGTGTGCGCGTACGTGCGTGTGTGCGTGCGTGCGTGCGGAGGGTCTCCTCGACGGAGAGATAGGGAGATACTGACGAAACAAGCGGTGAGCGGTGCCAAAGGATTTTGGCTCGAGTGGGATGGATAAGGGACCGCATTCATCTCATCTGCACGAAACCCTGTGCTATTCAGGATCGTCAAACTTCCCTCGTCGGACTTTTCAGTCCATGCAAAATTTACCGCAAACTTTGGTCCTTGCTCGGAACGTAAAAGCGTCGTGATATATGCAACGTGTTTACTGTGCCTGATGATTTTTTTCACACTATCCGTGCATTTAGTTTCCAGTACCCCTTTATAAGGATTTGGGTACTAGAAACCGCGTTTTCCTAGAGTCCTGCCTGATTTTCAAATTCGTTATACAGTTTGCGCAAGAAAATGTACCAGATTTCAAGATGAAATTACAGGATAACCGCATAAAATAGGATACAATAATAACCGGTCGTATTTATGTAATGTGTTGAGTGAAAAAAGCGTAAGTATTATTAAAACTGTGTTGGGCGAATTTTTGTTTAATTTCAACAACTCCATATTTTTACGATATGTATATCTAAAGCTAAGCATGTAAATAACCTTATGATGCGGTGGCAACTGCCAAAACGATCACTAGAACAAAAATGTGAAATTATGTGTTCATTCTTTATTCCGTTTTTTTAAAACAAAGTATTCTTTGCGGCGATAGCGAGGATGGATCGAACTTAACGTTTCCGAAGCTGAAGGGCGCGCGCAACTTATGCCTTCATCAATTTAGAATTTCATGAATCTTTTGACGAGGGAAGTTTTCTTGGGGTCAGAGATTTGAAGAGAATGTGAAGGGTTCCGCGGAGGCCCAAACTTTCACGTCTCTGGAGTTTTCATTGAGAAATTAAAAAAAAAGGCCTGCCGCGGATAGAGGTATTTCTTCCTCACGTTTTTCTGAAATAAACATCGCAGAACATTACTCACTGTTACCGTTTCATAGTAATATATTACACATCGCTATTATGAAAATAGTGCAATTTACCTCTCAAAATGTTTATTGACTGTGTACGCATTTTGACGTATGTTCGCAGCTCTAAGATTTAACATCAATTGCAGAACGCCATTAAGTTTTATTTTTGAGCATTTTGGAACGGATATGCATCCAAAAGAATGAAGGAATTTCGTTCGTAAACATTTCAGAATGATCGCTAAATACTTACTTAACCTTACAACGGACTATTTTACTATTCAAACGATTTGCAACTACGTTTCTATGAGGAATTCTCATTTTGCTGAAGAATTTATCCTAACGACTGAGAAAAATGCTCATTCACTTGGTCTAACAATAAGACATATCTATCTTTAAAATGGAATTTAAAAAATAATTAAACGATATTATAATGTTGCAATAGGAATCCACAAAATGTCAAATAATGCGTTTCTTTTATTCTCACATAAGTCAATGTGCCACAGAGATGATAGATGACAAATCCAAAAACCTAGCTGGCATTACTTGCATGTGTAATATTATTTTGCTAGCGAATGCCCCTTATTAACGGCAATTTAATAGTGCTGCAAATTCTTACTCCAAAATGTTGTCTTTTCCAGTAAATACATACCCTATAGAACAAATTAATATCACACGATGTTCGTTTCATTGAATGCATAAAGCTATAAAATATTATGAACGCTATTAACTAAAAGATAAGGTGTTTCTGGCCATTTCTATAATAAATGCTTTAATGAGAGATGCGGAAGACCTACACGGCTGTTAGACAGAGCTTATTAGCACGTGCTGTGAGAAACTTCGTCAACAAACCTATGATAAACCGAAAAGGAACTGCACATGAGTTTAATAGTTTCCTCGTTCCACATATCGAAGCGACATCTTAGGAGTTCTTCATATCAAATTCGTTAAATAAGAGCTCTCCGTTGATATGAAGAGCGTTCTGTGACGTTTAGATGCTTATTCTAATCTATTCGACTTCACGTAATATTGCAGGGCAGAAAGATGTGCGAAAACAAAGTTTTAAGCGTCACAGAAAATAGCAGCAATAGTTAAGTATGCTCAGAATTATGATAAGATACTATATATTTCAATATAATCAGATACCTGGAAGACATTCAGAATGAGTTGGTGTTATTATTTCAGGTTATCCGGGCCTTCTACGTACAGGGTGTTCAAAAAGTCTCTATACAGTAGACAAAAATTCCCTTTTGGCAACTGGATTTTACTATTGTCATAACCTCACTTGCAAAAAAGGTTTTGTCTCTAAAGGAAAGGTTATTTTAGTGAACATCCTGTATTTAAAGGGCATTTATACTAAATCTAATATGACGTCATTTTCAATTGTTTTAACTCTATCCGAACCCATACAAAACATATCTTCGTCTCCCTTTCTAATTGACCATTAAATTGAAGGCATCCAAGGATTACAACACGGCCTTCCAATGAAAACATGTGCCAGCGAATTAAATAATACAGGACAAAGAGGAAGAAACTCGCACAAAACTGTTTTTTGTTCATCTCCATGGAGCTTCAATACGAAGCTCGCATTATGTTGCCGACCCTTGACATTTTTTTGAAAAAATGTCCATCAACCTCCCTTCTAAAACAGTCGGAACCTGTGATTGACGCACGATGGAACCGCACCAGTCGCGCTGAAATTGTAACCGCAGACTCGCGCCCTCCCTGGAAACAGGACGAGAGAGGGGAGACAATGAGAAACCGCGGAACTGTTTTCGAAAATCGTCCTTCCTCGTTCCTTCAGCGACCGCATCCACTATGCGGCGCCGCGTGGAGCGACCGACATGCACTCCAACGTTCGCAGTACACGGACGGAAAAAAAATTGACGGGGCGGTCGCGAGGCACAAAATAATACGTAAGCTCGGATTCATTTTATATAACACAAAAAAGGAATTTATACAAGGCCTGAAAGAGATATTTTAACGCTGAGAGTTTTCCCAATCGAACCCTTAAGGAAAGTTTTTTTTATTAACAAACTCAAAGCATGATTCTAAAGGGATAGAACAAAGTTTGAAACGTTAGAGTTTAATTAGTTGACAGTTATGATTAAATTATAGGCCTTTTAAATATTATGGTAAATAACCAATGATAAATACGGATTATTTTAACTGTGGGTCAATTCTTGGTGTCATTCAATATTTAGGTCTCGGAAATTACACTGGTAATTATCTCTTTGAAAAGGAAACGATAAAATCAGGCAGACATATACACACATATTGAACTTCAAACTATTCCTTGATATAATTGGTCCCAAGACCAAAAATAATTTTATACATTTTCTGATTTAAGCAAGTAATTAGGGGGTTTTAGTCAAGATAAAATGTTAATGTCTAAGAAACAAATAACTGAGAGCTAATGAAATACAAATAATGTGTACATTATTTTTTAAACAATGTAAATATTATTTGCACTAATTATAAAAAATAGTGAAAAGGTTTAAATTCCCTTCCCTTGGTTATTTGATGAACTAATCTCCGAGATCGTATCTAAATCTTTATTTACTTTAAAGTCCAACATCAATGTGTCTTTCAACAATTACACCGAACACTTACAGGGAAAACTCGTTTCAAGAATGAAACCCGCGCACCGTGGAGAGAATTCGTAAAAAAAACTGCGAGACTGATAAGAAAACAGATTAACAGACAGAAATTTTTCGCATATTGCAACCAGAAGACAAGCGGAATATGTTTGTACTACTACGGCCATAATCTTTGTCGTACAAGCTTAAAAAAAAGAGACCAAATCTTTCAAGAGTTTTGACAACCAGATGGACCGCTTTATTCTTAAAAAAAAAAACCTCACGTGCGAAGAAATAGCTCTTCAAACATCCTTTGTAAAGCTTCCCATCCTGTGACGTCGACGGAAAAAGTACAAGAAATTCACCTCAGAGTCGGAAATGCCGGTATTTAACAGGAAATTCTGAACACTCGAAAGTCCTCGTGATATATCTGATGATTCGGAAGGAGACGGAAAAGGAGTTATACCCGGAAATAAATACATCCATAACGCCGGAAGGGATAACCATTTTAAGGTCAAACGGAAGCCGCCTCTAGCCCTAAAACACCTCGAAACCCAAACCACGTGACCGAAAAGCAAAGGTCTTAACGGAATATCTCGCTGTGTGTTCAGACTAGAGGGAAGCGGTGGGAGCGATGATTACGAAAGAGAGTTAACGAAGGAAAGGGGAGAAGATGGTAGGAAGAGAGAGATGAAAGGCAGAAGGGAGTGTAGAGAGGAGGTCAAATAGTGAGGAATAAGTGGGAAAGGTAAAAAGGTAAAAAAATGGAAAATAATTGAGAAAAGTAACAGATGAGAAGAGTAAAAGAATACAAAATTTGGTGCAAAGAAAATGAAATGGGAGTAAACGAGAACGAAGCAAAAACAACAACAAAGAAAAATAAAGAATTTAACTAAACAAAGAGGAAGGAAGAGATGAGAATGAAGATATTGACGATAATATGGAAAAAAGAGCGATTTTATAAAATAAGATTAAAACAGTAAGAGAGATATTGAGATATAACTAATAGAACGAAGAGAAGAGCGGATAAGATCAAAGAAGATGGAACGGAATGAAGAAGGGACGAGAAAAGATTAGTTTGATTGAAAAGAGGATAAAGAGTAGAAGAGGAATTGAATTAACAGAGTCGGAAAGTGAGAAAATAGTAGAAAGAGCGTAGAGAGGAAGGAAATGGCGGATGAGGAGCAAAAAAATAATTTTTAAGAGATTGGCATAAAAGTGAAGGAAATTGACGAGGCAAAGAAGACAGGAGAATGAAGATAGCAGAGATGGTAGGAAAAACGTTAGAAAGGAAGATGTGAGAGGTCGCAGCGAGGAACGGTGGAGGAGATTCAGAAAGATAGAGGAGAGAAATAAAGTAAGACAGGAGTAGTCCCCAAGCTACGGCCCACGGGCAATAGGATTTCATCCGGTCCTCCGTAACTCATCAATTTTGTATGATTTGTGTATGTTTGCGCGCAGGATATTTCATTATGTGTAATTCATAATGAAAACTAGACGATATTTTTTAGGAGTAATTGAATTCAAAATACCTTTAGTTTAGTAATAAAATCTGATGTGGCCAACACATGACCTTCTCCATATTTGGGGTATAGATATTTAAATTATTACGAATAGCATTATAAGACAAAATTATTATTTCGTATCGTAAAAGAATACAGTCGTCCTTATTGCCGTAAAATACGTATATTTTGAATATGTTTATAGAATTCACCGCTACATGATGGTGACGCTGTATACAGGAAATTACGAAAAAAGTTGAATATCTCCGACATGGATGGTTCTACGAAAATTTGTTTCAAACAAAACTTGGAAGAAATATTATTCTCCACAACTTTGGTCCTCACGAAGATTACCAATAACGATGTTTTTAAGGAGATATTTGACGAAAACCGAAAAAACCGATTATTTATAAATAATTCCTAAACAATAACTGCTATGGAAAATTGTTTCAAATGAAAGTTGTAGGAAATTACATTCTCTATAACATTTGCATAGAATTGTATATACAATAATGATGTTTTAACGGAGAAATATCGCAAAAACCGAATCGGGTTTCGAATAAACCTCGACTTCCGGTTAACCGTTATTGTCCAAAAACTAATCAGTTCTTTGTGCTCATGCTAAAGTGTTATATATGAAATTTTGTAACGATATGGCAAGTACTTTTTGAGTTAGAGCGCCCACAATCACATACATCCACACACGCGCGCGCACATGCGCACACACACCATTCAGAAAATAGTCTAAACGTGTTCTAGGTACCCCAAAACGTGTATTTCCTTTGAAATCTCGAAGTCGATTTTTTTCGTGATCACAGTACTTTCCCATATTACGTATGGAGAAAGTAATAATATTTTACAGAATCAAACTCTCTAAACTTGCTCATGCAAACATTGCAGTAAAAAGTTTGGTGACACGTGAAGTACGGGTATCGAAAGTCATCATTGGCTGGTAAAGAGAAAGTATGAAAGAAGGTGGAATATAGATATAGAATGGAGCGAGAGAAGTGGGAGAGGGAAGAATAGAAAAAGTAGGGAGAGAAATGCATGGGAGAAAAGGAAAAGAAGATGAAAGACAGGAGGAGAGGTAATGGATAAAACTTGCAAAAGATAAGAAGTTCGCCCTCCGGAGAGATAGGATCGGATAATATCCTGTGGGAAAACGTGCTTCAAAGAAAAGACGAGAGAGCGGCGTTCGAGAGAGCGTCGTTCGAGCGAGCGAAGGTTGCAAATGAAACTGACGTGGAAGAGACGCTTCGAGTGCCTTTTCCATTCATCTAGCAGAAGATTTGACTGTTGTCATGAGAATCAAACAATGATTTCGGATACCTGCCAAAAAGGACGAATTAGTTAAAGCCACAGAAATCATGAAGTAAGCCTAAAGATAATCATAACGAAACGAATGTTCTGTTAGATGCTTATTATAATCAGCTGATGAACGAGCGAGAAATGTAACTTTAAGGTTAAGATTTTGTGATTAAGAAGATTACCCAATTACCTTAAGACTGGTCTCTAAAGTGAAACCTTTATTATGGGTAAATCTCGTTTTAAAACCTATTACCTTGCTGTGCAAAGTAAATAAGCACGAATAGCAATATGACAAATGCTTACTTCTTTATTCTCGCTCACAGATTTCGAAGAAAATTGTTCTTTTATATATATATATATATATATATATATTATATATATATATATATATATATATATTTATATATATATATAATTTAATTGCCGACATTTATAATAACCCTAATTATACATTTTTTATATTTTATTCGCCAGAAAATCATTTCCGGGATATTCTACGTGTATCTCAAGAAGATAATAAAGTTAAAGGAAAAAAAATTCTACTGCAGGGAAAAGAAGTCCCGCTTTACTTCCTCTGATGAATTTTTTAATGTCTGACTGCTCGTTTCCTAGGGTTACTAGATCAATAACGGAGATCGAACTGGGTAAACAGCTTTCGGGCATACTTCAAGGGGTGACACTAATAAGAAAAAATTATAGGAGGAGAAATTGAAGTAGTATATAAATAGCAGAAATTGTGGGTTGATCTTTAACTCACATCTTATTTATTGAAAATATAATTCTCGAAAGAATTACCCGATGTCCTTAAAATGAAGCGATTGATAGTTTGCAATAGGAACATTTGAAAAAAAAGTCTTAGTATTGTTCCATATGTTGTCGACAGTTCAAAGGAATTGGAGGAAATTTACTAAAGCAAGGGCAACGAAATATCATATTGATAATTTTCATATCAACCAGATGATAAGTGCGCTGGATATTACCAGTTATTCCTCGAGTCTCTTAAAGTAGATATGACATGGCGAATGATGAAAAGTTCCTCCTTGAATTGCAATGTTACACAACCATATCGCTTATTATTTTACCACCCTTTGCATTCTTGTTTCACTAGATAAAATAATCATTACATAACTTATTTAATATTCCTCTGAGAGAAAAATAAACTCGTAAAAATTAATTCCTGTCCTCGTTTCTGTAATTTGTTTAACGGAGGTGCATAACCTCGATAGCTAAATGATAATAAAAATGTTCTTGATTGATTTAATCGAATGTATTAGTTTACAGAATGCTTATCGTAATGTTCAATACGTAACGACAGCGCAAGCCAAAGATATAATGAAAACTACGTATATATTCTTAAAGAAAAAACTAGGATTTAATTTAATTTTTACCGAGATTTTTACAACTTGCCCTTCCATTATTTAAACATAAAGCTAAAAAATTCACCTAAATTATTTGCGTCAACAGACGCTTCATTAATTTCGTCTGGAAAATTTAAAAACGTTACCATGAATACATAAGTAAACAGCGCTTACTGAAGCCCAAGATTTCTTGTCCGACGGAAGAAATAAAATTGAACGCCATCCTTGAAAACTCGCTTGAGATTTCTCTAAAAGTCCTTAAAGCGGATCGGGGGAATTCTGATTCTTTATTCGAAGCATGGCGGTTTCGAGGAGAATATGGCGTGACTTTAAAAAAGTTACGTCGGAAATAAAAATGAAAACTCTTGGTGAGCCCCTTGATACTCTATTAGTTTGTTCCAGACTCGTTATTTTCTCCCGAAGGGGAAGCTGAGACTTAAAAAAGCTTGTCACGCTATATATATTTCTTTATCTTTTCAAAATAATTTATTGTCCAGATATGACGCAAGAAGTTATGCTGAAATAAACTGTTTCCCCCAACCCCCCACGTATTATTGGATCATTAAAAGGAAATATAATTGAATATTATATAGCGGAAATTAGTTCATTACAAGCTGAGTTGATGATAAAAATCACGTAATAAATTTGCGGAGCGTACGAGTGCCAGTTAATCTAATGAATTTTTATCACTGGATAAATTGGTTAACAATTGATATTATCGTTTTTAACAAATACAAAGAATCAAGGGAAAACGTTACACATCGAATAAATATTTCAGGCACTTAATCGCGTATTAATTATTGACCAAAAAGATTTTATTAAATGTTTACCGATTCCCGCCATTGTTTTGTCTCGATAACTATTTAAATTTCTCAATCAAGATAGTTAATATAATTCTTTAAAAGGAAAACAGAGTCAAACTAATTCAACAAATAATGACTACGCTAAATAAAACTGATACAATAGGTGATCTGAGAGATATTTTTAACAGGATGTAATTAGCCTTTATAAACAGTTTTATCAGTTGGGTACACAGAAGAATTTCTACGCCATGATAGATTGAAAACTCACAATAAGTAAACTTTAAATTTCTTTAGGAAACTTCATCACACTTCAACCCGTGATTATTATCTCAACATCAGAAATTTGCGTGCTTATTTAACAAAACATCTTGTTTGATATACACCGCAATACTTATTTGAATCGGATGGCAATGGCGATGACCAAAGAAACATATTGGATGTATTTTTCTCCGCACTGAGAAAATGATGCAATGCGCGGAGGGTATGATGAACTGATATACATCCGCAAGCTCGGTGAGCAACTAAATCCTTTTAGATCTCGAGGCTCCATCATCTACCATTCCTATAATTTATCTCCGTCCGCCGCCCCCTCAACTTCCACACACCTGCTCTTACTCCTTCGCCCCCGACTCCACCCCCTCCTTCACCGCTTACTCCATCCCCTCCTTCGCCCCCCCTCACCCCCCCCCCTCCCCCCTCCTCCAACCCTCTCCCTCTTCACATCAACAGGTAGATCTCCACCTCGCACCGTACAACGGCACTCAAAAGTCAACTATTTCTAACCGCCGGACAGCTTAATACAAATACGTGCCACACTGAGCGATTTAATATAACTTTTTTTTCGACTCCGCCGCAAACAACGCTTTCCACTCCACCTCCTGTTCAGACACCACCAATTTCCATAGAGGTTCGAGGGTGGAAAGGGAGAACCGAGACGCGCGCTCACTAACGAGCTGTTTTTATTCTTGCTTTTTTTTCCGTATCCTCGGACGGGAGATTCGGGCGAACTGCGGCGAAAGCAGATTGAATCCCTCATCCAAATAAGCCGATTAACTCCAGCCGAAGCGATATACTGACAGATAGAGGACGAGGGAAAAAAAATAATAAAAGGAGGCGTCTGTTTTATTTTTCTCAGACTCTCGTTCGGAAGTGAGGGAATAAAAAGGATTAAACGGATGGAATTTAATTGGAGATTTTATTTCGATGTAATCCTCGTAGCTTACGTTATGGCTGTGTATAACGCGATTAAGCGAGTGGGATGCCACGGAACCCTGAGCACTGATGCGCGCGATGAACTAAAAAGGGATCGTCACTTTTTCAGCTTTCTCGCCTGTTAACTGATGCATACTTAGGCGATCATTCTAAAAAATATTAGGTTGGGTGATTGTTTCGTAATAATTCAGGCGCCAATAATAAAAATGGAACGAAGATGGAATCTACCCAAGGATTTAAATGGGAGAAACATTTTTTGACTCCAATCAAGTAAAACTCATTCATAATTATTTTCTATTTATTTAATGCTCTAAAATACAAAATTGTTTAACAGAAACGATCCATTTATACATATTATAACAATTATTTCTCAAACTAATTCAGAAAAGTTGAACGTTTGTGAATAAATGTCAGTTAATCACAGCATTTTTGCCTATTTTTTTCATTAATACCATCACTATTTTATGTTAATTTCTAAATCGTAATAAAAATTAGTGAGTAGTGTTTTATAGAAAAATTAAGAGCACATATATCAGGACAAATTAATTTTAGGTAAGTAAGGATATAACTACAATATTTTCTTGATATAGTTAGCATTACTACTCAGGTATAGTAAAGTGGTACCTATAAACAATAGAGACAGCAAACACTACTATTAAATTTTATAGTACAGTACCCGAAATAAATAACTTTTGATAGCAAAATGCATAGAGTTCCGAATATCCCTATAGGCATCTCTTTACCCTTAAGGTAGCGTGGGCTGCATTTAATCAGGGGAAAAAAGTTCTCCATTTGAAAACCAATTAAATCATTAAAACACCAAGAAATGAAGACAGTTTTTCTTGGAAAATAGTTCCCAGCATCATTCGACTGACAGTAATTTTCTGCTCTATTAACCACATAAAAAGGCTCCCCACCCCTCCCAGAAATTGGGAAGTAGTCAAGTAATTTATTTCGGCAAGCGGAGAAGTATAGAGGATGATGGTTTGTATAAGGGTGTGTATGTCTCCGTTGAAACAGGAAACATTCTCTATGAATTTGGGTTTGTGCCTTTTGTTTGACGTTTGAGTAGTTCAAGAAGTTGACGGGATTCTTTGATGGCGGGCCAATATGCGTTAAGGAAAATCATAGATGTCGGAAGTAACCTCTAAGCGGTAGAGATAAGGAGAAAAAAGCCATGTCAACTACCTCTTCGAAACAAGGAAATGCTCTGCTGAGAGAGAGTCTCGGTAATAACATTCCGTCAAGCTCAGATGCTAGTCCTGTTTTGGATGGTGTCCAATTTAAATGTCATTCGTATTGGAGATAAATTTTATGGTTATAAGGCTGATGTTTTGAATGCGTATAAAGTGCCTCCGCTATAAAATTAACATTTTTTCGCTTATGAAAAGATCAACAAGTGGGAGTCGGTCGCGATTCATTACCTCAATCTTTTAAAGGCCTGAAAGGGTTAAAGAATCTAATCTTACGATTCACTTTAAATAATTGGAGAAAAACAATTAATAAATAAGGCATAAAGTTCCAACAGTTTTGGAAAATTCATTATAATTTCATGTAATATGTTTATATAAACGTATTATTTATTTCGATATTCATCCATTTAAGTATCTTATAATGAATATATTTACATAATTCAACTAAGCACCATATAATATCAAAGTCACGAATTTCTTTTTACTCTGCAAATCACGTGGCAGCTACAGATGTGCACAACCGCATTTCCAAAAAAAAAATATTGCATTCACATAGAGAAAATAACTCGGTCCCTTCCAACGATACAACCAAACAGGCTCGAAAAAAATACGAGCAAAGTTTCAGTTCAGAACCGTTGTTAAAGAGGGAATTTCATCTTTTAAATCACTCGTAAATATTTCACGCGATCCCGCGTGCTAAAAGATTTTGTTCTATTTTCACTCTTGGGATATCGTCTCAAGGAAAATTAAAAGCGAGATGAATATCATCTTTTCTTTGATTTATTCCACTTCTTACTTAACATTCTCCGTCTTTTCTCGAAACTCGAAATCTTCGGTGAGGAAACTCTCTCATTCTCTCTCTCTCCTTCTGGCACAACTATCATGAGCGAAGTGAGCCGCGGTGTTTATATCCCTTACTTTTGAAGGGTTTGGTAGACGGCGAACTTTTTTACACCTATCTCCTCCTCCCTCTTTCTCCATCCAGAAATCAACTCCCTGCGCTAACTAAGGAGGCTCCTCGAGACGCAAATGATTTAGCGGCACATAAAACTGATGGATAACACTCGAGAAACTTCACTTGCTGCCTCCTTTCGAAAATCAACACTCTCGCTCCATCGCAACCGAGAGGCGCTGGAGGTGTATGGAAGGGCGTTAACCTTAGTGCTTAAGCGCGAATGGGAAGAGAGAGAGAGAAGTTGAGGGCACGGAGAGATGTATAAAGGAGAGGGGAGGGGAAATAAGATAGGAACGATGAGAGAGTTAAGACATTGGAGAAACTGAGAAAGGAAGTAAGAGAAGGAGCGAATGAGGAAGGGAGAGACTAAAAGGAATATAGAAAAAGGAGAGAGGTGTAAATAGAGCGAAGAAAAGAGGTACGGGGAGAGGAAAATAAGGAGAGAAAGAGAGAGAGTTGAAGAAGAATAAAGAGAGGAAGAAGGAGAAGGAGAAAGGAAGTGCGGAAGGCGAAATTGAAGAGGCTAGAGCATCAGGGGTGGGCAAACTTTTCTGCATGGCGGGCCGCATCGGTGTTTGCGAATTCTTCAGCGAGCCACACTGAAAGATGCCAATGCTTAGACGGGCCAGATTAGAGTTTAAATCGGAAATTGCTTAGATTATTAGGCATCGTACATAATTGAAAAACAAGCACAAACAAGGATCGTAGGGCTAAAATTTTCAAAACTAAAGGATTTATTGTCATAATTTTACCAAAGGTAATGTAAAATTGTGTTAAATTTTACGGATTGATTTTTCACCAAAGCTTCGCGGGCCACGTTAAATGCTCTCGAGGGCCACATATGGCCCGCGGGTCACGGTTTGCCCACCCCTGGGCTAGAGGGAGGCGAATGGATAAGGAAGAGAGCAAGGTAAGGGAAGATAGGGCCAGAAGTAGTAGGATAAAAAATTAAGAAAGGAACAAGGAGGGAAAAAATAGAAGAGCGTAGGGTACATAGAAAACGAGAGAAGAAAGAAGTCTAGGATGTGGAAAAACAGGCTAGAAAGGAGGAAATAATGGGAGGTAAAGAGGAATGCAGATGAATAGGAAAAGGGTAAAGAAGTGAGGAAGAGAAAGAGCGGAAGAGAAGAGAAGGGAGGGAGGGTAA
Organism: Uropetala carovei; assembly: GCA_036926305.1. Taxonomy (NCBI): domain Eukaryota; kingdom Metazoa; phylum Arthropoda; class Insecta; order Odonata; family Petaluridae; genus Uropetala; species Uropetala carovei. The sequence continues at coordinate 13,328,299 of JAXCHB010000065.1, read as the reverse complement.
GAAGAGACAGAGAAAAGAAGCGACAGAGAGGAACGGAAATAAAAGTAAATAAGAAGGCGAGGGAAATACTGAAGGCAAGTGAGAAAGAATGGCTGTATAGAGGAAAGAGAAAGGAAGAGGCAGAAAGAGAAAAAGGTGGATGTGGGGTGAGGGTCAACGTAGAGGAGCTTTAACATTGAAGGAGTGTTCTTTCTTTTTTTTTAGCGAGAGAATATGCGTCGGGTGAGAGAGGGTGTTAGATACGGGTGAAGATTGATGGGTCGTGGTGTGTGATAGGCGTGAGAAATGAAGGGAAAAAATAGAAAGGCTCGGGAGAGAGGGAGAAATGGCACAGTGGAGAATATCACAGGCATAAGAGAGATAGCAAGGACAGGGAGAGAAAGGGGGAGGGGAGAAAGGGACTCGAATATTGGATTCGCGCATGAAAGATTGGGATGAAAAGAAAGAGGAACGAGAGAAAAGAGCTTTTGGAATGGACGTATTGAGAGAGAGAGGGGAGGAGAGGGAGACAGGGAGGGAGGGAGAGAGAGACAGGGAGGGAGGGAGAGAGGAAGAGACAGGGAGGGAGGGAGAGAGGAAGAGACAGGGAGGGAGGGAGAGAGGAAGAGACAGGGAGAGAGAGAGACAGGGAGGGAGGGAGAGAGGAAGAGACAGGGAGGGAGAGAGGGAGAGAAAGAGGGAGAGAGACAGGGAGGGAGGGAGAGAGGAAGAGACAGGGAGGGAGGGAGAGAGAGAGGGAGGGAGAGAGAGAGGGAGAGAAGGAGAGAGAAAGAGGGAGGGAGAGAGAGAGGGAGGGAGGGAGAGAGAGAGGGAGAGAGAGGGAGGGAGAGAGAGGGAGGGAGAGAGAGGGAGGGAGAGAGAATGGCAAATAAGCGAGATAAAAAGAGAACGCTTTAGGAAAGCGAGTATTTCTTTATGTACGAAGCGTATAAGATTTGGAAGAAGACCAAGGAATAAAGAGAGAAAGTTGTGAGGAGAAACAGAGAAAGGATCGAAAAAATGAATTCAAAGAAGTAGCTTGTAGAAAGAGGAATGTGAGAAATGAAAATTAATTGAGTGGGAGAGTGTGATGGGGAACGGCAAGTAGCCAAAATTGATCATTTAAAAATATCCTCGTTTCGGATTAATATTCCTGAAGAGAAAAAAGAGAGAATGAAGTAACATTGAGCGGAATCCTGGATATAGGAAGGAGGTATCTGAATAACAATGGATGCTAATGGAGCATAAATATTCAAAATTCGCACAGTTCTGAAGCAAAAAAAGGGGAGAGGGGGATCCATTCACACAAAATCGAATGGCTTTAATCAGTAGATCTTAAATGTTTTCTCTGCAAGTCTTCCTAATAAATGGTGCGAATTCGTACCTGGATTCTCTTTAGGGGGTGTAAGTATATCACGGTTTTATGACAATTGCATTTAAATGAACCTCTATCTGAAACCTGAGTTCTTTGAAGAAGGAATAATTTCTCCTCTAATAACATTATGAAATGGCCTTATTTCTTCATACTTCAAGCTTATATATTATATTAATTTATCTTCAGATTTTAGATAAGGATATTTATTATCCTAAAGATAATTATCGAGCTCATTTTCTGCTGTTAATCGAGCAAAGTATATGGGTTTATCCACTATCCATAAAAATCTTGAACTTATCGATAGACTATTACCCAGCAAAACGTTTGCTTCATAGCCGAAATGCGAGTGTGGCTTTCTTGCTCCTTAAACGGCTGAGTAATTCATTTGAACAAGAAATATTTTATATTAATAAAATAACGAAGTCATTTCATGTTTATGCGAGAGTAAAAAAGTAGAAAAGTTTGAAATGTTTTATCAAAGTTTTATTCGCTATTTGCCAATAATTTAAGGAGCAGCCACTTAAGCCGAAATAATTATGATATGTAGCGCTCCGGGTAGTTTATTTCTGAAGGATATGCACATAACAAATCATTCGATTTCAATTTTTACTTTATAGAAGATATGTATTCCAAAGAAATCTAGGTTTATCAAAATGACATACATATATACGTATGTGCAAAGTACGGAAGTATATTTTGCTCCCCCTTTACCTAGCCGCAACAGATGTCTTCCCACACAATCCCACTTATGCCATAACCAGACCATTAAAAAAACTATCAAACAAAACTCCTGACTATATATATATATATATATATATATGCATATATGCTCACACTATTTTTTGAAATTCGAGGACCGGAGATGGAAGGAGAAAGGCAAGAGAATCAGATGACGTCCAGAAAGGAAGAAGCGCAGGTATAGTACGAGCGAGTCGAAACTGCCTTCTAGGTGGCAATGGAGTGTGACGAGGGTGTTTGAAGAACGGGGAGAGAGGTGGAGAAAAGAAGGGGGCAGAAAGTGTCCGTGTCGAAAGACGGGAACAGTTAAAGGTGAGTTGGGCAAGAAGAGGTGAAACTTTTGTTGACAGCGAGCGAGAGGTTGAGACAATGAGAGAAGGGAGAGAGAGGTGGGTAATGGGGAAGTTTTCGAAACTCAAAGCTTTTTTTTATAACAGGTACGGAGGAACTCCTTAAGACGGGCTTCGCTGAGTTTGGAAGACGTGAGTTACACTCTGCATCACGCCGAATCTTTCTCAGTTCTCCTAGGTCAAGGATTCTTTTTTTGTTTTCCGGCTCAATTTTAGCCGAAAAAAGATTATTTTTTTTTTCAGAGTAGATTCATATTGCGCGCGTTATTAGGGGATTACTTCGATTTTACGTGACGAAGAAATCAAACACTACCTTCATCATGTGCGTGTAATAAAGGACTTTTGAATTAGCTCTGCATAAAGAGCGCGAGAGTGGGTTATTATCACCTAAAGTTTATCTCTAAACCAATGAAATGACCATTTGTCCGAAGTGGCTAAACACCATTGCTATAATGCTATATAACCTGTAGCTTTATCAGAGCTACATTTTCCATCTCACGCACTATTAAATTATTCAAAGAAGCCAATACTATCTCGAAATTTTATGAGCAAAGTAAAAATCGGCGGTACTCGCTGCTTCCAGTTCAGCATAGCGCATCCTTTAAAATATTAAATTCTGAAATAGAACTCGCTAATTTGGAATGAACTTTTTGAAATTTATATTAATATGAAAAAGACAACTTACGCAATATATTCCTACCACTTTAACAGAGAATTATGGTATCGGTTTATTTTTAAGTTCATTGGAATTCGAGCTGGATAATTCGTTTTACAAAATTTCAAGCGTTGGCGTTTACTCCAATGAAATACGGTAAAATACACCAACTAACAGGCTGTTTTGAGGGTGATAAGCACATCGCGAATAGTGTAATTAAGAGTCTGACCGCTAAAAACGATGCGCTAGAGATGCAAAACTGTGGAAAAATCCTTGTTGTGAAAACTCCAGATGCTCATATAAATCGACGCAGGGCAAACGAAATGTTTTCATTAGAACAAAGGAACTCAAATTTTGCCTATTTTTTCCGTGAAACGAATGATACGGAAACCTATTTTTTTGTCACATCGTACCATATTCTAAATAAAGCAGCTGTAGATAGTACCTATGTACATAGGCACGCATTCATAGATATACGGTCATATGACGCAAACACACATACAAAGGAACACCACGAAAACCAGCGTCCAAAGCACAGAGATAACAATTAAAGTAGGCAATCGGATCTGAATTGGAATAACTGGGTCGCTGAGAAAGAGAAAAAAATTCCAACGAAAAGAAGCAATCCACCTCTTAGGAGTGCCCTCGGTTGATCCTCTCATACTTTGATTTTTATCTCTTTTCTTCGAATGAGAAATTCTTTTCGCCTCTATTCCCCCCCTCTCTCTCCCCCCTCCCCTTTCCTCCCTCCTTCCCTTCACTCACTCCCCTTTCCCCTCATTTCATTCCGAGGCCTTACTGACGTCGACCTTCTTCCAACTCCGCAACACCACTGCACCGAGTCGAAAGTGTTCTTTTTTTTTCGTACATTCGTCACTTCAAATTACTTCCTTCCCCTTACGCTGGCTTCTTCTCTCCATCGTTAAAAAATCCCCTTTCCTTCCAATTAAACGTAATTTCACTTGACCCCATTTTTCTCGCCAAAATCCCTTTTTTTTTACCTCTTTCTCTCTCGGTGTTTGAGTCAAATGGAAGATTAATGGAACTCTTTAAAGCGCCAAGATTTGCTTTGCAGAACGCGTTTTCTTTCGATTAAATATAGGATTAAAGCGCACTTGATTTTTATTTCGGATTGCCTTTAAACCCGACGCATAAATGAAAAACTCAATCGTAGATAAGTGCCACTTTTTGTTTCCATGATTACTTCTATTTTTAATTACTAAATCCTCTAATTTTCTTTGGTGTGCGTGTGTATATATATATATATATATCAAATTTATGATTTTAATAAACAAACGAATGCTAAAATATCTCGAGGCTAAATTTAAATATTAATCCATATTCGCGTTTTAGGCGATCCTGTTTCCGAAAAGGAGTTTAACGCGATCTTTGTATTATTCGTTAGAGTCTAAGTCTAAGAGATAAATGGGTTTACAGAATCTTATGAGATCTCATCTTTACATATAGGATATCATACGAAATAGAAACTTTCTTGAAATGAGGCATGCCGTGTAAAAAAGAAGGATAGTTTATTCCTTTTTATTTGCACAAAGTATCTATTAACTCAAAAATTGCAGGAATGATTTCAGTACACAATCATCAAGTTTTAGAGTTTGATCTCATAACGATAACATAACGCAATATGACTCAATAAACAACTATATGGTACATGAAGACATTATAATATACCGAGTTTTTCGCCCAACTACTGCTAAGCTCTCCCTTCAGTTAGCGGAAGAGAACATCCAAACTCGGCCAGCGGTTACACTCCGAGGAACCCCTAAGGTTGGTGAAATGTGAAAGTGGTTCCCACTCTAGGGAAAACCAGAGTTATTCATTTACTTACTATCCTTTTCAGATATTTTTGTGGTTTTGGGGGAGGAAGGTCTAGGCCCCTTTCAAACACGTGTCCTTAGCCAATAGAAATATACTATTGGCTTAGTAGCCAATAGAAATATACGATCTCTTATTGGCTGGAATTTTCACACAAATTCCTGAAATGCACTTTAAACATGTACTTAATAAATAAGTTTACAGATTTTAAAATGGGAAAAGCTTGAACAGAAATGAAAAAAACACCGAATTCCCTATTATAATTTCCCTGTTTTAATAAAGAAAATGATGTGCGTAAGACATTAGATTTTTCGTAGCTTGTTCAGGGTAAAAATTTGCGAAAGTGCGAAGTGAAAGTAGGTGTGGTTGGGTTGGTTTGGATGTTCCTTCCTGGGCGCCTTTCTGACCGCTGGCCAAGTTTGGATGTACCCTTAGGGATTAACCCAACCGCTGGCCGAGTTTGGGTATGGGCCCTCCCAACTCCTCTGGCGTCTTGCGAAGACCTTTCTCCTTCCCACCGAACATTAATTGTTTTGCCTCTTATTAACTCAATGATTAATAGTCTAGAAGCAATACTGTCGCTACGATACAGACTGCAAGAAAATATTTCCCGCGCGTAAATTTATAGTAATGTAATCAGCGACAATATTGCGTGGACTAGGAAATTCGCGCGGCCTGCTTCACCGATTTTTCATTCATCCCTCCGTCGCCATCTTTTTCTCCAAATATTTCACATGCGTTTCTCGGCTACTCTCTTTCACATCCAACCACCAACCAACCTGCTTTCATTATCCCCCATTTCTCTCTCTCTCTCACTCCTTTTAATCTTTTCCTTCTCTCTTTCCCTCTCTCTCTCTCTCCCTCCCTCCATTTCTTTCTAACCTTCTGTCATACATATACTCTCCTTCGAATCGCACGGTTTCGCTTCACGCGTTTTCAGTTTACCGCGGTTTTCTTTTTAGAGAAGTATATCACTACTTACACCGCCATTAATTTCACTTTAGTAGGGTTTGGGAACGGTCTCAAAGCGTTAAAAATTCTAAAATGTTTCCATTCGACACAGAAGTTATAAAAATGAAGAAATAGGAAGCAATTCTGAATAAAATATCGACAAACTGTTGAACTGTTGAAATCAGTCACGCTTTAAACGGATACGTTTTACACGGTCATTTCCAGAGCCGCATGTACCGTGCAAAGCTAGGGATGTGTTTCTATTTATATATATATATGTATATATATATATATACATATATATAGTATATATATATATATATACAGGGCCGTGCCGATGGGTGAGGCGGCGAGGCAACCGCCTCAGGCGCATCTCGAAGGGGGCGACAAAATTTGACAAAAATGAAAACCTATCAAAGTAAATCCATAAGGCCAGCGAGGCCAGGGGGCGCCATATTATATCTCGCCTCAGGTGGCAAAATGTCTGGTCACGGCCTTGTATGTATATATATATATATATATATATATATATATATATATATATCTTGTGCTGACGAAGGGATCATCCCGAAAGCTCTAACCTCTACAAATTTGTCTCTCCAACACCCCAGCGGCTCTACTTCCGGTAAGTGTTCACTGGGTTTCCTTCAACACCTAGTTGCCCTAAATATCCTTACTTAGTAGTACTTAGTACTTCCGTAGTATATATATACATATATATACAAGACAAATCTTTTGCCTCTTTCTAACTTCCTCCCTCTTCTAATTCCTCTCCGTTTCCTCCTCTTTCTCTCTCACTCTCTTCTCCTTATCCTGCCTTGGGTTTTCAAATCCACCCATTCTCGTATATATCTCCTCTCCCCCTATTCCTTTTCCTTTTAACGCTCTTTTTATCGCCCTCCTCCATTCTCATCTCATTACTCCTCCGTCTATCCAGGCGACTGCCGTTTATTTATTTTTTTACGACCGCCGAAAAATTCACTCACGACACGAGGAGAGAATCCGTGTCCCTTTTAAGCGTCGCCTCCTTCCAATCCTACAATAGGTAAGAACGAGATGAAGAAAGAGGTTGAGAAAAAAAAGGGATATAAAAAACACGGGAGAAGGAAGAGAGCAATAAAGGAGGAAATGGAGAAATTGAAAGAGACGGAGGGGACGAAAAGATTGCGCTGTAGAGAGGAGGGAGTGATTCCGTAGGATTTTGAAATGGAACGCAGAACGCGCATCACTGGTTGCGCACAAATGCACGAAAAAACAGGCAGAAGTACAAAATAATTTGAGTGATAAATGTGAGAAAAAAGGAACGCGTAAATTGAGATGAGCCGAATATTTTGAAAACGTAACTAAAATATGGCTGAAATCATGTTTGTAAATTTTTAGATATGTTAATACATAGATTTAACGTCAATAGGTACAAACACCTAGGAGTAACTCTCAGTAGCAATTTGTCTAGTAGAGAGCATATCAAAACCGTTATATAGCATCGGCAAACAGAGTTCAAGGGCTTTCCTCTAGAGTCCTGCGGGGATGCCCCTCGAATGTGAAGGAAATCGCATACTTTTCTTTAATCCGACCCGTAGTGGAATACTGTTGCGCCGTCTGGGACCCTTTCGAGGAGGGCCTAACTAGAGAGCTCGAAATGGTTCAGCGTAGAGCGGCTAGATTTGTAAAAGGAGAATATCGGTATGATGCGAGTGTATCAGAGATATTGAGGGATCTGAAATGGCAGACGTTGAAGAGTAGAAGAAATGAATACAAAAGGAAACTATTTGAAAAATTCGAAAGCTCCGAATTCGTTGAAGACGTACGCGGCATAGTCGTCCCCATCGGTGTTAGTGAACGTAATGTTAGATCAGAGTACAGGAGAAAATATGTCGGAACAATCGCTAGAACAGAGAAATACTACAGATCCTTTTTCCCAGACGCGATAAGACAGTCCAACAGAAGAATTAGTTCGAGTTCACTTGGTGTTGTGACACCCCCTGCCAAACGCTTCTGGCGGCTTGCAGGGTACTGATGTAAATGTAAACGTTGTGTGTGTAATGATAGGCTGATTACTTAGTATGCTATTATATATTCGGAATCATAAGGCAACAGAAGAGTTTGTCATTATTATATTATTCTGCAGTAGAAAGAAATTCGATTGAAATAGTATTTAAATGATTGTAAAATGCAGTTGTTAGACAGAATTTTGCATTTATCAAAATTTCGACTGTATTCTATATAATGCCTCCTTCCCGTTTTTATCTCCACTTTTACGATTTTTCACCATTACCTATATTCTGAAAGGTAAATAATAAACAACCGGTCATCATAAAATTCACATTACTATCCCCATAGCAAACGGCACTCCAGTAACGAAACTATGAATACATGTCAAAATGCCGGTTTTACGTCTAATGATGTATGCATACCAAGAGGAAGTAATCCAGCATAGAACCGAAAAAAAATTTCATTTTTTATAAATACACATACATGCGCACGAGTTAAATTAATATTATTATTTCTATTACAATGCAATTGGGCGCCTGGTCCGGTGGCAAGGTTTTAGACTTGTTACATTTTAGTATCCAATATACAGTTTTTATCTGTAAAATTTACAACTTTTTCTACACAATATACAATTCTTCTAAACTATATATAATTAACCTTGGGAGCTTAGAGTTTTCGAGGTTCATGGCAGGCCTTCACGGCTACTGTAGCGCTCCCGGGGCCCTCGAAGTCCCCACCGTACATACATCACCCTACCAAGCGGTCCATCTACTTCCTCCAGCTCCCTTGGTCTTACAATTTAAATTAAGGGTATGTTTATTTAGTTTAACATTAAGACTAAAAGTAACGAGTATCTTTTACATTGACATTTCTAACTTTATCTTTAACAGTTTTAACATTTCTAGGGAATGGTTTAAGTTCCAGTTTAGGTTCGTAAATATATTGTATATACTTACGTTATATTATTATAAATATAAATATTATATATTATTATATATAAATATTATATATATATATTATATTTATAAAACACTAGTCTCCTAACAAACGACCAGAGGTAGGGGTAGACACTCGAAAGGGAGTGAGACTCTTCGAACTCAAAAGGAATTCCTTTCTAGAGCGTGCCAAGAACTCCCCGAGACGACACAGAATACGTTTCTCTCGACTCGTCTCCCTCCACGACGTCTCGGTTTGGATTCTTTAATGCGGCACGGCGAGGAAAGGAATCCACGCGGCCCTATCCGCTTAAATAGAGGAACCTACGAGTTTGTTAACCTCTTCAGGGAACACAAGCTACGGAGCGATAGTCCATACCAGTGCCATGCCATTCACGCACAAGTTCCAAGCGCTAGATGCCGAAGAAAGCCACGAATGAAAGAAAACGGCGCGCTTACCGCGTGTCTTTCATAGTTTAAAGCTAAATAGTTCGGTTGTAGAAACACTTAAAGCGCGAATGGATGTAATAAAGTTGCTAAATTATAGCAGGACGAACTTAAGTGTTCTACTCGTTTTTTTTTCTATGAAAGTAAATTTAATTCCAGCAGCGGTCATTCTGTTCAGCTGGTTAGCAATACGCCCCTCGAAAGAAGTGGTCGTTAGTGTTCCAATAAATTATTTTATCGGTACAGATTTGTTTTTTTTTGTGTCTGGAACGCTCCGGTCTGGGAAGAATATGACAGGAACTTGAGTGAAACAGCATGAGAACGGTTGGTACGATTTCGACGACTTTTTCGCGATGTATTAAGATATATTTCTTGCGCAATTTAGGTAAACCATCGTTTATCTAAAGATCAAGGTTTCGATTTCAGGAACGTTTATCTTCTCCATTCGATTAACGCGGATCTGAGTGTAGCGCAATGCTCAACGGAAAAATCTCCATTAATATTTCTTTGCCACAAAACTTTGGTTTGCCCAAGTCTATTTTTACTTTCCCGAACGTTCAATTATGTGAATTGTATATTTAGAGCTTACATTTTATTGCATATAAAAGCTTGTTCATTAATTTTTATTTAAATTTTATTTTAACTTACAAGGAGAGGCTACGGAGTGTAACTCTCAGATTTGATTCATCTTCTACCAGTGGAAAGTTTAGGTCAAAAAAAAAATACCATTTCGGAATTAGGGGCCAACGCCTCTTAGTTTAAGAGAAATAATTAATTAAAAAGTACAAAATTGGGCCAATCTCAATAAAGACTAGTAACTTCGCTTTTACGTTCATAGGCAACCGTAGCCTATGAACGTAAAAGCGAAGTTACTAGTCTTTATTGAGATTGGCCCAATTTTGTACTTTTTAATTAATTATTTCTCTTAAACTAAGAGGCGTTGGCCCCTAATTCCGAAATGGTATTTTTTTTTGACCTAAACTTTCCACTGGTAGAAGATGAATCAAATCTGAGAGTTACACTCCGTAGCCTCTCCTTGTTAGTCCTTAATTCACTCCTACCCTTCATATTTGCCGGAAATTAGTATTTTGTTAAAACAATAATTACATAAAAATGAAAGATAAATTTCTAAGACTTTAAATAGCTTTAGCAGCTATAATTGTTTATCGAATTGTCTAGGAATTTATCATTAGGACTACTGTAATTTCCCTTCAAAATGAGAGATTTAAAAGAAGTATTAAAATAAAAGACCAAGATGTATATCATAGCTAAGCGTCAATTCACCGTTTACTAATCGAACGCTTTTACAAGAGAAATATTCATCGTAATTTGGTTTCCAATTGCTATGCTCAATTTCATTTTTTCTTTGTTTACATAACAGCCAATGAACAGTTGATTTTATTTTCAACCGTATTTTTTATGCGTTTAGTTACAGAGTCCGTCTTATAAAGTGCCGAATTTTAAAACACCCATGTAGATATGTAAATTTGGTCTGAGAGCAGTTAAAATTTGAAACATAAAGTTTAGCACTTCTATCTCGCAATACATCGTATAACTATACATACTTCAAATTTATCTAAGTTTTTCTAATCAACCTGAAGATAGGTATAATCACTATACACGCACTTCCCACAACTCATAGTTTATATATATACACACACACGCACATATATATATTAGACGAAGCAAATCAATGATGCACGGCTACAGGTCCATGACCGCATTGCGCGCTGAGTGTACTTGCGTTTCTCTTAATATTTTTCACCGGATGAGGCCATTGGCCTATCTCCGTCCTCCAGCTTGTGAGAGAAAGAGAAATGGCATCCGCTCGCGCACACAAGCTCACTCATTTAAAGTTAAAAGAGGAAGAAAAAATTCCGGGTCGGAAATAACCGTTACTTCAAACGAAATGCACCAAGGGGCAACGTCTCTAACGGACCTTGCAATAAAAAAAAACAGTGCATCATCCCGTTCATTAACTCCGAAAATTATGTTTCTCCTATCTGCAGTTATTAAGCATTTCGGCTGGTATTTTATTACACGATATAAAAAACGCAATATTGCCAGATCTAGAGTTCTATATCGATATATAACTTTAGTCTGATTTGTTTCTCGATGCGTCGCGAGAAGTGCGTCAGATAAATGGAAGTTGGCAATATTCTAGCACAACTTTCTTTCATCACTCCATTTAAAGGAGATGCTTTCGTTAAACAAATTGCATTTTATATTTATAAATGGATAAGTTGGTAATTTTGTTGCCAAATGAATTATTCGGGAAGGGAAGGTGAATCTTTCATTGACGCTATCATGAAAAGATGGGATAACAAAAAAACTCTATTTGATTTGGTTGCACGTGACAGAAATCCTTCCACTTACAAATCAATGTATCTGTTAATGATGAGATTTTAAACTGTTTTCCAGCGAAAAAATAAAACAATTCTTTCTTTTAACATTTTATAAAGGCTTGAAATTGCAGTGATAATCATCCTCCGCATTAATCATCGAAAAGTGCTAAAATAATCACTGAATCTCTTAATAAAAAAATAACAACCGGTTAAATCTGGAAAACCCAAAGATCATACTCAGAGGCTGGTCATAATACACTAACAAAAATTTCAAAAAATATCGACGCGCCAAAGAATCTCGCCTCGCGAATAAATGGAAGACGGATCAAGCGCACAAATCAAGAAGTTTTCGTTAACAACATTCGTGGGCTGATCCTTAATCTTCAGCGTGATGGCCCATAATCTCTGAACCACCATAAATAGATTTTTCGTCGACTGTTTTATAACGGATATTTTAAAAAATTACGCTCACGGTGAATAAATTCAGGAAACAATTTTGTGTGTCAAAAAAGAACTCGAAGAATCACGCGAACATATAAAAATTCCGCATGCGAAACTAAGAAACGGATTATTTCATTATTAGTCCTTTTAATATAGAGCAGGATCGTTTTGAAATGGAAGTTTGTGACCCCATAAAAATAACAAAGGCAACGACGGGAATTATTCCATTAGCTGATTAAAAGCGATAAAACCGCTTTTGGGGTCTTGGTCACCCTGCAGGAGGAGGGGAATGTGACGATGGAAATAGTCAAAGAGGGAAAATTGGATGTTAAGAAATTAGAAGAATCAATGATTTATACAGGATGGTGAAAAAAAGGATGTATCCAATGTTATAAGATATAAAGCAAATCTCTGTAGCTAATGACTCTTAGTTTAAGCAATAAGATTAAATATTTAAAAACCAGAGATCCTCTGTCTTAATTGAAATTCAATTCAGTAAAAAAACGGACAATTTAAAAGCTAAACTGTTTATTAAAATAAACAATTATTTGAGAGAATGCCCAAGTACATGAAACAAATGAAATCACATGACATTTTCCAAACAAGTTAGGAAAGTGTACAGCGTATCACAAATGGGTGCGTTTCGTGCAACGGAATATTAGAAAGAAATGATATACCTGCACGTAAGGGTAATAGCGTTATAAAGTTCTTTTCTTCCTCATAAATAATCCATTTTCTTCCTATTTAAAAATATTATATGCACACGTAAGTAAATTAAAAGTTTGTTTGTGAGATTAGTTATGTTATCAACAATGAAGAAGTAACCATGCAAGAAATTTTCTAATTTTCTAAGTTCAACTCGAATTAAGACATTCTTGTTTGAATTTATTGAAAACGGCTACTCCTACGATAAAACTGCATAGAAAAATAAATACTCTTCTTTACTAATCCTACAAGTTTTATTTGAAAAAATATTTTGATATGAGCAATACTTCACGAGATATGACTGAAATTTAATTTTTTGTCACCAGTAAAGTGGTACTCCTGATTGGCTTACATAATTCATTTTGAGATTTTCTTATTATCTTTGATCGTAAGCCCTTACATAAAATTTCATGAAATTTCCGTGCGGTGCGGACGGACGACAAGACAAACATACAGATAGACGGACGAACAGACCGACGACAATAAGCGCTCACACTGGAAGCTCATACGAGTTCGTATATAAGTACGGATGGCTGTTGCAGGGTTGCAAAGTCCACACATGGGTACGTCATACCGGCTTAAGAGGTAAAAGTGACACTACACATTTCGCAATTTTACTATACGGAGAAAATTACGATTAAACTTAAATTACCAAAATACATTTCATTAGATTCGACCGCGTAAAATAAAGCTTTGACGCAAATCGATCGGATAAAAAACGGTGCAGAAATCATCGAAAGAGCTCACTACGAACGGAAGGAATAACTGAGTTACGGAGACGCGAAAAACGAGAGAAAAGCGGAGAGGACGAGATGAATATGGAGAGAGAGAGAGGGCAAATGACGCGGAAGGATGAACTCGGAAGAAGAATTCCTATTTACCTCAGGATGGAAACGTTTCGGATGAACGTAATGGCGTCCTCTCCGGAACGGTTTGCGTTTGGAAGATAAAGAGTTTCTCGGTGGAGCTTTTCTTCAGACGAAGCCTTGAAAATTCCTTCCTTTGCCCTCATTTCCTTCCATAAAAATCAAATAATTTCTATCGATATACGATCGAAGAGAGGTTAAAAGGGATTAAAGTAAAATAAATATTCCATACAAAAAGACAGTAAGTATGTAATTTTTAGGAAACCACATAAATATACGCCACGAAGAAAAAAAAACATCGAGTAAATGCATTTTATTACTTAAATTAATCTACTGGGGAGAGATAAAATGCATAATAAGGTTTTAATTAATAATTGTAATTTTCCTCAGGCAGGCGCGGGCGCCTCTCCTCCATTTTTTCTTCCCGAGAGTTGTTGTTTACCTCAATGAAGGATTGGAATGTTTTTTATTGGTTGGTTTGGGTCGAATTGAAAGACATAAGGTGGAGTATAATGGATCCAAATAATTGGATGCGGTAATTTAGAGCTATTTCTTTCAAATTTAGAAATGATTCTTCGACGCATCTCAACTCAAACTATCGTAAAGAACTGCTATGGAGTGCTTCTTAGTGAACGGTTTTTTAAAATCTTCCGTTACGCACAAAATTCAGGAAAGAAGATGATTTTTTAAATGCTTTCCTAAGGCCTTATACTATTTATAAAGGAAATAATAAACAGACTCCCACTTTAATTCACTCTCGCGTGTATTTTTGTTCGAATGTGTGGGTGGAAGTCTTGATTTTCGCGTACTCGTGCCTGGTTTCGTGCGTTCCAGCTCGTCTAAATATTCAATGACCTTGGTCTTTACCGAAGGTCAGCGACTGATAAATTACTTACCATAAACTAATTATGCTTTCAAAAAACAGCGATCATCATAATAAGAGGAGAAAAACTTTTGTCTTGTTCAGAAACCAACCCATTCCACCCATTTCCAAAGCTGATGAAATACCATTTATTCCACATCGGAACTGCGAAATTTGTAAATTTATTTAACCAACTGTGAGTTTTCTTTTCAAAATTTAACGATAGTATGGAACGTATTAATTTGAAAACCACGTCCACGTCTGCCTGCCGCTTCTTTAATCTATTGGACGGCTTGTCGGATTTTGATTAAATTCAGTATGAGAGATTCTCATTGAAATTAGTCCCCCAAATATGATTTTTGGGACATATTAGTCAATTAGAACATTCGTTATACATAAACGCTTAAATAAAGTTTTACTAATGTATCATTAAATGCCACCAAGATCCGTCAAGCGTTGAAGATCCTTGGAAACACTTAACAATTAAATTCGCATATTGGTATCCTGTGAAACGTAAACGACTCTTCATTGGTCAATTTGGAAATGATTTTGATTTCACATACAGGGTAAGTCTGTTACTGTATAATAAAGAACGCATCTATAACCTGCGTGTATTTCATTCATGGTATAAACTTTAGCTTTAGTTTTTTTTACGAGTAGACAAAACTATTGTTAATGTACCATAAACATGGTTTGGATAAACGCTGTCAAAAACAACAACACGTTGCATAAAAATTTAGTTTGATCGAAGCTATTCTCTCGAGAGCGTGAAATATCGTTTGACATACTAAAAAGATAATGGTTCAGCTAAGGACGACGTAGACAGCGCCTCATTCAGTTTTGAAGTGCACCATTCTCCGGAATTTCCTTCGACTAACACGTAGAAAGAGGGCGATTTTCTTCCTTTTATTTCAAGAAGCAATGTACCGCCATTTTTGGCGAAGAACGATCCAGAGCGAAAACTCTGACACAAAACCATTTTTAACTTGACGCAGTGCACTTACTCCTTCAAAGTCTGTCTGTCAAATGCGACCTTCCCGTAAATATTTGAGGGGAAGCAGGTCTTCGTTCTTTTTATTACTGAACATGGAGGTGTTCAATATGTTGTTATACTTCGTCGAAATCGATTTCTTCCTTCGCGGAAGGTTTTCTCTTAGGGTTAAAGTCCGGAGACTTTCTTGCAACAAAAGGTGAATTCCAGTGAGACAGATGAGTGTTCTCACACGGTGGAGAAAGTTGGGTATTTATAATCACAGAAGAGATGAAATTACTAAAAACATTTCAAACAAATTCGTGAAATTTCTAAGCTAAAGAATTATCGAATGAAAATTGGCAACCAAAATTCATCCTACGGCGTAATATGTCTAAATCCACATGGTTGTAATGCATTTGCTTCACAATCGTTTGGAATTTATCGGAAGTTATTTTTTTGAACGATTATAGAATTGTTCCTATAATTTAATATTAATAATGACGACTGTTGTCATTAAACCGATTTAAAAACTATTGAAGGCTACGTTCCTTTGCGTTATTTCTATGACTGCCATGGTCGATACATTTAACATATACTGAGATAGTGGTTTTTAACGCTATTGTTTAATTTTGTTGCCGAAATAAAATATGCAGGAAGAATTAATGTCTTTACGTACTGACTATTTTACAAATTCTGGATGAATCAAATCCTTATTAATTCAACAATGTTATCTGAAGTAATAGAGCTATCGTGTATGACAATATTTATAAATATAGCGCACAAAAAAAGCTCAGATTTTCATCGCAATTCTTTCCCAATCAATCCTATTTTCAAATTTATAGTTCATCCATCATTCCAATACAGAACAATGTTCCTCATTCTCGTTGATAATTTCCTGATTTATATCACAAACATGTTTTCATTCGAATTTTTTGAACGAAAATATTTCCAATTTAAAATAAAATATATCCTCAGAACATTTTCAGATGCAGAAAGACGAGCATGTTTCCCTATCTGCGTCGTATTTCCCAAAAAATTACAAATGAAACAAAACGCCAGCACGTGGCGTTTAGATCTTTTACGCGGTACCATAAAAAGAAAAATAACACGAAAAAAAAGGTTCGCCCGACCCAACTCAATTACGCAATTACTAAAATAGAATACGATTTTCTTTTCACGGATCACCACTTTCGGATACGAAACTAAAGAGTTAGGGGACAGACAAAATGGAACAACTGCGAATCCCTCTCTGAATTAAAGAACGACGACTTGGACCCTTCTGGTTTCGCTCGAAAGTGGAAAAAAAGAAAGAATTTGGGGCGTATTTACGCCACACGCATACCCAATACCTCGTCGAAGTCGCGCTCTCAGCCCTCCATTGTAATGATCCGTCCCCACGTGGAGTGGGCGGATGTGACGAAGTGAGAAAGGAAGACGGAGAGAGACGTTGATCAGAGGACCGGGTCTATAAAAAACAGGGAAGTCGTAAAAAAAAAAACCGTAGGATCCTTCTTTGATGGCCGGTCGTTCCAGCCTGGGACTACTGCCTCCGTGTTTCGAAAGGGAATATGAAGGGTTTGCGTGTGTGTGTGCGCGCGCGCGCGTAAGAGAGATGAGAGGAACAGCGTAGAGGGTGAAAGGGTGAGAGATATGGAGGTGAGACAGGAAAAAAGTGAAGGGGAGGCAGAGAGAGAGAGGGGGAGAGGGAGAGAGAGAGAGGGGGGGAGAGAGAGAGAAGGGATAGAGGGGGGGAGAGAGAGTTAGTGAGAGAGGGAGGGGGAGAGGGAGGGGGGGGGGGGAGAGAGAGAGACAGAGAGACAAGAGAGAAAGAATAGTGATAAGTTTCAGAAGGTGGACGCAAAAATGACGACCCAAAAACATCACCGGAGATAATATTCATTGTTGTGAAAGGCGGATGCTTGGATAAGGGTTCAAGAAATAAAACAAATGTGTGTGTGTGTGTGTAGTTATGTATGTGTCTGCGTGTGCGAGCATAGAGATAGATACACCAGTGGGGAGCTTTAATCGCTGTTGCTCTTTAAAGAAAAAAATCATTTACTAACCATAGTCGTTTTTGTCGCTGACATCGAAGCTCCTTCCAGTTAAGTAAAAATAATTTACAGGTAAGTTTAAATAGGTATATATCATATTATTCTCGCTTATATTACTGGCCGCAGTGGACGAAGATTTTTCAGAAATATTATTAAGATTTTTTTTGAGATTAGCAACGACTCGAGAAATAATTAAAGACTTCGGAGAGATATTGGGCTAATAGTTTAAGTTTAAAAAGTTGCAACGGATTTTTTCTCGTATACCCATTGCATTACGAAAGTATAAAATAACCACGTCGAGATTTTGACGAGTGTTCTCATTATAAGCGCCCGTGTTCGAAAGAAAGGTCTCTCTGGAGATCCAATCTGTCAGCAGTCTGACTGCGAGGAATTAAGGGACTAAATGGTTCAACAGAAATCGACGAAATCCCTTATTTATATAAGGTATCGCATGGAAATGAAGCCTCGTTGAAATGCATCACGACATGCAAAAGTGGAGGTTAGTTTATTCTCGTGATCAGAAGCGGACTTCACTCTAAATATCCACTCCATTGGATTCGTACAGAAGCAGAATTGTTGCTAGGCAAAATATTTTCCAATCGTAAACACGCTCTAACCAGTAGCTCGTTGAATGGAATATTTTTGTATGGGTACGAGATACTTCGTGCAGTCTGTGTGGCAACTATTTTTTCCAAAAAAATATTCTCCGTCGAATAAAGTCGTACATGTATGAGCGTACTTAAAAAATACAGTTGAACCTCTCTCCAGTCAGAAAAACTTGGGACTGGGGGCGTTCCGGGATACAGATTTTTCGAATGAGTGATAATATATTATGACCGTACTGTCATTTCATACTTAATTTGAGCCATAATGTTGTCTTCAAAGAGAGAATAATTACAAAGGAAAGCATGGCGAGATAAAAAATAACACGAAACAGATCTTGAGGTTTCTCGTGCAAAGTTTCGTTTACCCGGGCGGGTTCATAAATGAAAGCGACAGATTTTACATTTCGCGGACGCTTTAAGATGTTTAAAAATCATTCTGAAGTTGAGGGAGCATACAGAACACGAAAAGAAACACCATCCAAGATCAAGGATGTCTTTTCCAGCATCAGCCAAAATTACGGGATACTATCCGGAACACGGGATACTGGTTTGCAGAAGTTCAGCTGTATAGGTATGAGTATTTAAAATATTTTTGATGCGTATTTATTTATTTATTTATTGGCAAGAATTCAGAGACAGCACACGGCCAATTACACTGAATATCGTAACAACAATAAAAAGTAACAGCAATAAGAAGGACGAACACACACAACCGTGCCCTCGGCAGGATTCGAGCCTGCGACCTTAGCATTGGAAGCTAGACACGCTAGCCACCCTCCTACCACGGATAGGATTTTCGGACTCTCGTCTAGCAAACTCAAAAATCATGCAGTTTCAAGAAAATTCCATCTTCACTGAACCAATAAATCTCTTCTCAGAAACTAACACAAAGTTGGCTATGACTTAAAAAACTTTCCTCGCTGAGTCCTTTTTCCGATTATCCCCCGCCCCCCTCCTCTCCTCCGAGGGAATCTTCTCGTGTTCGGCGTGCAGATGGAAAAATCACGCCCCATAAACGCCTTCTGCCAAGAAAATTCACGGTGAAAGTCCCTCCGAAATGGAGTTTTTATTCTCCGAGACAACTATCGATAGAGATAGAGATTTTTGATTTTAAATGCAACATTTTCTTAGGGAGCATCTTTAAGACAAAGAGACGAATTACCTTTTAACCGAAGTAAGAGGCAGTAAGACGCACCCTATAATATAATCGGAAAATATGACTCATATAAAGCTATTAAATTCTCGACTCTTGTTACAGGAAAGAAAATTACCTTTGGTGGTGCGGGTTAAAAACGCAATAATCTGTATGTATTTATAATTATCTATTTATCATAGTTATTCTTTTCATTCCAATGATCTGTTAAAAAGGTTAAGAAAAAAAGAGTAAATAATTCAAACAAGACATATATTGAAGAATTCAATTTCTCGATATATATATAAAAAATCAAAAGACTACGAAAATAAACACCCGATCTAGTTAATAATCATTCATATTATCAGTATATTTTCTTTTATACTCATATTTTTGCTTTGTCCATGCACATTATAACTAGCATTCTCTTCGATGAAGCAATTATGATGATTTCCAAGTACTGCACGTAAATTTTTCAATGCGTCCAAATTTCCGCCTTATACCAGCTGATACTCAGCACGTAGAATTTCACCAACTTTATTTATTTTATTTGTCATCAGAAATATCTCTCTCTCTCCTGAAAACGGGGATCCGAGTGAAAATTCTACGATTTTTTTAAAAAACAACATGAAATCTCAAAGTAATAGAAAAAAGTTTCGAGAAGATGAAAAGGATTTCATTTTGAATAGAAAGAAGCTTACTGACTGATCGACTGATATACGAACCAGAATCTCTTCCGGAGAAAAGTGGAAAAAAATTTCGGAGCTTGGGAAACAAATTTTTTTACGAATGATATATCGACTGAAAACGTCGATATAAAATTCTACGGTCAAGAGTTTGAATACCTGGAAAGAATGAACGTGGAGCTAAACAGGCAGTTATTTAGATCGGATGTTCAACCGAATCTATCGCTGACTCATCATCTCATTTCAGACTTTCTGTTAAGTTTTAATTTTAAAATGCTTTCGTCCTTGCATGTTTCATAAATTTATACCCACTCAACAAGTTCCTCAGGAAATACTTCGTCCCTCTATCCCCTCGTTATGCACTTATAATCGGTTAAGATCTTTATCTATTTGACTCCTTAGTAACTGTCACGTTAGTTAAAATGCATTCCCTGAATATTTGTTTTGAGACATTCGAATATAAAACAAATGTCACCCAAAGAAAAGAACCAAACAAATACACATTTCCTATGGAAGTTACAAATAATTTATTGCAAACATATGTAACCGAATCAGATCTATTACTGGAGATAAACTTTTCAATACTTATCTTAAGATTAGTCAAGCATCCATCCAATTGAGGCTCCGCCAGACCATCTGAATAGTATCTTATGTTAAATAGTAGTCAATTTACGCAAAAACAAAAAAGATGGCCACTTTAAGAATTTCATTTTCAATTCCCTTTGACATTCCAAGAAGTTTCCGCGGAACCTTCTATTCTCCTATTTGCGACATGAATACCTGACCTTGAAAACGTCTTCCCCTTCCGAATGCGCCCTTCGCATTAACATTGAGATCCTCTCTCTCTCTCTATATCTCTCTCTCTCTCTCTTCGTGGCGGATGTTTGCCGAGAGAAAAAAAATGAGTTTCGAAGGGCGTAGTGAAGGAAAAGGTCCTCTCAACCAATAAGGTCTGAGTGAAAAAAGAAAGACCGAAGCCCAGAAAACTTCTCTACTGCGAATCCCTTATTTTTCTCTTCCATCTCTCTTTCTCTCTCTCTCTCCCACGTTCGATGGCTACAGTTTCTTTCCGGTGCCCTCCCGTCATGAACGCCATCTTCTGACCATCTCCTCCAGACGCACTTACCGAACACACGCGACCCCTCTGTCTTTTGTTCCCTTTTGTGCCTTTCACGGTCGAGATTCTTCTCGTCGAAACCAACCAAGGTCGACCGAGTAGAAGACATCCGCAGGTTTTATCCTTAACAATAAACAAACGGAATTGCGTGAATTTTTTTTAGTACGTATAAGGATTGCGCTCTGAAAAACGTCACGTATGCGGGTAGAGGTACTTGTTAGTTAGCCTATACGATAGGAAATATGTGAAAAAGGAGCCAATACGTGTTTGTCTGTGGTACTTTAATGATAGCATTATTATAGTGTTCAGTTTTTACTCGATTGTTAAATTTCCGATACAGCGTTCATTTTCTCGTAAGGAAAATAATATGACAATAATTCAAGTCACGATGATGTAGCCGGTATTATTTAACAAACGTCTAAAATCCCCGTCCATTCATAAAATAAGAAAGAACAAAATGTCATCAATAATCCCTCTACGACTGTAATATTTCTATGTAGACTAGTATTTGTAAACATAAAATTAAAATGTTTAATCACTGGATGATGAACCAGAATTTCATTATTATTATTACGAAAATTCTCTTTCATCCTGGATTATAAAATATCACGGATAACTAATTTTTTTATGCTGCAAAGGGTGGTAGATGGAGAATAGAACGGAGAAAGGATGAGGAGCAAGAAAAAAAACTTGCAAACGGATAGAGAGAATGGTTTGAGGGATGGGACACGCCCTATTTTGTGGCCTTTAAAAGTACCGGCGCTTTGTGGCGCAAACAGACGCTACGCCGGACATAATGGCGATCAATGAAATTACTTTCCAGCTCGCGCTGAAGTCTTTTTCCCCTATTATTTCCTGTTTGCTCTTTCCCCTTACATGTCGCTAGATAGTCAATTCTCCGCGATAAAGCCTAAGAAAACGTCATCTGGCAGGCCGATGACTCGCAAGAATGACATGAAAGTTTTTCCAACACAGCACCGTGGAAATTAACACACACATACATTAAGCACATACATAGTATATAAGGCACATGTATACCTAAATACCTACGTATACATAAAATGTATATTATAGAATAATAATTTCCGTACTCCATTTCCTGTTAAACGCTATATCATATTGATATTACAGCATTTTGTTTCAAAAGGGATATTAATATAAAGATAAAAAATTTCACTTATCTAGTTGAAAATGTTCGCTAAGAGAATATTTCATACTTGTAAATAAATACAAAACAGAATAAGTTTTTGTGAACATTAAATATAACATTATTACATCATTATGAAAAATTTATAGCATTCGTTAAAATGGTAACATATTAACTATTTTTTTAAAAACGAAATCCTTAAAAGACAACTTATAACTGAGTTCAATTACGATTAGCAACGTATAGAATTTTTAAGTTAGAACAGTATATACTGTATATTTTACCCAAACGATTATACATCTATAATATATGGCTTAATGTATACGTATTTTACATTTAATTTATCGTTTTTCCAAAAATTTATTTATGTATTACACTAGCAAGATGGAACTCGAAACAGGTTTAACATCTAAGTTCACGTCAAGCTTCTTTTGAAAGTACCGCACTTTAGCACCATAATACATATATTTAAAATAGTATGTTAATATACAGCTCTACATGATTTTAAAGAGATAACGTACTCCATATTTTACCGAGAATTTTATTTTACGCAAATACGTAAAAACTTATTTCCTTGCTCCTTACTTCGAACGATCAAATGTTATTTATGTCAATGTTCCTTATTTGTACGATGTATAAATACTGAAAAATTTTATGACATTTACGAGACTGACATTTGCCAAGAAACTCCCACACCGCTAGTAAAGTCGCAAGCACAGCCCAAGGCAACTGAAGTAAGCAGTAAACTTTCAACCCTTAATTCTAATATACAGTTTTCACTGGTCTTCGTAAGTAATATGCGATTCGAATGAAATTCATTTCCCGTATAATACTACATATTACGTATTTGCCTATCTACAAGCAAAAGTATGTAATTAGTTATGTACCTTTTCGTAAATGATAAAAACCAATATATTACGGATATTCGAGGCATGTAATTCGTAAAGTATTTTCATATCATCATAATACTATAATTGAACGTAAAATAAAACTTTTTAAAGTATCGCATTCATATTTATTCTTTACGATTCCTCCCAAAGTTTGAGCATATTTCCCTCAAATTTTTCTCTCTTGGAAAAGTATAAAAAACTACAAACGCATTAATATGCTTTGTACAAATATCTTCAATGTAATTTTGCACGTTAAAATATTATAATACCTTAGGTAAATTCGTTCAAAAACTGCTTGACAATACCAGCATACAACCTTGACCAATCAGCTTGGAAATAAAACAAGAACATTTTTCTCTCAAGTTAAATTAGGAGAATTGTAAAAATTGCGTTTAATTTCGTATGGTTTGGTTTCAAACCAAAGAGAGTGACATTTCCGGCAGACGCCATTTATTTAAGTCATACGGCTTGAAAGCAGAAACTACATAAATCACGTTTCCTGATTTCCACTATGTTAGAAAAGAATTGAACTTTCAAATCCATCCTTGCATATTAGTAATACGGTTAAAAGATATAAATAAATATATATATATAAGGGAATATAATTAAATTTTGAAACTGCTCAGAAGACTTGATTAAAACTTATAATTAAAATTCAACGCAGATAGTGGAAGACGTGTTACGTTCTGAATAGCTGCTAAAATAAAGAGAATTAGTAAGTTAATCTTATCACATTTTCTATCATCAGTTAAATATCACGAACATCTTATCTTGCATTTTAATTATAGGTACATTAGACTTGATTTATCATTCGGGATAAGTTGCTTTGATTCTTACGATTAAATAACGAGCAATTTACAAAAGATCACTTAGGATACAATAAAATCATAAGAACTTAGAAGTATAAATTACAAAGTAAAAGCCTTAAAGCGAGATAACTCTGAGGAAATAGATTAAGCTTAGACAAAGGCCGCATTTTAAGCAGATTTAGCGGAGATATGCATTTACTCGGAGGAAATTTTGAGGAATTGTCGCACAGTAGCATTCAAAAGCCAATTCCTTACGCTTCTCAAAAAGCACACCCTTTTCTCTCGTTCCATAGCGCAATGCGACAGTCAACTATTTACATGCAAACGCTCAACGTGCTTTCGACGCCATTCCGTCCCGTAATTTTTCCTTCTGTCGGAAATGAGATGAACAAAAAATGGAGAAAAAATATAAGAACATTCTTAAAAACCAAATGGTTTACCTCAAAAGAATGGGCTGTACGGAAAGAATGAGGGGGACACGGGATTCGAAAAACTTTAAAGGGGAAAATCGGCAGGGAAAAAAAGCATTACAAGGTTATATTTTCGAAACGAAATCTCTTTGTGTGTGTGGTTGGGTGGACTGTTTCTTTGACGTCAAATGAGCGATTCTTTTACTTTGCAGAATCTTTGAGGTAAACAAAGAGGGAATAAACTTCTCATCTCTCGAAACGATATCATTTCTCGGCGAGGATTAAATTTCGATTGTCTGATCGAGTTGAGAGTTCAGCCCTTGAAGTTATAAAAAAACATCAATTTATACACTGCTTCGAAGATTTTTTTTAGAGAGAACCCAAAAGAATATTTCGGTTTAAAACAAATAAATTCTGCGAATTTATTTTATTTTTCGCGCAGAATCGTCCACTTTTTTTTGGCCATTTAAAAGGATTAAAGGCGGAAGAAATTTTCGGAGCGAATGTCCTCTCGCTCCAGCTTTTTATAGTTAAAACTGCGCTTTAAAGTTCTAAATTGGAAAATTTTACGCTTGGATGTTTTCCCACGAGTGGAGCCCATAAGGAGAGGAATCCGAGGTAGTAGTAAAAAAAATGTTCAAACTTGAGCAAACTTTAATCTTTCTAAAACGGGTACGCTTGCGCGCCTTTGTACGCGATCTCGGGACGATAATTTCCGATCTACCATCCTGCCAGCTAAAGGATCGTAAAAATGTTCACCTTCGACTTTCGCGGCGGGTTCTGGTACGACAGAGTTGAAACAAAATTAAAGATCGCTCCACCACAGGAAAGTCACCGAGTTGTCAAAGTCCCCGAAGTAAAGAACACTCCGAAAGAGCTGGAAGGGATTCTTTCATCTCACGCGAAGGAATTCCCTCCCGCCAACGCTATTCATAGTCTCCGGAGGGAGAGGAGTCAGAGGAAAATAGAAGAGATAGAATGGAGAAAGAGAGAGAAAAGGGAGAGTCGAGAGAGATAGGAGAGAGAGGGGAGATAATGAGATACGGTGAGAGAGAGAGAGAGGAGAGAGTCAGATATGAGAGAAAAGATAGAGAAAATAGAAAGAAATACTGACGGTAAACTGCGGGAAGGGAGAAAAAGTGAATGAGAAAAGACAGAGTAAGGAAAAATCGTGAGAAAGGGAGAGGGGGAGATGGAGAAAATGTAAGGTAAGAGAAACTAGCATATACAATGGGTTGTTAGAGTGGTAGGAAAATATTCACGGTAAATTAGAAAGAGAGAGACAAAGGAAAAAGAGATCTAAAATGAAAAAGGAGAAAAGGGGGACGTAGAGATGGAGTAAGAGAGAGAGAGGAGAGGGTACTTCAGAGAAGATGATGAGACTGTGAGAGAGAGAGTGATAAGGGAAGGGGCAGGGAGAGAGAGAGGGAGAGAGGTGTAAGTACATTTCATAGGGGAAGAATAGAAATATCAAAGAATACTATTTGAAAATAGGCAACGCAAGAAAGAAGTAAAGAGAAGAAAGGAGGAAGAGTCATGGATAAATCAAGGTGTTAAAAGATACAAAGATAAAGTCGACGTAAAGAAACATAGGTGAAAGCCACATGAAGAAGCCACATTCATAAAAGCTCAAGAGAAGTAAATTTGATAAAGATGCACTACAAACACACACATACATACATTCCTAAGTTAACTGAATAGATAGAAACCTTTTTAGCAATGCTTACAAGCATTCATACCTTACATCACAAAACGTTATTTTTCATCGAGCAAGGATTAAAATAAAAACTTTAATTGACGAATTTATTTATGGCTTGGATAATATCCACTCACTCGCTATAACGGGTGTGAGGGAGCTGCTTTAATGATCACAAGGACGTAAACGAGCAATAAAGATGGAAATAAAAATAAATTTATCAAATCAGATATAGCGAACCTTATAAATTATATGTGAGAGAAAATAATTGAAACCAAACGAAAAAATAGGCAGAAAAGCAAATCTATGAGGCGCACCAGAGAATAAAGAAGCCTTATATTTATAATGTGTAAAATACCCAAGCTCTATATAGAAAACTGATTATTTACGAATTCGTGTGAAGACCGTTTAGAATTTCAAGGAATAATAACAAATGTTATGTTAACTAATGCAATAGAAATGGATGGAAACTAATCATCGAAGCCGTAGTCGGCCACAAGTCACTCTCGACCAATGCTTAACCACCATCACTTCGAAATAAACTACGGTAATGAAAAAAAAATCGTTGAAACAATATAGCACAATTTTTAACTTTCTCGTAGAACAGTATAAATAATATTTTCATCTTATACGCTTACACTGGCTTTTTAAATGCGAATTAATTTTACACTAACGGAGACGGTCCGTTTCGCCGAAATGGATTCACTCTTACGGTAATATATCTCCCTGAAAAGAATCGTACTATAAAACCAACGCGTTAACTCATAACTTATGGGGCTAAAAAAAAGGGAGGTAATCAGAAAGAATCGAAAAAGAAATTGAATACGAGAAACCATGATAAACGCCTTTATTCGGGCGAGGGAGAATGGAAGGGAGGAGGATACAGAGAGAGAGAGAGAGAAAGGAAATGGTTAAGATACGGAGCAGGAAAAATGAAAATAAGGAAAATCGAAACTCGCGTAAGAAAGAAGTCGAAGGACGCCGGATGTATCGAGAAAAACGAACGGCGATAAAATGACAAAAGAATTATTCACTATTCTTCACTCCTCTCTACCTCTCTCCAAAATTGAGTCAGCATTGGAATGATGGTAAAATCAATACCTTAGGTTAGGTCTAGACACAAAGCGAAAGATGAAGGAGTTGTATAGAAAAAACGAATATATGAAGCAAAACTCATTCAAGTTCATTCAAAGTAGAATAAAACTGCTTTTATCAAAGGAAACGTATGGTTTGTTAATAAAGTAGTTAATTTATAGTGATATACTTATTTTTTAAATTAAAAAAAACCGATTTTATGAGAGTAATATTTGTCCTGCTCAAAAACATACTGTCAAAATAACACCTTTAAATCGCCAAATATCATTTATTTTAGTTTTGTTGGAAAATGATATTTAGCTATGATTTCCAAGCTCCGGAAACGGCCTTCCTGTATTTATACACTCAAACAATCATTTCCACTATGGCTTTATGTACGATATACAAAGAGGAAAAATTGTGATGCGAAATTTTAGATTATGGTAGTTTTAAATCTTATAAGTATAATGAGGTAAATGATAAACGTTTGTTACTCTACTCTTACTTACATTACTAATCCACATGTATGTTCAGTAGATAATTATCGAGCTCGTCTTGTGGCTAAAGGCAAATTTAAATATCAACATTTAAAAAGTAAAGACATAGGCTCACGAGTCGCGATTTCTGAAAACATATATAAGGAAAACAAGTTATCAAATTCTTGATGTTTTTTAATCTCATATATACGTAAAATATAATGGGTGGAGTTTGAGGTCAAGTATGTACTAGTAATAATATATTATCTAAATTGCGAGGCGCTATTCCACCGCATGGCCTTATATCCTCCTCTGAAGCCAATTCATTTCTCATTTATCTGACGTAATACGCACGAAGCGCCTTGAACGATTAAATAGCTAACGCTAAGAAGATCGATGATTTATTTGCACGCTTCGTTTGACGCATAGACAACAGCCTCCTTTTCAAGAAACGACCTTCTCGCGTGATCTGTTCCCGAGAATATTTCCTCCTCGCAAAGAAAATTACGTTGACATTTCTCTACACAATCTCTCGACTTCCTTTAAAGTACGAATTTGGCTCGTTTAATCCGGAAATTGGATGAAGGAGAGATTCTGAGTGATTGATTGAAAGCAAAGGAGGAACACGGTAAGAATATGGGAGGGAGAAAAAAAGAGAGAGCGGTTGCAAGGCAGAGAGAAATAGTAACACAGAAAAATGTCGTCATATGTATATGTATATAAATAAATAAATAAATATATATACACACACACACGAGAAAACAGATGTCTTTATGAAGGTGGGGTTGAGAATAACATTCTGCCACGTACAAAATACGACATAGTGAGAGTAATGCGTATACGAATTAGCTCATCTCACAGAACAGGTGGAAATAAGAAGAAAACGATGTTAGTGTTGGGACGATAGCGACAATTACATCAAAAGGCCTTAGGAAAAGAATCCACAACAGCAATACGTCCACAAACGTGGGTTGTGTCAAAAGAGAGAGTAGGGAAGATCGAGAGAGGTAGAGAGGATGGGTGAAGAGCGGTAAGGGATGAGGAAGGGAAGAGAGAGAGAGGGGGTGAGAGGAAGGGAGAAGGAGAAAGAGAGGCAGAAGGCAAAGGCAGAGGGTGAAGAGGAAAGGGAGGGGAGAGAGAGGGGGGGGGAGGGGAAGATAGGGTTGAGAGAGGAGCTAAATAGATAATCGACTTTACTTTGTCGAGATTCAGGCGAAAAAGACCACTTCTGAAAGAGGAAGGTAGCGGAAGAGAGGGGAAAGTCGGTAGAAAGGAAAGAGACGGTGATCAAGTGACGTGAAGATGACATGGAGATGGGGAAAATAGAAAGGAAAAAAAGGGGAAGACGGCAGGGGGGGAAAGGAGAAGAAAGGGAGAAAAAAGGATCTGTAACTGAAAAATAATCAGAATCGCTGCTAAACCTCCAGAATACGAGGAGGAAGGAGACAGATAGGGATTCAACAAAGAATTAGTTGAAATAAATTTATGCAATATCTAATTTCTGATAATGGTAATTTTCCAAAAGGTTACGTCAACAACAGTTAAAAAGAATTAACTATCGAACTTTTTTATCTCCCGAATAAAGAATTCAAATGATATTTCAACATCTTCCGTATATTAAAACAGAAGTAAGAGGGCGAGAGTTTAATGAATTATTTATTCATTCTGAATTTAAATAAGAATAAGTCTTAACTATCCATTATCGAAGAATGACAAAATTTTCGCCTCGGTATTCAATTAAACATTTGCATTATTTTACCTAAAAGGAAAACGTTGGAATGGTTTAATTTATAAATGCTAGTCCAGTTAAAAAAAAGAAGCTTGCTTATAAAAGCTTCTCATTCCATGCACTCTTTGAAAGTTGCCAAATGAGATACATGTACTTTCATATAATAAGCATGTGAAATAACACCTAAACGCTATTAAAACGAGCGATTAATATGAACTTTGGATTTGACTAGTCGATTCGCTAATTTAATTTGCAGCGTCTGACAATCTTAAATTGTACCACTCCTTCAAAATAGTAAAACGTATTTTTGAAGAGAGTAATAATTTCTGGCTGCTTGTCGAAAAAAATCGAAGAAAGTTTTAATTAAGGGAGAAAATTCTTAAAATGAATGGTCGAACTAACATCATATCTGTATTCCAACTGAATAACAACTAGGTTATTCATAGCAGTTCTTTGCGTAATCTACTACGGGTGAATTATCACTGACAGCTGCCGTCATGTAGCATCTGTCTTACTCCAGGCTATTATGGTTGCGAGAGTTGATATGGTCAATTCTCACTGGAACTGAAGCGGCTCATTCCTTCGAAGGACCATTATTACAGTAGAATAGACGGTATAGTTTAACCAATAAGGCAACCAATGTCATCTTACCGATAAACAGAACACTCCGTTTTCTGACCACATTATTAATGTCGGTGCGCTCATGCGTCATTTATGGACAAGTCGGACATAGATCACTTTCTTCAAATGCAACGAATAACTGCAAATATTACGACAGAGTTGATGACGTTGGGAAATTTAGGCGTTAAAAGAAAGCATTGATTTGGGGAGATAATTAAGAAAAAAGTTTTTCAATATTTGCATTTCTATCTTACTCGAGTTTACTCATCCCGGAAATATAAATGAACCCTTTTCATATGTGAATAATAATCCATAAAGGAAATATAGCTATATATTCAAAGTTTCGTCATCGATCGATGGCCCAGTGATAAGCATATTAAATACGTCATATGAGTGTAATCAATATAATCAATCCATACTGCATAATTTTTAAAAATCAAATACTCATCCACATTGAGTGTTTTTTACATTAAATTCTCATCGTGATTAATTTTTGAGAAAAACTAGGTTTGATAAAGAATCCGCATTCCGACGGGAAACTAATCTCAGAATTACAAACTATTCCAGAATAGCTCCTTCCTCACGGTCATCAACGATGTACACTTGACAAACTTTTACGGCCACGATTGCGGGTTACTCGTTTAAATACCGCAATGACCTTTACGATTTTAGCCTCAACCGGTTTCTACTAGCTCTAATCCCAATGATCCACAATTCCCGTAGCGCCAAGAATAGCACAGCCCTATTTCACTAGGGTAGATTTCCGAGAAAATTTTGCGTGTGGTTAAGTCGTGACGGACAGTGTCGTAACTTCTGGAAAATAATAGGGAGTTTAGAATGACAGCACTCTTAACCTAGTATATTAAAGCGGTTTCGTTTGAATCTCATTCAATGATTCTCATTTTTACGCAGGCAGAAACAGCAGAACTTTCGCGGCCCATCTGTTTGTAAACTTTGTATATTCACATGATAAGTCCAATGGTAAAACCCTCGGAATAAGTTATACCGGAAGCTCTGATGGCAAGAATTAATATTTGCGAAAACGTTTCTAACATACTACTTTTATATTCAGATTGTTATGAAAATGTAAACATTTTGATTTTAGATTGTTTGATTTATTTAGTAACGCAGTGATGAAAATTCACGAAAATTACAATAACTAATTTTTGCTTAGTAAAATTACTTTAGCCTTTTAAGATGTAGCATATCAATTATATAGCTAACCATTAAATCCATAATGGAAAGACTAAACTGGATGTGAGCATCATTTATTTAATTAAAACGAAAACCTGAACCTACTATAAAATTAGACATTTTGTGAATTTTGGTATTGGATGTCGATAAAATTAATTACTGGGCTTTATAAGAGTTTATCTATCTATGGTTTTCTTCGAACTAACCCAATAAATTGGTTCTTGTGGTAAGATTAAATTAAAATTAACCTTCAATAAGGTGCGTTTGTTACCTTCGGTGTCATTACGCTTATGCTCCTGAAATCCTTTTCTTAAATGTTTTATTTGTAAATGAAACTAAGGGTAAATTCAAGGATATAAAGAGAAAGGCGTGGCAGATAAAGGAATCAACCAACCTTTGCGACAAGATAATGCGACGTCATAAGTTTAATAAGCGTCTCTGGGACAAATTGTGTGTCTCGAGACGAGCAGAAGCTTTAACGAAGAGGAAAACAATCCTCTTCCAAAGGCAGAGAACGACTCGTAACAGTCAGCCTCACATAACAATCATAAAGATTGACGGGATTAGGAAATAAAGCTTTAGAACCCCGAACAACTGCCGGAGACTTGATTGAAACGGAAGAAGCAACCGCAAGAAACTCCAGGTAGCCGAATGCATCGCTGTAATTGACTTGAGTTGCATTCCGGATTAGATTCCACTAGATTGGAAGGAAACAAGCTAAGCGAACAAGTGAAGCGCGATGAAAAACAAAAAAAAAGCGCAGGAAATAATTTCACGGATATATACGCGAGCATTGTAATGAGATGAAACACATCCGTCGTTCTGAGGAAAACCGTTCGTTACGTGTTAATCAAATGAGCTGGATAGGAGAATGACTTGTTTGGATAAAGGAAAGATGGCAGAGTTAATGAATAATTTTCCGTTTTCAAGAATTGGCGGTCGTTTCTACATTTTCCACGACTAAATAATTCAAGTGAAGATTTACGAAGTCGGCGATTTTTCTTAATCGGCACGGGAAAACGAACAAACATGCAATGCTCCAATCAACACCATCTAAATCCACGGTGGTTTAATAAACTCATCGTACACATCGCTTAAATTAAAATACATTATTAGACACCAACCTCCGAGCTTTATGATTAATAAAAAAACTCCAAATACGCGCGAAACAACATTCGTTTTAATTCGTTCCTTTTCATCCTACGCTCGCAAGAACGTTTTAAAACGAAGCAAATTTCCGGGAGCATCGCTTTCCGGATATGGCCTCGCTTAATTCGTTGAGTTTTCATTTCCTTAACGAACGCGAAAGCTCATTCCGCCATCTCGATGGAACGGTCTGCATAACGAAGTTTTAATGCGTTCGCTTTGAAAAGCTATTAATATTTTCCCTTTGAATGGTTCTAAATGAAGCTATTTATATTCTTTTACATGTTTCGATCCGAATGCTATCTTTCGCCGAAGATCCGAGTTTTGGAAAGTTCCATTTTTTTTAGGAAGTTCATTTTTAAAAATTCCTATACTTTTAATGTAAACCGAGCGATTCCATTATATGCGTCTCTAGCGCCGAGATTGCTCCGCAGGCTAATTGAAAATCGTCTCCGGGACGACGAGAAGATGCAAGTTATTTAAGTGCCTGAAACCTTGGCAGATAACTTGCATTTTTAAATAAAGGAAATATATCAAAATACGTAGGATTTCAACTTATATTTTACATGATCAAAGAATTTAACTTAGCGATATTGGTTTGGGGAATCTCTTAAGAGATGACAGCATGATTGAAGATGTGACTGAAGGTAAATTTCACGGCCAAAGTGGAAAAACAAAGTAAATTATTTAGCAACTACCCGACTTTGAGAGGAAAGAAGTTGGCCAAGACAGTAAGAATGTAACAGAGTACAGGAGAATGTATTTGATATAACAGACATGCAGATGAGCTACTGTTTATGACGACTTGGTAGACCTATAAATGCAACTGGATGGTTCGACTTAGTTTTAATTAGCTTCATTAATAGAAACATAAAAATTTACGATGAAGACTTTTGAACCTTTAGATATAACGGTTGCTACGGTGTGAGGTTATACCACAAATAAAACCCCAACGCATTTTCACACCAAGAAATAGGAAGGGGGAGGGAGGGGGGGGAGAGAGAGAGAGAGACAGAGAGAGAGAGAGAGGGATATGGAGGGTTGTAGGGCAGTTCGCCGCAGGGACAGTATTGCTGTCAATATCTCTAAATCGAATTTTTCGCGGTAACTGTAGTTTATCTATATACTAAGTATAGGTATGTGAAAATAAAAGAATAACATCATTTAATTGGTTTAAAGTTTCAGTTTTTAGGGTTTATTTTTATTTAAGTCCCAAAACACTACACTATAAGAAAAATAATTGCGGTCTCGCGGCAAACTGGCTGCGGCCAACCTGACTGCGGGGAACTGTCCAATTCCGGACACGTAAGGAAAGAGGTAAGGAGGAAATATAACAGAGAGGGATAGAAGAGCAGCGATAAATGAGATAAAGGAGGAAAGATATTGACTGATTTTTACATCGTCCTTCTTCACTCGAAAAAAAAACTGTGACAGCTTTTACTGTAGAGTTTTTTATTCTCATCCTGCAAGTACAGCCTCGACAGAAAAAATATCATTCTACACGTACGCCCACGTAAATTTGTAAATTCTGTATTTTCTTTCCTCCCTCGAAAATAGAACTGGACTTTGAAAATTACGCTCCGTCATTTTTTTTTCAAATCACGGATCATTTCACTCGACCGGAGCTAAACCGCAATCGTCAGAGTAAAACGCAATCTCCGCGAAAGCAAATATGTACTCCGCTTTAAATGGCCAGCGGCCAAGATAAAAAAAACATTTTTTTATCTTGCCGTAAAAATCCAATCAACTCGTGTTATCGGGCAATCACCGATTTCATTAATTCCGTTGGTATGGAATGGGTAGCGAAGAAGAATCACGAAACAAAAGAAATTAACTTTTTTCGATACATTTTGGAGCGGAAAAGTGACAAAACACTAGCGGTTTTTGGGAGACAGGTCGGGTTTTAGTGAAATTATATAATGCTGGCGGTCCATGGGCCGCGTGCGGCCATTTATTGTTTCTCTGTCGCCATTATCCCAGTATATACGTAAAATAACCGTAAAAAGGTTTAATAACACTTTATTTTAATGAAAAAGTGAAGTATCTCATATGTACTCATCGGTATTACAGAAGATCGCTTAAGAAATCGCCCACGAGCATGTTCACCGTGGCCGCATGGGGCCATCATGGAATTTCGTTTAGTTCACCAGTAAGTTATTATATACGAGAACGACTTACTTTGACGGCCGCAATGTAGTAACGGCCGCGCGTAAAGATAGGATGTCTTACTGCAAAGACGACCACTACTTTAAATAAACGATCAACCGTTCATTAACGAAGGAAAACAAAATCCAGCTAATTCACTTCTTCCGGAACAAATATCACACCAAAGCGGCCATAATGCATGATCTAATTTGACTTGCTCGATTAAACGTAAACAGACATACGAAATAACTTGAAGAATTTATTTTGTTAAAATATTATGGAAGGAAAAGATATTAATTTTTTAGCCTTATGTTTAATCAATGAAGATAAATGGAAGAAACTCCTAATAACCATACAAATATATTTTTTAAAGTAATATACTCAAATATACATTTCAACCCCGACTCGTTAATCTTCGTCTTTTTGATCGGCCTACTGACGATGGAATCCTTGGTTCTGAAATGTGTATTTAGGCAATTTTTTGGAAAGAAAGTGCTCGTGTGTGTGTTTGTTTGTGTGTATTTGTGAGTGTGTGTATGAACAAAGAAAAGGAGTGTCACTGGCGTGGATTAGATTCCCAAAAACCGGAGTGCATGTGAGTATTTTCCTTTTTAAAAAACATTTGTATGGTTATTAGGAGGTCCTGCCATTTATCTTTATTATGGAAGGGTTTTGCACATTGTTTAACTTTCGAATTTTTTTGTTCAATCCGGAGTTTGATATTTTAAAAGATCAACTCTGTGAAAAAAAAAGGTTTTTATCCCCACGAGTGGAATAATACGAAATAGGAACCTATTGCCCAAAAACACGATTCATTTCTTTCCAGTTTAACAAGGGTAAATAAAAGATATTTTGAAATCGTTTTTCGATTTGAAATTTCGTGCCCGGAAGAATGAAGCATAGAGAACGACATGGACGCAATTTTAGATACATTTTTCTGTTACGACTTTTACAAACGCGTTCATTTCATGAGATGTATTATTTTGGAAACTAAATAATAACCGATCATAATAATTTATTTTGTCATTATTATCTAAAATATGATATATATATGTATATGAAACGCATTTATACATAAGAATAATGCTATGAAAAAGAGATGCGTTCCTAGAAAGATAAAAATCAAGGGAATTAAAAAATAACGCTTGTACAATGAAATCTCAATTATTCATATAAATTAAAACTGGTTAAAACAATTTTTACACATCAGTTTTTAAAGAAAGGTTTGACAAAATATCGGGCAAAACAGCGTGCGATTTTGTTAAGTATTAATAACACATCAGATGCCGTATTCAATCAAGTTAAAACAATACCTTTGGGGAAAGTTATTGCTTCATTTAACATTAATGTTCATGTAAGCATAGAGTCAAATTTCATACATAAATTCACAAAATGTCCGGAAATTTTATACATACGATAGCAACCGTTTCTCTCCCAGCTAACACAAAACAAAAATCTGTGAACTTTTATAAAATAAAATGCTAAAAAATTCACCACATGGTTATTCCTCTTGAGTTTTACTTATTAGGAAAATTGCTATTAACTAAGGCACATTATTTATCTCGAAATGCCTATGGGGGCCGGGACGGAAAATTCAAATTCTCTTCAGAACGCCAATCTTCCACTTGGTCTATTTCTTAGATATCCCGAGCACGGATAGTCTGGTGTTTACTACAAAAAGAACAAATTCGTAATAGACACAACAGTGAGTTATAAAAAGCAGCCATATAAAAGGAGACTCAACGTGTGTGAATGACGAACAACAAATCACGCAAAACAGCGTATGAGCCAAAAAGAGAGACTGAGATATTTAACAAATAAATGTTCTTATTCAATATGAGATGATTTATAATAATGACAATTATGAGTCACTGTCGAAATTTAAGTCTTGACTGGGAACAGGGTTGTCTGGGATTTTTATCTTTAAAATGTACAACATTTTATTAAAATTGGTAATAATGTCAACAGAATATGGCTATTTAAAGTGTTTATACATAACTAGCTGAGCCCGCGCAAAATTTGCGCGTTTAATTTTAAATTGATTCATAAAAAATAATAAGTTTGTAAAATAAGTTGATGTTAATAATTCATATTTTACTCTAGCAATGAATTTACACAGTATAGGATACTTAGATATTTGACTCCCAATGTAAGGTTTGCGTGTTAGGATCTCACTGAGGGAAAGGCAGTGTGCGCATATTTAAAAAAATGTTATCCGTAGGTAATCAGAAATCTGTATTTTATAAGTTATGGTAGAGAGTAAATTGATGCGGCACAGTAATGAAATATATGTATATATGTGTGTTTATATATACAGTTTTGGACCCTGTATCCGGCTACCCAGTATCTGGAACGTTCCGAAAACCGGAAGTCGACAAAGTGTAATATTTAAAATGCGCGCCAAGTAATTTGTGTTTGTTGGTGGCGCTACTGATGTGCGACTGTTTTATAACCAGTCGATGATGAAGGCTTGTATTCTCGTGATTTTTGCTCACATTTTTAATGCTTTTTTTAGCCCTGTTCACATATACCCATAGTCATTATGTCAAACAGGCCTGCAGAAAAACCTCTGGGTGGCAAGAGGAAGCGCGTATCTCTAAATATTAAGGATAAAGTGGAGTTACTAAAACGTCTAGGCAAAAGTGCATCAGTATTTGTGCATCTTGTATTTATTCTTGTATTTTTTTTGTACATTTTAGGCCTGGCTACCCGAATTCCGGAAAAACTCCCCTATACGGCAACCCTCAGGTCCCAAACATGCCGGATACAGGGTCCCACACTGTGTGTGTGTGTATATCTATATATATATGTATATATGTGTGTGTGTATGTATAAATAGCCTTCAAATTTGCGCAGTGAAATCAGAGTGCGAAGAAAAACTTCGTCTCGCTAGAGAAGGAGAAAAATTCTGAACTTGACCGGGAATCGATTCCCGATCAAGTTCAGAATTTTTCTCCTTCCCTAACTTCACACTTGTGATCAGTCATATGCACTCACGCATAAAAAGTTACATCACCATCCATTCACTCTTGCGACTTGCTACTTCTAAATGCATAGATAGGCTAGGGGTCACCCGAAACACTATTAAAGACCGAAGTTTCCGATACTGCTTTAAAATGAGAGACTATATGAGTGGAGTTGTTTCATTTTATAATTTACGCCAGGTTCAAGAATGAAAATTCGGGGTCATAAAAAATTTCATTAAAAATGGAAACATTGAAAATTCATAATTTTCCCGTCGGTTGTACCAAAATACCTGTCATTATGCCAAATTTCAGATCTGAAGTCTTTCTAGAAGTACCTTAGGTTTTATATCCTTCTACTTAAGAAGCAGTTAACGGATTTACGGAATAGATTGTTAATTGATTTCCTTTGGTTCACTTGCCCAACCAAACGAATACAGACAAAAAATATTTTCAGATACAACTGATTCCCTCATGCTCACGGAATTAAAAATTAACTACTTGATGCACACGTATAAGAAGTTGTACAGTTAATGTCACATTTCTCTTATTTGGAATGCTTAGAATTACGGATTTTATAGCCGACTAGGACGAATTAGAATTTCTTTTTAAAGCTAAATTTTATTAGGTGAACACTGCGTATTAACACTATTATCAACTTTCATGTAGTGAATAAATCAGTACAATCTAGTTTTACGCGTTACAATATGCACTGCGATGAAAATCTTATTGATATGAATCTAGTAACGTCAGTTAAAAATTAGACTACGTTTTATTACACAGCATCTGCTTTTATTTTGCAACTATGCAGTGATCAACAACTTACTATTTAACTATGTATTAATCGTAAGAAACCTGTTGGGACGCCACGAATTTTTCCGTTAAGCTGAGAGCAACCAGTAGAGAGATGAACGGCAGTAGCTTACCTGTAACAACAAAAAAACAAGATAATAGTAAAAGTGTGCTTTAAAAAACCACGAATGACAAAGATACTCTAAAATCCGTACGAACTTTATAATAAAAAACATGCCACAGCTTTTTTTTTACAGAAACATCGAATGCGAGTTAAACTAGTAGTGGATTAAAATTTCCCAAATAGACGGGAAACACTCAAAATTCGATTGTTTATACGAAAATGAAGTTATATAGTCTGAAATAAAAATAGCTAAAACATTAGTAATATTGTACCAAGCATCGGAGAGAGTGTTACCAAGTCCATCACATTACATTCCATGGAGGTTGTGAAAGTATCTCTAAACAGTAGAGTGTACACAAGATGTTAAAATATAACATAATCACGTCATTTAACCATGCGCAATAAAAATAACTTCAATCGATTAATAAAAATGTTTAAAATAAACAATCGTGAAAACATTGGTAAAATCATGTCTTGCTGAAACACGAAAAAAATTCATAAATTTGCAATAATTCTCCAAGGCTTCTTACATAGCTCATAATAATCCATAACAAAAAAAAACACCAAATACACAGTACCGGGGCAAGACATTTTTACGCCCTAGACAGAATTTGACAATTACGCTCCCCTCCTAATGAAAGTATACAGTACAAAATTGTACCTCTAAAAAGAGTAGCTTATTTATAATGTATTTATAAGTAAAATAAAATATATTTTACAATATAAAACGTTACATTTAAAAGTTCAAATGATAAATTGTCGCGCCACTAAGTGTGCTGCGCCCTAGTCAGGTGTCTCGCTCGCCTAACCTAACACCATTTGTTATAAATACAAAATAAGACAATCAGCGTTTTATCGCAATTCCTATAGCGCCGAAACTAAAAAAAATTACCCCGAAAATCCCGGCAGGGTTTTATCAGTAAGAAACGTATTTCACACCTCGTGACCCTGGCGAAACGTCAAGGACACTCTCGCATATATAGACCGAGAAATGCCCCGGGATCAATTATTCCTAATGGCATAATGGATTCCTGCGGGCGACGTTAGCAGAGGAAGGTTTATAGAGGGCAGTTTGGTCGTTCCAAAAATAGGACCGCGCCGTCACCGCCGCCGACATCACACGATACGGTGGTGACGGTCGGAACACACGCGAAACGACGGTTTCTTTTGCACCTTCCCCACCTCGAGACCCCCCTCCCACGCGTCCCCTTTCTTGATAGGGACGAATGTCGGCGAGGAGAGACGAAAAGTCCCGCCGGGAAGAGAACGAGGGGGAGATGACCGCGTTATGGTTTCTGCGTGAGGAAAAGAGGTTAAGGAGTACATGCGTGCGTGCTCAACGGACGCGTTTTGAGAGTGCGTGGAGGAACGTTTCGAGTGGTGTAAATGCTATTAAAGGAATGCCGCGAGAGAAGGGTAAAAGACATGCGAGCGTAATTGCGTCAGATTATTGACCGGAGTGCGTCAGTTGGAAGGCGTGTTATCTACGCCATCGGAGTAAAAACTGACCTTTAGCGTTACGGACACTTTTTAAATAATAGAGAGCGGCCAGAAAAAGTAGATTTTAAAGGTTATCTAGGTAGAATACTCAGTACATCCCTTTAAAGACGTTTGTCTATCCGATCGATTGCAGTAATCACCTATGCTCTTTTCTATTCTCTTTGATGCGTCGAACTAGGCTAAAATGTCGATTTTATGGATCAGATTACATTTGGAATATATATATATATATATACATATATATATATATATAATATATATATTATATATATATATCCTCATTTACCTTTCCTATTGCGTAGTATGTATGTATATATAAAAATGATGTGGTCAACACATGACTTTCTCCATATTTGGGGTATAGATATTTAAATTCTTTTTATGAATAGCATTATAAGGCAAAATTATTATTTCGTATCGTAAAAGTAGACCGAAAAACCAGTTATTTATAAATAACTCCTAAACAATAACTACAATAGAAAGTTGTTTCAAATGAAAGTTGTAGGAGATTACATTCTCTATAACTTTTGTATAGAATTGTAAATAAAATAATGATGTTTTAACGAAGAAATATCGCAAAAACCGAATCGGATTTCGAGTAAACCTCGACTTCCGGTTACCCGTTATTGTCCAAAAACTAATCAGTTCTTTGTGCTCATGTTAAAGTGTTATATATGAAGTTTGGTAACGATATGGCACGTACTTTTTGAGTTAGAGCGCCCACAATAACATACACACACACGCACACATCATTCCGAAAATAGTCTAAACGTGTTCTAGGGACCTCAAAACGTGTATTTCCGTTGAAATCTCGAAGTCGATTTTTTTCATGAATACAATACTTTCGCATTACTACGTATGTAGAAAGTAATAAGACAGAGGACATGTACTTTGGTTGGAAAAGTTTTTTATGTCATAATTTTCTTCGTTAATATATAATGTAGTCTATTTCCATGTTTAGTTAATGCCTAACAAAATATTTAAAAAATAAAATGAACGTATTGAATAAAGAGGCAATTCCTGAAACTGAGCAAATTAAAATAATGAATATTGCTTTTTTTATTTGAATGCAGACAAAATAGATACTACATTAACTATTTTTTGGCTATTTTCCGTTATTCTCTTGCAAACTCACTATGTCGAAAAAAAAACTTCATAGATAAGGTAGCGATCGAGTAGATTAGGTCCAGTTAGACGAAATACATTTCCTTTAAAGCAAAACATTTTAAAATTACTCTATCGAAAAGATCCACGGCCGCAATATAAATTAAATATTTACACCAGATAGCTTAGTGTATTCCCAAACAACGTTTATGAGTATTAGCAAAATATTATCAATTATATCAATCAACATCAGAATTGAACATCGTGATTTACATTCAACAAAGACATTATTTAAAAATACCCACGTACGTCGATAAATATAAAGATTTCCACTGTTTATTCACAGACGTGGCCTTGGTGGTTCATCAGCGGAAGAGAAGATGGTGGGAAGATGAGTGTGAAGGAAGACATTTATGTGTAATGAGCTGAAAGAGACCGCGAATAAGATTAAATACGCGTCAGGACGCATCTGGATGATAAGGAGGCTGAAGAGGAAAGGGGGAATGAGGGAGGATTTAGAGAGGGAGGGAGGGAGACTGAAAGGACTTAGCAAGCGACGTTGGTGTGGATAGTATATGAATAAACGAGGATCGTTAGTCAACATTCAAATTCAAATTTAATTAAGATAATGAATGATATTCTAGGGAGAAAGAGAGAGGATTGGGAGGAGAATAGATCGAAATGAGTTCCCATCGAAATCCAAAGAAAAACACATAAATGGACCAAGAACCGGTAAATACGTCTTCATTAAAAAGACCTTTTGATTTAGCGTGACGCGAATCTGTATTTAAATCGTCCTCTTCCTAGCAACTATCGCTAAGTACTTAATGGGAGGGAGAAGGAGAAAGAGAAGAGAAAGTGAAACCGTTGGTCTCTAATCTGCAAGCACTCCCTTCAGGTACATTCCCTCGAGACGCACTCGACACGGTCTCTCGTAATCATACAAGGCAACGCAATTCAGTCCTATCGGACTAATGCGATACGAATAATTAATGCACCAAAAACGTGTACATTTAATTCTACAATAAAATGGGAAAAACTGTATAATCATTTCTACTTTCTCCATAAGTAGTAATGGGAAAGTATTGTGATCACGAAAAAAATCGACTTCGAGATTTCAACGGAAATACACGTTTTGAGGTCCCTAGAACACGTTTAAACTATTTTCGGAATGACGTGTGTGTGTGGATGTATGTGATTGTGGGCGCTCTAACTCAAAAAGTACGTGCCATATCGTTACCAAACTTCATAAATAACACTTTAACATGAGCACAAAGAACTGATTAGTTTTTGGACAATAACGGTTAACCGGAAGTCGAGGTTTATTCGAAACCCGATTCGGTTTTTGCGATATTTCTCCGTTAAAACATCATTATTGTATACATGTACAATTCTATACAAATGTTACAGAGAATATAATTTCCTACAACTTTCATTTGAAACAATTTTCCATAGCAGTTATTGTTTAGGAATTATTTATAAATAATTGTTTTTTTTGGTTTCCGTCAAATATCTTCCTAAAGACGTCGTTATTGGTAATCTTCGTGAGGACCGAAGTTGTAGAGAATAATATTTCTTCCAAGTTTTCTTTTAAACAAATTTTCGTAGAACCATCCATTTCGGAGATATTCAACTTTTTCGTAATTTTCAGTATACAGCGCCACCACCATGTAGCGGTGAATTCTGTAAACATATTCAAAATATACGTAATTTACGGCAATAAGGACGACTGTATTCTTTTACGATCCGAAATGATAATTTTGCCTTATAATGCTATTCTTAATAATTTAAATATCTATACCTCAAATATGGAGAAAGTCATGTCACATCAGATTTTTTTAGGAATGTTTTGAAATAAAAGAAAGAATTTTGGAACGGGGACCCAAAAATCACTCATTCCACATTTTATTGATTTATTAGTATATCATTAATACACTTCATCACCTTTAAATTTATTAATATTTTTTTAAACATGCAGATACAAAATGGTTGATATATCTTTCCATTTTAATATATCGAAAATATTTAATACATATTCTATTTTGGTCAACAAAAATCACATCTAGCTGAATAATAGCTGAATTAACCAGTTTGGTAATTACGAGATAAAATATGATAAATAGATATTTTACGGTTAAAGTGGAACACTCATTTTAAAGTATCGCAACAAGGACGCAGTGACAGAAATCATGTAAAATTTAATTGACTGCCTTTCCTTCCTAATTCAGTGGTACCGAACGAATAAACTCACTTGACGCTAATAAAATAGAATATCTGAAAAAAAGGGATTTTTATCTATCCTTCATTACAACCACAAAAGAAGCATCAAAGAACGTTTAAAAAACGTTAAAAGGCTTTCCCCGAAAGTAATTTCTGATTACCCATGTAGAATAGACGCGTAAAATTAAAATAAAATAAAACAGAAACCGCGGAATACCGTAAAATAAATTATTCAACGAGGATGATGAGAGCGGTTGAAGAGATGGTTATTGAGTCGGCAAACATGTTGCGACTCACGAAGGATAGATGGGGTTGGCGTCACGGGCCATACTAGTCTCGAAATGGAATGGGGTGAGAAGGAAGGATAATGGTTGGGAGTGTGTTAAACAGGACGTTATTTTCCCACCGAGGGCAGTGTATCGTACACACGCTTTTAATGTTAAGGGTGGATAGATAGAGTTAACATGTCAGTTTTCGTCAATTGAAGCGTTGGGTTTGAGAGAGAGGAAGAATTGGAACGATCCTAAAGAGTAACTCTCACGAGGGAATTTCCTGTTTTTCAACAATTTTTAAGGGCGAAAACAAATAGGAGAAGCTTCTCTGGAGTTTACAAACAAAGACAAAAATTAATTGAAGACTTAAAAAGCTAAAGTAATTTAATACAAACAAAAGTACACAAATCATCAGGTATATCATTGGTAATACCTAATGATGCATCCTAGAGTCGTAATCATGGTAGTGTGATTTTGTTTATACTGCGTTAATTTACCTTTTTTAAAAGTATTAAATGTTATAAAATACAGTTCCGGTAAGTTAAAGTTTCCTCTTTCGATTTCGTTCGAAGACAAAGATGTTAGAAAACAATTTTTTGCGCAAGGGGGTATTCGAAACAATTCGTTTCTAATGGAAGCAAAATGACTCAATTTAATAAAAATTGTTGATATTAATGCGTTATGGAAAATATTCCTTTCCCGAAAGCTAGTGCGATTGTTTTTATTCAAACATAAATCTTACAAACAGAAGAAA
Organism: Uropetala carovei; assembly: GCA_036926305.1. Taxonomy (NCBI): domain Eukaryota; kingdom Metazoa; phylum Arthropoda; class Insecta; order Odonata; family Petaluridae; genus Uropetala; species Uropetala carovei. The sequence goes on along the minus strand of JAXCHB010000065.1, from coordinate 13,284,195 downwards.
AAGCTATGGCTCCTCCCCTTTCGTGGCTGACCTTTACTTGGGATATTTCGAAAATACCTACACAAATCCTTAAGTATTTTCTTATAAAATAAGATTATAAAAATTGAAGTAAAAAGAAGAATTTCTCCACTGAAATATAGCTCCTCTATTTCTGTAAGACATATAATTTCATTTCTTTCGTGATGAGTTATCGATGATACTAAAGCCTTGTTCAAATACCAAATGAATAATTGGACAACAGGGTATAGCACGAATTCAAAATAAATAAATGTTATCTTCTAAAATTTCCTATTTATTACATTTGAGAATCACAGCCATGGTAAAATTGTATGATTAAAGGTTTGACGGAAATCCGCGTTTTAGGTGCCCTCGAGTCCAAAAAAAGTGGTTTACGCCATGCCGTATCGTATGTCTGTATGCGCACGGCTATAGAGTTCCTACTAGTCAAGAAAAAGTGTATTGAGGCCAGACGCATTCGTATATGAGAAAGTTTGTGCAATGTATACTGTACCAACTTATTGGAAGAGATACGAGAAGAAGCTATTGAATTATGCAAAAAAGTAGTTTCATGAAAAAAACAATATTGGAGAATGAAGTATTTACACCCAAATAGACGTAGAAGTGGATCTAAAGCATTTGATGGCAACATTCCATTATTTAATAGCTGACATTAAAACTTTACCGACTCATAAGTCTTTCCTTTGCCATTAATAAAAAAAGTATAATACGCTATCAAACACCCAGTAGTTTATATATGACATTCTTCAAGTGTGTGTGTGTGTGTTACATATTAAAAGTCCAAGGATGAAAAAAACAACGACACAGGAAATCCACCAACTTGCTTCCTCCATCTTTCACGATCCCCATAGCCAGCGAATCAACTTTTCAAAATCCATTAGGTTGGTACGCTATTCCATGACGAAACAGAAATCTTAGACCTCGGACTGTGACGCATACAAAAACCCTTCTCGTCCTCCTTTATTTCCACGAGAGGGATTGAAAAGAAAAGAGGGTGAGGCGAACATGGCAGAACGGGAGTTTGAGAAGCGGGGGAGCGCGGTGAAAGGTTTTCGGGGGGGGCGGAAAAGGGGGGATGAGCGAATAGAAAGAGGGTGTGGGAGAGATGACAAAAGAGAGGAGGAGGTTGGTATGGAAAGGTTAAAACGGGGCGAGGCATGCATCTGGGCGGAAATTCGAGCAAATCCTCACCACGCAGAAAAGGGGCGGGGGATGGAGGAGGTGGGGGAGAGGGAGGACGAAGAGGTGGAGAGAAAGATTTTCGCACTGGCTTATCGTGAGTCGGCACGCATATATAAGTTTGTGAGGGAGAGAGGGAATCTGAAAGGACGAAAGCAAAAGGGAAAAACAAGGAGGGGAAAAGAGAGAGAGGAATCTGGCATACGACCAATAAGGTTGGAATGTTCTTCCTTTTTTTAATTCTTTTTCTTTAAAAAGAGAGTAGGTGGCATGGAGGGGAAGAGAGCTGCTTTGGTTCCGCTCTTCTTTTTTTCACTATCTCTCCCCCCCCCTCTCTCTTTCGCTTTGGTTTCTCCATTCCCACACTACGTGCTACCGCACCTCTTTCTTATGCATTCAATACCAGCATTATTTCTTTGCTAATCAACATCTCATCCTGGTGTTTTTCTTATTTATTATGGTTTACTCCAATTTTTAGGCGCGTTTCGTTTATAACGTCAGCGCCTATTATAGCTTCGGTCCGTCCGTACGCGTGTTCGCTCTCAGCTTCTACCGCACGGAACGAAATTTAGTATTAAGGACTTACGGGCGAGAATTAGGTATAAGAAAATGATATAAATGATTCAAATGACCCAATCACGAGCGCTACTTCATCGGGATCTTAAAATTACGTAAATACGTTTATAGATGAACAAATTCTGGGTAGGGATGAAAGTTTTAGGAGACAGAGAGACATAATCAGACAGTGGCGTTTCGCCGTTTTACGGTGCGCGTTCGTGGAATTTATTAGCGTTTAATTTGAAATACTCCATCGCACGAAACGCGCCTATTTGTGGTACACTGTGTACTTCCCTATCTTATCTTACATGTCTCAATTCCGTTCCTGTCCTCTCTTCACTTTCTTTCTCCACTCTCTCTCTCTTCTCCCTTATTCACTCTCTCCCATCCCTTTCTCTCTCTCTACTCTAACTGTCAAACCCCATTTGACCATCTCTCTCTCCCTCTTCTATATCTCTATTCTAACTGTCAAACCCCCATTTGACCATTTCTCTCCACTCCTCCATCCCTCCTCCCTACCACTCTCCCCCTCCCCCCTCTCTCTATATATCTTCCCACTCACTCATCTACATCTCTCTCTCTTTCTCCTATCTCCCCCCCTCCCCCTCCTCTCTCTCTCTTTTTACGGTTCAGTGTCAATGACCTCTCTCCTTCCTGTTACCTCTCTATTTCCCGCTCTCTTTTTCTCGCCATATCCTCTCTCTGTTTTCTTCGCCACCTTTCACCATTCATTTTCTATAAATTTCCCCGTCACCATAAACCACACCGCATTTTTTTTCTGCTCTTCCTTTTTTTCTTCTTCCCTCAGACCGCATTTCTGTCTGCGTTCTCCCCGATTTTTCTCAGTTCCTTCCGATTTATTGTCACCCAATGTGTCATCCTCCTCTAACCACGCGGTTAAGCGTTGAATTTCATTCGAAATAGACCTGAATATACTCACCAGTACCGTTGAAAACCAAGGTTATACGCATTTGTCGCATTTTTTCCACAACGAAGAGATCCCGTACTAGTGCTGTTATAAGCTAGTGATCTCGAACATTCTCTCACTTTCTGCTATTTATATGGGTATACCATCGACACATTTTAGCTTAATGGTTCCAAAATATTTTGTAGGCGCCGCACCTCAACCTTGAAACGAGACTTTTTATTTATGCGCAGAGTTATCGCAATCTTTGGGCGCGCCCATTTTTTTTTGTATTAAAACAATAATTTTTATCAGAGGAAAAATATTACTCTACTGAAAACATTTGTAAATCGTTGACTCATTTATTAATTGTAAGCAAATCTTTTCGCGGTGTCCGTAAAAATCAACTGCGGAGCACATTTTGAAAAACGCCGTCCTCCCCTCACATCAATATCTCATCCCTTTCGTCAATTATTCTTTTAACCGTTCCTTCACTCGGCTACTTCTCTCGCCTTTCTTTTTACATTTTCCTGCAATTTCCTCCCAAAACTTCACTCCACCCTAATGCGGAATTCAATCGGAATCTCATTTCGGCTTTTTTTGATATTCGCGTCGCATGACGCAAACCGACCTCCATGTGGTTCCCTGTCCTGTTTATCCATTCTCCTCCGGCCACCTTAAATTTACGGTCATTACCTCTCTCTCTCTCCCTCCCTCCCTCTCCCCCTCTCTCTCTATGTAGTCTCAATTTCGCCCGAAATAAAGTCGTTTGTCTGTCTGTCTGTCTCTCTCCGACTTCTTCGTATCTTGCACGGATATACCGTTTCTTTCTTTCCCCTCTTTCCCATTCATTTCGCTCTTTATCTTCATTTTCAATTTCCTATCTCCAACCTCTCTTGTCGTATACGGACGCTCCATTCTGAGTTCTCCTTTCCATTCGATTCTTATGAATTCCCCCGGTATCGTTCCTTTATAAAAGCGTTTTGGGCGAACGTCATCTGGACGTCGCGACAAAACGAGGGTTGGTTAATTTTTTTGCTTCTGTTATATTCTATCTTGTTGTTTTGTAGGATGCATTTTTTGTTGTCTTGCATGTGACTTTTGTCGCTGTTGTCGTCCTCCTCGCTGCGTCGTATTTGAAGTTATTGTTGTCGGTCCGGATTTCTTTTGTTTTGTTCGCTACTGCCGATGTTTTTTCCATTGTTACCATTACCATTTTTGTCGTTTTAGTTTTTTGTTGCGTGTGGTCGTTGCTGTCGTCGACGCTTTCATTTTTTTCGTACGTGTTTTTTTTTTGTTTTTCGGTGATTTTTCCGCAGTGGTCGATTCCTTTTGTTTCGTTTCCGTCGTTGTTTTATCATTAGTTGTCGTCTTTGCCGTTTTGCAGTTTCGCTCGCTTTTCCCCTAAACTTTCTGTTCTTTCACTCATTTGTTTATCGTCTAATGGACTTGTCCGCTGCACGTCTTCTACCCTCATATCTGTCTCAATTTTCTTCAGTCCTTCCTTGTATCGCCTTTATTTCCTTATTCCGCGTCATAGATTCCATTCTCCTCCCCAAAACTCGAAACGCATAAGAGTCACTCGACTGAATCACCAAAACGAAAATAAAACTCGAAAAAAAATACGGCAATATATTTGAAGCCCAGCCTGTTACTTTTATTTTCAGAAAAAGAGGGTTTTTTTCAAAAATAGAAAAGGAAAGATTAAAAATGGTCCATTGAGCAGGGGGACCGCGTTACATAGCAACCTGCCCGAAAACCTAAAACCGGTCGTCTTTTATAGTAGCTATTTTTTACTTTCGGTATTTCCTTTCGAAGTTTGACATATGAACGCGGCGAGAGAACATGCGTTTATCTCTTCCGCATGATGTCTCTCACGGTTCGAAAGATTAATTTTTTTTCCTTTATCGCTCTCGCTTTTACCAGAAATTCTTCAAATATATGGATTACTGATGGCCAGAGGCGACATTTTAAAACGCTTCATATTTCCGACTAGGATTTTTATCGCTCCGAACGGATTTAGTCCACCGTATCTTAGTTCTATTATTAGTAAATTCCTCGGTGTTAAAAAAATTTGCTTGAATTAATTAAGAAATTTAAGATTAGTACAAGTACACATTGACTAAAATCTATGAAAAAACGAAGGAAAAAAACACGTCCTCGACTAAGAATTGATATGGACTCAATAAATAAAATTGCAAAATCCTATATATAATTTCTGAAGTGTCCGTCTGTCCGCCCGTATGTCCGTCCCCCCCTCTATCTCGAAAACCGTTTGCCGTAGAGATTTGCAGTAAACTGCGTTTTGTTTCTACAGGCCAGGAGGTCCCTAGAAAACTATTCTCAATTTCCTAAAGTCCCGGGTTTGATTCCAGGAGATAATTATATGTTCCCATAAGTTTGAGATTCTAACACGCAAACCTTACATTGGGAGTCAAATATGTAAGTATCCTATACTGTGTAAATTCATTGCTAGAGTAAAATATGAATTATTAACATCAACTTATTTTACAAACTTATTATTTTTTTATGAATCAATTTATAATTAAACGCGCAAATTTTGCGCGGGCTCAGCTAGTAGGTATTAAACGAAACAAACAGCACCCACCTCAAAAGAGCCACGTATTCGGATATAATTCTGCCACAATCATTCCAAATTCAGCAATACGGCTTAGTTTATTCAACCGATTTCCTGATTAAAATATGCGTCTGTTTAAGTATTAAATGGTACTATCTTTAAAACTGCTAATCAAATCCTAAAAGCGATTAAAACACAAAAGAATTCATCATTATAAGGAAAAACTATAAATTTATTTGTTGAAAAAATTAACAAATATAAATTATAATAATGTTTATTGAGAAAATCTACCATTCTAAAAATTTTACAGACACCTGAATATTGTGAAACTGTCAAAATAAATAACCTGTAGAGGAAAGTACTTTTTCTCATACTATTCAATAATTACTCGTAAAGTTTTCCCTACGGCTAAATATATGCAGTCCTATGTGGATTTGTCAAAGTTAGGATTTTCTATTTGCTAATTTTTAAGCAAAGAAAGCCAGAACATCTATCGCAAAATTGCATCTAGCAGAAGGAGGTAAGGAAGTGAGGGGTAGATTAATCCCTCTTAGAGAACAAGAGGAAAACGAGTACGACGATTCGTTATGTTTGCACGGAGAATTGGATGAATAAGCTCGCATTCCCGCAAAAACGAGACTCTGAAATTTGCTGCGCTAACATCATAATGAGGATGTGACCCCCATCGTTAAATTTAGAGGGACCAATGAACTTGCACTGTTGCAACGGGTGTCCAATAAAATGTTTACGACAGACTAGCAACCTAAGTTTATGTGTGCCATTTACGTTTCTGAAACATGATGTGAGCTTCTTCATACGTTAAAGAGCCTGTTGGACACTGTAGTTCCACTGCTTGCTAAACGACTTCAATAAACCTCATTCAAAAACTACAAAGTGAAGATGCACAAGAGGCAGATTTTAGAATCTACTTGAGGTGAATCACTCACGCCGGATTCTTTATAATCGAAATATGCATCTAATCTTCTCAAACAAAGAGGTATTGTCTCGTTAAATAAGCTCGTTATTATTATTTCTTATTGGGTTACAAAATAATTGCTCTTGTTTATGAAAGAATTTAAAATTTAAATGATAAAATTTATTAATTAATTTTAAACTAAAGACGTTTAAATATTTGTGGTTGCTCGGAATGACACATGGTTGTTTGATTATTAATTAGGAATTGTCAACTCAATATCGTAAGGTATCCTTGGTTTAAAACTGTAATAAGTATAAATCGTAATATGATAATCTTGTGATGTTGATCCGTCTTTATAAGACAAATGGGCTTTTCTGCATTTTAGCATATATTCAGAGTAAGATTATCATTGGTTTATGATCTTTTCGCGACGATTTTTTTCGAATTTTCTTTATCACCATCGGCTATTCGTAGCTAAAAAAGCACGATTTTTATTGACTCATTCGTCCGCCTCTTAAACTCTATCCGCAGCAATTATTTTTAAAGATGAGATGCATTAGTTGAACTTTTAAACACGTTTCGTATTATCTTTTTATTGCTACTGAAAAATTATTTTAAAATTTGTTCAACGCTCTCAACGGGAGAAGTTCTAACTTTGGAACATGGATCAAGTCTTTCCCGGTAGAAGAAATTCCGTCACTCGAGTGGAATTTAATGGCAAATTTACACAGATTATTCGAACGCGAAACGTTTGCTTAACGAGTCTAATATTTGTACGCAGGTTTGCTGATCTTTGGAGAATCCCCAATAAAATCGCGTTAGATAGGGACCTAATTCCGTGCATCACCAAACAGACTATAAAAAAATCTGATGTGGCCAACAAAAGACTCTCCGTATTTCAGGTATAGATATTTAAATTATTATGAATAGCATTATGAGGCAAAATTATTATTTCGTATCGTAAAAGAATACAGTCGTCCTTATTGCCGTAAATTAGGTATATTTTGAATATGTTTACAGAATTCACCGCTATATGGTGGTGGCGCTGTATACTGGAAATTAAGAAAAATTACGAAAAAGTTGAATATCTCCGAAATGGATGGTTCTACGAAAATTTGTTTAAAAGAAAACTTGGAAGAAATATTATTCTCTACAACTTCGGTCCTCACGAAGATTACCAATAACGACGTCTTTAGGGAGATATTTGACGGAAACCAAAAAAAACAATTATTTATAAATAATTCCTAAACAATAACTGATATGGAAAATTGCTTCAAATGAAAGTTGTAGGAATTACATTCTCTATAATCCTTGTATAGAATTGTATATACAATAATGATGTTTTAACGGAGAAATATCGCAAAAACCGAATCGGGTTTCGAATAAACCTCGACTTTCGGCTAACCGATATTGTCCAAAAACTAATCGGTTCTTTGTGCTCATGTTAAAGTGTTATTTATGAAGTTTGGTAACGATATGGCACGTACATTTTGATTTAGAGCGCCCACAATCACATACACAGACATCATTCCGAAAAGTCTAAAGGTGTTCTAGGGACCTCAAAACGTGTATTTCCGTTGAAATCTCGAAGTCGATTTTTTTCGTGATCACAATACTTTCCCATTACTACGTATGGAGAAAGTAGAAATGGTTATACAGTTTTTCCCATTTTATTTTAGAATTAAATGTACACGTTTTTGGTGCATTAATTATTCGTATCGCATTAGTCTGATAGGACTGAATTGCGTTGCCTTGTATGATTACGAGAGATCGTGTCGAGTGCGTCTCGAGGGAATGTACCTGAAGGGAGTGCTTGCAGATTAGAGACCAACGGTTTCACTTTCTCTTCTCTTTCTCCTTCTCCCTCCCATTAAGTACTTAGCGATAGTTGCTGGGAAGAGGACGATTTAAATACAGATTCGCGAATAAATGGATAGCGCGTCACGCTAAATCAAAAGGTTTTTTTAATGAAGACGTACGAGTATATACCGGTTCTTGGTCCATTTATGCGTTTTTCTTTGGATTTCGATGGGAACTAGGAATTACATTCTCTATAATCCTTGTATAGAATTGTATATACAATAATGATGTTTTAACGGAGAAATATCGCAAAAACCGAATCGGGTTTCGATTAAACCTCGACTTCCGGTTACCCGTTATTGTCCAAAAACTAATCAGTTCTTTGTGCTCATGCTAAAGTGTTATATATGAAGTTTGGGAACGATATGGCAAGTACATTTTGAGTTAGAGGGTCCACAATCACATACACATACGCACACACACACGGACATCATTCCGAAAATAGTCTAAAGGTGTTCTAGTGAACTCAAAACGTGTATTTCCGTTGAAATCTCGAAGTCGATTTTTTCGTGATCACAATACTTTCCCATTACTTCGTATGGAGAAAGTAATAACGTCGAACACGACATCGCGTGTGAATACATTCGCTGTAAACATCGATTTCAACTACAGGAAAACCGAGAGGTATAGCCTCTGTATGTTTACGTACGACATCAGTGTCAGTTTTTAATAATTTATTTTTCGTGTAAAGGAAAAATAGTTGTATAAAATAAATTAATAAAAACGTGTAACGTATAAATGCATTATATATATATATGTATATATATATATGTATATATATATATATATATATATATATATATATATATATATATATATATATAATGAAAAAATAATATAGGAAATTAATAAATAATAATATAAATTAAGGAGTAAGATTTCAAATAACTTAACAAAAAAATATGTAAATTATAAAAATAATAAATATATATAAATGAGTACAAATTATTACTAAACCTATGTGGACAAAACTCGCCCCAATACAGCATTCAATTCAAAGCAACATAAAAGGGACTAATTTTGATTGCACTAATACCGAGCGACTCCTTATTGAAGACCGGTAAAAATCTCCATTAACTGTCGAGAAAAAGAGAACGCAAAAATTGCCATTGCATCCAGAGAGAGGGAGGGTTCTTCCATTTCTTTAAGAGAAAAAATTATAATCTGAATGCTTGTGCGTCCCATAAAATTTGTTTCTAGCAATTACGCCTTGAAGGCCAGTAGTAAACGCGTTATCTCCCTTTCTCCCTCTCTCCCGCATTACGCAACTGCGATTTCAATTCCCGTCTTTCCCATTTGAGATTTACTCCTTTAAATTGAGCTTGTGCAACGGCTAAGAACTATTTTAGAGCGGGGATTCAGGCATTCCTTCAGATTGGTCACCTTCCAGGACGATGCGAGGAGCAGGAGGGATTTTGAAAGTTCTAGAGTATAAAAAATGTACTCCAGGAGATAATTCTTCTGCTATAACTTCTCCGCTTCGCTCCTCCGTACAGTACACAGAAGAGGAATGACAAAAAATCTGATGCGGCCAACACATGACTTTCTCCATATTTGAGGTATAGATATTTAAATTATTATGAATAGCATTATAAGGCAAAATTATTATTTCGTATCGTAAAAGAATACAGTCGTCATTATTGCCGTAAATTAGGTATATTTTGAATATGTTTACAGAATTCTTCGCTACATGGTGGTGGCGCTGTATACTGGTATTAAGAAAAAGCAAAATATCTCCAAAATGGATGGTTCTACGAAAATTTGTTTCAAACAAAAATTGGAAGAAATATTATTCTCTACAACTTTGGTTCTCACGAAGATTACAAATAACGACGTTTTTAGGGAGACATTTGACGGAAACCGAAAAAACCTGTAATTTTTATAAATAATTCCTAAACAAAAACTGCTATGGAAAATTGTTTCAAATGAAAGTTGTATGAAATTACATTCTCTATAAAATTTGTATGGAATTGTATATACAATAATGATGTTTAACCGGAGAAATATCGCAAAAACCAAATCGGGTTTCGAATAAACCTCGACTTCCGATTAACCGATATTGTCCAAAAACTAATCATTTCTTTATGCTCATGCTAAAGTGTTATATATGATGTTTGGTAATGATATGGCAAGTACTTTTTCAGTTAGAGCGCCCACAATCACGTACACAGACATCATTCCGAAAATAGTCTAAACGTGTTCAAGGGACCTCAAAACGTGTATTTCCGTTGAAATCTCGAAGCCGATTTTTTTCGTGATCACAATAGTTTCCCATTACTACGTATGGAGAAAGGAAAAAGAGAAAGAGGAGTGGAAGGATAGGGCATGATTTCACTGGCTCTTAAACCGTTTCTTTCCTATATTAAATTCCGATTTTCGCCACCCCATTGAGGAGCTAAAATAATATTTTCCGTTTGATTTGTTTTAATTTTATATTTAAATAAACTACCGTTTTGAGGGGTAAAGTTGTGTACTGTATATTTCATTAGGAGTGGAGGGAATTTTCAAACCATTTCCGGGTATGCTCCTTTGTACGCCTGTCTAGCTAGCAGTTTGGAGGCGCACCAGTGTTGTGACACCGATGATAAGGTAAGGCAATATATTTGTCTAAGAGAGAGTGCATTGTCCCTCTTTCGCCCTAAATCACAAGCGCTCTTATCATCGCCTCGAGCAGGACAAGAGATGAGGCACCATAAAAAAACTAAACCGGAAAGTTCAATAATATATAGGGTCAGGGATCGACGTCCTCGAAATCCAGACGCTTGAATGTCCTACGACGCATGCGTGAGGTGTGCACCAGTCCCAACGATGTTTTACGGCGAGTCATGATTGAATACAACTCCCTCTTTCTTCTACCCTCTCTTCGTGGCGAGGAGATAAGAACGGTTTGACCACGCCGTGACATCGTTTACGGAGTTTTGGGGTTGACTTTCGTTTATTTTTACTGAAATTTTGAACTTCCTCGGAAATCAAATTGTATCGCATACTCCTGTGGCGGCTTCCTTCAGCTTCTACTTTTACACAAATCTTTTGCTTTTCACAAAATATGATTTCCTGGAGAAGACAATTTAAAGCGAAACCGCGCAAAGTTTGATAGGTTTCCCTATAGGGATACATGAGAGCTACACGTGTTATCCACACGTTATCATAACCTACGAGTCGAACTGAAACATTTTATGAAACACATTCCATAGACAGGGACGGCCCGAGGAATTTCGGCGCCCCGGGCGAGATAGCACCCACCGTAAATGTTTTTCAGATATTTACAAAAGACACGTTAATTTTTTCATCGATTTGTAAAACTTATTGATAATGAAAAATAAAAGGAAAGTCATGAAGATTCCAGCCTTTTCCACGGTATAAATTGATGTCCAATATTTACTCGCCTGCAAGTAATGCATGATCGGGATAGCGCCCCAAACATTTTGGCGCCCCGGGCAGCTGCCCGGCTCGCCCGTATCTCGGGCCGGCCCTGTCCATAGATACCTTTCCAAAACCGTGCTAAATTGCAACTGATCGATGTAGAATTCCAGATAGAAATCTAAAATGGAAACTGTGCTAAACCGAAAACGTGTAAAGGAAAACCGCTCAAAGCGAGAGGTGGGTTTATCTGAAATTTAAAGACTGTTGGGTAATGCTTTTTTTCTCGATATAAATTTGCCTATCACACATACATATCTTTCAAAGATATACATCTGAATTTCATCATCGAATACTTTCCTGCAAAACTGATATTAAAATTTTCTAATAAGTTAACAGATGAAGGGCATAGAAAGATTTAATATATTAACATATTTTAAAAGAAAGAACTGATTCAAAATATTGATGAATTTGATGCGAAAATTACACGACGTTGCCATAAATAACCTTAAGATCAACTTTTACAAAAGGGATTGAATTATTTCTCCGTATGGAAGGAAAGTAGTGATGAAATTATAATTTGAGCACGTTTCAATTTTCGTTGGATTTGAAGTTTTTATTACAAACTCCTTTCTCGGGATACACATTTCTATTTAAATTCATAATTTATTAGAAAAATCTGCCAAACATAAAAGTTTAAATTCAACCCAAAATTATCTCTATCGCCAGTTATGCCGAATAAAACGGCAGGATATTATTACCGTGTAAGAGATAATGAAAATCGATATAACGATAATTAGGCCATCTAAATCTAAACTTTCTCTTTTACGAGCAGTAATGCACGTTCAATCTGGTTCCGCCCTCCCTTTTTCCATTCTTTTCTATCTCTCCTCCCTCTTCTTTGACTCAAAGATGCATACGTGCTACATAACAAGAGTAAAAGAAAACAAAATCATTCGCAAACGGAGCTCATCGATTTAAAAAACGGAATCCTGAATTTGCATTACGTTGTACGTGCGTTTTTCCCTGAATGCTCTGAGAAACTGGTTTCCTGTGTAGGTTAAAACCAAGAGGCGACGAAGAAAAAGAGGAAGAAGAACTAATTAATTTCGAAGCGAGTGAAGACATCGCCCCAGCAGCCCGTCGATAGGGCAATTAAGTCCTCTAGAGATAAAAGACTTCAGACGGAAAGAAAGAAATCGGGGGGACAGAATGAAGGTGTTAGGGGAGCACTAAAAAGAAATGTAATCGGTGGCGCTACCGCCGCCGCTTTCTCTTTATGCGAAATGTTAAACTGAACGTTCTACTTGGTTTTTTCATCAGAATTTATCGAGTATATCTAGTATTTATGCGGTAGTACTGACATAGCTTACACTTGCAATTATGCTAATCTTCAAGCAAACTGCATATATGCGTACAATTCCTAATTACTGGGTGTATACACACACATATAGTACGCACTTTAACCACTTTGTTCGCACGTAAATGCATGCATGCTTACGTATTTAAGTAGAGAAATGAAAATAATAAAATAAAAACGTAATTGAATACATAACATAATATAACTTGAGAAAATATTTGTATAATGAATGACTAATTATGTTTAATTGAAAAGGAATTATAGTGACATTAAATATAGCATATGAGTTATTCAATTCTTTAACATGGTGAAAGAATTTGAGGACGAACGAATCAAGAGCTTCCTTCGGAACCGGTGAATTCGTAGCAGAAGAATTTGCTAACTAAAATCCGTAGTTTTCAACATGCGTCAAATTTTCGATTCTTGACGTCTCAAAATTATTTTCGCGAGTGTGTTTATTCGTTTTGATATTGACTCCATACGTTATTCTTTGCTAGAGTGATATAAAATATTTAAAAACATAAATAAATAAATGTGGAATCGTTACCTATTCCGTTTGTTAATTTTTTAAACGCATTCCCAACGATTTATATCGGGGAACTGTGAATTTATTTATTTTTTAGTGTCAAAACTTTTTTATGACCTTTAAGTCTGTAAAAGAGTGCGTACGCCTAAAAAGTCATGTAGTGGGAATATTCCATCGTGCACCTTTACTTCTCTTTACTTAAAACTAAATCTTGGAGCTATCTATCTACTTTCTCTTCAACAAAATAATAAACAAATGGTAAAATTGTCCCATTACATTAATAAGGCCGATTTGAGCAGCGAATGTGTATCAGAAATTTACCGGGCTGATGGATTAATGCTTATTACGTCGATATGAATTTATCAAAACTACTTCGTCAAAACTTCAATTTCAACGAATGATGTAACGACGCAGCACGGTATATGCTTTCAATCGCATTCAAATAAGTATTCACCTAATCCTTCTATGCTGTAAATTCGTATTCCCAGTATTCAAACTCAAACCATTAGCACGTGACACTATAGCGTTAATTTTCTCATTTCGAATCTGCGGTATTCAAATATCTATTCGAAAGATTCCTCCTACACCAACCGCCACCGACGGAATCGAACGATAGAAACTAAAGTTAATCCGGTTACGATTACAATCTCGTCGAATCCCTTAAACCACCACGAGACTCCCGTAAAAATAATAAAATCTACACAAAAAATCTGCGAACGGAACGAATTCTCGCGAATACGGAAAAAAAGACGAGCGAAAAACATTTGCATTTCCCATTTTATTTTCAAAGAAAGAGAGAGACGCCGTCTCCCCTAGTTTGCTCCTCCTTCTCCTACCCTTTAACTCTCCCTGTTTGTTCCGTGACGGCAAACAAACAAACAAAGAGGCTCTTTCCACGCGAGGAGAAAAAAAAATTACGGGAGGGCGCATTTTTTTATTAACGTCTTCATCTATTCCGATGTCGAGAGAGAATAAGAGGAGCGGCATAACCACTTCAATAGAGCAGGCGTATAACGCGGTCCGACCTCTTAAACCTTTTTCCAAACACGTCTCTCTCCCCCCTCCTCCGGTACGAAAAAAAACCCACCCCCTTTATCTCGCATGCCTGTGGTTTATTGACTTTCTCCCCCCCTATAACCAACCTCCCTACCTCTCCTCCGACTTGAACCAAATCCCAATCATCCCGAGGGTACCGAAATTTCCTCCCTTTTCATTTTCGTTCCGAATAAGGATAGGGAGATGAAGGAAATTTCCCTTCTGGGCTGTTTTCGAAGAAGGGTCCGATCGAGTGAAGGCGGTTTGGGGGGAGTAAAAATATATAAAAAAAAGGAGGGGTTGGAGATGACGTTGAAGATTCGAGGGGTGGATAAGGAAAGAGGATGGTGTGACGACGGATCCTTTTAAGAGAGAGGGGTGGGAAGAGTTTAAAAAATAGGTTTCTTTTACTCCACCCCCTATCTCTCTCCCCCCTAACCTCACGCACGAAACTTAACGCCCGCGATTTCCTCTCTTCGGGTTCGAGATGAGCTTTTGAGATTCAAGAATGATAGGACCGAAAAGATGGAAATCGGATATCGAGAGTCGATGGGGGAAAAATAATCGATCGCTATTAACCCGGACTACCGTTTCGATCTACGCCGCGGTTATTACGCGAATTATTCCGTTAAGGAGGTGGTGTCCAAAATTACGACCCGCAGAGAATTTTAATCTGGCCCGCCGCATGAGTTAAATTTTAAAAGTCAAAGGACACATGGTAACGTGGAATGAATGTATAAAATTGTTGAAACGGTATCTTTCGTCTTTTCCACTTTTAAATGAAATCAAGCAGGACTTCTTCGCCCAACAACACCGATAGTTTCCTCAAATCATTCTTCTATTCTACTTTCGAAAGCGTGTGCCCCGCAATGAGCGCGGAAGGAGTCTACGGGGCCCTTGAGCCGAAAACGCCGAGCACCGCTGCTTTAATATGACACTAACATTGGATTATAAACTTTATAGATTCCAGTATAGATTATTTTATTGAATCGAATTTTGTAAAAATTATATCAAACATTTTTTAATTTGGAAAAATCAAGGAAATTTTACTAATTAAAATTGAAGAGTTAAATTAATTTGACGGTTATAAGCTTAAAAACGTGACACGATATAAGTATTAAATGGAAATATTGGACAGGTGAGGGGGAAAACGCCTGGGGAAGTGACCATCGAGAAATCTGACCACGGATGCCAGAAAATTTTATGAAATATATGCTATATGGTGCTTAATACGACTCGCTCCTTCGGATTTTCTCTTAACTCGAATATAAGTTTGAATTGTACCGTAATTGCGAAAAATACGCTACCAATTATTTTTCTTTCTAATCGTCTTTTACGTATGTATCTCTCCTAATAGCTTGTAATTCATTAAGGGATTGTTTGATCAAAAGCATTATTTTCAATTTTATAGAATATATATAAATTATTAAATTCAAATTCACTGATTACATTCCTTTAAATTAAAACTTTGCAACAGTGGCAACGTAGAACTTAAAGTACCGAAGGTGTCTCATTGAATTATTACTGATTTTACAATGAAAATAACACATTTTCTTGATTGTATAACTTTCTCTCCCATCGCTCTCTCTCTCCCCATCTATCACCCTCTCTATTTCCTCTCTCCCTCTTAAACCTTCTCCCTCCCTATCTCTCACACCCTAGGTTCCACATCCCGCCATCGTTTGGCTCTTTGGAATTCATCCAAACATAATAATCCCGTCCCACGGACAACAAATCCTTTAGCTCCGTCGAATCGTTCCAGATGAACTTGCGTCGCCTTACCTCTTCTCTAAATTTAATAACGCTCACGGCGAAAAATTGAATTGCATCGATAGTCTTTGCCCCAAAAGCTACTGCGACGCATATACCACATACATGGCACGAAACTTGTCATAATAAATTATGACTTAATTTTTAATATCCCCGGAAAGGATTACATTTTTCATTTTGGTTAGGGTTTTCTTCAAAAAATTTCTTAACAGCTTTATTTTCTGTTAACGAATAAAGAATGTCGAAAACGATAATTTTATCTTTAATAAACCAAAATGTAATGAAAACTTTTAAAAAGGACTATGGAGTTCGCCTTATGCTTGCATTACTATAGATAAGTATTTTCTACAACTATTTCGATGGATATTCCATGGATATACTAGTTATCAATTAGGGAGAAATTATGCCAATCAATTGACATATTACTCAGCGCTTACAACGAAGAATAAAATATCACATTATGCATTAAATGATTTATTCATCCTCGCATTTTTTCATCCTACCGTTAAATTTCCCGGATTACTCGGAAAATCATGGAACCGATTCAGCCGATTGGAAGAGATAGAAGGAGCTTACTCTGTTCCGCTGAAATTCCAAACAGTGAAGAAAAAAATCCGCAAGTTTAAAGAGGGCGTTGCACCTACCGTAAACATTTTTTAAAGCCTATAAATCTTCCCAAGGATAAAGTCATTTGGGTGAAGATTTTTTTGTCTCTCCCTCTAGTTCTCTTTAAAGGTCAGACGAATTAATCATAGGGCGAGAATGAACGACACTTTGAAAATAATATTTCGTAAGAGCGGCACAAGTTCGAGACGTAAATCACTTCGTTCAATGTTTGTACCACATTAATTTGAAATTTTTAAAACTGGTATATTGGAATTACTGGATCAACTTAACTTCCATTGCTTAGTTATATACCCTTGCCCAATATTAAAGCATCCTAATTAATAACGCAATTTTTAAGAGAATAGAAAATAAAGAATCAATTAATTACGAGACATCTGCGAAGACAGCTGCTTTATAACAAATCCTTGTGTTCCTGAATAAGTATTTAAGTATAATCAATTAGAGTGCTGTCCATGATCATAGATAAAATTAGCATGGTTTGTCTTCTATTATTAAATTCGGAAATGTTCTGTTTATGGAGATTTCTCCCATTAAGCTTATTGACTGAGGAAAATTTGTTATCTGATCTGTAAGTTCTCTTCTACTATTTATTATGCTTTAGATTTGAATTTTGAAAAATATAATGGCTCTGATAAGCAGTCATTAAAATGTTTTTCTTAATCACTTCGAATCACTTTGAAAGCTGAAATTTTGAGCGCACATTTCCATATTGATATCATTTACTAACGAAGCTCTTGTGACCGAATACGTGGTGGTATAAGCACATAAAAATAAGAAAACCCACTAATTATATTCCTGTTCATGGATAAAAACTATTTGAATTATATAGAGTTATCTGATTCGGCGCTAGAGGACGCTATTTCGCCCCATCCCCTAAAACTCTAAATTAAAAATGGTCACACAGTGATATAAAATTTAACAGCAAGAGGTTCATGAGTTGTTGTACAAAGAAAATATGTATCATGCCATACGAAATATTCATATTTTATTTTATTTTGGAAATACCTAAATGATTTTAAAAATAATGAGGCCAAATTTTAGGTTGTTCCTAGGTTCCATTGGTGACTATTTCCTTCAATATCACACTCAGGCTAAAATTACTATTCAAAACCGTACAACGTATTTTTTTCTAAAACAGCAAAATTTTATATTTTAACTCAACAGATTATATAAATGTTTCTTTGCGGTTATGATGTGCCGTAATTAGAGACGGCGCCAAATTTCGCATTGAATACAGTATCAATAAATAAGCACAGGACTCGGCGCGCGAACAAAAAATACTCAAATTCTCTATTATAAGTGGCTAAGTACTGCACCTCGTTGAGAAACGAGAGGAATCGAGAGCTTAATACATTAATAAACAAGGCCTGATGAAATTAAAGTTCTTTACTACAACATGCACAGAAATTTTTTAAACTGTCCGGATTTCGGATCATTCCGGATTTAGTATTTGGTGCTGTGTTTTTTTTTGCCACCAACAGCCCCTGAAAATTAAATAAAAATTAAATTCGAATTCTTCCTCACCTTTTGGAAGTACGTAGTTCATAACGTGAGAACTACAAAATTCCACTTTCTCACACGTTTCTTGTGTAATGACTGCTTCGGCGCCTTGGCGCCCATAACGTAGTCACCTAACACGAAGGAAACCGTTCAAAAACCACGCCACCCAACCGACACCGGAAACTGTGGCTTTTGTAAAAACGGAGGAGCGGCGTCGTCGACGTTGATATAACAAGTAGGACAAGTTAAGCAAGATGCGACGACTGGGAGAGCACGCCATACGAGAACGCTCTTTGCATAAAAGCTTCGGCGGAAAGCTTTTCATGTAGCCGCAATTTTACCAGGCGAGGGAAATCTGATCTCGAAGCGGAGGGAGACGCACTATGATTCTTTGATGAGCGAACCTACATATATGCCGTGCCATCATATTATAATATCCAGCCTGCGACAAGAGCGCCAAAGGCGGTCTCGGCGGAGGTTCGGGAGGACTACTAATCGAACCATCGGGTGAAATTGTCCCGGGATCGAATTAGGCGAATATTGCCCACGCTGCGGGAGAAGGGAAAAGTGTTTTTTTGAGGAGCGCTGAAGAGGGGGGGGGGGCGCTGACGTCATCGGAGGATAATTGTGAGAGAAAATAATCGCTGTCGATCCGTATTTAAAAAAATTGGGAGATATTTTAACGAAGCATCCTTCACGAGGTTAAGCTTTAGTGCAAAGAAATCACGCAAACATTGTTGTAATAAGATATAGAATATATTACCATATTAAATTCTGGATAGTCGACGGATGAGGAATATCTATCTATGCCGTCCATGATGAATAACGCTTAATATGATTAATTTATTTCCTAGCATTGTATAAAGTGCGTTGGTTTCGTAGTTAAATACCACATCTTGATAAACAGGTATTTGTAAGGTCACAGCGACGTATACAAATTTTAATTTAGGAATTTATCTTCCTGAATTAAGAAATACCATTTTTTCCTCAAAATATTTTTCTGATTGTAATTTACTATGCGTACAAATATATCTGATATCTCTAGGAATTATTCATTAAAATTAAATTTTCACCTAATATTAACACGCTAATGAGGAAAAATACTCATAAAGTGTTCAAATATTTTCAAACTTTTGAAAACCAGACGGAGAAATTCCGTCTTATGGAAATGTTATGTACGCCTCAATATATGATGTTTTAAAATGGATATACGCATTTATACCCTGAAGCCATAAACCTCAACTCTTATTTACGTAAATTATTTCTAGGATCAAAAAGAGCCGCGTTCTCCGTAGCCAATACGGAAAAAATATATATCTAAAAATACGGCGGATAAAAAAAACAGTCGATGGTGCCGTCAAGAACATGCAGAGAAATAAGACTGATGAATCATTTCCAATGCGGAAACTGGGGCCCACCCAAATCCATTAATAAGACACGTGTGGCAATATTTCATAAAACAAATTGATCGAAATAAATCGCTCCGATAAATTATCCCCAACATGGCCCGCGACCACTAAAAAAAATACGTTTAAAAAATATATTGGAACCTTCGATACGCCTCATTCTACCAAAAAGTGAATGAAAATTCGGTACGATACACGTGTACAGTCACCAACGCAAGCGCGAAATAAGCAAAAAAAAACGTAAAAAAATAAATAAATAAATAAACAGACCGCGGGAACAGACACGCCCCAGCTTATTTTCTCGATTACTACCTCCCCTGGAGTCCTTCTATAAATAACGGAATTGGAGTCGACTGCTGCAACCGGCGTGCTGTGAAAAAATGGCCTCTCGGGATACAATGGGTTCCAGAGAAACTCTCTCAGAGTGGAGGGCGGGATTGCGGAGTGATGGGAGAGTGAGAGGGAGGAAGAGGGAGAGGAAGAAAGAGAGAGAGGAAGAGAGAGATAAGAATTAAAGGAACACCAAGGAATAACTAGGGTTGTTAGATTTGCTTTTAGAGAATACGGAGCACATAAAGAAAGTCTTCATTAAAATACGGAACATAATACGGAACACACAGACAGTCTGCAAGTGTATAAAGTGTAAAAAATACATGTTTCATTTTAAGAAATAATAAACAAAATAGACAACGCTTCATATATGTATATACTACTGTAAATTGAATGTTATACATTCAAAATTTTACTTCAAAATACGGAAAACACCATTTCGGGAGGGGGGAGAGAGAAAGATAAAAAATAACAGTTAACTTTTAGTTGAAAAATAAAAGTCAGCTGACATTTGGACGAAATTTTAAACAAGTTAGGAAAGTGTACAACGTACCACAAATGGCGCGTTTCGTGCAATGGAATATTAGAAAGAAATGATATACCTGTACGTAAGGGAAATATCGTTTTAAAGTTCTTTTCTTCTTCATAAATAATCCATTTTCTTCCTATTTAATAATACTGTATGCACACGTAAGTAAATTAAACGTTTGTTAGTGAGATTGTTTATGTTTGCATAAATGAAGAAGTAACCATGCAAGAAAATTTCCAAGTTCAACTCGAATTAAGACATTCTTGTTTGATTTTATTTCTAACGGCTACTCCTACGATAAAAATTTATAGGAATATAAATACTGTACTGTATTGGTTCTACAAGTTTTATTTGAAAGATATTTTGATATGAGTAATACTTTACGAGATATGACGAAAATTTCAATTTTTGTCACCGGTAGTGTTGGCGTACGTGATTCATTTTTGAGATTTTCTTATCATCTTTGGTTGTAAGTCCTTAATATCAAATTTCATGAAAATCCGTTCAGTAGAAGCCGAGAACGAACATGCGGAGGGACGGGCAGACGGACAGACGGACGGGCGGACAGACCGGCGATAATAGCCGCTCACGCTGGAAGCGAAACGCACCTACAAAGAACTACCACAGTTTTTGTTAATTTTAAAATGATAGTTTTTTTGAGGTCTTTGCTACTCTATACAACTGTTTGTTGTGATGTGTATAATGGTAAAACTTGATGCACGACTTGTTCATGTTTATCAAACGCTGCAACATTCACTCTCATTAATCCAGGTTGTATTTTTAAAAAAATATATTTTTGTAATATAACGCGCTAATTAAAAAATGCCATTATAATTTGAAATGCGGGAAAATAGCGTCCCGTACAGATTTCGTATGGGACACGGGATAAATGCTGCAAATACGGGAAGTATCGGCAAATACGGGACGGTTGGCAACCCTAGGAATGGCGAAAATCTCAAAGGGAAGACCGCTCACCACTTTCACCGACGAAGGCCTTGACGAAAGCCGCACTCGCTCGGTCGCCTCCCTCTTTACTTTTCTTCCATTTCACCCTACTCTACCCGTCTGATTTTTTCCATCTCTCTTACATAGACCGTTTCTTTCCTCGTCATTTTTGTCACCCTCTAAGGCTTCTATCACACCACTGCTTTATGTGCAGGAGTTCTGAAAAGACAGCACTAAGGGCGCCTGGGGCGAAGATTGTGATAGTTGAATTTGATCCTCCCACCCGTTTGTTGTTAAGATAGGGGGCCTATGAGAACATAAAGCGTGTGTGCTTCGAGCGAAAAAGTGACATTTCAATGCATGGTGGGTTCCGTATACACATACGTATATTCCCAATTCTGTTTTTTTACCCTCTCTCATTGCGTTTTGCAGAGACTCCTATTTTTGGTTAAACTATCGGTGGTCTTATAACATGGACTACGCGTATATAAGTGTGTTTATACTTGCGTGTGTGTGATTGTGTGCGCAAAGGTTTAGCACACCTTATAAAATTTATCATAACTTCTAGTTAAGGCTATGTGGACCCCTTGTGCAAGAATTTGATGCCATTTACATCTTGAAAAGTTAATAAGGAATAGATACAAACATTACATTTAATTATCATATGAAATCACGCAATGCTACTTTGATATCATGAATGTTGTTTTGCATACGTGCATAGCGTATCCTCATCGCACGTGGCTCCCTAAGCGTCGTCTTGCTTAGTCAGCACTTTTTCTATAGTCATAAAAAGTGTAAAATAGCAACCAAGTAATGAATAAATTCGTATTTTTATTAAAATTAGACATTATTATTTACGAACAGGAATTGATTCAAAAATGCCTCCAAACGATCTACTGCAGAAGTGTTATCTACAGTTCTACAGGAATTTGCATAACGTGCTATAACTTTTCACGTGTTTGCGCGTGCGTATGTGTATTTCTCCGTGTGTGTGTGCTGAAATTTTGCACGTGTGGCTACATAATTTAACCAGTGCGCATATCCACTTTTCCACTTTCTTTTCGCCGTCACTATTTCTCTCTCTCTCTCTGCTTCTTTCTTGTGTTCCCACTTTACTTCTTATTACATCCCACTAAATCTTTCCCTTTTCCTCCATCTCTCTCTTTCTGCCTCCGTCGTCGTTCGAAGCAGACCTGAGGCCACTCCACGCAACTATCGTCTGCACGCCCACTCTTATCTTACGCGCCATTTGCCTTTTATATTCTACTATCCTCCACCACTCTCTTTTCCCTCCGCCTCTCTACCGACGGCACGTCACGTTTTTCTTGTCCTTTTTTCCTTCTTCTTTCAAAGGGTAGGTTTTTATGCAGTCATATCCGACCGAGGAAATTTTCCCACGACGTAAATTTCTCCAATATTGCCGTGTCGGTGAAATGAAAAGTTTTCCGTCTAAACCTTTTTCTACGAAATACAGTTGCAAGCAAAGCACGCATAGTATGTGCGACATAGGAGATGACATTTTCCAAATGATAAATATTTATGATTTTGTTGGCCGTGAATTATTACTCTCACCGACTTGGAAAAGATAGTGCAATAGAAACTGCGAAAATTTGCCCAAATTTTACGACTACATGATGGAATTATTTTACTACGGAGATTTAAAACTCATCTTTATTTAAACGTATCAGCCTTTAATCCAAATTGTGTAAGCAGGCAAATTTTAGGTTGTTAAAGCTTTTTAAAAAGGTTCCTGTAATCTATGCAAAACTAGTATTTGAAAAATCTTGCCAATGCTTATTTATAGAAGGAATTTACTTTTACAAGCCTGCCAAAACAACGCAGCTAATGTTAAATACTGGTTAATTTTTTGAGCGTCAAAGATTTTTATGAGGCTAATAACGATACATAAATCTAATATATTCCTATCCATTATGTCGACAGGATTTATTTAAGACCATATTCGTCGTTGTTTAGACATTTCCAAGCTACTATTTCAACATTTCGTGGCTATTTAGACGACAACCGCTATTCCTTGAGCCTGTGATTATCACTAAATTTATGTTCCGATTCAAAGCAAATTTGATCTAAATCTATAATAGTTTACAAAAATACATTATGTCGTTCCATATATAAACACATATTCGCGACACCCTTATTTTACATCCTATTAAAGCCAAGTCTTTTATAAAGCGATTGGACGAAAAAAAGTGAATCGAATGACCTTTAACAATACCGGGAGGAGCAGGAAAAAACCAAAAGATCGTATTCCCTCAGATGAATAAATTCCTTTGGTAAATGGACGCCGCTCGATAAAATTTTCTCCTCTCTTCCTTTAAGCCTTTCTCATCCTTTCCTCTTTCGTTACGATTTCCCCTCCTCCTCCCTATATATATATCTGCGGATTCACGAGAAAAGAGGGTTCCGGGGCGTACCGGTATCTATTAAGCCAAATGTGATAATAAAAAAAGCGCACCGAGATTCGACTCGGGCAAAAATAGCCGCCCTCGAATTGCATTTTGGGGCGGAAATAAAAACAGACGGGAGGAGATAGAGAGAGACAGAAGGGAAGGGGGAAGTTTGGATTACGTTGAACAGAGAAAATGGCGCGGAATTTCCATTATTTCTTAAAGAGAGGAATATCCGAACTTTTTTTTTGGGACGACGGGTAATCGATCGAGTTTTTTCGTGCGAATGTTCTTGAGGCCAAGACACACAAAAGATTTATAGATATAATTTTGGTACCTTCTGAATGAAATGACCTTTCTATCTACATATAAATAAAGAGCCAGGTTTATAATTCCGTTTGTGCGTCAGTCACGCTCAGTTATGTGCACCACCGGCGGAATAAGATTCAGGGGCATACATATATCTTCTATCGCTATCGCCGAGAAAGACAGCTATCCTTTTGAGGGAATAAGAGAGAAATGGGATGTAGAGAGATAGGAGAATGGCAGGGAGGTTTGTTTGTTTATTTGTTTTTTCTGACTAATGAGCCTCTCGGTCTGAAACAGCCAGAATATGAGGGAGAGAAAATAAGAATGGGAGAGAGGGAGAATGAGAAGTGTTTTCATTTTAATTTAGTAGTTCAGTCATGCATACCCGTCGGACAATATGTGGATACATTTGGAAGGCAATGCAAGTCCCATAGATGTCCTCCAGATAAAGGCATTTTATAAAGAAATTAATGAACTTGAATTTATACGGGCAAAGTATGTGTGATGAAAGGTGAGTTTTTGTACTTAAAAACTAAGAAAGGAACAAAATATATTTTACAGTCAAATCTTTATCAAATGCAGGTTCTCCAAGGTCGGATTTGATTATGTACTTACAAATAAAGAAACATTTACCGAGCAGGTATAACATTTCATCATATGCAGTCCTGATTTGGATGTGTACTGAATTATTACGAATTTACGTAATACAGGAAAGTTCGTGTCCTGTACAAGTGCGTGATATTTTTCTATAAGGTACCAAATTTTCCCAGCAAAGTTGTTTTCAAGAATGTTAGCCGCGCGTATCGCAAGGGACTACTATTTAAGTGTTTCCATTTCTTAAATTTAACCATACTATGACATATTACTATACTTTGCTTAGATATCGATTGAAATCTGAAGTGAAGGTTTAAAAAACTGTTTACGCGATCGTCTGCTCTATTGTTTGGCCATTACCATTTACGCATTGCAAATTATTATTCTTTGGAGCGCGATAAACTTCGTTAATATTGTATTACTTGGGAGAATTTATTTTGTCGGAGTACTTGCAATTTTTTCATTAGCTTTATAAACAATTATTCGGATTATATGTTTATTGGCATGGGAAGAAAGGCAATAACTTTAAAATTGTCGGTAAACACCTTAAGATAGAACGTTTTGCCTACCAAATAATGTTTTTATTAACTACCACGATATAGAAATAATGAGAAAAATGCTGAAAATGTTAAATACTTATTCAAACAACCGTGTAATCTGCTTTTAACCCGAAAGGAAGAGCAAGTCTATTTGTATCTAGAAGAAAGAGATATAGCCTTATAGTTGATAGATCGCAAATCGTCCCTTAAAGAGATAGGACATACAAACAAAAAAAAAGTTCTAGGCTTCTCCACCAGAGGACACCGATGTCGAGAGATCGAGATTAGACGAAGAGCATTTATTGTATTTTTTCTTCCCTCCAGAGGGCGTTGGAGAAGAGGAGCCAACCAATCACCAGCTTACACCCTCGGACCCCGAAAGCAGCCTAATCCGACCACTGTCCCATCCACTTTCTCTTCCTACCTTTCATCCGCACCCCTACTCCTTTCCCTCCGCATCTCACAGCAACTCTCCCTCCCCTTCACTGCGGTCATCCATTTGCCCTCTGCCGCTCATCCATCAACCGCTCCCCCCCCTCCCCCTTCCTCATTCTCCATCCTATTTCCCCCTAACTCTCTTACTCCCCCATCTTTCACGGGCGTAAGCGCCGCACCATCATGACCTATTCAACAAACCATCAATCTAGCAGATATGCTCAAAAAGATTTCAGCTCATAATTGGTAACAACAAAAACTTAATAATCCTGCTTAAAATACGCCATTATTTTTTGTGGAAAGCACATTAGACAGAAAGCTGTGGAGTCGCTAAAAGTATGTTAGACGAATTATGCACGGAACAGTGCCTTTGTGAGCAGTTATTGTCATACTGGTGTAATGCCCGTTGAAATATCAACGGACGAATTATACATAGATAATTATTATTTTCACACTTTTACACATGAAATATTTCGGCATATACAACATTTATAGTGAATATTCTCTTGTTGACGGGCTATCTATAGTTAAACTTAAAATAGTTGCCTCTTTCCCTTCCTCTTCCCTCTCTACTTCCCTCCCCCCTCCCTCTCGCTCCCCCCTCTACCTCCCTCTCTCTCTCGTATTAAAAGCATTCAAAGCACTTTTATACCCATAAGGATTGAAATAACAATACGATATAAAGGTCTAACAATGGAATTGGTAGGCAAGGCAACATCCCGTTAAAATGGCTAGATTTCCTCAAATTAAATGTTTACATTGAAAAATTTCGAACTGTAGGCGGACAAAGATGAATAGAATAAGAAACTTTATAATGTTTTGTTAAAAACAGTTCATATTCGAAGGTTGTAAGCCAATTCTTTCTAATTTTAATCTAAAAAAGAATGCAAGCCTGCACGGCGAAAAATTGATTTTTACGTGTCTTATTGGAAATGGAAATTATCCCCTGGAGTCGAACCCGGGTCTTTGATCACGAGTTCGATACGATAAAACCTTTAGTTATCATATCGTAATGCTATCCTGAAAATTTCATCAAATTCGGTTGACTCGTTTGCGGGATATTAAGCTTAAAAAACAATTACACAAAGTGACACTGTCTTTTATATATATTTGGATTACGTAAATCCCTCGGCAGTATATTTTGGTACAACTATAACAGCAGGTAATATATATTATAGCAACATTATAACTCCGAAGAATTCTGAACAGTGCCTTTGTGAACAGTTATCGTCATATTACGTAAATCCCTTGGCAGTACATATATTTAGTTACCACTATAACAGCAGGGAATACATATTATAGCAGCATTATAACTGCGAAGAATTCTGAGGTGACTTTTTTCCAGAAAAATTCCTAATTATATGAATATAAGGCACGTTTATTATATTACCATCTAATTTAGGTTAACATAAGGTTTAAGAAAGGATAATGGAAGAAGCGTTAGGAGTCACGAGATATTTCATGAAGAAGAGTGAAATATATTGATGGCCAAGTACTCCTAGCAAAAAAAGAAAGGGAATTACAGGAAATGATAATGGTAATAACATGCAAAAACAGAAAAATTAATGTTTATGCGAATATCGGTAAAAGAAGAGATGAAAATGAAATAAGGACTGTGACAGCGAAATCAAAAGCCGCTATCAGAAGAAAGAAACTTCCACCAATGGTGAAAGAAATTAAGACATACGGAAAACACTGATGAATGTTATATATATGGAATATCGCTTTGTATGGAGTAGAAATGCGAACGCTCAGGAAAAATGACAGAATATATTCGGAAAGCTTCGAAATGTGAACTTGAACAGGAATTCTGAAGAGAAAATGGATATAAATGATGCAAAATGAGGTACAGAGAAGAAAAAGAAGAAGAAAAGCGAATGATAATAAACACTGTATAGAAAGGAGAAGACAAATTAAATCGGGCACTACACGAGGAGATAAAGCATGATTAAATTGGAAGGAAACCGAAAAAAAGAGAAAGGGACGAAAAAGGTTTCAACCGATGGAAGACATGAAAGAGAAAGAGCTACCAAGACATGAAGAAGATTGCAGAAAGGAGGATTATCTGGAGGACCAGGTTTCACCATTAGTAATGAAAGACCTGTCTACGGAAACTAACCATGGTGATGATGACGATGGAGGTTGGATTTCTGAAAAACAAATAACTCTCCTTATTCTCTTCTCTTTGATATTTTCTGCGAACATTTATTCCAAAATGATCAGCAGTATGAGGAAATACCACATCACAGTGTAAACGGAATTCTAAAATAACTCATTTAATACATTTTACCCCAATTATGAGCTTAAGATGACTTATATATTACTAATTAAAAGGCGATTAAAAATCTTTGTTGATGGTACATCAGATTAAATTATTAACAGTTATTATAATACGATGATACGGGCGCTTGTAAAGTCGCCCGCAGTTACAAAACGCATTGGAGTGTTTCATAAAAATTTTATTCACGAACATCATCACGTAGAAGGGGTGATGTCATATTCACTGCGATTTTCTATGATTCGATTCAATTACAAATCACAGCAATCGATTCACACTCGCTTCTTCACTTCACTTCTCCAAAATTTCAAGAAAATAACAACCGTGAGAGTATAAAATGGTCCTGTAAAGGCTTTAGCTCCATTTCGATGTCAAACATAAAAAGGATTTAAAAAAAAAAGCGCTGTCTTTCCAAGGAAAATAATCACATCACCTTCGGAACGATCTCTACGATTCGACAGTATTTCGGCTGACTCACGTTGTCCTTCCTCGGATCCAATTACGAACCTTCGTTCGGACAAATGAACATGGCAATTCGATCGATAGGATTCTCGTAGTGGTACCTATTAATTCTTACGTTTTCTCCTATTTATTCTTACGCTTTTCCGCTCTCTCTTTTTCTCTCTTTGTTTCCTACCCTCTACTTCTTTTTTACGACCTTTTTCTTTCCGACTTTAATAATGCGATCTTTTCTCATAACTAAGCGGCTCATAAAGCCTTTGCTTCCTGCTGCCATTGATCATCTCACGATTTTGTTCCATAAACGGAAAATATTTTCGGACGAGAAAGTTTTCGCGGTTTTCTATCTTTCCCTCCCCATTTCGCCGAAGTGAAATAAATGGCTGCGTTTTTCCTTTACTCCGGAGCCGCGTCATAACAATAAAAACTCTTTGTACGAATCTAAAACGTAATCGGAAAGTCGATGTAGAGTAATTTGCTAGAATTTCCTCTATCGTAGCTAATGCGTTACGCCATGCATTTGAAAACATTAAGCATTTTATTAACAATTGCCGTGTGTGATTACGCAGTATTCAGAACACTTATCCCGTAAGCATAAATTTATCTGTTGATTAATTAATAACCTAAGGCTTAACTGAATTTTTTTTAGTAAAAAATTTTTCTATTATTATTTTGGAAGAATTATCGAAAAAATTGAAAACGTAAAAAATTATGAAAACGTTACAAACGTTCCTTAACTTTAAATTATCTGTAAACGAATATTTTTATTAAATGAATACTTATACTGAAATTTTTAATCGCTTCGGATTAAACAGTTAATTTCATTTCTCCAATTCCACAGCAGTTTTAACTCTTTATTTTGATTAATTTAAAAAGTTAACCCTTAAATATTCTCCAAGATAAATAACCCTAAGATGGCTGTTGAAACTACAAGCGCAATTTATTCGGCTGGAAATATACAATTCAAAGAAGAAAAAACCCAAAGTCAATCCAGGATCCACTAACTTTTGTGTAATTCAGAGATTTCCATTCCGTTTGGCGTAATCCAAATACTTGGTAATTCCTGCATCTATCACAACACGACCCAACCTACTTAAGTTGGTCCATTTACATTAAACCTTGATAGTTTAAATTGGATAATCCAACATTTCTTGGTGGAGTTCGTTCCTTTTGAGAAAGCTTAACATACTTATGTGCCAACTCTTGAATAAATCGACGAGAAAACTCTAGCAAGAAGTAAACAATCAAATTATTATAAATTAGCCTTAAAATTTCCAAGGTGAACGTATAGTCTCCGAACCGGGATCCATCGCATTATCTCTCACTCCCGCTAAAGCAAGGGTGGGGAACGTTTTCCACATGGCGGGCCGCATAAGTGGTGGCGAATCCTTCGAAGGGCCGCATTGGAAGTTGCCAATGCTTTGACGGACCTGATTAGTTTTAAGTAAAGTTACTGAGAGATTATAAGGTATCATATAAGTGAAAATAAATTCTAAATTAGAGTATTGAGGATTAACATATCAGTATAAAATGCTTTATTATCATTATTTGGATTAAAAAATATGAATGTATGTGTTAAATTTAACGGATCTCTTTTTCACCACTGCTTCGCGGGCCACACAAAACGCTATTGGGGGCCGCATGAGGTCCGCGGGTCGAAGGTTCCCCATCCATGCTCTAAAGAACGGTTTTTATTTCGTCTGTGGGAAAAAATAAGAATGAAAGACATTCACGCAATATGCCGTCCTTGGACGGTGAGTGAGCCTAGCGTCCCACGAATTCGGCAGCCTTATTCCCATCAATTCATCTTTTATCTGCATATGCTGAAGACACGAAGCTAAGGGTATCTCCCCTCTCAGCCGTGAAAACATTACATCGTCCACTATCAGACCGACAGTTACAAACCCTTCACAAAATATATTTTAACGTTAAGAGAAATGAACAAAATAATTGATAAAATGAGATGAAAACACTCACTTAGCAGGAGAAGTGGAGGAAGAGAGGGAGGGAGAGATGGAGAGTGAAAGGGAGGGAGAGAGAGGAGGGGGAGAGAGAGAGGAGGGAGAGAGGGGAGAGAGAGGAGGAGAAGGGGGAGGGAGAGAGTGGGAGAGAGAGGAAGAGAAGCGGAAATAAAGGAAAAGGAGAGAAGGGATGGAAGAGGGAGAAAGGAGGGGCGGGTGAGAGAGAAGGGGTAAGGAGAGGAAGAGATAGTGAAAGAGATAACAGCGTGTGAGTGGCAGGGAGAGAGAGTGTAGATGGGAAAGAAAGATAGGGAGAGAGTGGGAGGGTGGAAGAGAGAGAGAGAAGAGTAAGAAAGGTTCGTAGCCAGAGTACGTTCAGCGTCAACGGAACGGGTCGAAGGTTACGTGACGCGAAAGGTATTAGAGTGTCGATGCGCGGAAGAGGTCACAGAAGTTCTCTCGGGGGAGTTAGCAACGGACGGTTCGGTCGAGGTATGGGGCGAATGGCAGTAGGAAGAGATGGAAAATAGGGCCAGAGGCAAAATAGGGCCAGGTCGAACGGTCGGTCGGGTTGGAAAATGACCGCAAGATGGTATGGAATTAAGGAAGAAGATTTAATTATTATATTGAAAAGAAAATATCTTTTAAAGCGTGAAATGTCTCTCCGTGGAGACCATTTTCCAAAAAGTTACTGATGTTATTATTTTAGGGAAAACCCTTCATTTATTACAGTTTTGCGGATTCCGTATGGTATATGCTTTAGTGTTTTATGTATCTGAAATATTTTTGTTGCTATCTTTTTATCATTGTCTTTAATTAACTGCAAATGGCCTCGCTGTACATTAATAAATTTATGCACACACACGCATATATATACATAAATAATTTTGTTATACCATATATGGTTTGATAATGGATTTAGGAACATTTTCAGCTGTTACTATACTGTCTTAATGATTATTTATACTCCTTGAGATCTTTGTGGTTGCAATCCGAGGCGCCCATATCTTTCGTTATTGCACAGTATGACAACGTCGCAAGGCTCTGATAGGCCCAAACCTGAAAAGTACCCCTCTAATGCTCCCGCCCTCCACTTCCTCAGAGGCCAACTTACGTCTCGTCTACTATAGGAACTTAGGATCCCTTCAACAACGGGAGAATTTTATTTCCTTTTATCGAAGTCATTATTCCTTTTTAGGTCACATTCAGGAGTCTGAAAGACAAGAATCGAGACAACCTTTAGGCAGTCAGAAATGTACGCTACGTGATCCACCGAGATGCGTGTTATGGAAACAATATCCCTTCAGTTCTTTTTAATTGGAAATCTGATCCAATCCTGAAGTTGACGGTCCCCATTCAGAAAACTAGTAAGAACATACACGACATCCAATCCGATCCTCGGACTCGAAAAATTCCACTTGTTTTCCGTAAAAACGACGGATTCTTGAGACATCTTTTTTTAACTTGCCATCACATCGTGTTAGTCGACGATGCCTATACGCTTCAACTGGCATATTCGAATCCGATATCTAGCGAAGCTTAAGGCGGTGATTTAAATTTATAAATTGATTTGGTTTGAGAGGGCGAGAAGGATTCACACACACACGAAAGAGAACGGGGTTAGACTGGTAGGCAGAGCGCCTTCCGTCTAACCCAAAGGTCGCGGGTTCGAATCCCGCTTCGGGCATGGGTGTTGTGATATATGTTGCTTTTCTGTATGTTTGTCTTTGTTACTGTTAAAAGCTCTTTGTAAAATGCCATATATGTGCTGTTTAAGAGCTACTGAAAAATAAATAAAATAAAAATAAATAAATATGTATTCGGTATTTCGGTTTCTATATAATATATTAATAATATTGTTAGAATTTAATATCATGCTACCAAAGTTAATGTTAAAGATTCAATGCTCTGACCTCAATGCCGAATGATGATATGATGTGATGTAAGCCCAATTCATTTTGATGGATGTTAATCACACAAGCTAGACATGCTGAAAATCGCCATTATGAAAGAAGCATGATATATCCTCAGTATTCAGGGTGGTCTAAAAACGTTGGTATCTCTTTCGCGGCAATTCAGCTGTATTTCACAAAAAAAAGTTTGTGCTCAAAGCTGTCTTTGCCCTAAACGGAACGAAAATAATCTCATAGGTCGAACAAAAACTATAAAAAAAACAGCTGTACCTATGTACAAAGAAGTATGACGTGGTCTTTTTAAATTGACACCCAACTAACTATATTAAAATTTCGAAGGTATTTACAATCACGCTTCTACCAAATCTGAATTGCATGACTAAAATATTTTATATCTGCCCAGATGGTATAATTTTGTCGTAAATTAACAAGTCTAAAGATGCTAAATACATACACCCAAAGAATTTTGTTTGAAACAGTCGGTTAATTATTCAACAAGAAAATAAAAATTGTATGAAAAAATAAAGCGAATCCTCCAAGAATTCAGAGCCTTAATGCTGTTAATCTGATAATAATTTTTCATCTGCGAATTCTTCACCGAAATTTTATATCGAGTTTAGCCAAATTTACTCGCAATTTTACTACAATTTAAATTTAAAATTTTATGCGGATTGGTAAATTAATATATAAGACTAGCTAATAGCTCTGGAACAAACCGATATTTTCATAATTACAAATTAACTCATAAAATTACGTGAATCTCAAACTCGAATTGATACCAACCCACCTTAGAGATGCATATTACCATCCCTAATTTGTTACGGCAATCTGATAGGGTTTAATTACATTTTCTATTCCGTTCACGGGGACAGATAAAACGTCCGAGCGACCCCACAACACGATTCCAGACACGTCCCTCTGAAAGCCTTATAAATAACGATTTGATTACCTTGGTACATCACGCTTCTTTCCCATCGATCCCCCTTTACGACCCCTCCTCATAAGCTACCAAAACAAGTATGTACTACATTTAAAAAAAAAACAAAAACGAACACTCCCCCGCCAAACTCATTTACGGAGCATCAATCGTCCAACCGGATCTCCATCGCCCAAGCGCGAACGGGTATATAAATCACAGTTATCGACGGCGTCTATTACGCGAAATAATTTCGTGCCTTCGCCTCCATTGTGTGTGTGTCCTCCTGTGAGGCTATTCCATTTTAAAAATTCTCTTTTGTTTTCGTAGTTTCGTAACGCTGGATTTGGTCCGCTCGGATATCATGATGAAAATCAACAAAAAAATGACGTTAGTATTCCATCGTCACGCGAGGGAAATATTTTCCCGTCCTAACTCGTCCTTTCGAATTTGTTTTAAAAACCAAATTGTGGGGAATACATTTTTTTCACTCTTTGTGGTCGGATTAACACGTCTGCTTCCGACTGCGAGATAACTGTCATCGCACTGGTCGACGTGACTTGCTCGTCCTACCTCGTAGATATCGCAATCAGTTTTACTGGATTCCTTAGTATCGTAAGGAACGCCTAACGGCATAATACAAAATTCTTTATCTTGGTTCTCTGTTGCCATTATTCGAGGAGTAGGTTTTTTTTTTTTAAGGGAAAACATCCAAAGTGCTTGTTTTGGCAATGAGAGAAAATCAAAGCAAGAGAAGTTCTTCCTTCGCTGTGACAGAGAATGTGTTAGATTCGATATCGCGCGGGATCACGAGACCATTGAAAATGCTGGCGGCGAATGGAGGACTAGATGAGAATTGGTTTTTTTATATGTATTTTTTTACGGATTGATAAAATATTTTACTATAATGAAAACCCATCGAAGCCGAAATAGATAAAAGTATCCCGGAGGGAATTGTATAAATAGAATACCAGTATATTCCTCACACATAAATGAACTGAACGACGTAAAAGAAAAAGTACGCCTGTATATAAATAAAAATAATAGGTATTAAAGATAAAAAACGATATACTTTAAGCATTTATAAATGAAAGTAAACATAAACTGGCACCATTTCATAAACAATTCCATGACCAATAGAAGAGTTTCTGTCAAGTCATCATAAGTAATAGAAGAAATATTACTCCAAACATTAAAACCTGCGATTGCTTCCTAAATTGAAGAACAATTTAAATATACTATAGACTAGATTTTCAACATTAATACGCGGCCAATACATTCACTAGGGAAACTTTAAATTCATTTATTTACATTTTCTTGTTAAGATTCCTATTTCTGTACTCGGTAACTAAACACAACTCAAGGTCGAAAGAATCATTTTATTAAACTAATGAGATAACATTTTTATTGGCTTCCGTATAAAAAGACAGAATCCCAACCAAGTAAGCGTATTAACACAATAGACTTTATTTATGATTTATATTAAAAAGTTAAAAAATACATTTATCTTTCCTTTATTCAACAGTACAGTTTCGTTTTAGTTGCAAAGATAATACATTTACCTTTTCTATAATAAACAGTACAGTTTCGTTCTATTTTCAAATATTTAATTACGATAAGAATGATGCTTTACCATCACAACGACTGGAAAAAATCATTCACCACCGAAAAATGATGAGGTGTTCAATTTATTTAAAG
Organism: Uropetala carovei; assembly: GCA_036926305.1. Classification (NCBI taxonomy): domain Eukaryota; kingdom Metazoa; phylum Arthropoda; class Insecta; order Odonata; family Petaluridae; genus Uropetala; species Uropetala carovei. The sequence goes on along the minus strand of JAXCHB010000065.1, from coordinate 13,249,287 downwards.
AAAACTATATACCATTGTGCACTATAATTGCTAAAAGCGACGATGTATCTTTCTTTGATGTGTCTCCTGAAGAAATGCTCGTTTTATTAATTTAATTATGACACCACATGATATTTCTAAGAATAACGGAAAGTAATAACATCATTACTCTATCTCCCTTTCCAATTTCTTATAAAAAAAAATAATTTAATTTCATACCCAAAAGCAGACAGAAATGTTTTCAACGTACAAGCACAATTAAAATAATTCATTATTTGTATTATAGCAATGACTTTATCCGTGAATGTAGAACACATACAAATGTTCATCTTAAAATAAATATGAGAAATAAGACGGAAATTATTTAAAATACTCCTAAAATAAATTTGCTAAAACTAATAATTTTCAACGATAAATTCAGTATTTAAAAAAATAACCGTCTTTAGCACATAAAGAATGACTCATGTAAAATGAACAGCAAAAAATCAGACAAACTATTCAAAAGCACGGAAAATATCCGAATTTTCCTTTGCAACATCCAACCAAGTAGCGAATCATTAAAAGGGTTAATGCGAATATTGAAAGATAAAGTTCTCAATCCTTCTAATCTTCGAGATATGTGGAATGCGAAAAATAACTCAAATAGTTGACATCATCCTCCTAATAACTTCCGAGCGCTATGAAAGTAGACCGAGAGCTTCATACGATATCTCATGCTTGACTTTTTTCTTTTCGAAAAGCTCTATCGACACCTACAAATAGGGTTTTGTGCGATATTACGGAGAATGTACTCCAAATCAAGGAAAAAATACGATGGGAGTATCGTACTCGCATTTATTCGAATATAGTAGGTCGAGCCAAAAAAATAAAATTCGAACGTTAAAGTCGTAAAATTGGCCTATTCTCTATTTATTGTAGTTACGAGGTAACGCGGAGATGAAGCTCGAAAATGTCGATTTGGTCGATGACACAGGGAGGCACTGCTTCTGAATCTATTGAGTATCATCTCTGTTGTAGTATCTCTCTCCCGTTCGCAATTCTCATAAAAGCTCCAATTTCACGAACAATCTTCCAGGAGTACATTCTCCCAGTACTATTTCGCAGTTCCCGAAAAAAAACTAAAAACATCATAGAGAAACTTGTACAAGTTGGATTATTTGTTCTGCTTGGTTTCTCGGTACAAATCTCTCTCTAAAGGGCACAGCTATATAAATAGATGGAACTATACTACGTACCAAACTTAATGATCGCTGGCCAGGCCCCCAAAAATGAGGGCGTTCCCTTCGTCAACAAATCAGAGGCATCCGGCGTTGCCGTCTGTTTGTTTCCTACTCAGGGATTTTACCGCGCTCTCTCTCTCTCTCACACACAGCAGATGCGTAGCGTCTTTTGTTTGCGGCGGATGAGTATTGTGTGAAAGATGTCTGAGCGAAAATCTGTGAGACGTGTTCTTCAGAGTTCCGCGCGGAATTTAGTTTTAAGTGTACGAAATTACTTCGAGAGGGAGAAAAGTAATGGTGGATCGTTACTTGCTATTTCGAAGGTTGTAAAAAGATCAGCTGTTGCCCTTAACTTGGGAACGGCTACAGTCAGAAGAATAACCAACGAGAAGTATTCTCAGGAAAACCGTAGTAGAACACACAAAGAAAGTTATCGAGGAGGCTTGGATTAAAGAAGGAATATTGGAAGAGGGAATTCAAGAAATTATAATAGCATTGACCTCAAGTTCGGATTCGAATACTAGCAGTGATGTCACTATTAGCGAAGATAACGTTGGACTGGAAGAATTAGGAGTTTCACCTTTGTAGAAGGTAACTATAAAAATTATAGAAATTATTTATATTTGTTTCATTCTGTTTAAATACTAAGGAAGGTAGGTATTGAATAATTACTCTTTGTTTAAAAAATTAAGTGTAAAATTAGATAATTACTAATATGCTGTATTGTTTTGCCATTTACTCATACAAATATCTCTCTTTTTTTGAACAGCTTCAATTGAACACTGTCAATCAGTCAACAATTTGTCTCCTGATTTAAATATCTTAATGTTTTACTAGGTAAGAAGGTGAGGTGAATGATGAGGTATAATTTCCTCTTGACTATTTATTAACAAGTTAAATTTTCAGTCTATGCCAAGTTGATCAGTTCCTCCATGGTGCCTTTGCCCAAATTTCCAGCTGCTAATTAATTTCCACAAGATAAGTATATTGGAGTATTACATTACCACACTATTGAATGAGTGTTTTGAAATTCATTATGCTATTCCTCTCTTTTTTGCAGAACCAGTTAATTCCAACCAATGTTCATACTTAAGTTTGATTATAAGTATTAATTCATAAGTTATAAGTTAAGGCAATGCTAATAATAAAAATAATCTGTAATGATATAACTAAAACCTTCATCAATTAATTTTATATGGTGAAAAGCCTTTCATTTTTTAAAAAATTTTCATTCTTTTCTGCAAGAAAAGTATATGATTCTGTTACATTCCTTAGTTATCTCTTAGGTGCAGTTTTAAATTCTTCCATGGCTTGCTGTAATCCCTACACTTCAAATGTGCATCAATCTATTTTCATGTGTCAGTGCTTACTTAAAATCCCTGTAGTGTGTGTTCATCCATCTATCCCACAGTGCTTTTACTCCCATTTTTAGTGATATAGTCTTGCCATTTCACGCTCAAATCGTGTGTGCTTCAGCTTTGGATATTCTTTATAATGGTTAACTTATTCAGTGCCTTTTCTACCAAATGTGGTTCTCCCTATTATCCTAATTAAAGTGTAAATTGTAATTTATTTGTATAGGGTCAGTGTCTACTTGAAATCCCTGAAGTGTGAATGTGTTTCTCCCTCTATCCCACAGTGCTTTTCCCTTTTTAGTGCTATAGTTTTTATATTTCATGCTCAGAGCATGTAAGTGCTTCTTCTTCTTTATGACTTAGCTTATTAAAGTTTAAATTGCAATCTATTTGTATAGTGTCAGTGTCAGCGCCTGTGTGTACATGATAATGACAGATTTAAATAACTTTAAGGCAGGTGAAGATAAGTGATTATTTCAAAAGTATTTTTGTCTTAACTTTTCTCATTATTATACATTTCCACTTCATTACTTACTGTTCATGCTTAGTATATAATTCCATTTCTGTTTATTTTATATCCTAAAATTGATTCTCTTATTTTTACTTCATCTATTTACAAATAACCTAAATTTTATATGTAGCTACTCTATTTTTAATTCACTCTGTCTCTGTACCTATCATTATATTTCAATAGTGACATTGATGTGGCTATGATTAATCTAATGTCATATGTTTTCTCAGGATAAATTTAATAATAGAATATTTGAAAAAGAGATAATTTCATAACTTTTGAGAAGCCAATAATTTATTTTGAATGATCTGGGATTTGAAATACTTTTCATCCTAATGTAATGACGACAGTAAATGTTTTAACCCAGTTTGTTCATAATAAAGTTTTGGTTTTCAGGAAGTTATATTACTTACTTCTTTTTATGAAATTCAGTAATAATAATATGCTGACAAAAACGGTTATTTTATTCTAGTGTTGATCTTACTATTTATGTGCACAATTTAATCGTGTTTATTGTTATGTTTTCTAATCATTGCTTCTTTTACAGCTCTCTATATCTTAGTTTACCTCAGTAGGTTTCGCAGTTTTTTCACATCCCTCGTCTTGTGGCCGTTTTTCTGCAAATGGGGTTTTTGCCTTACTGGTTTTTCCCTGTAAAAATGTTCAATTTGTGTGCAGTTTTAAATATATTAAGTAATTTTACTACTTTGAATTTCTTTAATATTCCCATATTCATGCAAACGTTTACTCTGAATCACAGTGTATATAATATGTAATGGTTTATTGTCTTTGGAATAAGTAAAAGTACCTACTCAATGAGAAGCGTTATTTTTATTCTTTTATCCAATCATGATTTCCTAATAATATGATAATTATTAACTTATGTGTTTGCTTTAATCCGTGTAATGCATTTGTTATATTTAAAATATTAGTAACAATAGAAGTAAGAAAGTACTCGAAATGTAATTCTTCCGTAATCCAACTGCTACCTTTAAGAATATTTTGCTCTTCTTCTTGATGTGATCTATTAACTATTTGCAATTATATAGAGTTGATTGTTAATAATAAAAATAAATAGATGAAATTAAATATTGTGTATTTATTCCTACTCCGCACCCTCTTCCCTTTCATGATGCATATTGTACTACTTGGTTTTTTTAAATTAATAGTTCAATAAGACCTAAACTTTTAGAATGCTGCGTCTTTACAACCTATGGCTAAAATTTCTGTATTTTCGGCAATACGAGATAGGATACGGAAAATATGGCAGTATTTTCATCTGGCTGAAATGTTACGAGATGGTTCTACGCAGTTCTACCGTTATATACTTAACAGCTGCTTGAAACCAGAAGCAAATAACTGTGAGAACGGAACATATGTTGTGGTTATACATGTGGTCCCTTAGAAATCCCACACCATTCTTTTCCCTCGTCCTTCCCTCCTTGTGTTTATTATGCTACCTGCTCCGACATTTGCCATTCGCATACCAAATAGTCTCATCTTCCTGCTAACTTTTTTTCTACGTATTCTCAAAAATGTAAAATATAACATCCTTTTCTCTTATTTGTCATATAAGCAGAGAATATTCTATATTGTTTAAATGACAATCATATAAAATAGGTACCCTATAACGTGGAAAATGTTTTATATCTACTTATGAAAGACAAAGGAGGAAGTAATATATTCGTAGTTACTACGATAATATTACCAAACGTAAATACTCGTAATTTCATTTTATGTAGCTTTAAATATTAAAGTTTTCAACATTTTTATAATTTCGTTTACTGATGTTCGCCTGTCTGACCCCACTCCTACAAAGAGTCTTATCCATCCAGCGTCTCTGCCAACTTGCGAAGCACTATAATTGGTCCACGTTTGTGGACTGATTCGGCAACAAGGTTCCCTTTCCACACATTTTAACCCCGCCTCCCAGCGATCATTAAGTTTGGTACAGACCATAGATTGATTCACAGTATTAGAAGTGCTGTCTGTATAAGGTAGATTATAAGGAATACACGGCAGAAAAATCGCGTAAAATCCTATATAGATGTTAGGAGAGACATATGTAAAAATGAAATATAGAAATTATTTGCTGGATAAGCATGTAAGGTAATTTGTAATCGTTAAAGTATATAAGCAATCGATGGATAATTGGATTGATTAAGTTGGCACCCCCCGACAAGCTCCTAGCTTGGAGGGACCTGGAAGGTTACTTGATTTTATTTCAGTTATATGAATTCTTTCAATTATATGAATTCTATTTCACTGAATGTATTGAATGAATGTTTTTTATTAGTTTATCGTCGATATAAAAAAATACACATCCTAAAAAAGTAATCATTCGGATGATTCAATTTACCTTGAGAAACTACGAAACTATAAGCGATGGTGATGGAAAACCAGATAGGAAACATGCGATTGGAAAAAACGGAAAGAGTTCCCACCTCCTCAAATGGATTCCAGCTATAAGGTGAGCTCGATATTTCCTTTTTTAAATACGGAATCATATTACTATCCTTGGTAGATAAGTGATTTTTTTTTCACATTCCGCATTTAAAATGTATGTAAGATCTGAATTTGTAACGCCTACGCAACAAACAATCCATTGATTACGGGAACGCGTTTTGCACGATGGCTTTGAAAAGATTGGCGTTTGACAAATAAATATACAAGAGAATTATACCGTTCGTATTATGACTGAAAAAAATTCATGAATAAGAACTCGAGTAAAAATAATAGTAAAAGGTAGTCATAATAAGGTTATAAAAAAGTTCTTGTATAGGATCTACTCTTGATAAGTCACCACCCAGGAGCGTTGTATTGCAACCGAAATGCTCATCTATTTTAAAGACAGCAGGCGTTTACAGGATTCCTTGCTCCTGTAGGAAGGAATACATAGGACAGACGGGTCGGAAACCCGAATCAAAGAACACGCCAGGTCCATCAGGCTCTTTCAACCTGATAAGTCAGCTGTGGCCGAACACTGCCTCAATGAGGGCCACGACATCAATTTTCCAGAGGCAACAGTAATGGCGAAGTCTAATGGGTTTTGGGACCGTCTTGTTAAGGAGGCCATCGACATCAAACTAAACAAGAACAATTTCAATAGGGACAGAGGGTTCCCCCTGTGTAAAAGCTGGCATCCCCTCTTCCCCTTGATGACACAAGAACGCCAACGCCATTGACCAGCACGGGAACAAATGGGACGACAACCAACGAACCAGCTAGGGGATATAAACCGGGACCAGACTTGAAAGCGGCACTCAGGAGTTCCTGAAGATGGCGGATATGTCTTACGCCGAAACATCGAACGCTCTACGAGATCTTACCCGGTGGAAAACCCGAGAACTCTTCGCTAACCTCATCTATTTTGTTTATCCTTGTTAAGGTTTTGGAAAATACCTAAGACAATAACTTAATTTATCAATTTTTGTTAAGAGCTTGCCATTCTTCCATATAAACCTGACGAACACAAACATCCATGTCCTAGGCGGGATTCGAACTCGTGACCTTAGTTACGGTAGGCAGATACGCTAACCATCCGTCTACCAAGGCCGACAAGTTTCGATTCGTTCATAAAACTCGATTTACTTTTTGTTTACTATTCTTTATATTCTTTCGCCGATTCACGAATTCTTCTTGTCTGATTTACCCGATCTTTATCTTCCTCCTAGTATAAATATATTCTTCAACGTCCTATCAGTATCATAAATAAAAAATCCTCCGGACAAATGGCGCGCTGTCGGTTAGTTACGAATAATTCGCATCGATCCCGAATCAAATTACGCAAAAGGGGGTCAAAAGAGAGTTAGGAAAAAGTGACAGGGTTTGCTATAGTTTTGATTGAGGGGAGAAGGCCAGGGAATATTGCTCCCCCTTTTCTTCTTTTCCACTTCATTGCCTCGTTGTCTGGTGTGGATATGCTGCACCCTCGGATTGTAGATACCGAAGTTTCATTCTACACAGCGAGCGCGCGCATTCTCGTACTGAACTGCTTGCTGACAACAGAATGGAAGGCCTACCTGGGCGTGGACCTCTACGACAGCCCATCGATTGCTCGTTTTTCCTTCCCTCCATTTACTTCGCCTAGCCTTATGCCATGCCGTAAAAAAAATGGGTTCAACTACCGATGAAAAATCGCTCGGTATATTTTCTGTTTCAGCTAAACGGAGGATACGAGGTCCGCCACAAAAAGAAACGAAGCACGAGGCTCGTGGTGATTGCGCAAAGTTCGAGCTATCCAACTTCACCCTTGGTTGCTTAATCCAATTAAGCGACCATTATAGACTTTCTTTTGTGCGAGGGATCTGCTGGTATTCGTGGTTCCACGCAACGAATCGAGTGCGACCGCAAAGAGGTTTACCGTCCATTAGATACAACCGGTTCAGAGCCGAGAGAAGAGACGGAGATAACGAGCCTAATTGGGTGAGGCGACCGATCGGAATTTCGCCGATCACCGTCCGCATCAAACTTTTCCAAGATGTCTGTTTTTTTTGTTGTCTATTATACCTGCGCTGAATCCGTTCTACCGCTGGGCCGGAAGAGTACAACACCGTGGTAGGTCAGGCATTTTTACGTTTTGTTTGAAAAGAAATCGTCGACCGATTTATTTTTGTCACACGGAAAATTTGCACTACCTAATTACACGATGGCTTTCCAAATGAATTCCGCGAAGTTGTATTATCAGATCTTAATATATATAAAGTGATATTTTTAGATTTTACAGGATTGTAGATCAAGAAATAGTCTCAGCTCCTTGCTACACGTAATGTAAGTAGTATTTCACTTACAGACGTTGCAGTAGGATTACTAATGTGATCGCTACAGTAAACTCCTAGGATAGAACTTCAACTTCGCCGAAGTCTCTAAAACAATAACAAGCCAATTTAATTTCCGGATGAGAATAGACGTCTCAAAAATGGAGCCTGCGAAGTAAGATAATTTATACAACCCTAATTGAAATCTATTTCTCAAGAAACATCTTTAGATAAATACATTTTAAAATGCGTTATATCAACACTTCCAAACTGTACACATTTTATTTTTCATTCCCATTTTAAAACGCTCCACGCAGCCCACGTCTTAACATGAATGCGGTCCGAGGATTTGGCACGGCGCATTAATGCAGCCCGCAGAGTTTGTTCCATCATGCCACCCACGCACGATTTCAGCTTGAGACTTCTGATACAGATCACTGAATCCAGAAAATATCGCACCGCGTTCAAATATTATGTTCTTTTTGTAAGAGATGTTCGAAAACGTGCATGCTTCGTGGAACAAATTAAATACTCATCGGTCATATTCAACTTCTTCAGTAATGTTCATACTAGTTTTTCCTCCCGTTATTTTCTCTTTTAAAATTAATTAAATTCTCTCCTTTCTATCACTATTTCTCACCCCGATGATGTCTTGACTTCGGAAATTTCAAAATAGCATGAAAGAGACTGCAAGGCGACATTTTATAAAATTATGAAAAGATTGTTCTTTTTCCTTCTAAAGAAATTACATAGACTAGATGCGCGTGTTTAACTATCGACACGTTCCATTGATTCGAACAGATGGACTTTAGGCCCTTCAAGTATGAGATTTGCACTTTACGGAGAGTGCTCAATCCTTCCATCAGATGGTGCTGATTTCCTGTTTTTTTAAAATAAAATATTCTCGCATATAAATAAGGTATGCGTAAGTAAAGCGAAAGTGGTTCTATTTAAGAGCTGACAAAAAGGGTAGTACCCGCCGTGTTTGAAAAGACTACTGCAGACGTCTTCTGTCAGTATTTCCCCCGGTGCTTTTGGCAACTCTCGAAAACGAGCATCGCGGTTTTGTGGAAGTGGCCTCCCCAGTAGTAATTCTACAGGAGATGTTTGTTCAGGTGACAACGGAGGGCGCGAAAATGTCGTTCGCGAAAGGGGTTGGGGGCGAGACGAAATGACTTGGCAAGATGGCGTTAGTGAGGTGGAAGAACGTGAGAAGAGGAAAGTGGAAGGAATGACGTCAGAGAGAGAGAGGAAGAGAGAGAAAGAGTGAAACGCGTTGCACAGAAGGCGAACGTGGAGGCTTAAGGCGGATTTGGCTACATCTGTTTAGTTTCACTCCGAATATATTGAGAATTCATAAGCTGTAGAGTCTTCTGCTTTTATGTTTTTAAGGGTAAATCCGACCTTGGAGAAGCTTTCCATATATTTCTGTTACCGTGTGGTTAATGTTACAGGTGGGTAATGCGTGAGAATATACATAGAAGATTTTATTTCAAGTGCATATACGTTTTAGCTCTTGAACGTACAACTACTCTTTTTAAGCCTCTATACCAGTGATTCTTAACCGGAGTGGCGTGACACCCCAGGGTGACGCGATAGTTATTGAGGGGTGAAGCGAATATTTCATAAATTCACAGTGTATGAAATTCTGGCTTATAAACATAAATAAAACCAGGAGAATAACCACCCGTGCTTATTTAAAATCCATAATTCTATCTTTATGTGGTAGGGAAAGTACAATTTATCTATAAAGGTGACTCGAAGATAATGGAACTATAAACGGGGTGACGCATAACTGAACGAACTGAACATAGGTTGACGCGAACCAAAAAGGTTTTTAGAACCATTGCTCTACACAGATATAAATATTTTTTTAAATTTCATAGCTTTTTGAAGTAATAATGACGTAAATTTCTTTAAGTTGTGATTAAAAGTTTTAAAATCAGCTCATAACGCATAAACTAGATTCATCTGTAAAATCATACGATGTAATTATGAATCAATTACCTAATAATGAAAACTTTTTAAAAATGCGATACCTCACACGAATGGTACTGTGATTACATTTTAACCGCAAACTCGATTCTTTTCTTCATAGAAGATTTAGCAGTTTATTTATACACCTATATTCGATGACAACCTTAACAGAAGTAATGTGGAACGGCACTTATTTTTTTATCCCAATGCGCCAAGGAAGACGAACTGGAGGTGATTTAAAACACTAAACAGCAAATCCCGAAAGCAATAACATTAAATTAGTTGGATGCCAACCCATTATTTATATAAATAAAGTCATGTTATTCTGCGCATGTGCACGAGTTAATGCGATTTTTAATGATTTTCGTTTCAAATTTACGATTACCTATGCAGTATATGTATTATTGCAGCATGGCCACGTTCTTTTAAAAAGCGCATTGGGTTCGGGATCATGAGATTCGATTTAACACTTTATATATGTATGTATGTGTGTCTGTGTACACACACACACATATATAGTTCACGCTACATAGCTCTTACTTCGATTAACTTGGGTGTCACGCGGTGCTCGTGTACTTTTAAAGCTAGCGTTAAAAAGCACTCGCTGTCTATCAAACCAGCTTTTATAATTTTTCAGCCCATCAAACCTCGAACTAGTGAGCCTCCAGCGCCAGCCAATTTGGCGACTAAAAGATGGATTATGGAACCGCGCCGGAGAGAGAGGACGTGCATATGCAGTCATAATGCACCGCGAGAATCAATCTTTATTTCATACCGCGCACGTTTAAAAGTCAGCAGAGTGAACAGAAGGCCATTACGGCCTCGCGAGCAACCACAACAATGGACAACCGAGGTCTTATTAGGAGAGAGGAAGAGTTCATAAGCCCGTAAAGTAGATTTCTCACTCATTAGGAAATGTGGCAACGTCGCCCTCTCTCCGAGGCTAACTTAAAGTTGTTCGTCTCTATTAATCGGAAACCGGCACACATAATTAAAAAACAAATGCGAGTAAATGAGGCATCATCTTTAATGACATTTCGTTCAAAATTAACCCAGTAAATTGTGAAGTTAGGCGTTAAATTTTCCTCAAAAGCGACTAAAAAAGAAATGAACTCTCAAGCTAATATAATTGATCGAATTACATTATCTTATGTAACGATGAAATGGGTATTGAAACCCGAGTTAACTTGTTCTCACATCAAAGTTAATACTACAGATAAAGCTAAAGACTCTGTTCACATTTTGATGGGCGTCGATAACATATTTGGAAATGTAAAATAAAGTAATTTGCCTCACTATACCTATGTTTGCATATAATTTTCTCCACGGAGAGTACCTAATCATATGATAAATTTAATAATAATTCAAACTGATTTGTGAGCCACGAATTAAATTAAAAGACTTATGTGCAGTTGGAATAAATAAAACAAGTATTTTTAATAAAACTATCAGGCAATCAAGCATGGATTTTCGACCCATTGCGCGTAATAGTTTATGTAAATGTTTCTCGCGAAATACCTGTTCAACGATATCACCTCTATAATGAACGATCCTGGAATATAATTCCGAAGAAATTCACTACATAACGCCTAAATCAATCAAAATAAAGCACAAGCAATCCAATCTCCTTAAATAATTGCAGTAATACCTTGTGCAATGCGATTCTTGGAAAAAGCCCTGTTGGGCTAAACTGAGTTGCGCAAATAATAAAATAAATAAAATCAAGTGTTCACATATAGCCTGTGTTTTCTCACGTCACATACGTGCGTAACATGCGGCGATCCCCCAATGTAAGACCCAGTATAATTGCATTTTATATGTAATCGGTAAATAATGAATTTCTTTAACCGTGTATAATCAATTCTGCGATGGAGAGGCCTGTTTTAGACGTGAATTAAACGTACTTTAATTCGGCCTCAAGTAGAAGTATAAGCGACTTTAAACGTATTGAGTTAAAGAACGATATGCCACGTCTTTCCATTATATTGACTTCCTTAAAAAAAAAACGAAAAGCGAGCTAGATCAACTTTTTATTCGGAGCGAACCAAATGCGATCATTAAACAATTACTTCCTACCTGACAATCGCATGTAACAAATGGATGCAGAAAAAGTAGTAACGTACTTTGAATTTCGTTCGCGCGGAGTTTTAAAACCCCTGAAAATAGAACAAAGCGAAATCGACCGATTTCCGTCAGTCCATCGTCGAATGAATCGCAATTGGAGAGTTTAATCTCCGCTAGGGGGGAATCACAACCGCCATCCGATTTTCGACAGGTTATTTAGTCCTCGGTTCCGTTTAAAACCGACCGCGTTCAGGGAACCAGTGGAAAAGGGAGCCCAAAAAGCTCGCTCAATTATTAAACGGGATTTCCGTGGCAGCCCGATTCTTTCCTCTCTCTCTCTCCCTAACTCCATCCTGTTCCACTGTTCTCAGGGTAATGAGCAAACGGCGTCGGTTTTTGGGGAATCGGGTCTGTTTACAAAGCTCCCCACTCCCTACCTTCTCCTGTTGTCACATCCCCTCTCTTTCACCCCCTTGTGCGCGCGACTGCAGTGCGCGGCGGTGTATGAAGCGAGAGAGGTAAAGAGAGAGAAAGAGAGCGAATGGAGAAAGAGTGAGAGAGAAATGCGGGTTGATCTCCATACGCTGGAACGAGTTCATTATGTTTGCTCGTATTGTGACGATACTTGAGAAATCCTATCTGGATTAGAATTCATCCTTTTGAATTTTTTTTAAGGTAAAGAAGGAAGAAATGAGTTTCTCTCGATCACTTTAAAACCAGTCAGGGAGAAAAGTTTTGTAGCGAATTTGAAATAAAAATTTCGGTCACGAGGCGACAAAAATATGCTTTCTCAATTAAATAAGTCATCTCATCGGAAAATCATGATGTTATGGATTATAAGTAATTTCTAAACTTAGCGCTCAAGGTTAAACTTAAATAAATCTTAAAAACGCATAATAAATGTATCCTGCTCTGCTCGATTTAAGAAAGTTTTGAATTTTTTGTATTTTTATTACTATTCGAATCCTAACATCTCAGAAATTACCCGTGGCAGGGATACGAAATTTGTGAAGAATAGAGTTTGAATTTTGCCAGGATGATTGTGATCTTTCTCTTAAACATCCCGAATAATATTTGTTTATAATATCTTAATTGTTACTTAAATGTCATCCTCACAGCAATGTTAGGGGAGCTAAAGTGGGAAAGCCTCAAGGAGCGAAGGAAACAAAAAAGGCTAGTTGAAATTTACAAAAATGCCTGCGGAAAAACTAAATGCGGTGAAATGAGAGAGAAACTGCTAGTTCCAAGCTACTTAGGAAGGACCGATCATAAGAATAAAATAAGGACGTTACCCCAAAAATCGGAAATTCGTAAAACCTCATTTCTAAATAGAGGGATCACTGAATGGAACAGTTTGCCTGAGGGAGTTTTTAAGCCTTATCCAAAAACAACATTTATAAGTAAAGTTAGGGGCATAACATAGAAATTCTATACTGTATTGTAACTGTATACAATGAAGGGATAAGTGTAAGTTGTAACTTATAAATGTAATTGTATTCTACTTCTACTTGATTGTACTGTTACCACCGGGCATGTTGCCCACCTGCAACGCATTATTGATAATAATAATAATAATAATTCCAAATGCCTTAGCATAATGAAAATTGATACGAATAAAATTAAAGTCATGAGATTTACCAAGAGAGAGGAATCACAAGTTACAATGGATGCTGAAAGGCTGGACAGGTGGATAATAAAGAGGTTCGACATCGAGGGCAACATTATACGGGCGTTAGACATGGACAATGAGAAAAGACGATGTAAGGAATTTATAGGTGTTTTAGATGTGTGTATGTTGTAGACTTGAGAGAATTAGTTGAACTGATATATAAACAATTTTTTTACTGAAGCAGGAAAAGATAGGAACTTAATTAGAATAATAAGACTAGAAATGGGTTCGTTATATTTCGAGATGCATCTACAGAAATCATAGAATGGATTATGTTACAATAGAAGCAAAGGGGTGGAAAGAGAAAAGGAATCGTATTATATAGTACATTAAAATGAGGGGATGAAGAGAAAGAGTGCGGATGTACAGCGTGGGTGATTGAACCAAAAACCTACGGAAAGATAGAATACCTAAAACAATGAATTGTTACGTAAATACTTAATTCAGGTTTTGGGATACAATTTAATATGGGAATACCCATACTATTCGTGGTTTTATGACATGAGCAGCTATTGGGGCTTCAAATTATTCCGTTGATTGAAAATAAACAGCGATAGGATCTAGTTCTTCATCGAGATTTGATACTTTTCGCGAGGGAAAATAAAATCTTTAACCTGCAGATAAGTTGAAATTGGCAGAAGATTACTAGAAACTTTGTGATGATGGATTCGTAGGCGAGTTCGGTTATAAAATATTCTTTAAATTAGATAGAACGACGGATTTTTAATGAATAATTCGAGATTCTAAAAGAAAGAGCGACAACGATTAAATTCTTTTTAAGGTCAAAAAGCAATCCTGTTTCAAAATACAATAGTTAAGAACTGTTTTAACATTAATTTAAAATGTAACCATGATATTGTAATTCTATTAAGAGGATAGTACAACATTTTATACGGTGTATCCCGAGTAAAGCAATTCGTATTGCTGGGTAGAGAGGTTTCCTTTCAAAATACAATTAATTCTTGGCAACGAATGCGTCTTTCCATTGTGTTTTCACTGCTGTTTATTCGTCCAGGGTCAATTAGTGACTATTTATCAATGGTTAATCAAAATATTACCTTTTCTTACAATTTAATAGGCATTGGGGCACATTTATTTACATGGATTCATTATAATTCAATCAATTACCTACTGTTGTTCCTTAATTCTAAAATACAAACTTAATGATCTGGATGAAGACAATATTTAAATTCTATGCCCAATTCAAATATAGTTAACCAAATATTTCACTTTGTGGGACTGCATTATATAAATGAAATAATAATAATGTAAATTTCCATCTTAATTTAAAGTGTAAATTTATATAGTTTGCTTTCATTCGTTCCCTAAATTCCTTATCGTTACATTTATACCAACGAGACAATCGTCAGATACTTAGAATAAAAGTAATTATGCATATTATGACTAGGCTATACTTAAAAGCTGATGGGTAATCATAAATTGCAACGTAAAAAAACTATCGACCAAATTGTTACTTGTAATTCTTAAACCGTAACTTCTCTCATCCTCTCTAAATAAATAACTTTCAAAACAAACCTTTGAAGCGATCTCGTCCAAACGAAAAAGATCTTTACAATGAAAACAAACTTAAGTGAAGTACAAGTAAAAGGAAAGAATAGATAAAACCCCGTAAAAGAGCCAAGCCGCGCGACTGACAAGGGAAAATATCAGATAACCAGAACGGTTATGGGTGAAAAGGAGGTCAAGAAAAGCAGGTAACACAGTGGGAGATGAAGAGGGGATGAAGGGAGAGGGAGGGAGAATGAAATTGAGACCTCTCGACAAAGGCACACAACACACGGGGTAGCCTAAGGGAAGAATGGATTAGGAGGGGTAAGGGAATTAGGAATGGAGGGAGAGGTAGGAGGAAGGGAGAAAGGAAGGAGGAAGGGAGGAAGGAAGGAGGAAGGGAGAGAGGAAGGAGAAAGGGAGAGAGGAAGTAGGGAGGGAGGGAGGGAAGAAATCTTCCAAGCGTCGTTTCTGTTTGCCAAAGGAACCAGAGGTAAAGGGGTGGAAAGTGAGATACCGAGATAGAGAGAATAAGTGGGCACGTCTCATGGGTGTATCTTGGCAGGAAGTAGAACAGGTGTGGTATTAGAGATGGGAGAGAGAGAGAGAAATAAGACAAAGAATGGCGGAGAAAGAAAGAATCGGAGGTCCCGCAGTATAAAGTTTGATAGGAGAGGAAGGAAATAAAAAAGATGGTTCGACGTAAAACGAGAAAGACAGAAACACGAACAAATGTGCAGATATACGGATAGGCGCACAATGTGTGTATGTTTACGAGTTGTCTTCCGCGCCTGAAGAACACCTTCACGCCATACGCTTTTCCACGCATGCGCCACCAGCAACTCCGCATTAGGCGACAGACGTTGCCCCTTTCTCATTTTTACCTTTCCTCGAGTATACGAGCAAACATTTTTAGTCATTCATTTTTAACACCTATTTAAATGCAAATTTAAACCCTGTTATCAATTTATCATATCACCTCCATCTCCCACGTATGTTAAAAATGTTACAAAAAAAAGCGCTTTGAGTCTCCAACACCGTAGCCATCCGTTCACGCAATCTGCATCATCATTAGGATATCGGGGATGCTTCATCCCCAAAGCTAAAACTTGCCTTGCCGTAAAGTATGTATACATCTTCATACACGCGTGAAATGAACGAGAAGGATCTTTATTTCGATAAAATTGACGATAAAATTAAATTATCATCGCGAATCAAAATTGAATTTGTGATATAAAAAACATTTAATACCTAAATAGGAAACACGAAGGTTCTAACGTAAAGTCAGATGGTAATTGAGGACGAAGGTTAAGAAGATGAAAATAAGAAATGGGGAGACATTTAAATAAATCCTTAATCGAATTCATGTGGATCAATTTGAGGAAGGCGTTCAGAATAAGAATGAGAAAGAGAGCGTGAGAAGATTGGTAGTGAAGGTGAGTAAGCAAGGGCGGAGAGAGACGGGCGTAGATACTATATTGAGGAAATCGATAAAGATATCTATATATATATAATGCAAGAAGCAAGATAAACATATACGAAATTAAAGGAAAACAGAAAGTGTGATGAGGTGAAAGAGATATGATTCCAAGCAGCAGAAAAGTGAGAATGAATGTTGCTGTTAATATTCGGAAAGTGTGTGGAATAATAAATAACAGATAAAGTAAAAAAGCTGGAGAAAAGATATAATACGCCTTTGTAAAAAGGATTAAAACATTATAATAGAGATATTCACCTACGACAGATATTTATCTGCCGTGATTTATGAAGAGGGATATGTTTACGCCAAATCGGTCAAGTTAGAAAAATAAATATAATTGCAGAATTTTTAAATTTTCTCGCAATTTTTACCACGATTATATAAATACTGGGACGCAATGCAATGTGGTTCCAAAGCCGGAGTTGTCACGAAGATCAAAACTTCCTCTTTATTTCGTTTCTCTCAGAAAGTATTAAGTATTCCAAAAAGTAGCTATATAAAGCTAAAAGGTAACGGGAAAATGTTCAAAATTTAACATGAAATATACTTACAATAATAATGGAATGAGCAGTTAAAACCGAATGAGAACCAAACGCGATTCCGAAGAAGCATTAAGACAGGAGGAAGTAAGATGGGAATGGCAAATGAGATTGAAACCCAAGGATAAGGGAGGGATTCCGACAGGAAGATTTACGGATGTTATAAAAAAGGCGCAGGGAAGAGGAAAGGAAGAAAGACTTGAGAAATACAGACAATGAGATTACTGGAAAAATATCCCAGTAGAAAAGGTCAAGAAATGAGAAAAATAGTTGATGAAAAGTATAAAAGACAAACAACGTGAGAATTGAAACGTTAAATAAAATATAGAAAGACAAAATAATAATGAGTAATTGCAGAGAAAAGGAAGTAATGGACGAAGTCCTTCAATCAATAGTCTTTGAACGATTTAGGCCAGTAGTTACAAACTTTACAAAGCCACGCCCCCCTTCAAGTATGAAAAATGTCCTTGCGCCCCCTTATATGCCATATCTTATATGGCAAATTATACGCCCTGGCCACTTGAGAGCTAGAATTCGGCGACTGCAAATTGTTAAAGTTAAAACGACAGTAAATACAATGTGAAGTCTTTTTGCGCCCTACAGTTTGGAAACCACTTTTAGGCAGTGAAAAGAAAAATACAAAAAAGAAATGCTTGACCGACACTTTAATTTTTATCCTGAATCTTATGTTACATCGACATATACTTCGTGCATTTGTAAGGAATTACCAGTTAATTGATAGAGATAGAGAGAGATATGCAGGCAGCCCTAGGACTTGCTACACAATTGGTTCCTGATAAATGCGTCCTAAGTCGAAACTCCGTATCCAAAAAACGGTATTCCAATAGGAACAACAAATCAGATATCCTATCTCTCTATCAACTAAAAAAAGGTTTTTTCCTACCCTAACGCTACATGTCAGCTGATTGAGGGGAGATAAATGGGTGTGAATCCCAGTTTTCACTAAAATAACCAAGACTTTTGTACTCAACCAATTATGGACGTATGATAAAACAACATTAATGTATTTATATTGTAAATAGCAATCATATTGGTAAGAAAAATCACATAATAAACTAAAAACCCTTAAAGAAGTACAGTACATTATTACACACTACTTTGCCTCTACCTACAAACGATCAAAATTGCATAGATAAACGTTAAGAATTGGAGGTAACATACAAAGTCAGAACTCTAAAAGGTGGAATGAATGTAGAGAATTAGAGGAATAGGACAGACAGATGCTGACAACGGTATTATTAAGACAGATAAATGGCAGTGTACAGATTTGTGCTCGCACTGTCACAGCATGAAATATCATCACCCGATTAATATCTTGATAATTGCGCTTGGTGTAGCACTGTCGGCATGCGTGTGTGCACGTTTTTAGCTTTTATTCAACTTTTAATTTCTCATATACGAAGTATATTGAGAAAGTATTGTTCTCGCTGAATCCGAAAAAGTGGTTTTCGCAATGCTGTCTGTCTGTCTGTTACTGGCTCTGGAGCCTAGACGGTAGAGCTAAAATGAATGAAATCTCGTACTTAAGCATTTTATCATACTAACCAGAGTATACATAGAAACGGTTGACATTGCTCAATAATTAAAGGAAGTTTATTCTACGCATTTTAAAAAACAATTTGATTTTCTCAAAAACGGCTGTAACGATTTTGATCAAATATCGTACAGTTATTTGAGTTTACGTCTTCAATAATACTACGTATTTTATTTTCCTCAAAGAATTATAAGGCTAGTTTATTCATGGGCAACTTTAATAACAATTGGGTTTTCGAAAAAACGGCTAATACGATTTTCATAAAATTTCGTATAGTGATTTAAGTTGATGTCTATAACCATTCTACATAGTTCACATTTTTCAAAAGATAACTAAACGACGCATTAATATATGAGAAAGTTTGTACAATGTATGTTGTACCGATTTTTATGACTGCGTTCATGTTTGCCACGTGTGTTTTACGAGGGTTTCGTGCGTTTTTTTTAATTTTCCGCGTAAGTTTGTCATCGTGACAGCAATTTTCGTGACTTTCTTATACATCGTGGAAGAATTTATGAGCGAGTGTAGTGAACGGATTTTGTAGGTGCGCGTATTTTTTTAGTTTACGAGAGTGAGTTGGTGGGTTTGTGACGGGAATTGCCGTGTGTTTGCTCCTGCAACTTAATGCACACATTTTTTCCTGCGGCGAAATAGGGGATTGGGGCCAAAGAGAAGCGACGGGTGGACGGACTCCCTTGAGAATAGGCGAGAATTTGCTAGGCGCTCGGGTTGGATGAACGCCTGCGGGGAAGCGAAGAAAGGGTAAGGAAGGTAAAAATGAGGGACAGAGCTGGGGAATGGGTTTTTACGACACTCGGCACATTCAACTAAACTACGATATATATATATATATATATATATATATATATATATATATATATATATATATATATATATGTATGTATGTATGTGTGTACTACGGAAGAGGAAAGGTAAGTAAGGATATTTAGGGCAACTAGGTGTTGAAGGAAACCCAGTGAACACTTACTGGGGTGTTGGAGAGACACATTTGTAGAGGTTAGAGCTTTCGGGGTGATCCCTTCGTCAGCACAAGAGAGACAGAACTGATATGGCAGTGACACTGGGGTGAAGGTGTGGGGGTGGAAGGGAAGGGAGCGTGGAAAGGTCGGGGATTGGAGGATGCAGAAGGAGGGGGAGGGGAAAGAGAGGGTGGAAAGAAGGAAATATTAACGGATATTGAGGCCGGGAGGAGAGGAAGAGTTTAAGATTTGGATATGGGCCAGTTCCCATTGACGGAGTTGGGGGGCGGAAGCGTCGTCCGGGAGGGCGCGGATGGCCCTCACCGTGAAACAAACATTGAAACTAAGATTGTGGTTATTCGCATGCACGGCCACGGGTAGCTGTCGTTTAAGACTAACGCTGTTGCGATGGCCGTTCATGCGAATGTTGAGGGAATTGCTGGTGAGTCCGACGTAAAAGGCGGAGCATTGGGTACAGGTTAGTAGGTAGATGACGTTGCGCGTTGTCTCTCTCTTGTGCTGACGAAGGGATCATCCCGAAAGCTCTAACCTCTACAAATGTGTCTCTCCAACACCCCAGCGGCTCTACTTCCGGTAAGTGTTCACTGGGTTTCCTTCAACACCTAGTTGCCCTAAATAGACACACACACACACACGCACACATATATATATAGAAAAAAAGGTGAAAACCTGCTAAATTTATCCGAATATCCATAAGCAAATTCTTAATGAAACCGAGATATATATATTTGACCTATTTATGTGCGCAATTTTAACAGTCATAACTTTAATGGGAAACTGTCACCCGCGATTTCTGCGATATTTTCTCTTATTAGACATGATGTTTTTATTGGCAGAGGATTCTCAACTTACTGATATTTCACTGAAAATAAATGTATTAGATTTTATTAAAAATCGTCATTTGTTCATCAACAGTCAGTCATCAATGAAACGTATTTCTCAGATTAATTTTTTTCTCAGTTAGATTTAATTTAAGCCCATGTTCACCTTGGCATGCAATTTTTAGATAAAACTTTATTGTATATTTAAAGTAATGAAATGTTTCACCATAAGACTCTCAATTTATACTCTTGAGTTAATCGAATTATTGTTATCAATTTTAATTTTCGTTATTTTATCCAAACACTATTATAATTTGATACAATGCAATTTCAGCAACAGTGGCAAAAAATCTAACGATAGCGGCATAGATCGAAATAAATACATTTAATTGGTTACGACTGAGATAAACAGGTAAATTTTAAAATCTAGTAAATGTTATAAATGTATAAAATGAAAATAACGGAGGAAAAACAAAATTAGAGAGAATTGCATTGAAAATTACATTTGGCTTCAAAAGCAGATTTTACTTTATGCTGGTATTGAAAAAAATATTTTTTCGACTGTTCCTGCAGAAAATGTATGCCAAGACTTAAAGCTGAAATTAAAGAACTTTCGTATTTCCGGGGTTGAATCTTAGGCTGCGGAATCGGGATCTCTTAAATGTCTCCCGCTCGAGAACGAATAGGGTTCTTTCCTATTCATTTCAAACCGAGACGAATACGCAGTGATCCAATATCTGCTTTGATGACCATCTCCCTCTTTAATTCCACGAATGAGAAGTTCGCGCCACCTCTGTTTTGGGCACCTGCATAATTATTTCTGCTAAAACCTGCCAAAATTCCACATCGTACGCTTCACCGCAGTCCAGTATTCAACATGTATTTCATTATATCAAGCAACCTATCGGACATTTTCTGCATTTTCATTGGCATAAGACATTCGATAGACACTTTTTAATTATAAAAAAACCGACTTTTGACCCATAGTAACTCCTCGCCCATAGGTATCTATAAGTATCCTGGTTTATTTTTTATTGGTTAAATATATAATTCAATAATTTATACGATCATAATATTAATCGCCAATATCCGGTTGTAACGTTGCTATGCTCTACGAAAAAAACTAACTTTCGTAGGGTTCATGAAAATTAATTTTTGAAGGGGAGACCCTCACCCGAGACAAGTCAGCTCCTTATAGAAAACCTCAAAGAAGCGTTGGTATGCGCTCGTTGAACATCTGCCTGCGCCTGCGAGGGACAAAAATGACCCATATAAAGGAAGTGTTTCTGCAAATACCGTTTTCGAGTCGGTCGGAAACAATTTCGAGGGTAAGAGGGGATTTGATGTCGAGATTGCGAATTTTCTAGTTCCGATTACCTTTATCAGTACTTATTTCACACAAGACAGTAGTTTCCCTTGAAGTACGTCGACATACTAATCTCAGATCATGTGAATAGCAGAGTCTAACCTAGATTTAACTTCTCGACTAAAAAATATCCAGGATAAATCTGATAATTTCATTAATTAGAATATATTTTACGTCATAATTCTTCTTGATTTGATTTTTTGACACTCATACTCATAACTGAATATATCAACTACCACGATAAGTTTATTGGCATTATTATCAATTTGTGGTAATGTGTAAATGATTGTAAACACTACAACGCCAAAATAATAATACACCCATTTAAGCGCAAATTCTGTAAATTTATTAAAGAAACTTCGAACTATTATATTTGGAAAAAATTGGAGTTACATTACGGAATACGCATTATTAACGGAAAACATTAATTATGAAAATTGAAGGAATTTCATAGTTTTATCAAGCATGTTACCAAATGTTTTTTGTTTTAATTTAAAGAAGACCAATTATCTCGAAATACGTTCTATAGATGGGGAAATTTGCCTCTTTTGAGAATATAGAATGTTTTTCTTAAATAACTTACATAACAAAATCTAGTCAATGCATTACATTTATACATACATCATGAGACTCCTAAAAACACTTTTTAGCCTAAGAAATATATGTTCCTCGCAAGCGTTTAAAAACACACCGTAGGATTTTCAAAATTTATCTTATAATTTCTATATTAAGCAAGAATAAGAAATATTTAACTCGCTGTATTTCTATGTGAAAGGTATATTTAAAATAGTTAAATCAGTAAAAACACATCTGCTATGTTTGGCCAACTAGAGTTTTGCGTAGTACCAAGAATAAAGGTTTAAAATTTTCGGCGTATAGCCGCATTCTACTTACAGTCCTTTCTTAATGAATTTCTAAGATAATTTAAGCATGGCTTTCTTCATGTAACACTCACCTGCAATAAAAAACGATCAAGTTAAAAAATGCACAAAACATGCCAATACGCACATTGCATATGTAAGAAAGTAGAAGTTTTTCATTGTCTGTTGATCCAAGCGTTTTAAATTGGATAATAAATTACATTGCATTAAGAATTATTAACCTTTCATTACTTTGTAAATGTACTTATTTGGGTTACGAATTAAAATTGTCATAGATGGCGGTGTAATAAGGTAGATATAAAATTATTTCTTGATACATTTATACCATCAAATACACTTACTACATGCAAACAGTGAATATCAATAAAATAATTCGATTATTCAATCACATTCTGGAATGGAAAAGTAAACAAATGGCTTTGTATCAATCGTGTCGAAAAATGTACGCGGTAATGTCAACATAAATACTTCTATTGCATATACACATTTATATTTATTTATTTATTTGGAAAAGCAAATAGACACACAGGAATACGGCCATCGTGAATTCCACACCCGAAAACATTTCCCTCGAGATACTACAGCACACACGCACGAGATTCACCCAACTCACGAACACGCCTGGGACGAAGTTATACTCGGGGGAAAAAAAAATTCAAAAGCATAGAAGGGAAAAATAAAAAATACAGCGAGTCCCCAAAGGACTGAAAAGAAGCGGCGATTGAGTCGCCCATTCGTATTCTCGGCTACGGAGATTTCTAACGCATTTTCAGACCTGTTCGTCTCCTCAAACTTCCCTTCCTTCCAAAAGAAAATGGGGGAAGGCGACTCATCTGCATGGGAAATGCCACGGCATTTTCGAGCGGGAGGAATGATGTGAAGGAAAGCCATTTGGATGGAGTGGGGAAGAATAAAAGGCGCTGACGAAAGGAGGTCAGGAGAGGAAAAACGAATAGGTTGATTCGGATGAGTACCGACAAACCCGCAACGCTCAACCGATCTCGGACAAGGGTTTTTAAGACCCAAGTGCAGTTCTCTACTAAACATATACGCGTCATCATCGGCAAAAGAGATCCTTTAGGTTAAATTTTAAAAAAAATCCAGCATGATGGATTGTGCGGATTTTGGCACGTCGGAGGCTTGGAAAGTGTTTTTGAACCTGATTTTTACTTTCTCATATACGAAGTATATTGAGAAAGTATTGTAATCGCGATAAAAATCGACCTCGAGATTTTTACGGAAATATACGTCTTAGGGGTAGCCGAGTCCGAAAAAGTGGTTTTTGCAATGCCGTCTGTCTGTTACTGGCTCTGGAGCCTAAAAGGTATAGCGAAAATGAATGAAATCTCGTACTTAGGCATTTCATCATACAGAGCAGAGGTTCTGAAGAAATGGAGGACATTGCTGAATAATAAAAAGAAGTTTATTCTACGCATTTTTAAAAACAATTTGATTTTCTTAAAAACGGTTAAAACGATTTTGATCAAATTTCGTACAGTTACTTGAGTTTACGTCTTCAATAATACCAAATAGTCACGTTTCTCAAAAAATGAATATAAGGCTAGTTTATTCTAGGCAACTTTAACAACAATTCGATTTTCTCAAAAACGGGTCTAACGTTTTTGATCAAATTTCATAGTTACTTGAGTATACATCTACAATAATACTACCTATTTCATTTTTCTCAATGAATGAATATAAGGCGTTTATTCTTGGGCAACTTTAACAAAAGTAGGATTTTCTAAAAACCGGCTCATATTATTTTCATTTTCTAAAGATAACTAAACGACACATTAGTGTATGAGAAAATTTGCACAATGTATGTTGTACCGATTTTTTGAAACATGGAAACGAAAATGTAAAACATGGGGTATCGCGTTAGTACATCCCAATTCGTATTTAAAAATTTTACCTGGCTACAAGGAGTATTTTGCTCTATCAAAAATAAGCATCTATGCAAATAATTTCGTGAGATATTTTTCAGTTTTTCACTAAAAATTGAAAGCAACCATAAATGAACGGTTATGAGTCAAGTGAATTGATATATAGGAGAGGAGTTCTTAATCTGGTGCCGTTGAAGAGGGCTTGATTCTTAAACAGAGTATTTGCCGGAACAGATATATACATAAATATATGCACACACACACATATATATATGTGTGTGTGTGTGTGTACATATATATATGTGTGTATATACATATATAATATATTTTTTTTTGTCTTCAGCACCCTCAGCGGCTCTCCAGTTTTGGTATGTGTCTACTAGGCTTCCTCCAACACCTTGTTGCCACCTTTATAATTATCTTTCCTTTTACTTAATCATATATAATATAGCACCTATAAAAGTAGGTCATCTGGTGCACACGGAAATTGCCGTGTTCTTTTTGGCATCCTGGCAGCTCTTCTGCAATGCTTAAAATCGCGGTTTTTAGCATCTAAAATTTGATGTATTCGGATTTTCCCTTTTAAAAGATATGTTATCTATAAAAAATACCCGATTGAATTTTACCTCAAACTCGAAATATTTTCACAATTATAAAAAGTAATTTATTTATTTTAACTTGAAAATTTGAGAGTTTACTCTGACAAAACGCAAAGGCGTCTTTTGATACACGAATTCGATTTTGCACGAAAATCTCAAATCGTTAATTTCAGTCAAAATTGATGCTGTCAGTGGCCAAGACAGCACAGTTATTGAGGTCCAAGACAAAAAAAAATATCGGTAAAAAATTAAAACACGAAATTCGATTTAAATCTGAAATATATCGGATTTTCAGAATGTTAAATGAGAAGTTACTGTCCTAAAGTTCGGTCAAACTGACTTTGATCGGCAGGTGTTTTCCTCTATCTTCCTCTACTATGCCATTCTTCATATACCATTATGAGCATTCAAACCTCTCCGCGTAGTTTGAGAACCTAAAACTAAATAAATATCTATCAAAAGGCAGCCTTCCTCTGTTCATTGGAAGTCGTTTCCAGGAAAGTCCGTCAATCATTACCAAAAACAACCTTGAAAATAATAAAGTCCTAGTTAGGTAAACATTTGAGGTGTTTCTTCCTCATGAATTTAGTTTTTATACTCGTATAACGTCCCTCTTCATCATCTAGATCGGCGCATACAGAACTATTCCTCCGCTCCACACGGAGTTAAATTCGCTTTTATTTATTTTCCTTACCCGTCATGTGCAAATAACGAGATATGTTACTATGTAGGTCGAAGTTGCAACAAAAAATTTCTTACTGGGGATTTTGCTGGAAATTTCTATTCCACTTAAATATAGTACTGAAACAAAGGAAGGAGGAATGGTTCGCTGACTAAATGAACAAATGAAAAAAGAAAGATTCTTTATCATTAGTTTTTCGGAATTTAGAGATTAAACGTTTTTTCAGTGCAAATCTTCTATATACTAAATAGTTTAGTCTGACCAATTTTCGTACGTGTTAGTCGCATTTTCTCATTTTTAACATTTTGATTCTTATTTTACGGTTATTCAATAGAAAACGTATTCTACAAATATTTAAAATACGTACATACATACCGCTTAGAAAACGTACGAAATTGTGTATATCTGTCCTTCCTCACAGTTAAACTTGCGCTCTATCTCAATGAATTATGAAGATATCCATCACTAAATATCCTTGTCAACATTTACAAATCAAATAACAAGAGTGAAATGATGGAGGTTTAAATTATATGCGTGAGTGCATAATACTAATCACAAACGTGAATATTGAGAAGGAGAAAAATTCTGAACTTGACAAGGACTCGAACCCACTGGCTTGGCAGCTTACAATTAGTTGGTTAAAGCACCTACCCGGGTTCGAGTCCCTGTCAAGTTCAGAATTTTTCTCCTTCTCAATATTCACATTTTTTAATAAATCAATCTTTTACATTAAAAAGAAAGAAATATAAGTTGAACAATTGCGATTTCCATCTCACAGAGAATTGCTGAAGTATTCACGACATAGAAAAATCAAAACTACATTTGAACTTATTTTTGGGATATTTTCATACCAGTATTTTGTTTCAATTAGTCTTTTTATCTCTTTAATTACTCATGAAATTAATCCACTTTAAGTGTCCTGCTGCGTTCGTCAACAAAGACTAGTGAGTTATAGCAACCATTTGTAAAAGCGTACTTATAACGGCGAAATTTTGAAAATACAGACTAAAAAATTTACGCTCAAATAAGAAATTATCGTAAAATACCTGCTATGCTTAAAAATCAAGCCATATCGTAAGCGAGGTGCCCAAAAATTAAATTAAATAATCGTTGCCTGTGAAAGTTACGATCAATTGTGAAAATATGACAACCGATGAAATTAACGAATGAAATTATTCACAAAAGGATATACAACGTCAGGAACCCCTATAATCACAATTCCCCGTTCGTTTCAACCATTCTAATTTTGCACGGACAGAGAATAGCAATATAGCCGACCCCTTTATCGAAGGAGAAAGAATCTCACTCATTCATTCAAACACAGACAAAGGAGTGGTACCCCGTGCCCACCTGGTACTATTCCTGGAGAACAACGCCCTAAGGGAACCAGTTGGCTTTAAAGATACTTTTCCGGCGGACGGAGCGCCGTGGACGTGTGCGGACACTCGTCACAACACAGGAGCACGGGCGGGGGAGCTTAAAACCTCCAGAATTAGATTTGCCGAGAGAAAATCCAGCGCACGCCAACCGATCCATCACCGATATCACCATTGGTTACCTGAGTAAAGACTAACCTTCTGCGACTTTTTTCCAGCCCGCCGAATAGACATGACACATCCTCGGCTTTTAACGATTTCCCCGAGTCGACCATGGTGATTTATTTTTTATAAATTTCCGTTATTACGAGTCTAGAATCATTCCTTTTCATTTTAATTAGACTTTGTTTGTGTGACACGAATAGACCAAAACATTTTCATGGAAAGGGTGCCATAAATTATAATGTCTCATTTGATGATTTATTACACAAAGCATATTAAGTGTTACACTAGGTGAAAATACAGTCATAAATTATTCTCTCTTTGCAAATTTCACAAAAGCCATCCAATACTTTTATGAGTAAATTTAATCTACGAAAAACAGAAGCTATTTCAATTTAAATAAAACAAAATAAGAAATAAAAATGCACACAAAAGCCCAAATACGGATAAAAAGTGATACAGTAATATATGCCATTGGGAGTGACGCAAAAGAAAAATACCTATTTCTCAAATTTTCCGAAATACGTAATACATATATTTTAATTTAATAGCCTACTCAACTTCATCAATAGGATAAATTAGCACAATGAAGCTTCGGTATTTATTTTTGCAAGGAAAACTATCATAATTACGTTAACATGTTGATATTCTATGTCAATATGAACGGGCTTTATATCGATTCAAATACCGAGACGGATATCCGTAGCCATCGTTTTATACCTCCGGCTCATGCATGAAGTATAAAGGAAAATCTACAAAAATGGATAATCCAGCAACACGGTGAAGAATCCCAGAAGTAGTTTCATTTCGACTAGCAAAAAAACGACAATCATTTCGTCCGGTATTTATCAGATGACTAATACTGTTTCGAATAAAATTATATTTTGGTATTGTGCTTACATATCTGTTGATAACGCGCGGCAGGCAGCGATCCGAAGCAAAAAATTTATTATTTTTTCTCTTTATTATCATCACGAATTGAAACAAGTATAAAACGAACTGATTTGTGAACAGGATAAATTGACGGCCACGAAAACGTTTCCCTCTGGACCATAGAAAGCGGGCGGATTGCGCGAGTGAGTTCTCCTTTAAAAAGCAAAAAACAAATGAAAACGTCCCTAAACCTAGAGTGGCATATTTTTATCATCCCATTGTTTGCCTCCTTGTTCGTTTGTTTTCCAGGATTAAATAATGGCGTCGGTTTTCTTATCTTGTTTTAATTTGTTTTCTCTCGCGTAACTTTAAAGAGTTAAAGATCTGCCAACTGCGCATTTTCAATGAGACACACGATTAAAATTCGGGGTGTAAGTCAGCCTCATGCGAGTAAAGGAGAGATGTTTTCAAAAAATGCTAGACGCATGTAAAGTAGATCACTGAATGCTCTTCTTTCGTTTTTAAAGGCACGATATTTGTGCCCTTAATATTTCATAAATATCATCTGACTCTACTTTTTCATAAATGGAAATTTCTCAAATGTTACAAATTTTACATCTCTGTTAAGTCCCTTTTTTATTTTTAAAGGCACCATTAACATTTCATAAACATTTACTAACTACTTTTTTATTACTCGGCAATCCTCCTCTGGTACAAGTATTACATCGGTGTATTTTCTTTTCATCCTCCCAAACCTCAAGAGAAGTCTGTATTGCAAACGCTTCCATGCAATTAAAAATTATAATATAAATACAATTCAGCATGGTTTAAAATAACACTAAAATATTCTTAGACAATTTTATGTTTTTAGATGTGACTCGCTGACAAAAATAGAATCTCTCATGACGTTGTGTTTTCAGAGTTCTTAGAAAAGGCCGCTTTGGGAAAAATCGCGATGTGCAAATTTAACGCCTTATCGAATAAAAATCACGTGCTCATATGGCTTTATAGACTGTTCACATCAAATACAGAAGTAAAACGAGGCGCGCGCCCAAGTCAAGACCACATATAATTTACGCGTTTATGGCGCCACAATTATTTAACCGCATATAGCATACGGTAAAAAAAATTCGAACTAACACGATAGGATAGAATGGGGGGTTTTTTTTTTTAAAGAAAAGAGATAAAATACAATAGTTTGACGAAGATGAATTAAACGGTGAAACGGAACAGGAAGCTGTAAATAAAATACGTGTGGAAACGAGGGAATCTCTTCCTAGGTGAATGATTACGTGAAGAGAGAGTGAGAAGGCGAATATCGACAAAAAAAGGCTGGTTTGTTGATGGAGCTTGATGGAAAAGGAACGCTGAAATGGAAGCGGATATATTGAAGATTTTTCAAAGCGGGTTGAAGGATGAGAACAAGAAAAGTTCGGGAAAAGTGAAAGAATTTATTTACCGTCACCTACAGGTTGCTGTAAAATCGCTGGAGCCGATTTCCTCATGGGATATATTGCCAAAATAAACAAAATTTCAGACGTTATTAAAAGCGTTTCTTTTTTTCATTTCAAATGGATTTTCATCGTCTCTAATACCAGAAAATTTATCATTCATCGCCTTTTTACATTGTAGCCAACTAACAAAGATTAACTGCGAAAATTAAAAAGACAAACGGAAAAAGTAAGGGATGTGTATTAAATTTTATGCCACCTCTATTTGTTTACGAGTATCAATTTATCTTGTTTTTCAGTATTCTGCTAATAATTTACAGCTGTCAATAACTAAACATCGACCCCCGTGCAAAAAATGAATTACGTGTAAAAAACATACTGATCTACTTTACAAATAATATTTTAACATTTATTGTAAATTTCATAATTAAAATCTACTTAAACGCATAATAATTAATGCAAAAATAAAAGACGCTGGACAATATATTATATATATATATATATATATATATATATATATATGAGAATTTTATAGATAGTACTCATGATTTATAAAGCTATTGACACTGTCTTAAACAAAATTTCTATCCTATAGAGTCATAATGATTTCAAATGGAATATATAAAGACATCAAACGTAGTAGCATAAGAGATGGATAAAACTACAACAACCAATCAATCTCATTCCTCCATTAATTTATATAAAATCTTTTCGCAAGAAATTTCTAACTATCATATATGTAAGCTTTTTCCTGTACGCTGTATTCTCAACGTAAATCGGAAGGGACTTTTAAAAAGGTTTTCTTAAGTAATTACTCTCATTAAATATATATTAATGGAAGCATTAACAAAACCGCACGAAAATAAAATGCCAACACACTAAATCGGTTCCCAACATTTAAAAACAAGTAAGACACCCTTGCGAAAGCAAAAGGTGGAAGCATGTTTTCTATAATATTTTAAATGTTTTAATGGCCTTAGAGATATATGTTTAGCGGCAGAAACGAATGAAACCTTATATTTGATTTGAATTTTCAATTTTTACCTACTTTAACCAGTGAGTTTTCCTAATGCCTTTACATTTAATGGATGTTGTAAAATATTCTATAAATTTCCATCCATTGTTTTCAGTGATTTAAAAAGAATTTTTATTTTGCATATTTTCACTGACTATAATTTCATTGTTTTCCCAACTACATTTATGTTGAAAAGTTTCAATATAAAATGGTATAAAATTACAGAACATTTATTCCTTATTTTTAAAAATTCCAAATTCCAATTCCAATTTTGGAAATTTTAAGCACCTTGAAAGCTGTATTTTACTAAAAACATACCCACCCTCAGAAGAAAATTTTGAAAAAGCTCATCAAATAAATGTTTTGCCTCCCCTTTTGTGTAATAGGCAACCCGAAACGTTGGAATATAGATTTTTACTATACATTCCCATTCGAGAAAACATCATCCTCTAGCTTCAGTAGTTTGGTTAGAAAACCATTTCAAAGCTTTGAAACTCCGATTTTGAAGCCATCTTGCGGAATACCTGTGAACCACTCGAAAATTCAATCCGTAGAAATATTTAAATCAATAAGAGCTACCTAATTTAGAAAGAATTTTCCAAATATCTCCACAGACAGTGATCACATAACCACTTTTTCGCTATTAAGAAACTGTTCTTAAAAATCCTAATTGTCACGGATGTCAAGCGCCATAAAAACAAATCCGCTAAAACACCCTGTTTTTGCCATTTTTCTCTTTTTCACCTCTTAATCGACACCCTATCCTTCGGGCATACTCTTCCAACTCGCGGACCACTTTGGAAAACTGACCCTCCAAGCAATTTATGGAGATCTGTTCTCTAAACCTCTACCATCCTGAAAAAAAACCTCGAAAACGCATCCTTTTCCCATTACTCATTCTCGAGAGTCGGGATACTAAGTCATGGGGACTAGATTTTTCTCCTTATGCCGGTGACAAAAAAAGCACTTAAAAACCGCGCGGATTTGAACAAAGGTACCGTCGTGTATGCGCAGCTATAGTCTGTTCACTTTCTTAAGTCTCTTGACCTTCATAGAGCAAGTAGCCAATCACGAACGTTTCCCCTTCCATCGCCCCTCACAACTTTCGCGCGGGAGGACAGATACCCAATCACGAACAGCAACAGCAAGGGAATGGCGGTAAAAATGGCAACGCAGACCGATGTGAACGCTTCGAGAGCAAGAGTAACACTGAGTTCCCCCCACTACCTTCCCAAACGAACCGTCTCCTATTGGCTGCTCCTAAGTGGCGTCTTCAAGGTCAAGAGACTTTAGACAGTGAACAGACTATAGATAGCGAATCCTCCTCCAACCTCGTCTTGAAAAATCTCGTCTCCGCCAGATGCTCGTGCGCTTTCCATTCTTTTGCCAATGGCCTTAGGCTGAGGCTGACAATGAGTAGGCTTCGCAAAAAAAATAAATAAAATAACACTCTTCCCACGAGGAGAGAGTGAGAATGAAAGAGAGAGAGAAAGAGAGATGGGATTGAGGCGAAGATGGTGCTAGAGGCGCTCTGGACTCGGGAAATGAGAACCGAGCCTTTTTTCTCTCTCTTTCACTCAACCCCACGACACTTATCTTCGCCTCCGGCAGACAAAGCCAAACGAAATGTACGTGGACGGGCGCGAAATTGGGAGACAGACAGAGAGAAGGGAGAGATATGGAGCACTAGGAGGATGGGATTAGGCGAAATGAATAGGAGAAAAGGCACAGGATGAAGATATAGGGCGAGGAAACGTGGAGAAAACAAGAAAGGAAACCAGAGGGAAATCGATAACAAAATAAGCGAGCGCGAGGTAGAAATGAAAATTTGGACGGTTTCGAATGGATATCGTGCTACTAATGGGATGATGGTTCCTCATTCCTGTATTGCAGAGTTTATGCAAGTGATCTTCAAGGAAATTCAGACACGTATGCGAACAAGAATCGTTTCATTATTATACTGATTACTATTAGTTCATATTCTTGGCAGAATTGATCTATAAATTCCTTTTATATCGGAAAGGAAGTCTTCACCTCTCTACATCACCTTAAACCAGAAGTGACTTGCTTATTTTGTCTTCTATACAATTCTTATTTAGGAAATTAGGAAATATCTTTCTACATCTCCTGAATAAATTCATTATGTGTGGTGTTGATGACTTAAAGTAAATTGTAGTATAATTTTATAAATTAACTCTCCATGGATTTGTTTTGGAGATGAAGAGTGAAATCGTATCAAATTTTGCGCATTTAAAATAACAACGCAAAAGCCCAGTCCGTAACTTTAACCAAACATATAAAACGAAAAACTTTATTCGAGGAGGATGAGACGGTGGGTCAGAGGCGCAAAACGTGACGGGTAAGCGAGCGTCTTATTCTGTGTGACGAATAAATGTCTCGCCCGAAGCTAGAAGGAAAGGAGAGAACACAAAAGCCTTGAGGAGTCGGGTGGACCTAAACGTGGCATTTTTGGGAAATATTCAGCTCTCGCTTCAGAGGAAAAGATAGGGAGAGAGATGAAGGAGCGTAAAAAAATGTCAGAACGGTTAAGGTGGAAAGATAGCGGTTGTTTATTAAACCGTTAAAAACGTGTCGTTTTGTAAGTCGCAAACTCAAAAGAAGGTCGAAATCATTGAAATCGTAATATTCATGTAGAACCTTAACTTAATTCAATTAATATGAACTTGACCTTGTTTAATCATTAATATTCTTGGGTAAACAATTTGAAGATAAACGGAGTTCTACTAGAATATTGGAAGAGGCTTCTCGTACAATAACATGATATCAAATAACGACTTTATCGAATTTAAAACAAAAATAACACTTATTCTCAGTTTCTTTCGTAAAACATTTTCTATCCATTAACTAAAATCTAAGCATAATAGAAATTTTAATTCAAGAATAAGCCAACTACGTGATTCTGTATATTTTCAAGTCCGTCAAAAAAAAATAGTATGACCTATCTTTTACTCCATAACACTATGAAAAAATATTTCGGATACATATTCGACAATCCTGACGTTGACCTGTACATATTGTCAAATACAACACTCCATATTAACGTTCCATTCAGATAAATTCTCTTTGATTCTCACGTGCATTTTCGAATATCTTTAAGTGCGACTTCTGTTCCAATTCAGTAAACCTGCGTGACAGTTCTTCCAAACAAGAATAGTTCCCCAAAACAAAATACGCCTTCGCTGTAAACTAACGCAACATTTGATGCAGCTGTGTATTGCGGATTGCGGCACTTCACGGAGCAAATTACAAAAATAATGACGCGCCGAGAACGGAACGGAATGCATCGGTGTTTTAACATATCATTAAGACCACATTATAAAGTCGTACTTCTATAAGTCGAACGTCTCTAACTCGAATTTTCCATAACTCGAAGAGAATTCATTTTACACGACAAAATTTTTTCCTGTCATTTTTCTTCTATAATTCGAAAATCTTTTGTTTCCCTTGAGGTTCGACTTATAGAAGTTTCACTGCGCTTCCTTCTTTATTCCATTTTTGGAGGAAAATGTTAGTGATTTTTTTCAGGGGGTGTGCAAGATCGGGAACCGCTCATTCTTTGGGCCATTCTGCTGCACTTAATAAAGCCATCTATTCCGTAAGATAATCATTTATCATTGGTGTTAGAAAAACACCCGAGAATTTGAGGAAACTGAAAGGGAGATAAAAGCGACAAAATCTCTTCACAGAATTGAGAAAATTATCTTTAAAAATAATAGCGTCTTTCATAAGGTGTGGAATAAGAGTTTCGGAGGCAAACAGCGATAGAGGGAGAAATTTAGGGAAAATATTAATCCGTGAACCTAAATATTATGTTTTTGCTGTTTATTATATTTCATAAAATAACATTTAGCTTTTTCGTGAGCGGAGAATTTCTTCCGGACTATATAGCTCCTTTGAATTGTGAAAAGGATCGTTATCTGGAAATTTCAGATAAGTGAAGTTCTCCGGTCCTCGTTACGATAAGAAATTTATTGGCTCATTGCTAAGGAATTTAAGAGCCATATCGACAAAAGCAATTACCGACTAGTCCTTAAATACCGCTGGTTCGATAAATAAATAAATAATAGGAATAAATAATAAATAAATGATAGGAAGGAGACGTTTTTGCTCATAGTCAAACTATAGTCATTAATTAGCCCGATAAATAAAGATGTGAAGCAATTTATAGAACTGAAGGAAATTCATCTCTGAACTCGAAGATTATTGATAGTAAAGTCGCACATAGACAAAGAAAACGACGTCATAGAAGGTATTAACGGATGTTAAGGCAGTTTGATGGATTGAAAGGAATCGTTGGAAGTACTTCTGTGAAAACACGCACGCAACCAAGTTAATGAGAAATTTTTATAGCGATAATAAAAATTTATTGAAAATTGAGGTTAATTTAAGCGAAGTACGCCACGGAAATTGCGCTTACTATACACGCCACCGAAAGGAATACGAATATTGAAGAATGACGTGACAATTTATATTAATTTCCTTGCAACTCGCCGAGACTTTTTTCAATAAAATTTTCGTAATCACGCAAGATATATCTGCTCAAAGATAAATTTCCACAATAGCATAAAATTCCCCCCCCCCCCCCCCCCCCCCCTTCCCTCCCACCTCCACCCCACACGACATTTAAAAAGATCGTCTCGAACGTAAAACTTACGAAAATTTGCGCATCGAGAAAACGCTCGACCACAATGCTCAACTCACCTGCCAATCGATATGTCCATCGGCTTAATCCCTAATATCGCCTAGCAGGGTGGGCTTCATTTGACACGTGACACGTAGCAACGCTTTCCTAAGCGACGCATCTCTGGAATCTGCACGCATCTTCAACCCACTCTTCCCCCTCAATCATTACAATCCGATAGTTATCTCTCTCTCCTCTCTTGTACGCGCCCGTCCCCAAATTGAAGCTCTCCATACCCTGTAATCTACTATAAAGCTCGTCTATAATTCCAACTCGGTCTCCTCTCTTCCACTTCACTGGACCGGTGGTATTCTCCAAAACCCACCTCCCCCTCTCTTCCCTTCCTCTCTACACACACTCACTCTCCTACCCCTATATCCCCCATCTTTTATTATTCTTTAATTTATTAAGCTAACATTTTAAATTATAAGTAAACATTTCACATCGAAGATGTTTAAAATGAATTTTATTCTTTCAAAAACAGATTGCTTTTTCAATATTTATCTACATACGTGTGTATGTAAACAAAAATTTATATAGAATTATTTCTCTCGCTGTGAATATTATTCTGTCAAATAAAATTGTACACCTTGGGCCAATTTTTTTAACAATGTGCATTTCATATATCTCTATTCTTCTATTTATTAATCCTGTTATCAGTTTGTACTGCGAAAATCAAATTCTATTATCGGTTAATCTACAGGGCCATGAAAAAAAGACGAGGTAGTTTTAAATGCCTATATTTATTGATGTATAGCACCGACATTAATGAATTTCGTTTCATATGATCTACACGTAAACAAATTATAAATTCTTAGATGGAAGAGGGGGTTACTTAGCCTAAACCTTGCCAACACAGACATATTTGCTATCTTTCTTTTCTTCCTTCCCTCTTCCTTTATTCTTCTCCCTTTCCTCCGATCCTTTCTCCGTCATTATCGCCATTGCTCTCCCCGTCTTCCTAATGTTACAAATCTACACAAATACTCTTATCTCACTTCAATTCCTGTCACCTAAAAGTACGCTAAAAATC
The DNA here is from genome assembly GCA_036926305.1 of Uropetala carovei. Taxonomy (NCBI): domain Eukaryota; kingdom Metazoa; phylum Arthropoda; class Insecta; order Odonata; family Petaluridae; genus Uropetala; species Uropetala carovei. Next base: position 13,212,827 of record JAXCHB010000065.1, on the reverse strand, counting down.
CCGCTTAACCTATCATAATTTCCCTCATTTCACTTTTTTCTTTACCAATTTCTGTATCTATGTGTTACGCTTCTGTCCCCCTCCCCTCGCATTTTGCGGTTAGTGAAAAATGTATTTGGATATCGGTGAGGCAATGAAAATGGCAATGTAATAGCTATCGAACGACCGTGAAAGGCATACGGTATTCTAAAGGATGCATTCCATCGGATTACAGAGTCAATGCGTGACCTCTCTCCAGGAATTTCGAATTCCATATCATATCCAAGGGGGTCGGAATCCGATATGAGCGCATCAGTGCCAAGAAAATTTAAGCACTCGGTATTCCCTATAGGGTTTTATATCTGACCTCTCGCGACAATATAAAAGGGAAAGTTTTGGAATAGTTGAAAAGGAAAGTGAAAGCGTGCGAGATCCATTTCGTAATAATATCGAGTACGAGCAAACTTTAGTTAGTTACTCTTGAAAATCTGTTTATATATATATATATATATAAATGCTTAAGGAAAAGGAAGGGTAATAATAAAGGTAGTAACAAGGTGTTGGAGGAAGCCCAGTGGACACTTACCTAGATTGAAGAGCCGCTGGGGGTGCTGAGGACACACGAAAAACACAAAAGAACAAAAACGACACAAAAATGGAGCTTTCGGGCTGATGCCCTTCGTCGCTGAAGAAGGGCGTCAGCCCGAAAGCTCCATTTTTGTGTCGTTTTTGTTCTTTTGTGTTTTTCGTGTGTCCTCAGCACCCCCAGCGGCTCTTCAATCTAGGTAAGTGTCCACTGGGTTTCCTCCAACACCTTGTTGCTACCTTTATATATATATATATATATATATAAAGGGCAATCAGGTGTTGAGTGTATGAAATCCAGTGAACACTTAACAATAGGAGAGCCCCTGGGTTGTTGGGATGTCGGAGAGACACAGTTGTCTTTCTCTCGTGCTAACGAAGGGAATACCCCGAAAGCTCCAATTTACGTGTGTAAATGCATCTCTCCGACACCTCAGAGGCCGTTTTGTTGGTAAGTGTTCATTTGGGTTCCTTCACTCAACAATTGCTTTCCTTTTCAATAAGCATGTATATTAGGGTGGGCCGAAAATGGTTTTTAAATTTTTTTTCAAAATACAATTTGTAATAGTGAGGAAAAGTTGCCTAATGTGTCCCCTACTATGCAAAAAAAATTTCATCGATGTGGCCGGACCCCTCTGGCCTAGAAAATACCTAAAATAGTAAAAAACATTTTTCGAAATCCAGTTTGTAACAGTGCAGAAAAGTTTCCCAATGTGTCCCTTGTTACGCAGAAAAATTTTGTTGATCTAGCTCAGTATCTAGCTGGGCACATCCGCCCATGAAAAAAATCGAAGATTTGCCTTATCCCTTTCCCACCCGGGCTTTTTTTGATTCACCTCAATGGGAAATACCTGTTCGTTAATTATCTACGTATTTTGAGTGCAAAAATTCTAGTTTCTTTGTTGAAAATGCAGAAGTACCCGTTTCCACGTTACCCTGGAGGTAGAGCGCGATAACGCGCTTTTTTTACGTGGTATCCCAGTAGGCCTATTCCATTTGCCACTCTGTCAAACGACTACGTCCTTATCTGCTACTATACTTTCATACGTTTTCTAAATCTTTTCTTTACGCTTGGAGTAATACTGACTTTATTGTCAAACGATGGCAAATCTCTCCTAGCTTCTAATTTTGCTCGGATATAGCCATCTCTTGCCGCCTCACCACAGACTTTAGTAGATGCATCAGTAACTACCTTAACACACATTTCCGCAGCTTGGCTGTGGCTGGAAAAGTTTTCAAAATTCGATACTGGTACGTCCTTTCTTTTAGAATTTCTTGAAATTCTTTATCTTTTATATTCACTGTGAGTGGTGGCTCAGTGACAGTAAACTGGCACCAGTCTATAAGATGAATATAATCAGCGGCATCAATGTTCAAAGTGAGCACTTTGAACGTGCGGATTCCCTCGAGTTTCTTTTTTATAGCTTCAAGGATTCTTCTGATTCCTAGTTCTCTTAAATTATTTCTACGATCTGCAATCATTGCTAACAGTAGGTTTTCTGGATGAACGAAGTAAGCATTACCTGCAATCACCTTGTCAATTATTTCCTTGAGGTGACCTGAAAACTGCTTTGAAAGTTCTATGTTCTTCCAAAAGTGTCTGGCACCATGTTGGCACGATGGGTTCATCTTTATCTCAAACCACATAGGAGCCTGCAAAGACTTTCGGGTGGGTCGATAGTATCGATGTATAGCCGTAATAGCCGGTTGGCCGTTGTCAACCACCCAGTATGAGCTAGTTTGCCTGGATTTTTGTTTGCCAAGCTGACAGGGCAATTACCATCTCTTATAGCACAACAGATGTGGTACAGATACTGATGATCAGTACTTAGGTCCTTCTCATCCTCATGAGACTACAAGGTATCGACTGGTTGAAATTCGATCAAAGGTTATTTTTCGCATTCATTCAAGAGTGAGCCAACGGGTCCAGAGTAGGAATATGGCCCTTTTGTGAGGTCATCTAGCCTTTGTAAAAGATGTCGCAGAGACAATTCATTAAAGTGTAACAAACATATCTTCTACTAAAGAGTTTTATCGATGTGGGTCTCAATCAATCGAAGGGAAACAACATAACACCGTGTGATGCTAATTTTAGGATAAAACAGTATCGGTCGTCTTTGTTTATGAAGCTGGAATTATACAGCACTTTATAGTTTAAAGCAATACATAGCTTACATCTATCCTATAAGGTATATGGGAGGGATGGATTAATTACGCTAACTAAATTATGCGATGTTAATCAACTTTAGTACTTTCTCTGTTTATTCCATTAATTGGTGATCATTAACTCCAAATCAATAAATTTTTATAAACATCACAGCTGCATATGAAAACATTTATATTGACAAGCAAACAAATTACAACCTCTCAATGTGACATGTTATCTTTTTAAGTACAGAAATAAATTCAGAGAAAATTAATTCTGCTGCATGTTTGTGTATTACTTACGAAATGTGCTCTTGAAAGCTGCGAAAATTACATAGCACAATTTAATACTGAAAGAACCATGCTTTTAGTTGCAATTAAAAATTCTGTTACGCATATTTAAATTTAGCAATCACAAGCAGTGGCTTGGATGCGCACCCTGAAATAGGATAACTATGAATTTTAATTCATCGTCTAAAAATAATACTTCAATCTCTCGAAAGGTATCTTTACCGAATTAACTAAGAATAAACATATTTGGATTACTGGTCTAGCTGCGCGATTAGCAAAGTCAATAGGATGAGCGAGGATTTAAAGGTAGTATTAATGAAACGAATAGAAAATGCAATGCCGAGATAAATAAATAAGGATTACGCAAAAATAAATGGATCATTACCATTTAAAAAACATTCAATACTTTTGTTTTTGAATGTATTCATGTAAAACTTAAGAAAATTGCTCTTTCAAAAAGAGCCGAGGTTTGGAACAAATTTGGGATAGATTGTGCGGCAGTATTACATGACCTCATAAAAGTTTTTCAAGAAAGATAATTCTAATTATCCTATTATTAACTTCCATCCGTAACAAAAAAAATAACATTCATATTTAGAGTGTACATTTCAAATGGAATTTAAACGTTTCTCTAATAAATGATCCGTAGAAGTTAAAAAAAAATTCTAAGGTTTTTTCTCTTGAACGATCTTTTTTTTCTCCGGAATTCTAAAAATTCTCTCCGGAGGGAAACCGTCCGCCACTCGGAGGCAATTTCACCAATCACGACCTTCGCCGTAAACCGAAATCCTTATCCAAATTCCAAGAACCGATAAAAAACCCTTCCCGAAAGGGAAAGAGGGAGAGATTCCGAGAATCGGAGACATCTGGGGAATAAACCAATCCCGGAGAAAGACGAAAATTAACCAATCAACATCTCACGCGAAACTGAGTACGAAAAGCGATAAAGTCAAACTTTTACACCGACATTTCGGAGGAATAAGACAGGAGAGAGAGAGAGAGAAGGGAAAAAAACGGGCGAGACTTTCTTAAACAAATCGAAAAAATACGACGACTCCCCGAGTAATAACTCCCTCCTCTGTTCTCAATGCCGCGAGAATACCTGGCACAGAGCGCCAAAAACATAGTGGAAGGAGAGAAAAGGCCAACGAGCCACCACTCGGAACATTATTTCCAACCCTTCTACATTTCCCTACCTCTCTCTCTCGTTCCGCCAATCCCTCTCCCGACTGTCCTTCCCTTTAACTCCCTCCCTCCACGCCCCGTTCCATTTCGCAAAACCCTCGTTCCTGGCCTTGCTGTAAGTAAAATGTTCGACACGGAACACCAGGCAAGCTCTCAGGTTCTAGCCCATTTGATTTCACCCACCTTCCCAACGTCAGAGAAAGATGCCTCCGCCACACATGCGGGGCGTGAGTGAGATGGGAAGGTAATTAATAGGCTCCTTCTTTTTACCCCTCCCTCTTCTCCCCCCTCTCGCTCCATCAACCTACGGCCGCATTAGGTAGATACCTCCCCGAACAAACCCCCTGTCTACCTTATCCTATTCCCTTAACCTCCATTTGCTAGGCAATCTCACGCTAGGATCCCGCTTCCTTTCCCCTACAACCTTACCCCCACCTTTCATTTTCAGGTCTCTCATTCCCTATTCAAGTATAGGTTCGCTTCGAGGGGTTTTTACGGTATGCACGGAGGCAAAGAGAGAGAGTGAGTTAATTTTCTCTAAGTGTGAGGTTTTCTCTCTCGAGGTTTCGTTTCCTTTACTTCAAAGAATATACCTTTAAGGTGCTTTCAACACAGATCCTAACTGGTGAATCAAAGAAATGCTTCGTTGCTATAGTATACTATAGAGAAAAGAAAAAAAACGGAAAATCTGCTATTAACCGAATTATACGCAATTCTGATATTATGCTCAAATAGAGAAGTATAAGCCACCATGAGCCTTCGATAACAAAGAACCATTCCCAAGCTTTCCCCTGCACTTTACTTTCCATTACTGTTACATTTAAAATACAAAAGATAAGAAAATATAGAACTCAACCTTCCACCTAAATCAGCAGAGAACAGTTTACACAATATGAAATACAACTAGCAATGCTACAAAAGCCAAATAAAAATAGTATTCTATTATTAAATTCTGAAATGTCGTTTAATAAAATATCCTATATAATTTTGAGTGTGTCCGTTCCCCCTTCCCCCCTGTTTGCCGTAGAGATATGAGGTAAACTGCGTTTTGTTTCTATAAGCTAGGAGGTCTCTAGAAAACTATTTAATTTTCACAAAGTCTCAAGTTCGAATCCAGGAGACAATTATATTTTTCCATAATTTTACAAGGGATTTTCGATTTTTCAGAGTGCAAGGTTTTTTTCCTTCATTCATCAAAATACGTAAATATGGACCGATTTTCTTCGTTTCTGCTTTATTCGACGGATAAAACTCTTGCAATTTTTACATGTTACACGGTCGACGTTTTCAGAAATACGCATTATTTTTCGAAATTTTGCGGATTTTTCGTACTCATTCCGGGCGTTGCCAAGGAGACTCTCATTGTTGCCTCCGATTCATTTAATGCCAATTAAAATTTCAAATAGACGAAATAAAAGCGTTATTCGCATCGAACCGTTGTTTGAGCATCGAAATTAATGAAGCATAGCAACGTAAATATTTAAGGACAATTATTCTGTTGACTGCGTATGGGAAGCGTTTCTAAAGATTTAATCGAAGCAATTGGATCTTTATTTCATCGTTTGAATGCTGGAATCTTACCTTTTTGTAAGTAGAACCACAATATTATACATCTGTAATCCTTATTAACGCTAACAGGCTAACGCATAAATTTAAAATTAGATGAGAATAGGGGCATACGTTATTTTTAACACATTACACTGTTATCATCTCTCCATGGATAATCCAAATAAATGTTGCAATATAAAGAACCAAATAAAATTAAAAAACTAAGTTTTCGCGATCAATTACTGTGTAGCATCAATTTCCACTCTAATATGACTTTTAAAATGCAGATTTTTGACTGACTTCGAATATAAATTGTCAATATGCACATATAGCCATGCCCTCAGCGATATTCGAACCCTCGAACCTTACATTGGGAGCCAAATACATTAAAACCTTACACCGGGGATACGCATTATTAGAGTTAAATGTGAATTGTTGAGATCAACTTATTTCACACACTTCTTCATTTTTTATAAATTAATTGAAAGTAAACCGTGCAAACATTGCGCGGGTTCAGCTAGTTTATATTTAATTTTATTCATTATAGGATGATCTCATCAAATATAAGCGGCCAAGAAGACACCATCTACTTACCTAAAAATTGACAATTATTCTACAACTGCCGTTTATACTATATTTTTAAGTTATTTTTTCAAGCGGGAAACTTTATTATGCAAATAAATAATAGAAATAACTGTTGCAAGGGTAGATTCAAGTTGAGTAGTTTTAATTGAGAGATAGAGAGAGAGAGGTGTATATGTTCGTTAACTCTGGCTAAAACATAAACCTAAATCCTATTAACGTCTCATCCTCCCCGCTGCTGTTTAGAACGTCTGGCAACATCCCTAAAGGCATTGCAAGCGAAGAGTGTTGGGACTCCTCAACACAAAGTCACTCGATCAACCAACCTGCATCACGATTATGATGTCACGGAGGTCTCATCCTCAAAGCCAACGCTCGGGTAACTGGAGCGTGATTCCTGCTGTTAGTTAGCTTTGGTGGGTGTCGTATACGTGGTATATACGAAAAATTACTCCGCCATGCAACGTGGGGATAGAGAAGGCAAGAACGGACAAACTCAATTTATTGAAATTTCTTTTCGTCGAGATGGAAATATCTGCCTAGAGGGAATTATTGTCTCCGCGCTAACCAAAATCGGGGGTTATAAGGGTTCACCACGCAAATATTTGGCAGTCGATCAAAACGAAATGCAGCGTTTTACATCCAATTCCGTAGAAAAAATTCATGTAGTCTCTTTTACTACTTTTGAGGATAGGATAGTTCCGGTAGACAAAACCGTAAGAAAATTGCATTGCCATTTTTCATAAGCACTCCCATAGTAACAGGCAATATAGGCTAATTAAAAACCCTTATGATTTTAAGTAAAATTTTCAGACAAATATAATATGTGGAATTTTGGCATGCTGAAACAATACAAACAGTTGTCATTATAAATTCCATTTATTATTTGAGTAATCATTTTATTACTTTTTAATGCGTCGTTGATGCATAAATTCATTTTTTATTCCACCGTTATGAAAATTATAATTGCAAGTATCATATAAGTACATTCTCCAAAAATGTAACTTCGTCTATTTTAATACCTCTTCCCGAGGAGTATGAGTGAATTATCAGTTTTGAATGAATTTACTGTTAATTTTTACACAAGTGGTACACCCATTCACTTTCTACAAGCCACACCTTAACATTCACCTAAACTTTAGTTTTAAAAAATAAGAGATTATGGGATTTTATTTCTCGCGTCGGGAGCGTACTCTATCATGTCAAAACAACAACACCTACAGAAAATTCTTTAATTTCACGGATAACGCATTCCGATCAAGAATTCCTAGTTCTTAATATGTATTTACTCACCTTTAAAACAATACATTTCGACCTGTTTCAATGAATAATAATTCAATTCCAATCTTGCTATTTAAAATGTATAGTCAATTTTGTTATTTATCATTGTATGTTGTGCGTCACAAATTTCCCTCCTTAATAACCGTTGTTTTTCTTATTATTATAACAGTCCCTTTTCAGAGAGAGGTAAATTAAAAACGATTTGGATAGCATAATTTATTCGACGTATTTTTGAATCTGACGGATTTACGAATAAATAAATTTTTACCTTGAGTAAAATTTAAGTTTTCGAGTGAGTGTTGTAGATTTTATTCATAGCCGTTTTGTCGACGCATTCTCTGACCTGGTATGAAGTTCATATGTAGCTATTGCAGCGATAGAAAAGCACGCGATACGCTAAATTCGGACTTGGCATATTTTCCACATCCATACATTCCCCTTGCCGCCCATTATCATTCTTCACACAAGAATACTGCGTTTCCGTAATATTTGTATATCGATTTAAAATTCTACCCGAGGCATAAGCGTCAAATTAACATTAACGAAGGATTTTTAAATGAATATCAATTATGATCCACAGAATTAATAGTCCCATAAGTATTACGCTTACTTATACTTAATGGACAAATAAAATGAACGGGTATTACAAACAAGTTAGGAAAGCGTACAACGTATCACAAATGGGGCGCGTTTCGTGCAATGGAGTATTAGAAAGCAATTATATACCTGTACGTAAGGGAAATAGCGTTTTAAAGTCCTTTTCTTCATCATAAATAATCCATTTTCTTCCTATTTAATAGTATTACATGCACACGTAAGGAAATTAAACGTTTGTTTGGGAGATTGTTTATGTTAGCAACAATGAAGTAACCATGCAAGAAATTTTCGAAGTTCAACTCCATATAAGACATTCTTGTTTGATTTTCTCGATAACGGCTACTCCTACGATGAAAATATATAGAAAAGGAAATACTCTACTTTACCAGTTCTACAACTTTTATTTGAAAAATATTTTGATATGAGCAATAGTTTACGAGATATGACGAAAATTTAATTTTTTGTCCCTAGTAAAGTGGTACCCCTGATTGGCGTACGTGATTCATTTTTCCGATTTTCTTATTATATTTGATTGAAAGTCCTTAATATCAAATTTCATAAAAATCCGTTCGGTAGAAGCCGAGAACGAACATGCAGACGGACGGACGGACGGACCGACCGACGATAATAGGCGCTCACGCTGTAATCGAAACGCGCCTAAAAATTAAAATAAACATGAAAGTGATGATATTGCTTGCTAATGAACCTATGCGTTGGGCAATCAAATTTGCCTCTGTAAACATTAAATATTAATGTCATTTAATTTTCGCATATTTTAAAACCGATTAATGTATAATATATATCGTATCACGCCTACATACGTCGAAAAATAATGAGAATAATATCCTGCGTAATTAAATGAAATTGTTCCATGGTGATGACTAAAAGAGTCGTGTATCTATTTGATTCTTTTAATTGAAAATACTGAAATACAGGGTTGCCAGATTTCGGTTTTGAAGATAAGGGACAGACTACCAAATTCTTCATGAAAATACGTGACAAATAAGCGACGCTTAAAAAAATCCGGAACAATCTCTATCCTTGTGCGTTATAATTATTTAATGCGTCAATATTTATTTTAAGTAATAAAAAATCAATAAAAACACCATATAAAGTTATATGTACAGTAAAATTAATAACTGGCTTCAAAATACGGAACAAACAATTAGAAAGAGGATAATAAAAAGGTAAATTATTAATTCACGTTGGCTTATATTTAGAAAGTTTATATTGACATTGTAAAATTAATTAGATAGATAACAAATTATTAATACTAGTTGGCTTACATTTAGAAAAAATTTTATTGGCATTTAACATTTTAATATTGATTAAAAGTTAACTACAATATTTATTTTGAAATATTACAAATTAACATTTTATAATGTTTTTGCATCTCTCTAAAACTGTTTTTAAAGTATCGTCTCATATAACAGTCAATTTCTGTTTGAGTGGTTGTACAGCTTTTGGAGCGTTTTCATTGGTTGAATGGCAAGCCAATCAGGGTACGGGATATCATTATTGAGGAATATGTTTGCCTTCGTTACGTAAACTGTTTAACGTGGGTTTAATTACTTTACGGGTGAATGCAATATTTTTAATAGGAAGAAAATGGTTTATTTATGAAGAAGAAAAGAACTTCAAAACGTTATTTCCCTTACGTACACGTATATCATTTCTTTCAAATAGGTACTCCATTGCAATAAACGCACCCGTTTTTGATACGATGTACTCTTTCCTAACTTGTTTAAATTCAGTACGTTAGGACGGCGTAAATACGGGACATTTCCTATGTCCCGAAAGACCTTTCCGGGACAACGGGATAAGGCAATGTAATACGAGACAAACCCGTGTAATACTTCTGGCAATCCTACTAAAATATCAACCACGGTTTCTTCCTTAAACTTTATCACCTAAACTTCTACTGAACTTGAATGTTTTAATTTTGTACTGGAAAATTTTAAACCGTGAACATCTGCAACAAATAACCCAATTCAATAGTAAACAATAATTAAATAAACAAGAGCAGAATGTCAAATATTACACCAGGCGCTAAATACTTGAAAAATTTCGTGACGTTCATTAAATTGCCAAAAATATCTAATAGCCAGTGACGTATGCGTGAAATCTGTGACTCAGTCCACAGGAGGACGAAGAGAATCACCAAGGGAACCCAATAAAATTTGTTGGTTAATGATCATTACGGCCGAGGCGAATTTTGAGAATCCGGTATGTGACTGCTTAGAACAAATCTTGAACAGTGCTATCAATCAGTCGGGATAAAAAAATTACGCAAATAATGTCAAAATTGAGCATAAATATAATTATTTTTATGGTGAAAATATTAAAGTATGCTACTTCACACATGAAGAGCAGGTGTTAGCAGATGTTATTCGATACGTGTTTCTTCAAATTACTCGGTCGATACCAGTCGACAATAGACTAGATAGGAATAATAGTGCAAATCCAGTATGATGTTTTTTCATTCTGAATGAAAAAACAGTTACCATATTACTTAAAGCAATGACTCCCACAACTTCGTCCTTCTTTCTCACATGGTAGGAACGTAAAATCCCTTTTCAATGTAAATGCCGTTTTTGCTTACAAGTGAATGATTCCGAAGTGCCTAATCACTTTCGGTCATACGTTAGATGACTCGAGAACTTAATTCAGTTCTTCAAATTGTTCTCCAATAATACTCTCCCTGTATATTGATTATAAAGCGAAATTCGTGATTATGAGCGTTTGACCTTAGCGCAAACAACTTTTCAGGTACTGATTTTCGAAGCTTCAAAACGATCTGAGGATAATCAAATCGATCAATAATTTCATTTCCTTATACATAATCATGCACGAGAGCATATTACCTAAAGTAAAATAAAATCTTTAGGTTAAATTGCGAATTTCCGTTTTTCCGAAAATCATACAACAGTACGAAACCTATAAATAGAGCAGGAATCTACCTTAAATAACACAAGAAAAAATCTATTCCGGAAAACTACAATTTTTACAAAGCTAGGATGGAACAGTAATTTTGAATAAATCCCCTCGAGCATTAATTCAATAAATCCTTCATTCTATTACGAGAGTTATTAAAGCCTTCACGCGACAGGAAGGCGAACGATCAAAGCCGATGCATTAAAAAATATGGACGCCCTCTATCTACCCCTCCCCGCTTTCTTTTAGCTGTCTTCCTTATCCGCCGAGTTCGGAAAGGGTTTAAAAAATAGCCTTCCACTCCTCCTTCTTTCAACGCCTCCCTCCAACAATTTCATCTTTCCATCACTTTCGGAGAAAAAAACAAACTGCCAATCAATTCTCTCTCTCTTCCCTAAATCACCTGCCTATGCCATTCTATTTACTCCTACTCTATCGCTCTCTCTCTCTATCTGTTAACACGCCAATCTTAATATGAACATATGAGCACTGTGTGTGTTATATATATATATATATATATATATATATATATATATATATATATATAAATACTACGGAAGAGGAAAGGTAAGTGAGGCTATTTAGGGCAATTAGGTGTTGAAGGAAACCCAGTGAACACTACCCGGGAGTAGGGCCGCTGGGGTGTTGGAGAGAGACATTTGTAGAGGTTAGAGCTTTCGGGATGATCCCTTCGTCAGCATAAGAGAGACACAATACATGTGTATATATATATATATATATATATATATATATATATATATATATATACATACACACACACACACATATACATATATATATATTCATACATGTTTGTGTACGCGTGTGTATTTTTGTTACTAATTTCTTAAAGCCTTATCATTCTACGTTTATCGGAAAGCCTTTAATTAATGCAGTTTTAAACTTTTACTCCATTCCACTAATGCTATGCATTCATATAAATATACAAGTATGTAAAGGTGGCAACAAGGTGTTGGGGGGAGTCCAGTGGACACTTACGAGAATTGGACAGTCGCTGGCTGTGCCGAAGACACACGAAAAACAGAAAGAGTACGTCTCTCTCCTTCGCTGACGAAGGGCTTCGGTACGAAAAGCTTTCGAACATTTGTGTTTCTGTTTTTCGTGAGTCTTCAGCACTCCCAGCGGCTCTCCAATTTTGGTAGGTGTCCACTGGGCTCCCTCCAACACCTTGTTGCCACCATTATAATTACCTTACCTTTATATATATATACACACACACATACATACATATAATATATGTATGTATATATCTATATACACGCAAGACTATCTACAAACATGCACATGTATAAACGCGTGAACCGCGATAAAATGAAACTTAATGGGAAAGAAAAACTGTCCGTCTGTTGAAACATCAGACTATGGTGGTTTATTTGTATGTATAAGTACTGTAGTGGCACCTTCTTCGACTCATGGAACAAACATGAAAGGGGAACCTGTCCGCGAAAACGAATTTATCTCGATTTAAAAACGATCGAGCCAATTGGATCTCGAATTTGAGTGTACGTGAGCGTGCGTGCGTGCTGCGCCTCCAGTAAGTACCTTTACCCTCACCCTCTTTCCCATCCTTCCTCCATCTCCTTTCTTCCTCTCTACATTAAACCAATCACCTTCATTACTAACCGAATCCGTTGACCTCTTACTTTGCGTCAGGCTCCACCCATCTCCCTCACCCCATCTCTTATCTCTTTTCTCCTCCTCCTCCTCCGCCTCGTATCTAAGCGTCGTCCTCTTCATCAAACTAAACCACTGACTCCGGAGGCGACTCCTACTCCCTCTCCATCACCGTTTCGCAACATCCCCTCCCTCTTAAAAAAAAAATAAAATAAAACAAAACACGCATCCGTCCCAACCCTTCCTCACGCCCCCCTTCTTTCCTCTTACCTTCTCCCTCTTGCCGTTCCTCCTCCCAACCGCCGTCCTTCCTCATAACCCTGATCTCCCCACAGCCCGACACAACTTTGCGTGTCTAACCTCAATCTACCCCTACCTACCCGCTACTCTCTCCTCCCCCCCGTCCTCTCGGTCTCCCCGGCAATATATCTTTCTGCCTTATCCCTTTTACTCTCTCCCTTCAACTTCTTAGACTCCCCTTTTCCCCTCTCTTTCTCCTCCTCTCCCTCCTTCCTCCATTATCTTTACCTCCCTCTCTCTCTCCTCTTTTCTCCTACTCTTCCTCCCCTTCCACTTCCTTCCCCTCCCCCCCCCCCGTTTCTTCTCTTCCTTCCTTCCCCTTCTCTCCTCATTCTCTCTCCCCTCCACTCTTCTCCCTTCCCTCTCTCCCTTTTTCTTCCCACTCCCCTCTTTCCTCCCTCTCTCCTTCTTTCCCTACTCCTCCACCCTCCTTTTCCCCTCCTCTTTCTCCTCCTCCACTCTCATTTCATCCTCCCTCTCTCCTTTCTCTTCTACCCCTTTCCTCCTTGCATCGTCCAACCCATAAACCTTTCTCCCCTCTCTATTCCAACAAACACGTTCACTCACAAAAGAGCCGAGCACCTATCTCGTTCTCTCCACGCCGAGAATTCATCCGGAGGGGGACACATTCGAGAGGACTATAAACGTCCGCATGCATTACTTTCGCGTTCATTTATTTATTCTGCCGGGGAGATAAGACAGAATGTTTTTTCGCGAGTCGCGTTTTTAATGCGTTTCTCTTTCTTGGTCGTGGTGAAGCCATAGAGCGGCGTCAATTTACCTGTCCTGTGTTCGTATCCCGCTGGGAGCGTGCGTCCTGCGGGCGAAATGCCGACAAAACGGTAGAAATTACGTACACGTAGAGAAATACGACATATGATCACGCGTGTAATTATTACTTCATTACTTTTTCGTAGTTCTTCTTTTCGTGTTATTGCACGCATTTATAATGCGGCGATTTTGCGTTTTTATAAAAAGTTCCTCTAACTCAGCGGTCCCCCAACTGTGGTTCGCGTACCACTGGTGGCACGCGAAGCTTTTGCCAGTGGTACGCGAGCAGACTGAAAAACAGCAGAATACCTGCTTCGAATAGGAAGAAGCAGGGACAGATCAATTGTGGTACGTGAGTTTGGTGCCACATTCACTACTACATTCATACTTACTAGTACTATGTGTTAAGAGGAAATTGTGTCATGTTTTTGGTGGTAGGCGAAAAAAAAAGTTTGGGAACCGCTGCTCTAATTATGTAGCTCGTAGCACGAGTCGGGAACGGACTTGAATACCATGAACTGGGGAATATTCTTCAAATGACGAATTTAGCGAAACATTTCCGATTAATGAGAAGTGTTAGGCCAGGGGTCGGCAACCCGCGGCTCCTTGAGGAATGACCTGCGGCTCCCGACGCCCACTCTCCCGCTTAAAGCGCACCAGACGACAATGACGGTCTCTATTTATATTAATATAATCGCTTTCAATAGATGGATCCAAAATGGGCTGTTGAGTAAAAATTTCATCTTCAACTTTCTCATTTTCATCTATAGTCCTAGATTAATTTTCTGAAAGAATCTCTTTTTTTCTTCACTGAAATGTTTATTTATATAATTTCATTGAATAAAAACTTAGGTAAAATACTGTTTTGTTTCTCAAGTTCTTTTTACGAATTATCTCTAAAACATCATTGTATGGATGTGTGTGCAGTTTTTATATAAATAGGTGCCATTAAATATGTCTTGAAGGTATTTAATACGTATTATTTCCTAATACATGCTCTGCGGCTCATCTTATGTTGGATTCTACACAAATTTGGAAAAAATGGCTCTTGTCAAAAAGGTTGTCGACCCCTGTGTTAGCCTTTCCTGTGGGAATACATATATAATATCGTCGTCATGGATCGGTTAAGTCGTTTAATGCCAAAAGTATTAATTGGTTCCAATGAAAACTAGTTAAAAACCAAAGTTTTGTTTTTTTTACGACCTGCTGATTCCCTCTTGCCTACGCACAATGGGTATCTAAGAGGTGGTACAATGAATAGCTGATCAATCGATATTATATCCAAATAAACATCCATTTAGACGTCTTTTTTTTAATGTAACAATCCGCCGTTATTTTCTCCGTCTTCATTCCCGGCTCACCTCATAACAAAAACACTGAAATTTATTTGTTCATCCGGAGGCTTTAATTTCTTTAACGCATACCGCGATCCTTTCCCTCTCCGGAACCAACCCTCCGGCGAAGACGACGATCAAAGAGACTAGCGACATCCATCTTCCACGCGCTCACTAACACGATTATCCTAAGCTGTGAGGGATATCAGGCGCTTTACTTTCCCTTCCATTATAAACGTGAGATCGCCGGAGGAAGTGTTTTTTCTCTTCCTTAAGGCTGTGCGTCAGCGTCCGGTCGCCGAGAACCCGCAATTAAGTCGCTACGCGAGAGAAACGGCTTTAATCGCCGACGCAATCGTGAGCATTAACAACGCACGAAATCAATCTTTCCCCGGATTTGATAACTTGAGAAATCGTACACGGCAGTCTTATAAGTGATAAAACTCGCAAACCGTCTCCCATATATAAGTCACTCGACTTAAACCAATCACGCAAAGGCGGCACTGAAAATTTCGACGGTGGATCCTTTAAATCGATTCCGATAGGCTCCCTAAGGGACCAAGCAGGAGGAGAGGAAGAAAAAATAAAACCTTCCCTCTCGGGGTTGTAAAGTGGAGAAATATGACAAAAACGGAGCGTGCGTGCGTGTGTGAAAGGCTTCCCCTCCTCTTTCGTTTCATTTTATTTGCGACTGGGAACCAGCGTGGCGTGGAAATCGCTTGCGGCCGAGAGGGAGATAAACGATAAAAAGAAATATTTTTCCCCCCTTATTTTGATAGCGTAACACATTTTGTTCGACGTGTTTTTTTCTCTCGCTCCAAAAGGCGCGACACCACGGGCACGACAATGGGCTGTGTGTGCAGGAAGTCGAGTGGATAAGAAGTTGGTTGCGTCGGGATTACGCTAACTCCGTGCGATTCTCGCTTTTCTCCACCTCTCTCTCGACCTATCCAGAGAGAAAGCAAAAAAGTATCCTGCTGCTACGTACATAAATGGGAAGATTCCTCACGTTCGGAAGAGCGGTAGTATTTTTACTTTCTCCATACGTAGTAATGGGAAAGTATTGTGATCACGAAAAAAAATCGACTTCAAGATTTCAACGGAAATAAACGTTTTGAGGTCCCTAGAACACGTTTGGACTATTTTTGGAATGATGTCTGTGATGTGTGTCTGTGTGGATGTATGTGATTGTGGGCGGTATAACTGAAAAAGTACTTGCTCTATCGTTACCAAACTTCATATATAACACTTTAACATGGGCACAAAGAATTGATTAGTTTTTAGACAATAACGGTTAACCGAAAGGCAAGGTTTATTCGAAACCCGATTTGGTTTTTGCGGCATTTCTCCGATAATTCCTCATTACTGTATACATTGATCATTACAAAAAATGTAGAAAATACAATTTCCTACATCTTTTATTTCAAACGATTTTCCATAGCAGTTATTGTTTAGGAATTATTTATAAAAAATTATCGGTTTTTTCGGTTTCCCTCCCATATCTCCTTAAAAACGCCGTAATAGTTCATCTTCGTAAGGACCAAAGCTGTAGAGAATAATATTTCTTCCAAGTTTTGTTTGAAACAAATTTTCGTAGAACCGTCCATTTCGGAGATATTTTGCTTTTTCTTAATTTCCAGTATACAGCGCCACCACCATATAGCGGTGAATTCTGTAAACATATTCAAAATATACGTAATTTACGGCAATAAGGACGACTGTATTCTTTTACGACACGAAATGATAATTTTGCCTCATAATGCTATTCATAATAATTTAAATATCTATACACCAGACTTGGAGAAAGTCATGTGTTGGCCACATCAGATTTTTAAAAAGAGAAAGACGTAGACGAATACATTTTCCCCTTTCCATTTATGCGTTTTTCCAGGTTTTAGTTCTGAATTAAAATTCCTTTCCGAATTCCCCCGAAATTTTGCGATCTATCGAAGTGGATTTTTTGAAGAGCCGTTCAGATGTAAAAATTGTGCATCTAACTTTTTAAAAAATTGCTGTGTAATCATCTTCTGTTATATGATTGAGTAATACACCGCACGTGAAAAAACATTCACTCGACGATTCCATTAAAAAGACCGAAATCGCGCAAAGGACTGTTGCCATCATTCTCTATATGTATCGGCTTTTCCCGTTTCATTTTCCATTCTCTTCACAGAATATACACAATCACAATAAGGCTTCAACTGAAAGTATTAGAGAATAATATCTTCCAACGAATATTTATTTATAGATATAAATAATGTAACTTTTGTTGGAGTGTATGCTTTCACTTTATATCTACAGTCAGACATAGTACAAACTTTAGGTGACTAAAATGTTCATGAACTGTTCAAATAACGAGTATGTTACAATATGCAACTAAAACGACAATTATGTACTACCATGGAGACTAAAGCACAATTTCTTTATATTACAGGGTTTTTTACTATCATATTTTCTTATACGTATTTTAAGCCAGTATATATGAGGCATTTATGTATTTATTTTAACATTCACGCAAGTAATTAAGAGGAAACCAATAAGTAGTGAAGTATTTACTGCTTTATTTACTACCGGCTTTAATCATACCACAGGTTGACGATGGTTTGCCAAATATGTACTCTAAGTCTTCATCTATTTCTACCTATATACCAATATAGCTCTTCATACCGTTCTACTGAGTGACGCAAGTCAAAGCTACGGAAGATAAAAACGATCGTTACCAGCGACAACCGAGTTCATTAAAAACCTTCGCATTACACTCGTGGCGAAATTAGCGATGGTCATATTGGGCATATGGTGCCATAGGTTTATCAGGGCTGTAACTTAGAAAGCGGGATGAATCAGATCCTCCTCTCTTCCATATTCATTTTTAAAAAAACGTTGCGTTCGGCATATTTAAATCTCTCGCATCGCTCAGTTACCACATGAATTAACGTATCCTAGAAAAAAAGGTATATCCCGAAATTGTACCTCTTTGCAATGGTAAACCGAAGAACGATCACATATACACTGCCACATTTCTTACTTAATTTGCTGCCCAAGCTTTGCGGATACTTGAAGGATATTTTTCGTCCTCTGTCCTATTGTTGCTTCGAGATTACTTTTGGTCATATTACATGAAAGTATGCCTCGACGGTCCCTTCCAATGCTTAACATTTTGGTTCTTCTATCCATGATGACGGTGTTACAATTTTGTAAATTGATTCAGATTCAGTGAGGCACTCGAATAATCCAGCGGAGCGAGTGTACCTAACTCCTAAATACGGAACGTTCTTCAAGAATAAAAATTTTGCAATCAAAAGATAGAAGAAGAACTCATTTCGGTTATCTCCGATGCATCGGCCATCGCGATGGCCAAAACGAAGTTATGAAAAACCAAATGCGCATTTCGGCCGCATTGCGACCGCCATCAGCGGCAATTCACCTAATTTAGGCTCTACTTTCGGCGAATTATAATACTACTGAAGACGGCTGCATTGTAGCCGAAATGCGCATCTGGTTTTTCATAACCTTTTTGTGGCTATCGGCGACACCTGAAATAAGTACTTTTTTCGATCTTTGATTTTTAAGCGCTTATTCTTAAAACATTTTCAGCTATAAGACGAGTTCGATAATCCTCTGCTGAACTGAACTAAGTAATGGACTACTTCTGAGATTTAAATTTAGAACCAGAAAATCATTATGGTTACTTTAACCAGTTCGCAAGAAACCGCAACCTCCATTAACAAGGGAAAAAATTCTAGCTATTTTTTTTTTAAGTCAGTAAATCTCAGTGTTTACTTGGTGCACTTTCATTAACTGTTGTTTAGCTTCGGGTACTTCCAAAGAAGCCAGCTAAAGAAAAAACGATATATGATATTTTAACCTATTCCGGCTCGAGCTCACCTTATCTCGTTTCGCTTAAAGCCATCGCGGGAACATTTACGCCTTCCAATCTCGTTCCCTCGGCGTTTGTTGATGTCGGCGTGGCCGCGTGGAAAAAGATGCAAATACCGAAGGATGCCCGGCAACGCAGAAGCGAAAAATAATCGCATCGCGTGCCTCGCTCCAATTAGTGTTCTACTCCCCTCCTTCCACCCAACCAAACCCAACCGATCATTATGGCGCAAAAACCACGAATAATAAATATAAACAAACTAACCATTTAAAAAAGATACGGCGTGGAAAGGTTTTTTTTTATTATTTATCTCGCCTCCCTCTATGACCGGATGAATTTTTTAAAAAATTCGTGTGGCGGCGGGAAAAACATTTTTCTAAAACACACACGGGAAAAAAATGAAACGCGTGTCCGCAAAATTTGCATTCAGATGGTAACGGGCTTAAACGTACATTGCCCCCACACACGCTCCCTCCTTTCCGTTTCATTCCGCCATACGAGGTGTGTGCGTTTGATTTCATACACTCTCGAGGTTGAAGAATAGAGCAAAAACATCAGTACAACATACATTGTACAAACTTTCTCATATACTAATGCGTCGTTTGATTATCTTTAGAAAATGAAAATCGTATGAGCCGGTTTTTAGAAAATCCTACTTTTGTTAAAGTTGCCCAAATATAAACTATCCTAATATTCATTCATTGAGAAAAATGAAATATGTAGTATTATTTCAGACGTATATGTACTCAAGTAACTGTGCGAAATTTGATCATAATCGTCCTAGCCGTTTTTGAGAAAATAAATTATTGTTAAAGTTTCCTAGAATAAACTAGCCCTATATTAATTTTTTGAGAAATATGAACTATACAGTATAACTGAAGACGTAAAATCAAGTAACTGTATGGAATTTGATCAAAATCGTTATAGCCGTTTTTGAGAAAATCGAATTGTTGTTAAAAATGCGCAGAATAAACTTCCCTTAATTATTGAACAATGTCAACCATTTCTTCGTAGCTTCTACTCTGTATGATAAATGCCTAAGTACGAGATTTCATTCATTTTCGCTCTACCGTTTAGGCCCTAGAGTCAATAACAGACAGACGGCATTGCGAAAACCACTTTTTCGGACTCAGCTACACCTAAAATGTATATTTCCGGCAAAATCTCGAGGTCGAATTTTTTCGCGATTACAATACTTTCCCAATAAGTATACTTCGTATATGAGAAAGTTAAAAGGTAGCGCGACATTCATCGAATTTGATCGAAATAATACGGAATCGATGTTCGCGTGTGGGGCCAACGAATTTATGCACTCGCGACCGTGTAATTCAGTTCGAAATGGTTTACCACGGCATAGGCATGCTCCAAAAACTAATTTCTTTTTTTAATTTGTTGAAGGCAATTATTATTGATGCTTTTAACATTAAAAATCCGATTTTTCGCATAGAAATTTAGTTAAATGTTGAGAACGCATAATAACTCAAAAAATACGTTTCTTTAAGAATGTTGCAATCAACGTATACGATATATTAGGATTTCTTCCCCCCCCCCCCCCCCCCCTCTACTCCCTCCGCCTCCATATTCATTCTTTTGCTGCATATTCTTAGGTAATTGTTATAAAATTCTTAATTTATCGATACCAACGTCGACTGTGTTTCCATAGGATTTCTTCCCCCCGCCCCCTTTTTCCTCCCTCTCCTTCTAACCCCCGCCATTTTCATTCTTTTGCTGCATTTATTATTGAGTTGTTATGCGTTTTCAGCATTCTGCTAAATTTACATGCGAAAAATCAGGTTCTTAAAATTATAAGCTTATCCAAAAACAATAATAATTTTGTACTAGTGTATTTATTACTCAATGATTGCAACATCCTTAAATAAACGCATTTCTTGAGTTGTTAAGCGTTCTCAACATTTAACTAAGTTTCTATGCGAAAAATTGGGTTTTTAATGTTAAAAGCATCAATAATACCTGATTGCCTTCAACATATTCAGATTAAAGGCGTTGATTAGTATTTACGCCTATCATAAACTATTTTTTAAAATGTTATATTTAGTGCTTATTTACAAAAAGAATGATATCAGTGGGAGCGAATTTACTGGAAGTGAAATTGAGGGGGAGTGAGATTACCGGGAGCGAGATTACGTAGAACCAGAATAGTTATCAGGCGCGAAAGGAACACTCCCAGATGGGGAAAGGGAAGCAGAGAATAGTAATAAGAGAAAACAGATGGATTTATGAGAAAGAAGCGGAAGCAAAATGAGAGAAATAACAGAAACAATATAGTACGTAATAAGCTGGTAAGAGTGGAGGAGATTAAGAAATAAAAATATGGAAAGAGGGAGGGAATAGGGCGGGAATTAGCAAAAAAGAAAAGGAGCAGGTGAGACAGAAGAGAAAGAGAAGGAAAGAGTAAGGAAGGAGGGAGTGGTTAAGAGTATCACTGAGAGAGAATGAAAGACGTAGGTGGGAAAGAGAAAAGATCTAAAAAAATCAGTACAACATAGATTGTACAAACTTTCTCATATAATGCGTCGTTTGGTTATCTTTAGAAAATGAAAATCGTATGAGCCTGTTTTTTAGAAAATCCTATTTTTGTTAAAGTTGCCGAAGAATAAACTAGCCTTATATTCATTCATTGAGTAAAATGAAATACGTAGTATTACTGTAGATGTATACTCAAGTAACTGTACGAAATTTGATCAAAAACGTTAGAGCCGTTTTTGAGAAAATCGAATTGTTGTTAAAGTTTCCTAGAATAAACTAGCCTTATATTCATTTTTGGAGAAATATGAACTATACAGTATTATTGAAGACGTAAACTGAAGTAACTGAACGAAATTTGATCAAAATCGTTAGAGCCGTTTTTCAGAAAATCAGAGTAATAAGAAAGGGTGGGAGTGAGAGATTAAAGAGAAAGGAGGTGAGAGAGAGAGAGAAAGAAGGATACGGGACAAACTGGAGATATGGAGAGAGAAAGGTAGCGAGCAAAGCGGAGGAGGCGAATCGCAATCCCGACATCCCCTTTTTTCATCCACTTTTCTCCCGTTAAAAGAAAAAACGCCACGTCTGTATTGTTTTGGCACGGGTACGTATTCGCTCTATCTAAATCAAAGGTCATACGCGTACGTTTTCTCATCTGTTATTCTCGTGTTTGGTTTGGCGTGTGTGGCGTATTCAATGCGCTCGAGTGAATATCAAAGCCAGCGCTTTATTGCGCGCTGGAGGGAGTTTGGAGCACCCGCCTCATAACTCGCAGTTGTATGAAACGTCAGATGAGAGAAAATAACACGTTTCCAGGTTAAATTCATTCACACAGTGTTCGATTTGGCGAACGCAATTTATTCAAGCGATGGTATACGCCCTTAAGTAAGTTTTTCAGTGTAATAAAACTTGTGCGATCCACAGTCAATAATGACGGGTTAGATATGATCAAGACGTAGAACTTTAATTATAACTTTAATTTATAACAGCAACGTAATTAAGTCCGTGGCTCATTGTCGGCATTTAATAAAATCACTTACCATAACATATCCTGTTATTTAAATTGATACATCACAGCCAAATGTCATTTTAAAACTACGACATAGATAGGCAGCATACTAAATTTGTTATGTATTAAAATAATAATTATAGTGAAATAGAAAGTATTTTTTGATTCATATGTAAGCAAATTAATTACTTCTTTCGCTACAACTCGCTAATACCTATTCTGATGACTTTCAACGCTACACACATATAATTATTACGACGTTAACTTTAACATGCGTAATTCGAGATATAACATTCTAAGACACACATCGGTTATTTTATATAAAAAATGAATGTGTGGGTGTGTGTGTGTGGGTTTACGCTGTAACACCAAAACCAAAAAAACCTAGAAAGCTGAAACTTGGTATACATACTAAGAGCACTCTGAGGGTGTGCGCCTCGGGCTTATTAATTTTTGGATTGGAACAGCACCAGGAGACAATTATATTTTCCCATAAGTTTACACGAGATGTTCGATTTTTCCGAGTGCAAGGTTTCTTTCCTTCATTCACTAAAATACGTAAATATGGACCGATTTTCTATATTTTTCCTTTATTCTACGGATAAAACTCTATACTATGTTATTCTTGCAATGTCTACATGTTACACGGTCGAAGTTTTCAGAAATACGCATTTGTTTTCGAAATATTGCGGATTTTTCGTACTATTTCCGGGCGTTGCCAAGGAGTCTTTCATTGTTGTCTCCGAATCAAATAGCGCCAATTAAACATTCAAATTGACAAAGGAAACGCGTTGTTCGTTTCTCACTTTTGTTTAAGCATCGAAATTAATGACGCATAGCAACATAAATATTTAAAGATAATTATAATGTTGACCGCGTCTGGGAAGCGTTTAATCAAGGCATTTCAACATTAATTTTATCCTGGAATATAACATTTTTGTATGTAAAACTATTATATTATACATCTCTAATGCTTACTAACGTAAATAGGAGTAGAGGGAATTTGGGTATTTCAGCAGAGCCGCCATCTTGGAAAACAAAAAGCGCATCGGAAATGGCGTGGGCATTTCATCACAGCCGCCATCTTGAAAAACGAAAGCGCAACGATAATAGCGCAAACGGTGCCCCTAGCGGTGGCGTGGGTGAACTGAAAGCATAAAGTACCGAAATGGCTACTACCGATAAAGTAAACTAGTGTAATGCCCGTTGAAATATCAACGGAAGAATTATAGATAGATTATTAATATTTACATTTAAAATAATTATTAGCACACTTTTACATATGAAATATTTCGTCATATATTACATTTCTAGTGAATATTCCGTTGTAGTTTAGTAAATGCCTTTGGTTTTTATTTTCGGCTATAAAATTCTGTTATTCTTCTCCCACCTTGTTCTCGTCAGTATTGCATATAAATGTCGGTGTGCAAAGATCGGGAAATAATTATATGTATACATATGTAACGTAGGGAAAATAATTAAATTTCGTGCACTTAACATTATGATTGTTTTAAAATTGTCCTCTGTACTTACAAAGAAAGAAAGCTTACTCGAATCCTCAATAATGTTCTCCGTCGTTATGTAAATGAAACTCTTTAAAAGATTTAAATTAAAAACCGACTAATTAATCTATCAGCGGAATAATTTCTTTGAATACTATCTGAACAAAAACAAATCAATTTATTTCAACATTGTCAACTGTTCCCTTGACGGTTGAATGGACTGTTGTATTGGAGATCTATATTAACAAAAAAATAAACTAATTGTTTATCGTAGAAACCGTTACAATAGTTTAAATTTGATTTTTGCTTTGAAATATGTGTACTTGAGTCAATTCAGTACAACTTCCACTTTACATACTGTAAATTCCAAAGTAACTCCTTTTATAATAGGCAATGCTAGCCTAAAATTAATTCATTCTGTAAAGTGAATAAATAAAGTTCTTTCTTTAAACTATAATAGCCATTGATATTAGATTTAAATGGATTATAAGCCTTAGAACTTACTCTGTATTAAATAAGCACCGAAATTCCTTTTATAAAAACGAATCAATTCATTAAAAGATCCACTGTTGTTTCTTCGAAAATTGCCTGTTAACGGTTTAAAACGTCCTTTTAATTTCAATTGAATTTTAATTTATATTCGTTTCCAAACTTCGGCCATTGTTACGAAATTAATTCGAGGAATAACAATATTAATTCGTAAGCACGTATGATTTAAAAAGAATTTAATTTAAGAATGATTTTATTTCCAATTTTTCTAAAATGACACTGTTTATACTTACATTTCTTTATATTTACGTTAATATACTTATTTTCCACAAAACACGCCAATCTCTCCCCTTCCTTCCTCTCTCTCTCGATTATTCCCATAAGGATGTATATACAATAATAGTAATTTGAGGTGTAACAATGATAATGGTCAACATAGCAACATCATGTTCAAATGGCGAGATTTCCACAAAATATGCAAATTAAACGTTTAACATGGAATATTCCTACCTGTGGGCGAAAAACGACGAACGGAATAAGAAACTTTATAAATTTTCCTTCAAAATGGTTCAAATTCAAAGGTCGTCCGTTAATTTCTTCCAATTTTAATTTCCAAATGAATAAAAGCCTGCACGTCGAAAAATCGCGTTTTACATGTAAAGTAAAGGGAAACGGAAATGCCTCTCTTGGAGACGAACCAAGGAATTTCTTCGCGATTTAAATTTTTCATTCTCTGAATAAGTCTTAATCAAGCATCCCTACAAAATTTCGAGTTTCTATCATTATAATTTCTCGAGTTATTAGCGTTTGCGTAGCGTGACAACCAACCAACGGACCAGGGCTATTATTATGTAAAATTCTTGACTGGTTTAAAGTTATTTTTTTAAAATCCTTCTTGGGATCGAACCAACGACCCTCAGATGTACAGTCCATCGCTCTACCTACTGATCTACTGAAGGTTCGTATCGAATATATGCATGCGAAATAAAAGAGTAGCAGACAGGTTTTAACAGGTTTATTGCACACATTTATACAAAGAGAATTATGACATTTCAGTTCTTTTTTATTAATCGGTTGGGTAAGGATGGAGTTTGGATATGTCATTTAATGGTGAGTAAATAAAAGAAAGCTATGCTTTTAGTCTGTATTTTTTAATATTTCGTTGTTTCTTTTATATAAATAATATGTGGTGTTTGAAGAGTTATATTCTACACAATCATTTTCATCTATGACATTAAATTTCATAGGTAAAAAACTTTTCCTTTACCATTATTTTCTTTTCCTCCTACGATAACCATTGTATCTTCTCCATATCTTGTAACCATCTTCTTCATTGATACAACTGGGTATAAAACACCTTCAATTAAATCAGATTTCCTCATGTACACGAGGGAAGCCTCTTGCTGGTGTGCCATAAGCTTTGCTTTTAATGATTCCATCTAAGAAAAAGAAGAATATAAATTTCATGAGAAATACTGGAGTAAACGACAAGGACTTAAACATTACTCACAATATCACTCAATGCCAAGCCTTTTATCTCTTTCGTAATTAACATGACTTAATGAATCCCTCCTTATCTTCAAACCCCGACAGCTTCTCGATGTAAAGACTACTTTTGTATACTATCCTCTCAAAAATTTAACAATACTCCGCCCAGAATCTTAATTTTCCGGGTATAGTATCTGGAGAGGCCGTTTTACACCAGGAATTTTAATGCGCATTTAGATGCAGCAACAAAACGTGCATCTTTCCATGCATTTATATAATGCGTGAGCGACAGACTACTACTTTGCACGATTCGTGCAATACCTGCGCCGAATGTTGCCCAATAATGCATCGTTTTGCTTTAAAGTAAAGGGCGAATAATGCGCAACATTGTTTACATCATATCGCGTTGAGTAGTATAAGAAGTATGGTCAGTATAGCTTCGTTTGTGGTTTGGTGAAAAAACAGAGTGAATTGGTGATAGATGAGTGCACGTTCGTAACTGCTGCTGTAGCAGCAATAACAATTGTTATTGCGGCTGCAGATATGACGAAGAGGAGAAATAGAAGGAGAAGATCCATTTGGACGAAGCCCTGGATCCAAAGGAGAGATGGCGGTAGAGGGTTATTGTGTATGGTCCATGAGGAGTTGGTTGTGGAAGATCGAGAGGCGTACAGAAATTTTATGAGGATGTCAGAAGAACAATTTAAGGAGATATTAGAAATGACGAGGGACGACATAAAGAAGCAGGACACGCAAATGAGGGCATCTATATCTCCGGAAAAGAGCTTAGATCTTGGGGTATTTTATGCTGTAATGAGTTTTTATTACGATAGAAATACGTAACTATTTCATATTGTTCCAGATTAGCACTCACCTTACGTTTTCTGGCCACCGGTGAGAGATACAGGTCTCTTGTGTATTCGACGAGAATACATGAGAGTACCATCAGTAAAATTATCCCCGAGGTTTGTTCCAGCATTTATAATAATTTAATTACTGTTCAAGAACTTGATTTTATTTTCAAGGAACATGAAATTTTCCTCCAAATACTTGACTACTTCTTGAAGTGTGTAAACTAAGACTTCGTATTCATTTTAGGTACCACGGTAATATCAGGAATGGGCGCAAATTTCCGAAAAATTTGAATCCATTTGGAATTTCCCCATGTGTTTGGGTGCAATAGATGGTAAACACATTACCTTTCGTCGACCAGCAAGTGCCGGCTCATACTACTACAATTATAAAGGGGAACACTATAGTTTTATTGGCAGTAGTCGATGCAGAGTTCCTGTACGTCGATGTTGGCGTGATCGGTAGGATTAGTGATGGAGGAGTGATTCGGGAGCGTTCATTGGCAACAGCCAACGCCCAAAACTCCCTTAACTTCCCATCAAATAAGAACCTCCCCAACAGGCAACTGAATGTTCCCTATGTCTTTTTGGCAGATGATGCCTTTCCTCTGTCTAGCAGGATTCTGAAGCCATACCCAAATACAGACCTTACGGAGGAGAAGAGGAAATTTAATTACGGACTCTCTAGGGCAAGGAGAGTTGTAGAAAATGCATTTGGAATTTTAAGCAATAGATTTAGCGTTTTCCTAACCACAATAAACTTGAGACCAGAAAAGGTGGAAACGATTGTTTTGGCTTCTGTGGCTTTCCACAGTTTCTTGTGTGACAAAAATAAGGAGCATTACACATCAAATGCTGAAGAGGAATGTTGTCCTCTATTACACTTGTCCCAACAAACCGGGAATAGGCCAACGAACACGGCAATCAACATTATGGAAGAATTTAAAAATTACTTTAACACAAAATAATTTATGTAAGTTTTTAATTGTATTTTATTAATTTTTTTACTATAATTGATTTAGCTCTAATGGAATGAAGGTGAAATTTTTAAAATAACACAACTAGTTGAACAAGAATTCCACTCAGTTGACGAATATCTATTATTTAGGGATATCAAAATAATTTTAACTGTCTCAGCATCATTGTAGTGTTCTTTAATTTATACGTTTTATGATTGTGCTATGGTATGTTGTATTTTTGTATTACTGTTTGTATAATATAGGTGCTTAAATTAGTGTAACGTTCTGTATTTTATATCATAAGTACTAATTGTAAGTATTAATTGTAAGTATATAGAATAACTAAAGATTAAAACGATTGGGGGAGGTATAAAATAAGTTGGAGTAAGGTGATAAGTATAATAAGAGAAGAGAAAATTAAGTATTATGAACAGAAAATAGATAACTGCAGTAAAGACCCTAAATTAATGTGGAAAACTTGAAAAACCTTAATAGGAACTCGGGATGGTAAGATATATTTTAGAAATAGAAAAGTCACTAAAAAAATGGAATAGCAAACTGATAAATAAATCAATCTATTCACGAGTATTTTCATAGAAGCCTTTCTCTATTTCAAACATTATCTTCTGTTTGGTTATCTTGTTTTCGACACTGCGGAGCCTGTGGGCCACATATTTTCCAAATGCAGACTCTGTATCTTCTGGCTGGGATGCCATCTGCTGACATAAACTGCCTAAGGCTTTGGTGGCAGCCTGCATGACGATGGTGCTCTCCCCCTGTGGAGAAGAGCCCAACCTCCTCTTCTTCGTCAGCCCTGATGACTCACGCATTGTGCTGGTGGTGGGGGTGTCACGTCCATGAGTTTGGGGTGGAGCAATCCCTGGCCGAGGAGTGTCACCAACAAACACACAGTTCATGGCAGTGGATGGTCCTGCATCCGGCGACATCTCCTCCTCCAAAATTTCCCCATATTCGACTGGGATATCCACATCCCATTCTTCGCCAGGTGGTAATATTTGTGTTCTTGCCCCCTACAAATAAGTGAATTCTATGATAAATGTGCTTTTGAAATACATGATGTAATGTCTATAAAAAATTAACCATCATCATGATTTGTCAGTTGAAAACCTACGAACGAAAAATACCCTTAGGAAAACAGGGTAATTATCCCACTATGATTTAATCACATCAGCATCACTGGCAATGAATTACCTTTACCAGGTAGAAACATTAAATTTTAACAAGAGGGCGAATGAAAACTAATACTAAATCAGTTTTTACGGTCACCACCATTTTTAAACCAAGAAAATTTGCTTAAATTACCTCCAAGTCGTCGTCTAGGCACGACACGCTCTCCCTCGCCGAAACATGTCCTTCGATGAATGACAAATCCTTATAATAATAAAGGGGCGGTACATAAATCTGAAATTTTAGAAATTGCATTGATTTCTTATTAAGATTCTCGACATTTAGACAGATAACATGGCCCCTAATGAATGACGGCACAAAGGAATACATTACTAGACTTCAGTCTGACATTTTACTTACCGAATCTACACTTGCCCCACTCTTTTTCGACGTCATTTCTTTCCTCCTCTTGGATAAATAATTCGTCCGCACGGAGTGCCATTTTTTTCGACACTCCTCTGCGTTAGTGTTCGGCCTGTAAACCAATAAAGAAATGTGTTCAAATTTTTTTTAGTTCGATAGTAACTGACTCGGTGCACTACCTATGTAGATTACTAATACATGACATTACTTCTGATGGAAAATACGTTTTAAATATAATTATTATGTAATGTGCGATTACAATCACTGGTGCTGTATTTTTATTATATAAGGTATACTATTATATGGTATACCACTTCTAAAATCAATCAATTTATTCTTACCTTATCTGCGACAACTTGACAGCAATTTCTTGCATCGCAAGCTGCCTTTTCCCTTTATTTTTGTAGTCCCCATGTTTGGGGTCGTATAAATAAGGCTTCTGCCTTACTTCACCAATTAGCGCCTCCACCTGCTTTCGTGTCCAGCTCATTGTTGACGTTTAACACTCACGTTTTTACAGCAATAGCTATGTAAACACTTCTTTTGTTGTGTTTTGTCGTCCTGCTGGCTTCGCTTCTCTGCTTCCAGAGGTCTCAGCACTGACGTCGTATGCGCAGAAGTGTACGGAGTGGAAATTACGTGAACGATTGCACCGAAATAGTGCAGGGGTTATTTTTCGTGCATTCGTTCGTGCATTCGCGTTATTCTTCATGCAGTTTGCTGCTTTACAAGGCGCATTTTTGAATGCGCATCTTTTCATGCATCTAAATGCGCAATAAAATGCCTCGTGTAAAACGGTCTTAGGAGTGTTATTCGAAAGAATATTTAGAGAGAGGCTCATTAATGAATAGGGATCCATTAGACTGACAAGGAGTCCATACGTGTCGTGGAACACCGATATCAACGAGCATGTGGCAGTGCGTGCTGTGCGTCGTAACTTGAAATATTACGAAGTGAGAAGGCGCGCCTCTCAAGGGTTTGTGAATAATGTGGTAAAGAGTGTGTGCGGCGTATTACATGGGCCTACTACGAAGCCCCTTGTGCAAGAAGCCGCCGTAGCTTAGTGTTTAGTGACTCTGACTCGCATGCGGAGGATGTGGGTTTAGAGTTTATAAACTGGGAGTTCTTTTTCATTTTCTATTCATTATTGTTTGTATTTCATGATTTTATAATCGTTATTTATAGTCTGACATTCCATGCTATAAAAATGTTTTAATTGTGAATTTTGGGGAAATGATTACTTATCGTATTTCATGGAAATTTTGCAAGGTATTGATACTTTTGCAATAAAAAATGCACTTTAATAAATTTTATAAAAATATGTTCTGCACATCACCTTAAACACGACTCATAAAATACCGTGGAGAAGGAACTAACTGGTTTTATACCATTATCTTCATAATTAAAAATGGGTTTCATTAGTCTTGTTAGAGCCATTGCTCAAATTTTCTTCTCCACGGTATTTTATGAATCATTGTGTTTATTGTAATGTGCAGAACATATTTTTGTTAAAAATTGTGGCACTGCATTTGTTATTGCAAAAGAATCACTTCCTTATAAATTCTCAATGAAATCCGATAAGTAGTAATCATTTTTTCCAAAATTAGCATTGAAAACATTTTTATAGCATAGAATGTCAGAACATAAATAACGATTATAAAATCATGAAATACAAAAATTAATGAATAGAAAATGAAAAAGAACTTCCAGTTTATAAACTCTAAACCCACATCCTCCGCATGCGAGTCAGAGTCACTAAACACTATGCTACGGCGGCTTCTTGCACAAGGGGCTTCGTAGTAGGCCCATATAATACGCCGCACACACTCCTTTCGGCATTATTCACAAACCCTTGAGAGGCACGCCTTCTCACTTGGTAATATTTCAAATTACGACGCACAGCACGCCCTGCCACATGCTCGTTGATATCGGCGTTCCATGACGCGTATGGACTCCTTGTGACATTGGTTATTTCTATTAAAACAGGAATTGTCATTGAGTGATGCAAATTATTCTGACATAAATTTTAATTGTTACAAAAGCAACCATAGAGAAAACGTATGCTTACCTTCATGCAGCAGATAGGTGGTGATGAAGTGATGGTGGCGTTTCTGGATCGACGGCAGCGTTACAGCAGAATACAGCGAGAATAGTAGTAGAAGAATTGATGCATACCGGAGTTTCATCTTTATATATACGCCTTTTGATTTTTTCAAACGCTCTGACGCATCGGAATATGAGCCAACTTTCTCGTGGAAATATGTCAGCAGTCACGCGTAGCAGCATGTGCACTTTATGCAGCTGTTGCAATAAAAATGTCAGCAGTCACGCCCTTTGTTCAGCTGCGTTTAGAATGTTTTGTGGGAAGTAATAAAAAATATAGAAGGATGGGGAAAGAGTTCGAGACATCGTATGATAGTTGCATCAGAATTTGAACCAGCTCCAATACGGAAACATATGTTGCAATAAGGAAATGTCAGCAGTCACGCCCTTTGTTCAGCTGCGTTTAGAATGTTTTGTGGGACGTAATGAAAAAATGTAGAAGGATGGGGAAAGAGTTCGAGACATCGTATGATAGTTGCATCAGAATTTGGACCAGCTCCAATACGGAAGCATATGTTGCAATAAGGAAATGTCAGCAGTCACGCCCTTTGTTCAGCTGCGTTTAGAATGTTTTGTGGGAAGTAATGAAAAAATGTAGAAGGATGGGGAAAGAGTTCGAGACATCGTATGATAGTTGCATCAGAATTTGGACCAGCTCCAATACGGAAACATATGTTGCAATAAGGAAATGTCAGCAGTCACGCCCTTTGTTCAGCTGCGTTTAGAATGTTTTGTGGGAAGTAATAAAAAATATAGAAGGATGGGGAAAGAGTTCGAGACATCGTATGATAGTTGCATCAGAATTTGGACCAGCTCCAATACGGAAACATATGTTGCAATAAGGAAATGTCAGCAGTCACGCCCTTTGTTCAGCTGCGTTTAGAATGTTTTGTGGGAAGTAATGAAAAAATGTAGAAGGATGGGGAAAGAGTTCGAGACATCGTATGATAGTTGCATCAGAATTTGGACCAGCTCCAATACGGAAACATATGTTGCAATAAGGAAATGTCAGCAGTCACGCGTAGGAGCACATGCTCTTTGTTCAGCTGTGGTTAGAATGTTCTGGTAGGAAATAGTGAAAAAATGGAAGAGGATGGGGAAAGGAGTGTGAGGGCTGAGCTATCGAAAATGGAGATCCTCCAACTGTTTAATCATGTCTTCCTCAGCTGAATTTTGATTCACGTCTTTCTCTCGACACGGAACAGGATTGCTCAAAGAACTTCACCTCATATCGAGTGGTGAGTGTATGATTTTTATAATTCATCGTCAATTCTACCTCTATTTCTTTAATTAAAGTTTCACAACTAATTCGCCTCCAAATAATTTCCTTTCTTGGCTTAAACTCTAAATTTATATAGAGTACAAAACCGAATCTAAAAAAATTTCCACTAAAACCATAAAATGTGCCATAAAACAGCTCCAATATATGTGGAGTACAGAACACAGTAGAAGGTATTCCGGTATCGGGAAAGGAGATAGGAAATAGTCAAGCATCTTAGCTCCACCCCAAGAGAAGCCACGCCTTAGTCCGAGAAACAAATTGGCGTCTTAGCTCCACCTCCAGAGAAGGAACGCCTTAGTTCGAATAACAAAATGGTGTTGTTTAACACATGGGAGAGGTATGTTGGGTTGCTTGTTCTAAGGGGTACAACCTTTTAGTCAAATATAAGTAGGGAAAACTAAAATACTTCATAATTCGGTTATTATTAATGTAAACTACCTCAAATTAAGGTTGGTAACCCGGGCCATTGTGACGCGGGTTGCCTAAATTACAGGGGATGTCTTGCGGGGTTGTATACTTTAAGGGGTAATTTTCGGCAAATGTTTTACGGGTTGCATTATTCAGGGGTAAATATTTATCCCTAATTATTTCGCTTAATGTAAGAGATAGACGCATACTCTCTTTTACTAAACATACATATCTTTTAACATTCTATAAGATGGACTAAGTGAAAAGAATCACAAACGAATAACTTTTCCTCGAAAACGGTTTACTCTTTCTGAATTAAATTAACTTTCCACTATGCTCAACTGATTTTGGATCATTTACATCAGATAAATGATAGTCTACTGCATGCAGTTATATACACCTAAGGGTTTAACTAAAGTAACCCCTTTAATTTAATGAATAAGTGTACTACGTGATCCAAAAATCCAGCTATATATTATGTATATAGACGCCTTTCTTCTCCAATTCTGTTCATTTTCCAGCAATCTTCTGAAATGGAAACTATTCTATGCGACGTCTGCTGGGTGTATTATAATCCCAGCGGTGAAATGATCAACGCGATGGATGACAAAAATGTAGGCTACGTGACGAGGAACAGCAGATACGCAAACACTAAGAGTAAGGGAGCTTTTCGGAAGATTTCACGCTGACGTGTTTAATCAGCCACTACTCTTATTGAACTTAGGTCTTACTAGAAAAAGAGTGAATTATTGGGATCAAGATTAAAAGAAAATCTATTAGCCCCAGGAACAATCTTTTACTGGTTTAGCAATCGCGAGAACGAGTTTCGGAATTATTTTAGAATATTTCAAGTTACGACGCACAGCACGAACTGCCACATGCTCGTTGATATCGGTGTTCCATGACGCGTATGGACTCCTTGTCAGTCTAATGGATCCCTATTCATTAATGAGACTCTCTCTAAATATTCTTTCGAATAACACTCCTAAGACCGTTTTACACGAGGAATTTTATTGCGCATTTAGATGCATGAAAAGATGCGCATTCAAAAATGCGCATTCAAAAATGCGCCGTGTAAAGCAGCAAATTGCATGAAGAATAACGCGAATGCACGAACGAATGCACGAAAAATAACGCCTGTTCTATTTCGGTGCAATCGTTCACGTAATTTCCACTCCGTACACTTCTGCGCATACGACGTCAGTGCTGAGACCTCTGGAGGCAGAGAAGCGAAGCCAGCAGGACGACAAAACACAACAAAAGAAGTGTTTACATAGCTATTGCTGTAAAAAAGTGAGTGCTAAACGTCAACAATGAGCTGGACACGAAAGCAGGTGGAGGCGCTAATTGGTGAAGTAAGGCTGAAGCCTTATTTATACGACCCCAAACATGGGGACTACAAAAATAAAGGGAAGAGGCAGCTTGCGATGCAAGAAATTGCTGTCAAGTTATCGCAGATAAGGTAAGAATAAATTGATTGATTTTAGAAGTGGTATACCATATAATAGTATACCTTATATAATAAAAATACAGCACCAGTAATTGTAATCGCACATTACATAATAATTATATTTAAAACGTATTTTCCATCAGAAGTAATGTCATGTATTAGTAATCTACATAGGTAGTGCACCGAGTCAGTTACTATCGAACTAAAAAAAATTTGAACACATTTCTTTATTGGTTTACAGGCCGAACACTAACGCAGAGGAGTGTCGAAAAAAATGGCACTCCGTGCGGACGAATTATTTATCCAAGAGGAGGAAAGAAATGACGTCGAAAAAGAGTGGGGCAAGTGTAGATTCGGTAAGTAAAATGTCAGACTGAAGTCTAGTAATGTATTCCTTTGTGCCGTCATTCATTAGGGGCCATGTTATCTGTCTAAATGTCGAGAATCTTAATAAGAAATCAATGCAATTTCTAAAATTTCAGATTTATGTACCGCCCCTTTATTATTATAAGGATTTGTCATTCATCGAAGGACATGTTTCGGCGAGGGAGAGCGTGTCGTGCCTAGACGACGACTTGGAGGTAATTTAAGCAAATTTTCTTGGTTTAAAAATGGTGGTGACCGTAAAAACTGATTTAGTATTAGTTTTCATTCGCCCTCTTGTTAAAATTTAATGTTTCTACCTGGTAAAGGTAATTCATTGCCAGTGATGCTGATGTGATTAAATCATAGTGGGATAATTACCCTGTTTTCCTAAGGGTATTTTTCGTTCGTAGGTTTTCAACTGACAAATCATGATGATGGTTAATTTTTTATAGACATTACATCATGTATTTCAAAAGCACATTTATCATAGAATTCACTTATTTGTAGGGGGCAAGAACACAAATATTACCACCTGGCGAAGAATGGGATGTGGATATCCCAGTCGAATATGGGGAAATTTTGGAGGAGGAGATGTCGCCGGATGCAGGACCATCCACTGCCATGAACTGTGTGTTTGTTGGTGACACTCCTCGGCCAGGGATTGCTCCACCCCAAACTCATGGACGTGACACCCCCACCACCAGCACAATGCGTGAGTCATCAGGGCTGACGAAGAAGAGGAGGTTGGGCTCTTCTCCACAGGGGGAGAGCACCATCGTCATGCAGGCTGCCACCAAAGCCTTAGGCAGTTTATGTCAGCAGATGGCATCCCAGCCAGAAGATACAGAGTCTGCATTTGGAAAATATGTGGCCCACAGGCTCCGCAGTGTCGAAAACAAGATAACCAAACAGAAGATAATGTTTGAAATAGAGAAAGGCTTCTATGAAAATACTCGTGAATAGATTGATTTATTTATCAGTTTGCTATTCCATTTTTTTAGTGACTTTTCTATTTCTAAAATATATCTTACCATCCCGAGTTCCTATTAAGGTTTTTCAAGTTTTCCACATTAATTTAGGGTCTTTACTGCAGTTATCTATTTTCTGTTCATAATACTTAATTTTCTCTTCTCTTATTATACTTATCACCTTATTCCAACTGATTTTATACCTCCCCCAATCGTTTTAATCTTTAGTTATTCTATATACTTAGAATTATTACTTATGATATAAAATACAGAACGTTACACTAATTTAAGCACATATATTATACAAACAGTAATACAAAAGTACAACATACCATAGCACAATCATAAAACGTATAAATTAAAGAACGCTACAATGATGCTGAGACAGTTAAAATCGCCAAAAAGACATAGGGAACATTCAGTTGCCTATTGGGGAGGTTCTTATTTGATGGGAAGTTAAGGGAGTTTTGGGCGATGGCTGTTGCCAATGAACTCTCCCGAAACACTCCTCCATCACTAATCCTACCGTTCACGCCAACATCGACGTACAGGAACCTGTACTCTGCATCGACTACTGCCAATAAAACTATAGAGTGTCCCCCTTTATAATTGTAGTAGTATGAGCCGGAACTTGCTGGTGGACGAAAGGTAATGTGTTTACCATCTATTGCACCCAAACACATGGGGAAATTCCAAATGGATTCAAATTTTTCGGAAATTTGCGCCCATTCCTGATATTACCGTGGTACCTAAAATGAATACGAAGTCTTAGTTTACACACTTCAAGAAGTAGTCAAGTATATGGAGGAAAATTTCATGTTCCTTGTAAATAAAATCAAGTTCTTGAACAGTAATTAAATTATTATAAATGCTGGAACAAACCTCGGGGATAATTTTACTGATGGTACTCTCATGTATTCTCGTCGAATACACAAGAGACCTGTATCTCTCACCGCTGGCCAGAAAACGTAAGGTGAGTGCTAATCTGGAACAATATGAAATAGTTACGTATTTCTATCGTAATAAAAACTCATTACAGCATAAAATAACCCCAGATCTAACCTCTTTTCCGGAGATATGGATGCCCTCATTTGCGTGTCCTGCTTCTTTATGTAATCCCTCGTCATTTCTAATATCTCCTTAAATTGTTCTTCTGACATCCTCATAAAATTTCTGTAAGCCTCTCGATCTTCAACAGCCAACTCCTCATGGACCTTACTCAATAACCCTCTACCGCCATCTCTCCTTTGGATCCAGGGCTTCGTCCAAATGGATCTTCTCCTTCTATTTCTCCTCTTCGTCATATCTGCAGCCGCAATAACAATTGTTATTGCTGCTACAGCAGCAGTTACGAGCGTGCACATCTATCACCAAATCACTCTGTTTTCACCAAACCACAAACGAAACTATACTGACCATGCTTCTTATACCATTCCACGCGATGCGATGTAAACAATGTTGCGCATTATTCGCCCTTCACTTTAAAGCAAAACGATGCATTATTGGGCAACATTCGGCGCAGGTATTGCACGAATCGTGCAAAGTAGTAGTCTGTCGCTCACGCATTATATAAATGCATGGAAAGATGCACGTTTTGTTGCTGCATCTAAATGCGCATTAAAATGCCTGGTGTAAAACGGCCTCTACAGATACTATTCCCGGAAAATTAAGATTCTGGGCGGAGTATTGTTAAATTTTTGAGAGGATAGTATACAAAAGTAGTCTTTACATCGAGAAGCTGTCGGGGTTTGAAGATAAGGAGGGATTCATTAAGTCATGTTAATTACGAAAGAGATTAAAGGCTTGGCATTGAGTGATATTGTGAGTAATGTTTAAGTCCTTGTCGTTTACTCCAGTGTTTCTCATGAAATTTATATTCTTCTTTTTCTTAGATGGAATCATTAAAAGCAAAGCTTATGGCACACCAGCAAGAGGCTTCCCTCGTGTACATGAGGAAATCTGATTTAATTGAAGGAGTTTTATACCCAATTGTATCAATGCAGAAGATGGTTACAAGATATGGAGAAGCTACAATGGTTATCGTAGGAGGAAAAGAAAATAATGGTAAAGGAAAAGTTTTTTACCTAATGTCATAGATGAAAATGATTGTCTAGACTAGAATATAATTCTTCAAACACCACATATTATTTATATAAAAGAAACAACGAAATATTAAA
This sequence comes from Uropetala carovei, assembly GCA_036926305.1. Classification (NCBI taxonomy): domain Eukaryota; kingdom Metazoa; phylum Arthropoda; class Insecta; order Odonata; family Petaluridae; genus Uropetala; species Uropetala carovei. Next base: position 13,174,696 of record JAXCHB010000065.1, on the reverse strand, counting down.
AAATACAGACTAAAAGCATAGCTTTCTTTTATTTACTCACCATTCAATGACATACCCAAACTCCATCCTTAGGCAACCGATTAATAAAAAAGAACTGAAATGTCATAATTCTCTTTGTATAAATGTGTGCAATAAAGCTGTTAAAACCTGTCTGCTACTCTTTTATTTCGCATGCATATATTCGATACGAACCTTCGGTAGATCAGTAGGTAGAGCGGTGGACTGTACATCTGAGGGTCGCTGGGTCGCTCCCAACCCGAAGGATTTTAAAAAAATAACTTCACACTGGTGAAGAATTTACTTTATCGGTAGTAGTCGTTTGGGTACTTTATGCTTTCGGTTCACCCACGCCACCGCCAGGGGCACCGTTTGTGCTATTATCGTTGCGCTTTCGTTTTTCAAGATGGCGGCTGTGATGAGATGCCACGCCATTTCCGATTCTTTTTTGTTTTCCAAGATGGCGGCTGTGGTGAAATGCCCTCCCCATTTTCATTCTATTTTGTTTTCCAAGATGGCCGCTGTACTAAAATCCCCACGCCATTTTCGATGCGCTTTTGTTTTCCAAGATGGCGGCTGTGCTGAAATGCCCAAATTCCCTCCACTCATAGGCTCACGCATATATTTAAAGTTGGATGAGAATAGGGACCCATGTTTTTAGGCGCGTTTCGCTTCCAGCGTGAGCGCCTATTATCGTCGGTCTGTCCGTCCGTCCGCATGTTCGTTCACGGCTTCTACAATACGGATTTTCATGAAATTTGATATTAAGGACTTGCAATCAAATATAATAAGAAAATCGCATAAATGAATTACCTAAGCCAATCAGGGGTACCACATTACTGGTAATGAAAAATAAACTTTCAGTCATATGTTGTAAAGTATGGCTCATATCAAAATATTTATCAAATAAAACCTGTAGAACTAATAAATAAGACTATTTCTTTTCCTATACATTTTTATCGTAGGAGTAGCCGTTATCCATAAAATCGATATTGAAATTTAGGGACTCCTGAATGCCATAAATTTGAAGCATTAAGAAATCCGTAAATTTCAATACAATTATTTTCCGTAGTGCTCTTACCATCGTTCATAAAGGTAGCAACAACGGGGAAAATTTTTCTCAGCTTGACGGAATCTCGTGCAAAGGTCACTATTTTAACTGACACCATTATTCTAAAAAGAATATGGCTTGAAGGGAAATTATTTAATGTACATCACAAATACTATTATTTATAGATAACGTACGAAGTCCCAAATCCGGCAGTCCAAAATCCGGAAATTTTTACAAAATTTTCCATTTAAAAAATCCCAATTCCAATTTCCAAACAAATCCACTTGAATTCAGCACCGGCTTTGTTTTGCGACTAACCATGAAGGTCTAAACTGATAAGTTCGGGTTTTTCGGTCGACCCGACAGTCAGGGGGTACGTTATTTCTACAGTGCAGTGTATGAATCAGGGCCGACTTCGGGGTTTAAATACAAAAAAAATCCAATTTTATAAAAGTCTCAAATGAAAATTTCCCGAAGCAAGAAATCCCCCACCCTCTTCTCTAGAGCGTAACGTAATTTATGGATTATCACATACAATACAAATTGGGTTAGTTCCCCCAAACTATTAAAAAAAAACCTGTCAATTTTTCTTTAAATTTAGGAGTTTACGTAAGCGGCCGCGGGCCGCATTTGAGCCGCGGGTTGTGCACCACTGATGTAAGATAAACGAATGATGCATATTTTATTAAATTTCCTTATTGTACATTGTTAAAAATTGAAAAGATTTGGTGATTTTAAACGTTTAACCTGCACACATCAAAGACACCTATCTTCTCATAATTATAAAATTATGTGAAGGCAAAACCAAACTTTATCACATTGGTACGAAAAAAATGCCATTTTTTGCCAATATAAATCTGCATAAATTACTAATCTCTTTAATGGGTTCCAATCCGAGATCAAGCGCTGAATTTTTTTAAATCTTCATTTAATCCATTTTCCTGGTAAAAACATATCGCATTATCTGACAGCCGAGTTCTCCGAAAAACAAAATTATATCGTCCGCATTTTTTAGGAAGAAAATAATGAAACGCGACCTTTCACATTCCGTGCGGTCCTATGCCGAGTATTTTTTTCCGGCCAATCAGAGAGAGACTTTTGAAACGACCTACATTTCCCAAGGAGTCCATTTAATTTTTCCCAATGCTTCCCTTTCATTTTTCTGTCCGTAGGGCTGCCCGAGCACCCCCTGGCGAAGGAAGGGATAAACAAATCAAACGCACATAGCACAGTCTACCTCTATGTTCCCTCTGTAACAGATTCCGAAAATTCCAAAACTGGTTATCCTTCCATTGCACTTAAGTTCGGGCAGGTATTGCTAACCCATCCGCTTCTGCCTTCCATCCGATTTTTTAAAAACATCCTGTGCAGAGAATTTTTTTTATGATCCAGACAAGAGGAGCAAAGGAGCTCATTCAGGACGATCCCCATTTTGGCGTTATTTCTTTTCCAAATTTCCGGTTCGATGAATTCATTTATAAGCTAATTAAGCTAATTCTCTTATTTTTCAGTTATCTTCTTATTTCGTATCGTGCATGGAATACAATTCGTGTCAGCTAGCAAACTATTTGTAAAATCGTTCGGTAAAAAGATTAACTTCATTAGTATGCATTAGTGAGAATTACTTTACGAGTATTTTTTAACTGCATCCAAATCTTATCATCGCATCCATAATATTCAGTCGAAGCCGTACAAAAAAATATACCAAAACATTTACGCTTATAAGCGATGCGGAAATTATTTTTAATCAGAATGAAGGCATTATAAAATAACTTGCCAATTATATGCCGGAATAAACTCTACCTTTATTACAGCTACCGGTGAAGCACGACAGAAGCATTATGTGATATTTATACAACCTGAAAGACAGCGTACAAATTCCTTAAATCTCAAGGCGACCAAGAAGAAACGCACGCGTATAATTCTGTACCGCGGAATCCGTCGGTCATTTATGAATATTCATAGGTTGGTATTTATGATTCACGGAGATTTTTAAAAATAACTTTCGCGGATTCGGGTTTGGATTCACTTTTTCCCTCGAGTTTATTCACTTATATTTCTTTTCTTTTACATCAAAGCTACAAAATAATTAAGAATGCGCATTCCAATAGCGTTCTGGAGAAAATTCATAGGAAACAAAATATTAGACAATATTTTTAAAATACGTGTATACTCAATGCTGATACAGAAACTAACACCGTCATATAGTTGAATAATTTGGACAATATAAGATTTAACCGAGTATTTAATTAATCAATTGACGAATAACTATTCATTTCACTAATATTTTTAGCACCTACTGAATAATTGTTTCTTCGTTTTAATACATCGCCGGGATCCATCTTTGAAGTGACATCTCCAAAGTGAAGATTATTAATCAAAATTTTACTTCAAAACACGATAATTCTTCTAGCCTGAATTCACATCGGTAGCAAATGTGTAAGCAAGATTTTAGAGTTCTATCGTATAAATTCGGATTCCAAGACTTTATAATACCGGTATAAACGTAAAACTTAACGACTAAATTTCTATTTTTATCAGTATTCCACCTTCTTCATTTTCTATATTGTAATTGCATTGCGTCATGCATGAAGCTGAGCAACACGTTCCACACCGTCGGTCGAAAAATAATACAACTTTTTATAATGCTAATTAAGTAAATATAAATTCAAAATGCATTTCCTTTACAATACCAAAAATATCTTGTTGCAAGCTTCTCTTTTAACAGAATTTAATAAGTGTATGGTTCAACATAATCCTCTTGCATTAAAAGAAAGGACTAGCAAACTGATTTATTACGATCATTATTTTATCTTTCGTGTGTCTTTTTAAATCCATGGGAGAATAGGTCGACCACAAACTTATCCGGAAAAATTAAAACAAATAAAGCCTCTTCATCCTACGATGGTTATTATATGATCCAAGTCGCAAAAGAGTCATTAAACGGCAACAGTCGATCAAGAAGCTATAAAAAGAAAAAGCAACACTTTCCATTTTTGAATTCGTAAAAATAGTTAATGATTCCGCCAATCCATTAATCAACAGTGATATCATCTGCGAGGATTAATTTACCAAGATGGGATATTAATGGCCCTTAGCTCTTAATTTAGGACGAGGAAAAAACAAAATTATACCAGTTTTAGAGCGATATCCCTCCGTCCCTTTTCCATCAAGACGATTCCATTCCCAATCTAGAAAATTTACTTTTAAAAATTGGTACAATATGCAGTGTAAATTTTTTCTCAAATACTACGTACGCGTCTGGTCTCACTACACTCTTACAAAAACAAGAAAATCGGGGAAAACGTCTTATGCACGTAAATGGTATTAATATATTAATTACCTCATATATGTGAGAATATAACTTGATAAATTGTTATAGCAGGTATGAATATAAAGTATTATATGGACTGACAAAGTCACACAGGCATTGGGTCATTATTGCTGGAGGAAAATGTTGAGAGAACTAGAGAGAGCTGGGCGTAATATAGTTATTTTTGAGAAATATGGCTTATGGAGTATGTTTAACGACACTGATATCTATTACTGACTGAAATTCAATCAAAATCGTTAGAACATTTTTTTTAACAAATCGACATTTTGTGAAAATCAACTAGAATAAATTACCATTCAATGTTATGACAAATCGTTCGTAGTTTTTTATACTGAATCATTTTGTCTAAATACGAAATGTCATTCGATTTCCTTTAACCGTGAGGGCTATTGGGCCGCCCAAAAACAGAAGATAATAATAATAATCCGTCTTTATTATGAGCGATATTTAGACAATGATGTCCCATCTTACATATAATTCATACGAACACAAACATCCATGTCCTAGGCGGGATTCGAACCCGCGATCTTAGTATGAAAATACGAAAACCTCTATTTAGATCACAGGAAAATTTTTAACTCGGAAATCGATATTTTTTCTCGATTACAATGATGTCTTTTTATACTACCTACTTACATGAGAAAATGAAAAAAAATTTAATTCGGCCACCTTAAATGATGCGATAATTCTCGACAAAAGACCGAGAGGGAGGGAAGAAATAAGATACGAATCAAAACTCAAGATGAGAGAAGGTGGAAACTGTTTCAACCAAACCCATACCTCTCTTTGCACGGTTTCGCTTCACACGTTTTCGCTTCATAACTGTTTTTCACTTTAGAGAACTGCCTCCGACTGCACGGCTATCGATTTCACTTAAGCACGATTTCGGAATAATCCTCACAGCATTGAAAATTCTTTAAATTTTTCAGTTCAACTTGGTTACGATAAAGAATAATGTAATCACTCCTAAATGTTATAAAACTAAATTATTGCACTAACTACATCTCATGTATTGTTACAGGGGAACCCACCCCACTTTGCTAAGATTTGTTTTTGCACGGTCTTTTCTGGGAATGAAAAGTGTATTAATAAAAAGCTCTCTAGTAAATGCGGTGTCATTGCTGGAGGTACTTGAAAAAAAGCGACGTTTGAAAATAAACGACGTGTACTTGATGAGTGATTAATTGACACGTGCTATGCATTCATCATCCAAATTATATTAATGCAGAGCATTCTTAAAACGATTATACAAAGTCTGACTAGGACAACAAATATAAAACCGACGGGAAATTGTTCGAAATTCGATTAAGCGTTAATTAAAATCCGTCTTGCGTAGAAAGAGAACATCTTAAAGAAATCCGATAAAATATTAATTAGTTTATTTCCGCCTGCCCTCTGCCAGTACGAAAGGCGAAATTTATAGGAACAGAATGAATAAAATGGTGGTCATTTCTTCGCATAAATAATACAAAACAAAGGTCCTCCGAGATAATTCGATATTTAAATTCAAATATAATTTGAATATTTTCCTCCGTATACCGAAAACGCTTTAAAGGAAACTTCTGATTCAATTGTTCGTCAATTAAAAAATGATCTCCTTTGACTCTATACGAAAAAATAATGAGCCAAAGCTTAACATCAATTATAAACTCCCTTTGAGTAATGTGACAAACGCAAAATTGAAGTAAATCCATGATAAGAATTCATTTCCGTCTAAACATTTTATGCATATTTGCTGCTGACAGAATGAATTAATTCAAGCACCAACGTCTCAGAATCGTGAAAAATTGCTAAATTTTCTCCATGCAACTTATGTATAATTTTCGATAAAATCACTTTTCGAGTGTTTTAAACGACATCAAATAAACCTCGACGTAACAAGCAGGAACGACATTTTGCATGCCTAAATAGAATTTTAATAGGAAAAAAGCTTCAGAAATTTTATGTCAAGTGAAGTCAGTTTATTCACTCAGATAAAAGAAATGAAAAACATTTATCGCGACACGCATCGGTAAAGGTTTCGCGTAACGTAAAAAACAGTAAAAGAAAAAGACTTGAAGCTGTCAGGGGAAACAAGCTTTGACTCTTACGCGAGGAAATAAAACAAAAAACCAACGTCGTTCAAGGAAAAAAAATCAAGTTGTCGTAACACTTCGCGCTCCAATTGACTACACCGAAAGAAAAATATTTCCGTCATTTTTATTCATGGAGTTTCACAAAACGATTTTGGAATTGAAATGTCGCGAGAAAATTTGGATTTCTTCCATTTCATAAAATCGGTTTTAGCAAAAATTTCCCATCCGACACACATCCAGAGAGGGAGGTCTATATTCATTGAACGTGAAGAAATAAAATATTTACCAGAGCCATTTTTAAACGAAGTACATAAACATCCGAAAAAAACAAGGCTTTCACCAAAACTGATTAAACTGAAGATTATATATGAGGAAGTAAACATTTCTGTTATGCATGGAATACTACATACATAGAATGCCTCGGTTGATCCCTAAAATCCGAAATGCGCAATAATGCATTATGGAGCACATACCATGGCAGGAATCCAATTTTATTCAGTAATTACCGAGAAAATCTACTTTGTAGCTGTAAAACTCCTTTTGTTTACCCAAAAGCTTGTGGCCATGGGACCTAGAGCGACCAATTAAAAAATAACGATCTACATAAAAATATTTGTTAATATCTGCGTAGTTTCATTCTATCTAGTATGAAACGTGTAATTATTGAGGAAAACGCATAAATAAGAAAATATCCAGCTGATTGCCGTAAATTACTTACAGTCTCTCCTGCACCATATATAAGAAAAGCTACCATTTGCTTCTTGAAGTGAGACTCACCTGCAATTAAAAAAATATATATTACTTTTAAAAGAGTATTTCCACATATTACAGCAGGCATTATGCAATGATTAAAAACCAATTTTCAATTCATGCTCTGAGGATATAGTATCATATAGTATCATCATGAGAAACAATGATGGCAATTTGGATAACATGAAGCTTTAATTATAAAAATGATCAGAGAGTATATAACACGTGCGTGATTCACAATTTGATTAGGGCTCAAATCAAAGGCCAAATACATATTATAAAGGAACATGGTCTGTGACTCGAATAATTATAAATAATTTTACTACATTCATGGTTTAATAAGTTAAGAAACCTGTAAATAACAACTACAATAATAAAACAAATAGGAAACAGGCTATAAGCACCGATGTAATTTATTATACATGAATGTTAAACATACTATTACACAAAATATAGGAGCTCAAGGTGTTGTTTCATTTCTGAATTACCATACGATAACTACATTTTTAAAACCACTGATTTTCAAATCACTATTAAAAACAATATATCTTCCCGTTAAGGAATTTTATGCAATTAATATTAAATCGATTATAACCCTCCAGTATATCATCATTTGTTTGTCAGTTTCGTTTTGAAAGTAACATAAAATCGCTGTCATTTTAATTCCACTTACTATCAAATTTCATTAGTAAAAACATCATTTTCCTCCAAATTCACTGAATTACCGCAGTTATATTTTAATCCTCCAGAGCCTTCAATCACATAATCGACATACCTTTATGACTTCCTCCGAATAATAAAACGAGAGAAAAAAACGCAATGCCACAGTCGTTCACGACCAGACGCGTTACCATAGAAATTTCGCGGAGAAACGCATCCCCAAAAAAAATACATTTTTTTTCATCCAAACTCGCGCATATCGCCGAACACGCGCGAATTCAAAACACTCGTAGGACGACAAAAAAATAAACGCCTTCCGATCCCGCGTTTCGCGCGATTCTATTCCATTCATTCTCTTTATATATATATATATATATATATATATATATATATATATATCCGAAAGACCACAAATTCACATGCACGGTTTCGCGAGTGAAAGGCAAAAAAACATTCGCCAACTCCAACGAATGGTTGAGCTTGGAGTATGGGGTGGGGAAAAGTGTAATAAAGGTGGGGGGGGGGGGGGATCGTCAAATAAAAGAAAGGATGGCTATTCGTACAAAAAACGGCGGCGGTTTATGGAGGAAAACGCTTCGCGAGAGGATGAATGAATGAATCGCGTTCGCGGAAAATAAAAATTTCCTTCCTTTCTCTCCCTCAGCTCTAAATCGATTCCCGCAAAAAATAAAATATTATATAGTTCCGATAAATTTTCGAATACAATATATAGGTACTACGTTCTCCCCCCTTTCAACCTTTCCCTTTCAACTCAACCGCCCCACTTTTACGTATTTAGTTGCCAGGTGCAAACGTGGTCCTATAAAAAAATGACGTATTGGCAGATAATTTTCCCTCGAGTGAGACCCTGCACAAAACAACCGCCAATGGATTTTCTAACTCGAAAAGAGGACACCTCGAGGGAACAAGGCCCTCGTGGGATGCGCCCTCTACGAATAACGTCCGAGTTAATCGACTTTGCTATTATTTTCCAGGGAAAAAAACGACGCTTCGTCTATCCATATATTTTCGTCCGAAGTAGATTCGTCGCGTCAAATTCTCGAAAGATAGGAAGAGCTCTAGCTACTCATATCGTAGTAAAATATCAATTCCGAAAAATCAACATATTTGTTATATAAGCGTTTGCACGAAAGTTCACCCTCATCCCCCAATGGTTGTTTTAATGCCACTTCATACGCATTTGCCCCTTTGCTGTCATAATTATTTTTAACACGCTCAGACACTAAAATATTTCATAGCTCATCTTCGTCATAATTCAGATAGTTAATTTAAAACACTTCTTTACATGGGGTACATTTTTTGTTTCGCGTCATGAATACGAATTTCAGAATTATAATTCTTGCGTGATAAGCGTCAAAATTGAAGTTTTTAAAGGATAAACATAATTTTATTCAAGCAACGAGCTTTTTAGAATAAATCACGTAATAGCTTTGGTTTTCGAAACAGTTCCAGCGATTTTCAGAGTTAGGAAAATTTGTATCAATACGTAAGGTTTGAGGGCTATTATTTATTCAGTGTATATTCGTGGATACTGTCCTGCTAACGCAGCACCAACCACCGTATTTCACGTGGTGAATATAAATGTACCATTTTCTCCTAATTAAACATTTTTAGATAGCTATTAATAAACGGCCATTAATATCATAATTAAATTCATTTCCATAAAAAGCAAGTCATTATATGAATTTGTTTTATTTTCCATCTCCTCTTCTCTACATTAGAGCGTCCTATTTTCAGTTTTAGGCCGTCTTCGATTAGAGAAAATTCGATACGTATTTAATAAGGCATTTATATGTGTCAACTGAACTCGAACGCAGATGACGATTTCATGCTCACAAGCAATTACAAATTTCCTCGGATAGAAAATTAAAACGCAACGGATCAGTAATGCCAGGCTATCTACATTATATTATACAAGACTTCGTCATCATTCTGTGTAAACTTATGACGTCTTAGTGACGTAACCCACTATTACTCTTATATAAAAGGCCAGGTTTTTAACGCTTCAGGAATGCAGAAATGGGACTACTTGTGCACTTCCAGATATATCGGCTTTATCCCTTGTGTAGGAGAAAGCATAGAAATATACCTGGCAAGAGGGGACTATGGTCAGTCTTTGAAACACTAGATGATCGCGGCGAGGGTTTCGAACCTTTGCTCCGATCGAAGTCAACCCTCTCAGCAGGAGGTAAGATTTCAGGTCAAAGAAGACTGCCTCAATTTGATTTCAGAATAATCGATCAAGATATGTATTTTTACTTTCTCATACGTAGTAATGGGAAAGTATTTTATTCATGAAAAAAATCGACTTCGAGATTTCAACGGAAATACATGTTTTGAGGTCCCTAGAACACGTTTAGACTATTTTCGGAATGATGTCTCTGTGTGTGTGTATGTTATTGTGGGCGCTCTAACTCAAAAAGTACATGCCATATCGTTACCAAACTTCATATCTAACACTCTTAAATGAGCACAAAGAACTGATTAGTTTTTGGACAATAACGGATAATCGGAAGTCGCGGTTTATTCGGAACCCGATTCGGTTTTTGCGATATTTCTTTGTTAAAACATCATTATTCTATATACAATTCTATACTAATGTTATAGAGAATGTAATTTCCTACAGTTTTAATTTGAAACAATTTTCTATAGGAGTTATTGTTTAGGAGTTATTTATAAATAACCGGTTTTTCGGTTTCCGTTGAATATCTCCTTAAAAACATCGTTATTGGTAATCTTCGTAAGGACCAAAGTTGTAGAGAATATTATTTCTTCCAAGTTTTGTTTGTAAAGTCATGTGTTGGCCACATCAGATTTTTTTATGAATTATTCGTATTCTCTGTGAAAAACTACACCAAAATAGATTTTTACTTGCGTTCCCGCGGAATTTTTTTAAGAAAACCGAGCAACAGCTATATCAGACGAGCTTGAAATTTGGCACAGTTACATGTTCAACTTATTGATTATTTAACTGTCTTAAAATCTTTTTTCTTTTTTTCTTTATTAGCGAAATAGAGGATAAAAAGAAAAAGGGAATACGTGAAATTATAACGCGAAAGAATTAACTTGATTTTTTATTATTTTTAGATATCACTAATGCAGGGGCCCCTAGTCTGACGGAATGGAATAGCGATCGAAAACGGTCTTCTCAATTCCACCGGCGACGAATCGGGATCATCAAAACGAAAGCGGGTACATCCGGATCGGTACCGCAGGCGGCGGCTCCGAACGATCGGCTGACGGCTGAACTTGTAGGCACAGAGAGGTCGGAGGAGAAGAGGACGACAACGCCTCCGGCACAGCCTTTGAGGGGGGAAGGGAGGGAAAAAAGCTTGCGCGGTAATCCTAGCCGACTGCTAGTAGTAGTTCTTCTTGCCCCTCCGAAGTCAGAGCGACAAAGCTCTTGTTCTCTAGCGACGCAGAGATGTACGTTGTCCCCAAAAAACTTCCCTCTCAAGCCAACTAATTTCCTCTACGGCCTGCTGTTCTCCAAATCTGCCCCTTCCCCCCCCCCCCCAACCTCTGCCTTCCATCCAACTCCGACACCTAACATCCCATCTCCTATTCCCCTCTTTATCTGACCTCTATCTCCCTCCCTCTCTCTCTCTACTAACTTCTCCTTCTGCCTCCCTCCCTTTAACCGTCTCACCCTTCCTACTGATTTCTCCAACCCTCCATCTGCCAATCCCCATTCTATCTCTTCCCGAACATGCCGTCCCCTCGATTCTTGTTTCCCAATCCTCCAATCCTGCTACCTTCCCACACCCCTCCTCCACTTCCCCTCTCCTCCCCTCACTTCACCCTCTCTTCAGATATTCCCGTCCACTCAAGATCGTATTGAAAAAATCTTTTATTCCTATCTCTCTCTCTCTCTCTCCTCTCTTCCTCTATCCACTCCTTTCCCAAGCATTCGCCGCTCCTCTCCTTCAATATACTCGCCAATCCGTCACCCTTCTCCCAAGGGTCTCTCTCTCTCTCCAGAATACATTCTCTATCAGGAATTCTTCGAGGAGGATAATGAATTCCTACTTTTTTCTCGGGAGGAAAGAGCCTTTTTTCTAATAAGGTGTTCTAGAATGTCTTCGTTTTTTCCTTTCGAATTCGAGATTTCAACGGAAATACACGTTTTGAGGTCCGCTGAACACGTTTTGACCGTTTTCTCTATGATGTCTGTGTGTATGTCCGTATGTGTGTGACAGAAATTTTGCGTGCGCTCTAACTCAAAAACTATTCATCAGACCAGCATGAAATTCTATGTTTTTGATTCTGTATATATTCTTAAGGTTTGAAAAGATTTTGATAACAATCGGAAGTAGCGGTTTACTCTAGCAAAAATTTAGCTTTTCTTAAATATATCGCTTAAAACTAAATTTTTGTTAAGATATATATATATATATAATTTGTAGATATTTTTTTACAACTTTTATTTGAACTACATTTTCATATGAGGAATATTCAAGAGATATTCAATTTTCTTCGAAATTGACGGTTAGTGGGCCGCGTAGTGTTATATCAATAATTAGAAAATTATGAAAAAAGGATATATACTTATATTTACAAAACTACCTTTAATAGAAAAGCGTAGAGATGATGCTATTGGTTGTGCATCCTGTATTACATACAAGAAATAATGACAATAAATTATTTTAAAGGATAATCTCTTAGCGTATGGTAGCTATTAATAAAAGACCAGCGATTGAGTAAAAAATGAACAGGTCTGTGATATCACAGCTCAAAAACTTGATAATTTCCTTTTCTCGGTAAAAATTATACATATATGAGATAAAAGATATTATTATTATTAGACTCTAACCTCAATTCCCCCATGCATCTTTACGCAATCGTCACGGATATTTACGAAATCTGAACTGTTGCAGCAAATTTAGCGTGAAAGAGCAGAAGTAAAGAATTCGTGAGATTTTGTTATCGGCAAGGTTATTGCATTTTGGCGAAACTTATACTTTACATCCCCAAATTTTGTTTGTAAAATAACTCGATGTGCTGTTTAGAAACTGACGCCTGTGGCATGCAATCTTACATTCACGTCGTTCTTTTCCTAGTTCTTAAGTCATGGAAAAACATTCTTTTTTACTCCAAGTCTACGACGGCAAGAAAAGTTATACTTTGACAAACAGCACTTTTAACACATTCAGAGAGAACTTTGGTCCTTTTAAGTTCTTGGGCTGTTCGGAAAGGAAATTAATCGAGTTATTAGGAGAGTCCTATGGGTAATAACTCGGGAAAACTTTTTAAGTGGTGCGACACAGAACTTTACCTAAAGTGGATTATGGTCTGTTTTTGAGGTATTCACTAAAGAACACATGCGGTATGAGACTTAAATATCTTTAGTTTGACTGCATATAAGTCCTTTTAACGAGCAATGAGAATCACTGGTTTTATTACCTCAGAAATAAGGTGTTAAGAGCCATGTTGAAACACTGCCACTCATTCGCAAATTCTCATGCTTTTAATTTGCTTCCTACTTTCCGGTATTAGTATTTTTGGAGTATCTACTTATTAACATTTTACAGTAAAATATATTTTTAGGGTACATATAACATTCCATCATTTATTTATCGAAAATAACGTTTGCGTGGCCTTATTGGGAAAAAGTGTGCCAAATTTAATGAAATATACTACTGGAATGTTGCAATAAAATTCTCGTATACACGATTGAAATAATGTAAACAAAAATTCATTCGGAAATGAATTAAAACGAGACAATGGTGTGCTTAAAGCTTTGATATGTATAAGTACGTCTCTGAAAAATATAGAGGACAACTTTAAAAGTTTATTATAATATTTTAAATTAATGTTTAGCAAGTACTTTCTCTTATAATTTTTCGACAAAGCACGGACGTTCTACATTTCTTTAAATTCAATTTAATTTAAATAGAGTCAAGCGAACTAAAAGTTTATTGCAATATTTCATTCATCGCTACCGAAAACTAATTCAGTTTTCACTACATCGATTTATATAACCAAATACTATGTCACGAATAAAAAATTAACAGGTCACAATTTTGTATTGAGAGAAAGCATTTCCTCCGAATCGATAAAAGTTGGTTAATGGAACTGCTTTGGGAGTAAACGCTCGAAAAATAATACAATAATACTAGTACTTTAATATGCCCCCGCGGCGTTCCGTGTCCTCGCTTTCTCGAGCACTTTCCCTTTCACCCTCCTTTCTCTCGTTCCCCTTCGTTCCCTCCCCCGCCCAAAAAAACCCTCATCCTCGCCCTCTTTCAGAATGTATTCATCCCTCCATTAATCATTCTTCCTCCCTTGCTTCTCTTTCTCAACAACCCTCACCGTAAAACCTCCCTCGCCCTTTTCCCAGTTCATCAGGACCGCATTGTGGTTTCCCTTCCTATCATACGCAACTCTCCTTCGTCCTCGCTTTCTCATACTTCCTCTTCCCTCTCATATATCTCCACTCTCTCCGCAACATTACTCATTCTCTCTCCCATTCAGTTTTTTTTTTATATTTCTAAATCAGAAATATTGCTATATTTTCTATTCCATCACACCCTCTTCCAATCGCATGCAATATCCCTTCTTTCGCATTTAACCTCTACCATCGCGTTACAAGTCTATTTAATCTATTCATATGCTGTCCCTCTCTGTTTATATATGTCCAAAAACTATTAAATTTCTCCCACATCTTTTCAGATCTGTATATATATGTGTGTGTGTGTGTGTCTGTTTGTATGTATGAAGTATATTTTTTTATAACTCAGTAACTACAGCACGTAGAAACAAGAGAAAGGTGTCATTTTAACCGGAATAAAGAGTTAAGTGGTGTAGTTAGGTTTTTATGCCGATTTGATTGACATTTATAATTAAAAAACCATTTTCTGTTTTCATTTTCTCCATTTGAATGACATAGGGATGAGTGCAGCTTAATTTTTATTTGAGTTATAAAATTACTTAGAAAGATGGTAAGAACTTGAGACTTAGATGGTTCTATGACGGAAAGAAAAAACTTTATTTTTATTGAAGACAGAATCCGAATCCTGGTTGAATTAGCGTAAAAATGCGTTTAGAATCAGAAAAATACGTGATTTAATCAGACAATACCAAATATAAGTTACAATGACAACTTCCATTGTCGCGAAGTTTAGAGTCCAATGCATTTATATGCGAAAAATTTTAACGTCATATCGTTTCTCAATTTCTGTGTGCGATTTTGATTTGTTTACATGCTAACAAAATGTTTGTTGTTTTTAATTGAAATATTACTAATAAATGGTTTTTAATACAATTATATGCGAAAAATTTTAACGTAATATCGTTTTTCAATTTCTATGTGCGATTTTGATTTCTTTACACGCTAGCAAAATATTTGTTGATTTTAATTGAAATATTACTAATAAATAGTTTTAATGATATTTTCGTGTGGTGTAGAGTATTCCGAACAAAAATGTTTCTAAAACTACGTAAGTAACTTAAATAATTAGACAGATTTTCCAGAAAAAGGAATTGGATAAATCGTTTCATTGTTTCCAAAGTACTGATGATATAAACAATTTTCTCGTAACAGAAATTCATGGATGAGAGAATCGAGCTAATAGTAGAAGGATAATATTCACTCTGCGGCTCATAAACGTTCTCTATTTACTTTTTGTCTTTCGTTAAATTAATTAGTTTCGTTTGCTGCTATGTTGATCCATTTTCTATTTATTATTGTGTTCTGGCTGGTTTTACTTACAGTTGTCGTTTGAAGATATCGTCACGAAACTTCGCATAGGTATATAATTTTAAACTGCGGGTAACATAGGCTGTATTGCAATAAAACATTTGGGGAGAGGAAGAGCATAATTCAATAATTATTTTTCCATAAATTTACACGTAGTTTTCGATTTTTCACGGTGCAAGATTTTCTTCCTTCATAGGTTTTCTTAATTTTTTTTATTGGACGCTTAAAATTGCGTACTATGCCATTCTTGCGATGTTTATATGTTACATAGTCGAAGTTTTAGATTCACTAAATCCGTTGAAATTCAACGGGAGCTTCTGCTAGTGTGTGTATGTGTGTGTGTGTATCTAAAACCGCTAATAGCATTCCAAAAAATAGCTTCCGATACCGTTCTTATTTTTTTACCATCTTCGCTTTAATACAATTTATTTCCCAAAAGCTCTTTGTGAATTTTCCTTTAAAGCCTTTCATTCCCTAACATAAGCTGGGGAGAGAAGAGGAGAGAGAGAGAGGAAATAGAGAAATTAGGGATGGATAAAGTGAAAGGGAAAGAAAGGAGATGTGACACTCATTTTATCTCTCCCTCTCTCCTTCCTATTCGACTTTCTCCCTATCGCATTCGTTTAACACAAGTCAGTCTGGATATGAGCTCCCTACCAACCACAGCACTTTCCATCTATCTTTATTTCATTCATAATTCCTTTCTTTTATTCACCCATTCCGTTTCCTTTCCCCTTTTATCTCTCTCTCTCTCTACCCCTCCCTCTCTCCCTCTAGCCATCCCTTGTTTTATCTCTCGCACCCTCCTAATCTCATCCTCCTTATCCCTCCTCTCGTCCATTTCACCTCTCTCTCTCTTCGTCGCTTTCTTCCTTTTTAGCATACGCCCAACCCACTTTCCTTTCACCAACCTCTCCTCCTCTTTCCATCACCTCGGATCCGCACAAAACCGCGCTAAACCCCCTTTCTTCTTCCTAAGCTCCTTTTTTTTAGGGTCGGCAAACTCTCTCTCTCTCTTTCTCTCTTTCTCTCTCTCTTTCTCTCTTTCTCTAACCCATCTTCTCTCTCTCTCTTGCTCTGCCTCGGCTCCACGCACTCTCCTATGTGTACGAACGATCAAAAACTTGGCGTTACCAAACGCCCAAGGTTGTTTTCAAACGGGCGGAGTGAGATAGTGAGGAGAATAACGGTAGAGGAGAGATGAAAAAATAATCGGAGGACGAACGCCATTTCAGAAAGGAAGGAAGGGAGAGAGAAAACGAGTTGTCGACCCTTGTATTTTTTTATTTCGATGGGGAAAATATCGACCGTGAAATTCTTACTCTTCTTTCCCCCCTCCTCCCTCATGCGAAAAAGAAAATCCTGTCCCGCTCCTCCTCCGCTAGATGCAAATTCATCCCCTGCTCGTTCCTCGCGTTTATTATTTACTTTCTTTTTTCGTTAAACTAGTCCCGTGGCGTAATTCGAATAGTTTTCATCCCGCTGCGGACTTCCTCTCTGCCTCTCTCACTCATTTCGGGAAGATGATGATTGAATAAAAGTTCCCGGAGGAGTCATTTTTCGTCCAAAGAGATGCAATATTCCGACCCGAGTTGTAAAACTTTTATACCGAGGAAGATGTGGGCAAGGATATGCATTCCTTACGCGAATGTCTGCCATTGAGTGGGTCGAATGGTAAGGATTGTAAAGTCTTGTGCTTTTAATAAATACTTTATGGGATAGTTTTAGGAGAA
This sequence comes from Uropetala carovei, assembly GCA_036926305.1. Taxonomy (NCBI): domain Eukaryota; kingdom Metazoa; phylum Arthropoda; class Insecta; order Odonata; family Petaluridae; genus Uropetala; species Uropetala carovei. The sequence continues at coordinate 13,157,376 of JAXCHB010000065.1, read as the reverse complement.
AGGGAGACGCGCTAGACACGTCTAAGGAATAAGGCCTACGCTTGTATCGTTTTACGTTTCTTTATTCGACATCAAATTATTCAAATTTTCATCACGTTCCCTGTCCATAAAAATATATGTCTCGTTTAAAAGTAGGTTCGGTCGCGCGAAAGGTAAGTCTAATAAAACAATTATACAATATTTTTGATAAGGTTTCTTAAAATCTCAGTGGATATTTTCGAGCGCCGTTGTAAGAAAATGTCTTTAAACGATAAAGTACGCCATTATGCTGATAGCCATAAAATATTTGGAGAAACATTTCGGCAACAAACCTGTCGACCTCATTGGCATTTATGTTTTAAATCTACAATCGGTGAATCTCCTACGAGAGAAATGGTACATGTTAGCCGAAACGTGTCTGCTCATCCCGTTTCTTTTGCTTCAGGATTATCTTTATTCTTTGTTGAATTTCCACCTTAGGCTGAGATCGATATATCATTACGGAATATCAGGATTTTTTTAAAAAAATAGTCGAAGAAGGAAGTTTAAAATAAAATAAAACACCGATAATCCACCATCGGATAAAACGGAAAACGTTCCGAAATGAATTTCCATTCACCCCGATATAACTCCCTTTTTTATGTACAAAATTTCCAGCCATTTCGTAAATTCGTTTATTATACGCCTTCTGGAACCCCAATTCCAAATGTCGTAAATCCCCAGTCATTCTTTCAATAGATAACCATCGAGCTCATCTTATGGCTAAAATCGAACTGATTCAATAGGTATCTCCAATAGACACTTCAAATGTTATAAAAAACAACTGCGCGTTTAAGCTTTGGAAAGAAGAGCGATATCCACCGATTTCAGAATCTAAAGCTAGTGACTAGATCTTTAGAAATTTTAATCTGGCTGGTTCCAATTTTTAGGATGTTTCGTCCAAAATATTTCTTTTACCAAGTAGAATTCAATCTCCTCATTACCAATAAAAACAAAGACCACATTCTTACCACTTTTCACCCAGAACCGTCCGTAAAGCTATGGTTTGCTTAACTTTTTTTCCCCCCAGAAAGTTCGAAACAAAGACTTCTGATTTCAACTCGGTTTTTCATATGCTAATATTCGGCGCACCCGTTCCGTCGAATAGATTTTTTTTCCGAATCATCCAAAACGATACCATTTTCGTTTTACCTTCTGCGTGGAGGTCCTTGCGATTACGAACTGCTTACGTTGGCCTTTTTTCACTTTCAAAAAGGAAAGTTCTCAGAGAATATATATACACACACAAATACATATATACATGCATACATATACAAATTTACATATATACATAAAAACATATATAAATATCAATTTCGTTTCCCCCCACCCTATCTCCAACCCTAAAACACCCCCTCCTCTTTACGTGCCTTATTCGCAGCTCGTTTCGGGAGAAATGCCGTGTCCACAAAAATATAATAAAAAAGCAAACTGCAGCCGCATGCGGCCGGGTCGAGATTCTAATTTCTTTTTGAGTGAATTCCTTTTTTTGCGGTCCTTATACAGCAGATATTTTTCTGTTAATTTTATTTTCCCCCGCTCGCGTTTCGAAATCCCGACGGAATACTTTCCGAGTCTACTTTCTTTTCGGAGAATTAATTTCGGGGAAAATTTAATAAAAAATGGACCGCACGCGAAAGCGAGACGGTTCTGCCTCCGAAGAAAAAAGAAATGGCTAGAATTTCGGAAATATTTGCAACGCGATACTCGAGCACACGAAAATAAGCTGAGTCTGTGCGTGTGAGTAAAGAGAAATTGTACGAAAGACGGAAGATAAGTCGCTGTCTGCAAAAATTTATATTTAACGTGTCGTTTTACATATTTCAAAGGATAATATTCAACACGTGAAATATGGGGGACTGAGATTATATTCTTATTCATAATTTTTTAAAGATTTGATGTTATCTCAAAGTTTTATTATGACTAAGAGCGAGACGGATAAGAATAGTTTCTTAAAATTTTGAATTTACCATTTTGTTCAAAATGGCTAAAAATATATCTAAAGATCGAAAAAATATTACATTAAAAATGTTGTATTAAATGATTTTGAACGGAATATAATAATTAAACAACAGATACGAATCAGTCAAAATTATTATCAATTTTTGTTGTTTTTACAGGAAAATGGAACAAAGTACAATTAAATTTATCCTTCCCATATTGGACCGAGTTTGCTTATTTTTTATCGCCAAAAATACTATCAGCAATATCGAGATAATTGCAGAAATTTTTATATAATTATATTGCATGGCGTCATTCGCTATGTATCGGATTGATTTACCTTACTAAGAGAAATCGCTTATATGCGTGTAAAATATTACATACATCGAACAGAAAAGCAGCAAAAATACTCGGAAATCCGGCAATAAAACTTATTTTAAGGCACAAGATCCCAATCTCTCCATTTCCATTCCCTGGGAACTAATTTTATCTCCTACGCAGCCGACGGTAAGAACCTTCATGCCCAAAACGACAGTAAACACCAGATACGAAATTTTCCACTCTTTATTTCATCTCTTAAATCGGAAATGTACCGAAAAACATGGAAAGGCGGAAAGGAAAAAAAACGCATGTATTAATGTACGTCTGTGTGTGTGTGTGCATATATAAATGTGTATGTGCATATACGTGTGTGTGGATATAAAACGTGGATGTGTGTGTAATTGTATATGCGTTTGTGTGCGCGCGCGTGTGTAAAAATGTTTGTGTATGTAACTGTATGTATAAATATATATATGTATATAAAAGTGTGTTTGTCTAAATATAAATGCCTGTGTTCCGATGAGTTGTGAGGTTACTCGAACAAGAGAAAGGAAGTAGGGCTAATAAAGAAATTGAATAAATTAATTTAAAAAAGGCATTTTAAAAAATAACTTTTATATTATGCACTAAAAAGGAAACAATAAATTTTTATTTATTTATCGATCGTGAGTTCGGCTGGTAAGGAGGAACAAAATTTACAACAATTTCAGTGGAATAAATTCCATCTTGCTCAACAATGTTGATTTACTAAACTTTATTTAGAACTTTTGTAAAAGTTATATGGGGCCTTACAGGTTTTATTATCTTGCGTCGGAAGCGTCACCTGATGTATTTGCACCGTTTCCGTGGCTTCATGAAAAGGCCACAAACAGATATATATATATATATACCGATTACAAACCGATATCATCATCATATGTAGTCTGTCCGTTGACAGGTCCGTGATTATTCTAGGTTAAACTTGGTTCTCCATATACTCCTATTTTCCGCAGTTTTCTTCGTGTCTTGATAGCTCTCTTTCCCTTTCAAGTCGTCTATCAGCTGAAACCTTTTCCTACCTCTTTCTCTTTTTCCATCCAATTTTCCTTCTAGCACTTCTTTAATCATGCTCTCTCTCTCTTCTCGGGTAATGCCCAATCCAGTTCGCCTTCCTCTTTCTGATAGTCTGTATAATCGTTCGCTTCTCTCCTATTCTTCGTAGTACTTGCTCATTTTTCACCCTATCTGTCCATTTTATCTTCAGCATTCTTCTCCATGTCCACATTTCGAAGCTTTCCAAGTATTTAATATCATTTTTCTTTAGCGTCCATGTTTCTGCTCCGTACAAAGCTTTGTACGGAGCAGAAACCGGTATATATATATATATATCTCGAGTGAGGTTAACATAAAAGATATTAAAAAAAAAGGGAAGTATTCGTCGAAACATGGCACATGACGTGGACCTATGGATGGAATATCTCACGGAATATATGAAAAAGGAAAATAGCCGGAATGGAGGAGAAATAGAGGAAAAGATGAACCTTGAAAAAATATAGCAAAGAAAAAGAGATATGTAAAAGAAGAGTGAGGCGAGAAAGAGTGAGGGGAATACAGGAGAGGAGGTGGCGAGAAAGAAAAGTAGGGAGAAAGGAAATATAGATATGCGATATAGGTAGAGAAGATAAAGATAAGAGAGAGAGAGAAAGAGAGAGAGAGGAAAGACTGAGTGATAAAGATTAAAACAAGAAGAAAAAATCTGATGTGGCCAACACATGACTTTCTCCATATTTGGGGTATAGATATTTAAATTATTATGAATAGCATTATGAGGCAAAATTAACATTTCGTATCGTAAAAGAATACAGTCGTCCTTATTGCCGAAAATTAGGTATATTTTTAATACGTTTACAGAATTCACCGCTACATGGTGGCGCTGTACACTGGAAATTTAAGAATAAGTTAAATATCTCCTAAATGGATGGTTCTACGAAAATTTGTTTCAAACAAAACTTGGAAGAAATATTATTCTCTACAACATTAGTCCTAACAAAGGTTACCAATGAAGACGTTTTTAAGGAGATATTTGACGGAAACCGAAAAACCGATTATTTTTTATAAATAATTCCTAAACAATAACTGCTATGGAAAATTGTTTCAAATAAATGTTGTAGGAAATTACATTCTCTATAACCTTTATATAGAATTGTATATACAATAATGATGTTTTAACGGAGAAATATCACAAAAACCGAATCGGGTTTCGAATAAACCTCAACTTCCGATTAACCGTTATTGTCGAAAAACTAATCAGTTCTTTGTTCTCATGTTAAAGTGTTATTTATGAAGTTTGGTAACGATATGGCACGTACATTTTGAGTTAGAGCGCCCAAAATCACATACACACATGCACACACACAGACATCATTCCGAAAATAGTCTAAACGTGTTCTAGGGACCTCAAAACGTGTATTTCCGTTGAAATCTCGAAGTCGATTTTTTTCGTGATCACAACACTTTCCCATTACTACGTATGGAGAAAATAAAAACTGATAGGACGAGACAGTGATAAGATATGAAGTTAGGACAGTAGAAAGATGTACTATTACGAGTTTTCAAATGCATTCTTTTCGATTTATACTCATCCACAAATTTATCAAAATAGTTTAACCTCAAGATAAACACCATATGTCGAGACATATATCGTATATAAATTATTTTTTTCAATCATTCCCGCAATTTAAGCCAAAAACTCGAAAATTCTCGCTTTTAGGAAAGGCGAACAATTGTTAAGTGTCCCGATGGGAAACACTGAAACCTGCACGCGCTTCATTCACAGGGAAATTTCATCTCGCACATTACTTAAAGAGAATACATTAATTGAACTGAAAAGGGATATCGCTCGATAACATTTAGTGGAATTTTACCAAGCCTATTCTCGTAATAATGCACAGGTGCCCCCCTCCGCATCGTGCGTCATTTTATTCCACCGCAAGCAAAGAACGCACAATTGCACAGGAAGGTAACGAATGTTTAAAAGGAGTGTAATCACGAGTCGAGAAGGAAGCCCTAAGAAAGTGGATCGTAGAGAAAGAAAGAGTCAAGAAAATAAAACTTCCCTACTCGGGAAACGAAAGCCGCTTTGAACTCCTTTTCCCTTTGTTCATTTTTGAATCTCATTCCATTATAGTCCAATATCGGTCTCCGATAAATAAGTCATCGAAATTCAGATCCTCTTTATTCCCTAACATTCCATTTCTTTTTGAGTGTGCAGGATTTCCAAATCGAGAGACAGAGAACTCGTATATATAATGACTAGAATATCAACAAAATAATACTATAAGTATATGGAAATCCTGAGGCAGCATAAATGCAACTCACTACTTCGTCAAGGAAAACTTTAGGATAAATTCAAATCGAAAATGAAGGCGCCGATGGAAATGAATGTTAACTTTTAGGAAATCATGGATTAAGCTATTTTGTATATTCATGAATGTTCTAAATGTCAATGGGTCCACCGTTGTATTCTCTAGTGCAGTGATTTTCAAACTTTTTTCACAGCGGTTCAGTAAAAACGGAAAATGTATTCGTCTAAAAAATTTCACCCATTGAAATATCGCGGATGTGACAAGATTTTTTAAGATATTTTTTATTTAAAATTACTGTTTAAATAACAAAGTCCCATTTAATATCTAAAATAGCCCATTATTCAATGTTGATTAACCTTGTAACAATTTAATATAACTAACGTCGTAATGTTTCCTGGACCGGCACCTGATCGAGACCCATTTAGGATGTTTATCTGGCCAGCGAAGAGCAGCAGCCCGTACTTTGAAAACCCCTGATCCAGTGTTCAATTGTCTAATAGAGACTTGTGCCGAAAAGGCTTCCCGCAACGAATATGTTTTCGCAACTGCCGAAATAAAATCCTTTCACACACACACAGGGTTTGATCAACACTGTACTTTGGTACCGAATTTCATGCCGGCGAAGAATTTTCCTAAAGGTCAACATTTATCTAAACGCTCCACTTAGCGAGAGATACGGAGGAAAAGAGAGGATTCGGCGGATTATAGAATTTTACGTAAATTTTTATAAGGTACGGAATTGCCTTCCTCTCTAGATAAGCGTTAACTGCTGAGGGTAAAACTTTCCGTCATTAGCGGTGTTTTTTTGATTCCCATTTACGTACCTTTAAAGGGTAAACAGTATCCCTTGGGAACGAAGGCAGAAGGCACTCTGTGGCCGCCGCATAATAAAATTATAATGCCACACGCTGCAGAACTTGAAAGTTAGACTGTTAAACTCATATCGACATAAGTTTGCGTCATCAAGTTGGCTCGTTCAGTCTCCCCTACGCATTCGCATTTCGTGCTTTCTTTACAACAACGTCTCGCTCGTGAAGTTTTCTCGATACTGCGCAAAAACACGCAAGCGCAGGGAATGATTAGAGATCTTCCAGATACCGTGTTTCTATTTACTTTATTATTATTCATATTATTTATTGATAAAAAATTCTGATAAATTTGTAAAGGCATTTCACGCGCTCGATCGCGTTAATTTCTTACTCGTACGCGTTTCAAGGTGATTGTATCTGATAATAGCGCCGTTTTCAAGGGGTCGGTAATTCAAAATTACCCGAAAGGTGACACGAATTACGCGTTTCGGGAGTATGCGAAAGGTCCATTAAATTTTGCAGCGCGACACGGGTTTTTCGCCATATTTTCGAGATAATACGAAATGTTGGGGCACATGCGTGTAGACTGGAATATGATTCCGCTTCCGAGATTAGAAATTAAGAATAAGTATGTAAATTTCAGACACACAGACTCGTTGAGTGCAATGATATATTTGACAATAGAAACATTCGATACAATCCCTATCTTTTAAAAAGAATTACAATATTTAAACAATTTATCTCTATGACCATTTTTTAGATTTTTTAAAATTTACTTTATTTATGTCGTATTACTGCCCTTAATTAGATAATTATTACAGAATTTATAAATTTCAAAAATACGGTTTTAGTAATTTTAGTCACTACCGAAGCATAAACAACGTTTCTATGTGAAAGGAATGCCCGCATAATTCGCATCGTGAGTCACGATTTTATTTTCAATCGCTTTAATCTCCTAACGAATGATTATATATTTTCAGCTTTTAAGACTTCCTCCACGGTACACTCTTTAACCTTTCTATCAAAATTACTCATTTCTCCCACATTTCATTCATTCCCCTCGTTCCATACGCACCAACACCACCACCATTCCATATATTGTTCCTTCCTTGTCCGCATTATTTCCTCATAATCCGTATCCTTCCTGTCTCTCTTCAAAGTTTCCTGTGCCTCATTCCCTCATTCTCCGTTCGATCTCCCTCCCTCCCTCCTCTCTCTCTCTTTCCTTCCCTCTCACTCTCCCCCCCCAATCTCCCTCCCTCTCTACCGCTCTCTGCTTTCCCACTCGCCTCTCCATGTCTCCGACTAAAATGCTCTTACCCGTCCCTCTTACAAAGCGTCCTTATCCCCTCTTTCCCATACTCCTATAACACCCACCCCCTTTCTCTTCCATATTGCACCTGTATTGCCATTTTGTATTAGTGGGGCAGGGAGGGAGGGGAGGGCACTCCTCGCCCTCATCGACGGAAAGCACTTGAGACGGAATAGAGATAGAAAGAAAGAAAGGACAAGGGGTCCTCTCTCACCTCGCCGCTCCCTCTCACTTCCTCCATCCCACGTACTCACTTCGCCCCCTCCCCTCTCTCTCTCTCTACCTCCCTCACTTCCCCCACCCCCTCCTCTCTCGACCGCACTCCTAAAACCACCCCGATATCTCTCGCTAATGGCTTTCGCCAAACTCTCCCCTTATGCGCTCCTCTTTCCCAATGAAATGGGAGGAGGAAGAGGAAGAAAGAAATGCGGGATAAGACATAGGCATGGAGGCGGGTGAAGGAGGGCGCGTGAGGAGGAGCGAGGAAGGCGGCAAAAGAGAAAAGATAAAAGGAGAAAGAGGGGAAGAAATTGAATCAGAAGTGAAAAAAGAAAGGGAGGAAGAGAAATATGAAGAGGAAAAAGAGTAGTAATAAAAAGTAAAATAAGTGGAGAGATGAAAGAATATATGAAGTAGTATCGAGGGAATGAGATGAATGTGGATAAAGAAGTAAGAGAGAGAGAGATGAGAAAGGTAAAACCCAACAGAAATGAGGGAGAAAGGAAACTGAGGCTATATAACCGCTTCTTACGCCTCGCCATGTTACAACAGGTTGTATTTCACGCGCATATGCAGATATATATATATATATATATATATATATATATATATATATATATATATATATATATATATATATATATAAGTAGGTAACTATCTAACTTTTTAAAATTTATATACGTATTAAAAAAAGTTAATAAGCATATGTGATATGAAAAAGATAAGGCATTAGTTAAAATATGTCGGGGTGAATAGAATACGGGAATAATGCTTGGCTATCAAAGGAAAAATAATCCCAATGCAGGGAAATAGAAAGAGAGAAAAGGAAAATTGTATGGTGGACGAGAGAGAAAGAATATAAAACGAACTAGAGAAATAGAATGGCTGGGAGAGTCCAGGGGATAAGAGAAAAAAGAGGGGAAGAAGTGTTGAGAGGGAAGAGAGAATGGCGAGGAGGGAAACACAGACAGACAGACAAACGACTTTATTTCGGGCGAAATTGAGACTACATAGTCCCTTCTTACATTTAACCCTACGTTATGAATTACAAATGACAATGAAAATAATAACATATAAACATACAAACAAAAGACAAATACCTGAAACTGAAAAAATGAAAAAAGAATAATACAAAAAAAACACAAGAGATTGAATTACAAATTCGGAAACTTCTAAAAAGAGAAGACTAAGTATTTGTGGTAAAAACCTAGGAAGGACCTGACAAGGCCAACCTAGTAAAAAACCACGCATGAAAACACCCACGAAGGGAAGGGGGGTGGAAAAAACCTGCCAAAATCCTACATACAATTGTGGAATTACAAATAGTAAGTACAATTTTGAGATATAAAAAATCGCAAGATATATTTTAAAGTGCTGAAAAATGAACATGAAATTTAATCAAATTGAGTGAGATTAAATGAAAACATGAATATTAAACATAAGTAGAAATATGTAAATAATAGTCGTAAATAAAGAGAGAGATGCGGAGTGCGGAAAAAAAATTATGAGCAATAAAGGAAGAAACAGAGGAGAAAATTATAAATATAAAGAATAAATGGAGAGAAGAGAATCACACAGAGGAAAAGGAAGAGAGCGACAAAAAGTAGAGGCGAAGGAAGACAGAAAAATGCTTGATAAAAGGAGTAATACGTGCCGAAAACGAAATATCCGTGTTCGTCTGAGGAGATTTATGATTTGAAATTTCGATAATTATTTTCCAAATCAGGTGGTAGCCCTGATCGAGCGATTTGACCCGTTTGTGTTGTCTTGGTCATCCAAATCGACATGAATCCCGAGTATCAAATCTCCTCCGAACAAGTTATTTGAGTGTATACACAGACGGAGAGAGGGGGCAAAATCAGGAAACGTGTTCATTTCTTTATAAAACGTTCCTAGGAAGGAAATCGAGAGATTAATTAAGGAAGCAAAGAAAAGAAAAGGGGAGATGGAGAGAAAAAGATGGAGATAGAAAAATGGAAAGAAAGAGGGAAAGGAAAAGAAAGAGGGGGCAGTTACAAAACTGTTAAAATGGTAGAAAATGAGAAGAGGCGTAGGGAAAGCAAAGGAAATGGTGAGGAAGGAAGCTAGTATTGCAGGCCAGATGTGCGTGCTTGTGTGTAACAGAAAGCGGAGGGAAATTAAATAAAATTGAGAGATAGCGATTAGTGTCTACGGTTAGCCATGCACTTGCACGCCATTTTTACGATCACGTGCGCAGATAACGCCTTCTGAAAAAAAAAATAAAAAAAGATACATCCTGTCGTTTTATTGCCCTTACGCATTCCATTATTTTTTTTGCGCCGACCGGAGAATAAAGCGCACCGACATGTGCAACTTCACGTAACGTGCCTTATTCTGCACTGAGAAAAGACATCTTAATTTCGAAACGTAATTTTTTCCATATCCAGTTAATGACCTCACCGTTTTTATAGTCTTCTTTATTGAAAACGTAAATTTTGATGAAAAAACGTAATTTTACGGGGATGTAATTGCAGCCCAACAATTACATTTCATTATATATCCCATGTTATAGAATTACATCGTTTCTTAAAATTGAATAATTTTCTTGGCTTGTTAATCAAGGATATTATTAAAATTTTTAATTTTATCTAAATGATTTAACGTGTTTTATGGAGATAAATTGCAAGAGCAACTTATGAGAAATTGGATTTTAATCTTGAATTTTTCAGCTACTATATAACTTATACTGAGCAGTAAAATGTGACATATCTTCGCCATAAAATTTTTACGCTGCCAAAGAATTATTTTATTAATTTTTAATACATTATTTGTGTGTCTATTCTAAAAGGTTCAAAATTTTAATATTATTTTTAAAATGACAAAAATATCCGATTAAAAATTACAAATTCATGCACAATATTTTTTATTAACGTATATAATTCTTCTGATAGGACGTCGAATTGCATTTCTCCAAATGTTTTAATGTGGAAATTTTTATACAGTCTATTAATATAAAATTCAATAATTAATTACTATTTCAGGAAATTACTTTATTCGTTTACGCTGAAATTTTCAGTCTAAAGATTTGAATTGAAAATAATTTCGTCAAAGTAATGAATTCGCTGTCAACTTGCCATCCTATTCAAATTATCATTTTAAATTTATAAAAATCAAGGTACGCCTCGTGAATTGAACACAATTTAAAGCGCAATATGTAATTTAATCGCACTCCAATCTTATATGGTCGAGCAGCAACAAAAATTGCGTGGTGCAGAGATACAATCTATTTCTTCACGCCAGCTCACTTTAATTATGTACATGCAAAATTGAATAATTTAGTTGTAACGTCATCATCTATTTCCTGAAATTTTTAAGTTAAATTTTAAAATTAAACTCAATTCCTTAAAGAATAAAATACAAAAATATTCTACAATATTTCCCATGTAAATATCTTTTAGATAAAATAATAATTTCCTATTCATCGGCTAATTTCCTGAATCTTTTCACAGACTTAAGGAGCCATATTCCTTATTTGCAATTTTGGTAATTTATTGTTTTACTTTCTCCATACGCAGTAATGGGAAAGTATTATGATCACGAAAAAAATCGTACGGATCCCATATGCTCGACGCGTACTCTAATAGCGGTGTTACTAACGAGAAGTAACGTCTCTTTGACTTTTTCCTCACTTTTACCTACTATGCGTTTGATGAGTCCTAGTTTCTGTTTAGCCTTCCCGCATATATTTCGCACGAGCATATCCCACGAGAGGTTGCTTGTTAAAGTAACGCCTAAGTATTTGACGGAATCGGCTAGTTTTAGCTGGACGCCTTCAACAGTTTAATTCGTAGCGTCGATGTTTTCGTTTCCCCAGAATCTCATAAAGGAACACTTTCCTAAGTTCAATTCTAACTGCCACTCTTTACACCACTCGAGAATTGCATTTAAGACGTCAGAAAGTAATAATTGATCATGAGGACTGTTAATCTCTCTGTAAAATACTGTATCATACGTGAATAACTTGATTTTACTTTTAATAACCTTATCTAAGTAGTTTATATACAAAGGAATAGTAGGGGGTCAATTACACTTCCCTGTGGGACGCCCGAGGCTACTCTGACTGAATCTGATTTAAATCCATCTATAACTACTATTTGTTCACGGTAATTAAGAAAGTCCCTGATCCACTCGATTATCTTTCGATTAATTCCACAGTCATTTAATTTCTTCATTAACTTACTATGCGGAACTTCATCGAAAGCCTTCTTGAAGTCAAGGAAAACCGCGTCTGAGTATTACGGTCTCCTGATCTTACAGGAGAGGCACCCAAGTGTAAGTGGCGGATCACGACCAAACTTCACAGGATGAAAGAAAACGAAAAATAATTAGACACGTATTTTCGGAAAGGCGTCTAACGAGCCCGCGTTTTCGAGATATTTGCAATTGAAAATTGAAAAACAAGTGGCTTTTATTCTAATACCATGACGAGCGACCCCCTAACAATAGGTACCGGTAGCCTAGTGATAAAGTGTCGGGATACGGAAATTGTGTAGCGGGTTCGATCCTCGACATCGCCGAATTTTTTTTCTTCTCCAATCAATGTTTTATGACTTTAGATTTATGTAGTTGTCCAAATTACATCATTAATAATTTTCTTTCTTTTTTCAGGCCAGTATTTTAATTTTAAATCCATTCCAATGCACTTTTTACGACATACTCGGATTATATAGATATGTACTTGATAAATATATACAACATTTTCTACGCACACTCTCCTCCATATTTCCACTGTAGAGTTGCATAGTTTTCTTCAAAATTGGGATGTTCAATATACTGCCATCCTCGTCGAGAAGAATGTCCCGTAAAAACCTGGAGTGCTCGCCAGATAGTGGAGGCGAGGTAGCGGCCTCCGTCTCACACGGCGTCTGCATTGTCGGTCAGAGAACCCGCAAAGCGCTCGAAAAAACCAATGTTCCCCACTTCACGGCGTGCAGCCGACAACAGGCGACCAAATGTGACTAAAGGCAGATGCACAATTGCCCGGGAACGAGAACGGCAACGCGAAGAAATTAAATTAAATAAATTTTAAACGTATACATGCGCGCCGCCATTGTTTTCGTTAAAATGTATTATCTGCTATCGTTACTTTGTTATCTTGTTATACTTGTTATATCGTTGCTGTTCATTAATTAATTAATTAACTGCGGATAATTAACGGCAGTAGCGATCGAATCCCAACACATTGTTTCTGTAGGCGAAATGACAATTTGAGGCGTAAACGTGAACGTGTCGCGTTCTATTGTGCACCGATAGGGTCGTTACCGTTACCGTTTGCTGCCGTTCACCTTCCCGTTCTTGTTCTCGTTCCCGGCCAATTGTAACTAATGAGGCAATGGCGACCGATTAATGGCGGTATAACCATTATATATGAATAAATTACGGTTCCCTAATCCATCCCTAGGAGAGCGAGCGAAAAGCGACCCCACCCGGCGGTAGGGCCCACCGCCAGGACGCACCGAAAGGACTCGAGAAACCGTCGGAACGTGACATAAAGTGCTCCTTATTCGGCACGTAAACTATGCAACTCTACAGTGGAAATATGGAGGAGAGTGTGCGTAGAAAATGTTGTATATATTTATCAAGTACATATCTATATAATCCGAGTATGTCGTAAAAAGTGCATTGGAATGGATTTAAAATTAAAATACTGGCCTGAAAAAAGAAAGAAAATTATTAATGATGTAATTTGGACAACTACATAAATCTAAAGTCATAAAACATTGATTGGAGAAGAAAAAAAATTCGGCGATGTCGAGGATCGAACCCGCTACACAATTTCCGTATCCCGACACTTTATCACTAGGCTACCGGTACCTATTGTTAGGGGGTCGCTCGTCATGGTATTAGAGTAAAAGCCACTTGTTTTTCAATTTTCAATTGCAAATATCTCGAAAACGCGGGCTCGTTAGACGCCTTTCCGAAAATACGTGTCTAATTATTTTTCGTTTTCTTTCATCCTGTGAAGTTTGGTCGTGATCCGCCACTTACACTTGGGTGCCTCTCCTTGTTAGTATAACGTGAACGAACAGAGCGAGCTGTGTTTCACAAGATCTCGTCCTCCTGAAACCGTGCTGATATTTACTTAGCAAGTTCTGGCTATCTAAGATAATGCTATGCCTACATACAAAAAATCATTCGATTTCGTTTCATCGTTTAGGCTAGGGCCACACGGGCGTTTTTTCGCGGTGAAGACTGGCGTCAAGATAACGCTATGAAATAGGTCATATGTTTCCTTATGGAATATGCCACACGGGCGTTTTTCGACCGCGGGAGGGACGCATTCTCAAGGTCGAACGCCGCGGTGCGCGGGCGCGTTTCGAAAGCGTGGCGATAACGTTCGAGGGTGGCCACATGGAGCGTTTTCCCATCGCCCCTCTGTAGCGGGAAAAAGTATGAAATGTATGGACGTGCAACGCTATCTGTCGGTCGTTTTATTACTGGCTCCGTCTGGCACTCGAGTTTTTCAACGCTCGTTTCCGAACGCCTCGTGTGGCCGCCTCTAGACGTCTAATTGCACCGGCGGTTTCTTCACGCTCACCATCGCCGCGAAAAACGCCCGTGTGGCCTTAAGCCTTAGGTTCTATATCTACGCACAGACGGCATTGCGAAAACTACTTTTTTGGAATAGGGGGAACTTAAAATGTTTATTTCCGTCAGTCATCTCGAAATCGATGTTTTTTCGCGATTACAATACTTTAACTATACACTACGTGTGTGAGAAAGTAAAAATATATTTACCAAAGATAATTTTGTCAATATCTTTTATTTAGTTGAGAGAGCATTTTTAAAAATCGCTGCTTTCTGGTGAATTTCCAATTTCTTTCATCCATCTAAAACTTTTTTATGATTAGCTAATCTCTCTAACACCTGATCCTACTCAATTCTCAGGCGTCCAATGTAATTAAAAATAATCACTTAAAAAATTTCCCAAGTTATAATAGGCCCTAAACATACCCGGAGTTCGCGTTCCCGGAAATCACCACGTACATTAAAACCTGAAGCTTTTGGGAAAAGGGTGGTCGGTGGAATCACTTATACCGGAGACTCAGGTGAGAATAAACCCGTGAAATTCACATTTTATGAAAGAAAAATATTTTAATAGCATCGTCAATTAAAATCATTACAAGGAGTGATTATATGAAGAGGAAAACTACAGTGAGCCGCTTGCGGAAAATTTCTTCGAGGCACATGGGAAACGATATTACTGATTGTAATGCAAAAATCATACATATCTAATAAGGAAAGGGTTGTGAAAAAAATAAGATCCTTAAGGCTAGAAGTATATACAGCTGAGAATAGTTCCCTTCGTGTAAATCCGACATGTTCAACTGCTATATGAAATAGTATTTTCACAGTTTTTACCTGCAAGAAAATTAAAATGATAAAAGTTCGCCAAAAAATACGATCGTTTTCATGGAAAAACATAGGAAGTAGCAAGATTGAGCTTACACACACATGAATATCGTAAAAATAAAATAATTCCTCTGCATACGTTTAAAAAGCGAATGTTAAAACTATATCCAAAGGAACCACCCATGAAAACCGTGAATGTTGAGGGTTGGCAGTATGCAACTTCCTCAAATCTTTATTTTTGTTTCAACGTCCTTCGACTACTTGTTCGGCCGCCGCTAATGCAACTCATCATTATCTAAACTGCGAGGTAGCCTAGTGGATTTGTGAGGATTCCCCTTTTCTCGTCTTTCAGGTTAATGACCGAGAGACCTTCCGAAGTCTCGAGGGGCGGAGTTAGTAGATCGGAACGGCGTCTTCCCTCCTTTTCTAATATTCACTCAAGATACATCCACTCCTACGGTCCACCATTAAGGTCGCGGACGCATTTAGCTACTAAAGAACCTATAGGGACAGACAAACAGAAGTGATTTGATGAAGTACTATCGTAAGATAGTGTTGGTTGTTAAAAATCACGTTCAGATATGGTGGATTCAAATAACAGATTTATTTTTAATTAACTTAGCATTTTAACGAAATATAAATTTTAAAAATTACATATTAATATCATTCAATAAATCATTTGCGATTTAATATTACGAGAGAGACAGGTTTAAGGACGCTCGCATCATTTATTTTTTACATCGATATTGATGTTTTTATTTATTTATAGAAAGTGCGCAAGATTTAAAACTAATTAATTGTGGTAAGGTTTTTTTCCATTTACCACGAGTCAAGGTAAACTATTCAAAATTGCCTCAAAATGGTACACATATTATTATAATCGGTGATTCGGATTTTGAAATGCAGCGCTGCTGCAAATGATGTGAATCTTATTCTGACGAAATAGTACGTTAGGGCGTCCGTTGAACTGGCGATTACTCTCGCTATAAATTGACGACGGATTTCAATTCATGCCTCATTTAGGGCTCGAATAAAATTTCCCAAATTTTAGAAAAATTCCTTGATTCTTCTCTAATTTACAAACCTATCCTCCAATAGCATTTAAACAGAGACGCAGTGAAATCGTGAAACGGTTTTTCACCGCCCCCATAGGCCTTGTGTTAAACACGAGACATTGTACAGCGCCTGTTTTGGATCCGTAATTAAAAAAACTAGAGCAGCAACTGTCAACGGTAGTTAGCGTCTCCGAGATGTGAAATGTTTCTCGCCCGACAGCGCTGCGTTTCTGAGAAATTAAGGAGCATCGGAAATAACGGAGATTCCCATTCATTAACTTTCTTAGAGTTCAGATTAACTCGATAAGTATATTCAATTGCATCAAAGGCACTCGCATCTACGGTTTATTTTACTCATTCAGAAGGTCGTGTAAAACACCGACAATCACTGACCACTGAACTGAAATGCGATGAAACAGAAAATGAAATTTGATCCTAAGCTCTATTATCATAGCGGAAAGAATAGAGTTGACCCAGCTATGTTAACCGAATTCAATTATAAATAACCCAATCCCTGGTTCAATTTAATCTGAAAATCCAAATTTTAAGAAGATTCTTAAAAAAACGAGCAAATAAACATGCATTTCTCGTGCAGATCTTTAGGTTAAATTATAAGAGCCATATTAAAACTCTGCTTAAAACTTTCGAGCTTCTACGGATTAAATTCGAAGGTATGGAACGTTTTATTACAAGAAGGGATGCTGAAGTTTAATATTCGTACAAAAGTGCGGGTTATTGTTTATTATTGGTGAAGTTCAAATCCATGGTCATAAGGTATAAGGTAAATTGAGACATGATTATAACCTCAATAGTCTCTCGCCTACGGAAACATTAGTGAAACCCACGATTAACTTAAACGGAACTCGCACTTTTACCGATAGATTAAAGGAAAATGGATATACTGAAGCAGCAAAGAAGTAGTAGAATGCTTGACAGTAACACGATTAAGACAAAAGAATCCCAATTGGACTGCTTCGATAGTCAAGTAGGGCTATCGCTAAACCCGAAAACTTATACATTTAACGCGATGAAAATTTTTTCTACCAAGCTTATGTCTTAATATTTAGTTATTATTAAAATTCACTATAAAATGATTCACGTGGAAAAAATCGCTTATTATAAAAACACAAAAAATCATAAATTCATAAAAGTTCCAAAGCTATAACATATATATATATATATATATATATATAATGAATTTTAAATAATTTTGTCGATATCTGCCATTTAACTATTATTAGTATGGTGTAATAAAATAATTTTAATCGTCATTATGCAAATTATAGCCACCTATTGCTTAAACCAGTAACATATATCGAAATGATATAATACAAGAGTAATAATAAATACATAAATAATTATAAATAGACTAGTTCTCAATTTCTGTGGATTGGATTTAATTTGCGACTCATGATACGTACGCACAAACGTTCGAAATAACCTCAATGCCTCAATAAACAGCATAATTTGAGAGATCCATTGTTTTCCAGAGTGACAATTCACGGTAAAAACAACAACAGCGTCACCCGCAGAAGAGCGCTTTTTTTTGTAGAACAATTACACATAACAAACGCCGGTCGAGCAAAGTGTTTATCTTGCGCATGAACGGCGTCCGAAAGTATTTCTATCGAGTAAAATGAAAGCAACAGAGGAAGAGGATAACTCTACGGGAATAGCAAAATATCAACAACAAATTTCGAGTAACGTTACCGATATGCTTGTCAGCTGGACATTGATTTTAAACATTCACGCAAAAACCATTTCTCACCATTTTACGTGAATATACCTCCTATTTTAGAAGGACCACCCGAAAGTATCTAAGGGAAGAGCATCTCACTCATTTTCTCACTTCTCTCACATACACACACTCTCTCTTTCCCCTCCGTGATTTAATGGCGAATTCTTAAACGCACTAGTCATTGAAGGGACGGATCGTGATGCGAATTCACAAAACCGGTCCTTTGGAATGTATAGAGGGAAGAATAAGGAGATGGTAAGAGGGAAACCTTACAGGCTCGGTAGAAAAGGAGTTGAAAGTCCTACGTCCCTTCTCACTTTTCACTCATCTCCATTTTCTTCTCCCTCTCTAGTCCTTTCTCGCTCCATCTCTCTCCTCCTCTCATCTTATCCCTCTTTCTTCCTATTTGTCTCTTTCTGACCCTCTTCCAATCTTCCCCTCCTCCAATCCTCACCCCTCACAATCCTCTCCTCTTCCAATCCTCCCCTATTCCAATCCTCCCCTATTCCAATCCTCCCCTATTCCAATCCTCCCCTCTTCCAATCCTCCCCTCGTCCAATCCTCCCCTCTTCCAATCCTCCCCTCTTCCAATCCCCTCCTCTCCTCCTCCTCTCTTTCTTTTGCTCCATTTACCTCTCCATTCCTCTCCCCCATCGCCCTCTCTCTCCTCCTCCCTCTCCTGCTTTCACTCCTCGCACCGACCAAATAGCTCCTAAAACCTTATTTTATCACTCCAGTGCGCGTAAAACCCACAATCCTCTTCCACAACCCCCCTTTATCTCTCTCTCTCTATTCTTCCCCCTCCTCCCTTCTTCTCCCGTATGCCCACACGCACACATCCAAAAACCTTCCTTTCTCGCACCCATCCGAGCCATTATCGTTTCGGTCGAGGCGACCCGAAGCCCTTTCCATTATCTCCACTAACCCATGCGCCGCCGCCGTCCCCTGCGCCACTCTTGCGTCCGAGGGAGGGGGGGGAGGGGGAGGGGGGAGGGGGAAGGAGGATAGATTCCCCCCCCCCCATCCCCCTAGTCTAGCCATCTTTACGTCTATTTTCCGAAGCTTCGTAAATAACATCACTGTCTTCTCCATTCAATCACCGCTGTGGTATGGGGAAGTATTCGAAGTTGATCTGTTTCGAAGTTTACCGTCAACCGTACGAGGGGAGCGGATGGAAGACAATACAATTGGCTACCTCTCTTAAGTTAATCAAGCGGCCTGGAATTCTCAGTTTATGGAAGATTATAGGCAAACGCAAATCGCTAAATTATTCTTCAAAAATAAACCAACACCGACTCCGCTTTTTCGAGGTAAAAACGTCTATTTTCCTAAACAAGGCGGGAAGAAAAACGTAAATATATTTGCCGAATATTTTGGTCAAATATTTTTCATATTCTCCTAATATATCGAGGTTTACTACGTATAGGGTTTCTTTTAATTTCCCTCTATTACCGCGGATGCGTTTGCATGTAATCTGCACGCAAAAACGTTCGCACGCAACATTATCAATTAATCCGTGCTGATTATACTACCATCATCTTATTCACTTCGGCTATTCTCGCACCGTCTTGATTTTTCTATTGTTTAAATATAATCTATTAAAAATTCTTTCGTTTTTCCCTCACGTTGTTCACCTTCTCGCCGTCTCCATTCTCCGTACTGTCATTTTCAATTATTCCTCCTTATCATCCCCTTGTAATTTAGGCCGTACAGCTTAATTTAACGGAAGCTCATTCGTTCCCCTCTCCTGATCTTCAAAAGGCCAAGATGCAACGTGCCGGTAAATCACGCGAACATGATCTCGCAACAGGAGTAGGTGAAACCGCACTCATTTTGGTTTTAGGTGTTTTTTCGGAAGATTAATTGCTCCGAAGTATAAAGATTGTCAATCCAAAAGTACCTGCGTATTCCACGACTTTTTCACTCTCAATCTGCGGGAGCAACAAATCTTTTTTAGAAAATTTCTTTAAATATTTGACTCTATAGTATCGTAGATCCATTCATTACGACAGAAAGGTACCTTGACGATATGGGGCATATGGAAAAATTTTAGGAAAAACATTATGAATGATATAATTTTTTCTGCGTTTTAATAAAGGATAACTGCGTTTTTATAATACATAAATCAAAGTTAGAGTAATAAAATTATACTTATTTATGGGAAAATTAACCTTTCGCACTTTTTTCGGTAACGATTTGCGCCTTTTGCAAGAAGCACCTATGG
The DNA here is from genome assembly GCA_036926305.1 of Uropetala carovei. Taxonomy (NCBI): domain Eukaryota; kingdom Metazoa; phylum Arthropoda; class Insecta; order Odonata; family Petaluridae; genus Uropetala; species Uropetala carovei. The sequence continues at coordinate 13,137,021 of JAXCHB010000065.1, read as the reverse complement.
CAAATGCCACCTTCGCCATACCCTAGTTACGGCACTGCATTACGATACTTAGCACAGTTTTTTATTTCAAATATACGAGTGCCTTTAAAAATTTGGGACGTCGTGTTATTATCTCAAAATGAAGTTGTTTTGAATGCGGTCCCGTATTTAATCGGTATTTACTGATCGCTTAATGAGCCACACGCCCAATTGCATTTGTTACGAATTCAAACAAGACGAAACAGTTTACATTATCCGAATAGAGGATGAAGTTTGTATGACCGGCGAATTCAATTTTCCCAAAAAAATCTCCCATTGTTTTGATTTCCAAAATTCACGGCATTAACCGCTAAAAACTAAGCGAATAAACATTAGTAAACCCATGGGGCGATGCAAGACTGCTATTTTCCCAATCTTTTATTTTCGTCCGGTATGCTTTTACATGAATCCGCATTGCGCTCACGGCCGTCATTCGCACAATACAGTCTTCCTTGCTCGGGAACCATTTCGAAACATAGATAGGCTAACCTCTGCAACCGCCCCTGTTAATAAACGTTTCCATCGATGCGCGCGTGCTGCCGTAACCGTCGCCCGAGTTACCCAACTAAGTTACGAAATCTTTTGATCACCCGGCCGTAGAGTTTGCCTCACTGCCTCCTTTTGCGCGGAGGTAACATTTTTTTTCCCGATAACACGAATCCCACCCTCCATTCAACCCCCAAGCGACTCCGTCGTATACTACTCCGCCGCTACGGAGGCAAAACTAGCTCGTTATTTTTGCCCCTTTCGAACGTAAATGACCTCTGGTTTGAGGGTGAGTTGGGAACAGTGTGCCTTCCGTAGATATGGGGGAAAGCAGTTTCCAGCAAAGCTAAGCTTTTTCCTTCACTCCAGAAAGGAAAGGGACCGGTGTGTGTGTGTGTGTGCGCGCGACCACATTAACTAATTACGGAAGCGTAAGGGAGAAGATAATTTTTTTCCGCCCAGCAGCCTTCTGTAAACACGTTTCTACCTGGCGACCGCAAGACGGATGCGAATATTAAACCCTCTCTCAGGCTCTTTCTTTTTGTTAATTTTCCCGTAATTCACTTGCTCCAAAGCTCGCGCCGTAAGTTATATACATCCGGACTTTTTCAATGATTCACTATATCTGAAATTGCGACCGCCAGTCACAGATCGCAGAGCAAATTAGTTGAGTGCATACAGAATCATTCTTAGAACAATTACTGTGTTGGCAATTACCCATGCTTTCGCGTAGGACTTTGCGATGGGAACTGACGTAAACTTCAGGTATAAAATCTTTCTCGTCTAATCACCTTAACTAGCGTAAGTGTAAAATTACACGGACTGCATCTCCATTGATAACGCTTACAATATGATTTTTTTAACCGAGGTGGAAAAACGCGCGTTCTCAAAATGTCTAAATCAGGAGTCTCAAAAAACGTTATCGTATGATAGTTTAAATCAAAGAGATACAATTTTAAGCTGTCTGATTTTACTTCAAATGAAAATGCTTACTGTCCTTTCAAAAAGTCTAGATACCCGAGTTTAAGGAGGTATATCTCGAAAACGGTAAAAGCGATTTTGATGCAGTGAAAATTAGCGAGTAGAGAATTTATTTCTACGTTAATTGATATACATTGCAAATTTTTAAGTTGCATTAAATATTTTACACTGCGCATTATTTGAATAAAAACACGTTTTTTAGGCATGCAAACCCGATAAGACTATTTTGAATGCTTACAATTCCGAAATCCTACAATGAATCAAATTGAAATTTTAACAGTACTTAGCTAGATCTATTGTATATAAGTATGTGGAAGCGTTATTTTATAACATTATTATTGATATCCGATTTTGTTAAATTTCTGAAATCCGGCTATCTTCGCCATTTTTTGATTGTTTTCGAAGTATGAAGTACCGTCGTCAGTGGATAGATACATGTAATACATATTTGCAAAAAATAACATAGGAAATTAACCACCGAAAAAGATATAGATTTTTATTTAATATTCATTTTGCGCGTGCTGGAGGAAATGAAGTATCTATGGCAAACGCAGGGAGAAAGGGTTTCTGAGCACGCGCTGTTGCCACGTCTTCTACATTTATTGCTAGACATGACATTTAATGAGTTCTCCTTTGTTTTATATAAACTATTATATTGCAAGTAGTGAATTTTATAAATTAAATCAAAGATTATATGACAAATGTAATAAATAATTATGTAAATTACATTTTAAATTTTTTTAAAAGTATAAATAAGTTTCGTCCGTATAAAATATTTTATAACCACCATTCCGTAAGAATTCCATTAAAACCGGCTTCTTGTTTACTTTTTTGTAACGAAAACCTTAATCGTTCCTTATAATCGATCTGAATGTACTAATGGACATCTCCGGAAAATCTGGCATCGAGTCTTGCAACTTTTGTTTGACATTATGGAGAGTAGGAAACATTTTCTTCAAATAAAAATCATGAACGGCTCTCCGAATCACACCAACAGTAAATTGGTCAATAAAAAGTCTCGGACGTCCTGTTAAACTCCGCCTTTTTTTAGGCGATGGAGAATCACCAAAAGAATTTTCTTTTTCACTTTTCCTGTGATTTGCACTAATTCTTTTCACAGATATCAAACTTATTCCAAGACACTTTGACACAAACTTATGTACTGGATAACGTTTATTACCGCTTATATCCGCCTTCGATTGGAAAAAAACCTTTTGGCACTCAAAATCATGCGAAACTCCCGATCGGAAAATCGCGTTCTGGGACACATATTGTTAATACCCATGTAACGTCTGTAATGCCTCAGTGAAAAATAGTAAGAGCAACATAAAACCACAGCTCACACGAAGGGGTTTGGAGTATTTTTACTTGCATTAATTACTTCTTAGAAATTTGCTTTCACCAACACAGAGCTAGACGTGGCAACAGCGTGCGCTCGGAAACTCTTTCTCCCTCCGTTTGCCATTCCCTCCGGCACGCGCAAAATGAATATTAAATAAAAATCTATATCTTTTTCGGTTGTTAATTTCTTATGTTATTTTTTGCAAATATGTATTATATGTATCTATCCACTGACGACGGTACTTCATACTTCGAAAACAATCAAAAAATGGCGAAGATAGCCGGATTTCAGAAATTTAACAAAATCGGATATCAGTAATAATTTTATAAAATAACGCTTCCACATACTTATATACAATAGATCTAGCTAAGTACTGTTAAAGTTTCAATTTGATTCATTGTAGGATTTCGGAATTGTAAGCATTCAAAATAGTCTTATCGGGTTTGCATGCCTAAAAAACGTGTTTTTATTCAAATAATGCGCAGTGTAAAATATTTAATGCAACTTAAAAATTTGCAATGTATATCAATTAACGTAGAAATAAATTCTCTACCCGCTAATTTTCACCGCATCAAAATCGCTTTTACCGTTTTCGAGATATACCTCTTCAAACTCGGGTATCTACACTTTTTGAAAGGACAGTAGGATCGTCATTATGGCGCGCGGCCTTCCGTTCGTTTCAAAGTTGTCTGTTTGGGTCTTATGCGATTTGAGATCCACGATATAAAGAGAGAATTCTTTCTCGACAAAAATCATTATTAATGTTGGGGTAAATGTTAACCGATCAGAATGATTCACATATGATCATGTCCAAATTGCACTCAACTACATGGTTACGACAAACGAAAGAAACTAACGACTGGAAAATATTATCCATACCGATAGCAATACACTTAGTATTCCTAACTTCTATGACATAATTTATAGCAAGTAATGGTGTACAGAACTGAAACGAAGAGAAATAAAAAAGCTAACCAGCAAGAAAATAGGCTGCCCGTTTCGCCAAGCCAAGAAAGGAACACTTATTACTATAAATGAAGTATTCAGGTCCTTAATAACAATAACGGCCTCTCGGAGCTGCGGAGAATGCTATTCGTTCGCCTCCAGAAAAATATCCCTACCTATTTATTGAGATGAATGTTTCCCGAAAAAATAACATCCCATTCGGAACACCATGATTCCCAAGAGTTTCTGAGATTCATAAGGCTGTGCAATTTTAGTTCAACTCACGTAAGATCAATGGCTGTATTTCATGCTCGGTAAATTCGGAACATTTTCTAAGCCCTGAAGCAATAACTTTGACGTATCCAATATGAAATGATTTTAAATATTTATGTATATATGTCTCGTATTTGTTGTCATTTGATAACTACCTGCATAAATCTCAAAAATACATATGTACATTTTATAATAGCAATATGAAACCCGGACCATAAATCTGAAAATAATGAGGTTAGGGGTCCGAATGTTTTAAAACAGTGAGCTATGAAATAATAACATAGAAATTACAAAATGAAAACGATTCTTAATCATTTGTAATTTAGGAAAACAATATTTTAGATCTAGCTTCCAAATTTACGGAAATACTAATGCATTTTAATTTTTTTTAAAGTTCGTCATTTAAATTCGTTAAAACATGCGCCAACATTGAAAAATCTGCAAATAGCACCAAACTTACTTAATTCAAATATTTATATTACTCATCTTTAGTCAATACCACCCAGTGATTTTGCGTGAAAATCTTTTGAAGAAGTTCAACAGATATGAGGCTCAAAATACCGAAACAGGAAAAGAATTTACGGCATAACAACGTTATCGAATAACCAAGTGATTGACTCGAGCTTGGGAATAACAGGCGATTCCCAAGGGGTTATCTGTTTTTTCGAACCTAGACAAGGTCGTCGCTTGTCTATATTTCTGCGAAGCTATAACCAGAATTTTCCGCCAATAAAAAGTTATGGATGGCGTGAGCGGAACCGCTCCTATTCCTTCCGTGCAGGCACGAGCATAAATAAACACACGGGGACATGATACGACTATCGTGTGTCCTCTTCTCCATAGATGTCCGATTTTCCATCCTCTCCTCCACTCGCCCATTCTAAATGCTCCCTGGCGCCAGTATGGAAAGAACTTGCTTGAGAGAAATAGCAAAAAATGTTGCGATCGCCAAGAAGAAGAAAATAATGGACAAGACACCTCTCTCAAGTAAACTATTTATAATTATAATGTGTGAAAAATTGGTTTACAAGCGATATCGGAGCTAAATTAACCTAGTGCCGTCCTTAAAACGTCTATTATCGCGATGACGCAAATTATGGATGACATATTGACAGAGAACTAATCGGAAGGAAAAACTGACAAATCAGAGGAGGATTCCAAAGTAAAGTTAAAATATCGATACGCAAAGTATCATACGCTGCTTTAAAAAGAAAAACTTTAGTCGCATAAGTATGGAGAGATTCTGGTGCCGTTTATAAAAGTAATCCCTTGGTTTTCAATCAAAGGAAGAAAGTTTTTTAAAAATACGTTCTAATTTTCAAATTAATGTTGAATTTTTGCATCCTTCTAGTAATGCTTCAGTATAATCAAATCACAGTATCGTTTAAATATAAAATTCATGACATTTTTAAGGAACTTTTTTGGTCTTTATGGAAACATAAAATGCAGTTTCATACTCCGTAATGTTCACTACTAAGTTAGTAACTCTTAATTTTAATGGTGGCTAAGAGAAACTCCATCATTTTTATCCGGAAGCATTCAAAAAAGGGAGTGACAAATTTCCAAAATAGAAAAAATAAAGAAAGAATTATTTTTTTAAATCAGGTAATTTTAAAAGAAATATGCCTGCTATGGTGGTCGAAGAAACACACTGCAACAGGAATTACCGCATTGTTATGCCGGGTATTCTAGGATAAAAGGGAATAACTTTCTCGGTTCGGAAGGGTACGAGGACAAAGGAATTAAAGGGGATTGGTTGACCTCATCGCGTGCCAAGCCTCGGAGCTGTATAGACTACGTCAATTATAAGATTTTGTCAATCGAATGACGTTTTATACTGAATAATTGAGGAGCGAAATGCACGAGCGTAGAGAAGATAATCTTCGCGTGCTGCAGCCTTTTGAGAACGAAGGAGGATTTTCACGACTCTATTCGGTAATTAATTCTTTCGTACTCTCAAAGAGGCCGATTCAAAAGACGAAACCGTTGACTTAATCTGTTGAATATTTTTAAGGATTCTCACGTTTCATTTAAAGGGATTTATTATTCCATGTAAGTAAACTTCTTCGAGTACCAAGCATCGAAATTTAATACGAATACTTTTGCAGACACCAAAGAGAGAGTTAAAAAAATATATAAATTCTCTTGTTTGACCTTATAAAACAATTTAAAAAATTTAAGGAAAGAATTCATAAATTACTTGGTTGAAAACCTTCACCAACAACTTCAAGGTCAAGAAATACTGGGAATTTTGAAAATGAAACATAGTATTTCTGAGACGACGGTAAATTATTTTCGCAAAATTGAAAAAACCAAGAAAATGAAACGATGAGAGGTAAAAATCATAAGATATGCTTTCCAATTCAGAAAAAATATCCCAAACATGGGCTCCTTAAAAAAAACGATTTAATGGGTAGAGTCGACATCGAGGCTGAATACGTTCTAATCCTTTACGGTAAAGTGGAAAGGACAAATCGATGAAAAGTAAAGGAAACTAGATTTTAGTAGTTTAGAAAACATGAGAGAATAGTGCCGAAATACATTACAGCACGGAGGACTGCAATCTCTGAACCAAAAGAGGTAGAATTACATTCGCTTAAAAATGAAGCTAAACCGCAAATTGAAAATCGCGAAATTTCTAAAATAAAAACATGAAATTTTTAAGATTTATGCATCGTAAAAATTACTGCTGGGAAATGTCTCTGGGCAAAAAGCTTTGAGTGTTCCAATTAGGCTTGCAAAGGAAGGGAGGTCGAGATTCCCATAAAATCGTGTAGCTACAAAATGTTTCACAATCCTCGAAAACTTGAGTCCTATGGATAAAAACATTTCGTGAAAAATGCCATCGCAAAGTTTTGAAATTCCTAACAATCACCAACTTCAGCGAAAAAATATAAGGTATACGACTCGCGAAAGAGAGTGGTTTTCCTTTAATTTGAGCTGCAAATTGTATTTATGCTACACTAGGTTGGAGTTTTCAAATTCCCATTTTCAAATATTACATTTAAATAGATAATATTGGCTTTTCGCAGTTATTAGGAAAAACAAGCTTACCAAATTGATTTTTAAAATCAACAAAAAATAGTTCGCTTCTTAAAATACAATCCATGATTTTTTTAAATCAACGCTAACATATGATTTATATAACAGTTTTTAGGTATTTCCTCTCGTATATGTGTAAAAATTAATGGTAAAATCAATTTGTAAGTGCCACACTATATTTTGTCTAATTACTTAACATTAATTTGTCATTTATACATAATTTTGTTCCTTCCGACATTTACATGGACCCTAGGTAATTTTCTATTAATTAATCACGAGCTTTCATCAAATTCGCACGTAATGACTTTCCTCTTGAACAAAATTCCCAAAAATGTACATTCTAACCTACTCGAGTAACCATTAATAACAATATAACTGACTAATAACCGCAAGCATATCTTCTCCCTTTCTCTCCGGGAGTGTTTTAGGGCACCGTCTAGAATGAATACGAAACTATTAGGCTATTAGAACCCGCTAGCAAATTACAGTGGTCTAGGAGGAGGAGGTTTGTGAGAAATTAATAATCTCCGGTATTTATGGTGCACGGAGAGGAGCTCAGACGGTCGCCTCCGTGTGGTGTTCGGAGTTTGCGTGTTAAGGTGAAGAGCAGGTCGAGGATGAGGAAGAGGAACGGAGTCGAGATAGGGAAAGGAGTGAGGGGTTGGGGAGGAGAGGAGGGAGGGAGGGAGAGAGAAAGGTAGGCGGAGAGATAGCATGTTTAGACTGCTTGAAAGGATTAAGGGTGTTGGTATGTTATAGGTAAATGAGAGTTTTGCGGATAGAAAGATTGGGAGAGAATTTTTACGCAATAAATAGGCTTGAAATGGTAGCTTTAGGAAATGGGAGAAAGGCACGAAATGATGGGTGCCAAATAATTGGGAATCCGAAAATTCTTGCGGAAAGTATCTCGATGCGATACATGTCTCCCCAGCATTGGTGTACGAGAGGATATAGCGCGGAAAATGTGGGTGAGCGAATTTCGCAAAATTTAGGATAACACGTTTTACATGAAACTATTATATTGAAATGGATAAAACTTGCCACGAATTGTATGCACATATGATCGGTACGCGAAAAGATTTTCTACATTTATAACACTAGGAAATAATAATATTAACAATGAACGTTTATAACTTCACTACTGCATGATCTTTCGTTCCTCTCAAATACGTTCAAATACAGGATTTTATAGAATACCGAAAACCGACTGCTTATTTTGAAAAATGCTCACAACTATGCAAAAAATAACTTCGCCTAACATTTTTCTTAGCTCTAGTTCAAACCAGCGACCAAATACCATCTGTTAAAGGAATGTACTTTTATCAACTGTTGTTTCTTAGTTTGTTCAAAATACGACAAAACGGTTAAGAATCAAAAATAGGTCTGGGGAAAAGAGTAAAAAACAGATATACAAAACACGATACTTGGAAATGCCTTACACGCCTTGGTTGGTTTAGAATAGCTAATGCTACTTATTGCCGTGCTGCACTTTGCTAGCATATAACTCACCGAAACAGAAAATTCTCGCTTCATTAAGAAAGAAAAAATTTCCAATTTCCGAAATAACCGTAAAAATACAAAACCCGTGGATACAGGAGAATAAAGAAACAAAAAAATCTCAGTTTTTCCGAGTCCCATGGAAATGCGAGGAAAAACTGCGGCGGGAGCGAAATTTGAATTACCGAAATTACACCGGAGCTTCCGGGATTTAGACCGAAAACGCAAATTTCCTTCTGGCCGGGAGAAAATTGGAGTTGCGGACATTCGATTCCGAGAAGGGTTTTCATCCAACCAAGAGTCGGATTCCTGGACAGCGAACCTTAAAATAAAAAAGTAGTTGGGGCTGATTCCACAAAAGCACAAATGCGCATACACACATAATAATTAGAGCGGGATAGGAAGAAGGAAATCCAGTGCACGCTTACTGTGGAAAGATTCGTCCAAACATTCGAACACGTTTTTGTCTCTCGCTAGATAAGAGAATAGAAATTGGTGGAATAATATTGCGTTATGGCAAAGGCAAGCCATCAGATTGCTAGTATTTCATTAAATTACGTTCATATTCTTTTGGGATTAATGCGATACCTGTGAAGCGATTATAACTTATCTCGGAAAGAACAGAAGTGGTATATGAGAAGAAAAAGACCGGTTGCGTGCTTGATGCTAAGGAATATATAATGGATAATTACTTTTTCTTGCCATACAGCGGGTAAGGCGGTAACAAAGCAGAAAAGAGTACTGGGAGATAAGGAGAATAAAACAGTACAGGATCCCTATCACAATAAAACGCTTTTGTTTTTGGTATTATAATGCAAGAGTATTCTTACTATCTTCATGACTTTATGAATACCATTCTGGACTTAGATATGACTACACAAGGCGTTTAGCTACATAACTAATACGAGACGTGGAAAGCTATGACTTGAATCGTGCAGATGATAATTAACTCGTAATGATGGTATTGGTTTGTTTTTAGACACTCGTCAATAATATATTTATTGACAAAAGTTGTAACGAAAGAAAATTTTGATGTATTCCCCTCGGAAATAAAAAAAATTCAAACTGCAACTTTAGAGATTTTATATTATAACACAGTATTTTGTTTATTATTTTGCAGCTTGGAAATGGTTCTTTGCCGCCATATGTTAATTTAATAATTGGGAGCCTTGAATAAATAAATTCTTAATAAGGTCTTTTGAGAAGCAGACGTTCTAATTGACTTATATGATCAAAAATCAAATTTTACCTATGAATTCAACGTGTACCTCCAATAATAAATTTAATCAAGAGATGCAACATATAGACGGACGATACATGCATGTAATATAAGGCGTTCCGACACTAACGCTTCGATGGTAAATAATAAAAATCATCAAAAATGTGGCGCGCCTCGCGACATTTCAAAAGATTTTCGTCCAAAGTAAGAGATACTGCGATTACGCAAGGAAAAGTGCATTTCGGAAGCCCAATTGTCCTTCAGTAATGCTGAAAAAAGGCGCAGTATGCCGTAAATGGACACTTTATCAAAAGCCACAAATCCTGCGGGAAATGCAGAGGGATAGTCGTATTTTAACCGGAATACCTTGCGTAGAGCGACGCTGAAAATATTTCAGAAAGTTCGAATTCTATGCGACGCCGGCGAAAGCTTTCCATGGATGGGAATTTTATTGCGGGTTGCGCCACGCTAAAAGAGCGATTTCCGTACGGCTTTTCAAATGGCTGGAATGGCCCTATCGGATATACGTGCATGGAATTTGACGTCATACTGCGCTCGGTGGAAAATCAAATTCTTTCGGCGGGCGTTAACAAATCTTTCCTATCTCTAAATCGGCAAATACCTTTTCCGTTAAAACAGATCGTTCACCATGTATATTATCTGGAAAACACAGCGAAAGCATCCATGCTGCGTACCGTGAAAGCACACTTTTAACTATTTGTTTTGTTATAAAATTTTCAGCGGAGGAAATATAACATTATGCAGAAATTTGGGTTATGTATTTCTTTAGGTAGGTGAAAATTATTATTAATATATAAATGCACGGGAAATCTATGTATTATAAAATAACTTATTAACAGCATTACTAAAAAAATTAACGTACATATTATGATTAACACAATTCTGCGATAATTTTTGTTTTTCTTCATTGGATAAAAAATTTTAAAAAAGTGTATTTTGAATTTTGTACGGTGCCGAAGAAATTTGTACCTTCTCTGAGAGCACAGACACGCGAAACCCTTTCATTACAACTGAACTTCTATAAAATAATTTAATCTACACGAGGTGATTAAATCACTGGAATAATACATGAAAAATCGACGAAAAAACATTAAGTTTAGCCTTAACATTTTCTGAAAATATCTCGAGTCGAAATAAAATTGTAGGATCTATGCAACTGCAGACGGTAAGCTGAAAATGTCAGGCAACGCGAGTCACCTTACGATTGTAAGAGACTTATTTACCCAAAACACGCAATATACGCCACCTTTAGAAAACACACATAACCACATAATGCGAAAATAAAAATAGACAATCGAAGAGTTTTATCCCCAAAAATCCCGTCATCCTATCCGTCCTCGTCCTCTCCGCTAATTAAGTGGGAGTAATCCGGAGATGCAAGGGAAGAGAGAGTGTGTGGGTGGGTGGCCGATAATTACAAGGTTCGCCACTTGATCCCTCCTCTCCTAGAATCCCCTCTTAACTCCCTATTCTTCCTTCATCTCACTCGAACAGCTTTCCCCTCTTCATCTTCTTCCGTCCTTCACTCTCTGCATCTTCCTCTCCCACTATCTCTCTTCCTTATTCCTCCATCCCATTCACGTCCAACTTCCGATTATCTTTAATCCTCTCCTAGCGTCCATCACTCACCACTTGATCCTTTCCCTTCCTTTTCATTTCCTCCATATATATATATATATATATATATATATATATATAGCCCGCATTTTTTCCCTTTAAGAACTATTCATTTTTTAGAGAATTTTCTTCCATTTTCGGAATCCTTTCTCTCTCCCTGCTTCCTTCCTTTTCCCTCGCCCTCCGAGAAGTGAAACGAAAATAGCTACAAATTAGCCCTCACTAGTCTTTTGATCCTTCTCTCTGTCTGTCTTATTTCATACGGAAATTTATTGTACCTCTTTCGATCCAATTAATTTTTATTTGAGCTATTCCATTTGTGTCTCCTACCATCGACGAATTCCCTTCTTACTGCAGCTCCTTTTCAGGCGCGTTTCGCTTACAGCGTGAGCGCCTATTATCGTCGGTCTGTCCGTCCGTCCGCATGTTCGTTCTCGGCTTCTACTGAACGGATTTTCATGAAATTTGATATTAAGGACTTACAATCAAATATAATAAGAAAACCCCAAAAATGAATCACGTACGCCAATCAGGGGTACCACTTTACTGGTGACAAAAAATTAAATTTTCGTCATATCTCGTAAATTATTGCTCATATCAAAATATTTTTCAAATAAAAGTTGTAGAACTTGTAAAGAAGAGTATTTTCTTTCCTATACATTTTTATCGTAGGAGTAGACTTTATCGAGAAAATCAAAGAAAAATATCTTAATTCGAGTTGAACACAAAATTTCATGCATGGTTACTTCTTCATTGTTGCTATCATAAACAATCTCATAAACAATCTCACAAACAAACGTTTAATTTCCTTACGCGTGCATGCAATATTATTAAATAGGAAGAAAATGGATTATTTTTGAAGAATATAAGAACTTTAAAACGCTATTTCCCTCACGTACACGTATATAATTTCTTTCTAATATTCCATACGTTGTACACTTTCCTAACTTGTTCAATTCTTTTATTCACTTCTCAAATTATAGTCCATCTTCACCTTCTCTATTTTCCTCTCTTCATCTGCTTTCTCTCTTTCGCTCTGTCTTCTATTTCTCTCTGTCTTCGTCTACTATTTTTCTCCCTTCATCTGCTATTTCTCTATGCTATTTCTCTATGCTAATTCTCTCCGCTATTTGCCTTTCTCTTTCCATTTTTCTCTATCTCCTCCTCTAACCTCTCTCATACACTGTGCTCCCACAATCCGCCTCTGGCGCATCTCACCCTTTGCATTCTCGTCTAGATTCCCTTTCACCTCCATTATCATACGCCTTCGTCCTTCGCCTCCCTTATTTTCTCTTCAACGCCTACCTTTTAACTCTTGGATAACTTTCTCCCCTCCCTCCTCCCTTTGTTTACAACGCAACGCTTCCGCCTCCTGTAAACTCTGCGTTGCTCTTCCTTTCCCTAACCGTTACTTAACATCTCATTAACTTCCTTCTCCATTCTCCCATTACGGACATCCTTCCCCATCTTATCACTTTCCCTTCTCCCCTCTCCAACTCTTCTTACTTCTCTCCATCCTTCTCCTTCCATCTCCCTTCTCTCTCTCTCTCATCTTCTATCGTTTTCTCTTCTATCCTCTCCCGCACCTTCTCTTTCCTTCCCTTCCTTCTCTCCTTCGTCCTCCCTCTCTTTACTGTCTTTCTCTCTCTACCCCCTTATCTCTTCTTTTTTTCCTCTCCCTCTTGCTTGACGCGCCAAAGGCTTCGCCCTATCTTATCGCCTAACGCTCTCACTCATGATTTTCTTCTCTATTCCTTCCCCCCGATTTTATCTCAGCTCTTTATCCTCCGTGCTGCGTCTTTTTATCTCCCTCCTACTTCACCGAAATCGTTCCATTTTTCTCTCCTTTCCCTCATTTTTTGCCTTTTCCACCTACCTGCATCGGCCAACCTTTCTTCAACCCTCCCGTCCCTGTTTCCCAGACACTAAATTCCCTCCCGCCATGTAAAGTTTGCTGCTGGTCTGCTTACGTAAGTCACGCCCTTCTTTCTCACACTCCGACACGGCTCTCTTCTTCTCCCTCCCTCCCTCCCTCCTTTCCCTTCAATATTTGCATGGCTTGATCTCTCGCACAGGCTAGATCCCAGGGACGGCAAGTCAATGGCACGCGTTCCCAAAGTGGCACGCGGGACGAAATGCTGGACACGCTTCCTGGAACTTTATGACATGCCACTTTCTTATTTTAGTATGCAAAAACGTTTATCCGAGTTTCAAAATTTGTAATCAGTTCTCGTTTCATATTTGTCAATTTTCTCCGAAGATAAATAAAAAAACGTTATAACGCGAAAAAGAGAATCGCACACGTGGTGCATTCCCTTGCAAGAGTAGTATTTAAACTCGAGCTGGTAAGGAGTTGTTAAGAGGGCGGGTAGAGAGGAGATGCAATAAACAAGGCGTGCCGCGGCGGTGGGGTTGAGACCCCCCCGGATTCTCAGCCCAAGTTTAGGACTGCAATAAACAGAGAAGATTTTAAGAAGTTCGGTGGTATTCTTTTACCTATTTTCAAAGTACAAACCCTCCATCTGGTAAAAGCGAGCACTTCGAGCCTTCTGTCATTGAAAAGACAATTCGCACGTGCAGTGACGGAGGGTGCGTGGGTGAAGTGAGAGAATGGATGAGGGTACGAATTAAGGGGACTCGCTCTTAGCTCCAGGGAAGGACGGCAAAAGGATGAAACCGCTCACGGGTGACTTCGGACCTGCCCATGTGTCATAGAGATTTGGAAACTCGAGATTTTTCACAAATTCTGTTTTTAGCGGTTCCTCAAGCGTTCTCTCTTCGTCTTCTCCTCTCACTTTACACTTTCTTTTTCTTATTTTCCTCTTCCTCTTCCATATCTAACGCTTACTTCTTGCATCCATCTTCTACCTTTCATCTCTTAAGGTTCGCCAATCTCAATTCTACCTCTTATATATGTATATACGTTAATATATGTATGTACATATATATAGTATATAATATAGTATATAATCACATTCTTCAGCCACAGAGAGAGAGGACAATCTACGTATCTTCATCTGCGTCTCTCCGAAATCCACCGGCTCTCCACACTGCACTGCGCTTCCTGCGAGACCTAGTTACCCATCCCTCTCCCCCAAACGCACGTACACACACACACATATATAGGATCAATGTTTTCCAAAAGGCAGAAATAGGTACCGAAGGGTCGAAATATATTTCAACGCCTAATTTGGCCGTGTGGAGGAGGAACGAAGGAAGGTCCGAGGTGAATGATTTTGGTTAGCTATTAGCGGTCACAGTAACAAATCCAACACGACCCCAATATTTCATCACATTTTACAGTACCAGTCATTAAAAACGTAGATCAAACTCAATTTGGAATTTTATTTCATACTTTTATTTTTTAATAAAATATCTAAATTTCGCTTTGACTTGAATTACTTCACGCCATTAAAACCCTTTAAAGAATATTATCTAATCAGTAATTTAAATACATAATTGTAAATGTACATTTTTGTTGTTTTGCTGCGAGTGTGTGCTTGTGTTATACATACATACATGCATGCATGCACGCACGCACGCACGCGCGCGCGCGCACACACACACACACACACACACACACATACATATATATGCACACATTTCTCACCTCAGAAACGTAATAGGTTATGAAAACATAGCACGTCTCGGCGGAATCTTAAGAGCGCGTGAATTACGAGGCTATCACCGTAATCCCAGAGTCAAGACTATCTCCACTCCTCTCTCTCTCTCTCTCTCTCTCCGTGTCTGCGTGTATACGTGTGTGTTTCTCCGCAGACATGAAAGTTCGAAGATGAATCGGTTATGGCTCTTTTCACGTCCCTGCCGTCAGGCGTCTCTCGAGCGTGCTTCGGCACCCAAACGACGCCATCTTTCAAATCACCAGCCCTCTCTTTTTATCCCATCCGTCCTACGTCGAGGGCGGGATTTTTGTTTGTGTTTTTCTATTTTTTCAAAGGACGTAAAATAACGCATCAGTGTATACTGCCGTTTCATTTACGACTCTTGAGTTCTTTTTTATGCTTCGCTGCGTTTTTTTTTTACATTTATTGAAAGATAGTGTGTGTGACAGACGGAACTGTGATTAAATTCGGAAAAAATGGCTCTCAAAAAAGTGACGACGATTTTTAGTTCAAAGTGGTTCCACAATTTTGTTTACTTATGTTTTCTTTTATTTTAGAACTCAAATGCAAAGGGTTCGAAGTGGATCAGAATAGATTTCGGTTGAGTGGTTGCTGGCGTAGTCTGCCTCTCGTTTCCAAGGTTCGACGCCCGCTCTTTGGATGGAAGCGTGTGATCGTCTATGCAAAAGGCCAGGAAAGTTTTGCTCAACAAATTTTCAATCCAAAAACACAATGCAGTTCGAAGTAACTTGCCTTGAAGATACACTTAATATTCACTATAATACGGTTGTTGAAATATAGGAGTTTAAATTCATAAACTTCATTTACTGGTAAAATGTCTCAACCATTACTTGTCTTATTTTGGCACGAGGAAATCGAAAATTCTTCACATAAAGTCTTTTATCTATTTTCCTTTTACACATACATGGTAAACAGTAAACTTTACCTCTAAAAAAATTGATAAGGGGTAAGTAAGGCCTTACTCTAAAGCCTAAAAAGGTTGGGAACCACTGCCCTACATCAACTTTTCTGGAGCCGCGGACCCCTTACGAATCGCAATTTCTGCGGATCCCATTCCCATTTAAACGTTCAAAAATTTTGTTTAAATAGAGTAAATGCTTAAGTTTTTACACCGAAATATAAATATAAAAAATAGCCAAAATTAAAATTTTTATTAAAACCTTATAGTATAACTAAGAAGTTGCCATAAGCGAAAAATAGAATATCAAACTTACGGGGGTAACCAATATTGATATTCCTATGTACTCACAGCTGATTTGCTTCCATTTCTTGAACGTGAATAATGTCTTGTTTTTATTTAGCAATAACGAGAGCGACAATTGTCTTGGTTTGGGCACAGACTTAATCTGTTCATGAAATACTGGCAAATAATATTTCTACAAGGGGGTCACAAATTCAGTTTACAGTAAATAGTACCAGCGGTTTCTATTGTTTTAAAAACACGCACGCACACATTAAAATGAGGTAGCTAGAAGGTTAATGGGATTTTGCTCTTGGATATTTTTCATTCATTCATCTCATCTCCGCCCATCTACCCAAAACTTCTAAAATCCATTGGATAGGAGCCGATATCTTAGTTAACGTTATAAAGAATGTAATCTATGCTATGAGACCTTTCTTTTATGACATTTCCAAACGTTATCCGGCCACTCTAAACGGTCAAAATTAATCTTAAGGAAAATCGTGCACCGTTTTAATATATAAGGTACCAGAAGCAACTCGCGGACCCCTGGAGACAACATACGGACCCCCGGTTGAGAACCACTGTTCTACGCGACCTCTATCGTAAAAACTGTGTTGCCTCACGGCTCTAAGAGCCAAATTAGCTATATTTTACGCTGATCTTTAAATTAAATTAAATAAGAAACAAGAGTTAATTCCTAGAGGGAAAGAGTCTGAAGAGACATTAATATGATTATGAGGTTCAGAAAAACATAAAATAGGTTTGGCGTAATGATCAAATTACAGAAGGAAAGAAATTGAATTTTCAAGAAATTGAGTAAGAAGATGACGGACGGTAGATTTGGAAACTGGTATTTAACGAGGAAGACAGCTAAATGTAATGCCTGCGTTAGAGCTCCATAACTCCTTTCTGTGAGAAAATAAATTCGGGTAATCACTAAAAAGTAATAAATGAACACCATCACGAGTTCGCCGAATAGAGGTTTAATATTATCTTACCTAGAACAATCGCATATAATTAATATAATTCTGTAATTATTAGCCATAGTTACTGTTTTGCACTTAAACGGGTCAAACATATACTACAATTTGAATAAAAAATTCGTGAAAAAATAATAAGGTAAAAATTCATTCGCCAAGAATTCAAAGAACCATTAACTGAAGATTTTCCATAAACCTGTTATGGCTATTGGAGAGACCTAACGTAAGTTCCATTTTTTCAATTTTTTTATTTTATAGTGCTAAGTACTTTACCCATAACTTAGAGCAGGCCTGTGCAACCCGCAGCCCGCATGCGGCCCATTCCGAGTTTATTTTCGGCCCACAAACTTCTTATGGTTTTCCACACAAAAGTGGCCCATTTCTTGCAGATCATCTATTTTCGAACGACGATGATGCAAGCACAGCACCAGCAGCAGGAGATAATTGATTTGTAATGCAATACTGAATTAAAATTCATTTTTGACAAAAAAATGATATACATAGTTCAGTTTTGTAGCAAATTCTTTGAAAAATCAAGATTCCAAAATTTGAGAAATTATGCTGTAAAAATAGTTGGTGTTTTGGGAGTAATTCGCTTTGTGAGTCCCTTTTTTGATAAAATGAAGTTCGCGAAGAATAAATCTCGTGGCTCCTTGAAAGATATTTTTAGAAAATCAATTGAGAATTTCTACTACAAAATTGTAGTAAACTTTGATAAATTAAGCCAGTGCACCTAAGGACAAGTTTTCCATTGAATAAACTTTGTTGTTTGAAAAATCAAGTTTTTTAAAATTTTTCTCTTGCCCGCCCAAAATATTTGTAATCAAAATTGACTCATTGGGTGATTTGGGTTGCTTAGAGGGAAAAAACTAATAAAAGTTTAAGAAAGCATCCGATACTGGAAAATAAGACACGCCATCTGGTTTACGGGCAATTGAACCACTCCATGGACCATTTAATACACAGTTTTAGGGAATGTTACTCCAAGCCCGGGATCCAAATTTCAATGATACGCAGAAACGCCAAAAATCTGTTTGAAATCTACAAGTCAAAGAATAGAGGCGCATTACAGCTTCAAGGACATCATTCATCCCTAGCAAGGTGATTATCTTCACTTTAGGATTCCTAGAAAATTTGTTGATTAGAATAACTTCCCGACATTGATTTATTTATCCATTTTTATTTAGCTAATAAACAGTACGAGCAACGATCAAATCAACCATTACAAAGACAATCCCAATCGATCGTGTCCTCGACACGACACTCGAATCCGCGAAATGATAGCCAGACACCTTAATCAACCACCAGCACTACCAACAAGGCCAGCAATTATTTGCGTCCTAATTTTATCCTCCTTCGTGAAATTTCTGGAGAATCGAAAATAGCACAGAACGCATTTTAAAAATTTTTGTATCTTTCCAATCTTGTTTTTACCCCGAAGAGAAGACGACGTCTTAGCATTAAAATAAACATTTTTCGCAAGCGGCATTTCCAAGGAGTCATTTTTCGGTATTCGTAATTACCCTTTCGATCTACGGCCTCCCATAAAAGAAAGACGCAATTTCCAAAGGGATACTCCAGCTCGAACAAAAAAACAAATCCTTTTTATACATGCCGCTTTAAAAAACGCTTCCCTACGAAAAATTCATTTTATTCGGGCGTGTATAAGAAAAGAAAAAGAGCGGAATAAAACTTCCTACCACAAAAATACGACTTTCGCACGTGAATATATATATATATATATAAATCAAAATCTTGCGGTATTACACTCCAAAAAATGCTACATTCGCGCGAACGCGCAATAAAAAAGGACCCTCTGCGTAAAAAAATGAACGGGAATGATTCGAGATCCTTCCCGAAATTTCACGGCACCTTTAAAAAAAATCTAAAATGGTGCGGAAGATGACACCGTAAAAAAAGAAGGGCATATAGCACAAGAAGTCAGTTTAAGAAGGGAGAGGAAAAAACGAATTGAAGATGAGGAGTACGAAATATATCGCGACCGCAGGAAGGGTTGGGAACGATAAATAAAAACATGGGAGAAGGGTTTTATGTTAGACCACGTTAAAGGTCGAAGAAAAGAATTTTATTTAGGAGAAAGTGAGAGGAAAGAAGAGGTGGAGAATGGCAGAAATCAGCAATAAGTGAAGGAGATGATAAATAAATACGTAATCGTCTTTATCTGGACGATAATGCGGATTGGGAAGTCTCTTATTTCATCTAACCTTCTGTCGTGGAAAAAATTCCAGAAATATAAATAAGAAAAGTAAATAAAATCAGACAATAGAAAATGAGCTGTAAATGAAAGGAGGATGTTTTTTGGAAGGAAACTAAACATGATAAATCGAAACCACATTTTAAGTGATCCTTCAGTGCTGAAAAACTGCCACGAAATAAGATTTGAGAGATAAAAACCTGCGAAATATACTGAGAACGTAGAAAGAGATCGCAACATACCGTATTTACCTGCACAGTAGGTACTCGAATTTTTTTCGACCAAAAATGTCGGGTTCGAGGATTATGCCGGGATCGACCAGACACGGAATTTTCTTTTCGTTATTATTACACGTTTGAACAATAAAGTCACGCATTTTATCTAGGACGAATTTTCTCGAAGAAACTGTGTCGGGTAGGTATGTAGGATATCAGCAAAACGATATCCACTTTTAAGACATTTAATCCACCTAAAATATTTTAATTCTCGTCTGCCGATATTTATATAACACCGGAAACACTTAACTAGAGAATAATCGAGCTCATCTTATGATTGAAAACAAAGCCCAGGAGAATGAGAAATTGAAATAATGAGTATTTATCTTAGGCATCTAAAATAGCCGAGACAATGTCAGGAAAAACCAGATGCGGATTTTGGCTAAAATGCTATCGTCTTCAGTGGTGGTACACAGAAAGTAGATTGTAAAAGTCGCCAAGTCAAAATTTCAGTGTTTTAGCGGCATCTTATTATAAGCATCTATCATTTTGTGAAGCGCTTTTAACCTTTCGTAACCCCGAAATAATATTTTTTAAAAGTTACTTTCAAGCCGTTTTAAAACGGCCATTGAAATCGGATTTAGTGAATTCCGTGCCAGGTGGCACGTTTCTTCTTGGATTTTTTCCTTTCTCAAAATTTCTTCCTAGGTAATTGTAGTGGAAATTGTTTCTTACGAGGAATAAAATCGGATGCGAGGATTATTCGAGTAAATACGGTATCCATCAATCAAAGGCATTCATAATTTACCTACGTACACATCGACGTAAACATACGTACAATAACCGTAATTTATCGAATGCTAACAATATTAAAAAGCCCAAGATTATGTACGCAAACGCATGCGCGAATACAATTAGGTGAAGTGGAAAGAGAGGAGAGCTAAGTAAGTAAGAAAAAATGTATAAAATAAAATAAAGTAAAAGTGGTAAGAGATAGTCAGGAGAAGGGAAGGCAAAGAGGGGGAATTCGGAAGAGAGAGAAGGGGGAATAGAAAGATATGAAACGCAGAAAAAGGAAAGTAACGACATGTCGTCATAGTCTGCCTTATGACGGATATGCTCTCCAGGTAATTTGAGAGAAGGAAACTGGAACGTTACGAAGAAGGATAAAAAAACGACGTTAATGAAGACAGGAAAGAATAGGAATGCGATAATTAAGAAAGGATAAGAACGAGAACGGTGGAGAAACGCGAGGCGAGATGGAAACGCTATACACGGAAGGGAAAAAGGGTTTTATTTTAAGTGAAAGGGCTCGAAAATTAACATTTTATGCACATACATCACGCTCCGAGTATTAATTTATAAAAATCTCCCTATTCTGCCACACGCGCTGAATGTGAAAAAAATAGACCGCAGCCCCGAATATTTAAGCAACAACGAGGCGTTTTCAAATTAATCCGAAATTTAAAGGCCCAAGAGATAATAGCTCGCCAAGAGGGTCGAATCCTGCCACGTACCATATTATTGAGATCGCTCTTTTTCTTGTTTTAACAAGGTCAACACCAGCTGTGTTAAAGCTTTCGATAAATGGAAAAATTATACTATCGTAACATTTGCTAAATATTTCCGGTGATTTCTTTGTTTGTGTGTGGCCCGCGAGAAGAATCAGCGAGATAGAATTCGAAAAAAATATCAAATATTAAAATAAATGCACGGTTAAATGGATCAGTAAATATCTGGATAGCAAATTAAAAAATTACACACGAATCCGATTCTAACCATCGCATTTCACATAAGCTAACCCCTTTTCATTCCATGATAAATAGACTCTTACACGTACCTATCTTTCCATCGGATTTCCGTGAAGAACTCGCTCACATTAAACTGCACAGCAGCCAATGGCTACGACTCCTAAGTAATTGAAAACATTTTACGTAAACATAAACATAGACTCCACATAAAACTCACATAACACTAACTGACATCTCCTCCAAAGGCTCGAAACACACAAAAATCCTCTTCACTACCGGGGTTACTAACAAACTAACCAATAACTTCTCGAAATACAACTTTTAGACAGTATTAGTTAATAATAATAATAAACCCATCAATTTATTACGCAACCCAAAAGACACAGTACCTCACTTACACAAATCTAGCATTTACAAAGTGTCATCAGGAGGATTCGAAAAAATATGCATCGAACAAATAAAACTACAAAAAGAAACTCGCTTTAATGAACTCATTGCACATTTCAAACGCATTAGAATTAATAACTCTAGCGTATCAACACACACCCACGAAAATGATCACCAGATCACAATCCAGGACCTGGCACACTTAAAAATCAATAAATAATCACAAGTAATTAGGAGCTTACGAAAGCATACACATAAGGAGACGCAAAGAACAGAAGTTTAAGGAGTAATTTTCACATTACTATAAATGTCACCGTACTCTCCACCATTATTTATTTATTAAATATCTGGATATATAGAAAAACAAACAGCCAATGCAAGTTCAATTTATCGAGGCTTAGCATCGGAGGGCTAAAACAGTGCCATTTATGCAAGATTAAGCATGGCTCAGGCGGCTTCCATTTACCTTCATTAATATTATTTTAACCAGACACCAACACTCCATTATTCCAAGCCACTAGACGGAGATGCCTTTCGCACCCGCCTCTCAAATGAATAGACGCAGCCTGCACTACTTAAAACACCTACTGACCCTACCGGGGCGACCCTATCATGAGCAGATGCTCCAGCTGTTATGGCTCTCAAGGTCTAATAAAGAGGTAGAGGATAAAGTTGGAAACAATATCTTTAACTGAGAGAGAATAAATAATAGAATACCATCCGTTGAAACAACTTATAAGGTGTCCCAAAGGTCTACCTGCAGGAGTAAAGAGCGAGTATCAAAAGTGCAATATATGTTGTATTTATTACGATGCTTGTTTTTTATATTGATATTCGAGTTTTATTTAGTCATCACAATTGTTTCTAATGACAAAGAATGCCTTATAAGTCTCCAAACTAAAATATTAAACGTACCGAATTCGGTTCGTAACGCCTCCCGGTAAGTTACTAAAGCCATGCTACGAAAGACTAATTATCGATCTTGGTGCATCATCATCCATTGTGCAGAAAACATTGGCACTGGTGCAGACATTCTTGATTAGTATAAATAATTATGATGAGTAAATAAACAATTAATAATGTGACAATAAATATGAAATTGCATATAACTTATGTAGCAATAAATATAACAAATTTAAGAACGCATATAACAATAATAATTTTTGTTTTTATTCTGGAATTTAACGCCTGGATGTAAAGAGACTTTTTGGATGCCCTGTAGAGAGAGAAAGAACATTTCTGGGTTAAGTACGAGAGAACTACGAGGTGGCTAGATAGACCGAACGAGGAAGAAAGTATGATTTCGTCTTGAAAAATAATACTTTTGTTTTAACTATTATGATTATTAAGTCAAATTCGGGATAAAATTAGACTATCAACCAATTAAGAGGCACGCGTTTACAGGTAAAATATGACATAAAAAGCGAAACAATTTTCACCAGCAATATAAACACGAATCAACTTATTCTCAACGAATAGAATTACGAATTTTAAAGGTTACCAAGCGGAAGCAAAACAAATGAAGCCGAATCGTACGAGTCATAAGACGATAGGCGCATCATCTTACGCGGCCGGCTTAAAATAAGAGAAGAGAGGGAATAAAAGGAAAGTGAAAGACAATAATAAGAGGAAAAAATACATTCTAAAAGAGAAAAAAGTAAACGTTAAAAAAAAAGAAAGGACTCGAGAAAAAAAGGGCGAGGAGACGAGGTAAAAAAAGAGGGGAATAAAACGCCAAAAATGGACAAAGAGAAGGAGACGAAGGGACGGGAAAAAGAGAAAAAAGATACGTAATGAAAGAAACAAATATGCTAGTTAACGAAGGACGAATTAATGCAGGAAAAAATAGCCTCCTGATTTTATACGATTACAAACGTAGCAACCGAAGCAAGCAATCAAGGAAAAGTAAAAGTCGAATTAAAAAAAACGCAAATAATTTAATTGGAGACGAAATAGGATGAGAAAATAATGTTCTCAGAATACAACTGACGTTAACTAACTTTCTACTACGTTGTTCTACCATGGTTTGGGTTAGTCTAAAATAGAGTAGCCCAGGTCTCGGAAAAAAGAATGGGTAAGAAGAGCCGCTTATTTCGAATTCAAACTTAAACTAGGCAAGAAAAGCGGATTAAAAGTGATTAAGACACAAATTCATTTCATCTTGAATAGCGCCATTATAAATAAACGTGCATTTTCGCGAGCGAATTGGTGGTTCCACGCAATTTATACGATGGAAAGAGTTTATTCAAGGCAATGGTTAACACAATTTTTCTAGACGGGACATATTTTGATAGACAAGCAGAATTTTTTCGCACGAGAAAAGACTGCGTATGTATATAGTACTAGCTGCAGTACCCAGGCGTCGTCCAGGACCAGATGGAAAACAGCATTTATTGAAATAAGCACCTCCCCCAAATTTTTTGTCGCCAAATAACCTATGCTACTCGCAGGGTAAAATTATATATCTACGCGAAGTTTCGTGAGGATATCATCAAATGCGTGGATTTTTATAGCAAACAAAAATAGAAATTCAGATTTATAGATACCTATATACGGTTAAAATCTCTTGAAAACACATTTGACAGAGGAAAAATACTATACCTAATGACAAATCAACATCTCTAATTCGTGAACAAATTGTTCACGGCACCCCAAACAATCAGCTGCGGCATGAAAGCGGGGCTCGTCGCCCAATTTGGGGAAACACTCCTTTTGGAAGACGCAAGTTGCGGACCCCGCAAAAATCCCATTGCATATGCAATTAATACTACATTGCGCATAGTACACAAAATACTACACACAATATTACACATTTACCTCTTTTAGCTTTTGCGGACATTTCGTCCAAAGATGATAACCATTTGTAAAAATTAATAATACGTGAAAGAGGAGACGTTACAGGCTATAAAAATTGAAGAAGCTGGGAGGGAAATACAAAAAATAATGAAGGGAGGGGGGGGGAGTAGGACTTAATTACAAGACAGATTAGGTAAGAAGAACGGAAGGAGCGGATGCCCAAGAGACGTCTCCATGTCGTGAGAAGATATAGGGGTGATAATAGATAAAGCGATTAAGTAACGGCGATGAAGGGTAAGGCAAATGAGAAGGGGAGGAGAAATGGTGGAGGGAACTAAGAAAGAGGAAGAGGAGTTGAGGGAGAGGGGTGTAGGGAAGGAGGAATAGAGGGTGTAAAGGAGGAGAGAATAGATGAAGCGAAGAAGAGCCGGGGAGGGTAGGGAGAAAGTGTAATGGAGGGGGAAGTGAGAGAGAGAGAGGGGTGGAGGGAGTGGGAGAGAGGAGGAAAGAGGGAAGACAGACAATAATATCCGTTCTTACATAAAACCCTTGACGAACGCAAACACCCATATCCTAGGCGGGATTCGAATCCGCGACCTTAGTATCCGTCGTCAGAAGGGAAAAAATCTGATGTGGCCAACACATGACTTTCTCCATATTTGGGGTATAGATATTTAAATTATTATGAATAGCAATATGAGGCAAAATTAACATTTCGTATCGTAGTAGAATACAGTCGTCCTTATTGCCGTAAATTAGGTACATTTTGAATATGTTTACAGAATTCACCGCTACATGGTGCGGTATACTGGTATTAAGAAAAAGCAAAATATCTCCGAAATGGATGGCTCTACGAAAATTTATTTCAAACAAAACATGGAAGAAATATTATTCTCTACAACTTTGGTCCTCACGAAGACTACCAATAAAGACGTTTTAAGGACATATTTGACGGAAACCGAAAAAACCGATTATTTATAAATAATTCCTAAACAATAACTGCTATGGAAAATTATTTCAAATAAAAGTTGTAGGAAATAGCATTCTATATAAGATTTGCATAGAATTGTATATACAATAATGGTGTTTTAATGGACAAATATCGCAAAAACCGAATCGGGTTTCGAATAAACCTCGACATCCATTTAACCGGTATTGTCCAAAAACTAGTCATTTTTGTGTGCTCATACTAAAGTATTATATATGAAGTTTGGTAACGATATGGCAAGTACTTTTTGAGTTAGAGCGCCCACAATCACATACACACATAGACAACATTCCGAAAATAGTCCAACGTGTTCTAGAGACCTCAAAACGTGTATTTCCGTTAAAGTCTTGAAGTCGATTTTTTTTGTGATCACAATACTTTCCCATTACTACGTATGGAGAAAGTAAAAAGGAGGAGAGAGAAAAAGAAGGGGAGAGGGAAAGAAGGGAGGGGGGAAGAAGGGGGGAGGGAAAGAAGGGAGAGAGAGAGAGGAAAGAAGGGAGAGAGAGGAAAGAAGGGAGAGAGAGTGGAAAGAAGGGATGGAGAGAGGGAAAGAAGGGAGAGAGAGAGAGGCGGGAAGAGAGATAGATGGAGAGTGGGAGAGAGGAGGGTATATAGGGCAGGAGCGAGAGGAAAGGAATAAAGATAGGTGTGACTGAAACGGAGGAGAAAGATAGAGAAGAGGGCAGTAGAGAGAGAGAGAGATGGAGGGAGAGCGGAAGACTGGGAAAGAAAGACAGAGAAAGGGAAAAGGAGCGAAAGAAAGGGCGTAATATGGAAGGGGGAAGATTAGGAGTTAGAAAGAGGATGAGAGAGGTGAGGAGTGGGGGAGAGAGGGAAGAAGTGAGAGGGAGAGGAAGAGTGAAAGATGGAGAGAGAGGAAGGGAGAGAAATAAAGGAGAGATTGAGAGAGGATTGGAGAGATTGGGAGATAGAAAGAGGATGAGAGAGAGGTGAGGGGTGAAATGTATGGCGAGGAAGAGAGAGAATGAGGGCGGAATGCAGGTGAAGAGGCAAACACGGTTGAAACAAGTACCGCTTCCAGTTTCCCTAATGAGGGTTCGTCTCTTCTCTCTCTCTCTCACACACACACTAGAAGGTCCCTCTCTTCTCCACAAAAAAATCCACCCCCCCCCCCTCTCCCTTCTGGAAGCCTCCCTACCTTTTACGCGGTTTCCCGATTCCTTCCCATCCCCTCCTTTCTCCTCTTTCCCTACGCACACCCCCTTCTCCTCAAACACACGTCGCTCTCCTTCCCGCAGTCGCCTCACCGCAGAAGCCTCCGTCCTCCCACTCCGCACAATGCCTCTCTGTTTCCTTTTGTCTCTCTCTCTCTCTAACTCTTCTTAGCAATTAGTCAAAAGGTTTTTTTCATCCGTTTATGGGAGCTTTTTTTTCATTCTACCCTCGGAAAAATAATCTAATTTATTATATTTCCGGCTTTACGACTGCTGAAGCATATATTTCATCCGCGGTCGCGAAATGGGATATTATTGCGAAATTCCGCGCAGACGTGATACGTAATACTTTGATGAATTAGCGGTAATACGCGGTTGGAATGCAAGTGATGAAGGATACATGTTTAATAATATTTCCGATGAGATGTTCAGAGTTGGTTGCATGGTTGGGATTTCATATCATGTGTCAGATGAACAAATATTAAACAATTTGGCAGATAATGGCGCTCAAATCCAATAGTCATCCATCCGCTATCGAGCGAAAATAAGCTTCCAGCATCTTAACCCATTTGCTTCCAGTTCTCTACATTTGCATTTTATTTCCTCGAATTTGCACATTGCAGGACAATAAAAAATACCGTGTGATAAGTATTCCATTCGATAAATAGAAATGTCTTCGCGAACATGGTAATGTTTTTCTTCCATTGTAATCCTTGGTCATTCACAGCAAAAATCAAATTATTTTTTCTTGTTAAAGTACAAGAACGACTCAAAATTCTCCATTTCAAGCAGTAGCGTGGCGATTGTTTATAACGTTAATTATATTAAGCGCACTAGATATTTGTTTCAATCGAAATGGCTGGTTTTGCATGGAATACTCTCTTATTTAGAGGAAAAACGCAAGACCAAAATCTTTGTTCCATTTTCTGAGTGGTTTCATCGATAAATTAAAGCTCAGTTACGGATTACCTACCAGCTTTTCCCGCAAGCGATATTTTAAGGACACCGTATGTCACCTGCTGCCTATGAAAATGTTAATGAGATGGTCATAGTAAAATATTAATTTCAATTAGCAATAGTTTTTAACGAGTGATAATCCCAGCAATTACATGATCGATATATGAAAATGAATTCAATTAAACCGATTTTTTCCCAAGTTCTCCCAATCCTTCACTGAAAGTAACAAATTCACTGTATTTTTAATTACGTTCTTGAAAATTTTACAATCGGGTCTTATTTCAAAAACGTAACCACGCAACAGGCAAAGGGATACTTGTCTTTAGAGCATATTTTTTCTTATTTTAAAGCTTACGAAAACATATTTTAGATATAAATTATGAAATGTGAGATATTTTTTAAAAGGCGAATTTTAATAACTTTGCGATTTCGTTAATTCAGCCTGAGGCATATATCACAGCAACTAAATTTTAATATGAGCGGCGAAGGAATTGGAAAAATTACACGCATGAAAACATTACGCTATAATTCTGGGATCCGGAATTAGCACGAAAACCAACAACATGCTTCAAAAAATACAGAATTACAGCTGGTCGGGTAAATATAATTATACTAGGTTATCTTTAAACGAATTGTTTGATTTGAAGTAACCGAAATATAAATATAAAATTGAGTTTCTCATGTTTACAGAATTGCGCATTTACATCTTAAAGAATTCGGTATTATCTAATTGCCATATTTTAACATCCACGACACTATATTGTTTATTATTACACGCTTTTAGTTAAATTCTCGTCAATTTTATTTCTTTGTCAAACATCAAAAGTTCGACCAAAATCACTTAGAAAAAAGTTTTGCCAGTCATGGCGTTTGAACTTTGATTTGTGGGAAATACCAAATTTCTTCAATGATATTATTTCTACCGATAATTTTAAATACTTTAATTTTTGTGATAGTTTTTTCACCACCAATTATCCCCAATAAGAAACGCGTGGAAAGGATCTCGTGGGACTTTCTCGATTGTTTATCTCTGTAACTGGTAGTCGTATTTATGTGCTCTCGCAGAGTTTTTTGTGGAAAATGTTGTCCTTTATCGCAATACATTTAAAAAGCATACCTCACAGATCTAATTGTTGTCCATGATAGAATAACAACCGTAACAACATAATGTCGACTAACTACGTATTATCAATATTAATAACTAGCAGAAATACCCGGCGTTGCCCGGGGAAATTTTGTTAAAATCCAATCGGGATTCTAGGTGATACATGGTATTTAAGAATTCAATCGGCTGCCGTTTTGAATTAACGGGAAAAGAGAAACAAAAACCGATTACGAATTATTCCTGGGAGCCCTCCACAATCGTACCAAATTTGATTCAAATCAATAGTAGGACTCGGGAAAATACGCGTAGTTTAATGTTGAAATCGGCCGCCATTTTGAATCAAAACGGCATATAGACACGAAAAAAATAAGTTCGTGCTCGCTGATACGCTCGGAATCTCCTGCTCGCGCGTTGATGACTCGGCTTCACTGATCGCTTCGCGCTCTTAAGTCCGATCTACGAGTAGTAGCATGGAAAGCGATCGTCGCGCGCGGTCGGTCAGCGGCCAAAGTTAGGCGCCGAGAATTCACTCGCCATTACAAAGTTATTTTACTTTTTGTACAATTAATGTAAAACATTTGGGATTCAAAAGTAGCCTACAGCCTTCCTATTTGTGAATAAAGTATCTGTTGAAAGTTTGATTACTCTAGCTTTAACGGTGTGGAAATGTATAGATGCACAAATAAACAAACAAACTTTCATAAATATATATGAGATTTCAGCTGCTTTTCAAGTTTTGTTCTCTGCTGAAAGAAAATTACCTAGTATGTGTTTCATTTATAAATTATATTTCAGTTTAATTAGATTTCAAACGTGTAAAATCATTAACGATCTAATTAGCATTTATTTTGTCTTCCGCATCTAATGATTGTAAACGGGAAATAATTGCATTTTATTACGAATGGTTTTTAATGCTATCATTATGTGATGGCTAAATTTAGTATTTCTTTGATACATAGTTGACGATTTATGATTGATATAAACAAATTCCTAACGGCATCCACAATTTTTGAAGGTCCATTAAAAATTTTTTTTAACAAAATAATAAACTTTGAAGCAAACATAAGTTGGGTTAAAAATTCAAAATTTTCATTGGTTCATCTACGCTCATCAAAAATAATCACATCGTTTAATTAAGATGCTAGGAACAACTGTAGATTATGCTGTGGTTAATTTGGGTACAAAATTGTTTGCTGCTGGACAGGTATAGTACATGACATTGAGCAGAGTTCGATCATTATTAGGATTGCGGTTGGAAGAATTAGACTGCTCGAAAATAACCGGTGATAATGTATACAACAAAAAGGCATTGGAAGAAATGAGAATTGAGAAATTTGCCTAGTTATATAGATAATTAAATTATTCCTCATGCATGTAAAAAACTCATTATTAATTATGGTTATAAGACAATAAAGATAAAATAAAATAAAGCAAAAAATGTTTTTAGTGTATACACACTTTTATTTAAAATTGCACTCAAAGGTGGAAAATAATTTTTCTGGACAAAAATATAATTATTCAAATATTTGTATGCTTCGTAAAAGTGGGTGGCTTCTTTTTCTTCTAATTCTTATATTTCATCTTCCTCATAAATTAGTTCTTATTGTTGAACACTAACTTTACAGATACTCATATTAATGCCACCAACTTTACCGAAGCATACAGATTTCTTTATAATATTTTTTGTACAGAAAAAAAATATTTTCTACTTTTGAGCGTAATTTTAAGTAAAAGTCTGTGTACACTAAACAAATCGATCTCTGCTCAATGCCATCAGTGCAAATTTCATTAATGCATTCTTGTTTGAAAATCTCTAGAACGTACTTTAAATTAAGCAATGTTCTTAAAGTATTAGTAGATACATAACTACCAATAATAATGAAAATTTCAGATTTAATCATTACATATATTTTTTAAATTTCCTATTCTTTCCTTAGTTGGCATAATTTATGGGAATTTATAAAAATGAAAATGGTTCGTTTAAAGAAAAATTGCCTCAATATTTACATGTTTAAAGTTCGTAAAATTGTACACATACACCCATCCATCTTTTTTCATGGTATATGCGCTCTTGGAAAATACTTTTTAAATTGAAACCATGCCAAATAACGTAGGTCTTCCTATAAGGATACATGAGATTACATCTGAGCGCATCGTGATATCAAAATTCGACTATTTAGCGATATTAGATTCAGCATTGCTAACTTTATGCTTTATTATAACCTCTCTGTCTAACTGAAACATTTATATTCTTTAATACTTCGAGATCGTTCCGAATCAGTGCTTAGTGAAATAACGGCAGTGCAATTCGAGGTCGTTTCTTTAAAAAGAAATCCATGCTAAATCGAAAACATGTTAAGCGAAACCGTGTGATGCGAGGTATGAGTGTAATCTGAAACACCAAAAAGAGCAAATTTTAACTTATTCATTTTTAAATTTAGTACTATCCACAGAATTCAAAATTCCTCTACAGGGTTTTGAGTCACAGATCACAGTCATCTGCTATATTATTCGTGTTAAGTAAATTTTTTACGGTACGAAAAATTCATTGCAGAAACCAATTTGCCTAGAACCTCTTTCATAATCAATATAACTCACAGAGCCATAAAGCGGTTAAAAGATTAGGTGCGTATTTCGGCTACAAACCACATTATTCATTCTCAATACTTTACTCGCTTCTCGTATCCCCGCTGCATTCTTCGTTTTTATGCACGATATTGAAATATCATCGCAATCCTTAGACCCGGAGCTTAAGTAAACGCGATATAAATTCCTATCATAATTCAGTTTCCTACGAGATAACAGGAGACAAATGAATTCCACTCTTATAAAATGGAAAATAAACTATCGATATCGTGTCACGGAAGCGAGTTTAGGCTAGCAAAAATATTATTTCTAGTTTACCGTCCAACATAAATATTTTAAAAGAACAAAATTTAAGTTTTCTTGCTTTGAAAAATGCAATGGCATATTTTTTAATCCATTATATTTAATTAAATTGTACAAACGTTTTACTTCAATTCGTTTAAAATGTTTACAGTTCCATCATGAGAATAGTTTTAAAAACAAGACCAAATTAAATATCAGTTTCATAATATTACGAACGGTAACAATAATAATATTGCATAATGAAATGAAAATCCCATCCATCTTACA
Organism: Uropetala carovei; assembly: GCA_036926305.1. Taxonomy (NCBI): domain Eukaryota; kingdom Metazoa; phylum Arthropoda; class Insecta; order Odonata; family Petaluridae; genus Uropetala; species Uropetala carovei. Next base: position 13,105,025 of record JAXCHB010000065.1, on the reverse strand, counting down.
CGAACTAAAGAAATAACGGTTAAATATTTGTCATTAAAATGGAGTAGAGAATATTTTCGCTTCAGTAACGAGCCACGAGCAATTTATTTCCAAAAAGAAACACCCCCATAATCCTTATATTTCCATTTATATTGCAGTAACGATGAACGCGGACTTTCAATTTCGAAGAATATTTTTCAGTTAGGTGCTTTAATTTAGGGAAAAACCTTTTTTTAACACATTCTTTTCAATTTACATAAAATTCAGGAATTGATATTAAAAATAAAAAGTTTCGGTAAAGATACATTGAAAAGCAGACCGATGAATTTAGAATAGCATTAATGTGAGGTGATTTATCTAGAAAGCTTGTCTCCGGTTTTCCTTATCCAGGATTTACAAGTTCACTACAGATCATATGTCGTAGATTTTTAGTCTATTCATAGTATGTATATTAGACGATAAAGCTATCAAATTATATTTTTCGGAATAGAGTTTCACAGCGGTAGACAATTCTTATGCACCCTTTATTACTACACCAACCCAGATATGTCTCTCTCTCTATCCCATTCCCCTTCCCCCGATTTAAGGTTAAATGGAAGAGGGATCCTTATGGTCTCAATTTCGCCCTGAAAATAGAGACAATTACCTATCTATCTATCTCTTTAACCCCATTACTCTAAGATCACTTTTTTCATTCGCTTCTTCTTCTTCCTTTATCGCACGCTTTTTGGTCTCCAAAACAATTCCACCCGGGTTTATCTCGGCAATCTACCCTCGTTTATCGAACCCCCATCATCGTTTCGCTTCATCGTGTTCCATTCTGCTGGGTAAAGCGACTTATCGAATTTGACTTATTCGCGCTGACTCCGTTTTTCCGGATTATCTTTCCTTTTTCATCGAGTACTATTTTTCTCAATATCAATTCCAACCCCTTTTTTAGGCGCGTTTCGCTTCCAGCGTGAGCGCCTCTTATCGTCGGTCTGTCCGTCCGTCCGTCCGCATGTTAGTTCTCGGCTTCTACTGAACGGATTTTCATGAAATTTGATATTAAGGACTTACAATCAAATATAATAAGAAAATCCCAAAAATGAATCTCGTACGCCAATCAGGGGTACCACTGTACTGGTGACAAAAAATTAAATTTTCGTCATATCTCGTAAAGTATTGCTCATATCAAAATATTTTTTTAAATAAAACTTGTAGAACTAGAAAGAAGAGTATTTATTCTTCTATGCAGTTTTATCGTAGGAGTAGCCGTTTTCAATAAATTCAAATAAGAATGTCTTAATACGATTTGAACTTAGAAAATTTCTTGCATGGTTACTTCATTGTTGATAACTTAGCTAATCTCACAAACAAACGTTTAATTTCCTTACGCGTGCATGCAATATTATTAAATAGGAAGTAAATGGATTATTTTCGAAAAATATAAGAACTTTAAAACGCTATTTCCCTCACGTTCAGGTATATAATTTCTTTCTAATACTCCATTGCACGAAACGCGCCCATTTGTGATACGTTGCACACTTTCCTAACTTGTTTTATTTATCGGAGAGAAAATTTTCCAAAGTATATTAAACCTTGATTCTTTTAACGAGGAGCAAGATTCGCGATCGTTTAATTTTTTAATATGCCTTATGATACTTAAAAAAAACGATACAATTGAATAACGTTCGATTCTCTTTAAACATGGGTCTCCATCCGGGTCGGATATCATTTATGAAATCGAAACGATATTTTTCTAGTATGTGTATGCAATGTTTTAAATGTGGGCGTGCTACATGTGTCAAAATCTAAAAAAAAATTATCAAAACCAGCTCTTAGAAACATACGCACAGCCCGATCAGACATTTAAAGCTCATATTTGGCCAGCACATTGTTATATAATCCTCATGTGGCCATTTTAATAAAACGTTTGGTGACCCCGGCTTTAAAGCATCTTCCGATTCAAATAAGCAATTTCATTTATAGAGTAGTTGTAACTAAACTATGATGCATGAGTCCGTATTACTCATGGAATCGATATGCAGAAAAGCATTAGCTTCCGACCCAATAAAATGTTGGCAATCTTGAATGAGTGACCAAACACTAACGTAATGATCCTTTAACGACAAAAGCGCATCGGTCCCAGCGTTCCATTGCGATAGAATCCCGGGATAGATCACGAGTCTTAAATGGAAGCAATGAGGTCAGCTGGAACAGAGATAGCTCGAAAATCGGACAACTTGGTACATAGAAGATTACGCTGGGAAAAATTTGTTGAGGAAATCTTAGCTGAAAGTGGATTTATCCAAATAATACTCACGGGTGAAAAATATTCAATACGTTTCCACTCATTATAATTAGCTCTCCACACAACCAAACATATTGCTCCTTTTCCGTGCGACCGTTCCATATACCGCCCTTAATCCACGCAGCACCACCTTCACAAATTTGGTTCAAATATACCTTTCTCCTTTCACGAGATGAAAAGAAATATGCGCGCGCTGCGACCAAATCTTTCGGGTAGGCTCAAGGAATGAAAGATTGATGCAGTAGAAGGAAGGGACGGTAACTATTACTCAAACGGACCCTCCAACTTTCCCTCCAATATATCCCACTCCGCATTTCTTCCTCCTTTTTTTTTCAAGCGTATCCCTAACGTGCCAGTGCTGCCCACTCTATCCCCTCATATCTCTCTTTCTACGACGCTTTTGAGCAATCCCTTTATCCAGAATGAGGTCCAATTCCTTATCTGGTTTATAACAGCTAGGGATCTGACCCAATCATAGAGATCTTGATCATTTGTGGAGTTTATCGCACCTTTTCGAATCGTTATGGGGTAACACTGAGGTCATTATTCCCTTTAGTCCTGACTTCGCAGTGATTTAACTTGTCTATCGACCCCGCTACTTGTTCTTTATCGTTGTAAGAATTTATTAAGTCAAAGAGAGAAAAATCTCAAATAATTCTTGCTTGCTTACACGACCTATTCTTTGAAGGGTAATTACATTGCTTTCATCGAATCCCAAACGGACCCAATTAACAAGAGACGGAATATCACTTTAACGTGACAATTGGAAATATTGCCCTCTGTCAGAAATTAATGCGGTATTAACTGAGATGATTTATGATCAAACGCGCCGATTAAATACATGGTGTCAAGACTTTGGCGGTTCGTTGCTTTCCTTTCGAATTGCTGTTTTGTTATATGCGTATTTAGCGTCTTGTGTCTCATACTTTACGATAAAGAAGAAGGAGTTAGTGTAATTTTGATTTAATTTTTTTATGGTGGTAAAGAAATTCTTGACCGATCCGTTGTTACTACGACGACTTAAAAAGTTAAAAGAATTTACTCTAAGTTTCCTCAAACAATTTTGAATTACAGCAGATGCAAGGTATAAATTCCCTCCGTTGCTATGCCGTAAACCGTTTGTCAAAATCCTATACGTTAAATCAAAACATTAATAAAATTTTTCTTATTTTTCCACCCGAGCTCCTCACCCCCTCAACAATAAGTACTTTGTTGTTGGCTCGATAACTTCATGCTTTACTTATAAAAGTACCAAATAGAGATACCAATCAAATATGTACTGTGTTAGAGGTTGACATGAAAATATTTGGTTAAACGTAAAAATACAATGAGGGGTTTTCAACATCGTAAAATTCCTGAACATGATCCCATGATCTATTCGACAAAGACTAAGTTTCATAACGAAATCTAACATGCTCTGTTTTCAATTATAAAAATTCCTAAACAGTATGAATAATTTTTCGATTACTTCTGAATCCTTTCGAAAGGATTCAAATTTTATGATCAAGTTCTCAGCGTAAAATTTATAAACTGCATCAAAAGCAACTACGACAAGTTTTCTTACCATGCGAATGATTGCACAAGAGAGGAAATATATTTGACTGCATTAGCCGATCGGATATATATGTCTGTCAAATTATAATGGTCGCTTTGAAGGAGATGATGCAACATACATAAATGTGATTCTTACCTAATCGACACATGAAATGTAATAGGCACAGTAGACAGCACGAAGTAAATTCGCCTAACTACAAACACGGATTATTCAAGCATAGTATTCCGGGAAGAGAATAAAATTAACCCGTTCATTATTTGGCGTTATAGAGGAATTATTCCTCCATTATTTACAATTAAAACACTTACATAAAGGTAACCAAGGCACCGCGACTTCTTAAAATTCAAATTCGTCATTACCTGAAAAGAGAGAAATGTCCATCGTTATTAAAATTAATCTCCGAAAAATGCATTAAATTTAAATTTGGAAGTGCACTTAAAATTATATGAAAACCTTAAAACCTCAATAGCTGCGTTAGAAATTTAAACAAATTCAAGACGAGGTATTAAAAACCCACTTTTCAAGTTAATAACAAATGCCATGCATAGTGTGCCACTTCCAATTTATAGGCAATACATTGATTTTAAAAAACTCTATCACATATATCCGTGGAACAAAATAATTCACGTCCGATGCCGCACCGCCATTTTGCTTTATTTTACTACTCTAACAGGATTTTTATATGTGGCCACACGGCAAACATCTTCATGGCGGAGCTCCGCTACAGTGAAATCGTAAATTTATTACAAACACCATAGCTTGCCTAAGGGTTTACGCTGGTACCGTAAATTTAGTGTACACTCATCGCAATATTATTACAAAGTAATAAGGATAACAATACCCTCTCCAGAAATAGGTATCCTTTATAACAGTTGTTCTCAACTTTTGCCTCTTGCGTCCCACCTACCACCATGATATAAAAAAAGCCTCACTTTTTCTAATAAATGTATTTCTACGTTTATAAGCTTAAAAGTAGTACATTAATAATTGGTAGACACACAGGAGAAGGTCGAAATAAAAAAGATATACTTGGTAATTCCACAAAAATTTATTTATTATTTAAAAAAATTAATTTCTGTGGAATTACCAAGTAAATCTTTTTTATTTCGACAATATGAAAAAATTCCATCAAGTTACGCCTGAGACTGTTAACTATATAAAGGAGAAAGTGCCAGAAAGTCTAACTGATTGAGGTGCCAAAATGTTTTTTGCCGGCTCTGGTCTCATCTAGACGGCTTTCAAGTCCCACCGGTTGAGAAACACTGCTTTATAAAATATAATTATTGTTTTGCACATTCCTATTTCTTTGCTTAAACATTTGCTTTTCTTTAAAAACTTAGGTTTGTACTGTCGAAAAACTATAAAATTATAAAATATAATTATTGTTTTGTACATTTTTATTTCTTTCTTTAAACATTTGTTTTTCTTTAAAAACTTAGGTTTGTACTCTCGTAAAATTATGCAGTAATTGACAGCTAAAAATAATTAAATGTTTAAAATCAATTAAAAATTAATTATATAAGAAACGAATTGTTGGTTTTCATACGATATTTTACCTCTATAAGGGATACAAGACTACAAAAGGTCGCAAAATAATAATATTTCCACCTTTCTTACAGAGTAATAGGAAAATTTTAATGTCACTTTTATAACAAGAATGTCCAATCACCTCTAGAGAGCATGGAATGCCAGCTTTCGAAGAAAATAAACTCTGTTGTCCAACTATACATTTATTAAAAACAAATATACTGTTTTCCTAAGATATATTTATAATTAAAATAATTAATAAGTTATATCTACGATATTATATTATACTATAAATATATTTGTTGTTAAATAATTTTAACACTATTTAAATTCGTCTAACAGATAACGTAATAACAATGGATTTTTGACAACTAGATTGGTCTTGTAAAGAATGTCGATATTAAATTCATCATCGACATAAAAACAAATATTCCATCAATGGTTCCACATTAAACTCACCATATAATAGTATTGCGTGATCGTTTTTAAATAAGATTAAAAACAAATTTTTACGCCAATTCGGCACGGATTAAAATTTAGTCTTTATTAGGCTTTGTAAAAAACAAAATAAACCTGTCTTTCATCTATAGAATTATTATAAAAATATAGGGACTCAATAATTCCGTACAACACTAAATTTCAGTACTAATCCATTCACCCAGCCTTGTGTTCGGTGGGTGTATGAACTGGGTGAGTGGATTAGTGCTGAAATTTAGTTTTGTGCGGCATTGTTGAGTCCCTCTATTTTTATAATAACTTGAACTGCCGTACTGCTCTAAAAAGTTGAACATCTACGGCCTGCGAAGGATTTTTGTGCGGCCCGGAAAGCCATGACGGAAAAGCAATCTGAAGAATTTAACACACACATTCGTGGATTTTTATAAAAATTTTAATAATAAAACTTTTAATATTGAAATGTTAACCATAAAAACCTTATTTTGACACGACTTCGCTTGTATAGCACCTCCAAATATATATATGTAACTTCCGATTTAAACTCTAATCCGGCCTGCAGAAGAGTTTGCAACTTCCAGTGCAGCCCGCCGAAGGATTCGCAACCACCGATGTGGCCCGCCATGTAGAAAATTTTGGGCACCACTGTTCTATAGAACTGTTTATGTTTCGAGTTACAACCCAATTTTAACTTAAACATGCTATTTTATAAAGTCTTCCGCCGATTTCCATGCTTTTCTTACGGGAGATAGAAATGAAGCAATGGAGTTAGAAAACCTAAAGATGAAAACTTTTCGATTCTTGAATTTTTTTCTGACTGTTGCATACAATAACCTATCATCATGCTAAATTTAAGTCTGTAGAATAAATAAACTGTTCACAGCATTAGCTCAAAGTTTACTCATTTTCCAAATTCGGCGCCCTCTTAACGGTGAAAACTGAAACGACTGAAACCAACGGAGGATTCGTATAATCCTAATCGTAATATTTTATAAGTATTAACCAAACCAAAATGAAGTTTTCATTTGTCCCTTCAAACCAAAAAGCTGAATGTCTACAAAAGGATGAAGGACAAACGACAACAATGGCTCGTTTTTTACATCTTTGAAAATGAGCCAAAATAGAAGTAAAGAAATAATTTTCACTGAATTCATACAGCTAGTTAGTGCTTCAATAAATTAATATTTAAGCGAACTTTTCTCAACTTGACGCCACGAATGTTTTCAATCCGCCATATTTACACCGCTTATATACGAAACCGGATGGTTGTACGAGGCCAATGAGCCCACAGGACGTTCAATTTATCGCTTTCCATCAACCGTCTCATTACTCGAAACACTTGTACGAACATAATGACGTTCAACGACTTCCTAAACGACGCCGTCAAATTCTTACTCGACGCCCTCGTCTCGAACGAAAATTTACGTTTCCGGATTTAAAAGGTTATGAGGTGATACAAACAGGTGATGTCTAAAAATAGACCCTCTGTTTGCTATGCAACCAATAATCGCGTCATAAAAAAAATAATTCCCCCTCCACTCATATAACGTAGTTTCCAAGGCGGAGTCAGAAGGAATCAACCAGGTCAAGCGCACATAAAAACGGTTCCTTTTTTTCGTGACCTCTATCCGTGCTTTTTTCCCCTCTCCGAACCTTGCTCACATCTCCCATTCTCTTCTCCTTTCCCCCATTTCGCTTGCTTCTTCTCTCTCTCTCTTTCTCTCTTGGTTCTCCTTAACCTCCTCTCTTCTACTTCCTTCCTCTATGCCAGGGGTCCCCAAACTTTATATTGAAAGGGCCACATTAGGCTTTATGTACGACATCGCGGGCCACTTAAGACTTTTTCAAATGACAGATTCAAAGAGCAAGTTTCGAGGGGGGTGGTTATCGAGAAATTTCACCGTTACAAATTATTTCGAGAGGGGGTGGTTATAGAGAAACTTCGCCGTTACAAAAATTATTTCGAGGGGATGGTTGGGTTGAACTGGGTTGAGTTGGGTTGGATATGGCTCGCGGGCCGGGTTAAATCACTCCGCGGGCCGGGTTAAATCACTTCGCGGGCCGTAGTTTGGGGACCCCTGCTCTATGCAGTCCTTTTCCTTCCCGCCTATCACATTTATCTATTACCTCGCCACTTACCTCTCTCACTCTTCAATAGTCTTCTTTCCCTTTTGTTTCTCTCTTCTTTGCCTTCTCCAGTAAGCTTCTCCAATTTACACCTCCCTCTCACTTAAAAAATTCTCTCTTGTATACATTATTTTTCTCTCGTTACCGCCTCTATCCACTCTCATCCACTCCCTTTCGTTCTCCTCTCTCTACTCCCTCTTCCTTCTCTTTTTTCCTTCCTCCCTCTTTCCTCTTCATATTCACTTTATCCTCTCTCATTTCTCTTCACTCTCTCTTCTCTCCTCCCTTTCTCCCTCTCTCTTCTCTGTATCCTCTCCCCTCGCTCATTACTTCTTACTCCATCCCTGATTGCCTTTTATCGCATTCTTTTATCCTCCGTTCATATATTTTACCTCATCTTCCTCTCATACCATTTCCCGCGCCAACTTCCCCCCGTATTGCTGCCACTTTCTTCCTATTTGCGACCCCTTTTATTCCCATATTAGCAGAATTTCCCGTTGAATTTCAACGGATTTAGTGAACCTACTACAGCACAACATACAAACTCTTTAAAATACCTATATAGTAGATACTTTTTAAATTACAATTAGCTTCTCTCAACAATTAATCATGTTTCCTTGTAACAATCCGTTTCCTAGCCTATTGCATTCAAATATAACGATAATTTTATTTTCTATCATATTACTTTCGTCAAATCCAGTTTTATTTCTTGTGTAATTATGCCTCGCTGAAATATTTACTTTTATGTCTTGTAAGCAAGAAACCCGTTAAAAAACAACGTACAGTTGTCCATGATTGAACACTGACTCCGATAAATGTACATCAGATAAGTGAGCTTATTTACGTTAATAAACATTATAATGGAGAATATAATGATTTTACTTCCAAAAAATGTAAGATTCCAGTAGTCAGTAGACGAAAGAAGGTTCAATTACTTTCATCAATAAACGCTTCCTGAATAATAATCAGTATCTATTTACGTTGCTATCCATAAACATCAATCGTTTCGTTGCTTAAACAAAAGTGCGAGGCGAATAACGCTAACCTTCCGTCTATTTATAAGCTTTATTGAAGCTAATTGAATCGGAGGTAGCAATGACGGCCGCCTTGGCAACGCTCGGAAAGAGTAAGAAAAATCCACAAAATTTCGAAACAACGTAAAACTTCGACGGTGTGACATGTAAATTTCGCAGGAATAAGATTAGTATAGAGTTTTATTCGTCGTATAAAGCAAAAACGAAAAAAATCGGTCCATATTTACGTATTTTAATGCTTGAAGGAAGAATACCTTGCAAGTCAAGAAATGGATTCATACGTGTTATCTTATGTAAAAATGTCAATCCCCTATATTGGCAGCACTGATTAATCCCAGTTGACCAAACCTTGACCATTCACTAATTTAGGATGTAAGGAAGAATCGTACCAAATTTGGCTATTCTAGCTTTTATCGTTTAGGAGAAGTTCCATGAACAAACCAACAAACATACCCTTCAAAATATATTATAGAAGATTATTTCGTTCCCTCCTCCATTTTTCCTCATGCGTCCCTTCCGCTTTTTTTCTCTGATTCCAACCCCTCCTCGGTCTCCTCTCCCATTTTTTACTTTTTTTTAATGATGCATTCCCCGCAAAGCCAATTTGTAGGCTTGTCTGCAGGTGGGTGGAAAACCACAAGAGGAATCACAACATCCACGCCCGAAGCGGCATTCGAACCCGCGACCTTTGGATTAGAAGGCAGGCGCACTACATACCAGTCTAACCCGGCCGGCTTCTTTTTCCTTTTCCTATTTTTATCATCATTTTTCCATCCTCTTTAAGAACTTCCCCATCTTTCATTCTTTCCTCTTACGCCATTCTCAACCTCCCTCCCTGTTTCGCCCTCCCTATCTATCCTCTTCCTCTCTCTTCCAGCCCTCATTCTCCCTCTTACACACGCCACCTTCCTTCCACCCGTGCCCAGCAGGTGAGGGAGTGGCAGATCGACCCAAATACGGCCGCGCGATAAATTCCGAGTTGTGAGGGTGTCTTAAAGGAATTACAACGCACCTCGCCTCCGTATCCCCTCCTAAACCCGAAATATTTTTCCCGTCCAATCCCCACCTCCTGGTCTGCACCCGCTCTCTCTTTCCCTCACCATCTACCCCTCCCTTCATCTATCCTCCCATTCCCCCGCTTCCTGTTCTTCCGCCGCCGTCAAAAGCGACCGCGGACCTAGCGTGTCTGGAAGCAGTCAGGCAAATCGTCCGACGCGACCGTGACATTGCGGCGGACTGAGTGAGGATTGAAGAGGTTGTTAAACTCCTCGCGTTATAACATTAGAAGAGGTTTGTTATACAAGGTGCCTCGGCGGCAAAGCGTCGGTGCGCAAAGTCACCTACGGCGTTATGTCAAGCTCCCTCGACCAACAAATAGGAGAGTCTGAGAAAAAAATGTGAATGTATACAACCGAAGATGAGCGAATAATCTTCGCTCGTTGTGACGTCTCTTAGGAAAATTTCATCATTTGCCGCAGAGATAAAGTGTATTTTATTTTTCTTCAATAGTATTAAAATTAAATACAATACGTTATCCGAGGAATTTGGCTCAACCTTGTGGTAAGTGACACTCAAATTTCAAGGGGAAATAATAACTATGTTAACTTCCACAGTTTTTTAAATATATTACATGACCGGTTTCGCTAAATAACTAGCATCATCAGTTATTTAGCGAAACCGTTCGTTGAATATAAAAAAATGATGGAAGTTAACATAGTTATTATTTTCCACTGAAATAAGAACACGTTAATTTTACGGGATTGGAACTTAACAAATTTTAAATCGTGTCAATTGGATCATATCTTTTCTTCTTCTTCTAACTGATATATTTAAGTAAATATAATTTTAGGTAAATCCTTTTAATCTTTTAAATTAAAGGAGGAAACATCCTTTTGAATTGTCTTAAATTCTGTAACGATTTTCTTAGTTTCTTTACGGATCAATTATAAGAAAATATGCTTGGTGTTTTCTGCATTTTATTATTATATACATCCAACAATATTAAATCAATATTGCTCTGCATCATTCCAATGATTTTCTATGTCAGAATACCTATTAAAAAATTTAATAAGCTTACATAACTAAACGAAAACATTTAAAAATAAAATAATCCGAAAAATATACATTACTATTGTTTTTAGCTCTTATACGATTTATTGTGACAAAATAATGAATAATAAATCGCCGTTTATGAAAGCCCCGTACATTTTTATTATTTGGCAATTAAAAGGGCAGAAATTAATAACATTCCGAATATTACATCAAAAAATATATACAGGGTGTCCATTTAATCTCTCTGGTATTTTAAGAAGCTATATTTTATTTAACAATTAGAAATATCGGAAAAAGCCAAATTGCGAATTGAAGCCTATCTCGAACAGTTTTAGGTAGGGAGTTGGCAACATGGTTGTGCGCAATGTTGTCTGCGCAGCACACCACTGTCTGACCTACGTGTCATTGTGCCTGAGTGCAATGGAGACTCCACAAGTGAAAGCACAGTGCGTTCTGTGGTTTGCGGAATTTAAATCGGTGATTCATGTACAAAGAGAATTCAGGTAGACGTACAACAGAGATCCTCCCACGGATAAAACGATCAGGCAATGGTATCAAAAGTTTAAAGAAATGGGTAGTGTCTTACCAACAAAGCAGCCTGGCCGAAATTAATTATCGACTAGAAATCTGCCGTGCGACAAAAGGAGCATACATAGAAGTTTATTATCTTCAGGTTTTAAACTTTTACAGTTCTACATTTTACTGTTTTTCGTTTTCTATTATATCTGCATTGGTTTAACAAATATAGCTTCTCAAAATACCGGAGAGATTAAATGGACACCTTGTATATTAAAAAGTAATGCGGACCTCAAACGTATGAAATTCCCTCTAAGGTAGGCTTTCATAGGATAAGATCTTTTACTCCCCGCGGCGGAAAAGGACAAATCGTCGATTGGTACGAAAAAGGTCAGCCGGGAGAGAGGGGAGGGGAGAGAAGGGGAGAGAGAGTCAGACAGAAAGAGAAGGAAACGTAGGATGTGTTGTCTTTTTTTTTTTAACGTTCGTTTTGGAAGGTTTTAACCCGAAAGGATCTGCTTAATTTCAGACCCTTTAAAACCTTTCATTCTATTCTCGGATACAACTCCCTCACACCCTCTCTCCCCTTCATCCACTAGAGAGGATAGGGTGAAAAGCATAAGGTCTGACGCTTTCAAAGGCATTTCGGTCGTTTTGAGGAGTCTTCCTGCGGTCGAAGCCTCTTTCTCCCCATCTCTCTCTCTCTCTCTCTTGAGAATGGTGGGAAGAGGTATATGGGAAGGGGGAGTGGAGAGAGGCTAACTATGAGAATGGACTAAAAATTTTCACTGAGAGTGAGTGGGATAGTAGAGGGGGAAGCGAAAGGATGGAAAGGATCAAAAGTGATTCTCTCCAATTGTAAATCGGGCTAGAGAGTGAGAGGGAGATTAATCATCCTGTCAAACAGAGCAATTAATCCATCTACAAAATCGATACTTGGACATATATCCCCCCCTCTATCTCCTTCAGGGCAATACTTTATCCTTGGCCTTCTCTTCGAAAAAGAATAAAACGAAAATATTTCGATGATAAAACCATCCGCCGTCTACCTTATCCACCTTTGTTTTTATTCAACTGCCAGGTACGGATTGGAATGATACGCTGCATGAAAAGGGGAAACAATTATATTCCTTTTCTCTCGAATCATTTATTTGTATTTGTTGTCAAACACAAAGGTGTTAGTGAATAAAAATAGTGGTTAAGTTTAGATAAGATAAATCTCCAACTTTTTTCACTTATTAATTTGATAGATTGTCCTTAGATTCTTTCAAGTAGTGTCTCGTTTTTCCACACAATATTTTGTCTCTTTAGAACAAATTAACCAAATTACATGATTGATGATAGGCTTCACAAAAGTTGAAATAGAGCGTTAGAGCAGTGATCCGCAACCTTTTAAATTTCACGGCACACTTTCGTGTTCTCTCGAACTTCGCGGCACACCGAACCAAATTTATCGAGACTGCAAAGAACAATTTTACCGCACTGCAGACAATGAAAAGATTAAATCCCACACATACGAAGGAAATTATTGCTAAAATCTTCATTTTTGAAATCGTTTAGCCCGGATTACGAAATAATCGTATGATAAAAACTCCAATTCCCCAGTCAACGAAGCTACTTGGTTTCGGTTTTAGGTAGAGGAAACAGCCTAAGAAATCGTACCATAAGAGATATTTATCTTCTATGGTCTTAGAAATAGAAGATCTGGAGATAATTCCTACTCCAGATACTAATATTTTTTGCCATAATATTATGGGTATTACCTGCGGTGAAAACGGCAAAAAACGTTTATATTTGCTGGTTATAAAGCAGCAGCAAATTCTAATACGACGATCTAACACCTTCGTTGAGTAGTCTGAGTCGTTTTAGCTATTTGCAAGTTATCTACGTAAGTGAAATAATACCTTTAACAGGATGGATCTCATAAAACAAGCAAAGCGTGTTTTCCCCAGAGACCGAAAAAATAGGAAGACATATTTTAAGTACTATGCATATTCATTAGTTTACCGTCACGCCACCTTATAAAGTCTACATTAATATTTATGATGAATTTTCTATAAGCGGCTAGACTCACCTAATGCCATAGCTATACTGACCCTAAAACCGTAAACAAAATTCATGGATACTGAGTAACGCGTACGTGGCATACGTGACCCGTTCAAATTATTGATTCGAGATTAACCGATTGTCCGAATGAGAGACTTGTCGGAAACAATTTAAATAACTCGTTAGAAGGAGTATTAATATTTTAAAATGAGTGTAAACGCCTACGATAGCCATCAATCCGTATGAAAAAAATCCATCACATAGGCTAAAAGTAGGCTACTTTAAATAATTAAAATTTTGCCGAACATAACAAGTTTCGGCAAAACGTCCGTTTCCCAGCCGACGCGAGAATCTGCAACCTGTTACTTCCTCCGGGGAAGCCTCCATTGTCGCTTTCATAGACGGCTCGAAATATTTGTGGATTCAATTTCCAATCGTCTATGGAGTTACCTCGTCGCCGCGTTGATACTTCGGGTTCGAAATGAAATCTCAAGTCGAAAGACGATATAAACAGCTTCATCCCGTCCGTATACTATAGGATAGGTTTAAACCTTCGCACAAAGGGATTCTATCCAACAATACATTCCTCTTTCTCCATTCACTATCCCCTCTCTCCCCCCTTTCACCTCTCCTAACGAGAAACATCGCCATGCTCTATCACAGGCTCAAGACCACTCTGGCAGGGGAACTGAACTTTTCAACGTGATAATTTGATGAGATTTCATCGACCGTTCTCTCGACACAATCACTTTCATTAGGTTATTGGGACGGAGGGGGAGGAGAGAGCATAAAACTTCCGTTGAGTGTGTTAATGCGTTGAATGTCATTTTCTCTTAACGAAGATTGACGTTTCCATCACATAAAATCTTCATTATCAGCGAGATTTTCCGTCCCGAATATATAGTACCTATAGATTATGTAAAACGGTGACCTCACACGCTAGGGAAATGGATTATCTAGCTGCTTGTGAATTATAACCAAAATGGATTTTTATAAAACAAGTTTTTGTTGAATATCCCATGGTTCCCATCTTTTAATAAAAGATTAGCTAACCCAATACTACGAACATAATGTTCATGGTTGAATCGCTAAATAACTTTTTCATCTGTCTATCTATCTTAATGAAAATTCGAAGAATTTACCTTTGGAAGAAATCAATGCAAATGCGTTCTTACGGGATTTGACAAATAATCAACAAAAATAATTGGATTCATGTATGAAAAAATGAAATATATTTCTTAAAAAACAATTACCTGTCAAAACTAAAAAATTCTCACTTTTAATAATTGTTATCTTTTGAAAATGCCTCCTTAGTAATAATTCATTTTCATTAGAGGTGTTGGGGGTCACTAACTTAAAATTTCATTTAGGTATTTAATGGGGATGATTTAGTTGATCAATATGAAATTCCCTAGACAATTTTAATGTGGATATTATGGACCAAATCTCACTCTAGTTGCGTATGAGATTAAAGATGTAGAGTCTGTAAAGACTTCCATTACAATCATTACTTAATCCACTGCGTACAAAGAAAGCATAACCAAGGTGTTAATAGATAAAATTAGGAAAATAAGCTTATGCTTTAAAATAGACGTACGGCTGATGGTGTTGCCTAATGGACATAAACTATAAAGCATGTGATAACTGACACCCACCGCACACGCACAAAAACAAAACAACCACCTCACGTGTTCTTTCCTAGAATTAACTTTCGGTGAATCGCCCCTGCATTTTTACAAAACTTTTTATGGCCTTTGGAGGTAAACACTTAATTTTTTCAATATTTTTTGTACTCAAGTGCTTATTTTTTAATGAAGTCTTCATTAAAACAACACCATAAGCAGCGGTCCCCAACTTTTTTCCCTCACGTACCACTTATAACATTTTATAAGACCTTCCATAAAACCTACCTCTAAAAAATGTCGCATAAATTTATCAACTTTTTTTTACTGCGACATAAAAGTCATGACAAAATTGAACTCGAAAAATAAAATCATTAAATATATCAAAGACACAGTAAAGGAGTTTTATTTGCTCAAGATGAAAAAAATTGAATCTCGCGAGTTTTTTTTACTTCTCGCGCGCCATATAAAAATCTCTCTGCATCACTAAACAATACGAATACTACAGTTTCGGAACCGTTATCCTAAAGCATAAGCAGATTGATGACGTTCACCAAATTTCCTTTCTTGGGGGTAGAATTTTCACTTGGTCCGTAATTTCCTTCCGAAACTTTGGTCGTAAGGGGAGAAGGAAAGGTGAGGCAGGCAGTGGGAGGGGATAGAGGGAAAGGGACTTTCTTCGGCCTGGCCCGCCCTGAATTTACCGGAATTATAACCTCCGCTCATAAAAACTCTAGATAATCTCGAACCCATATTCCACCCTCGTCCTAATAATAGCCAGCAACCGGCGCCGAACGAAATTATGGTGAGTCTTCCGAAACTTTTTCCTATCTCTAGTGATGCGGCATAATAGATATAGGATTTTTTAAGCAAATGTGAAGAATTTTTATTTTAAAAAAGAAACAGTTCATGCATTACGTGGCTAAGGAAAAGATTGAAAACAATCATCAACTCTAATCTCGGTAGGTTAAGGTCGGGGATGAGTAAAGTGAACAGTTAATCACGAATTTAAGTCGCAATAAGTGCAATAAATATCACATTTAACATACGTTGTATGTAAATATTACGACCATAAAACGAACGAAAGCACTATGAGCATAGAGCAACGTTATCGACAAATCATTGATTCCAACATTAGGCTGACGGCAAATTCTTCCACTTTGCAGTTCAAATAATCAAGTGGTTTGCAACTAGGGTTGCCAACTTTCAGACCTTGATGTGCCGGATATTTGTGTTCAAAATCTGGAGATTTTTTCTGAAACCCAGACTTCGAGGGAAATTAAAGATTAAATCTAACGGATAAAAATGGATTAAAACTACATTAAACAAAATTCAGTTTTTGTTTGTACGCAACACAAATCCACACCTTTGAAGATATTTTCACGTAACTTCGCATAGGCATGTAATTTTACCCTGTGAGTAGCATAGGCTATACGGCGATAAAAAATTTGGGGGTGCTTAATTAAATAAATGCTGTTTTCCATCTTGTCCCGGGCAACGCCGGGTAATCCAGCTAGTAGGTCAATATTAATGGCATATCATATTAGTTTTATCTGATTTTAAAAATAAACACTGGGATTTTATGAGATTTTACGATTTAAGTGTTTTTCGGTATTTTCTAATTTAGAAGGGTATGCTTGATGCAACAACCCATCTTTTAAACAAACAGAACAAAGGTTCATTACTTTGAATTTTACATTTAATTAAAGTTAAAAGGTACATAATGAAAGTATCATTTAATAACTTTGAAGCCACAAATTAATAACGTTGTTTTTCTTATAAATTAACATCCTAAATAATAAAAAAATCTTTTACAAATCAAATTACAAGATTTTATTCTTAAATTCATATTCTTTCTCACTTTTTAGAATACTATTCTGGTCCTTTTACAATATATATTCCGAAAAGCTAAGGCAAGACGTCAAAATTAACCTTAACCAACAATTCAGCCTTTAAAATATTATTGTTCGTTCTATTTCTCTCATCAGTCAATCCATTGTTCATTATAGATAAACATTCTACATATACATTACTAATGGGAATTGTTAAAACAAATGTGGGAATACGCGCGTAACATGACTGGCTGGGTCAATATGGAAGGGGATGGAGCTGGTGTGAGGACTACACGCAAGACATTTTATGCTCACGTACTACTTTATACCTATAAAACCTAATTTTCCGATGAATTATTTTCACCAAGAATTAGATAGTGAAACGGGAGAGTAAGATAAATGCAGATAACTAGACAATTTTTCATTATTTTTCCAACAAAATTACCGTGATTAACCGGAACTGCGAATGTTAAATTATAAGCTGCTCGCCGCCTACATTGGTCTTCGCCTTATTCATGAGATAACAGCCTAAGAAAGTGAGCCGGAGATTAGAACTACTGACCCGGAGACAGAAGATTATGGCGATGAGCCGGACATCTCAGGGTGAAAATGGACTGGTTGGCAACCCTGTTTGCGACATTATATGGCCATAGTCCACGAGAGTTATCCATATAATTTTTGATAATAAAAGCAATAAGTCATGGTCGCTTATTAGACCTTGAACCTAGTTCATATTTACTATTATGATAACTCATTTTAACTTAAGGGCAGCATTTCACATGGCAAAATAAGTTTTATCAAATGCTGAGCGATTTCAATTAAAATGTACCCCATTATGACAAACGGTTTAAATATTACATAATTTAGAATATAAACTTTTATTTATTCTGCTTTAACTCCTAAGCAATGCGCTACGACCAACTTTTGACTTATTATAATATCAACTTAAATTATTGGTTGGAAAGCCAGATGAATATCCTTCGGTTGTAATTTACTGACAGATTAATCAATTGGATTCATTAAAATTAGCTCGATAATTCAATGTCGGTAATATTCATTGATAATTGAGCGGATAAGTAATAATATATGACAGATTTCCTCCGAAAGAAATTAATTTTAAATTGAAATCTGGTGCGTTTAAACATTTAAAAAAAATCAATTTGAAAGTTGATCATTTGAGATTAGACTCCGTGAATTGACCAAATTTTGATAGATAATGAACAGGGGATAATCTGTTGAAAGTTTATTAAATTCGTTCAGAAACTTTCTCCAAAATAAATGACTATGGTAAGGTCATGGCATACACCGTCGATGGAAAATCCTACCTTCGTCGCAGGGCATCGAACCGGAACCGAACCGAAAACCGAAACCGGAAAAAACCGTTATTTTTCCTGGAGTGAAACCGAACCCGAACCGAAAAAAATTATTTTCCTGAACCCGAACCGAAACCGAAAACCGTTATTTATTTCGTTCCACATTTTTCGTTCCACATTTTTCGGTCCGCATAAAAAGTGGGAGCGAAAGAAGGGTTTTTCCTTTTGCTTTAGTTTGAGTCTTTCTGAAAGCCTCACGTTTAGAAACCGAATAAGAAAAGGGTTGGGTTTTTCTTGAGAACACATTCTCCTCAGCCTTGGGAAGGATGGGTCTTTGTGATAATAGTATCTGTTGGCTCAATAGTGGGATTTTCCATGTGCATCTCAATACATAGAGAGAGGGTCTACAATACATCCTGCTGAGATTCCCTGTTAAACGAGGCTACTGGAAAGGAACTTTGAAGACAGCCTCTAATTGTCTTGCTACCCTCCTCCCGAGCATACCCCGTATAGTATGTTCCCGGCAAAAATATTTCCCGATTCTTAACTTGGATTTTCCTTTAAGTCAAAGGTTATTGTCCCCATATACTTTCACTCCCTCTCCATATCCACTGAACCCTTGTATTCTGGTAGTCATTCTCTAAAACTTAGGCTACGTTTTCATGGACGCCGTCTAGGCGGCGCGGGCGGTAAGGAAATGACGGTAACCAATCAGTGGCCTCGGTTGAAGCGGTATGTGCGAAAGTAAACATGGATAGTAAGTACATTGTGTTTGTGTATACTGATGTGAGTAATGAACTTGTAATTTAATGTGATATTATGGATATGAAATCAATATTATATTGCTGTTCGCTTCCTTCTTTTTATAATTACACGTAGCACGTTATATCGCTATTGCAGCTGAAAAGGATCCATTTCTGTTATTCTCCGTAAAGCTACCGGCACAGCCACTATGTAGTTGACAAAACCAATAGCACTTTGACAGAACGCTTCCGTGTTGTCAACTGTTTGCCGCATGCGGCAAGTAACGTACATGAAAACGGTCTCCGTTTTCTGCCGCGCCGCACAGTGGGACCAAAGCCCTGCTTTGCTGGCCAAAACTCAGTATTCAATCTGATCGGCCTGATTTTGTGTATGAATGGTTTTTGGGGAAGCCGAGTTCATTTCTTGCGGTTTTAAGACTCAGTGGCGACATCTTGTGGCCAGTGTCGTAACTCTCTACAGGACCAAGCACCCGAAGAACTGGCCGAAACGTAAGAGTCGCGCATTTTGCTAATGTTCGCGTTTGTTGAGTGGATAGTTTGCCTATATTTCATTATACAGCTTTTCAACGTATTTATGCTACTAGTTGACTTCATTCCAACTGCAAATGGGAAGTTTGAATGCGATTACTTTCATAAGGAATGAAGGGTTTCTTAATGTAAAGAGAAAACGATATCGTGATTCAACAAAATTTATTCTGGTGCATTAGTAATACACGAACGACAGAGTGATAAAATAATGTTCTGCCTTACAAGTCAATTTGTTTTATTCATCATCATCACTATCGCTATTGTCATCATCTAATGGGGAGTCATGCATTTCGGCTAAAAGGCTAATTACTTCAGCGCTAAGACTTCCACCCTCTTTCGGAGGAAGTTTTCTGTGAGACGATATAACTGGATCCGATGAGGTGAGCATAACATGCAGGAGATCCTCATTTGTAGCTTCCCTGGACGTCTTCCTGCGGTGACCCTCTCTGTACCGTCTAAAATCTTTATTGCGTGCCTCCTGCGATTCCTCGCTCAGCATCCCGATAGGAAGAAGGGACACAGCAATTACTTCTGAGCCGTGTATGAGAACTTTGTGAACAGATGGAGGCATCGGATACCACGAGTATTCTTTAAATAAAGACTTGCTGTTGCTACAGCGTACTCATGGAAAGCCTTAACATCCACTGCGTACCCACACGATAAAGATCGAAGAATGGCATCACATCGAGAAATAAGGGACTCTTTGATACCTGTAATAGACGCTGATTTCCTTCGTCTTGGCAATTACTTTATCCTTAACGTATTTCGTCTTATGCCAGGATTTGGTCTCTAGTCTGTAAGCTACATGCAGTAGCCATTCAAAAAACCTTATGTATGCGTTAAGAGTAGACAGCCCAAATTCCAAGGCATCTGTGTCAACGTTTCTGTTTAACATCTTGTCAATGTCATTGATTTCTTTAGGGGTTGCACCACATAGATAACACCTCTGGGTTGAGCTCGTCTCAGTCACAGCGTTGCAGAATTTTCCATCTACCATAGTCATACATAACCGATGTTCTACAGAAACCCCCTCATATTCTCGCACTACAGTTGGAACTAGATTCTGAATTTGTTCGGCCATGATACTCATTTCCCTGAGGATAATACCTGAAATCTCCTTAACAAATTCTAATTTTATAGGTCTTGTAAACCTCGTTGAAGAGGGGCGGCCGCAGAGCCTGACCACAAGTCCGAGTCTATGAGTTTAGTTATTTTTCTAAACAAGTCGCGGGTGGTCGCAGCTAATTTTTTCATAGCATCAATAAGATAGTTCAAGCATTACATTGCACTTCAGAAATCGTTCCGGAATCGCAAGGGAATTTTCGTATATCAAATCACATATCGTCGGACTTTGTTCAGTGCATCTTCTTACCAAATCATCTTAAAAGTGGCTTTGGAAATACCGTATATCGCCAATAATTGGTTTCCGGGCTTCAGACAGAGTCAACGGATAACCCCAAATGGTAATTTTAGGCCTTCAAGTGGGTCACTTGTAGTTAACATCCTCCCTGTAGGAGAGTAGATGTGCACGCTGGAAGGAGAGATTTCAAATGCACTATTTTCTCGCTCTGATTACGATTCAAATCAGCCTGCCCAAGATAAATATTCGTGTAATATGCTGCATTGACAACTTCTCTAATGCTGCAGCCATGTTTGAACAGTGAGGCAAAAAATTTTTTTTGAGGTTTTGGCCAGACTTATGGGCGCATGGTCCCCTTGTGCGCCGCCTATGAAAACGTAGCTTTATCCAGGAAGGATCGCTCCGCAGTCGTGGTTTTGAGATATTCTTACTTCGGTTATCCTTTGTTACAGGTTAGTAAATTTCTATTTATTTTATAGAGTGCAGCTTAAAATGAGCACACACATTCGCATTGGTTGCTTAAAACTGAAGAGAAATTAAATATGAATGCGAATTAGTTATTTTTAGTGAAATATTTTGCAGACTGCAGAAACCCAGAGACCGCCTGAAGAAAGTTCACGACAGGTTGAATAAATGTCTTATTTTCTTTTTGTTTGCATGTTTGATTGCAGGGTAATATGTAGATGTACGTAGATGTTTTTTATTTGCTGCCGGGTGAAAATCACATGCTTTCGCTTAGTAATAATTTTTCGAAACGGTACTTATCATTTCAATTTCATGAAATAATGAAGTTTAACATTCTCACACTACGTAAGTGATTAAAAATATTCAGTCATCGTAAATTTGTATCATGTTAATAAACATTTCTCAGTCTTCTGAATTCTCGGACCCTCAATTTCTGCGGGCTTCTTCCTCATAGATATTTTATAGATTTTTTCATCCATTTAAGTAATCTCTGAATGAAAAAATTAAGCCGTGCATTTACAGTTTTTACTATAATACGAGCAGTGGACGTGATCTACAAATTGTTAATGAAAATAACGTAATATTTTACTCAATTTACTGGCACTATTGAGATAACGCGATCTCCTATTTTACCGCACGATTTGTAAATAAAAATATTAATATTTCATTATTAGGCATTCCAGCTTTAGCGCATATTAGCTTCGATCTGTCCGTCCTTCTATCAGGATGCAATTTTTTTCCGTAGCTATTCAGCGGATTTTGATAAAATTTAGTACTAAGGACTAAGAACAGTAAATTAGAAAATGAGATGAATGCTTTGCATAACATAATAAGTTTAGAATACTCTATCGCAGAAAACGTGCTCATTTATAATTTACTTTATACTTTCCTAATATGTTGAAATCATTTGCGGCGCATGTATGGTTTGTAAATTTTCAATTCAAAATATAATCTTAAATAAATAAGATACATACTAAATATTCACATTTAAATAATTTATTTTCGTGTTTTATGTTTTTTAAATACCACTATTTTTATAGTGAAGATGTATTTGATTTTATAAGAAAATTACTTAATTAATAAATCAATTCTTGAAAGTTTCCTAAAAATATTTTAAGGTCGGAGCGAAAAAAACCGGTTCGAACCGGTTCACTGACGCTTACCGGAGCGAAACCGGAACCGAACCGAAATTTTTAATTTTAGGTGAACCGGAACGAAAACCGGAGCGAAAAAAATTACGGTTCGATGCCCTGCTTCGTCGCAAACAGGTAGTTAGATCCAAATAGAAAATATAATTAGGACAAACACATCCTGCGCTCATCTTTTCCTTGGGAAGAGTTTCATTGATGGGAACACGCAAAATTCAAGAATAAAACACACACGCAATGTCAACAACCCTCAACAATTTCCACAAGACAATTATAATTGTACAAAACCGTTTTAGAATTAATACCTATATACAATTTTTTTCACTTCAATCCCTCTCTCAAGGTATAAGCAAGTAATTCCCTAAAAACGGCGATGATTATCGCCCGCAAATATTAGAAAACCTCCGCGTTCTGTGAAGAGTGCACCTTTCGAATCGATGGAGTGTCACTTAGGATCCTGATCCATTGCGGTGGGATGTTCTAACGCTTTAATGCGCCCATTCTCCGAACAAAGGTCCTTTAAAGCGCACTGCAGCTGCTGCCAATGTTAGTGCGATGTTCCCTTTCAAACCGCAAGAGATCCTATGGAATTTCCATTTATTAGTTGATAGCCTACTCTATAGACCGACATCATCACGCCATTACATCAATTTACGCTCTGGAGATATGGGATACACAAAAACACATCCACTCCCGCGTTATCCTTTAAAAAAAACGCATCTTCTTTGATACACGTACGGAGGAAAAGTGAAAAAACCGAAAGAAATGGAATCGGCGAATTTCGTCGAACATTTTTTTATTCTTCGATGTGACGAATCTCTTATTGATGGCAAAATAGAATTCCTTTCTCATAGCAATACTTTCGTGATTTCGAGAAATGGGGCTGACATCATATATGTTCGTGTTAAAAATTTATTGACTGTCGTCGTCGAAACGACGACTTTAAAAGCGATTACAATCTTCTGAATTTTTTACTTTGCCGCAGCACTCCACTCCAAGAAGTCTGCGAAGAGCGATGAAAATTTCATTTATCGTCATTAATTCGTGTTTACTGACACGAAATAGATATCTGTTACTGCCATAAATCAGTTGAGCAAAAGACGCGTTCACCCATAACGCAAGATAATCACAACGACCGTGTTTCACTCATTCGCTTGGTTTATTCAATTGTTTTATGGAATTGGGAAATACATTTACACCTCGAGAAACACAAACTGGACTCGTTGATTCAATTTTAAACTTTTCCTAGCCTGTGATAATAGCGTCGACCTCGTCGGTCGAAAATATTTATAACTTTTCAACGGTAGTTCTGTATCTTTTCCGTAACTCGGTCCGTACGTGATCACGCGTAAGGTGAGTAAAAGAATACCCGTATTACATTGCAGCCTGCTGACAAAGTCGCACGAACAAAATTCCGGTGGTTTTGTTTATTTTTAGGAGTCCTTTCGAAACTGAAAAAAAAATCGGATCCCGGCAGTGAAAACACGAAGCGTAAAACGCCATCATGCACGCCGCTGTGAATATGCTTTTTTTTTTAGAGTAAACTTCTCGAGGTTGCCAGAGATGGTTGCCAGGCGGCGCTTGAAATCTCCAATTCCCTTTTTGAGGGCGCATAACGAATTGTTGAAAGGTTTTTTTGGCGCGAGTGAAATTTACACGAAAATTTCCTAAGGATTAAAAACTGTGAGCTACCCGAATATGTGCAATTAACTGTTGTCTCAACTGGTAGAGAAAAACGGAGTATAAACTTTCCAGAGCATACTGTCGCATATACAGATGTGCAACTCAAGGTCATTTTTTTAATGCTCAAAAACCATATACAGTGATAGTGGATTTCAAATCCGAAAGAAACCACCGTAATAAAAATAGACCATCTCCAGTGAAATAGAAATATAGGACACCGTGCAACGACGACAAATACGGATTACCATTTCTGGTAAAAATCCATTAATATAATAAGCGGCACCTATTTGTTGTTCTTTGGCGCAATATGGAGTTTTTTTGGGAGAAAAATAGGGGACAAAATAAATCAAATTCGAGATGCGAGTTCGGAACTTAGGCATTCCTACGCCAGAAAGATTAAGTTACTTTTATTGAATTTATATATCTGATACGTATCGAATTAATGTGAAAATATGTACGTATATAAACAGAAAAGATAATTTTTATGTCTCATAAAATTAGACTATAAATAGCATGACTTCTTGTTGCCGCGTTTTAGCACGCTAAAAGCTCATTACCGATCTAAGTTCACCATTCCCTTTTGTTTTGTAAACATGTTACGTATTTTAGTTCATTTTTAAGTATTTATGAGTATATAAGTAACAACTGGTAATAACGTGTAGTTAGTAATAGTAAAATTTTGCTGTTTGAAATGTATACAATCTACGTAATGATTTTTAATTAATATATTCCCATAATTTTTGGTGGACAATCACGTTAATCAATTAATCAAGAGCAACCTTTTTCCTTGTGTGTGTAAATGACTTAAAATAGGAATATAAAGAAAAATGATACCAGTTAATCATTGAAAAAATATCTCAACCTTTACTTAAATGCATTTTAGGAACTTTTTTCCATACATAGGAATCAATTAATGTAGATCTATTTGTGATAGAAAAATATCATTTTTTAAAACACCTGGTTTTAAAACTACCATAATTATTTTAAAATACTAAAGCTTACTATATTTTTCTATCGAAGAAACACTCTGAGCAACATTAAAATATTAATAGGATCTTTGGTTGGAAAACTTCAAAGAGTTGAAGAAACCTATGCCACAGTATGGCCCTCGAAATGCTCTTTTGAAGCCCTATTTTATACGTTGGGCAATCTCCGACGGTGACATCCCTCCGCGCTCCCTGAAAAATTACCCAGAAAGCCATTTGATGCCAATATGAAGGCAAAGTAGATCCATTTCGAGAGAGCAATAACCCTCTCTCTGCTCCTCCCCTCTCTCAATCTTCCTCTCTTCGTTATGTCGGATTGCCTCTCCCTATAATCCCTCCCTCCGAACACTCTTCACGAACTCTCTCAAAAAACTCTCGTTTCTCATTATTTATCATTCCTCTTTCGCTCTCCTTCTAAATTTAGCTTCTTATCTTCATATTTCCTCTTCATATTATGACATTGACGCATTACGTTAAAATGTTTCCGTTCGTTTTATCGATTTTCTTTGTCTTTTTTGTTTCTCCGTGTTTACGCAAGGGGAGAAATAAAAAAATCTTGCCTACAAATAGGAGATTTAGTCATCACCATAGGCAACATACACTTGTGTACTCGTCATTGACGAATTATTTATTTAGTTTTTGTGAAATGATAAACAGCACTTTACGCCTTTTACAAGTAACCTATCAAAGCTACCATGCCCGTGGTAGGATTCCAACGTAACCCTGGCAATGGAAGTCACACGCTATCACCCCTTGTCCAGTTTTTAAAATTGAAAAGTGATATTCTCCAATGCACATAAAAAGATCCGAAAACCCGAATACAGAGCAGTCCTGCTTTAGTGATGATTCGCCATTGAAACGAATACTCAGATGATGAAAAATAACTTGTTTCACCGACACTAGAGTAAAAAATGTACGCATCCGATTTTATCGACATTCTTCAAGGATCATGTTGAGACATTACTTTTTCAAATCGATTTCACACACACACATATACATACATACATACATATATATATATAGAGAGAGAGAGAGAGAGAGAGCCCTCGTTATTCTTTCTCGAACTTCTCAATGATAAATACAACAGAGAAAAATAAATTACTACATTTATTCAATAATGCCATCTTCACTTTTCCATCCCCCCTTTCTTTCCCCCCCCCCCTTGTTTCATTTTCTTCTCGTTTTTACATAATTTTCCGTTTCCCCCTTTGATTTACTCCATCGTCTTTTCCTTCTAAGCCTCCTATCTCTTCTCAAACGCGTTCCATTTCTCCACAAGACGTTTCTTCCTTTTCAGACTTTCCTTTTCATAGGTTCCTGTCATTCCGCACGTAATCCCATTCTCTTTCCCCTTTCTCCCACCCCCCTCTCTCCCTCTACCTCGCTCGGGTTTTGTGAAAACCCATTTTCTATCTTACTCCATTTTCTGTCTCATTCACTTCCTTTCTATCTCCGTTTTATCCTCTCAACCGCCTCTTTCTCTCTCCCTCTCTCTCACTCCTTTTCTTATTTTCCCCCGTACCTTCTTTTGGATCAAAAGACTCCAGGCTAAACGCCGCTACCCTTTCTTAATAATTCAAACAAATTGGTTCCCTTCCAACATGGCTTGCAGGAGAATGCCGTGGAAAGGGTTTCTTCTATCGAGAAACGGGTCTTCAATAAGATATACAAAAACTCCCTCCTCTTTCTCTTTCCTCTCTCTTATGCGCGCGCATAGACACAGGTGTTTAAAGAATAAACGAACGGTTTGCTCGCTCTAACTCTTTCTCTCTCTCACACACACACTCTCTCTCACTATTCCCCCTTTACATAAATGACTGCTCGCGAGTTCTTAAACACTGCAAATATCACTTGTATGCCGACCATCTGCAAATTTATCTAAGCACCACCGCTCTTCACTTAAGAGCAGCGGTTCCCAAACTATGGTACGCGTACCACTAGTGGTACGTGAAGCTTTTGCCAGTGGCACGCGAGCAGAGTGAAAAGCAGCAGAATACCTGCTTCGAATAGGAAGAAGCAGGGACAGATCAATTGTGGTACGTGAGTTTGGTGCCACATTCACTACTACATTCACTACATTCATACTTACTAGTACTATGTGGTATGAGGAAATTTTGTCATGTTTTTGGTGGTAAGCGAAAAAAAAAAGTTTGGGAACCGCTGGAGAAATCGTTAGAGAAAGTCAACAATGACCTATCAATGCTCGCTGACTGGAGCAAAGATAATTTTCTAAGCCTCGACCCGCAAAAGTCTCAGGCAGTATTAATAGGCTATCCTAAAACCCTCGCTTCTAGCTCCTCTAAAGAAGTTACACCTCTCTCAATCTCTGGTACTATCGTCCCGCTCTCAAACTCTGTTAGTGATCTTGGAATAACTATAAATGAAACTCTTACTTGGAATCACCACGTTACTGAAATCTGTAAGAAAGTTTACTCCTCCCATCAATCTCTTGAGCGTTTAAATAACAGAATTTTCTTTTCACTCAAGAAGCAACTAATAGTCAACGCGCTCAGTTCCTCAGTTCGACTACGGTGATATAATCTATCAAGATCTAATCCAAGAACTCTCTATAAAGTTTCAGAGAGCGCAGAATTCCTGTGTTAGGTATACACATACACAACCTAAAGGAAATCAGATCACATCTCGGAACCCCTACTTAAGCTCTCATGGCTGAACCTAGAACCTAGAAGACGCCTGAACTTACTTTCGTTATTATTTCAAATTCTTAAATGTAACAAGTTTACATTCTACATACAAGAGGGAACCACAAATTTCTCATTCCTCATCACAGAACTGAAATATATAATAAATCGTTCAGAGTAACGGCTTGCAGATTATGGAACTAACTTCGAGATTTTCTTATAAACTCACAATCTTTAAATTCATTTAAACGAGTCTATCATAAACACCTACTTTCGTTACAAAGGAATAACAACACTGAAAGAACGGCCTATTAATTCTCTGCTTTTCTCTCAAACCGTCTGAGAACACTGACACACAGAGCAACTCGCACTTACCAAAACGGATTGTTATTCCTACATAAACTCGCCGCTAAGATGAAATGTAAGTAAGCCTTTTTCCTTTTGTATATATGTATGTATGTGTATAGTTATTATTATTACTTACATATTCCTAGTTATTTTAAATGTTTACGCTTTCATTAAATTTCACTTAATTTTATTAATTTTCATGTTCATTCTTCAATACTTCAAAACATATTTTGTGATTCTTATATTTTAAAATTTGCACGTACTATTATAATTCCACAATTGTTATTTTATGTATGTAGGGTTTTCGCAGGTTTTTTCCACTCCCCACTTCCCTTCGTGGGTGTTTTCCTGCGTGGTTTTTTACTAAGTGGGCCATGTCAGGTCTTTCCTAAGTTTTTACCACAAATACTTCGTCTATTATTAGAAGTTTCCGAATCTGTAATTGAATCTCTTGTGTTTTTTTGTTTTTTTATTTGGTTTAGTTTCACGTTTTTGTTTTCTGCCAATGTGTTTGTATGTTTATATGTCATTATCTTTTATTCTCATTTATAATTACTAACGTAGGGTTAAATGTGAGAAGGGATTATATAGTCTCAATTTCGCCCTCAATAAAGTCGTTCTTCTGTCTGGCTGTCTCTTTCCTTCTCTGCTCGACTGTATTTGAAAAGCGCTTTCTCTTCTAAACTCGATGCTTTAAACGTTCACTATTGCGGTGCTGTCATGCAAGGAAAAAAACTTCAAGAGAGGATAGTTACGGCGGGTATTAGGGAATGTGTAGCACTAGCATAAAGAATTTGAATTTGAGGAAAAAACTGATTAAATGATATGTATGGAGTATAGCATTATACGGAGCAGAGACATGGACCCTTCGGAAAACAGACATGAAATATTTGAAAATCTTTGAAATGTGGGTATGGAGAAGGATGGAAAGGATCGGCTTGACAGATAGGGTAACAAATTAACAAGTGCTGCAGAGAGTGGATGGAAAAAATGAAAAATACTACAAGTGATAAATCATAGGAATAATTGGTTAGGACATATACTGAAAAGAGATAGTTTGTTGAAGGAAGTAATTGAAGGAAAAAAGGAAGAAAAAAGGAATAGAGGAAGGAGAAGGATTTAAATTATTCATGAATTAAAAGAAGGAAGAAATTACGAACAAATGAAGAGTTTTATTTGAAAAAAAGGACCTGTCATATGATAGAGAACTATGTTAATAATAAGAATGAGCACTAGAGTAAGTGGGCCAAACAAATTTAGATATATGGACTATGGATTGACTGCTGTCCGAGTTTTTCTTTCTTGTCAAAAATTATGAAAAAATTCAAGAAAAAATTACTCGAAATAAAGAGACTTTGACCGCAGAAATACGAGCAGAAACCTGATTAAATTCCTTGTCAGTATACCATCCAGAAAAAAAGATCGATGGAATCGCAAACATTTCCGCGCTATTTTAGAAGCAGCAAAATAAGAGCAAAGAAAGATTTTTGTCTTAGTAGAATAAAGTAAATTCTTGGAAAAAGAACAAATGCAAGTTTAGCCCATAGTGAGATGGAACCTACGACCATCGTGCCATTATCAGTTATTTCTCTTTCAATGAGGATTTTTTCAAATAACAAATATATATATATACATATCATCATCATAGGTAGTCTGTCCGCTGACAGGTCCGTGATTATTCTAGGTTAAACTTGTTTCTCCATATACTCCTATTTTCCGCAGTTTTCTTCATGTCTTGATAGCTCTCTTTCCCTTTCAAGTCGTCTACTAGCTGAAACCTTTTCCTATAGAATATATATATATATACACACACACACATCAGTTGTGTCTCTCTTGTGCTGACGAAGGGATCATCCCGAAAGCTCCAATAACTTCTACAAATGTGTCTCTCCAACA
Organism: Uropetala carovei; assembly: GCA_036926305.1. Classification (NCBI taxonomy): domain Eukaryota; kingdom Metazoa; phylum Arthropoda; class Insecta; order Odonata; family Petaluridae; genus Uropetala; species Uropetala carovei. Next base: position 13,074,856 of record JAXCHB010000065.1, on the reverse strand, counting down.
CCCCAGCGGCTCTCCTTCCAGTAAGTGCTCACTGGGTTTCCTTTAACACCTAGTTGCTCTAAATATCCTCATTTACCTTTCCACTTCCGTAATATATATATATATATATAAACATACGTTGTCTTTGATTTATAGATGAATTTACTTTAAAATTCTGTGCAGTCGCATGCATTGTCAAACACCAGCTGGTATACCTCCAATGAAAGTCTTCGATAATCTCCTCCATAAAACTCTACAAAATTAAATAAATTCAATAGATTTAACTCTATGTCTTATACTAAATCCTTCCAAAATATGAACAGAAATTGACTGTTCGTATTATGTATTCTTTACGAAAATCATAAAGGAAGAAAAAATTATTAGGAATAAAAAGCACAATGCTCTTTTCCTATTTCATAATCTATTCATTCGTACTGCGGTAAACAATACATTAGCTACCAATTTCAAAAATCAGCAAGAGAATTTCCATTTGCTTTTAAAGTGCACATCAGGTCACACGAAATATAGAATGCGTGCAGATGGCTGGGAACATGAAGGACCTTCCATCACTTTCTCTGAATTTTATTATGAAAAATTGCCATCGTTATGTAAAAAAGTATTATCATCCATTGCTGGGAAATAAATGATAAAGGTAATTCCTAAAGAAATAGAACGGATGTTATTTACGTCATTAATTAGATGAAGAACGCAAACATTTCGTAATAATTCAGATTTTAACAGTAAATGGAAGGGTATAAGATGCAAATAAAATGACAGCCGATAAAGGATTTCATGAGCTAATTAGGAGATTCGCCAAAGGCAAAAGAAAAACAATTTCCTCGTTGTCATCGCTACATCTATTCTCATTTTATTTCATCTCTGGTAGCTTAAATGACTTTCCTTATCTTATAACAGTACTAGTAGAACTACCCGTTGAATTTCAACGGATTTAGTAAATCTAAAACATGTAACATGTAAACATCGCAAAAATAAGATAGTATACAGTAGTAACCGTCGAATAAAGCAAAAATGAAGATAACCGCTCCGCATTTACCTATTTAGATAAATGAAGGAAGAAAATCTTGCACTGTGAAAAATCTAAAATTACATGTTAATTTATGGGATAATAATTACTGAATTAACCTCTCCCTCCCTCAAACTTTTTATCGCCATATAGCCTATGCTACCCGCAGGGTAAAATTATATATGTACCTACGCGAAGTTTCGTGACGATATCTTCAAAACGAAAACTGTAAGTAAAACCAGCAAGAACACAATAATCAACAGAAAATAGATGAACAAATGAACAAACGAAATTAATTAATTTAACGAAAGACAAAAAAGTACATAGAGAACGTTATAGAATCACAGAATGAATATTATCCTCTGACTATTAGCTCTATTCTCTCCTCCATGAGTTCTGTTACGAGAAAATTGTTTATATCAACAATACTTTGGAAACAATGGAACGGTTTATCCAATCACAGTTTGTGGAAAATCTAAATCTAATTATCTAATTGTAAGTTACTTACGTAGTTTTAAAAACAGTTTGCTTTGGAGAACTCTACGTCACACGAAAATATCATTAAAAACAGTTTATTAGTAATATTTCAAGGTCATTTTTTATTTTTGCAACAGTTACTATGCTATTGTTTATTTAGTTTGTATTATTGTTTTTGTATTTGGGATTTAACAATCCAAACTATATAAAAGACAGTGTCACTGTGTGTGTAATGCTTTATGAAGCTTAATATCTCGCAAACGACTGAACCGAATTTGATGAAATTTTCAGGATAGCATTATGATATAATAAAAAACGTTATAATGTATCGAACTCGACATCAAAGACCCGAGTTCGACTCCAGGGGATAATTTCCATTTCCAATAAGATAACAACAATTTCACGTAAAAATGAACTTTTCGACGCGCAGGCTTTCATTCTTTTTTAGATTAAAATTAGAAAGAATTGACCTATGAACTTCGGATGTAAACCATTTTGAAGAAAACATTATAAAGGTTCTATATTCTGTTCGTCTTTTTCCGTCTACAGTTCGAAATCGCTCAATTTAAACGTTTAATTCACACAGTTTGAGGAAATCTAGCCATTTTAACGGGATGTTGCCTTGCCTACCAATTCCATTGTTAGACCTCGATATCATATTGTTATTTCAATCGTTATGGGTGTACGCGTGCTTTGATTGCTTTTAATACGAGAGAGAGAGAGAGGGAGGGGGCAAAGGGAGGGGGAGTGAGTGAGGGTGAGAGAGGGTGAGGAGAGGGAGGTAGAGGAAGGGAGAGGGAAAGGAGAGAGTGGGAGAGAGGGGAAGAGAGTGGGAGAGGGGAAATGAAGGAGGGGGAAATGACTTTCAATACAATTTATGTTTCTGATGCCAATTTGATCTCCATAAATAGTTTGAACGATGATCTCTTTGATTGCTTTTAATATGAAAGAGAGAGAGGGATGGAGGGGACAAACGGAGGGGGAGGGAGGGAGGGTGAGAGAGGGGGAATGAAGGAGAGGGAAATGACTTTCAATACAATTTATGTTTCTGATGCCAATTTGACCTCCATAAATAGCTTGAACAATCAAATCATAACTCCCGACATTTTTCACAGGCTATACACTATTCAGTATTATTTAATCCTTTTAATATGTTTCCTACTCTTGAGCAATTTATGTTGATGTTTAGTAATGAACAAAAGAGTTTACAATTCCTAATTGACCAAAATGTCATCGAAAACAACTGGAAATGTAAAAAATGCAGTGAAATGGCATCGACTAAGCTGACAAGACAAACGTACCGTTGATCCAAAATAAATTGTCGGAGTGAGCTTGCAAACCAATTACTGATCTGCCTGGGGCGACATTTACCCACCTGATCACCGGACAATGGGGAGGGATAGTTTCGTTCCAGAGACGCGAAGGGCGCGATAGCGCCCGGAGACGGTTACACCCGATATAAAAGACATTATAATCTTTTTAAAAAAATCGAACCGAAGGCTCGCCAATATCCTCGGTAACTTGTAAAAAAAAATTTTTCTTTTACAATTTCTCATTTTCTTAGTTTGTTTTAATGTTTTTTTTTCGGGAAAGGGTTATCGCAAAAAATTATTTTTCAAAAGGGGTCCGGGATAACCCAGTAGTATCTCATTTTGTTTCATATGCTTGTTTATTTATGGCTGTCATGATATTTCCAAGAAATATATGTTTTCTAGTGGCGCCATTTTTAAGGGGGGTATACTTCACTTCCTCCTATTCTAATTAAAATCAATAAATATTTGGTTGTCATGCAAACAAAGCAATATCGCGCACACAAATTGAAAAAAGATTTTACGTTAAAATTTTTCCATATAAATGTATTGGACTCTCAACTTCGACGATAATAGGAGTTATCATAGTAGCTTATAATTAGTATTGTCATATCTTATACATATTTTTGAGTGTATGTGTGTGTGTATGTATGTATGTTCTTTATACGTTTTTACACCGTTGAAGCTATCGAATTCAAAAGTTTCATGGGCCATCCTATGGACAAAAGGAAAAACTTGGTCTAGGTTTGAAGACCGTGGGGTCTCTTATACCCCATGGGGTCAACAAAATACTATTTCCATAAGAATGCATGGGAAAATGGCGTGGAGAAACCCCAAAATGCCATGCAGCCCTTCACTGATGTGGATATAAATATATCTATATATTAACTTACGATCACGGGAAATGGATTATTTTACGTACGAAAGACTGAATATTTTAATTCTGTTCGTGTTTTGTCTTATTACATGCTAAATCGCTCGAAATTTTCCTTTAAGCGCAAAATTTATCGGTTTAGATGTCCATTTTCCAGGCGGCAACAAAGCTAAATTTCTTAATTGGTGTCCTCTTCAAAGGGAGATATCCACGTAAAGATTAATGCAAGGAAAATCCACGCCGTAGAGGAAGAATAGCTAACGCCAAGATATGCCTAAATATAGTCTATGAATACTTTTAAAGTGAGTCAAATGATTTTTAAGGAATACTAGAACACTATTATCATTTACCATTAACATTGAAAGATTTACCGTAACATAAATTGATACATCTACTTACATTTGTACGGTAACCAAGATGTTGTTTATTCTTTACGTTTTGGCTAATAGTATTGACATAATCCACATAATTTTATTGCCGCTTTAAAGGCTTCGGTGCATCTATCCATGTGAATATTAAGTAAGACGTTAATGCGTAATTATATTTATGGTAAAAACATTACAATACATAAAATAGTAAATGTTAATGCAAGCATCGCTTGCGTAATTAAGCAATGGGGAACGTTTGCCCCGAGCAATAAAAATCGTTTGCTACTTAAAAGAAAACTCTTTCCCGAGCGAAGCCGGGTGTTTCAGCTAGTAACTGATAAAAATCACGTACTTTTATGATTCTAAACGCATTTTTACGATCAGGATTCGCATTCTGTCTTCAATAAAAATAAACTTTGTTCTTTCCCTCATAAAACCATCCAAGTCTCCCGTTCGTACCATATTTCTAAATAATTTTAAAATTCAAATGAAAAATAAGCTGTACTTATCTCTATGTTATTCAAATGAAAAAAATGAAATAAGAAAATATTTTATTTATTAGAAAAGTTAATCAAATCGGTATAAAAACCTGACTACACCATTTAAACCTTTATTTCGGTTAAAATGACACATTCCTCTTGTTTCTAGGCGCTGTAGTTGCTGATACTCCTACGCCTAAAGGCTAAGGAGTATCGAAAAAATGTTCCCAGTGGTTTAATTAATCTTCATCCGATGAGGAATTCTTTATCCATCCACACGCATCCTACTCGCCTCCGGTTGTTCTTCCCCAAAACGTTTCCCCGATTAATTAATTCTTAGCGAAGTAGAAGAAAGCACAAAGATATTTTTTAATCGTTTCCAAACAGTTCCGGCGTGCAAGAAGTTCTCCGTTTGAATCCTCGCGAAATCTCTTTGAAGTATAAAAGAAACCCAGGAGTTTCAGGAATCGAGAAAGATGTTTCCTTAGCGAACATTCCTTCTCCGACCGAATTTTCTCCGAGTTTCGCACAAAGTCTTCCTCTTCTACTCCTCATTGTGCCAAGAAAAATAACCTTCGAGGAAAACCGCGAGTAATTAGGAATGGCTATTCCTTCAAATCCTTTCGAGGAAAAAAAATTTAAACAAGATGTTCGAAAGCATTTCGCGTTCCCAACAAGATAACGTTTTACAGTCGAAGCAAGCTGGCGAAATACAGTCAATATATGCGGTGATACGGTACGCTTCTCTAGGAAGCAGACGGAATAAGTGCAGCTCATTGGTTCTCTTTTTTCCTGTTTTTCGGTGGAACGAGGAGAGGAGGGGAAGGAGACGAGCTAAGAAAGAGGGAAAGGTGTGCAGCATTTTGCTAGTATTTAGGTAAATACCGTGTAAGAATTTCGATTATTACGATTCTTTAATTTTTCTCCTTTGAAAATCTCAAAACGTGAAAGAAACATTTGAGTAAGAGAGGGGGAAGTGAATATTTAGGAATATCAGAAGGGGAGCGCGAGACGAAAAAGGTTAAGAACCACTGGTTTAGACGGATTATTAGGTGTTATGCTATCTAAAGAAGCCCAGTTCTTCCCGCCAGAAATGTGTCATCTCAGCTCCGAATAGGGTTACCACATCTGTTGGTTTCACCCCGAAGTCTTCGGGTTAACAGCCGAATCTTCGGGTTTCGGGTTGGACTCCATAATTCTTGTCCAGGAAGCTTATCGACAAAAGCGCGATATATGGTCAAAATCTGTCACACATGCGTTAAATACAGGGCCGATTTCAGTTAAGAAATATGTGTAAGCGAGGTAAAAATTTGCCGCCCCTCTGGATATCAAAGGCATGAAATAATATTAATGATATTCTAAAAAAAAGAAAATAAATTTATTTTACTTTTATTTTTTTTCAAATAATATTCAGATAAATATTTTCAGAAATAGAAATAAAACATTCACGGACCTTATAACATAATGACTATGTAATGATTATATTGCCGAATATTTTTATATTGCAAATTTACGAACCCACTTTTCGAAAAGGACGAGATTAAGTTTTTTCGAGCTTTTCTCTCTGCAAAGTCATTTATCAGGGATCAGAGAGGGAAGTTAGTTGCAAAAGGTAGAGATTCCGAATGTTAAATATTTGCACAAAGAGACAAACCCATGGTAACCAAAATCAAAAGTGGCTAGGGCGTATAATTTGCCATATATATATATATATATATATATATATATATATATATATATATATATATATATATATATATATATATATATATAACATATAAGGGGGCGCAATGACATTTTTCTTAGTTGAAGGGGGACGCGGCTTTGTAAAGTTTGGAAACCGCTGCTCTAGGTTGAACCGTTTCAGAAATATCGTCTGCACAGTCGGAAGGACGGGCAGACAGACAAAGTGAATACTTGGCAATTTGTAAAAAATCGCTAAAAAAAGATAATATAATAGCGAACTGGATTTTAAAACTCGAGCAAAGAGGTCCAATCCTGCGGCAGTTTAATTTTAAATGTAAATTTATTTGTTCCATTTTGACAGGACGCAATATTTATCCACGAGGCATTTTTTAGTGAAAAAAGAAAAATCGTCCTATAAAATTTTCTCTGCAATTCCTCCTTCCTCTGTTTTATCTTTTCCTATCTCCTCTTCCTATCTTAACTCGTCCATCCGTTCACCCACGCATCTCACCTTCTCCACGTCTCCTCCCACGCAATCTTACTCAAATTCTGCGTTTGTCTTTTCCTTTCATCATCTTACTTCTCCTTCTCTATCTGCATCTCCCTTTGCCTCTTCTTTTCCTTCTTGTTCACGATCTTTTCCCTCTACTTCCATCTCTATCAACACCCATCTTTCTCTCTCTCCCTCTCGCCCCTTACTCTTTTTTTCCATCTTCCACTCCTTCTTTTTTGCGCAACCTTCATCAAATCATGCATTTGTCCTTGTTTAAATACTCTAAATAACGCGGGGTCATGCTCTTCGAAAAGGTCTCGTTGGGAAAAAACTGCGTGGCGCAAATGTCATACCTAAAAGAAAAATATCACACACCCCTACAGGCTACGAGCTTTATCGTGCCATATACCCCGGTTAAATGCTTTTCCTGCTCAATTCAGGACGGAGTTTATAATTAAATTGTAAGCGTATTTGATAAACACCTGTCTCACTTAAATAATCAAACCTGCTTTCGGAAATCTCTCGTCAGAGAAGGGTATAACTCCATTTTTATTTGTACCTACTGTGCCTTTGAGTTATTTCTTTTTTCACAAACCTCACCAATATGAGCGTTTTCCTCAACATTAGCCTTTTAGTTATAGTTTGTGCGTTTTTGGCACTTGTTTCGCGTTGCTACGTATTTTCCCCGATATAACATAACATTTGTACGTAAAGTGACACGCCAGGCTATCAAAAGACCCAACAGGGCTTAAACCCCGTCGTTAAAGGGACCAATCAAACTTCTTCTCTATCCTTATAACACCTATCCTTTACTTCCCATCTTTATTCTATACCTTCCTTTCTCATCCCTTACCCATTTTCTACCCAAACCCATCTCCCTCACTCTATCCTCGTTTGGCTCGTAAAAAGACACTTAATAACTTAAAATACGCTCCCCCAAAGGGTATAAAGCAAGTAAGGGGTGCAGGAAAGGAAGATGGGGTTGGGTTGGATTTTGATACGGCCACGTGCTGCAACAGGATCCGCACCTCAATGGCCAGAGGCGGCGTGGGAAAATTCCTCCCAATGAAGGGTAGGAAAATGGAGAGAGAGAGAGAGAGAGAGAGTGAGACAGAGACTGAGAGAGAGGTAGAAAGAGAGTGACAAAAGGGAGAGAGAAAGACGAATATAGGGAGGTGGAGGATCGAGCGACGGAGGGGGATGGGAAGAATGCGGAGACAAAAGAGAAGATTAAACGAGGAGGTGAATAGGAAGAGTCAAGAGGATGGCGTGTTTTAGGGTCGGAAACGTAAACACAGGAATGCAGAGGATGAGAAACGGCGAGAGGGATTGAGGTTGTTGAAAAGTTATATCAGGAGCCTAGAGACAAAAAAAAATGAAGGAGAATATTCGGAGAGAGAGACAGAGAGGTGAGGGGAATGAAAGCGGAAGAAAGGGGAGTGAGAAGCGATTAAATATGCGAATGGACGAAGGACAAAGGCCGAAGAGGAAACGCCGAGGAAATGGGGATTTTTTTTTTAAAGAGGAGAGAGAAGCCGTGAGTAAAGGATCAAAGGCAAAAGGAAAACAAATGAAAGGGACTGAAAAGTATAAGCATGAAGATGGATTAAGGCAACGAGGGAGTTGTGTAGAATAATGAGATAGGAGAGGAGGTTACTGAGATAAAAGAGCAAGGGGTCGGCGTGCGTATGACAATCATTCCTAATGGAAATTTTTACTAAGAAATGTCGCGTCAAAATTTCAATTTTCTCACGATTTTAATAGCTTTATTATCAGGTTAATGCATGGTAGACACGTTTCGTACAGACAAGTGCATCGTTCATCAAAAGTTCAATTTCCTAGTACTGAAATTGGCTGCACCTCTTTATGAGACGAAGATGTAGCTCTATGTAAGTAACAAGCAATTTTAACCGACTTTTATTTTTTAAAATAACTATTATAAGTTGAACCTAATTACCCTGCTTCGTCGAAAAATATTCCACGTATTTATACTGAAAGAACTTCATGGACTGATTCAAATTGCTTAATTTTTGTCCTTATGAACAACAATTAACTGTATATATTTTATGTAAGAGGATACCTAAGATGAAAAAATTAGGAAATTGACAAAGAAAAGAAATATTTTTTAAATGGGAGCTTCATTTGGCGACGCAATATGTAAAAGAACATTATGTTTATTGATGTTTATTCAGAATTGTAAATTAAACTCTTTATAAACTTAGTAATGTAATTATAGGAAAATACTGGATTTATTCAATAATTAATTTTAAAAGTATATTCATACCCTTACTCATGTTAAGTTTCTAATCTAATTAATATTGGATTATGATTTGAACATACTACTACATTTCTAAAAAGAGCCCTCCAAACACTACGATTTGAAAAGTAATCTTCATTAGTGTTGTAGATGACATTAAAGGTTACATAAATAGTGAAACTTTTAAACTTTTTATCTAGAACCAGTTGCTGAGAAGCTTTATTTGAAAATGTTGAATCTACCCTCGACCTATCCATATTTCTCTAAAAAAATTCTCTGACATCATAATTAACGGCATCATAGATCACTTACATCCTGCTAATTTCAGTCTTATTTACATTACCGTTTACTTGCTACTGTAATTTAATCATTGCACATACGAACAGACAGAGAGTAAATTTAACCCTTTTTTATGAAAAAAACCCTAAAAATTGAAATAAAAAATGAAAAGGATATGATGGAAGATTGGACAAAAAGAAGCAAAAAAAGGAAATGTGTTAACGGGAGAATGCGAAGGACAGTTAAATTGAAACATTCGAAGAGAATAAAATTTACTGCAGTAAAGCATCATTTCCGTTTATCGACTAAATTGCCCTTTCACTTCTGAGGTCTCGATTTATTAGCCATCCAATAGCCTGAAAGCAGCCACTGGAACATTCCAGCGCAAACATTTATAGAAGTACGTTAACCCATTGAAACGCAGTTAACGAGATACATAGTTATTTTGTAAGAAGGTCAACGTTTGGACACCAAAAAAAACTATCAACAATATTTATAAAGACGAATGAATTATGTAGAATAGAAAAGGAACGAAGTGAATGCGCACGACAACTTATAATTTAAACAGAAAACTTATTAATTCTTTGGGTATTTATGGAGAGAGAATTGAGTGAATGAATATTTTCAGAAAGTTATAGGGGAAGAACAAATGTTTATCAGTTAACATTTACGGAACTGATAACTGCGATTTTAAGAATGAAATAGTCAAACAGAAAAACAATATCCTGGTGAAAAAATTGTATCTATTCGTAAATTGCAGCTAAGATATAAACGACTGCGTGTCAGCTTATTTGGATCCAATGAGAGATCCAATATGGCAGAATGCAATTTCCGTAGGCCTTGCGAGGAAACCTATTTCACACCAGGACAAACGAGCCCTAATTAATCAGAGGGTTTAAATCAAACGATGCGCCTTGAGATTCCCAAATAAGCAACTAACGATATCATCAGTCTGCGCACTGCAACTCCTTCGTACAAACTCCATGAGAATGTCATTTGGGTGTAATTAACATTTCCTAGGAATTGAATACAATTCTTCGAAAGCCCATCTTCGACAGATATACCGGAAGAGTAAAAAATTAAACTTTTAATTTAATTTTTATCGGGTGGATTTTCTTAGGAAGGCACATTCACGTATTATACATTAATAAAATACTTTCTATGTGTACGTATGATGGCTTGATTATTAAATATAGCTAGCTAGGGGTCGTGAGTTTTAATTCATGATTGCGTGTGTTTGGTTTTGTTAGCGTTATTAAGCTCATTGTAAAAGGGCGTCATCGGCTATATAGGAGCTATTTTAAATAAATAAATACACGCTGTCATTGGATTTAAAATTTTATAAATATACACCCACACACCAGAAACCATCGTATCAAAGATTGACGTTGAAATTGCCTTAATTTTCTTTGATTTTTTTTTTGCAGAGTCCTTAACTTAAATTCATATTACTTTACGATCTATAGAGAAATCGCAAAGGAACGCATGCTTATTACACATGTCATAAGATTAATATTGGTTGTGAAGGAAGCAAAGAGATTTAAAGGGAAAGGGAGGATGGTGCTTCTGCGACGGCGGACATTGAAATAGGGGTTGCGTAAATCAAAGGTGGGGATAGAAAACCTTTTCCGATTGAGGCGGAAAGGATACTCGGAATGATACTGCCAATTCTGGAAAGATGCGCGGTACGGCATATTTCACGTGAAATACGACTTCCTCCCATATTCCTCTTCCTCTCCACTCCAAAACATCCGCATTACGAAAAGATAACATTTTGTTCCGCATAAAGCGTGTTGCGGCAGCTAAGGACATAGACCCAACACGTCGTCAACTCGGCGTATTATAGCGAGTCTGTTTCTGCATACGTGAATACGTATGCCGAGCAATGTTTTATTAAGGAAAAAACGTTGCCTTTGATTTTAACATTGCCTAAACAGCTGAGAGGAAGAGTAAATTTCACAACTCGTTGCTCGAGGGGATTTGAATTCCAAGCTTGGGAGATAACTATCTACCCACCAATTCACCTAATTAGTGGGAGGCAGGGAGTGTAATACACCAAAGTCTACCTTAAATTTAATCTTTCGCAAGTTTGACTTTCCTATTGTGAACTCGTATTGCCCTCGGAGAGAACGAGCTCCGTTCCACAACCGATTTCACGTATTTCATACGTAATAGTTACGATCCCTTCTACCTATGTTTGTTGGTGCTTCAATTATTCCTAAAACGTCTTATTATAAGATTACCCGTCAAAATAGAGCTTATGGATGGGTATTCGTTAGGTCGACTAGATTTTCCTAAATTTAAAAAAATACATTATGTGGATGCCGCCTTATGGATAAAATCAAATTCTCTTATTTGCTATAATAATATTAGGAAAAGCAAATGAGCACTTAGATTGCTAAGTACTCGTCATCAGCAGTGATTCACCTGGAGTAGATCAATATACCTTTCTTATAATTTTTATATAGTAATTTACTTATTGGAATCTGATGTAGCGCATTTCTCGTGATACAGTTAACAATAAGCCATTCATCGACATTAAGTACTGACCAAATTAAACGCTCCCACAGAGACAAAAACTATATATATATATATATATATATATATATATATATATATATATATATATATATATATAACTACTATAAATGACTTATGTTTTCCCGAAAATGCAGATTAACTTTATTTTAGAACGTGAAATATTTTTAGATCTAATTGTAAAAGTGAAGAGTACCTTCACCGAGCTAACGTGATTTAGTTATAAATTAAGGACATAAAAAGATATCGATTCATTTTCATAGCGACAATTTCTCGTGACAGCCGAAAAGAATTTGTATTTTTCAGGAGAAAATCTTTGTGCTCTGTATTTGCCCTACGTGAATTTTTAGAATTCAACCGAAAAATTACAATAAAAAAAAAAACAAAATCCTTTTTTCTTGAAACCGGAATGGTGTATTTTTACGACTCTTCTTCTTAGAACGGCATAAAAACGACTTCGCGAGGTCCGTTTCCGTCTCTCCCGCTCTCTCCCTCTCCCATTGTTCCATCTCCTCCTCCGAAACGTTCTTATACAAACGTAGCGTTCATGAAACGAGTGCTTTCCAAACTGGTGCCTTTCACATAAAGTGGTTTTGGTCGTAAACCTATTCCATGCTGCGCATATATCTGTAATCGCGAATTTCTCTTACTTCCAAGAAAAACAAATAATAAGCTATAATAGGATTAAGTCAGGCGTTGTTAAACTAAACACCAGTTTAAAAGATGTAACAGTACGAATCACATTTTAATATAACGTTGTGTTAATTCCAAATAACAATGCATACACGGAGGATCGGTTCATATGCATTAGCATAGTCATCAGATAATTATCCAGCTGAAAAAATTCAACAACGGGCACTTGTCTCAAGCATCTCCAATAGCCACAGCGAGGTTATGAAAAACCAAAGCAGACTTTATTTTCGGTGAATTGCCACTGAAGACGGCTGCTTCGTAGCCGAAACTGACATCTAGTTTTACATAACCTTGTTGTAGCTATTTCTGATACCTTGAGATAAGAACATTTTATTAAGTGTTTGTTCTTCGATCATGTAACAAGACTAAAAAAATCGTCATAGGTAGTCTGTCCGTAGACAGACCCGCGATTAATCATGGTTAGACTCGGTTCTCCATATTCTCCTATTTATGAAAAATATAAGGCTTACAAAAAAGGTGGGGAAAAGAGGGGGGGGGGGGGGAAGAATGGAGGTGGGATTAAGGGGTTGGTTATAAAGAGAGAGGGCAGCACTGGGAGCCATAGGTAATTAGCGGATGGAGTGAAGTTGGAATGGAAGGGGGAAAAATCGGGGAAGATAAGGTAAAGGGAAAGAATAACGCTAACAATAAGACGGGATGACGGCAAGTGAATTCTTAGTACGACAATAAGAAAAACTGCCTTACGGTTGTGGGGAGAGAACAGACACGAGTATAAGGGAACCGGAAGGGAACACGTGTTCGGTAGCTAAAAGAAAGTCTGGATTGCAGTTGTGTAAGATTTCCGTATTTTCCAAAACATCTATTCTGACGTCTTTATCGGCAAATGTAGGTTTTTCGGGTTGAAGGGTGAAGATTGATTAGAAAGGATTAGGTGCTTAGCGAAATAGGAATAAAAATACTTGGTTTTACAGCGTTTAAGGTGTTCATTTACCCAGGTTTGAAAATTCCTGCCAGTTTGGCCTATATAAATGTTGCTATAATCATTACATGATAATTTATGAACGCCTGTTTTCCTCACAGAGGAGCAGTTTAAGATTAAATTTATTATGTAAAGCTTGCCTAATGTGTTCTTTGTGGAAGGTATTAGCAATTATATAACTTAAACTACCCAGAAAACCTTATGTGCGCCACCGAGATGTGTTACTGATTGGAGAAAGATGAAAACAGCTGATGTGGCCAACACATGACTTTCTCCATATTTGGGGTATAGATATTTAAATTAATATGAATAGCATTACGAGGCAAAATTAACATTTCGTGTCGTAGTAGAATACAGTCGTCCTTATTGCCGTAAATTAGGTATATTTTGAATATGTTTACAGAATTCACCGCTACATGGTGTTGGCGCTGTATACTCGAAATTAAGAAAAATTTGAATATCTCCGAAATAGATGGTTCTACGAAAATTTGTTTCAAACAAAACCTGGAAGAAATATTATTCTCTACAACTTTGGTCCTCACGAAGATTACCAATAAAGACGTTTTTAAGGATATATTTGACGGAAACCGAAAAAACCAATTATTTATAAATAATTCCTAAATAATAACTGCTATGACAAAATTGTTTCACATGAAAGTTGTAGGAAATTACATTCTCTATAACATTTTATAGAATTGTATATACAATAATGATGTTTTAACGGAGAAATATCGCAAAAACGGAATTGGGTTTCGAATAAACCTCGACTTTCGGTTAACCTTTATTATCCAAAAACTAATCAGTTATTTGTGCTCATGCTAAAGTGCTACATGTGAAGTTTGGTAACGATATGGAAAGTACTTTTTGAGTTAGAGCGCTCATAATCACATACACACACAGACATCATTCCGAAAATAGTCTAAACGTGTTCTAGGGACCTCAAAACGTGTATTTCCGTTGAAATCTCGAAGTCGAATTTTTTCGTGATCACAATACTTGCCCATTACTTCGTATGGAGAAAGTAAAAAGAATAGGAGAATCAGATAGTGGTATTTCCTTGCTTTTTGGCTGAGCCTCATCTAATCACCACCACTTGCGCAAACACTCCACTTTTCACACCGTACTCCATAAACCCCTCAATATCTCTCTATCACCAGATAAATTCACCAAAGACTTAAACGTTATTTTAAGAAGTTGAGGGCAAAACAAATATTCCCCCCAATTAGTACTGAAATTGATTATTGAAATTAACGCGCGCGCGCAACAGACACGTACATTCTCGCAATATTCGACGAGCAGCGAAAAATTAAGACCGACCAACACCGTTCTAGCCATACACTTAACGCTCATTAAAGTTGTTTATGCGACGTAATCTTCGAGATGTGGGCTTAGCAATTCTTCCGAAACATCCCATGCCCGCAATTTAAGTAACGTTCATCCGTTATCGAAGTCAGTTGCGATGGAAAAATCAACACATCTCAATCCGCTAAAGAATACAGTAGCGAATGACGACAAAAGAAGTACCTACTCATGAGAAAAATTGAACGTCAGAAATAAATCAAATAGTGCTCTTATTTTCTCGGATGGCTCAGGTGTTCTCCGCCTCTGTCGTTCCTCCCACAACTCCCCGAGTCCATAAAAGCCGTTTGAGACCCACGCGGCGGCGATATCGACCGGACAGAAACAGGGCACGAGGGTGAAATAAAATGCACGCAGCCAAAACGATCGATCGCCATAGAGGTCGTTAAATCCACGGAAAGGCGGACAAGAAGGCAGGAAAGCAGAGTCGGGAAGGCTAGGGAAAGTCCGCCAAAAATTCCCATCCAATTTTCTTTTACAACTGCGACGAGTTTTGCACACGCGTACCCGGCGCTATTCATTTCTAAGAGGAAGGTATTTCATTTCCTATTACAGTGAAAGGCAGGACGTATGTAAGAGGAAGATGCGTTGATTAAAGTGTTTCGAGGAAAACAGCTCATAAATAAAATACACCTGTCCCCCCTATAACACGCGTTATTACGACGCGGATTCGCCACAACACCGTTTTTAATGCTGAAAATTCAGATGATTACGGGTTTTACGGACTATGACTCTGATATTCCAGATTTCTGATCGAGGGCCACAGTGACTTGTTTATAAGCTTATATAGTCGACAAGGAAACGTTTTCTACAAAATGTATATCACATAGAGGTTTGAGAATTTGACACTCGAGGAGGGTGTCTGAAGGGGTACGGAACTAACAAATCATACTTCCATTATGTAAAGTTAGGTCCACATGACACGGATCTATGCTGCACGAAACTTTTCCAGAATGCATCCCCCGTGTTACAGGAATGCCGGGTGTAGACCGAAAAAGCTATAATCTAAGTAAAACTATTTTCTGGAAAGAAATTCATATCCTCATCTTCTTGTCGTTTTTCACCCCGTTTACACATCTTTGTCTTATCTATGCTCGATGGAAATTATTTAATTTTAAGTTCGTGTCACTTGAAATGAATGGTGGAAGGGACTGACAAGCTTCTATGGCAAATGATCGGTTTTATTGGCGAGCGAAAAATATGAGGAAAGAATTTCAAGCGAATGTTTCACACATAACAATAAATGAAATATTAATATGCCCCGAGTGCACGGTAAGTTAACCACAAAAAATTTTGTTTTTTTTATGTTATTCTTAAGCCAAAGTTAGAATCCTCCGACCTGGAGTAAAAATGAAACTTGCATAAGCAAAATATGTCTGTGTGTGTGTGTATACACACACACACATATATTATATATATATATATATATATGTATGTATGCATGCGTGCGTGCGTGCGTACGTACGTACGTATGTATGTATGTATACAGGGATACAGGGTGTCTCAAAAAGATTTATACACATCTTAATGTGGAAAAAATAACCCTTTATAAATTCAAGAGAAAACAATATTTGGTGTGTGCGAAGCAATGAGCTTTTATTACAAGTTGAACTCTCGCAGATGTTCAAAATGACCACCATTAGCTTTAAGGCATTGTTGGTAACGGGTAGCAACCGATTGGCAAACGTCCACCAAGATGTCTTCTGGGATGGCTGCGCATGACAGTATAATTTCTTGCCTGATTGTGAGTCCCTGATGTGTTTTGTTTCATTGAGTACATTTTATCCTTACGGTAACTCCACAAGTATTTTCAAGTCGAGTTAAATCAGGTGACCATGGTGGGTACTCAAAACTTCCCCTCCGGCCTATCCACCGCTCTGGGAAATTGTTATCAAGAAAGGCCCTAACATCACGATGGTAATGTGGGGGTGCCCCGTCTTGTTGGTAGCACATCGCCTTACAGACTTTTTTTGGTGATCGTTCGAATTGCTCTAACACCATAGCAGAATTTTCCGCATTCGTAGAAGTTCGACGTCTCCCAGATCGTTGCTTGCACACGTCCTGCACAGTGCCGTAAGTCTCGAATTTATCACGAATTCTTGGAATTGTGGTTCGTGTTGGTCGCTCGGTACCAAATTCACGTCTCCACTGTCTTTGAACCTCACACACATTCTCAAATTTCCGGTACCACTTCAAAATTGCTTTTCTTTTCTCGAAAGTCAAGTGATGCTCCGCCATTTTTATTACGCTGTGAATTGTGGGTTACGAAAATGAGCATAAAAATCAAATTCTGCTGGTAGTAATAGATGATTAGATTTCGACAGACGTAAAAAAACTTCACTTTTCGTGTAGAAAGTGGAAAGAAGGTAGGAGTTGGGCATTTCGAAAACGCAATACGGTAACTATGGCGGTAATCATTCAGTACCGCAGGTTATTCATTACATTGATGAATGAAGGCTATGGATATAAACCTACCGTTACAAAAACGTTAAATGATAAATTAATAAAGTATACCGTTAGTCAGTATAATTTATTAATTATACGAGAAAAAGTTCTGAGTTTGTTCAAGAAAGAAACAAAAGACAACAGCACGCATGAAGAAGACAAAAATACGTAAGAAATGAAAAACATGAGTCGGAGAGACAGGAAAGGAAAACTGGAGGATTTTGAGGTAAAGGGGAGAAGGAGGCGTGGAGGATATGTAGGAAGACAAGATTGAAAATATGATAATCTAAGGACAACAGGAAAAACGAAAAAACGAAAAATTAATGAAGAAAAGAAGAAATCCTCACGGATAACCAGTTTGAAAATAAGTTGGAGCAGTTTTACAATTGTTGAGTAAATACAGTAAAAGAGATAGATTTAAGTACCAACGCGAAAATCAATGTGAAGAAAATGAAAACAAAATATAGAGACAAAATCCAAATAATACCAGAATTAGGGAAAGGAAACAAACTGTAGTGCTACCAAAAAAAAGACGCCGTTAGAACTATCTGGAGAGTAAACCTTTGGAATGATGCTGAACGAAGAAAGAAAAAAGAAACTGTGCAAGGACTGTATTGTGAGAGGAAGAGATTTTTTTAGGGTCGTACCATAAGAGGGAGAATGAGAGGGGTAGAGAGTAGAAGGAGGGGAGAAGAAGAAAGAGAAAGAAAGCGAGGGAAAGAGGAAAAGTAAGGTGGAAGGACCGAGGGGAAAACAGAGTGGTAAATAGGTGAGAGAGAAAGATGTAATGGTCGAGGAAATGAGAGAGAAAGGGTGCGAAATAGGAGGTATAGAGAGAGAGGAAGAGCAAAAGGGTCAGAAAGAGGGGAGAGAGAGAGGAAGATAGAAAAGTAAAAAGGAAGAAAGTAAGATCTAAATAGAAAGTAGAGACCCTGAAGGAAGGAGACAAAGAGGTGATGAAGAAAACGAGGCGGCAATTGAAAAAGCGAGGAGGGGAGGGAGAGAGTGGAAGGTAGAGAGAGGCAGAGAGAGAAAGAGAGAGAAAGGAAGAGATAATGAGAGAGGAGGTGGGGGGGAGGGGGGATGGTGGAATAAAGAAAAGAGGATGTAGAGAGAGCAGAGGTACAGGATAAGGAAGGGAAAGGAACAGCAAAAGAGAAAATACGAAAAACTTCGGGATAATGGAACGGGAAAGGACTGACATGGACAATAAACGTGAAGAGGAGCGATGCATGAAACAAAGGGATTAGATAAAGGGAGAAAAGAGAGAAGGAAATAAAAAGAGAAGACAGCCGTAACAAACAAATATGACAGCGAAGAGTGGAAATGGTCGTTGATTAGCGAGAGAGGGGGGGAGAAGGGAAGAGTGCGAGAGGAAGTCCAATTAATAAATTAGCCTAGAAGAAAAGGGTTTTAAATTTTTTCTCTCTCTCTCCATTTTATTTTCTTTTTTTGTGACAACGCAAGAGCTGGAGAGTTTTGGAGGATGGGGGAAAAATTCGATTGGCTGAAAAGGGAGAAACACCGCTGAAGGTGACAAGAGGGAGAGAGAGAGGAGGGAGGGAGGATGAGAGAAGTTAAGAAAATAGGCGGAAAGGAAGAGAAAGGGATTTTGGGGCGGAATCCGTAAAAAATAAGGAGAAAATGGAGATATGTCAAGGGATCGAGGAGAAGGAAATCCGTCCGGGGATTTCCTTTTTTCTCGCGAGAAAGGGAGAAAGTGAGATAAAAAAGACAAAGGGATAGACTTGGAAAGAGGTCAAATCTGGTGGAGACGCGCGAAAATAATTGAGAGGTTGGAAACGATTTTGAATTATGGGTTTTTGGAGAGAAAAGAATTCAGGTTCATACTCCCTTTTTCTTGGGAAATATAAGAGGTTTTTAACCAAGGAAGGAGAAAGTTGGCTAATTCAGGAAAAGGGACAGAAAAACAATAATAGATGATATATGAATTTTAAACTTTCCGTACCTCGAATTACGCGACCACCGATTTTGTTTGAACACGGTTTGGTAGCCGTCTCCGAGCGTTAAAAATCATAAAAAATTTCGGTTAGATTAGGAGTTTGCGACAAATAATAAAGGCACTCAGGATGGCGCTCAAGAATGTGACCTCATCGAGATATCTGTCCAACTTTGCGCGGCATCGCCCTACACCATGAGTTCCCAACGCGGTGCCCGCAGGAGCTATGGCGCCGGTCGAGGTTCGCCGTGTCCCACGCCGAGTTTTGTTCTGATGTCCTACTTAACACTTTGAGCTCTTGTGATTAATAGTGTTGAGCGTCTACAGGGTGCTGGAAACTACCAATGTAATAAGACTTAATGACTAGTCTAACAGAATTTACATACGATGTATTTTAATTTATAACTCGTTTTATTCGCCAGGGCAAAAATACTGGCGTCCGCCGCTTTTACTTTGAAGTAGAATGCGCCCTTGCCCACATAAAGGTTGGGAACCACTGCTCTAGACGGTATTTTCCCGAAGCGCAAGTAGTACCTCGCAAAGCGAGAAATGTGTTAATAAAACATAGTCATTCATAACTGCTACTAACGATTTAATGCGCCTCCAACTTTAAGATCAAAACCACGCCCAGACACATTGCACGACGTCGTTGAGAACCTGTTCACTGACAGAAGCTGGCAGCCTATTTCCTTCGACGCGCGCAGAAATGCATAATAAGAGGCAAGTTTCGTCTCAATCACATTCTCGCGAAAGGGTTCGGTGAAATATGGCGTCCGGGCTTTAAAATGATAACCAATTAATCAAAACCTTCCGCCTCCCGGGTGCTTGAGAGAGAGAGAGAGAGAGAGAGACAAGACGTTAAATTTCCACTCCTGCTGGGAATTGGCATTTCTGTTTATAGCCACGCCTGCAGAGTCCTTCCAATGACCTTTTCTCATAAGCCCCACTCTTCCTCTCGGCAGCTGCCATTCGATTCGAAACGCCGAAAACCCGCCCCTTCTCCCCGTGTCTCTTCCCATTCGCCTTTTATTTTTATAGAAATAAAAAGCCCTCTCACTCCCTTTATCTCTTCCGATAACTTCCTATACGCACCTGACTCACCTCAAACCCTATCTATTTTTTAAGTCGGAAACTAAGCCTCTATCTCTATCTCCCTCTATCTCTCGTCCCATTCCCCCGCAATTTCCTTCCACCTTCGTCACTATCAGAGGCGCGCACCATTTGTCATTCTGGCCACGCCTGACTGCGGTAGAAAACAAAAGAATATCGGGGCATTCTTCGAGTGTCGTCCTCTACGTCCATGCCTTTCTGATCGACTCCTCTCCTTCCTGTATCCCTCTTTACCTCACTCCCAATATCTCCTCTTGTCTCTCACTCTCTCTCTACCCCTGCCTCTGCATCCCTCTATTCTGCAAGAAATTACCCTCATCAAGCATCCCTAACAACAGCACTCCGATTTTTTTATTTTGAAACACGATTTCGTTTTTTAAAAAATTTCCAGCTGACCTCGTCACAAATACAAGGTCGCAGGAGCGAAGAGGGTAGCAGCTATTCAATCTCAAATATATAAAATGTGTGATCCTTAGTCTCGTACTTTTAACGAACTGATATTTCAGAAACCGGGAACCTGGCAACCGCGAACCAGAGATGTAGCTGGAAGATTCGGCTCCTATGGCAGAGTTTAAGGTTGCGCGTTTCAGAAAAAATAGTTATGTGGAACAACACTTTTCCCTTCCAGTAAAAACGACTGCGATGTTTGAGCATCTGCTAAATATTTGTTTAACATAAAGGTTTTTTCGCTTGTTAGTGGGAGTCATGGTGAGTTTTTTGCGAGCGGCGCATATGGTAAACGCCACCTTCGCCGAACCCTGGCTACGGCTATTATCATCACGTATGGCAGCTTAGTTTAACTTGAGCTCTGACAGTTGGAAGAGGAGATTCGCGACGTTGTCAAATCTCGTGCACTAACGGAAATAGAGGAAATACGATGTCAGCTTTTGTGCATGATCTATCAACCTTGAAATTTATTGATTGTCTGGAGCATTTTTTGGTATCTCCCCCATTCATTTCTTCTTGGCTCTTGAAGTTGAAGTTGGTATGCCCGGAGACCAGATCAAATTTTCTCATATAGATTAAACAAATTTCACCCAAAATATTTCACTTAAAAATCCTTTAATTCAGGGGCCAATAAACTCTCGTACATGGCGGGCCGCATAGAAGGTTGCGGAAGCTTCGGCGTACTGCATTGGAAGTTGCGAATGCTTCAGCGGGCCGCAGAAGAGCTTAAATCGGAATATATCTACAGATCCCGTGTTATGTTATATTATTTGAAAGTCAAGTGTATAGACTCTGTTAAATTTAAAACCAAAACACACACGGTTTCTCGACCGTAATGTCAATTAATACGAACACTTCCGTGCTAAAATTTTCATAAATAGTTTCAGCGGACCGCAAGTAAAGATCGAGAGAGCCGCATGCGGCCCGCGAGCCGTAGTTTGACTACCGGTGCCGTAAACATAAATACTTCATGGCCATCATCAACGATTTCTCAACTTAAAAAGTAACTCCGTAGCATTTTTCACGCAAACGGAGGTGCATCAAACTCGGTAATGCAGTAAATATTTTCTTTTCTACCGCTTCAGATCGACAACGATCAAAAACTTGGCGGTATTCTCCCCTTCGTAGGAATTCCAAACGTTCCGCGGTACATCGTCACTTTTCGAAATACCATCTTCTCACATACCTCATTGCCATCTCTCCCTCTCTCTCCCCCCTCTCTCTCTATTCCCTCGCTCCCCATCGCTAAATCTCTCACTCTTTCTCTCTCCTCCATCTCGCTCTCAATACACCAGGGGAAAACTTTCTGTCCTTGAACGTCCTCGTAGCACGAAGCAGATATTGTTCTACTGTATCGACAGGAAAAAAAATGAGAACGACGAAACGACGCGCTACCCGTTAATGCCGCATCTCTTCAAATGCTTTCGAAACCGTTTTCGAGATAAATCTGAATGGAAGGAGTCCCCTCCCTACGTGCGTTTTTGTGCCTTCGAGAGTGCGTTTTGGAAAAAAAAATAATATGTGATCGACGGAGAATTCACAGTTGTGAGGAAATAAAAACGAGAAAGATCGAACCTTCGCCTTCGTCATAATGAGTGACGTGTGTTCGGTCTCCCACCTTTTCAAATACGGCGTAGTTTCCATTAGCGCATCTACTCGAGTGTCTATAATTTGTGTTTGCGTGCGTATGTCTCCGTGTTTGATTATGTGAATGTGTGTTTGCTTTTTCGTGTATATGTTTGTGCGTGCATGTTTTTGTGCGCGTGTCTGTGTGTGTGTTCTTGCGCGTGCTTTTGCTTGTGCTACGTGTGTTTTCTTGAGTATGTCCTTTTTTGTGCGTGTATGTGTTTGTGAATATTTTGAGTATTTGTATGTTTTCTATTTCTTGTTTGTTTGTGCCTGTGCTTGTGTAAATGCATTCGTTTCTCGCGTTCGCAAAATCGTGGCTTTACGTTTTCTTTATTTGCGATGTAACATGTCGTCGACAATATTGATTGCGCTGCATTTCCATGGCGAAGAGACTCGTTAAATCTTTTTACTTCGTTTTAAGACCTGGTTAAATTCGCAAAACCTTCGGACAACTTTTCGTCGTCTCTGGAAAACGATCATAGATGTCGCTGTTGAAGTGCTGCCATCGGTAACAGGATGATATTTCATTAGATATATTGACGAGGATAATTTTTTCATTTTCATTTCAATAAATAATCGATACTATATGCAGGGCCATATCTTTTTAAAAATATATATTAAGCTAATATATTGTAGTGTTCCACACTTGATACATATAAAGTGAACGTTTTGGTGAACGAGTTTTTTTTAGTGTACGAACTAAAGCGTGTGCGATCCGAAAAGAAGAATCGAAAAGACGCCCGTAAGTTCGACCGCGAAAAACGTGTGGCATCGCTGGAGGAGAAAGCGGTGTGAGAAGCAAGACGGTCGGAGGGGCGACGGAGGGGTAGCGCGGCATAAAAGGGAGCCAACCGAGGCTTCTTCTTGTTCTTCTCTCGGGTTGGGGTTCTTGGTGCTTCTGCTTATTCTTACCTCGGGCTGTAGTTGTTCTCTCTACGTCACTCGAGAGGTTTGTCTCTCGTCATTGTTAAGCTCTCTTGGTATTCCTATGTCTGTGTAATTTGTAAAAACTTGTAAAAGCTTTGGCGTGTATCATACGCACATATATTTTAATACATGTATTGGGGAGCATTCATAATTGCTCGAAATATATTTTAAGGATTTGTTGTAATTTGGGGAATAATATTTGTGAGCGTTATTGGGGACTTAAAATTGTGGCGACGTGAAAAAAAAGCCATGTGATAGGGAATCCCAAAGGTCAAGAAGGAGGAACCCGCCGTGACGCTTCTCACAAGGCAGTCGTCATAGAAGAACCGGTCACCAAGGATCATCCAACGTGCCAGATAAGAAGCCATCAGTTAAAGTATTGTATGGGATTCATACGTGTTAATAAACACGATTATGTCAATTTAATTCTGTCAAATTGTGTAAAAGGGTAACTGTGTTTTCAGTTGCATTGTTTTGTATTATATTTTTTTGAGTAGAAAGAAAATAGTTTTTTTTAGCTCTGGCGCCCAACAAAAGTTTTTTTTTTATATATTTGACGTTATCCCGTCGGATAACCCAAGGAGGTGTGCTGTTTCTAATTTACGTGAGGACGCGTAAAAAAGGGGCATCACAATATAAAACAGATGCTTAAAAATCTAACTGAAAAAGCAAGCAGGCATGAAAAGGTTATTTACGTATCCTCTGAAAAGATAAAATATATAATATCTACAAAAATTATTCAACATTTCCTAAATTCCAAATCCATCCATAAAATATATACAAACTAATGACGAGACGTGTGTTTAATCGCGTATAATCATAATGTACTCTTTTGTAAGATTGAGACTGCAATAGAAGCTCGAGTTTTGATAATATCACGCTTGCCAAGGCAGCAAACACAAAAGGCAATTTTTTCTTAAATATGTGATTTAACCGATTAAATTGAGCAATTTCCAACTGATGATGATAAGAAATTTTATTAATTCTTCCTTAATAGAGGTAATAAATTTTTCTAACTTTAATTTGCAAAATAATGAAAGCCTGCGAGTGAAAAAATCGCTCTCAACGTTTCATCTAAGGAGAAATAGAAATTATATCCTGGAGTCGAACCCGGGTCTTTGATTGAAGTATTCCTGCCAAATTTCAATCTTCAACCTAGTCTTAAAAACACTCTTAATAATCGTCACACCCAGAGTGACAGAATGAGCATTTTACATTGAGAGATTCTTATTCTTGGAGACAAAACTATATCATATATGTAAATTACGATTGCAAAAAACGAAAATTTTCTCGGATATCTCTGATATTATTGATAAAATTACTCATTATTTGCTAATAACGTTTACTCATAACGCACAATTAAACTGACGGGCAAATGAATAATTATCAACCCATAACTATTGAATTTATATTCATCTATATGAAACGCCAATCGTCCGAGTGAATTCAGTAAAAAAATTTAATGATTTGAAAACCGCCAGATAAATTAACGGGTGTTTATCTGACCGATCCTCATATCCCGCCCGAAACTCATACGCTTTAAAGCGGATAGAACCGAGACATTCCGTCTACGCGATTTATTTTTAAATCCTTTAATCACGTACCGGGCCAAATTTTCGAGCTTCAAAGACCGCAAAAGTCGGCAACGAAAATAACCCCTCTTAAGTGCTGAACCCGGAAACAGCGAAAAAAAATCTAGCGGAAGAGATCACAGTTTCGGTCGAGTGTTTTAAAGCGGTCGGCGAGATCCGTTTTCAACGCAAAACTTTTCCTTTCTAGAAAAGTTACCTTCAAAATTTGAGAACTAATATGATCAACAATTATTGTGGAGCGTGTCGGGGATGAATTCTTGGGCGACGTTGTTAATAAAAAAGGAAAATATTTACTGAAGCAGAAGAAAAAGAAAAATCACGAAAAAACGCCTCATATCGTGACTGGTTCATTCGTTTCACATGAATAAGATAACCCTTAGTTCTGGCTTATACGAAACAAAAATAAAATATTTTATAAAATTAACTTTTCGTCTCACGCAAATTCACCCTCTCTTTTTTGTGAATCTTTTTATAAAATCTCCAGAATATCACAAAAAACTTTTGGGCAGATACAATAAATAAGTCCTTTGATATTTTTATCGTTTTTAAGCGCGTTTCGCTTCCAGGGTGAGCGCCTATTATTTAAATATTACCTACATTTCAAATAAAAAAATGAACTAAGTCATAAATCAGTCAGAAAACAGAAGTATAGGCCTGGAGATGGTGTTGATACGTAATAGATTTATTGTCCCTATAGTAACCACATATTTATTAATCAATCGATTGAAACGCACAAAAAAAGACTAATACTTAGGGAAATTTTTTAAAGACCTTTTGATTCCCTCTTACCTACGCACAATGGATATCTAAGTGGTGGTGCAATGAATATTTGGTCAGTTTCAAAAATTTAGTAAGAAAGGTGACTTCCAAAATATTCCTTATATTATGGAGAAAATTGATCAAACTCCAATGCGTGAATATGGAAAGGTCCGCATCTTATTTTTCTCCCATATCGAGACTATTTACGAATATAAATGTACGAATTCTAGACCAAAGCAAGAGATTTTTTTCTGGATTTGTTACAGATGGGAATTTTTATTTTGTGGGTGTGTTATTAAGGATTCCCAGAGCGTAAAAGGAGGGGATATTTACGATCGGCAGATATATATCAATGACCCTCTCGTGCCCTCTAGGATTACGTGCGATTATATATATATATATATATATCCCTTCAACACCGCCGTCGTATTTCATTCCTGAAGTGTTTATGTCTGTCTGATTTCCTCCTCATATTCCCTCCTAAACCATCTCCGTCCGTAGTTACGTGGACTTTATTTGCGATACATCTTCACAGAAAACAAACTTTTATTTTCGAATCCAAGCAGAATATAGCGTTTCGCTGCTTTTTATGGCTACACAAAACTCGAGTTATGCTCATTTAGTACATACAAATAGGAGTATTTCGATACTTTCTGTGATGCCTCGAAAAGACATAATAGATATTTGGATCTCGTTTGCTATAATTTTTCAAATAAAAACTTTATTTAACTGCATGGTTTAGAGAGCATTTTAAAATTAAATTATTAATTATCCAAGTGCTAAAGGCAACTTTATTCTTAATGTAAGATTTGTGTTTAAAAGGTTCCGGTACAAGTTTTGTGACATCGGGTAATTTTGAAAAATGATAAATTTTTGCGGGCTGTCTTAATTGATTTCATTCAACGAAACAAACATTAACTCTCAATCTATTTCTTTAGAGGGAAAAATAAACAAGACATCATTCTTATGAAAGCACGTCTAGCGTCATCGTGAAATCGACGCAAAAGTGATCGCAATTTCCATTTTAACGAAAATAAAAATTTTAGAGTAGTTAAAAACTCGAATACCTTCGCGGACTCGCGTATTTTCCTGGATTACGCAACAATGCTCCTCTTCACGCACGGAAAATATCCGCCTCGAGCGTTTTGTAAAACTAGGTCACGGTCTGAAACTTTCTTACATATTAAATTACTTGGTGATTTACAATTCAGAGAGAGATGTCACGACGTGGGGACGAATTATTTTAAAGGCGATACTGATTTATTTTTTCCAAACATCTGGAGAGCTTTTTTTTAAATGTCCTATTCTGATTTTACACCATTGCGATTCCACAGACTCGAAATTTTATCTCTAAAACTCAACTTGCGTGACCAGAACTCAACTTGCGTGAACAGAAGTTTCCAAACGGAAACAATGAAATAAGTGAAAAAAAAGGACGACTTCCAAATAACCATAAAAATATTTTTAAAAAAGAAAAATACTCACATGAAATAAATATTTTAATAAATATTATCTCAATTTTAGAAACAAAATTAAATGTTAATTTTTTATATTTTTAATCTTAAGGTTCTTATGTTAGGAAATGTAAGAAAATACGCACAGTTGGAACATACATTTCTCTTAGAATCTTTCGATACTGCGAGATAATAATTTATTTTCTTATTCATTGAAATATTATACAACTCAACATGGAATATTTCGTTTTGTGCTACCTATGCAGTCAACCATGTCAAATGTATACCAATTCTTAAAAATTAGGCTTAAACTGAAGTTGACGATTTAGGTAAAAATAATTCGCGTAAGATTATCCCCGTTAAATTTCCAGATTCTTTTGATGCCAAATTGGATTACATTTAATCAAAAAAAATACGCTTTAATTTAAATCTTATAAATATTTTAGAGTGTATGTGTGTGTATGTTCTTTATACGTTTTTACACCGTTGAAGCTATCGAATTCAAAAGTTTCATGGGCCATCCTATTGACCAAAGGAAGAACTTGGTCTAGGTTTGCAGACCGTGGGGTGCCTTATACCCCACGACTTCAACAAAATACTATTTCCATAAAAATGCATGGGAACTGGTGTGGAGAAACCTCAAAATGCCATGCAGCCCTTCACTGATGTGGATATAAATATACCTATATATTAACTTACGATGACGGGAAATGGATTATTTTACGTATGAAAGACTGAAGATTTTAATTCTGTTCATGTTTTGCCGTATTACATGCTAATTCGCTCGAAATTTTCCTTTAAGCGCAAAATTTATTGGTTTAGATGACCATTTTCCAGGCGACAGCAAAGCTAAATTTCTTAATTGGTGTCCTCTTCAAAGGGAGATATCCACGTAAAGATTAATGCAAGGAAAATCAACGCCGTGGCGCGCCGCAGAGGAAGAATAGCTAAGTCCAAGATAAAGCCGTACAATGGATTCATGCCTATGAATACTTTTAAAGTGAGTCAAATGATTTTTAAGGAATACTAGAACACTATTATCATTTACCATTAACATTGAAAGATTTACCGCAACATAAATCGATACATCTACTTACATTTGTTCGGTAACCAAAGATGTTGTTTATTGTTTGTTTTGGCTAATAGTATTGACATAATCCACATAATTTTATTGCTGCTTTAAAGTCTTCGGTGCATCTATCCATGTGAATATTAAGTAAGACATTAATGCGTAATTATATTAATGGTAAAACATTACAATACAATATATAAAATAGTAAATGTTAATGTAAGCATCGCTTGCGTAATTAAGGAATGGGGGAAGATTGCCCCGAGCAATAAACATCATTTGCTACTTAAAAGAAAACTTTTCCGAGCGAAGCCGGGCATTTCAGCTAGTTTCCTATATTTGTTGAAGTATTTAATTTACAGCATTGTTTCTGGTAAAACAACACTCAGGCATCTACTGAAAATTTCCATGATTGCAGCATTTCTTCAGTGACGATCTCCACAGTAGCTGTGATTTATGTCTTCAATTGTTCGGCCGTATGTGTATTATTCTTGCATTCATTGGTCTTGAGAAATCATCTTTAAAATAATCCATGGATTCAAATCTGGCTCTATTGAAAATGTATTCACACGAATAAAATATCGCGTACCTCATGTATGTTGTGATGTCCGAAACGATGCTGTAGGTTAAATACTTCAATAAATATAGGCAATTCCAAGACACACAAATAAATAATGGCAATTCATCCAGAATCTCTTTCACTACGGTGCATTGTCTCCGATTAACGACCGAGTACGCTGCCTCCGTGCAGTATTTGAAGGTCAGCACTTGCTGTGACCTTTTAAAGAAACCCGATTATCCAAGCTCTGTTAACCTCCCTCGTTCAACTGCACAATTAATCGTCCCCCTAAATGCCTGCCGTTTGGATCTAATCAGCCGAAATGTACTCGGGAATGAAATGGAATTTCCTATAGAAAATCGTTTGGTTACTCACTTCCAAGTTGTTGTGCGTGTCTCCCTTTGTTCAAAGGAAACTCCAAACTTAGCTTCACGATCGGGGGATAACTTTGGAAGGGATAATGGGATCCTTGAATGCAAAGCGGTTTAATTTTCAATGGAGATACGTGTCCCATGTGATTGATGACTGCTCAGGTTAACTCGTTAGTGGCGTACGTTTAATGTCAAAGTTTTCATCGAATGAAAGGTTAACCTCCGAAGGATTCGTGCGAGCCAATGTTAGCACGTTAATCAACGCGTAAAGTTGAGAGTCAGATTAATTTCAAGTTACACGAGGAGACTCATTCCGATGTAAATTGAATTTTATCGCTATATAAGAGTTGGGAAAAATGGAGACAAACGTGTCAATCCATTGAGAAAATATTAGGTTACATGATACTAAAAAGTTGGGTATATGAAGGTCGAAATAGTTAAGTAGTTTATCAGCACTCTACTTGGGGGTCGTTGGTGAGTACATTTTTATTTATTTGTTAAAGATAATTGAAGTTAAAAATAAGGCGAATTCACATGAGATAACATCATATTCCCGTCAAATTACATTAAATGGACTAAAATTTGTATCGGCGTGAACATTCTCCTCATTTTAACAATGGTTATTACAAAACTACTGTACCATATGTGATTATATTACATGCAAAATCACTTTGGTTTAAGATCCATTGGTTCGACATCAAAGTCTTCTAAATAAAAACTTAATCACACTTTTTTTCGTCCATAAATTGAGTGAGTGGATTTGATGCTTGGAAGCGAGTCAATAGTGGAGCCACTAGGTAAAATTACATATTTGAAACCATATTATAGAAATCGATGTCCTAACTTGTTTGATTGGAATATGACTTTCAAATCTTTACCACTTTCACCGAAGTGAGATTTTGTATAATTTAATTCGAAGATAGAAGAGATCATCAGGAAGTTAACGGAAACGGCCATCTTCTCGGATTTCATATATTAGAGAACGAGTTACCCTCTTTGTACTCGAGTAAAATTGGCACGCAAGAGAAAAAATTGTTTACTCCTTCTTTTCATTTCTGACACAATTCCTTCTTTTCATTTCTGACACAATTCCTTCTTTGCATTTCTGACACAATATAAAAGACTATTTCTACGGAGATTGCAATTATTTCGATAAAATAACTGTGTAATAGTGACATTTTGTTACGAGATGCTTTTCGCTCCAAAATTGTCGTTCGACCATAAATGATCTGGGAAAATACGTCATTTTAAATGATAAATGAATTTTCATATAACCAATCTATCGTTTTCTGATCACGAGTCTGAGAATAAACGAACAGTCAAACCATAAAATTATTTCTTTTTGCATGTATTTTAAATTGGCGAGTAAGCAAGAACAGCAAAATCCAATTTTTGCAACTTTGGAACGCGAGCGAAAAAAAAGCTTGTCAGTAGCTTAATCAGCGCAGCAATCCACCATTCTCTAATAAGAAAGATATCTGGCCTCCGCGGTTAATTCGATGAAAATAATAAAACTTCAAAAAAAGATCGTTGTCTTTCAATATTCACTAATGCCGCTTTAGAAAGTCTTTACTATCATTCTAAAGACTGCCCTCGAGTATAAAGGCGCATACAAAAAGATCTTTCATCAGTCTGCTAAAACTTCAACGTGGTCAAATCCTAAAATTTTTCCGATTGCCAAACGCTCTCTGAAATGTATATTTTTTAACGTTTACCATTTATCATTACAACGACAGTACTTTTATAGTTTGAAGTTCTATACTGCTTTTTATTCTTTACCAACCCCCGTTCACATAAACATAATACGCACAGGAAACTTCTCCAAGTAGCGCATAAACCTATAAAAGGGTGACTTCACTCCAAATAGTAAAACCCTTCTTCGACTTACGACTACTACTCCTAACAAAATCCCACTTTGCCTTTGCCCAACAAATTTTCCACACATGAACTACAGTAGAACTCGGTTATAACGGCATTCAAGGGACTGGAAATTTATTGTCTTTGTAACCGAGGTGCATGGGAACATAGAATAAGTTCCAAATTCTTAATTTTATATTATGATCTAATAAGTACATTAAACATTATATTATATTATGACATAATACATATTACATCAAATTATGATATAATAAGTACCTATACATTAAACATAATATAACTATTTTTAGTGATTAGTAAAATAATCTCATCTCTCAGACTTCTGTAGAACAACGAATCTTCTATCAATGTACATAACTCTCATTCTGCAAGGTAATTTATTTGCTTACAACTAGCCTGCGTCGCAAATACAAGATATTTTGTACCGAATGCGTCTAACAATAAGAGCATAGCAGCATAAATATTTACGGATAATTATTCAGTTAACTGCGTATGGAAGGCGTTTCTAACAATTTAATCAAAGTAGTTGAATCTTCCTTTCATCGTTTGAATGCTGGAATCTTACCTTTTTGTAAGTAGAACCATTATATTATACATCTATAGGTAATGGTTATTAACGCAAATAGGCTCACGCATAAATTTAAAATTAAATGAGAAAAGGGACATATGCTATTTTTTAACACATTAAATGGTTATCTTCTCTTCATTGATAATCTACATAAACGGTTGAATTCATTGTTATACAAAAAGGGACATATATTTGAATAAAAATCTGATGTGGCCAACACCTGACTTTCTCCATATTTGGGTATAGATATTTAAATTAATATGAATAGCATTATGAGGCAAAATTAACATTTCGTATCGTAAAAGAATAGAGTCGTCCTTATTGTCGTAAATTAGGTATATTTTGAATATGATTACAGAATTCACCTCTACATGGTGGTGGCGCTGTATACTCGAAATTAAGAAAAATTTGAATATCTCCGAAATGGATGGTTCTACGAAAATTTGTTTCAAACAAAACCTGGAAGAAATATTATTCTCTACAACTTTGGTCCTTACGAAGATTACCAATAACGATGTTTTTAAGGAGATATTAGACGGAAACCGAAAAACCAGTTATTTATAAATAACTCCTAAACAATAACTCCTATAGAAAATTGTTTCAAATGAAAACTGTAGGAAATTACATTCTCTATAACCTTTGTATAGAATTGTATATACAATAATGAAGTTTTAACGAAGAAATACCGCAAAAATCGAATCGGGTTTCGAATAAACCTCGACTTTCGGTTATCCGTTATTGTCCAAAAACTAATCAGTTCTTTGTGCTCATGTTAAAGTGTTATATATGAAGTTTGGTAACGATATGGCAAGTGATTTTTGAGTAAGAGCGTCCACAATCACATATATACACGCACAGACATTCCGAAAATAGTCTAAACGTGTTCTAGGGACCTCAAAACGTGTATTTCCGTTGAAATCTCGAAGTCGACTTTTTTCGTGATCACAATACTTTCCCTATACTACGTATGGTGAAAGTAAAAAGAAACAACGAAAAGTAAAAACATAAAAGTTTGCAATCAATTACTGTGTAGCATTAATTTCCTCTCTAACATGACTTTAAAAATGCAGATTTCCTACTGACTTCGCATAATAAATTGTCAACACGCACACACAGCCTAGCCCTCGGCGAGATTCGAACCAGCGAACCTTACATTGGGAGCCAAATACATTAAAATCCTATACCGGGGAAATGCATTATTAGAGTTAAATGTGAATTATTGAGATCAGCTTATTTTACACACTTCTTAATAAATTAATTGAAAATATACCGCGCAAACACTGCGCGGGTTCAGATATTTAATAATAAAACCTGAATTATGTACTGACATTTATACGATATTAGTTTTCTTCTCACCCACACATACAAAAATGTGTTGCGCCGGCCTTGTGCATACGAATACAAATATTGCCATTGCCACTATAACGGTGTGCGTAAATACGCTACAACCGAGGTGAATATATTGCAATATTGTAGAAACGGGGATGTGACCTTAAGAATATGTCGTTATATCCGAGTGGTCGTATTAACCGAGGCCGTTATAACCGTTATACTACTGTATTAAGCACGGCTACGCGATCCCCATCTCGATGATTCATCTCCGAGAAATTAATTCGAGCGGAAACCCCTCACGCTTAATAAAACGGGCGCGTACATTTTTTTAAAAAATTCGCTTGAGACTCGGTCGCGTATCATCCACCCACCCGCTCCAAGGCTCTTCTCCTCCGCGAATCCTTATCTCTCTCCTTACCTCTTAAAGCCTCTTTGTGTTCGGAACCCTTTTAAAGCTAAACCCCACTTGGCTACACCCTATTGCCTCCTTTGTCTCCTAGCAGCTTCACGCCCTAGGCCTTTCTTCCCATCTCGCTCTCTTCTTCTTCCGCTCCAGTTCCCGACCACGGATACCGTTAAATCCGCCTCCGGATAGTCAAGAGGGCCTAAGTAACGAATTTTTTCCGAGGACGGCACTCTTTATCGGATAGATTTTGCTGTTTTCCGTTAGAGGTCGGAGAAGTCGATCTGACTATTATTATTTACGCATCCTGTACGACTCGCCCACAATCGATATTAGGAAAATTACTTTTTTCCCGATAAATTTTACGCACAAGTAAACGCGGATATTAAAATTAATCGATATATTACGTAAAATAAACACGATTCCTAGATAATACGTTCAGAAAATGCAAAACTTGACCTGGTTATTCTAAACTAATGACTACGCATCTCAATCATTTTATGCAATGAAACAGCAAACGCAAATTTTGCTGTTGATTTTACACTTTCTTCTCCCTCCGCTCAAATGGCACCCGATCTCTGTACCTTTTAACTCATCATTTAACATGACAGTACAAAATTATCATTTGTTATATTATATTGGATCTTAATGAAGATAATAGGGAAAGTTTATGGCTATTATGATTATTACACCTTGTCTAGTTCTTATTCTATGCCTAATTATTAATACACTGATTGAGCAGCTTAAACGTTTACATTTCAACGGGCTATTCTTCTAAAAAACAATCAACTTATAACTACAGCAATAAATATTTCGCATTGATTCTTGTCAGAACGCCAAATCGTTCGGGTGTAGACTCATTCATAATAATAGTACTTAATAATCTTTTACATTAATACGAAAAGAATTGGGATCAGAAAAATCACGTGAAAAACACACAAAACAACAATTTTTCAGCAATAAACATTCCACGTTGGTCCAGTTAGTTTTACGAGCTTAACATCCCACAGGCAGATTACACAATTTATTATTATGATAAACTTTGACCATGTTCGAAGCTGTAGCGTAAATAATGAGTTAAAAATTACACGCAATTCTCCTTCCTCGAGTACGAACCTCTTTTCTCAACGGTATGCGATGGATCTTTTGAAAATATAAGGAACTCGTTAAAAAAAGTTAACCGTCCGAAAATTTTTCATCGCCCCCTTCCTTTTAATCTTTCTACAGAGATAAAAAAAATCGACAAAGCGCGTCTATCCTCTTTGCCCGTAGCGATAAAAGCAAAGTACCGGAATTCGTCACTCCTCTGGATCTGACACAACAATAACAAAAGTCATTCTAGGACGTGCGACTTCAGTTACTGCGTCTAGGTTTTATATCCCTCCGCGCAGTTGCACGAAAAGGGAGTTCAAAAAGTACTTTCGGAATTTTATTTTTAAAACTAACCGTGAACGGTCACGCGTAACTGTACGCGAGAGTAGTTATAAAAGGGATTTGTTTCTTCTGTCGTCTAGAAAACCCACTATGCAACGGCGAAAAAACTCATTCGGCCGCCTGAATCGTATATACATACACGTCCGACGAACACGCGTCTTCTTTCTTCCCTTTCGATGATCTTCCAACTTGGCCCGTTTATTCGCTTCATCGCTTTACCCCCTTAAAAGGGTTAATGTCATCAATCCACTTTACGTCATCTCCTCCAATGACAACCGACGTCCGCTCGCTACGTCCTATCGTGTGACAATATCTTCTTCATCCTTAGTTCCTCGCTTGCACCTCTTCTCTTTGTCTTTCTTCTTCTGCCTTCTCTTTACTACATGTCTACCTTTCTTAATAAATGTAGTCTCTCGCAACATCTGTTACAGATAATTTTATTATCCTATTAATCGACAGATGATAGCAATTACCCAGAAATTCTCCAATTAATGTTGCTTGAAATATTATTTTTAATCGTTTCTAAGACTGAGCGTTACCTATTCTTTTAATCCGCGAATGAATTTGGTGGAGCCTACGCCATGCGAATCAAAATATGATTACTTTTTAACAATTTGTTTGGCACTCAGTAAAATTCCGGTAATGGTCCATCTTATGGAAAAAACAACAACGTTGCTTAAAAATTAATTGTTGCGTGCTCTATGAAAGGTTTTAAAATCGATTCTTCCGCTGAATTACATTACGATATTAATTCGGATTTCAATCCATAGTCGAACGCTTGGAAATAACGGACAATCTATAAGGTATGTAAATCACGAAAGCTGTTTATAAAAGCGCTTATCAACCAAAAAAGTCATTGGCCGCCAAGGTATAATGACTATTAAAAATTAATCAGAAATTAATGAGAAGTTCAGTAGGGAACCGGCTACTTTCCTCTTATCGCGTATTAAGGTTCCTCGCGTTCGCACACCTATCTCATAAATCATTTTCCTCTACTCGGCATCTGCAGCATCTTCATCGCTTTTCTCGAGGCAAAAAACATATCTTCTCTCTGTCGTACTCATGTCATCGTCAACCTCCTATGAAACTAACCCATTATGGACTCGTTCAATCTTGCCCTCCCTCCTCCCTCTCTCTCTCACTCTTGTGGGAGATAACTCTTTATCTTTCTCACTCCCTTACAACACGTTATCTTTCGCTCATCTGCGTCGCCTCATTTCTTCGCCCTAAACCATCCAGTTGTGCGCCTTTCCACTTCGCCGAGTCTATTGAACCATCTTCTTCTTCTTCCACCAACGTCCTACGTTCCCATCACCATCAACCTCAGCTCCTCTTTCCTCGCACCCATTCCTCTTTTGGGTGTAAAAAAAATCGCGATCTCTCTCTCTCTCTCCCTAATAAAGACCATCAATCCACCCCGACCACCCCTTTCCCATCCTTCTCCTGCCTCTCATCCACTCCCTCCTTCTTCCCTTTCTATCTCTGTTATATATATTAAAATAGAGACGCATATTTTTCCGTCTGTTTAAAGTTTGAATTCTCTTAATGGGTTAACGAGTGAATTTCTTTTAATTATTTCTCTCCTTCCCTTTCTCGAGTGAATTCTTCTTCGCAATGCGATCACGCCTTCCGTGTTATTATCTCGCGGAGGAATTTTAATTTTTGATCAGTTCTACAACGCATTTGCACATAGGTATAGCATAATTAGTCCAAGTATGATACAGACTTCGCGATAAAAATATACAAGTTTTCCCGCCGACACTTCGTCATCGTTTCAGTTCTACCCCGTTCGTTACATTTCCCAAATATTTTCTATCGAATTTTCCCTCTCCCTTCCTCGTCTCTTTTTCCCTCCTCTGCATGTTTCGTTTTACGTTCCTTTACACCCTAAAAATTCAATTCTGTCGCATTTTTCTTCCCTTAAGGAAGTTGTAAATGGATGCGGAATTGGATTTCTCTCTTCAGATGAGAAGAGTGAAGGGAGAGAAGAAACTAGGCGTTCTCGACACCGCCTCCCTTTTAATACGAAAATCCCGAATGAGCCCATATTTATTTCCCGCAAAAATATCACCTCCTCTCGCCTTCTCCGTTTTAACTGGTGGCGCCATCCCTCGACGTCGAAAAACGGATTACTTAGCCAACAAATACAGCTAAGATTAATTTGCGTGACAAAGGTTTTCAAATATAATACTTTGTCTCCGCCATTTACTATTCATATATTAATTAATGTTGTTTATTATCAGGAAATGTATTCACATAACTTGACAAATATCATCATGGAATGAAGAATTACACCAGAACCAACAGAATCATTATAAAGCACGGCAACGTTTCCAATATCTTCTATCAGTAAATGTCAAAATTTAATTGATTAATTAGGCGATGACCAGTCATTAGTGCTCTGAAGATCTTTTAATGGCGTTCCTTCCAACGAATGAATACGATTTTCTTCTAGTTCATACGAGAATAAATTCTTTAAGAAATAATTTTTTAACGAATAAATACATTTTTGTTTTTACATTTATTTTTATAGAAACAGATTTCACGTTGTCATATCAGGGTGTAAAAAGTTTCCCTTTTTTTCAGAACTCCAATTGTTATTTAAATTTCCTCCACGCCAAAATAAAAACGATGCGATTTCGGGACCTAAAATCTTAAGTAATATTTTCACACAGTTCATGCCTTAATACGCACTCACATATCGGCATCATATACATGTAAAAGTAAAAAACTGAACTTTTTTGCGCCCTAGAATGTTACGTAGCTCAAAACAAATAAGAAGAATTTGTAGCTTTCCCATCGCCTAATTTATTTATATTTCGCTCTCTTGAACAATGGAAATATTAAAAAATACTTTATATGATGACTTCATAAAAAACGAAGTTTTAAAATAACTACAAATCTATCATTGTTGTGAATTAAATATTAAAAGGCCTTTTTATATACGCTGATTACTCAAATACATTCAAGAATGCCTGAAATTGACGCGTACTTTCCAAAATACTTTTTCATTACTTTCTCGACATTCCCATGTTATCTTATGCCTGAAAGATTTCCAAATGCAATTTTTTAACACCCTATAAAACACTGAAAAGAATACATTTCCGAAGATTTAAAAATAAAATGAAAATCACGGACAGATAAATATGTGCCATTTATTATAAGAAAAAAATATTTACATTTAAACGCCTATCTTTCACGGCAATACATCGAGATGGAAAAAGTTTGGCCATTGAGTAGAGATGGAAAGAAAAATATCCGTGAAAGGAATTCGAAGCGAAAAAGTTTTTTTCTCGCGAGACAGCTGAATCTCTTTCTCCACATTTCTTCTCTCATTCTATCCCTTCTGAAATCCACGTCCTAGGTAAATTTTCTTTCCTGATTACTTCGAAACAGATTCAACGTAGAACGCGCGCTTTCCCAGGGAAGTTAAACCACCGAAAAACTTGATCGGGGAATCGCGTCCCTTAAGACGACGGCGTTGAGACAGGTAAACCGGTGGAGAGAGAGAGAGAGAGAGACTATATCTACTTCGTATTATTCGGAGCATCTCACACGGCGCAGCGACTGAAGGAACCCGAAGAGAAAAGCGATAGTCTCTTTTCTAATACTTTAGAGCAGTAGTCCTCAACCTCTTTTGTGTCACCGCCCATTTTTACCTTTGAAATAAGTTCACCGCCCACCCAGTGGCGTAGTGAGGGTTTCTGGCGCCCGGGGCAAAGAATAATTTTGCGCTCCCAGTAGCAAAGCGATTTACGGAGGTAAGGTAACCCTAATAATAGTGGGATTGTCGTTAGATGAGATTACCGAATACGGTCTCAGTGGTAATAACAGTGTTTAAAAATTTATGATTTTATATATTTGATAAAATTAAACTTAAATGCTTCGCTGCTTCTGCGAGAGACTCCGACCACCCTCATGGGCCTTTGGATTTTACCGCAGCATGGATACATTGTCGCTAGTATAGTATGATATGATACTATAGTTAACGACAAACGAGCTGTAATAGTTGTACATAAAATAGTAATACAGAATGTGCTTTTTTATAGAATTTTATTTTTCAGTGTAAAAATCAGAACAGCATTTGGTTAGTTCTTTAACGCCCACCAAAAATCCAAAAACGCCCACTGGTGGGCGCTATCGCCCACCTTGAAGACCACTGCTTTAGAGGAAAAAAACTGCCTTCGGGGAAGGAAGAGGGTTCTGATAAGTCGTCGCAAAGCTTTAGCAAGAACATCAAAATGATCTGAAGGAAGAAATGACCTCGTCTCATTTATAAATGGGAAAAGGACCACAGAAAGGACCTCGAACTGCATGGTTTCACTTTACGCGGTTTTGAACTGTTTCCTATTTTAGAGAAACATCACGAACTGAACCGCTTTGGCATGGCTTTTAAAGGGTCTTCGAGCATTTTTCAGTTCTCCTCAAAGGTTATAAGAAATGACGGTAGAATAAATGTATCGATGTTGAATATAATGACCGAAGTGTTGCATTCTGAGCTAAATACGGCGCTCGAGTGTTACCTCCCGTAATTCTACTGGAAAACACGCCTCATTTTGCACAGCTTTGTTCCACGCGGTCATATCCGGGAAAGCATATGCAATGCAAAGCGAAGTATAGGTTTATTGTTTAAATTGGCTATTGTCGCCGGATTACAAGGAGATTATATCGCTCCAGCTTAGACAGTGATGCGAAATTTTCCAGCAAGAAATTGCACGTCCTCATAAAAAACTGGAATTCAGTTAAAATAAAATTTTTAAATTTGATCATAAAAATCCGGTCATAATTAAGTTAAATTCTTATAATCATTACATTCTTCTGCGGTAAATTTAAGACATTCAAGCTGAATAGTGCACCGCTTGCAATTAATTATGTACCAACAAATATACGGCTCGCATTTTTTAAAACAGATGGCGCTACCAGCATTTTAATAATATACCCTGGGAATTGTTATATTACCATATTAGACTTGTTCCTATTACTTTAGAATGATTTCCCACGAATGTCGTTAAGATATGAACATTTTAATGCAAATGACTAAGATTTCATTTAAAATTAATAAAAATCGTTTGATTAGAGAATATGAACCTGAAAGTCGAATTTATACTTTGGATAGCCTTTTTAAAATAACCATCTTCAAGAAATGTAGAACAATTCAGGGGGGAGTCGTGGCGTAGTGGTGCGGGCGCTGGCCTGCTACGCTTAGCAAACTCGGTGCGAACCGGGTTGCCCGGCTCCCCATTTGCATGTTTAGAGGAGAACACGCAAATCAGCGCCCCGTCCTTCGGAAGGGACGTAAAGTCGTTGGTCCCCTTGGTGTTTCTCGTTAAGAGTAGGCTAATGCCGGCACCGGGTTTCACTCCTCCCTTGCTTTATGATTTAGACTGAGAAGCCTTCTAGCGCTGGAGTCGTTTGAAGTCACAAGGTCCCCCCAATTGGTTGGTAGAACAATTCAGTCTGATGATGTTTTAACATAAATTATAATTTGAAAAGTTTGTAAAAATATTTATTTTCGTTTTAATTTTAGAAATATATAGCGGAGTTACACATCCATGTTGATTCGCTTTAGGTAAAACGATTATCCGAATAAAATCCATAAACATCAATAACTATTTGTTGAAAGCTGGCATTATTAGATCTCGACACAGGATGGATATGATGTGCATTCCAATTCGCCGACTTTTTATCATCGGGACTTCCACATGTTTTTTTAAACTTCAATTTCATTACATCACCAATACTAAGCTTAGTAATGTTTCTGCGACTATCACGTCAAGCGAGAATTAGTTCGGTGAAAATTAAATCATGCTAGTACAATGTTCAATAGATTGGAGTTATCGCCAATTTTTCAAAAGGCTGATGGATGTGAATCCTACGTGATGAATTCCTTATCGTTATAAAAAAGATCCAACCACTCCCAGTGTACAGAAAGAGGAATAAACGAGCCCTCGAATAAGAAGATGGAAAATCGACGACAAATTGAACCCATTGATCCCCGCGTGTCCATTGAGAGAGGTAAACTTCCTCCAAGTGGAGAGATTCTTTGCGGAAAGGAGCGAGGGGTAAGAGACGAAACTTAAAGGAGTAGGACGGAAAGAATTTGTGAAAAAAAGAATTTTTTCAATTGGGAATGAAAAGGAATCAATGACACGAAAAGATGGAGGGGAAAAAAGAGCGCATGAGAGACCAAACCTTACACGAGCGGTGTGAGGGCACCTAAGAATATTATTTCCTAACGAAAGCTGAGTTCTAAAGAACCGAAGTACATACATGCGTTTTATTTTTATCAAAGCAAGATTCCGTATACCTAACGAAAGAAAAATAAACACAAGACGAAAAGGCATTCAAGCGGACGAATCAGCTTTTTTCAAATGTCAAATCAATATATGGCAGAATCAGAGTAAGGGAGAGAAAGAGGTATAAAGATAAGAGGGGAAAGGGGAGAGGAGGAAGGGTGGGAAGGAGCTAGGGGGTATGGCAAGAGGAAGAGGGAGGGAGGGGGCAGGAGACAGACAGACAAACTGCTTTATTAGAGAGAAATTGAGACTATATCACATCTTCTTATCTAATATTTTCGTCATGTATGGCATAAGATGAAAATACCTACTTAACTATACTTATCTTTAGTTAGTAGAACATAGAGAATTGACATAGAATAATGTTAGGTTTGTAGGTTGAAAATAAATGTGTATCAGAGAGGAAGTAAGAGAATGGGAGAAAAATGGTAGAGGAGAATAACTTTTAGAGGGAGAGAGAGAGAAGAGGGAGAAAGAGGAAGTGGGCAGAGTTACGAGAGGGGCGAGAGAACAAGTAAGAATTTTTTTAAAATTCAAAAATAATATCTTTTTGCTTTATAAAATAGGCGGCCTTAAAAGGATAAAACAAGAAAAATTTCAGATTATTTGTTCATTATAAAAGATATTGGTGTAATATTATTTTCATTACTTATCATTTACGTAATAATTTCGCTTTGATAGGAGGTTTTCATTTTAAAAAATGTGTTTGCTATTAACTTTATATTCAGCCGGCCGGGTTAGGCTGGTAGGTACTGTGCCTGCCTTCTAATCCAAAGGTCGCGGGTTCGAATCCCGACTTCGGGCATGGATGTTGTGAATCGTCTTGGGGTTTTCCCCTACCTGCAGACAAGCCTAAAATTGGCTTTGCGGGGAATGCATCATTTTTAAAAAATCCATTTACTTCAGCTTATGGAATGAGATTATTAAGTAAATGATATGTAAAGTTATAGTAATGACAAGAACAAAAGACAAAAATCTTTTATAACGAACAAATAATCTGAAAATTTTCTTGTTTTATTTATTTTATAAACCATAAAGATTTTATTTTTGATTTTTTTTAAATTATTACTTGTTTTCATCTTTTAAGAGCGAAAATGAATAACATTCAATGAAAAATAACGAAAGTAAATAATTTACCTCAATCGCTTTTTTACAATGATTGATGTCAAAGTTTGTGTGATTTGTGGAACTTTGTGACTTCAAACGACTCTAGCGCTTGTAGGCTCGTCACTTTAAAGAAACCCGGTACCGGCATTAGCCTACTCTTTCCGAAAAGCACCAAGGAGGACCTTTCCAAAGGATGAAGCGTTGACTCGCGTACTCTTCTCTACCCACGCAAATAGAGGGCAGCAAGATCTACTGAAAAAATGCTATTTTCGCAGTTTTTCAAGGAGTATGCTCAGCGTAGCAGGCCAACGCACTCGCCACTACGCCACGCCACCCCATTTCGCAAGTTTTGAATTTTCGAAGATACTTTTCTATCCAGAAGCCATCTACCGCAGCGTGATGAATAAAAATACATTCCCAAAGGAATTAGGAGTTGTTAATTGTTTTATGAAAAAGTTCAAAATTGTTAGACCAATAGTGAACATTATTGAGGTATAAAATGACATAATAGAAATAAGCTAAAATTTTCCTACAAGTAAGCGTTATAACTTTTCTCGACATATATTGGTCAAAATGACAACTGACGTTGAAATTCGAATTTCCCAATATCATTTCTAACGTTGGGGTACAGCATGCTGTGAATATGTAGTAGTTCAATTTCTTGCTACTAAGACGCCCCCAGATTCTCCGGCAGGGCCACCGCAACCAAATAGACTTTGGGAAAGTTTGAACATTCACAGTTTAACTTATATATGAGATACGAAATTGTTTATGGGCTAAAAACCATCTGCAACCCATAATCTTTCAAACAATGTAACATTCTTTACGATCCGATAATTCGTTCAAGAGATATGAGAGAACAAAAACTGGTCTACCCAATATATATATATATCAGACGAACGCATATAAAAGATCTTATAAAAAGATAAGTAAATGTAGAGGGATCAATGAATGAAATAAACTTTATCATCCCCGCCATCTTCCTTTTCGTAAACATACGAGCTTATAAAAAGACGCCTATTAAGCCTTTTGCGCTTCAAAAAGATTCAAAAGAATCCCTTTTTCCTCCAAGAATATTAAACCTTTACTAGTCCATGGGGACTATATACGGTAGACAGCTGTCGCGCCTTAAAAAGAGAGAAAGATATGAGTGAGGAGGGGTGGAAAAAGGGTAGAGACTTTGATGTTCTCGATCGTGGGTTATAATTCGTACCAAGTTTATATCTAGGCCGTTTGACAAGTAGGTTGTTTTCAGTCAAGGATAAAGGTCACTCGACATTTTTTTTTATTTCCTCCGTTTTTGTCATATATACGGCGTACTAAAATTCTCTCTTCCCCGCGTCAGCTTTGAGCCATCAGAAACGTAAACAAAAGTTTTAATGTTACTGGAACAGGTGGCGGGGTAATCGTAGTTTTTGCAGTAATAATAAAATTCCAATGGCGCGATCTCGATACGAACTAAGATGTGGGGGCGTAATAACGTTCAATGCTTTTACCATTTCTTCCCTGTTTTACCGTTGCAAACAGAGAACTGAAAATAAGAATGCTGCAGTAATGCAAGTTCTATTGTTTTCAAATTCCTTCGCTGTGAATTACTGCGTAAATAGGTTGATAATTTTCCGTCGAAATATGAAAACGCGGAGAATTCCCTCTTTTACGTTAAAAAAATTTCAAATTGTTGCAATTTTATGGTATTCACGCGAAACATTTTTCGAACAAAACTACACATTATTGTAGCCAAACCAGATATATCTTAAAATACTGTAATTCAGGATAGATGGAAAATTAGGTACAGACGCGGGACCAAATATTTGTTATATTCACACTCGATTCAGAGATTTTAAATGTTGTGCGATATATTAATTTCACTATACTCAAATTCATTTTTAAATCGTAAATAGAGAACTTGAAAAATCGCTTCCTATATGAATCGCTATTCCAATTGGTTTATTCGATCACAGTTACTACCTTTATAGACGTCTCTATTTACAAATCTTTTGTATAAAAGAAGTTGAAGTAATTTTTGTTTCTATTAAGCAATTCTTTTTAAGAGACGGCAACGAATTATTCACGAATTTGTCAGTTTTCTCAAGATTTTTTTCAGAAACATCTATAAAGCACAAAAAAGATCTTTACTTACCCTGCCAGGGACAGTAAAAATTACCGAAATGTCCAAAAAAAACTATCAGTATAGTATGAAGAGCATAAAACCTGGCAGGTATTATCATTTAAATCATTTCTCTGCTGATTTAAAAAATTAAGAAAAACTTACAAAGAGGTATCCAAGGAAACACGACCTATCAAATCTCAAATGGGTCATTCATTACCTGAAAAGAGAAAATAGTTCACCGCGGTTAAAATTCATCACCATGAAATATGTCTCTTAAAGCTAAAAAAAATTAATATCACACTAAAAATGCCATTATACATTCAAATTCTCTAAAAATAACTATATATTTATGCACATGTATACAGTGGATCCGCGACAAAAGCCCCACCCGACGAAAGTCCCGCCGACATTTATCGCCGATGTTTACCGCTTTCAATTTAGTTAAACAATTAAACGGGTTACATTTTTAACTAACTTACATAGTATATAAAGTATTGAACGGAAAATGCCAGGCGGGGCTTTTGTCGCTTTTTCATGTTTAGGGGTGGGGCTTTTGTCGGGTGGGGCTTTTGTAGGGTGGGGCTTTTGCCGGGTGTGGCTTTTGTCGGTATCCCGTATAGAGTATATAGGTTATAGGCGAAGCTGGAAAAATAGCTTTATATGCAAGCATGCATATATATGATATACAATTGGATGGATTTTCGTGCTCGATTCCG
This sequence comes from Uropetala carovei, assembly GCA_036926305.1. NCBI lineage: Eukaryota > Metazoa > Arthropoda > Insecta > Odonata > Petaluridae > Uropetala > Uropetala carovei. Next base: position 13,029,934 of record JAXCHB010000065.1, on the reverse strand, counting down.
GGCCAAAATTACAAACTCCTCGATGACTTATAACGAGCGGGACGCCTCCCAATTTTACCCCTCCCCTTCCTAAAAACCATCAAAATTTTCTTTTACAAGGACGAATTCCGTCTCATCGCTTCACATGCCACTGCACCTCAATTTGGCTCCATACCAAACATTCGAAGCCCTGACCGCTGAAATAAAACTCGCGCCAAAAAATTGCGCGGAGAAATTCTTCCGGTGTTACAAAAATGTTCACGCAAAACATAACGGTAAATGTCTTTGAAAAAATGTCGCATCCTCTTTTGATACCTAATTTTCAAATGGCACGACCTAAAAAATTTCCTGTTTATATCTTCATTGAATAAACACATCCGATTTAACGGTGCGTGTATATATACGAGGCCTATTATTGAAATAATCCTGATCATTTCAGCCAATCAGGACTACCAGTTTAAATTTGCAAGTCAAAATTTCAGTCAATCAGTGCTCTTACATCGTGAGGGAAAAAATTCGACACTCAAGAACATTCTGCTGGTCCTCTATTTAAAAATGTCAAAAAGTTCTTTGAAATATTAGCTTGTTCGAATCGTCTTAGTCTTAACAGAGAGACAAATCGAAATTTAAAATCTTTAATCTCTCTAAAGAGAGAGAGAGAGAAAGAAAAGAGACATTAATGACGCCTCTATAGAGCACATCACTCCAGTTCGTTTTTACTTTCTTATACGAAATATCGAGAAAGTATTGTTATCGCGAAAAAATTCGACCTCGAGATTTTTACGGAAATATACGTTTTAGGTGTCGCTGAATTCGAAAAAGTGGTTTTCGCAATACCGTCTGTCTGTCTGTTACTGGCTCTGGAGCATAGACGATAGAGCGAAAATGAATGAAATCTCGTACTTAGGCATTTTATCATACTGAACAGAGTATACGTATACGTATACGCTCAATAATTAAGGGAAGTTTATTCTGCGCATTTTTAACAACAATTCGATTTTCTCAAAAACGGCTCTAACGATTTTGATCAAATTTCGTACAGTTACTTCAGTTTACGTCTTCAATAATACTGTATAGTTCATATTTCTCAAAAAAAATTAATATAAGGCTAGTTTATTCTAGGCAACTTTAACAATAATTCGAATTTCTCAAAAACGGCTGTAACGATTTTGATCAAATTTCGTTCAGTTACTTGAGTATACGTCTACAATACTACCATTTCATTTTTCTCAATGAATGAATATATGGCTAGTTTATTCTTGGGCAACTTGAACAAAAATTGGATTTTTAAAAAACAGGCTCATACGATTTTCATTTTGTAAAGATAACTAAACAACGCATTAGAACCTATATATGAGAAAGTTTGTACAATGTATGTTGTACCGATTTTTTTAATTTCAATTACGGCTACGGCTACCAGCGGAAGTCACGTGGAAGGCTTGCTATCCGGATAAATGCAAGCTGCCGCTTCCTAATGCGCCTCCTCCATTGAATAGTTTGGCTTCTCATCTCACACAAATTGCTCCACTCCTTTCCCATCTTGCCTCGATTTCATTGGAAGCACCATAATGCCCTTCTACTTTGAAGATGAGGAAGATAAAGCAGAAAGAGGAAGAGAATACGAGAGAGGCTATCTCCTACGCACAGGGATATCTTTACTCGAGGGAAGAATCGTTGCAAAGTAACAGGATGATATAAAACGCTTTTCAACTCTATGAGATGAATAACAAAAAGGTTTCTCTCTTTAAATGGAGTAAGACGACTTCCTGAAAAGTTATCCGTTTTTCGAAATTGCGTGTGGCTAAAGTTTGCCAATTTTATCGCGATCTTAAATCACCGCACGTGACATTTTTTCTCGTAAAAATAAAACTGTATCCGCGAATGAGAAAAATCAGTAATAAAAGTTATTGCAGCATCGATTCAAGTGAGAAAAATATTCGCGTCAGTTTTTACGAATCATCTACATTACGAATTATTCGGGAAAGTACGAAAACAGTATTTAAAATTAGGAGAACAAAACGCTACACGCCAATCTAACAACTGCATGGCGCAATTAGGACAAATTACGAAAAAACGAAACTGCAGTATTCGTAAATGGGTACAGAAATTTTAGCATCGTCAAATCACTACTATACTGAATAGAACAGTACGGATGGTTACTTGACGTATGATGAAACATTTTATAATATTTTATAATAAGAGATGAATGCCTATATAAAAAATTTTCTTCAACTGAGGATGAAAACGCACCAAACGTTCCAATCGATTTGAAAATGTGAGGCTATCTATCGTAGTAACAACGCGGGTATCTGGAGAATGCAAACTTACTACGTTTCTTAAATTTCCATCATACGTCCTAAATGACTGAAAATAAAGAACTTTGTAAAAATTTGTTCGCTTTAATAAAGAAAAATTTTCACAACGAAGGTCTCAATACTAAAATCTTCATAGAAACAATGCCGAATTTAAATATAAAGTTTTGGTCATCGGTATGAATTGTGAATGAATAAATGTAATATATAGCGAGATATATCCTGTTTCAACATTTCGGGTTCTAATTTTTATATTACGTTATGCCAAAATTTCGTATAAATTTTAGTATAAATAGGGACATCTGTGTTCAGAATTTTCTGAGGAGTTTGGAATCAAGATAATCGAAATTTATTAGAACCGCGTTAGATGAAGAGGAAAAGAAAAAGTAGTAAGAGGCAATAAAATAGGAAGAGGCTAGAAAAACTCTATGAGAATAAAATAGGATTTTAACAGGAAGCCCCCGGAGGTAGTCTCCGTGAAATGAGGTTCGGTTTCCGGAATATAAAGATATATTTTTCGGGTTAGAGGGAGACAGAAAGAATAATAAGGAACTGTATTAAGCTTTATAGAAAGGAGGTAGTTTTAGAGGTGGAGGAAAGAAGACGGGCGAAGAACGTCTCGAGAGGAAAAGGATAGGAGGGTAATTGCGGTGAAGCGAGACGAGGGTGGTAAGCGAAATGAAAAGATCCGGAGAGAAAGGAAAAAAATGGTCACTGGAGAAAAAAAATTAAAGCGGCTGCGCGGAATTTCGGAAGAAGTCCGTGGAGGATGAGGGAATATATGTATATATGCAGGAGATGGTTTGATGGTTTATTTGAGATTCGCTTCGCATATTTTTTCTGTCATCTTGGCCGAGATGAGAGAAAGGTATGCGAAAGTTAGAGATAAAGAATTTCACGCGAGAGGGCTTTTAAATAACAAATCTCGTCGTCAAGATTCGAACATTCCATCCTCGCTGAGAAAACAGAAATTCGGTTTATTGGTGACTGACTTTCGACATAATCGCCAACATGATATTGTTATGCGCTTTTCCTACTTTCGTGCAGTACTATTAATCTTCTTAAGCAGGGATCGGAAACCATGTCTACACTGCGGGAAGCTCTGGACTTTGTAATGCTTCAGCGAGCCGGACAAAATTTTTACATAGGAAGACATCAATAAAAATCAAGTTTTAATGAATTTAACTAAAAAATAAACTATACAATTTTTTACGACTTAGCTTTTAATTAATTAGCATTAAATTTGTATTACATAAATTTTTTCTTAGTTTTTTGAGCCGCATAAAATGCTCTTGTCGACCACTGGTATAAAGTGTTTAATTAAAAAGAAGCCATAAGACAAAGCCAAATTAATCACGATGAAACTAATTAAAGCGTTCAGAAAATCTGGACAAGAGTAAGAAGATTATTGATGAATTTCCGCATCTCATCAGATCAAAGTACACCACTTGAAAGAAACTAAAACACAAAAAATCGCTCATTATAACTGCAAGCTAGCATGACTATGTTTAGCTAGTATATATCAATGAGAAGTTTGTAGGAGCCAACGAACAAGACAAAAAAGGAAGTTAATTAAGTACGAATATTAATATAATGGAACTAGTTCCATAATATTCTCAAAAATCGATCAAGCTAATACGTAATTACATAAAATCAGGCGGTAAAAAATACAACAGACAGGCATTTTCGGAATTTCACCGATTCAGGAGAGTTAATTTACCAATAATATCGGATTAATATTGCTATTCCTTTACGCACGTATGGGAGTTAAAACAAAGTATATTAAGATATATCTCACAAAGATATTAGATAACTCTCTCGCGAGTACTTTCATATGGTCTATCGCTTTGATTTCGGCAAGAAGCTTTGGGAGCTATGGCACAGCGCTCGATGGAGAATATGAAGAGCTGGAAGAGAACAAGAAAACGAGTATCGGAGCATTCGGAGGGGAGACATATTTAATCACCTCAATCAAAACGTATCCCTTGCTTCAAACTCACCCATCCCTTGCTTTTAAATGTGCATACGGTCCTGAAAAATATCGCGTAATGAGAAACCGTTCAAAGTGAGGTAGGTTTCAACACGGGTATACACGAGGTTATATTTCAGCTTGAGCACAAAATTCAACGATATAGCCTCAATTATATTCAGCATTGTTGCCATTGTCCTTTTTACTTTCTCCATACGTAGTAATGGGAAAGTATTGTGATCACGAAAAAACTCGACTTCGAGATTTCTACGGAAATACAAGTTTTGAGCTCCATAGAACACGTTTAGACTATTTTCGGAATGATGTCTGTGTGGATGTATGTGATTGTGGGCGCTCTAACTCAAAAAGTACTTATCATATTAATACCTAATTTCATATATAACACTTTAGAATGAGCACAAAGAACTGATTAGTTTTTGGACAATAACGGTTAACCGAAAGTCGAGGTTTATTTGAAATCCGATTCGGTTTTTGCGATATTTCTCCGATAACACTTCATTATGGTATACATTGAGCATTTAAAAAAATGTAGAAAATATAATTTCCTACAACTTTCATTTGAAATAATTTTCCATAGCAGTTATTGTTTAGGAATTATTTATAAAAAATTATCGGTTTTTTCGGTTTCCGTCAAATATCTCCTTAAAAACGTGTTATTGATCATCTTCGTGAGGACCAAAGTTGTAGAGAATAATATTTCTTTCAAATTTTGTTTGAGACAAATTTTCGTAGAACCATCTATTTCGGAAATATTTAACTTTTTCGTAATTTCCAGTATACAGCGCCACCACCATGTAGAGGTGAATTCTGTAATCATATTCAAAATATACCTAATTTACGACAATAAGGACGACTGTATTCTTTTACGATACGAAATAATAATTTTGCCTTATAATGCTACTCATAATAATTTAAATATCTATACCCCAAATATGGAGAAAGTCATGTGTTGGCCACATCAGATTTTTATTATAAGCCCTTGAGTCGAATAAAATATTTTTATGGTTTTTAATGCTCGGAAACGGTTTCAAAACCGTAATAAAGTTGGTGGACGTAAAATTCCGCAGTATTTCTCAAAAAGTAAATTACCCTGAACTTAAAAAGTGTAAATCGAAGCCGCGCTATTCGAGAGACCGGTGCGCTCAGAAACGTGGAACGTTGAATGGCACTTAGGATAGAGTCAAGGACAAAGTAAGGTTCCCGCAAGGTTCGAACGACGTCGATAGCCATGATAAGACTAACGTGCGAAGGCTTCCGAAGGAGGCAAATGTCAGGGTATCCGAACCATGAAAAGTGGAAAACTTCACGAACGCCGAGATAAACGTCATCCCAATATCCGCAAGTATCCAAAGCAAAGGAGAGATAAATAGTATCAGGAAGAGGAGAGAGAAAGAGAGGGATTGATGGGGATAAGTCTTCCCAAAGGGGCGAGAGACAGGAGGTAGAGACGTAGTCAGACGGCAAGAAATTCCCGCTCGGATACGCGAAGGAGGACGAAGAGGCTGCGATGAAAGTTAAGGGTTCCCCGAGGAATTTCGGGAAAGGAATTCACTTGCTCTCCTTCTCGGCGAAGCACGGAGAGGAAAATTTGAAGATAAGACACTCCTGAAGAAAAGAAAAAAATCCAAATCTCACCGAAAAAAGCAACGGTGTTATTCTCACGAACGATTGCGCTTTAATAAAAAAAATCGTGCAATCTACGTGGGAAAAAATAAGCAGAAAGCGATTACGGGGATGGTTAGGTTTGGTCCTGAATTTGGGTATAAAGGCTGTCTGCCCCCGCTTACACGTCAAGTTACGTCCCCAAAAACTGAGACATACGATACACATAACATTAAATGGAGGGATAAAATTCACTGTTCCTGGGATAACTATGGGAAATGTTTCAATTAAAAAATGAAACAACGTTTTTTGTCACTTACGCACTTGCATATGAGCGAAACCACAAAAACCGGAACGACAAAAAGCGTCAATATGTCGAATAAACGGATCACGAGGATGGAAGAATGAAAGAATGTGTTAATTAGGAACCGACGTATGAGCGGAGCGACGAAAAACGAGGACTGCCTGTAGCCATAGAGTTTTATATAGTATGAAGTGAGAGAGTTTAACATATCGGATAAAAATTATTCAACTAACTTTTTAGATATCGCTAACTTCCATAAATTCGTATAATCAACACCACCAATGATCGTCCTAATAATATGACAACCGTGGTTAGAAAAAACTGAATATTAGCAAGAGTTAAAAATTGACTTTTTTATATATCTACCATTATGGAGTTACATAATATGTCTCCAGCGAATTGCGAACTCCATATTCGTATAATTAACCAATTACTTACTTTACGGTTGCTTGAAAACAGGAGAGACAAAGAGATAAGAGTAAAATACAGTCGCACATTAACATACGAGTCCTCTGTTCTCCTTCGCCACAAAGGTTCGTCGTGTAGTGTTTTCATTCATTTTGTCTTTCGTAAACACCCGTTTTGCACGAGCTTCTTTCAAACGGTCAAGATTTTATTATCATTCCGTCGGAATGAGAAAGAAGCCTCGTGGGACCACGGAGAGTGCGAATTAAAACGACCGGTTGTTTCAGGCGTTCCCTTTTGGGCTAAAATGCCCCAACATGCCCGAGGCTAAAAGAACTTTTGTTTTCAATGGAGGATGAGAACGGAACGTGAATTTTTAAAGCGCTCCCCTTCTATGGGAGGGAGAGGGAAAGTGAGGGATATATGGGGATTTAAAGAAAGATTAATCAGCCAAGAGAGGGAGAGAGAGATGTAAAAGCAAAGACTTGTAAAAGGGAAAGCAGTTGATGCAAAGAGGAGAAAAGAGATGGATAAGAGAATGTTAAAGAGGAAATTAGGATATGTAATGTGATGAAATGTAGGAAAAATCTGATGTGGCCAAAACGTGACTTTCTCCATATTTGGGGTATCGATATTTAAATTATTATGAATAGCATTATAAGGCAAAATTATTATTTCGTATCGTAAAAGAATACAGTCGTCCTTATTGCCGTAAATTAGGTATATTTTGAATATGTTTACAGAATTCATCGCTACATGGTGGTGGCGCTGTATACTGGTATTACGAAAAACAAAATATCTCCGAAATGGATGGTTCCACGAAAATTTGTTTCAATCAAAACTTGGAAGAAATATTATTCTCTACAACTTTGGTCCTCACGAAGATTACCAATAACGACGTTTTTAAGGAGATATTTGACGGAAACCGAAAAAACCAATTATTTATAAATAATTCCTAAACAATAACTGATATGGAAAATTGTTTCAAATAAAAGTTGTAGGAAATTACATTCTCTATAATCTTTGTATAGAATTGTATATAAAATAATGATGTTTCAACGGAGAAATATTGCAAAAACCGAATCGGGTTTCGAATAAACCTCGACTTTCGGTTAACCGTTATTGTCCAAAAACTAATCAGTTCTTTGTCCTCATTCTAAAGTGTTATATATGAAATTAGGTATTAATATGACAAGTACTTTTGGAGTTAGAGCGCCCACAATCACATACACACATCCACACATCCACACACACAAAGTAGTCTAAACGTGTTCTAGGGAGCTCAAAACGTGTATTTCCGTTGAAATCTCGAAGTCGATTTTTTTCGTGATCACAATACCCTATACTACGTATGGAGAAAGTAAAAAGGGAGAGAGATAAAAATGATATAAAATAAAAATCGTGGAATACAAAAATTACACAAACAAGATTGTGTTATCCATGTACATGGAGAAAATTACCACGATTTTAGCGATTTTTTTACAAATCACTTATGTATTCACCTTTTCTGTCTGTCCGTCTGCTTGTGCAGACGATATCTCTAAAACAGTTCAACCAAGAAAACCCAAATTTTCAGGATAAGTTACTACTACTATGAGAGCTAGATGGTGCAATCCGAAATTGTAAAAATTCCAATCTTCGGTAGCTAATATTGCCCCATAAGAAAAGCACTTAAATCAGTGATGAAGTTTATACGTATATTTGCTTTTTTAAATTATTTCTCGTATAGATTCGAACTCGAGACTTGAGCTGTCAGAAATTTTAGCAATTGTATTTTATTATTTTTTAAGACGGAATTCAAATCTCTATAACTTTAGCGTACATTTTAAGTTTTTTTTGAAAAAGTGGGTGTTTTTCTGGGTCACTAAAATCGACTACCATGGCAACGAGCTCAATGCTTGTATATGGATGAGCTTTCAATGGGAATCAGAGGACTATATAATAATGCCATTAGGTAATATTAAACTACGATCAATGGAAGAAATCCGATATTGTAAAAATTCCACTTTTATGTGGTTGTTTTACCCTTCTAGATGAGCTAGACGAAATTTTAGTTTTTATAGGAAAAAGTGGGAATTTTTCTGTTTCAACATAGGTAATACTTAATCACCATGACAACAGGTAATACTTAATCAGCATGACAACGAGCTCAATGCTTTTATTTGTACAGTGCATCTTCAAAATAGGCGGGAATGCTTGCAGAATGGGGTATCTCGAGAACCATATCCTTGGTACAACTTTTTCAAAATGCACCCTTAAAATTTCAATTTTAGATTATTTTGTAAAACAATCCCCTTATAATATCTGCTTTCGCAGTACTTTCTTCAATTGTTATACCTCCACATATTCGCTCATTATATGATCGTATGTAAGTGGCATCAATGTGGAAATTTACGCCAAAAATTTCAGCCTTCAATCTTTTGTACGTTCAGATATGTTTTTGAAATAAATTTTAAATAGGACCCTATCCGATCCTGCATATATTTTAAAAATCAAATCTAATGATAAACAAATCGCAGAAATACAGAAATCTACACTCTCGGTTTCAGCTCTCTATCCTTTACGATGTTGTCACAATTTCAGTTTAAGAACTGCGCAGACAGCGGGACGGGCAAGCGAAAGCATAAACGATTATTTTAAACGCGCAATAAATGACGGAAAAAAAGAAATGAAAGATAAAGGAAAAATAAAAAAAGAAATAAAACGGAAAGCAGACGTAAACAATTCTATAATCATGTTTAAGAGTTGCCTTTATTTTGAAAGCGAGTTTGTGGCTAGTAACCCACACCTAAATCTTTCCCTTTGCACGGACGGACGTAAGAGTAATTTGAAGAAGACATCAAGGCCGGTGAAGCGGAAGAGAAAGTGAAGATGTGAGAAGACGGGAGAGGAAGAGAAAAGAGCTATTTATAGAAAGACGAAAATGGGAAAAGGTAGGAAATGACAAAAAGAGGGTAAATGAACAATAAATGAAAGGAGACGCAGTGAGAAATAAATAAAAGAGGTGAGAAAGGGAGAGAGTTTGGGACGGGGGGGGGAGGTGGAGGGGGGGGGGGGTAAAATGGGGAAGGAACAGGTGGAGTAAAATGGCGCCGAAGAGAGTACGTGGAAAAAGGAGGTAAACTCTTATAAGGAGGGGAAAGAGATAAAGGAGAATGGACGACGGAATACGGAGAGAGACAAAATGTCCGGAAGAGGGAGGGTAACCGAACGCGAGAAAAGATTAGAAAGGAAAGAAGGGTAACGGGGCGAGAACTACAGATGGATTGCCGTTGTGGAGCAGGACGTATAAACGTATAGGTACTAAAGCGTGCATTTTTCCGCCCTTCTCGGAGAGCGACGTAATTGAATGGCTTGGTGCGGAGAGAAAGGGAGAGAAACGTGAGGAAATGAAAGCGGGGTGTTGAAAATTTCAAGGAATGGAAAAGATAAAACGAAAGCTGCTGCTAAAACGAGTAACAGAGAAAGAAATTCTTTGTTTCACGCAATGTATTTTGGAAACATTTTCTTTTTGAAAAAAAAAGGAAAAGAAAAAAATTGAAAGAAGCAGGTAAAGTAGGGTGTTGCTACACACTTAATATGACAGAGTGAGAGGAAGTGCGTGAAATTTCAAATAAAAACTAAATGGAAACAAAGTGTAAATTTACAGCAACTGGTGAAATACCCAAGTGACGCGCCGTACAATTTTCAATGTGGAACGTGCTTTACAAAAGAATATCGCCAATCATATAGAAAGAAATTTAAAATTAAAAACCTTTCTTTGCGAGTTTAAGATCGGAGGAAAGAATGTGGAGAAAATTATTTTGCCAAAACGGGCCAAAGCACCTCGCTAAGAATAATATAAAGTGAATAGTGTATAGCCCGTCAAAAATGACGGGAGGAAAGATACGATCGTTCAAACTATTGAGGGAGATCATATTAACAACAGAAACTTCAACTGTCTTGAAAATCGTTTCCCCCTCCCTCTCTCTCCTCCCCATCTCTCCCCCACTCTCTCTCCCTCTATCTCGTATTAAAAGCATTCAAAGCACGTTTATACCCATAACGATTGATATAACAATACTAGTGTAATGCCCGTTGAAATATCAATGGAAGAATTATAGATAGATAGATAATTATTATTTTCATTTAAAATAATTAATATCCCACTTTCACATATGAAATATTTTGTCATATACAACATATCTAGTGAATATTCTGTTGTTGACGGGCTATCTTTAGTTAAACTTAAAACTCTCTTTCCCTCTCTTCCTCCCCCCCCCTTTCACAACCTCTTCTCCCTCTCCCACCCTCTATCTCCCTCCCCCTCCTCATTTCTCCCCCTCCCCCTCTCTCTTCTCCCCCTCTTTCCCCCTCCCCCCTCTACTTCCCTCTCTCCCCCTCCCTCTCGCTCCCCCCTCTACCACTCTTTCCCCCCTCTCTCTCGTATTAAAAGCATACAAAGCACGCTTACACCCATAAGGATTGATACAACAACAGGATTTTGAGGTCTAACAGTATATTTGGTAGCCAAGGCAACATTCCGTTAAAATGGCAATATTTCCACAAAATATGCGAATTAAAACAATATAGCGATAGCCGTCGTCACTATGTTGGCGTTAATGTAAAACACCGGTACGTCAGTCATGACTGTGAATCGTTTAAAAATTATTCATACAATTAATTCATTAATGTAAGCCTCCATAAAAGTTTCGAAATACTTAAGGAGCACAAAATATAATAATTATACGAATAACTACGTTGTTAAAATATAAAAAGTGATGGATTTCCATCATAAACTGACCATCTAATATCTTAATTATACGTTAAGCATGTAGGCTGAAGTAGATTCAAACTATCAATCATAACCGTACTCGATACTCTTCCAATTTAAAAAAATCGCTTTTATCGCATTATAATATTTCCCTTAGATCAATCCACGATAAAAATCATTCCTGCGTAAAATAATATCATAGTAAAAAAGAAACTGTTGCGCGAAAAAAAGCGAAAAAATTCCTCTCAGATTCCAGATGGAGGGAAAAAAATGAGCTCGACTCGGCGAATCGGAAAATTGTCTTTCGGAAACATTAAACGCATCGACCTCCAGGTGGTGTCAACGACCCGAGCATACAAGGAGAATAAAAAGGGAAACAAAAAAAGAAGTTCGAAAAATCCTTTATCTCTTACACTCTTCTCCTTTCCGCTTTAAAGATATCTCCACAAAGACAACAAGAGAGAGAGTAGGAAGCGAAAGAAAAACGCCCAGCGCAAGTAGTGACTTAAAACTTTCACGAGGAGTCGAGACCGGGGTCGCACGAGAGTGGTCTAGTAATTACAGACGCGGAAGAGATAGACATTGAGCGAAACCTCCAAATTCCGTAACCGAACGCAACGAAATCGCTATTCGAGACTCGATGCACCCTCTCTCTCCTTTCTCTCGCATCCGGAAGTTATAACTCTTTCCCCCTTCCTCTTCTCTCCTTCCTTTTTGACTCACTCTTTCCATCTCTCCTTCCCCGCCTGCCTTATTCTTTCTCTCCATTCCTCTCTCCATATCCTTTCTTCTCTCATTTTTAATTCACTCTTCTTGTTCTCTATCCCTTGGTATTTTTTTTACTAGAATGACCAAGTCAGGTCTTTCCTAGGTTTTTTACCACGAATAATTTCTTTTTTTAGAAGTTTTCCGAATTTGTAATTTGATATTTTGCTTTCATGTTCCTCTATTTGTTTACTTTCATGTTCTTTTCTGCGAAATCATTATCATTTTATTCTCCTTTTTAACTGTTGACGTAGGGTTAAATGTACGAAGGGATTACATTGTCTCAATTTCGCCCTTAATAAAGTCGTTTGTCTGTCTGTCTCTGTCTCTTTCTATCTCTCCATTTCTCCCCGTCTTTCTGTTTTCCGCTCCGTGCCAATCTCCCAAATGAAATTTTAAAATATCCCTCTGTATCTTTAAACAATTATACTATTAATATCTCCTATCCCGTCCCCCAACATAAAATCGAACCGACTAGCAACTTTTTCTCTTTCACGTCGTCAAATAAATGTAAATATTAAAAAAAGTACATATGCACGTCTGCGTGTCTGTATCTATGTGTATGCATGCTGTGTTTATATGCATTTCATTGTGTGTGCTTCTCTCTATCCTGATCCTCTCGACCTATAAATAATCCTGTCAGTAGGTTTACCATAATTTTCCAATAGATTTTCCCAAAAACAAACTTTTCATTTTTACCTATGCTCATTTTCTATTTCTGTAATTGAAAAAGGCATAAATCAGAGGCGAGCATCCTACGGTCGCTAGATCCTTTCGAAGGCGTTTTATGCGGTCTCCAAGCTATGATTAAAAAGAGTACCGAAAATTTAAACACATTGCCTAATTCATTTCATATGCATTCTAATGACGACAATAAAACAGATAAAATTGAAATGTTAATCCAAAAAACCCCATCTAGATTGACGTTCTTTGATATAATACCTCAATTAAAAGCGGATCCAGGAACTTCTCAAGGGGGGGCCGATCGCCCCTCCACCTATCGAATCCGCCCCTCCCAACTGCCCTATATTTTTAAAATCCCTACCCCTATCAGAATCCTTCTTTCTCTTGCTACACAGACCTAATCTGCGGCGTATAATTGAGGATTTTTGCATGAAATGAATTTAAGAAAGCGCCCAGTGGAGTGCAATGGGGTTATCCAAGGACCTCAATATTATTAGTTAAAAGTTTAATCTCACTCGCCGGAGCATCGACAACTTGAAATGCGGCCCGTCGAAGAATTCGCAACCGCCAATGCGGTCCGCAACGTAGAAAAGGTTTCATCACTCACTCCCCCTCTCTTTTCATACAACTATCTTTCTCTCTGTCTCTAATCCTTCCTTTCCCTACAGTCTCTCAATCCCTTCGTTATCTCCCTCTTCTCTTTCTCTTCTCTGTTCCTCCCCTATGTATCTATTTTTCTCCCCTCCTCTTTTTTCTGCACGTCTTATCGCTGCAGCGGAAGGAGCCCGAAGTCGCTCCAAACTTCTCTTTGTAAGCCGAGAGCGGAACGAGAAAGGGAAGAACCCCGAAAAGCGCCATCTAGATTGATAAGCGAGCGTCACCGGCAGACGCTTTATGAAGCGATAATTGGATACCGTTTTCGGAAGCAAGATGACGCTGAGATGAATGCTGATGCAGAGGAAATCCCCCTTGTCTTTTTCTACCATATCTCAATTTGACGTCGCGTCACCGAAACTGCCATTAAAGCGTTTTAATTTCCTCTATTCGATCGGATTCCTTATATTTTCGGGATGCCATACATCATTATCTTCATGGTTAAACTTGGTTCTCCACTTACTCCTATTTTCCGCAGTCTTCTTCGTGTCTTGATAGCTCTCTTTCCCTTTCAAGTCGTTCATCAGCTGGAAAGCTGAAACCTTTTCCTACCTCTTTCTCTTTTTCCATCCAGTTTTCCTTCTAGCACTTCTTTAATCATGCTCTCTCTTCTCAGGTAATGTCCAATCCACTTCGCCTTCCTCTTTTTGATAGTCTGTATAATCGTTCGCTCCCCTCCTATTCTTCGTAGTATTTCCTCGTTTTTCACCCTATCTGTCCATTTCATCTTCAGCATTCTTCTCCATGTCCACATTTCGAAGCTTTCCAAGTATTTTATATTTTTCCTTAGCGTCCATATTTCTGCACCGTACAAAGCTATACTCCATACATAGCACTATATCAACTTCTTACGGATATCCTTATTTATATTCCCCATTAGTAGGTACATACATATCAGATGATTATTTGTTAGCTGATAAATCATCTTAAAAGAACATATTTCCCAATTGAGACTCGTAGTAAATCATCGAGCGTGTTTTCGTAATTTCTATTCTCTCATATACGCAGCATATAAAGTATTGTAATCGTGAAAAAAAATCGACTTCAATGTTTTGACGGAAATACACCCTTTAGGTGTCCCTAAATCTAAAAAATCATAATAATTAAATATATTTAAAATTTTCATATTTCAGGAATATCAAAAATCTCAATGATATTCTAATTTTAAAAAATTGAAATGTTCTATGAGACTTTCGTATGCCATTAATATTGAAAAATTCGCAACGTTAACATTTCCAAAAATTTCACAATTATCAAAAATTCCAAAATGTTGATTATGAAAAAAATGCTTGCCACAAAACAAAGTTTATTTCTCCTGTTATTGCTGATAAAATGTCAATTTAAATAGTACATAACACTTGAATATCCTGGTGATATAGAAAGTTTAAGTCGTGAATGTTCCGACCTATGCATAGAAGAATGAGTAACCTATTTTGTTTGTTTTTTCTGTAGGAACTTGAAATTATTTTTTTTATTCCCACCCACAAACATTCTCCTCCAACCACTCTGCTTTAAAAACGTTATAAAACATATGGCTATTACTAATGAATGTGTTGTTAACTTACGGGAAACACTACTGGGACGCAAGATCTCTGAATAATTCACAAAAAACATACACCGAAAGATGTATATTCAGAAATCCTGGACGTTATGACGGAAGGTAATGAATAGAATATATAATTTCACTCATTTAGGTCCACCGCAAGCAATGGCACGAAATCTAACACTATGATGAACGGTTAAAAAATAAGTTATACTATATGTACTCACTAAAGACTACCGAATAGCTACAGAAGCTCTAAAATGTCACAATATATTAACACCAATACCTTCCCCACGAAAAATCTTATAGCATGAATGTTAATTTCTGTTCTGGGTACGGATCTTAATATCTCTAACGTCAGCAGAAGGCAGGTCCTATTCAGTGGCGGAACAATTTGAAGGCTTTCTATTGTTTAAATTTTTGTACTGATTTCGTAAATTTTTTACGTTTATGCCGTAATTATTAGTATATAATACGCAATTTTTTCGCTAGAAAATAACACAAAGGTTAAGGTGCCTAACATATTTTCTTCAGCCGCCCAATAATAGTTATTTCCGGACATAATGTCGCTGATAAAGCATAGTTGTTATTAATCTTGTGTTTAGACGGATTTTCTTTTAAATGTTTTTTTCAAGTGCAATGATAAGAATTTCCTTTTAATTTCAGTCTTTATAAATATGGTTTTTAAGAAAAAAATGGCCAAGAAGGTAAAAACTTTAGATCTTGAATATTTACCATACGCATATATCATAATCAGTGCGTAGTTGAAATTTTTTAACTATCCTTTCATATATCATTAAAAGTAATTAGTCATGTTTACTAAATCCTACTATGGTTAGTTTGATCTTATTGCAACCAAACCTGAGCGCGTATTATAATAGTGAAATTACGGCACTCCTCGTCCGTTCGTTTCAAACATGGTTAAACTTCGTCAGGTGCTGTATTCATTACATAAATTAAAATATTGATTAATTTTTCGCTACTTTATACGCTATACCAATATTTTTCGTGATTTTTTCCATTTTGTGCCCTATTTGAAGATGCTTTTTTTGTTGCAACTAAATTGAAGATGGACTATTCATTGGTTCACATCATTCCTTACCCATTTTAAATTAAATGTTTTAATTTAACTGTGCCGAGAAGTAAGATTCTTTTCTTTGATCAGCATTGTTAATTTAACGGTTAATAAGTAATATTAAATAAATGAAAATAAGGGAAATCGCTAACAATAAGTATTCTCAGAGAGTTTCAGAACGAAAAGATATTAACTAAAGGGATCGTGTTGTGAAAAGGTTTGGAAACTACTAAAGCTGGACGGGTGTGCAGAAAGAAGACAGACAGGCAGTCGGACCGATATCATAAATAAGCCTTCGTATTCGAGAAAGCGTCATGAGAAAAACATCAGATATTAAAAATCCTGATCAAACGCTACGCTTACTATATAAAATGCGAAAAATTCATTTCACTTTCACAATGAGAAAATTGAAAAAAAAACTCCGCTCTCAGTAACCTAAAAGATACTCCATACCCTCCTTTTTCATTCAAGCAAAATTAAAACGTTTTTCGAGATATCGTCTCTTTCTGGACCAGTGCTTTCCTGAGAGAGAGAGAGAAAAAAAGAATCAACGTGAACGAATAAAGTTCTATCGTGGAAAATACTTCAGAATCGAAAAAGTTCCCCCAAACGATTGGATAATATCAGCAAGGAGAATTAAGGCAAAGGAAGAGGGTGAGATAGGGGGAAGTTGGATCGATAAGCAAGGAAGTTGAGACACGCGGAAAGGAGTGGGTAATCAGGCGAAAATAGAAGGAATGCGAGAAAAGGTGAAAGGCGAGTTTAATTTTTGAAATATTTGCTGAAGAGGTAAACTTTTTCTACAAAAAAAACACACACATATATATATATACACACACATATATATATACACACATACACAGATATATAAATATATATACAGATAAAAACAACATGCGGTATTACTCGGATCCATGACGAACTCCAACATTATTTTATTTAACATTTATGTATCGATTGTTATATATATATATATATATATATATATGCTTACATCCTAAATTTTCTATTATGAACATATATATATATATATATATATATATCTCGTCTCATATAATAGCCAATTTCTGTTTGGAGCGTTTTCACTGGTTGAATGGCAAGCCAATCAGGGTTCGGGATATCATTATTGAGGAATATGTTTACCCTCGTTACGTAAACTGTTTAACACGAGCATATACATTAAAAAGTAAGTGCACGAAATTTCATTCTTTTCCCTTATATTAGCAACAATATCTACAGTCAGTTCCCTTTACGATGAAATCACAGTAGTGAAACATTAACATTAAATCTTTAAATTAAATTTATCCTCTTAATTTGTTAAACAGATGTAACAGATATTTTATGTTTATAAATGTGATTATAAATTTATAACATTGCGACGAATCATTTAGTGTTGAGAAATCATAAATCATATGTTTACCTTCGTTATGTAAACTGTTTAATTAACGTGAGCGGACACATATATAAGTTTAAAACAGTTATAAAGTAAGTGTACGAAATTTAAGTTTTCTTCCATTAGATTTTTTTAAATTACATAAGGTACGGTCAATTCTCTTTATGTTTGTATTTTTTTGACATTGAACGCAACAGAATTATTAAAAAAACTCACTTCTTTCGTAAAAACATCACGACTGTTCGAATGCATTAAAACAATTTTTTTGCATGTTCAACTGCATCTTAACAAATTTTAAGAAGCCAATTTTAAATTTAAATTTAATTTTAAATATAAAAGTATCGGACCATTACTTGTGTAACAATTGTGATGTGTTTGTATAATAAAGACTAAAATAAGATCTTAACTGAAATTAAATAAAGTCAATGCAAATTTTATTTTGAGAAAGCGATATTTGTTTTTATTGGCTTTTTAACTTTGTTCCTGATAAACTTTTTATCACATTTTAATGCTTTCGTAGCAGACTTTTTCGTATGCGAATTTTCGTTGATATGGCGAAAGAAGTTCACAAGGCAATTTTTGGAGTTTATTTTTATTTTAAACATAACCTACGAATGCGTACAAAAAAATTTCCACGTCCCGGGACGGGCGGGTACACTAGTGTGTGTGTGTATACAAACACACGTCTCTCCGTCGCACGCGAGCACACATACATACATACCAATTTTTTTTACTTTTATGCAGGTATATCCAGGAGTGTTCTATATATATATATATATATATATATATGAATGGAATTTAAGGGAGGACAAGTGAACAGAAAGGCAGACAGGCGGAGAAATCAGGCGCAACCGGCACTTGACAGGAATGATAAATATAACCATTTCTTTCGGCGCGCTCCTGCTTTAAACCTCTATCGGAAAAAGGGTCTCTCCCCCTCAGAGGGGGAAAAAACAAAATAAAAGCGAAAGCAAATATCGCATTTCTCCCACCAGTAATTTATGGCAAAATAAACTTCGCGTGCGCGTAATTCGGTCGTAAAAAAAAACAAGTGCGCGCGTAGTCCCGTCCCAAAACGAATACAGAAACGGTCCGTTGTATTTCTCTCGCATAATGATGTCTCACGGAGAGGAAAATAGTTTTTTTTCCCCTCCACTGCCAGAGAGAACCGATTCGATTTATTAATATTTTTTTATGCGTTCGTTTCGGGTCTACGAGTGCTGACGGTGAGATTTACGATATGGCGGGGGAATTAACCGTAGCGTTCGCATTTTTCCTCTCTTATTGGTTTGGCGGACGAATTGTGGCAAGTGGAGCAATTAAAAGCGAATTCGTGGAAGCGATGGATTCGGACAGCGAAGCTGGTTGGTCTATTTTTTTTACCCCCGTGGTCTAGGTTCTAGGTGATTGTTTTTGCCTGGTCCACGCCGAGAAATGGAGATTTCATAATTTTGAATTCGCTGGAGAATATATGTTGTTTTAATCACCTGGATGTCGTGTGGTACACACATGTATAAAATAAGTAATTTGATAAAGTAACATTATTTTAATGATGAGAGTTAATGATGATTTTTTCCCCGACGAGTGCTACCTCGTTAAAACCGACAAAATGTATTTCGTGACAACTTAATCGCTATCTGCCCAAAATATATTAATGCTAATGACGAATTTAATAAGGATGTTCAACCATAGATGCCATAGGTCTGGAATCTCGGAAATTCAGATAAAAAATTAACATATATTCACATTCCTTATCGATTACATTACAGATATTATATTAAATGGCATGAATACGCTATTCCCGCAAACTCCACAAAAAATAGAATACCCTGAATACGGCAGAGTCTATGCCTAAAGGTATTACATTGGAAATGAGGCAGATAAGTCCTCAACTATTTTTATAGTGTTATAGCATATAGAGAAATAAAATTAACATATTAACTGCATACAAAGGAAATTTAAAATAAAATTACTTCGGTTTTCATTCCTTATAAATATTGCTTCAAGCGAATTGAAGGAAGGCATAGATATAGTTGCCCACGACAAAAATACAGTGCATGATAACGAAGTAAGAGCTATCCTACCTATGAGATTCGTTCTTCATTTTTCGTAGGAAGAATATTCCCGATTTAGAAGAGAATATCGAATTTTTGTAACGTGAGAGTTCTAAAACATTAAATTACGGAGCCTGATGTTTGGAAATTATGTGCCTACTATAACTATGACGAGGTAAAATATTCATGTTTCCCTTATTCATATAAAAGTGAAAATAATGTCGATAAAAGATATTTTCCTCATTACGCATTAATTTTCCCACTCATAACCTATTGACCAAATTTCTTTGAAAAACCAACTACCTATATTACTTACATTATGAATCAAGATTGTCTTTTCCATTATATCTTTTATCCTTCGGTAACAACGTGCCCCTGGGAAAAGACGCTGATAATCTACAATATTTATCCCTTAATAATGGACGGAAAAATAACGTCAAAGTTTTATCAAAGGCCCTAGATCGAGAATAAACTGGTAATACCGACTGTTTATTTTTTTTAATTGCTCCATCGATCTCGATCTCATTAAAAAAATTCTTCCCAACTGATTAAAAACTTTCCCGTAGAATTCTTCAGTCCATCGTTTGCCTTAATAACCCTCCCTCTATCTCACCAGCAAACTTCCTCCCTCGTTTATATTTTTTGTGCTTTTATCATATATCACCCTCATTTTCGCTCCCCCAAACCCCTCCTTTCTTAAGCGCACGTTCCCGATCTCTTTTGATATTTCTGTTCTCCTTAATAACTTCCACCAAAAAACTCGCTGAAAGAAGCGAGGACGATCTAGGAAAAGACCTCACCGTGTCGAAACCTCTCCCTATCTCTCCCTTTATCTCACCCTCTCCCTCTATCTCTCCCTCTATTTCTCCCTCTATTTCTCCCTCTATCTCTCCCTCTCTCTCTCTCCCTCTCTCTCCCCTCTCCCTCTATCTCTCCCTCTCTCTCTCCCTCCCTCTCTCTCTCCCTCCATCTCTCCCTCTCTCTCTATCTCCCCCTCATTATTTCCTCTATCTCTCCCTATATCTCCCCTCTATCACTCCCTCTCTCTCTCTTTTCCCGTTAAACGCCAAAAACGGATTACTCTCTATACTCATCCCGCACCGTGTTTGCATAACCCGCCCTTTTGGAGTAGAAAGGGAAGCGAAGGGGGAGTTTTCTGCCTATTCAGCCCGCAAGATCACTCTAGTTGCATCTGAAACACCCGCCTTCCTCCCCCCCTCTCCCACCCCCGCTTCTCCCCCCTCTAAACAACCCGTCCTCCTCTCCTTTCTCTGGGAGATGATGCTGCGAGCAGCCGCGGATCGGGTCGGTTTACGGGCAAGTGGAAGGAGAAAGGGGTGATGGAGGAAAGGCTAGGGTAATGCGGTGATATCGAACCCAAAAGGACGGAGGGTGCGGAGGGTTGGTGAAAGTGTGGGGTGAATTTGGTAAGGGGAGGGAGTGTGGGGAAAGTTGTAGAGAGAGAGAGAAAGAGACGATATAGGCGTTAATTACAGGCGGGTGCGAAGGGGGAGGAGGGAGATCTTCGCTTCACGAGGTGGATGCACGTCATCAAACCGGGTTTATAGAAGCTTTGCGCGAGTGATAGAGAGAGTGGGAGTAGATGAGGGATGTGTTACTAAAGGTCGAACGTTGACGCAGTCGAAAGGTGATTTAGTCACGCTTCCATATACATATGGGCCTTCGTTATGGGGACAAAAATGGGTTAAAATTTTAGACGTCGAGGCCAGAAGACTCTACGACTTTCCGTTCCGATAACCACGGAGTGTATTTTCAATCGTAAATTTTTATGTTTCAATTCGGCCGTAGTGTTAAAGGTGAAGTACGTGTGTGTGTGTGTGTGTGTGTGTGAAGTACAGGAATTTACGTTCACGTTCTCTATTAATTGTAAGTTCATTGAAAATGTCCTTCACTTGCGATAAAGTTGTGAGAAAATAGCAGGACTTTTACCGTTTTACGAGTACGTTTGTTTGATTGAAAAATTCCCAAACTCCATTCCCATTAAAATTACTGTAGTTGTAGCGCGTACTCAATACAGTCGTGGCTTAAGATATGGCATGTATTCAAGTGAAACGTAAAAATATATGCTCAAGAACTTTTCAGGCGTGCTGCATTTGAGTCTGGCTACTGAAAAGGCGAAACAAAATAACATCGATGTCGAATAAAATTCACGATTCATCGCGAAGTTTGATCATATTTCACTTCGTAACGGAGGCGGCACTAAGTTATTTTGGGTAAATGTTTCTGTGGATAGAAAAGAGATATTGCATTTTAAAAGCATAAATTTTAGATAAAGTAAATTTACGGATATTCTGGCGTCCAAGACTCTTAGATAAAAATAAAACGCTTTCAATAAGGTAAAATCAAAGATATGGAGCGGGATCAGTTAAATTTCAGTAAGAAACACGATTCTTAAGTATTAAAGGACTTAGTTCCTTCGAAGATAGAGCACACAAACTCTAATTACGAACAACGCGCCTTTAGATAAAATTAAAATCGCATGTATTTGGTTATAATAATACGGCGGATTTCATGTGTAACCCAGATTTGACGTTTTGATGCGACCATAAAGATACAACGAGGGGAATTAAAGTCTAAAACGTATCGTTTTCCTCAAGTTAGTCGGCGAATACGGTGCGAGAGCTCGGCTATTCGCACCATTTGCCACTCGCTGTTAATTAAAAATGTCACATAAAATTCAACTGAATACAGATAAAATATTCGTACAGGTACACCCATAGTGCCATATATAGGTATATTTTTCAAATTCATTAAAGTTTAATGTTCCATGCAATGCATTCTCTTCGGTCGTAAACTTGGATTGGTGAATTAGCACCCCAGTAACAGAAATTGAAAAAAGTAGATATCTTCAGTAGCCATAACAAGGTTATGCATAAATAAACGTAGGTAATAGCTGATTAAGAGGAAGTTTCAAGAATATTTCTCGCTGAAATTAAACGTTAGCTATACTTTCTTAATAAAAATTAACTTTGTTATTATGAAATTATTAAATACTGTAAATCTAGGATTCTCTATTTCTCAAAAATAATTTCTCAAAGGGTAAATAAGTCGTCATCAATCACGGCCAGTACTTTTCTTCATTAAAAAATCTATTATATAATCGGCAGTACATTTAATTTCAACAAATGCGAATTCCAACAACCATCATTCCCATGTAAAGTATATTTAGTTATTACCCTTTAATTAGTACGCCGTTTGGTCTAAAATTACTAATATAACGACCTCTATCGTGAATGGGCCATTTTCGAACGCCTTATCGCTTTGGAAGTAATTAACTCAATTCACCGAGGGATGAAGTCTCCCCAAGTTTGCCCTTGTAAAAAGTTTGATTCGCGGATTAATTAATAAAATCAGATGACAGTATTCAAAATAAATCCTTCCTTATTAGTAGAAGGAAAGTATAAGCGTATTAAAGTCAGTCTTGAAAACTGCCTTCTTTTTTATTCATGTCGATAATTAATTATTCTCGGCTTCAAAGACTTCGGTAACACTATCGGGAACTTTTTTTAATCGCCTAAGTAACAACTCAAAAAACAAAAGCTATAACTCCCTAATAGATTTATTGAAAATCTATTTTTTTAACCCTTCAAAAGAGTAGTTCCTTTTTAATTTATTTCGGCATTTTGAGTTTCTTATCCCTTTTTTTAAATTGAGCAGGCACACCTGATATATGCTGTCAAAGACGATATTAAAACTTTTGATTTATTAAAAAAACCCACACAAACGATCACATTAGGACATCGTCGAACGAAAATACACTTCCTCTTCTGTAAAAATTCAGCTCAACATACAGTAGAAAGTAATTAAAAACCTAAAGTGTCGAAAAAAAAAAGCAAGACCTTTAACTCCCGCATCAAACCCTCATTTTCGGGAGCCAATCAAGTATTTTTTTTATTTCAAACCCTCCCTTCACGTCGCGTAACAGTATAGCATTTAAATCACTTCCCACCCTTCCTTGAGTCAGTCCAAACGCCCACGCACACAATCTTATTTCGAGCTAGGGCTCCAGACACGGGCAACCACGCACGGGAAGGAACACACACACACACACACACAAATCCTCTTACTCTGTTTCAATATCCTTTCCGTAGCAGCTGTCTCCCGTCCACTCATTCCTCAACTCCATCCCTTCCCATTTCAACCACGCCCCCTCTTCCTCCCCAATTTCTCCTATCCTCCTTCCTTCCCCCCCTCTTTCCTCCCCCCTTCTCTTCACCGCCGTCTATTCCTCCGCAACAGAACACCTTCCTCCCCAGGCCTCCCTAAAACCAGACTTCCATATTACTTTCGACGCCCTTGGAAAACTCTCCTCCCTCCCGCCCCTCTAGAACGCCCCCTGACTGCCAGGAGATCCCCTTTTATTTCTCGCCCCGTTCTCCCCATCTCGTCCACTTTCATTCTCCATCCCGTTCCAAGGGTGAGGAGGAGTAGAAGAGGAAAAAAAAGGAACACGGTTACATTCATTCGTTTCTCTACGTTTCCGCTTCACTTTCTCGCCCAAACTCTCACCTCTCACCACTTTATCTCTCTGTCTCTCCCACCCCCACTCCCCCCCTCTCTCTCCCTAACCTCTAAACACGACTTCCTCCCTTTTCGACGTTCGATAAAGAAAAGTTTTTTAAAAGTCGCCTTTCTTGTTTTTCAGACTTCTATCCTCTTAAACTTCGACACCTTGCCCGAAAGGGTGAAAACGTCGATGAAACAGGTTTTATGTAGGTATGTTTTTTTTTTTTTCAAGTTTCCCGGACTTCCTTTATTACCTTTCACGTCACCCTTTGCTTCTTAGGGGTGCAAAGAGGGGGATATTGACAGCGCCGGGAAACGTTTCGTTCACCCGCCTTAGAACTTTCTCCCGTCGAACTGTACTACGTGGAACCAACGCTTCCGTGGCATGATACTGTGCGATCGAAAATGGAGGAAGATCGCACGGCGAACGAATATCAACCAACTTATACTATTAAAAACGAACAAAACAGGCTCTTCGTTACCGTTCTACACTTTTTCTTCGTTTCTATTTTTAAATAATTCACCTTTACGAATATTTCCGACTATTTTTCTCTGAAAGAAACAGAAGTAAATATGTACATCTTTCCTGCCTAGCAGAAAGATAAAAATATAATCAGAGTTTAATTTTTTTTTGCTATAATGATTTATTTTCCGCCTTCAAAGATGCTGGTTCCTTTTTGCAAGTTTTTTAAAAGAGACGATAGAGATCGGGCTCTCCTAAAGAATTCAAAATAATATAAAAACTTGTAATCGCATAGTAAATCTCAAAGAACAGTTTCTTTTTAATTTTCTCCGGACATTCTAAATTTCTTTGCTCGTTTTTAAATTTATATAGGGTGCCAGTGATATACCTACTTTAATTTTTAATCTATTAGAAATTACTGAATTAACAAAAACATCGGAGCGTTCATTTTAAACTATTCCGTTCTTTCAATACTAGTAATACAATGCATATCATGAATGGCTGTCTTAATTCATTTTTTAGATTAGGCATCATTTGCACGTATTTTCCTCGAAAAATGATAGCGGTCAAACGGTGAATTAAACTAACTGCAATCAATGAGCGTTTTTCAAAGTTTTTGTACGACTTCATTTTTGTGCTATGTTGCTTCCGTGTAATTTTCGGCAAATCAACGAACGGATAAATGTTTCGCTAATTTTGATGTATCTTGTGGAAATATATTTTCGACTATTTAACTGTTTTTTTAATTAATAAAAGTCAAGGCAAACACAATCGCATTACTTCTGTTCTAATTGAAAAAAGACTATTTCAATGTGAATATTAAACATTTCCACACCTATATTCTGCGGCGGATCTAGGTGCAAAGTTTAGCGAGGTGAATGGAAAAAAGAAATGTATTTCCTTATATATATATTCATATAAAAGAATAATGTCTCACTATGATAAATATACCGTGTATATTTTTAAATACTTAGATATTTGCAAGATATTACTAGAATACTTAATATAAACACATGCATTGAAATGTTTTTTTAAAAGATTGGTCAACTCCCTTATGCGGAGTAATTACCTAACTACTAACTCTTTATATCCGACATTGTTTGGATTCAGATTAGTTTATTTATTTCATTACGTGGACTTCATATATTCTAATTTTTTGCTACCTAATCAGCAGATGAGTAAAACATTTATTGCCGCTCACACATTGTATTTAGAGTGAATGCGCACTTCAGATTTCACTTAAATTACTCGTTAAAAAACCATTGGAATTCGCAGAGAGTTAGAACATCATACTATTACAAATATATAAAAGACACGTGGACTAACTTTCTTGATGAAAGTATCGGTTTCCGATCAACAATTCTAAAAACTCTATTCCGTACGAAATTAAAAGAAGCTAAAATTGGAAACTTCGGTAAAAGAGGTGCACAAAATAATGAACAAACAAGTTCCAAACAATTTTGTCGTACACGAAAATCTTTTAGGACTTGCAAAATACAAAGCAGTAGGAAACAATTTCCAACGAAACCCGATACATTGCCTGGGGCACTGTTTAAATCTCCGTAAAATCCCATACTGCTAATCACATCCCGAGTCAAGTTTCAACGGAAATAAAACGGCCACTAATTAAATCCCTGCGGTCTAATCAAATAGCGATGTGAAACAAGCGAATATATGAATTCCGTGTTTGTAGCGTGTTCGAATCCCAACGAGAGAGTTGCGAGCTCGAATCCGGCCGTCAGCCTACATCTGTTGATGATCAAAATTTTCTCCCCGTAAAGGAACGCGGAATTGTATTCAGGTGAGCTTATTATACTAAAATAAAACTTTTTTTAAATGTATAACTCAATGAGGCAGCCGCAACTTTTGAGGGAATCCGCATTTAAAATTAAAGTAAAGAATAAGAAAAAAATAATTTTCTAATAGGATCCACCGATTCCGTTCCATCACGTCATCATCAGGTTGCGAGAAAACGAATTTGTAAGCTGGAGGGAAAAGGGAAAATCGTTCTGAGATACGATAAATAAATAATAGTAATCAAAAGAATGCAGTTTCGTTTGCAAGGAAAACTCGAGTTGGGTAAACTGATGTTCCATAACGAAGAAGAAACGTCACACCCATAGTTTCCAACGATCTCCGATTAACGAAACATTTCTAGTCACCTTTTGGAATGAAAATATTACTTTCCCAATGCACATTCTCCCTCCTCACTAGAGAACTATCCGGCTCGTGTTATGGCTGGAAATAATATTCTAAAGAAGAGCACGTTTGGCGGCATTTTTTATACTTAATTTTTCATACTTAACTGCTTATGCTGGAATTTATTATCTCCCCTTACCTATAAAAATAGTAACCAAGCACAATGTTCTTTGAGTTAACGACATGTTACCGACGAAGGCGCCTATTCCGCGAGTGAAACGCTTGCATGGACTAATTAAATCATTTACTGCCACAAGATCACGAGTCACCTCTCTCTCTCTCTCTAGGTCATTATCCACGCATGTTATATCGTTGGATCTGTGAATCATTCGAGCGATATACGACAGCGAGGTCTCTTTGATGGATTAATGAGGCGCGTTAATCGTTACAACAAGCTCCCAATTATCGCCAGTTAACATTACCTGGCAAATATAAATATTGAATCACACTTATCCTCCAGCATAGTGTCGTAATTTAATATCACCCGACGACTGCCATTTGTCTCTCGCATCGAGTTCCCCGAGCGATTCGCTGGGCAAATTCCTCCCTTACTATTTAATTGGTGAATTCGCTTTTTTTAGTTATTTCTTCATTTCGACATTTAAGTATTTTCATGAACCGGTTTTGAGTATACGTTTGGATAATTTCAACCGTGGTTTATGATGGAAAGTGAAGGTAATTGATCGGTGTGCAACAAATAGATGATGTGATACAGAGCAGGGGTCACCAAACTTTTTAATAAAAGGGCCGCACGAGGTTCCATGCAGAACTCTGCGGGTCGCGTACCACCTGTCAAATGACTGATCGGGCCGTGTGAAAATTTCTAGGAGTATGCTTTGTGACTTGCTTTGATCCTGTAATATGTCATACGCCTACATTAAAAGTATTTTGCATCCAACACTCGGAAAATATCGTTTAGATATAACAAATGATGTCTAATTAAAACTCCTGCAGGTAAATATGCAAAACTTTTTCAAAAAATTAATGGAGTAAGGCGAGGGCCGGATGAAATCACTGTGCGGGCCGGATATGGACCGCGGATCTTAGTTTGGAGACCCCTGACATAGACAATACCTGGAACTCTATTTAAAAAATTCTGTCATCATCGGGAGTCCAAACCGAATATTTCTCTTCTATCACTGATATATCGCATAAGACTAATTCCCTTGCTTCAGAATGGGATATTCCTAGGTTGCAGTTAGGCTATAAATGTTAGATTTGCTAGAACTACCTTCAAAATTTTTCTACCGACTTCCAGCAATTTTCTATATCATGCCTGGCAGGTTTTTAATGTCTTTTTCGTGGCTAGCATCAATATATTCGATTTCACCGATAACTATAGATCGATAAAACCCTTTTTAATTCCTCCTAGGATGACTTAAATTATTACTTGCTCCAAATTCAGTAAATGATAAAATATTGTTTACGAGAAAAAGAAATGAATTCGAGATTTCGACAGAAATGCCCGTTTTTAAGTGAGTTCGCTATTTTTTCGATGTATGTGTGGTAGAAATTTTGTGGGCGTTCTAGCTCTAAAACTAATAGTCAGATTAGCATAAAACTTTACTTTTAATATTTACATTAGTAATTCAACATTAGAAAAGGTTTTAGCTAAAATTGATCGACCGAAATTAATTTTTCTGTTTTTTTTCAAATACATATGTAGTACCTCCTTTAGGATTTAGTTTACATAAATATCTATTATTATTAAAGTTGTAGACAATATATGTTTCTATAATTATTGTTTGAAATGTCTTTTCATATAACGGATTGTTTGAGATATTTCTATTGCCCGTCTGAATATATGAAGTTCCGATTCTATGATAAAATTATGAAATTGTTGATAGCGATGCCTACGCTACGAATTGCGATCAAAATGCGATCTAACGTCACACTTTATTAACAGATTTTCTTGTAGCGCCACAAACGATAATTATAATCCCGCATCCATTCACAAATCCGACATTATATTCATAATCGTTTTCCGAAAACACATTCGAAGAAATTGAGAATATTTCATTTCCTTATATTTTCGTAATAATTTTTTTCTGATCTCTTCGGAAAAAACGCTCATCTTTTCAACAAAGTTCGTAGAGAATTCCAGCATCACAGATATTTCTCGTATTTTCTGCTTTCTAGGATTTCCAACGGGAAGTTGTCGGGTCCGATATGAAGAGTTGGAAAGCGGGTCATAGGTCGCGGAATATTATTGCAGTGATTTAAATATTGCACCGAATTCCATGAACATCTTTTCTGGGTCAAACCGAGATACGCTGGTGTGGAACGCGAATATCATCGCTTCAATAAAAAGAAGCATTTGAAATTCTGGAAAACCGCATCTCGTAAAATAACTTACTTATTCATATGAAAACTTAAACTTTTAAGTTTTTGCTTGAATTAATTGCTTTAAAATATGCCTAGGCATCCGAGAAGGTTTAATTACCCTACTCGAATCCTACCAAACAAAGCTAAATCGTTGTAGAGATATGAAATTCTCATTATCCGCCCATGGAGAAATACCAGAATGCTCTTCGCAAATAATTTTCTCATAATTGTTAACGCGTTGACACAGTGAGTATTTTCCTGATTGTATGTAAAAGATATAAAGAATGCTATTTCTGATTTGTATATTAACTTACACTAATGCTTTTTGTGAATCTAATTGTAAGTCATAATGAACTCTACGGTAGATTCAGTATAGGTATATCGTGGAATAAGTTAATAAAAAATAACAAATTTGTATTACATAAACAATCTACCGTTTTTAAGATATAAAACATTAAACAGCGTAAAATCTTTGACTGATGTTAAAATAGTTACACATAAAAACGGAAACATGATAAACCTTATGAAAAATGGTAATCAAACTAACCCTACAATCCGACAACTGATAAGATGATTTCAGGCATAGCTTTCGCACGAAGAAACCACTTTCCACCATTCTACATCCGCGACGTCGAAGTATAACTCTGAAGTTATAATCGAAACACGACTGCGGAAATAGAGCGAGTGAATTATGCATCCACTAATCACCGAGCGTATTGAGTCCGATGGCCACGACAGTAAACCCCGTCTAATTAATTGCGGCAACGGTTAGCTATTCCCTTTTAAAAAGTCCAACGCCCGGGATGAGTCCCCCTCGCGGATAATCCCGACCATCCGAAGCATCCGGGGTTACGATGCAGATCGATTAGCCTGATTAGAAATTTCGAACATTCCCATCGAAACGAGAGAAAGGAAAAAAAAGAACGAATGACAAGACTGCATCCCTAAGATAACTGTGCAATAAAAGGTCCCATTCCATCCTCCTCCCTAACAACATCCTACATAAAAACCCTTTCAGTCGAAGTATTTCGAAGGCGTAGTAACTTTTTTGCGTTTTTTGTATGCACGAAATCCATCCTCTTGCTGGAAAAAAATCGTTTGCAGTCTACATGGATAGAATCTATGCTAACGATTCCGCCGTAATTCGCATCTCCCCCCCCCCCTCCCCCCTCCTCTCCAAGGTTCCTTCCAACCACCTTTTCCTTCCTGTTCTCTGAAACTTTTCCTTCCCCTCTCCCACATCCATACAGCATCTCGTTATACGCGAACGGTTTCCCCTTGGAAACTCTTGTGTAGTATTTCAATGCGAACTCGATACCTTGGGACGATCCTCGCTTCCGGCACTTGAATAAAGAGTAGATACCTCTATAGTGCGAACCACCCGAGTTCCTCTACATCTCCCTCTCTCATCCTTCTCCATTCCACCTCACCCTCTCAATGCCTTTCTCAAATCTCATCCATCCTCTATCGCGCCTAAGACGCAGTCTTGAGTCCCGGATAGTCTCGTTTTGACGAACGCCACGAATAACTCGCTCGCTTCTAAGGATGTCGCCGCATTA
The DNA here is from genome assembly GCA_036926305.1 of Uropetala carovei. Lineage (NCBI taxonomy): Eukaryota > Metazoa > Arthropoda > Insecta > Odonata > Petaluridae > Uropetala > Uropetala carovei. The sequence continues at coordinate 12,999,348 of JAXCHB010000065.1, read as the reverse complement.
ACATAATTGAAGCTTAGCTCTATGCTTGACTCGCCTCGATAAGAATGAACTGGAGAGTGAATTTTGGGGGAGGCGAGGCGTCGAGGTAGAAGTTTTAAGGCGCGTCAGGGGATAACGCCGGAAGGGGAAAGGTAAATTTAAAACGGTAAGCTATCCGTCGGTAGAAATGCACTCGTAAAAATATTCAATGGTTAAATAAGTCACAACTGTGACTTGATTTATGTTTTCGTCGGATTGTAATGAAATAAAACGTGCAACTATTTTCGATTTTTCTGTCTGTTTGTCGGTCAGTGACATCTCTATCTAATCTGATGTGCCAGATACGTATAACGCTGCTAAACGATGAATTACTCGAGATTGCTTCTCATTGCTTATTAGTATAAAAAATAAATGCTTTATTTTAAATCAAGTGTACCTTAAATTACAAACTCTTAAAAAGTTATAGTAAGGGAGCGCAAAATGATTAATAACTTGAGGGTGCTTCGTAATAATAACTATTCATATTTTCAGCAACTGTCGGCGATTTTTATTAAACTTACTCTTTAGCGATCGAACAACCACTACTGAATTATTTCGTTCTGACCACACCCGTTTCTCCTATTAAATCGATCGTTTTTCCAGTAAATCAATTTTCCATTTTAACTCCAAATGAAAAATTCCTTCAGTTCTTCGGCCATATATTTAATTAAAATAAATTTTTGCACATTAACTAAGTCCCATCTGCTTTGGTAAGCACTCAAAAATTCCCTTTGGTATTATAAATGCCAAATACAAGAAAAAACTTCGTTGGTTCTTTTACTGAACTCAACTACAACCTCTTTAACCACGTATGCCGCACTTAACGAAATCTCCGTAATTTGAAAGCCTGCGTTTGTATCCAACATTTAAATATAAACAAATTGAGCTTTCATCGTGCGAACAAAAAATTCACTTCATCCACGTTTATTAATCATCATCAAGCAAATTCCTCTATATATCATCATTATGGGTAATCTTAATTTTAATTTTTCTCTTGCTGAAGAAATGCCGATATCTCCAACGAAAAAGCCCTTTGTCGTAGTAAACGTCGATACCGCTGAAATATTCACTGACTCCATTCCAATCCCTTCCAACTATTAGTTGCCGCATTATATAAATCCTCATATACGCACTTTCGCACGTATGGTTATAGATATACATATATTTAGGGTGAAAATATTACTTTTAATTATCTTTAGACATAGTATCTAGGTAAATTTTCTACCCTTGGATCCCCCTTTGACCAGATACTCCGCCGTCCTACTCGGACACCTCCCGGTATTTGCACTCTCTCCCACGTCTCTCTCTCTCTCCCTCATAGAAACACGGAAGATTGACGAGCAGGGCCATTAACCGAGTCCTTTGCATCGTTGAATTATGCATCTTAACTCCTCGCGAGTGAGAACAGGCAGAGGGCGCTTACCAGCACGCGAAGGGGGATATTTCTTTTTAAAAAAAGAAAAAAAATATAACCGTCCTTCACACCCTCTTCAAACGCACTTCCATTACTCCATTTTAATACCTTCGACCCTTAAAAATTTAAACAGGACGTGGAATCCGACCGATAAATGTGATTAAACGACTGGTTAACCGCTGAGAAAGATTACTTTGCAGTCGAAATTAGTCCTGCGATTCGTTCGGTCGATTTATGGCTTTCAGAATTAATCACATTAACCTTTTATTTGGTACGAAATAGTAAAGCATGAATAAATCGATTCAATTTTGAACGAAAAATACATACGGTGAGGAGGTTTATGCTTTTTTGCTTGAGTGAAAGCAGAAAATATACGTATATTTCAATAAGGTAAAAAATAAGATACCGCGAATCGCGTTTTTAGGTGAATGTTCTCTCCCAAAATACACTTCAAACCGACTAATTATTTCGCCATAAAAAACATTTTCTAAACATTAAAACTAGGAACAAATTACTCGTATAAATAATAATATATTTGGCAATGACATAATGTTTCTCCCCAGTAGTCATAAAAAAACAGGAATTTCGCTACAAATCAGTCATCATCAGCGGGAATTCGCCGATAGTGGAATCTAATATAAAAAATATTTTCTCCGGAATTACTACTTCACAACTATTTTAGAATTAGCCTGGTACAAACACCGATATAGCTACTGATAATGATGAATCAGCCAATAAATGTTTAATTGCAAGTGAAAGGTATATATCGATGTTACGTTTTTTCTGTCTCCAAAGTATGGAATCTTTGATGAACGCCAGCACTCCAATTAATTTAATTTTACAGTATTTATAGCAAATATAGGCTCTTTATATGAACATTTTCAATTTATCTGTACACAAAATTCCAGAAAAACTTGTTATAAATCATTCTTTCTGTCAAAATTTTAACTAAAGTTAAAGATAATTTTATTTTAAAGCAATTTTGGCGTGTTCAAAGACAAATTAACAAATTATATACAAAAGTCAACTAAATCAGGGTTTGCAACCTCTTCCGCACGGCGGGCCACATTTGTAGATGTAAACGCATCGGACGGCCGCATTGAAAGTCACGAGATCTTTGGTGGGCCGTATGAATGATTACATCAGAAGTTACTTAGAAATTCAATGGTCTCATATTAGTGAAAATATTTTACTATTGGCAAATCTTCACCTGAAAAGGTTTTGCGACCATAATTTTACTGTAAACACATGAAATTTTGGTAATTTCATCTATCGCTTTTTAATCATACCAACTCGCATGCAGCCCGCGGGCCGTAGGTTGCCGACCTCAGTTCTAAACCATTGAACTGAATATTACTAAAAATAAATGAACTTTGCTTATCAATAAATATTTCTCGAGTATAACAAAAAACAATCATCTACAACAGCTACAATTCACATCGCCCCACCAAGTCGATGAGTTTCTCAACACCATTCTCACACATTTTTGCCTATAGTTCATTCTCCCATTTGTTTTAATTTTCATGTATTTGAACAAAAAGACGAGGCGAAATCTATAAAAAGGATTCATAATAAAATAAAGTCGCTCATCCCCAAATCTCTGTTACGAAATTAATGCGTTTAATAAACCTATTCGTTATAATTACTGCCCCGAATCAAAAAATTATATTGTGCATAAACTGCGCTGAAAAAATCCTTCCATGCGCTCAATTTTCCCCCTTGTCCTTAACTCTCACGTAAAAGCAGCCGCGAAAACTTTTTCGTCCATTTATTCACTGCTTACAAAGTCTTAACTTTTGAGACTAATTTATTTTGGCCGCGGAGTTTTATTTTTTTTCGGGGAAGTTTTTCAACTGCAAAGTGCCGTTGATACATCGCCGAGGTTTAAAATCCGAAAAACTGGAATAAACTCCAGCTTGCGTGAACGTTTTTCGCGGTTCATTACAAAAGTTCTATTTTATTTTTAAATGTCCTAAAAGAAATGTTTCTATTCCCTTTACTCTCTCGTACTTCGCCCGTTCACATTATTTTCATTACTTTTCACCTCTCCCTTTCCAGATGAATGGTCTCTTTACATCGACCTTTATCCCGCCTTTGTCGTCTTAGCCATACCTGTAAGTTTCCCTCGATAAAGATGATTTTCATAAACTTTACACCCTTTAATCTCCTCCCTAGGCAGTTTTTTCCATCTGTTTTTCTTTCGACTCGCTTATATTTCATCCTAAATACACATTCTCTACCTTTTAGGTTTTATCTTCTTATCCCGTATTTTCGTTCTTCTTTTTTCCTCGTCTGTATTTTGTTCGCGTTTTCTCTCTCCCTCCCATCCTCCTTTCTTCTACATCCCTCCCGAAGGATTTCTTTTATTTTCCCATTTTTCTCTCCGTTCCTTTATCTTCTACCTCTTTTTCTCAACTTTCTTTTTGAATTCTCTATGTCCATTAATCTTCACTCGACTCTCTCTCTCTCCACACAAATTTCTCTTTTTTAACCCCCTTAACTCTTTCTCTCTCTCTCTCTCTCTCCTCCTGTCTTATTGCAGAAAAAAAGATCCTATATAACTTATCTCTATCCTTTAATCTTCCCTATCTTGCTCGATATTCTCTTCTCGCTCTCTTATGTTTCAGATCAAAATTTCCTTTCCATTTTCCCACAACTTCCATTATTCATTCCATGAGCTTCATCTCGCCTTTTTCATCGGTTTCTAACTCCTAAATTTCCCAAATCTATTCGCGATCCCCGTTAAAGAATCATGGTATTAACACTCGACTACGAATTATAATGGTACTAGGAAACATTTTTGCCAATAATTTTCGTCATACGTGACAGGACGAAGTAATTTTCTATATAACTCCTACAGCATTCTTTTAAATGTTCGGTTTTTTTGGCCGATAGTAACTAGAAAAATACAAATTAGTACAAACTAAATGTTTATCCAACTGATTATAATTCTGCTATTACCAATTTCTGCATTTGGTACATGTCGGTCATTACTTCTGAGTAATATTTGCTATTAATACTCAATTTCACGTACCTTATAATTAAAATAGTGTATTTAAAGGGCTATCAAAGCTACAGCGCTTAGTCATTATTTACAGGTTTTAAGCTACACACAACTGAAGTAAAGCTGAATTAATGATTTACAAAGAAGTTTGTGTCGGAGAGGCTATTCAAAAACTACCACATGTTCTGAAGACTAAGATGGAATACGCGAAACCGACTTTGTAAAAATAAAACAATGGATATGTTCACTGCTATTCTTACTCTCCACTAGAAAACCATTGATTTCTTCCTCCTTCTCACCTTTGCTATATATTCCATCACACTAATAGCTTGTTCGCACACTAATAGCTTGTTCGCTAAGCGCCGAAACCTAGGTCGCTGTGTTGTAATTTTTTTATTTAAGTGGAATTAAACCAAGGCATTCTGTAACAAATTTTGTTTTATTTCGTGAATATATATAGGTTAATTTTCCATCGAGATATAATGGGTTAAAATAAAACAAGGCATTGAGATAAAATTCTGATGCGGATATGCACGTATATCCCATAGATTTCGTATGAGAAATGTTACAGGACAGACATTTACAAAATTGACGATGGTGTGGGAAATTAATCTTTATTCTTATTTTAGGCTTTCGTTCGGACCACATTTGGTACATTACGATGCTGGGCATATTTGTGCTGTTTTTGTAGAACACGAAGATCATTTACGACAGGATTGCTGCCTCAGTGAGCGTTTCTATATCCAATTATTTTCTCATCTCTTCATTCCTACTATAATGGGAGGTGCCCAAACTGCCTCGACGCCGACCTATATATAGACTCTCCAATTTTTCTTTCTAATACTAATAACACTCCCTTTAGCTATCATTCTCTAATTCATCCGCCATTCTTTTTTTCTAACAACTATATATCGCCTTGTGTCCTTCCCTTTTGGCTCCATTCTTTTCATTCGTCCTTCCTTTTTCCTGGCTGCCTTCCCAATCCTAATCATTCTTTTTAATTGGTCACGGTGTTTAGCGCTTTTTGTCTCTTATAAATCCCAACGCCAATTGGACGCACTAAAGCGTTGGCGTGCCGCACGAAAGCGTCGGTCTCGCACGAACGACATTCTTACGTATCTGTGTGTTATACATGGTGTTTCAAAAGTGGTGCAACCCACTGCATTATTTCACTGTAACATCTACACATAAAGGGGGTATGGGGTTGAGTGATGATTGGTCACTTTCAATACTTCCTATGGAATAGATAACGTCACAGATGGGTAACTTATAGATGATATATAATGAACAATTGGTTTAGATATTACAGTGAAGTATGCAAGGTTGCGCGACTTTCGTAACACCCCCATATTTAATAAATTCATGGAAAGTTTCTCGTATAAGGATTCACGCTACAAGCGCGGACGAATACGTCGGAATAATATCTTCGCCGTCATAGAAATGCCTTAGAGGTTTGCTCGCGTTCCACGCCTAGAGAGGTTGTGTGTTCCAAACTCTGACTAGAAATAAGGGTGATCAGAATACGCAACGACGTGTGTTGGAAATACGCGCTAGACGGAAAGCGATTCAAGTAAGACTCCTGAGGGGAAGCGTGAGATTGCGTGGCTGGATGATGAACGGCGGGGAACTAGTGTACGGCCTCGCGGTCGCATTTAACTAGACGCTAAGGCGTGTCATTATTTAAGCAAACCTACTGCATTCAGTTTTCGAAATTTAGTATCTATTCTAAAAAGGTTTGCATTACCGTCTAGTTCTATTACCAATGTTTAATATGGCGATGAGCGAAACATACCTAATTCAATATCGCCTTAGATACTAACATGTAAACTGTGCATCTACACAAAAATATGAGCATCAATACGCTGATATTTCGATTGTATAGACATGCTGGTTTATTTTTCCGCTATCCCATTCAATTTACTATTATTCATAGTTATACATTTTCTTCGAAAGTGTCTTTAATAATATCGAAATAACTGGTTTTATTTAGTAATAATCCCATTTATCTGTTGATTAAATCGATACGATACGAAAAAAACTGTTTACTAGATGACAGCAAGCTTCACGACGCTGGTATTAGCATAGCAATACTTTGGATTGAACTTCCTCCCTGACTGACAACCAAATCCTCGTACTTTTTGCTTTACCCCCTCTACCTTTATTTTTTTCGACCTTCTTCAATCTGCATTCTCCCTTCATTCCCCTCCCAATCTTCTAATCTTGTTTCTCTAATTCTCTTTATCCTTGTCCTTCTCCCGCGTGATTTTTCTCCCAATCCCTCCATCTTTATCTCTCCCTCCACTCCACCCCCCCCCCCCCCTGTTATTCTCCGTTTAGGGAATGTCTACCTCTTCTTTCTCCCTCTTAAGGCGTCTCACACTTTCCTCTCTCTCGCTCTCTTTGCTTTCTAACTACTCCTCTACGAACTCCAAATGAACCATTAAAAAATGGCCCTTAGGAAATAAACTGCGTGACGCGGCCAACAAATCGTTCCCCTCCTCCTCCCCCTCCCCTCCATCCTTTTTTCTTTTTACTTTCCTATCCTTTTTCCCTCCCTCCCTCCCTTTCTCCTTTCACCCTCCTTACCTCCTCCACACCACTTCCCCCCCCCCTCCCCCCAACGCGCCCTCATTCCTAAAACCCCTCGCGCCAAGCCAAGTTTTTATTTTTGGCACCACTGGCACCTTGCCTTCCTCTCTCTCTCTCCGCTATTTATCTCCCCTCTCTCTCTCTCCATGTCTCCTCCTCTCTTAACTTCCTCCCTCACAACCGGCGGTTCCTTCTTCCCCTGTGGCCGCAATCGCACGCAACCAGCGCCTGAGAGATGGAAAGAAATAAAGGGCGAGCAAAGCTAAGCGCGCTCCGCAGGATTCCTTCTGAACCAACGACGCCGACGCCCCGCAAGAGCTCGCTCATAACCCAACCCCCACCCACCCACCCTCTCCCTCTCTCTCATACACTGTTCCGTCTAAAACTTCCTGCCCTTACCATCTTTCTCTCCATCTCTAACCAATATCCCATCCCATATATAAACCTGCGAATGCGAGGAGGGATTTTATGGAATCAATTTCGGGCTAATAATGCTATCTATTCCTCTGCCTCCTTTTCTTACCCGCCTCACTTTCTGAATATCTCTATCGCCCTCTCTCTCTTACTTTCTCACTGTCCCTCATCACCTCTCTCCCTCATCCCCTACATCCCTCTCTCTTCCATCTCTATTCGTCCTCTCTTTATTCCTCTTCTTTATCTCCTTTCTCTCCCACCTTTATCCGTACCTATCTTCCTTCATTGTCTATCTCTACTGAAAAAAACGTATTAGAACGATTCCGGATTTTTACATATTGTATTGTATAAGAACGCGTGTATATGCGTGGGTATTGTTGTCTAGTAAGTCCCCTTCGAGGTTGAAAATCACAAAAACCTCTTAGAAAACTGTGCGAGATACTAGTCTCTTTCGCAGAATAATTTTCCTTAACCTTAGATGATATCCTTCTTTCTACCTTTAGGATCTAGTGTTTTGAATGAGTCAGTTAAGTGCGTGAGTGAAAGTGCCTAGGAAATTCCGGACACTTTCGAAAGACGCACATACTCCTAGATAAGAACGCGAGTTTGACAACCCGGTCTCTGACAAAGGACAACCATTCCCTAAACCTACGCGTATTTTTAGATTTTTAAAAGTTGTTTTTTTTCTCTGCGTACGTGTTTAATTTGTACTGTTTGTTTACTACCGCATCCTCTCTCTCACTTTGATTGCGATCTTCTAAATAATATGGCTTGTGAGGAATTCTTTGTAAATCAATCTATCTTAATCTTTCCCTTTCCACTCTTTCTAACCTCTTCCATCTAGCTTCTTTCCTAGAAAAAACAGCTCCAAGAAGTTCCGAAAGCACTTACGTAGTTATGCATGAATTTGACCTAAAAAGATAAGACGAGTTGTTTCATTGGGACTAGGTTACGGATTATACGCTCTTTCTTATATTTAAAAATGCAGTAATTAAATTATGGAAAAGAGTTAAATGTAGCAAAATATACAACTTGACATAGAGGGTACAAAAGAGAGAGTACTTTTAATTAATAAAGAATGTGATGGAAAGAATAGAAAGATAGGTAAATCTTTTAATCTTAAAGAAAAGTTTTGTTTCAAAGGAAGAAATTTTTAAAGCCTAGATCTGAATACAAAATTTCTACCACGGTTTACTCATCATTCTGTTTTAGAAATGGAAATCCAATTTGTCACATGGTATGGAAAATCATTTAAAGGTCTCACAACGATGCTTTGGAATCTCAAAACCAATAAACTGAAAAATCTATGGTATTTCTCTATAAACTTCGGAAAAGATTGTTTTTATTACAGTTATTTCCTGCAGTAAAAAAAGGCCTACGCACATTATATAATGCATGGGAATGAATTTTTAACGCTAATGATTTAAGATTGTCAAAGTATCCGCTGATTTTATCAACATAAACATTATGAAGAGATCTTCAATCAGTCTGGATACGCGAAAACCTACTTAAGAATTTGCTACCACGTTCCGAAGACTTAAACCAAACCCTTCTTTAACAAAACAATCATCCAACTTTAGGTTATTTGATATAAAAGAAATGGTTTCATAGGTTGATATCTTATGTATCAATATTACGGACAAAAATATTTTTTAAAGGATGCTTTCCATGGGCGATATTTTATCGAGACAAATACTGAATGAGGCATTAGAAATGAAAGTAATAACACATTTTAAAGCCTAACTATAAGAAAATTACATTTTTTTCACACAAATAAAGATGAAGTAAAAAAGCAGCCACTTACATAATGACCGACTCTATCCAAAATTCTATTAGATAGAAGTATTTTCAGAAGGCAACAGCACAATTACCTGAAAGAAAAAATACAACAGTTAATATAATGTTGCATACAATTACCTCTTTTAAAAACATTACCAAAAATACCAGACATTGATTTAAACAAAAATTTTCCTCCAAGGTTAAGTAAATTTCAAACAAGTTCAATTTACATTATTTGGTAGTTACAACGTTTTAATATTCGCTACATTACCCTAAATCACGGTAGCAAGTTTTAAAATATGGAGTTTTTTAATCGTCAATTTTATTTCCCGGTTGAATTAAGCTCTGAGAGATTTGAGCAAATGGATATTAAAAGGCACATATAAACAAATCACCTGAATCAAAATTTCCATAACATACAGAGCTTGGCAAATATTTTTAACTCGTGCATGATTGAGTATGCGTGCGCGTGTTCACGTATACGTACATACTGATATATCCATACAAGATACTACGTTTCATCTCGCTTGGTGTCAACACCAATTTGTTAATCGGAGGAGTCCAATGTAGACGTACAAATTAACGAGCGATTTAGAAGAAAATCAAAAATCTGCGCCAAGGACGCGATACTCTTACGTCTCATTTAACCAGCGGACCTCATCGATTAAGTAGACTCATCAATCTTAGATTTGATAAATTGCCCACAAACTCGAGAAAAAATTCTTAATCGAATTTGGGTGAAAATTAGGGAAGCCCGAGTCTTTAATTTGTTATTGATTCGCGCCGCTCGATTCGTTTTTTTTTCTACCGAGTAATGCGCATCAATTATCCCGATTCGATTCCACCTTCAAACTTCCCTCTCTCAAACCCGTCAGGATGTTCCCGTCATTTTCTACCTTTCTCTCTCATTTCCCACCTTAAAGGTCGCTCTTTTTCGCCCACCTTCTTTCACTCTTCACTCCTCGTCAAATATTTCTCTCGTCTAAACAATGGCTGTGAGGAAAAGCGGTTAACCTGAATCTTTCAATGCTGTAGACCAGTGGTGTCCAACCGTAAATGAACAATAAATACTTCAAAAAGTGCTATTTTTACTTACTTCTAAGATTATATTTCACATTGAAGTTTAGAGCGAAATTCAATTACTTGTTCAAAAAACTAGATATTTACCATGTTTTCGTTTTTTTATTGTAGACCAATGATGGCGAACCTTCTATTGCACGCGTGCCAATATTACTGAAATTGTCGAATCTTTTCCGCTTCGCGTGCCACAAAAAAGTCCTCGATTTTTTTTGCTTGCCAACTAAATTAAATTCGTGATCAAGACTTAAGAGATTGAAATTTGTAACCGTAAAACTAATGTTTACAATAGTTAACTAAATAACACAAATGTTTTTGCGGCACTAAATCAGTACGATAAATGCTTTGATTGGTTTTCGCCATTCGTTTGGGTGCCAACCAAAATCGTCTTGCGTGCCACTTATGGAACGCGTGCCATAGGTTCGCCATCACTGTTATAGACCTATAAATATTCATTTTTTATTGTTAATACAGATTGATTTTCAATGTATTATACAAAGAAAGCGAGGCTGTGACAAATTTCCTGTTCGATAGAGTATGAATTTTCAAGAACAATTCTTTTCTATTTTTTCCTCTAATTCCTTAACGGTTTTAAACTAAAATACTCGTTTCCTCACATCGCAATAAATTACTCGTAGTGTCATAATTAGTGTATACACTTATAAATTACGCAATTCCGTTTTCCTCCTACCGCACGTTGTTCCGCTCATATTAAAGCCGACGTCAAATTCCTTGCGCGGTTCGCAGAAAAGAGCTCAAACTCCGCCGTTCCTATTACACGCCCAACCGTACGCCTTTCTTAATCGAGTTAACGTCCAATGGAGCACGATTGTTCCGCGAGATGGCTCTGGCAGTCGCCTTGATGCAATCATCGCATCACTCAGACGGACAGGGATCACTTAAGGCGTGACGGACGAAAAGGGATCTCGGATAGCTGTCTCACCCATCCCACTCCCCGAAAACAGTTATCGGATTTCAATTTTCACTTCGACCACGCACTAGCGCGTTCCGTGTTTTTTTTTTATCCCTCTGCTAGGAAATTCCTAAAACGCACTCCGTCAATACAGATAGAAATTGACGCTACAAGGTTGCGAAGTTTGCCACCTTGTTCCTTTCGGCTGATAAAGTTGATAAGTTTTTAACGTGACTCACCGCCGACGAAAAAAGCGTCCAGCGTAAAGGAAAATAAAGGTCTGGCTTATTTACTTCTTAGTACCGGATTAATCATAGCGTTTTAAATGCGTAAAAGTTTTACCGAATCATGACCATTGGCTGATTTAAAAAATACTAATCAATAAAAAATCGTGGTCAATGCAACATTTCTCAAATTTCTATGCAACGCAGAACAATTTTCAGGAAAAGATTAGAAAACTTTTTTGATTAGCTAAGTCATGCATATTACAAACAATTACTGTATTAGATCATTTGTTAAGCAATATCTGATAATGGAATGCCTTACAAGTAAATATATATGAAACATTTATTAAGTCCTACTTAATGTTACCTTAAAAAATAACGGACAAATTAACCACAATGAAACCATAACGAAAATGGTCTATTAATGATCAATAACGACCTTAGATTATTGTAATGTTAATCGTGCTAAATGCGCAACAATTTGGGCATTACATCCATCTATCGTAACTAATTACCTTTTCGCAAAACATTTCACCTGCAAATATGTAGTTACATAGGTGTGTGACGGAATAGAGCTCACACACTATACATTCACCGAAGCGTACCAAAAATGTCACCGCCTGGATTGATCCTAACATCGGACAAATTGAATCACATTGTCAGACATCCCAATCCGATTTGATTGGGTCTCTCACGATTACAGACCTAAAAACCGATTGCCCCGATCGTGAGATCAAATTTCACGATTTAGAGAAAATCCATAAATAACGATTACAATTTTTCTCACTTTGAACGAACTTACTTCCAGCATTCAAAAATTAGAACGACGCACTAAGGGTAAAATGTTGAAATTCCTGGCCAAAAGTAAAATTATAAAGTTTGTATTTTTTTTTACTCTTCTATCGTTTAAAGGGATGCCAAGGCCATTTAATAGCGGTCTGTTTGCATTCCTATTTCCTCTGTGCCAGTCCGAAGTCGATCTTTGTTGGTGTGACATTGCTACAGCAAGCGTGTTTAGTGCTCGAAGTTATATTGAAAAATTTAAGTGAAATAAACGTTATTTAAAATTGTGCCGCTATGGAACAATTACCAGGAGGTATGTATAATATTACACGATACTTAATTTTATGCCATTTACCTTCGTATTTGTTTTGGAAGCTATCAAACTTATGTTCGTAAGATGTATGAAAAAACAAAAACTTCGTCACATTCAATTAGACTTTTAGTTAGGTGCCGATTCATATCCGGCGTTGTTTTTAATTAGAATACGTAGCTTATTTCATCTACTTTTTGAATTATAAAAAAACGTGCGCATATTTGCGCCTTTTTTTAAAAATGATTTCCTGAAGAAAAACGACATCTATTATTTGCAGGCCACCTTTGGTCTTCGCAACTTGTTAAATAGTTTATTATATTGAATATAATTTATTTAATTCAGGATCTCGTGACGAACACTTTATTTTATCCAGGAAAAGGTTATTTGGCATAATGCAAGAAGAGCATGGGCAAGATTTATAATTTCAATGTGGACATTTGAAAAATCGCATGCTTAAATTGACTAATTGCCAAGGCGAATCTTCAAGGACGATTTCACGAATATTAAGTCGATTTACATGCGATTTTAAAACAAGATGGCTATCATCTCAGCGGAAATAGGATAGATTTCTCAATAAAAACGAGCAATGGTCGAAGGCAGACCTCATGTTTCCGGTCTTTTCATCGCCCTGCGACCGAGTTTCATTAGAGTAGCGATAGATCCAAGCGAAGGAAAACTGAGAAGCTGCGATCTGAAGCGTGTCCTTTGGAATTGTAATACGCTGCTCAAATGAGTCTTCGTAGTGTAGGAAAACTGGACGCTGCAAATATTGTAAAAGACATCACATTTTCAACGCCAAATCGAGCTTTGAAATACAAGAGTTTTCAAAAAAAAAAAACAACCCAAATTTGTAGGCTTTCTGTCGACGAAGCGTTGTCTATGCTTATTGAAGCTAAATTAACTCAGCATCAGTACAATATTGTCAGAGGAAAAGACAAGATGCGCTTTCCCCCATGCTACTCTCTAAGAGAGGCGAAAAAAATGTGCTACCCCGCCACAGATATTTCTATTACGGACACGAGTGCTGATGTCAAACTGCAAGCCCTCCTGGATCACACAGTCCAGGGCATCATTGAAGCACAAAAAGAAGTACATTGACATCCGAAGAAATGAAAAACTTGTTGATCACCCTGAACCTGGCTATGGAAGCACGAACGACGGTAATACTGCTCAATGTTTTTTTGAAAATACAAAGTTATCTTCGTCTATAACAGGAATAGATGAAAAACTCATTGAACGTTTCAGAATTATATTACTAACTCGATCCTGTGAATATGACGTCAATATACCAAAATTTGGAAAGTATGCCCTAGATACTGCAAAGTATTTTGTAGAAACCTATCCATGGTATAATATGGCAAAAACAATCCATAAAATTTTGATCCGCAGCCCTCAAGTGATATCTACCGCAATTTCACCAATATGAAAACTGACAGAAGAGGCACAAGAGGCGCGAAATAAAGACTTTAAAAAGTATAGAGACGGATTTTCGAGAAAACGTTCTCGAAGAGAAACGATGGCAGACGTGATGCACTTGCTTCTCATCTCTTCGGACCCTTATTTATCGAGTTTAAGAAAACTTCCGAAGAAAATAAATTCGAAATTCCCAAGCGAGGTTGTGGATATGATGTTGGCTCCGGATATAAGTGAAACATCTCAGGAAGAGGAGGAAACAAACTCAGACTCTTCTAGAGACTCACAACATTGTTTGTCGTCAGATTAAATACTTAATAGTTATCTTTTCAATCCTTAATGATTTATTCTGTACATTGTAATTTGTTTCAATATGATACTGTTTCACCATGTTGGGATGCTATGCAATTAATTTTTTTTTGTGGTTGACGTGGTATCTTATTTATTATTTACCTTTACGTAAACGAATATTTACAAATATAACAAAAATATCTGCAATAGAACCAATTATAAGATTGGTATGAATTTTGGCCAAGTTTTTTTAAAATTTCCCTGTGTGGCGCCGACTGATCAATGTAATATCAGTTAGTCGGAGTCGGATTAACATATGTAAGTATAAATCTATTTATACTTGTATCATGTCAATAATCATTGGATTCTTTGTATTGCACATAATGGGTTCTTAATTATCCATTTAAACAATTCCAAATATTAACTTTCAGTCTAATTGGATGAATTTTTAAAGTTGTCTTCCACCATATTGGATCCACCTTTTTGTTTTCTTAATTTGAGCACCGGATTCGTATTTAACGACCCTAAAAAACCCTAAACATTACTTTTCAGTCAAATCGGATGATTTTTAAAGTTGATTTCCGCCATATTTGATCCGCCATTTTGTTTTTAGTAATATGCGCATCGGATTCGTAATTAGTGTCCAAGAAAACCTCTGGATACCAAAATTGGTGCATATCAGATCGTTTTTAGACTTTTGGCCAGCTTTTCGGGAAAATTCCCCACTGTGCGACGAGATAAATTATTACGTTCACGTATCGAATGTCTCGGGAAACCTCGTTAAATACGAGGACAGGATGTTAAAAATTTATTCGGAAAGTTTTCACACATCGGAATAATTAACGGGCAGGGGCACATGTTTGCTCATTGATTAGAGGATTTGTAGCGTGTAATGAGATAATTAAAGCTAGTAGGTGTGTGAAGTGGTCACTAACAAGGAAATCAACGAGCGTTTAACGTAATCTCTTTATGATTGTTTTCTCATGTTCCTACAGTATACTTCTGAAGACGGTCATCAGCCAATTAAACAAAATAAAGTTAGTTTGAAATTCAGTTACCTATGCCAAAATTCCAAAATATTTGCATGGTGTTTGTTCTCCGCTCCATCTAAGGGTAAGAGGATTAAATACCTTTGCAGGTTTAATATACATGTGACGCTCGTTATACGCCAATTCGATTTACGCGCTATCAATTTAACGCCATCTATAATTAAGATATAACATCCCATTTGCGCCACAGAGCTCGTTGTTGCAGTCGTCCCATGTACACTGAACAACCGGAATATTGCAAGCTTTATATTTTGCATAAATAATTTTTTGAAATCTGAATTACACGTGTTTTAATGAAATAATGTTTGGCCTTACCTTTATTGTTTAATTCAGCACCTCTATTTCTATTACGTATTTAGCGATTTCCTTTCTTATTATTATCTCGTGATTGAATTTTCTTATAGCGGCGGTGATTTTCCTAAAGAATCTATGGCGTAAATCGAGCGTCACCTGTAATATGTATTTGGTTTTGTTTGTTAAGGTGAACCTATATCTATGGTCAGACAGCGCATTTTACAAAACATCCAAGTGTTACTCATTCGCGAAAAAATATATCCCACTTTAAGACCCTAATCTCCTCCTTTGAAAAGTCCAATCTGCCCCTTTTTCTTGGAAAAAAGTTGGGTTGTATGGACTGTCAATCAGAAGAATAAGACAGTTTATAATTAAGAATCAAAACTTTATCTTACCGCCAAAATATTATATTTTATCACGTGATTTAGTTTTTCGAACATACGCGCTTAAGATCTGCAAACGTTTTGCGAGCGCGAATAAAGGCGATGCGCAGAAAAGAAATAGATCCGCGAGTCTCCTTTTCCGCCAAAGCAAGAAGCCGCAAATCCTTGAAATGTTTTGTAAGAGAGATGCGAACCGCAGGATTTAATTTGATTAAAGCAGGAATGGTGGGAACTTGTAGGTTAGTTGCGCGGCGGGCAAAGTCTAGACCTCAACCGCAGTTTCGCAAATTTGAAATGCGTGCGCAAGCAAGATTCTTCTGGAATTCTAGTTGGATATTCTTTTCGACCTCAAAATTACATCCCTCGACGGCATCAAATTTATTTCTGCTCTCGGACGTAATATGTTTGTTTATAGCGTTTCAAACATAGCATAAGGCACGTGCAATCCTTAATCAGCTTTTCTGGCTAGAGGGGTCGGAAAATATAAGCTTGAGATAAACTGTATTATACATTGTAATATGACTTGTATTATACATTTTTTGCCTTCAAAATGTTACTAATTATACTGTAATATTAACGTTTTTATAAAGATATAATGTAAGCTTTACTACATGTTTATGTTGTGTATTGGGTAGGATGGTAATTTGATTTTATGTATTTAGAGTTTGGAGCGCCATATGTTCTTTTTTGTTTTAATTTTTTTAATTGTATTTCTACGGTTTTCCCTATTTGTTGTGAAGGGAAAAATTTAAAATGTGTTAAATAAATAAATAAAATAGGTCAAGTTTTTCGCTTTGCAGCATACATTTTTATAACGATTTAATCAACGTTAGATAAAGCTCATAAAAGCTTATGTTTCTTCATAAAAAGCGCAATTAATTAAATTCTTTGTAAATTAGGACTTCAAATTCCAGTTAAGTATTAAATAGCGTTGTAATGAAAATCAAAATTTTATTAGGATGATTTTTAAATATATATGGCTACAAAATGATGTTTATATGATGCGACCAACATTTTTTTAACATTAGCATGAAATATATCAACGGTAAAATAACGGTCCATATTTCCAAATTTCCAAAAGGAATTTTTTTTTGTATATTTCAATCATCAATGTGTCAATTTATTCCGTAAAAGGGTTTTTGTTATGAATGAACGAACGTAAAGATAAAAAATTCACATCATCTTGCTGATTATAAAATATGTACTACAGATTAAATACTTTTCTAAAGCGCTATCCGAAAAACGTTTTATTATTACTTACAGTTAATTTGTTTAATCAATATTTTTTTCTAAACCATAAAAACAAATCTTAGATAAAGGCAGAGAGGTGTATTCATCGCTCACTATTAACCTGCTGCACCTTTGCGCACGTCAATGTAATAAACGTCAGCGATAATAGTATAACATTAATATCAGACGAGTCGTGCATTATTCAACGTGCGAAGTATAAACGCAGCTCCGTAAAAATTATATAGTAAAAAAACGATAGCCAGGGAAGGCAAAATATGAAAAATAGCGTAGAATTCGAATAAAGGAGAAAAACAGAAAGAGAAGCGATAGAAAGTATTAATCCGCAGACGTCGCCAAAAATAAAATGCAAGAAACTAATAACGCGAGAAAAACAAATTCAAAAGTTTTGGAGAAACGTGGAGACGAAAATAAAACGTCAGCTAAGCAAACAAAAAGCCGTTGAGAGTGATATAAAGGGTAGTGATGACTTTCTCTCTCCCTTCTATGTAGAAAAGAGAGAGAGAGAGAGCCAGAGTAGGCGACAGATGAGATCAAAGGATTGGGACTGAAAAAAAACGAAAATCATAAATGCAAAATAGCGCCGGTACCGAAAAATTCTGGACGAAAAGTGAAAGTGGCAAAAAATATTTAAAAACTAACTTGGATGCGGTTTTGACTAATTCCGCTTCTGAACGGAGAGAAGTGTGAAAGAGATGAGGAGAGAGGGAGGGGGAAGGTTTTAGGGACATATAGAAGACGCAAGAACTCGGAATGAAGTAGGAAGGCACATCAAAGGAAAAAGTGAGTCAGCATTAAAAACCATAATAACATTTGAAAGAAAATTTTCTGTAAATATTACGAACCGACTCCGAAACAAATTCGGGCGGTCGAGCGACGTTTTCGCAACTCGCAAAATTTCAGCAATTTATATCGTAACCAACTCATAAAAAATAGCATATTTAAAATTATGAATTTAATGGTTAAGAGAGCGAAACGACGCTTTTCATGACTGTTTCACTTATTCAGTTATGTGGAATTTAAAAGGAGCTTGTGTTATTTCTCTAGCGATGAAACCCGCGTAGGTTAGGTCTTCGAAATTGATTTTTTTTATTTTTATAAATTACTACTCTAAATCGGGTGCTAGTCGTTTGCCCATTAAGCAATTGGAACAATTAATGTTTTTATAGAACTGTATGGTATCGGAATTTTCCTACTGATTGTGAGAGGAGTAAAAAATCTTGTGGCCAACACATGACTTTCTTCATACTTGGGGTATAGATATTTAAATTATTATGAATAGCATTATAAGGCAAAATTATTATTTCGTATCGTAAAAGAATACAGTCGTCCTTATTGCCGTAAATTACGTATATTTTGAACATGTTTACAGAATTCACCGCTACATGGTGGCGGCGCTGTATACTGGAAATTACGAAAAAGTTAAATATCTCCGAATTGGATGGTTCTACAAAATTTGATTCAAACAAAGCTTGGAAGAAATATTATTCTCTACAACTTTGTTCTTCACGAAGATTACCAATAACGATGTTTTTAAGGAGATATTTGACGGAAACCGAAAAACCGATTATTTATAATTAATTCCTAAACAATAACTGCTATGTAAAATTGTTTCAAATAGAAGTTTTAGGAAATTACATTCTCTATAACTTTTGTATAGAATTGTATATACAATAATGATGTTTTAACGGAGAAATATCGCAAAAACCGAATTGGGTTTCGAATAAACCTCGACTTTCGGTTAACCGATATTGTCCAAAAACTAATCAGTTCTTTGTGCTCATTCTAAAGTGTTACACATGAAGTTTGATAACGATATGGCTAGTACTTTTTGAGTTAGAGCTCCCACAATCACACACACACACAGACATCATTCCGAAAATAGTCTAAACGTGTTCTAGGGACCTCAGAATGTGTACTTCCGTTGAAATCTCGAAGTCGGTTTTTTTCGTGATCACAATACTTTCTCATTACTACGTATAGAGAAAGTAAAAACAGCTCTAAAAGCAATCTTTTTAAATCAACTAAGCCCTCGATTATCCTTTACGACTTCAGAGAAAGATTATCAGGATAACGTTCGAATAGGAAAATCCGCAAGAAAGAAATCCCCGTATCGACTGGGGAAAAAAGGAGAGCTCTTCGCTAAATTGAACTAAACGCCCATCGGAAACTCTTTCGTTCACTTTGCGCACGAACCACAATAAAATAATGGGCAAGAATGGGAACGAAGGGAAGGAGACGGAAAATGCATGCAGACGGACTAGGCCAGGTCGGGGATTAACGCCTGCGAAAAGCAAAGGAGGAAAGGGGGCGTGTATTCTTCTTTGGCGGTGGAATGAATGAGGGAGAGAGATAAAAAGAGATATAAGCAGCAAAAATAGGAAAGAGACTAGGTTTCGACTCATTATATGCGTAGTGCTGAAATATTCACCGAAGTCGGGTTGGACCGCTGCGGTAGCCGTTAGTTCGAGTTTTGATATTTCTCTCCCTCTTCCTCACCTTCTCACTTTTCCGCTACGTTCTCGCCTGCATCCTCTCTCAAGTTCTCTCCTACTGGCTCAACCTGATTCCATCCCTCCTCCATTTCCTGCCATGGCTATGCGATTATTTCCATGATCTTTTCGTTAATAATCTGAATCAACCGCACTCCAAAGGTAAAAAATCTGATGTGGCCAACACGACTTTCTCCATATTTGGGGTATAGATATTTAAATTATTGTGAATAGCATTATAAGGCAAAGTTATTATTTCGTATTGTAAAAGAATACAGTCGTCCTTATTGCCGTAAATTAGGTATATTTTGAATAGCTAAGTTTACAGAATTCACCGTTACATGGTGGAGGTGCTGTATACTGGAAATTACGAAAAAGCTAAATATCTCCGAAATGGATGGTTCTACGTAAATTTGTTTCAAACAAAACTTGGAAGAAATATTATTCTCTACAACTTTGGTCCTCACGAAGATTACCAATAACGATGTTTTTTAAGGAGAAAACCGAAAAGCCGGTTATTTATAAATAACTCCTAAACAATAACTACAATAGAAAATTGTTTGAAATGAAAGTTGTAGGAAATTACCTTCTCTATAACTTTTGCATAGAATTGTAAATACAATAATGATATTTAACGAAGAAATATCGCAAAAACCGAATCGGGTTTCGGATAAACCTCGACTTTCGGTTATCCGATATTGTCCAAAAACTAATCAGTTCTTTGTGCTCATGTTAAAGTGTTATATATGAAGTTTGGTAACGATATGGCGCGTACATTTTGAGTTAGAGCGCCCAAAATCACATACACACATACACACACGCACACACACAGGCACACGCACACACAGACATCATTCCGAAAATAGCCTAAACGTGTTCTAGGGACCTCAAAACGTGTATTTCCGTTGAAATCTCGAAGTCGATTTTTTTCGTGAACACAATACTTTCCCATTACTACGCATGGAGAAAGTAAAAAATTAACGAGTGATCTCTGCACGTAAGCTTTAATTACGATCTCTAGGAGAGCGTTTGGCCTTTGGACCCTTTCTACTCCTATTATCCCGTTACTATCATTTTATACGCGCGCTCACATGTGAAGGCACCGGCGATATATTTTAATAGGTGATTATAATGTAAAAGAGAGATCGAGCGCGTATTCATTTAACTAGGGGTTTATTTCGTCTTCATTTCGACTTACTGCATCTGTTCTCCCGCCCTGTATCGCTTCCGATCCTTTATTCATTTCCCGTGCTATAAAAATTCCCCTTATTTTCTGATCAGAAAGAAAGGTTTACACTAATTCGGCATGGATAACAATTTTGTTTTTGAACAAAAAATACTTCAATCTTTCAGTTATGCAGCTGTTTACCTCCCGAATTTGTATTTCAACTTTAACCAATTTAAAAATAAACTTGTATAAAACATTGCACTAATCCGTTTCATTTTATATCCATCTATATCATACTACATTTCCTAGGTAAAAACAGTTATTTATAATGGATAATGCCTCTCCCTTTCTTCCCTTACTTTTCCTGCGCTGATATTATATCTGCTTCTACCACCATCCTTACTACTTTTTCTTACTTCTATTCCGTTTCTCCAATAGCAATAAAAAGGATGGGAAAAACAGATGCGCATTTCGTCTGCGAAACAGTCGTCAATAGGCGATGATCACAAACATTTACTACCCAAAGTCTGCTTCGTAGCCAAAATTTTTATCCGGTTTTCCCAGCCATTTTACGACTATTTGAAAAACTTACTTTTTCCATGTTATTTCAGACATACGGTTATCTCGATATTTCCATATCAAACTTCCCCACTTAGGTATAATATGTTTCAGATTTTACTTGTACACAAATTATCTTTACATATTTAATCTAAAATAGAAAAACACTAAAAACAGTCAACACATAAAGGGTTTACAGTATCTGTGAGATAAACTTATAAAGTTTAATTGAGTAAAACGTCAGTACGTGTCATCAGTGTTAAGTGAGACATTATAGCGTGAACAATCTGAACGACAGTCGTGATTGCGTCACCGCAGGAGAAGGCACAGTGTTTATCATAACAAAATTGGATACGCAGGTCCAAAGGAACTTCCGAACAACATATCATAGGCTGCCGCTTTCAAGGCCATCGACACGTGCTTGGTATGAACAGTTTAAGGACCCGTGAAGTCTTACTCACAGGAAATGTGCAGGTCGTCGGCGTGTACCAGATGAAATGAATTAGACATTTTAAGAGTTGCAAATGTTGCCCATAATGAATGTGTTTAAAGTTTCAATTAAAGTTTATGAGTTTTTCTCATAGATGGCACAATCCCAGTATGCGTAGATCGTTTCTGCATTTTTTCGTATTTGAAAGTTGTAAAGGTAATTTGTGTACACCCTTTCGTCAAGGGGCTCAGTAAAACTTTGCATGCTTCTTTTCCTTCTGCCAATCACGTTCAATTTCTTATTAGTGACTTAGTATTCACCAATATTCTGAACCATTTTCTTACAGCCAGAGAGAGACATCCACAATCTGAAATAGTTGATTTTTTTAAAATATTTTGTAATCATCTCACCTGGTTGAAGATTTGCGCAGGGATCTGACTTGCTCGCTTCCCTTAAAATACTATAATTCCGGTTTGATTCGACATTATTAAGTTTCGGTGGATGCATCTCAATTAAAGCCCTGTCGCGGTTGAGGAGTTTCGCCGAAATACTATAAATCACTAGTCATCCCCAATATTTTCTCGCAGGAGCAGTCCTATCGAAGCAATTACTTACACCATTCCATTTATATTCTACTATTCCTACATTTTCTCTTCTTTTCGTATTGGTACATATAGGCACCACCGCAAACAGAAAACTTTTTACGTATTCTTAATCAATGCATTTTCCCTCAATTCTTCATTATTTACGCAGGTGATGCAGTTCTTCCCTGCATGAACTTTATTTATCAGAATCTACTACTAGTGAATCATTGCTGATAACGGTTGATTAGTTCATCTGCTTTTCTAAACTTTTTGAGGCTTTTGGAGAGACATTACGCCAATTTAATTC
This sequence comes from Uropetala carovei, assembly GCA_036926305.1. NCBI lineage: Eukaryota > Metazoa > Arthropoda > Insecta > Odonata > Petaluridae > Uropetala > Uropetala carovei. The sequence continues at coordinate 12,976,603 of JAXCHB010000065.1, read as the reverse complement.
CTTTTTACCGTTTTAACTTTTTATTTTTTTAATAAAATAAATAAAATTCGTAATTCTGAAAAGAATACCACTGGTATCGTCCTCTGCGATGATACTTCGAAAAAAAATTAAGCGGAAGACTATCGTATGCGAGTTTTGTCGCGATTTTATTGCTTACTCGATACTCAACGCGCTAGCAATCTTATTAATATTTTTTTCAAGTTGAGAAAGAAGCGAACTCATTAGTAATCGTTGCACGAAAGGATCCGCCTTTTTATGTATATATGACCGCCGAGTTTCCGTATAGCTAACAAACAAAGAGCATGAGCAAATTTCGAAACCGTTTTTATTCTATATTAAAAGGGCTTTGTCCCGCGATCCTATTGATTATAGGGAAAACGAATATTTTTAACGTTGAAACGCTTACGTTCTCCCACAATTTTAATCAAGGGTATGAATTTATTTAAATTTGTATTTCGAGCGCCACTTTTTATCCAGCACGAGGCATGCATTGAGAACAAAAAAAATAATACGGAATAAATCTGGAGAGCGACGAAAGCATGTCTTCATTATTCAGAGCTTCTCCTATCCTTAACATGCATATAAACGAAATCTTAAAAGTTTCTGAAACGTGTATCGACAAAAAAATAAAAAGAGGAAATTGAAAAAAATCAAGACATCCTCTTTTGTGGAATAAACGGATGAGAAATTATGCATACGGTCCCGTTTTTAATAGGATAATATAAAAATCGAGTAAGGAGTTTGATCAAACAGGAAATTACATCCCGATTCGGCTGATCGTCGGCGAAATTCGATTTATAGATGAAAAGAATTTCTTCCAACTTTAGGGTTAAAAGAAACGAAGCATGCTAGCTTAGATTCCACTTAAGACTTATACAAGCAAAGAAGCATAAATGAACAAACAAGTGCGTTTAATATAAGAATGTGAACTTTACGTGTGTGCGCGTGCTCGTGTGTATACACGAGTCGTTATTCTCTCGTATCCGTAAGACTTGAATTGAAGCTCCGGAGTACGTTGCATGGCTTTAATGCATTTAACTCATTTTCCTAAGCAAAATTCAAGCGAGATTGGAGAATTTTTTCAGTCTCAAGAGTGCCGGGACTTCAACTCTAACGCGAATCGGTTTTGCAAAAAATGACAAACAGCCTTCTGAAGACCATTCAAACCTTAAGGAGCACCACTATATGAATTGATTCCGTTGACAATATCGAACTTTTTTTACTGTTTACCTGTGTGTTACTGTCAGTAATTTACTAAAACTTCTTCATCGAAATAGATTGTACAATATAAGGCTTGGTAGAAATGGTAATCAAACAAGAATGAATGCTTCGTTAATACGTTAAATGATAATTATGCATACAAATTCATAAATTATACGCTGCAAGTGAACGATCTATTTCTTTGTTCTTGATATTAATACACATATGGTTAGATTACAGAGGCTCATTGTAAGCCTTTCCAGCTAACCAAATTACGTAGTCGCGTATTTTTCCCATTCGCACATTAAAACGCCTAACATTATTAAATTTAAAAACATACCCATCACAGATGTGAACATCTTACAGAAAAGCGTATGCATTAAGTTGGACCTGATTTCATCAATTAATACCATATTTCCATTGAAAAAATATTTTCAATAACGGAGAGAAAATGATACACCTTCTAGAGTATTTATTAATGAATGATGCCCTTATGCATGAACCTGCAGAATAAAACGATTTTTTCATAGAATGTTTCAATAAAATCTTTTAAAATTATAACTTAAGACAACATTAACTATTGGATACAGGAAAGAAAATTATTTTTGATAAGGTCGCGAACACCTCACACAATTCGATTAATTTCAAATGACTTCCTTAAGAGAAAGAAGATCATGGCAGCTAGAATTTCCACATGCATCCGCCATTCAACGATCGTACAGTACCCACAAAAAGGATAACCAGCTCAGGGTCCACCGATCCGGTTCATTCATCACCGTGATATAGAGGGAGAAAAAAATCCCTCAAGCATATAAGAATCGGAAACCGGTTGGAATATTCTTTCTTTTTTTTTACAGAGGCACTCTTACGCAGCTGTTTCGAACTACGTACTTCCAACGTCGAATTATTATATTTTTTTGCATTACGGGGGATATAGCGCAGTCAGCATCGCAGCAGATTTGCAAACCTGGAATGAAAAAATACGGTTCCAAAATCCTTTTTTTTTATTCTAACTGGATCAAAAAGGTCGCTCCCCATATGGTATCCGACTCGGAGAGAAATCTTTTCGCGTTATCCCATTAAATTGGATTAAAAATTCAGAATGTCGGAAGGGGAGAAAAAGACAAAGGTAGTGTCGCAGCGAGTTTTCTCGCGGAAACGCGACACGAAATGTGGAACGACGACAAAAAGAAAATAGAAACAATTTTCATCGCCGTCAGCCTTCATCTCTCCTTAAGCCGTGAGTTATATATATATATATATATTCCGCCCTTTTTGCCGGAGATACGGATGCAAAAAAAACGAAGGGAGAAATGGGGAGTGAGCGATGAAGAGGGAGAGAGAGAGTGGGAGAGAGAGAGAGGAATGAGGAAAGGGAAGCTATGCTGGGCTCATCAGCATCCCCGTTCCTCTGAATTATGTATCCCTGGTCCTATCTCTCAACTAAGGAATGGCGAAGCCCTCGACTCCCTTTACATCGCCTTTCTTATAGACTCCCTGAATCCTAAATATTCCCCTCCTGCAACCTAGCAACGAAAAATGAGCTCCGAGTTGTTTTTTATATGAAGCATTGTCCTAGAGCTGAGAGAGCGTGGAGAAGAAAATTGGGGTAGGGGGAGAGAAGTGCGGGGGTGGAGAATGTACTTCACAGACAGTTTTCGATACAAATCACGATATCAATACGAGGACACCCACATCAAAACATTGACGTGAAACCGTTCCGAGGACACGATTTGTCGTGGATAGACAGTGGCTCGCGTTCATTTTTTTCCTCCTCAAAACATTTTTTATGGGTTAAAATTGCTTTTGTATTTTTAATACCGGCGAGGATACAAAAGTGGTGATTTAAGATTTTATCGCCGCATTTCACATTCAACAACATTTTTATGATTCTTTTTATCAAGATTATTTAAAATAGTGTCTTACCGATTACGCAAGTTTGAAAAACGCATCTAAAAAATAAAATTATTCGGGTTGACGCTAGGTAGAGGGCTCTTCCTGATGGAACAGTAATTCTGGATCCTTGTACATATTTGGATCATCTTATTGGTCCAGGTAAACTATGTTCGAGATTTTAACCGCCGATCGGCGTTCAAAAACAGTCGCATTTGTAATCATTTTGAATGAGATATTAAATTATATTGTGCCTTATAAATCGGGTAGTAGCAATATACAATTTACGAGCGAGTTAGAGCAAGGGGGCATCCATAAATTACGTAGCGCTCTAGGAGGAGGGAGGGGGTTGATAATTATGTGAAGGATCGTGACGAGGTAGGGAGATGGTTCTTTTATAATGTGACGTCCCTGGTATGATGAAAAAATATAAAAACATGTTTGTTACAAAAGTTAATTTTGGAGTATTATAGCCTCTTTGCCTATAGAAAGGTTGGATTAATTTTATTCAATTTATGAAACCTGATTGAATTTAATTCAATTTAATTACAAAATCAAAAATAAGTATAATTTATGCGTAATAAACTATAATGCAGTATAATAAAATTAAAATTAATGTTTTTTAATTAAAAACTAAATCCTGTATTTCTTTATGTGGAAGGGGGAAGGGTTGATAAATTTATGATATAATTTTAAAGGGAGTTTACATTTTTGTGGCGAGAATTTATGGATACCTCTTAACATCATATTATTTCTAAAATAATTTATGCTGGCTAAATTATGCTACAGTTTAATCTTCGTAGCTCGCCATAAAAAAAGCATTTGCCCAGGTTCATATTGAGATAAATACTCGTCTCTTGAGCGGATATATAACCAAAAAAATTGATCTAGATAAAATTTACATTAGTTCTGAATAATATGAAAAACTAGTTTTTTTTCTCTCCTTCGAATACGATACCTAAGCTATCTTACCGATTTTATTGATAAAGGACTTGATCTCGTCAAGTGTTTCCTTTTGTTAAATCGATCACACGTATTAGAGAATGATTATCTAAATATACAAATAAGCACAAATATATACATGCAAGTAGACGTACGTTTATTCCTGAAAATACTTACAGATTTAGTATTTAGATATTTATTTTTCCTTACGAAATCGCAAATTAAGTAATCATGCGAACTACTTCTAACGTTTACATTAAGCATAAATAAACCGCATGGGCGGAAATATATCTTATATCGACACAATTTGTATAATGACGGATAAAGTAAATGGAATCCGTCTAATGTTAGTCTTTCTCACTAGAAAGAGAGAGAGAGAGACAGAGGGAGGCGAATTTTCGCGAAATTTCCATCACCGAAGCTTTCCGAGAGTTATTCCAAGGAAGGCAAGGCGAGAAAAAAGTAAATTTTGTAGAAGCCACAGGTTCATAAGTTTTCCTAAGTCGAAAAGTTGGAAGAGCGGAAGCTCAAACTTACGGATGACTTGTTACCGTATATCAAGATAGAAAGGGGCGAGCCCATAAAAGTCGAAAAAAAACTTTTTAATCTGGAGTCGCTGAAAACACCGAAGTACTTGGAAGTCTACTAATTATATATGTATAAATATATAAGTACTCTTTTTTCGTTTTTATCTTTCGATTTAGACATTCTAATACGGATAACTTTCGTTGCGATCGAGATAATAATTATTTTCGTAGAAGCAAAATAATTCTGTAACTCCCGTTTAACCGCCTAGGGCATTTTATTTTAATGATTTCACTAGGCTGTTGCGGAATATTAATAAAGTCAAGTTTAAAAAATTGCAAAGGCAGATTCCAAAAGCAATTTTTTAGAATGATTACATGACTTTTCGGAATCTTCGCTCTCCTCACCCTCTTTTCCCACAAATGTTTATGGATAACTGTTATTTAAAACGTACATCACCGCAGTTAATCAGTGGTAATATGATCTTCGTCCCTTTTTGAAAGTAAATTAAACGCATACACTCCTCGCTTTTATTGCCGTAGCAACGTAAACAATAAGAAACGTCACCATAGCCATGGACCCGTATAAATAGTTCGTAAGGAGTTTTTTAATCATGATAAAAGGACAACGGACAGATAGACGAACCGCAAAAATCAGTGTTTACATCTTTCACTAGCCAAAACTATTCTGAAAATGTTAGCTTCCCAGCTTTTGTCGTCATTTCAAATATTTGCCCGCGGATGGAAGAGAAAATTGAAAGTACGCGATTTAAAATTGATAAAGTAAATGCCAAACTAAAATAATTTATAATCCGTGCAATAATAATCAACAACGAAGAATTCTCTCTGATTATAACGAAAGGCATTATGAATTAATTAACCAAGGCAGCATTCACTGTAAAAGTAACTTTTATCTCCTCCTCAACACTATTCCACCGACTTAAGGCAATCAAGATGGATATCCCATTAAACCAATTCGTACTAGTTTGGGTAATATTAGAATCTAGAGCCTAGAAATTACTAACTAGACGATCCATTTATATATTGAAATATAACTATATTTCATATATTAAAAATTGCGAAACCTTGTTTCAACCGGACCCTAAACAATTTTATGTTAACAAAACACGGTACAATTGCAAAGGAAAAATGGGAGTAAAATTAAGAAGAATGGCGACACAACTTCACTTTATAAATCAGGACAAAATGAGAGTGAAAGCGACATCATAAGTGAAAACTTTCAGACTTTACGATCAGATCTTAAATCGCTTTATAACCTAAACTAAGCTGCCGAAACTAAAAGACACGTGATGGAAAAAATTAGCAAAATACGGAATCGATTAAAATCTTAGGAGGAGGAAAGTCAAAGCGACAAGAAAGAAAGAGAGGAAGGAAGGAGGTTACAGGGAGGAGGGAAGCGGAGAAGGCAAGAGGGAAAGAACGAGGAGTACCTACTTGATTCCCTCCGCATAAAAGTCTCTTCCACTTGCCTATGCTTCTTCGAGCGGGGTTAAATTGAGAGAGAGAGAAGCCATAAGTTTCCAGTGAAGAGGTCAAGAGAGTCAACCGGAAACGGGGACGGGGATAAGAGGGATGAAAAGAGAAGAACCAGGGAGGAAGAAGCGAAGATAAACGTCAAGAGAGGGATTAAGCGAGAGGAAGATGTTGAAAGGCAATCGAAGAGGATGAAAACGAATTATGGAAACGATAAACAAGTTAGGAAAGAACTGATGAATCTGGTATTAAGGGCGTTTTTTTCTTTTAAACGAAAACTAAACCACTTAGGCCATCTCCGGAGTCTTCAAATTTCAACCGCGTGAAGAACTTGTAGCCAAAAACAATCCCTCATTTTTGGTTGCTCTAACTTGAACGGTGTAGAAGTAGTTCACCAGAAGTGTGACACTAAAATCGATTAAATTAGCGGATAAAAAACGCCAAAAACTGCAACTTTTCAATTCGGTTAGACGTACCCGTTTACAGAAATCGCAGAAATGGTTTTCCGTACACGTGTACGGATCATGACTTCTTTTTCTTCAAACCAAAATTTCAAAACCGACATTAAACCTTTACCTCAACAGAAAATTAAATGTAAATGCCAAATATGCCGGAACACGTTTAAATTCCCGATTTGAAGGGCAAATAAGGATTAAAAATTACCGGCTGGAGGGGTGAAGGAGAAATGTTAACTATATAGTAACTGTTACAGTAGTGAATTCGAGAGTAAATGTAAATCTTGGACCTCCGCCTTTTTGACGCAATTTGTAACGAAAGCGGCACAATGGGTATCTGCGATAAGGTATTATTGAAGCCCAAGCCGAGATGACAGTACTTGAAAAAATCTCCTTTCTAACTGCATCTTTGAGGAAAACCGCGTCGTTATGTAGTTTCCAGAATTCTTGGTCAACTCCATTTTTCTGAGCTTGTTGCTTTCTTACTTTAGCTACTTTTATTCCCACTACAGAAACATAACACCCCTAATATTCTATGGAGATATATATATATATATCTTATATAATAAAATTGGATGTCTGTCCGTCCGTGTGTTCCTTATACATTCCCACGCCCTTTGAGCTATCGGGACCAAACCTTGCAAATTGACTTCATATGACTCTACGAGTAACATAGGGTAACTGGGATTTCCAAAATCGACCCGGGTTCGATTCCAGGAGACAATTTTATTTTCCCATAAGTTTACACGTAATTTTCGATTTTTCAGAGTGCAAGGTTTTTTTTCCTTCGTTCATTAAAACATGTAAATGTGGACCGATTTTCTTCGTTTTTGCTTTATTCGACGGCTAAAACTCTATACTATCTTATTCTTTCGATGTTTACATGTTATACGGTCGAATCATTCAGAAATACGCAATTGTTTTCGAAATTTTACGGATATTTCGTACTCTATCCGGACGTTGTCAAGGCGACCGTAATTGTTACTCCGATTCAATTAATGCCAATTAAACCTTCATATAGGGGATAGAATAGCGTTATTCGCTTCGAACTGTTGCTTAAGCATCGAAATTAATGATGTATAGCAACGCACATAGTTAAGGATAATTATTCTGTTGACTGCGTATGGGAAGCATTTATAACGACAATTCATCGTGTGTATGCTGGAATCTTACCTTTTAGTAAGTGAAACCTTTATATTATACATCTGTAATGCTTACTAACGCACATTTATAATACTCTCCATAGAAGTCACTCGACATAAGTTTGTGGTTGTGAATAAAACGTCTAATCTATACAAGTTTTTCTAGGACACCAACATTTCCCCAGAAAGTGACAAATGCTTCTTTGGTTCGTAAATGACACACATACCGCACAGCAATAGATGCGGCATTTTTTGTAATTAGAAGGTCCCATAAGTTTACACGGGATTTTCGAGTTTTCAGAGTGCAAGGTTTTTTTCCTTCATGCGTTAAAATACGTAAATATGGACCGATTTTCTCCGTTTTTGATTTATTCGACGGATAAAACTCTAAATTATCTTATTCTTTCAATGTTTATACCCTACGCGGTCGAAATTTTCGGGAATACACAATTGTTTTCGAAATTTTGCCGATTTTTTGTTCTCCTTCGGGACGTTGCCAAGTCGACCTTAATTGTTGCCTCTGATTCAATTACCATCGATTAAACGTTCATATTGACGTAAAAATGGAATCCTTAAGTTAGTAAGATCATTATAAGCTACATTTTTGCTTTAATTAAAGTTTTATTGTTATAAATATAACAATGGATGAATTCATTAAGATAATGATTTAACTCGAAAACATTCAGTAAGATTATTTTCTGTGACTAGGACGCGTTTATCGTAGATTGTGGTAGAAAAGCATATTTATTTTTTTAAACACTGAATCTGATTGTGAGTATTCAACCTTTTGGAAATCGATGCCTGGACAGAGCGACTACAGGCTTGTGTGAAGGCGGGAGGGGGACATTTTGAAAACTGATAAGTGCAAAATATGTAATACACTGCATTTGTTCAAATTTGAAGAAACAATAAACATTCATTAAATAATTCAAGAATAATTCATTGTAGATGCTGTAACAGTATTTATGGAGGACTAGGTATACATATGTGTGTGTGTGTGTGTGTGTGTATAAAGGTGGCAACAAGGTGTTGGAGGATGCCCAGTGGACACTTAAGTCGATTGGAGAGCCGCTGGGGGTGATGAAGACACACGAAAAACACTAAAACAACACAAATATGGATCTTTCGACCTGACGCCCTTCTTCAGCGACGGAGAGACGTGTGTGTGTGCGTGCGTGTGTGTATATTCATATATGTGTGTATATGTGTGTTTGCATATATGTATTTACATACACACACGTCCAAGAAGCACAGATAAATTTAAAGCGATGATCTTTTAACTAACTGAAACTTAAAAGTTCAAGGTTTAGGAGAAATTCAAGTGGATATAGGGAGAGATGGCAAAGTAAGGTTGGCTAGAGTTTACAAGTTCTTCCTCGTAAATAAACAACGAGAAAACAGTTGAACTTTGGGTGGAGATTATTAATACCACCGAGCCACGGCATTTGCGTCACTTCCGCACGACGTGGAGGAAATTACTTTGGGAGCTTCCTATGCACTTAGTGATCGCATCACAGGACATGTATGCAAGAGAGAATGGAAAATGATTCCACTCCACCTTATTAAGTAATCCGCTCCATTAAAAGGGAATAAATTGCACTAAACTCTTCCAACTTTGCGAAAGTTTTCGCGGCGATGATGGGAAACTCTATACCAAATCATTAGTTGCGTGACACGTGTTCGGTTTTACGGACAATTAGATATTCGAGAGCAAATCATATTCCTAGGAAAATTTACGGTCGAAATGCCACCCCCTAAAGAAAACTTCTGGCGCATATGACGTAATACCTCAGATTTCAACGTTACACGCATACTAATGGTCGGGAACTATCGAGGTCGTCTGATGGCTTCGCATGAAAAGCACAGGTTAAACAGGTTAAGCTAAATTTTCAATAAATTAAAAACGGGGGAAAATCTGTTTATATTTGATTTAAATCCAATTTAAATAATGTTTACGTGGCATTTATAATTTAGAACAGAGGTTTCTAGCCAGCGGTGAGAGGAAACTCAACTTAGAATCGTCACTTTCTACACGTTTTATGTAATCAGAGCGCGCCCTACCGTTTTTTAAACTTATCTAAATAGTTCAAATTCATCGTGGAATTTCCTTATACACAGGAATATTATAAAATTTATTTCAATTCAATTATATACCGTAAAAGCTTCAGTTAAAACAAAATATTTCAATTTGACTGTAGTAATACAAATAATATAAAATAAGCTGTTATAAAATGAAACAAAAGATAATTATAATGGAGGTAGTGGCTCTTGTGATTATCTTTTTAAATGTACCAGTATTTAAAGTAGAGTCGGACTGTGTCTTTGGTATAAATGTTCTTCGTGACTATTCTAATTATTTTGTAAATTCATAATGATAATTTTGAAGGGTGCATGCAGATACCTTGAAAGCTTCAGGGCATTAGGAGAAAAAGGTTAAGAACCACTTCTTTTGCGAAAACGCAAAATTTCAATAATTCAGAAGACTTTTTTCTAGAAAAACCTGTGGAAAGCGTGTCTTTAATCTCGACGAAAGCATTTTTGAAAACTGAACCAGATTATAGCAAAAAGGAATGCTTTTTAAAAAAACTCCGGTTACGCCCTGCGACGAGATTTTATCCGCGCGCCCCTTCGCGAAACCTCCAGCTTCCGCCAGACACTGGGCCATTTAACAGCATCTCCGACGCGAATGCACTTCCACCTAGCGTTTTCAATTTGCATTTTCGCATTAGCATTTATATACTCCGCAAGACGCAGCCCGTCCGCGTTTCCTGAGTAGCTTTTATGCATCTAGAAGTTCTTAGTTAGACCAACTGCTACCGACCGTGAATTCTGAAATGTATTAAAATTTACGTATTCTAAAACGCATCTGCGCCCGCTCAGAGAAGCTTCTTCGGTCGGTAATGCTTCCTTCGCCGCAAAACGCTGAAATCAGGATCCTGAATGTATCTTCGTAACTTTTAGAGAGCGATCCCAAATTATAATCTTTATAAATTCATTAGAGTATCGTGGCTATAATTAAACAAAGAGACTCGTTGCTTATTTCTGCGCAACCTAACGGCATTAATCGAAATCACGATGCGCCATTTTAACAGCACGACATTGCGTGTTGAGTATGCTCCCGGCGGCAGATATCGGGAGAAAGGCGAAATGTTTACCGCGATGTATTTTTTCCTTCCCAGTTGTCAAAGTTGGGCGCGAGAGTCAGATAACGTAATCAGCCTCTTTGTCACACCCGGCAAAATGAACGTCAAAGCAAAGGACGGCCATATGGCGAATACAAAATTCATATAACCTAACGAATTTCGCGCGCCAATCACGAGATGGCGGGGAGCCTTTACCGCGCCTAAAGCTTTCTGACGAGGACTCACCAGAATGACAAGAATAGGGTACGCTTGAATGATGAATATCTGAATGACCAACAAAAACGAAGCATTTCAAGACGGGGAAGAGATTGGAAATATTATGTGTACCACCAAAATATTCTGACAAACAAAATTATCCACACACTTATTTGACCTGGAGAGAAACGCTTACATAATGGTATTTCAAAGTTAAAATTATTATATTGTTATGGGTCAAATTTAAAGAAAAAGAGGAAAATCTGATGTGACCAACACATGACTTTCTCCATATTTGGGGTATAGATATTTATTTAAATTATTATGAATAGCATTATTAGGCAAAATTATTATTTCGTATCGTAAAAGAATACAGTCGTCCTTATTGCCGTAAATTACGTATATTTTGAATATGTTTACAGAATTCATCGCTACATGGTGGTGGCGCTGTATACTGGTATTAAGAAAAACAAAATATCTCCGAAATGGATGGTTCCACAAAAATTTGTTTCAATCTAAACTTGGAAGAAATATTATTCTCTACAACTTCGGTCCTCACGAAGATGACCAATTACGTCGTTTTTAAGGATATATTTGACGGAAACTGAAAAAAACCGATTATTTATAAATAATTCCTAAACAGTAACTGCTATGGAAAATTGTTTGAAATAAAAGACGTAGGAAATTATGCAATGGTCAATATATACAATAATGATGTATTATTGGAGAAATACCGCAAAAACCGGTATTGTCCAAAAACTAATCAGTTCTTTGTGCTCATGCTAAAGTATTATATATGAAATTTGGTGTTAATATGACAAGTACTTTTTGAGTTAGAGCGCCCACAATCACATGCATCCATCCATCCATCCACACACACATACATCATTCCGAAAATAGTCTAAACGTGTTCTAGGGACCTCAAAACGTGTAATTCCTTTGAAATCTCGAAGTCGATTTTTTTCGTGATCACAATACTTTCCCTATACTACGTATGGAGAAAGTAAAAATAACTCGATCCTCTAACGCCATTTTCCCCATAATCTCTTTTGTACATCCGCCGTTTATACGCAATTTTCCGGGAAAGTAATCCCGACGAATGTGGAACGATTATGGTAATTTGCAACCCAGAGAAGTCACAATCATAAAAAAATATACGGTCACTTGTCGTCTGGGTGACGTTGCTGTCCCAAAACAAAGACAAGCCGACTAATGATTGACTTCTCATTTTCGTCTCTCTCTCTCTTCCACTCCTCTCCCCTTGTAGTCTCTCTTCCCTCTCTACGTCTCTCCCTCTCTCTAACTCTCTCCCTTCCTCTCTAGCCCTCTGCTCTCCCCTTTCTCTCCCCCTCTCCCTTTCTTTCTCGCTCTCTCCCTCCCCCCTTCTCTCCAGCCGGTCACGCCAATCACTCAATTACTCGACGCAACCTCTCTTAGCATCCCAACCGAGAGAAACGGGCTACGGCGGAATTAAAAAAAAAATATTCTGTTGGAGCACGCAGAAAGTGAATTGCTTTGTGCATCGGCAGTAGTAGAGGAAAAATCGCATAATGGACATATTTTTATCTGCCGACTTTTTATTGAAAACACATTTTTAGGATTATTATTTTTCTAAAGCTTATATATACGTACATACATACACACATACATACACCCATACATACACATACACACACACATACACACACACACATACACACACATACATACATGTAAGGAGGTGGTATGTTGGTATTTACTGTGCCAATATAACCCAAGTTCTAATTTTAAAAAAATCTCGTGTCCAGCACAAGACTTTCTCCACACAGATTAGTGAATATGATTGCATGCGACGCATAATCCCTCCTTTAATTATCGGAGTAACGGATAATCTTGGCACTACACGCGAGAGAAAGAGTACGCGTACGCGCGGGACACGGATTAAACACATCAAGAGGCTTGACGTGATTGCGAAGAAATAGATTAGTTTTTACGCGAACATAAAAGAGTTTAATCCCTTTCCTCCGTAATTTTGCAACGTAAGGCTCGCTCTAAAACAAACGGCGACAAAATAACTTACAACGTCGCGAGAGCGCTTTTGGAACATTTTGGGCGTCGAATTGAAAATAAAATTGCGTTGTCCGATAAGTAACACACGCCGCAAAGGAAAAATGAGAGCGTAGCCTCGTAGAGCTCCCGATCTAATTAAACGGTTAAGTGAAGACAGTGTCACACGAAAGGCGAAGCATCAAAGCGAAAAGATACGAGAATTACGCCACTTAAAAAAAAATCCCGGAGGACGCGGGTTGAGAGCGTTGGATATCCGATGAGTAAATCACGAAGGATTATCGAGCACAAAGGGAATACGGGAGGGTGTAAATCACGCTTGATTTACGATTTCATCCGATGTTACTTTGTATGGTCCTAGCACGCTCTCGTAAAGGCATATTAAGGGTCGTGCTGAGCGTTATATCTGCAGGGCGGTGCCGCAATCCACGTACGAACGACACACTCTCGGCGGATCGGTCTTGTACACTTATAACCCCCTCCTGGGAGGGATTAAGGATATATGAAAAGGACGCATCTGCTAAATAATCCGATCAAGTAACACCTCTGGAGCGAAGAAAAAAATTTTTGGTGGGTTTTCTTTTTGGAACCTCGATATTTTTTCGATATGTTCCGTGACGTATTGTTCGTACTGAAGTTTTTGTCCACTCTCGAGTTAAAAGTTATTATTGATTTTTGGATAGGAATATTTTCGAAAACGTAAAAATAAGATTATTTCAGAGTCCGTGAAGGCAAAATATCAAAGGCATTTATTTAAAAAATTACATGATAATTTTCTGGGAATAGGATTCCCTATTAACATAGTCTTAGAAATTTTTGAATGGCGAAATAAATTACTTATAAAAATATCTTCAACAAAGAATTATCGAGCTTGTCTTATGACCAAACACAAATTTAAGAATAAGCATTTAAGTAGGTAACAAAAATTGAAAACGAATGTACTTATGTGTATCTAATTCTTATCGTGGCTAATGAAGATACCTAAATATTATTTTTTCAATTTTTGGTAATTAAATATTTACTATTGAATCCATAAAGAATCTGCTATATCGGATAAATAATTATTTTTCAATATTAATTTATTTTTATGACACAGTCTCCTTACTACATATGAGTTTTTTGTTTTGAACATAACTGGTCGCTTCTTCATCAAAACTTAATGATCGACATAAAATTCCCGAGCAGGCCGTAGGTTACCATTCATTTGTTTACAGTACCAACTGGATTGAAAATATTTAAGTCAGCAAAAATTGAAGTTTTACAATTTTTCTCTAATTATTACTAGCGGTAAAATTTATCTTCTTCAAAATAAATTTGGGTAGACGGATTCCATTTATAGAAGTTCGATTGCATATCACATGCCTGCTTTTCACTGAGGATGCCGTGTCTTTCATCTAATAAACTTCTTGAGAGATTATCATTAGAATTGGTAAGAGAGAGCTACGTTAAAATTTGACGACCGTACTTCATTTTGGCCCAAGTTGTTCCTTAAGATCACCTAAACCAACTTAAGCCGTGTGCTTCGTTAATTATTTGTGTGCGGTTTATAATTGTTTACTAAGGAGGCGTTTCAATCATTGAATTTTCTCAACGGTAATAAATTCCAATGTTTAACAGAAAATTACAACAACTGTTAAGTAAATTGTTGACATACGGTTGAATTTAGTCCCCGCCATGAATTTTATTTCGTAATGTTAGTGGTCTGAGATAGGATTTCACTTCAAATGCATGAATCTTTATAAGTAACAAAATCGACCGTTTTTAAAAGACATACGACAAAATATAAACTTCATACATATAGTGCATCTGAAAACTTTCCTCATCTGTTACACGCTCTTTTCAATCGGCTATACGACGACAAAGAAACTGTAATCAGTAACTACCACATTAACCACGGAAATTTTTAATTTGGAGTTGCCAATAACGGATCGATATTATCACCGACGTTCGGACCAATATATACGTATACATATAAAAATAAAAATTCGGTAGAAAGAAGCGATTGCTCACAATGATCCGCTCCGAGGAAAATAAAACTCTCATTTTCATAGAGTTCTTCATCTGCATGCAATGGGGAAAGGAGACAAAGGTTCTTCGGTATTAAAAATAACAGAGGTTCTGACAAGGAATAGGAAGGAGGAGGAACACGACGCTGATGAATAAGACTGAGAAGGGAGAAGGACACCAAAGCCTTTAAGGAGAAGCATGAACAAAAGAGGTCCAATATTGCGCGATGAGGGAGCGCCTTCTGTTTTTCAACACAACGGCCATCTTTTTAATGCCGGATACCCCCCCCCCTCCCCCCTCCCCCCCCCCCCCCCCCAGCGCTCTTCAACAATTTGAGTAATAGTAAAGCATTATGGCGGCAGATGAAATTATATTTTTTTTAATTTCTAAAAAAATATCGTCCAAGTATGAGATCAACAGGAGCATCTTAACCAAAATTATGAGAAGATGATCTTTTATTCCAAAAAATCCCGTCATAACGAACTTCTGAGAGATGTCCCAAATGAGTTCCTTGTAATTAAAATTCCTTCTACCGAATAAGAAAACCAACCACATCGATGAAGTTAGTAAAGAAAGTTATTGTAATTTTCACATTATACAGGCATAGGTACATTTCAACATTTGCAATGCACCTTCAACGTACATACATACATTACACATACATATACTACATATTGAATATAACTTCAAATGAAAGATTCGCGAAGTACTGCTATTTTTGAAGCCGACCAAGGCATATGAATATTTTCGTTGCAATAAAATTTCCGTTTTTACGGTATTCATCTTGATAATACTTCATTTTATGTTTTTATTAGTCCATTTACATATATTATTCATTTTCTACCTCTCTCCTAATGTAGCATATACTTATTGTCGAATATAACTAACACAGACATGAATGAGAAGGAATAGGAATCATACAAAGAGGTATTTTAGCGCAAAAATCGTAACTAACGTTAAGTACAGTAGAGCCTCGCTAATCCAAACCTCGGTAATCCGAAATTTCGGTTAATCCGAACAGGATGTAAAAAAAAATTCATCGAGTGCTTGCTCATCTTGAACATCATCCGTGATATTTGGCAACAGCTTTTCCATGACTTTTTGATAATATCATATTTCACATAGTCTCAAGTTTCAGCCACCCAATAAATCACGTCCTTTATTGTGATCTTCTTCAGTTTCTCCATTATCGTGAAATTTTCTTCGTCACCCTCAATAGGAGATCACAAAAGCTTTTTCCTGTAGTGACATTCCAGATTTTGCAACACTCCATTGCACCAACGTGGTCATATTTGGAGGCAAGAAAGTAGCCTTAATATCACCACAGATAAGTTCTGATTCCCGTGAATGAGCAATAATGCTTTTGGAGGTCAATGCGTTTGAGCAATTCCAACTTATCCTGTAACGAACACAAACTGTGCTTACGCTTTTTGGACATTTCTACAAGATGGGAAAAACGGCGACAGTAATTTAAAACAATGGGAAAAGCCCTGCACTATATCACACAACTGTACGCTAAGACGGTAGCACAGTCGCGACAAAACGTTAGAAAACGAGGCACGAGTAAACGTGACGTCACATTACCCCTCCACCGCCTTATTAAAGCGTTATATGAGCACTTCCCATTGGTCCAAGGCATTGCCAGGCAACGAGTTTACGTATGCAGTCCCCACCAGTCCGTCGTGTAATTTGTAAAACCCGGCTAATCCGAAAATTCACTAATCCGAACATACCCGAGTCCCAATTAGTCGGATTAGCGAGGCTCTACTGTATGTCGCGTTCCTTTTTGTTTGCAATTTTTTCAAGATTTCTTATAAAGACGTGCGGGATCAAAATCACTCGCCTACTTGTGAGTTTTCCCGCTCTATAAACCGTGCAATATTCATGGAGAAACTAGTCGCGATGATCCGCATATCCTATCTTAAACACTGACAAGTGTCAGGTTAACGGGAAAGGGATTTGTCTGAAAATTTGCGAGCTGGTAGACGGTCAATAGTTTAAACAATAAATGGCTCATTGTCATACATTGAAATCCTGATAGAGATAAAATAAAAAATATGTAATGGCAACGCTATTACTAGAGCTCATTCGCTTTATGCATTGTCGCGAGTCGGAAGACATTCTCTCTGGCGGGTGCGTAAAGCGGTCGGGCTAGACAATGTCGCGGGCGGAAGTGTGGGCGAGCAGTAGCCGCCGAGGTAGGGAGAGAGTTGGATGTTGTAACGTGCGAGGTGAATCGGTTTACATCAGCCATACACCACACATTCCAGTGAATGATAATTTGTTGTAGGAGATCTGCAGTAAGATTTTCTTCCGCACTCGCAGGTCTTTCTAGTTGGTTTCTGACCTTTCGAAAGACTTATTCTCAAGTAAAAGAAAGCACGTTTTATTTCATTTGTCGCAGTGGTAAGTAGTGATAAATTATCTAAGGATTGTTTTCTGATTTTATGATATGATGCCGGTTTCGTTAATGCATTGATAAATTACATTGATGAGCGCTTCATCGATGACGAAAATCAGCCGACATGCAGCGTGAAGGTAATTCCGCCAAAATGCACCCACATATGCCAACCTTGCGACGTGTATTTTTACCGTCACGTAAAGATCTTTATTTCGCGACTACAGAATGCAGCAATTCCACTGCAAGAAAAGCGCGATATTACTAGACGAGCGGACATGATAAAAATACATGCTCTTGTGCACAATCAACAGTCTGCTTCCATATTTAAAGATATGGTTCTTTACGCCTGGTTCGCATCACGATTGACAAAACAAAGGAAATTTTTCCTCAGTGTCAATCAGATAGTGTTTCCTAATGAAGTCAAAACGAATAAATGTCGCTGTGGCGAACAATGTTTCTCCAAATGTGCGCGGTGTCGAAAATATTATTGCTTCCGCTGCTTCTACGATATGTAAGTATCATCCAGGAAACTGTGAGGGTTCATTGTGAAAGTAATAGAAGACGAGAAAGGCATTTTAAAAAATGAGAAAAACTTTTAAAACATTATAGTAACTCTAATAAAGAATATTCGAAAAAAATAACACAAACGTTAAAAGTAAAAAAAACAAAGAATATATGAAAAAATACAAATTGAAAACAATATTTAAAAATAAATATAACATAAACGCAAAAAAAAAGGAGTCACCCGCATTCGAACCAGAGACCTCTGACTTCGTAATGCCAATTATAACCTCACGGCCAAACGTACTTGGCGAACAAGCGAAACTAACAAGGTACTTAAACGGTGTCTAAATAAACAAATCCATTTATTGTTTAAACTATTGACCGTCTACGCCCAAAGGGGGGGGGGGGTAAATCATGATTCCCAAGTCTAGCTCTACCAGCTCGCAAATTTTCAGACAAATCCCTTTCCCGTTAACCTGACACTCCCCTTGTGAGATGCGTAATACGAAATGTCACCACAATTGAGAATCTCGTAGCCAAAGTGGATGATATGGGATTGCATTTCACGAAGACCACACCGCGGCGCATAAATGACCCGTCTGAGGCGACAAAGCATTATGCCGCTCCACGTGACTCCGCAGATTTGCAGATCGGCGACGACAACGGCGAAACGCCGCACTTAAGAAAAGTACCGCCTGAGGCGGTCGCCTCCGTAGCTCAGTTCACGCCGCTTCACACGCGGGCGTGTAGTACACGCAAACACAGACGCCTTTGTGTATACACAGCCGTGCGTTATAATTAATAATTGCTTCTTCCGGGCTAATTTTTTTCCAATGGGAGATTTATCGCTGTCGCACCACTTTTTTCACTATATATTAAAAAGAATGTGAACCACAATAAACAGCGATTTTTTTTAACTCCTGTTTCCTACAATGTAGATGCTGTCCTATAATTTCCCTTCATCATTCCATTTCATTTCCTACATGCGTTTACCGCGTAGTATATCACAGTGCTATTTTTAAGGAAATTTTATAACTGACTATAAATGCTTGAAGGATTCAAAATTATAGCTGGAAGTGATTTTTTACTCTTTCGTCATGTTTTCGTTAAATTTTTATGTATAAAAAAATAAATAGATAAAAACAACAAATAAACAATTAATATAATAATGGAATGAACTAGAGAAACCCTTTTCAGCACCTGCAAAATTTTATTTTGTTAACTACGCTGAAGGGCGCAACTGCATATGAAAATATACCCTGGTCTTTACAAGTTATAAGATTTCCTACGCCTCCAATAATTACTTTCATAACAAGTTGATAATTACACATAGCATTTACCAAGTCGAGTTTCAGGCAATAATTTCTGGAACTTGTTCGTGATCCTTTGTTGTTGCATCTATCAAATATATAAGCACACACATGTATACCGACACAATTTTTAACTTTCACACCAATCAATAGAAAAAATCTCTCTAGCCAACTGCTTAGAACTCGGACGCAAAAAATAATATATATTTTCTTACTCCCTCAGCGAAGTCTCCCCACCAGAAAAAAAAAACAAAAACGCATTTCGAAACACGCGTGGAAAAAAATATACTCCCCAGCAAATAAATCGGGATTGGAGTCACCGACGCTATCTGTCAATATCGGAAACTCTTCATCCTATCGCGAGGAAATAAAAAAAAATATTCCTCTCCCCATAAATAAACCGATGATGCACGTAACCTCTGTCCCTTTCACCCTATGCGAGTACTATCTATACGCCCCCTTCCATTATATCCCTTTCCGGAGAAAAAAGCTATAAGGAGAACGTTTTTCGCGCGTCGCCAAATAAAGACGATATTTTCATCCTTTATTTTTCATTTTTTTGATCCCGCGACACGAATTTGATGAAAAAATGTTATTCCGAAAAATAAATATTAGACGACGTTCTTTTGTTCCGAAAGCTTTCTTTTTTCCCCACCCCTAACCCGTCCTGCCTTATTCTCAACATCATCTTTTTTTTTTAAGCCGTCGGAAGGGTAGCCCGGAAAAAAATTAAATTAAAGCGATAAAAAGTTTTAAGGGACGCCGAGGAAAGCTGAAAAGAACGAGATGATAAAGTAATCTACGAGGCAGATGACGGGACATGGCGCGAAAGATGTTTTTAAGGGAGGAATAATAAATTTCGGAGTGAAGATGGGATCGCAAAGGGAGAGAGGGTGGGAGAGAGATAGAAGAGAGGGAGGAGAGGGAGGGAGACCGAGAGAAGGAATGCGAGAGGGAGAGTAGAAGGCGTTGCATACGTGATCGTGGCCGCATTTATCGCCATTCGCCTAGACGATCTTACGAAACCATATTTGATTCTGTGTTGCGGCGTTCGTATGATACGGTTACCATGGAGACAACGTAAACAAAATGCTTTAATATAACAGTCCGATATGATAGGGAGAAATGAGGAAATGAAAATGTCCTTCACGCAGCAGCAAATGCTACGAAAATGATATCAATCCACAGCAAACATTTTTTATTTAAATTTCAAGTAATTATTTCCGTAACTCGATTTAAAAAAAAACATTTGACAACATCGCGTTTGCGATAAAATTGCTCTTCTTCAAAAAACAAGCAATTTAGGTATATTTGATAATTCAGTTAAAAAACAAAAAAACGACAACAACATCGGTTAACATTTTAAATTCCTAAAATAAATACAAAGCTCATCGATCAATTTCGAAGAGCGCTTCGGGAAAACAAAGAAATTCTCGGAACTTTTATCAATCCAAAATATCGGCGTTTCGCAAACATGTACCTAATTCGCAAAAATTCGACGTACATCAGCATTTATCGAGAAATTAATAAACAACGACGGCATCGAAACCGCACCCGGCAAACAAACAATTTTCCCTGCTTATCCACGAAACAGCAAACAGCTTTAAAATAACAGAACGCGTGAAAAAAAAAAGCCATCGCGCGTCGCGAGATAAAATTTACCGAGGACGATAAACCAAAACGAATCATCCAAAAAAAAAAACAAGTTGCCAAACCACTCCCCATATCTCTCTGCACATCGATCCAAAGACTCTGGTGGCAACCCTCTTTTCCGTCGATAACCCGCTAGGTTGGTAGGCGCGTCCGTAACGTCTTCGAAAACGCGCATCCGAATCGAATTCCTCGTCTTCGTTCGCAGTCGCACAATACGACCGGGAAAAAAAAGAAGAGGCGTAAGGAAAAAGAGAGGATGGAACGCCGTGAGAGAGAGGGAGGGAGAGAGAGAGAGAGAGAGGAAAGGGAAAAAACCGAGATAATGAAACCGGGGTCAAGGGACGTTCCCCCGCTCCCTTGTAGGTCACCAGAGTAGGGAAAGGGGTTGTGAAGAGATGATGAAAATGGGATGGGTTGGATCGATAAGGAGAATGGGAATGGAGGAACGTGGGGAGAGAAGGGATGAGAAAACTGACAGCGGAGGGAGCCAAGGGAGCGAAAGAAGGAGAGGAAGAAACGAAAAGAAAATAGATGAGGGAAAAAGGTGAAAGTGACATACGAAAGATAGGAAAAGGGAGTAAAAAGAAGGGAGAAAAGGGGAAAATTATAAGGCCGAAGATATTATAAACAAGACCCAGAGAGGTAGATCTATAAATAGATAGTAAATAATATAATCGAGGCTTCGTGGAATTCTATCATAAATTTATTTGTATGAAAAAATAGTTTTTCGTTATAAAAATGCTGCATTTTTATACGAATGCATTTATTCTGATATTGAACAAATTTAAGGCTTAATAGTCCCTTCTTAGATGAACCTAGCACCTTAGTAATCATAAAACATATATAAAAGAGTGTCACTTTGTCCTTTTGTCCCTTTGTCGTGTAATACTTTTTGAAGCTTAATATCTCGCAAACGACTGAACCGAATTTGATGAAATTTTCAGGGTAGCATTATGATATAATTAAAAAACGTTGTAATGTATCGGTAATATATAAAAGCCTTATTCTTTCCCTTTGTCATTTTGTCACTCCCTCTGTCACGCTCTGGAAAAAAAAACAGAAATATACCTGGCAAGAGGGGACCAAGTTCAGCTTTTGAAGCACAACAGCACTTATACTAGTTAAAAATAAGACTTGGGGTGGCTTGTAATGGAAAGAATTCCTCCATGGCCTCAACTAAAATTTAATTTTAAAAGAAATGAAAACTTAAAAGGTTCACGAGCAGTGATCCCTTGCCAGGGACTCTTTTTTTTACGAAAACACAGCACCTAGACGGACGGGACTCGCTCAACATTTCAGAATTCAACGGAGGGAAGGAAAACCCTACATTCAGACACTCACTCGCTCATTCTCTCTAAATATCTCTATATTTTTAAAAGACTCACTTCCGCAAACTTGCGAAAGTTTAAATGTTATTACCACCACTCATATTTATTTCTTAAAATTTTCCAATTCTCTTTTATAATTTCCTGTTTTGTCTAGATATAAAATATTATGGTTGAGGAGTTCTTTCCTCCACCATCGCAGATCTCAAATGAAAATTTCTACATATTCACATAGAAAACAGAACATGATAGAAGAATATATTAGAATTATACTTTTATCTAAGACAACAATTACGTACAATGCTAATTAAAGAAAGTGTGCAATTAAAATATGTGATTAGATGACTGGTGTACTGTTTATCCCGTTCATAGTGTCAATCTTGCGGTGTTAATTAAGTAACATCGTTAATTAAATCTGCTTACGAAGTAGTTGAATATGAAACATAACAAAGATTTTTTCGGAGTCCGGGAGAGTGTGTAAGACAGCCATAGAAATTTAATTTAATGTAATGTCTGAAAAACAAAGCATCTTTCCACCTCTAATTAAACACAAATTGGATAACTATCTAAAATGCCGCCTTTAGAAAAACGTTACCTCTTGGTGAGACGAACTTTAAATTTGTGAGTTCTTATCACAAATCTACATAAAACTACTATATTTTAAAATAACCTGCGAAAATCCCAATACATTTTTTATAGAAAAATTCATGCAACTGAACTGAAGCGCAAGCAATTTTGAGAAAATTAAAAAGTTTTCAGATCCGAATATTTGAAGACCAATACGCAAGCACATAACAAACCAAAAAAAATCAAAAGTTCCCCAACGACGACAGGATTTTGTGAGAGAAATGTTTTTCGGTTATCATAAAAAAACTCACGAAACAAAACAAACACCCAGGTAAATAATAGGCTGTGGGAAAAAAACTGCCGAAAACTACAAATACTACAAATCTACATAAAACTACTATATTTTAAAATAACCTGCGAAAATCCCAATACATTTTTTATAGAAAAATTCATGCAACTAAACTGAAGCGCAAGCAATTTTGAGAAAATTAAAAAGTTTTCAGATCCGAATATTTGAAGACCAATACGCAAGCACATAACAAACCAAAAAAAATCAAAAGTTCCCCAACGACGACAGGATTTTGTGAGAGAAATGTTTTTCGGTTATCATAAAAAAACTCACGAAACAAAACAAACACCAAGGTAAATAATAGGCTGTGGGAAAAAAACTGCCGAAAACTTCACCGAGATAAAAGGTGACATAATGATTTTACGCAAAATGCATAGAATAACAAACTCCAAACGAAAAGCAGAATAAAAAGAAGAGAAAAATAGAGGGCGTGATAAAAGGAAAGAGAAGGAGAGAGATATAGAAAGAGAGAGAGAGAGATAAACGGATTGAGATGAAGGAAATGAGATTTGAAGAGGGATATCGAGAGCGAGGAGAGGGAGCGAGTTGGGTCGAGGGAGAGGAAAGGAGGGGAAATAATGGTGTTGAATTGGTAGTAAAGCGGGAGAGGTAAAGAGAAAACGGGACAGAGAGAAAGATAACGAGAGAGAGAGAGCACGCGAATGGCACCTGCTGAAAAAAAGAGAAAGGGATTTTTTTCGAAAAAGTAATATAAAATGGTTCAAATAATAAATAAAGCAATCGTTCTTCTAACATTAAGATTTATTAATCTTTGAAATTATTAAAATATAATATCCGCCATTCAATAACTAATGTTTTGGGCAACATCACATAAAAAATATATATTATCATACAGATCTAACGTGTTGAAAATTAGTTGGGTTATGCAGAATTGTTTTTTCGAAGAATCTTCCGCAAACCTTTGGATTGGGTTGTTTTTTTCCGTAGAATTGTTTTCAAAGACTTTTACTAAGGCCAAAAAAAAGGAAATGGCGACAGATGGGCAAGATTATGGAATAAGAAAATACGAAACGAGATAGGGAAAAGAAAACTGGAGACATGGCGGAATTATCAATATTGACTAGACGGAGGAGGACGGAGGGTCGAAGAAGGAGTTTTTCCGAGAATTTCGGATCCGAACCCCGAAATGGCATCTATCCGATTTCGACCTCACGTGTTGTCCGACACTTCGGAAACCCTTCGCTTAGAACTGATAGACGTTAATTTTGGAAGGAGTTCGGAAAAAAGGCTGAATCTAGGAAGGTTAAATCCGAGGGCATGTCCTAAGGCTTGTAAACACGCGATTGCGATAAAAAAATGTGTCCAGACTTTCATTTTTCAGAAAGACGAAAAAAACAGAGGCACGTTTCCTTTCCGTTATAAGAGTAGTGCGCGCGTTTAAATTAGATAAAGTGTAGAAACGGATTCGGAAATAGAATTTTCTCACGGAAAATGGATATTTTTGCCACAACTGCTATGGCAAAAAATCCGCTGCGATTCGGCCCAAAAATTAGTTCGTTATACGCCTATTCATCGTGTTTTCAGAAAGTATTATGTTTATGTGTTAATTCCGAATTTGACAGTCTAATGCCTTTTTAACAGGAAACGTCCTAATGATGATGAATTATATATATGTATGCCAACTGAACTGTGAAATTTAATGAAAAATTCCTATTAAAACATTTATAGATTTTATCCAACGTTCAAATAAACGGACTATTTTCTTTATATACATCATCGTTACAGGTAGTCTGTCCGTAGACAGGTCCGTGATTATTCAGGGTTAAGCCTGGTTCTCCACACACTCCTCTTTTCCGCAGTCTTCATAACCTGAGAGCTGTATCCCCTTCAAGTCGTCCATCAGCTGAAAACTTTTCCTACCTCAATCTCTTTTTCCATCCAGTTTTCCTTCTAGCTCTCTCTCTCTCCTCAGGTAATGTCCATTCCAGTTCACCTTCCTCTCTTATTCATCGTAGTACTTCCTCGTTTTTCATCCTATCTGTCCATTTTATACATATACACCCATAAATATGCCACATGCATGTATACATAATTCTTTTTATAAATTTGAAGATTAACTAACACAACAAAATAAACCTTCCGGCACACAAGAATTAACTTTTCATTCATACAAACGACATTCTCTCTCTGACATTCAATTTGTTCTCGCAAGGACACCTCATTTCCGTACAAAAAACTCGAGCAAGTACCTATAAATATCCTATTTATGCATCAATACTTACCATTAATACTTTCAGAGCTTCAAGAAAATTCATGCCAAAGTGCTAAGTATTTCCTTTAAATGGGCGAGGTACCCTCTCACACCCACAATATCGATACTTTCTCCTTAATAGAGACAAAGTAAAACTATCGCTTTCTTCGGAATTTACCGAACGCTAAACCTTCGGAAATAAAAAGAAAATAACGTACTTGCCAAACGGCAAAAATTCCATCCCCCATCGCGTGATGAAGGAGGATGGAATGTTTCACGGACTGTGAAAGAAAAAATTAAAGGACAATAGGGGTGAAGGAGGAAATCGTTAAAAGAATATTACTATCCTATATAGAAAACTTTTTAAAATGACAGGAGGAAGAGTTGTAAAAAAAATCAAAAAAATCTTGGCATCCCACGCAAAGATCCAATAGAGTCCGCACAGATACACACACACACATATATACACACACACGAAGCGATTTCAAATAGCCTTAACTGAATATAAAAGCGCCAACGATTTTTTATTTCGAAAAAGAATAAGAACCGGTAATTTATTCGGAGTGTGATTAAATTCCATTGATTCAGGTTCTGTTCCTCTTTATTTTCGCCTACGTTAAGGACTTCGCGTTCGAATCTCGTCTTCGAAATTTTTTAAAAAATCACGCTTGATAACACTATTTAGACGTGGCTCTCGATTACTCGTTAAATGCATCGATGCACGAAGGACTCCGGTTCGAAGCAAGGTTTGAAAGACTGGATTTGGCGTTTTAGAGGTTGTGCCTCCTCACTTGAACTTACTCGTTAAATACTGTCGAAAATATGAATATGCCCTAAATAATAACATAACATAATAACTACACTACTTTTATTATATTACATTGTAATATTGGCATAAAAAGAAAACGGAAGTTTAAATTTGGAAATTCATCAAACCTCGTATTGCAATAGAACCCATTCAACATTCGAGGATAATCGACTCGCACATTCGGCGGTTAATCTTACTAAAATAAAACTTTTAAAAGTAGATTCCTACGAAATGAATTCGTTGTTCTCCTTCCATTTCCAATTCAATCTACATTAAAATTAACCCATAAATTGTTAAATTAAAATATGCATTCAATCAGCAGGATTTTTAATGCATATTTTCTTGCGATCTAGAATTCATATTCGGATAGAATTTCGCAATTCACTTCAACAAGGATATAGCCCCACCCTGTGCCAACGTGGCTGTAATTTCTCGAACGATACTCCTACAACCTCCCACGTACGTAACTTATGCCTCATCTTCAGTCGGCCATACTTCCAATATCTTCAATTCTATAAATCTTTCTATAGTAACTCAATATATAACGACTTTTTATTAGATAATGCGTTCTCTCGAAGTTTGGTAAGGGCAATATACTTTGTTTAGCGAAAATAACAATGTGTAGAACGGTCCTGAGTAAGATTTATTGCTTTCCAGCACGCAAATGAAAATTGCTAGAGATTCCAGGAGGACGTTAAACACGCAAGTCTTGACAAAATAACTGATCTATCCAATTTTCCTTTTACGAAAGGCCACAAAATACGAATTTAATTTAGATTTTGCAACGAAGTTCCTGAGAAAGAAGGCTGAAGTTGAGCATAGTTTTACAGAAATTTGATGGGAAAACTAACATTTCAGATTTATTTTATACCGGAGCTGAATATAATTAAAAGAAATTTATTCTAGAAGAATTAAGGTAAACAATTAAAATTCTACACTGACCCAAAAAAGGAGTTGTATTATTGGGCGTCTGCAATTGCGATGCGTGTGCACGCACGCAAACGAACGTTTAATTCACATTTTAAGCGTACGAGGATTGGTACAATAGTGCAATAAAGCTGCCCCAATACAATAAGGAACTTAAAATGCTATTAAACATTATGTTATAGTAAATAATGAAAATTAACGGAAATACATGAAAATGTTCTTTATCTGCAATTAAATCATTTATTCCACAAATAATAATAACCTGAATACTAATATGCACGCTATGAATTTAATTTTCATCTGCGCGTTCCACATTTGTTAGCAAGTTTTTAGTTGCACAGTTAAAGTAGCTCAATATAAATATTATTTTCTTTCATTTCTTACTTTAGTTTATCGCGTAAAAAGTATGAAAAATTCCCTCTATAACTATGTCATTCATACGATACGATCCAATTCAATAATGATTGAGCGAGCAACTCAGAGCATGATGTTTAGTGTCTTAACCTCCCACGCTGAATCGACCGACACGTGTACGGATCTCGCAATCCTGCCTAAGCAGCGGTTGTCAGTACACGGTTACGGACCTGACATCCAGTGCCGTAAGTAGGTGGTGTTTGCCATAGGCGCCGCTTGCGAAAGGCGCCAAACGTTCCCAAAAGTCCATTTTCATATAAATAAATATTATTTTAATAGTCAAACGTTAATTTATATGTAATAAAAACGCTATTATTGTTTACTGAAACGCAGAAAAAAATTATAGCCTACATAATTAAGGTGTTTCCTAAAATTTCGCCATAGGCGCCATATCGCCTAGGTACGTCTCTGCTGACATCTCTTTATTCAAACCTAAATTATGTAATACATTTTCCTCAACATAAAAAATTACACAAATTCCAACGATGGCTGAATACATTGAAATGGCTGCTTTTAAGGGCAAACAGGGATTTTTAAAAATACTAGTTTGAGAGGTGAATGTTAAATAATTAACAGTGTACGCCGTCGTTTACATTTTCAAATTTATACGAGATCATCTGCAGGTTCGCTCCACTCGCGCGTGGTTCAAACAGCCTACTTTCTTCTCTGCATTATTTCCCACGCATATATTTTGGAGGTTTCCTTCGCGAAAGACCCTACTCTCCTAGAAGGAGGTAGCCTCCTTTCTCGCAATAATCCCTCTCTAGCCGCAGCTCGTCCAACACTTCACGTTTCCTCACTTCCTCGAATCGTCCAGGATGATAACGGCCTCCCACCATTTGTCTTCCTTTGTATAATTTCTAATTAGGTCTTTAATCCTTTATTGCGACGAATTCGAAGCGCTCGAGGCGCAATCCGAAGACGGAAGAGCTACTATACGTAGCGTACTCCAGTTCCCCAACCCCCCGCCCCATTCTCCCCCCTCCCCATCCCTCCCATTCTCTCTTCGCGTGCCAAGAATTTCGCTCCGAAAAGCGGAGTCAGCGCGCGTTAAGGAACTCGACTGGGAGGTTCCCAGCGTTATCTCCATTCTCCGTTAACAACGAAATCTCTTTGTGGATACGGAATTGGAATAACACGAAATACTGCATCTCGTGGATTTTCTGCGATTTCTCCTGGAAACTTTCAAGCGGAATTCTTTTTTGGCTGTTTTATTTTTTTAAAAATCGCTCTCTGGATTCGGTTAGTCTGTCCTTCGGTCCATCCGACCGTTCGTCCGTCTGTTTGGATAATACCGCTGGAATCCTGTAACTTGGAGAAACCAAATTTTCAGACAACCGTATTCTAATTCTTATATTATAAGGGTTTTAGAAATGATCATCGAGGATCACCTGGCGGACGGCAATCGGTTTTATTTTTCCCGACCCTTTCGTTTCATTTCTACTTCCATAAGAAAAGCATGATATCGGTGCAGGGCATTATAAACTTGCTTTAGTAAATGAGTGAAAATGAATATATGAGCTCGGGACAAGAACAGATCCATAGGCTGAGGTTTATATTTTTTTAAACAGAGTTAAAAATTCGAATCGAATCGGACCGAACAATTGTTTTTGACCCAAAATAGAAGAAAAATTTTCCGGCTTTTAACAATGAGAAATATCAAATGCCATGGCAACGATTCCACTGCTTTTAATTGGGAAACAGATTATTACATAGCATTGATATAATGCTTTTAAAGGGGATATAGACTAAATTATGAGGTCGTAGATCTTAACCAAAGACGTTATCTTACGATGTCATAATCCTAAAAAAAGAAAGAAAAGCGCCTTACGTAATTTGCTGTGAATTTCTCTCCTCGCTTTTTTGAATAAGTTTCGTATCAACGTCTCACAGTATAGTATGTTTGAAGGTAAACTTTTATAGCTACAGAACCTAACATCGTATATTTTAAGAACATTATTTATATCCCCTAAATCTACAGGACTCCCCGCAGTCGCGGATTCTGCGGTAATATAGTTCCGCTCCTGCCGTCCGGACGTTTAAGGTTTATTTATTTTTAAAACGTAAAGTAGACGGTTTTGTAAAATTATTTTAGCTTCTACTATTCCCCACACTATACTATATATAAAACATTATTGGGACCACACGCTTTTTTATGTTTCAGGGCATTATTTTTGTGAGAGGTGAGTTCGCAATAATGGAAATGTGCACCCTTACGTTATAAATATCTATTACATCGTCCTACAGCATGAATCGTATTCCGCTAGCACTAAAACTTAGGACTCTCAATGTCACAGAAATTTAACGCGCGTGAATGATAAAGAAAGGTTCACACGATAGCCACGGCGCCGACGTTATTAATTTCCTTCTAACCCAATATTTCCAACAAAAATCTCTTGATAAAAGAAAAAAGTTAGATTTATACCAGAGAGTTAGGTTTCCTTTCGAGGAATGCACCTTTCTCTACAAAAGATCAATTGAATTAAATCTTCCGACCTTAGCATTCCGTTCCAATTTGACCCCACATTAAGGCTAGTAATTACGCTGTCCCGGTTCACAATACGACCATCATCAAATAAACGATACGGTTTATCCTTATATAGCTATAAAACGGTCGGGTTAATCGTCTTGGCGAATTTCCGCTCCCTAACGCTACCTTGCAGTTGAGATGGTTTTATCATCCAATTTTATGACTATAGGAGTAGAGCCTATATCATGAAAATTTATCGCAAACCGTGGATCCACGATTTCAACGCATTCAAATGAAGTGAGAGGTACCGTTTCAATTCAGTTGGAACATTCCATTTTGAAGCGAGAATTTCATTTCCTTGGTATTATTTTTCGCGGATACGACCGACTCTTTTCTCAAAGTGGATTGAATAGATCATTTCAATTGTTCTCAAAAGAAGGTCTACGGAATTAGGACGATTAAATTTACATTTTTATCCATGGTTTTTCATTTATTTCGTCGTATAATGTAAATTTTACAATATTTAAGTGTCGGCATTACAGTTTTTCGAGAAACATAACCTGAATGGGATATCTACAAAACGAAGGTGTGTCCCTATTGGTAGAGAGAAAGTGAGAGTAAAAGAACGAAATTGATAGAGAAAGAGGTACAAACTAAAGACTTAATTCCAACATTAATTGATAGAAAGAGAGAAAAGAGAAAGGGACACCCGGAACCACTTTATTCTCAGAATAATTGATGAACTGGGAAGAGAAAGACAACGAAAACGGGAGAAAGACGTCAAACCGAAAAGGGAGACTTTTAATTGTAAAACTGCCAGTACTATAGTCTGTTCACTATCTAAAGTCTCCTGACCTTGAAGACTTAGCAGCAGCCAATAGGAGACGGTTCGTTTGGGAAGGTATTGGGGGGAACTCTTGTTCTCGAAGCGTTCACATCGGTCTGCGTTGCCATTTCCACCGCCGTTTCCTTGCTGTTGCTGTTCGTGATGGGGTATCTGTCCTCCCGCGCGAAAGTTGTGAGGGGAGATGGAAGGGGAAACGTTCGTGATTGACTACTTGCTCTATGAAGGTCAAGAGACTTAAGAAAGTGAACAGACTATAGAGAAAATTACAAAAATCTCTCTTCCTCTCTACGTTCATTCTGCAACGTTTTCCATTCGATCGAACAGATTGCTAGAAACTTTTCCAGCGAATAAAATCCTGACAGCGAGTTTATAGAACGGAAGCTAGGGAAGGAGAGAAAACGGAGGATGGGTCTCATTCCGGACGGTTAGGGAGACGAAAAACAGTGAAAGCGAAGAGGAGTGAGGCGAAATTGGGAGGTGGGAGAGAGAGAGAGAGAGGTGAAGAGGAAGGGCAACTCAGTCAATTAAGGCGAGAACTTTGTCGAGAGGGAGGATAGGGTCACTTGAGAGATGGTTCCAATACCTGTGTGGACGAGAGGCTCTTCACCAAACAACGCCAATTTGTTCCCGAATGAAAAAAGAAAGGAAGAAACCTCTTTAACGAAGAGATCTGCCCTCCGCACACGAGGTAAACAGAAAAATCGCCTCGGGACGGTAAGCTTTACCGGAAGAAATGTTTTCGAACCGGACCCTTAGGGGGAACGTTTTCTGTGAGGACTATTTGAGGTTTTTGGTTCGAGATAAAAAGAGAAAGGCGGGGAATATCGTTCGGAAGTATTTGTCGCTGGATAGTGGCCTTGACGACTTACGCAACAAGTTAACGTAAATATCGGTTGTTTTTTTGGGTGAAATTTCTTTTGACCAAATGTAATAATTGGAATTTCGGAAAAAAGAAAATAATCGGACCCGTCTTCTAAAATACAAATTCAAAAAAATAAATCATTTACGCATTTTTATCGTTAGCCGGGAAATAATTGATATGCGTTTCAAGCGAAAAAGATTTGAATATTCCCTTTTTTGTAAAACATGGTTTCCCAGAAGCCATAAAAAGGTTGATTAAGGGTTATAATCTGCCATCCACGAATTTCCAGTTATGATGGCTGATTTGTAATCACAATTCACATTTGGCTTTCCGAACCTTTTCATCGATTCACAAGAAAGTTATCGAGCTAGTATAATGCCTGAAATTTTCAAGAATAAGCACCTAAATTTTCTTTTTAATATCGAAACTGTATTTAACTCAGGTATCTTCAATAACCATAACAAGGTTATGAATCTACATTTGGTGAATTACCATTGAATTTCATTGTAGTCAAAATGAGGATCTGGTTTTATACAACCTTTTTGTAGCTATTAGAGATACATGAGATAAGTACTTTTTCATTTTCTTTATTTTTAAGTGCTTATTCTTGAATATATCTTTTAATAAATATTGAAGAAACGTTTTTTTTTCAAGCTAGATATCAGTTATAAAGTGATCTCGATATGTATTTCGTGAATTCCTTTTGTTATTACAGAGTAAGTGCTAACCTACTGTAGCCAGATCCTCAAAATAAGCACTTAAAAAGCAAATTGGAAACTAAGTATCTACTTATCTCAGGAATCTATTTCCATTAGCCATGTAAGTATGAAAAACCATAATTTCATTTTGACTACCCGACCGGCGCCGTCAGTGGAATTAACAGTTAGAGCTCTATAAAATTATCTACGTAATAAATGAAAAGGAAATGTACATTAAAATACCTGTGTTTTTTTAGTGTTTATTTTATTGAATTTTTATTTAGAAGGCATTATTTAAAAATAATGCCTGCCACGCTCATTACCAACGGTGGTATAAGATCCAGGGGCATGTAACTCTCTGTAAAGAATTACCTATTTGTAATTCAGTCAGGCTGTGGGAAATAGTTAATTTTTGAGGGGAGGGAGGGAGTGAGAGAGAGCGACGGGGAGAGAGGGTGGAGGTATAATGGTAATTGTTTAAATTTTAACATTTTATATTCATGCCTACCCTTCATTTTTTTCAGGGTCAATTACGCTAATTACCCTAAATTGAGTTTCAGTGTATAGGCATATCAGATCAGTCAGTTAATTACCACGACTATAAACCTATTATCACAACGTGAGATGAGTTTATTCAGATTTTCGGGATCCGAATTTCACGATATGACCGGTTAAAATCCTACCGTTGATAAATTTCATTAACTGAACTCGCATTCCTACATTCATAAAAATCTGATGTGGCCAACACATGACTTTCTTCATATTTGGGGTAAAGATATTTGAATTATTATGAATAGCATTATGAGGCAAAATTGTTATTTCCTATCGTAAAAGAATACAGTCGTCCTTACCGTTGAAATCTCGAAGTCGATTTTTTTCGTGATCACAATACTTTCCCATTACTACGTACGGAGAAAGTAAAAATCGCCTTTTTTTAGCGCTCACAGGACGTCGAACTACTTCCTGCGCCTGATTTTATTTTCTCTTTCGCTCGTTTTCATCGCCTCCGAAATGCGTCCGTTCTCCTACCCGTTCCGTCGTCTCTACGCTCTCATCCGTGCCCTTTCTCTTCCCGATCCGAAACTAAATCTCTTAATTAGCTCTCACGCTCCCAAACCGACAGGATTCTCTTTTTCTCTCTCTCTCTCTCGCCGTATTTTCAATTGGGATTCCTACGTAGTATATAGCGCAGATTTATTTTTTTTTCAGGCGAACGCTTCGTTAATTATTATTTTTTTTTCAGTGCGCTCGAGGATAAGTTTTTTGATTTATTTCGTCCATCTGAAAGTCTCTCTAGAATATTAAGCTAAGTTTTTAAAATAATTTTTACTTATTGACTTTTAAAGAGATTATTTTAAATTTTACGTCAATGCGAAATCGGCTACGCATCTTGTGTTGTAGTACCTACGTTCACAAAAAAATGCTGTCGCGAGAAAATAATAGGAGACTGATATGAATAAATCTGTAATTAAAAAATCAACTTCTTACACCAAGCCATATTTTTATTGTTCAAAAGTCGGTTGAAAAATAAATGGATTTTTTTATCGCAGATAGGATACAATCTGAAACCGATCTGTCCAATTTTATGAAACGTACTTAAGTTGGCATATTTGCATGAGTTTCTCTCATTGATCAATTTAATATATCGATATAATCCGCGACTCTATTAGAAACTGAAGTCTATATTTAAGAGGTTTTGTCAAATCATATAATTACTACGAAATTTGAGTCGGTATGTGAGATAAGATTCTTCCGATACTCTAATGCACATCGAAAATGGAATAAGCAATTTTTAATGCTGCCAAAATATAAAAATGTTAATTTCAGAAATGATTTGAGCGAACGCTCTTAAACTTTGAAGTCTATAATCCTCATTTTTTCTAGGAACCGGAAAAAACAGAAAGCAGAAACCTTGTAAGAGATGGAGAGAAAGAGAGAGGAGGGAAAGAGCCGGCTTAAAGATTTAATCAAACTCTCAACCGTCGACGAAAGTAGATGAGAGAGAGGGGGAGAGAGAAGGAAATAACTCCGCCATGCCTTTTTTAAAGGCGAACGTGAAATTCTCGGCAAGGCAAAGTGAAACCCGACTCTGTTAGAGTCCTCCCCCTTGAGTGCGCGCCACAAATCCCACCCCCTCCCCCCGCATACACTCCCTCAAAACCAAACGACACCCCCAAAAAAAACCCACCCTTTCTAAATCTATCCGTTTCCACAATTTCATCCAATCCCCTCTCTCTTCCTTGTGCTCACAAAGAAATCCACCCTCCCCTCCTCCGTCTTACCCTCGCAAAAACTTCTCGAGTCACATTCCAAACATGGAACTTCGCCAGGAAAAAAAATATGACCTCCAGCTGGCGAAAGTGAACTCTAGCTTATGGTACATAAGGTACGAAAAACATATACATAAACACATTCATAATATATACATGAACACATACACCAAATGGAGGTACTTGACCATCACACCAATATTGACTTCTTTTTCAGAAATGATTTTTATTCAATCTCCCTTTGCATATCTCTGGACTCTTTGATGTGATTAATTGCATCCGAAACTTCCTCAAAAGAAAAACTTTTTTTCGGGTTTCCGTTCTATTTCGACACGAGCTTCTTTTTCATGATTGATACGATCAAATCAGACGGGCTATAGAAATAATTAAAGCTGCCCATAATTAAAATAAAAAAGGCGATGGAGGACGGATCGCGTTCGCGATGGAGCTTGGAAAAAATATATATGTATATGTATGTGTATATATATATACACACACACAGGGCCGTGCCCAGACATTTTGTCGCCTGAGGCGAGATATAATATGGCGCCTCCTTAATTTTTTACTAAGTAATTTTATTATATGTTAGTCGAAAACGATAGGGAATAATAAAAATCTATTTATTCAAATCCACAATAACTTATATTTACGAAAAATATCAACTATACATATTTTAATTTTCATAGCAATTTTCTTCTTTGTCGGTAAATGCTAGCAGGAAGTGTTATAAAAACACCCCAGAACCCATAAAAACGTTCGAATAGAGGGTAGGAGCAAAACGTTCGCAAAACAATGGCACGACGGTTCTTCATATATTGTGGAGAACTCTAATCAGTCTGTTTAATAAATTCCCACTTATTTCCCTTTCATTTCCGTTATTATAGAGTTGGTTGCAGTGGAGGCTGGCGCATATTCGGACGGAAAAATCATGCCGAAAACGCATTTAAAGATATATAAGTAGTTAAATTACCGCTTACTATGACAAATATTTTTTATTCCTTCCTTCGGCCAGCATCCTGATTGATACCATAAGAAAAATTCAATTAAAATAAAGAAAATTCAAAAATAAAAATAAGTTAATATTATTAAGGAGATTTTTAGATAATAAAAGTGTAAAACGCAACTTGACGTTATAAATAAACTAGCGTAACTGCCCATCAAAAATTACGTCGTATCAATTATATATGGAATACGAATCGTTGTTTTAGTTCTCGATTAAGTTGGAGTTTATTCTGATGATAAAATTATCGTATTTCAGATCGATCTAAACTTTTGATTAAATTTATTATCAAGTATACTTCAAGAAGTTGATTTATTTGTGTGGAACTAAACACATTTAATTGAAAATTTGAAATCGTATGATAGGCTTAGACAGGGCTGACTCAAGACATTCGTGCGCCCCAAGCAGATTTCAATTATGGCGCCCATAGAGTCATACAAATTATATGAGGAATAGTTTATTAGTTTAATAGGATACAATTATTTTGATTTTGTGTATTTTTATGATTTATGAAATGAACCGAATTTTCATTTGTTACGGATTCTCTCAATGCTAGATCCTCTTTGAGGAATTTATATAAACACCCGGATTGCATTTTCAGTTCTAATTGAGTCTTAGCCTTTCTTTTGCGATATTCAGCACCAGATAATTTTCTATGGCCAACCATTGCCCGCTTTAAAAACTTTAAAATAGTAAGGTATGGTCTCTTAATTTTTTATAAGAGTAATATCGAAAATATACTAACGCTAATAATTATTATTGCGCCTTTATTTAATAGTAAGGTATGGTCTCTTAATTTTTTATAAGAGTAATATCGAAAATATACTAACGCTAATAATTATTATTGCGCCTTTATTTTTGTAACAAAGTCTTTCACTCAACCATGCTTTGCATGGTTAGGCTGAAAGATTCTTCTACAAATATGCTATTGCCCAACTCATGGTCAACTCAATATAAAAAAGAGTTTTTGCAGCATTGTTTAAAAAGGAATAAACGATATCGAAAAAATAATGAATATACATTGTCAGCCCGACGTATCGTAGTTTTACGCCCGGTCAATCAAACAAACAGCGCCCCTTTTGCATATAAAAATTTCACTAACATACCGTTAATATTTATCTTCACCTATACGCTTTATTGTAATAAATAAAAAGTTGCCGCTTCGTTAAGTTGTGATTGATATATAAAAGTCGTTTAAACGCCCTAACTATATTAACGCCTCGGGCGCGGGTTGGCCTTATGAATTTATTTTGATAGGTTTTCATTTTTGCCAAATTTTGGTGCCACCCTTCGAGAGGCGCCTGAGGCGGTTGCCTCGCCGCCTCACCCTTCGACACGGCCCTGTATGTATATATATATATATATGTGTGTGTGTGTGTATATATATATATATATAAATATATTTTAAAGTGGAGATTATGAAAAATTTCGAAACCGTAATGCTCGAAAAACGCGGCGCGGGTGAGATTTGATGGGAAATGCGATAGCGTGTTTAACGAAATGCCGGAATTTTTTTCCACAAAAAGAACGCATACATCCTTTTATGTCATGGGTGTCAAACATACGTATGTACATATACATTTCAAATGGATTAGGTTTCAACAGAAAATATCATCGCTTAATATTTTTCCATCATTTTGCCCTGATCCCGCAAAATGAATCGCACTCCTTTATTCATTTATACGCAAATCAATGATTTTATTAATTCAGGCTTAAAACTAATCGACAAAATGATTTACTACATTACAAATATCGCCGATTCGATTCTGGAAATGCATAATTAATAGGATAAACATACCTACAACAGTAAAATAAAAGCAAGATTTGGTCTAAGAGTTTGGACTTTAAGTTGAAAGGTTTATGAAACATACTAAATGAATGCACTAAAATTTATAATTTGATCGAAAAGGAACCTTAAAAATAAAATGTTATTTTTAACAAAAAAAAACAAAGTGGAGATTCTACGTCAAAAATAAATAATCAACAAAGAGTTTGAATACAGCGAAGTACTACGGGGAAGGCGTGGAGACCCAAGTCACAAAACCTTCCGCCGCATAGCGTGGGACACGGTCACGTTGGCTTAATGCTGCACGTGCATACAACTTTAAATTATTTTCTGTGCTATTATATTTTAACTAGTGGAACTGCCATAAAAAATGACGGGTAGTGATGACTAAGGAATTAAATAAAACTCTTCCCATTCTCCCTCAGTCTCCTTCTATCTCACTTTTCCCCTTTCCTCCCACTTTACCTTTCCTCCTCTCTCTGCGATAGCGATAGATTATGCCCCCTGTATATTATGCCGCCGGTGGTTCATATACGTAACAGACAGACTGACACTTGGGATTTATTAAACAAGGATTGATACAAATAGAATATTTTTTATTACTGATGTTAATATTTATCCACCACAGTGTAGAAGGCAGAATATCAGTGCACTATATCTGACCTATTATTTAGCAACGTAAACAAAAGTAAAATTTCATTGAATTAGAGAAAAACTTATGACTCCGTCCAAATATAATTATCAGGTTTATTTACGTATGCATCGATAGAGGGTTGTCACATAATTGTTATGTCTATGTATGAGATACTACATGCATTCAAATCGGACGAGAATAATCAGCGGTTACTCCGGCATTCTCTCGAACAAGCTCCTGTCCATTCCGTGAAATCAACAAGCCCGATTTCCCCCTCCTCCTTTCTTCCGGTCTTTCGGGTGCAATTTAACCTTGTTCATACCTTCGCACACCGTGGCGGTTTTGTTTCTACGGTCTCGTTTGCTACGACCTGCTCGTTTAGGTTCGCGACCGGGCTCAGCGCGCCTAGCGTACAATGCGCGAACTACTTCATTACGACGCATAACCAGCGTTTCAAATAAAATTGGCCGCTCAAACTCACTCTTTCAATTCTTAATTAAAAGTATGTGGCAACGCATGACACCGTGTGTTTCCCGTCGGCTTCATCTGACAAAGCCGTTGTGTCACTCTTCTCGGTAATTGATTTAAAGATAGCTGTCACAGCGCTTTAGTTTCGACACGTTCTTTCGCTAAACCTAAAGGGGTATTTTATGTGTCAGCTCCTATATAATTAACTAATAATCAACAAAATAATGATTTAGTACTTAACGAGGAATATAGATTTTGAGGTTTTAACGAAAATATTAACTAAATAATGACGGTCATTCAAATTAGCTCGTTGAAATAGCCCTGCAATTCCATTGGGAATTACAGATTAAAATCGAAAATATTATTTTAAATTAATATAAACTCGTTAAAATTTATGATTGGAGAACATTGAACTCCATGGGGCGAGTCATTATTACTGTATGCAAGATATTTTAGTAAAACGTTTTGTTAATATCGCCGAAATAAACTTTTTTAGGCCTAAATTAAATATTTGTTCCAGTATCTGTTTCAAGTCTTTCAAAAATTCATAAATATTGTATTACATTTACGAATGAATAAAAAAGGAAATTTTTACGTAATTAAAATACGCCTGAAAGACAAACAAGTTAGGAAAGTGTACAACGTATCACAAATGGGCGCGTTTCGTGCAGTGGAGTATTAGAAAGAAATTGTATACCTGTATGTAAGGGAAATTGCGTTTTAAAGTTCTTTTCTTCATCATAAACAATCCATTTTCTTCTTATTTAATAACGTTACATGCACACGTAAGGAAATGAAACGTTTGTTTGTGAAATTGTTTATGTTAGCAACAATGAAGAAGTAACCATGCAAGAAATTTTGTGTTCAACTCGAATGACATTTTTGTTTGATTTTCTCGATAACGGCTACTTCTACGATAAAAATATATACGAAGAGAATTACTCCTCTTTACTAGTTCTACAACTTTTATCTGAAAGATATTTTGATATAACTAACATTTTACGAGATATGACGAAAATTTCATTTTTTGTCACCAGTAAAGTGGTATTCCTGATTGGCGTAGGTGATTCATTTTTTCGATTTTCTTATTATCTTTGATTGTAAGTCCTTAATATCAAATTTCATGAAAATCCGTCCTGTAGAAGCCGAGAACGAACATGCGGACGGACGGATGGACGGACAGACCGACGATAATAGGTGCTCACGCTGGAAGCGAAACGCGTCTAAAAAGAGGAACTCCCTCATGACAACCGTACGGTTTCGCAGGAAGCGCATTTTTCGGTCAGAAAAATGGCCAGAATAGCGAGCAAACCGATCATTTTCAATTTCCATTCCCATGAAAGTGCTTTAGCCTAAGCCATTACGTTATTATTCTTTCATTCGATACAAATAGGTTGACAAAATGTTCCGAGTTTTCGTGATCCCGTTTCAAAAAGGTTTTCGCGATTCCAACGAGGTGATCATTCACCCTCTATCCACCCGTTACGTCAGACAATGCTTCAACTCCGCCAGACATTATTAATACCCATCAAATCCCACATTTTCAAAGATCCACCGAGTGGAAAAAACACGAATCTCATTTAGTCACGAAAAGCTGCTCAATCCGCATCCATCCGCTTTTTTTTTCCACCTACTGAGAAACGAACACGCGACCCGGCATTTGAGAGGCAATCACGCCATGCACTCCGTCGCCCACGCCTGCTCCTTTCGTCGTGTGTTTTTTTTTTCACGTCCGCTTTTAACCTTCTGCGAAAGTACTACTAAACGTGTCCATCACGCGAAAGGAACGAGCTACGTACCGCACCGCATCACACACACACACGTGTCGTTTGTCCCGAACTTGTTTCACAACGAAGAGCTTTACGGCTTGATGTTTTAAAAAAAACTAAACACTGCAAATACGACCACGGAACTGACTCACGCGAAAGAGTAAATTTCGCAACGTTGGGTCCGCCTGCAGAAAAATGTAGATGCTTGATTTTATGTTTAGACGTTATAGATATCTCAGAACATCTGCGATTTCGGCGCTAAACGTTCGACGTTGATATTGTGATAGATATGGAAATATGAATTTCTCATTACAAACCAAGAAATGAACTTGCGCAAAGAAAAATGAATGCAGACATTTCATTTTTACGTGTATGTGTAACCAGCTGTAGTACCCGGCGTTGCCCGGGAACAGATGGAAAACAGCATTTATTGAATTAAGCACCCCCCAAATCTTTTACCGCCATATAGACTGTTATATACCTATGCGAGGTTTCGTGACGATATCTTCAAAGATGTGGATTTGTATAGTGGACAAACAAAAGCAGAATTTCATATTTATACAGGGTGTTCAAAAAGTCTCTATACAGTAAATAGATAAAAATTTCAGGTTGGCGACACTGATGTTTACTAGTGTCATAACCTCACTTGCAAAAATGGTTTTGTCTCTAGAGGAAAGGCTTTTTAGTAGATAATTTTTTTAATAAATAGTAAATGTGAGTGTAACGCCTTTTATAATATATATATATATATATATATATATATATATATATATATATATATATATATATATATATTCTTATAGGTATTTCAACTTAAATGGAACGTTTCAGACTTTTTGAATATTAGTTTCAATTCAGTTTGCAAAATAATTGAAGTTAAATTAGAACTATTTCGATAAGTATATGCAAATTAATACTGATATTATTACAACTTAATTCACATGGCGTGTTTCGTATGCGAGTTAAACAGCTAAAATTTTGAAATACGCAATACTGCATGTTTAACACACAAATATAGCGAGAATTACCTATCAAATCAGTATAAAAACTTAAGATTGAGAGTTTGCGTGTCATTCTGGAAGACAAGCAAACGAAAATTATCAAACACAGTTATAACCTTTGCTCGGTCAAAAAAAGAAACGACTTTTAAGTTATTCAGGCTTCATTTCAGTGGCGCCCAATGTCCCTTCGATTCTACAATACCCTCTAATCAGACTCGGAAAGAAATTACACGCGAACGAAACGATGGAAGATTCTGAGTAAAGATAATTTTATCGCGTTACGTGAAAAATGATCGGTTCGCAAAAATCTACTCATACTTACGTCCAAATTTATCCCAGGCGGGGAATACAGTCGAATCAACGTAATTCGCCCATGAATGCCTAGTTCCGTCCGTTCTTCTACGTATATACCAGTTGTGGATATAGCAAAAATAAATACGAGATATTCAAAAGCTAAATGACACGAATTTGACCTCCATTTCGCTCTAAAATTGAGATTATTTTGGCGGATGAATACTCGCGAGACGGTTAAAATAAAATTTTTATAAGAAGCTTAGGCTGAATCTTGACACCGTCCGCCTGCTATCGATCTTGATAGAGGGTCGCATTCAATTCATAACGTTCAATCGTTCTTTTTCGCAAGAAAATGTTCTACAGATGTTCCCGTTTTTATCAACCGGTCGTAAAACCCGTTAAGCGAAGTAAACCATCAGAATTAAGTGGCAACAGGTATGATATTAATCCCGTGACATCCATTCAAAAAAATGACTCATTTCGTTCTATAAAGCGCAAAATTGTTTTGAAATGAGCGAGTTGAAAAAATGGGGCGGAAAACACGATACTTAAATCGCACTGTCAATAAAAAAAGGGAAATTGTTATTTTTTACTGAGTTGATAAAGGATCTAAAAACGAAGGAACGAAAATAATATTCAACGAAAGAGAAATGAAACTTTAGCGGCGACTCGGTTTAATAAATATCTAATAACTAATAATAATAATTTCCGAGATGATTTGATTTTTTTTTCAACGGTGGAAAATTTCTGCCAAGCCAAATTTCAAAGGGAGGTAAATTGCGCACGCCATTTTTTCTTCAAATTTGACTTTCTCGTGAAATAACGTCTAGGTGAGACCTTTTTTTTACATTTCCCTGAAATTTTCTCACGCTAATTTCGAAAAATCGTGCGAACTACTTACTCTTCGATTTTCTGGCAAAACTAAATTCCCCTTTCGATTTTTAAAAAAAAAAGTCCCACAAAGCGCTTTGGTCGCAACGCGGAGACATCTTTGAAAACGGAAAACAATACGCATTCGCCATTAACAAAAATTCTAACGACATCGAATTCAATGTTTTTTTATATGATACGTGTTCAAATAATTACTACTATAATAATTTATTTAACACAAAC
Organism: Uropetala carovei; assembly: GCA_036926305.1. Taxonomy (NCBI): domain Eukaryota; kingdom Metazoa; phylum Arthropoda; class Insecta; order Odonata; family Petaluridae; genus Uropetala; species Uropetala carovei. Next base: position 12,933,880 of record JAXCHB010000065.1, on the reverse strand, counting down.
AGTTGCGCTCATTTACACGTATTTCAATGATAAACTAATTAAACGATGTAAAATACATGTCATTCGAATCAACAAACTGAAATACCATCGATTAATGAGACTTCATGGCCGAAATACTCATTTTGTTAGATCGCGAATAGTGACGTTAAAGGACAAATTTGGTCAACTTTGTCCCATAGTGCCACCTGGAACAGAGTTATAGAATCATCCCCACTATTCTGCCTCCCTTGATGGCCACATCCGGGAAAGCTACCTTTACTACACGACCGGTATGGGACATGTAAATTTCCGCGCAGGGCGTCATAAATTCGCATTTAATTAACGAGACGCTTGGATCTAAAATAGTACTTTATAAATCTCGATTTTAATCCCTCCTCCCTTCCTCGCACGAAACGCTGAACAGTTTCACGAACAGCTGGCCGACAACCACGGGATCATCGCCGAAACTTTTCAGCTAATATGTACAGGATTAAAACACAAACTGCTAAAGAAAACATAATATAAATCCGACAGACAGCAAAAGGATAGTGCGCCTCGATTTCCCCGAGGTGTCATCCTATTTTTGTTTATTTTTCGGTCCCTATTCAACTATAAGGATCCTTGCGACTCACTTTCATCACCACTCTTTCCCTCTTCGGCGCTTATTTCCACCCGCGACGCAGAGGGAGAGAAAAATAAAGCGAGGAGAACGAATTGGATTAGAAACGAAACCCGAGGGACACCTTGAAACCCTTCTCTTTCTCCTACACTCAAAAGAAGGAATATCCGCTCACCCCTTTTCTCTTTCTATCCGACGGACGGTTCAAGTCTCAGGGGAAAGACGAGGTTTATATTACGCTGGTTTATTTTTTCGATGTTTTTGTTTCGCAATCCGCTGGAATGAAACGTAAAGAAAGAAGAATAGTATTCCGAGTTGAATTTCTGTTAACTCCGAATAAAATTCGATATACACCAGGTCCTCCTGAAATTCGGGAGATCCGTCCTGAAAAAGTGCCGTGTAAAGTGAATCCGTGTTATGTGAACCTAGCTTTAGATAGTGAGGGGGACTGCGTTCCATAATCCTTTAGACAAAAAATTCACAAATCTCCCTTTGTTTTCATATGTGTAAGCTTATAAACAAATCACTATGGTTCTCTGTCACGTCTCTTCCTTGCTTATCAATCTGCTATCCCACATCCCAACTCTGACTAAACCGCGTTAATACGTATCACAATCCGCATTGTATGAATTTTCGGCATTGAAAACAATTTGCAATCCTGATGGCTGCACATCTCTGGAAACCTTTTGTGATTCACATTTCCATAAACACTGACAAAGCATTTTTAATTTTTCAATATTCCAACCATTCTTTTAATTTTCCCATTTCTTTTTTATTAATTTCTATACATAATCGCAGTTTTTCCGACATGTGCTTACTGTAATCACATCGGGTCCAATTTCATTGATAACATTAAGCGGCTAAGATTAAATGGCAGACGTTCTGAAGCTAGATTTGCATTGGAATTCCGCGTTTTATTACAGTAACTATAGCCACTGCATTTTCGTTTTTTTACCAAGTTCATGAAATTATTCAATCTCATCTTACGGCTGAAATCGAATTTTAAAATTAATTCCCCTAAGAATCTATTAACGGTGAATCGCCACTGATGATGGCTGCTTTGTAACCTAGAAGCGCATCTGGTCTCCTAAACCTTTTTAAGGCTATTGGGAAATTTTTTTCGTTTCAGTTACACTAAACCGCTCTCAATATCTATCTTTCTCATTAATTATAAGCAGTTGGAGATAAGAAAGATTGAAATAAAACTCTAAAACCTCATGAATGGACCCAACTTAGGTTGTCAAAAAGCTCTGCAACCTCACAAAAGGCCCCTTATTACGCTTGTCAAAACTTAAACAGATTATCGTAAATCTAACAAAAACCGCTCCTCAGCCTCTTTCTGTCGACTGTATAAATACCATTGCAAATTGTCTAAATAATAAGATTGCCGTATAAACTACAACGCTGCGCAAGAAAGTACCCCTCCCGCATGGCATTTGTCATCAGAGTCAAGGAAATTAACACATAAAGCGATGTAAAAACATATGAAAAAATAAATTATCATAAACTAAATAATATAGTTTACCATAAATATCACCCTACATATCGAACTGGCGTCAACGTGTTCCGAACCGTATTCCGACGAGCAGCTTACAGAACAACATATTAAATGTTAAAGATCTGTCCCAGCGCTGGTCCAAAAATAGTTTGAGTTGTTCACCCAGCGACGAATACTTCTAAATACATCACCGGCATAAAAGAGCTACCACCCACGACCCAGCGGAAGAAATTAAGAACAGCCACCCACGATTCGGCTACTGAAGTATATTTAACTTACCCAGTGAAGGAAAATGAATCGGAAATGAAGAAAATTTTAACGGAAAATACAGCAAATAAGTTAAATCAAAATTAAAAAGGGTTGGAGACTACGGCGAGATGGATGTTTCAAAATTAAGAAAAACTCCTTAACCGTAGAAAGCAGAATATTTAGAGACAATACAACCGGTAAAAGATACGTATTTCGAGATCAGTTGATGTGGAATGAAAGTTAAAATCCTCAAATTTCAAGCTATTTCTGAATAAAAATACTTTATTACAATAAAAAACTAAAGAGATCATATTATTTATATTTCGACATAAGACAAAAACGGACGAGTTTGAAGAAGTAATATATTATTAAAAGAATGAAGAATTCTAAAAATATCCGTCAAAACCGATTTCTTTACAATTTCATTTCAGAAAGACATTCTTGACAATATATCTCTCTTATACGGACACATTAAAAACTTAACCATTAACTTACGTAGTCCTTTGTGTGGCAACTGAACTAGATTAATTTTTATTCATATAAAATTATTTTTAAAATCTGTTCCACTCCCACACTGAATCTGTTTTAAAATTACTTTTGGCATGCAGATGTTTTTATTCCTTCGTTCTTTCTCCTTACAACGGATATACCGGGTTTACTTACATTTTTCACACAAAAATAATTGTTGGCGTCAAAGAGATGTAAGTTTCTATTTGTACGACCAAGAAAAGTGGGTAAGTAGCATCTCGAAAATTCATGCTCCAGGTCCATTACTTCTTCGCACACTAGATATTATATATTACGGTACATGACGTAATTCTGCAGCATTTCAAGATATTTTTAAAAACCCACTTCATTCAAAACGTCCCTCAAAATAGAAAATACATATATTAAAACAATCTGTTGCCACTTGTGTCAAATATTAAAATAGTACGCGTAAAAAAACACTATCGACCTATTTCTTCCTACGAAGCTACTCTCGAGTCGAAACCAGCAATCATGAAATCCCATGGCGACCGCATTGAACTCAACGTTTGCGTCGGATCACTCACAGGAATCAAAGGCTGATGAAAGGTATTTCAAATTACGTACAGCGTCTATAGAACGGAGATATCGGCCAAGTACGTCCGCCACTTAGTCATTGATTCCCCTTCATTCGTAGCTGATCATCGAATGTCATAAACCTATACTTTTATCTAAACTATCCAGGTTAAGTAAACATAAAAGCTTAAATAATAACATTTTAGATATAATTTGTTAATCCATTTTATATAAAAGTTATATCGGAAACTGTGAATTCAAATTTAAATAAATTCGATTAAAACAAATAAATATTTTTGTGTATTTTTGTTATATTTGAGGTTTTACTCTTTAAATATCAAGAAATTTAATTCTTCGCTTAATATCATTCAGCTATTTCATATTTAAAAATCATTTGGCTTTACAATATGGAGACTTTTATCAATCTGAATACTAGCCTTACTGATTTTAAAGCAAGATTCTTACATTTCCGTTTGGAAGAACTGAGTGACGCGTACTTCTGCAAAATAATGTTATTTTCTTTATTTTCATTATCGATATTTCGGCTAGCTGACACAAACAAAGATTTTACTTTGAATCCAGAGCTCGTAAAGTGAGATTCAATTTCCAATCGAATAAAACATCGTATTTCCGCAAACTTTTAAAATAAAAAAATGAAAATTCTTAGAAATTCTCCATTTGTTTGAATGAAAAAAATTGAACGCTGCCTTTACAAGTGGACGAAATGCAAAAGTTTGCATTGTCGAACGCCTGCCAGGAAGATAATGCTTTTCGCCAGATTTTTCTCAAGCTCTATTTTAATTTCATCGCCCATTTCCAAATTAATTACGCATGACAGTCATCGACATTTATCAGTCGTGTTATCTTGAGTGGAAAGCAAAAAAAGTCATGCAAAACGAATGAAAACGTACAATTTCGATCCCATACATTCGTCTCGGCAAAGTTTACTGTAGAAAATAAAAAACTTTTCATTTGCCACTTAAGTGTTAATCATGGTTATTGGATTACCACAAAGTTACAACGCAATACATTAATTTAATATTAACCGACAGCAAATGTTTTTGCTTACAAACAATCCTTGAGAGATCAAACTTCTTAATTCGCAATAAAACTACCAAGTTAAACATTAAGAGTTAATGTTAATTAACTAATCTCTCTGCATATCCAAGTTTTTGTGAATAATTTGGCTTGCAAGCCGAGGCTTTTTGCCCCTCGACCGTATGCAGCCCTACATACGCGGAGCCACCACTGGCGACGTCTAAAAATTGCTAAAGCGTAAATAAAAGAGCGATAGAGACATTTTTCACTGCCTTCATGTTAACCACATAGTTTTTCATACGATAATTCTACATTTTAATTAACCTACACTATCCATCAAAACAGTCTATCGTAATATAATTTACCAATATCTCTTAGAATAAGCACAAAAATTATTGTATGAACTCTACTACCCGAAAGAAGCGGACACATTATTGCGACTACTATGTAATTAACGGAATGGAATTAAATGCAGAAAAATACAAAGCCATGCGAATATCGTCAAAAGAAGAAAACTAGAACATAAGTATTTCTGGAAAGCCATGAGAACCAGTTTCAAAATATAAATACCGAGGAAATAAGGGGTATAATAGTGAAAGCAAAAACTGCTTTCAGAAGAAAGAAACTCCTACTAACGGGGAATATTAAGGAATATATCTGTAAGAAAGATAGATAGACTACCTATAAGGATTTTGAGAACATAATTCATAACATGAAGTGTGAAAATGCTATATGTGGAGCTGAGGAAAAATTATAAAAATACTTGAAAAGCTTCGAAATGTGGGCACGGAGAAGAATACTGAAGATAAAATGGACAGATAAGATGAAAAACGAGGAAGTACAAAAAAGAATAAGAGAGAATCGAATGATTATACAGACTATGAGGAAGGGGAAGGCTAACTGGAGTGGACATTACCTAAGGAGAGAGAGTACAATTAAAGACGTGTTATACCGAAAACTGAAGGGGAAATGAGAAAGAGGTTGGAAAAAGTTTCAGTGGATAGACGACTTGAAAGGGATAAGTTATTAAGACTGTGGAAAAGAAGAGTATGTGGAGAACCTGGTTTAACCATGAATAATCGCGGACCTGTCTACGGATAGACTACCTATAAGGATTTTGAAGACATAATTCATAACATGAAGTGTTTTCTGACGATACTGATATCCGATGGAATTTTTCCGGTTACTAAACCTCAGTAATATATGTCTTAACATCAGATAAGATATTTTTATCTGTTTAGTTATAAATAAAACACCTATTATTATATACTGATATTATTACTTAGCCTCTCCGGTATTTCAGAGCAATAAAATAGACATTTCCCGCATCGCATCAATAAATACATTCGTGAATAAAACCCTACGCGTTTTAAAACTTAAATGTTTAATACGAAAGTTTCATTGGCTTAAAACTTGAACAAATCAGGCTTCAGCAATTCCCTGACAAAAATATTCCAATGAAAAATAATCCGAAACCACTCACCATAAAAATTCATTTGCTTGCATATTTTTCTCAGGAATAGTAAAAGATTGTATGCAGGAATAGACACGATTTCTATATTTCCTTTCACATTCAACAGCTGCGATGAGAGAGAGCAGGGCGTTGTTAATATTTCCTGGAAGGGACTTCACCCGTTCCGAGAGAGACTTCTTGATGGCAGTTTGCGCACAACTTTCAAACTGAAAAAATGCGCCCCGATGCCGGAAGTAGTTTCGCGAATAAAAAGAATGTTACTTGCGACATTTGCGAGAAAGCCGCCAATCACGTCCTTCCGCAATGCTTCCCGTCTGTATCCGAGATCCTTTCCGCGTCTTGAAACCGCGCGAGTTCTTAATCAACAAACTTTTCCCTCTTTGAAATGCGTTGGTAAGTCGTAAACACACACATTATATATAGATAGCGGGGGATACGGAAATAATCTCGGTCACAGGCGAACCTCTGTTCTTGCGGAAAAACAAATAAGGAGTTCTCGGCAAAAATACTAAAGTAGCGGTATATTTTTTATTGAAAATCGAGATATTTTAAGCCCAACTTTGAGAAAATGCGCTTTCCAAAGGACGGAGAAATTCGTTGAACCTTATTCCGATCAATTTCCTAGAAACGGATTTAAATATTAAGTTCTTAAAACTAATATTAAATAATGTTATGACTAGAATAATCCTCTTGGAAACGTCAGCATATGGCAGAAAACGGTTTATATAAACTAGGATACACTCACGCAAGCTATAGCTTTCAATAGCAAATATGCGTACTTTTTATCTACGTCCTTGGTCATATATTTATTTTACCCTTGTAAAAATGGGAACATTTCTTATCGCATTATCATTTTGATAAGTCATGCTAATGTCTCTGCTGTTGCACGCATTGACTTTTGCTATCCTTATTATAATAAAAGCCTTTCTATGTCATTCTGTCACGCTGGGAAAGTTTTTCGTCGTTAAGGTTAACCGAATTGTTGCTATCTTCATTAGCTTATGTACACCAAATTGGATTTAGATATGGGACAGCGTTACCTATTTATAATGTTGTTTCTTGAGTAGTACCTTCAGGTTAAAACTAAATCATAATTACTCGCGTCAGCGGTGAATTTATTAGTGTAAGTAGTAACGAAAGAAATAACGTATATTTGCATCAGAATTAACAAAAATATTTCCAAACTGTCACATTAGTCTGCTACGGTAGTTCAGTGGTAGAATATCCGCCGGGCAAGTGGAAAACCAGAGTTCGATTCCCGGTCATAGCAGATTTTTTCACCTGTTTCCACATTTCCCAATGTAACATTAGAATTTATTTTATATCAAATTTAGTATTTTATTTGTGCATTTATATTGGAAATATAGGTCCTAATTCGATTTTTCAAATACTACATATAACGCCATTGTTTAGTTTAAATAGTAACAAATAAACACTTGATAGTATTTTCAACTGAAATTTGTTGTCCTAAACAAACAGAATATTTATTTTACTTTAATCAAAGTTTAACAATAAAGATATAATTGACATTAATTTCGATCAATTGAGCCGTGGATTTACATATATACGTTTATATTTTGCAAAAGTCTAAATTCTGTACTATTTCAATTTTAATTTAATATTTCATACGTGTCAACCTTTAATTTCGAAAGGGCAATCACGATAGTTTATTATAAAAATGTCTTCGGTGTCTCTCTGATTAAATTAATTCATCTCTACAACCGACCAAGAAGATATTTATTAAACTAATACAGAAAACATAGCCTTAAGAATAAACGTTAAGTAATTTAATCCTTAAAAGCAACAGACAAAAAACAATCATCGCATAGCACGACTCTCTTTTCTGCTTTTCAGTGTTCTTGACCTTTGGGACCAACTTGACACATTTGTTTTCACAGACTAATGGCCCACTTGCGTGGAGCGTACGACTACCGAGGAACATGTTAACCCAAATATAAAAAGAATTTTTCTCGCTATTTCTTTTAGAATTCGAAGTAAATTTATCTCATGAGAATGTCTTCACTTAACACGTCTTAAATTATTAAATTTAATGAACGTTGCGCATTCGTCAAACGGATTGGCAAAATTTTCGTCTTTTTGGGGAATAGTCGAGAGCAATCACTTCAGGTACTGTCGAAAAAAATGTCTTATTCTGTTAAACGTTTCAAGCATTGAATGCATTCATTAATGAAATCTTAATTTACTCCTAGTGTGCGTTACGAACACCGTTTTTCTCGTCGGATACAAAAAAAACTTATTCCAAGAAACCGTTAACACAGTCGAAAAAATAAATCGTTCCTTTTCAAAATTAAATACGGTTAATCCCTATAATCCGGCAGAAATCTTATTAGACGCACACCCACAACAGGAAAAACCTATGCGAAAAACCCGAAAAATACACCCGACTTATTTCTTCGATAACGTAGATGCGATATACTTTTAATAATGGCGTATGACACATCGCACAATCAAAAAAAAAGCTCTTTGAAATTCACACGGAAGGTCATTTGAAATGACACAGGTGGCCCGCTTAGTGGTTTATAAAGACATTTTAGAACATTTTAGAAATTCCGATCTATTTTACTATCTTGTAAGTTGAAAATCCGCATTTTCACGCCATTATTACAGACCTTTGACGCTTTCATATTTTGGGTAATATCTCACCTAACACGCGTCGATAATATATGAAGCCCACACTGACTGTATCGCTTTCGCCGAAGCTTATCAGCGGTAACGATTCGTGGACGCGCCATCATCACGACGATGGCCCATCAAAATAGGCATTTCTTTTTTTTTTAATAAACCTTCCCTTCCAACAAAAACTCGCGCACGGCCTACTGACCTACAGCTTTTTAAAGGTTGGTGACCCTATGAAATCGGCCGTAAAAGGGCAACCAATAAAGATGCAGCGTGGAACCATCCCCGACACAAATCCGTTCCAGAAATAGACCTCGGAATCTAGCCTACTAAACTTCCGAACTTTCCTGCTACCTCAGACCTAAAAAGAGATAGTAATAATAAGTTTTCTTCTTGTCCACCCGGTAAAAAAAAAACGCTTTTATCTCAAACACTCCTGAACCCCAATGGTAGGTATTTGTTTTCCCTTTTCCTGATTCTCACAAAATAAGCAATAAAATAGACGGTCTTTTCTACACAAACAGTGGCCCACCTTTCCGTCCATACAAATATTAAACGTATGGAGAGATCGAATTAAAACAAAACAAAGCGAAAGATAAGGGGAAAAACGCGCGCTTTATTGCGTCCTAAGCGTGAGTATTCTCTCCTCTCCCTCGTTCTCTTCACTCCCTTCGAAAGAGGTTGTGTCGCAACACGCCGTGCGTCATAAGGTAGGGTGGGCAGAGATGGAGTGGCGGGATCATCGCCGTCGGATTAAACTGGGTAAAGAGTTTAGTGTGCCGAATTATGACCTTCGCGAAAGCCGTCTTTTTAAGCGAAAAATAACCAGATTTATCTCACGGCTCGGGACAAAAATTCCTTTCATTTTAGCCGATATACCGCCCAAATTGGGTTTTATTATCATAATATTTGTCCTTGGTCCAACGGCTAGCTAGTTTGTTGCTTAGGTTTAATATATTTGGAGGAAGAAAAGCAAGGAAAACTAGGATTTTCGTCATTTTCGTAAGCTCAACTGCATGTTGTAGAAATTTTACGCGGTGTAAATATCATTTTGTTGGTTGAAAGTCAGATTAAACTGGGTTTTTCTCAAACACTCCTGAATTATGCAATTCCACAAAATACGAATTTAACCCACCGTTCGAGACGTCGAGAAGGCCTGCCAAAATCTGGGACCGTCTCGAAAAAACCGAAAGTCACTCTATAACAGTGACAAGAATATAGAACACGTACGTCTTAACTGGTTCATGTGATTTTTTTAACGGATCCACAAAATTTTCAGCGAGTATGATGTACGAAAATGTGATAAACACCTTCGACACGCTAAACGCTTTATTTACACTTACATTTGCAGCCTGTTGCTTTTCAATCTAAAGTCGGACCGGAAACATTGAGATCAAAATTGTGCCTTAACATAGCGAAGATTACGACTTTCTCATTCAACGAATATTCTAGATATTTTTAACTCCAACCCCTTTTTAAATGCTCCATCACTTATTCACTTGAGATTTTTTCAACACATCTGGTTTACTGCTGGAACAGCTTCCTTCTCATAAAAATCTTCGAAATCGACCAAAATTCTCCGGTGTTCTCAAACGTTTTAATCATATCTTCAGAACATAAATCTCGAACGCTCCTTCCGTTTCCGTAAACAAACAAAGGTGCGCGCTAAGGCGCGGTAATTAGGTGAAAAACTTTTCCTACCTACCACAGCAATCCAAAATTAAGATTTAACTCATCGGGATTTTGAAAAAAAAAAGAATCAACGCCGAATGATTTAGTACTCCGAAAATAACCCCTTGGGGTAGAATCTGCTGACATTAACTGTTCAACACGGTGTAGGTGTACGGAAAGAAGTTGCGGGGCTACCGGAGAAAGGGAAGAAAAATATATAGAAGAACCGCGAGACAATACTAAAGAAACATCCTCGCACCAAAAAAATCTCACACCCTCTCGGTGGCAAGGAAGACAAACATTCTTTTCAACTTAATCGACACCCTTTGCCACCTAATAACAATACTCTAACGCTCTCCACCACTACCGACCTTTCGATGTGAGGCTGAAAGACCTCAAGCGGTAAGACTCGTCGTCTTCGTCTGACAGCGGAGACCTCGCGTCGTCGCCAGGCACGTCCAAGAAACCACCTTTGCTCCTCGTTCCCTTCACCGAATTTCCCCTCTTCCACTGTGACGAAGGCGAAGACGGCACCGGACCGCTTGTGGGCGTGGCCCTCAGGGACCTCCTCCTCCTCGCCGCCGCGGTCGCCGTCATCGGAGGGTCGTCGTAACAATCCCCGTCCGTCACAACCACCGGGATGTGAGGCCTAGCCGTCGCCCTTCTCTGCAGCCTCGGAGACGACGAGGCGGATACTGAAGCCGAGTCCAGACGTGGCTCGCTACCCGAGCGGCTTCCGCCTCCGCCACCCGCGCCGTCCCGTCTCTTTACCCTCGGTTTGCCCCCGCTAGCCGTGGCCCTAGCGCTCTGGGACCTCGTGGCGGGACGGCGCCTCGCGCTCCTCGGGGTCGCGTTTGTGGTCTCGATGGCCGGTGGAGGGGGCAGTGCAGAGGCGGACGAAGATCCCGCCATCATAGCTTCCTCCATGCTCGACAGTCCCGGAGCGCAGATGGAAGCGGACCGTCGGCCTTTAGGCTGTCCGCCTCTCTGACCGCGCTGCTCCTCTGCCATCGTCATGGCGAAGCCCACGTGGGCCACCGCTTCGTCCCCCTCTCCCACCAGCACCAAGACGCCACGGGTACCACTCCCCAGTGCACCAAGACGGAAACCCAATCGGTTCGTCGTCTCACTTTCTCCTAAATCTTTCCCGTTACCGACTACCCTCCACTCTTTTACCTTCGTCCTCGGAATAATTTTTTTACCGCTTCTTTTTATAGTTTACAAAAAAAAGTCCTCTGATTTTTTTTAATTGATCACCCGATTTAAAAGTCTTCTCCTCGTGTATTTTTTGTTTTAAAAAACAAGTGCCAACCCTACGTATAATATTGAGCGTTTTTTTTTGTTTTTTCTTCGTCTCGAAAATATGAGCTGCGTGGATCCAAGCGTTCCGTCCGCGCGTGCTCGTAAGGATATATATATATAAATATATACACGCAAACTGGAAGTCGTCCGCTCGCTTCTAGGCGCTGTTACCGACTGAGGGCGCCGTGGATTGCGAGAGAGCTTCGTCCCGACGTGGAGGGGAAATTTCGGAGGGGAAAGCGGCGTCGTTTAGAGGAGAAAGAGAGGGGAAAGGGAGGGAGAGAGGGAAGAAGCAGATGGGAGAGAAGGGAAAGGGTAAGAGAAGACGGAATTCTCGCCGTAAGTAGGGAGAAAACTTGAGAATTTGTTTCGCTCGTAATAGGATAATGTCTTTATTATTTTGTTACTATGAAAACCTATTTAAAGGACACGGGCTGATTTTTAAAAAGTGCTATTTCTTTAAGGGTTATTCTTTTCGATTTCTTTCCATCCTTTACAAAGCAGTTTAATAAATGATTTGATGGACATTTGATTATATTTACGAAGTTTCTTAAGTGTACGTTTTGAGGTTTCCTTTGTGGACTCTTAGGGTTAAATGTATATATAGTCCCAATTTTGCTGTTAATAAAGTCGTTTGTCTGTCAGTATGTCTTCGTTCATGCACTTCAGGATTAATTAAAGAACAGTTTTCGGTCTTACGTCACACCCAAATTTGTTAACGCTACGTTCTATTTCACTATAATTCATGTTCGATTTATTAATTGTTTACATAAAAGTTTTTAATAAAGTTAATGTGGATGATGAATCTTAAAAACTATATTTTAATGAAAGACTAGCGGAGGAAAATCCACAGGTAACTCTATCATTACGGTTGTGAAATTTATTCTTGTAAAGAAAGTCTACTTTTGTATGAACGCGATATTATTACACTGTTAATACATCTCGTAATTTCTTAATATTATCAATTGCTTTCGATAACAATAATTAGCTATTCCATCAAATTTTTATATCCACAAGTACAAAAGCGTTTTTTTTTTTTTAAATAAGTTGTCGAAGTATTCAATGTCAGTAAAATATTATATTCAATGATAATGTAATCAGACTTTTCAGTTATTATTATCATTACTCTCTTAGAATAGGTGAAAAATAAAAAATACAGAAAAATGTATGACTTTATTTTTTATATAGTTATGAGATTCAATAAATTTGGGATCCTAAAGTGATAATAAATTCCGAATCCATTTTAGTAACTTCAAATGCATATTGTCATTTCTTTACAGCATTCTGGTTTCAAATTAATATTTATTCTTTTTTGAATACATAAGTTTATCACCAATAAAAATTCGTTGAGCATAGCTACTTTATTTTCACAGCTACATATGCACAATCGAGTGTAATTTAACTTGTCTCCCTCAAATCTTTTAAAAAATCGTTTGAAACGGACTTGCTCCTTTTTTGCGTACGGGGTTTGTAATAGAAAACCGTCGTCGAAGTAGAAGAAGTCGAAGAAGCCTTACACCATACTCTAAAACTGATAGCATTCGAAATCACACTCCGGATGCTTTCGAGATTCGAAACCATGGTAGACAAATTGCAGACGCGTCACTCAAAACTCACGGGGTTTCCTCAATTGGCACACGCGGCAAAACAAAGGTTTGCGTAACGCGAGGAAACGTACGCGTAAACGGAAGTTCGAATAAAAGAAAAGCTTTTGAAAGGCTAACGAAATTCTATTCGAGAAAAAGATCGGGGATGATTTTTTTCTGTTAAACCCTTCAAAAAGGGATGGGTTTCCGCGTGACTATTGCCAATGCTTCCGTTCGTCTCCAAGAATTCTGCATCGGAGCCAACGATTGCAGAGGAAATTCGAGGCGATTAAACGTGCCATCGGAAGAAAAGGAATAAAAACCGATTTCGAAAGAAATCTGGGGCGGTTTGATTTGGAATGTTATTACGCGAACGATATCATCGCCAAAATTCACAAGGCAAAGATCAATAGTTGGGCACTTCGTATGCACTTTAATTTCGCGATTGTATGAGATTTTTTCCACCAAATTAATACTCGTACTATAATGATAAGCAAATCTAATATTAATAAGTAAACTACGCCCATTTCTCACTTTGCCCAGCGCATTATTTCCTGGAAAGACCATGTAAAATCAAACTGTGCAATGCGGGGTAAGTTTCCCCATAATATTATATTGCAGCACCATCCTGACCTCAACGAGCTAAAATTTAGTTACGTTGAATTCAATATTGTTTCTTTACTGTAACCTCCCGGTTAAACCAGAACGGTATTATTATTTTTAATGCTTGGATAGCGTTCCAAATCCGTTCTAAATTGTAACTGATGGCTGTGCAAATCGAGGTAGCTCTTTAAAAAGAAAACCGTGATAACCTAAAGACTGTCAAAGCGAAACCGTGCATTTCGAGGGATAAATCCAGTAAATTCCCCGATTATCTTTTACCTCTGGGTAAAAGCCTTCCTCATATGCCGTAAATCTCAGACCATATCATGTGAAACGGAAATGCATTGCATCCGATTCGCATTCGAATTAGATTGAAAACAATTATTCAAAATTATTTCATTAAATATAACGATTGAGAAAGAATTTTTGAGAACGCAATACATATTTAAAATACACTTACTCGTAAGTGGAAGCGGGTTTATGTGGTGCGAGTCGCCAAACGATAGTGGCTTGCGAGGCTCACAGCTCGCGATTCCTGAAATTAATGTATTTAAATTTTATGAAGAACAGCCTATCAAAAGTTCAATAAATTGTGTATATATTACAATACAGTGGGAGTACTTCTGAGACCAATGTCAACTGCTGAAGTCTAGGAGTAAGAAATAATTATTTTTTCTGAGATACCCGGTAGTTGGAACTATTTTTCGCCCATTATCGTTTACCTTTATCATCGTCTTCATCGTATGACCGCTTTCTTGTGTTGGGACTTCTCACACTCATTTTATACATTTATTTCCCCTCTCTACCGGCTCTAGCCGCAAGGCCTTAGGACAGGAGGGCTCAAGACGTCGATTGAGATCGACCGGTAGATCGCCAACTCGTTTTAGGTAGATCCCTGAAACTTTTTTACCCCGCTCGGAAGAATTTTTAGGAGTGAAAATGGATACTACCTAAGTGGATATTGATAAGTAGCTCCAAGGTTTAACTCCTGAAGCCAAAATGACATTTAATAAAATACCGCGTTTCAAACCACCTCCCCCCCCGCGCGAAATAATTTTTAACAGTGAAGATGTACGGTCGATCGCCACGTAAGCTTGTAAAGACTGAGCACCCCTGCCCTAGGCTGTCAGCTAGATCGTCAGGGTCTATATCCATCAATGCTCATATGACTACAATGGATGATTACCGAGTTGAAATTCCACCATGAATTCGAGACTGTAACTGCTGCACGTTTTTACAGCTCTTTCTGATAAGTTTCTCCGCTCGCTGAATTGAGGGCGAAAGGACGAAATCCCTAACATTTGGAAAACTCATCTCGGCGGACTCATATTCTTCTCCTTGGTGAGATCACATCGGATTTCTTTTATCCCAGCAAACACCTTGTTGCTCAAAAAGTTTTCGGTATCTATTCATAATCATAATAATATTAATATTATATGCATACATAACAGTACCTTTCTCATGAGAATTGTTGGTTGAAATTTTGTCTGCTCCAAAAATTATTTACTGCAGTAAATATTTCTAAATGTAAAATTGAATGGGAGGTCACACAATAAAATGTTTAGGCTTGTGATCTAGCACGTGTCAAAGTAGCATCGCATAAATTGTCAAATTACCATATTTAACTTCGTCAAGTTAATTTGGCAAGAACTACAACATGCATTTGTATAACATTTAAACAGCTGATATTTCCTTCTTCTATGATATTTCCTAGATCACGTTAAGTGATTCGTATCATTTTCAGTTGTTGGCTTCCCTAAGTAAAATATATATATATATAAAATAAACTCGATCGTGCAAACGCAAACACACAGATAAAATTCCGGTTTTAAACATAGAAGTCGTAATTATCAAACTTAGACAGACCGAAATACCTATTTAAAAAATTACGAAATTTGAACAGAAAAAAAGATCCAGTAGTACAAAATTACTAATACAGCAAAACATTATATTTTCCACAAAAAAACCGCAAAAACGGAGATCGCACAAATAGAGAACCCTGCCGCGCGCACGCACGACGTATAGAGAGGAAAAAAAGTGTAGAACGTTCGGCAATCACAAGAGAGAATCACGTAACGCGTTATCCCACCGTTTTGCGAAAGCGACTGTTAAAGAGGGAGTTTACGCGAGGACCACCGCAGGTTCGTGCTCCCACGGAAAAAAATCTCCGCAATTCAGTAGGTTGGTAACCCCGATTCCGGTGTGACGTCGTAAAAACGGGAGGGGAAGGCGGAGGGGGATGGACACGGAAGTGTTCGAGGCATTTGGAGATGAGAGTGGAGTTTTGAGGGGCGGCAGTCGAGTGGGAGGCAGAGAGATAGAGAGAGAGTGGAAGAAGTCAAAGGAGAATATAAGAGGGTGAAGATCGGAGAAGGAAAAAGAGACCAAGATAGAGGATATGGAAGGAAAAGAGGGAAAGAATATGAGGACAGAGAGAGAGAGACAGAGAAGCGAGACGGCGTGGAGAGGTTAAGGACAGGGAATAGAGAGAGAGAGCGTCGGGAATGAGATGGAAATAGTTTCCGAGATAAAATAGAAAGAGAAGGCCTTCGAGGAGGGTGTTAGACGGAGACAACTAGAAAAGTGACGTAAGAGAAAGGAGAAAAACAAGAGAGAAAGACGGCGGTATAAAAAAGGGTTGGAAGTAAACAAAATGCTGGTAGGGCCCCGCTATGCTCGGGGGCTACCTTCCTCGAAAACACCGCGGATGCCAAATACCGCGAATACCAAAGCGGAAGACGTGAAAAAGAGAAGTTTTCAGTTTATGGATCGTGTGACTTAAAACATACAGGGTATTCCAAAAGTAACGCAACAGTTTTGACTTCACTTTAAATACAGTTTGGAGGCTTTAATTTTGTTTGACGTTATCGCGAGCTCCTAATTGCTTCATTAGAGATTTGTCAAGCTCGTCTTATGGCAGATATAAATTCAAGAACAAGCGCTCAAGTATCAAAAGTTGAAAACCCAAGTATGTATACTAATCTTAGGTATTCCCAACATCCATAACAAGCTTATGATTTTCCATAACGTAAAATAAATTCTTTTTACTTTCATTTTGATACTTAAAGTGCTTATTCTTGAATCAGCACCGAATAGATTAAAATTATGCGAGCAGACGAATCAACTTCTTGTTCGATCAATGAAATTTTGGTGTCTTGTACTTGACAAATGACGACCGACTTGATCGCATTTTATCAATTACGTATGCAGTTTTTTATAAGACTTGTTAAGTATTTACATATATAACTTAAAATGGTGCGAGAGAGATTTCTTCAGATTCTTCTAAACCCTATGCATTAAGCACAGGCTTAAAACTACATACAGACGGAATCTAATTTTCGAACTCGGAGGATCTAAAAACGTGTATATTCGCCAAAACCTCGATGCCAATTTTTTCGCGATCACAATAGAGTACCTGGTCTCTCGCCAACCACGGTGTTGAGTAAACGCGGTCAAAAATTGTGCCTAGATTTTCCAACCGTGGTATCCAGTCTTGAGTATCCGCGATTCTCTGAGTTGGATAATATTACTTATATATTAAAATTTATGTTATTGAAGAATCTACGGGGTAACTAGTCAATACCAAAGGGAAAGACACAGGAGAAAGTACTTTTAGTTCCCAATATGACTGCGATTTCAGTCGGAATGTTGAGATTCGAATAATTTTATGGAAGATTTTGTTATTCCAGTGAAGCGAAAGGCCGTCCCACAGATTTGAAACCACTGACATAAGCCCTGGCCCTCGCCAACCTCGGATTGGGTCGGAAACGTGACCCCCATGCTTGAAGATGGACTACTGTACTTTCTATACAACCTGGCCTTCTTACAGCAGGGTTTCTTGTAACACGGCTTCTTTACATCGCGATTTTTACTTCAATATGAAAAATTCATACAACGCGGGTTATGGTTCGCATTAACGCGGATTGATCGGGCTTGGAAAGTGGAGTCCTACGTCCTCCATGCATGTCTATCATAGAGAGGTTTTGGAATGGTAGAGGATACATGAAGGGAAACCCCCTTTCACTGTATAAATCCAGTTTCATATTACACAAATCCATATTTACACGGTTTTTTCGGAACGCATAATCTGCGTTATTGGAGGGCCTGACGTATTCTTCGTAAACGATAAAATAAAAGTAGAGGAACATAGCGTACAGAACAATTACGGAGAGACTGTTGCTAGAGAGGAGAAAATTTAAAAACTTGACGAAAGGAGGAGGATAAGAGTCCGCGCAAAAAGAGGAACGAGGGATATGTGATGAGAAGAGATATGGAACAAATTACGAATCGTTGAATAGAAGAAGTTAATGGAAAGGAAATGAGAGGAGAAAGGAGAAGAGCGAGAGAAGAGGTTGGCGCGAGGGAGATAAAAAAAAGACGCGTCGAATTAAAAAGAACGAAAGTATGAAAAGAGCACTTAAAAGAGAACGAAGCGGAGCGAGCGAGGGAGGAAAAGAAAGGAGATGATACTGGAGAAGGTGGAAACAAATGAGAAACGGCATAAATCTAAAGGTGCAGTAAAAATCCCTTCAAAAGGAACCTCTGGGAGACGTGTACTATCATTTAGTTGCGGTGAAAACTCGCTAAAAACGAATACTACTCCGTTTTATATAAAAAGATTAATTATTCGTGGTATTTTCCGGTGTAATTATAGCACCTTAAGTTTTTTTATGTAAACAGCACAAGATTTTAGTTGTCGTAGTACTCGAACCACATCTTTCCTCATTAAAGATTGTTTCAAATGCAATTACTGAGGAAGAAATTTCGAGGAATAAGAAAATATGAGAAAGAGAGACGAGGTAACAGAGCTGCTGGTGTGTAACTCACAAATTCAGATTTCAAAGCGCGCCATAAAACGATTTGAGTTGAACGCTTTTCTCTTTGTATGCAGAGATTAATAAAGGGCGAGAGAGCGCTTCCCTAAAATTTAAAAGATGCATTCCATAAAGTGCCTCTAAAACAAGCAGAACTTTTGGTATAACAATGAAAAAAAATTTTTTTATGCCTTTGATCATCGACGTTTGCACTGTGCAAATGTTGTTAACAGGTGCGGCAATACCGTAAGAACAGAAAATCTCCTTTCTTATCGGTCCTGCCATAAACCCCGTAACCGATTTTTATAGCAAGTTTCTGACAAAAAGGATTACGTCCGTAAACAAAGCATGTAAATAAAGTTTATAAAAATTTTCCAGCAAATATAAGCTTCGATTTCACAATTTCACGAAAAAACTTGGAAACGCGAACTTATACAAGTGGAGATTTGGGAAACACTTCTACTATGGAAAGTTCGCGGTTTTCCTGCATTACGAACTACTTTGGGAGCAGCGGAAAAGTGAAAACACTAAAGTAAGAGAAAAAAAGCAGATAAAGGACATAGTCATAATAATAAAGATAAGTCAAAAAAAGAGACTCTTAAAACACGAAGAGAAGACAAACAGAAAGACTTAAAAGGAATTGCAAAAGAAAAACAAAGGTACGAAAAAGAGAAAGGGACGAGAAACTTTAGATATAAATATAAAAAAAGCGAATAGGAAATATCGGGATGGATCCGGAAAGAAAAACACAAGGGTTGGAGAGAGATTAAAAGAGAGAGAGAGAGATTAAAAGAGAGAGAGAGATTAAAAGAGAGAGAGAGATTAAAAGAGAGAGAGAGAGAAAGGGCGAGTTGAAGGAAGAAAGAAAGATGGTGGGAGATAAGAGCAGATAGAGATTAAACGCACGAGGGAGGGGAAAGATTAACGGAGAAACTGAGAGAGAGATATAGGGGGTGGAAGATGATGGGAGAAGATAGGGAGAGGTGGCGGCGAAGGGAGGAAGGAAGAAAGTGGCACATTCAGCCAATGACACAATCTTCCTTTGAAACAAAGTGGAGGGAAACGGAGGAAACAGAGAGGATTATGGAGGAAGGCAGGGGAGAGAGGGAGGGAAGGAGGAAAGACGGGGAGAAAGAAAGGAAGGGTGAGAGAAAGGGAAGGGGAAACGTAGTGGAGAAGGAAGGGGGATTGGAGAGGGATGAAGAAAGAGGGGAGAGGGATGAAGAAAGAGGGGAGAGGGATGAAGAAAGAGGGGAGAGGGAGGAAGACAGGGAGGGAGGAAAGGAGTGAAGATAGGGAGAAAGGAAGGGTGAGAGAAAGGGAGGGAAAATCCAAGGAAGGGGAGAGGTAGCGGGGAAGGAAGGGGGATTGCAGAGAGAGGACGAAAGAGGGGAGAGGGAGGAAGAAAGAGGGGAGAGAGAGAGGAAGAGAATGAAAAGGAGGAAAGATAATAATAATAATAAGCCGTCTTTATTTAGGTAGACATTTAGACATTAATGTCCATTCTTACATATAAACCAGACGAACACAAACATCCATGTCCTACGCGGGATTCGAACCCACGACCTTAGTAACCGTAGGCAGATACTCTATCCATCCGTCTACCAAGGCCGATAGGGAGGAAAGGAAGAAAGGTTGAGAGAGAAAGGGAAGTAAAATCCAAGGAAGGAGAAAGGTGGTGGGGAAGGAAGGTAGGAAGAGGGATTTGAGAGTTATGGAGGAAGGCAGGGAGGGAGGAAAGGAGGAAAAATAAAGAGAAAAGAGGGAAGGGGAGGGAGGAAGAGGAAGTGGAGGATGAGGAAGAAAGAGAGGTGATGGAGGAAGAGAGTGGGAGGAGAGCAAGAGAATAACTGAAGGAAAAAGGACATACAGACAGACAAACGACTTTATTTCGGGCGAAATTGAGACTACATAGTCCCTTCTTACGTTTAACCCTACCTTATGAAAAGGAGGCAGATAAAGAGAGATGGGGAGAGGAGGAAGAAATTAAGACTGTGAGATGAAGCAAACAAAAGTTAGGGAGGGACACAAACGAGCAGAAAATCTCCTTCAACTTTAAATAAATAAATAAATCTTCCTCCTTTCTTTCCCTGTACCCTTACTTATTCTTTCGGAATTTCTTTCCCCGTCTTCATTCTCTCCCATTCCTTCGAGAGAGAGAGAGAGAAAATAAAAGTGCGAAGCCCGCAAATATTTTAATTCGTTCCGCTCTTCTCTCGATCGTCGTTTGCCACCGCAGAAATAACAACTCGCCTGCGAACAATTAAAGCTTAATTACGGAAATTCTGTCTACAGTTCCTCAGCGCATTAATAATTTGTCGGCAAAAGATAGTACGGCGGAAAATTTTGCGAGATGTTTTAAGACACCTTGGCTTAAAAAAACAATAACAAATTGAAAATTATGAAATCTGTTTCTCAACTGTGTAAAGGTTAACTAAGTCAATGTCGTTGAAATTAAGATGCGCTTTGAATCGTACGACTGACAACTGTGAGTTTGAATCCAAACTATTTAAAAGACAGTGTCACTTTGTCATTAATGCTTTTTGAAGCTTAATATCTCGCAAACGACTGAACCGAATTTGATGAAATTTTCAGGATAACACTATGACATAATAACAAAACGTTTTAAAGCATGTAACTCGAGATCAACTACTCGGATTCGATTCTAGGGTATAATTTCCATTTCCAATAAGATAACACGTAATTTCACGTAAAAATGAACTTTTCGACGCGCAGGCTTTCATTCTTTTTTAGATTAAAATTAGAAATAATTGACCTAAGAACTTCGGATGTGAACCATTTTGAATAAAACATTATAAAGGTTCTTATTCTGTTCGTCTTTTTCCGCCTACAATTCGAAATCGCTCAATTTAAACGTTTAATTCACACAGTTTGATGAAATATAGCCATTTTAAGGGGATGTTGCATTGCCTATTCCATTGTTAGACCTCGATGTTTCAATCCTTATGGGTGTAAACGTGCTATGATTGCTTTTAATACGAGAGAGAGAGAGAGGGAGGGGTCAAAGGGAGGGGGAGAGAGGGAAAGAGAGGGAAAGAGAGGGAGGTAGAGGAAGGGAGAGGGAAAGGAGGGAGGGGAAGAGAGTGGTAGAGGGTGAATGAAGGAGAGGGACTTTCAATACAATTTATGTTTCTGATGCCAATTTGATCTCCATAAATAGATTGAACGATCGAATCTTTACTCCCGTCATTTTTGACGGGCTATACTACACTAGTATGATTATGAAACACTCCTCTCTCTAAATCTTAATTGCTACTTTAATCGGATACTAATAACTCAAAGTTCAACTTCTTATGCATTTCTGGATCTACTAAAGTGAAGAATAAGAATATACTTCTTTTACTTATTGGCCATTGAATTAAGAGGCAGAAGGCACAAAATGATGTAAACTTAAACGCAAAACATTTTTATAACTAGGTCAATTGGCTTTCTCACTCAACAAACTGACCTAATATAAACAAATGAACATCTTGTCCGACACCCCCATACGTTTCAGAGGTTTGAAATAATCAGATATAGCGCATGAAGTTAGTCATCCAAACCGCAGTTTACAAAGAACGTCAAATTTCAAAAAGTCGCAGCTCGGCTGCGGTATCAAAAAAAAACTCTACGGCGCTCTTAACATTGCTAAATCGAGAAAAGAAAACAAAGCAAACGCGTCAGCGGCCCACACCGCTGCAGCGTAATAATGTAAAATACCGCCGAGCGTTTAATTTGTTCCCGCAAAGTTTTCCGAGCTCTCCTCTAGACGATAAATCGACATTATATCGACCTTGCGCTAAAATTAACCTCATTTCTATGCACGCGTCGGAAAATAAATTCGAGAACATCTCCGCCTCAACATCTCGTTCTCTACTCCCCCCCCCCCCCCCCCCCCCCCCCCCTCCCTCTTCATCATCCCACCCCATATAACACGTGTCCCGGAATAAAACACGAAAAAAAGACCCCGAATTATGAAACCGATCTCGAGCCATCTTCCAAAAAGGACGGCAAGTCAGGAAAAAAACACTAACGCTCCTTTGAAAAAGGGAAAGAAAAAAAATGCCATCCTCGACTCCCATTTACGCGCACGCCAAAAATTTTGAGAGAAGGAACCGAGGAATTTCGCCATTTTTTTTCTTTCAAAAATCGGGGAGAGGTGAGTGTGCGTGGAGATGGGAAAGCCGTGTGTGTGTGTGTGTTGGTAACCGCCGTTTCGGCGTAGTTGGGTTCCGTTGCCAGGGACTAACATTCTGAGAGGAGAGGAATACAGACACCGTCTTCAGCTTGAGAGAGAGAGGGAGAGAGATTAAGAGACCCAGCAGGGATGGAGAAAATGGATGGCGGTATGAGAGTCGAAAAGGGGAGTGGGAGAGATGAAGGGAGAGGGAAGGAAGTGGAGAGAGAGAGAGGATAGAATGGACTTGGGGCCCTCCAAGGAGGACCAATGTCAAAGGGAGGAGAAGGGAAGAATCGTGAGAGGAGAGAGGTATGAAGTGATGAGGAGAATAAGGGGATGATGAAGAAAGAAAGAGAAGAAGGAAGGCACATCGAGGATTGGAGGATGGAGATTTGGAGGGTTTGAGAGGGCTAAGAGGAGGAGCGGGGAGGGAGCTGGAAATTGGAGTGGACCGAAGCGAGGGAAATGTGAGAACAGGAACAAAAGGGGAGGGAAATGAGGGCAGGTGGGGATTCTATTCGGGTAATCTTGGAGTTTTCATCCGCGAAACAAAGTTTCCAACCTTGTGGTGTTTTAACCCAGCCGATTCCTAGCGGTGGCATCACGATTTCTTTTTGCATATGATTCAAATATTAACATCAGTTAGAAACAGCGATGACTATCTTTGATCTGATCCAGAAATGTAACTTATTACACAGGAGAAACTAATTATTCTTATTTTCCATCTTTCGTATAAAATTAATCAAGAAGTATGCATAAAATTCATTCATTTCCTATTCGAGATATTTCTAATTCAAGTGATTTCACGTGGTATTGTTAAAATTTTCGCATTTTTTATCATTCATGGCGTTATTCAAGGTCTATGCCACAGCACGAAATATAAATAATATTATTTCGGATGAAGCCCGCTGAAAGGTATAAAAAAAATGTTGAAAAACACTAACTCCTTTATCACATTTGAGAAAATAAAAAATACTCCTTAGAGCAGTGTTATGGCTTCTAATTGAATCTAAGAACGCGATAACTATCTTTCCAATCGTACGAGAAAAAACATTTCTAGAAATATTGCATTTTTATAAAAATATCACTTTTAAAACTTTCCAAAAATGCTTTATCTATCTATCTATCACAATATCAACCCAATAGCACCTTTAAATACTCTATTAAAAGCTTTAGGATTCCAAAGAAGGGCTATATGCATCGCTGTTTTGTATCAACTGAACCACGAAAGCAATGAATGATTAAAAGTCGAAAGAATTAAAATCTTCCTCAGCTGGCTGTAAGGAAAATCACAACCACTAAATTACTTAAACGACAAACTATGAATTATTAATACGGTTCTTCCACCGTCCCGTACGAAGTTGGTGCCTGTGAAAGAACAGCTGCGATGTGATTCGATTGAAAAAGAGACCGATTATAGCGTCTCCAAGCGCCCAATCGGAAAAGCTGCAACGAATTTTTCACTTTAGTCTACTTTTGTTGAAAAGAGGAAACGCTCGTGTTCCTAATTAAGAGAACTTTCCGACTTACTTAAGAGTCGACCGCGATTTGATGTAATTAATGCACTCACTTTGTCCTTAGCGTCCTACTTTTCGTTTTCTTCACGCTATCACTATTTCATTCTAATTTGTGGTTTCAGAAATACAATACATTAATTACTGCATCAAAAGCGTCGTACATAGTTTAATGAACATACTGTTCAACATATAAGCAGTAGCTCATCCTTAATCCACCGACCCAAAGTCGGCATCATTTTCTTGTTTCGGAAAGAAATAATAAGACGCACAGAACGCAAATGCCAAGGAAGGTTGATGCAAAAGATGGGTACTATTTAGGAGGAGAAATAGGCCGCTCTATTAAACTTGAAATATCGATTCTTTGAACCTTGAGGTTAACATTGTGAATTACCGTAAATATTTTGGAATACTATTACAAAATCGTCATATTCAAATTCCAGTTTAATCTAAAGTGAAGTAGTATTAGGTTAATGGATAAGAGAATTTTGATATTGAAAGTGAGTTAAAATTATTCGTTTCTCCAAGAATATTTGTTTTTATTGTTGAAAATATCATTTTGCTTCCACGCAAGCCTTAGTATCGACTTTTTTGTAAAAACTACGTAGAACGAAATATAATGCAATTTTTATAGTTCGAAAATTAATTAAACGTGTCTAAAATCTGTAATAATCTCAATCTTTCAAGATCAAAATCATTTCTTGAAAATACGATAGAATATTTTGTTTTGGTTTACCGTAAAGGCCCCGTTGCACAAACATTTAAAAACAATATCCAAGTATTGATAATATTATTAATAGAATGGATTCAATATAAATTAATGTATCAGTTAAAAATAAATTATATGAAATATTCTAAAAACCTTTTTCATCGTGTGTGATAGGATTATGGTAAATATTATTCCAGTATTGTATCAGAACATTGCACCTTTCATACTTTCAACTCTTACGCTAGCAATGAAGTATCTCCGTAAAATTTTATAGTACATCTATATTTAAACATAGAGGGGTTAAAAAATATCGACAAAAATTTTCATCGACAAATATAATACGATTCGTGAAAATGGGCCATTAAAGCAATTAAAATACATCTAGGGGCTTCTCTTCGAAATACAATGACAGCAACGCTAACCGACAAGAACTGAAATCCGACTCTGATTTTATCATTCAAAAAATCCCATTGAGCACATCTTGAACGCCTCAACAAATATTTAACTTGAAAACCCAAGTCCTCCCTTTTAATGTACTGCCCTACAGAAGTGTTAAGAGGTCCGGTATCACTGATACTAAACGACTCTCTGGGATATGTTACCTCAGGCTTCTCAAAATGGAACATAAGAGTTCTTTCCCTTCTTATTCTCTCCCATATCCCTCTCTTCCTCCCATCCACTCTAATCCCGAGAGAGGATTTTAACGGAATGAGCCGATATAGAACATACCACAACATCGCTTTACTTGAGAAGTTGGATATGGACCGAAATAGAAAAGAACGCCGACATCACTTTAGAGCGCTGTCGCAAGGCTCTTAAAACATTAAACCTGCGGCATGTTTCATCTTCATGACCCGATTTTCGTGTTATTATCCGCAAAGTGCGCTTTATTATGCGACACGCTCATGACTAAAAGGTCGTTATGCAATAAAACCCGCTAAACGAAAAAAAAAAGTTTCCTCCATGTAAATGGACTTCATCGTATGTACAATGGTTTCCTGACCTTGCTTGCTGACGCCGAATTTCGCAGCAAAGTATGAAAGTGCTTTGAATAGCTCGTAACAACTACGTTGCATGACACACATGCACATAATACTGTTAAGGTAAGTAGAACTTTTTATAGACCGTATGCTGTGTTTTCCCTGATGAACTTTGACGCTTAAAGGTTTACAAAAAGATGTACTTATACAGTTTCTCTGCATTTTTCTTTTCCTTCCTGATTTATTGGGGGAGGGCACCCTCGGATCTCGAAAAGTAATTAAATTTTGGTCAATAGCCACAGAATAACATTAACTGTACATTCTAGCAAAATATATTTATTAGCACCCATTTAACTAATTTTCTTTAAAATGAATTTCAAGAATATTTTTAATTTAAACAGATGACGTGAAGTTTACCAAACAGCTATCAATATACTTTACAATTTCGAAAGTGATATTGTACCAGAAACAACTAGAAAAACGTACTAAAATGGGAGTAAACCTAAAAATTCAAATTATTCACTGCCCAATGGGCCTAAAACAATGCAATCGCCGGATTACATTGACGAGGCCCATGCAACAAATAATTCAGGTTTCCGTCCTGTTATCCGTTCATTGAACCTCCTCTCGATCGCCATTTTCGATAACTTGGTCATTTATAACTCGCGAGGTCACTTTTACGGACATTCGGCGCACGGCGCGTGATTGTATCGTCCGCTGGAGTCCTAACACATCCTCGATAGAAACGATCATTTATTTACAGACTACTTTCAACCCACTTAAAAAGCCGCCCACACGTCAAACACCCCGCCGCCTCCGGCCTAAGGGCAGACACAATCGCGCACGCACACACGCACCCGAAACGCGTAGGAGAGCGTTGCCGGCGAGTCAAAAAAAAAATTTTTTTTTCTTATTCGTCCGAGGCGCACGAGAGAAGAAGATCGTGGAACACGCAGGACGAGCAAAGGGGTTGGCTATATCCATGCACACGCAACCTCGTTCCGTCTCTTTCTCACTCTCGAGAAGTATTTATACGCGACTGCAGGGGGGAGGGGGGGGGGGGCGGTAGAGAGAGAGCAGATAGGGAGGGGGCGTCGGAAAATGGGATGGTAAAAGTGATAGGAGAGTGTTAGGAAGGTAGGAAAGGGGTTGTAAAGAAAGATAGAGGAAAGAGAGGAAGGGGTGGGACGGGACAGACAGACAAACGACTTTATTTAGGGCGAAATTGAGACTGTGAAGTTACATTTAACCCTTTCGTCAGGATTGAGAATTATATAAAAGTTAAACTACAGACTTTAACATACATATTGACTACAAATTTTGTTAGTTGACATGGAGAGGGGAAGGAAGAGAGAGAGGAGAGGGGAGGAAAGAGAGAGAGAAGGGAGGAAAGGAGAGAATATAGAGGGAAGAAAGAGAAGGAAGAGAGGAGAGCTAAGGAGAGAGAGAGAAAGAGACAGGAGAGAGGAGGAGGGAGAGAGAAGAGTAGGATGAGAGAGAAAAGGGATAAGAGAAGAAGGAGGGGGAGGGAGAAGAGAGATGAGAGGCTAAATAATAGATACGGAGAGGATGGGAGATAAAGCGAGGGAGCGAGAGGGATCGAGAGTGAGAAGGACTGAGAGAGAAAGGGAGAGGGAGGAAGAGCGAGAAAGAGAGATTGGGAGAGCGAGAGGGGGAGAGAGGAAGGAAGAGAGAGAGAGGGAGGGAGAGAGCGAGATATGGAGAGAGAGAGAGAGCGAGGGAGTGGGAGAGAGGGAGAGATCGCAGAAGAGGGAAGAGAGAGAGAAAGTAGGAGAGGAGAGAGGGAGGCGAATTGGAGAGAGAACTACAGAAACGGCGAGAGATAGAGAGGTAAAGGAAAAAAGGTGGGAATTCCATGTCGGAAACAAAGTGGGGGGTATTAGGATAATTCCCTAATAGAGATGATCAATCTTTATTAAAACATTATCTCAATTCATGCTTTCTTATATTGTTGGCAATCTAGAAATAGTTTGCAAATAAACGCCGTATATTTATTATAATGAGACACTGTTTTACATATATGTCTCAGTAAATATATTTATTTCCTTATTACCTCCCGTAAGCTATGGACCTAGATTTGCCTCGGAGGGGAGGAGAAAGGGACGGAGGAGAAGAATAAAAACAAGTGAAGAGAGAAGAATGGTGACAGAGAAAAAGACGAAGAGAAAGGAGAGAAAAAATTAAGAGAGCAGTGAGACAAAGGTGAAGGTAAGAGAGAGAGAGAGACAGGGAGAGGTAAATACATACAGGAGGAGAGGAGAGAGAGAGAGCTGAGAGTGAGTGGGGAAAGTGGAGTGAGTGAAAGGGGAAAACTGGGGGAAGAGGGGAAGAGAGAGAGAAAGGAAGGGGAAATAAGATTCTGGGCAGCCCTCGTGACGGGCGCATGGAACGGGCCATTCGTAAAAGAGGTTATCTCGGTGTGTGTGTTTGCAAGGAGGAGCATTGCGAAGGAGGAGATGTTAGGGGAAGGTAGGACAAGTGGGTAAATAGGGATCAGAATGAGTTCAGAAGGATAACGAAGATCAAGGAGGAAGTCAGAGAGGGCGGTGCGAAAAACTTCAATCTTTTCTTCAATGGAAGGTTTTTCTTAAGTCTGCCTCTAAAAAAGAAAACAGAGAAGACACTGCTGTCATCAAGATTGTCAAGGGCTTTCCGGATAAAAGGTTTTTTTTTTTGGGGAGCCTTGATTTTTTAGCCGCGATTTTCCTTTCCTGCTTTCTATTGCTTTTTTACCGATCGTCGCCTTTTCGGATCGTGTTCCTTTGATTTTCCTTTTTTTTACGTTGCTAGCTTTTTTTTTACGACGGTCGCCAATTTCCGTTCCTCGCTTTTGTCAGATTCTCTTTTCCGATTCTCGATTTTTTTTCGATGTCGCTCTCTTTTTTGTCCTATCGTTACTTTTTCCTTCCTGAAATACGTTCTAACGATTCATTTCCCGTCCCAAACACGTTTTCTAATTAGGTGCTTATTAATTGATTTTCACTTCGTCTTTATTTTCTGTTGACATTCAAACGCGTAGATTTCTACCAAGGTGATAATCGACCTTTCGAAGCTCACAATGCACCGTAATTTTTTTCCCGTCTACTCGCATAAAAAAACCCGTCCTTGAACTTTTTTCCGAACCCGAAATCTTTTTCGTCCCGCGAAGCCGCAAAAAATAAAAAGGTCCTGGTCAAGCGGACATGGGAAAAATCGACCGATAAACCCCACCGCAGGCGATATATCATAGCGCTGAGACGCGTCCCATGCCAAGAAAATTAATCCCGCGGATGTACGTGGCGCATGTAACCTGGAGTTTTAGATGACGTTTTTTGGTTTTACAACCGCGGAAATCGACGATCGAAGGCATCAAAAAGAGGACGTAATAACGGATCACCCTTCTTAAGGACGGGAGACCTAAAAATATATTCCGCAAGCTAGTAAAAGAACCTCGGATATCACACACACACACACCAGATGTTCCGCAACTCGGGTTCCAGCGAGAATTCTTGCGTACACGCAGGGCTGTGTGTTATATCAAAGATAGCAACTCGCCCTCCACACACACACACACACGCACACGACTACCTACCGGATTACCTCGTCCTCCCTCCTCCAGGATTTCCCCCGTGTCTTCATCGGGACAGGGGCCCACGACCTGCCCGGTATTTTTACATGCAGAGAAAGTACCTCCGTATGATTTAATGACAAAGGTTCCACACTCCCCTTCCATTCCGCAAGCTTGGCTGGAGTTTCTATTTTCTCCGCTCGCTGGCAAAATTTCATCCGTGGCTCCCTACAACATGATGGGCACACATGCGAATCTTTCTCCTATCCTTCTCCTTTCCACAGTTCTCCATCTCCCTTCCCTCTCTCTCACACACACACTCCAGACCGTAAATCAAAATACGACGGCGAAGTGCCCCGACCGAGAAAATTGCCCGATGGTAACAGGATGATATATACTGCTAGCGGAACCGAAAAAACTACCGGGCTTCAAATGGGTCAGGAAATCGTAAACGATTTGACGGTTTTATATGAATCCTGAGGGTATGAGTTTTCGTTGAATGGATGCCGTCTTTGTGTCGCTCCGTTTTTTTTTCTGTAGTTCTCGAACGAATTCCACGCCTAGAGGCCTATCTCGAAAGTTCGAGGACGGATGAATGTCGAGAATAAATAGAAGCGATCCGATGGCTTCCGCAATAACGTTCCCTTCGAAGATTTATCCCCGGACAAAAACAAAACCGCAGCGTTTTATTTTGTAGCGTGCCGCACTTAACGTCGTGAGACGTGAATTATTTTGCGCTCCTTCAATTTTTAGTTTCAAAACATAAGCGAACTATGGACGGCTGGTTGTTGGTATCAACGCCGAAGTAAAATTCGGGTCAATTTAACTGTTGCCGATTGAAAATCTAAATCATAAATTTAAATGCTCGTCGAATAATGTAACGAGGCTTATGTAATGAAACTCATCATAAATTCGCAGATGTTCTCTAAACTTTGGGTGACTAGACTTCCTGGTTTTTAGTACTGTATCCCGATGTACCGAAAAAGCCTTCGGGTTACCACGCGTTTTCTTTTATTAATAATTCGTACTATTTGGATTGGAATCATTGCATGACAGTCTTATCTCGGTAATTTGTACTAAATATGGCCCTAAAAAATTTGTTTCGGTTTATTTCCTTCTGAATTTTGTAACAATTCTGCGCAGTTATTGTTTGTTTTGGCCAAATTATTTGGTGAGTTTTGAACAAAATTAAAACGTGGCAACGCGAAATTTGTTTTATATTTGTAGCTTATAAAAGACAAACTGCTAAAAATCGCATATATGTTCCTGGTAAGCCCCGGTTTTGCTTCCACAGAAATGGCTGATTCGATAGTAAAGAATCCAAGCTGCCTTGGCGAACGAAACGAATTTCCACCGTAGATATAAACGATTATCGATCAAAAAAGGTATCCGAGAATACGTCGACCAAAAACAAATCGACTCGAATGACCGCACTGTAGGCCACGTCTACACCGCTGATTAATCCCTCTTTGATAGCTTTGGCAGATGAAACCTTCCTTACTGCAATTTCTACACCCTAAAATCCTCCTCCATGCACCGGAGATATGCGGTGACAAGCAAACTCGGGAAATTCGTGGTTCCCGTGGAGATGATTATGATCTACGGTCCTGCGGCCACAAATTAGGATCGCCCGCGGGCTTCTCGGTGGAGATTTACGGAGAGAAAACGCTGTTTCAATGCCAGCAACCAGATCAACGAACAAGCAATTGTCATGATGGGGTCAGGAAGACGTAAAGGCTTCGTTAGGTCTAAAGCTTCGAAAGAAATGAATCTGTTTTCGTCCACTTACTAAGTTGGCGGGGGACCGATAACGGAGTTTTTATTGTCGAAAATCGCTTTTTCAACGAAGATCAAATGAGCAGAAATTAGCGTCTTTCCTATATTTCCTTGCTGAATAAATAATTTCGCTCGTTTAGTTCTAGCCTCCATTCCTAAAAATATATCTTACTAGCTGAAACACCCGGCTTCGCTCGGGAAAGAGTTTTCTTTTAAGTAGCAAACGATTTCTATTGCTTTATAATTTAAAAGTATTCATAGACTATATTTAGGCATGAATCCATTTGTACCCTTTATTTTGGCGTTAGCTATTCTTCCTCTACGGCGTGCCACGGCGTGGATTTTCCTTGCATTAACCTTTACGTGTATATCTCCCTTTGAAGAGGACAACAATTAAGAAATTTAGCTTTGTTGCCGCCTGGAAAATGGACAGCTAAACCGATAAATTTTGCGCTTAAAGGAAAATTTCGAGCGATTTAGCTGGTAATACGACAAAACATGAATAGAATTAAAATATTCAGTCTTTCGTGCGTAAAATAAGCCATTTCCCGTGATCGTAAGTTAATATTTAGGTATATTTATATCCACTTCAGTGAAGGGCTGCATGGCATTTTGGGGTTTCTCCACACCATTTCCCATGCATTCTTATGGAAATAGTATTTTGTTGACCCTATGGGGTATAACAGACCCCACGGTCTGCAAACCTAGACCAAGTTCTTCCTTTGGTCCATAGGATGGCCCATGAAACTTTTGAATTCGATAGCTTCAACGGTGTAAAAATGTATGAAGAACATACACACACACATACACACTAAAATATTTATAAGATTTACTCGCGTAATTGCCCCTCCTGCACTATGAGGAGAAAATAAGATTTTTTTATGATATAGCCACTCATACATAAAATAATCATGCGAAAAAGTGGGACAATTATGCGAGTAAATACGCTATATCTTGACTCTTAACTAATGATCCGCCAACATCACGCCACTTTTTTTTTCAATATTATACTATTCAATCACTCCTTAGTATGTACTTATTTTCATTTTAAATGTCGATTTTAAGAGGATTTTACAATGACTCAAGGCACACTTTAACCTTTATCACTGTAGCATTTACATCAAGGTGACACTAAAAAGCTGGAGCATAAAAGAAAATTTGTAGGTACCAATTTCAAAAAATTGTTCAATATTTTTATAATGATCCGAATAAAATATAATTTCAGTGCCGATGATTCCTGTTGCTCAAGAAACCTACCTCGAAATAAATTCCAAGTTTAATAAAGAGAAACACTCCTGCCATATATTAATTCGTTTCGACTACTCTTCAACTTGCTAATTAACGGAACGGGACATCCAATTAATTACAACAACGAAGCCGTTTCGAGTATTTGCTCAATAAAACTACCTTGTCTTGGGTCAGGCGAGCGCACCTTTTCTTTTTAATAACAGGTCTCAATCCGTCGCTTTAAAAACGAGAAAGCCTGAACTCATAAGTTGACAGCGGAGAGATATTTGGTCTAGCGACAAGTACCAGACTCGCCAAGTTCTAAACACACATCCATTAATATTATGCGGCCAAATATTGGAGAGAGATAGATAGAGAGAGAGAGAGAAAGATTAAACTAGAGAACCGTCTTACTTGAAAAAACGTAATCCTTTTAATTACGAAATCCTGGCTGGCTGGATAGAGAGAAGAGAGGAGAGAGATAGATAGATAGATAGATAGATGTGACTTTATTTTCAGGGCGAAATTGAGACCATAAGGTCCCCTCTTCCATTTAACCCTAAGAGAAGAGAGAAGAGAGAAGAGAGGAGAGAGAGAGAGAGAGAGAAGAGAGGAGAAAGAGAGAGAGCTAGACAGACAGACAGACGACTTTATTTAGGGCGAAATTGAGACTACATAGTCCCTTCTTACATTTAACCCTACGTTATGAATTACAAATGACAATAAAAATAATAACATACAAACAGAAGACATATAACTGAAACTAAACAAATGAAAAAAGAACAAAAAAAAGAGAGGGAAAAGAAGAAGTTCAGTAGGACGCAAAAAGGTTCTTAACTATTCCGCTTGCCTCCGAAGAATCTCTTCCAGGCGTCATGGATGTGAAAAATTTCGGAATGGAGGAGGAGCTGAAAGAGAGGAGACGGGTCAGAGGGAGGGAGAGAGAGAGAGAAAAGAGGCGGTAAAGGGAGTGAGATGCTGAGATGGAGAATAGAAGAGGCTTGGAACACGGGATGAGGGCGCGTTCAAGAATAGTAACCGTCGAGGAGGAGTGATGATTCCGTGGACCTCTCTCCCCTCTCTCTCTTTCTCTCCCACTCGTAAGATTAAGAGATGTTAGAGGTAAAGAGAGGAAGGAAAAGCGCGATAGAGAGTGAGATCGCAGAGCGCTGAAGCTCTTCTTGAACGAATACAAGATGGCTGGCTTATCCCTTCAATATCGAGAAGAGAAACTTGTCACGAGTAAGATAGAAGATAGAATTGTCTGTTTCGGGAATTCCGAGGGAAAAGGAGAGAGAGAGAGAGAGAGACAGACAGACGGGAAAAAGAGTGTATCGGACGGTAAGAGAGAGGAATGAATTGGGAATGACGGAAAACTGCCGGTTACAAGTTTAATTTTAATTGAGGAAAGTAACAAGCGCATTGGAAGCCCACGCACGCAGCGAAAGCGCTCGTCACCGTAGTGACGCAATTATTTTAAAACTCTTTTTAAAAAAAAAGTAAGCCGAAGGGCATTTGAAGACGCATGTGACTCTCTTCCATTTTTAAATCGAGTGAGTAAAGAACTGCAATGAAAGTTACATAAAATGTTATTCTGCATGCTGTACTACGATCAAAATATTGCTATGATACAATTTTGGAAACCGATAGTTTAGTTTCATCATTTCGGCAGGTGTCGTTTCTCAGACGGAAGGAAAAAACCAAAAACGTAAGCTTCTATTAAAATTTTTTAATAATTACAGCTAAGCTCCTTTCATAATTGGTTTATTATAAATAACGGATATATTTATATATGTGTGTGAAATATTAGGTTAAATTAGTTCTTGTTACCACCTAGCCATACGACTAAATTGTAACGATTTTTTAAATAAATAATTCCACTTTAAGCATATTTATAAGCTATTGGCATGTTCCCTTCCTTGGAGCCAATATTTTTTCTTAAATAGAGTATCTATGGGTCACGAAAGTATCTCACAAAATAATACCTAACGCTATTTCTCTCTTTCACATTTACAACAATAAAACTTTCTAGCATTATTAACACTTTCTTTAAATCCTGACTTTCCCCAAGCCTTCATTTTTTACTCTTCTTCGAATTACACACGCAAATTAAAAACAATCCCGCGGGCATGACTACTTACGCCTAAAATATTCCCTTCTCGAACCTCGCGCGCTCTGTAAGTCATTCTAGTACAAAAACAATGGCAAGTTGAAATTAAACTAACCGATAATCCTAACTTCTAAAAAGCGATACTAAAAAAATACTTTACTAAAGCGCACAAGATACCATTTGATGGTGAAATTAAATTACTAAAATAGCAAATAAATAAAATGTAGCGAAGCGTATCTTCAATGAATGGTTGCAACAAGCGCGGAGATTAAATCTCAACCATTAGTTCCCAACGCTTTCGGAGGCCCTTCAAAAGACAATTTAGTAACCAATGTAACCAAGTTGTACATTTTCAGGGTATCACAGGCGTTTGGACGCAGGCATTTCTTATTAAAAGAAATGATTATTAACTAATGACCTATCGAACTTTTCAAATTGCCTACTATTTTACACAACTTTTTTCACGGCGCTCCTATCAGCTGTGGCACCCAGTTAAGGAACCCCTGCTATTGCATAAAGGCAACGCTGAGGCGATCTATTTGCCGGGAGATCCTTTCTCAACGAGGGACTTTGGGGCGGAGCAAAGTCCTAGTTACACCAGTTCTAGTATAGGAACAGGTCGAGCTTGTAAAGAATCCCTATTCAGGCCCTTAAGCCAATAAAATATTCGTTTGCAAAATGAAATCCACAGCGAATGCTTTTACATTTTCCAAGCATGTGCGCCTTTGGTTCACGAACGGTCAATCCTTTCCTCTGGTTACACACAAACCCTAATGCGACACGATGATGAGCGACGGCCCAAAAATATTATGGCAACTTTCCACGCCCTCGCCGGAGCTTCGAGCCTACACTACACATAGCCAAACCTCGATGTAAGTATTAATAAATGAACCGATTCTGAAAGGCCACTCAATATATATATATATATATTTACGGAGACAAAATCGTCCCACTGCATCATCTAGTAAGTGTTTTCCTTCGAGTAAATATTACGAAAGTTTTAAAGAGAACTTATGGAAATGCGCGCTTCGGTAGCCTTTATTATTATAGGAGCAATTCTATTGATGTAGTTGACAAACTACGAGTATATCTCTGCGATAGCTATGATATGGTCCAGAAAATCGGATGCGCAATTCGGCTACAGAGCAGCCGTAATCAGAGGCGAATCACGCATCTTTGGAGTTTTAAATCGGCTAAACGGCACTGATAAAGGCTGCTTTTTAGAGAAAAGATGCATCCCGTTTTCTCCACCTTTGTATGTCTAATGGATATCCATAATTGGTGAATTTTATTTTAGCCATAAGGTGAGTTTCACAATTTTTAAGCTATTTATATAGTTACTAGCTATACTCCCGCGTAACATATGCGGCCTAGTGTTTTCTGAAAACGTTTATTCATATATTTCACTGTAAACGTAATTAACAATCTCGTTCTTCTCAGATACAGCACTTAATGAGTCCAATGATCGAACTCTTGAGAGAGCTACATATAGTTGCCCGTGACTGAAAACAGGTTTCGGAAAAAGTCAAAAGTCAAAAGTCTGTTTCTGTGACTTGTTGGTGTTTTAATTGGAAAAGTTTTGCGAGGAGACATTTGTACATGAGCTAAAATAAATGTGCAACATTTCAAATTCCCGATTATCGCTTATCAGGAGAAAAGATAATCCTAAATGATGATGAATTTCGAAATGCTGATCGAAAAAAAACGTTTTAATTCTTACTCGTGTTAAGTTTAAAGAAAATTAAACGAAGAGCATTCCAAGCTCTTGAGATTTTTGAAAAATCAAACAAATGAGAAATGCTTATGATTTCGTGCTTTGAAATTGAGCACTTGTAAATGTAACGCAGAGGCGGATCCAGAAACTTCTCAAGGGGGGGGCGATCGCCCCTCCACCTATCGAATCCGCCCCTCCCAACTGCCCTATATTTTGAAAATCCCTACCCCTATCAGAATCCTTCTTTCCCTTGCTATACAGACCTAATCTGCAGCGTATAACTGAGGATTTTTGCGCGGAAAGAATTTAAGAAATCGCCCAGTGGAGTGCAATGGGGTTATCCAAGGAGGGGGCGATCGCTCCCCCCCCCCCCCCTTTGGATCTGCCACTGATCATTCGTGATACTCGTAAGCGGGGTAAAAACTTAAAACCAGCAGATCATCGAATCACCGAGAAAAACTATTCAAATAAAACCGGTCGAACGTAATTTGTTTTTCATTTCACGTAAAGATTAAGATATTAATTTTATATTCCAAGTTGTCATTCGAAAAAAAAGAGTAGCAATTTTTCCGATCTCCGCAGACTCGGGTATAGTTTCATTTTTCGGAGACCGATGAAATACTGCGCTTCGCTGATCATTTTCATAAGCGCTTCGATTTTTTATTTTCCATATAAAATGCGTTTAATTAAATGCTCGTTTGAAAGAAGTAATGAGCCTACGAGCAAAAAAGTACCTCCCAGGTGGCGACCCGATTCATTTCCGTGTCGATGGGGAGATGAAAAAATACTACAAATGCGCACAGCGTCCTACGTTACCGCGGGAGCGACCAATCAAGTGATCGAGTGGAGTTAAGACCCGCGAGACCCATAGACACTTCTTTTGAAAAACGGATACCTGTTTCAATTCATAATCCTCCTACCATACTGAGTATTGGAGGGAAAGCGCTGTTAACCATAAGCTCCAATTGAATTACCGTGATGGTAATTCCAACAGCGGCGATACACAGATCGTTCATTATAAACAGTAACTTTATGCCTGTTGAAGTTTGCTTGGCTAGTTCGATGGCAGAAAGTAGAAGAATCCTGAAAATAATCTCTTCATACACACTCAAAAACGGTTAATATAATTTCACGCCCTCGTTCTAAAATATCTAGAAGGTTAATTCTTAATCCTTTCGCAATTTAATTGCACATTTTCTTCCGCAAAGAAGACAAAGGAAATTATTTTACAACGATAAAATTTGTGTTATTAAAAGTTTTTTAACTTTAACTGCATAATTATGAGTTAGGGTTATTTATAAATAAATAAAAATATTTCATAAATATCAAGTGGATCATGCTAGATTTTAAATTATTTCTATAATCAATGTGAAAAACTTTCAATACAACATCTATGAGTTTCAAACTTTATTTAAAAACTTGAACGAATACGTGTCTTAGTGCCTAGATGTCGTGATGTTTTAAGACGCTCTATGGAATTAGATGGGAGATTAAGGAAAACCGTCCATAACTAAAAAGATTTTCAATCTTTTTTGATAAAGATATCAGGAATCGCATGAATTTCATTTTCTCAATTTACAACGGCTGGCCGATAATATAGTAGTCCTGGGTTTGACTCCAAGAGTATAGATTTTCTCCATTTCAATAACATGAGCAGAGCTGAAGCGAAGTGAGCAAGCCTTTTTTCTTTAGCATTTTAAAATATCTTAAAAAGGATATATCGGCGCGAGATCTTCACAGTTATGTCGATAAAACTATGGAAATGAATTTTCTTATCGTAGAAACTCAAATTTCATTCGTAAAAGGATGTAAATTAAGTTTTACGACTATTTTTTCGTGAATTTTACGCATTTATGCAATTCAACGCCATGGAAACTGTAATTGTTAAAGTCTATTGTTGGATCGATCCTAATGCGTAAGAAATTATAAAAATTGTAAAAAATTCGTATCAAAACAATTTTTGGAGATTTTTCGATTATACAAAAATTAATCTTAATAATTTTATTCGCACTGCTGCCCAAGTTAACATCTAAATCGTATTTTTGAGATATTTTAAAATGTAAACGAAATAATGTCTGCACGCCAAAAAAGGCGATTTATACATGTTATTATGGGAAATAATTACTTTAAAATGTTTTTAAATAACTTTTATATTATGCACTAAAAATAAAAAATAAATTTTGATTTACTAGAGTTGATTTAGAACTTTTGTTGAAGTTATAGAGCTTTTAACTTTCATACACTTTTAATTATGCTACATCCTACTGATATAGATGGGTTGTATGTTGAAAGTTAACATTTTTAATTACATCACGAGATTGTAAGTACTGTTGATAAGGAGGAACAAAAATCACAACAGTTTCAATGCAATAAATTCCTCCTTGTTACACAATGGTGATTTACTAAAGTTTATTTAGTACTTTTGTAAA
Source organism: Uropetala carovei (assembly GCA_036926305.1). NCBI lineage: Eukaryota > Metazoa > Arthropoda > Insecta > Odonata > Petaluridae > Uropetala > Uropetala carovei. The sequence goes on along the minus strand of JAXCHB010000065.1, from coordinate 12,895,162 downwards.
AGTTAAATGGCACTTAACTTTCAATTATCTTGAGCCATATAACTTTTACAAAAGTGCTGAATAAGCATCAGTGCTGCCAATATATGGACTTTACAATTTAAACGCTAAGCATGAAAGATCAGAGATATTCTACCATATAAAACCAATTCTGAACAACAATAGCCATAAATAATGTATTATTTACCGTTATCCGTTAATTAACACAGTTCATAGTCATGGAAAGTAATGGAACTCAAGATGAAAGGAAAAGAAGACAACAGAGGAACACACAAACTCGATGAAAGTCTCGCCAAATGGAAATATTGCTGAAGCGAGGAGAATAGAAACGGAACAGGATAGACAGAAAAGAGTGAACGATCAGAACAAACAGAAAGCGAGTTTCAGCAGTAAATCGACTGACAAGCAACAGATTTATAGTAGCAAGAAAATAGGCACATGAAAATATTTATATTTTACGTTTTAGTGCACATAAAAGTTGGTGTCATTAATTTTTATTTTATTTTAGCTCATTGTCAGTACTTAATTAATGCATACCCGTCATATTTTATAGGCAATTACATTAGTATTAAATATAAAACTATTTCAAAGAGTTTGTTTTTTGTGTTAAGCTTTTTTTAAATCTAACAAGTTTAGCGCTTTACTTCATACAAGTTTAGATGCCTGACGCCAGATGTCACAATGCCCGCACCTAGTTCTCGTGCTCTGACACAGGCAGCACTTGTCAATGATGGATTCAAACGAAAGTTCGGATTAACTTGTTCAAATAATAAAAATTATGTCATTTGGATACAAATTTAGAAGACTCAAATGTCTTAAACTCATTTTAAATAATTTTTTGACTAACTAATTATTTCATTTATTTAAGCAAAGATATAAACAAGTAGACATAATAGTTTTTAAATTAAATATTCAAGTTATGTCTAATAGAAACACGAATTAATACAGCACATAAAAATGCGCTTATAATTTAACTTTATGCTATAACGTTTGGCTATTTTGATGGAATATTAATTTTATTATCCCATTCTCAGAGGTGCTCTTGAAAAAATCCCGCCGTATATTTAATTATCCCCACAATTTATTTCAGTACTAGCAGAAGTTCCCGTTGAATTGCAACGGATTTAGTGAATCTAAAACTTCGACCGTGTAACACGTAAACATCGCAAGAATACAATAGTACACAGTTTTAACAGTCGAATATAGCAAAAAGGAAGAAAACCGCTCCGCATTTACCTATTTAGATGAATGAAGGAAGAAAATCTAACAACAGGGAAAAATCGAAAATTACGTGTAAACTTATGTGAAACTAATTATTGAATTAAGCTCTCCCTCCCCTCAAATGTTTTATCGCCATATACCCTATGCTACCCGCAGGTTAAAATTATATACCTATGCGAAGTTTCGTAACGATATCTTCAAAACGAAAACTGTAAGTAAAACCAGCAAGAACACAATAATCAACAGAAAACAGATCAACAAAGGAACAAACGAAATTAGTAAATTTAACGAAAGACAAAAAGGTAAATAGGGAACGTTTAAGAATCGCAGAGTGAATATTATCCTCCTACGATTAGCTCGATTCTCTCATCCACACTCATCCCTGAGTTCTGTTATGAGAAAATTGTTTATATCAACAATACTTTGACAACAATGAAAGGATTTATCCAATTACAATTTGTGGAAAGTCTACGTCTAATTATTTAAGTTACTTACGCCGTTTTAAAAACAGTTTGCTTTGGAGCACTCTGCGCCACACGAAAATATCATTAGAAACTATTTACTAGTAAAATTTCAATTAAAATAAAGAAATATTTTGTTGTCATGTAAACAAATCAAAGTCGCACACAGAAATTGAAAAAAGATAGTACGTTAAAATGTTTCGCATATAAATGCATTGGACTCTCAACTTCGGCGACAATGGGAGTTGTCATGGTAGCATATTTTTGGTATTGTCACAAAACTAATAAAATCACGTATTTTTCTGATTCTAAACGAATTTTTACTCTAATTCGACCAGGATTCGGATTCTGTCTTCAATAAAAAAAAACTTTTTTCTTTCCTTCATAGAAACATCTAAGTCTCAAGTTCGTATCATGTTTCTAAGTAATTTTAAAATTCAAATGAAAAATAAGCTGCACTCATCCCTATGTTATTCAAATGGAGAAAATGAAAAAATAAAATATTTTTAAAATTAGAAAGGTAAATCAAATCGGTATAAAAACCTGACTACACCACTTAACACTTTATTCCGATTAAAATGACACATTTTTCTTGTTTCTACGTGCTGTAGTTACTGAGTTATAAAAAACATACATACAAACACTTTATAGATATTATCTATAGATAACTGTCATCCTGACTCTTTGAGGTTCTATTTTGCCTCTGACCTTCCAAGATTGCGGGGGAGTAATTACGCCACTGGCCTCCCACTCGCATGAAACTAATTGGGCCCCTAACCTAACTTATTATCCTATAATTGTAGCTAAGATTCTACCTCCCCTGGGTCCCTTTTGGCTCTGGCTCCACCCGAAAATTCTGGAGCATGGTTACGTAACTTTTTATTATTATTATTTTTTACTTCCTTCAGTACAATTTTTGTCGTGTTTCGAATGCTTTTGACGAAGTTTTAGCCCCTTTCCTGCACTACTATGCCATCCGTAATTCTGCTTTTCTTGCGTCCGACAGCTGACTGAATTTTAATTTTTCACAAAAAAACAGAGCCAAGTTTTTATCAATATTACCATTTTAAATATAATAAAAATAATCCACTAAAATAAAATTCTTAGATTATATAGTTTACCGGATGAACCGTAACTTTGCGGTAGTACATGATCACGAGGTTGCAAATGTAAAAAACAAAAAGTGATGATAACGTTCTGTGTCAAAAACTAACAACATTACTGTTAAAACAAATTCTTGCGATTCCTAAAATAAAGCAAATTTTCGTTGCTCACTTTTATGAATTTAGATAATTCCATGATAGAATTGTGATTCTATTGGGTTATAGTATTGCTTAAAATCTATTGGGTGTTTTGTATCGCATAGTGAACGTTTTGCATGATGTAATTCAATAAAGAATGAACCAGTTCATCTTACGGCCGAAAACAATTTATTTAAGTAAGCATTTAAGAATAAATACACATAAACATAAGTGCGCACTAATCTTAGGTATCTACAAAAGCCATAACAAGTTTATAATTATTTTTAGAATCCACTCTGGGTGAATTGCCAATGAAGACGGCTGCATTTTAGCCGAAATGCGCATCTGGAATTTCATTGTCTCATTTTGGCTGTTATAGATTTCTAAGCATAATTTTTTCATATTTTAGATTCTTAAGTGCTCATTATTTTAACCAGCACGGCGCCATCAAGTAACTTTTCGTCTCCAAGCGCGTGATAAATCTTTTACGAAAGTTTGCTTTCGCTGCAATGCATTAACACTCCAGACGGGTGGTGTGGAAAGCAATTGGACACGTCTATGTGATGCAGCAATCGTTCTATCACGTCAACGAATTACCACATGACGTAAAATCGGAATAAAACGCGATGTTAGTTTGGTATTATTTTTAAGTTTCCTGCCAAATGTCGCAGTATTTTGTAGTGTCATCGTGACTATGGAGAATATCCAAGGTCACTTCTACTAACCTTGGGCATTGGCAAGCATGTGCCTAGGCCTCGAGTTATGTCGCCATTCGTAGTGCAGAGAAGCGTGATCGGCAACAGTAAAATTCGAGATGATAGAAGCGTAGCAAGCGGTGAGAACTTCTGAATCAAATCGTCGAAGTAATTCGCAATAATTAAGTAATTAGCGTGGCAAATTTTTCAGCTGTATACAGATGAAGAAGACCATAGAGCCAGAAATACTTTGGGCGTTGATTTTCAAAATTAACTTTTTTGTATCTTCTCATGCGCATTATTTTCTATACCATGTGAATAATTGTTTTGTTCGTTCCTTTTAATCTTTTGTCTTATTTGGTTTTCACGTCCTAATCCTTTATTCCTAAATTTAGAACCACTGCCCAATATTATTTTTTTAACCAGTTGGAAAGATCTAATTGACACAAATAAGACAATTTAGAAAAAAGTGAAAGCAAACGCCGAAGTAATATTTATATTTTTTAATTATATTAACTGTAGCTAAACAACAATTTCTTTGAGTTCTCTGGCGGAAGAAGGCGGGTCAACCATCCATCGGAATGGTTTTGCAAAAAAGTACGATTAACGACAATGAAAATTCGCCATATATCGAAATGAATTCGAGGTGTTGATGAAATATCTTTGCATACAAAAATAAGCCACGACTACATGAGGAAGTAAAAAAACACGTAAATATAAACATTAGAATATATATAAATAAAATTGACTGTTGTTAAGATTAGAAACAGATAGGAGAGAGAACTATACCATTCTAATATTTTCATCCGCGCGCGACAACTCTATTATTTCCTCGATAAAATAATCTGTACTGGTTGGATAAAATCTTTCAAAACGCATACGATAGATTATTGCCTTAAAAGGGCCCCTTTGAGAATTTAATCTTTAAATAATTAAATACAAGGTAGGTCAATATATAATTGACTTTTTAGAGGCTTATAATAGTTTTTTCATTTACAAATAGGGATATACACATAGAAAGAATCGGATATGACATTGATAAAAGGACGCGAGATTTTTTTAGTGTTTAGCGACATGTCACTAACATTGCGATTTTCTACTAATCTAGCGAGAAATTTAAATATTGCTTTATGTAAGCAGAAATACATGCAATGTAAAACATAAACCAAACAAATTAATTTTATGATAGGTTTATTAAAATCTATACAAGTTTTAATAAACGTTAAAATATTTTTAAAGTTACTTCCCCAGTTATGATATTTGAAAGACATTTTAAACTAATATTGAAAGATCTCATTATAATTTAGGTTGACGAATACATCATAAAACGCAGTTAAATTACAGAAAAAATTATTTCTATTACAAATTAAAGAAGGTATTCTTCTCGATGTAGAAATTAGACGTCGATTTTTATTAACGCCTTAAATATTAAGTCGATGGGGATTTTGACGTTTATTGGACGTCCGCCTCTTAAATGAAGCTTACTTTGTTCCGAAAATCCAAAGTTTTATTTCCCTTATTAAAAATGAGGACGAAAGTAAGTTTTTACAGATTTATCATATCGCAATGTTAATGACAAGGTAACGCAACTTTTTCGCCATTAAATTATAAATAAGTGACTGATACCAAATTCTAGTAACGAATGCTTGCCATGCGCGGGCAAGGCCGGACCAAGATACCGGCGAACGGAGCGGCTGCCCGGGGCGCCAAAATCTTGGGGGCGCTGTTTCGACCATCTATCTATGCATTACTTGCAAGTGAATAAATATTGGATACCGATTTATATTGCCGAACAGGTTGCAATCTCTATGATATTCATTCTTTTTTCCTTTATCTATAATCTTTATAGGCGATGAATAAATTAACATTTACTTCGTAATTATCTCAACAAACTTTTACGGAAGAGGACGCTAGAGTGCTATATCGCCCGGGGCGCCAAAATTATTCGAGTAGCCCCTGTGTGCGGATATATAAAAAATAATTGAAACCTCCCTGCATCTTATACGTTGGTATTTACGGTATTTTATTTATCTACTTACAAAATAAGCTTGGCCTATAAATGTTAATATCTATTCTATTTTTTTTATTAATAAAGTCTTGCAAAAATTCTCCGTTACTTAATACTAATAATTAAATATTATCTTAATTGATATACATTTATAAAATATATAAGATTACTATTAGATTAATAAGAATTATTTGATGTATTTATGCATATTTTATTTTTAACGACTTTTTAGCGACATTTTCTTTCAGTTTAGCGACCTTCTAGCAACTATTTAGATTGGATTTAGCGACATTTTCAAAATTATTTTAGCAACTATGGACACGCTATCTTAAATGATATCATTGATAAGCAAAAAATTGATGGCAGCGGTGGGATTCGAACCCACGCCTCCGAAGAGACTGGTGCCTTAAACCAGCGCCTTAGACCGCTCGGCCACGCTACCGTTGAACGTTTTAGTAGGTCAGCTACATCTGGCCGTGGTCGAAACTTAGTAATGTAGATCACGAGCTGTCCACTTTCTTTTAAGCCGCTCAGAGCCATTAAGTTTTCATTTGTGAGCATGTTGTGCGGAATTGAAGCGTAAATAACAACAATTTTCCAAAACCGATTGGTACAAATATGTCAAGATCTGTGGAGACATCGAGTATTATCTTCTCAAGAGGTAGATTTTTCAAGCCAGGATTTCTTATCAGTATACAAAAACAAATTGTAAGGGTTAGAAATACATTAAATGATTTTAACACAAATTCTTGGAATCAGTTTCAATGAAATAATTCGGTCCAAACCTTACGAATATTACGAATTTAATCCGTTAACCCATACTTCATTCTTTAACAATTATACTTTTGATAGTAACAAATTGGTGAATATGCTACCATGCGCATTTCAAGATTCGAACGCTAGATTGGGAATCGTACGCGTTATCCTAACTCTAGCAATGTCCAAGAAAAAAGAATGGCAACGGTGGGATTCGAACCCACGCCTCCGAAGAGACTGGTGCCTTAAACCAGCGCCTTAGACCGCTCGGCCACGCTACCGTTAGAAAAACTAAAATTGGGAATTGTGAATACTCGCCTTTTTCTGATCTCGAGATTAAATACACAAAATATTTTGTTTTCGGCTTTAATTTTATTGGTCTTCGATAGTATTTTTTCAATTATTAGGTCATAATATTTATATATTGATTTTAGTACCTCGGACTGCTGTTTTGGAAAGATAAATCATCTCGTTCTGAGACTATACCGAAATTTTTCCTTTTGAAAATTGTATAGATCGGAATCTATATTTGGCAGCAAGTTTTGAAACAACGTTTTCGCATAAAATGTCAGAGTTCCAGTTGCCTAATGAAAATATTAGAATGGTATAGGTCTCTCCTATCTGTTTCTAATCTTATCAAGAGTCAATAGTGTTTATGTATATTCTAATGTTTATATTTATGTATTTTTTCTACTTCTTGATGTAGTCGTGGCTTATTTTTATATACAAATTATCATTTCGAACCGTTTACACGCCCCCTTCTCTCGGAGGTTTTCTTGTTACCCTTGGCATGCGAAGGCAACCACCGAGAGTCCTTTTTTCTCAGTTGGATTGGATGCCCTCGCACTGTTGAATGGGATTTGTCTCACAGGCTCTGATTCCGTTCATTTCTTCCAGCACGCCTACCCAGGTTTCGAAACCCACCACCTCACTCTTCCCCCCCGCCCTATCATTCCTCTCTCCTGCTGCCCCTCAAGCAATGGGTACCAACATACTCGGAACTTTCAGCTCCGTCCTATGGGTGGCGTGACCGAGCCGTGTCGCTTGACTTTTGGAAATTAGTGTACGTCAAGTTTATTAAAATCGTTTCACAAAAATTTAAATTTATATTCGCTTTCATTTCAGCTTTCCCAACTCGTACGCGTACTGGGCGTGGGACCTAAGATTCTGCTCGCTCGGAAACCATGTCTGCGACGACCTGAACGTTAATCAGCTGACACTAGAAATTAATTGAGATTGGAGGTCCCTGTTATAAAAGCAACGATTTCCTCTTACCTTTGCTGCGGAAAATTCCTCCAGCGGCGGAAAATCTCTGCACTCTCCCGCGGCGGAAGATTTCTGCATTCTACCGCGACTAAACAAGTTCCTCTTGAGACACACACGTGGCACTAATTCATCCAAAACACCATATCACTTATAAAAGACGAACTTCACGAAGAGGCGCACAGCCGAAAACACCTTCAGGAATAAAGTAGAAAAATACAGTTTCAATACCACATGGAAATTACATTTTAACTAAAAATATTAATAAGAAACGCGCAATTAGTTTAATCGCAATTAACCTTCGTAAATATTAATCTTAAATCCAGCCCTATGAATACCTACCACATGCTCTCCGTGGCGAGTTTTACTCATGGGCGGCTTCCTAAGTACTGAAGGTTACGTCAACATCTCAGGAAAATATTGGGCCAAAAACGGAAAATTTCTTCCTCCTATACTTTTGTCTCGTCAAATGGAAATGAAACTATTGGAATCGAAGGATATACTGGAAATAACGTCATCGTATACGTCCGAGTTGCCTCAGGCTTCCTTATGTATTGCTCGCAGTATTTCACTCAATTTGGTTGTGTAGGCTAATGCCGGCACCTGGTTTCTCTCCTCACTTGCTTTGTGATTTAGACTGAGAAGCCTATTAGACGTTGTTTGAAGTCACAGCGCTCCAATTCAATTCAATTTGGTTGCGTTATGTCGCGAGGTAGAGAAGTAGGCGCTTGAATATTTACGCGAAATGATATTTCGCGCAAACGATTTACTTCGGCAAACTTCTGAGAATTTTGAATCTACTGAAATGATGCTCCTTTCCAATATTTAACGACTTTGACATTTTCGTTAATATAATCATACGCAGTATGCAATTTTAATAACAACTAGTGGCTTGTGCAGCTATAGCTGCAATATACGCTAATACAGTGGGTACCTTAGCTGGTATATTTTATAACATATACTATATACAGTATATAGAGTAGAAATGAAATTAGTGCTTTAATATGAGTTGATTACTTGGGCCCAGAAAAAAGTACAAAAACAGCGATTTAATAGTTGCCGATTAGTTATGCTGTAATAAAAAATCAATGATCTTGAGTTAATGACTTATTCCATACCTGTTGACTTTGTTTTATCCTCTCCTCATGTTGAACATGACGCTGCATGTCTCACTGCCTAGGTTAGTTGGAGAACATCGTTGTAAACTATATTTTTTGTGTATTGTCCTTCATAATCTTTAAAAATTCCTTGTCCAGAGGTAGGTTCTATTTTAACTTTTATATCGGACGCAGCGCGCGCTCTACTAAAAGAAACATAAAGCTGACCATGGCTAAATACACAGCGGGGCAGGTGTATCCCTACTTTATCATATGTCCGGCCTTGAGATTTATTAATGGTCATCGCAAAAGCCAAGAGAATAGGAAACTGTTTCCTTTTTAGAATAAATAGCATGTTTGGATCTGTAGAAATTAGTTCTATTCTGGGTAGAAAAATAGTTTGTCCTTTGGCTTGACCAGTAACAATTTGCAGCTTTAGAGTATGCGTATACATGTCTTTTACCACCATTCTGACACCGTTCACTAAACCAAACCCAAGGTTCATACTGCGTATAAGCATCACGATAGCACCTTTGTTCAACAGAAGATCATGAGGCGGAATGCCCGCTGGTGTTATTGAATTTAAGTATTCCATTGGTATGTTGTCCCGATCCCGATCTTCTGAAACAATTGAATCAATACTGTAATATTCCTTGACGTTTCTCTGTTGATAGAATCGAACACGCATAAAAGGTATTTCTATCACTTACATTTCCAACTACACGACCACGTTTGAGAGGTCGGCCGGTCTGACAATTATCAAAACTTCTTAACATAATACAAAACACGACTTCTAAAACTTTACAATGACGCTAACACGAAAGTTGAAACAAAGCAAACGCGGCTTACACTGCCATCTGTCGGAAACAAACAACTTTACAATACTCTTACTACACGAACCACGACTTGTACTGCGATCTAGCGGTTTATTGATCAATTACTGAACAACATTAAAGGCTTTATTTATTCAAATTACTCTTAAACTATACAATATACATAAATTCTACTACTTTTTCCGACATCGTGGCCAAGTAAGCTTTAAAATGAGTGGTGAATCGTATTAATTGGAGCTGCCGTTTGCTCACAATTCCATTAAGGAAAATGACCCTTACAGAATTATATATGTAGATTTAAGGACAACTAATTATGACGAAGAATGCACTCTATTTAATTTGAAAAACTAAAATAGTAATTAAAATTGAACAACATTTATCGTTTCCTCGTGCCTAGTAAAGTAGAGAGATCTGTTAGGGAGGTTGGATTAAAACCTTTCATTTATACAAGGTGTTCCGCGACGTACCCGACAAACTTCAAGAGCGTGTTCTAGAGGTCATTTTAAGCAAAAAAAACTTGGTCAATTCGACTCCGTTATCGAGTTATGCGAGCATTACTGTACATGTTACAATGAAATGACCATTTCCAAATACTGTATTGTAATTTTATTGATCTGTTAATTACTGTGATATCCCAAATTTACATGATTACAAGGACATGACTACTCCCGTCGCAGAACCCGTATACAAATACCATGTCGGCATATTCGGCATTAGAAAATGTTCGAGGCATTATACATACACAACCATACTCGCCGAGACGTACAAGCAGACTGAACGGCATACGGTTGCAATGATGCCACCTCGCCACTATACCAGCTCTTAACTCGATAACGGAGTCGAATCGACCCATAGTGTATATGGCTTTCTTTGGTTAAAATGACCTCTAGAACACGTTCTTGAAGTTCGTCGGGTACGTCGCGGAACACTCTGTATGTACACGAATGTGCTCAACAACTGGGTGTGGATTCTCGGAGCCCCAAATACGCACGTTATGGCGATTGACTTTTCCACTAACATGGAAAGTGGCCTCGTCCGAAAACAATATCCGTTCAAGAAAATTGCTGTCTTCATCAGTTTGGTTTAGAATGTCAATAGCGAAATTTGCACGTCTTGGCCGGTCATCTGGTGTAATGGCCTGTACCAATTGCACTTTATACGCATACAACTTTAAACGTTTATGAAATATCCTACGCATTGTTGTCGTAGGCATTTCCAACTCACATGACACACGACGAATAGACTTGTCGTACACGCTCCAAACTTTCCCCCGAGAGAGAGGGACGTCCAGCTCGTTTCCTCTGCAGCACACTACCTGTCTCAAGAAACTTCTTCATCCACTCTCTGATGCTTGGCTTTGAAGGCGGATTCTTACCGTAGTCACGGCGGTAATTTCTCTGCACATTAGTCACAGATTTTGACTCCGTAAGCCACACAACACACTGAGCTCTTTCCTGCGCGGTCGCCATTTTGGATTCTGACCGACTGTAGCGCCATCACATCCCTCACACCGCTTTGCGCGGGAGAGACAAAAATCTTTATACTTGAAAGTACACAATGCAACAAACCCCATCATTTTAGCTTTTGCGATTTGGTTGATATTACATTTTCTAATGAGAAAGATAATTTAGGAACACCCTGTATAATTATAAGATCCGCCTTAACTGTAAAGTTATATGTATGGTCAAAGTGAATAATTTAAGAATTCGTCCAAATTTACCATTATCGCAATACATGGATATACCAATCAAAGCAATTAATTGCCGTTTTATAATGGTAGATCCTATCGCAGCCCAGATACGTCAACCTTTCACATGTTCTATCGGGCTAAATGTGTACTGTGTTACGAGGACCCGAAACTTCCAAAAAAAAATCAATATTCACTAAACATTTGTTTCTGGCGAGGGAGTAGCGTATGGGTATTGAGAGTCGGGAATGTGCCAAAGAGTATGGCGAGGAGGAAGTGAGAGGAATGTTTTGAAAGGGTTTGTTGGAAGGTGAGTCGTCGAAAGCCGGCCGGGTCGAAAGAGAGCAGGTATAGAGCTGTCGAAAATTTACCCATAAGTCAACCAGAAATCCTATATTAGATGGCCCTTCTTGAAGAGAAAAATACCAAGGAAATGGCAGTGGGCAAATGAGGTAATGATGAACGTGTTGATAAATTTTATAGTTTTATAGCCGTATTCCATTCGGCGACGTGTTTTGAACATTACAATTCCAAGGGAGTAATTATTTGTTTTGAGAAAAATTGTATGACGAATTACGGATCTAAAACAGGCCAGGTCACTTTGTTTCACCATGAACATTTAATTATATTGCTGTTATAACTTTTAAGCATATTTTAAACATAATGGTGAATTGGAAAGTGTGAGGCTGGTAAAGTCGCCAATCTCTTCGAACTTTGACTCGGACATTATCTTCCGCGCGTGCATCTGTCATTATTATGCTGAAGCCAAAGTTTATTTTCACACAACGGTAGCGTGGCCGAGCGGTCTAAGGCGCTGGTTTAAGGCACCAGTCTCTTCGGAGGCGTGGGTTCGAATCCCACCGCTGCCAGTTATTTTGCAGTGAGATAAAAGATATGTCTGATTACCGCTTTCGTGCTCGAAACCGATGCGCACGGTGCTTTGACGTCGTTTTTTCTTTACTTTAAAATGCGGAAATGCTCCTTATAAAGATAAATAGTAGCCGGAGTCAGCGCTATTTACTCGAGAGTTAATCCATAAGTGAGTTATACAATAGGATTTACCTATACCACCTAACTGACAAAAAATAACCCGTGATTGGCAATTATTAAACTTTGAAGAAGAAAGTTTAAAAATAGACGGTACAATAAAATCCATTTTCAGCTAAGATCGTATTAAAACATTTTCCCATTATATCCCAGAAAAAATTTTATTGCAAGAATTTCACGCCTTAGTTTTCAACTCACATTCCTATAGACGAATTAAAAGTATCACGCATTTTAGACCTAATATGCGAAAATCAACTACAGCCACTCGAAACCTATATTGTATGAATAGATTTAGATTTTAATTCATAATTTTTAAAAACATTTCGACTAAATTATTTCATGAAAATCTATTCCGAGAATTCTTGTTAAAATCATTTAATTAGTAAATAAGACCAATCATTTGTTTGGGGTGCATTAATAAAATAGCCGCGATGAAACAAATCGTCTGTGGCGAAAGGACAAACTGTGGCCACGGATCGCGGCATATACGTATTGATCGGCTACGGCGAATTCCTGATAGATACGCATTATTTTCGCAGACTGTCTACAAAAGAAAAGATACGGCAATGAATTGCTTAAAAGAAAGTGAACGCTGTTATGTATTACGAGATTTCTCTCACGGCAGGTTTAACTGACCTACTGATCTGTTCAGCGGTAGCGTGGCCGAGCGGTCTAAGGCGCTGGTTTAAGGCACCAGTCTCTTCGGAGGCGTGGGTTCGAATCCCACCGCTGCCATTCGTTTTTTGTCGGCAATTAGATTAATGTTGGATACCTAACTTGTGTAATTCTTCAATATCGTGACGAATTTTGGCTCTGGCATTGTCTTACGTGCTTGTATCTGCTGTTATTATGGAGCCTTTCTTCATAAATATTCATAAAAACAACGATGATATAAACACACTTTTACTTTTAGCATCTACGTCAATTACCACTGAAGTCGGCTAAATGCGTATCTTATTTTTCAACATCTCCCTGTGTATATTGGAGATTTTTAAGAAAAGTACTTACTCAGTACAGTAAAACCTCGATTAACCGGCCTATATAGGGCGGTGTGTCGGCCGGATAATCCGAGAATCCGGTTAATCCGGGGTAAAATCGATATAGACCGCCTTAATAGAAATGACACCAAAAAGTTTTTATTTTATGCTGGAACGATTATTTAATAATTACGTCGACTTTATCAGCCTATTTGCTAGTGTTACTTCAACATAACGCATACATCTGATTCCTTTTCACTGAGTATTTTCCGGCAATGTCCTATAGAAGAGTCTCGTTTCATCAGCATTGTACAGCTGACTAAACTGAATACCTGTAATAATTAAAAGTTCCCTTAACATTTGTCTAAATGGCTCTACACTCCTTTCATCGGCACTTAATGCTTCACCTCGCGTTTTTTTATTTCTAATCCCGTGTATATTTCGGAAGCGCCACAGTTAACTGCTGCTTGCCTTAAAATTGGGCACTTTCAAATGATCAGCAAGTCTTGCAGCTGCTGCTTGAATCTCGACACCACGAACGCATACATCGCAAGATCGCTGTTGCGCGTACCACTTGTACACTGCTTCCTCCACGTTTTTATCGCTCGGTAGTTTTAAAGTTTTCCGAACGGACATGCCACTTTGTCTTTCACTGGCGTCGAAATTATTCGTGAATTTCCTAATCCTTTCTTTGTCTCTCTTTATGTTTGATTTTCCGATTCCGTAATCGAAGGCAATGCTTGCAGCTGAAACATCGGATTCTAATTTCAATATGATCTCTAATTTATCCTTAATGCTGAGCACCGTACGCTTTCTTTTTATTTCGACACTGTTCAGCTACGTAATAATAAAACCACAACTGATCACAATAAAATACGCGTGAGGACAGAGGAGAAGAGCAGCCACACCACGAGCCCACTTTCAACGCGAGTCGTCAGTTTTATGAGTGATCGTCTTCACCACCCTGAGGCAGCTATGTTGCGAACTATGCAATTTGGCAACAAGGCCATATCACCTTTTATCAGATAAACAGAGGATAACCAGCACCTCTTGGACCGATTCATCACTTTGACTGTGAGCGTAAGCAACGTTTTAGCAATGCAACACAACAAATCTCAGTGGGCATATTCATTTTCCCTGCTACATTGTCGTTTTCTTCTCAGATGTCTCATTACGACTCCAAATTAAAATGAGTAACAGATTCACAAATTAAAATGAGTAACAGATTCATTGGATTTCATGCCTCACTAATAATGCGTCATATATTTACGAAAATTGTCTTACCGGAAGCTTTATTGACACAAATGTAGTATAAATTCAGTTACCAATTTAAAAAATTACATATAATACCAGAAGGTAAAATGTTTAATTCCGTTTATTTTCAAATTAGCCAGAAAAAATAACAAAACGGGGCGCCATTGATAAAGACATCATCGCGGCCAACCGGCCGGTTAAAGCGGGGTCCGGTTAATCGAGGGCCGGATAATCGAGGTTTCACTGTATTTTAAATTTTCGGAATTTAATTGCTTATTCTTGGATTGCCTTACGTACGTTTTCCGATACGTATTCACAGATTCCTTTCATTAATAGATATAACGGAGAGCTCTTATTAATCAACGGTAGCGTGGCCGAGCGGTCTAAGGCGCTGGTTTAAGGCACCAGTCTCTTCGGAGGCGTGGGTTCGAATCCCACCGCTGCCAGTCATTTTTTATTGGCCGTTGATAGTTTAGAATGGCGTGCCCGATTCCGTTGTTCGAATCTCGAAATGGGAATGTCCGTATCTTCTCGTTATTTCTTGCTGTTACAATGCTGATCTTAAAATGTGATGCGTTAACTATCAAGAAACGCATTCTTTGATGAACAATTAACTTTTGGGTGTGGCAGGTGTTGCTTATGCCACTTCTTTAAAAATATATTTATCTATATATTCTTTAGAATGGACAATCTGTGGTAAAAGGGCATGGTTAAAGATGTGTTAGAAGAAAAACTGGATGGAAAAAGAGAATGAGGTAGGAAAAGGTTTCAGCTGACATATGACTTGAAAGGGAAAGAGAGCTATCAAGACATAAGGAAGACAGCGGAAAATAGGAGTATATGGAGAACCACGTTTAACCATGAATAATCACGGACCTGTCTACGGAAAGACTGCCCATAATGGTGATGATGATGATGAAATTTTGCAGAATTCGAAAAGAAGCATAACTTGCTGAATCAACTTCGAAAAGTAAAAAACGTGTTAAAATGCATTTTGTAATCGGATAATTGACAAAGGTATCCAACAAATATATACGTTTGGAAATATTAGAATTGAAAAAATAAATTCTATTATCACTTACAAAATTTTCACAAATGAGCCAAAGAACATTTATTTAACGCGAAAAATCATCGGAATAGTTTTCACATAGCACACAGAGTTATTTCAAAATTCCTGTGTTTTTAGCTCCATCTTAAATGAGATCGCAAAATACGAAACGACGTACATATGGTTCCCTTTTCCAGATTTCACAAATTTTTCAATTTACAACACATTTACAACTACTCAAACTTTACCGTACAATCACATTTAAGTTCATCACTAGTGTAACTGGCCGTCAAAAAGAACGAGTGGGAAGTAATAAAGTATTAAATTAATATTAAAAGAATCAAAGAAGCTAAATTTTCACTCAAGATAACAACTTAAATAAAAAATCCAAGGCATGCTGACTGCATTTAACGAACTTCACAAAATAAACACTGATTACTAACCATCATAAATGCTGGACACGAAAGAGCGATGTCTTGATAATTAAAATATGGTTAATCATCTTATCTTCAATTGGTGTGCCACATAGTTATTTTTAACAGAGTTTGTAATCCGGGTGACAACCTATGATAACCTATGAAAAATTAGAGTTTTCTTCAGATTCTATGAAAAACCGTCAAGCCCTCGGAGCTGCGCTAAAGACCCAAGGAACAGTAAAAACGCTTTTTTCGGTACGTACATATTCGTCAAAATCTAGAAGTCAAAGTTTTTTCCACGATCTCAGTACTTTATCCGCTGCTTAGTTCATGAGAAGGTTAAAAAAAATCTACGGCGACAATTGAAATGCGAGTAGCGACCGCACGTGCGACGTGTCAAGGAGATTCTACTAGCGTGCCACTAGGCGCACACGTGCCAAACGTTCGCTACCCCTTGCCATTATGATGTAATCGACTTGTCTCTCAACGATCAACAGGTTAACTGAAGTTGGCAGCGTTTCCTAGTTCTGTTAATTATCTTTGTGGCTGAAATTGCGTCGTTTCGCTGAGTCGATGCATTTCGCTCAGAATGCCTCATTAAATTAACACAGGATGGTAAACATTTGAGTATCATCGAATTTTCTCCCTGACAAAAGTTGGATTGATTAAATAGATTTATCCGAAAAACTACTATCCGAGATGTATTTTTTAATGTTTATTTAATTTAGTCAACAGATTTTACTGCGGGATAATTACAGTGATTTGTCGATAACTTAAACGTGGATGCGATGCAATTTTATTTCCGTTGTTAAACGTTACATGGTTCTTAAATAGTGTGTCCTTCTCTGTTTTTAATTCGAGAGATCTTATGTCTGATATCCAATAGGGAAATGAATGTTTGCAGATGTAACTTCGCCCTTGTCTTAGAATTTAAATTATGTAATAAGTAAACTTAAAACGTATCAAAGCAACCTTACGTCAAGAAGTGAAACAAATAAATTAAATCAAACAGAAAATCAGGCGTTTTAGGCACGATTAAGTTTTCTTTCAAAGATGCCTATTTTGATATTTTTTAATCCCAAAGATACAGACGTTGTGTTCCACTTATTTTCTCAGACGAGCAACAGGTTTTGCGAGGCTTTTCCTGTTAAATTATCAATGGACATCCTTTGTTTTTTCACGTGTTTATATAAGAAACAGAACAGCAGCGTTTCCACAGCCCCACGCTCAATTTTAAAGAGTTTTTAACAAACTTGTCCTTTGATGATGGATATTCTTTGCTGCAGCAGTGTTGAACTGACAATTTTCCTCAGCTCAAAGCTATATGTAACAATACTGGAGGTTAAAAGAGATGAAAAAAGCGACAAATAAAGAAGCTATTTTCTGCGTCAACGACCGATCAAACTATGAGACAGCAACATTTATCCATAATCTTTGCTTTTTAAATTCTAACGTGCATTTACTCCTTCGAGCTAAATTATATTTCATTTTATATCAAGCAAAAAAAACCCAACACACTACGCGATGCAGGCGAAAGCTGCGGATGATGAGAGATAAGGATATCTTTGCATGATTTTCTAATTTTGTGTGAGAATTAATTTCCTGATGTTTAATATTCATCGTAATGTTTATATAATAAAGTAGACGCATCAAATCAAACTCTAATGCCTGAGCAATTGAGAAGTTGAACAATAAATATTGCGTGATAACTTTCCTAAAAAATGGAATTTTTATGTTTAAAAGATTAATTTTTGGTTCGATATTTTCGGTGTTTATTTAATGATAGGGCCACTTAATATCATGCTGAGGAATGTTTACCCTTCAACTTATGTTTCTTGTTATTCCATGTAATACGATAATGACTTGTTTAAAGAAAAATGAAAAATTATCCGGCACGTAGATATCAGTTTGAACGCAAAAAAACAAACTAAACTGTTACTCTACCACGTTTCAAATGTTTATTTTTTACAGCGTAAGCTTTCACTAAAAAAATTTTGGCGGTCCATAGCGCAAAGAAAAGTTTTATTTTATATTCGACTCAATAGATCCTTTCCTGTAAAAGTTTTTTATTAATTTTAAGAAAACCTCAAACTCTCACCAACCCATTTGTAAGGCGATAGAAAAATCTAGCAAGTTTTAGATAGCAAAGGAAGCTAAAGCAAATATAAATTGTTCTCATCTGGCTTCCTGCGTTTCACCGGTATAATCATAAAAAACTGCGTATAAATTATAGAAGATGATGCGATTATAGCTATAATAATTACAAAATGACGAAAAACTGAAACAATTCTATAGCAATATTCCGCTTTGGTAGATGTAGCAAATGAAACTATATAGTGTTAAACGTAAAAGGATGAAATTCATGTCCTTGAAAATAGGCATGGCTCGTCAACTGCTCAGCAAAGGAAAAACGTCAAAGACATTTCAAGACAAAACTCGTCTGAATATGAGGCTCGCGATGGAACGGAATCTCATTCATGGATTTTCTATTAAACGATCCCATTTACTGTATTTTATCGATTTTTGTCTAAATTAGAAACCAGTATAAGAGAAACAAGTTTTCAGTTCAGTATTATTTAACATATTTGTCAATAAAGCCTTCGTGAATTCGCATTTTAAAAAAGACGGATGTGTGATTTTCTTCATATACAGTAACGAATGTGATTGCAATTTGTAACCTAGAATAGGTAAGGGCTGAACTGATTAGTGGTTTTTGAGTTAGATCTGCCACATAATTCTTATCACGCACATGCACCATCGAGAAAATAGTGAAAACCTATTCAGTGTACCTTAAAAAGTTTATTTCCAATGACAACTTGAATTATATTTTTTATGAAAACAATATTTTCTGTAAAAATTTTTCACGGCAGTATATTAGAACAATCGAAATGCTTCCCATCCCGGTGAAACATTCATACAGGTATTTTCATCAGTAATTTAGTCAGAGTAATGGCACAAGGAAGTTCTTTTTACCACCGCAGTCCCCTCTGCGTCTCCACTAGTCCCTTCCCAAAACCCGCGCATTTCAGCGTAAGAAGGGAACAAAAAGAATTTTCATTCTTACGCATCTTCCGAAATAAAGAGAAAACACGAAAAATTCCGTGCTCCCCGTTTCCCCTCGCTTTCCTCTACCGTGTCCGGGAGAAGATTCACGCTCCCTTGGGCGTCTCGTCTTCACGCGAGAACCCCTTTGGATGTGGGAGGCCGACGATGGCGGACCAGAAACGGGACCCTGCGTGCGCGAGCGCCCAACCGCGCGTTACAAGCAAGGGGTGTGTCCCTCTCACTAAAGGGATATGCTCTTTTTGTTAGTTTACGAGGTGTGACAAAAGTGCGAGGAACAAGAGGGTGGCGCCGAACAGTTGAAACGAGATACACGTGACGGTGCCATTCCGTGTCTCCTTACAGACACCATCTTCTTTTACGTTTCCCCAGGTGGGAAGGGGGAGGATGACACGAAGGGTTATAAAAGGGAGATAGGTTTGCCCCACGAAAAAAAAAACGTCTTTCTGGCTTGGGGGTGACCGAGAAAGAAACGGAGATAGAGCAGTTTGTTACCGATAGGGAAGGTGACAACTCTAGACCAACGTCTCGTTCTCCGAACCACCTATTCCATTTTGATCCTAGCAACCGAGAAACGACGGAGTCCTTGATATAAAAAAAATTCCCCAGATAGGTCACTTCAATTCAAAATTCGTCGGAGGCAGACGGAAGAAGGAAGAAAAGTTGGAGGAGAAGAACATGTCGATGTACACCAGCGGCCAGGCGACGAAGCGCCAAAAGAGGGAGACCAGAAACTTCGACACGAATGAATTCTTCCCCGGTGAGTGAAAAACTTTCGGTCGCTCTTTTTTTGCGCCTCCGCAGACGTAGTTTCTTGGAAATTCTGCCGTGTGACGGTTCTCGATCCCTATATCCATCCCCACACCGCCTTTCCGTTGCGTGGTAGTTTACTTTAGAAAGTTTCGAGAAGTTCTGCTAATCTTTCCGGCTTGCGAACCAATTAAACCTTTTTGATAAAGACTTTTTTACAAAATTTTTAACGCGTTTAAAATCGACAAATATATCGCCGTTGCAGTAATTTTTCGCACCTTCATGTTTCAGCGCTTATATCTATACTTATATTAATAAAATTAAAAATAAATCATTATTTCCAAGTATCTCACATATGTAACACCGATTTCTGGAGAATTGCTTAATACCCCGCTCAACACTACCTCGGTTAGTACGAATTCGTTATAACACGAAAAAAATATTCTATACTTTTAGTCAAAATCGACCAAAAATAACTTTTTTAATTCATTTACTATTTCTCACCTTGATTCTAATGCGAGGAAACAAATTCCTCTGTGTAACTGAAGTCTAATGAAAGAAAACGAATCTCTCGAGTGTTTCTACACATAACTCATCAGCATCTCAACCAAACAGCGCACTTGGCTTGAGGTGGGTATGCTATCAGCCAATCAGCAATCACTGTCTGTCGTCCATCTTAAAACTTTGTTTATAGTTCAGCATTGTTTGAATTTCAGCATGTTGCTGTGCACATCATCTCTAAAATATTTTCCAAATTTTATAATTTATTCTTATTATAAAGGAATTTTGCATAAAATTATGGCCCCAAAACATGTTAGTGATACAAGTGATGTATTTACAGCAATTTATACGATTTTACCGTAATTTTGAAGGACCGTGCACGCATCCCATTGACTCCTATGTTATGTCAGTCTCCTTTAACACAAAATTCGCTTAACATGTATTTTTCAGGCCCCTATCTTTCATGTTAAGTAGGATATTGCTGTGCACTAACCTTACCTACATGAAGGTAAATTACATTTACAAATTTTCTGGAAATGGTTTCATAATGTGACCAAAGCATTAGAAGAAATGATAATCAATCTGCTCTTTTGTGAAGAGATATGTGTTGCCAAATCTGAAACTACCTGATAATGTAGAAGATACTCTTCTAATACATCCTTTTCAGGTTTTTTATGTACAATATGCAAAAATTTCTATTTTAACTACTTCGATTCCATGTCTCAAATGGTGCAGGTTGGAATGCATAATTACGTCATGCCATATTTGGCACATGTTCATGTTAAAACACTACATTATATGGCAATAGCCACTATACATATCACTCTAGAGCAGTGTTTCCCAACCTGGGTGCCACGGCACCCTGGGGTGCCGCGAAGTGTTCTGAAGGGTGCCGCAAAAAATATTGTTTTCCCATTTTTAGCCTCATTTTGCATTGTCGGCTTTCAAGAATGCAAACCAGAGTTACGTCGACCTTCATTTCATCGCAAAGGCACTTCGAAATGAAAGGAGATATAGAGATTGGAGTTAGGGGTTCAACTTCAGCACGATTATTACTGATGGTGGATAGGGAGGGGTGCCGCCAAATTCTGAAAAGTCACTTAAGGGTGCCGCGACTCTAAAAAGGTTGGGAAGCACAGCTCTAGAGAAGTGGTTCTTAACCTTTTTTGGGTGAGACTCAAACTCCAGTCATGGCAATTAATATCCTCAAAGAGTTCATTTGTGATAATGATAAAACAGATATTAATTAATAAGCAAATGAATTTTTTTACGCTCACAATCCATTAGAATTTAACAGGCTGCTAGTAGGAATGCTGTATTTAAGGCAGCCACAGAAGACCACAGACCAGTGTTTTTAAATGCTAAGGTCATGACCCAGTGCTGAGTCAATCAAAGCTCATAAGGATAATGTAAGCTCTCAAAGGATAATTAGCTGAAATACATTGAAAATGACAGAGAATGAAATACTCTTATCAAAATAATATTAATATTTTATTATATATTACTTTTTAATGCAAGTTAATGAAAATTCCACTCAGAACATATTTTCTATATGATGCCATCCATCCTACTGGGTCAGGAGACCAAGTTTCACACTCCACTAGATGACCTACTCAAAATGTCTTACCAACCAAATTGTGGGTTATAACACAGGGGTTAAGAAGCACTGCCTTAGAGAGTATATTCAACAAATATAAATAATGACTGTTCTGCACCTATTATTTTAAACTATTCCAGTTATAGAATGTTATTGAACATTCTTTCAGCAAAATGAAGCTGATAATGAATTATGCTAAAAAATAATGACCATCCTCCTTGGAAATAATGTCTATTGAAAACAATTAAGTCAAAAATCAGGTGCTAACAGTTCAAATGAAGATTGGTTATAATGTGTAAGTAATTTTCTTCATCTTAATTGTGTACATTAATCTAAACAAATTTACTGTAATTATGCACTTTTTATTTTGTGGTGTGTCAGTAAAACTAATGTAAAATATAAGACCACATTCCTCAACATCAAATCTCATAATATCAGGAGTTCGAATACGTTCTTACAAGAATAAAACAAGGGCCCCAACACTATATATGCAGGCAGGCCCCCAGAGGTATAACACCGACCCTGATTGCTTCAAATCTTAGCGTTAAAGTAGTAAACAAATACTACAACTGAATGTCAGTTATTCCAACCACTTCAATAAAATATCTACATTAAATCTACTTCCACTTTGAGCACACACAGTAATACTATCCATTTCAAAATCTAATTTGGGATGTACTATGTATATACCAGTTTCTTATTCATTCAAAATGTGCCATTAATCATTATCAGTGACATAAGAAATAGGAAGGACAAAGCTCATAAGTTCTGATTCAATTCCTTAAATTTTAATTTTTTATTCTAAAATTTATCCCCATGAGCATATAAATTCACATCTGGCATACGATAGCTAATAATTAAGGTAGGGTAAAGCGACCGAATATCAGATAGGATCCTAATTTCGGATACCATCGTATCTCACCAAGTAAGCGGTGTACCCTGACGGCCATTGCAGTAGCTTGCTCCTACTAGTCCGCCATGTCACTTGTGAGTTGCCAGTTGCAGTCTAAAGGCTTGAAGAGAAGTGGCTGGTTGTTGCTACTTTTTCGAGGAGTCGAATATTCAAACTACCCGTGTAAAATTTTGTGTACGGTCAAAAGGTGAGTTAACCGTTATGGTTTCAGGAGTTTAAAATGCTCCATTATACGTTCTAGTGTTTGTACCTTTAGTGTTTTGTTTTCTTGAACATCTCATTTGGGATAACAACAATGGAACCTCCATTTTGCATAATTGCCTAACATCAGATACAGGACCTACTATAAAGGCGACGTCAATGCAAGCGTTTATTTAGATTATCAATGAAGAGAAGATAACAATAACGCTTTTCTTTCATCTAATTGAAGGCTTAATTGGCCTTAAATGAATCGGAGGCAACAATGAGAGTCTCCTTGGCAACACCTGGAATGAGTACAAAAAATTCGCAAAATTTTGAAAAAGAATGCGTATTTCTGAAAAATCAACAATGTAATGTGTAAGCATCGCAAGAATAAGATAGTATAGAGCTTTAGCCATCGAATAAAGCAAAAAAGAAGAAAATCGGTCCATATTTACGTTTTTTAATGAATGAAGGAAAAAAACCTTGCACTCTGAAAAATCGAAAATCCTGTGTAAACTTATGGGAAAATATAATTGTCTCCTGGATTCGAACCCGGGACACTTTAGCAAACAAAAATATTTTTTGAGGAACCTCATAGCCAGTAGAAACAAAACGCCATTTACCTCATATCTTTACGACGAACGGTTCTCAAGAAATACACCAATATAATTACACGAGGCTTCATACTCATGGACGCACGCAGCTTCACTTACGTGCATAATATACAGGATTTTTTCATAATAATTCATTTATTTTGCCTCTGTATTTTTAAAAAAATAAATCTATCATTTTGAAGTTGTTTCACTTTCTATTACTTTCACTTTGATTTTAAATGCAAATTCACCATCTGATATAGGGTAACCCTTTATTCGATAATAGGAGCCTTTTTATTGCACCCTCGAAATTGAATTGTTTTTGATTTTCACTTGTCAATCAAAATGTAATTGATGTAACACGAAAATGACTTTGGAACTTTAAACTAGATTAATAAGAGTTTGCAACCCCATGTCATTAGGTTCTTAAGTAATTTTTAAGTTACCAAAAATTGGGCTCGACGAAAAGTATCCGATATTCGGACACTTTATCCTACATACATTCAGCTTTTAGACTCTTATTAAGCCTATAATGAAAAACTGACTGACACGGAAATCTTTTGTCCAATGAAACGAAACAATGAGACACATTAACTTAATTTTTGTTAAGATGTATTAATAATCTTCCATGTCCCCTATATCTTAAAGTAAAACAAAATTAGTCACTCACATGTAAGAATTTCTGAGGAAGTGCCAATTTTGTATATGCTACTCTCAATTGTAGAGGAAGATATAGGGAGGAGCAATCTAGACAACCACCTAGATCTGCTTAAGAGTTAATGTTAACATAGTAAAGTGATTAATGTAAGAAGGGAAAGAAATGTATACATTGAGTGTGAAAAGTCCCATCATAAAAATGCAGTCACACACTCTAAATGATGACAGAAATCAAGGTAAACGATAATAGGCAAATATCAGTTTCAACCAATGGGTATCATTGAAAAGATAATAATTTCTTACTTAAAGATATTGAGCAGCAATTGACATCATCCTCAGAAACCCACTCACTATATTGTAATAGGGTAAAGGCTATAGTTGATTGGCACTACAGTTTTTGGCACCCTTCTTAATAAGCACAGAAAATAACTGATGCATTCACAAAAGTCAAATAGATTTCTATTTTAATCATTGATAAACGTCAAATCATCAATAAAGGTAATTAATTACTTTCCAAGCTAGAATTCAGTTTATCATTGAAAACAATTAAAATGTTGCATCATGTTTGACAGTTAAACCATATCACTGTAATGCTTGTGATTTGAATGAGATATCATTTTTTGTAATCAGTGTTAATTTTGGCAATCAATTGAATTTTTTGATCTGTGACTTTAGTTATATATTTTGTTTAACGTTATTTATTCATATAAACATTTATTTATTCTTTCTTTTATATAAATCACATTTATAGAGGGTGCCCAATAACTGTTGACCTAAAAATGAATAAATCAGATACGAGTATTTGGCATAGTGTGCCAATAACTGAAGTTTCAAATGTCTTTATTTTTAAATAGAGCAGGGATTCCCAAACTTTTTGAAGCCACAGAACCCTTATATTCAAATACTTTTTGTTATTTTTAAGTTCTTTGATTTTTTATATAGAGTATAGAACCTTTTATCCAGATACCAGTTATCTGGAAATCCAGTTAACTGGCTATTTTTTTTAAAAATGATGCAATTTTCCAAAATTTGCTAGGAGAAAGAAATTTAAAGCTTCGCTATTAATTTGGGTGCACTCCAGTGAACAAGTGAACACGTAATTTGGAAGAAAACAAGGAATTTATATTGGAAAGTACCCGATTGCATGAGCCGGCTAGGAAAATCGAGGAGCCTGGTGCAAAGTGTGCATGCGGGACCTCTAACACATCAAACATTTGGAACAGTAAATTTTAATAAATAAAGCAGTCTCTCTCGCTGTGATACTTCAATATTTTTTCAGATTTTCTTTAAAAAATGCATGTACTTTATAAGTACAGCAAATATTTTGTAGAGAGTGAGGGCTCCTTAAATGTGGGACCTGGTGCAGTTGCACCGTTAGCACTGCCATCAAGCCTACCCTGCCGATTACTGTAGTATTATTATTACTGTAGAGTACAGGCAGTGATGAGCTGGAATAAAATTAAGAACTGGCTCTCTCAAAAAGAAAAAAAAAGTCGTAAGAAAATTTGGAAAAGAATGGCAGGGGAGGCCTGCATGCAAGGGGCACCAGATCACTCTATGTTAGTAATACCATTACGCTAACTTAATAAGTGTCCTGTTCGTAATATATTCCATTTATACACTGCCGGTAATTGAATGTCAGATAGGGCAAAATATACTTGAAAGGACAAAATCAATAAATTTTCATATTTTCTAAAAATTTAATAACCGGCTCGCAAATTCAGAGAAAAATTAACAACAGGCTCATGCGAGCCAACTTCATTTCATAACTGAATAATAGTGATCGAAACGGAAAGTATTACGAAATGGAACGCACGTTCTGCTAGTGGAACTGAAATTAAATTAAGTTAACAAAACGGTTTTACTAAATGTTTGACGAGATGGAACGATATTATCAACACATGCGATGGACCAGAATGCCGTTCCGGTGAGTTCTAGCTCTTTCCAAGCATTGTTTATAAGTATATTCCAGATAACCAGAAATTCTAGATAACTGGCTATCCCCATATCCCAAGCTTGTCAGATAAAAGGTTCTATACTGTAATAGAAAAAGAAGTAATGAGGTATATTCTTTAAATCCACTTATTTATATGTATGTTACAAATGTTTCCATGTTATTTAAACAATAAATATGAAAGCCTTTTCATTAGATAACTGGGTGCCAAAAAAACTGTAGTTTAATATGCTGATAACTGTATTCCTGTGTACCAATTACTATGTTTTTCATATATTTTGATTAACTATAAAAATAACAATGAAAATATTGTCCTTCATAATCCTTTTATATGTTCCTTCATGATGTAGATATTAATCAATTGAAGTGTTTTCTTTTTCAGGCAAACAGAGGTTCTATATATCTTCTATATCATTTCAAACTTTGAAAGGCGCTTAAAGTGCCAATAACTATAGCCATTACCCTATATGCAAATAAATTAATACAGATTTGATAGCCTGTTTTCCTCAATAAAATGTAGCCATATTTTCAGAAATTGTGAGGTGTGATCCTCACAAGCCACTACTTCTTGAGGCCTCACGTGCCCCCATTCCACTTCTGCTCATTTGATTCAATAGATAAAAATATACTGTTTTGAAACCCTGCAACTTTTATACACTTAAGCCAAAACAGGCATCATTTAAATTTATAAAATTCAAAGTAAGAGCTTATCAGTCACAGAAATATGGCATTCAAAAGAAAACCTTTTAAGGACAAACTCAATTAAGCAAGCTATGATCTATGACAGGGATGGCAAATGATTTTTGTCTCACGTGCCAAGAAAGTAATGTGAGTCATTAGAATTTTTTTCGCGTGCCACTACTTTACTCCTCCTCTACGAGACTTCATATTTTATACATAAAATACAAAATTACGTGTGCCAAATAAAATCACAAGCATGCCATTTCTGGCATGCATGCCATGTAGTATTTGCCATCCCTGATTTATGAACATCTGCTTCACAGCATTTCTGAAGGCTGATTAAAAGTATTTTACAGTTCAATAAATAAACTTACTTTTTCAATGAGAATTTCTAGTTACCATTTATCATAACATAAATGTTAACCTTCAAAGCTTTAACAAAAATCTTTCAAAACATTAGGACCATTTAATATGTCAAATATAAAATAGGGAACTTAAATTCCGAGTGAACAGCAACGAAGATGACTGATCTACTAAACAAAATCATAATATTTTATTCTTTTGGTTAGCTGGGCCATGATTAGGGTTGTCAGATTAATAAATGTTATTGCAAATCACAGTAAATGTCAAAGAATGATATACAGTTGAGGATCCCGAATTTGGAATCTTAAAATTCGGAAAACAAAAAATCCGGAATCCGTGATCTGCTGCCTTGTGATTTTTTGACTTTCCACAATGTGGCGCCACTATCAAATATTGTGATCACATTGCGATATAGTGGTCAGCATCAGTATTTACGAAAGACGGTATTACTGTAGTATATTATAGTGCATTTTCTTTTAAAACATTTAATTTTTAGACCTTAAGATGTCTAAAAGACCAGAAACCAGTTCTGAAGATGGAAATACGAAGAAAAAGCAAGTGCCGCTCAGTATTAAACAGAAAGTAGATTTATTGAGGAAATTGGAGAGAGGCACGCCGGTGAAGAGGTTAAGTGACAAACTTGGTATTGGAATTTCAACTGTTTATGATATAAAAAAACAAAAGGAAAAGTTACTTAAAACTTTTACTGATAGTGATGTGCTGAGATTAATGGCTAATAGGAAAACATTACATCAGCCATTGACTGCTGACATGGACAAAGTTTTAATGGAGTGGATCAGGCAGAGGCGAAGTGAGAATTTTCCTTTGGATCGATCCATCATAATGATGCAGGCGAAGTGGTTTCATGAACAGTTGTGTCTCACAGTTGCATGCGATTACAGTTCTGGGTGGTACAATAAGTTTAAAAAGCGTCACGGCCTTCATTTGAAGCGGGTGTGTGGGGAAAAAGTTTGTGCCAATCAAGAATCTGCAGAGGAGTTTATCGAACAATTTGAACTATTGGTTTACGATGAAAAATTATCACCGGAACAAGTGTACAACGTAGATGAGACGTATTTTGGTGATACATACCGAGGAAGACGTACATAACAGCCGATGAGACATCGCCATCAGGCTTTAAGGACTCAAAAGAACATCTCACAGTTCTTGCGTGTGCTAATGCATCGGGTACACATAAGTGTAAACTCCTTGTCATTGGGAAAAGTAAAAATCCCAGGGCTTTTAAAGGGATCAAAATATTTCCTGTTCATTATAGGGCAAATAAGAGAGCTTGGATGACATCCGAAATATTCCTTAACCGGTTCAAAAATTGTTTTGTACCTGAATCTCATGCTAACTGTCAAAAGGCAGGTCTCCCCAAAGATTGCAAGATAGTGCTGCTACTAGACAATTGTCCCGGACACCCAGATGCTGAACTCCTACAAAAAGACCATGTGTATGCAGTCTATTTGCCTCCCAATTGTACGTCAATCATCCAACCTATGGATCAGGGCATTCTCCGTTCCTTCAAGGGCAGATATAAGCATGAATTTTTATGTTCAATGCTGAATTCATGCAATAGTGATATGGGAATTCAGGCGTTTCAAAAAGACTTTAATGTAAAAGATGCATTATGGAGAGCTGAGAAGGCATGGGCAAGTGTACCTCAAGAAATTTTGTCAAATGGATGGTATAAGTTGTGGGCTTTTACACGGTTTTTAGAGAATGAAAATGACAACATTCCCAATTTTAGAGGTTTCTCTATTTCACATGACAAGCAAATGATAAATGATTTGCTAAAATATGCAAAAGAATTAACATGTGAAGAAGCAGAAATGTTAAATGAAGAGGCTATTGAGGAATGTTTAAATATAGAGAATGATGTTCCTGTTGCTTTCCAACTCACAGACAGTGAAATAATTGAAATGGTTATTCATCCTGAAAATGATGAAGAGACAGACAATGATATAGATGAAGGGGCAAATGAAAGCGAAGAAATTTCAATTGACAAGTGCATTAGCTATACTGAAGACCTTATTAAGCGATTAGAGCAAAAAAGTTTTATTTCTGAGCAACATATTATGTGGGTGTATAAAATACAAGAGGTTCTGAAAAAAAATAAGTCAAAGCAAATGAAACAATTAACTTTGCAGGACATGTTTAAAAAAATTAAGGACTGTAATGAAGACAAAAGTGATGATGCTGGCTCTCAGTGTTCAAGTAAAATGTAATTATTTACTTACAGACAAAATTTTGTAATACATTATAAAGTTACTTAAATTGAATATTCGAAAGCTACTCAAACCATTATGTAATTTGTAAAAATTTTTACATAACAGTAATTTGATACATGTTTTAACTATATATTTGAATGTGTTATAATTTCTCCTAACCAAGGACCCAAAATCCAGAAAGCCTTCGGTCCCAAGCTTTCTGGATTTGAGGTTCTCAACTGTAATATGACATCATACATAGCATGTATATGTAAGAGAATCACTTGCCTATATCAAATGTGCTAGACCTTCTACTACTAATATCAAAACAAGTTACGAAAACTGATTCTTTGATGTAAAGAATTTTTGAATTTAAAGAAACGATAACTTAAAGTTTAATGTGTATATCAGGTATACATCCATTACATTGGTCTTTATTGCAAAAGATCCATAACTAGGGTTTGAAAATTTTTCCTCATTACAAATCAAGAAAAAGTCTTATTTACACAAAAATCTAGCTTCATAAACATGCTTAAATTTGATTTATCAACTGTTATGAATTCAAAAATAATTTCTCATTCAACTTACAAGAAATCAAAATCTGAGCAATTGAATATCTCATTATTATTACGGTAGCTTCAAAGCTGTAACATGAAACTTTGGAATTGATGATGCATGAAAAATAATTGTTATACCTATTTCAATATAGATTACTGGCAAGAATCTATTCTTGAACCATAAAGGTAATTTTATTTTTATCCACTTTCAACTGATTCTGCTATACATATATATTTAAGGGTTTTTGCAAAACTTACCATGTCTTTTATTTTATCCCTCACATCTACTGCATTCCAGGATTAAGTCGTGTGGAGTATCGTCCCGAAGCTGGGCCAGATGAAACCCTCTTCTATCGCTATTATGGAGGCCCAAACGAAAGGGTACATGGTCGTACAATGGAAGAATGGCTGCGACCGGCTGTTTCTTTCCCACATGCATTCCGAAGCACTGGTATGGTGAAAACTATTTATTTAATATATCATATTATTCCATTGGCTGTCTTCAGCAATATGGAAAAACTTGCTAAGAAAATTTAAATGTCTGATGGGACTTCCTAATTTGGTATAAGCTAATTTAACACATTCCTAATTTTACAATTTATTTAAATCATCCTTTATGTCTGACTAAGGTTTAAGGAATTTAATTGATATCATAATTAGATACAATATGCATACAATAAAAATTAAATCTTCAAGATTCTTAAAATCCTAATTCTACATGAGAAATATCTAACATTAGAATAATTATTATTCAAAAGAAAAGCATAAACTCATACACTGTTTTTACCTATTAAAAATTTTGTGAAAAAAAACAAATACTGAAATTCATCTGGTATGATGCAGATAAAAAACACCTTTGATTGATAATTGAAAACAAGTTGAAAGTATAAATAATGTATTTTTAAAAACCAACTTTTATAGTAATCATTCGATGATTAGGAATTGAAGCAGTTTATAAGTCACTATTCAATAACAATCATCACAAATCCATATGACATTGTTAGCCCAATGGATAAGGTGTTCAACTAAGAATAAAGGCAGTTCGAATCCTAAATATTCTGAGACTTTTTCTGCTATAGGAGTTGAAAACAATATATATAAATATATACACTACTTTCGATGTTAATAAAAAAGTTGGTAATAACTATTGATTCTGCTCAGATAATAAGCCAAGTTCTTTCTCCCTTATTCAGGTGCAGATGCATTTGGGCAGCAGACTTTCCAGCGTCTATGGGATGATGGCACAAACACCATGGAAAATTATAAACGTAGGATTCGTGCTGCCTTCGAATTCTACACCAAGTTGGGTAATTAATTTTAAAAGTATAATACACATGGATTTTCAAATAAGTTTTAGCGCGAGTTATTAACCGCTATAATAGTATAGGTGTATTATGTAAATTTTATGATACGCACTAAAATCATCAAATCAACCAAAAATTCTACTGCACGGGAAACATTACGAAAATGGATGTCTCAGGATCAAATTACCTACTGATCAAAACATTAAATTTAATGTCAATGAATTTAAAAGTTTCAAAATACTGCAACCAATAATACGAAATGCATTACCTTCTACTTACGATCGTAATAATATTTTGTTTCTTTTTCAGTTCCTATAACTTTTCCTCTGCACCACGTCCGATTTCCGAAATTCCAAAGACGAACTTAAAATTGAACGGGCGGGAATAACCAACAAATAGTCCATGTCATGTATATTTATCAATATAAATGTCAAGTGCATTCATGTTATTTTAGATACATGCTAAATCGATTTTACTCTCTATCATATAATAAAAAATTGAGTTTTTATCACATTAAAATTTGAAAATAAATCCGAAATACTAGCGTAACGATACATTTCTTTCGATGACCATGGCTTGTTATTTTTCAACAAATGAAGCGTGAAATTCCCACTTTTGCATATAAATGTGTACAGATGTGTCAAATGTTCATTTACTACTCTTTCATAGGTCCAATATTGAACAAATAAAAATTCATTACCGTTAAAAAGTTTCTAGTTAATGTTGAAACGGTCTAATTAAAAAATAAGTTGTCGAAATATCCTTATTGTTCTATAGCCGAAAATCGTATTCCTGACCATTTCTTGGCCATTGGCAAATTTTCATCGTCCTTTCATGATGTAGTCTATGTAAATGCAATTAACGAAGCATCTGATAATCAATTATATTTTTCATATAAGATGAAATTTCTATGATGAGGATATTTTTCGTTAGAGAGCCACGAAAAATAACTGATTTTCTGAAAATAGAAATTGAAAACTACTTACTAAAATTTGGTGATTCTCGAAAATGATATTTTAAAAAATCTCAAATAAAAGGCTAAAGGTGACCACCACCATATTCGATACTTAATAATGACAAATCGGCACATATTATAAACGAGGAGATAATTTGACCAGTGTGTAGCTTATCGCATGTAATGTCCTTTGTTTTAAACTTTGAAGTTAGGTGGTTAAGGATATATTCACATTCTGTTTAAGAGTCTACGCAGCTTAAATAAAGCCATGCACGTTTAGGAACAACTTTAAAATATTTGTTTCTGCATTTTTCCCATAAGTTTGGAAATATACCTAAGCACACGAAGGAAAGGGTTAAAGGCAAGAATCAGGGATGTCATTGAGAACATACCCCAATGGCACACCCAGAAATTTAGTTGGAGGGGAGTGGCAAAAACCTCAAACTTTACTATGTTATTCTTTGTTTTTTAATATCTATCATTTTAGCTGTGTAATATAACATTTTAATTAATAAACATATAAATTCTAATTTGTACCTGTTCAATCCTCAATATTCTCAATGGAATATTTGAAAAAATGTTTTTATTCAATTTTTTGGCAATATAGTGACTGTCTTGGGGGAGGGAGGCAAATGCGCGGTTGTCCCTCACCTGAGTGTGCCACTGACATACCCTAAGTGCAGTCTATGCCAGAAAATACTGCAGAAAGCATTTTTATGTATCCAGTTCGGTGGTGAACACCTTCAGCACTTTATGCCAGATTTTCCAATAAACAATTTTGAATTGATGGAATTCATGATCCGAAGATCTTTATGAGACAGGCATAAAGCTGTAATGATGAGAAAGATGACAAAATCTGCAGTGACAAAGAATCTAACCCAGGTCTTTGACATGGAATTTCCAGTCATTTTGTCACCTGTTCCACATTTCCCATCATTTGAGCATCAGAGGCAACTCCCTGAACTGGGTTATTTCCTTTCTAAGTAACCGCTATCAATTTGTGAGGTATTCTCAAAGAGCTGGAAATTGCACTACCATTGCTAATTCTACACCTCTAAAAATTAATACTGGTGTTCCTCAGGGATCAATTCTTGGATGCCGATAACACATCCTGCCTGGTATCTGCTGATAGTCTCCCACTTCTGGCTGAGGTTGCTAACAGATCAGTTAATCAAATGATGGAATGGTGCAATCTAAACAAACTTGCTGTAAACATCAATAAAACCTCTTACCTGCTATTTCACAACAAAAAAGCTATCCCATATAGTAGCCCACTTCTTAAAATGTACAATAAAAGCATTGCTAGATCTTCATCCACCAATTTCCTTGGGTTGCATATTAAGGAGAATTTAGATTGGCTAGATCACATCAATGGAGTTGCTAAAAAAAGTTGCTACTGGGGTTTTTATGGTAAGAAAATTGGCTCCAATACTTCCTATTGAAAGCTTTTTATCTCTGTACTATGCTAAAGTGCATTCATTACTAAGCTACGGAATATTATTTTGGGGTAATTGTCGACTGGCTAGTAAAGTCTTTTCTTTACAGAAACAAGCTGTCAAAGCTTTATGTAGAGTATCTTACTGTACATATGGCAAACTCTTGTTTTCATCTCTCCATATCTTAACCCTACCATCTCTTTACATTTTTAGTTGTGCAACTTTTGTTAGATCAAACCATCACATTTTTCCAACAAATGCAGAATACCATAGCCATTTCACCCACTCACATTCACATCAATGACTACAACAATGCACTTTCTCAAAAAGGTCCTCATCACTCAGCCTCTGTAATATATAATAATCTGCCTGAGGATATTAAATCAGTTCTGTCCTACAAAGTGTACAAAAGAAAAATTAAAAAGTTCCTCTTGAAGAAAACTTACTATAGTGTCTGTGAATACCTAGATGATAAAGTATGATTTTGTTTTTCTTTATGTTATTGATCATTGTATTTTCTTTGCTTGTATATCTATATTTTCTTTCCTCTTGTCTTGTTTTGTAAATATTTAATATTGTGACAAAACCATGCAAATGTATTTGCCAACAATGAAATAAATTGTATTATTATTATTTATTATTATTATTACAGTTTATGCCTGTTGCATAAGGATCTTCATATCATGCTTTCTATCAATTTAGAATCTATCATGTTTGTTAAAAATTAATGTCATATTACTTTTTTAGAGTTCATCAATAAATGATTAAAGCCATTTTATGTGCCATCGAAAGCTTTCTGTATGGCATACAGTTAGTCCACGCTTAACATGAGAGATAGGTTTCTAAAATGTGTCGTGTTAAGCAAATTCGTGCTAATGGAATGCATAAATAGCATAAGAAACCATGTAAAAGATAAGGGTTAGAGGGAGAGAGAGAGCTCGTTCCAGAAAGCAGAGATTTAATTCATTACAAGCATTAATGTGCATTTTACTTACATTTTTATACATCAAATGTAATAACCAATACAGTGTAAATACAATACAATGCATAAACAATACACATAAGACGTAAAAGAAGTACAATCACGGCGACATGCGCTAGTTCCACAGGTCTCTTAGAATCTAATATTTTAGGAATAAATATTAATTAATATATGTTTCATTAATGGAAATATTTTTTTTTCACATAATGGATCGTGTCGCAGCTCGTGTTAAAACGGGAGCTCCTTCATGTAAAGTGAACAGGTTCCCCAATTGGTAAATCATGCTAAAGTGAATTTCGTGTTAAGCGAACTCGTGTTAAGCGAGGACTACCTGTATATCAGTACTGCAGAATCACTAGTGGTAGTATGTATAAAAAAATATTAAGCAGTATCTTTCTATCTTATAATGTGTAGGAACAAAATACTGGACTCTATACGACCGTGACTTGTGTCCAGAAGGAGAAACACCAGAGGAGACTGGGCGCAATATGGATGAAGCTATTGAATTAGTGACAGAATTGCAGCAACGTACAGGTGTCAGACCACTATGGCTTGGTGTTGACCTTTTCTCACACCCAAGGTGCTAGATAATAAATTTCTACAAACTTTTGACGATTGCATTTATTTAAGTTAATATAGGCTACATAAACTTCAAAGCCAAATAAAAACATAGTAATTGAGGAAGCTATCATTAATAAAGATGTTATTAACTGCTGCCTTTTATAATGGTTATCAAAATTTGGACATTATTAATCTTTTATGGCTGCTGTATCAGTTTTGCTTTGCTCTTATTTGTTGAAATAAATGTTAAATAAAATTATTTATCAGGAAAGCCTCATTATAAATAAAAAATTCAATATCTAAAAGTGAAAAAGAAACTTAATAGAGTTACATTTAATCAAAGGATATTATATGTCTATTGAAAAGAGTACAGTGAATGTCTTTTCTGTAAATGTATCATTACAGGTCTACTAAAAGATACAATGCATTTAACAAGATTATTTATTCAAAGAAAATTACTTAAAATTGAGTTGTATTTTGAGTGAATTACCTTTCTATTTTGTGAATCTTATGGATTACAGTCAAGCAATCATTATATGTTTTCATTGGTTATGAGATGAAACATGGAAATTGTAAATAAATTTCCTAGTTAGGTAATTAATACAAAATTATACTTACTATATAATGGAGAGGATAAAGCTATTGCTTACAAACAAGGATATAAAATAACTATTTATTTTATATAATACTTAGCTATATCATAGGAAATTTACAAATTATATTGTAAAGATTTTTATAATGTACCATCTAATAAGAAATATTGTTTTCAAGGTATGTTCATGGAGCTGGAACTAGTCCAGAGGCAGGAGTGGTAGCAATGGCTGGAGCCCAGGTGAGGCGTGGTCTTGAGGCAGCTCATCGCCTTGGAGCTGAAGCCTTCCTATTCCCAGCTGCCAGGGAGGGCTTCCCCTCCATTCTTCATTCGGACATCCAACGAGAGATGAGGAACTATTCTCGCTTCCTAAGAATGGCAGCTGGTATGCTTATTGAGGCATTTTGCTATAGGATACCATTCTGATTTAAGGTATTTAATGAATGTATACATTTCAGAAACCAAAGAGGATGACACTTAAGAAAAAATTGGCAAAGTTATTAATGTTTTAATAATCATTCATGATAATGTATTAAGAGTGGATAGTTGTTAAAAGAAAATTATTTTGCATGCAAGCTGATTAATCAATTGATGTTTCAAAATGTATTACGATACTAATTAATGATTTAATTTAATATTCCTATAGTGACATTATATTTTATATTTTGTGGAATTCATTCTTTTTGTTTCTTTATATGCTCGCAATGAATATTTT
This sequence comes from Uropetala carovei, assembly GCA_036926305.1. NCBI lineage: Eukaryota > Metazoa > Arthropoda > Insecta > Odonata > Petaluridae > Uropetala > Uropetala carovei. Next base: position 12,858,591 of record JAXCHB010000065.1, on the reverse strand, counting down.
ATAACAAAGAATATATCTCAAATTTCCATTTCTCATCTGTGAGGGGCAAGCCAGACATCTACCACCCTCTGGAATTTTGGAAAGCAAATCAAAATTGAAAAAAGAAGGAAATATACCAGATATGAATGCAAAAAATTAAAATTATTCTTCTATCCTGAATACAAAATAGTTTAACATCTTCCTCAATAAAATCGGCCTTAGGTTTCTCAACTTGTTTGTTGTAACACTCATCATACATAAATTAGACAAACGTTCATCACCCATGGTAGATATGGCTGCCCTCCCTTGGAAAAATCCTGGCGGCACCCATGATTCCAGCAGGTTTTGAAGAAATATTTTTGTTTTACACTAAGGTATAAATGATGAATTATTTTGACATGATTATTTTGTAGAATACAAAGAAAAACTGGGATTCCGAGGACAGTTTCTCCTAGCTCCTACTCTACCTGAGGGTCCTCCATGTGGATCAGGAGGCTGGGCCAAGGGCGGAACAGGATTTGGAGGAGGTGCTGGTGGACGCAGCTACCTTTATGATGCCATGAGTGCCCTCTGCTTCCTAAAACACCACTCACTTGACCGACATTTCAAACTTAGCGTCCATTTGGGCAATGATATCCACATATCATCTGCGTAGGTTAAACTTATTCTTGAATTTGTTTGATATGATACCAAATAACTTAATAATAATACTTTGCAGGAAAGTATCCAGAATTATCAGGATCTCAAGACTATTTCCATGGTTTTTATGATGGACTACATTTATATTTTGATTTTTAGATTTAATAAGAATTTTACAAACCTTTGCACAAAAATGTTAAAATAGTATCATGTTTTTAGAAGCTAGCATGTAATGATGATGTGCTGATACCCTGAATATTATTTCCATGGCTTTTAAGTTGGAAAAGGCATTAACTTTGATATTTAGATTTTAAAAGCATTTTAAAAGCCTTTGCATAAAAATATAATTTTTTGAAAAGTTAGAAGATTATGATGGTATATTAATATACATAGTATTATTTCCATTGTTTTTGTGTTGGAACATAAATTAATTTTGATTTTTACATTTGAAGAGCATTTTACAAGCTTTTGCATAAAAATACTAAAACGTTTTTTAGAAGTAAACAGATTGTAATTACATACTTGTGATTGAAAAACATTAATGACAATGGCAATATACCCCGTATGCTTAATGAACGTTGCTTCTTTTGTCATTTCAGTTTTGGTGTTCTTGGGTCTATGGACACCTATAGTCCTGCTGAAGATGGAATTTACCATGATCCCTCTGTGATAGACTTGAGGGAAGCTACTCTTGCTATGAAGACTATTCTTGAGCAGGTGTATATTTTAATCTTATCAAGAACTATATTTCAGTCTGTGGATGAGTTAGCTCAAATGTTATTTCCTTTGTTAATGATAATATTATGGTAAGCTGTCACCATCATTTCACAATGCATGACAATTTACATATTTAATATCAAATAATATTTGTGGATAATTTATAATTTAAACTTACTTTTAGCTGTCATTTTTATTCATAATATCAAACTTCCAGCTTTAATTATAAATTATTAATAAATAATTTAAGTGAGAATAAAGCAATTGATGAGAGTTAATATTAATATATAAAAACTTTAAAATATATAAAAATTTCAATGTACAAACTTTACAATGTATAAAATCATAAGCTCAGCAGTCATGCTCATTTATGGAGCTACAACTATATTGTGAGTATATATCATCTGTATTCCGGTAATTATATCAATAATTGTAAAGACAAACAATGCACTTTATCAGAAAATACATGTAGGTTTTATTTGCCAATAACTATTACTTGTAAAGAATAAATAATGGTAAACTATGAATAAAGTATATGATACCATTACCATTCAGATGATTAATTTTGAAATTAATGTTGGTCAAACAGGTGTAACAACTATTAAGTTATATTTTCCAACACGAACAACTGCTATTTTGCTGCTGAAATATTCAAATGCCATCTTAAATTTGATTTTTTTTCATTAAGAATGGTCTACCTTCTGGAGGTGGTCTGAACGTTGTTGCAGCTCCCCACCGTCAGTCACTTGAGCTCCGAGACCTGTTTGTTGCACACATCAGCCGTATTGATTCATTTGCCCGTGCACTGAAAGCAGCATCACGTATGCTCACAGATGGAGTTTTTGCACGGAATTTGCAGGTGAGCAATGAAAATTAAAAATGAATATGGCTCTAAAATACATATATCATTTCAGGTATATCCTAGCAATTAACCATTTTGCAGAAAGTAGTTAAACTTTATATCAAAATAGCTTATGTCTCGTATCTGCCATCTGTTATTGCAGAGTTACTCAACCTGGGGTATGTGAGATATGCTTGGGGAGCACTTCAATCCCTATTTGAAAATAACATTTTGCCTTATAATGTCATGCTACTAACTTAGTCTTGAAAACTTTTAATAATAATAATAATTTATTCATCCTGGGATTTGTACATACAAATATAGGACAAGTCAAGAAAGAGAAGAAAAGAAAAGAAAACATTTAACATGTACATTAATGCATTACATTATTAATTAGCAAACTCAGCAATGGAGTAAAAACATTTGTCTAACAGAAAGTTCTTCAGCAATCTCTTGAATTTAGGTATGCTGGTCTCTTGTTTAACAGAGGGAGGGAGCTTATTGAAAAGTTTACAACCCATATATATAGGACTGTTACCATGCATTGATAAGTTATGCAAGGATGCAGCCAAGTCCTTTTTTCTTCTAGTATTATGATTATGAACATCCATGTTACACTTAATTTCTAATAATTTATAACTTTCTCTAATAAACATAATACAATAAAATATATACATTCTTGGTAAAGTCAGTAATTTAAATTTTTTAAAAAGCCCTCTACAGCTAGCTCGGCTTTTAGCTTTAGCAATGATTCTAACTGCCATTTTTTGGAGCTTGAAAAGTCGCAGAGCGTGATGAGAGTTGTCCCAAGCAGCAATGCCATATTTAAGCCTACTATAAATAAGAGCAAAATAAACAGTAAGGACAGTCTCTTCATTTGTAACAGTAATAAGTCTTCTCAGCATGAAACATCCAGAAGCCACTTTTGTACAAACAGAGTTAATGTGAGGTTCCCAGTTTAAGGTATCACTTATTTCAACTCCTAAGCATTTATAGACAGTTGACCTAACCATGGAACCATCAATGAAATTTAGATTACAATATTCCAGAGTTTTTTTCAGAGGTGGTTGAAATTGCAAGGATGTTGTTTTACACTTATTTAGGAAGACATACCGTATATACTCGTGTATATGCCGACTCCATGTATAGTACGACCCCTGATTTCTTGGTGAACAAACCTGATTTTTTCATATATCTCGTTTATAGTACGACCCCAGCTTTCCACCATGGTCGATATATTTCGTTTTGATGGCTCGATGGTTACGAGCGAGATATATCGAACAACCTTGATTTTCCACACAACCATAGAATAGACCGTAAATGTCGTAAATATTATTTCTTGCGAGTACACTAAAATTCGGATAAGTTAAGCATCTTACTCCTAAAACATTTAATAAAAAGTGATATGAATCATGATTGCACAAGATGAAATAAAATCGTTTCAATTCTAGTACGTCTGGATTACGTTCCGCGTACGTCATGGTTCCACTCGCTCATCTATTTAATAGGTAGGGATAACGGATAAAAAGAAATTACTTTGTAATATTCCACAGTCTTTATTGTTTCTTCAATCACACACCAACCTGTTTCCACTACAAAATCATTCTAATGGTGTTACTAACCGACGTAACACCTTTAGAATGACTTTGTAGTGGAAACCGATCAGTGTGTGATTGAAGAAACAATAAAGACTGTTGAATATTACAAAGTAATTTCTTTTTTCCAAGATGTCGAAATTCCATGAAGTTATGCCGTCTACGATACTTTTAGTCCAACTCGTTCCAATCCATCCCTTGTAAAAAGACGCAAACAAAGATGTACATACATAAAATTCAAGAAAGGAAGTGCCCGTAAATCGTCACTTATATCAAGTATTTGTGAATTTGGAGCTGTATATATGAAAAAGATTCTACTCTTCATGAAACAACATAACAACGATAAAGGACCTCACTGTTAAGGTTAGCCTACCGTTAGAATGCGTGCGGGTGGCATAACTTCACCGAAAATGCCCATGAAGATACATGAATTTTAAATCCTCAAATGCATTACTCGTGTATAGTACGATCCCCAATATTTGAAATAAAAATTTGGTCATAAAAACTCGTACTATACACGAGTATATACGGTAGTTTGAATTACACCTGTTCTCCATGCTTTGAATAGCATATTGTGCTGCAACAGAAATATAATATTTATTTCTTAACAAGTGGTTTGTATCATCTGAATACATATACAGATCACCATTAATAAATAAATGCAAATCATTAATATATAAAAGGAATAACAATGGTCCCAATATGGATCCATGGGAGACACCTCTTTCAACATTCTATCTTGTAATTTTTATGATGTATGGTATATTTTCCTAAAATACAATAGTTTAATCAATTTAACCTGACATCTCTAGTCTGAGCTGTTAGCCAAGTGTTGCCAGTGAGACTCACTTTATGAGAAACAGGCTCTTCTACATTCAAGTGTAAGAGGGAAAATATTATGTCTGTGTATAAGCATGTCTACATTCCAGTTTGTTACTAGTTGTTGTTTGGTACAAAATGGTTGAATTGAAGTGGGCTCCAATTACTGTTCAAATTTTATATATTCCAAGGGTATATTTAGTGGCAACAATGAAGAATCGACATACTATTGTTGAGAATCTCGTCAGTCCAGCTACAAAGCATGGGATTAGGTAATACATACTTAAGTGTTTTGGTAGATGATAAAACCTAAACACATCTGAGAAACATGATTCTCACAGAATTTCACCCATTAATCTCAAAATACTTCTATGAGATCAGTTTCTCATACTTGAATATACCAATAAATAAACTAAGAAACTGTTTTGGTCCAGAAAACAATATTATTGTAGCAACTCACTTTAGCTATTTTTCCTTAATTTTATAGCAACGCTACCTCAGTTTCCATAGTGGCTTTGGCAGTCGTGTCTCAGGTGGTGTGACGTCTCCAACAACCGTTGGTTCAAGTGGTGTTGTGGCGACCTCTCCTGGAGCAACTACCGCCACAGAAGCAACACCAGGATTAGAAGAATGCGATGAATACGTCCGTAAGCATGGGGAGCCTACTCAAACTTCAGCCCGTCATGAGCACTGGGAAGCCACTTTAGCTCATTACCTATGAGCTGCATCATGCTGAAAAAACAACTTCAGAGAAGTTGTTATAGTAAAGTCAATAAATACTCTGAAAATTATAAATGTTGGAAGAAATCCTTTTAAATGTGGTGATCTTGTTGGTTGTTTGTATTTCTCAAGTAAATTAAGACGTAGAATCGTCTCAAAATTGTATTTCAAATATCAATCCTTTGCAGCATTAAAACTTCTTAACATTTTTATCATTGAAAAAGCCATCTTAGTCTGTAAGTCATTATTATTTTTAAATGTTACAATACAACCTGTCATTTAAGTGAAAGATTTGGAGTTAACATACTAAAACAAAAAAGAAAAAATGTGTTTGCAGATCTATTGTAGGTATTTTTTTAAATGTAGAATCTTTTATGTTTCTCAAAAAAGAAAATTTTAAAAATCGCACCGCAAAAATTATAAGAAAAAACTTGTTTTGCAAAAACGAGCAGAGCATATTAATGAGCATAATAATATTTTGAATGTTTTAAAGAGATTTACATTCAAGACAGACATATATTTCCTGTGTAATTCTGTTACAGTGACCATTCTGAAATTAAATAAAGACGTTACATATCATAAACAGCACCTGTGGTACTTTGCAACAAAGTTGGATGATTAACTAATATCAAAGGTAGAGTCTTGTCTAAATGTTTGACTTGTAATGAGCTAGTATGTTATATAAACATTTTGGTCACACACAAATGTTTTTTATAGAGCTTCGTATGTGGCTGCTTACAATGCTTTGTTCTTGTTTATTATGTATACTATTTGTTTTTAATTAAAATGGCTTCTGAGCAAATAAGCATTTGTTGATTTCATGTCTTTACCCTTCCAAGTTGGCTTTTAGAAGAATAAAAAATAGTTTACAGCTTATTAAAGGTTTAAATGTTATGTCTGGCTATCTTACTAGAGTAAAAGTATTCTTGTAGCCTATTTTAACGCTTCCAACATGGCAATAAAGCATGTTCGAAAAGTGCAATATATTTTGCAAAATTGTTTTTTGCTTGAAAATTGTTCTGGGACATATAGTAGAGGTCAGGTTGTCTCATTAATAGAAATAAAGTAATTTATTTATAGGCTTTCTGACTGTTTTAGTTAAGTTTGGGACTCTGTATCAGTCATGTGAGATCAATGCCATCTAGTTAGTGTATTGGCTTAATTTGTTGTCATTTTAAATAGAAAATGCATAAAATCACCTTTTTGTTTTGCAATTTACATCTATGAATATGTGGAATGTCTCTAAATATGTATTTGTAAAGGAAATATGTAACTTTCAGCTATAATTTTGATGGTGTTATGACACTTTTAAGAGTATAATTAGTCAATAGGAAGGCAGCTTAGGTGGATGCTTGCCTCTAATTTTCATCATTAATGATTAAATTGTCAATATGAGTGCATATACTATTTGAAATTTAAGTTTATTTTATGAATTTCATTGTTACTTTTTGTAATTCTTTTTACTTTCTAGGGTTTTTATGAATAATATATCAACTCAAATCATTTCTGTCAAATGTAATGTGAAACAGTGGGCAAATAAGGAAAGGTTCTAAATTGAACCTGTGATATCTACTATCAAGATTTTTGAGTTAAATGATTACTTTTACATAACCTGCAATTCAAAGCAAAATATAGACAAGGAGTGATTCTGGGAGATACTTAAAATTACTTATTCATTATTATAAAAGCAGATGAATTGTTCATCAAATGTATAACTAATAAATGTCATCTAATGTTTAGATTATATCAACATTCTCCCATCAATTTATATCAAGCATGAATTGATTTGTAATATTTTCTACAAAAAATTTTTAATATACAAGATGCTACCCAATTACCTTAATTACAGATCGTTGTTGTCCCCATCAAATTACGCACCTTGAAAGTTAAGACACCGAGTACAGGATTTCTGCCATTGCTGGAAATACCGCTGAAAGTCTTCCTTCGAGATGGCATTCAGCACTTCCTGTGATTCGGTCTGAATCTCAGAAATGTCTTCAACTCTCCATCCTTTGAGCAGGAATTTCATCTTAGGGAACAAGAAAGAATCACAGGGAGCCAGGTCTGGAGAGTATGCAGGATGGGGGACCACAGCCATGCTGTTCTTGGCAATAAATTGTTGAAGATGTTTCCAAGATTCACACTGAATCACAGGTAGTGCTGAGCACCATCTCAAAGGAAGACTTCCAGCAGTGTTTCTAGCAATGGCAGAAATGCTGGTCTCAGTGTCTTGACTCGCAAGGGGACTACTTTGAAGGGGACAACAACGATCTGTAATTAAGGTAAACCTATGCCTGGTTTTTGAGCCAGTCTGTGAAATTTTGGTAGCACCCCGTACCTCTCCATCATAGTTAATTATATTTATTCTTTTAATGGGATCACTCAATTACAATTGCCTATAAACTCAACTGAAAGAAATCAAAGTTTCATCCTCATACATATTATAATTTACTGAATGATAAGCATCTATAATAATTTCATTTCTTATGTGGTAATATCTCAAACACTATTCATGCTAGAATTATTTTTTAAAAATATTTGCTTTAAATTCTGTGCTTAATATCATTTATTTTATGAATATCCTTAAGTACACAACTTCAATACTAACTACAGATCTTTACCTTACCAGAAATACATATACAGGCGACTCCCAAGATTCGACAGTTCAAGATTCGACAAATTCGAGATTTCGACCCGTCGAAACCTACTTATTCGACTTTTCTGCAAATACCTTAAAAGTTAAAAAAAATTGACAATTTTGTAATCTGCATATATCATTCTTTTAAACATACATCATATCTCAACTTCTATTGATCAAAAAGTGACCATTTTTTAATTTAATTTCTTTAATGATTCTGAATTACATTTACATAACTGAAAAATATATTAAACTTATGAAATTCTTATAAAAATTTAACAAACATAACATTGATCTACAATGTTGTCACAAACATGAAAAAGTTAGTCTGTGAGAAACATTTTCCCTATTTAATTTAGAGGGGTACATGCAGCTAATGAAAGTTTCAGAATAGTTGAAATACATTTTTGAAAAAGACCCTGTATCAATAACTGCGATAGCTTTCATGACATGAATGGATAAACAAGTTTTATGAAATAGGCAGCAGCGCATGGAACAGAAAAGTATGCGGTAAGCAGATGCATTTTCGCTTCTTTAACAAGAGTTGTAGGTTTTGGGATATTAATTTATTACAGGAGAGGAAGAAAGGCCTCACATTACATTGGTAGACATTCATGTGCCTTTGCAAACAGAATAAATATATAAATTTCTTAACCAGTAGCACCAAAAAGACTTTTACTCCTGATGGGAAAGTGGTACAGTGAATTCACTAAGCAGCAATTTTTATTGAAATTTATTTTGATTGATGACAAGGATGGTCAGGCAATATGTCATTTTCACCAAGTATAAATTATCTTTTTTCAGTTCATTTGGTCCCTACAAATAGTTTAAGCAAATGCTATGGGGTGTTAATCATTACATCATTTGTTTTTTCAACTTCAGATAAACCCAAAGAAATTATTCATACACAATTTCACATTTGGAGATGAAATTTTAAAAAATCTAATACAAAAATTAAAGTTATTTCACTTTCCACTATGATACTCATTTACAATTCCCATCTTTCATCCATTGAAATTTCAACAGGCCTCAGCTAGTATTTGAATATATGGGTTCTGTCTTCAAGAGATTTGGGAACCGCTGATGTAGATTATAACATTTCTTACATGCATTACTTCTCAAATTAACACTAAATAGCAAGGAGGAAATTAAAATAAATAAAGCCAAAATATTTTAATAGTTTTTATATTTTCATAAATTTTTGGTAGAACAAAACACCTTTTCAACTATAGACAAACCATAACATATATATTAGACAAGAAGTGTTTCTCAGCTAGGCCAACTGCCATATGGTAAATATTACCACAAAAAACAGCTAGGTTAGCAAGATTACATGTATATATTACCACACCTAAACAACATAAACTTTGAATAAGCATGGTAAAAGTGAAAAATTAACCTCAATTGAATCATATTGGTCAAATTTTAACTGGCAGTATCAACCAAAAATTTCTTTCTGTTTGGTCAACACTTCGCATAAGATCACTTAGAACACTATTCCAAGATGTCATATACTCACAAGAACCCTTTCAGTCTCTCCGTTGCCAATAGCAAAATGTGAGAGCAGGCCATGATGCTTGTTAACATTCGTCACTAGCCAGATACAGTACGGAACACCAGAGGGAAAGGGGTTACGTGAAAAACAGCTCTCTCTCCATAAATCCACTATCCTTCCTCAGGATGAGTGTGCGGTAGACAGCTGCTTTCCTTTTGTCTTTTTAACTTTATATCACCAACTTACAAAAATAACACATTTATACGATTGTTCTCGCATGACACACACACACACACACATGTACAACACTTTTTTCAGTTCAGAAAATGGCGATGCTTTCAATGCGAAATATTTTCCAGTGCAATAAATTAATTAATTAAAATACCCTAAGCCATTGATGTATAGGTAGTGTGAGAATATTTAAAACTTTTTTTACTTAAAGCCATCATCTTAATCTCCCTAAGCCAACAAAATTTTCTACAAAAAATACAATTGCCAAAAATGAAATGATTGTGATTGTATATAGAGTGATTAAGATTGGTATTGCTTAGGCAGGATATGGAACAATTTTCTCCAGACTGAAATGCTTTGTCTATTTTTGGCGGTTGGCTACGCTTATTTTCGGCTAACTTCTATTTAATACTTGTATGCTTGAGTATATACATTAATGAATACAATATCGGATCCTGCCTAAAAAGTTTTTACAGAAAATTACTATGATTAGCATGCATCTGCTATTATTGTGGAAGATATTTTGGAGTTATGCCTGCCAGTCTTGGATAAAAGACATTAAAAAAATGGAATGGAATAAGACAAAGGCGGTGGTTATTTGTTTGCAGAAAAAAATCAAATCATGAGCAATAACTATTTTTGAAGATTAAAGTAAATCAAAAGTGGATAAATTACTCTTTTCACCTAAGTTATATCCGTCATTTGTCCCAAAAATACTTCAGTGAAGAAGTTTTTTGCATTACAATGAGATCTATCACATGAAAATAATTCATGTAGCAAACTTCTGAGAAATATTTGACATTCATAAAATATCCCTAAATCATGTAGCTGCATAAAGGAATCTAGTCAATAATGACAAAACAAAAAGGTTATTGTAATGTACGGTGAAATAAAATTTTCCTAATACTGCTTTTCCCTTAAATCATCAACACCTACTAATAAGCAATGCACGTTAAACATTTGAATGTTTTACAACTGTATCATCATTCAAACATTAGCTGCATATAAAAAAAATCGTTTATACCATCAATGACATTTTAACTTATCGTATCACAAACTCTGGTGGATCCAATCACAGTCAAAGATGAATAAACACACAGGTGACCTGCACCAATAAGCAATCCTACACATTTCATCTACTGGCATTTGGTTTACAAAAAAATGATGTTCAGTAAAGCTGCTTTAAAACAATAGCACCAAGTGTTTCAAAAATTTTAAAGAGTATAAAATAAGCAAAAATTTGTAAACTTGGAGGGGGTTTCGCAAAATTTTTCGTAAAAATTACCAACTGATGACACATCATTCAGTGGAGTCCTTCAGATCAAAAATTCCGTTTTTTTTAACAGGGAAGCTATGCAAAAAAACAGTATATTGAGCAAGAATAGATTTCTCCATTAACAATCTGTGAAATTGCACTTTGCATTCCCACTATTATGGTTTTTATAAAGGGCCAAAACATACTTCTCTTTACATTTAACTGCCCAAAAGGAATGGCCGGAATGATCTCTTTAACAGCTGGAACATCAAATCAAACTAAAGTTCAGTGGTGTTGTTTCCAAGAAAGACTTCAACAAAGGAGTTTCATATTAATACTACATGCACAACTCAGATTGCATCATCTTCTAACCAGCCCTATCAAGAGAAAGATAACCTCAAGGAGATAATTTTCTTAGCCCCTCTCTTGAGTTTTGAGCTGGGACACTGGCAATCCTCCCCAGGCACTTCAAACATCTACAATCCTCTAAATATTAGTCCTACAGTTTGTTACAGCAAAACCAAAAAGGTCTTGGATTGCCGTATCAAACTTGACGGTCAATCCTCAGGGATAAAACCTCTTTGGTAGCACAGCCAATTCTTTTTATGACTACATTTTCTATGCAATTAATACAGCTCATCTGCACCCTGGCATGGTCCACAGTTAGATTTAGGCACTTCCATGTTAGCCAACAGCATCTTCTTTTCCTCCTTGGCACTCTTGTTAGGAACGCCGGAATTTCCTGGTGAGCGTAGCTGGGGCTCAAAACAGGGCTACAAAGGAGGAAGAAATTCAAGATTAAGAAAGATCCACAATAACTGCATTACAAAATAATACAGAATTAAGTTAATATCAAACTTGTTTTCTTTTTTTTAATGAATGACAATTTTTTACAAGGTAATCTGTGAAAATACTATCACATGTTTTCTGCTTAAATAGCCATTAAAAGTCTAAATAATGCATAATTCTTGCATGTTTTAATTTTAAGATGGGAGAAGTAGATTCAAATACAGGCGACTCCCGAGTTTCGATTAATTCGAGATTTTGATCCAGCCGATCGAATTGGGAACTAATTATGCGGAGTAATTGGTTCCGACCAACCACGCGAGGTTTAGTTTTGGTGTAGACATAGTTATATCTGCTCTAATTGTTTGAATTTGTGCTGATTTCACTCTTTTTTCTGTTAATCTTTTATTTAAATTTATTTTATTGAATTATTTATAAATTTATCACGTGACATGGCATCTAAAAGGAAATGTAATAGTTATAATGCAAGTCAATCAAATAAAAGAGTGCATAAGACTCGTAGTTATGAATTGAAATTAGGAATTTTAAAGCATGTTGACGTAGGTGAAAGCAATACTGAAATTTCACGATCGTTGGAAATGTGTCGTTCAACTATTAGCACTTACGTGAAACAGAAGGAGAAAATTCTAGAACGTGATAAATTCAAGTAATTTGATAAAAACAATAAACAGTTCCCCACCCAATAGCTCCTCTTCTTCCAACTAAAATCTTCCAAATTCTCAATTAATAAACCAAGTCCAGTAAGCACAGTTGAAAAAGATTTAAGGTATGAAAATATTTTTAATTTTATTGTTTCCTTATTCTTAAGTTATTTTGTGCTTTTTAAAGAACTTTTATATTAATTTCGCAGCGATAAATAGTTGTATGTATATATAGACATATGCAGGTATGTTATCCAGCTCGCGCGAGTCATTTTGAACAAACAACTCGCAGGATCCGGACCGGGCTGTCTGTACAGCATATTGCATACATCTATCTTTGAAATTCGAAACAAAAATTTATTTTTTCCTTTTTAGTGCAAAAAATAAGTTATACATTTAAAATATTTATTATATAATTTATTCATGATTTAATACTGTTGTATTAACATATTAGTAATGTTATTTTATCTTGATAGAACGGGAGGGGAGACTTTTTCCTGAGATGCGGGAACGTTTCTCCCGATTATAACATGCAAGTATATGGAAAAAACAGCATTCGACATTCGAATATTCGAGATTCGAATGTTTTCAGGAACGCATCCCCAACGAAACTCGGGAGTCGCCTGTACTGGATTAATCTTCTCATCCTATTTCTTCCTTGTAAAAGATAGCTTCAATTACAATTACTCAGGAAAGAAGAATAACTGAGTAAGATACACATATTGTATTGCATGACATACTATTAGCAAAGCTAAAAAAGTTAAACATAGATAGGAGGGTGATTTCATGGATAAAAAATTTCCTTACACGAAGGTCTCAGATGGTTCAAGTAGGCACGAGTCTCTCTGAACCAGTAGGTATCACATCAGGGGTGCCTCAAGGGAGTGTTTTAGGACCGTTGCTATTCCTTACTTTAGTTAATGATCTCCCAAAAAACATCATTTCAGGAGTGCGCCTATTCGCAGACGACTGCATTATATACAGACAAATAAAAAATCAAAAAGACAGAGAAATTTTGCAGGAAGATATCAAGACATTAGAGAACTGGACTAGAATAAACAAAATGAATGGAAACATAAGCAAAAATAAACACGTCACGTTCTCAAACTAAAGATCCAAAAGTGAGCGTTGTTACGAGCTATGTGGTGAAACTGTACCGAGGGCTGATTACTGTAAATACGTAGGAGTACACTTAGCAAAAGATCTAGCGTGGGTTAGGCATATTGACAGTATCATAGGAAAAGCATTATGTGATGCGTAATCTCAAAGGAAGTAGCAGGGCAGCGAAGGAAAAGGCGTACAAAACAATAGTAAGACCAATTCTGGAATACGCAACAAATGTATGGAACCCCTACCATTTAGAGGAAATAAGGAAAATAGAGAGAGTTCAGAGAAAAGCTGCTAGGTACATCCTGGGTAGGTTTAAGCAGGAAGACAAGTGTTACAGAAATGTTAAAAACGTTAGAAAATAGGAGGCAAATTAACAGATTAGGCGCAATGTATCAAACAAATAGTAATAGTGAGGCTTGGGAAGACTTAAGAAGTCGGTTAGAGACACCAAATTTTAGAGGAAAAAATAGCCATGAATTTAAATTAAACTTAGGCCACAGAAGACAAATATTGCAAAGTATTCGTTCTTAAACAGGGGAGTCAGCGAGTGGAATAAGTTACCTGAAGAACTCTTTCAGCTGCGAAAATCCTCACTACAGGTACAAATTGTAATTATTCTTATATATGTATTATAGATTTTGTGGGTTTATTATAAATAACGTGTATATGTGTGTGTGCGTGTGTGTAGGTATTTGTATGTATGTATATACAGGGTGTATCTAAAATGCTTGGACAAACTTCAGGAATGAGTTCTTCACATCAAAACAAAGAAAAAAGTCCATATAAACATATGTCCGGAAATGAGTGGTTTTTGAGATAAACTGAAAGATTACATTAAAAAATAAATACCTTAACTATGTAATATTTACTTACAACTGACATAATACATTTACAATACACGTTCCCAATTTAATAAATGTTGAGTTCTTGTTGGTTATCAAGTCACAATTCACAACAAATGCTCAAAATGTCCTCCATCTGACTCAATGATGACACGTGTGATCATGGACTGTCGCACCCTTTCAAAGGTCCCAGGGTGGTTCCGAATGGTTTGACAGGCATGAAAAATGCGTTGGTGAAGTGTCTCTTCATTTTCAATTGGAGCTGAATACACTAGGCTTTTTAAGTGTCCCCACAGATAAAAATCTAAAGGATTGAAGTCGGGCGAACGTGGGGGCCATGCTATTGGTCCTGCTCTACCTATCCATTTGTCATGATAGGTATTATTTATTGAGTACATCTCGTACAGGTTGGCTAAAATGTGCTGGAGCCCCGTCATGCATAAACCACATGGTTGCTCTTACTGCCAAAGGCACATCTTCCAGCAGTCGTGGAAGATCATTTAAGAGGAACTCCCTGTAGGCATTGCCTGTAAGACGTTGTGGCAAAACATGTGAACCTACCAGACAATCACCCACAATACCAGTCCACACATTAATCCTGAACTGCTGCTGGTGTCCAGCATGGATTGTACCACTGATGTTGGTTTGCGGACATATATTGATATGAACTTTTTCCTTGTTTTGGTGTAGGGAACTCACTCCTGAAGTTTGTACAAGCATTTTAGATACACCCTGTATATATATTTATGCTTTTCTTTTAATCTCTAAAAATTCAGTGTATTATTCAATTATGTGTGGAGAATAGTTATGTTACTTATACTGAATTATACTGTTGCCACCTGGCCCTATGGCCAGCTTGTAACAATGTGCTTAGTAATAGTAATATAATGATATTGGACATTTTTCATGATTACGTACACCAAAAAAAGTATTAAAAAAATAGGGCAGCTAGTCAGGAATTTGTGAAGACTGTCAATGTGTGCAGTGAAACTGCCATAAGGTGTCATTAAAGCCATGAAACAATGATTTCTGTGTTTGTTCAGCTCAGCATTTCTATTCGACATATTGTTTGAAGCTGCTGAAAATTAAAATTATTCAAGTCAAATGTTTAAATGTTACTGGCACAAAAATCCCTACCAAATACCATAGCAAGGGAAGGGTATCAAAGCCAAGTGATACCAACAGGCATGCCAAGATTGAACATTTCATTATAAATAGGTACCTGGAAAAATGTTTTTCTTGAATTTTAATTTTTGTACATATGATAATATGTTTATGTAATATTTCTTATAATTGGTTTATAATCAAATTATTAGTTTTATAACTGTCAAAGTTTGGTGTTCTAATGTCTCACTGAACTTCCTTACTAAAGTGCCATCCCTACCCAACAAAGTTTTTACAATAAAATGCACAACTGTATTTAGAAAAGATCCAGGAACATTATCATAAAATTCCCAAGTTTGGTCATTTATAACAACTTTTTCTCTACAAAATTCTGAGAAAAACTACAAGGATAATAAATGACTATGAAAATGAATAAAACACACACTAAATAAACTTTTTGGTGTATATGGCGTTTTATTCATTTTCATATTCACTTGTATTCACACCCAAGGCAGCTCATATTAATATATTAATACAACGATAATACCAATAAATACAGTGCTTCATCAGCAAACAAAGATACACTCCTTAATTCTTTTTGCTCATGCAGAATAAGTTGCAAAATTTGTTACTTCAAAAATAATTCCACTGATTATTATAAAAACTGCAACAATAGAAGAAACCATAATGTATACTCACTGTCTCACAGATGTTCATGTTGCAACAATTCTCGATGGTGATTTCGCATTGCTGTTGTTCGCCCATAACTTGATTTCCTGCACTCCCCGATCCTCCACGCCCCCCACACCCGGCAGCCAACGGGACAGCACCCTTGGAAACTATTATTCTCTTCTTGATTCGCGGCAGCCGACGGAGAGAGAACACTCTAAAGGCCAAGTACAGTGACACGGCAAGAAGAGCAATGCAGAGCACTCCCAACACGAGAACAAATGGAGAATCAGATGATTCAAACTGCTTTTCCTTATCTACTGTGGCACTGAGGTTCCCTCTTGGTGCACTGTTGAAGTATATGTACTTCCCTGGATTAGATGGACACCTGATGGGCAAAAGTCACGAAAATTGAAATTTGACTAAAGTGATAGTTACAACGTGCAATATAGTATTAATATGTAAACCGAAGATTTTGAAATAAAAACAAATTTTTGGCATATGTGATATTATTATCAGATAGAATATGGGTACATCAACCCTTTAAAGAAAACATGTATTAAGGTATTTAAATAAAGCCAATTTCTTTCACGGTTTGTTATTCCAACTTTTTCAGGATGTGTCTCCTTTGCAGTTAGGGCAATTACCATTAACATTTCTAAAAATCAACTTAATTGACACCATTTGTTAGATACTGAAAAATACTAGAATGCTGGATCATAATTTCCAGTTTTATGTTTTCACTAGAACAACAGGGGGTGTCAAAGAGCAGCCCACAAATTGTTAATGAAATAATTATTTGTGAAATTCAAAACAAATAGTTTCGCAATTGCTTGTTGAAATTGTAAAAAAACCTTGAATGATCAAATTTTGATGCTAAAAATAACCTTAGCAACTTGCTGAAGATTAAAAAAACTTTCAAAGTGGCCTGCCTAGTAGGAATGTTCACCAACCCCTGTACTACAATTTTTATGAAATGAATGACAAGTTTTTCTTTGCATTAATCTTAATCTCATTAATATCTAAAACCTGTGAGATAATTACCATAGCTGCGTAATGCTCAATAAGAATGTCTGGAAAATTAAAGCATATTTAAAATGCTGAAAACAATATACTCACATGCATAATGGACCATCAGAATCTTGCTCACTGTTCACAGCCTCGAGAGGAATTAAACTTGCATCCTTTCCACTGCTTTGGGCGCAACGCACAGCACACATCTTCTCCAGCAGGGTCAACCTTTTCTCACATCGTTCTCCCAAGATGAGCTGTCCGCTGCCAGGGCACGTACATTGACGAATCCCACCTTCTTCAATCCTGCAGCGACCTCCATTCAGACAGTAACCCCTGCACGGATCGTATTCGCAACGCCGTCCGGAGAAACCGATACGACAGTCGCACTTTGGTTCCCAATCTCCATCCAATCTCCTTTCAAAGCTGCATGAACCGTGGATGCAATAATTATGGCATATCGACTCCTCACACCTCTGACCAGAGAATCCGGGCCTGCACTTGCACTGTATCCCGCCGTTTCTTCCTGTGGTTACGATGGGCTCCCCATTGATGCAGTAATCAGGATAAACCCTAGACCTGATAGCGTTTGAATCCCCATCATCAGAGGACAATTCATATGCCATTTTCATGAGCGGACTCTTCATTGCCTCTGGCTTTGGAGTATTGATGGCTACAGTTTCTTCAGTCTGGCAAATTACGTTTTGTGTTTCATTGGCAGTAGAGTTTCTGTGGAATGCAGCTGCTGCTATCAATCCCATAGGAGAAGTATCTTTGAAATGATGAAATTGTCTTGGTGTAATGTAGCTGTCCTCAAGAGAAAGTTGCCACACTGTATCGTGTGTCCAATCTGACCAGTAAAGAGCTGCTGGTCTGCCTTCCCCAGCTGCAGGTGCAAAAGCCAGAGCATATGGTTGGTGGTGCTGTCCATGAACCACGACGGTTCGTTCTGTTCCATCGAGTCGACTTGACTCGATCTTGTAATGAATACCTTCGCTATTGTCAGTCCAAAAGATTCGGCCAGATCCTGAAGGATCCAAAGCCAAAGCTAATGCTTTGAACAGGCCTGTGGCAATAATGGTCACCCTAGAAGTTCCATCCAAATTAGAGCGTTCAATGCTTGGAGATATGTGGCGACTGTTGGTCCAAAACACAAACCTGAAAATCAAAACAAAATTTACATCACTTGCTGGCCTTGAAACCTAAAAGAAATATACTGATGATTTTGTACTAATACTTCTCCAAAAAATTAAATTAAAACAAAATTTAAGACAAAAGCAATGAAAGAAAAATTTGTTTATTTACAAAAGGCAATTCAATAATAAAGGTTTATTTCCTAACCTGCGGCATCCATCAACAACAATTCCTGTTGGTTCTTCCCTCTCTTCAAGTTGATGAAGAACTCTGCCAACATTCCCAACAATTCCTTCAGAAAGATTAGTCCACAGAATTGCATGACGGCTACCGTCTGTCCAATAAAGGGATTTTCCAACTTCATCGAAAGCTAGTCCCTGAACATCCTCGCTGCCAATCTCTGTATTAAGAAATGATATATGATATATAGATTGAGCAATAGCAGTTATCAAAAAAATGTCACCTTGTCCTTGCCATGAATTCAAGAGGTGACCTTACTTTCATATGACACTGAATACATTTGCTAAGGCACTGAAGCATGGGCATTTCTAAATGAACTGAACAAGAGCAATTAAATAAAAAATCCAAAAATATTACCCGAGAACAAATCTCTAACAACTTGGGATAAAGGCTTTGAAATAATTTCCCACAAGAATTAAGACTTATTAAATCAATTTGCAAAAAATAATACATTTACGTGCAGTAATTTTTACTCCAACATGCAACCGTAAGATTTGGCTCGCTGTAAATCCAATAATATTTTGCAGCATTGTAAAACTCAACCCATAATACCAAGCTAGGCAGACAAAATTCTCAAGCAGGAATACATTGAAATTAAATAAATACTAGGACATGATATAAAAAATTGCTATAAAAAAGCATAAAAGGTCTCATACTATAAGCCCTTTTATCTTGAAAATTTCTAAGTTCTTTGTCAGAAATATACTAACCAGAATGAACAATTGGTACCGGATCTGAGTCGATGGAGTCCAGAGAGATGCCTAGCACTAAGGCATTTCCCTTTTTTGGTGATGCCACACTCAAAAAGATCCTTTTACTGACAGGATCCACAGCCAATGCCACAACAGAAGGGCCAGAGGATGAATCATCTGTGTGATTTTTAGCACTTCTCATTGACATGGTGCCATTACCCTCAAGGAATGCAAGTCCAATCTCAGTTCCTACAGCTACCTCTGTAATAAAAACAGCAGAAATTGAGCATTTATAAACTTTTTGTAGTTTGGAAATAACATAGGAATAACACGGTATGTCCAAAAGGAAACTACTAACATATTTATTGCCTTTTTATTGTGGTAAAAATTCTCAACTGATTTTCTAAAATAATATCTTCCAAGGAGCCACGAGAATTATTCTTCGCGAACTTCATTTTAGAAAAAAGGGACTCAAAGCAAAATACTCCCAAAAGAACTAACTATTTTTGCAGCATGATTTCTGAAGTTTGGGAATTTTGATTCTTCAACGTATTTGTTGCAAAATTATATATATATATATATATATATATATATATATATATCATTCTTCTTTTCAAAAATGAATTTTAATTCAGTATTAGCTTGAAAATCAACTATCTCCAGTTGCAATAGCGCTGGAGCTGTGCTTGCAACCACGTCACTCGAAAATAGACGATTTGCAAGAAATGGGCCACTTTTGTGTGGAAAACCATAAGAAGTTTGTGGGCCGCGAAAAAACTCGGAATGGGCCGCATGCGGCCCGCGGGTTGCACAGGCCTGCTTAAGCCTATTTAGTAACCACACGGTGGCGCGTTATGGTATATGTGCAGTCTGCGCTAGCCTAAGGCCTCACATTTCTAAGACCTCCAAAATTGCAATTGCTTTGTAGTGCGATTATAAAAAGTTGACAAAAAACGCTATAAAAGTAAACAATTATTCTTTACTATCTACTACTCTTTTTGTAAATGATAAATAAAATATGTGTGTTAATTCTGTCTTTACTATTTCATTATATGAAATGGTGAGCCTCCATTTAATCTAACGCCAGGGTCCCCCGATCATCATAATGCGCCGCTGTAACCATAGTAGTTATTTGGTGTCGCAAAAGGAGTAACTCCCCTTTCCTCTAAAGACGTTATCTTACCGAGCAATGTTACATATTTTGCTGCAATGGAAAGATAAGAGTATTTTTAAAAAAAATTAATCAATGCTTCGACGTCACTGCACATCCTCAATCGACGAATCGAGAAATTCAGCAAATTAGCACAAACTGTCGTAAAACAGCGAAAGTTTCACGCGGCCTCGAGTTCGTGGGAAATCAAGGACCACCACGACCCCCACACACACTCGCAAAACGGCTCGCTTATCCCCATTTCAAATCGAAGGAGATTTCGATAGACGACATTGTGATCGGGGTTTATGAAAGTGCGGAATTCACAACCCTGCCGAGATTCTTTCAAGGATAGACCTTAATCTTCCATCCCCAAAGCATGACGAATCCACTACTACGCTTTCGCGACGCGAAAAATGGAACGAAAAAAAATACAAGGACCGCGAAAAACTAATCGTTAGTTCCTGCTTCCGTCAAAGTAACTATTCGCCCGACATTCTTTCGGATTTTTTTTTTCTTCGTCGAACGCCTTAAGGTTGAATCGTAATTCGCCTTCGCGGAGTCCTTTTAAGTTAGAGAGGCGCGTTTTTGCATCTTAATAAAACTCGAACAACCGGAATGATTCGTCATTCGACCTACGGCGGAAGGTTTATCATTTCGGAAAGATCGTAGCGATTTCCGACCGAGAATAATCGGAGAAACCGTCAGAAATAAAAATTCCGAGGTCGGAGGAAAAAAAAGCTAAGTGTAGGGTACCTGTTCCGTGATTCGATATATAACAACTATTTGCACAAACCGCAACCGATTTCGAAAATCTAATGAGCCTCGCCCTCAATCTTTGCGTAGTTTAGACCGCAAAATTAACGATGAAGCGGCCTCACAGAGAAGCATATAATCAGCACCCCTTCATTAATTTTTGGGATCGACAGTACTTGTCTTATGTTAGCAAGCGTCAATTTACTCTCTAAGAAATTCCACCAATTTTAGAGCGAGAGTACTTAAAATAAAGGGAGGTGTAAGTCACATTTGCCTAGAAAATGTCTTCGCACGATGACCCAAAGAAAACACTATTGAAAATATTACTGGGATGAAATAACAGGAAAAGTTAATTGTTGATACTTCGAAACAGTGCCGTAACTAGGCAGGGCTCATGCTAAAGTGTTATATATGAAGTTTGGTAACGATATGGCAAGTACTTTTTGAGTTACAGCGCCCACAATCACATACACACACACAGACATTCCGAAAATAGTCTAAACGTGTTCTAGGTACCTCAAAACGTGTATTTCCGTTGAAATCTCGAAGTCGATTTTTTTCGTGAACACAATACTTTCCCATTACTACGGATGGAGGAAGTAATAAGCATTTTAACATTCAAGACTGAGCAATTATCCAAGTAATAACATCACATGTTAAATCCTTACTGGTCGTTTACGCGCTGAAGGTTTAACGAAGCTTGAGCTAATAACATACGAATCGCAATACATTCCTTGATTGCTGGTTGGCCTCAGTGCAATGTAATTTTGAGACTCCTGACTCAGACGCGTTCTAACGACGAGCTACCAAACAATTCCCACGTGCTCGGCAGGCAATGACGTAAGTGAAGCCTCCTTTTTAGAGCCTTTACGTCCGATACTTCCGTCACTAGCTATGCGACGAAGTGGTGTTCTTCATCGGTCGCGTTAAAAATCTTCCAATTGATAAATTATACTGAAAATATTACGTATTTTGTTGGCGCGGAAGAGTTTTTGTGGTTTAAAAAATATATGTACATTGAATGCATCTTGAATCGTGGGAGGAATGAATGCAAACATCATTCGTGTACATGCACATCTTAGACGTGGAAATAAATTTCACTTACGTGAAAAATAACATTCTATGACGCTTTATAATAAAAATTTTGGACTCGATATTTAGTTAAAATTGTTTTCCTTTTAATTACCTCTCAACCCTCATCGGTGATTATTATACACGGAGAATCCAACTGTAGATATGGCTTTTTCAAAATTAAGAAAGGAAATAATACCAGGTTTACGGGAAGTTACTACTCGGCAGGGACCTCATATCACACACGATGTCTGCAGGTTTGTGTGTCTTTCGACAGCGACAGGAACCTGCCAGACAGTACCCCCTGCCACCCACCAGTCTGGTGATTTGCAGGGTATCATGTAGATGTAGATTCGCTCACACACCACGCACTCAAGTAACAAACGCAACTCTCTAAAGCAGCCCTAACACGATCAATATTACCGACAGTATTTTGAATATTGACGGTATTATTACTGACCGTGTGAGGTTCATACTGATGTACTGACAGTGCGAAAAAATGATATTGATTGGTTGATGAAAATACTGACAGTATTTACACTGACAATAATATTGATCGTGTGAGGACCGCTTAAATATTCAGTGGAACACTAAATACGAATTTCGAGAGCAATGCTCTCATTATCAACTGATGTGCGACCGTGTGTGGTCGCTGAGTACATATGTCCCTGTCGCGATCGAACAGATTCACAAACCTACCAACAACGGTGGAGTAAGGGTCACCGACGCAGGTAAACCCTTTCCCTTTATCCTTTCCACCTTAGCATTAGTTCTTGTGTGAGTGGGTGAATGAGCGATAGACAACAGGCCCCTGGCGTGGAGTTATACCCCGTAAACCTGTGAATGTACCTTCCTATTTTGTTCCCTTTTTACTTTCTCCATATGTAGTAATGTGAAAGTATTGTGATTACGAAAAAAATCGACTTCGAGATTTCAACGGAAATACACGTTTAGACTTTTTACTTTCTCCATTGTATTGTGATCATGAAAAAAATCGACTTCGAGATTTCAACGGAAATACACGTTTTGAGGTCCCTAGAACACGTTTAGACTTTTTACTTTCTCCATACGAAGTGATGGGAAAGTACCTATTGTGATCATGAAAAAAATCGACTTCGAGATTTCAACGGAAATACACGTTTTGAGGTCCCTAGAACACGTTTAGACTATTTTCGGAATGATGTCTGTGTGTGCGTGTGTATGTGATTGTGGGCGCTCTAACTCAAACAGTACTTGCCGTATCGTTACCAAACTTCATATATAACACTTCAGCATGAACACAAAGAACTGATTAGTTTTTGGACAATAAGGGTTAATCGGAAGTACAGGTTTATTCGAAACCCGATTCGGTTTTTGCGATATTTCTCCGTTAAAACATCATTATTGTATATACAATTATAGAGAATGTAATTTCCTACAACTTTCATTTGAAACAATTTTCCATAGCTGTTTTTGCTTAGGAATTATTTATAAAAAATAATCGGTTTTTTCGGTTTCCGTCAAATAACTCCTTAAAAACGTCGTAATTGGTCATCTTCGTGAGGACCAAAGTTGTAGAGAATAATATTTCTTCGAGTTTTGTCTGAAACAAATTTTCGTTGAGCTACCCATTTCGGAAATATTTTGCTTATTCGTAAATTTCCAGTATACAGCGCCAGCACCATGTAGGGGTTATTTTTGTAAACATATTCAAAATATACGTAATTTACGGCAATAATGACGACTGTATTCTTTTACGATACGAAATAATAATTTTGTTTCATAATGCTATTCATAATAATTTAAATATCTATACCCCAAATATGGAGAAAGTCATGTGTTGGCCACATCAGATTTTTTTTTCTTTGCCCACTTTTTAACTTTTACTGTTTGTATTATCTCTAAATATTCGCTTTGTACGGTTAAGGAGTTTTTTTCTTAATTGTGAAATATCCATCTCGCCGTAGTTTCCAACCCTTTTTAACTGTATATATGGCTAATGAATTGAGTGATGTTAATTAGTGAATGATAGTATAAATAAACAATAGCGGACTGCGCACTTCAGTTATACAATGTGATCGTAAATTCACCTCACTAGTTAAGGTTATATATCAGGCACGAAACAAAATAATGCGCCATAATTTCATACGTATGTACGTTACTTTGATCCCGCCCAAGAGATATCGAGAAAAGGGCAAAACCGAACTCGAAAATTATGTCGATTATCAAAAACCCATTAGACACCGACACCCAGGAGGCGTCAACAAAGCAGAATACAAGTCTTTAGGCTCGACGATTTCTGAACGCTAAAGAATTAGCGACGTTGGAGGCATGCAGTTTTGACGGGATATGGCAAAACTGCGATCAGCTGAAAATTACGTAACGTCACTGGGAACAAAGAAAAAAAAAATCTTGGTCAAAAAGAAACTTTTTCGTGTCATCTGACTCGCGAAGCCTTGCTCGTTCCCATCGTCAGCTTAATTAGCCCGATTTTATTCGATCTGCTAACAACAATTTTTCTTCCCCCGAACATAGAAATGAATGCAAAAACACGCTCAGACTGCCTAGGCACGCATTCGCTAACTCTTTCGCTGTATCGAAAAGATCCCGCGACTTAATATATACGTGAATCACTAAGATGTGAACGATTAGCGGCAATTGATTCCAATAAAGCTTCAAATGTACCCTCGAGAATACCAGGAAAAACTCCGAGGCGAGAAAATCGCGTACGTTGCACGTTTCGGCGAAATGACACGCAAGAGTTGCAAGTAACGTAAGAATGCATCGCGGGCTACACATGCCAAGAGTTCCTTTTATTGCAGGAATAATAATAATTACTCGATTAAAAGCCTTAAAAATTCAATATCCTACGGATGTTAATGCGAAATTAAATTAAAGTTCGTTCCCCCAAAGCCACGACAGGCATAAGCGCTTTCCAATAAAATTCTTTCGAATATAAATAAATCGAGTGCTACGGGTTGTCATTTCACAATTTCCAACGAATAACCATAAATAGCACAGGTATACACCGGGAAGATCCGTCTAAAATGACTTCGAACAAAAGTTTAACTCTCAAGCGCTGTGTCATTCGATTGGTTCCGAGAATTTCATGCATTCCTCACTCACACACACCATCCGGTCCGATGCAGACTGAAATATTTTCACCGCCCTGTACCCCGGAAACTCAGAGACCAAATTTAGCTGGAAAGTGGTTCGACCCTTTGTAAAGACTGCACGGAAATGCCTATTTTACTCAACCTCGTTTTCTCTCAAAATTACACTAAATGAACTCAATTATTCAACAAACGCTTACTTAATAATTACAATATAACGAGTTTGCTGGAAAAGATCTGGACGTCCCTAAAAAAAATATCACTCGCACCCTCATTGGGGCGTGTTATTTGCAATTTTTCCCATATTTCGCATACCGATTTCACCTAAAACCTCGCAACGCCATCGATCCGAAAATAAACCAAGCATTCCGAATTTTAAGAGAAAAGCGTGAATAATAAATGCAGCAGTCGAGCGCTGTAGCATTGGTGTAAGTGTTCCTTACCAATCCAAACTACCAAGGTCAGGGCATTATTAGATGCTCGCCCGAGTCCTGATCTGTGAGACAGTGACGTAAGGGAAATTGGCGCGCGTAAAACGAACACGTGAAGTAAAAAGATTAACCGTTACAGCCGAAGAACTACTGCTGACGATCCTCGATCCCTCCCAATACTAAGCCGTAACTCGTGTACGAAGACAATTGTAGACAATAAAAAAATTTGGGTCGTTCGCATACATTTTTCCGATGGCGCGCCACCTAAGTATAAGGAGGCAATTATATAGGGGAGTCTTTGTAAAAAAAAAAACGGTAAAAACGTTGCGAAACTTGGGCTCCCGACCCACCGACACTCTTCAAACGTTGCACAAAAGAAAAGTTTCAAAATAACCCGGCGGGGACGTCGAAAAAACGCATTACGTCGCAGGCGAGAAAGAATGGCATTCGTTGTATTTGGTCGGACGAGTCCGACGAATAAATCATATCGAAGGATCCGGAATGCGTAAACCGGGAAAAACCTGAAAAGCTTTAAACCTTTTCTTTGACGATTTCCATCTTCAACCTTCGGGATTTCCTCCGACGACGCCTAGCGGACACCTCTCGACGGGGCAACCGCTGAAGCTGCACACTTCCAACCTTTCCCTCTCTCTCCTCCTCCCCCTTTGTTTCTTCAACCTCCCTCTCATTCTCCTCCCATCCCTCCCCACTCTCTAAGCTCGCCAAACACGACCGACTCGCGACTTCCGCGGCCAAGTATCCGTCCTATTTCAAAAGACCCGCTACCTCCTCCTCCCCCCCCTCCTTACCGCGAGTCGACACATGCGACATTTGGGAGAAAAGAAGTCACCCACATATAGGCGAAGCTGAGGGGTCCGAAAGTAAATCTCGGGGTATGCAGATCGGATCGGACGGCTCTTATTCGGCCGGAGTCGAGTAGTATCTGGAAGCCATTTTCACGTGTTGCCCGTCGTCATGCAATCAACAAACTTATCCTCAACGTTTATAAATACCAGCACATTAACGGGCGAAGGAAACGTGAAAGGACTAAAAACAAAACCAAGAGTTTTTGGAGTAAAATTTTTGCGGCCAATCAGACCTGGTTGTCGCAAAAAATAAATAATGCAGAAAAATACCCGCGAATACGTGCGAAAAATAACAAGCCGTGATATAACTGCATACACGGCTTAGAGCAATTACAACAAGATACTGAAGAAAAACAAATACTTTGATAAAAGAATCGAAGAAAACCAGCCAAAAAAACAGTTCAGACGATAAAACATTCACACAAACCACATACAGTCCAGTGCCAGTCATACAGAGACCCCATTAAAATTACCAAAATAATTTTTTTAAAATGACAACCACATAGTTTCCTAACCAGACCAACCTATCAGCAGAGCGAGCGAGATACGGAGATAGAAAAGGAGAAGAGAACGTAGACGACCGCCATCCCTCTTTATTTCAGAAGACGCCCGAAAATCTCCTGGCAAACTCCCAAGCCTACACCCTCTCTCTCTCTTCTCCCCTTTATAATCTTCAAAATAGTACCTCCCTCGTGGTCCCTCCTAGCCTACACGCAACCCGGAGAGAGCTAGTATGTACCCCCAAGTCCATTCAAAGCGCTGGCGTGAGTAGCAGTGCGTAAACTATGGTTCGAGGGCGCCAAGGACGCATCCGTACCTGAATATAGAGACATCTACGTCCGTTCACTCGCAATCGGCGTTACATATCTCGTAACCAAAACGAAGGACTGGTAAAAAGAAAGAAATTGGGCCGAAATCGTCACGACCTGGACCCCCTCCCACTTCCTCCATGATCTAACACACCATTCGCGAGATAAATATCGTACGCACTTTTTTTTTCAACTTATTGTTAAGAGAACGTCAAGGACGCGTCCGACGGACGCACGCGAGACGTCTCGCAGGAAGGGTGCAACGCGTGAGTGGCCTGAAGATGGCAGCTCGATCGGAATTGGCTAATGATGCGGGGCATACCTATTCTCTCTCATTATCTCCTGTTACACACACGTCGCTCCGATCTTTGCAAAGGTTTATATAAAGAAACTACAGCGACATAAAAGACAATGGATTTGTGCGCAGGCTATCACGTACGCGGTCGCCAAATGGTGCATAATGATCGCATACAGAGAACGTACTACTACCATTGTGAGAGGTATTCTTCAGTCCCCTGCGAAAACAGGTTATAACGAACTAATTAAAACAAATCTCGTTAACACGAATAATTACATTTTAGGATCCTTGGAGTTTGGACTAACGATGTTCTACTGTAACGTCATTTCATTTAGTGCCCTATTTATATAAAAAAATCTCCCTTATTGCAAACTAAATACCATGTAAACACACAGACGGATTTTGGGATGATAAAAAGCCTCCGTGATATGAAAAAGCCCTTATCGATAACGTTAAAACATACACAAGGTATCGTATGATATTGGTTATTACTGGTAAAGCCCGATTTGAATATTGGAATCCATCGCCGCTACAAGTGTAACTTAAAATTAAATCTTCTCAACGCATAGTAGCGACAATTATTCATTCTAGCAGCAACGGTTAGACGCGTGAATTAAATAGCAGGGAATTTAAATATGTAGTAAACTACAATTCGTAGGCTATTTTGCGGTCGACGTGAAGCGGACTGGAAGGCACCGCTTGTAAAAATAGAAACCCGAATCGACGAATTACTAGAACCACGTGACCGTCCACACTTTCCGCCTCACATTCCGGTATCTAGGTGCAAGGATCTCACGAGGAAAAAAAGACCGAAATTCCGACAATAAGGACATATATTTCGAAGCAAAGGACGATGACTCTCTATACAAGTCCCCAACCGAGCGTCCTCGAGGGCATTCGAGGTCTACTAATCTAAGACTTCCGCGTTGAGCAAGCCCGGCGGCAAAATCGTTTATGAAAAATTCTACCGGAATTGTAGCTCACGGATTCGTGGTCACTAAGGAAGTTTCCTTGGCATCAATATTACTTAGAAAGTATTTGCAGAAACGAGTGGAATCTCCGGCATTGTCGCAGCGACTGCTATACCAACTCAATCGCTTTATTTTCCCTCTCCCTATTCGCAGGGCCAGTCAGAAGGGGGGGAGGGGGGGGGGGGGGGAAGGAGGGCCTCGAGCTCAAGGGGGTCCAAGTTCAGAGACTTGTTTATTTTTTTGGCAGGTATGACATCTCAATAAATGGAACAAGATGGGTTTAGTCAGACCTTCCTTGTTCAGATCAGAATTAATTTTCATTTGATGATAAAAATAAATTTTTATTATGACCAGGGCCCTCAAAAACTGAGAGGCCCGGGCCTCTCTGAATCTCTAAAAGGGTCTGCCTATTCGTCATAATCTTTCTCACGATTGAGTTGGGTTGAGGTAGAGCACCGACTTCGATAAAAACCTAATAGCTTTGATATTCTATTCCGATAATTCCAAAACATCCAAGTTAAAAAAGCCCAAGGATTAGATTATTTTTATTAAAAATATTAATTTTATAGTTTGCGGTCCTTGAATATTTGAGTTCTCTAACGCTAAATATTTTCTAAAACCTTCAAAATTTCCAACAATCAACGCCTCCATAGGGCGGTAGGAATATGCATTAAAAAGGAACGAAGATAAAAGCCATGGACAGTAGCGATTGGGTTGGATGAGCAAACAAAAAAACCTACCAAATGGTAGAATGAATACAGTGATGCAACGACTCCAATGAAAGCAAGCGAACGATTCGGAAATCGTTCACAAATCCAAACTATATAAGACAGTGTCACTTTGTCAAAAATGCTTTTTGAAGCTTAATATCTCGCAAACGACTGAACCGAATTTGATGAAATTTTCAGGATAGCATTACGACATAATAAAAAAACGTTTTAATGTATCGAACTCGAGATCGAAGATCCGGGTTCGACTCCAGGTGATAATTTCCATTTCCCATAAGGTAACACGTAAATATGGACATTTCGACGGGCAGGCTTTCATTCTTTTTTAGGTTAAAATAGGAAAGAATTGACCTACAATCTTCGGATATAAACCATTTTGAAGAAAACATTATAAAGTTTCTTATTATCTTCATATTTTTTCCACCTACAGTTCGAAATCGCTCAATTTAAACGTTTAATTCACACGGTTTGAGGAAATCTTGCCATTTTTAACGGGATGTTACCTTGCCTACGTATTCCATCGTTAGACCTCGATATCATATTGTTATTTCAATCCTTATGGGTATAAACGTGCTTTGAATGCTTTTAATACGAGATAGAGGGAGAGGGAGGGGGGAGAGATTGGGAGAGGGGAGGGAGGGTTAAACGATTTTCAAGACAGTTGAAGTTTCTGATGTTAATATGATCTCCCTAAATAGTTTGAACGATCGTTATCTTTCCTCCCGTCGTTTTTGACGGGTTATACACTACTTCGTATATAAATGGCACAGAGGTCAATCAATTACAACAAGAACTTCGGGAAAGGTAAAAAATAAACGATCAGAAAAAGAATACTGTCCGAAAAATCGATCCTTGCATTTTCTACGATCATTTGGATTACGACGCTTGACCCTTGAAAGAAACAAAACGTACGGCACGCAAACATCTACTCTTCTCTCGGAGACGAGAAACACTTCGCCAACCGTCATGGCACCTCCGCGATAATTGAAAAGGTTCACAAACGATGTCACTAAACCGCAGAGGAAGGAAAGTTACCTTCGTGAATTAATCTAAACCGTTGGAGAAATTGCAAGATAAAAACAAACCGTTTCTGATGGGTTGAATACACGTAAAAAAAACTAAAACAAGTTTTTTTTCGGCCGTTTAAGTACAGCCTATAAAATATAGGACGATTTAAGAATACCGGTTCCCCTCATTTGCGCAGCGAAGAACGAAAAAAAGGACGTTTTTAAAGCGTCGCTACACGTGCAACCGAAAAGTTTTTCTTTAAAGCCAACCTAAATAAAAAAAAACTGATGTGGCCAACACATGACTTCCTCCATATTTGGGGTATAGATATTTAAATTCTTTTTATGAATAGCATTATAAGGCAAAATTATTATTTCGTATCGCAAAAGTATACAGTCGTCCTTCTTGGCGTAAATTACGTAAATTTTGAATTAGTTTACATAATCCACCGCTACATGGTGCCGCCGCTGTATACTGCAAATTAAGAAAAAGCAAAATATCTCCGAAATGGATGGTTCTACGAAAATTTGTTTCAAACAAAACTTGGAAGAAATATTATTCTCTACAACTTTGGTCCTCACGAAGATTACCAATAACGATGTTTTTAAGGAGAAAACCGAAAAACCGGTTATTTATAAATAACTCCTAAACAATAAATACAATAGAAAATTGTTTGAAATGAAAGTTGTAGGAAATTACCTTCTCTATAACTTTTGCACACAATTGTAAATACAATAATGATATTTTAACGAAGAAATATCGCAAAAACCGAATCGGGTTTCGAATAAAACTCGACTTCCAGTTACCCGGTATTGTCGAAAAACTAATCAGTTCTTTATGCTCATGTTTAAATGTTATATATGAAGTTTGGTAACGACATGGCACGTACTTTTTGAGTTAGAGCGCCCACAATAACATACACACGCGCGCGCGCGCACACACACACACATACATCATTCCGAAAATAGTCTAAACGTGTTCTAGGGACCTCAAAACGTGTATTTCCGTTGAAATCTCGAAGTCGATTTTTTTCATGAATACAATACTTTCCCATTAATACGTATGGAAAAAGTAAAAAAATGAGTCCTATCTGATAAGATGCCAAAAACGTATGAACTAGAATGTCGGTTTTTCTTGAAAAAATTATCTCCTTCGGACGACATCGGAAAATACCGAAAATACGATGAAACTACAGTTTCCGCACCGAGCAGACGTTGCACCGACCTTCATGCGAGGGCTAAAAAGGCTCCTCGGGACCTCTTGGATGAACAGGCGCAATATGGACTGTCGGATAAAAGTCAAATACAGTGGAACTTCTATAAGTCGAACCTCAAGGGACGCAAAAAATATTACACTTATAGAAGAAAAATAACACGAAAAAGATTTTGTCTTGTAAAACGAATTCACTTCGAGTTATGGAAAATTCGAGTTATAGACGTTCGACTTATAACAAAGTTCGACTGTACTAAGAGCACGACACCATCAACTCCCATAGCCATACTAGTGAATACAATGGTTGATGACACAGGCAACTTGTAATCACGTAAGTAAACTTTATGAAAATTTCAGTCACAAAGTAGTCTTCAGTGGAAATTCAACCGATCTCCGATTCCATTGAGACTAATTGGAATATTTTAGCATGGCAGATCAGAATAAAACATGGGGGAGTCGCCGCCGAGGGTGACTGCCTTGTGAGCAACCGATAAACTGGACTGTATTATTCAACGGAGAACAGAATCAACCATAGGTGAATCACCACCGATTTCTTTGATGCCGAAATAAGCATCTGGTTTACACAAACTTTTAATGGCTATTGGAGACACGTACTGTTGCCAATCCACAGGAATTGAATAACTCACAAGGAGAGGCACCCAAGTGTAAGTGGCGGATCACGACCAAACTTCACAGGATGAAAGAAAACGAAAAATAATTAGACACGTATTTTCGGAAAGGCGTCTAACGAGCCCGCGTTTTCGAGATATTTTCAATTGAAAATTGAAAAACAAGCGGCTTTTCCTCTAATACCATGACGAGCGACGACCTAACAACAGGTGCCGGTAGCCTAGTGATGAAGTGTCGTGATACGGAAATTGTGTCGCGGGTTCGATCCTCGACATCGCCGATTTTTTTTTCTTCTCCAATCAATGTTTTATGACTTTAGTTTTATGTAAGTTGTCCAAATTACATCATTAATAATTTTCTTTCTTTTTTCAGGCCAGTATTTTAATTTTAAATCCATTCCAATGCACTTTTTACGACATACTCGGATTATATAGATACTTGATAAATATATACAACATTTTCTACGCACACCCTCCTCGATATTTCCACTGTAGAGTTGCATAGTTTACGTGCCGAATAAGGAGCACTTTATGCCACGAGGACCGAACCCGCGACACAATTTCCGTATCCCGACACTTTATCACTAGGCTACCGGCACCTGTTGTTAGGGCGTCGCTCGTCATGGTATTAGAGGAAAAGCCACTTGTTTTTCAATTTTCAATTGCAAATATCTCGAAAACGCGGGCTCGTTAGACTCCTTTCCGAAAACACGTGTCTAATTATTTTTCGTTTTCTTTCATCCTGTGAAGTTTGGTCGTGATCCGCCACTTACACTTGGGTGCCTCTCCTTGTCAGTCGGATACAAATACGAGATCGACAATTAATCTTTTGGCACGAATCGTGATTTCAGGAAACAAAATTATATCAAACGGCGAGAGCGGTTTTGGGTCACGTTGAGATCTAACGTACATTAAGATCGGGAAAATCTTAGTTATCCTCTTATCAAATGTTGCGACGGTTAGTTCTCGGAATTCTTCTGCACCGCACTATCGAACGTTTCCCGCCGATAAAGATTCGAAAACTTCCGTAAACGCGATAGGTGGGCGATAACGAACATTTCATTTTAATCCGCTGAATGATTCGCTCCACTACGGCGTGCTTGGTAGAACCTGTTATCGAGATATGTAACACATCGTATTATATCGAACGCTTGTTGCGTAATAACTGCATGCTTGGGCGTGGAAAAAAATTGTAAATAGGACGGTTGCCTGTTCATCATCATGTTCCTCGCAAGCTTTTTAAAAAAACATTTACTGATCTGGACAAAAATGTATATAGGTGCAACTCGACTGGACTGTGGTCTACTTGTTACGCAAAGCTTATTGCGGTTCTCGTGCATAATTGAGGCGATCGATATCTATACCAATTAGCTGATATTCTTTGAACTTATTTCACCCAAAACTCCCAATTCGTTAACAGGCTGAGCGCTTTCGGCCGGTAAAAAAAAACACAAGGACATAACCTGATTCGGTATCGTTCGCGAATTTATTTCAAGCGATAACGAACGCGGGCCCAACAACTTACACGACCTGCATTTTTTGTCTAAACCACGACTTTTTCTTCGATAATAGCGTTTCCATTCTTCATATCGTAAGTCTCGAAGATACATATATTGTTTAACTCCAATAAACTTTCCAGTTACACCGGTCGGAGCTAACATTTTTTATCTTAAAAAAATAACAATCACGCACCAACAAGCCCGCGCTTTTCGTTAGAAAACCCGAACGAACATGCTTCGCTGGAAAGCGTGAAATGGTCGCGGAGAGCGACACATTAGAAAAAACAGAACGAAAAATAACCGCTCCAGATTTCGTGCACTCGGCAGTTCCCGCCGTCTTTGCGGCTGCATTCGCTCCGCACCCAAAGAAAGGTATTTCTTCCATCCGCTCCCTTTCGTCGCGGGCGGAGTAAGCAGAAAGAAAAGACGACCGCACCCTATGGCAGTGCTCGTGCCGAGAGGAAGGCACTAGTGTGACGCACAGTCTGAGGATATTTGATTTTAAAAAGAGTATTGACTAAATGCAATAAATACTGGTCGCAAGTAAAATTCTCGCAAACACTCTCACACGTATTGATACATTTCAACCGTAATCCTAATACGGTTTTTCCATAACATTTATCGTTTTAATTCGGCCCTGACGCCACTTCCGAGTTTAACATTCCTATCCTATAGCTACCAATCTCGTCCGACCGCGAAAAAAGAACAGAGCTGCCGCAATGAGACAACTCCTAAATAATTCTCGATTTTCACACACCATAGGCCGGCCCCACCCTTCCTCTTCCTCCTCCCTCTTGCAAGCCGACGTTTGTCACTAGCATCCTTCTAAAAAGAGCTTCACCACGCACACAGTAAGCAGTAAGACAACACCCTCTTCTTCCTATACTCCTCGTCGGACTTCCCGAGAAACGGGTTGTCGTCAAACTTGAGGATAAGGGAGTAGTGTCGGGATAATCGCTAAGCTATGCGCTTCCCTCAGCATTAAAAAAAAAAAGTAAGGTGGAGAGAAGTGTGTAGGATAGGGAAGGCGAATGCGGGACGTATCGGTCGCTGACCGGCTATAATATTAACTTCCCTTCAATCTAACCTCCCCCTTCCCTTCCTTCCCCCCCTCCCCCCCTCTATACGTAACCCAACAAAAGGGGCACGTACTACGTGACCACCTCGCTTTACGCCATGGAGGATTTTTTCAGCAGGAGAAGCGGGACGGGAGAGAAGCGCGCGGGAAACCGGAGTAAGGCCGAGGTCACGCATTCGCTCTGCCTAACTGAAAGGGGAAAGCATGATAAGCACGCCGGATACGTTCCTTTTCCGGTACCTTCTATATTGTACCTCGACAGAACTAAAACTGAGTTTCCGCGAAAAGCCGGCATCGTTAGGAGGAAACCTTTGCGTAATTAGAAAGACGCTGCAAACGCGAAAAGCATGCGTCCGTGCCACGCGCTTCCATCGCGGCCTTCGGAAAGATTTCAATAAGCGGCTCTCCAATCTTTAAGCTGCAGGACGAGTCTACCGCGAATTTTTTTATTCGTGACCGCCGTTGAGGTCACCGCAGGACATAACAAATTGCATCTAGAATTGTCGTCAGAGGAATTTTTTTTATTCGCAACAAGAAAAGTCCGCATTGCCCGCCACGGCGCCTCAGGTTCCACGTTTTAAAGTTGAAAACGACTCGGGGATGGAAGATATATTTTTTTTTTTGCCTTTCACGCATACACAGCACTAACGATTGCTTAACGCCTAAGAGGGGCCTAAATAATGTGCATAAATGAATGCTCTTATAGCCCGAATGGGGATGCCGATTCTTATCCTCTTCTCGGGTACACGAAAGGGTACATTAGGTCGAGGGTGCTGAGATGTTAACACCAAACGGCTGTAACTTCACTTTCAAACGCACTTTCTCTCATTATCGGACGGATGTAACGAGATTCTGCCAACGAGGAAACTCGGATATTTAGGATATTCGACGCACCGAGCGCGATTTCCCATCGTTACGAGATTCGCAACCGACCGAGGGACATGTAGAAACCGGAGATGATCGCTGACTAGCCCTGCAACACGCATAGGCAGCGGGAATTCAAATGCCATGCTGGAACGTACCTCGAAGATGCCTGCTTCTTCAGACGCGCGAATTCATCACATAAGCGATACGATTGAAATTACTGGGCGATCGCGACATGATCATAAGCCAGATGATGATTACGGTGGTAAATGACGGAAAAATATAACACTCCTGAAAAATAATGCAAAAATGTGGGCGAGTAAAATAAAGAGGCCACGAAAAACATTATTTAAGTAGTTGTCTGCTATACCACACAAAGAGTATATTTATATTACATAGAAACTGAAAACCTCGCAATGAAAAGACTTGGTAATGTGGATGGAGACATACGTTTGCGAAAAGACAATTCTCCGCAATTCAAATGGTGGAACTATACTGAAAGCTCAAAATGAGTCAAAATAGGAGTGAATAGCAAAAGTTAAGCACAATAAGTATGAAAACGTATGGCAACCCTGACGACGATTAGTTATAGGGGAAAGTTAACACTCGAGTGACATCTGTCTAGTAAAAATAAATTGGTCCGTAATTACCTTCACCTCTACAGTTTTTCAATTGGGGTTAATTTATAGAAGTCACTATAGATATCAATGGTATAAGGACAACTTAACCCCTGTTCCGTTACTGGTAGCTAACCCTCATTGCCCCCGATTTGTCCTAATCTAAAGGAGTCACGGAATTCTTGTGTGGATTTCAGCAACAAAAGTGTCTAATGCTAAGACACGATTAACTTAACCGAAGCACATAATTATAGCTAAATTAAAAGTAAATGAGGATAAAGCAAAAGAAATGTCCACAGCCGTACATTCATTGTAAATAAAGAACCAAGACTTTTTCGGAAGTATCACTATAGGATGACATGCGACTCGAAATGAATGTTTAAGGAACTATTAAAAAAATTAAATTATGTCGTACAATAAGAGAAATAAAGGAATATAAGTCATCAAACATGCAGCCGAACAAAAACCAACAAGAAAGATAGCAAAGAGGAAGAAATACAAAACCTATTACATGCCAGACATTTTGGAAATCAAACAAGATAACATTATATATCAGTCAACCTTCTTCAGATAACCACTGCAATCAAGCTATCGAAGAATTATAATACTATGTGTATGATAACCTTTCACGCACATCTCATTATCTTTACTACAAGAATCGGATATGAATTAATAATTTCAAGTATCCAAAAAATCTTTAAATGCCACATAATGTTGAACTCATTCAAGTAAAAACTCAAATTAGAATTAAAAGCACGTCCTAACCAGCAAAAATATGTTTTTTAATTTTACAACTATATAAAAACATGGAAAATCTAAGTAATACCATGATTAAGAGTGCCTAGCGAGACCCAAGGTTAAGGAAGTAACAACACATATGAAACGTAACTTTTGGAGTAGGAGGCAAATTTGAGCCTGAATATTGGCGGGATCATATTTAAAATGTTTAAAAATCACAGAAACATATCACATTATAGCATTAAAATGCATACTTTTAGTACTATACGGTCAAGAATAGCCTACGTGACTCAGGACCTACATCCCATGGCAGGCTGGCTATGCCCCAATATTAAAGAGAATATTTCTTACCCCATCCCTGAGATAATACTGGATGAAGAATGAAAATCAGCAAAGCACAAAGCTTCATCTTGATAGAATGGCGACAGCTTCGATGAAACATTGACACGAACAACAGCGATAATCACTTTTTCAAAACGCCTTCTGCTACACCTATAAAACGATCCTTACGCCGGAAAGATCGTGGCCCGAGTAGATATTACTTTGCGACGTGCTACGCTCAGACTACGGACTCTAGCGGGACATTTCTATATTGCGTGTGACGTCACAAGCCGGCCATGCCCGTAAGAGAAGTGGATTATAAAGGAAATATACTACATATCCTGTTTTAAATCAGAAATAAATATTCACATGTGCAATGAAACTTGAAAATAACAAATATATGGCATTATATTATTAAAATGGATCAAGTCAATGTATAAACATATGCTACATGTGGCACCATGCGGAATTTTGGCAAACTACCGTGACGAACAGCTGAAAATTGTTCATTGGTGTGGCAGTATGAAACGGCTTGAGTTATATTTGCAAATTCGTTATCTTAATGAAGATCATTTGTGCAAATTCAAGTTAATTTTAATTAAAGTGTAAAAGTGTTCGATCAAGCATGTGTGAACCAGTGAAAATGTTCCTGATGTGATAAGCTCATACTACTGATGTGCCTGTAGCGGTATAAGGTAAGTTGAATTCTGTTTTGAAAATGTATCTTTTATCATAAAACTTAAGCCGAATTAATAACTAATATATATTTATATTGTTTTTCATTTCTGTTGTTAAGTTTTGTAAATAACGTAATTATTTGGCATATTTTAGATACACCTGAAATTCCCGCCAAAGCGTCTTTATGTCAATTATATTTCAAATTTCAAAGTGTGTAGAATTAAGTCACTCAGAATTTAACCTTCTTTTCCAAATATATAAAAACATATTGTACAGCTTTATTAATCCAGTTTGTGTCATATTTGCGTCACACTAGGAACGTTATGAATACATTAGTTCGCGCGTTTAGTTCTTATTTGGCCGTGTATTACCCATCATCTTTAATTAATTCGCCTTAAATTGAAATTATATCAGTATTTGTCTTATTTGAGATTTTTCACCCAAAAGTAACATAACGTTGACGACGAAACGAAATTAACAGCGATCGACTTTAATTTGAACTTGACCTCGTCAAAAGAGTAGGTCGGATTGTCATTGTATTAATTATCAACATATTTTCCCAAATTCTGCATTATATTAAAGGCTATCAAGATTTTTAATCTTTTTACTCATGGTTTTGGTATCTTTGGGAAAAAATTTGTAACAACAGAAATATCGTCGTTGAGGACATTTCGAAATTTTTATTTTTATCGCATTCATTATAGTCTTTCTGTTATTTGGGTAAAGTATTTTTGTAATTATGAGCGGAAACAATTTGCGTATTGTTACTCATCGACAAAGAAGACAAGCTTTACCTAAAAAGTATGCCTCGCAAAGCAGGCTCAACGAAAGTAAGAGTTGACCTAATTTCGTAAAATGTTATAAATCGAGATTTGAACGAGCTTTTGGTATTGCTATATCTATGAATACGACGATCCATATTATTTAAGAAAACGTTATAAGTTTTTTGGGTGCCGAATATTTGATGAAGAATATGTGAGGAAGGGGGAGTTTGTGAAGCCATCATTTACTTGGTAAGTGCCCTTTTTATGTCATGTTTTGCTATAAAAATGTGCATTTCAACAAATGTGTTATTGAAGCGAAGGGATGTACTAATTTTATTTTATTTTGCAGGTTAGATTACATAAATTTCGTTTTCTCTCAAGCAATGGGACAAAGTGTTTCTACAGGTAAGAATTCATTCCATGATTATTTCAATGATTTTATCGTTTAACAGTGATTTGTATTGCACTTACTTATTTCAATAATTATAATACATTGCTTGAGTTGCAGCTCAAGTAGTGGCAGTTATGGAGGAACATAAGTGATGGACCTTTTCTCTGCTATAGGTGAGTTCAATTTTTTTTGTTTCTAGCTAGAGCATATAAACAACAAAAAATTACTGTACTGTAAAAATAATTGTGTTTAAGATTCTTTAGGAGAATGTATTTATATTTTCATAATTGTGTCACTAGAATGAATGTTTTTTTTAGCAATGCAGTTTTAGTGGGTGTGATGATGTTTGAAACACATTTTTTTGCACTCCAATAGCTTATATGCTTAAGGATTAAGCTTTAATATTTGGCAGTCATTCAACTTAAACCACTATCAGAGATCAAGCAAGCTGGCTTGAAATATTTGTCCTAGTTATAGTAAAATATTGCAAAATATCACAGAAAATGTTAAAATCTTATTAAATACTCATCGATTTTAGTAGGTATACGTAAAAATTCAGTTTTCTAGTGATTCTACTTGTTGTTAAGATTGAATTTTTTGGCAGTCAGGGTCAGCTCAGGGTTATAATGGGTCTAAGGCTAATAGCAGGGAAGGGTTGAAAATATTATGTAAACACATTAAATGTACATGTATTAAAAAATTTAGGGCCAAAAAGTTTTTCCAGGCCTAAGGCTGTAGCCTTTTTAGCCAATAGTTAAGAGCATGGCCTGTTGGTAGTCAATTACATTTTATGTGTATTCACATATATCCACATCTGGTACATTGAATTGTGGTCCATTAATTAAAAGATTAGTTATTTTAGTTGCTAAGAAGTTATACTCCACTTTAAACTTTAGTTAGCATCCTTTCTGCTCATAACATACAGAACTTATTTGAACGTCATAAAATCATCTCTCACGATTTTCTTGAAACAACATTCATGTGGCAGTGATTGTGCAATTGGAGAAACTGCATTTTAACTGAGGAAATAGATTGTCACTTTGCCATCAAATCTCAGTTTTGTATTTGAACACTTCAGCCATTTATTATTTTGTATCACAAACTTGTGTCCAAAACTTACATTACTATATAAAAATATCTTTGCACTTATTAGATGTAGTTTTCTCATATTAATAGAAATATTTCAATGCAGAGTTTTTATTTACAAAATTTAAGAAATCTTTTATGGATTTGTTAGAGTTTTCGCGTTTAATTGTTGATAAAACTGGGATCTTTGCCAAGTTTTGGTACAAGCTTGTTCCATTTTTGGGTCTTGCAACCTGGGATTGTGTTGTTAACTATTTGCCTCAGCATTGTGAAGTTCAAACACTGCTTTAAAAAAAAACGGTTTTAGTAAGGGCCTCCTCAACTTAAAATTTCACTTCTTTTGATAGAAAAAACATCATTCTTGGGCATGTCTATAACTAGCTTTTAGGCTTCCAGTGTGTGATCAATGACTATGGAAAGTTGACAAATCTGTTGGTTGCTTTATCATTATACTGGTGTGAAACAAAAAATTCATTTCGTAGATGTAATATTTTTTCTACACTGAATATCTTAGATTATTTTAACACGTTTTTTTGATAACTTAACGTGATTGACTTTTCAACCTTTGGTTGTTTATTTAAAGCTGACCATTGGATTTCTTTGTTTCACGAATGGTTTAACTGTTAAAAGCCTGATGATCCAAAGATAACCACTGTAGAAAAGTTTTCAGTTTATATCTTCCAAATGAATTATTCCAGTTATTTGATTAGAAATAAGAAGTATTTCAAAATGGAAATTGTAATTTTTTTTACGTGTCCAAAAATAGAAATTTTACGCATCATTATGTAGATGGAAAGGGCCAGCTCGGTGTGTAAGAAGATGGAATGTTTGTTTATAAAGTCACTCGCTGGTGTTACTGAATTTAAACATTATTCCAGCTGAATTGCTCCAAAAGCATTTTTAACATGTAGGCGGGCACTGTAGCAGTTATTGCAGCTGCTAATAGGTGGCAGATGCTGCAGCCCTAGCAGCTGCGCGTTTTCGGGTGTATTTCGAACTACAAGGACTCGGAAGCCTCGACCAGGAATCGATCAAAAGCGGAAGACCAGCTGTTAGTTAACGATATTTATGGCCGTAACTATCCCACGCGGTTGATACCTAACTAGTGTGCGAAGCTACGATGAAAAAGTAATCCGAATAATTTAGCACAGAAATTCATGGATTTTATGAATATTTTGATAATAAAACTTTTGACATTGATATGTTTACCATTTAATCTATTTTAGACTTGTTTTTTTTACTTAAATGGCACCTCAGAGTATATAAGTAACTTCAGATTTAAAATATAATCCGGCCCTCAGAAGAATTGCAACTTCCAAGTACCGCTACCTGTTTTGAGTCTACAGTTTAACGTTCCGATTTTCAACATTACCTCACTCCATGAATGGCAATAATTAGAATTATGTATTAGGTGATACTAATTAAAGGAACCAAAGAATTGAATTTTAATACAGCCAGCCTCGCCTGGAATTCAATGCACCTATGCCTTTTAAAACTTTATTTTTCTAATTGTGAGGAATTCCGTAATCGTATGCAAAATATATACGAACTCTATTTCACAATACAATTAATAAATCAATAGGTCGCGGGTTCCTGTTTTGGGCATGGATGTATGTCTTTGTTACTGTTAAAAGCTCTTCGTAAAATGCCGTAATGTGCTATTGAAAATAATTAATAAACAATGTTCGATGCCGTTATTGGCACTAAGCTCCAGTATGAATCGAAAAAACTCTGGTTTGGTCGCGCTTTCTTTGCAGTCTGGTACAGTCACGTGACCCGAATGGAAAATTTTTTGATTTACGGTCAAAGGAAATGGATCCTTTTCTCCCTTCGCATTTTACGTAGGGATGACCTCCGGTCGTGCGCGTGAACTAACCTCGCGGCTGGTATCTCCGCGACTCCGAAATCACGCCGATGAGGGTTTTTCACGGCCAGGGTCAAGGGTTATCACTCTTCTTCTCCCCCCCCCCCCGCTCTCAACGTCACACTTCCCCTCTTTCGACCTCGGGAGGTGAGAGATAGAGAAAAAGGCGCGTTCCTCTCCCGGGTTGCCATAGAGATGACGAGGTCCTTACCGCCTCCCCGGGCGTTATGAAAAAAAGCGCTCGTCTCGGTTTCGACTGCAACGAGACCTTCTTATCCGCTGAGTGACGATCGTCGTAAAGATTAATGACGTTTTTACTTTCTCCATATTGCTTTCATGAAAAAAATCGACTTCGAGATTTCCGCGGAAATACACGTTTCGAGTAGGGTTGCCAACTGGGTCATTTTGACCCGGAGATTCAGGGTGAAGCAATGTTTCTCCGGGCTCAGGGTTGAACAACAATTTCTCCTGATCAGTGTCGGTGGTGGAACTACAAATTTTGTAATGGTTCTCCTTACACAACCATACCAAAAGTCACCGAACAGTTGCTTAGAAAACGTTGATTTTAATGAAGAAATGTACTTCTTACGTTTTTTTTAAATGAACAAAAAATGGTATCTTGGACGCAATGTAACATTTATTTGGGTCCCTAAGGCACCCTAATCGTAATATTTTGATTATAAATCGCATTTCCTTGAATTTCGAGTAAATAATGCTGTTTTTACAGTTTTAAATAAATATAACTTAATAAAAATGTTAATCTCTGAGTAAAATTCTAGATAATTACTTAAATACGTTTTGATCTCGCAAAATAGTTTTTAATATCAAATTTACTTACACTACTTATGCATAACGAAATAAATAATATTTCAATTGATAAATGAAAATGTATTGATATAATTTACAATACCTTTTAAATAGCAACTCGTGAATAACGGAAAATCCGTAAAAAAGCGAAAAAAATAGGGTTTCCGCCAATATCTCCGGGTTTCAGACTAAAATCTTCGGGTCATGAAAGTCTTACAGTTGCCAACCCTAGTTTAGTTGCGCATTAACATTTTGTTATAGAAATATCTAACAATTTTCTTATTTTTTAAAATTAAAGTCTATTGAAAATGTTTTAAAATTATTCACGAGTGTAATTGCTGACAATTATTCCCGAGGACGCTGATGTCGGCTGTGTTGGCCACATCATATTTTTTACCGCGTTCTCCGCTGCGTAATTGTTGTAACGTCTACCTCGAGTCGGTTACCAAAAAAATGTGCCGGAATCGGCTAGAACGCGACGTGGGTGTGTTTCGTGCATCAAAGATGCGTTCTCGGAATGTTGGGCGAGTCGATAAGTGGTTTCTCGGGGAATTCTATCAAGTTACACCCTTTGTCACGATGAGCCATTGCGTAACTCGTCCGGAAAACTTCGCTCGCTCGTGTTTTGGAATTCCGATATTTTTTCCGAATAAATCTGGCTCAAGATGACGTGTAGACGAATGTAATAACAGGAGTAAAGTTCTACGCGTTCGAAATGTCGTGTTTTGTATCGAGAAATCTTCCACCGTTTTTCGATTGTTCGGACAGCCTTCAGATTACTTTCAATATATTTGTACGGAATGGAGAGGTTGATTATCCAAAGTTCGTGTACTTTTTTCGGAACGTGTTTCATCGACAAAGCACATGTATCCCAGTCGAATGCATCGTGAGATGACATAACTTGTTCCGACGGTGACTCGTTTTGGTAAATGCAAGTGGACTGTATAATTTAAAAAGGTTAACATAGATGGAACAATCTCCAGATCTATATTTCTTCACCACAATTAAGGGGTAAAAAACAGACTTTCAAAAAACTTAACACTTAAAAGATTCCTTTTTAGCACTGCGTATCTAAGCACGTTGGTAGTTAGTGTTTGAATCGCACCGTTTAACGGATAAACGCTTCCATTACACTTGGTGTGTGGAGCTCACCGAAATCACATCTCGTCGTGAGAGAGAGATCATGTATGAACTCAACTCTTTCACAGAGGCAACCAACTCGTCGCCTTCCCTTTCACCACAAAGTAATTCACTGGCGCAACTCTCACATACAGTGTAACTCACATACAAGCAACTCACATACAAAGCAACTCACATACAAAGCAACTCACATACAAAGCAACTCACATGCAATGTAACTCACATCCCGAACATAACTCGTGGGTTTTCTTCCGTTAACATTGAACGAGCGTTTAGTGATTCATCTTATCTTATACGAGGCTTGTCTCAGAAGTAATGAGAATGAAATTTCCAATGCTCTATTTGGCAACACTGCACCATTGTTGTGGCTACACGCGTGTAAGGGAGGTGTTTGTTGCACAACAAGACCAATTTCAGTCTGTTCGGTGGAGTGTGACTGGCATTATCGCTGGTTTTTCAAGGTCGCGTTCAAACACCACGTCACGCCAGAAATGCAGCGAAATATCGAGCAACGATTTGCCGTCAAATTTTGCGTCAAACTCAACAAAACTCCTTCAGAAACGCTTGAAATGTTAAGGAGAGCCTATGGAGATGATGCTTTATCCTCAGCACAGGTTTTTAGGTGGCACAAGTCTTTCAAAGAAGGCCGAGAAAACGTCGAAGATGACCGTCGCTCGGGAAGGCCGTCCACATCGAAAACCCATGAAAGTGTGTCGAAGGTGCGTTGTGTGTTGGCAAAAGACAGACGGTTAACGGTCAGGATGATTGCAGACGAGGTAGGCATGAGTAAGGATTCTGACCATCGCATTCTG
This sequence comes from Uropetala carovei, assembly GCA_036926305.1. Lineage (NCBI taxonomy): Eukaryota > Metazoa > Arthropoda > Insecta > Odonata > Petaluridae > Uropetala > Uropetala carovei. The sequence goes on along the minus strand of JAXCHB010000065.1, from coordinate 12,813,732 downwards.
ACTGAGGCGTTGGACATCGCCGCATCTTGGATCTTGCATCACGACAACGCCCCATGTCACAGCGCGCTGTCCATTAGAGTTCTTGGCAGAGAAAAAAATTCCAGTGCTCCCACATCCACCCTACAGCCCAGATTTGGCTCCAAGCGACTTCTTCCTCTTCCCGAAGATTAAGTCCAAGTTGAAAGGTCAACATCACGGGACGGTAGACAACATCCAAAAAGCCACGACGCAAGTACTGAACACCCTAACCGAAGAAAACTTCCAGAATTGTTACCAGGATTGGCAGAACCGCTGGAACCGGTGTGTGCGTTTCCAAGGAGCATACTTTGAAGGAGATCACGTTTAATTGCAGTTAAATTCAATAAAAGAATTTAAAATAAATCATTCTCATTACTTCTGAGACAAGCCTCGTATATGTATCTATAAAATAAAGTTTTTATATCGGTTAGATTGACCTGTCTAATTTAAAAAAATATTTTCTTTTTCATTTTCTCCACTTGAATAACATAGGGACGAGTACAGCTTGTTTTTCATTTGAATTTTAAAAATACTTAGAAACATGGTACGAACATGAGACTTGAATGGTTCTATGAAGAAAAGAACAAAGTTTATTTTTATTGAAGACATAATCCGAATCCTCATCGAATTAGCATAAAAATGCATTTAGAATCAATAAAATACGTGATTTTATCAGTTTTATTACAATACCCATTATAAGCTACCATGACAACTCCCATTGTCGCCGAAATTGAGAGTCCAATGCATTTACATATATTGGGAAATTTTTAACGTAATATCGTTTTTCAATTTCTGTGTGTGAATTTGCTTTGTTTACATGACAACCTAATATTTGTTGATTATAATTGAAATATTACTAAAACTTAAATAGTTTTTAATGATATTTTCGTGTGGCGTCGAGTTCTCCAAAGCAAGATGTTTTTAAAACTACGTAAGTAACTTAAATAATGAGACGTAGATTTTCCACAAATTGTGATTGGATAAATCGTTTCATTGTTTCCAAAGTACGTATTGTTGATGTAAACAATTTTCTTGTAACAGAACTCGTGGATGAGAGAATCGAGCTAATGGTCTGAGGGTAATATTCACTCTGTGATTCTTAAACGTTCTCTATTTACTTTTTTATCTTTCGTTAAATTAAATCATTTCGTAAGTTCCTTTGTTCATTTATTTTTTGTTGATTATTGTGGTCTTGCTGGTTTTACTTACAGTTTTCGTTCTGAAAAAATCGTCACGAAACTTCGCATAGGTATACAATTTTACCCTGTGGGTAACATAGGCTATATGGATGGCGATAAAAATTTTTGGGGGAGGGAGAGTTTAAATCAATAATTATTTTCTCGTAAGTTTACACGTAATTTTCGATTTTTCACAGTGCAAGTGTAAATGTCGAGACCGGCCAAAGATTGGGTTTGTAAATGTCGAGTCCGGCCAATCAGTCATGGGTTAGCAACAGAAATATGTCTAAAAATTATTATCAAAAAGTGGTCCGGGATAACCGACAAGTACCCTGAAATTTTATAAAATACTAGCAGAAATGCCCGTTGAATTTCAACGGATTTAGTGAATCTAAAACTTCGACCATGTAACATGTAAACATCTCAAGAATAACATAGTACACAGTAAAGCAAAAATGAAGAAAACTGCTCCACATTTACCTATTTAGATGAATCTACATTTACAAACCCAATCTTTGGCAGGTCTCGACATTTACAAACCCAATCTCCGGACGACGTGGAGGGTTTCTTTGATTCCGGGCGAGGCGAAGGGCGCGGTAGCGCCCGGAGACGACTACCCGCTAAAACAAAGCGAGCCGAAGGATCGTCAATATATCCTCTCAATTTGCGGCGCAACAGTCAAGAGGATATAACAATGATGGTGAACCTATGGCACGCAAGACGATTTTGGTTGGCACGCCAACGGAAGGCGAAAATCAATCAGAGCGTTTATCATACTGATTTAGGGCCTCAAAAACATTTGTGTTATTTATTTAACTATTGTAAACATTAGTTTTATGGTTACAAATTTCAGTCTCTTATGTCTTGGTCACGAATTTAATTTAGTTGGCACGAAAAAAAATCAAGGACTTTTTTGTGGCACGCGAGGCGGAAAAGATTCGACAATTTCAGTAATATTGGCACGCGGGAATTATAAGGTTCGCCATCACTGGGATATAACATTGAAAGGATATATTGACGAGCCTTCGGCTCGCTTTGTTTTAACGGGTAGTCGTCTCCGGGCGCTACCGCGCCCTTCGCCTCGCCCGGAACCAAAGAAACCCTCCACGTTGTCCGGAGATTGGGTTTGTAAATGTAGAGACCAGCCAATCAGTCATGGGTTAGCAACAGTACCTTTCTTTAGTAATTTAATATTGTTTAAATGATTTTAATTTGGGCTCCCCGTTAATTTTTAATGTTTACAGAAACTCGATATTGACATATAAAATATATTAAATTACGACGAATTGAAAGTGGTCCGGGATAACCGACAAGTACCAATTTCAGTTATATTCCCATTTTCCGGCGGTGGTAAGATAATCCGAAATAAAAAATCACGACGGAATTTATGTTTTAGCGCTTTAAAAAAATCGCTTATACGTTTTGTTTGTCCGTGTCTGACGCGCTTGCTCTTCCTAAACGCAATCAGATATTGACATTGTTTTGTCGCCGATAGATTTTGTATTCTGTATCGTGCACATTTTATTGTGGAGGTCCGTCCGTCTGGCTGTCTGACGCGCTAACTCCTAAACGAAAGCATAGAGAGACTTCGTTTCTTCGTCAATCGATTCCGTATTCTGTCTCGTTGTGAACCTTTTGTCGGTTTGTCTGTCTGTCTATGTTTTTTTTGAAAAACCGCCATTTGCTTTCTACTTCAGCAGCTCTTTCCTTACCTTTTATTAGTATTCTTTCAGAGTTTTTGAAAAAAACGTAATGAGTTGATTTGCATCAATTAGTTTCTCCGCCATCGCGTTTACTTCTGAGTTTATTTTCGTTTAAGTTACAAATTCTGATTCATACAATTATCTCTATATTATTTTGTCCGTGAGCTATCGTTCAAACGGGATACATATATCGTAGAGCGAAGTAAATAGAATGTGAGGATGTCATAATCAGGGGCGGCCGGAGGAATTTTGGCGCCTCGGGCGAGGTAAAACTACCGCCCCCCCTCCGTAAATGTTTGTTGAGATAATTGCGAAGTACATGTTAATTTATTCATTGCTCTGTAAAGATTATAGATAAAGAAAAAACAGATGGTCGGAATAGCGCTCCCAAGATTTTGGCGCCCCGGGCAGCCGCCCGGTTCCCCGGTACCTCGGGCCGGCCCTGGTCATAATGATAATCCACGCAGTTCACGGTCCCATAAACATCGAATTTATCTTCTTTAAAAACTTATAATTGATTTTGCAAGGCTAAAACATTCTACCATGCGATGTCGTAGTGTCTGATGATATTTCTGTATCTCAAAGTTTCCGCTTTTTTGCCGATTGGATTGTATCTTTCTCATTTTTTTTTTTCGAAATCTGGAGATATTGGTCACGCAGGAACGAGAGAAGACCGTAAACTTTCCCATGTCGATGCTTCAGCAATGGGATTGGGGGTTTTTCCTAATTTGTTGGCCGATGTTTTCCTTGACCTACGAAATCCCGGAAATGATTGTCAAATATTTGCTTGGTAATCTTGCGGAAAAAAAGAAAAACGCTATGCAAAACAATTCTCGGTTATAATATCCGTTTTAAAGCTAGAAATGTTTACCCCCCTCCCTGCTGAAGTTAACTAATTTAAATTCATTCCTACAAAGCAGGGGAGTCAGTCGTGAATGTTTGGAGTTCCATTTCCTTTCACGAAATCGTGCATAGGCCACTGATTAACGTACTTTTTCCCTTGGAAAAGTCTTTAGACATTTCAGTTATCCTCGTGGCAAAGGAATAAATGTCACATCGTAACATATGTAGATGATTATCGGTTGTTTTATTTAACGATGTTCATATTGGCTTAGCAGCCTATTTAAGCCTAACTCTGTGGTTCCCAAACTTTGTGAAGTGACGAAACAATTTATATTCGAATATTTCCTTCTCCCGGACCCCTAAATAAGAGATAAGCCAAATCGTGATAAAATTAACTTTATATACATTGTAATTTTTATTTACTCTGATTATGTATCTTACAGTCAGTGCCATTAGCGTTTTGTTTTGTAATTATGTAGCATATAGTGAAGTTTTCTTTTATTAAACAAACAAACATGATGCGATAAGTGTAAAATTATTAAAGATTACACTAATGTAACATTTTGAAACGATAATTTGTTGGTAGCTCACATTATAGTCGTAGGCCTGCAACCGGTATATCATCTAATCCGGCATCTCTATAATCCCCAGCATGCCGGACGAAAGGAATTTTACTGTACTCTTTTTAATCCAGTTACGCTCATTAAATTACATAGTAGAATGTGGCGTCATACCCTTTCATTACTTTCCGTTTACATTGTTGTCTGAATCGACCTTTATGGCGTCAGTTTCATAACCGAATGTTGCTTTGGGCGTTGCAAGTGCGGAACGGAGCCGTAAGTCTGACATGAGCAGCGTTACTAAATTGTAAAATGTTGGAAGTAGGAAATTATTCATATTTTCAACACAGTGAAATGTTTGTCAGAAGTAGCTAATATGTTTGTATTTAACTTGACATTGATGCTCTTTCTCGCCAAAGGTGGATGTCCCTGTCTTTATTGCGTTTGTCAGAAGTAATTCTTCGTTGACGTAATGACAGCGCTCTTAAATACTCGACAAAATCGAACTGAAATAGTTTCATAAGTTTAATAATTCCCAATAATTTTAAGGAATTGGTAGAAGTTATTATGGTTATCACTGGTAAATAAATTACAAATCAATTTAAAGTTCTCGAATTAACTTGAAGCATAAACCAATCTCCCTTGTCAAATGTATTAAAAAAATGCCATCGAGGTTGTTTAGAGCTACGTATTTGGCAAAGTCGGTAATAAAAGTTTTTTTTCCTCAGTAGTGGTTAATTATTCGGATTTTTATTCTAATCAGTTTAAGAGGCGGGACTTTCAATTTTTTTTTCGTGCTCGCAATTCAGAAACGAGGTTTTAGTTGTTCTAAATAAAAAAGTCCGTTTTTAATCATGCCTTCATCCGAGTTACAGATGTAAATTTAATACGATTATTTGTAACGAATATGCTTATGTAATTTTGGTGGGATTGTTCTACGCCAGTGATGGCGAACCTTCTATTGCTCGCGTGCCAATCATACTGAAATTGTCGAATATTTTCCACCTCGCGTGCCACAAGAACGTCCTTCATTTTTTTGCGTGCTAACTAAATTAATTTCGTGATCAAGACATAAGAGATTGAAATTCGTAACCGTAAAACTAATGTTTACGATAGTTAACTAAATAACACAAATGATTTTGCGGTACTAAATCAGTACGATATATGCTTTGAATGGTTTTCGCCTTTCGTTGGCGTGCCAACCAAAATCGTCTTCCGTGTCACTTATGGCACGCGTGCCATAGGTTCGCCACCACTGTTCTACACACTGATGCCACATTTTTTCATGAATGCATATCTTTTAAATTAAATGCTAACACAGGTCGTATTAGTGAGAATGACAGGCTAACACCGATAATTTTAACAACTAAGGTTGATTTAGTTATTAAACGAGGTCTATGCGGCTAAAAATACCTATTATATTCTCGGTAGTGCAGGAACATATAGCGATTTTATGTTTACAATTAAGCTCTTAGAGTGTAGATACGAATGGTTTTTTTCTTAAGTGTGCCAATTATGCTAGCACGTCATCATGCGCTCATAATATTAGGACAAGGATTTCTTCCTTTCGAAGCGTTGAGATTTTATATGAGCTAATATAAACCGCTTCGAAGTATAATGCACATTTTCCTTTTACTTACTTGACATGAATATGTAGGTCAAAATTTAATGTTACATATTTAGAGCATAATACTTTTTTCACGTTCAGCTCATAACTAAGTTTTCTATATAATAATATGACATCTTTTAAAAGTTTACTTACATTATACGTAATTGCTATCAGAGTCGTGCTTACGGCTGTAATTAAGGAATTTTATAACAAATTTCTCTGTATTTAACCGAATTTATTTGCGTGCCACGTGTTATTTAAAAGTATTTTTAACGGACAAACGTCCTTGTAATTAGTGTGTGACAAAGCAAGGCTTCTGTGAACATTAAAGTTACTATGTTATGTTTGGTTCTATTTGAAATATTCCTAAACGTTAAACGCTTAGCGTTTCTTACAACGATTTCGTGCAACGAACCCCATCGAGACTTATGTTCAAAAAATGTAATGTAATTGCTTTTACCTCCCTCGATTTATCATTTTCATTGGCGTTATAAGCATAGTGAAGCATCAGTGAATTCTGAAAGTTTTTGTAATTTTGTAATCTATTAACAGAAATCTATGTTAAACGCTGGCTTTAATGCTAGTTTATCCACAACGTGCCAGTTTTTTAATTCTTTTCGATTCCATATTCATTTATAATTAGTATGAATTTTATGATCTTATCTAGAGTATGGTCAGGTAATGGGACTTTGCGCTAGATTTAGGGCAAGGGATTTAAAGTTTGAAATTCTGATGCAGTTAGTTACAAGCTCGTAGCTTATTGTTAGACTTACGTACAAGGTGAAGAATGAAGTTTAATTTTCGCCACCGAGGAAACTTTAATCTGAAAACGTTGAAATACTTCACGAAAGAGGACGTAAAAAACTTCGACCCATGAAAATTTAAGTTATATTTTTAAGTTTTATCATTATCTCAGGAAAACTGTTTGATATAATCCTTTTATTTCTCATAAGAAACAATGGTATCTAGTATTATAGTACCAAACTTCAATGTAAGGTTTAGAATTGCGTCAAACATTTGTGCAGCTTTAATGGGTTGGACCATGGTTGTTAATGAGTGGTGGAATGATATTATTTCATTATGGAAATAAGTGCGAAATACTTGTTTTCTGGAACCCAAATTTGCAAAACCCTCTGTGGAAAATTTGACAAACAAATATTAATGGAGCTTAGGTTTTATCATGACGACTTTCATCCATACATCTGTGTCTAAAAATTAAGTTTTGAATAGCAATACCTCTCTTGCATTCGGCGTTCAATCCCAAGATTTAATATTCGTTCTTAAGATATAAAATTATGTTCGATTCTGTGTAATATAATAGTAACGATTGTTATTCTACCGTGTTGTCAGAAAATTAATGAACTAATATTAGCTGTTGCTTGATTTTGGATCAGAAGGACCAAGCGATTCATCAAATAAATTAAAATTTTCACCGGAGAAATATCAGGGTCATAAATCTGATTATTTGGAAACTTGCATAAAGGTGATTGTGCACCAAAACTCGTAATATGCTTCATCCAATCTTCAAATTACGTCTCAGAAATTCCACAACCTTTCCCCCTTAAGGCCATAACAAATTGCGTACGTGCATCTTCCGCGGCGTCCTATGTCTCCCGCTAGATGACGAAAGTAAATGCGAAGAAAAAATATCTATCGCTCTATATTGCGTCTCGACAAAAAAAATTCACAACGTTGATGATTAGGGGGAGATATCGTAATCTATGGACTACGGTCTTCTGAGGTCGCGACCCGTGACGTGCCCCACGCTCGCGTGGTCCCTCTCACTCTCTCTTTCTGCTTTCTCTCTCTCGCCCTCTCTTCTGCTTTCCCTCTCACTATCTCCCTCTCCTCCCTTCCAGTGGCAGATTTGGAGCATGGGGCGATGGAATATCCCCATTGTCCTCCATTGGATGCTTTCCTAAACCCTTTCCACGCCCAATTCCTCAATTATTCGCAGCAGATTTGGTCCACAATGTAAGAGAATGAAGGATTCTGTCAGGGTAGGTATTTTCAGGATAAAGGGTCGTAGTTCGTTCCCCCCCCCCCCCCCCCCTCCCCATGGAGAGTTTCTGGATCCGCCGTTGCTCTTCTCTCTCTCTCTCCCATCCTTTCTCCCTCTTCTCCCCTTCCTTAACACGTCTATCTTTCCTCTATTCCGTCCTTCCTCTTCTAGGGTTAAATGCAAGAAGGGACTATGTAATCTCAATTTCGCACGAAATAAAGTCGTCTGTCTGTCTGTCTGTCTGTCTCTCTCAACCTTCTCCTATCTCAACCTTCTCCTATCTCTCTTATCACTGCCCTCTTTCACTTCTCTTTTTCCCTCTCCATTCTCTCCTCCCTTTCCTCTCTCCCTTCTCTCATTTCTCTCTCTTTCCCCCCTCTCGTTCTTTCTCCCATCTCCTCTCTCCATTTACTCTCTTTTCCTCTCCTCTCTCCCTCCCCACTCTCTCTGTTCTCCTTCCTTTCCTCTACTCTGTCCTTCCTCTCTCTCTCTCTCGCTTCTCTTTCCTTCTCCTCCCTATCCCTCTTTCCGCCTTTCCGTATCCTTCTCCCTCGTCCTCGAGTCGCCCTCTCCCTTCTCCTTCCTATCTCCCATATAATTTACAGCTCTCCCCCTCCTCCCTTTCTCCAGCCTCGTCCTGCTACCCGGCCCTCTCACCAACTTTTCCTCCCCTCGTTCTCTCTCTCTCTCTCCCTATACTCTTCCTCCATCCAATCCCTCCCCGCGTCCTTTCCCACGACCTCCTTTCCTCATTCCTTCGCCATTTTCTCCTTCCTTTGCGCCCCGTCCTCTTTTACCCTTTATTCAGCTCAGCTTCCTCTAACCCTCGGCGCCTCGCTTCCTACCCTTCCCTTCCCTCCTCTCCTCTCTCTGTGGCCCAGTCCTTTCCCTCTCTATTCTCCCCCCCCTTCCTCCCCTCCTGCTCCCCGATCCCCTTCAAATCATCCATCCATTCACCCTTTGCCCCAGTGAACCTGCCTCCGCGGTGACGTAACCGACCGCCGCCGCCGCCGTTGTCCTGGGAGACATGGGAGGAATCGATTGACGACCGTTCAACGTTTTTGATGAGGTGAATGTCGATCTCGTGATTCGTTCGTCTTTTTTTCCTTCTCTACCGGTCGTTCTCGGGTCAAGGTGAGGTCGCTGTCCGCTGTGTTTTGATTGCGGTGATGTAGATGTCGTGCGTAAGCCGGTGGAGTCGTTATTTTTTCTAACGGTGGTTTCGTCGGCCTGTCGTAATGTTTTTGTTTTTTTTTCGTCTTTGACGTCTTCTGCCGGATATTTTGGGGCCGTTATAAATAACAGAAAGGTGCGTGCGTGGATGTGCATTTGTGAATCGTTTTCGTCTCTTTGACTTATTTAAAGCTGCCCGTGCGAAATGGCGGGAATCCATTTACTTAATAACGAAATGACGTCATTATGATTATTGGTTGTAGTGATAGTTACGCTTTTATTAGTGTTATAAGAAATAATCTGCCACTATTCTTTTGCCAAAGTTGCATTGTTTACTGAGTAAACTTTGCATTACCGAGTATTTTTGTTAGATCCGATTAGGTTTCCAGTAATAATTCGATTTAAAAGAGTAAGAAGCCGGTGTACGGAGACTTAGGATTATCCTGGTGTACTGAATCTTCTTGTACAAAGACCAGTTGGTCCAAAGAATTCCTTAGTAAAATAATTGTAGAGATTGAAATTTTTTGTAAGTTTTCTTAGCTCGTTCGAAACACGTCACGTCCTGTCGTGCAAATATTATTGTACATTCAATTCACGGATTCCTCGGCTACTTCTGCTAATCGAATTTTTCGAGCGATCGACATGTCTATTAACACGTACCAAATTGCTCCCAAAAAAGAATATGTAAGGTAATAAAGAAAACGCATGAAAAGCAAGAAAGGGATAAACCAGTTCAGGCAGTACTTTGCAATACTTTTACACCGTTATTAGGTATAGGACAAGTAAATACCGATCGTAATGTAGTATAAAAAAACTTTAAATGTTGTGTATTTATAAAATTCCGGTTAATCGAAATACCGATCGTGCGATGTCCGGTTAATCGGGAGTTTGTTGCAGTAGGAATGGACGTTTTGGTCAGTACTCTATTAGGAATCATTCTTCAAAAGAATTTTGGACCGTCACCCGTTTTCATTCCTTGGAACTGTCTGTGAAATCTTCATCTTAAACCACTTCAAAAACGCCCCTGAACGTCGCTCGTCGGGGAGAAAAAGGAAGAGCGGTTTCCGTGCCGCGTTTCGGGACATGCTTTCCAACCGCCGTAATTCTCGATGAAATTGGTCGTCCTCCTTGATTGTCCTCGGTTTACCGCCAACAGCGACTGCCTGCGGATGAACACAAGACTTTTTCTGGAATGGATGGTTAATGGAGTCGCTGCAGCGGTCGGAATCGAATACGTAGGTCGCGCGAGTAACGACCCGATTATACGCACCCTTAAAAATATCTGTCGCGCCTCTTTTTTCATGCCTAATGGTTGTCTCGCGGTGTCGGTGACGAGATTAGGGTGGAGTCACAGTCGCTGAAGCGATGGGTGAGGACACATTTTCTGCAAAATGCATCGGAAACTCTTAAGGTGTGGAAAGTGGAGCAACCAGTGTGAGAATCGAAAGCCTATTATAAATTATAGGTCATAATGGCCTTGAAAACGAAGAAGTTCTCAAATGTCTTAAAAGCTTCCTCAAGGTGCTCTTTGAATTTTTAAAAAATTTAAAGCGATCATCCCACTCCATGTTAAGTAAAAACTCTCCGGAAAATTCTAACGCTTGGAAACTACATATTAAGTTTACCGATGACCATGCACTGTAAAAGTTATCTCCGAAAAGTATGTAAGAAGTTGAAAAGGTTAATAATGAACACATAAACACAGAAATTTATAACATGAGCACATTATCCTTTTTTTTTAATTCCAAGAAGCATATTTCGTCGGAGTTTATGGGTATATTTTGAGAGTTTCTATAAATATACAGCATGGAAAGTGTGTAAAGTTTATTTGCCTGGGAGAAGTCAACGGTTATAAATTTAAAAGGAGGGAGTATTAGGAATTTTCGGGAATTCGGCGGGAATCTTACCCGGATGTTCTACTTACCGGATGATTGCTGTTACCAGTTGAGTCATCACGTCGGACAAGAAAGATTTCTAAAGTTTTAATTTGGAGTTTAAAAATTCGTTCTAGATTTTCTACCTACATCCCTTTGATTAAATTTGAAAATTAATGTTTAACGAGTTATTCCGATGCTTTTAAAGATTACCGAGCAGTTTTAATGCTGTGGAAATGTACCATATATAATGTGGTATTTGCGAGGGCGCGCGTGGAGACAAAAGGTCTTCTCTTGGCCAATCACAATCACTCAAGTTCGGGAGACGTCCCTCGTCGCTATGGTCCAATCGCGATTACGTAATGCGCGCACAGCATAATTTTCTTATAAGTACCAGAAACGTATTTCCGCCCCAATGTGACCCTCTTCAACTGCGGAAACCGAAATCGCCACAGACGAAGTTAAATGTGGATTGTTGAGTTATTAAAAAATGCAAATTATGGAAACTTTTTATTTAGGAACTTTAGGGACTGTCTAGTAATTTAATAAGAATATCTAAGTAGCTTGACCATCTTTTTAATTTGCCGATAGGAGGAACCTTTTTGTCGCCTTTTCTGTAACCGTAATCATAACTGCCGAGTTTTTTTTCGGAAACTTCCGCAATTTTGAGGGTGTTGGACGACCGTCCTGCTTTTTTATTTTCCCTCACCAGACGGCGCTAAAAAGAACAATTTTGTAGAACTTTTTTTCGCGTTAATAATCGTTTAGCGTTTCGAGCAAAATTACAGCCCGGCGCGTGTCGTGAAACACGTGTTCCTTTTTTTTTTAAACCAACGATTCATACGAAAAGCTTTAAAGAAGTTTCAAATAATCTATCAAGCGAAACGCACCTATTTGTGATAATCTGCCCGTTTTCATAACTTGTTAGCTGATGATGCTCAAGAAAGAATTGTATATATATATCAGGGGTGTCCAAACCGCGGCTCGGGAGCCACATGCGGCTCTTTTAAATATCGGCTCAACGTATTTCACCGCAGAATACAGTGAAGTAGTGCGACTTGAGATGTTTTTGGATGCTTAAGGGGCATGCAATATATCTGAATTGCTTTGGATGCAGATTATGTACTGTTTGTAAATTTCTGAGCACAAAATGTGTCATGCGGCTCTCGGACTTTCGAAAGTTATCGTGTGCGGAGTAACAACGGCCTGAAATAGAAAACGCATTCCAATCGTAAAGAAACGCAGTATGTTGATTCGTGGAAATAGTGATGGCTAAGGATTACTTTAGAGATTGTTGTTAAAATGAAATAACATGGACGACGTGCCCGTCATATTATATATTCACTCGTAGAGAGGCGCCATCATCAGTATAAGAGTACAGCTTATGGAGACATCTGATTTCCAAAAGATGCCATTTTCATGGAACGCGACAAAACGAAAAGTGGATTTTGAAAAGACTCGATGCTTTTACGAAAGCATACCTATTTTTTGGCGTTTGTTTGTTTCGCTGTATTACCTCATCATTCCAGAGATTTTAACGTTGTTCCGAAAGAAAAATACTCGCTCTTCTCGTAATAGTAATTTTTATTTGTTTCGCTGCCTACTAAAACAACTGGTTGTTCCACGTTTTTATTTTTTGTCGCGATTTAAGCGTTAGAGGAAATCCGGATGAAGTAAATATAATTCTTAGTGGCGCTTTAGACGAGTCTAGAGCTTTCAGATTTTAAATAAGTGTTTTAGGTTTTTATTTAATGTAACACTTCATGTAAATGTCGGCTTTGGTAGAGATGGTCAGCGGCAGCGCGTCTAGTTCCCAATGCTAAGGACTTGGATTTGAATCCTGGAGATGGCATGGTTGTCGCAGTTATTACGCCCGTTATAAAAAAAACAGAACGACTGCTCAAAAACGGGTTGAAATAGGTATAAAATAAATGGTAAATAAATTTTCGTCATCTCCGTCTTATTTCCTACAGCGTAGCGTGTTCAAAGAAGCAACATTTTTTCCTACATCTTCAAAAATGAGACACGGAAGCGCCAATACAGTCGTTTCCTCGCGAAAGGCTTTATGTGTTTCCATTAGGATTCTTTATTTCTAGATAAACTGACAAGAGACGATACGTCGTCCTCCGTTCCTTCCTTCATGAGAATTATAGCGAAAACAAGCGACACCTTTCCTTTCCCATTGTCGACAGAAGGAGAAGGGTTTTCATCTCTTAAGATATTCCGGCATTCTTTCTTCTATACGTGTCGTCCTCTCGTGGAGGATCGTGGAAACGTAACAATGACGGGATCTTTTATCTCTTTCTTTCTCAACGCATCCTGCCTCAATTTCCACCTTCCGGAATTATAAAAGAGATACGTTCCTCGTTGTTTCCCTCTTAAAGAGATATGCCCGGCGTGATTATCATCGTAAAAATGTAATTTACGAATTGAAGGCGACGCCATTTATCTGCGACGCTAGGAAAAATGCTTGAAACGCGGTTAAAAATTAATGATCCTTTAAATAAATAACGTGCTATGTCTAACTTTTAAGTTCTGTTTTGGGTTAGGAAGCTTATCAGATTGATTATCGGACTATGAAAATGGCAGCATGCGGATTTATCTTTGATTTTCTGCGGCCTTCGTGTTATATTTCTTATATACAAAATTAATATAGGTTTTATATATGCCGCCTAACCTCGATTATTTTAATTTTGGGTGAGTCGAGGTAGATATTTTTATCAAAATTAAGTTCTCTAAAGTAAAATCTCGATAAAACGCATCTCTACGGAGCATGAATTTTTATACTTTATCTGTACTGAAAGTACGGTATACTGAAAATACCCATAAGGAGTACAGTATTTCCTCTGAAAGTATCTCGGTAGGGGTTATACCCGTTTTCTACTCTTATGAAGCTTGACCTTGAAAATCCTAGTTGTATGCTTACTGCTGCAGCCAATGAAAGCTCGAGAGACTGTCGATGGGGAGGGGAGAAAGTCAGTCGGTCTCTCGCCATCGTGCTGTGCACATCGTTCCGAGCTCGACTGTGTTGCCAGATCTACCGCGTTTACGCCTTAGCGTTCGCATGCGACTATCTTCAAGAGCGGATATCGGGCAAGAGCGTACTACTTTCCCGCGCCTCTCGAAAACTTCAAATGGTGGTGGAAGGGGAAAACGCCCTGATTGGCTATTCGCTGCGCCACGGTCAAGCTTCATAAGAGTACAAAACGGGTAGAGGCATTCTCGCAAGTCCGGCTTAAATCGAAACCGGCGAGAATGAGAGTGTAACAAGAGAGATACAATTCCTAGAACTTAAGATTTTATCTCAGTGCTATTGTGAAAATACGATAGGGATAACAGATGATCGGGTCTAAATTTTTTCAGTTCGGAAAATCTCTCCTTCTGGGATTTTGTTCCGTAGATCTTTTCGTGCTGAAGACAAAAGATGCCTTGAACGATTTGAATATGCAAGAATTGGTTATAGTTGAGTCATTTACAGATGAAAGCATACGCCAAAACCACTATCTTTTTTCGGGACCTCTGAATTTAATACGTAGTGTTGAAAAGTACCTTAAGTTGAAGTACGTTATTTTGAAATATTTATACAGTATTTGTACGGAAAAATTGACGGGGATTTTTCAAAAATACGTTAATTTGAAACACGTAATTTTGAATTACGTTGTAACGAGATTTCACTGTAGTTCCGTTACCTCGAACTTGAACCATCTTCCCCTTGTGTTTACTTTATTTTCTTCCCAGCAAGACGAGTTTATTTTTTTACTATTAATTAAGTCATAATATAATGCTTTTTATCATTGCTCGTAATAGTTAACTAATTGATCGCTTGTGAAGATCATTTTTTTCACTGCGGCCCTTTCAATGGCGAATATTCTATCAATGCGGCCCTGATTTCCCATCCAGTTCGACACGCCTGTCTCAGAGGATGAAATCGTATAAAATATCGTATTTTTTTAGCCACAGGGTATTCTTCATTAGTGGTAATTACTTATTAAAACCAACCCATGAATTATAACAAACGGCGGACATTTTGTGGACGAAATGCGATTGCGGTTAATTTGGCTTTTTTTGTCGTATAATTAATAGGGTGCGGTAATATGGTATATATTATAGCCTAGGTCGCATTATGAACCCTTGGCGTAAGAAGTTACTCAGTTCGTCGTAGGTCTTCCCAACTAACGATGCGGTCACGGAGTCTCGAAGTTCACAAACCGACTTATCTTGCCAAACACTCTCCGTCTTCTACTACGTTGCAAGTTTTTGAGAATTGTATAACCTCAAATGGTTTTAACACTGAATATTAATCAACACGTTTATTTATTACTGCCGCAAAAATGACAAATTGCTACCAACTAAATAACACGACAAGTGCGATCCAGTTTTCCAACTCGCATTTTTAATCCAACGCGTCGCTCGCACTCGTTCTTTTTAGAATGTACTATCTGCGAATGCCACCGAAAACGGCGGCATTGCAGCCGGAATGCGCATACTGCTTTCCATAAATTATTTTACGTCTCTTGGAGACATGATATTAGGACTTATTTTTTTACTTTCTCATACGTAGTAATGGGAAAGTATAGTATTCATGAAAAAAATCGACTTCGAGATTTTAACGGAAATACATGTTTTGAGGTCCCTAGAACACGTTTAGACTATTTTCGGAATGATGTCTGTGTGTGTGTATGTTATTGTGGGCGCTCTAACTCAAAAAGTACATGCCATATCTTTACCAAACTTCATATATAACACTTGAACATGAGCACAAAGAACTGATTAGTTTTTGGACAATAACGGATAATCGGAAGTCGCGGTTTATTCGAAACCCGATTCGGTTTTTGCGATATTTCTTTGTTAAAACATCATTATTCTATATACAATTCTATAATAATGTTATAGAGAATGTAATTTCCTACAGTTTTAATTTGAAACAATTTTCTATAGGAGTTATTGTTTAGGAGTTATTTATAAATAACCGGTTTTTCGGTTTCCGTTAAATATCTCCTTAAAAACATCGTTATTGGTAATCTTCGTAAGGACCAAAGTTGTGGAGAATATTATTTCTTCCAAGTTTTGTTTGTAACTAATTTTCGTAGAACCATCCCTTTCGGATATATTTCGCTTTATCTTAATACCAGCCTACAGCGCCAACACCTTGTAGCGGTCAATTCTGTAAACATTCAATATATACGTAATTTACGGCAAGGACGTCTTCTTTTACGATACGAATAATAATTTTGCCTTATAATGCTACTCATAATAATTTAAATATCTATACCCCAAATATGGAGAAAGTCGTGTTGGCCACATCAGATTTTTTTATTTTGCCGTAAAATCTGTAAATGGCAGAAGCGGTTAGTTTCTGTTTAAAGGAATTCTCAAATTTTTATTCGTTCCCGACGCAAAATGTAGCGAATTTTTGTAATAAATCCCATCCTTGTAGATAGATCTCTTTGGATTTTACGGGTCTTAATTCCTAGTCTCTATTTTATCGCTGATTAAGAGTTACACTTATCGCTTTCCCCCTCCCCGAAATCATGGTAAAAATTCGTCCACCCGCACACTCCCACGCAGAGCCGACCTGAAAAATGCCTCCCCCGCATCACTCCTCTCTCTCTGTCTTCTTCCTCCTATCTCTCTCTCTCTCTTTCTCTCTCCCCCCGTGCTCCAATCATCTCCCTCCCGGAGGCGCGGCAGCCTTCCTCCCTCCCGTCACGTGACTATCCCCTAGTCAGGAAGGAAGGAGGGAAGAGGAGAAGCGCGCCCTCTGCGACTCGGGGAACGTGCCTTTAAGCCCTTCGTGTGTGGTTCAGTTTCGCCTCTGGCGTTTTCAGGGGACCGTACTCCTCGTGCAGTGTCGCGTCCCGGGAACTAAAAAAAAAAAAGCCGTCGTATTTTCGTGTGTGCGTCTCTCCTCTTCTCTTCCCTGCGTGCCGCCTTCTTGCGTTTCGGGGAGGATAGTAATTTCCGACCGCTGTCAGGTGGTGACATCTCCCGGGTGGTTGAGGCGTTTCCTGACTGCGGGTTTGGCGCGCAGCATCCGACATAGTTAGTAGCATTAATCATTGTTTAAACAAGTGCGATTTTTTTTAGCAAAGTGCGCTTCGCGACCCTGCGGTGGATTTTTTTTTTAATAAATTCGAACCGGCGTATAACGAGTTATGTGATGATATATTTCTTCGTTATAACCGTGGGAATGTGTTGTGTGTGTGTGCGTGGATTTTTTTACGTTGAGTTGTCGCTTTGCCAAATTTTCTACCGTGAAACTTTCGTTATATCCGTTACGTCGTTATACCCGTTCTCGTTATAATTCGTTTTCACTTCGTGCGTCTGGTAATTTTGTTCTAAATCGGGAGTCCCTAAACTACGGCTCGCGGGCCACATCCGGGCAGTGCAGTGATTTCATCCTTCCTGCCTTTCTTCATCGATTTATTTAAGGCACGTATTCGTATATTTGCCAGCAAGATGTGTCACCAGGTATCATTTATGAAATCTAAACGATATTTTTCGAGTGCGTGGATGCAATATACTTTTAATGTAGGCGTACGACTCATTGCACAATAAAAAAATTCTCATTTAAATTTACACGTGATGAGTCATTTAAAAGCTCGAATGTGTGCCGCATCGAGTTGTATGAAGCCTCATGTGGCTCTTTCAGTAAAATTTTTCTCTCCTTTTTTAAACGACGACGTTATTTATTTGCTGCTGTCAGGGAAATGGGTTTCTTCTAGTAAACGTTGCGTTTTCATTGTGAATTTATAAAAAACTTTATTCAGATTATTCTTATCCATTTATGTAGGCTGGAGAGTGGTCGCATAGGTCATTTTTCCTTCCTCTGAGTCTTGATGCAAAAAACTTGAAAAACGCTGACCAAAAAAACAATTCTACTTTTTTATTAGAGCTTTCGAATTACCAATTACATTGCGTGCGAATTTTTCGAGAGCATCGAATTTGGCGGTACAATTCCGTTTTGGGATGTGATGAAATGTTTTTGTTTCGGTAATGCAGTGGACGTGCTGCTTGGTGGATTAAACCGTGGAGACAAATATGTAGAATTTTAAAATTTCGAGTAATCGGTTAAAGATGACGAATTATTCGCGAGTATTCGAAAATCCGAGTAGTATGTGTTTGATTGTATATCCGTTTTCCAGCGTTATTTTTGGTACATTCACGAGTAATTGTCGCTCGTCAAAGACTTAACGTTTACAGAAATGTTCTTGGGCGCATTTAGAAATTTTACTCCTGCTTTTAATCGCGTCTGTTTACTTTACGGATTTTACGGCCTTTCGATTTCCCGCGAGTCACTGAGGATGCGTCGCGAAAGGGCAACCCTCTCTGCACACATCTTTCATTTGCGTGAGCTCGTTATGGTTTGGTAATAGGTTACGTTACACGGTCGCTTTTTATCGCGTTCAATACATACAATCCAACCTTTATAATCAGGAAATCTGTTGCTGACATTTTCGAGAAAATTCATTTTTATCCGACCGCATACTCCGTAAAATGAAATTCTATGACTCGAAGGATCGATCTTTTTGTCATCATCCAAGTTGGAGGTTTCGGAATTTGACTGCATATTTTATCGATGAGGGGCGATACACTCGATGCGCGAGATTTATGCGCATATTTCTGTAGCTGAGGTAACGCTGGATCATTTTATGCGTAAAAAAAACCTCGCGAAAACATTTACAAGTGTTTAACCGATCTATCCTAATCGTATAGGTAATTTGAATGTAAAATTTATGTTGGCTTATGTAAATAGTTTGAGATATTCATAATGCCTGTTATAGAATATCGATTTAAGTTAGCAATGTATTATTAATAGAGAAATAAAAATTTTGGCTCCCATAAATGCGACCTTTTGTGCTTTTGGAGATTCTCTGAATCGCTAACATCCACCTATCAAATGTTTCGGCTGATTTATTCATTTGTTGAAACTCTTGCGATTTCGATATTAAGAATCGAATTTAGTTTTGATGTTCTCCTCATTTTATTTGACAAACGATTTGCCAACTCGAGCATAGATACTGTCATTTCAACGAAGTTACCGGTTATTTTCATCCCGACTCAGTTTTTGCATGATTACGCCTTCTTCAAATGTGATTTATGAAATTCTAAAATGTTGTTTACGATATTGTAAAAAAATTTGTCCTCGCTCTATCCAGTACTCTATAAATAATTCGGCGTAAGTCTGCGTCATCGACTTCTAAAGCTTTGTCTTCACTTCCTTATCAAGATGCTTATGTGATATTCATAGCGTTGTGTTGTTTACGACCACATGGAACCGTAAAGATTTAGAAGGTAATTCATTTAACTTTTTTACTGCCTTTTATAATCAGAAATTAAGACATAAATAGGTACGGATGGCGTAACAACCGTTATTTTTTCCTGAATTGCTCGATTTATTGAAGATGGGTTTGTAGCGCAACATAGTTAACTATAGATTTATCAAGCTCGTCTTATATCTGAAAATAATTTCCAGGATAAGCACATCAGTATCAAAAGTTGAAAAAAATAAATACTTATATGAAGTATATCCAAAAGGGCTTTTCATAACCTTGTTATGAATATTGAATATGCCTTAGCTAAGTGCTAATTTTTCCAATTTTCTATACTTAAGTTCTTTTTCTCGAATTAGCGAAACTTTGTATTTACTTTAGCTAATGGTAACTTTAAAAATGGTCCTTGTTTTCGGCGGAAGATATCTTCCGAAATTAGGAAAATGGAACGAGAAAAAAGTGTTTTGAGTATCTTGTAATGGAATGCTTACCTCAACCGTTTTATATGGTAATTTTAAACATTTGCAATAGTCAGTCTGAGTTATTTTCCATGTACATAGTATGCGTGTAAGTAGACAGGTGTCTTTCGTAACTCCTTTGCTAATGTTGATAATTAACTCGCTTTTAATTTCCTGAATACGGTATTGCGGAACGTATTTCGTTTCCATGCATAATCTCTCAAAGAAAAATGTGATAATTTATCTCTTCTGCGAAAATTTATGGCCAAAATTAATTATAATAGGTGTAATTGAAAAAAGTTTTCGGAAAGAAAGTGAAAGAGATTTCCTGTTTCTGGAATTTAATTTCCGAACGTGAATATGCAATAGTCTTTTTTGGTCAAAAAACGAGTTCTGCACGTGCGAATTTGTATAAAGCCGAAGGGAGAAATTAATTTTTAATAAGTCTGAAAAAGCCTGGTGAAAAATGAAAATATATTGTTACTACTGCGCAAACAAATGAACATCCGTAGCTCGTTCGTTTTCTGTTTCTCTTTTTCTGCTACAACTCGAAAAGTTGTTTTTATCGCCGATGTAATTGTTAATTTACTAAAATTCCAGAACTCTAATTCACGAAGTAAGTTGCTCTTTTTCGTTCCTAATAATATGAAGACAAGCTTCCGTTCCTAGGAATTTATATTCGGCTAAAAAATAACATGAAAAACTTGTGTAAATATGGAGAATAGGCTAGGAATTTAATAGAACATAGCAATTGTTTAGCGAAGATCTGGGCGAAAGGAGATTAAGAATGCTAGTTAGTAGAAACATTTGTAGAATGGCGGCTTTGAATAGTTTAAATCTCTTGGACCGTGGCTATTTTATGAAGACCGAAATCAGAAACGTTCGATATATCGAAAACTCGATTCATCGAGCTATTGAAGAAATCGATATATCGAAATTCGTATTAGTATAAACATTCGACTCATCAAGGTTTATCCGTACTACATTGTTTCCCTTAGGTTTTTTTTCCTTCTCGTTATAAGCAGTTTAACGATTCGGTTGACTCACCCTTGTCGGCGATAAAATATTCACGATCCATCTCGACCCCATCGCACATATAAATTCTCCAAGGAGAGGCGAGATAAGATGGGTTTTCTGGTTGCACTCCGAGAGCATTAGTAACATTTCGGATCCCCTCCTCCTCCCCTTTAAAGCCGCCGTGTTGGAGCATCCCTTCTGGGAGCGTTGAAGTGTCCGTTTGTACTATTCCTGGGATCTTCCTTGGCATGGATCTTGGATTCCAAACCCTCCTGCGCATGGACGCATTTTGTGCGTCAGCTGTTACTTTTCCGCTCGCTTTCTTAAGGTTTCTCATGCTTTCTAGGCCTTCGTAAATTTCTTTTTATCCTCAAAATTATTCATATTTTTTGGGAAATGGGTAGGTGGGAAATAGCTTTTAAAACCAGATAGGCTTTGAATGTTTTTTTAGTTCGAGGTACTTGGGTATATTTTATTTCATTTTTAGCACTTTTTTGTAAAAGAATTGCTTATGTATTCGGCTTGTTTATCCGTCCGTCTGTAAAAAGAATATCCCTGAAATCCTGTGTCCTTGGGAATCCAAATTTTCAGAATAGGTTGGTCTAGGATTGCCTGCTAGGAAATAATGAAAGAAATCGCATCTGCGATTCTTTTCTCCGCAGGGAAGATAGTAGACAGTGAATAAAAAGCGTCTTATGTAATTTGCTCGGCAATTCTTATTAACTTGTTTTATTTTTCGGCTCGCCCTTGGATATTCAGAAGTGTTTTGGGCTCGAGTAAAAATTTCATGTGTGGCTTTATGAACGTCTGTAAAATTCACTCATGTGACACTTCGTAGGATGGAGTATTTCAGAGGAAAACACTTTATTTTCCAGCGTGGCATCAATATCAATCAATCAATTTCCGGGTGATCCGCATCCTTTCACGAAGCTTTAATTCCGTTGAAAATATTTAACGCGGCGGATTAAATTTCGCTCGGGTAAATTTTGTTTTAAAATTTAGCAACTTGAGAAATGCTAACAAAAATTCGCTTGCGAGTAGTGCCCGTCGTTCAGATTTTACTCGTTTCTCTCTTGTAAACTTAGGAATACGAAAGTTTAAAATAAAATGCGAATAAAATCTTTCCGCGACAGCTTTTATGTATCGATTATATTTTTAGTTTAATTAAATAAATCGTCTGTATTGCTGATTAGGCATATTTTTAATTCCGATTACGTTAACAACTAAAACGGATATTAGGACAAAATTTATAGTGGTAAAATTCCTCTATGGCTGTAAAAGTTTTAGTAAATAAGCGCAGACTTGTATGAGGATTTTTTAATTAAATCTGTGAATCAAAAAAATGTGAAGGTTTATCCATTTATCTTGAAATATGTATATTTTTGGCCACAGGTTTCGCAGTTTCCCCTCAATAGCCAAGAATGCAAACTTATATTGTTGTGGCGTTCGTGTTACATCATAGAATACTTTGAAACGAGAAATTTTAATTTTTCCGTTTTATTTTCAATCGACTTTGCCTCAATGTGGCGTAATAATAATGTCTATCCAACTGGAAGTTCTCGTTTGTATTTCCCGATAAGCGCCACGTAGACCAATCATGGATTTCGCGGGAGTGTAAGGCGAAGAGAGAAGAAAAGCTCAAGGGCTTCTTTAATTCTATTACGAGCTTCAAAAAAGAAAAAATATTCCGCCACGCCCACGGAAACGCGGTTTGAAGGGCGCCGTAAACACAAGAGAGAAAAAAAAACAAATGCCTGTCGTTGCATTAGGCTAAAATACGCCGTCTGACCACGCAGTTTGTTTTTGCGTTGTTACCGACGCCAACCCACCTCTTAATCTCTTCCCAAGATATCTTCGCTAAGCACTTGATAAGAGTACTCGCTATGCTCTTTATTGGTGAATCTACGCATCTCCGCGTTGCTGTCACGCGTTTGCCGTTTTTATCTTGATTTTTTTTCTACGACGACGGCAGTTAATGATTTTTTTTGCTGGAATATCGTAATGCAATGCTCCCCAACCGGTGTGCCGCACACTCTGAGGATGTTTAATTTTCACAAAAGCGTTTTGAGCATACAGTTCGCATACATTTTATCGTCCAAGGAATTTATACCGAAACTACGAGAGGAATTGATAGACCTTAGCAACAATCATGTAACTTAAAATTAGTATGCTACCTTTAGGTGTATTTTGGTTAAAAGCTAAAGTTGAATATCCTTCAATATCTGAATGTGCCATCGACATGACGCTCCAAATTCAACAACGTATATATGCGAATTTAGTTGTTCTTCAACCCATATTAAAAGGACATGTTTAAAGAATCTAGATGTAGAAGTTCTTGTAACTCCTTCTATTAGTGAGCCAAATATAAAGCGTCTTTTTACCAAAAAGGCAAGCCCAAATTTTCTGTCGAAGAGCATAACATTTTTACGCGTTGAATTGTGTGTACTTAATGTACAATAAAATTTGACACTTATTTCAGTTTTACTTTACCAATCATAACAATCTAATATAATTGCGAATTTAATTTGTTTTATGCTAGTTACTTTCTCCATACATAGTATGGAGTTCTTTAAAAATCTGATGTGGCCAACATATGACTTTCTCCATATTTGGGGTATAGATATTAAAATTATTATGAATATGAATAAGGCAAAATTATTATTTCCTATCGTAAAAGAATACAGTCGTCCTTATTGCCGTAAATTATATTTTGAATATGTTTAGAGAATTCACCACTACATGGTGGTGGCGCTGTATACCATACGGTAATTTGTTTTTCACACAATAGGAGCCCACCGCTTCTAGGGACAAAACAGATCTAGAAACTTCCCAATTACTATTTTTTCCACGGGGTGGGGAGATATTTTTAATTTGTACACTAACTCCTTGTCAATATTATTTTTATTATTTTTTATTACTTATTTTTTTATTACTGGACAATGGAAAGCTATAGAATAGTATGGCTCAAATGTACCGATAGTGGAGCCTTTTGAGGAAAACCCGCAGCATGACAACCTTCTCGGCTTCCCCTTTTGCTACCCCTAAAGAATATACAAGGGGGAACGATGCCACTGATACAAATGTACTTTAAGGGAGACGGGATGTAACTCATCTCGTTGGAAGTTTTTATGGGCGAAATTCTTTCTTTAAGCTACGACGAAGATTTTGTTTAAATTTGTATAAAATGTGGAAAATTACAATCGCATTCCTGTAACTAGAGACTCAAAAGGTAGAATTATCTTTCTATCCCTCGAAACCTCTGATTATGGAACTTCATTTTAATGTATGTACATGACTTGGATTGGAAACGTATTTGTCGAGATATCATAAAATCGACTTATAGAGGTACGAATAAGCGAAATTCGTGTGTACTAATAATGGATGGATGAATTAGTTCTTTCGCGTCCGTTCAGTTACATTTCGGATATAAATAGCGGCTGAAATAGTTTGGTGAACATGATTTCATCGCTCATCGAAACGCGATATTTCAAAAAACTCTAAAATTGATAAATTAGGTACCTTTGAAAACCATTCAAGGTTCGGAAATCCCAGATTCTGTTTTCGGCTACTAAGCAACTGCTTCTTCCGTCATTCATCAGTAGGAGACTGTAAAAAGCATGTGCTACCGAGGAATCATCACGATTTCTCCAATTTTTTAAAAGGAAGTTATAAATAAGATTACAACCATAAAACAACCTCGATGATTCGTTATCGAACTTAAGTTTGATAATCCGATTGGAAAATTAAAAAAACTAAACTCATTAGAAAATTGAGTCTTAATAATCCCGGTGACGATCTTGTTTAGATAAATGTCAAAGTACTTGCAGCCATAATCGTCTTACTATAGCTTGGATTTCTGTTCGTTGAATCCCTACGAGCGCTTTCATAATTATGGTAGCTCAGAAAATATACAGCTCTTTGAATTTGTCTGTGTAATGTTGTATTTTACCGCACTTCTTTCCTCGATATATTTTGTCATGGAAATTTATTGCGGTATAATTTATTACTTCTGAGTTTTTGCCCATTTTATACAAGTTTGTGAGCGATATTCTTATTCTTGATTCTGCCTTTTAATTGCCTGATTTCAGTGTTAGTATACAATTTTTCGGAAAAAATAGGAAGGAAACTAATGCCATGAGGTTTAGCAAGACGGGGAATCACAGGTCAGTTACAATGAATCGGAAAAGGCTAGAGCAGGTGGATTAAAAAAAAACTTATTTAGATAGTATTCTAAGGACGGAAGAAATAAAAAAGAGAACAGGACGACGATAGCAAAGGTGGCATTTATGAGAGGTGAGAATTGTTGACAAGAAAGATAATTTAAAAAATTGTTGGTAAAATTTTTTATATGGATTGTAGCATTATATGGGCGTGAGACATGGACTATGAGGAAAGATTTTATATGAACAGATTAGAGACGTTTGAGATGTGGCCATGGCATATACTGGAGAAAATTAGTTGAACTGAGGGAATAACAAATTGAGTTTTGTGTAGACTACGGTAGGGTTGTTCAATAGAATTTCTTTGCTTGTCAAGCTTGTGATAGTCAGCTCAGCATATTTGCCATAGAATACAAAATATAAGCAGTGTTAATGAATGGCATGTGCAGTCTTTAAAAAAATTTGAAGTTCAAGGTTTAAATCAATCGAGACTCCTACTGTCCTCAGTCAACCACTGTAACTTATTATGTAGTTTTGAAATGTTGACGATAAAAAATATATTTTACAAATCGTGAAAGTAGACGTTTAAATGATAACATGATTAATATTATACCCCAAATTGTTTATTATGGGCTACATTTTACACAAAATTTTTAATATTGTTTCAAAAATAGAAGAAAAATGTTACTGGTGAAGAGCATCGACTCTCCATGCATATGGACGATTCGACGCATATGGCTAGTGACGAACGCATTGGAAACCCCTGCAGTAGGGAAAGGAAGAAGGATTAGTGAAAGAAAGGAGCTTAACTGTATCAAGAAAGGGACAGAAGAAATGGGTGGGTCATATTTTAATGGTAATCATAGAAGGGAGCGTACTAGGAAAGAGGTAGAAAAAGGAAAATTAGGTGTCTTACAATTAGAAGGGAGGAAGGGTAGGTGAAGTGAAAGGCTTTGGTTGGGGCATGTCGAGTTGGACGAGCCAAAAATCTGTCGAAATATAGAAAACTTAGGACCATGTTGAACTTAGTGTGCGTTTTCTTTGCCTCCTGGAAGTTTTCTTATATACAATCAATCCGCTGTTTAGTTTCGCAACCTCGGCTTCGACGAAAAATATCCCATGGACATTAACGAAATTATTCGACCGATTTGTTTTTCACATTTCCGCCCTTTTACTTATTTCTCTCGCCAACGTTTTTATTCCGGAGAATCCGGGTTTGTTTATCCGTTGCGGCAATCGAATAGAGTGGCCTTCCACTCGCTTTTGCCCTAGGGAGTTCACCATTCTCGCGAAAGATGGCGTGAGCGTCCGGGAGCACTATGTCAGTATTATTTTCCGAAACAAAAATATCTCCCTCGTTTTATGCTTTTTCTTCAAATGGATAGCTAAAGCAATTGCTCTTCTTGCAAAATGGCGGGGTAATTAGTTTGTGGAATTAAATGGCGCGTTAACCGGTCTCCCTGACAATTCACCAATCGTTCATTCCGTAGGCATAAATTAAAAAAAAAATATTGTATGATCAGTTATCGAAGTCCGGGAAAATTCGATCGATAGACGATGGCCGAATTCTCTTTGGGTCATGTGTGGAATCAGTTTCACCACCCGTTTGTTCTACTTTTATATAAAAAAATTCAGCATCCGACCTGAATTTCTCTTTCGGCTAGTCCTAAAGAAATAATCGCTTACGACCACCACCAGTCCGTTTATGTTTTTTTTTTGCTCTGGCGATATCTCGCCTATCTGATGTGGTTACCTGCATTCTTGATTTTTCGCCTCGTTCATCGCGAATATATGTCAGCCCATTAAGCGAGTCCGGAGAAGATTAAATTTCGGTTCATTTCTGAATGCCTTTATTTTGAGAGTGTTCGGTATATTTAGTAGGATATTTTTTATGTTCATCTTAGTCGTAAACTTATAAGGTACGATGCTTCTTGAGTACGTGAATAATTAATTAATTTTTGCTATTAGTACAGGTACATACGTTGTGTATTTTCACAAATTTGCGCAGAACTAAAGACCAATGACCCTTTTTCGATTAATTATCATAATATATGTGCATTTCCAGTTTTAAGAACTCCTTTATTTGTTTCATATGTGACCCAGTCGCGTTCTCGCATCCGGAATACGATGACTGCAAAAGGCAATGGTAATTTTGTCAAAACCAGCTTTTCCTTATCTCTTTCTCTTGTTTACACTCGTATGCTCATTTAAGTCGCAGTGTACATGGGGATTTTTGTGTTAATCGAACGACAAGAAGATGCGTACTTTACATATATTAATAAGTAGGTTTTTCCATCTTCGGAAAGGATAGACTGTGTGTCCTATTTTCTAAAGAGAATTTGAGCCGTACATCAAAGCAACCCTTTAACGAGACATCATGTGTATTAATAATTTTATAACCGCCGTAAAAGCTAAAACATTTAATTGCATTGCATATTTGTCTTCGGCCGCATTATAGTTTTTCTCTTTCTTAGTTTTAAGTGAAAGTTGCCCGAATCCTTTTTGCAGCTCGTTTTTTTAAGCATACACAACACATTTAAATACATGGGCATAGATAAACGCGGGCAGCATAGGCAAACTTTGCTATTAGCGTGGTATTTATTGTGTGCGGAAGTTGAATTTAATTTTTGGTTGCGTCTGCGAAGAAATAAAGCAATTGTGTTATGCATGCTAGATTCTTGATGATGTAAGAGCTAACGTAGTAATATCTTATAAGCTTTATTTCTAGTTTTAAACATCCCTCGGTTTATATATTAAAGTTTTCTATATAATATTCAACGTTTAGTTAAGGAACATTTCTCCCTTGTTTTTAAAACAGGTTTGAAAATACGAATGGAATCTCAGGTCCCTCAAATTTCCTAAATATGGTCTCCGAACGAAAGAATTTGAAACTTACGAGGTAAAAAAGGGTCTTTGTCTGAATCTGAATAAATACCCAGCAAGCCACCGCAATAAGTGTGTGGCAGTAGGAGATTATCTCCGACCTCTCATGTTATCCTCCTATTGTGTTCTCTTATCGTCTTAGGAAAGAGGATCCTTTGTATCCATCGGTCCTGCAATCAATTTCTCGAATCTTGTCAGTTTTTGTCAACATTCATCAGACTTAAAAACGACTCGGCCATTATAATATTACAAAAACTATCGCGTTAAAATTTACGCCTACCTACGTTCAGAGCGTTCTCTTCTACGAGGTCCATCGGCGCCGAGAGGTCGAGAATTTTCGGCAGTTCCGTTTGTTTTGGCGTCGGGTGCCATCTCTCTCTCTAAATCTCCGTATAACCGCTCTCCCTTTCTCTCTGCAGTTAACCCTTTTCCTCGCCCTCCTTCCTGGCGCTTCTCTCCTCCCCCCTTCGGCCCTCCTTCACTCGCACGCCCCCCACTACCACACCTCCCGCTGAGAGTCCTAATCACGGTCTTTCGCCTGCCACGGGATGTCACTTCGAGGGTGACGGTCTCGAGTCTTATGTTAGGGGGAAACGGAGGAGGAAGGGAGGGAAAGAGGAAGCGCTTTAGGGTTGTCTTGTCAGGAGGGGGGAAACACCGTTCGTGCATTATTCAAATGCAGGGAGGAGTGTCATTGGCAAACGGAAGACGCACCATGGGAGATGTATAAGCCCAGTCTAGACATTCCAGAACGAAGGGAGAAAATGGAGTGTTTTTGTTGAGAAATATTCCGGTACTGGCTGTAATCGTTGGTTAATGCAGTGCTTCCCAACAACCTTTTTTGTTCAGCGGCACACCTTCATTTATGCTTAAAAACATCGCGGCACACCAAACCCTAATTAATTTCACTGCGTAAATACTCATTTTTAAAGATAAAAACTAGCATAAAACAAGTAAAAGTCGCAACCATATCATATTGTTATGATTGGTAAAGTAATATTCAAATGATTGTATAATTTTATTGTAAATTAAGTACATACACAATTCAACGTGTAAAAATGTTATGCTCTTCGACGGAAAATTTAGTCTTTCCTTTTTGGTGCAAAGGGCTCAATAATAGAAAGTGCTTCAAGAAGTTCTTCATCTAGGTTCTTTAAACATGCTCTTTTAATATTTTTAATATGAGCTGTTGACGAACAACTAAATTCGCATAAATACATTGTTGAACGTCATAGCGATGGCATATTCAAATATTGAAGGATATACAACTTTAACTTTTAGCCAAAATAAATATAGAAGTAGCCTGCTAATTGTATGATCGTTGCTAAGGTGTATCAGTTCTTCTCGTAGTTTGAGGATAAATTCCGTGGATGATAAAATTGATGCGAATTTGTTTTTCCCAAACGATTTTGTGAAAATTAAACATCCTCAGAGTGTGCGGCACACTAGTGCCTTCCTCGCGGCACACTAATGTCCCGCGGCACACCGGTTGGAGAGCACTGGGTTAATGACCAGAGTCAAGAATATGTTAGACGCTCATGGGCTTTCAAACTTTTTTCTCCGCGGCCCAATAATATTAGAAAATGCGTTTAATCAGCCCATCAAAATTATACCCTATAAAATATTGTTAAGTAAGAATTTTTAAGTATGTATTTAAAATCTAAACGGTACATTTTAATAACCTTTAAATCCCATTAGTTGTCTTTGGTTATCTTGGCAAAAATTTAGACAAAATTTTGCGTCAAATTATCTTGGATCGAACCTTCTTTGAGGCCCTTATCGAACGTTTTTGCGGCCCACCGTTGGGCCGCGGCCTATACTTTGAAAAACCCTTGTCTAGCTTAACTTAAAGTTCATTTTTAGAATCAGCAACATTGAGAGAGGGTACTTTTTGCTTACTCGTATACGAAGTAAATGCGTTCGTGAAAAAAATTCGAATTCGAGAATGAGGTGAATATGCACTTTTTAGATCTAACCTAGCTCTCTGCAACAGAAGCAGCGGCATTGTCGTTGTGAATCAAGTTAACCGGTGATATCATTGGGTGGAGTAGAAGCGTAAGGATATGAGAAGCACCATTGTTATTTTTTTTGGTCGAAATCTTCGTCGAACTTTTTATGGCTAAATGATTTTGGTCATCGCTTTACTAGTCAAATAACACCAAAACTTAAATCTTATCATTAAATCGGAATCTGCCATTTGCAGACGATTACTGGAGGTTATAGTGTTGGTCTGGAAATTATAACACAATTTGTTGATTTATAGGTTGGTGAGCAAATATTTCAAAATATGTTGAACTATTCATTGAAGTCTGTGAATGAAATTGTAAATTCCGATAATTTGAACGACACTCGTTTTCGCAAACAAGTCTTGAGTTTTATTGGCTTTTAAATTATAGTAATTTGTATATTTGAGAATTTCATTTTTTTCTCTGGATTTTATAGAATTCTTTAAGCCCCTTCATGATTTGTATTGCTGAAGACGGCGGTAAATATAAAGTTTAACGACTTTTAATCGATTTTTGTTTTTGATTTCGCTATTTTATACGGCGTGTTTACGCACGTATGTACGTGCAGGCAAAACGAGAAACAACCGTACGGAAATTGAAAGTTTATTATTTCGTTTATGTTGCCGCGCAACGACCCTAAAAATTTTGGGAAAAAATATTATTTGTCGTAGCTTTTGTAGACCAATTCCCCCTCCGTACCACATATAAAACTGGAGTAATTTAAGCGATTAAATGACGGATATAAAGGAATTTGGATGGGTTCGTGCCTACATGACATCAAAATCACATCCATTTCCGATTTGTTCGCCAAAATTGATTTCCCACGCGACCTCTTCCCTTCTTCCGCCCTCTTTGCCCTTCCTCCTTCAGATCCCGTCGACACAGCTTTATTTTTTCTTACTCTTGGAGTTGCGACACCGGCGGGTTTCCCAAGACTTCCGTTTTTCCTCCCCTTCTGAAAAAGAAAAACGTAAAAATACCGCGCGCTCAGCATATAGTGGCTCGTAGAGAGGGTCTTCCGATTAAGGTGAAAGTGGCGGGGAAGGATCTCTTCTTTCACATCCACAACGAATGGGGAAGACATGAAAGGCATAACAAGTTCGCGAGAGTGGCCGCTGCACATCGCTGGCGTTCGCCTATTACGCCGTCGGGGGACGGAATGGTAGGGTGGTTTACCGTCACGTTTCTCGTGTCCTTCCGGTAGACAGGTGTTCTCGTGTGCTAGAACGTTAATGTCCGCGGGTCAGGGTTAAGATTTATCAGAGGTCGAGTTTTTAAAAAAATGTATTTGATGTTCTCGGACGAACGAATGGGAGTTTTTTTTTTTGGGAGGGCAACCTTTCTGCTTCACGCATAGCAATGGTTTTGGTAGCTACCGTCGTGCTGTATGGCCCCTCCCTCTTGGAGGGATCAACTTATCCTCCTTTTGACTTCACCCAGTAAGGGATACCGGTTAAGTCGAAATGCTTCTCTAGTTTTCCTTCATTTGAAAGCTATTCCACGTTGATTAAAAAGAAGATGGTATTAAAACTTTTATTTGATAAATGGTCTGCTAGGTTATATATTGCGTATAACTCTAACTCAGGGGCATGAGAGTTAAATGCCAGTCCAAAAACTTTAGTTCCTCGCTATATATTCATTCTACATACTTTAAATAGTCGAAGTCTTTATTTTTTCTTCAAGAAATCACGGTTTTAAACCCCTGGTTTAACTCTTTGTAGGCCCACGTTGCTTCATGTTCAGGACAAAAAATTTTCGAAATTCCATATAATATAGAATGTACATATATTTTATGTGCCATTTTCAAGCAATGATAGGATATCATAACGAGAGAGTAAAACAATTTTCCTGAAAACAATTACGCACTCGCGTTAATTATCAGAGTAACAATTCTTTTAGTGTTCGTTTTAGAGGAATAATAATTTTATTAGGGGAATGAGATGAAAAGACCCGTGAGTTTTGTTATTTTTCCCAAGTTAGACCGCTGAGTATGCGTGTAGCATTTGGGGCCCTTACGGGATACTAGGCATTATTCAGGAGTTAGAAAAGATTCAAGGAAAGGGAGCGCGTTTCGTGAAACTTAGGTATGTCTGGTAGGCAAGTAAGTGTCACGAGCCTAATAGAAGAGCTTGGATGGGAATCTCTGGAGGAACGGCGAGAGAGGTCTAGGCATCGGCTGTTGCAGAGATTTAGATCAAAAGACTTTAACGACGAATTATCGAGCGTAATTAAGAGCCTAACTTACGTAGGACCACACTGACAAGATTCGAGAAATTTATTGTAGGACCGATAGATACAAGCGATCCTTCTTCCCTAACACGATAAGAGAGCCCAATAGGAGAATAATATGATAGGTCGGAGATAGTCTCCCACTGCCACAAACCAATTGCGATGGCTTTCAGGGTATTTATACAGATTCATAATAAACGTGATTCTGTGTACTCGCTTTCTAAGAACCTCCGGGGTGTTAGGTTTCTCGTTTTAAGTCCGTCAGCATTCTCGTCCTAATCCCGTCAAACATTTCGATCATTAAGCTTACTTTGTTACTCCTACCGTACGTAAGATTCAAGTTCCAAAGATTGGAAACTCATGAGATTACCAAGGTTTAATTTTTCCGTCTTCGCATTTCTATTCGAAGATGAGATTAGTTTTGAAGAGGAACGATTTCTTTCGGGATAAATTTTTTTCCATTACGTTTTTTCGATTGGCGCATCGAGAGCTTAAGTCTTCGTTGAGCTTTCCTTGGTTTAATCCTCTTTAATGGGAAAAACTTCGTTAAGTTAGCGGGCGTAGCGTAATCCTGTTTGAAATAAAAGATATTCCTGAGTAGCGTGAACGTTCCTATGTGCACGCGAGAGAATTTTTTTAAAATATGCAAATTTCTGTATTTTTATTAAGTTAGCACACCTGGATTTCCTATAACACGGACTCTTGTTGCTGCAACACAGTTCGTTTTTTGATACGAAAAATCGATGATACGCGGATTATAATTGGGATGTGGGATTATAGATTGCTGAGCGAGGAAGAAACCAGCCAGACCGTCCGAGTGCTTTCTTTATAAGCGTAGATAACCGACAAAAACACTCTGTACATCAAAGAGAGGTATGCGAATTTTGCGGCTGGAGAAAAACCCCCTTTCACTACGTAAAACCATGTTGTCATAACACGGCAGTTTTTTTCATAACGCGTACCCCCCTTGTATAAGAGGGCCTGGTGTAAATGTGTTATTGTCAGATTTCAACTCTATATAGACCTTCTATTACTACGCGACTGAGATTGGTTTTATGGTAAAAGACTAGCCGATTACTTCGTGAGATGAATATCCTACGTTTCGGAAAAGAGTTTTCGATTACATTTTAATGGTGTGTGTTAAAAATCGATGCCCTCAAATCAGAGGCAATTACTTTAAAAGTATTTCTCAGTAAACTATATAAATATATGCATCATCGCAATTCTCTACCTTAAGGAAATAGCGTTATTGCGCTTAAGTAATTTAGGTTGGCTGGGTTGGTTGTTTTTAATTGCGTTGATATGTTTGTCAGTATTAACCGTAGAAGATTGTTTGAAAGTAATGGCTCGTCCAATAGAAATTTGCCGTACGGCAGAGCACCAACTGCGATAATACCGGATGTGTGTATATGTACATACGCACAGTACTTTTTTATGACGGTATGCGCCGGTACGGCGTACCGGCACATTTTTTTCAGAGCGATGTTGACACCTGTCTATAGTAGATTCAACATCGGAAGGCTCTTGGCCTACTTAGAGCAAATAGTCAATCACGAACGTTTCCCCTTCCATCGCCCCTCTCAACTTTCGTGCGGGAGAGCAGATATCGGTGCGCGTTGCCAGCTCTTGCGGATTTTCGCATTCATCTGATATACTACGCAATTTCTAATGGCAACGCATCCAGATGTGATCTCTTCGAGAGCAGGAGTGAGACTGGTTTCCTCCCCACCACCTTCCCAAACAAACAGTCTCCTATTGGCTGCTGCTAACTGGTGTACGCCCCGTTTTCGAAGCCAGGAGTCTTCCGATGTTGGATCGACTATAATTTCGGTACATTTTCATTTTTTTAATTCTTTAAAACCTAAAATAATAAACGGATTCTATAAATGTTAAACCGTTTGTTTTTAATTATCAACTTTGTTATTAAAAGTTCATCAAAAATTCAATAGAGAAGGGTGAAGAGGGTGCAGGAAGAGGTGGAGGGGGGTGGGAGTACCGGCACCTCTTTTTCTTCAACAACAGCACTGCATACAGGCACATATACATCGCCAAATCCTGGCTTCGCGGTTTTATGGTTTTCTACGTTACGCCGTGGTTTCGTAATTACGAGAGGATTTGTTTATATTTTTGCGGTCCGCTTCGTTAAGATGAGCCGGCGGAAGTCTATTCGGAAGAATACGGCAGACTCGTTGCTCCAGGAGAAAGTGAAACGTCCAACTGCATTAATTTTAATGGACTCGCTTCCCTAATGATCATTGTTCCGGCTCCGCGAGTTCTCAGGAGGCATTTAAAATGTAAAACATTTTCGCGTCCCAAATTTCATCCTTCCATTAAGGCGGAAAAAATATTCTGCCGGTATTTATCATTGTTTCCGCTAAAACTCTGAGGGGAGCGGTGTGATAGATGGATTTCAAGCGGCTTATGCAACGGACTAAAATGTAAATATTTGGGAAAAAGTGTACTTCGAAATTAATGACCGGCATTCCACTGTGAGTAGGTCATTATAATTTCAGAATATTCCGATGTATTAAATTAAGCAACCATGTTGTAGCTTTATTTGTTTATTGCCTCAACATTATAAAATATGACGTTAGGTTTTTTATATTCGATCAGGCGAAAAATTAGTACTCAAATCAAATTGAGGTGTTATAGGATTATTATAACTCAAGTTAGAACATCGCTTTAATAACTTGGATTGATTCATTTTAATACAATTAATAAAAGTTTTTTGGTTTAATTTTTTTAACACGATTGCTCTTCGTGAGAACGGTTACTTCGCGGTTGAAAAGGTCGTCTAATCTGCAAAGATTTTTTTAAAACGGTTAAAAGAAATTACTTGTGACATTTATCTAAATGTCTTGATCTCTTGGATCTAAATACATTTTCACGCAAAATTCACATATCTATTCCAGTGGAAATTATCAATCCTAAGGTTTATGCAATTCGTTATAACGCTTTCGCGATGTTATCCACTTTTTCGTAGAATTTTTAAACGAGTCAATTCGAAAGGTCGTAAGTCGTAATAATTTCTGGATATTTGACGACTTATTATCAGCAAATTAGATGTCGCAGTCGTAGGTTTCGTATTTTTTTAACAAATGCGACGCAGAACCTACTCCCCTGTTTTGCGTCACCATTGGAATATGACAAAAATATGAGAAAGTTTCCAGCTCCCATCCTTCGATATTTTTCTAGGCCGACGTTTTAGCAATATCGCCGCTAGGTTGTCGTTCGCGAAGAGCTTTTTTTTTTTAGGATAAGGCGCCGGTTGACAGGAGGTGAATGATTGTCGCCCAAACATGGAGTGACGTAACCTCGGGACGATGTTTTTGAAAAGGGAAAGGTAACGAACGGCCTCGGGAATTCCGTCATCGTTGCTCGCGTTGCGACATCCCTTTTACGCGGAAGATTTATAACCGGGTCACACATCTTTTGGTGTCAATTATTATGGCTAGCTTTATGGTTTCGAACTTGAAAGCACCGCTTGCGTACCGACGTATTGTTGCTTAGAGGACTAATATTGTCGTATGCATGTTTATGTATACTTGGTCGTTTGCTTCGCATGATTCTGTTTGTAAATCGTGGAACCGATGACTATTTTTTTCCGGCGGATACTTACGATTCGCCAAGGTCGTGGATCTTTTGTATTCAGATCGTCCTTTGTATTTGGGTTACGTCCTTGTTCGGGTAATTTTCGCCGTGTATGGTGAAGTGGGTAAGCTCTTAAGGACCCAAATCGAACTACTTTCGACGGTGATGACGCGTTTCTTGCCGCACGAGGTGGAGTTCCTTGTTAAATACCCAGGCATCGCTTCGTAATAGAATTCCCGCATGTTTATCGATCTTTCTGTGGAGATAAATGTAAATAAAACTTCATTAACAGTCACAAAATGTCGCACACCATTGAGGATTTGAAATATTCATGTCGAAGCGACCGTTTTAAATCGCTTTTGGTACGCAATCATAAAGGGAATACACAACTGTCAAAGTAATTCTATACTATATTATATAGGAAGAGGCTTTTTGTGTGTTTGTTATCAAAATTGGCCAGTTAAAGCTGGCCATTGAGGTGCACGTTCCACAGGACACCACAAAGCTGGGAAAAATCTATGTATATTCTTGTTGCTGATTCTCCCATTTCTCATTTCATGGCATTTAACGAGACGAGTAAATGTTTATTTAAGGCTTTAGGTGAAGTTGAACTTCTAATTGACCGATATGGATTAAAATCGTGTTTTGAGGATGGATTTTAACGAGGACTTCCCTTGTTAAATTTAGTCAAAATCCGTCTAGCGGTTCAAGAGACTAAATATGCGACACACATACAAGCAGACTTTACGTCTCCACCGATTCGCTGGCAAATAACTCCTGAAAATTTTACTGGATTCTCGCTGCGGTCGGAGGGAAGCGCGCGTGAATTTTCCGGGTGTGCATCATCTCGCCTTGGTTTGAAATAAAAAAATAATAATATTGCGACTGATTAAGCTTTATAAATGGTCGTTGTGCGTCATATTCTATCTTCTGACGAATCCCAGCTTTCTCTAGCCGCCCGCTCTCTTTCTCGGCGTCTCTTCCTCGACTAGTCTCTCCTTCTACCCTCCATAACCTATCTGACAGCCTCCGGCGTTGCTCTTCTCCGCCTTTATCTCTTACTCCTCTCTTTTAGAGGACCGTTCCGTGATTTTTATTCAGGCCGTCTGCTTAGGTCCCTTTTCCTTCGGGCGGCCTACCAATTACAATCTCGCATATGTTTGGTAGTTTTTTTGCTTAATGATGTTAGCTCGCGGGCTATTTTAATTTGCCTGTTTTCGTTTCCACGTTTGTATACATTAGTTTGAAAGATAAATTCGTGTTTTTAGTGCCAAAACTCTCTTATTCCTCGGTGCATATAAAACTCGAGTATGTTGGTGTTTTTATAAACGTGAATTACGTATACTGTTCTTAATTTCTCCAAAATCATCGTTATGCATAGTTAAGCGTCCTTGGTTTTATTTATTTATAGATGCACATCAGGTTACGGCCTTTGTCATTTCGCTTGTTTTATGGTGAAAATTATACAATTACCTATGTCGGTTTCACATTATGGCTCATATGGAATTGGCGAATAGTTTTGCTCCAACAGTCACAAAAAGGTTGGCAGGACCAGATGTTCATTTAAGCTACAAATAAGCCGTCATCAGTGGTAATTATCGATAGTATATGGTAACTTTAGACGAGCTGCATTCATTTAAATTTTGAATCAACTTCAATTAATCAACGCCGATGACGGCTGCTTTGTAGCTGAATTGCGCATCTGGTTTCCCACTGGAGAGACATAATTTGTCGAGTAAAAAAACGCCCATGTGCCCCCGGTAGTATTAAAACTAATAACCTGAGCTGTTACCTATAGTTACCGTCTTTAATGTATTTCAGTCGGTAATAAAACGAATCATTTCCAATTTTTTTGACTGCATGCGTAGACGAAATGCTTCCCGTTAGGAAACTCGAAATTCGCTTTAATGATTTTCCATGATGATACTTAGGGTCTGATGTCCTCCAATAAACAGTGCACATGCGTCTTTAAAAAAAGTGGCAGTATCTCGCCATCTTTGTACGTCGCAATTTTTGTTTGTAGTAGCCTATGAACGTGTTTACTTTTCCTTCGCCATTCACGTTTATTCCCCACGCGAGTCATGCCTCGTGATTTTAACCGGATCATTTTTTACTTTCTCCATACGTAGTAATGGGAAAGTATTGTATTCATGAAAAAAATCGACTTCGAGATTTCAACGGAAATACATGTTTTGAGGTCCCTAGAACACGTTTAGACTATTTTCGGAATGATGTCTGTGTGTGTATGTGTGTGTATGTTAGTGTGGGCGCTCTAACTCAAAAAGTACATACCATATCGTTACCAAACTTCCTATATAACACTTTAACATGAGCACAAAGAACTGATTAGTTTTTGGACAATAACGGATAACTGGAAGTCGAGGTTTATTCGAAACCCGATTCGGTTTTTGCGATATTTCTTTGTTAAAACATCATTATTGTATATACAATTCTAAACAAAAGTTATAGAGAATGTAATTTCCTACAGTTTTCATTTGAAACAATTTTCTATAGGAGTTATTTATAAATAACCGGTTTTTCGGTTTCCGTTAAATATCTCCTTAACAACATCGTTATTGGTAATCTTCGTAAGGACCAAAGTTGTAGAGAATAATATTTCTTCCAAGTTTTGCTTGAAACTAATTTTCGTAGAACCATCCATTTCGCTTTTTCTTAATACCAGCCTACAGCGCCAACACCATGTAGCGGTGAATTCTGTAAACATTCAAAATATACGTAATTTACGGCAACGACGTGTCTTCTTTTACGATACGAAATAATAATTTTGCCTTATAATGCTACTCATAATAATTTAAATATCTATACCCCAAATATGGAGAAAGTCATGTGTTGGCCACATCAGATTATTTCTCTTTGGAGGTCTTCTGGTGTCGCCTTGACCTCCAGTGGCCGCGAATCATTGTTTTCTTTCTTTCGAGAAAAATCTGCGAGCGAAGTCCGCATTTCGTCGAGGGAATCCTGGTGTTTCGCTGTCGAAACCAAACGTTCCGACTGAAAAACAGCGCGAGATAATCCGTTTACCTCTCATAACGTATGGTAAGAGACAGTATTCACGTAAGCTTATAAACGCGTCTAACCTGAATTCCTACATTCCGTAGTGATTAGGCCTGGATGTTTACCTTTCCTTATCAGGATAGTGTCGGTATAGTTGTCATTCGCTGGATATTCTTTTTTGCGAAACACTAATATCGCCACGTGCTATTTTCTTTTTGTCACATGCAACGTACCCTGCGGTTGCTAATTTCCTCCATATTACTTGGCGGAAATGTTTCTCGTGGAGAATGAAAAGCAAATTAATTTTCAATGTTTTAATTTTGTTTAGTAAAATTTCGATCTTGTTTAATTTTATATGCCAGATCAGTGTATAAAATTGCAGTGTTTCCACTCGGTAAGTGGACGCTTATGAATATCTTAATAATTAATAGCTGCGGGCTGATTTGTTTTGTGTGTTCCGTGTGAAATATAACGTTACCTTTGCTTTCATCGGCAAAAATCGCCCAAAAGTAACTTTTTTCATCGGTATACCTATTTTACTTTAAAATTATGAAGTACACCCGGCCCTCCTATAACAGGGGAGATGCGTTCTGAAGAAGTGCTGTTCAGTGTGAACCTGACTTTACGTAGGGAATTTCATTAAGCCCAAAACCTCTCTTTGATGCACATACATCTACAAATACAGTAATCCCTACGTTTTCGTGGGGGTTACGCTCCCGAAAAATGAGGCCATATAAAACGCCAATATTATAGATAATAAAAATTTACGGGAGAAATTGAATTCGGGGAACAACTAGTTCTGGTTCATGCAGTAATAACATCATTTTTGTTTCTAAATTTATCTGTATATTTCAAATTCACGCATAACCTTTTTTTTGCTATTGGAAATACCTGACTGTGTATTGTCAATTCTTTGTTATTTAAGTGCTTATTTAAAAAATATTTTTTGTATTAAAAAACCGAGTTGTAACGAATCCGTATAGTAGGAGGAGCCTAGTGCAATTCATTTAGGTGTTTTTAAATAAAATATTAACCTCGAGTTTTCCATCGCGTAACTTATGCTTGCAAAAATAAAATTGCTCAAATGTAGTTCTTTTTTGTTCGTTTTTTAGCGCTCTCACAACGAGTTCACTGAACCTTGTTCGCAAAAAAATGAGGCGAATGGGAGGTGGGGTAGGGGTTGGTAACGTATTGAGTCGTAGTGTTTGTGGTCAACATCAGATTGCTCGGAGACGTTGGAAACGGGGTCGATTTCTCACGACAAAAGCCTCTCTCTCGTCCACCCAACTTTCGTCTCATTTCCGTTTTCCTATCTGGAGAGTTCTTTTTGCTACTCCTCTGGTGGAGCCAAAGCTGCGGTAACGATCGAGCTATATAATCCAGGCGGATGATTCCAATTTTCTCTTGGAATGTGTTATTACGGTAAAGCAGTTGTTACGTTAAAAAAAACCTTTGATTTGAGCGCAGAAGGCATTTTGGCTAAATTTTTCTCGTTAAAGCCTTTTTTATATTTTATGCCAGCGTAATGAAAAAGCTTGTTCGCTTGAATTATGCATCGAAATTTTCATATTTTTTCGTTATTTTGGGCAGTATCGTTCATAACGTTTGTTTTCATACGCTCTTAAACCGCGCTTTCTAAGAATTTCGCGACGAGCTTTTAAAGAGTAAGAAAGACGAGCGAATATCTGCGCCCCCATCAGGATTCGAACTCGCGGCTTTAGAATTGGAAGGCAGACTCGCTAGCTACCCCTCTGTCAAGGCTGGTGTGATTATGTTCGTGTTTGAAATAATATAATTATTCGTTTCTCGTGATTGCGAATATGCAAATACGTTTGATTACATTTTATAGGCGGTTTCAACGGAGTTATAACCTTTAGAGCGGCGATTTCCTGACTTAATTTAGGTTCGTTCTCCTTCACTCTATGAAATTGCGTTTCTGTTCCATTCACTTTCACATTTGATTATTATTCATTAAACGGTATAAGGTGCTGCATTTCTATTAATTTATATGTAATCATCTAACAGAAATCATTAGCGCGGTGAAACTCGCATCTTTTGCTACGTGTGTTTGTTTTGCGGAGCAAATGACAAAAAAATTTCAGTGTAAACGGATACGTTGGAGGAACTCAGCCTATATTAATTCATTAATTCATGTGCCAGAGCGATAAGACCCCGGGGTAAAGGAAATTAACTCCTCTGGAAAATCACGGGCACAAACTACGTTTACAAGTTCTAGGTTTGGAATTTGGTTGGACGCATTCCGTACGTCGCAATCCCAAGAGAGCTAATTCCGTCGGTGAATATCTAGAATATTTCACGCCTTTTAGTTAATAAGTAACGGCGTTGAAGACTGCAACTAGCTGTTATGAAAAGGCTTAAGTTATAAAATATTCTCTATCGATTTGTTTGTTTCAGAAGAACTTTTATGGAAGATATGACGGTATAAAATAATTTGAAAATGATACGGAATTGGATATTGACTCAAAGTTTCTTATAAAAATTAGTTATTACGGTAAGAATTTAAAATAAAATATTTAATTGTAACTTACCGTGCAGAAGTAGCCCGCAAACAGCCAAAACTGATGTTGGACGGAAGTTCCTGCAGTTAAGCGATTGGCCAGTAGCTTGTAAATCTCTTCACTCCATCTCCGGTAGTCGTGCGTAAAACTTTGGAAAAAACGTTGCTCTGTTGACCTCAATCGCTTCTGTATTGTTTTCCTGAATTTTCTTCTTTGAATAATTGTGTGGTTAAGTTGTGTTGAATCATAAGCACCGCAATGTTACACTGCGAGGTCAGGTTATTGATGTATAAAAATTCAAAACATTCTCCATCAGTTGCATCCTTTGACATTCTCATGATGTTGAGCTGTTCACAAATGTATATCGCTTATGTTCTGAGCTTCCGTCCTGCAAAATACATTCCTTGCTCGGTTCTTCATCCTCGATCGAACACAAGACTACAGAAAAAACTAAGAATTTAATAGTGGTGAGATTTCCACTTCGGCCGGTGATATTTTGTGAAGTAAATTGTGCATTTTTCTTCTTCACGATTCAGTCGTACACGCTCTTCCAAAAAACTCATTCCATCCTTATTGCGGGGAAAAAATAATGTCATCAGCTAGCGGAAGGAAATGAAGTAAGCGCCGTCAAACTACGTCATGGGTGCGCGTGACCGTTCTCGCGTCCGATAGATTTTCTTCTTTCTCTTATAAATCTCGTCGTATGTATCGAGAGCTCGGCGAAAAACTTTTTCGACATCCTCTGAAACAGCCTCCATTTTGACAATTCAGTGGTACACTCGACCTTTTGGGAATTCTCGGTTTAGAGTTTGCTGCTTAAATCTTTCCCTGCGCGCGCACACACTCAAATCAGTAACACACACACTGCTACTAGGGCCGTCTTTTACTTCACTGTTGTTGTAATGCGAAACTGCACCAAAACTAGAGCACAAAACGTATGCATGTGAAACAAATCGTGCCGTCCACCCAACTGACAATGAAAGCAATTCTTGACCTTCGGTTAACGAATGATAACATCTGTGCGACGGGGAAAACCCGACGGGATTCACCAGCGGTTTTTTTTCTTCTTTTTTTTTAAAAGCACTAACCTACCTCGGATTCGCGGGAAATGAATTTTCGTCATCGAGAAGGAACGCGATGCTTAATCAACGATTTGTTTCGTTTATAGGTAGGATACAACTTTTGGGAGTTTTATGAGATAATTCAGCCTTGGCGACTTCAGCGGAGTCGATGAAACGTGCTAATTATATCGATACTAGACTGGCATGCAAAACTATATTCATAATGTGTTAGGAAAGGATTAGCGAGCCGAGCTAATGTCGTTAATTAAAAAATTCAGTCTAAAATTTTATTTAGTCAGTGGTAAGCATGTATGATACTCTGTGAGTCAGTGGTGGATAGACTTTTCTACGTAAAGCGGGTCGCATTGGCGGTTGCAAATTCTTCAGCGGGATGGATTAGGCTATAAATCGAGCGTTAACTAGAGATTCTGAGGTATCATACCAATGAAAATCAAGTCCAACTTAGGTTTTTTTATGGTTAACATTTCAATCTCAAATGTTTTATTGTCGTAATTTAAATGGTTGAGTGTCAAATTTTATGATCTCTTTTTAATCATACGTCGCGGGCCATAGGTTTTTCACGTGTATGTCGTAGAAAGGTCATTAAACAAAAATGCGAATTCGACGTTTGAAACTTTTAATTTCTACAACACATAAAAGTGACGGTTTTGCAGGAATTAAAATAATTAAATTATTTTCGCGTTTACGTATGTCACCACGGGCGTTGAAAGGTTAATTAAATGGTGTCGGAAACCCACTTGTTTATCATTTATCAAATAAATCAGGTGCACGCTTCCATTGCAGAGTTATTCCTAATTAATAGTTCAGCAATCTTTTTTATTTCTGCTAAATTCAAGTCGTGTTTTGAGTTCAACAACTTTAGTTTTTCACTTTTGTATTGAACTATAACTGCACAGTTTAAACGGCAATTATCGCACAACTACGCCAATTTATTTGATCATTTGGTCCCACGAGCAGTCTTAATTCTTTTCGCGAGAATGTTTGATTAAATCGTCGTGAAAACAAAAAGCGACCGAATTGCATTCTCTCTCCCCCCTCTCCCCCCCCCACCTCTCCCTGGCTCTCTTCCCCTTCCCCACCCTCTCCCCCCCCACCCTTGCACTCTGCGCCAAACTCGGAATTCCCGACCTCTCCGTCGAAATGCATCCACGCAGCAGCAGACCTCCGCATTTTACTCCACCTCTTTTATTTAATTTATTTTTTTAATCATTCCGTAAATTGAGCTTTCTTCCTACGGAATCCCTTCCAGCGTGCTCTCTCTCTCGCGCAGGCATTTGTTTGCGTTTCTCGGAAAATCCACCGTCGTTCGCTTCGCCTTTTTCTTTTTTTTTTAATGAAGGGAATCTTCCGGCGCTAATGTTCTCCCTTTTTCGCTCTTCATCTCTTTCTCACCCTTACTCTTTCTCTCTCTCTCAACCTCTCACTCCCTCTATGCCTGTCTCCCTCCCTCTCTTTCTCCCCCTCTCTCTCTCACCTCCCTCCATTTCACACCCCCTACCTTTTCCTCCCTATCCCTTCTTTCACTCCTTTCTCTCTTCTCCTTTCTCTATCTCCTTTCTCTATCTCCTTTCACTACCCCTCTCTTTTCTCTCTAACTCCCTCTCCTCTCACTCTCTTCTCTTTCTCTCCTTCTCTTTACATATCACTCCTTTTCCCAATTTCTTCTCTTTCTCATTTCCCTCTTATTCTCCCTTTCCACTTTTCCTTCTGTCCCTCTATCCGCTTCTCTCCCTCTCTCTCCCCACTCTCATTCCTCTCTCCTCATCTGTCCCATTCCCCCATCTAAACTCCCCCCCATCTCCTCATTCTCCCTTCTCTCTTCCTCTTCCGATCTGCCCCTCTATCACCTCCCCTTTCTCTCCCTCTCCTTTATCCCTCTATCACCATATCTTTCTACCCCTCTCTCACCCCTCCGTCTCTCTTTTTCTCCCTCTTCTCATTCCCTTTCTCCCCAACCCTCTCATTTCTTCCTCCCTCCTTCCGTTACGCCGCCTTCGTCGTCATTACCAAGTACTGAGAGATGTGATGAATGCTCCTCTTACTCGCTCGTCTTCACTCTTATTATGCTACGAGTAAGAAAAGCGAAAGAAAGAGGGAAAGACCCATTGAGAATTTCTCTCCTGATAAGGCATCCAGGATACAGGGTGAGGGGGGGGGGGGGGGGGGGAAGATTTCGAATCGCGTTTCTCTTGTTCGCGGAATATT
Source organism: Uropetala carovei (assembly GCA_036926305.1). NCBI lineage: Eukaryota > Metazoa > Arthropoda > Insecta > Odonata > Petaluridae > Uropetala > Uropetala carovei. The sequence continues at coordinate 12,769,334 of JAXCHB010000065.1, read as the reverse complement.
TAACGAGCCTGTAATTAAAGGTCGTTATACTCGGGCGATCAAAAGGATCGTTGCTTTCCCGGAACAGTCTAGCAGGTCCCTTTTGTTTTCGAAAGTGCTCGAAAAAGGAGCTCCTAAATACCACGCGAACGCGGCTCTCTTTGGAGATGAATGGGTTTTTTTGTTTGGGTGGAAAAGGGAAGGTTTTTGGTAGGTAATGTGTGAGGTAATTTTCGGGGATTAATCGGCGGTGCATTGGGAGAAACGGCGAGGCATTTGCGGTACAAGTGGAAAATCGCGGAACGGAACGATGATTGACGGGGCCGGGAGTTTTCTTTGTACGCATTTTCGATCCAAAACGAGAAGTCTACATCTCACGTTGTCTGCTTTTCTACGTCTGTTTTAGTTTACTCCATCAATTTTGCGATTTTCAAATGAACCGATTGAGAAGCGTTTAAAACTAGTGTGTGGATGTCGATGGCGCTCGTCAATTTGCCATACTAGACTCAAAAATTCTACATTAAAATATTTTAGTCGCATGTACATACATGCCCTCGCAATTTTGTGCCCCTAAGTTACTCAGATACAGTCGTTTTAATCTCTTGCAGTCATTGCGGTGTTCCTTGTGCGACTATTGGGTGTTCGTTTAAATAGCTTAGATATGATTTTTCAGATCGCACAGAGAGCAGATTTATTGGTTCAGTTAAATCACTATCTCATTCTGGTATGTGTTGTCGTTCGGGGATTATTCCATTTTGTTTTTTTTTTAATTTCAACGATCACGTTACTTGTTTGACAACAGTGTAAAGCGAGGCTACCTTAATCAAACAAAGAATCAGGGCGTAAGAACTTACCATAAATATGCTTTCAGTTATTGCGCATATGATACAAAATTTTCTAGTTTATGAAACGTAGTGGCATTTTATATTTTTATTTATGCGAGAGATGTTTTGCCTCTTCAAATCTTTCGCCTTTCACTAAATCACTTTCTTGGTCAAATTTACAAAATTAGATACTTGTACATTACTGATGGAATTCGTTGCAAATAAATAGCACATTGCGCGTATTCTATGCATATTTTACACTCCTTTATCTCTGCCGCCCTGGTGCATTGCTTAGTTATACGCAGTTTTGATTTCGGCTAACAATAAGTGAGTTATTTTTCCTTAGGCTCGAATGTAGGTATTATACGTTACAGTACGCTGAGATAGCGTATTAATGGCTTCGGTCACGAGAATGTTTATCTTTTATCCCGAAAATCTCCGGGAATTCACTGCTTTGTTTTTCTTCCTTCTCCTCCGCTTGGGGGGATTCAGTTTTGCTTTGATTAATGACCCCGTTACTTTCTCATTTGCTTAAACTTAAAATCTATTATTCTCTTAATTGCCGCTGTGAGTGTGGTTGATTCGGGGAAAATGGATTTTCCTTGTTCGCACATTAAAGGGTTGCATGTTATTCTCTAGGAGCGTTAGTTTGGCTGTTAGAGCAATTATGATGTACGAGTGTATTAAACTTTCATAAATCCTACATTATTTCGTGATTAATAAGACATAAGACGATTGCAGCATTAGTTTTTCTAGTCCTAATAAGGATAAGAAAACATCAGTAACATTAAAACTGCTAATTTATTAAAACTTTCATTCCTTTCATTTATCAAGTTTTGTTATACTGGCAAACGCTCATTTAATTTAGCATATAGGGCAAATGACTTCTTCTACGGTCAAAATTAATGTTTTCGTCAAGATATAAAAGCTTTATTCTTGGAAGAGTCGTTGAGCTGTCACCAAACTCGAGGATTACAGTTAAAAAACATTCTCTTTAAGGTACAAGTTCATTTCCGTCACAGCAGAAACAAAGTTTTTAATAGGGGAAAAGGCAAAAATGGTATTTTATTGTCATGTTGTATGTATAATGGGTTCTCTTGCATTTGCAGCATTTTTCCACCTGAAAACGCGTTGAATTTACCTTATGGCCCCGTAAAACCGGAACAGTTCCTCGACTAATTGGAATATATGCGCATTCATAGCAAATGGATTTTTTAGTGAAGAAAGAATATAAATTTAATTAAGTTTTTTGGTATTTAACAGGGTAAAGCCCTTCTTCGTAACTGGAAGGTATCTTCCCTTCATTTGTTTGCTTAATCCATTTTGTTCAGAATCTCTTTAAGTGGGTGAAAATGTCACCATTATAAGTTCAAATTATTGCGGGGGATTTCCGTCAGTTAATTTTTATTTTCGACAGTTTAAAGTAAAACCTTTGAGCTCGGGATTTTTTCTACATTTAATGAAGAGAAGTAACAACTTGCAGTAATGAGTTTTTGTTAGAATAAGGAAAAAGCCTGCGGCTCAGGCGATATATTGCTTGATTAATACTTTTAAACATACATGATAAAACTGGAATATTTGTTGGAAAATCAAACGACCCCTTTCATACGTGAGGAATATTTTCTTAAAATTTTCACTGTCATATATAGTTCGAAGCGACTTTAAACATTTAAGCCTGCAATCGTTTTCGGCGTCCAGACGACGAAATCGCAGACGTGGAAAATTCATTAACAGCGTCTCTAGGAGCTTAACAGAGCATCTCCAGAAAAATCAATCACAACCTTCTTTTTGCCGGAAGTATTCCTTTCTTCACTCTCGCCGAGGCTAAAACCCCTTTAAGTGCTCTCAATCTTTTTTTCTCTCTTCCCTCCTTACCCTTTTTTCTTTTTAAGGAAGACGAATAGGGAGAGAGGTCACACGTCAACTCGAGGGAAAAAGGTCATAGTTTCATCTTCTATACGTAAAGTGGCAAGGGAAAAAAAACTAGAAAACATTTATTCCACCGCCGCAAAAAAATACATATATCGCCTACTCACCTACGAGCTACCTCTATGCTAACACATCCTACTTTACCCTATCCCGAAGGGTATATAATGCTCTTTAATAAAAGGGCAAGCGGAGTCGTTCACCAAGTCAGACTCTGCGGAATAGAGAGAAAGGGAGAGGAGAGAGAGGTTTGTGAGAGAAGGTGGGTATAGGGTTGAGGTGGTTTTCTGAAGGGGGTACCGCGGGTGTCTCTCCCGGGACCCATTACCTGTGTGGGTTACATGTGTGACGGAGGGCAAAGGGGGTTGGGCGATCGTTGGTAACGCAGTTGCGAACGAAGACAGAGAGGCCACTCCCAGAAATAACCCCTTTAAATATATATTTATAGACTTCTACCTCTCTCTCTCTCTCTCCATCCTTCACGTCAACCTTTTCACCCTTCTTCATCGTCGCCTTTTTTTTCTTTTACTCTAAGAGTTAATTCACCCTTATCTCCTTATTTCTCTGTCTCTGTCTGGTTTCCTGTTTTTTTCTGCTCGTTCCTTTTCTATTCTGTTTTTTACTTTCTCATACGAAGTATTGAGAAAGTATTGTTATCGCGAAAAAATTCGACCTCGAGATTTTTACGGAAATATACATTTTAGGCGTCACTGAATCCGAAAAAGTGGTTTTTGCAATGCCGTCTGTCTGTCTGTTACTGACTCTGGAGCATAAACGGTAGTGCGAAGATTAATGAAATCTCGTACTTAGGCATTTTATCATACTGAGCAGAGTATATATTGAAATGGTTGACATTGCTCAATAATTAAGTGTAGTCTATTCTACGCATTTTTAACAACAATTTGATTTTCTCAAAAACGGCTATAACGATTTTGATCAAATTTTGTACAGATACTTGAGTTTACGTCTTCAGTAATACCAAATAGTTCATATTTCTCAAAAAATTAATATAAGGCTAGTTTATTCTTGGGCAACTTTAACAAAAATTGGATTTTCTATTATACGAGAAAGTTTGCACAATGTATGTTGTACCGATTTTTTTCATATCTTCTACTCCTTCCCGTCTTCCGAACACATCTCTCACTCGGTTGTAAATTTGATTTTCGATCCGTTCGTTCGATGTTCGGTTGTTTTTAAAAGTGTTTTTCGGTGGTGGTTATCGTTTTGGATCACGCGAAAGCGTCGGAAAATTTTCTCCTGATGTTGATGATTTCGTTTTTCCGTTATTGGCGTCGCGGGTTTTGGAGTTTTGCGTTCCTCTTTTTTTTTTTGGTGTTGTGGGAGCGGGGTGAAAGGTTGATAAAACGAAATGTGGCGAGCGATATTTTTTGTTGCGGACTTTATTTTTCGCGCTAGTACGGAGGAAACCTTGTTTTTTTAAAAAAATTTTCGTTTTTTCGGGTAATCGTTGTTGATTTGTAACAACAGATGAAATATTCTCGGTCTTTTGTGAATCCGTTGTATTTTTTTCTACGATATTTTATATTCGAAAATTTATTTTGCCGGAAAATTTGTCGGAGAATTATTTTTGGCCGAGATATAGGAAGAAAGCGGTCGCGTGATCCAGGCATGCATCAATCGTACGGAATTCTATTTCGGTCCCAAATGCGTCTTCGTAAAAAAAAAAGTTTTGCTTGGAAGGGCCACTACGTCGTAGTTGCTTTAATTCCTAAAACCGTGGTTTTTGCGAGTTTCAATGCTGAAAAACAATTTAATAAAGATTGCTTACCTTAAGAGGTACGTGAGGATGTTGACGCGTCGAGATTTCTCCTCAGATATGTCCGATCAGATACAAAATCGACGAACGTTAACACGGAAGGCGTCTTATCGCGTCGGATCTTTCTCCGCAAAGACGAATCAGAGAATTCCTTCTTTTTTTTAAGGTCTATATTTAGCTGTTTTGAGTTATTTCCTGAAAATTGCGCGTTTTCAACTAATAAGACGCATGTCTTTCCTTGGCGAGGTTCTAGTTTTAAATTTTTAGTTTGAAGAACTTCCTCCATTTATTAAATTATGTAGTTTTGTTTTTGTTTTCAGGAAAGTTAATGGCGTTTTAGGGGAATGAAAGGCTTCGCCTTAGGGAAGAAAGTACAGCACAAAGTCCAAAAACTGTAATTATATAAAAACGTTTAAACATTGAAATTTAAGTTTATTTTCAATTACGTGGTAGTTGAGGCAAACAAATACACTTTCCGTAATTTTCCGTACATAATACGCAATTTCTTCGCGAAAAATTCACCAAAAGGTTACGGTGCATATTATGCATCGTAGCAAGAGCAGTTTTTTCTGAAAATCAATCATAGTTATTTTCGGTGCCACAGATAAAGCAGAGTTGTTATTAATTTCGCGCTTCGGTGGAATTGGTTTTAAAATTTTGAGTTTCCAAAACAAGAATTAAGAAAAATCTTTTACTTTTAGTCTTTATAAAGATCAAGAAGATCAATGTTTTAGACATTTAATATCTATTATACCTATACTACAGTATAATGAATATAGTATCAGAAATTTTGTGAACTAGAATTTTAATCATATAATATTATAAATTAGCATTCATCATCATTGAAACGTTTACGTTGATTTTATTATTGTATAATTTTAGGTGCATTTTATACATGGTGATAGAGAATTTTGACATTTAATTCGTGAAAACCTGAGTGCCTATTATTTTAGAAGTCTTTTATAACGGCTTTTTTTTTCGTAACAGCCATTTGGCAATGTCTATGTATGTACTGTTTTATTTTACGTATAAATTCTGTTATTATTAAGACGATCTGGCATTAATTTTGAAAATGGTTCTAGCGTTGTGAAATGAAATCGATCCATATTCATCTCAAGATGAGATCCATTTAAAAGTATTTTGGAATAGGATGACCATGCAGAATTATAATTTATTGCAAGCACCTTCGTACCCTCTATTTTTCTCGGTTATAGTAATTTCACATTACCTAGTAGGTGTTTTAGTGGTTTTCCCCATTTTATTTATCTCGCTCTTTTTCATGCGAATTGCACATTTGGGATGGGGACGACTTTTATGAGAATGAGAGTCCCCCGTTGGGTGATATATTTATGAATTTTCCCCAGTTAAAATGTGTCACATTTCTGCGAATTCTGGTCGGTTCCATCTGGAGATTTATGTTAACATGTTAGCTTCATCATAATCTACGATTTCATTCAATTTTAAATACAGTTTCCTTCATGTGAAAGCATTGTTTATGAATTAATGTATTGGTATATTGTTAAAACCTCTTCCAGTCACTGCGACATTCTTTTCCGAATGAAATCGCTGCGATCAGTAAGTTTCTAGATGACGTATTTACGTTACGCTCTTAACTACGGACTAATTTGACTATGAACGCAATGTGAATGAATATTATTACCTGCTTTGTTTAACAACTTCGCGACCACCGAGATTATAAATGAGTTCTGATATTATCAAGATTTTTAAAAAATTCAATTTAAATTTGTCTCTTTAGATATAATGGCTCAAAAACTCTGGTTTAATTTGTGAGTTTTTCCGTCTCTTTTATTTTCTCTCTCTCCATCTCTCACGTCCCGCCATGGGCGGATACAGAAAATTCCCAAAGAAGTATATAGTATATTACGTATTATGTAATATAATATTATGTAATGATGTTAAACAGATAAACCTCAATAGCTCAAATCATGGTGGATGGAAAAATATTTTATATATGTAGATTCTGCAGTTGTTTAATCGGAAAAATGTCTTCGTGCAATTGAGAACTAACTCCATTTCATAAACGTTTGACTTAGAGGATTAATACTGTGAAGTTGTATGGAGTAGGTATATTCACTTCACATTGAATTTTGTGTTTTTTTTAACCATGAACAGTATTTCCAGTTATCTGACAAGACATATCCATCCGCATCTAGAGAAGCCGTACTGTCCAAGGTAACTTCGCGCGCTCCTTGGGAAATGCTATTTCCTAGCTCTAAACGAGATATCTTCCGCCACTTCCTGACCCTCGGAGGAAGCGTGAAGAATTTGGTCCAATAACCGTGACACGTGAGGAATATAGCAGGCGTTTTAAGCTCGTGTAGTATCATCTCGGAAATTTTGCTTTAAATCCTATATTCCCAATATTTTTTAAGGGTTCTGCGAGCTTTCCTTCGGTGTATAATTTTTGAGGCGTTAAAATTTCTTTATTTTTTTCTCGCGTGACGTTTTGGTTTATATGCATTTTTTCATCTTAATACATATATAGGGGAAGAGGGGAAACTTGAGTTTATTGGCTGAGCTGTGACGTAGTTTTCCTTTTTAGTAAACTGCTGCATTTCTGATTTTTATTAACATGTGAAGAGCGTGGTGTAGAGGAACTGATGATTTAAATATTTTTGTTGCTGACGTTTTCGCCAATCCAAAATTGGTTTTTAATGCATGGCTGAAATTCTTATCATGAAGCGTTTCTTATCGTGGTTATGATAATAGGTTCCTTTTTTGATAGTTAATTTGACATACGTAGTCGTTTTTGAAATATTAACATAATTTCGATCAACCATTATATAATTTAATTTGACCTCAGTCATTAGTTATTGCTAACCGTATTGAATACGCCTGACCCTCTTATAACTCGGGGATCCTTATGAAAAAGTGTAATGTGAATACGTGTTATGGGAAACTGGCTTTGTATAGTGAAAGAGGAGTTTGTGTTGCACATCTTGTGCCTGACGGAGCTATAGTTATTTTAATTCTTTCGGCGTTTTTTTGTTGTGCTTATTCTTGATTCGCTCATGTTATAAAAACGCCCAAGCTATGTCTGATCGTTGAATAATATCAAGCATTGATGCTCGAGTTAGTAAAGTGCCGTATTTCTTTATGGGTGTATCCGTAATGTTTATATAAATAAATTAATTAACAGATAAATGAACGCGTATAAATTAACAAGAGAGGAAATTTTAAGATCAGCGAGATCACGAATATGACAGCTGTTAGTTATCCCGATGCAAGTTATTTTGCAGCCTGCAATATCGTGAGCGAAGAAAAAGAAATTTTAACACATTGGGGGATTAATTATTGTCGCTTCAGAACCGGCATAAACAAATTGCTCATATTCCAGCTAATTTAGTAAGAAGAGCCGTTTTAGCCTCTAATGTCATGAGCGTCAGTTTCTTTCCGCACCCCTTGGACCGAAGAGAAGGGAGGTTCGTTCTGCTGAACAGTTTTTTCTGTTCTCTAATCTTACAAACAAAGCACTTTGGTCCTCCAACACGTCTCTTTCTCGCTTTGCATTCTTCAATCCCCAATCCTAACTCTGACCAGCTCGAGTTAATGCAAACTATAATCCTCTTTTGGTATTAAAAAAAAAAGAAACCGTGTTATAATAGTTGGTGTTATTGGAGGGCTATGCTTTTTAAGTGGAAAATAAGTTTGTAAGGTTTTTTTCAGCCGTAAGGCGACCTCAATAAGTCTGTTTTGCGTATTTTTCTTTTTCTTTCCTCTCTCAGTTTTATCTATTTCATAATACCTTCCTTTATTTAATTTAAGTATTCTTATCTTTAAAATCCTTACATTAATATGCGGGATACCATTGTAAATAAGACTTTATCTGCCAGCGTGACCAAAATAAGTATTCCGCGGAAGTCGGGGTTTCGTTTTTCTTATATTCGGTGTAAAATGTACTGCGTTTGGTGTAGTCACTTGTTATTCCATTTAAGCGTTCTTCCCAAGATCTCGCAGGCTCCTACTTGATTAGGACGTGATTTTTATATATGTAATTATCATGAGCTCGCAAGCAATATTGATGGTCAATCACATCGAGGTTATTTATAATTACAAATGAAGAACACACGGACACCACGTTATTCGAGCTCGCTGTCTTTGTGCACTCATTATTTCTCTACCGAAGCCGTCATCTCGATTCTATTTAGATACTATGTAACGATAAACTATGCGATAAATTTTGACCCCGAGTTCAGCCTCTTAGCCTGCACTCGGCGAGAATCCTCGCGGCGACTTTTAATGTCTCTGTCACAAATGTCCATGACCTCTTGGGTGCCTCTTAGCGCCGCGAGAGCGACATCATATTTATTGGGCCCACCTAAAATTAGATCCGTTGCATTTCCCTCCATCGCCAAGGCAAACCCCCGTCATCCAACTTCCCTGCCAACTCCCATCGCAGGCATTCATTCTACACGGCTGGCATCCTCTTCCTTTGGCCAACAACCCTACAGGGAGAGCGTTATCTCTCGTCCCTCTTTCCCATCCTCCATCTTCCGGTTGCCCGGAGACAATTAGCCGTATAGCGACGTCGTCGCCCGTGTATTGGCGTCCTGTCCATTTATATATACTTTCGACACGGAAGGTTGGGTCCAGTGCGTGGAAAAACAACGCACCACTCGCCTCTTTTTTTCTGCCCTACCTGTCCTCAGGTGCCGGCGACGGACGGCTCGGGGTGAAAAATATTTTAGAATGTCGCCACGTTTCCTAGTCGTAGAGGCGCTGGCGTCGGAGCCACCGTCCGCACTGTTGGAGTCGGCTCATTCTACTTTAAAAACTGCAGGTGCTCCCTATCTCATGGGAACTCAGTACGGTCGGTTTGTTTTGGCGAAGGTGTGTTTTTTTGTCTTTTCCCCAAGTTCTGATGCAGTCGATAAACGTCTCCTGTTTTTTTTGTTGGAATATGGATGGCGGTTGTTTGTGCCGTTGAGAGTACACTTTGAGGTGGTTATGGAGGCTATATTGTTTTTTACTTGGTTTTAAAGGTGGAATGAAAAAATAAAGGGTTGAAAGAAGGCAGGCAGGGTTTTGTTTAACTTTACTTAAGGGTTTTCAATAGACATTGGTGGTTTGCGTACCATATATATGATCGAACCCTTGCGTTGATTTTTGGTTCTACCCCTACACAACATATTGTAAACCAATGTTGGTGTATGTTATGTAACCGCTAGGATAAATGAACATATTCCTCACAAGCTCGTAATTTGTTATGGAATACTTTTTCATTATATTCAATCAATTTTAGTCATTTATTATAACTTAATATATAATATCGTTTTACCTACTCGCGTTCTGTGTACTATCGTTAGATGAGCGGAGCTAAAAATATCCCGGTTGTCAGGTTGTCTTGGCTCCTATAAATGTAATCACAGCGCTATTTATTTCACATTCTTTTACATACATCTTAGACTTATACACATCTACATCTACAAGTCACCTTATTGGTGGATTGTCTATTAATGTGTAAGATTTCAAACAACCGCGCGAATTTCGTGACGTAACCTAACTAGCCCCATCCCGAACTTTATGGTGTCGCTCCTGGCTCCTTTGTCTTGAGGATATTCCTTGTTGTGAAGCAAATTTCTCGAGCTCTTTTTATAAGCATTCCCTGTTGTCGAGCATAGGGGAAGTTGCGCTCTTACAACTTCACTTCTCTACGTTTTCTGCCAAGCATCTATTCAGGTAACTACCGCGTGTGTCGATCAAATGCGACAGTTTAATGTTGGCTCAATATTCAATTTATATTCCTCCATATCCTCGCGTCAAAAATATGGTCCGCAATAATATCCCTATGTTCGACAACAGGGAATGCTTATAAAAAGAGCTCGAGAAATTTGCTTCGCACACGGGCGGCCAAACAACGGGGGCGGTCGATTTATCGTCAGACACAGTATTTTTAACAGTAATGCGGATTGTATTATAATCTGCCGTATATTCTTACATATTTATTGGCTACGGAAATTTATCAAACCATAAGGCGCTTTTTATACTCTTTTCTTTTATTTTTGTAAAGAACGCCTAAAAAGGGCGGCAAATGAGAGACTTGCACACGGGCGGCAATAAGGGTTACGCTTTTTTGGACGTGATTTCTCATTTCTAGAGTGTGTTACGGGGATTATCGCGGGTGAACACTTGGTACAAAAAACACGTGGGCGCTCCGCATCAAATTCTATTTCAAAGTGGAGAGAGAGAGAGCCGTCGTTTAAACATTCTCATCGTTGAGGGAAAGGCCTCTGCTTAAAAAAAAAGATACGGTTCGTTTCAAAGGGTCGTGTCCAGCATGTTAAAAACTCGGCACCTTTTTGAACGGGGTGCCACAATGGAACCTGAAAAAAATACGTGTTTAATTTCGATTCTCTTTTGTTTTTTTTTTTGATTAGGCCTTAGTAATTCGTGCTAGAGAAAGAAGTGAGAAAGCGTGGGGGATAGGAGTTAAGGTATAGAGGTGTGACGGCGTCTTCGGAATTACAATGAACCCTTAAACCAGAAATATGTGCGTCGCATACTTTCCGTTCTTTTCTTAATAAAAATAACGATTTCTCTCTCTCTCTTCTATCTTTCCCTATGACGGAAACGATTTTGGACCTTTCTCTTTTTCTCAGACGCTCTTTTATTTTGTTTTCCTTTTGCGGTATCTGGGCCATGCGGATCTTTTCGGTAATGAGATGGGAAGTTTTTTTCCACACCGCATGCCAAAAAAGTCTTTGTTGCCCGAGTTGGAAGAGGAAATTGGATCCGTTTGTTTTTTTTTTTTTTTTGGCCGTTGCGACGCATTAAGTATGGTCGCATTTTTTTTTAAGTTCTAAATGTGGAGTAGGACTGCTTGACCCGGGGATGTGGTCCAGAGATGAAAAGTGTATAGCCGTGTCATCGGTGCAGTGGATCAAATGACGCCAGGGGCGTAACTACGGTTTTGGGGCACCCACGTACGTCAAGTTTTTGGGACCCCCATTTATATAAAAATATATGCAATTATTATACCGTTTTGATTTTTGTCGATATTTTTTTACTTTTTAATTAAAAAAATACATTGAGACTTATGTAATTCTAACATTATAAGGTTAGGACGAAACAACTTCAAACACTCGAGATGGGTATTTTCGTCTTCATTTCGAGCGATGAAACCTTTAATTCCCGTAAGGATATTACTACTTCGAATAACTTACGGCAGATTACGGGAAAAATTCTAAGTATTTTTGTGGGGCCACAGATATCCTGGGGGGACCACGCTCTGCGCGGGCCTGCGCCCCTCAAGTTACGCGCATGAATGACGCCTTGCATCCTATCGTACTGCCCAAGCTTAGGAAGCAGTTTTTATGGGTTGATTTATTTGCGTGCGGATACTCATAGGCGTGGTTGTATTTATTATGCTTGCATATACGAGTCTACGAAATAACCATAAAAAATTTTTAATAAATTATTACGAATCAGGAGTTTGTAAACATACATACAATTTAGGCAGCGGAGGATGGATAATGCGCTAACTTTTTGGCATGTGCCAACACTGAAGTTCAAAGTTTGTGCCGATAATGAAGCTTACAAACGACGATTCGCGTTTTCCCTCCCGTCTGTAACGTTGGTATTTGCGTTTCTTTTCCATTTATTTCGATTCTTATCTTATTATCCTTTTGGTCTACCGGAACAGAAAATTTTGTCAAATATATTCAGATTATTTTTGCATGCAATTAAGCTTTACTTTCATTCTCCAAAAAAATGATAAAAGCAAAAATTCGACACATCGTTCAAGTTCTGCATTTTTCTATTTCATTATTCCGTTGAGGAAGGAATCAAATTCGTGTTTTCCCTAAGAATTGAATCTCGTTGATACAAAACTACGGGGCGGTTAATTAGTTAGCGAATGATGTATCGTTTTACGAATGAAATATTGTTTCGCTTGACCCATAGTCGACATCTAAAGCGAAAATCCTTGTTAGGGTCCGTTATTTTTCGTCCGGTTTGAACGATCGTTTTACGAACGTGCAATGCGAGCTCTTCTCTATGTCATTCTCTAGTTTGCATTTTGACCCCCATAAAACAAGGAAAAAAATTTTAAAACCCAAGCCGACCCGCGTCTGGGTTGCGGCTACCGGAAACTTTTACACCCAAATTGAGAAGGGTCGGAAAACAAGTGACTCGACAGATGCCGTGTCATATTTTACATGCGTCGTTTTTACAAGTTAACTCGCACGGCTAACTTTCTGGTGCCGTCCTCTCGGCTCGACGTTTGTTGGAAAACTTTCGTCCTAATTGTTTTGTCGCCCTTCGTTTTTCGTTCTTCGCTCCTTCTATTGACGCGGTAATTGCCCGGCGACAGTTCGTTGCCTTGTTACGTGATTTGCATTAATATAAATTGTGCTCCGTATAACGAGACTGAGTGGTAGGCCGGTTAATCGAATTCCGTTGCGAAATTATAGCAGAGATAAATTTTTGAAATGCGTGAAAACTACGGCATGCAACATCGAGTAAATTAATGTTGAAAACCGCCACAAAAACCTGGTTTGTTAAATATAAAAGCCATCCATTTTAACGAAACCAATTGAGGAATGCCCAACCTTGGGAAATCCACTCATTATTGGTATAAGGAAATAGATATACCAATCAGAAGATGTTGTTTTACAACGGAGCCTAACGTGAAAATGTAACACCTTATACACCAAAATTAAACATTACATTTTCACATAACCTCATACCAAATACAGCACGCATAGTCAATTATACAATAGGGTCTAGTATTCAGTTAATGCTGTTTGCTTTAGTGAAATTGTTTTCCGAGTAGTGGTTTTTCCCTCAAGCAAAATAACATATTCCTCATTCCACATGCAGCAGTTAGACACTCGTTTTCGATTCAAGAAAACGAAGTAAGCGAAGAGTGTAAGGTGCAAAATAACGTTTACTGGGGATACGTGGTGCCACATCGTCGTAAATATATGCAATTTAAAACATATTTTCACTGTTTTTTTCAGGAAAAGTCGTTCTTTGCTCTGTTACAAGGAGGAGGATAAATGAGCGAAGGTTAAGAATTGGCTGTATCCAACAGAAAAGGTTCAGTGAAGTAGGAGATTCGCCCACTTTATCTAAAACGTAAGTTTTTTGTTTTCTTTTTATATTATTATTGTTTTTATGAGCTGCATGCTATGCCTCCCGTTACGTCATTTTCGATGTACAAGGATTAACATGATAGCGAAGTAGGTACTATTTTCTATTTCGATAGATAATTTAGATCGAATTTAAGGGACTTTGTGTAAATGTCCTTACAGACTTGGATAGTTCGCATTCTTCGGCGCCAACGAGGATATTTATTTTTACGGTTTTGTAACTTTATTTAAAGTGATATAAAGGGAGTATGTCGATTTTTAAAATTGAGGCTGCTTAAAAGATTTCATCATTTTCGCATTGCGTACTAAAAATATCTCTATACCATATTCGTATTTCCATCAATTTTTCGTGGCTTGGCGGTCTAGTGAATTAAAAAAAAACATTCATTACCGATTTTTATGCAGTTTGTGCACTGTCTTTATAGAGGTGCACGTAGAATCTTTTGACTGCCAGCCGTTGTCATGGACGTTATTGTTTGCCCTCGTTGCTAATCCTCTTATTTTTTTGGTCCTATTTCCGCTGTGATGTTCGCGGACATTAAGCAAGTTTCATCATCGAACTGTTGCCGACAGTATTCTTTCTTGTGTTTCCAAGGAAGTATCTACCAAGGACAAAAAGTTTTCAATCAATCGACCTCGAGTCATTGCTCGTTCTTTACTTCATTTATCAAGGGTTCGACGTGAGACTGCATCGTCGAAGATTAACCATCCCGTTTCCCTGCATCGCATTTCGAAGCGAAGCCTCATGACCGAGTTTAATCCGGCCTTCGAGCTAATTAACGTACTCAAGATGGCCTCGCAATCCTATTTATTGATCGGGGAGCCGCGTACACTCATCATTTGGGCGATAAAAATAGGACGCATCGTCGACGTGACGATTCTTATCGTTGCCTAGGAAACGTTTCGCGTACGAAGGTCGCCTTTGCCGTATCTAAACCCCTCATCGTGCGTGTTTTGTATGTGAGTTCGCGTGCGGCGCGAACGGTGTTTGCGACGCCGGTGAAACAACATCCGTTACTCGGCATTGACAAAAGTTACGCGTGTTTTTCGGGCTCAAGGCGGGTTCACGCGGCGTGCGTTCCTCTACGCCGCTGGAATCTTCGAGAGGAGAAGGTATGTGACGCGAGGCGTGGGTGGATGGATGGTGGGAGAGAGATTCCTCTCTAGTCCCGCTCGTTTTATGGTGTGCTCGTCACTGCGCCATTCCTCAGCACGCCACGCCCACGGTACGCCCACAACAACGCGATTTACGGCCTCATAACGCGTCGTTTGTTATTTTTTCCTTCTTTTCGTTCTTCGTTTTTTTTTTTTAAATGCTTTCCTCAGGAGTCATTCCCGCGTTGATGTGTTGATAAAGGAAGGGGATGCGTAGGAGTGAAGACATCTAGAGATCGAATAAAATAAGTTTTTTTCCCTCTGACGTAATTTTTTTCGGGCGGTTACAAATTTTTATTATTTTAAATTGAATCCGTCGTTTGCGTGTTCCTCGCGCGTCGCCTTTGTTTTTGTAAAAAAAATTTCCGGTGATGGTCGGGTCGGCACGCAAAACTTTCGCGCGTGGAAAAAGTTTCGCTTCTCGAACGTTTTCGGTCGACTTTTTTTTTTTCGTCCGCGCGAGACGAGACGGGTTTCGACCGAGTGGTTGACAAAACACTTTTTCGGTTCCGATTCGACGCTTAGATCTCTTAATAGATCGCAGCTGTTCGCTTTCGCGTTTATGGTTTTTTGATTGGATGCCAAAGAATTTCGCGTTTATTTCCTGATACCGTCGACATCGGGATTCAATTTCTCCTGGACGCTTTTTTAAAAATAGCATGTTAAAGGAGCTTGTGAAGTTAAGTCACGGGCTTTCGCACTTTCTAATCGTTTCTTTGGGTAGTTTTTTGTTCGTGAGTACTTTGAGTACTTGTTTGCGTCATTAGTGTCTCACAAACTGAAGTGCTAGCCCTTCATTAAAGTGCGCTTACTCCTAAGAAGTTCACGCGAAAATAAATTGGTAATGGGGAATCATCATTCTACTAGGGCAGAGGTCTGAAACAGCTCAAAATGTGCGGCGCTCTTAATGATATGGTTATATTCCAACTGGACGAAAGAGAAAGCGTGGACGAGGTGATGCTGTAGAAAAAACACATACTAGGGAACACTATAACATTTTTAATAACTAGGAATTGTATGTTAATTTCTTCTTAATTAAAATGAATTTTGAGTTGTGTGCCATCAATTCTCATCAGAGTGATTCTGCTCATTATTATGTCATTGCTCGCTATATAGGTCGAAAGTATGCGGCCCACCATTTATTTGAAAACTGTCAAGTTGGTCTCCATGCATTTTGAGACTCCTGTAGGGTAAATGTTTTTGCTGTTTATTTGTAATCTCCGTTGTTATTTTTTCCTCGAATATTCACAACGTCATCTTCTACGAATACGTCATCCTTCTACTCTAATTTCATTTTTTTCAATTGTCACCTACATTCGGTTCGTGTCGAATTACAATCGATTTATGCCTGCAATTTATTTGTGTTTTTGTCCGCTTTTAAAGGTAAAAGTGATGTTAAGTTCTTTTAACTTTTAATGCATTCATCCACATACTGAAGAATTCGACAAAGTTCTGGATCTCGTGCTTTTATCCAATTGGTAAGATAGGTAGATCTAATAGGGAAACATTCTGAAATACGCATCATTTTGAAGAGTTAGTAGATGTTACATGATGTTGCAATACTGAGGATAAAAGGATATTAATCGAAAAGTTTTTCAGTGTCAATGAGTATAACATAATGCTTCGATTGCCCAAATAATAGATTTATAGATACTCAACAGAAATATAGCATAGCCTATTTTTTGTGCTCAGTATTGACCTGTTTAGCAGGAAACTTTCACTAAAAGCAGATTTTATATTAAAATTCCGTCTGGAAAAAGTGAATTTCAAGAATTTTACCAATATTCTTGCGGTTTACTACCCAAGTGCCGGTGAAAGTTGAACTCGTATTCCGCAATATAGAAATTATTAAGCCGTAAAAAGATATTTTCCTCGCTGGACCAACTGGTCCGAGATCGATCGGAATTCCATATAAATATGTAAATAAACATCCTCAGAGTTACGCAATAATCCGATATATTTATAAAGATATTTTTTAAAAGTTTCCAACAATCTTGTAACTTCAGGTTAACGTTATATTTTATCGTTATACTGTGAAAAACGCTTCTTTGTCTATCGTTTTATTTGTTATGGTTTATCGAAACATGATGCAATTGTGGAGCATTGTCATCTGCGCAGTGAAACGGTGAAGTGGTTCAATACCGATGTAGCCGCGAATGCGGCTTGAAAAGTCGCGTTCTAAATTTCGTTTCAGTCGAGCGTAAAATTTTTATCAGCAGTAAAACGCGGAACAACGGGTCCTGTTTTTTTCCGCACTTTTTTACATTTCTTTTATCCATTTTTACTCCCACTTCCTATGGTCCCGCAGCGGCCTTGAATGAATTTAATTGACCTAAAATTTCCCGCCATCGATCATCGAATTCGTCCTCTAATGTGTTTACTTTCGGTTCATTATTTTTTTTTAACCACTCTCCTATAAAGAAGCCCATAATATTTTTTTATTTTCTCATATGCTTAAATAAAGTATTGTAATCGCGAAAAAAAATCGAATTCGAGAGGTTTACTGAAATACACGTTTTAGGTGTCCCTGAGTCCAAGTGATTTTCACCATGTAGTCTGTCGTCTGTGCGCGTGTCTAGATTAAGCGGTGTAACGAAATGGAATGATATTTGATATTTAGGCATACTGTTATCCAGAATAGAAACTATGAAAAGATGAACGATACAGCTCAACAACGTAGGGTAGTTTATTCTTGTTCATTTCCACAAAATGTCGATTTATTACAAAACGGCTCTAACGATTTGAATTAAATTTCGCTTAGTTGTAGAGTTTGGAGTCATAAACAATACTACATAAGTCATATTTTTCAAAAGAATACTATATAATGTCCATCGACATATTAATATAGCGACTCTTACTACCCAGTTATCTCAGCAATCTTCGCCCAGCAATACACATAATAATATTTATATATGGTATAACTATTTACCAAGTTTCAGTGTCACGTATATGAGGTAATCAGTATATTAATTCCATTTACGCACTATGAGTTCTTTCCAGTCAGGAAAGAGTGTAATTAGACCATACTTATGATATAGTTGGCGCAATGTATATTGTAGCTATTTTTTCTGCAAGCTATTCTCATATTCGGAACTTGTTACAAAAAAGATGTCGGGTTAGATGTTTTATCCTATTTGAGCGCCATTAACATTCGTGGTTATATCCATTAAAAACTTAAGAAAATATATAAGTTGAACTTATAAAAAAGATCAAAACATCTGCAATCCCAAAAATTTTTAATTATTAAATAATTTTTGCAATGAATAGGTCTATTAAAGCGGAAAAATACCTTATGGAGGATTGAGATTTACGGCTGTTAATTTCGTAAGACTATTTTAAACTATCTATTCATTTCACATCACGATCTTTAAATTTCGATTAACGGGCATTGATTAGATTGTTAGTTATTCGCTCGCCTATGTTCCGTTCAATGAGGCATATAATTGGATGGGATATTTTCCCCCGTAGAAGGATCTCTAATTCGAATTTCGGAACCATCGGGTGCGTTTTCGGTCGTCACGTGATTGTTATTACGTTCTATTTAATTAGCACTGGTTATTGCGAGTGATCTGTCGACCTAAGAATTGCAGTTTGAAATTATGGCTATTGCGTTGTGTTTAATTAATAATATAATGATGTACTATAATAGCACAGATAGAATTTCCCGGACGACAGCTATGACATTGTACGTATCGTGAAAGCTTATTATCGAAAGTCATTACTTTCTCTTCTCTTTATTGTTATTGGATCTTAATTTTTAAAAAAAAGCATGAATGCCACCTAACTTTATAACAAGCTCTGTTTTAACATAATAATATGAAAGTTTGTCCCTGAGGATCGACATGCGCCAATCATCGCTACGGTTTATTCAAGGAAGTACGAAAGATTCTTAACGAATAAATTTAAAGAAGATGATGTTTTCATCTCGTTGCGTAGCTACTTTTGCTTTGACCCCGGTGCAAGAAAAACTTTCGGGCACCGAAATAAAACGATGAGTGAAGAATTGATGCAAAAATAAAATCTATTTACCGTGGGAAAACACGAAGGTTTATTGATTATTATTATATTCTTATTATGTTATTATTATAACGAAAGTAAAGGTTAACCCTGCATGTGCATCTGTAAAGAGAGGCATCATCCGGTTGATCCCTACGCCTGGTTTCATCTCTTGATTCCGTCGGAGGTTGGAGCGAACCATTCGGTGACGTTATCAATTAAAACTGCGTTGTCTCTCACCCTCTCTCTCTCTTTCGTTTCTCTCTCTATCATTTTATTTTGCTTTTCCCCTTCTCTTAATTTCTCTCACTACCTTTACCATTTTCATTCCTCTCTTTTAATATATGTACTCTCTGTTATTGCTCTCCTTCCCTCACTTTTATTATTATTATGTATTGAGCACATACGGGGATAAACCCCAATTACATGTGATATAATAATTGTTACAATATAAAATAAATATATAAATACAATAAAAGATAAATATATAAATACAATCAACAACGTACAACACACATGGACACACATATTTTACAATATGGTATCATACGTCAGTTACATTAAAGAACGTAATAATATTTTTTTATAAACACACGGAGTGTCGTTAAAGATATCCACATTAGTATTATCGGCGGTCACCTCGTTATACGTGCGTAGCATTCTCGGAATTGGCGAGCAGTTATGCACATTATACTCCTTTTCCTATCTTTCTTCCTATTTTTACTGCTATTATACCTCTCACATCCACTCGCTCTCTCTCTCTGTGTATCTTTCTGTCTCAATGGGTGACTGGTATCCGTGTCAGGATGTAATTGCGGCTATATCTGGAGCGGCGTAATAACTGCGTAAACGGACCGTTCGTGTCCCACCCCCCTTAGCGAGCGCCGTAAATTTTTCTTTTCGTTTTCTTTTTCTCCTCCAAGCCTCGCTTTCATGGCGGATATGAATGAGGACCAACTGCTAAAGGGTCGTTTTATTCATTTTTACAGGCGCCGCTCCGAAATTTCTCTGAGATTTTACGGTCTTTATATCTGCGAGGAGGAATGTCTCGACTCGAGGTTATAAGGTCTCTCTTTGCCTCCTTTCCGTTGCCGGTTTTTAGGACGTGTTATCGAAACTTCTTTTTTTTTGTTGAAAACATCTGTAACTGGTTCCTAAAGGATTACTTCCTTGTTCTTCTATTTTGGTTTTAGTTTTGTCAGTAATCTCTTTAATTTGTTCACTCGTTTGTTTTATTGCTGTTGCTTCCTTACGCGTGAAGTATATAATAATAATTTTTTATTCCATTTCTCTTATACATCCTTTTAAACAAAAATTTACAGCAGATATAATAACAGAGAATATGGAATATAGGTACCCCAGAGGAATCCTGTTTTGGGGTTACCATCACATACATAAAACAAATTTTCGGCAAATGACATAATTTATTGTGCATAATAAATTAAAATCAAGATTAGGCACAAAAAACCAAAAACAACAAAAGTGTGTTCATACATATTTAAACAACAGTTTTCATTAATCCTTCAACATCGGGAGTAGAAAATAACCATACTTTTACATTATTTAAGAATTTACCCAACGGATTCAGAGTAGCCAGATCAGATGGAATAGAGGAAAATAACTTAGGTGCCATGTATATGTATATAGAGTAAGTGTTGCGCTGGCGAGAAAATTAGAATTCGAAATTTTGATGTTTATGCACGTGTTTCTCTGTGAGTTTCAGAAAGTTTTTTTTGCGATTCTGTAGTGCAGAGGTTCCCAACCTGGTGGTCGCGGGCACCCTGGTGCTCGCAGAGCCATTTCTTTCCTCTGCACACATGAAATGTTCATAACCCCTTATCCAATGATGCAAGTCTTGAAAATTTCGTTACTAATATTTTTGTTTGCAATGCTGCCGAATACGTTGTTAATGCCGTAACGAACGATGGCAATAACTCATTTGCTTCATGAAAATAATCGTCACTACCAGAACAGTGCCCAGACATCCTGTCGCCTGTGACGAGATATGACCCCGTTTCTTTCCATCCAAATTTCTCGAGTTCGAGCTTCTCTCCCTCCTCTGGTAGAAACAAGAATTAAAATCGGCGTTTTCTTTTCACAGATTTAACTGTTTCAAGCATTATTCAAAAATATTAGTTGTTAAATATATTAAATTATATAACTCATTGCGTCATGTATCGTGATTTCTAAGAATATTTTTATGATTGTGCCCGCCTCCATAATGTGTTAAGTGCCCAATGGAGGTAAGATGTTGAGAACCACTGATGTAGTCTGTGCGCGGTTCCAAGAGCTTTAAAGATTTTTAAAATTCTGATAAAATTTCCCATTTGTGTCTGAAGCCTTGTTGATGAGGAAAGAAGATAACGAAACGCTTGGTAACAGTTTTACTTTAAAAGATTCACTTTAATGTCTTTTAAAGGGATATGGGTGCTAAGTATTTTGCTTTCTTCGTTCCTCATCCGAAAATGGTAGATTTCACAAAGTTAGTCGAACTTCATTAGTTTCAATTTCTGTTGAAATGAATCACATCGCGCAAAAATCGAGTGTAGTTTATTCTGGTAGACTTTCACAAAATGTTGATTTAATCAGTGTTTCTTAATGGATTTTATTAAATGCGTCCGGTTATAGAGCTTGATGTTATCATCAGTAATACATAATATATGTTTCTCCGATTGGCATTGTAACACGTTAAATTTAAACGCTCAGCTGCTGCCTAGCTCTCCCTACTGACGGAAGTAACGTTTGCTATAAATCGAACTGTGCGCATGCGTTGTAATGTAACCGGCGATATTATTGTGTGGAGCAGAAAACAAGAATACGAGAAATTTTTGTGTCATATATGTTGCACAATTTTTCACTCTTGTTCTCTTATTCTATTTTAAATTTATGTAATAATTCTATTTTTTTAAATGTTTTCTTTATATTGTATTTGTTGGTTGGAAAAGTTGTTCGGACGATGTAGACAATCATTCCTTGTAGTACGTACTCGTTTCTTGCGCCAATGTTGGTATTTGTATTGTTTTTTTTCGCGAGATGTATGTCATAAGGCTTTTTATTCTTTCGGTCATGGTCGAGGAAACCCTTTATATTTTATCTTTCATGAGACGTGTTGGGCGAGATGCTGGTACTACTTGAAGCCACCGCCACCCTCGTAACTCAAAAGAGATAGTTCAAGCCTGCGGTACCGCTGCAGTGAAAACGGATCTCTTTTCTTTTATACATTTTTAGCCTTTTCACTAGTGCGGCTTGTACAGTTCTTACGGTTTTTCAAAATGTTTTGGCGGTCACGAAATAAAAGTCTGCGGAACAAATGCATAACGGTCGGTGCTTTTCCGAAATTTTCGTAATCGCAGGAAATAATTTTGCTTGGAGGTCGAGAATAGGCGTAGGTTGATTTAGACTTGACCTCCGGGTATGTCTGGTGAAAATTTTGGGTGAACGCTGAAGTTGAATTTAGTTTTATGTTCAACACATACCTTTCCCATTACTTGTAGAAATCAATTTACGTCATTTTGTTACTTTTTTACATTCATTTACGTTATTACGCTTAAAGCCACCAATAGCGTTTGGTCTTTAAATGATCCTTTTTCAAGATTTTTCTACCGCACAGTATCCATTATCTAGTATAGCGATTCCTAAAATGACTAGAGCGTCACGATGGGGCATTGCAGCAGATTCTTAGGCGTGCTGGAACAAAATGCTTGAAAATAAATTAACCAAATTTGAAATGACATATTTTTTTGTTTTAATAAATTGACTATGGCTTACAATTAGTACCAACAAATGAATACATCCAAACGTTGTGATGCCTGAATGTGTAAATAATACGACCTTGTTTCAAGGCGGGACTGCTGCGAAATTATGTTTATGTTTGATGGGGTACCGCGCTACAAAAATGTTTGGAACCACTGCTCTAGATGAAATTATTGCTTCCACCGAATCATGTATATGGAAACACACATAAACACACACACAAACATATATAGATACAGACACGTATACACCTGTTAAATGCTTGAGTAATCTACGAAAGGAGATTTCCTCAGCTGTAAATTGAATTGTTTTATTCAAGTATTTATTCCGAAATGGAAGTATTTGATCCGGCGTGCTTTCAGAATTACAGGTACGTTCTAAAAGAGATGCGTGATCATATGCGTAAACATTTATTTATTTTGGCTATCAGGGACTAGGCGTATTGCCTACCACCATATAGATCAGTGGGGGGCAAACTTTTTACGAGGCGGGCCACATTAGAAGTTGTAGGTGGTTAGGCGGGTCACATTAGGTCTCACATATGAAGTTATTAGAGAGAATTTGAAGGATTCTATTAGTGAAAATCAATTATCAACAAACTTTAGTACAATAGCTTCACTATATAAGGTTTTCCGGCCATTATTTTAACCATCAAATGTGAAATTTACTGTTTCACATTTCACGGTTCTCTTTTATAAAGGCATCGCGGGCCGCATAAAATGCACTCGCGGGCCTGATGTGGCCCGCGGGCCGTAGTTTGCCCACCTCGATATAGATAGATAAATGTCTTTATTTTCAGGGCGAAATAGAGACCATAAGGTCCTCTCTTCCATTTAACCTTACGTAGGAAAGGAAAAAATTTCCATACACAAATATTTATAAACGTACTTTATTGTTTGAAGCATTTAAATTTTAACTGTTTGAAGTCAGTTTGTTGCTGCGTGCTAAACATAACGTTCAGAGAAGGACGGGTATGGCGTAACCAACATTTCCTTCCCGTGTTTTAAAGCCGCGATATATAGGTATATTTTTATTTGTTTGGCGGTGAGGAAATGGTATCATCTTTTCATCAACAAAAGTATAAGGGTTTTATATGCTTCATCTCTGAAATTCGTTTTATTTCAAATGCCAGTATTTATGCTCGATCGGTTCGGAAGCAAAATGGAGTCGTTCGAACGGTGTAGGCGCACGAATTGACAAACTTTTACGTAACCTTTTCTGACATTTCCCCCTCCTCTATATCCGGATAAAGTCAGCGTGATATCCTAAGTAAAAGCAGCAAACCGATAAGAACATCACCTCGAGAAAATAATTGAACTTTTCAAATGTATACAATGCGGAAGTTTTCAGTGCGGCTTCCTTCGTCGAAACCGTACCTTTAATCCTTAATATCGAATTCGTCGAACGTGATTGTAATTGGAGCGTGATTACTTAGCGCTCAGTTGTTTGATCGAAACGTTTTGATTAGTTGATCGTAAAGGATGCTTAACCCTAATGGACTACCCCCACATTGGACCATCGTTCCTTAGGCTCATCTTCCATTAGCCCTCCTCCTACGCATAGTTCATCTCCCGAGAGGAATTTACCCTTCCACAGTCTCCCTTCCTATTTAACTTCCTGGTGGGAGTTGTGTGTGTGTGTGTGTTCTGTGAGTTGCGTCAGAGGAAACTCTCCTTATCCACTCCTCCCTCTATCTCGTCTCTTTCCCATCCATCTCCCTCTTTCTCTCCACGGCCAACTCTGCCTCTCTCTCTCTCCTTTCTCCTCTATCTCTCTCCTCGCTCCTCTCTCAATATCCCCTCTCCACCCATTCTTGAAACGATTCTCCCACACTACTCTTGTCAACCCTTTCATCACTGCGCTATCAATTTCCACGTACAACTCTTCTTTCCCTCCTCCCTGGATCCCCTCCGATCTCTCCATCTCTTCCCCTCACTGCATTTCCCTCCATCGCTCTCTGTCTCCTCTCTTCCTGCCCCTCCCCCTCCCTTCCTCTTTCTTTCCCACTCCCTCACACACCCTCTCCCTCCCTCTTACCTCTCCCCTTGTCTGTCCATCTTTCACTGTCTATATGACTCCAGCTCACCCTCTCTCTCTCCCCCCAAGGGTTCCTTCATCCCTCTTCCTCCCTCTTCAACTCTTTCCTCTTCTCTCTTTCTCTCCGCTCTTCGGAGAATCAATGTGCTCCCGACTCAGCCCACGTACCCTTTCAGTTCCCTTTAAGGTCACAAACTCTGCCTATTCCGACGAAATCGACTCATTTCACAAAACAGTTTCCCCTTTCACTCTCTCTCTCTCTCTGTAACATTTTCCACCTCCCTTTCACTTTATCTAAATCGTTTTGTCTTCGTCTGCCTCGCTTCCGAGAGGTTACAATATTCGTTTAATGGCCGTCTCCTCTCTCTTTGTTTTTTTTAAAAATAAAAATAATTTTCTTTTTCAGATGCGTTGTTTAATCATGCAGATTCGATTGGGTTTTCCGTCGCCCGTGTTTTATTTTATTTCGAGGGGATGAAATGTTTAGGTATTTAATTTATCTTTACGTTCCAGCGGATCTGCAGTAAATTAGTTACGTTCAGAAGGAGAATTATAGAACTCACCTCATGTCTAACATCATAAACCACGAATAGGTTGGAAAGCAGCCGTCATCAGTGGTAATAAAATGGTTAGATTTAAAAAGTTACTATCATCTGCATTAGGTGAATCGTCACTGCTTCTTTTGAATTCAAAGTGATACGGTTTCCGCTCTTTTTTACTTTCTCCATACGTAGTAATGGGAAAGTATTGTGATCACGAAAAACATCGACTTCGAGATTTCAACGGAAATACACCTTTTGAGGTCCCTAGAACACGTTTAGACTATTTTCGGAATGTTGTCTGTGTGCGCGCGCGCGCGCGTGTGTATGTGATTGTGGGCGCTGTAACAAAAAAGGTACTTCCCATATCGTTACCAAATTTCATATATAACACTTTAACATGAGCACAAAGAAGTGATTAGTTTTTGGACAATAACGGTTAACCGGAAGTCGAGGTTTATTCGAAACCCGATTCGGTTTTTGCGATATTTCTCCGTTAAAACATCATTAATGTATATACAATTCTATATAAAGGTTATAGAGAATGTAATTTCCTACAACTTTCATTTGAAACAATTTTCTATAGGAGTTACTGTTTAGGAATTATTTATAAATAACCGGTTTTTTCGGTTTCCGTCAAATATCTCCTTAAAAACGAAGTAATTGGTCATCTTCGTGAGGACCAAAGTTGTAGAGAATAATATTTCTTCCAAGTTTTGTTTGAAACAAATTTTCGTAGAACCATCCATTTCGGAGATATTTTTCTTTATCTTAATTCCAGTATACAGCGCCAGCACCATGTAGCGGTGAATTCTGTAAACATATTCAAAATATACGTAATTTACGGCAATAAGGACGACTGTATTCTTTTACGATACGAAATGATAATTTTGTCTCATAATGCTATTCATAATAATTTAAATATCTATACCCCAAATATGGAGAAAGTCATGTGTTGCTCGCATCAGATATTTTATGTCTATCAGTCAATTGCGTTGCACTGATTTCTTGAGGTAAATGATTGCTTGTGGAATGCATTATGTCCGTTATTAAATATTAGCATTAATAGTGATATATTCCTTTATTTTGGAAAGATTTAAAATATTATATTTTTATCTTGTGCAGTTTGTTGTGTAAAATTAATTCCTTTTAAATTCCCTGATAACCTTAATGTAGCCCAAGCTTTTATAAACGTACAATTACTTAGCGAATGACCCATTTTATCTGACGTAATTTGATGCTAAAATTACATTTCATTAGCATTATTTATGTTTGCTTTTCATTGAGTATGGTTATTGCATTTAGATTCGCTTAAAAATATGTTAGTGAATTGCTTATGATAAGCGTTCTGCCACGAGAATATCATTCGAGAAAGATATTTAAAAAATCGAGGCAGTGAAATTAAAAAGATATAGACTTTATGCCTGTCTTTTCGTTTCATCAACGTACCGGGCTCGCTTTCATTCATGCACCAACCTCCCTACTTATATAATCGCTTTTTACAACAATTTTTGCTCTCGCAGTTACGCGAATATCATTTTGCGATCGTTTCATGAAGAAAAACGATCACTATAGCGTGTGGTTTTTTTAAACGGAATTATGATACGAAAATTTAAGCCCCAGTTAATGAACGGAGCGAATTTTCGCGACAAATATAATTGTAACCAATTATGATTCCGGGCGCAATGCGGCGGGATGATAATGAGATTCGCAATTCCGTTCCATAATGCGGAATAATACCCTCATTTGGCTCGGAATCCCGAGTCTTGAACCGACGACCTCTGACGCGGGAGAAATTTTCGAAAAAAAAAAATCCTCTCCTTTCGACTAACGAGGGCGGGTCGACGTAAGGGTTTCGAAAAACTTTTTTCGTTATTATTTTGTTTTCGACGGGAACCGAGGAGAGAAGTGAAGAAAAAAAATTCGAAGCGAAAATTTGAAAAAAAAATTCGGAAGGCAAATAAAGCGGCGCAAATGAGAGAGAGACACACACACACACACATACACCTCCCCGGAGGAGTAATTGCACTTTCCTCACGTCGGCGTCGATCCGGAGTTCCATAAGTCTCCCGAGGGACTGCATTCTTCTGTCTTCCTTTGTTATTTTCCCCTTCGTCAGACTTCTTCCCTCCCCCCTCCATCTTTGTTTCTCTCCATTCCAACTTTTCCTCCTCTACCCCACTCTATATATCTCCCTCCTCTAGCCTTCTGTATCTCCCCCCTCTATCTCTTCCTCCCTCTCCCCCCTCTCTGTATCCCCTCTCCCTCTTTGCCCATGCCCCCCCCTCCCAAACCCTCTCTACCTCTCCCTCCCTCTCTTCACCCCCTCTCTATGTATACTCCTTTATCACCCTCTCTCCTTCCCTCTCAACCTCTCCTATCCATCACCATTTTATTTAACCATTTCTCCTTCTTCCATTCTCCTTCACCCACACATCCGTCTCATCTTCACAATCTTCCACCTCCATCCGTTTCTTTCTTATTTTTAGCGCAGCCCGTGTTCTGTAACCTCCGTTTTCGCGAGATGGCTCTTTTCTCCGTTCCGACCGTATGTAACTCGTCAAACATTTGTGAGTGGGTTCTCAGGGATGTATTTTTGCGAAAATCCTCGCGCTTGGATCCGGATCTTCGGCGCGACGAGGCGTCGGCGCTGTGGAATCCGCGAGATATTTTTTTCTTGATCTTGTTTTTTTTTTTGGTGTTCTGTCGTATGGTGTATCTGTTGGAAAAATCTGAATCGCGTGCGTCTCCTGGATGTTTTTAAATGAATGTTTCATCTAGACAACTTTCGACGGGAGATCACACCTATTTCATGACTAAATGAACGTATTGAGGCTCCAACAATGCATTAGATGAAATATAAATAAAGATAGTCACGTCTGCCATCGAATTATCTGTAGAGGTCCGTATTATTTTTCATTTTCGTCCTGTCCGCTTTTGTCCTGTTCCTTTCCTCTTTGGCTGTCTTTACCCTTCTCGCGATTTTTTCCGTGCCTTCTAAATCCTTTTGACAACAAAAAAATCTTAGATCTCTTCCCTCTTACGTAACGTTCTGATATCTGGAATCTGGCCGCGGTTTTTGTTTTCTTTTTGTCATTATGGCGTCGGTGCAACGACGGATTTATTTCCGTTTTCTGTCTCTCCATCGCTTCTCTTTCTCGAGGGAAAAATCCATTTCGCTCGGCAAAAATTCCATCCTCCATATCCCCCAAAATTGCAGCCGCGCTTTACGCGATCCTTTTTTGTTTTTATCCGCCCGGCTTTGGCTCGAATTGTTTTTTGCGTCGAAATATCTCCCTCTATGTTTTCTCTCCTCGTCCTCTTTTCCTCGCCGAAGCTTAGGAAAGATTAAAAAATCGAGGGTTCGAGGTGGGATTTTCTTTTCTTTTGCTTTTGTTTATTTTTTTCAATCGTTCGCGTCGGCGAATGTTTATTTTGGGTCGAACCGCCGAAACTCTTCAAGCGGAGCGCAAAAGCTTTCAGTCGGTTCTTCCTTTTTGTCGATGTCTTCCAAATACGGGATTCCTGTGAGTTTCCAGAGAAAGTGGATACAGGGCTGGCCCGAGGTAACGGCGAGCAGGGCGGCTGCCCGGGGCGCCCAAGTATCGGGGGCGCTAACCCTGTCATCTATCTCTACATTACTTGCAAGTGGATAAATACTGGATACCAATTTATATCGCGGGATAGGCGGGAATCCGTATAAAATTCCTTTTCACTTTCATTATCAATCATTAAACGGGGCAGTGAATAAATGAACGAGCTCTTTTTAAAATATTTTAACAAAGATTTACAAAGGGGAGCGCTGAGCGGATTCTCGTACGGGGCGCCAAAATACCTCGGACCGCCCCTGAGTGGAGATATACCGGTGATGGTAAAAAAAAAAGAACGTAGTTTTTCATGATAAGGCCAGATTTGCACGATGACTCCTTAATTAGCGCTTATGTATTGGTTTGTCTGTCTGTCCGTCTGTACGGGCTATATCTCTGGATTCCTTGGGGAAGTCAAATTTTTAGGAAAGATTGTTCTATATGAGAGTTAAAAATTTTATAAATTTGGTGGATCTAGGATCAGCTGCTGGGAAGTTAAGCAGTAAAAGTCGCTATAAAGTAGTACATGCGGTTATAAATATAGGCAACCAGCGACACATAGCATCTAATGTTCTTATTCCGCGAGAATTATAGTAATCGGTGAAAAAAGCACCTTGTGTAATTTTCTGCAGTTGTTCCTTCCTCACTTGTTTTGTAATGCATTCGCTTCGTACATAAGGCCTTCCTATAATGCGGGTGGTGCGCTCTGAAAAAGTGCCCTTTAATGTGTATCCTTGTTATGTGAACCTTGCTTTACACAGTGAAAGGGGTGTTTGTTACGTTTCTCGCTCCTTCAGGCACACACCTCCACTCCCAAAATTCCCAAACCTCTCTCTGATGCGCGTGTATGTACGAATGGAGTGTTGTTGCCGGTTATCTGTGTTTATAAACAAAACACTCGGGCACTCCGACCAGTCTCTTCCTCCCTCAGCACTCTGAAATCCCAAGTTCCAACTCGCACCTGACCGCGGTAA
Source organism: Uropetala carovei (assembly GCA_036926305.1). Lineage (NCBI taxonomy): Eukaryota > Metazoa > Arthropoda > Insecta > Odonata > Petaluridae > Uropetala > Uropetala carovei. The sequence goes on along the minus strand of JAXCHB010000065.1, from coordinate 12,739,674 downwards.
TGCGAACCACAATCCGCGTTGTATGAATTTTTGTTATTAAAAACAACAATTGTGTTAGAGCGAGTGTATGTTACAGGAGGATTAGCTATGTACAGACGATCTTTTCCTATTCAAATTGCGTCTTCTGATTTCCTTGAATTTTTCATCTGTTGTGTAGGTTAATGTTTTCTCCGCCTTGCTCTTATCCGATCATATAATTGTCAATTCCGGATTTTAAACTTTCTTATCTCTATAACTAATTTAAAAAGAAATAGTCGTGCTTTAAACCAGTTAAAAACTATATGGAAGTAATATGCGGGATTTATATTCAAACTAGAAACTCCTGCTTCTAGAATGAATCATCGAGTTCATCTATTAGGCACATATTCGAATTTGAAAACTTGATTATTTGCCTTTGATAACGGCTGCCCCACAGACGAAATGCGCATCTGGTTTCATGTCCTTATTATGATTATTGGAGAAACAGTTTCTAATTAGAAACGCCTTTAATACTATCATATCAATGCCGCGGCTGTTCACCGCGCTTAAAGATTTGAGATTTTATAGTTGGTTTCGATTCAAAATAAATTAATTCGATAGAAATGATCAAAGAGAACCCTTTAAAATGCACGAGATGAAAAAAATCGTGCGTAATGCAGTCCTCCCGAACGCGTTACTTGTTGGTGTTGATGCAAAAGTAGCCCTCATCCAAATTAGTTTATACGAGCTGTAGCATAAGCGAACCCTAGCGTGCGCCGATTTTAGATTCCGCAAACGTGCAAACTGCAATTTGTAAAAAATTGCCGACTGGCGAATTAACGACTGAATCCGCACATATAGACTGCCACATATGCTGTGCAAATTTAATCCACCGCCGGTCATAGTCGCCGTTTCGCGGTTTTTCGGAATTCAAGAATAAGCACAATTTAAAATATTTGAAAAGGAAACCATCTCAGCTATCTGACATAGCGAGAACTAGGTTTTTTTTCATAACCTTGTTTCAGTTTTTACAAAACCCTAAGTGCTTAATGTTATAACTTTTCAGCCCTATGACTTACTCTCTGGCGAGATTTTTCGGGATGTTTTTCGAGAAATTCGAGGCGTTTTTCGAAACCAGGAGTATTAGTTTACTGAATTCGCTTCACTTTTTTACGACCGCTGAGGTAATTAACTTCATCTCCGTGTTCCGGTTTTAATTAGGACCGAGTGGTGAATTCTCCCGCCCCTGTTAAATTTCACCCTAATGTCTTGGAGTGGATACTGCCATGTTTGCGGTCTTATTACTATCTCCCTAAGTCGGTGGTGAACGTCGGATGTGAATTAATCCACGACAGCGAGTCTTAAGGAATCGAAAATTTTAGATTTATTTTTATGCATAACAACGTCTTAATGCTGTACACCAATAAGGTGAATTCCAGGGTACTATGTAGATGTAGATATAAGATTCATTCATATTTTGTCATTATGGTGCGCGTGTTGCGTGTTCTTACTATCTTTTGAGATTGGTTTATTTTTTAAGTGTGAACGGAGCAGCGGTTCCTCTCCCAAAGATATCTATTGCGTTATTAAAGCGAAATATTGGAAGTGTCACCATATTTTCAGTTAAGAATGTGTTTTGCATGACCACGTAAGAACGAACATAGTCAAAAATGCGTCGCTTGTTTATTTTTCACGACTTTTTATATTTATCGCGTGTTTTCAAGAACGGAACTTTTTCTTCGCTTCGTCTCTCTAACCGTGTTCATTTCACCTCGTCGGCTTCGTCCTGTTGAGCGTGGGCTGTGGAAAATTTTGTGATCCTCCTCGTTAAGTGTTAAGATAGCTCGTTATTTTCGCCGGAGGCTATCATTTTCGGATGAATCCGAACTTGATTATGGTACTCTGCCGCAGTTATTAATTAACGCTAGAAGACTCACGAACTTTTCAAGGTCGTCTTGTCATAGTTGGCCTCAGTTTGACGGTACATACGGTCCCGCTCCCTCTCCACGAAGTAGGAGTAACTCGACATGTTTTTTAGACATTTGAAGAAAATGTTATTAGTCTTCGAAAGTTGTTAGTCGTGGCATGTCAGAATTTGCCAGAAAGTTGACAGTAAACGTTCTCATACCTCGTTCTTCTACTCGTCTCGTGGAAGCATTCGGCTGTGCCAGAAAATTTCACGCATCCCAATGAAATCTGCATGCCGTTTCTTGAGTAGGGCAATGTGCCTTGACGCGATGCATCCGGCTTACGTGATTTTGGAAGGGGTACGGAAAAATGGCTCCTCGTCAAAAAAAAAAAAAGATTAGATGGAACACTTTCTGTAAGACAATCTAAAATTGACTGGCGCCAAGTGCGCGGGTCGCAAAAGATTTGCGATTCGCTTTTATTGCTTCAATTTTACGATGTTTTCTTCTTCCGGATCGGCTCTTAAAGCCGAACATATGGAACGTGCGTTATGCAGTCGTTTCTGCTCCACTTCAAAAACGTGAAATGCTTCTATTCTGATTACGATCTTGAATTTTTTTCTGGGTATCTGGACGTAAATTTTTTATCGTTTTCGTCTTGGATTTTCATTACGTATCTCACGGTTTCTCTGTTGCGGTTTGGAGGTATCGGAACTCCTTCCGTTGTATAGGAAGTGGCGATAAAATGAATAATTCTAATGCTAGTTAAATCAGAGGTCGCTCAGTTTATTTTTTAGGTGGTTAATATTTATTTAGTATTTTAGTTTGTGGGCTCCATTACGGTGACGAAGCTTACGATTGTCACGAAAATTCTATCACTTCTTATCAGCTTTGTGACAAAATTCGTTTTTTATTGGATTTCATAAGACTCGTTTGTCTGGTAAGGAATGTATATTAATTGTTAAATTTCGATCTTTTAATCGGGCTTCCAAAAATTTCCGTGACGGAATGAATTGTAAATTTATTACGTTACCTTAATTAAAAATATATTAATCGGGTATTATTATCGGTGAGATCTCTACGTAAGGTTTTAAAGGTGAAAAAAAAAACGAAAATCTCAGTTTCGATGTGCGACACGCCTTTCCAAAAAGTAGAATCTATTTTGAATAAGCAAATAAAGTAAACCATATAAAAATATAAAGTTTTAAACTATGGTCTATACACGATTTCTTATAACGTTGATTAGTTACAACAGGGTTGTTTTAATATCATCAATTTATGCAACGCGGGTTATGGTTCGCATTAAAGCTGTCTGGTCGAACCTGGGATGTAGGATTCCAGTTCGCAGAGCAAAGAAGAGACATTTTGGAGGTCTTTGTTTATAAGCTTAGATAACCGGCAACAACAGCATTTATACATATATGTGTATAAAAGAGATGTTTGGGAATTTTGGTTCTGGAGGAGGGTGCCTGAATGGCTAGGGATAGCAACTCCCCTTCACTATGTAATGACACCTTCACTTTACACGAATTCACATTACACGGCACATTTTTTTTAATGCACCGTCCGTGTTATGTTTGTCGCGCTCTTTTAATTAAGCGCGATATAAATTTATCCCTTTCATACACCATTTGGACTTTTTTTTTTTTGCAGAACGAACGTAAAGAAACGGAAAAATTCTACGATCTATTTCCGAAGTACAGCCCACGAATCGCGTTTTTCAAACCGAAGTTGGAAAATACGAGGTTTCCTCCATAAATTGTCATCGTCGGTATTTCATTCCTCTTTCATATTATACATCGATCTCCGCTTCCCTCCGCTTTTATCTCAGACTTTAATTGCTCTCGAGTTAATGGAATTGTCTCGCCTGTGCGATCAGATACGGCGGAGGATGAAGGACGAAATGGAAATCCTCCCCAACCAATCAATTCCCTCGCGGAAAAAAAATATCCTACCGTTTTCATTGCTTTTTTTTTTTTACATAGTGGGGAGGTGGAGAAGTGCGTCTAGACTCGTTCTTCTCTGTCTTCTCCGGGAATTGTTCCAAGTCTAGTATTCTTTTGTTTTTCACGGTAGAGCAAGATATACCTATACGAGGGAATAATGATGAGGGAGAAAGGATCGATTTAGGCAGGAGGAGAGGGTGAGGGGTAGTTAGAGAGAGAGAGAGGTAAGGGATGAGCGATTGTTCCAAAAACTAATTGGGACGTCGATAGAAAAGAAAGACTTGCCCCCAAAATCTCGAATCTCAAACCAGTCCTTTTTTTATGTTCTAGGCAAAAATGGATCGTTGTTTTTTTTTGTAATTCAGGCGTAACTTTCGGGATTCGGTCATTAATTTTTTTGTTCTGTTTATTATAGAAAGGAAAGGAAAGACGCTAACTCTTTTTGTGTTCAGGTAACATGATGCGAGATGATTTTCTCTCTATGTAGAAAGTTGTATTAATATGTTGATACCGGGAAAGATCGAAAATTGTCCGATTATCGGCCTTATTTTGTTATTATTTTTTTGCCTTTTATTTGGCCTTTCGAGTGTTGGATCTTTTTAAGTTAGGTATTTTGTGTACGTTATTTAATCTTTAGTAAGCCAAAGATTTAAATTCCTTGCACCAAATTCCGGAAATTATGAGCGATCGTTTTTGCCTTTTAGTAGGACGATTATCGGACTTAATTTGTTTATATTTGTTTGGTTAATGTGTATTGTTTGGTAGCAGTCGCGGATTTATGGGGTGCGTGGCCCGTATGAGAAAGTGGTTTGGATCGCCCACGAATCGTGATTTCTGATTACATACGATTAAATTTCGAGGAAAACCGGTTACCAAATTTTTAATTATTTATTTGCATAAATACATAAAATGTAGCGTGTGGGCTTCTGAGATATAAGATACGCCAACTGCGGCCTGAATGCGATTTTTCGTCATAAATAAATTGTTCGAGTACTTATGTAAATATATGTGTTATTTTTTTTGAAAAGGAGGCAAGATTGATTTTTTCACAGATATTGAGTCACAATAGAAGGCGTTTTCGAAATTATTTTTTTAATGTAAAAACAGACGTTCAATTTTCTAGGTGAAGTCTATTTTTCCAACTCTGGCCCTAATTAAACAAATATAATTTATAACACTCATCGCTTAAATGCGACCTTTACGTCGCTTCGAGTTATAGACATGCCTGCCCCAGACGGTCGCCTAGATCGCCTGGCCCTGTCCCCACCTCTTATTGTTAGCGTTAAACCTCTCTAAATTGTATTCTTGACGCTACCGAAAGATATGTTTTATGCCCAACTTTTGTTTGTTCGTATTAAAACCAAAAAAACGACGAGCGATAACTTATACGTCTTGGGAGAATAAAACTGCTATCAATTTCCCCCTCGGGCGCTCATTTCGTCGTCTCCCCCGTAAAGTGCTCGGTATTAACTCGGCCGCAAAACTCGAGTGAAAATTTATCTCCCGAATTATTTCGCCCCATTTTTTGCGCTCGCTCTTAACGAACGCGAGCATTCGTCCAGGAATTCTATCCCGGGGTTCGGTTAAAATCTTTTGAGCCCATCTGAGAAATGGGCGCAGAAGCGTAAAAAAGAAACAGGTAGCGTCTCTCGAGGGAATAGTTCACTCGGTTCCTTCTTTTTTTGGAGCTCTTCCTTAGTTTTTGAGTGGCATACACATCCATCGAGCACGGAAGAAGCGGAGCGTTAGATAGCAGACCTAATAATAATCACTTCTGTCATGGTTTCTAGGTCTCTGACCCTCCCACAAACGCTGTTGATATTACGTTTTGAGAGAGAGTTAGCCACACTCTTCTCTTATCGCGTTCCTCTTTTTTTCTCTCGCAGACACTCGAAAACCTTTCCTCCTAACTGAAGTTATATATTGCATTCTTTTTTTTTGAACCACACGGAAGTCCTCAGTCTCTCGCTCTCTACTTCCTCGGTGCTGGAACTAAAGTGTGTGCATTCAACTTGGCCTCGGTGGAAAAACGCGACCTCATAAAGTATCTCAAGTTTTTTCATTTGTTTATGAATACTGGAATCGTTTTATTTTTGTTTTTAGGTATTATTACGTACGTTCATAGAACGCCACGTATCGCTTAGATCTTGGGTGGTTTGGGGAATAAAGTTAACGTAGTACAACAAGTTCCAAAGTTTGGCTGTTGCTCGGAAGCTGAAGACTGCGTCTGTAATCTTTTCGTGCGATTAATTGTTCTTATACTACTACTTCTCCGCAGATGAGTCAGCCGTTAAATTTTCTATCTACCCGAAGGAAACACTTTGCTCTCCTAATGTTTAGTTGATCAAAAATGTCTTAACATAAATAAAAGTTCGCGGATCAATATTTTACCAACTACAGTATTCCTGTCGCCAGACGTTTTTTAAAGAGGTTACTAAACGATTAGTTTTTAATTTTATTCCGATGTAGACACCGAGAATTATTTGTTTAATTTTGTATTCTTTCGGCTGTTAATTTCTAGCAGTTACTGTTTTTACGCAATTAACTTTTAGCTGTTTCTTCCTAAATGCCTCGATTTACGAGTATGTACTTGAAAATAGGTTAGAAATTTTACAGTTGCAATGTCACAATTAATACCTAACGCATTAAAAGAATTTAAGATATATAGAAAAAGTGTTTGAATATATATATAGAATCGAATTCTTAAAAAAACGTTAATTTAATTTGTATTGCAGTTTTGAATCTCTGAGTGTCATCTGAGAGTTAATTTGTGCGATTGGATTTTCGTTTTCCCCTCTCTTCACTGAACCGAAATAATTTTCAATTGTTAGCACGTTATTTCTGGAGGCGAGTCGTAATCATTGGTGTGCCAAAAAAGCCCGATTTAGAAAGCTTAGCCGTGAGTTTCATGGCATTTGGAACCTCTCTGTTTTTCGATTCTTCGTAAGAAATGAAAAACCGCAAAAATGGGTTTAGCATTCCGAATGCGAACTAGCGAATGCCTATGCGCATGCGTGAGAAAATCTCGAGTAAGGCATGGTCTCCATTTATTCCACCACGGTAGCGATGAATTTCAATTTCACGAACCTCTTTAGGTGTCCGTCTCCTCGCATTAGAATAACTCGCCGCGGATTAATCTCGTCACTAATTTCCTTGCGTCAAGATCCGAGTATTAGCTGAGGTTATTCTCTCCGTACTTTGGTCGCTCGTTCCAATGAGATTTTCTATTTTTAGCAAGTTACTCATCCCTGTTATGCTGTTGGAAAGCTCCTCCGTCATTACTCTCGGCGTTTAGCGACTAGAAAAAGGAGGTGGGCCATCAAAAGGCCCGCTGAGACAATTTTTGGACCCGGAAGTTTAAGCGTATAAACGAAATTTTATCCAGAATATATCTTATTTGTCTTCAAAAGTGCGCCCAATAAATCTTTTTCGGTGAAGTTTTACTGCAATTAACTCGTTTAGCGTATCCACTACCTCCGAATCTCTATGCAAATCCATATGTAAATTTATGACCCCCCGACGAGGCAGTTAGAACTTCTATTTCGGGCCTTCAACGTCAAAAGTTTGCCCATCCGAGTTCTGGTAGAAGTATAATTTGCAAGTGAACGCGGTACCAGAGGTGGGAAATTTTAAATAGCTTTGATTATTTCTTGACACAGTGGAAGGCTATAAAATCTTGGCTAATGACAATTATTCCGGTATAATGAAAAGCAATCTATATATAAATTTATATTGTATGGTATTTATTGCATAAACATTACATTTTTTATAAAAATCGATCCAATGATTAATTTGGCCATCCCAGTCGGTAATGCTGTCGGTATTGGTTTAAATTAATAAGTGACAGAAGGAATATAAATGACTTTCATAGGTACAGATGAAATGTAATATAAACTAGTTCTGGACAATAAATTTTAGCGTATAATTAACTCGTGGATATTTTTAGCGTAGTCTTCTCCGATATTATTATGGAAACATTCCAGGAAGGAGATGTTTTTTACTTTCTCATACGAAGTATCGAGAAAGTATTGTTTTCGCGAAAAAAATCGACCTCGAGATTTTTACGGAAATATACGTTTTAGGTATCGCTGAATCCGAAAAAGTGGTTTTCGCAATGCCGTCTGTCTGTCCGTCTGTCTGTGTGTTATTGGCTCTGGAGCCTAGACGGTAGACCGAAAATGAATGTAATCTCGTACTTAGGCATTTTATCATACTGAGCAGAGTACCTATACGTAGAAATGGTTGACATTGATCAATAATTAAGAGTAGTTTATTCTACGCATTTTTAACAAAAATCCGACTTTCTCAAAAACGGCTCTAACGATTTTGATCAAATTTCGTACAGTTACTTGAGTTTAGGTCTTCAATAATACTGTATAGTTCATATTTCTCAAAAAATGAATATAAGGCTAGTTTATTCTAAGCAACTTTAACAATAATTCGATTTTCTCAATAACGGCTCCAACGATTTTGATCAAATTTCGTACAGTTATTTGAGTATACATCTACAATAATACTACGTATTTCATTTTTCTCAATGAATGAATATAAGGCTAGTTTATTCTTGGGCAACTTTAACAAAAATTGGATTTCCTAAAAACAGACTGATACGATTTTCATTTTCTAAAGATAACTAAACGACGCATTAGTACACATATATGAGAAAGTTTGTACAATGTATGTTGTACCGATTTTTTTTAGGAAGAAACTTAGCCAAAGAGGTGTTCTTGAGTTTAGTATGAAAAGTGTAAGCTCCCTCTTTAATCGTCTTATTTCTTTTTCATCTCTACTATGTAATTCACTAGAGAATTTCCGAGCTCATTTTATGGCCGAAAACAAATTTAAGAATAAGGAATTCAATATAAAAAGTTTGAAAAGGTACTTATTTCCAGGAGCCATAACAGATTATTTGAAATTTGAAAAACAGGTTATGGCTATTATTTTCATAACCTTGTGTAGTTAACGGAGATACTTGAGATAAGTTCTTTTTTAATTTTTTTAATAATTAAATGCTTGTCCTTCAATATGTACCAAGTGATAAAATTGAATGGCTAGGGTTTAATTGCATGACATTTTCCTCAAACTGTCTTCTTCTACTTATTTTATATATGTGTATCCTACGCTATAGTCAACGAGAAGATTATTTTAACGCCCATTGCACGAGTCTTTAGTACAAGTGGTAATTCTCTTCAGTTCGCGGATAGAAAGTGTTGCGAGTAGTGAAAAATTACCTTTTGCGATCCGCGCGGATCGGAACGACGGAAAATGAACGTAAATTCCGCCGGAAGATTAAGGGGATGTCAGTTGAGGCATTAATCGCGTTCTGTGTAGCGACTTAATCTGCTCGCGTGGCGTCGGAATTTTCTCCCTCGCCTTCTCGTTTTTCCTCCTCTAATATCGTATCGTTTTTGTTACGCTTTTTTCTCATTAAAAGGTCATTAAACTCGTTTAGGTGGAATTTGTGGACGATTATTTTTTTCTGCTTCCGGAACGGGTCGATTATTTTTTTTGTTAGCCAAACGTAGGTTTAGGCAGCGCTTAAAGCTCGGCTGCCCTACTTGCCGTGTTCTTCAAAACGTCAAGCTTTCCTTTTGCGTGAGTAGTTTTTAAGTTTTAGTCTTTTTCGTTTCGCTCCAGATGAGGCCATTGCAGTTGAAAGAAAAATTGAAATCGCAATTCCGTCGGATTAGTTCAATCTTTCGAACGAGCATAAACTACATCGGTGTTTACGTTGGTAGTTTTGCTCGCTTCTCTGTATATTTTTACAGCTGTAATGTATTCAGAAACAGATTTATAGGTCTTTGGACATAACATATTCGAAAGATTTATTTATTATTTACGAGTTTTGTGTATTTATTGAGTCTGTTTATTTGTGGAACCTTTATGTATTTACGAGTCTTATATGTGCGTGTTTATTTCGGATTTGTTATCGTACGAAAATAGAAAAACTAAGTTGAGAAATCGTGGATGTTTAGGGGCTCATTCATATGACGTTGATGTTACATCCGTTGCAGAAATGTAGGTTTTAATCTGTCATGATCTATGTAATCATTTTTGAGTATTCTAACCTGCTGTTTATATGTTTAAAAAATTTCCTTTTCAAGTTCGTCAGGTTTCGTTAGTAGGAGATTTCATTCAGTTATTTTGTTAGTTAACTCATTATTTATTCCAGAATCCCTTTCCCTTGACCTCCGTAGATGCATCGCCAAGAAATTCTTCCTCTTACGTTCTATCTTTAACTCCTCAACGCGGAGGAATATGAATCCTTACCCAGATACCAATGAAAAAAACATTTTGGTGAGTTAAATAAAACCTCCGCTTTATTGAATCTCGTTCTGTTTTTGTCTCGTTAATCTGGTAATTTTTCCTCACTTAATATACCTATAAGATAAAATAACTTTACATTAATTAAGGAAAAAAATATTATTAAAAATTGTAAAAGGAGTAGCTTCGATTTTGGTGTTTTGCAAATTTTCTTATCGTGGGGGGTTCGCTAATGATTAGTTAATATGTATTTATGGCGGTTCTTCTCGTCTTTTCCATAATTTTTTTCTACGATTAGAATATTTGTAGCACCCCAAAACGTAATTACCTCCTCCTAAAATTTTTCTATTTTTTCCTCTTTAGTGCGTTAATGTAAAATTCGTTTAATATTTTGTTATTTTTATTTGTGAATGTTTATTCTTAATAATATTTTCATTAAATAATAAATATTTTCTGAAGGCGGAAATTTCGAATGCAGAGTTTGTCCGTCAGTCACTCGCGCTGCCATGCATTATTGATTGATTAGAAAACGATATATAAGAGAGTGAAGTTAATATATAAGTTATAAATATTTAGCTCATATATCGTTACGTATACGAGGATTTTTTTGGACGAATAAACTCGTCATCTCGCATTGAAGGCTCAAATTATTAATCAGTTCAACCGAAGATCAAAAGACTGGCGCAGTAGGATGTAGAATGAATAGTCCGTGATAGAGGAGATTCGGAGCGGTCTAGCGAGCCCGTTCGTGCGGCGGGGGTGGTTTAAAGTTTGCGGGGGCGGAGTTTTGGCATGAGGATAGCCCTTACAAATGGGCAGGCGGCCATGGCTTTTTTTAAAAGGGGCGTCGGGAGGACTTTGGGATGATGATGGTGGCGGTAACGATCCCATATCTTCCCTTTTTTTGCCGAAAAATGCATTCTTCCCCCGCGTTTCATCCCCCAAAGGATATCTTTCTCCTTTATCAACCCCCTGCAACCAACCACCCGTGCTCTCCTCTCGACACGCGCTTCGCCTCTCTCTCCCTCTCTCTCTCCCTCGCATGCCTTGGTTCACATGTATCTCTTTTGCTCTTTGCGCCCACACTTTCAATTTGGCCCTCCTTTCTTCTGCCCACTCGTGCATCTTATTTATTACTTATTTGTACCGCGCTACCCGTTTATGTAACGGCCTTCCGTAACGAAATATTTTCCCGTTGATGTATGAAGGCCTCCTAGACTCTTCCAGATTCCCCTCTCTTTCAAGTAGGCCCAAAAAATTTTACAGTCACACGTTAACATACATGTGTTAGCGTATGCAAACACTCGTACACATACCGTCGATGAAATACCAGTGATGACGACTGCTTTGTAGCCGAAATGCCTATCCAGCTTTCTTAATATTTTTGATTATTGTGGGCAAGCCGGGAAGTTGCCTGGAGCACCAAATTATTGGGGGCGATAATCTGTCTAATCATTACTTGAAAGCAGGACCGGATTAAGCGCTCATGCCTCTTAATTCACTCTCAAACCCTAATTTCTCCTGTTGACCGAACAATTCTTCTAATTTCTTCAAAATATTGGAATACTACAAAGTGTCGGCTTCTTCGACATATTCTATTAATGGGGTGTGCGAAGTTTTTACACTTCAGGTCGCATTAAAACTTGCGAGCGTCCCGGCTGGTCGTATAAGGGGTTTCATCGGAGCTTAATCAGGAGATTAATGAATCATTATGAAAACGAAACTCGGTTATTACCGACGTTTTAGCGTCGAAACTTCACCAGAAAGGCTATAATTTTATTTTTTAATGTAAAAATTGCCTGTAGTTAGGGCGGTTTTTTTCATTATAACTTCGCGGACAGTATAAAATGATCTTTGGATTCAGTTCGACAAAATACACACCCAAAAAAAATATGGAAGAAAAAATAATGAACACGGGCGAAATTTTTGCAGAAATGACAACGGTACCCGGTGGTCCCAGGTGGTCACCCATCTAAGTACTATCCCCTGCCATGCTACGTTCTAAGCATCGGTTTTATTGTAGCTTACTTGCCCAAAGTGGACCGACACTATTTCGTCTCGTCTCGCCGAAACCCTTCCAAGGGCTGCCGCACAGATCACAAACCTTGCAATAATCTCTTACTAGGGAAACGTGGAAACAGAAGAAAAAAATCTGCTATGACCTGGAATCGAACCCGGGTCTTCCACTTGCCGGGCAGATATTCTACTACTGAACTACCGTAGCAGACTAATTATCCTGTTTCAGAACGGGAATATTTTCTTGGGTCGGAAACAGGCTAGCTATGCTAGTATCAACCAGCCCCAAGAAAATATTCCCGTTCTGAAGCAGGATAATTAGTGAACTATGATAGTTCAGTGGTAGAATATCCGCCCGCCAAGTGGAAGGCCCGGTTTCGATTTCCGGTCATAGCAGATTTTTTCTTGTTTCCACATTTCCTATCATTTCAGCTTATGCCTGTCGCATAAGGATCTTCGGATCATCTTTTCCATCAAATCTCTTACTAATTGAAAATTGACGGGGTAGGACCTTAAACGTGCTGTGCTTGAGGCCCGTGGCGCTGAAGCGGTTTCTCGCTCGGGGCGCCGAAATGCCTACCTTATTGTCAATATATACTTATTATGTTAATGGAGGAATTCTCTTACAAATGCGCTTATAAATATATATATATCCTTTATACACTTCGATTTGGACTATTGTTTTGTGTGTTAAGCTCGAGAAAACCTTCCACTTCTTTTAATTTATTGATTAAACGTTAATAATTCAAGAGCAATACACACTTATGATTCTAGTTCTTCCAATCCTAAGGAGAAGTTGCAAAAAACTACAAAAATCATGTCGCGCGTCCCGCAGGTACCTTCGGTTTTTTTTAGTAGTTTGGTTAGTCTTTTTTTCTATCCGCTTTGACGAAAGCCCTTTAGTCCTATGATGCCTTTTAAAATCTTTCGTGTCCCCTTCCTTACCTTCCTTCCCCCCCTCCCCCACCCCCTTCTCACCTGTCTCCTTTTCCGTTCATTCCACCATTTCGTGCCGACTTACGTCCTCCATCCTCATACCTTTACCTTAACACGGTGCCTTTTTGCCAGTTTTATCTTCCTTTTCCGTCGACGCTAAAACTCCCTTCGCCAGTCTCTCGTTTCACTCTCTAACGCCCGTCCGGTTCGTCCTTTTCCTACATCCATCCTTGTCCTACACGTTTTTCCTATCCTGCCATTTTTACACACCACTCCGGATGCAGTTCTCAGGTTCTTCACTCCACTCAACCGCTCACTCTATCTACCCTCCCTCTGACAAAACCTCTTTTTCGTTCCCCAGGCCCGCCGAGATGTTGGGGAATACCGGGGCATAATCTTCGGGAAACGAGGCCTCTATTGGGCCTCGGAAGTGGAAACGAAATTTTAAAAATATCGATAAAGTAATTGATCAAGTGACGGTAAATATATGTGATACGCGTAAATTTTATAGAGATTACTATTTGTAGCGGTCGCCCGGTGTTTAACGTAAATGCAAAAATGTAGTATGTATAAATATTAATAATTAAAATAACGCATCATTGGAATTTCAAATAACTTATAAAGATCTCCGCCCCTCTTATTTTTCGATATGTAATTCTGATAAAATTCTTTTTTCGCCAGCTTATGATTTTTCTATCACGTGACCCCCTCTTCCTTTGTAGGGGATTGGGAGAGATATGCTTACCCTTCCCCAGGGCCCTTGTGAGTCCTTGGCGGTTCTTTCCTTCCCTCGCTAGCCACTCTTTGGAGAGTAGGGTTCCATTTTAGTCCGAAGACCTACTCGTGTGGGTGTGTGTGTGGGTTTGAGGAGGGAAGGTTTTAAAGGTAATGGTGGAAGGTCTTCGTGGGAGGAGAGAAGAGTAGATAAGGGAGAGTGAGCGAGGGTTGGCGTCTGAGGAGAGAGAGAGAAAGAGAGAGGGAGAATAGGGGTGTTCTGAAGAGTCTCAAGGAGAAGCCAATGCTTTTGGGCGTGTAAAAAGGGAGTCCTATTGTGGATCAGGTCTCGTCGAGGGACTACTACTGTCTCCCTCTCTCTCTTTGTAGCGAGTGAGGGCTGGAGTGGGGTCACTGGCCTTACTAAATCCTTCCTGCATTCTCCTCTCTTTTAGCCCACTCCTTTCATCATATTCTCTCTCTCTCTCTCTCTTTTTCTCTCTCTTTCTCTCTTTTCAACTCGCGAAAAAAAATTACTTCATCTCGTCCTCCCTCGTCATCACACCGTCGTCGTCCAAAAAATCCTTTTCTTCTTTCACTCCGCTTCTCTCTTTAACTCCGCGTTGTGTGGATGTGGGTGTTCTTTTTTTTAATTTTTCCCTGCCAAAAAAATTACGCGACAGAATGATTCGTCTTTGTTTCCCTTTTCTCTCTCTTACTCCGTTCCCTCTTTTTTCTCCTTTCCTCTCTCTCTCTCTCGCTTTCTGTATCTATATCTATCTCGGTGCCTCTTCACTTTTAGGGGTATTAAAAACTCGCTTTTTTTTGTTATTATTTCGGGAAAAATTTGCGAGTGAGGATATAAAAAAAAAAAGAATTGCGGCGTGCGCAGTCGGTCACTTCGCGAGCTCGGCGAACATGTTTTTTCTTCTCTGGAGTGTGTCAGACTGCGGAGTTGCGCTGCATCTCTGTTTTTTTTTTACTTATCCGACCTAGCGGGAGGAAATCTCCGTCCATTGTTTGCAAGGATACTGAACTCTTCTCTCTTTCTCTCTTCTGGCGCTTCCTCCTAAGATTAAGGATTTTTTCAGGAATGTTTTGTTGGGATTGGTTTTGGTTTCCCTCTCGGAGACTGTGGTTTTAATTGTTTTTTTTCTTCAGTTTTTATGACGAAAGCAATAGCTAGGACAATGCCTTCGTATCAAGATTGTGGTAAAAATACCTTGTCTTGTGAGTGAGTAGCTCTTTCTATTTCTTTGCCTTTCTTTAAAATTTGGCGTAATGCATGCCGAGCGGGAAGCGAAGTGGTACTTCCCCCTCCCACTCCCCCCTACCCCTGTCCTAACGGTGCGAAGCCGCTCAGTCCCACTTGGTGAAAGTTATCGTGTTTGCAGTTTTTTCTCTCATTCGTTCCGTAGGTATTATAGTGTTCACTATCTAAAGTCTCTTGGCGTACGCCACTTATCAGCAGCCAATAGGAGAGGGTTCGTTTGGGAAGGTAGTGGGGGAAACTCAGTATTACTCTTGATTTCGAAGCGTTCACATCGGTCTGCGTTGCCATTTCTACCGCCGTTTCCTTGCTGTCGCTGTTCGTGATTGGGTATCTGTCCTCCCGCGCGAAAGTTGTGAGGGGCGATGGAAGGGGAAACGTTCGTGATTGGCTACTTGCTCTATGAAGGCCAAGAGACTTAAGATAGTGAACAGACTATAAATCAGCTGAGCTTTTACGCGCGATTCTGTCAATTTTCGTTTTGTTTCATTCGTCGAATGAAGATGATTTTTTTTGCAAAGAGGATTTTTTCGTTTTTAATTTATTCGCGTTGGATGCAGCATCTATTTAGCGAACTCCTCCGTTTTTTAAAGCGAAATTAAAAATATCTGCATTTAACATTTAATGAGATTAATTATTTAAGATGTGGTTCTTCGTATCATATTCTCTGCGATATCCTTCGTTTTTGGTTGCCGTCGTATTTGCTACGCAATGGCGATTGTAAGGAAAAAGACGTCATATCAAAATATTTTTCAAATAAAATTTGTAGAACTGGTATTCCTATACATTTTGATCGTAGAAGTAGCCGTTATCGAGAAAATCAAACAAAAACGTCTTAAATCGAGTTGAACTTTGAAAATTTCTTACATGGTTACTTCTTCATTGTTGCTAACATAAACAATCTCACAAACAAACGTTTAATTTCCTTACGTCTGCATGCAATATTTTTAAATAGGAAGAAAATGGATTCATTTATGACGAAGAAAAGAACTTTAAAACGCAATTTCCCTTACGTACAGGTATATAATTTCTTTCTAATACTCCATTGCACGAAACGCGCCCATTTGTGATACGTTGTACACTTTCCTAACTTGTTTAAGTAAACGTATTTATTGAACTATACTTTTCAAAGGAATACGAGATACAACACAGAATGCGATGGCGAATTGACGATCACATTTACGTTTCAACCGTACACCCACCACACTGCACTGTTTTGTGTTCCGAAAGCCTTTGTTAACAAACGGGATTTCGAGTCGTTCTTTCTCATCCTTTCTTCTTATAATGGCTAACTTCGCCGTGATGTCGTTCCGATTCATTATCCATAGCTTCAAAGGAAGGCAGAGAAATTCAATTATCTCATGCTGATTGCGGCAGATATCTTTGATCCTCTCGTCTCCTCTCTTCTCTCCCCCTCACACTAATCGAAAGCGGTGTGTAATCCGGTCGAAGGCTTTCTTCTTTCTAAACCTATTTTCGCGTCAAAATCCTACAAAACCCCTCTTTGGTCGAGATATTCAGAATGTGCGCGCATTTGTGGTGTTTTAAGGTGGTGTGTTTAAAGGATCCTCAAAGAGGAGTTTGGCGGCTTGCCATCTTCCACGGCATTATGATTCACGGTTGGCCGTTTGCCTTCTCCAACAGGGGATTTTTTCCGTTAATTTAGGTCCTCGGAGGCTACGTGACCCACGCTCAATAAAGGCTTTAATTAGGGATGAGATCGTAAAAGAATCCCAAGAGTTCCGCGGTTTCTTAGTTGTGTCGTCACGAATGGAGCTAAGTATATCTCCGTAAATAATGAAGGATTTTATAATCTATCGGATCGTAAAAAGTCTTAAGTGTGTCCCCATAAGTGGAGCTGAGTATATATTATCGTTAAATTGTTTGTTTTACGCAACAGTAAACAATTATTGCGATAACGACGTTAATGTTAAAGCTAATATAAGTAATTAAACTGCTCTAACGGTCGTGATTTCTTAGGACCGCGGCGGGATTTGAACCCTTGACCTCATTGTTGACAAGCGCATGCGTCAAACACTTCGCCTTTTCGGCCGATAAATGATCTCCATCCCTGATTGACCTTGAAATAAAAATCTACGAGTTATGAATTTCCCATTCTGACTTCTGCGATACAATAAAGATAGTAAATGAGTCGTGGCATTTAATTGACATGAATTTGCATTATTTTCTTGTCCAAATCTTTCTTAAGTAAACTTTTAAGTGATTATCTAAACGTGACCATGCCTGCATTGCGTTCGCATATTTTTCCGGAAAAGGGACAACTTTGCTAAGGCAAACTTCCGAGTGACGGAAATGCTGTGCATTTACGAATATTTCTGTAACGAGGCGTTTATGAAGCCATTGTATACTTTTCTTCTCATGGCACTGGTGAATTCTTTGTATAAACGGACATTTTGTAATGACTGACTTTTGTATTCACAAGGTTTTTAGAATGGAAACATTTCCTTTGTTATAAAATATTACTAGTGTGCCGGTAATCTTAATCTTAAACAGGATTCTCACGCAAAAAAAAACGCGTAAGGCGCCAAGGTTATGTAGGGTAGGATGAGTTTTTTCTGTCGAGTTTTTTTTTTATGGTTACATAATAATCTCCCCGCGAGATGATGTGCATTCGTTTTGAAAGGAGCTAGCCGCCAAGGGAGCACATCTACCGTCATCTTGGCACCTCTACAAGCGGTAGATTGGCGCTTCTCTTGATACGATTTAAAACTCACTGTCAGTAGAGAGCATCTCACCTCTTCCAAGCGGCGTTGGTTTGGAATAATCGTGGGTAAAAATAGGTACGCTAGAATTGAATCGAAAATAACGCTTTATTCGTATTTCAAGGTTCTGCAGAAAGGAAAACACGTCTTGTGCATAAAATGGCACAAAAATTTGTACATGGTGTGACATATTGAAAAGACATACCTAGTAGGGATTTATATTTCAATCGTTTTCACATGCTAACACAGTGGTGTCCGACCTACGGGCCCTCGAAGCCATGATGAATAAATTGATGTGTCCAACACATGACTTTATCGTAAGTTCCGCGCCTCACGGCCAACAACGAGGGAAAATTCACCTTTGCCGTCACTACCACGCGCGCGAGCTGCCCACTAACCGGCAATTTCGAAGAAAATTGAAAATCTATTGAAATATTCTTCATATGAAAATTTATTTCAAACGAGAGCTGTAGAAAATAATAATATGTACAAATTTATATATATATATATATATATATATATATATATATATATATATATATATATATATGTGTGTGTGTGTGTGTGTGTGTGTGTGCGCGCGTGCGCGTGTGTTTGTGTGTGTTTTTACAAAAATTCAGTTTTAAGTGAAATGTTTAAGAAAAACTAAAATTTCACAGGAGTAAACCGCTACTTCCGGCTGACCAATTGTTACCAAAATCTTTTCAAATCTTAAGAGTTATATATAAAATCACATGTTAGAATTTCATGCTGATCTGATGAATAGTTTTTGAGTTAGAGCGCCCATAAAATTTCTGTTACACACATACGGATATACAGACAGACATCATCGAGAAAACGGTCAAAACCTACCTGTTCAGGGACCTCAAAACGTGTATTGCCGTTGAAATCTCGAATTCGAAATTTTCATAAAAACAATACTTTCCCTATACTACGTATGGAGAAGTAAAAATCAATCCGAAAAATATAACAGAAATTCATGAATTTTTATGAAATTTTTTATAATAAAAGTTTTAATATTGAAAGGTTTACCATAAAAACGTCATTTACATTTGATTTTCACACGAACGGTACTTCAGAATATATTGGTAACTTACGATTTAAAAGAAGAATTGACACTTCCAATGCGGCCCGCTGACGGATTCGCAACCACCGATGTGGCCCACCATGTAGAAAAGGTTGTACACCACTGTGCTAACATAAGGGATGCACTCGGATGGTTTATTATTTAGTTGTTTAATAATCTCAGTAGGTATTGCGCTTAAAAAATATTCCTTTTGACTTCGAAGCGCTTGTTTTCGTGTCTGAAATAACTCATCTCTGACATAATAACCGTATTTTTAAAGGCGCGCAGCAATTGCCTAATTCGCTCCCATTTTGGATATTTTAAATAATACGCTTGCCGTATACCTGTGCGGAAAATTCGCACAGTCCGATGTTCAGATGCCATCGTTTTTCATCCCTATACAGTTACGCTTAATTATAATTTTTGTACGCTTTTTGTTTGGCTGGTTTCTTTCGGGAAAAACCCAGGTGCAGCATCCAAACTTAACATCAGCTCCTGAACGAAATGATGCTATTTTAGCCGTTGCTACCAAGACCCATTTCCGTACGTGCAGGACTGCGTGAAAGTTTTCGTGTCCGCGTCGCTTAACTCCACAAAGTGTTGAGAGATCGAAATCAAGTACAAAACGACCTATTCTCATCCCTCGAATTACACGGTTTCGATTTACACTTTTTCGGTTCAACGCCGTTTTCATGTAAGAGAAATTCCTCGAATTGCACGGCCATCGATTTCATTTTAGCATGGATTAGGTCTTTGGGCTCTAAAAATCATAAAACGTTTCATTTCGACTCAGGTTATAATAAAGAATAAGGGAAGCAGTTCGCAATATTATATTTAAATTATTACACGATGAACTCAGTACGGCATACCTCATTTATTTGCTGTAGGAAAACCTATTCCACATTGCACGGTTTTGCTTTACGCTGTCTTTTCTAGGAACGTAATTGAAGCGAGGTATAACCATTAGAAGTAAATTATTCTTTCCCACATCGTAATATTTGACGTAATCGTCGTTTGGTACGTAATTTTTACACGATAAAATATCTTCAGCGGAAGTTATCCGACAGGAATTTGTAATGATCAGTTCGCGAAAACCGTTTCAGTTCACCCATCATCCAAGAGTTTTAGCTCACTTTTTTAAGTGGGAAAATTTCAACGTTTCGCGGGAATTCCCAGTGGCTTTAGTTCTCTCTAGCTCGAAATAAATCGACGATGAAGGCAAATGAAGGCCTCTTATGATCGAAAAAGACGAAATCAAATGTTCAAATCTTCTCTTTTATATCATAACGAATCAGTCGAGCGATAGTTTTTTCCACACAGTTCAAACACTTCGAGTAAATAATACTAGAAAAAAGTCAGGACTGAGCAGTTTGGATTGTGCCTTTAGTTTCCAAAACTCATTTCTCTCCCGTTTGCTTTTTAAACCTTTTGGACGTGACGTAAATGTCAGAACGATTAAGTGGATTTACGGGAGCGATTTTTTTCCCGTTTAGTATTCCTCATCGCGGCGCCTCGTGGGATGGGTTCTTATATTATTTTTTTTTTGCTCTGAAGGATGGCGATGTATTCGTTCTACGGCGGCTCGAGTGGAAAATTTTCCCTCCTTCCGGAAACGTGAAGGTAATTTTTCTCCGTTTCGAATCCCATTTCGAGAGACGACTCTTTTCCGTTTATCTCGCGGGCCATCTTGGGACGGAGGAGCTGTTCGTTAAAAGGTCTGGGCACGTGCGAAATGCGTTACCATGGCCACCGGTCACGAGATCTGTTCATCTCTCTCGGGAAACATTCACAGACACAGATGGGATGGAGAAATTTTGACGGTCGTAGAGGAAGTTTGGAGGAGGGTGACAAGCGTTTGAGTGAACTGGAAGTATGGATTCAGAAAGGCTGGCGGTGATGATGATGATATCTACTGTGTTAATGAGCACTATTTTTTCCCTTTTTTGTCGATGCTACAACTCTAAAACACAGAGCGAGAATTACGCTTATGTTCACTTAATTATGGTAATGTTTTATTTTCATTGCTAATAATATTATAGTCTGGAGAATAGAAAGAAAATTCTAATTTTGTTACCCTTTAAGATTATTACTTTCTCCATACGTAGTAATGGGAAAGTATTGCATTCATGAAAAAAATCGACTTCGAGATTTCAACGGAAATACACATTTTGAGGTCCCTAGAACACGTTTAGACTATTTTCGGAATGATGTCTGTGTGTGTGTGTGTGTATGTTATTGTGGGCGCTCTAACTCAAAAAGTACGTGTCATATCGTTACCAAACTTCATATCTAACACTCTTACATGAGCACAAAGAACTGATTAGTTTTTGGACAATAACGGATAAACGGAAGTCGAGGTTTATTCGAAACCCGATTCGGTTTTTGCGATATTTCTTCGTTAAAACATCATTATTGTATATACAATTCTATACAAAAGTTATAGAGAATGTAATTTCCTACAGTTTTAATTTGAAACAATTTTCTATAGGAGTTATTGTTTAGGAGTTATTTATAAATAACCGGTTTTTCGGTTTCCGTTAAATATCTCCTTAAAAACATCGTTATTGGTAATCTTCGTAAGGACCAAAGTTGTAGAGAATAATATTTCTTCCAAGTTTGAAACTAATTTTCGTAGAACCATCCATTTTGGATATATTTCGCTTTATCTTAATATCTGTATACAGCGCCAACACCATGTAGCGGTGAATTCTGTAAACATTCAAAATATACGTAATTTACGGCAAGGACGTGTCTTCTACGATACGAAATAATAATTTTGCCTCGTAATATTATTCATAATAATTTAAATATCTATGCCCCAAATATGGAGAATGTCATGTGTTGGCCACATCAGATTTATTTTTCATGCGTCACCATGCAAAATTCTTACCGGCGCATTAAAGGAAAGATGGAAAAATTATTCGGGGAAAAATCGCTCATTCCCTCCTCAAGATTGGGCGATAGTGAAATACGGGACGGATCGAGTATGCTGGATATCATTTGCTACTGAATTCCTAGAGTGGACATATTACGGCCATGGAATTCAGTACGGATTATTTCATGCTTGTTATTTAAAATTCTGGCAAGAAACGTTTTCCGGTGAAGTTATGGCATGAGTTATTGACTTTCACAAATAAGATCTCTCGCATCCTCTTAAGCAACTTCCGATGTAAATTCTAAACTGCTTACGCGGTTCGCATTTCCTAATGCGACCGGTCTGGTAAAAAGTTAGCCCATCTCTTACACTGTGCCTCTTTTTATCCTTACTACCCATAGAACCTTGAGCTAACTAATAGGGATACGGCGAAAAGAAATTTTATGATAGAAACTTAGGGTCGTCGAAAGTTTTTAGATTTATTTTAAGCATTTCGAGTGCCATTTTTTTTATCGAGCACCATTTATCGGCTTTCGATGGATCTCCACGGCCTGAAGTGCTCCTCTTTCAACTTACACGCCCCTTGTCCTCCTTTTAGCCTTACTGAGAGAGAGAGAGACTTTGCAGAGAAATCAAGGGATTGCAGTCGTCCTTGCCCTCTTACCTTTTCTCTCCTGTTGTCCTCCTTATCCTCTCTCTCTCTCTTATCCAGCTTCTCTCCCTCTGTTTCTATTTTTAGCGCACAATTCGCCAACTTTCGTACTAGCTTACGTTAGCTGCCGAGACTTTTCTGTCACTTCCGTTTTTAATATGAAGTGGATACTAAGCCTATATATTCCGGACAAATTTTCTATAGAATTCGTTTAGAAATGAGGTCCCAATGCGTGTGAAATCTTTTACGTCACGACGGAGTTTTTTTTATTCGGTTTCGGCTGAAATCGCCGCCTTGGAAATTTTTCCAGCGTACGGCATGGATGCTACGACCGTGACGTTGTAGATGAGCTTGAGAGCATGCCAAGATGTTGTAATACTTAATACATTCGTTCATCGAATTGCACGGTTTCGATTTTCGCGTTTTTGGATTAGCACAGGTTTTCTCTTGGATAACTAACTCGGATTGAATGTCTATCGGTTTTGTTTTAGCACGGTTTTGAAGCTGTCTCCGAACTTATGAAAAGGATAAAAATACTTCTTTCGAGGTTATTGGAGTAGATAAGGGAAGCAACCAAAGTGTTTAGGACTGGAATGTAACCCAACGTATTCCTATGGAAAAAAATACCTCGTTTGGAAAGGTTTCTCCTTACGCGGTTTTCCCAGGAACGCGTATGCAGGGCAAAGCGGAGGCTAGGTGTACTAACTTTAAGTAATTCTGAAAAGGAAAGTTTTATGATTTTACGGTTTCAGTGATCAATTCAATCGTTCCTATTTTTATTATTTTTTTGAAACCATGTCGTAGCATCGAACGAGGATTATTTATTTCGTAGAATCAGAGATAGCGCTATCTTTAATTCATCTCTTCTTTATGTAACTCGTCCATCAGTTTTGCGTTTAATTAACCCGTTCAAGCCGTTAGTTTTGTTATCTCCGCTTGCCTGTAATTTAATTCGACGTATTTGGCATTTATGTTTATTTTTCTGTTGATAAAACAGATGACTGTAATTTTAGAAATGAGAATAAAAAAAGTGATGGTCAGTACACATGTACGGACAACCGCGTCTGAGGAAGCGTGGCAGTGTCCGTACACATGTACGTCGAATCGGCTTAACTTTTAAAATGTGCTTTATTCACCGAGACAACAACATTCATTTCAGTTTTTGCACGATTTGTTTGCGATTTCAGTCGTTATACGCGGAAAATACCCTATTATAGGCGGAAGGGCTCTTCAGGGAAATCGGCTCGAGGAATTAATTCCTATTTGAACGATTCTAATCCTTCTTTTTCATACACCCACGTTCATTCTCCGTCCTCCATTGTTTGGTTAAGCTCCTATCCGCTTAATCGAAAAAAAAAATCCGTTGCCGTGGAAACAAAGCGATGGATGTCCGGCGTATCGGCATTGAATTTAAAAAGCATTACGTCGATCTATCGTTTTTTTTTTTTCCTCCGGAGTTGCGACGGAATACCAATGGGTTAAACGAAGGGACGGAATCAGCGAGCGAGCGGTTTCGTTTTACGCCAACCGTTGCCGCGATCGGAGGAAATGGGTCAGCAGTGGAGTTAAGTACGAATATGCATTTTGCGAGCGAGGCGCGCGATCCGTGTTTTCGATTCCTCGCGTTCGTTTCAAAACGCATAAAATTTCCACCGCGCGTTTCTTTTTTAACGCCGTCGCGACTCGACGATGATGACGTTCCGCGTCCGAATCCGGTCGAAACGAGTTGTTCGCGTATTAAAAACGTCGGCATCGCGAATTTTAGGTCGTTGGCGCGCGCGTGATTATTTTGCAGGAGACGAATCGCTTTTGAACGATTGCGTGGCTTACCCGGGCACTCGTGTAACGTGAGTGACGAATTCCGTGAAAGTGCCGCGTAACGCGAATCTGTGTTATGTGAGTCTGGTTTTACGTAGCGGAAAGGAAGCTACGTTCCTTACTCCTTCAAGCACCTTCTTCCAGTCCTTAAAATTCCAAACGTCTCCATGAAGCACCGACTTAAAGACGACTTCGAGTATAAGATGATCCCCATTAACAAAAATTAATTTTGAGAAAAAAGTTTAATAAGGAATTCTGAAGCAAATATATAAAATGAGATTTTTTAAAGTTATTTTTTTTTATTTAAACCTAGAAATGTTTTCGTAACAGCGTGCCCCGCAAAGATAAATACGATTTAAAACCATGCTCGTCTAGTCATAATCACTGTTGCTATTTTTTAAATTACAATGGAACTTTAATAATTCGAACCTCAAGGGAAACAAAAAAATATTCGACAGAAAATTCGAGTTATAGAAGAAAAATAACCTGAAAAAGATTTTGACCTATAAAATGAATTCACTTCGAGTTGTGGGAAATTCAAGTCATGGACGTTCGATCAATATAGATGTTCCACTGTATTTAGTTTTTTTGTTCGCGAATATGACAACCCAAAACCTTTGATTGTAATAAAAAAAACAAAATCTTCTTCTAATAATTGGGTAAATACTTACATGTGAAAAGTGTTGTTGTCGGTAAAGATAGTTTATAAAACTCCGAACGTCTCTTCCTATTTCATAAATCAGGATTACCCAAGTCTGTCCAACCCACGTTAACGAGTACCATAATCCGCGTTTAACGAATCCGTGTTATAGAGCCAGGTGTGTTTTTTTTGGAACTTCTAGGGATATGAATTCCCTGAGACTCGTTTAGAGAATATTATATCGGTAGCCATCCCGAGTATATTTAACCTTAGCGGTTAAAGAAAAAAAAATGCTCGCGTATCGAAAAACATTTTTTCGCTTCTGAATGCCTACCTTTGTGTTTTTGTTTCGCGAAGCGAAACGGATGTCATTGCCTCCTAAGAGTCTCTGAAAGACGTGGCGTGCAATTAAATAGGAGGCGAGGAAATTAAAATAGCCCGTGGGGATCTCGACCTGAACTAGGCCTCTCTGTGGAGATTTTGCTCGGCCAAATCCGAATTTTCTGGTTAGCAGTTTCTCCTTTGGTTGCAGTTCCGAACTAAATGTTGCTGGTTCGTTCGTGGAATATTTTTATTTGCTCGGATTTTTAAATAGTCTCAAGTAAATGTAAGCTCTTTCTAGTATACCGTACGTATGTACTGGTAGTTGCGAACGCTTCGGCGGACCGCATGAGAGTTGAAATCAGAAGTTATCTAGAGATTCAGCTGTACATACCATGTGGTAATGAAGTCTATACATTTTTAACGTTATATTTTCAAGTTTTCATGAGCATAATTTCCATTAACGAATATGAAATTTTCAATGTTAAATTTTACCTTCTATATCATGAAAAGCTCTCGAGATCCGTATGCTGCCCGCGGGTCGTATTTTGTTGACTCTCGGCTCAGAATCCTAATGAAGCTGCTTGTTGTATTCGTTATGAGTTCGTGGTTTTAATGTCTGCTCGTAACGCTTTCGGGGTCTGTTTGCTTGGATTCAACTTTATTAATTAGTTTCCAGGACCACTTTATTTACCTGGTATTAATTAAATCTCTTCATAATAATTTGGTGGCGTGTAATTTAGGAATGGCGAAGGGAAAGGATTGGATATTGTAGGATGACTGTTGATCTAATAATTAATTCATTAAACTAATTTGTAAGTTTTTCTCGGTTAAAAAAACATACTTCTCATCCGTGTCGCTTTTTTTCTAACGATTTTGATAATAAAAGCCACAGTTGTTTGCATTTACCGTCATCCTCCGACCGGTTCTTAACCCCTTACGACGCTTCTCGGCATTAAACACGCCGTTGGCATTCGAAACGGCGTATCTGCCTCTATATCTCCATCTCTCTGTCTCTCTCCTTCGCTCGACACAGTAATACCCGTTTCGGATTCATCGCATGGATTCGCATTGACTCAAGTCTCACGGCTTTTCCTCGCCTCTCCGCGTCTCTCTCTCTCAAGTCTCGCTCGTATCGGCAGTGGGTCACGGCATGCACGTGCTTCGATACTCGACGCTCGCTCCTTCTTACTTACGCCTTCGGCGCGCCGTAGATTTCTTCCGAGCGGCGACGAGAGAGAAAGAGAAGTCGTGGGAATTTCAAAACATGGAAGAGATTTTTATTTTTTCGATACAGTCGGGTACTCGTTGTATAACGTATAACATCGTTCCTCCGCGTGGTTTCCGAGCGAATTCTTGCAGTGCAAGTTTTTCTTTTTTAGAACGGTAATCGCAATATGTGAGGCGAATATTACTTGTATTTCATGTCCCGGATTCGACAGGTAGATTTTTACGCTCTAAAAAAACTGAATATTTGAGCCAAGAAATGTAAGCATTGTGCAGGTTTTCCATGCCTAAAATGCCTACGAGGATCGTGAAATGCGGGCCTATAGCTTTGGAGGAAACAACTGATGTCGTGTCATCCGAATTCGTTTATTAAACATTTTCGTGTAAAATAGTACGTTTCCAATATTCTCTATAGCCTGAATAAGTCCTAATTCGATAAGATAAATTACAATATTTATTAACAAGAAGCTTGGCTCATCATTAAGCTTTAAACTGTGTGTAAATTTACAGCCGCGGGAAGGAGATATCTTAAGATCGAGGTGACTTTACCAGTGCCGTAATTAGGGAATGGCGGAGGTGGTTTCGTTCGCACAATATTAACTAAAAATTCCTTAGAGCGAAATTAAGGTAAATCGTGCAGTTTCCTCTTGCTTCTCAAATTCATACGAATTTGCCAATTTTACTTAGAATTTTCTTCTTACATCTGACTTGAAGCTTAAAGTAGAGAATTTACGTTGTTTCCACAACAGGACGTTTTTCCAGTCCTGCGGAGGAATGAATGAAAAGCAGCCATCCTTTCCAATGATCGGGCGGCAAAAAGTAAAACTAATTCATTGCGAGCGTTACTTACAATTGTCGCGGTCACGGTTTATTTACCGTTGCTCATTCTTAACCAACTGTGCAGAGAAATCAACCGTAAAAATCGCGATCGATGCGAAAGCATTCCTTGCTCCACTTACTGCCGTCCGCCTTCGCTAGTACATATTTACAAATAACACATTTCAAGGGGTTCATCGATGCCCGTATACATTGTTCTTGTGCTAATAACCAATTAGGTGAATGGCTGCGCTGCCTACATTCCGAAAAGGCCTTTCTCTGCCGGGAATGAGAACGTTGACGTGTTGCATTCACCTGATTCGGCTCAAGAGGAAGCTCTTAATGTTTATGTCGTGTTTGCCGAGAAAAAAATATAATAATTGCTTATTGATACCTATGATAATAAAGTAATGAGTTCGTGGCATCCTTTTTAAGCGGTTTGCTTTTTGAACTTTAAATCAATAGCTTCCTTTTTACGATTTTTGAAAATCTCACGGTCTTTACTGTTTGTTTCTTGCCTTCGCCTGATAAATCGCTATCTTCAAATGAAGATGCGTACGGTATGCCGTTTGTACTCGTACAGGAGGAAGCGCCGTGATAAAAATATACTAAAATATACGATGATTATTTTAAGAAACCCCTCTTCGACACTCACTGCGTTAGATTTATTAATTAAGGCGTTAAAATTTATGAAATCAGATTTTAGCATTGGTAATTAAAATATTACTTTATCGAATTATATGTTAATTATGAACACTACTTTTCGCAAATTCGCCATTACAAAAACCTCTAAATTTAAGCATACTTTTCATGTGTCAGTTTGAAGTTTAAAAGGCTTATGCTTAAGTAACTTAGCCTTGGATCTCACTTTTATACTCTCTGCCGAAAGAGACAGGAAAAAAGTTATCAAGATTCGAAGATTTTTCTTTTTGTGTACTTTATGAAAGACCGCTGTGTCTCACATCCTTTCCCATCTTCAAGGTCGCACGTATGCATCCACGAGGTGAACCCCCAAGAACAAAAAAGCCATACGAAAGAGGAAATAGGGAGGGAGAAAAGTGGAGGAAAGATTTGGTGTACTGAAAGAGGGAGAGGAAGGTTTCGTGGAAGTCAGATCCGCGTATTTCCTTCTTTCTTTTTCTTCTCAATAACATACGGGACCTTCTTACTTCCTAATGTTTCCTTTCCTCTTGCAACACATCCTGCCCTGGATGTGTTCCCGAAAAAGACCGTGTAAAGCGAAACCGTTTAAAGTGGGGTATGCTTCTACACAGCCATCTACGAAGTTAAATTTGAGCGCGTCAATCAGCAAAAACGTAGATACATTGCCTTCAGCATTACTTCCTCATAACCACCGAGTCAAACGGAAACATGTTTTGCTTTTTTAATCGACTGAAACACTTTCAAAACCGAGATAGAGGAAAATTGATGATCGTGCAATTCGAGGTAGCAATGTGAAAGATAACAGTTCTAACTCGAAAACGCGTGTATAGGACCCGCGTAATTCGAGGGCGAGTTTATCTGGTCTACTTCATGGACCGAATCCAGAAGATTGTAATTATTCTTAGATTGGATGGATTACCTATGGGGCGATATAAAAACAGTTAATTTAAATAAATCGATGGTGTGGCACTGGCGGCGGCTTACTCCGTAACTAAACCTCTCGAGACGAAAGGACGAGTATACTCATCCGACCAAAAGCACTTAACATTTTCAGTTTCCAGTTGAATGTAAATTACTATGAGTTCGCG
Organism: Uropetala carovei; assembly: GCA_036926305.1. Lineage (NCBI taxonomy): Eukaryota > Metazoa > Arthropoda > Insecta > Odonata > Petaluridae > Uropetala > Uropetala carovei. The sequence continues at coordinate 12,710,774 of JAXCHB010000065.1, read as the reverse complement.
AATAAAAAAAGATGCGCATTTTAATGCCATTTTTATAGACACCGAAAGAATTTTACTAAATACGGAATACACCTATACTTTAAACGTACCGCGTTGAAGGGTTGTAATCCATCTCCTTCGTGTACCCTGAGAACTCGACTTCCAAATTCTCACGAACCTTTGAAAGGAAAGCTTAGATCCATGCGATTCTCCCGTAGAAGAGTAGAATCGTCTCGTTAGAATTTCCGTGAATTCGCAGTTGAAGGCAGTATGATGTTAGGGGGAAACCATTTGCATGATAGTAACAGTTCGTTCCATTTCTGTTATGATAGTGTATTTCAGCCGTTTTGCGCATTGTTTTCATAAGTGTCGGTACGATCCTCTCGCCACACGCGCATCAAAAACATAACTGTTCATGACATTCGAGTCGGTATTAACGTACGTTTTTCGGGGAAAATAAAATAAATTCTTCAAACATTATATATGTATTTGCATTAAGGACGATTTTAAATGGTTGGCAGTCATCCAATGTCCCGCGGTCAAAATTTTCAAACAACTAGGCCGTATAATGGTGTATATTTTGTCGCATGCCGTTTATCGTGGTTTCTGCGGGATACAGGACGGTCCAAAATCCGGAATTATCCTAAAACCAAAGATTTTAAAATATTCGACAAAAGATATCGTGTGAATTGCTAAGAACAAATCCACTTGACTTCGGCATAAACAAAATGTAAGTAACGCAGAAATATATTACTCTAACGAAAATGTAAAGCAACTCAGCCTCAAGACGAGAAGTGCCTGTATATCTTAATTAGTAAACAGAATACGAAAAAGTTTTGGTAAATAAATGCATCAACATTATATTATATTTTCATATTTTAATTTCCTTATTCCATATTAAATTCGTTTCGTAATTTATGGTCAGGCTGTACCCACTCGCATACCTGTCCGTACGTAGTGCAGAATAATCAAAATACCGGAAACTTCTATCTCCCAAGTTTTTTTCCGGTTTATGGAATTCATACGGTTTTTTTTCATCCTTACCTTCCTCAGAAAGAGATGCTTTGGAATTTTTCCGCGCGCGGGCTTACCTCGTAGAATTAGGTTACGAATGTATTTCGATGGCGACGCGAAAATCGTCCGCCTTCGAATCTCCCTCTCGACGCCCGAGAGAGTCGAATTTAAAAATTTGAAGAAAGATCCGAAATAAAATCGCAAACGCTAAACCCATTCCCGTTGAATTTCTCGCACGCGCGACGGTGGCGCCGAGTAGGGGATCATTCCGAAAACTTCATTCATTCCCCTCCTTTCTCCATAGGGAAAAAAAAACGAAAAACGGATCGAACTCGAACACCTCTCTTCGATTCCTCGAACTGCTTCCGGAGATGGATCCGCTTTATTTTTTTTTTTTTTTTAGCGTAGAGATTTTTCGCTCGGGGGATGAAAAAAGTTGGGGACGCGGAAAGTGGGATGGAGAGAGAGAGACGGGGCAATGCAGTGAGCTGAGAGAGGTCGTCTTTTACTCCCTCTTTCTCCTCCCAGAATCCACCTCGACCCCGCCCTTCCTCGACATTGGGGAAGTGGGTCGCAGGAGCGGGGTAGAAACTAGACGACGCGGAGGGATAAGCCTCCATGCTCCTTCCACTCTCTCCTACCTCCCTCTACTCTCTTTTTCTCTCTTCCTCTCCCTCAGCTCTCCCTCTCCTCTCTCTCTCACACTCCCTTCTCCGTCGACCAGACCTCGCCGCCGCTGGGGAACCCACAGTTCGCCCACACCAGCGGTGCGAAGCGGAGCTGAGCAAGGTTGTCCTCGAATGCATGGTTTTCGTCAGCCCGGTGGTGTTTTTAAGGGGAAACTCGTGCCGGAGGAAAAGGTTTTTGTGTGTGTGTGTGTGCGCCCTCCGCATAAATAAAACAGTACAGGATTCCGTTGCTCCCACCTTATTCGAATCATCACGTCGTCTCGTTGGCGGGATTTCCCCGCGGTTGCAATCGGGATTATCGACGTTTTTAGCGTGCTGCGTGCTCTCTCGAGTCCGTGTCGCGTCGGAGAGGGCTGAAGGGGGGGAGTGTGTTTGTGTGCGTGTGAACACGGGAGGAGAAGGGTTGGTGTGCGTGCAGTGAGTTCGGCGTCACGTCGCGACACAGACAAGGGACGCGTTTCTCGGCGACATCTTCCTAAACTATAAAAGGACTTCGTGGGTCAAGAGTGGTGTTCCTGTTTTTTTGTGGGCGTGCCTTAAGAGGGTGGCGGACTTGCGGCACGCGCTAGTCCTGCCTTGTTGTCTTCGTGTTATTTTTTTATTAGTCCGTCGGGGGAGTGGCGGTATTGTTTCGCCGGCGCGTGCCGTGACTGTTTTATCGGTTTGGAACGGAGTCGTCTTCCTCGAGAGGTTTTTCTGATGTGTTGGACGCGTTGTCCGCCCGTAAGAACGGTTGGAAATGACGTTTGCGTGTTAAGGTTATAACCGCTCGGACATGTATCTGCTTCAGGTAAGATGTTTCATTTTTTATGGTGGAAGTCTTTCTGTGGGATCTTGTTTGCATTTTCTTGTGTTTTTCATTGGTGTGGTGTTTATTGATTGTGATTCTGTAAGCAGTAGAAAATATAAGGAGGTATGCTTGCCCTCTAGGTGTTGTCATTCGTTTGATTCTGAAAAAATTGAGGATTTCTTCAAGAGTATGATAATTTATGAGCATTTTGATATCCTCGCTTTATCGAGTCGATATCTGTTGTAATTTATGTCAGTAATGTTATTACCATGACTCCAGTCCTTAGAGAAATCACGTTGATTATTAAGAGGAAAGAAACGAACGACGTTTAAAGATATTTCTGCCCTCTGAAAGCTTTAAGGTCATTGTGCGATCAAGTTTGCGAAGTTCAATCGCGATAACTTTTAAGTTTGAAATATATCATGTGGGAAAGCTTGCTTACACCGGAATAGACGATGACGCGATACGAAAACCAGCCTTGAAAGCTGTAAAAAGAAACAAGACGGGATACGAAGTGGCGACCTTTCGTGTCTCTCGCGCCCTCTTACAGGCAGATTCATGCTCCGTCGACGTTTCAAACGTTTTTTACGTGGGGAGAGAACGCGTTTTATTATTCTTTTCTTCTTCGCAGACGTAGCACGATGGAATATCTCGAATCGGTTACACAACGGCGGTCACGCAATGTACAGCATTTTGCGGAGATCGTTGTGGGCGTTTATCGCATCGAAGGAAGAGCTAATCTGCGATCGCCGACCCATGTCCCACAGCCTCCGTCGTTGACCTCGAGGGACGTCCATCTCGAGCCTCATCTCAATCAGTCTCCGTCCGAACCTCGTTCTTTTTATTTCTTTAACGCATCCGTCTCGTCTCCTACTTAGCGGTTTTGCCGCGTTCTCGTCTCGCGGAGATAACGCGAATCCGGAGCTCGGAAAGTCAGGCTCTTCTCCTCCCGCACTTTCTAGTAAACGGGGTGACAAGTCGGAAATTTACGAGACCTCTCTTGCGTCGTCGGCTGTGTCGGATAAGGTTCATATGACGAGCGCTTCGTATCAGGTTTTTGTTTGAATAGGATGCTTGCTTTTCGAAGGAACGTCTCCCCATCTCTCCCCCCCCCCCATCCCCGAGCGATTTATCTTGGGTGTTTGGAGTGTCGAAAAATGTTGCGACTCGTGTACAAATTTTGGTGATATTTCGTTCGGTAAGAACGGAGTCGGAAATGGTTCTGATGTATTCGATGGAGTTTAATTTGTAATGGTATGATGTAATGAATGTAGTTTTTAGTGCTTTATTCTGAAAAAATCGCTTGTATTCAGTTGATCCGTCCGTCTATCCTTGCCAATATAACTCAAAATTGACGTAATTTACAAAAATTCCAGGATAGATATGTACATGCAAATTAGAGCTACATAAGCTAAGAATGTGGTGATTCCAGGATCGGTAGCTGGGGAGTAAATGGTAAAATACTGTATTTTGTTAAATTGTCGAAAGAAAAGCGCCTTTTGCTAATTGCCCGGCAATTCTTTCCTTATTTGTTAATAATTTGTAAATGGAATTAACGTTTTTACCTCGCCGAATTGTAACAATTATTTAATAAAATAATAATATTTATTCGATGTTTAATACCTGCTGTCGATTAGATATTCCGAATTATAAGACTTCTATAAATTGTCATATTTCACCCTTAAATATCTGTTATCACAATTCTAAGCTTCGAAATAATCGGATTTGTTCTTTCCATCCTCAACCTTTCTCTTTTATAATCTTCAGATCTATAGCTCGTCATAGTTTCGGCGAAACATTTCGGCTTTCATCCGTCCATTGTGTCGTAGGTACAAAACAATAAACCAAATGAGCTAAGGGCCGTAAATTTGAACCTCGCGTATTGCGTAAACGTGCTTCGTTACACAATCCCCTTGTCTATCATTTATGGAACATAAATAATATCCTTCGAGACAAAGTTCAACGTTCTGTCTGTTGTCCCATACTCGAATTTTGGAAGATAATATACGCATGGCGATAAATTTAATGCCCAATAAGGCAACCAGTTCTGTAACACCCGTCGCAACCTTTCAGTTACCCGGACTTTCACTTTTCACTTTTTTAGCTCATTTTTCGGGCGAGGGTGAAAGTATGAATGAATTCGAGGCAGGACGAGATGACGTCATTAAATTTTTTTTAAAACAAATTTTATAATTTTCGCGTTTCCGTTCTTATCTCCGCTGCTTTCGGTCCCGGGAGAGGGGGGGGGGGGGATGTAATTTTTCGCCGGTTCATTGAACGGGTCCGTTTCCGGTCCATAAAAAAATATATTCTCTCGGCTACTAATTCTTTTTCGTTAAAAAAAGAATTCGTTATTTTACTTATGGGTTAGGGAAGACTTTATTATTTTTTTTTTTAGCCTTTTCCACGTTTAACCTCTAGCAAACCTCGCGTCCAAATCGCACGAAGGTTCGTGCGAGTCGTTTTACGGTATAAAAAAAAGGTCGTTCGCCGTTCGACATTGGTGTTGTACAAGGTGTTATAAGGGTGAAAAACGCTGCGGGATCGAATCGTTTTAAGGCGGACGACGTGTAAAAAAAAATGGGAAGAGAACAAGAGAGCGGGAAAAAGACAGAATAAAACCCCCGCGACCGCGACGTCGACGGTTCCGGTAACGATTTTGTCGTGGGCTACGCCACACACTTTTAGCGAATTTTCGATCTTTCTCCCCATCTTTCTCTGTCTCTTTACGTCACGTCTTTATCTAGCTCTCTCCTTCCTTCCGTTTCATTTGTCTCCACCTAGTTCTTATTTTCTTTTGGTTCCTATCTTCCGTCTCTTCTCCTTTATGAGGTTCCTACTATTTTAGTGATATTCTCTCATCATTTATGTCATCTATTTCTCTCTATTCCTGTTTATCCTTCCCTCTTCTCTCCCTTCTTCCTCTCCCTTCTTCCTCCCTCTCCCTTTTTCCTACATCCCTTCTTCCTTCCTCCCCCTCTTTCTATTACTCCCTCTTTTCCTCTCGCTTCCATCTTTACTCGTTTCTCCCTCCCTCTCCCTAGAAGAGGGGATCTTATGGGCTGATTTCCCCCCCTGATAGTAGGGACGTTTATCTCTCTCTCATCTCTCTCCCTCCCTCCTTCTACTCTCGCTCTCCCTCCTGCTCTCTCTCTCTCTCTTCCTCCCTCTCTCTATCTGTCCTACCTCATTTTCCTCCTACCTTTTTAAACCCTCTTTCTCGTATCTCTCTTCTCCCTCCTTTTCCTTCCTTTCGTATTTTTTTCTCTTTCCTCTTTCATCTCTCTCCCTTTCATCTCCCTTTCACCCCTCTCCTTCCTCTTCCTGCCTCTCTCTCTCTAGGCGAAGCCGCCTTTCTGTGCTCTGCTCATTTTCTACCTGCATGAAATGGAGAGAGAGAGAGGGAGCGGTAGAGAGATGGAGAGGGCGTATGTGGAGTGGGGAATGTTTTTAGAACCGTCGGCACGCGCTTAGTAATCGATCCGCACGCGAAGTAGAAAGGGGGAAGGTAAAACAACGGCGCGCATTTTCCCCCAACGTTGGCGAAAGAGGAGAAGAGAGCGGGGGAGTCGTTTTCTTTTTTTTTGTGCGTCGAATACGGAATAAATTTTTGAGTAATTTAGTCCTGTTGTTTTTACGGTGTTCGGGAGAGTTAAAAAAAAAAAAAAAAGTCGGGGGGAATTCCGTTCCTCCGAAAAATCCGCGTGGAAACGAGAGATACGCGGAAGTTTTTGTTCCCCTACACGTTCCCTTTTCAATTTTCCGACAAAAATATTCATTCTCTCTTCGTTCGACGTTTTCTCTTTTTCGATTTCGGCGAGAAAAAAAAATCTACGCGGGTTTGCGGCTTTATACTTTCAATAGGCTTTTATGAATTATTATTTTTTCTTCGGCGGAACGAACGCGATTCCACGTTATTGTCCGTCGTCGCATACCGCGGTTATGAAAAGGATTATTATTATTTTTCGAATTCGTTTATCCCGCATGGATTCGTGTTTATGGTGCGGTGGGTCTCGGGATTTTTTGCGCTAGATGAAATGTTTGTCTGTTTTCGTTTTGCTCTCGCCATCAGATACGCTAAAAGCTTTCGCTTTAGTCTCCGCCGTTCCGAATGCCGATGTATAAAATAAATATTCGGGTCGGAAAAGAATTTCATCCCCTCCGGGCTGTAATAAAATCTCGCTTTGAGACACGTACGTATGTGGGCCGTTTAGGTTCGGGCGTTTCGTCGGAGGGACGATAATGGACGCAGTTTCGGAAACGTTCAAATTGGGAAAAAATTGAGAGAAGGATTTGGAAAATTATTTTATTCGCCCATAAAACGTCGGAAAGAATATTTAATCTTTTAGCCTTTGTGACGTAACTAAACGTATTGGATATTTTTTCCATCCCGTTCCGTTAAACATGCGAAATTAGAATTCGAAATTTTGTTTTATGCGCACATCTATGAAAAGTTGATGCCCTTGCAAAGCAGTAATAAGAAGTCAGCTTCTCACTTGTTTCCTAATGATGCATGGGAGTACTCCCAGTAAACAATTTACGATCTGTTTGATATTTTTCATTATGAAATGACTTTTTATGCTAAACAAATATTTTTCAAATGACGCCATGAAAGATACAGCATATCGACCTATCAACCTCCATAATAGTCGAAAATGCGGACTTCGAGAAGTCTTTAGATTTTGTACCATGGGCCTTTTATTAAAGGATGCATTATATTTGCCCCTATATTACCGTCTACGCCCTTGATTCCGACAAAGTCTTTTGATGAGGTCGTAGATGCAACAATAGAACGTCTGGAAGCCATGTATAAAACCCATCTCCCCCCTCAATTTTCGTCCCATTTGTTATGAATTGGACCCAACCGACCCTTAAAAAAAAAGACGTCATGCATGGCTCCCTAACGTCTCCTCAATAGGGCAGACGTGTTCGGTCTTCTCCCCCCCCCCCCCCCCCCCCCCAACCGTCTCCGCCTCCCCTCCGGCACGGAACAGGCCACACACACGAACATTTTGAAACTGAAGGGCGTGACCTTGATACGGCAGTCTCCTCGCTCTTCTTATACCTACACGTAAAGAGGGCGTTTGGTCGAGATGACCCCCATCCATATATCCGAACCCTTTCCAGGCCCTTTAATTTGATGGCCTGTACTTCCCTCTCTTTCTCTCGATCCCTCTGCTTTTAGTAGTGTCCCTTTGGGACCGGTCCAAATGTCGGGTGGGGTTATTTTTCTGTGTTGGAGGTCTCGGGTGAGTTGGGCGGTCGGCTTCGGATCCCGAAAGGTTAGCAAACATCCCGCTAGCTCTATCGGTAGCCCGGGTGCTGCCCCAGTTACTTTATCGACGTTCTCCGTGAAAAAAAATTTTTTTTCTACGTTAATTGGATCGTGGATGATGCGGAGTGGAGGTGGAGGCGTCGCGGGCGATAGAACGCGGTCGTTCACCCCTGTTTTTTTTCGGATACTCTCGCGAAAGTGACGCCATCTTTCCGCGGCGGAATGATACGCCACTCTCACTCTTTATCTCTCTCTCCCACCCTCTCCCTCCCTTTCTCCTCTTCCTTCAACCGTACCGACCAACCAACCTCCTCCTCCGATTAAAAACGGCGCGTTCTGTTTTTTGTTATTTTTCGAAAATACATCCCCGCGTTATTTCCTCCGGGAGATGAAAGGAGCTGTTCTTCTGAGCGGGTTGTTGCGGTTGTTTTTTTTTTTAACGTCGTACGCGTATTCATCTCTTTTAGCACGTCGTGAATTTCGTTTTGCGCGAGGAAAGTTAACGTGGAGTTGTCGTCGTTCTGTTTTTTTTCATCCCTTCGTGGGTGTATTTTTTTGTTCCTCTCGGTGGCGTCGTGTTTCGGGTTCTCGCGTGCTTTTTTTTCCATTCGTCGCTTTTGGGGGGGTCGTTGCTATTGGTCATTATTTCTTTTGGGAATACACTGGGCCTTACTATAATACGGCGTAAGAGATCTGAAAAATTGCCATGTAATTTGGATTCATGTTATATGAAGCTTGATTTACATGGAGAAAAGGGACTGGTTACGTTCCGTACCTTACTCCGGCACCAAAATTCCCAAACCTGTCGTTGGCCCATATATATGTACAAATAGAGTGATTCATTCGGTTATCTAACCTTATAAACAAAGCACTCCGGCCCTCCGACAAGTCTCTTCCTCGCTCCGTAATCAGGAAAAAAAACCACATCCCAAGTCCAACCAAACCGCGTTGTCTGCATTTTTGGCATGAAAAATAATCCGCGCTGTAGCGAATCCGTTTTAATAATAAACCGTGTTATCGGGTGGGCCAGTTGTAAATGTTCCGGATTGGATAGTTTTGATCTCGTGCTTAAAAGGGAAATACTGATCTTGGCCAAATTATCTTTTATACACGCGCACGTGTTCGACTTAAGCTTTTGATCTGTTTCATAGTTTGGAAAAAAATTAGGCCTCCTGCCATAATAATCGTTAGCGATGCAGCTATGTCGCGTTTATTTACTTTCGATTGCCGTAATAACTTAAGTACATGCATACAGTACATGTATAATGCAGATTTATAATATGAATAATAATATTTTATTTGTTCGAGTTGCATGACTTTGAAACGTTACGATAATCGGGTTCAGTAGAAAATTACTGAACTCGCCTTATGGCTAAAAATAAGTTTAAAAGTTATCACTAAGAAGTACTTACCTCAGACATTTCCAGTAGTTATGAAAAGGTCATAAAGATCAGGCTCCAGGTCGGCATTCACCGAGAGTAGATAACTTAGACAAACTACTTTATTTAGGGCAAAATTAAGACTGTAAAATCCCTTCATACATTCAAAAGTACTTCTAAAGCGATTTCGGCTGCCAGCAGTGGCATTTACCGATATTAGGTGCCTGAGATTATTGCTTTTAGTGAAGAGCTTATTTTTTGAATAGCTTTAATTATTCATCGGGCTGACCCGAAATATGCTGCAAATTCCCGTAATTTTTTCTCCTTTTATTGTATGGTTACTGGCCTTTAGATCGATTCTGTTTTCGCCCTTGTATTATTTAGATTTTTTTACAAAGGAAAAATCGAGCCTCCATTGTCCGTGCTTGTATCATCAGCAACGCATACATATTGAATGATCCATTTTTACTTTCTCCATACGAAGTAATGGGAAAGTATTGTGATCATGAAAAAAATCGACTTCGAGATTTCAACGGAAATACACATTTTGAGGTCCCTAGAACACGTTTAGACTATTTTAGGAATGATGTGTGTGTGTGCATGTGTGTGTGTATGTGATTGTGGGCGCTCTAACTCAAAAAGTATATGCCATATCGTTACCAAATTTCATATATAACACTTTAACATGAGCACAAAGAAGTGATTAGTTTTTGGACAATAACGGTTAACCGGAAGTCGAGGTTTATTCGAAAACCGATTCGGTTTTTGCGATATTTCTCCGTTAAAACATCATTATTGTATATGCAATTCTGTATTTTATACGTTAGTATTTTCCATAAGGAATAAATTACTTCGGGGGAGCGTAATTCGAGAGGCACGCATGTATTGAGTTTATAAATGAGTGAGCTAAACAGCAATAATATTTAGAGTGGAAACATAACGTAGTAAGAAGGCCGCGACAGCTACTCATCGTCGTTTGAAACGAGAGAGAGAGATGGTTGATGATGCCGCTCCCTTTTGCATAAGTTGCGTGCAAATTTTCTTTCTCCCCCCCTCTCCCAGCCCGCGGTTTAATGACTCGAGATTAGAATCTCGAAAGTTAATTAATGGCCTCTCTCTCGCTCCATATCCACGCTCCGCTTGAGGTACTTCAATCTTCATTCGGTTCCCTTCATTTTTCATCCGATGCAATCTTTAGGCTCTGGCGAGAGATGACGAAAATGAATAAATGATTTTTTTTCCTCGCCGAGGGGTAAAAAAATAGTTTCCTTATCGCCTTCCCCCCGTACACGTTTCTGAAAGTTTTCCGCGTCGCCTTATGGAATATGGAAGAGAGCGGAGGAATGTTTTTACTTTCTCCATACGTAGTAATGTGAAAGTATTGTGATCACGAAGAAAATCGACTTCGAGATTTCAACGGAAATACATGTTTTGAGGTCCCTAGAGCACGTTTAGACTATTTTCGGAATGATGTCTGTGTATGTGTTTGTGGGTGCTCTAACTCGAAAAGTACTTGCCATATCATTACCAAATTTCATATATAACACTGGTATGAGCACAAAGAACTGATTAGTTTTTGGACAATACTGGTTAACCAGAAGTAGAGGTTTATTCTAAACCCCATTCGGTTTTTGTGATATTTCTCCGTTAAAACATCATTATTATATATACAATTCTATACAAAGGTTATAGAAAATGTAATTTCCTACAACTTTCATTTGAAACAATTTTCCGTAGCAGTTATTGTTTAGGAATTATTTATAAATAATCGGTTTTTTCGGTTTCCGTCAAATATCTCCTTAAAAACGTCGTTATTCGTAATCTTCGTGAGGACCAGAGTTGTAGAGAATAATATTTCTTCCAAGTTTTGTTGGAAACAAATTTTCGTAGAACCATCCATTTCGGAGATATTTTGCTTTATCTTAATTCCAGTATACAGCGCCAGCACCATGTAGCGGTGAATTCTGTAAACATATTCAAAATATACGTAATTTACGGCAATAAGGACGACTGTATTCTTTTACGATACGAAATGATAATTTGACCTCACAATGCTATTCATAATGATTTAAATAACTATACCCCAAATATGGAGAAAGTCATGTGTTGGCCACATCAGATTTTTTTGTTTTTATTTTTCGTGGCTCGTGATAATAATGAAAGCGTGAAATATGAGAATCGTTTTTTCTCGTAAGATCGACGAGGGCATTCTTTTCGGAAATTAAATTCTCGCATCTCGGAATGTTTTCCGAGGGAAATTATTTTTAGCCGCTCCTCTGGGATTCCTCTTGAATGTCATGTTTTATGTAACACTTTTTAAAAAATTTCAATATAAGAGGTGTTTGGATAACTCTCTGGAGCGGTCAATGTAGAAAATAAATTATTTACGGTTCGCTATTTGATTGGCTTAATCACATGAGATTCATCATCCGGAGGGAGGCAGGATAGGGTATCGTTCTGAATTTCCTCAAAACGAAACGATGTTAACCCGTGAATTATTTAAATCGTGCTGCGAATATTGGTGCTTGTTTTATTTTCTTTCTCGTAATGTATTCATCAATACTTCCTACAGTTACCCAACGAGAGTTTGTAAATTAAAACTGGAGAGATTACATTTTTAGAGTATCGCTGCCGTCATTATTCTTTAATATTTATCGATGTTTGAAAAATATTTATTTTCATCATTTTGCTACATTACAGAGTCCTCTGGTTTCGAGAATTTTTTTTATTGGATTGCTTCAGCGGTATGGATCTTTGAAATATATATATATATATATATAACTAGTCGTGGTAAATCTAGAATGGTTTTTCGTATTGTGCGGTTACCCGCATTAGGTATCTGTACGTTCTTAGGCTCCTATGAGAGACCACGCATGAACATAGTCGGTTGTTTTACGCTGCGGTGAGTATATGAGACATCAAATTATTATTTAACTCATAAACGTGAAGGGGAAATAGTTTAATAATCGTATTTCATATAACTTTCATTAAAAAGTGCTTGAAAAATCGCTTTAGCTACTCGACGTCTTTCTAAGTTTAAATTTAAGCGAAGAAATTTCTAAATCCCACTTTTACGATCGCCTTTGAAATTTTTCATGTCATTCACCGCGGACGATAAACAAGGAGTCCATGGAAATAAAATGGCGAAGTATACCGGAGGAAACGTAATTATCACCTTCTCGAAAAATATCAGCAGCTGCTGACCTGAAACTGTACCAAAAGAGTTTGAAAAAAATTTAAATCGGACAACTTCTACCGTTTTCTCGCGTGTGTGACCTCGTTTGAGGCGTGTTTTTGTTTTCACCGTGTCTCGCGGCGAGTTTTCGGAAGCAAGGCGTGGTGGAATGGCAAGTCGCAGAAGCACTCGGCAGTTCCACGCACGAGCGAATCCGGTGCGCGTCCTTAGGGTTGGCAGTTCCCGCGTGATGCTCGAGTGGTTTGTACGTAGCGTGGCTCGCTTCAGCTTCCGCAGTCCCCTGAGAGAAAATAATTTTTCTTTTAAGACACCCTCTGAACATGCTGTTTGCTGCCTCTACTTCTTAATAGAAGTGTCTTCGTCTTTCTCGTTAGTCGTGGGTTAAAGAGTTCTTTTTTTAAGACTACGTTAAATGCCCCTGGCATACACTAAAAAAATCGGTACAGCACACGTTGTACAAAGTTTCTCATATACTATTGCGTCGTTCAGTTATTTTTTGAAAAATATAAACTATGTACAATCATTATAAACATCAACTTAAATAACTATACAAAATTTGATGAAAATCATGTGAGCCGTTTTTCAGATAATCCAATTGTTATTAAATTTGTCCAAGAATAACCTAGCCTTATATTAATCTTTTGATAAATATGAACTATGTAGTATCATTGCAGACGTAAACGCAAGTAAATGTACGAATTTTCATCAAAATCGTTGCTGCCGTTTACGAGAAAATCAAATTGTTGATTAAGTTGCCTAGAATAAACTAGCATTATTGATTAATATAAATCATGTAGTATTATTGCAGACGTAAACTCACGTAACTGTACGAAATTTGGTCAAAATCGTTGGAGCCGTTTTTGAGACAATCATATTGTTGTTAAAATTGCCTGGAACAAACTCCCCTTAATTATTGAGCAATGTCAACCATTTCTTCATAGCTTCTATTCTGTATGATAAAATGCCTGAGTGTTTCATTAATTTTCGCTCTACCGTGTAGGCTCTAGAGCCGCGAACAGACCGACAGACAGACGGCATGGCGAAAACCACTTTTTCGGACTCGGCGGCACCTAAAACGTACATTTCCGTAAAACTCTCGAGGTCGAATTTTTTCGCGATTACGATACTTTTTCAATATACTTACTTCGTATATGAGTAAGTAAAAATTAAAATCACTTTAAAATTTTATTCCGAGAAGTTTTATCTGAATTGAGATGTTTTCTAATCTACTTTAATTAAGTAATTAACCCAAAATGGAATCATCGGAGAGTTTCTTATTCCTTCCTTGTGGTTTTAGACTATGGCTTTACCTCAGAATTGGAGATGTTAATTCTGTATTTGTCCGTAATATTTTCATATCAATTTTCGCCTCTTTGCTTTATTTGTGTGCTCTTTTCGTAAAGTTTCAATTATTTCAATTAATGAATCTTCTTAGGTTGGTAGGAAACTTCCTTAATATATAATTTACGTCTTCTTCGAGTCAAATATTGATACACGTCATATTCCAGCGCTTAATTTATGGTTGTCCTTTAATTCGTGTTCTTTTATTCTTAACCTTATGGGCGTGCGATTATTACATCAATGGGCGTTCAAGTTAAAATACATTTGTTTTAGCTTCCTCTCGAATTCGTTGCAACCGAAAGCATGATTATATATGCACGAAATCTGTTTGTCATTTGTATAATTAATGCACATATGAAAACGAACGTAAATTAATGGGTGAATTGTAGGAAACGAGTTCCTCAATTCTCGCGTAGTAACCTCTGTGTAAATAAAATCTTGGCATTCAATCCCAAGTTCCTAACTATTTCTATACTTTTTCTACGCTGTGCACGCTCTAAGGATTCTACGAAAGCACAAAGAAGCCGCAGTGTGAAGATTTTTGTTTTTGCTTTGCCACGAATATTTTTACTTTCGTTTTTTTTTATGTCCGTGACGCCAGCAGCAACACAGTGAAGCGTATTCAGGCATAAAAAGCACCTGGCTGTTTTCGTTTCAAGAGCTGAATTTTTTTGAAGGTGATGTCTGTGTGTGTCCCTAGAACAAAGCTAGTCGCTCTGGCGTATCCGTCCTAACAACGCGGGCAATTCTCTTTCTTTCTCAAAGGGAAATCTTTTGTTCTCCTACAAAATATCGAATTTTCGTCCTTTTTACATCCCTTCTGTCACTCCTAAGCTTACAGGCGACGTTTTATTTGTACCTTTTTGTCTTCGGTAAAAGCCGCAAGGCGAGTAAATCAAACATTGACATGTAAGGACGTTAACCTCGTATTTTCGTTTGAATGGTATCCGGAGCAGGATTTTTTTTACCTCCACGAACCTAACAACAAGATTCTCCCGGTATCCGACTTGTTTCAATATCATGAATTATTACCCGAGTCGTCTTTATCGGAACGAGTATTCCGGGAAACTGGGTCGCCCGTTCCCCTAATCTCCTCGTTTTATGCGGGCACCCTTTTGATAGTGGTTGAATGGTTGAACAGACTGAAATGGAGGTGGTGTGCGTTACTTCATTAATCGGTCTACGCGAGCTTGTGGCTGACCTCGTCAGAGATACGATTGTGTGAAAGAGTGCGATTTTGAAACGTGAAGACATATACGGAGGATTTTAGTGGGACCGTTATCAAATTATTAATTGAGTTTCAGGTTAATAAGTTGTGTAAGAACTTCACCTGCACCAAACTGCCTGGGTAATTGCTTAATTTTCATAATTTCTGATATAGTCGCTTCACCATCTGAAGGCTCTTGGCCTACTTAGTGCAAGTAGCCAATCACGAACGTTTCCCCTTCCATCGCCCCTCTCAACTTTCGTGCGGGAGAGCAGATATCGGTGCGCGTTGCCAGCTCTTGCGGATTTTCGCCTTCAGCTGATATACTACGCAATTTCTAATGGCAACGCATCCCGATGTGATCTCTTCGAGAGCAGGAGTGAGACTGGTTTCCTCCCCACTACCTTCCCAAACAAACCGTCTCCTATTGGCTGCTGCTAACTGGCGTTTTCAAGGCCAAGA
This sequence comes from Uropetala carovei, assembly GCA_036926305.1. NCBI lineage: Eukaryota > Metazoa > Arthropoda > Insecta > Odonata > Petaluridae > Uropetala > Uropetala carovei. The sequence continues at coordinate 12,695,442 of JAXCHB010000065.1, read as the reverse complement.
GACTTTAGATGTTGGAGCGACTATAACACAAAATGTTATTGTGAGAAATGGTTTCCTTCGAAGTGAGAGCTTTGGACCTAAAAAGAGATGGATCTATTCGAGAGCTTTCGGTGGCATACCAGATATTTTGTAGAACTTTCCGTTTTCGAGGCACTAACTATCCAAGTTTTGGTGAGTTTAAAATTTTTAGCTTCCACGATTTTCACATTCATTCTTTAAAAATTGATTTGGTAAAGAGGTGCCGTCGCATCCTCGAATCCTATGCTCTCGAGCGATAGCAATTTTTAAAGATTTACCTTCTGTTCTCGCGATAAAGTGGCTCCACAAAAGTTTTGAATGTCATGTAAAATGAATAACAGGAGTCGCCGTAAAATTGATATGTTCGCCTTTTTAAACTTTATTCTTTATTGTTTTAAAATATCTCTGCTCTTTCGTTCAACTTTAGAATAACGGCGAAATTCGCGGAAACAAACACGTTTCCCGACGGGAGATCTAAATTTGCGGCTTCGAAAAATACGGAAAAATAAGGTTTCTCGATTTCATCTCATTTCACTCCATGTCTCCTCGAACCCCTTTTTCCCTTTCTAACCTTGCCCAAGGTCGACATTTTCCCGTAATCGGCGCGTGGAGCGACGGCCCCTTTGGCTTTTATGCACACTATTTTTTTTCAGGCTTCCGCTTACATCACCGCGATATTTGCAAATATAGGTAAAGAGCAAAAGGAGCGGCTGGAACATTAGTGTTTTTTTATTTTTTAATCTCACCTCCACGACGGACTCTTTTTTGTCGGTCATCCAGAGGTCATTCTCATCCAAAACTTTTCCCTTTTCCCGCTGTCCTATATATCCTGGACTACATCTCCGGTTCCTTTCTCTATCACCTCCCTCTCTTTTCCTCTCTCTTATTCCTCTCTTCATCCTCTTCATCCTACTTTCCCACTCTTATTCGACCTAATAAGGATATACGGAAAGCTAAGCGAAACGCTTTTAATGCCAACCTCGCCATATGGCCTCCTGCGTTATTATTATTTTCAAAAGCTCTTTATCTTTATTTCGATATTTTTTACGAGCCATCTCCGCGTGATTTCGCCGTTTTTATTTCCCCCCCCCCCCTCGTTTGTTTTCTCTCATCCTGCTCCTTCTCGAGGCCCCTCAAGAGGTATCCAGAGGAGAGGTGGCCGAGAGATATTCTCCGTTATCTCTTCGCCGTGCTCGTAAAAATCGTCGAGATATATTTTTTTATGGCCTATCCAGTCGGGAGTAACACTTTCTTCGCGCGGAATGAGGTCCCCTTTGCGAAGGAGAGAGAGAGAGAGGAAAGAGTGATGATTTTTTCGTGAAAGGCACCGGTGGGAGGAGGTGGTTTCGGTTGAAAAGGAGGATTCAGATTGCTTTCGCATAGGGCCCTGTGGATCTCTTGATATCTGATAAGGCTAGGACCATCTGGTCGCCGTATTTGTTACATAGTGCATAAAATGGTCTTTATTAACAATTTAAAAAATAGTATTTGGGGATCTTTCAAATGCAGATTTGATGTTTTACATTTCTCACTGCTTTCCCAGAAAATTCTGCCTTAATTTCATATACGTATTATGAATTGGAGGAGAACGCTTAATTGGTGATGGGTATGTATCCAACGTTTGGCGAATTATTATTAAGAGCGAAATCAAGACTATATAGTACCATTTTATGTTTAACTCTTATTGGACAGGAGTTTATAAATCATGTTGCAGCGAACGCATTATAGATTTTTTCCCCGTAATATCATTTTGCATCCATTAGGATAGCGATCGTCAATATTGTGTAAGAACAAAGTTTAAGAATGTTTCCCTACGTCGGTATGGGAAGTGTAGAAAATTTTCTGGCGAAGAAATGAAATGCCGTCATTAAAGCTGTTACTGTAATAATATCCGCGCAAATACCTTTATTAATATGTATTAAATCTCTACGTGAAAATGCAGGAATTCACCAATAGAAATTTCTTAAAATATGTATTGCCGTTTCATTGGCTTATAAGAGGAAAACAAAATATTCCTGACCTTGAAATTAATCTTCAGCCATACCCCGATTTAGCGCTACCGTTTGTCTATCACCGATATTGGTGCGAAAGCGAGGTCGGTGGGTAAATTGAGGTTATGCTTACTCTATGTAATCGTAAGATGGACGTTCTGTTCTCAACGATTCGTGGGCGGTATGCAGGGGTGGCTAAATCGAGGTCTGACTTTATTTTAAAATATTTTCATTTCCCTTATCGCTCCCCCTCTGTTTAAAAACTGTTCCTAAGGTCAAATTTATGCGTAATTCGCGAAGGCATCCACTAGAAGGTATGAATTAAATCAACTCCGTAGGTAGGTGCACTGGATTATTGAACCAGACGCGCTCCGCTCAACCGGTGAAATAATTCCGGCTGTTCGAGATCGCTTCGCTTTTATTTTCATCTCCCTGTTTTCTTACGCCAATTTACCGTTCGTAGCCCTGAAAAAAATAAATAAATTCTCCGTTCCCTTCCCTAGCTCCAGTACACCAATAAAACGCTCGTTATAATATTTTTATATTTTTTTGCTCTCGCTTGCCGCAACACGCCGGTTTCGTTCCTCGTGAAATTTTCTCCAAAATGCCCATATTTTCTGAAGCTCCAGTCATGCGTCGCCATATTGATTATTTCCTTGCATCCGTTATTAATTGTAGAGAGGCATCGAAGCGAGGTCGTTGCTATTTTTTTTAGCCGGGCCGAATTTTATTTTTCGTTTTTCGTACTTATATATTCGGGATGCGGAATTATTTTTCGTTGGAAAACTATTCAAGGTAGTAAAAACTTCACATGATATTCGTTTTAATTTTAGATCCCTATCTTCCATAATCCATCCGCTATTCTCTTGAAATAGAGATCCGAAAACTTTATTAAAAACGGGAAAGACAAGTGTTGATTTAAATAAAATTATATGCACGAGACTATGCGGAATTCGAAGAAATTCTGAAAAACGGTAGTTAGGTGTTAGAACGTCCCTCCGACAAGTGGAGGATTCTGGTTCGATTTCCAAAATTTCTTCTAGTCTAGCGAATGCCCACCTGCGTATAATTTAACGTAAACTCTTTTCTTTATATTTATTATCGCTCAGTCGACTATTTCAATTTTGTTTTAGTCATAATGCTTGGAAATTCTTTTTCAAATTACGTAAAGTGCCAATCCACACTCGACATTTAAATAAAAATTTCCGGTGATGTTTGACGATTCTCAAAAAATCCCCTTAGTGATTTATATCCATCCGATAGCAACATACTCTCAAGTACATACTTGGCTCAGCAGCTTTTTCGAGCCTCGTTTTTGGAAGTTTTCGCCGCCCTTCGATGCGACTAGGCACTTGACTTCTAGATAGACTCTTGACCTACATCATTTCTTCGTAACAGTTTTTGTCGAGAATCTTCCCCGCGGAAAATTTTTTTTAAAACCTTTTTCGGTGCCGTAAAAGAGGCAAACGTCTCGAAAGCGAGCTTCTTCAATTTGCTCGCGCCTTTCTATCCCAGCAGTTTTAAATCACTTAAACTTTTTAATAAAGGCGTCCGGATCTCCCATTTTCGGAACCTACATTACGCGCGTAACGTTACCGCAACAAAAAAATTCGCGGACCATATATCAGCCGAGGAAGACTTGTGCGGGGGGGAGGAGTGGGAGGGGGGGGAGTGGGTGGAAGAGTGGGAGGGAAGTGGGAGTTTCTCGTTATAATCGCCGTTCCGCGTCGTGTACTTTCTCTTCTCTCATGCCCGAGATGCCTTTTCAACTCGACGAGGAAAAATAGAATAACTTATTTTTTTCACTTCGTAATATTGCTTTTTCGAAGATTCTCGAGGATTGCTTTCGAAGTCATAGCCTTGGAGAATATTCTGTATCAATTTATCACGAAACGTTTGAATTGTGTTCCTTTATTAAAAGTCATTTTCGCGCGAAATGAATTTTTTTTAAATTTATCGATCGTGAGAAATGTGGTCGAACCTCGATAACTCGAACATGTTGGGAAGACAGGAGAAGCCGGATCTATCGATACACCGATTGATATAATTTAATTTTAAAGGACATATTCGAATCCAAACGTGAAAAATGTCTGCTTCGATTTATTGGAGTTATCAAGAATCGCATGTAATTAAATGAGCTGCAGTCGGTGGAAGAGATAAATTAGTTCGACTTATCGAAATCTCAAGCCATCGAAGCTTCTAGCTATTGAAAATTCGAGTTGATTTCTTTGCAACGTATTTGGATAAGACCGGGATAAATATCTTCTTCGACTGGTCGAAAATTCGATTGATATATAGCCATTCGATTTATCGAACTTCGATTGCCTATTTTGGAGCACTTGATTTATCTATCAGTTTTTATTAATTCCGAGAATGTAGTGATTTTCCACTGCCCTTAATCAGGTATTATACCTTTACGCCTTATGGCTAAATACGATTTATTTGGCACGTGGATTTTTTGAGCGAGTTGCGTAAAAGGATTTAAATTGCTAAAGGTATAAATAACGACTTCATTAAATTCCGCCGGCTTTATCATTATAATACACTACTCGACTCTTCCTGTATCCTAGCGTCTTCCTTATTTACGATTCACTCCCTGAAGATTACTAATATTTATGGGCGATATATTTTAGTCGCTTGCGTAATTTTAGTTTATATGATGTGTTTTGATTTTGCACTCCATTAAGTCCGTGTTGGTTTATGTCCCGAACCGAAATGATTATTAATGCGTTATGGAAACCGCCCTCGAAAGAATCAGGCGTCGTCCCTTTCTCCTTCGGCGTCCACTCGTAAATTATGGGTCTCATATTGTTTTCGGAATCTCCTCGCAGGACAAGTTACACGTGCGAACAACAATCCCTTTTTAGTCCTCCTATAGGCGAGGGAGGGAGCCAAAACTTAACGCTCATAACGGGTTGCGGTGTTCATTTTTTTTGCCTCCTCTGTATTAGAGCACCTGTGCCTCCCTCGCATGCCTCTCTCCCCCCCTCATTCGCTCCATCCACCTTCCTCCCCACCCCGGAATTCCCTATTACTCGGGACTTCCCCGTCGAATTTTTCCCATCCCGCACGAACGCTTCCCTCGATACTTAAAGAGGATGGAAGAAAAAGTGCTTTCCAGCACCTTCCTCCTTTCGCGAACGTCTTCTCACGAATGAAATTGGATTCTGCAGAGAAGAGGAAGGAAAAAAAAAGAACATAATACGATCGCTTTCCGCGGGTGGAAAAAAGTCCTATTCTTGCGTTTGATCCGACATGACCATTGGGAGGAAGATGGGAGTTTATTATTTTTTTTATTTCTTCCCTTTGCAATAGCGAACGGGTTGATGAATAGTGTGACCTTTTCCATCTTTTCCCACTCCTTTTCCCTTTCTCCTCACTATTTTCTCCTCTCTCTCCCTCCTATCCATCTCTCTCCTCCTTCCTTCATCCTTCCTACCTTCTCTCTCCTCCTCCCCTCTCCTCCTTCCCTGTTTTCCACTCCCCTGATCTTTATCCTCCCTCCTTTTCCTCTCCCTTCCCCACCCTCTCCCTCCCTCTTTACTCCCTCCCTCTTTACTCCCTCCGGTATCCTCCCTTCTTTCCTCTCTCCCCACGTCAGTCCTGCACTGCGGTATTGAATGAGACGTTCCAGAACGTTACATTCCATCTTTCCCGTTCGCTCCGCAAAGTGCGAAATGGGATTATATACAGAGACCGGGTCATCCCCGTAGCCTCGAACCCCGAAACCACCACGTGATCGGACTTATACAGATCGATAAGGAGGTTCTCCTGGGTCCTCTCTTTCTTTCCCTTTCTCCTTTCTCGATATCAGAATTCCTCCGATTCAACGTTTTCGTTCTCTTGGGGGAGGATGTGTGTGTGTATGTGTGCGCGCGCCTTGATTCTATGTGATATTCCGGAACTGGCTTCCTTTTCTGACCTGTTTCAAAAAGGGGCGAAAAGGATCGGGCAAAAACGAACCGAATAAGTTTGCGGCAGGAAGATTCGAACGGGTAACGGCTGTATTGTTTAATGGATGCGTTTCAATCTGTGGGAATCGGGACCGATATCCCAAAATTAGTTGTCGATCTCACCTTATGGCCCGAATGTAATTGGTAGACAAGATAACTGCTACAGGCATGAGTTATTCTTTTGGCAAGTAGGATGCGAATGGCGGTCTGATGATCGTCGGTTATAGTAAATAATACCGATCAACGGCCCATGAATCACCCCTGACGACGGTTGCTTTGTAACCTAAATGTGGAGCTTGTTGCCCCAAATTGTTTTCTAATGGCCATTTGAGATACGTAGAATACCACTTAATGAATTATCCATCGTACTATCGTGGGAAGATGTAATAGATTGTCCTTTATTACCGAATCGACAGTTATGGCCACGTCTCGTCTGTTTGTCCGCATGTCACCTCTTTCATCTCTTGAACAGCTTGATCGATTTTGATTAGATTTTATATGAGAGGCCCACTTCAAGTATATATTTTTGGGTCGTATCAACAGGAGTCTCATTGGGCCATAAGGAAAACCAAATTATTTCAGATCTCATTCTTTGGTTCTCTTGCTGAGAAAGGGAAAAAATGCGGAGGTACGCAACTTTTTCCAACCTTGTAGTATCCTGCGGAAAGTACTCTTCAGTGACCAATTTGAAGAAGCACTGATTGGATATAGACAGAAAGATTGTTCTTATGTATTGTTCCCATATGATAAAGGACTCCTTTTCTTTGTTTCCTTGTTGTTTTAAATTTTGACTGTTTCCTTCCGGAGTGAGAAGGGTTTGAAATTAAATTCTTTGGTCAAAGTAGACAATGGGGGAGAAGTTTTTGGAGGCTTCCTCTATTCCGGTAGGAAACATCGTGATCCCGTCGAAAACAGATACGAAAAAACTCATTTCGGAAATACTAACTCTCGTCGAATCTTTCCAATTTCGTGTGTCGGTAGACTTCCTCTTGCCATTTGTTCTTCCCATGCATGGGTGACGTAGATGATGAAAGGACGGTTTTATCTTCCATCGTGATCACCTTGAATTTCGTGTCGTAATGCTTGCGTAAATTCTTATGTCGTAGGTTGCTTTTCGGCCGTTTACCGGAAGATGTTGGGCAAGCGTGTGCGTAGGTCTTTCCTATGAAAATGTATTTCCTCGATTCAGATAAGAATCGATTTAATATTTTGATAAATTTTTGTCGGCACCCCCATCGTGCCAAATCTAAAATAATCTTCGGAAACGATCGAGATTTTCGAACATTTGTGCCGGCACGTTATATGAAGTTTTATCTCTTTAAGCATACTTTATGATTTTTGCTGTATTTTTATCTCCTTCATGCGTTTGCGTGATGAAATTTTTTTGAGTTATCGTATCGCCGTGCCATTCATCGGAACGTACGTGAACGCGTGCGAAGAATCGCTAATCGGCGTCGAATGGGAAGTCGGGTCGTTTCGCCATCCTCCCCTCAGGGTCTTGAACCCGCGACTCCGCGATCGGTATGCTGTAAGTAGCGAGTCCCATTTGTCGATCGAGGTCGTCCATTATAAACGTGGAAAACGACCTCCGCAGCGCTTCGGGAAGTTTTCGCGATTGCGACACGGATTCCGATAAGGAACGCGCGTAGAGAGAAAATTTTACAATAAGACGGGAAAAAATAAACGCAAACAAACGCGCTTTCTACTTAATAATGGCGTAGGCATCGCCTCCGGATCGGTGAAGCAGCGAAAGCTCGCAGTGATATCGGTGAACAAAAGGCGGTTCATTTGCTTCAAGTTTCGTTTTTTTTTCCTCTTTATATGTTTATTTTTTGACGGACGAAATGTGTTTCGCCGGGGCGAGAAAGACAGACGGGGAGGAGCGTCAGAAATGTTTGGTTTTTCCGAAAAAATTATTCGTTTCTCTTCGTCTTCATCGCGGCATGCCGAAAGATTTTTTCTCCCTGGGGCGGTCTTTTCTTCAAGATTGCAGATAGAATCGCGTTTTCTCTCTCTCTTCTATTTCACTTGTGTCTGCGTCTCTGAAATGAGAAGTATCTCTTTATTTTCAGCCTTCTCCATTTCCTCATCTCAGTCTGCCTGTGGCCCGCTTTTTCCAGCGGCTTCCCTCTGTCCCTCCCTTTGCCCTCCATCCCTTACGACCCTCTCCCTCCCTTTCCTCCCCTCTCCCTCCCTTTCCCCTCCACCCCTTACAACCCTCTCCCTCCCTTTCTCCCCCCTTCTTCCCTTTCTCCCCTCTCCTTCCCTTTCCTCCCCTCCCCTTCCCTTTCAACCCTCTCCCTCCCTTTCTCCCCCTCCTTCCCTTTCCTCCCCTCTCCGTTCCTTTCAACCCTCTCCCTCCCTGTTCCCCTCTCCCCCTTTCCCTTTCTCCTTTCCTTACCCCTTTCTACCTCCCTTGCCCCTTTCTCCTTCCCTTACCCCTCCTCTCTCCCTTACCCCTCCTCCCTCCCTACCCCTCTCTCCCTCCCTTACCCCTCTCTCCCTCCCTACCCCTCTCTCCCTCCCTTACCCCTCTCTCCCTCCATTTCCCCTCCTTTCCTTTCCCCTCTCTCCCTCCCTTTCCCCTCTCTCCCTCCCTTTCCCCTCTCTCCCTCCCTTCCCCCTCTCTCCCTCCCTTCCCCCCCTCTCCCTTGCTTCCCCTTCTTACCCTTTCTTCCCCCACTTACCCTCCATTCTCCCTCTCTCTCTCCCTCTTTTCATTTCGTCCGGAGCGCATTCAAAAACTTCGAGGCGGTCCTTGTTCCACTTTTGCAACGACTGCGTTGTTGGAGAAAATAAATAAAAACACGAATTAATTTAAGGTTCTTTATTTATTTATTTTTTTAAAAGGATCCAAACGTCCTCTTGCTTCGTCGAAGTGTGTCCCTCCCTTCGTTTTTATCGGCGTTGTTGTCTTTACCTTCGTTCTCTCTTAAGTTCCTTTTCGGTTTCGTCCTTTGAGCTACGCGTATTTTTTTCGATACGTCTCGACCTTCTTGTGTTTTTTTATTTTCTTCGGATTCACTTCATAAATCGCGTTTTTTTTTTTGACGCTTGACGGTTGAATGCTTAAAATGTTAAGTACGAGCTAATGATCTCCGGGAAGTACGAAGTTTCTTTGCTCGTTAATGAAACGAGATTTATCCGGGGAAGAAATTGCGGTGTAATTCCTTTTTACGATAATTGAAACCCACGGTAAAAAAATTTCGTATCCTCTTTTCACGTTTATCCTTCCGACGAGAGAAAATCTTTTTGCGTTGAAGAAATGACGACGACGAGGCTACAGTGTTGTTTTTAGCTTCTTTTTACTTTCTCCATACGTAGTAATGGGAAAGTATTGTATTCATGAAAAAAATCGACTTCGAGATTTCAACGGAAATACATGTTTTGAGGTCCCTAGAACACGTTTAGACTATTTTCGGAATGATGTCTGTGTGTGTGTGTGTTATTGTGGGCGCTCTAACTCAAAAAGTACATGCCATATCGTTACCAAACTTCATATGTAACACTTTTACATGAGCACAAAGAACTGATTAGTTTTTGGACAATAACGGATAACCGGAAGTCGAGGTTTATTCGAAACCCGATTCGTTTTTTGCGATATTTCTCCGTTAAAACATCATTATTATATATACAATTCTATACAAAGGTTATAGAGAATGTAATTTCCTACAGTTTTCATTTGACACAATTTTCTATAGGAGTTATTGTTTAGGAGTTATTTATAAATAACCGGTTTTTCGGTTTCCGTTAAATATCTCCGTAAAAACATCGTTATTAGTAATCTTCGTAAGGATCAAAGTTGTAGAGAATAATATTTCCTCCAAGTTTTGTTAGAAACTAATTTTCGTAGAACCATCCATTTCGGATATATTTCGCTTTATCTTAATACCAGTATACAGCGCCAACACCATGTAGCGGTGAATTCTGTAAACATTCAAAATATACGTAATTTAGGGCAACAAGGACGTCTTCTTTTACGATACGAAATAATAATTTTGCCTCGTAATATTATTCATAGTAATTTAAATATCTATACCCCAAATATGGAGAAAGTCATGTGTTGGCCACATCAGATTTAAAAAAAATCAAATTGCCGTTTTCTTAAAATCAGTTCTTTTACGATCGATTTACTTGTAAATGTTAAGGACTTTTAGCTAAAAATTGTTGGTTTGGTATTTGCCCCTTTCGCTTTAGCTACCACCAAAATTACCGTTTTATACTATTTTGTGGTGTTTATTATATAAAATGGTCTGGTTCTTTTGAAGGTCCCAGACCCGCAGGTGTAGGTATTAGGAAAAATCTTAATAATAATATTAACAAAAATTTATTTTAACTCTTTGTTTGGTAGCTTTTCTCTGAAGCGTCGTTATTTTCTTAGTGCTCAAGCAATCAAATCAATACCTAGGCATGTAAAAATGGAGATGGAAAAATAGAACAAGCTAATGGAAACTTTTTGAAAAACGAATAACTGCTTTGCCATTTTGGCAATACTGCCATAGAAAAGGTTAAGGTATTGCATTAAAAATTTTAAGGTCGTAAAATTATTTTTGTGGAGGTAAGCTAGCTTACTTCTTCAAACGATACCTGTACCGAAAATCGTAATACATCTCTGAAAAAAATTACGAAGCACTTTCCCATAGCGTGGCTTTCACGAGCTTGCAGATACCGAAGATCGGCATAATAATGTTTAACGGTGACATAAAAAAATAAAATCATAAATGAGTTGCGCCAGCTCGTTATATCTCTCGTCTCTCTCAGTAAATTATCGTCATCTTCCATTTCATTTCAGAAAAATAAAAACCCAACTACCCTCGACCGAAACTAAATGACCGCATCCATACATTTAAAGAACTTTTACGTGAGCTCTTCCACGCCCCGTTTCTTTTTCGAACCGGTCGTTCGTTTTCGAAGCGTGTTTTCCTTTCGTTTTTATTAACGGAACGAAGAGAAACGCTTCTTTTTTTTTATATCGTTTATCATGACCTGAACGGGAGGTTCCATTTCCTTTCATTTTTTTCCTTTTTTTCCCCCATTCCGTGCGATCCAACGCAAGAGGTCACCGCGTAGGCGAAAGGATTGGAGGTTTTTTAAAAAAATCGATGGCGCCCGCACTCCGGGCGAGATGCGAACCCTAGACAAGGTCGGGAGATGAAAAGGACGCCTAAAAGACTCCGCCTACCACGCGCTTTCCGCTCGTAAGTTTCGTTCTCCTCTTGAGGAAATGGAAACCGCATCGATTTTCAGAGAGGCGCCCCCTTTCACCAGGTCGCGGCCGCCGACGCCGCCAATGCCGCAAATCGAAAGTTTCAATTAATTAAGCCGAGGTCGATGTGCGAAAAACGCGAGCGTATTCGTCTCTTTAGGGAGTAATGTTTCGGCTTATCAGAAGCGGGGATCGTGTCGAGGGAGATTATTTAATCCATTATCGCTTATCGCTCTTCTGTTCCTTCTTTTTATATATATATATTTTTTTAACCATTGCGATGGATGATGTACAGTCGGGATCTGAGTATCTTATGTCATTCAGTGCAGTACTGTGAGCTGAAAACCATACAGCAACATTATCATTTCTTTGGAATTTATACAATTATTTTTGCAATTTAAAATTTATGTCCTGTAAATCGTGTGGTAGTGGGGGGGGATGCACCGACCATCTTCTAAAGTTAAAAGAAAAAACTAGGTAGTTAATTATCAAAAATGCTATTAACCATTTTGGATCTCTATTACGTCATTGTCATTTACAGAATTTTACCTGGTTATTTTAATCAATAGCGTGAATGTTAGCGGACCAAAAGTTGAGATCCCCTCCAATAGAAGGCTTTCTTGGAGTGTTTCTAAGTATTCCCGTATTCCCTTACATATTTTGAAGCCATTAAGAAATCAGCGTAGATTTAAGGACTATGGCAAGCTCTGTAATTCGTTTTGGAGTCTTAATTTTTTATCGCATCTTCCCTTTTTCGTTTCATATCATTTAATCAAATATATATACATCACAGGTCAGGCGCACACCCAGGAGTTTCTCTTGGGGGGGGCTCAATGCTAACAAAAAATATTCCACCAAACATTTGGACAATTTAGGGTTCCCTCAACTACAATTGGGAGCAGTGGCTTCTCTTGAGTATCTACATATATGGTTAATGCGAACTCTTAGAGTTTAAGGTTCTTAAGTCAAATTTAGCGGCATCCCCCCCCCCTCCCTGCCTGCCACGAGTTATGAAATAGCGTTAGCCATTCAAAATATTCACTCGGGTGTTACTTTTCGGAAGCGAGTGAAAATTTCAGTGAGTTTATTTAGCTTTAATAGTCACTCCCACATATTTTTTTAATTCCTCCCACCTCGTTACAAACTGGCATCCGCTCCCACCCACCCCTTCTCGTTTTATTTCCCTGGCAACGCTGGCAGCTTCCCACGCCGAGCGGTCACCAAGGTCAAGGCTCGGTGACCCCTATTCGTCGAAATGGCTGGCTGCATCTCGAGGATCTCTTGGGAAAAGAGTTTAAAAACTTTCCATTCTTACCTGGGAAATATAAATGGTTTGCGCAATCAAAAAGGCCTGGTCTTCTATAGAAGTATTCCCTCGTTAATTCGTTACGGTTTGTTTACTTCGCTACGGTTTAGTATTTTAACTGCTCCGGAATAGCGCAAGGCGCTGGTGTAAATTTGAGGTCGTACAGAATCTTGTAACATATCTGGTTATCTGAAGACATTTCGAAGTATGGCACTCTAAAGCAGTCATGTGAAACTCGAAGAGGTATCAGGGCCGCATTAACGCAATGGATGTTATGTAAGGGCCGCATTATGGTATTACAAGTTGTTTAATTAGGGCCAGAGTCGGAAAAAATAGACTTACTCTAGAATATTTTGTTTTGAAAATAAAAACAATAATTTAGAAACCGTGTTCTATTGTACCTCAATAAATAAGAAAAAAATCTTTTCTAATTCTCACAAAAATGAACTATTTGTGTAAATCTCGATAGATTTAGTTCGCAAATTTGACATGCCTGATCTGAAGTATCATCAGTTTCAGTTCCATTGCATTATTTTCGCAGTTGGAGTGTCATGGAATATCCTTTTTCAATTATTAGGTAATTGAGAGACGGATATTTTTGTTAAGGATCTCATAAACAGCGTCTGTGAAATTAACATTACAGCGATAATTAAGACGAACATGTGTGAAGATGATATCCACGTGGAGATCCGAACACCCCACCTTCGGCATGCAGGCTAACCACCTCTCCGCGAAAGCCAAATAAAAATTTTGCTGAATCCTAGAAGAGAAACGGTAATAATTTTCATACGCTCTGCGTTAACCCTTATTTTATTTGAGGAAAAGGCAAATTTTAAGTAACCTCATGGGTTTTTCTGATCGGAATGACACTTTATCAATCAAAATTGATTCACGTAAATTTAATTTACTCCATTCAGTCGCTGATTTTTGCGAATCAGGTGAAAAATTGTTTTTTTTACTGCAATCCATCCTCATCAAGAAGTTATTATAGTTTTATTTGCGGCGTCATGCTGTTATTGGATAGTGAAATTGTGGTGGAGTGTCTCAGCATAAAAATTATGTTATTTGACGAGGCTTAACTGCGCCTACTCGGTGCGTAGCGGCGTCACTATTATATTAGTTTATAGGTGCTACATATAAATAGTAAAAATTACCGTTTACTTATAATATCAAAATAATAATCTACAAACTCGCGTGTTTTCTCATGGTAATTGATTTTTATTGTCGGATTCTTTCAACATCCTCAGAATTTCTTTCACCGTGAACCAGCTATAACATTGTTGCTGAGCGTCGATATTTTCCCAACGGTTTTATTATTACAACGTGTTGCATCCATAACCCCTTCCTATGGTTTTGAATTCTCAATAATATCTAAGAACCGTCTTCATTGGCGGCATCCGCCGGAGGAAGTTGCGAAAATTCTCGGGAACCGAACCTTTCTCAGGCTGAGAGACTTTCCTCGTCTCCTTCTCTCGCCAAACGAGCGTTCCCACCGGCGATAACATTGTTTCAGCAAGTGCCGCCGCACTCTCGCGAGTGAATCTATGAATTTCGATTAGTGAAACCTAACGTTTTTTAACGGGTCGATTTCTAAGGAATCGTTTTATTTCGCGTCCGGCCTAACCGCTTAGAAAAAAAAATACTGCGAATCAAGGTCAAACACCGCAGTGGTGTGTCTAATGTCTTCCATATGTTCCTTTCGCAGACCGGTCCTCGTTTCGTCAATTCTCTTTTACGACTCACAGCCAGCCTCCTTCCCTTACCCCTCCTTTCTGTTGACTAGGAAGGAGAAAAGGGGGCTTTCTCCCGCTATAGCTATAGCCAGCCGGGTGAAAGTGGGACTGGTCAGCGGTCTACCCTCCTCCCCCCCTACCCTGCCCCCCTTACATCTCCTCCCCTTTTGTGGTAAGGGAGGGAGTAACATCACGCCCAGAGGATGCGAGCAAAGCCGTCTCACTCACGCGCATGTAGGGAATCTAGGATCAGAGAGAACAATTAGCGTTTAGGAGGTCCGGCTCTTTGAGGTTTCAGACGTCTGTAAAATGGGTTGAGGAATGGAATTTGGTTTCTGGGGGTGGGAGAGGCAGCCTTTCATCTTCTACCAAATTGCAGTGTGTGTGTGTGTGTGTCTGCTTTCCATCTCTTCTCTTTCCACACGCTGACCACTGCCTACGGAAATTCTTCCGCCTACCTTTTTGAGCTACATTTCACCTAGCACGTGCTGTTACAAGCCGCGGTTTCTGCGGTCGGGTCGTAATTACTTCCAGGCGGTCGTGTTGGAAACGCGGTATTTTCGTGGTCTCTCGACGCATATCGAGGCTTTTGTTTTCTTTAATATTAAGGATCCGTTCAATTTTCAGTTTCTTATTACTGTTATATAGGCTACGCAGGAGTGTTTTTTGAATTAATGGAACTCCAGGATTATTTCCCCTCAGGTCACCACCATATTCAGGACATCTTCTCCTATAACAGTGTCATTCAAATTTTTTTCCATGTATTACTCTTTTCGTGATTTTATCAGTTGCTTGGTACCAGCGCTCCTTTTTGTTTTCCCATTAACTTGCTTTACCATTTTGAGGGTGGGTGGTCTTCTTTAACATCTTACTTGAATTCATTTCTCCTCTGCGTTAAGTAAATAAAACTTGATTGCCGAGGAAAGAGTAAATTATTTCCTCCTTTATTGCATTACATCTTCGTTTCCTCGTAGATTATTCGATATCTATGACGTGAGGAATCCAATTGAATTGCATGAGCATAGTAAGACAGTTATTTAATCGCGTCGCACTATCTCGATAAGAATTCGAAACAAGCGAATGAAGTGATTCATATCTTTTTAGTTGTTTATACAGAGTTTATTGCCTCAGTCACAGACTCGAGCGATAAATGTGTATTTTTCCTGTTGTCAAAGGGATTGAAGCGATTGCGCGCATATTATTAAACACCAAGGGCAAAGAATGCTATTAAACGGTACATCCAGCGATCTATTCGCTGTTATTCTTTTTTTAATTTCCTAACTATCCCGCGGATTCGAAAACATTAATTTGGTGAGCTCGAGGAATGCACAGAAGACTTCCGTAGTTTTCCCTTCCAAGAAGGGAAGGCTTCGCGGAAGTCGGTAGTTTTAGGGTATAGAGCGTTAGGGTGATATTTTTATCCGAGGAGACGAAACTTCTTTATTATAAAAAACTCCCCGGAGGTTTTTTTTTAGCAGCTGCTTTCCTCGCCACCTGCTCTCGCCTCGTTCTCTCCCCCCGCCGTCTTTCACATTCCCCTCACCGATTTCGGGATGGGATTCTTTTTTTCATCAAAAAGAAATAGCCGACTTTCAAAACACCCGAAATTTTTACTCCCATCGTCCATTTTTTGCTCTCTGGGGGTGTTAACTCGCGCCGAAGCCTGTTTAGAGGGTGGTGTTTCTCTTTTTTTTTCGTCTCTCTGTTTTGTTTCGTCTGCGGAGGCGCGCCAAGTCATAACGCGTAGTGCCATCTAGGAAAGTGGGAGTAATTTTCCGGATTTCACCGTCTTTCATTTCGTGCATGGGATACAGCAAGTCCCCACTATACATTCCTTATAATTGTGAATGATGTATATTGCGTATAATTGTGTAATTGGGTTTTCTTCGGTTCTTCCTTCTGGGAGACATTTATTGGGGAAATTGAAACTATAGCTCGGCTAGTTTGATCTCAACGCGCGAGAAATATCCGTGTATAAAACAGGAGAACTAGTCTGCCCGGGAAAAGGATGGCCCGGGTTCAATAGGTTTACTAAATAAGACAAATAAAATTAACAGCCGTGAAAAACCTTACTGAGCTTATGTTGAAGCTTTCTTTTGGAGCTTGGCGTGAGTGAGGACCCGTGATGTGGCTGCATTAAATGTCAAAGGTGCATGCTTATAAAGTATTGTGTAGTATACAATACTTACTTAATTGTTCAACATTAAATAAGAAATAATGTTGTCTTAATGCTGTTCTTAGCACGGGTAAGATTCTGCGTTGGAGCACTAGTGTTTCCCACACGTGAGGCGCGAAAATTATTTTAGGTAGGACGCGAAATTTTCAAAATAATTGTTACAAACCTTTTTATATATATATATAAAATCATTTAATGTCCTTAAAATTTCCGTTAGTGATTATTATATTACGAAAATGCATTTGACGTAAAAATTCACCTCTTGGGGGTTGGTTTTTGCCATAGTGAGACCCTGTTTATTTGTTGTGGTGGTTGGTTGGACGTAAGATTCATAAGGTCGAGAAACGCTGCGATATACACAATCTCGCCATGAAATGACGCACGCAATGTCTTTACTATAATTGAAAACGGTTATTCTGCCTGTGGCTCTTCACGCTTGTATGCAAACCAACGCGACATGTAACAACTAAACATGTCTCTCGATTCATCGGCGACGTTTTATCTAAAAGGCGTATGGCGGGGACTGGCGCATAGTTGAGACAGACTGGTTTTTCACCGGAATGAATGGATCGGTGTGGGAGGTGTGAACGGGGGAAAAAAATGAGGAAGAAGGAAAGTTCATGGTCAGTCTCGTGGTTTCCTCGCCCCGGGCGGGGTTATAGCGGATCCGTTTCCAAGGACCCAAATTTCTATATATCCTTCCACTTTTCTCTCGTTCTTTCTCACTCTCTCTTCATTTTTCCTCTTTCTCCGCCTCCCTTTTCCCCTTTCTGCCGTGGGGTCTAAAGAAGCATTTCGTAGAGATGGACTCGTTTTTTTGTGAGGAATTCGGAGGTTGTTGCTGACCTTTTTACCCTGCCGCTCTTCCTCATCCCCCACCCCCCTGCCTCCGACCTTTTCCACCTTCCCTCCGTCCTATTTTTCTGGCCTCGACCTCTCTCTCTCTTTTAGGTTTTCCACTCTTCTTTCAACCCTCTGAACCTCTTTCAACATCCCCTCTCAAAGACGAAGACCGAAAAGTTTTCCTTTGGTTCACTCAACAGTCAACAGAGATGTGGAGTATTTATCTCTTCAGTCTCATTTCTTTCTTTCTTTTTGAAAGGTTAGCTTTTTTTGATCGATCGTCGGTTAGCTCGAAAGGATGGTCAAGACGTCATAAATCGTGTTACTTAACATAAGAAGGCATTTTTTGGCAATTCTTGACGCGGAATTCGGTCTAAATGTTTGTTTTAATCTCCGCGACGGCCATATTTTCTCGTTTACTCAAAAAAAAAAAAGATGAAAGCTTCCGATCTCTGGGAGAGGTGCGTGAAGTTTCCTACAGCCAGCCAGCGTTAGGTTTCTCTAATGCGTTTTTTATCGAATCTTCGAGATAATGTCGCGTTTTGCTTTCGTTTTCCTTACAGTCCAGATGCGCGACATATTCTTTTCTCGGATTCCTCTTTTTATTTTTTCGCCCCACTGAGTTACGGTGTCGTGTTGCTATTAAAATTAGATTTTTCTTCGCGTTATCCATTTCGAATTTGTAAGGAATCTGTCGTTGCCGAAATTTACAGGCATTCCGTCGTCATAGGGTAGCCTTTTCAGTTTTTTTTATACACCCGTAAAGGTCGGGGGGGATTATAGGGTAGGTCGGCCGACTAGAAAACTGGAATTCCGAGAAGGATGTTTTGTAGCCAGATGTGGGTAAATGGGAGAAGAAGGGAAGGCTAAGAATGGCACTTTCGTTTCAAAACAATCTTCGAACGAACCACGACTCACGCTTGGAAACTGATACGGTGTCCGTCTAGCCGTGTGACTAGACTCGCCTCTACCACAACCGCATAATTTTAATGTGTCATGCTAGCTCGGGGATGGTAGATATGTAACGTGGGATTTTTATTTTTTTGGAAAAGGAAACGTGCTTATGTTACCCCTTCGCTGTTGTCTGTCTGATTTTCTTCCGAGTTTGTTCTACTTTGGCTTTGAATGGTTCGTAAAGAAATGTACAAGTCAGTGATAATTTTCCGCGAATGTTTATATATTTTTCATTTCTGGGGATGGTATTTTTTTATGTTTTTAAAACTTTGCGATGTTTCGTCGGACATTTGCATGTTAGAGTTAAAGAGCGGATCAAGAAACTTCCCGAGGGAAATCCTCATTTCGTTAAAGGCGTTATGTTTACAAGGTCCTTAAGGTCTAGTAAGGCTATAATTACATTATTACTATATTTTAAGTAGTTATGCTTTAATTTTAATTTTAATCTTCTACCCTCTCCGTCGTTTTGAGCAATCGCAATCAAGAATTTAACGACATATTCGCAGCAAACGAAGCAGTAACCTTACTTTAACGATGATAAATCTACTTGTTATTTACCTACAGCGAGGTGCACGTTGATCTGTTAGCACATTCGCCATACCGTGATGTCGACAAGAGAAAATCAACACGCTTGCAATAGTTAGTCATTTGTCTTTTGCTACGGATTCGCTTTGGCACTAGTTTTAATCGATCCGTATTGCTTTCAAGTCTCCGACGCGCGAAGACAGAAATAGGCACCTCGAAAGTTTCATAGCGAACGGTCGAGTCGTCGTTGTCTTCTAAATCGCATCTTGGGTCGTCTCAGTACGTTGCAAGTGAAACAATACCTGGATTATATGGTTATTTGTGTCTTCTATTTATTTATATATGTATAGCTCTATCGTTACACTCCCGCATTGCTCACGTTTCGGGGATGCTCTTCTCTGTGGGGTAGTGTTCTTGTGTATGTGTGTGTCTCTCTCATCAATCTTCTCTCGTGCAACACGTCATTCTTTCCGTCTGGCCAAGTTTTCCAGCGCCCTCTCTCAACTTCCTCCTTCCCCTACAAATCCCTCCACCCTCTCGCAGTTCTGCACGCTATAGTTCTCGGCAACTTATCCTTCTCTCGTGTTAGACCGTCTCAAAATGACCACAAGAAGCGAAGCGAATTTTTTTCTGGTTGCATCAAATGAGTGCTTTTAAGGGTTTTGAAAACGAAAGATTGAGGTAAAAAACTATAATTTCTTTCGAATATACACAGCGTGAAGTTGTGAAGAACGTGCGAGTAATGTCGATTCTCTCCGAATTATAATTATTAAAGGATTAAGACCCCGCGTTTATCTGCCACAGAAGTTGCCGTGAAATAATTATCTTTGTATAATAATTCTCAAGTGTGTCTGTCTGTCCGTCTGTTGCCCCCCCCTCCCCCCCCCCTGTATCTCAAAAGCCCTTTTGTCGCAGAGTTTCTACAAACTAGGAGATCCCTAGAAAAATATTTTCATTTTCATAAAGCCCCAGATTCGAATCCAGAAGACAATTATATTTTCCCATAAGTTTGAACGGGATTTTCGATTTTTCAGAGTGCAAGGTTTTTTTTCCATTCATTCATCAAAATACGTAAATATGGACCGATTTTCTTCGTTTTTCCTTTATTCGACCGCTAAAACTCTATACTATCTCATTATTATGATGTTTACATGTTATACGGTCGAAGTTTTCAGAAATATGCATTCTATTTAAAAAATTAGCGGATTTGTCGTACTCATTCCGGGCGTTGCCATGGCGACCATCACTGTTGCTTCCGATTCAATTAGTTTCAATTAAACCTTCAAATAAGTGAAAGAATAGCGTTATTCGCTTCGCACTTTTGAATGCTGGAATCTTACCTTTTTGTAAGTAGGACCATTATATTATACATCTGTAATGCTTATTAACGCATTTTACGCACACATTTAAAATTAGATGATAATATGGACATACGTTATTTTTAACACATTACATTGTTATCTTCTCTTCATTGATAATCTAAATAAACGGTTGCATTGATTGTTATATAAAAAAAGGAAGGCCGTATATTTCAATAAATAGAACCAAAGAAAATTAAAAACATAAAAGTTCGCGGACAATTACTGCGAAGCATTAATTTCCTATCTAATATGACTTTTAAAATGCATATTTCTGACTGACTATTAAATTATCAGTGCGTACACACAGCCATGCTCTCAGCGAGATTCGAACCCACGAACCTTACATTTGAAGCCAAATACATATATTAAAATCCTATACGGGGGAAATGCATTATTAGAGTTAAATGTGAATTATTGAGATCAACTTATTTCACAAATACATTAATTAATTAAAAAAGACGCGCAAATATTGCGCGGGCACAGCTAGTTTTACTAAAAAAATTCAATAAATTGATTCGGTGTTCGCTAAGCGAGCAGTGTTGAGAATAGTGGCAGAAGTCGGCTCATAAGCGATTCTCAGTGACTAGAAGTATTTGCTGTCCTAAGCGTCTTCGGCATCCATACATTCATGTATAATCCACATATAATACCATAAATTGAATTTTTCGCTTGCCGTCCCAAGGTTACAACCGAAAAAATGTAGTTTCCACGTTAACACAATTTGTTTCATAATAACCCGTATCTATGTCAAGAAGCGATAGTAATGGAGTTTGAGGTACACGATAAGATCTCGTTAAATTCCTGCATTGAGACCGTTAAATTAGTTTGTTTCCTAGGATTGTAAGAAGGTAATCTTGTTACGGAAGCTTTTATATATATATATATATATATATATATATATATATATATATATATATATATATATATATATATATATATATATATATATATATATATATATATATATATATATATATATATATATATATATATATATATATATATATATATATATATATATATATATATATATATATATATATATATATATATATATATATATATATATATATATATATATATATATATATATATATATATATATATATATATATATATATATATATATACTAGTTAACGTGTGCTTGCATTCTGCAAGCATTTTCAAATTTAGCGTTTTTACAATTTCAAATTATTCCAAATCGATTTTGTACAAAATAATATAACCATAACAAATTTCTACCTTGTAGCTCATTTAGAAGTGCCATATAATTTTATTCCTCGTATGGTGCTATAATAGTGCAAAAGAGGCCCTATGACTTGGAATTTTAACAATATCAGATTCCTTCCTAACTAAAAACCCATAATTCTGCAAAAATTCATGTTTGTATCTCATTAAGAATTGCAGTATAATTTTCACACGTATGGGGCATAAATGGGGCAAAAACGCCCTTAAATTTGGAATTTTTGCAGTATTTAATTTTAACTTTGTTTGCAATGAAATTTTTGTAATCGTGCCAAATTTTAAGTCTCTAGGTCATATAGAGCTGCCTCATCATTTTTTTTCTCGTATGGAGCAGTACTGGGGCAAAAAAGCTCCAAAAATGGGAATTTTATAAATATCGGATTTCCTTCATTTGGCATAGTTTGACATTGATGGCATTAAAATATAAGCCTCTGACTCCCATTAAAAGCTTACCCATATGAAAGGATTAAGCCTGTTTCCTAGGAAGCCTATTGTTAGACCAAGAAAAATTACCACTTTTTTGCGATAAAAACTATAAATTTACGCTAATTCTACTCGGATTTGAATTCTGTCTTCAAAAATAAGAAACTACAATTTATATCCTATCCGATAGATTAAGTCTCGAGTTCCTATCTTGACGGGAAGTAATTTTAAAATGCAAATATAAAAACCTCTACACCAATCTACATGTTTTCTTATGGGACAGAAGTGGGGGAAAATGGTGGTTGTGACCAAAAACCTATAATCCTACAAGATTTCAAGTTTCTAGCACATCTGGAAGTGCCTCATAATTTTGTATCCTCCTATATATATATATATATATATCGTGTGTAAGAAGCGTCTATATATATTATGTATATATATATATATATATATATATATATATATATATATATACCTATACCTATAAGTACCTTTACTGAAATGGTATCGTGTTTTTATGTAATAATTGCCCCCTAGAGTTCATTTTCCTGCATTTTGTTAAAGGAGGCGGTTATTCTCTCATCCAGTTGGAATGTAAACACGGGCTTATTTATCTGTGGGATTAAGCTTAGGACCCCAGAGGTTTCGGATCCCCCCGATCGAGCGAGTTTGTACGGAAGGACCTTAGGAATAAATTAGCCCATGGTCCCAATAATTAACAATCCGACCCAGCAGTTAATTGCACCTTTTTTTTACTGAAACGTTGCATCTAGAATCTTTAAGTGGCGTTTTTAATGTATTAATTATTTGAAAATTATAGCGAAGTGAAAAATGTTATGTAGGTACGTCTCTCTTTTCGAAGAAAAAACTATTTTAGAATACAAAGAAAAGAGGATCGTGAGAAACGGAAAACATCATAAAAGCCGTGAGAGAAAACGAAGGAAGACTAATTAAACTACTGGAAGTTAGTTAACCGTCATCTCGGTTCAACGTCCACAGCGATGAAGCTGGAGATACAACGCTTCGAATCTCTGAAGGTTGACTGGCCGTAATTAGCCGGTAAAAAACGTCATGAATCCTTAGGTTCGCTTTCGGGGGATGGCGCGGAAAATTGGGTTTTTACTCCATCGATGGATATTTGCAATAATTTTCGGAGTGCTATATTTACTCGCGTTGAATTACAAATCGGCCTGTTTAGAAGTGATGTTTCGATGGTGATCAAAGTCCCGCCATCGCTTTTTTGCGTGTCTGTGGATTGAGAAATGTTTATCTCATTCACTCGCGTTATATCGACACATGCATAATAGCTGCATCACGTATTTACGCTTGGAGAAATTATATATTTAAAAAAATTGATTTTAGCTGAATTCTTTTCGAAAAGCGCTAGTATATCCATCCATATATGAATCTTTGAATGCCCAAGTTTTTATAACAAAGCAGGCGTGTATTATGACTTCTCGAGTAATTACGTAGAATTTGAAATGGTGGCTGATGTAGGACGTATCGCCTCTATTCGACGGTATAATTCGTCTTACCACTTTGCATCATTATGATGGCGACGGCTATGGTCTTCTTGTCAGCAAAATTGTTATTTTCCGCATGATCAATGGCGCACACACGGGGGGGCGTCCACCGGGTCCGGACACCCCCCTTAGAAAACTGATTCTTCTAAACTGTGGAAACACGCGTCGTTATTTTAAATTTGGGTTCATGGGTGCTGTCAGAGAGGAATAGGAGTTGGTTTGCCCCCTTTCTTTTTAAACATAAATACAACTAATAATGCAATACGCCACATTTATATAACTTGCGTACAACTTTTGTGCTTGACAAATATTTCAACCCCCCCCCCCCCCCCCCCCACCCCCCTTGAGAGAATCCTGTGTATGTGTACGTTACTGCTCATGATATATATCGACTGCGTGCATATGAAATAACCAAATTTAATAATCAAAGGCGCGAATGCTGTCTCAGTGAACTATCTGCTGTATAGGTACTAACATTACCGAAAAATTGCAATGAGATTATTCAGTTTAAAAAATTACTTTCAGTAGTATTGCGAATGGTGTCCGTACCTTTATATCCAAACTTGAAAATTGATATAAGGATATGGGCTAATATCGATTGTGTTGGCCGAGCAACTACGTAGTATGTATTTTTTTATGTTTTTGTGAACCTTCGTTTTCAGCGTAGTAACTTCGTTTCGGATTCTGTTATGCGATAAGATTGGCTATTGCGACGAAGGCGTTTATTTTTTCATCGATCCAGTCAATTTTCGGAATTCGAAATCGCTATAAATGTTCTGCGTGGCCGTGAAAAAAAACTGTCGACGCTTGCTTTGGAGTCAGAATTGGTTCGACGAAGGAATGGGCGGTGATTGAATGTTTCTGCTTTTGAATTTGTGATTGGCATGAGAATGTTTTCGAAGACGCACAAGGTTAACGTCAGTATACGCGCTTTTTTGGCAAAGCTACCTCGAATATAAAGGAAATAGGTGAAATACGTTGCGATAGCTTGAACAACATACGAAAGAGGCTAACGATAGAAAGTGAAAGATTTTATGGATTATTGCCCTGTTTAACACATTCCGTGTCGGAAATGTTTTAATCGCTGCAAGAAACATTTCGGTAATGAATACAAAATATAATAAGAGCAAAGCTGATTTTTTTACGAATGGCATTTAAAGAAATTTTAGAACTATCGTAAACTCGAAGAAGATATATGTGGTCATAAAGATCATCGGTAGAATCAGGTGTCGCCATTCCGTACTATAAACGGAAACGCAAGTGTGGTTTTCTTTCTAGATTTGTTAATTATCACTCGACATGCACTCCATCACTTGAAATGGCCTCTTTTAAATTTTTTTTGGTATTATTCTAGTTTTTAACGCTTTTTCTAAAAGTGAATCGCTTATGTATTCGGTTCATACACCCGCCTGTCCGCCCTTATACAAAATAACTCATAAATATTACAAATGCCAAAATTTCGGGGCATTGAACTTTACACTAGAGCTGCATATGCTAGTAATTTTATGAACAGAGGATCAGCTTCTGGAGAATAAGCGAAAAAATCGCTGAGAAGGGCATGCTGCTGCAAATGTTGGCAACCGACAATACATAGAATCTGCGATTCTTTACTCCGATGGAAAGATAGCAGTCGTTGAAAAAAAGCGCTGTATGTAATTTACCCTGCAATTGTTCCCGTACTTGTTAAATATTTCATGTGCCGTATAGGTTTGAATAACAACAAACTCGTTAAAAATCAGGCACAGTGATTATTTTAGTTGAAAAATATTACGAACGGAACGGGCTATATATTTTTGAAAGGGTTTTATGAAAACATTCTCTTTCCCGATATGAAAATCTCTTCGGAAACTCAAAACCGTGATCGCAAATGAAACGTAATGAAATAGCTTCGAATTTCATCGCATGCGTGACGAGATCGCTGATGGTATATATTGCGGACAAAGAGAAACCGCAGCCCGAAGCATTGTGACGAGAATAATTTCATTATTCTCTTACGGCGGAAGAGGGGAGGGGAAAGAGTGGGTGGGCATGTCGGTAACGCCTGAGAGATGAAAAGAGGAGAGAGGAAATCCAATCATCGCCCGTAGTTCGCGCGTGCGTGCGTGCGAATGCGTTCCTCGCGGAGGCCCTCGCAGCCGACGCGCATTAAAAAAAAAAGTTTCGGAATTCGATGGTGGAGTGGAGACGGGAGGAAACTGCCTCCTCCCCCTCCCTCCCTCTCTCTCGCCAACCCCCCCCCCCCCCCTCTCTCTGTTGTGTTCTCGCAGACGGGTCACCGGTTTCATTTTCATTCCCGAAAACGGAAGTCCATCATTATTTTGCATATCGCGAATTCTCCCGTTCTCAATTTTGCTTATTATTATTATTATTTTTTTTTTAACGCGTCGTTTTAACGCGTCGATGTGTTCATTCCGATCGATCGCCGTGAAAATAGAAAATAAAAACGTTACTCGCCCGTTTTTTTTATGGCCGCGAGGTGTGAGAGGGTGACGATTTTTTGTTTCTTTCTTCCTTGGTGGGTATATAATCTTATTTTTTTACGCAGTAAGTTCTTTCCTCGCCATCTCGGGGTTATTTTGTTACGATATCCCGGCAAAGAGTTGTCACAAAGCGTCTTGTTTTCATTTTGATCGAGTAATTGGGAGGAGGATATTGGTTCTTTTCGTGAGAGAAAAGACGTAACCGAATTGTCAGATTTTTCTTTTTTTTTTGAGCGTTCGCTATTGTCGAAATGGGATTTTTTTGCAACGCGCTTCAGCGACAAGGGATTGCTCAATAAATAAAAATATTTTTATAGGATATTTACAGCGAGATGCGGAAAATCGCGCCTTTACCTGAATCGTTTGTGTCATAGCGTAATTACTATGTACTTTTAATGATTAGAGGGTATTTAGTAATTCAGTTTCCTAGTAGTTAATGTCTCCGTCATGCGACTGATGGTATTTATTTGTTTCCTTTTTTTTAACTATTCACATCTCTATTTCTAGTTCGTTATAGTGATGCGAAGTGGGACAAGATAATTTACGTTCAAGTCAGTAACCGTAATTCTTGGATATCGTATTCATTTTATAATTATTCGTCCTTCGAAGTTTGTTTGTCGTCATCAGCCTCCTATAATCTCTCTCGTTTGTTTTGCTCAATCTCTTTTACCCCTGGATACTAAGGCGTTAAGAAATCATTTTACTGCTACTACAGTTTTATTGTCAAAAGATATTTTGAGCAACTGGGCTTTTTAAACATGCATATTAAAAGATAGTCGTAATAAAGTGAAATTTGGAGCAGATGAAGTTTTTATATTTTCTAGTGCCGTGTGATACCCTTTTCTTTATCTGTACCAGTGGTCCTTAACCGTACAAAGTGAGAATATTTAGAGAGAAAATAAACAACGAAAAAAGGGTAAACAAAACCGGGTAAGGAAGGAATCGAAGGAAAGAAAAACAAAAGTAACACTTACAGGTTTACGGGGAAAAAAAATGAACTGGTGTCACACGTCCATGCACTCATTTCCTTCCCAAAAGAAAAAAAAATTCCCGTCAGGAGAACAATCACTCAAACAACAAAAAGGAAACAATAAAAAAGAACCTAGTACACATTCACTCCTAAAGAAAACAAGGTTTAGAAAACTCATTTATACACGCACTCTCACAAAACCGGTTATCTCTAAATATTCAAGGGACACTAATACGTATTTCGGGCGCGATGCGTCCATCCTCAGAGGGTCTTCAGCAGTAAACAGTATATTTCATGATCATCTTCCACTTTTTCATCAACACTTGAATTGTAATTTCGAATGTCAATTAGGTGCAATGTCATCTTCTATCAATAGGAGCTACAACAATGTCGTCATCTATCGAATTCAATCTACTGAACTCTTACCTCAACTTCCTCCTCTTTCGGTTTCATTTCTGCTCGATATGAAGAAAATCCGCCTTTCTGTAGCGTTTAGCAATCTTAGGTATACAACCTTACATCAGTTCATTCCCACGTGATTCAATGAACCGAAATAAGTGATTCCAATAAGGGGAGATTTCTGAAAACGTTAGATACAAAATAGTTTTGGTTTTCCGATTTTGTTTCAATAAAGCGGCTGATTCAATTAACTACCGATTCTAATAAGCGGAACCCACTGTATTAGGAAGTAAAAGTTGAAAGAAATGTCAAATTTATAACAAAATAAAAATCGAATTTATTCATAAAAAAGAAACAAATTTAAACTAAAAATCATTAAAAACACTTTTAAATTCATTACACACTGAAATTATTACAAGTGTTCAATGGCTAGGATATGCCTGTTTTTTTTTGCAAATGTTGTAAAAGTTTAGAACAATTGTTTATCAACACAACTAGACGTGTGCAACCCTCACTAACTGGTATACATAATTGTTTTTCTATTGAACCTTCCAATATCAGCCGGAGACAGTATGTAGCAAAAAATCATGTGCTTTTTCCCCATTGCTCATAGCATGACTCTTTTCGGCGGCCCCGGACGACCGCCCGGCTCGCCCGCTCATAAGACCGGCTCTGGATTTAAATGAAACATTTTTTATGTGAAAACCCTATGGAACCCCTGCGATAAGATCGCGGAACCCAGTTTGAAGACCTCTGATCTATACCGTTACGCTTTAGATTAGCATTCTCTATATTTAATTTCACGAAGGATGATAAATGAACCTTTTAAACCTAGAGATGAAATTTTTTTCGACAACGTGGAAGGAAAGGAAAAGCGGCATCGCTTAAAAATTCGCGTAATTTCAACAGTAGAGCGTCAAATTTTCATACGTAACCGTTCACACAGGATTAGATTGCGGCCGCTGTGTGTCATGGCGGAATTCTCGGAAGCCACGGATATAAACGAGGCCGACGTTTCCGGAACACGTGCTACCGTCGGAGTTTAGCTGCAGTTTCCGCCGTCGATACCGATCTCGATTTACGAGCTTTTTGAACCGAGTTCGGTCCTGCAAAACCGAACCGCTTCCCTCCAGCCTTCCTTTTTGCGTCTTTTCTCTCCCCATTTTACCCCCACAGGAAAAAAAACGCGTGCGTCCCATCCCGTTTTACGAGACGGTCATTCGAGCAATTTACAAACGGGCACGACGTAGTAAAACGAGCCTGATCAACTAACAACCTACCCTTTTTCCTATAGTATGCGTGTACGTTCCCTCTCACTAGAGGTTCCCGAATGATTCTTTTATTTCATTTTTTTTTCGACCGAACTCCCCACGTACTAAATTCGAACGAAACGTTTCTCCAATTCATTATCCGGCCGCTCCTTTTATTTTTATTAACGCCGCCCTTTTAACTCGAAGGGGAGAGACCTAAGAGAGTCAGTTAATAGCGAGACGTCACCTCACTCCTCCCTTTTACCCTATCCTCATACCTTCCTCCTCATCCTCTTCTCATCCTGTGGGAGGGAGAAGGGGTGTTTATTTTTAGCACTGCCCATTTTGCTCCTTGAACCTTTTTCCTCCTCTCTCTCCCCTCTCTCTCTCCTTTCTACTCTCCAAACCCTTTAACGAACGGAGATGGGAAACCTCTTCCGCCTGCAAAGGCTGAATTTAATTGCCTCTCATTCTGTCCCTGCAGGCTCCCATTTCTATCTCTTCTTCGGAGCATTTAACTCGTTTAAAAAAAGAAAAAAATTAAAAAACTTCCAATTGATTCCCCTTTGCGCGTCAGTAGATGGTGTTTTTTTTTATAAATGGCGGTTCAAGAGGATGGGGTCGGTGTGTTTTATTTCCTCTCCCCCCCGCCCTCCTCGAGATATCTTTACTTATTTAGACGTTTCTGACACGTGTTTGTTTTATTTATTGCAGTATCGCTTTTAATTTTCTAAAGAGGGTTTTTGTTTGAGCAGCAGGAGAGGGAAATTTATCGGGCTTATAGATTCTAAAGAGAGGCTACAGGACGTCAAGTTTTATTTTATTTTATTTATTTTTTTTTGAAGAGGCGGAAGGGACAGATGGTGCCGAATTTTTGCGATTTTTTTTTTAAATTTCGACGGCCTGGCGGATTGGCATCTTTTGAAGCCTGAAGGACTATTTATTTTCTCCGACCGAGAATATTTCGAATCTCTCTTTTAATGAAATTCAGTCATCGACGTGGAAGTGATGGCTCGTGTCTCGAATTTCTAATTGATTGCGTGGTCTGTACTGATTTGAGTTCGACGTCGGTAAATAGAAATTTTGAGATGGGGAATTTTTTTATCTTAACGTATATACGTAAACCTCCTTTTTTTGATGTGCTTGAAATTACTGATTGTGAGATTTTTATTTCCCATTTGATTACTTTCAGATAATTTTCGTGATGATGGCATCGACATCCGCGTTCAGAAACATGAGAATTATAGTCTGCCGTGATGGTTTAGTGGTAGAATATACGCCCGGCAAGCGGAAGACCCTGGTTCGAATCCCAGTCATAGCAGAATTCTTCTCTTTCAAAATTAATCTCGACGGTGGTATTGTTTCCGGGTTCAAAGATCTTTATTTTAATTATTATATCATTTTTAAATCTTTTTGGTTATAAGGGAGTAGATTCCATCCATTGGGAAGAGAAAAGGAAAATTTCAAGTTCGTTAATAAAGATCTCTTTGACAACCAAACCATAGTATCGTTTGAAATTTTAGATAGGCCATTACGAAAATATCGTGTGCGCTAAAATTCTATGTTCAAAAGGCAGCGATCGATCATTTTTACGTTTCATTGTTAGGGATTTTTACGGATTAATGTGTTCCCATTCAAAGGAATGTCTTTTCCAAGGAAGTGTTTATTGGAATATACCCAAGATTTTTTAAATCTCATATTCTGTTTTTATTTTCTAATAACGCCGCCTTTTATTAGGGTTTTAATTAAAACGGGCCATTCAAAACTTGGAATCCTTTTTGTGTTATATATGGCTTTTTTTTATGGAGAAATGAGCTGTCGGCAGAAATTTCATCTACATCTAAATGTTTAATTCATCAACGTGGTTGGTGGCATCCATATATGTTTGGAAGTTGCGAGATTGCGTATTTATTTTGCCTTATTCGCCATCTCTTTGATTCTATTGATTCAGCAGCATAAAATTATTCCAGCCGTTGTTTATGTTCGTTTTCCTTAAATATAACTTAACTAGTGTAATGCCCGTTGAAATATCAACGGAAGAATTGTAGATGGATTGATTATTAATATTTGCATATACATATGAATTATTTCGTCATATACTACTTTTATACCGAATATTCTGTTGTCTTTTAGTAAATGCCTTTGGATTTTATTTTCCGCTATAAAATTCTGATGTTCTTCTCCCACCTTGTTCCCGTCAATGCTACATATAATTGTCGGCGTGAAAAGACAGGGAAGTAATTGTCTGGGTACATATATAACGTAGGGAAAACAATTAAATTTCTTACACTTCACGTTATGATTGTTTTAAAATTGTACTCTGTACTTACGAAGAAAGAAAGCTTACTCGAATCCTCAACAATTCTCTCCGTCGTCTCCCCCCCCCCCCCCCCCCCCCCTCGTATTAAAGCATTAAAAGCGCACTTATATTTCCATAAGGATTGATATAACAATTGGATTTTGAGGTCTAACAATATAATTGTCACCATGGCAACATTCCGTTAAAATGGCAAGATTTCCATAAAGTATGTAAATTAAACGTTAAACATGGGATATTTCGAACTGTGGGCGAAAAAAGATGAACAGAATAAGAAACTTTATCATTTTTTCTTCAAAATGGTTCAAATCCGAAGGCCGTAGGTTAATTCCTTCTAATTTTAATTTCCAAATGAATAAAAGCCTGCACGTCGAAAAATCGCGTTTTACATGTTAAGTAATTGGTAATGGAAATGCCTACATTGGAGTCGAACCAAGGAACTTTTTCGCGATTTAAATTCGTCATCACCTGAAAAAATGTTAATCAAGCATCCCTGCCAAATTTCGAGATTCTATCTCATTACTTCTCGAGTTATTAGCGTTTAAGTTAGCGTTATAGACAGAGAATTGCTTTTTATTATAATGATCATTTCCATCGATTGAGTTTTAAATGCTAGAGTAGGGAACGGAAACCTATGCCACCCCATGCTATAAGTGCAAAAAATATATATTTAAAAAAGAAATTTTCTGTTCTTTTATAGCAGACGTGTCAAACTCGTAGAAGCATGAGGGCCGCATTGAAGTTATGGATGTTATAGAAGGGCCTCATTAGGATTAAAGTTGTTTAATGGGGTCCAGTATTGCCTAAATATACTTAATGTAGGAGTGGTCAACTGTTTTGTTAATAAGAGCAATAGTTGAGAAACCGCGTTCTATCGATTCTCAATAACTAAGAAAAACTTTTCTTTCTTTTTCTTTCAAAACATTACTGTATTTATATAAAATATCGAACGATTTAGTTGAGATAAAACTTAGCATTCGGGCCGCAGTAATCCAGAAAAAGGGCCGCATGCAGCGGCCTCCTGTTTGACATGCCTGTTTTATAGATAGAAAAACGTCACCGATCTCACGTATAGGGTGAGGTGAAGCGATTATGTTTTTTGGTGTGGAAACTCTTAAGTGGAAAATTAATCGACCAATATTCCATTTTTTCCGTCATAAATATCGTAGTCACGTCTTATCGGTTCGGCCAGTTGATGTGATCGTCGAAAAAACACGATTCCTTCGTGAAAGGTTGATGTTGAATTTTTATGATTCGTCATTTTTGTGTTAGCTTTCAGGGCTTCATAACCTGATCAGGAGTATAGATAAGAAATATAATTCCATGAATTGCGCGGGTAATTCCAATCACATGGAGCAGTAGCTTTAATTTTCGTGATGAAATTTTTTTTTAAATTAACTTTTAATGTTTGTAATTCCAGTGCCCATAAAGAGCTTGAAAGACTGTACTCGAGTATCGTCTTGCTTTTAAAGTGAACTGTGTCATCCATTTCATACATACTTGAGTTCTTTGATTCTACTTTGAGCGGTAATAACGGCCAATATATATGCATTAGCTGTAATGATTTCTCACGATTTCGAAAATACTTTTTAAACCATAAAATATATAGCCACATGGCAAATTAAATCCATTAGTTATTGAAATCTACCCATCATCGAGTTAAAATTAAATAAAAATCAATATAGATCCATAGACTTAAATATTACATATGAAATGAAGGACGTACCCGCAGCCAAAGCAGAGTATTTAGTATTTGTCAAAAGTCGATTTGTATGACCTTCTACGATATAATGAAACACATAGCTTTCTTGTAATCTCCACAAATCTGTGGAAATTAATAAAAAAAAAGTAGGCGATTTATTCATGTTTGTTAATCCTCCATCGCTGAAATTTTTTCTGCGCTATAGTTGCGTGAGTACTGGGATACTGCTCTGACTCACGTTATCCGATTCGCGCTTTGAATGATTGGTGCATTTACTATGCACGCCAAGGTGAACCCAGGGAATTAGACCCTAATGACCCCATTTATCGATTGGAAAATCCACCTTTAACCCTTAACAGTGAGGCAATATTCTCATAGTCGACTTTCTAGAATCTAGCGTGTTGGTCGGTTTCCATGCAGCAAATTAGGGTCTTATCTCAATATCTTAGAAGTGAAGGGGTTATAAGACGCGAGTCCACTGAATGCTCGGGGCTCATGGTTCGTGTAGGATTACCCTAGGATGAGGGGCAATGGCTGGCGTTAGGTGAGATAAGGAAGGCTTCTCTTGGTGTGGCAGTGAACAGTTGTTGCAAACCTTCCACTTACTTAGTGCCTCAAGCCGAATATTTCCGCTCGGCAACCCAGCTTTTGGTGGAAGTCCTGGTGATGATTGTTATTTTTGGCCCCGATGCATATTGCTGAAGGGGTTGAAGTTATTATTGGTCTGTGGAAAATGCTTACCCTGAGCTATTTTAAGTTAGCAGTCACGTTTACATGGCTCGATAAGATGCAAAAATTTCGTGGCTGGCGGAAAAAAACTGTTATCTACAAAAAAATCATGAATGATTACTATAAAATCAATTAATTTCGTAGAAAATGTATTTTTAAGATAGGGTAAAAATTTAATTCCATTCGGCATCAATTACAGTGTCAAAATATATCCGCTGAAACTTGCCTTAAGTTGAGATTTTGGAGATTACAATGAAATTTTAAGTTTTCTCTTTTGTTTTAGTTTCTGCGCGCCAGCCATAGAATTGGAACAGATTCTTTTATCGTTTTGTTGGCTAATATATCTCCTTTTATATGCATGTATAAAAGCCGCCATTTCAGTTTTCCAGTACTAACTACTCTTTTAATCGAATATTAAGCGGTGAATGGATTACCTGATTAATTATTCTTTCTGAAGGCCGGGGTGGAAATTCCACGTTGACTTATTTTGCTACTACTGTTGTTGTACAGGGTTGGTGTAAATTATTTATTATTGTTTTGGGAGCTTGATCCGAATTTTAATATTCAAGAGTAACATTGTTTGAACGTGTTGTACGCTATTTAAGTTTTGTTTTCTGGATTTTTATGGTACGACTTGCATAATTGTTTTAGGGCAAAGCTATTCTCGGAGCTACTTGTTGTAATAAACTGGATTTATTTTTATTTTATCAGTGCGCATAAATACTAGAAAACCTTTATGAGACGCATTGGAAATGGCTTAATTTACATTTACGTGAATACCCTGCAAGCTGCCAGAAGCGTTTGGCAGGGGGTGTCAAATCACCAAATGAACTCTAAATAATGCCTCTGTTGGCTTGTCTTATCGTGTCTGGGAAAAAAGATCTGTAGTATTTCTCGGTTCTAGCAACTATGTCGACGTATTTACTCGTACGCTTACTAACACCGATGGGTACAACTATGCCGCGTACGCAAGGGCGGATATAGAAACCTCCCGGGGGGGGGGGGGGGGGGGGGGGGGGGGTTATTGACTATTTTCCCATGGGGGTGGGAGATATTTTTAATTTGTACACTAAATCTTGTTAAAATTATTTTCTATTAATAAACCATGCTACACGATATAATAGTATGATAATTATAGCAATGAAGCCTATTGGGGAAAAACATACTGCAGCATATGACAACCCTGTCGGCTTCCCCTTTTGCTATCCCTAATGAATACCCCCCCCCCCCCCCCGGATGCGCCACTGCGCGTACGTCTTCAACGAATTCGGAGCTTTTAAACTTCTAAAATAGTTTCCTTTTAGATTAAATTCTTCTACTCCTCAACGTCTGCCATTTCAGGTCACTCAAGATCTATTATACACTCGCATCATACCGTTATTCTCCCTTTACAAATCTAGCCGATCTACGCTGGACCATTTCGAGTTCCCTAGTTAGGCCCTCCTCGAAAGGGTCCCATACTGCGCAACAGTATTCCACGACAGGTCGGGCTTAGAATGTATTACATTGCAAGTTGGTTTATAATTGATTCGAGTCGTTAGGAAAATTCATAGCCATCCGGAAACGATATTCACAGTAAGGTTACAAATTGGTCGTTTGTTTGTGATTTCCGCAAGGTTAATGCCATTTTGTGGTCGGCGTTGTGGAAAACATATGATGTTCCCAGTATAGATGCTGGCCACATTTCAAGGTTTAGTGATTCATATCTTGGCGGCACGAGGGGCTATCCCACTGATTGGGGTGCCTAATGGAAAGGAATCCATCATTTGGAACGAATGGCCGACCTTGGAAAGTTCGAAGGATATGCTCGTCGATTATTTTAAACCCTTTCCTCGAGGTCGGACGAAAGCAGTCGCATAATAGGTACTCGTGCAAGTACGCCCGTCCCTCGCTTAGCGCGGTGCATGCGTTCCTGGAAAAGACCGTTGCAAGCGAAACCGTGCAAAGTGGGATGACTTCTTATAGGACAACGCGAGGTTTTATTCGGTTGCTGTCTAGGGTCACGAAATGCAACAATTTGTTCGTACTTTATTCAAAATTGCTTCCTTTTAACCTCTTTGAGTTGAACAAACAGTTTTTTTCGGATTTTAAACCGCGCATAAGTGAAAATGGTGGCTGTACATATCGTGGTCGTTCTCTATAACGAGAACGTGCTAAACCGAAAACGCGTAAGGCGAACCCGTTCAATTCGAGGAACCGGTGTACTGAGACGTGTCAAAGTTCCAATCCCCCCCCCTTTTTTTACGTCGCGCTGGTAGCGTATGTGTTTTCCTATGTTCCGGAAGGTTGGTAACAGATTTTATTTCATTTTAGCATTCTGGACTATTTTCATAGATGGTTCGTTATTTAACTCGGTAAATTTCTAAGGTATTTTACACGAGAATAACTTATTAATGTTTTCGTTGGTTTCGTATTTCAGGCCTTTATTCGTCAGGATTCGATTTTACGTCTTTTAAACGTTGATTAGAACATTAAAAATGTTTGGACGAGTTAAATAACTTTTCTACCCTACAGTAATTGTTGAAGATTTATAAAAAACATCTGAACCCAAGGAGAAAGAGCGTTGAGAAAACTTCCTCGTGATAAGGGTCCAGGCCGATTTATCTTCATTTCGGGAGCACATTAATCATGATAACTAACATGACACATGGTAGACGCTAATCTCGTATATAGTAATGGATACGTCGCACCCTCTTTATTTTCCTTTCTTGTAAAATACCAACTTAATTTTCCCTCTTTTATTTAAATATTTTCCAATTTCCCATGACTTCGTCAAAAATTGTAAATTAAGTAAGAATAATGGTGTACTGTGTTTGAGAAATTGATAAAAATCCCGCTGATGAATTTTTTTTTGCCTGACGATGGTTGTTTTTGCGTTTTAACGTTATTGGCTCGAGGTTCGAATTTTTTAACCGAAGATTTTTAATTTTAACTGCGTTCCTATTTTAAGTTTCGTCAATACACATTCATTTATGAGAAATTTTAAGGTAATGGAAATTGAGGACGCTGAAGTTAACGCTTGTTTATTCCGCGAAGGGATATGATTTTTATGACGCCTAGAATATGTATGTTTCAAGATCTTGTGGCGACTAAATCGCTAATTGTTTCATCATTGTTCATTTAGGTTCCAAATCGTTTTTTAAATATTGTTTTTGGTATTTTCAACATTTTCCGACAGAATTATTTCAATCATAGCACGATGAATCTCAAATTTCGTCTGAAGCTTTTACGGAAAATTTATATGGTTCGGCTGTCTTTGGGACTTAAAATAAACTTTTCGTTATCCGAAACCAGCCGACAATCGGTTCGTGGAGGCTTAATGGTTCCAACTCATTTCACTTTCTGGTTTCCAAAAAAAATTCCCATAAATAAAGGTGGAAGGATCTTGATAAACCTCCCGCCAAACTCTTTCATAACAAAAAACTTAGCTCAAGAAGTCCGAGTTCCTCCTGTAAGGGTTCGCCGCCTACCTCCTATACTAGGAGAGCTCAAGTAGTTCCGGCGTCTAACGCTCCCTAACTGGTGGCGCCACTCCCGCCAGGCGCCACGCCCCCTTTCTCTGACCTCCCACCCCCTCGTGCGTCCTCCATGCTTTCTTCTCCCCGACTTTCCGAATAGGCCACCACCTCGACGAGATGCGTGAGGGTGTTCCCCCCCCCGCATATCTCCCCTCCTCCATCCCCCTTGCCTTTATAAATAGACTCAACCTATCTCTCTTCCCTTTCTCCCTTACACTCTCTCTTCCTCCTCTTTCCCCGGCTTCCTCCCTCTCTCTCCTCCCCACTTGAACAACTACTCTCCCCTCCCTAACCAACCATCTTATACCTTCGCTCAGAGATTCCCGCGTAATGCTGGCTCAACAGTTTCCCGTCGAAATTTCTTTTGCATACCTAATTTTTCCCTAATTGCTCCTCGCCCCTTACTCATTTTCATGAGTTTGGAAAGGTATAGGAAGAACTTCTCCGTCCGCGTAGGCTCCAATTAAAATAAATTTGGAGGAGTTTAATTAGTTTTTTTGACTTCGTTAGTAAATTAATGTACGTCATTAATTGAAGCACTTTAGTCGAGAGAGAGAGAGTATTGTTTCAATTCTGCGTTAGGTTTTTTTTTTCGTTTGAAATATTGAATAACTTGAATGTTTTTTCTGCGCCTTATAACCCATTTTCCTGCAAAAAAATGATGCAGATATTTAATTTACCGCGTAATGTTCATGGCGGATTGAATATTTTTGCTTGTTTTATCTTTCTTGGTATTTCTTTTCGAAGGATATTCTGCCGCTTCGTAGTTTTCATCATTTTATCACGATTCCTTCGTCATTGTTTTCTTTTTCGTTATATCGCAGTGTCCCTTCCTTGTTAAAGTACTATTCTGTATTCTTATCGGAAAAATAATGAGATTATGTTAATATAATAATTAATTTCATATATCATTACTATTATTTGTCGAATCTTGTTGGTAATTTTCTCACGTTTGAAATTCTCCGTCGCTTCGCCGTATTCATCGTTTTACCGCTAGTCGAATTCTTTCGTCCGTCATTCTTTTGTTCTTAGCAATTTCACAGCATCCACTCCATGTCTCGCACCTCAAAACTTTTCCCCCAATCCACCTACCTTTTTTTTACCCTCCTACTTTCCCCAGTTCACCACACACCCTGCGCATGCAGACACGTATTACACACCTCTATCCCACTCACTCTTCTCCTTTTCATCCTGTTGTATCTCATCACGTCATTACTCCCACGCTTCTTTATCCTCCGTCGCCTTTCCCTTCCCCCTCTTCTCCGTCCCTCTGTCTCCCCTTCACCCCTCTGTCCCCCTCCTCTTCACCCCCCTGTCCCTCCCCTTCACCCCCCTGTCCCTCCCCTTCACCCCTCTGTCCCTCCCCGTCAGCCCTCTCTGTTCCTCCCCTTCAGCCCTCTGTCCCTCCCCTTCAGCCCTCTGTCCTCCCCTTCAGCCCTCTGTCCTTCCCTTCAGCCCCCTCTCCCTCCCCTTCAGCCCTCTGTCCCTCCCCTTCACCCCTCTGTCCTCCCCTTCAGCCCTCTGTCCTTCCCTTCAGCCCCCTCTCCCTCCCCTTCAGCCCTCTGTCCCTCCCCTTCACCCCTCTGTCCTCCCCTTCAGCCCTCTGTCCTTCCCTTCAGCCCCCTCTCCCTCCCCTTCAGCCCTCTGTCCCTCCCCTTCACCCCTCTGTCCTCCCCTTCAGCCCTCTGTCCTTCCCTTCAGCCCTCTGTCCTTCCCTTCAGCCCTCTGTCCCTCCCCTTCACCCCTCTGTCCCTCCCCTTCACCCCTCTGTCCCTCCCCGTCAGCCCTCTCTGTTCCTCCCCTTCAGCCCTCTGTCCCTCCCCTTCAGCCCCCTCTCCCTCCCCTTCAGCCCTCTGTCCCTCCCCTTCACCCCTCTGTCCTCCCCTTCACCCCTCTGTCCCTCCCCGTCAGCCCTCTCTGTCCCTCCCCTTCACCCCTCTGTCCTCCCCTTCAGCCCTCTGTCCTTCCCTTCAGCCCCCTCTCCCTCCCCTTCAGCCCTCTGTCCCTCCCCTTCACCCCTCTGTCCTCCCCTTCAGCCCTCTGTCCTTCCCTTCAGCCCCCTCTCCCTCCCCTTCAGCCCTCTGTCCCTCCCCTTCACCCCTCTGTCCTCCCCTTCAGCCCTCTGTCCTTCCCTTCAGCCCCCTCTCCCTCCCCTTCAGCCCTCTGTCCCTCCCCTTCACCCCTCTGTCCTCCCCTTCAGCCCTCTGTCCCTCCCTTTCAGCCCTCTGTCCCTCCCCTTCAGCCCTCTGTCCCTCCCCTTCACCCCTCTGTCCTCCCCTTCAGCCCTCTGTCCTTCCCTTCAGCCCCCTCTCCCTCCCCTTCAGCCCTCTGTCCCTCCCCTTCACCCCTCTGTCCTCCCCTTCAGCCCTCTGTCCCTCCCTTTCAGCCCTCTGTCCCTCCCCTTCAGCCCTCTGTCCCTCCCCTTCAGCCCTCTGTCCCTCCCCTTCAGCCCTCTCTCACTCCCCTTCAGCCCTCTGTCCCTCCCCTTCAGCCCTCTGTCCCTCCCCTTCAGCCCTCTCTCCCCCTCCTCTTTGCCCCCTCTCCCCTCTCATTCACCCCTCCCCCCCTCGCCCCTCTCTCTCTCCCTCTCCTCTCTCTCCCCCTCCCATTCGCCCCCCCCCCCCCCCCCTTCGCACCCCTCTCCCCCTCCGCTTTCACCCCTCTCTACCTTCCTCCCACGCATTCTCACCGTCACATCTCATCGGTCGTGGACCTTCATCCATCCCTTTCCGGAATCCCTTTATAGTAGTCCACCCACATCTCCACTCCCACTCCCTTATTCGCTTTTCACTCCACACCATCCATCCATTATCACGTCCGATTATGCATACATTCCAGGAGTTTTTTTCCCTCGCCCCTTAATGTCATTCATCGGGCTGGTACTGGAATAACCAAAAGGGTTCAACATCTTCCTCGTGTCTTCTTGCACAGCCGGTCCTCCTGTAACACGTGGGGTGCGTGCCAAAAAGTGCGTTGTAATGTGGATCGATGTTATGTGGACCTAGCATTACACAGTGAAAGGGGTTTGCGTTTCGTGCCCCCTCAGGTACTCTCCCCTAGGCTAGGGGTCGACAAACCTTTTACTAAAAAAGCCTCATGAGGATTTATATACCACTGTGCGCACACGTCACCTTTAAAATGACTGATGGGACCGTGTGTAAATTTAAAGAGGTATAATTTTAAGAGAATTTTTTTGTGATATTGTGTGTCATAAGACAATATTAAAAATATATTGCATCTACGAACTCGAAAGGTATAGTTTAGATTTCATGAATGATATCTAACGGCACCTTCAGCTGGAAGATATACGTAGAGATGTTAAATAAATTGATGTGGTAAGGAAGACCGGATGAAATCACCCGGGCCGTAGTTTCGGGGCCCTTGCTTTAGATTCAAAATTCCTAAAGCTTACTTTGGTA
Source organism: Uropetala carovei (assembly GCA_036926305.1). Classification (NCBI taxonomy): domain Eukaryota; kingdom Metazoa; phylum Arthropoda; class Insecta; order Odonata; family Petaluridae; genus Uropetala; species Uropetala carovei. The sequence continues at coordinate 12,655,400 of JAXCHB010000065.1, read as the reverse complement.
CACATATTATACAAATAGATAGTTGTTGTCTATGTGCTGGGACCCTCCAAAATCATCTCTTCCTCGCTCAGAAATCTGGAATTCCACATCCAAAGTCGAACCAAATCGCGTTAATGCAAACCATAATCCACGTTATACAATTTCCTTCGGCATTAAAAATTAACCGCGTTTTAACTAACCCGTGTTTTAGGAAGCCGTGTTATTTTATGGCCATGTGTACTATTACGTCGGGAGACGCCCGAGGGTTGGGGGAAGGAGAGTGGTTAGCCGTGTTGCGTCGTGTTTCCTTTCCACGCCATGTCACCAAGGGAAAGTTTTTGTTTTTCTCACGATCCATCGCCGTCCCAAGGCCGGGTTTGTTTTCTCCTATGGTTTTTCAAAAGGAATTTTTTTCACGGGTTTCGCAGGAAGCGTTTTTCCCTCGTTATTATACTCGGTCTAGCCTTGAGCGTGAATTATGTGAGATGCATGATGGGAAGGAAAACCATTCTCGCGTCCTCATTTTGGAAAGTTTCGTGTAATTTTTACATATCCGATGGTATGAATTGCCACTCAGCACGATTCGTCTTTTGGGCTGTCATTTGCCGGAATACGTTTTTTCTATTTTGAAGAACGTAATATGCTATTAAGACTTTTGGATCGTTTCTATGGTGGTTTCAGTTTATGCGTTATAAAGTTTCTTAAAGCTTTTGTCCCGGAATAGCGCTGTGTGATACTCCGTCGTAGTTGGACGATAACTTTTTTATTTTAAGTTCGTAGGCTATTATTATTTTTATTCATTTCATTTATTTTTTCATGGTCCTCCATAAACGTTTTATTGCGTTTGGTCAGTGGCGTAGAGACCATGGATCCGATGGATCGGTCTATCCAGGGCCCGGAGCTCGAGCGGGCCCGAAGGCCCGTGGTCGACATATACAAAATTTTACCATTTGTGTCATTTTAATCCAAAAGAGCTGCTAAATACAGTGAAAAGAATCAGAGATCGTGAAACTTATTTTATTAAAATTTTCTCCTTAAAAAATAAAATAAAAAAATATATATTGGAGGGGGGGGGGGGGGCGTAAAGAATTTTCGGGCCAGGGCCCGGCTTCACCTTACTACACCACTGAATTTGGTGTTTTTTCTGTTGTTTTTTTTACTTGGGCCGGTTTAGGCCGAATTTATTCGCTTTAATTATTTTTATGTTGGTTACTTATTCCATTTGATAACGTGGGTGCTTTAGTCCCTCATCATACGTCTCCATAGTTTTTTTTTTTTAAGAATAAACCCTTTTGTTCCTTTGCTTTGCCAAGCATATATTAAAATTTCGGATAAAATTTTTCTCGCTTAACCCCTCAAGCGACAGAATTATAACGTGGTAATAGGTTCCCGAAAAGTTTATCGTTATAGTATTTTTACGGTTAAGGAGTTCCTAATTTTGAAACGTCCATTTCGCCGTAGTCTCCGAACCCCTTTTTTAATTGTAGTATTTCCTATTAATCATATTCGAAGGGATTCAGCTTTTTTAAAAAATTGCAAAATAAAGGAAGACAAGTACCTACATCTTCATTGAGAGTTTATATCCGTGCGGGAATTAATAGTAAAGTTTGATAAGGCAAGTGTTGAAAAATAAATAAAATCGGAAACTAACGTTTTTTTTAAGAGTGCGACGTAGGGAGAAAACTTCCAGTTAGAAAGTAACAAATATTTCTGTGACGGAAAAATTTTAACGTGATATTTCATAACTGCCGCCAGGTTGTCGAATAACGCTGCGTATCAGATTGTATTCCTGGAAATAAATGGAGTTAAAAGGATTAATGAAAAGTTAACACGATGCCACAGCATCAGTTCTCTCAATTTCGAAGCAATCATAGGAATTCCATTCCGTTTCGAGGTTAATAAATTAGAAAATCCTTAACGATTTTGTCGGATTCGTTCGATTGCGGAATGTTCGATTTGTACTCGACTGCTTGGTTGGACACATCTCTCTCAATCGTATCCTTTTGTTTTTTCGTTTTTATTTTTGTTTCTTTCGCCGTCGGTTCTCCGATTTCTCTCCCTCTCCTATTTTCACCGCCCCATTTTTTTTCTTTTTCGGCCTTGTGATGGACCGCGGAAAGGGTGTTGGCCTCTCACACTTCTCCCAGAAATATACCAGTAAGGCCACGAGAGACGGAAGAAAACCTAAAAGCGTATCCGTGTTTCACCGGATCCTTTTCCGCGCCTTTTCGTTTTTGATCGGTGCCAAAAATCACGACGCGAACGATTTTCCGGTTCACTCGGATCGCTAGGCTTCCAGGCGAGGAATAAAAGACGTCCTCCCGTTCAAGGTGGATTTTTTTCGAGACATTGCATTCGGGGCTACGAAGTTGCGCGAATATCCAAGGTTCGACAGTTATTTGTTCTATTTTAATTTGTGGAACTTACGAACCTTGTCAAAAAATCGAGTTTAGAAAGTTTTTCAAATTTACGGAGAAATGCGTTCGCATCCGTTGGATCATCGAAGAGGTTTCCCCCTTTGAAGGCATGCCCAAAGTTTCAAAATGTATTGAGGAATATTATGTTTCTAGTAGCTTCAGTTTTCACGCACGATTTAGGATGTTAAGGTTAATGAGTAACGTTATTAAACGGTGTGAGAACGCGGTTTTATTGACAAAGGGAAATTGAGATGGAAAATTTAGTTCAGCATTTCTTTAGTGTATTATTATTAGGTCAGGAGGTCATACTTTTTACGAAAGCTTACTTAAAACTAATCACATTACTTTTTAATTATTTGCGTTCATAAACACTACATTTATTTTAATGAAAGTATTTTAATTTCATTGTCACATTAATATATACTTTTTACGAAAGCTTACTTAAAACTAATCACATTACTTTTTAATTATTTGCGTTCATAAACACTACATTTATTTTAATGAAAGTATTTTAATTTCATTGTCACATTAATATATACGAGGAAGTACACAGCTCTTTAAAAATGCCCTAAAGCAGAGGTGCACAACTCAAAAGTTGACACTGGCCAAAATCGACCTTGATTAGACCTAAGTGTGCCACACTGAAAATTTTATTCATAACGACATTTAAGCACATTACTTTCAATTTATAAATTACCATGACAAATTTTACATAAAATTTTTGTGACAGAAAAATGAAGTGTCAAACAATTGTAATTTACTTACAAATTTAAATTGTATTTTTGATATAAAAGCAAATAATAAGCGGAGTTACTCCTTGCTTCGATCGGGCCGAAAAAAATGTATCGGCGGGCCACATTTGACCCACGGGCCGTATGTTATGCACCCCTGCCCTAAAGGGTACGCCATAAAAAAAAAACGAAGAATAGTTACATCAACCTTCACTTTTCACTGTACTGTCGTGGAATAGACTAACTATAGCGATATAAGGAAGAGTGGGTTTATTCATAGGATTAAATGAGGTTATCTTTGAGCGCCATTTTGAGCTAATCATGAAAAATTATAATTTCGTTTTCTTCAAGATTGCTTATCATCCTTTCTTATAACATTCTAGTCGAAACATGCTTTTTATTCTCTTGTGGCTGTTTCGGAATCACACTTAGGCAAAATTGAAGACCGTTCAATTAGAGTTAGTTTTCTAAAATAATACCATGCCAGATCGAAAACGCGCAAAGCGAAATCGTGCAATTCGAGGTGTGATTCTGTATATGGTAAATGTTTTTTTGTCTGATACAAGCTTGACACCATTTTCAGGCTGTAATTTTTATGCATTAAAAAAATAAAAATGGTCGGTGGTTTACGAAAAATCGCGAGTATTGATCCACGAGAAAATTAGTCGAGCAGCTGACGATTTTGCAATTACATTACGTGTCTGGTCTTCCGTTCAATTTTCTCTCGAAATATTTTTTAAAATCCTACGTCTTTCCTTCGTGGAAAGTATGGCGAACGAATATTTTACCCCTCGTAACTGAATAGAGGTCACAATCAGCTTTATTGGCTCTACGGCTGTTAGGAGAAATAAAATTCGATTAAATTTCGCGCATTTTTTTTTCGCCAATGTTGCGAAAAAGTTACGGGCTCCGCAGGCACTTTCCAAAACTTCTCTCGTTTCGTCTTACTTCCTTTCTTTCTCAGTTCTGTACTTTTTTCTCTTCTTCCGACGATAGACCGCTCTTCCAGGAGGCCCAAGTAGTTATTCGTCCACGTCTCCCAGAATTCCGACAGCTCTTCATGCCCTGAGGGTTTCTTTTCCTCTCCCTATCATCCTCCCGCCCCTTCATTTCTTCTTTTGACACGTGTTCTTCGGAATTGTTTTCGAAGTAATGAGTTCCCATCCGTTAAATTTATGACGCTGCTCATGTTCGAAAAATAAACAGAATCGGAAGATGTCTCAGATGACGAATGAAGATCCGAGCTCTTTTTTATCGGCTATTTTGCAGCACTCTAATCTCGTTCTCCGCTTATGTCTCGCTTTACCCGGATTTTTTTTTTACTTTCTCCATACGAAGTAATGGGAAAGTATTGTGATCATGAAAAAAATCGACTTCGAGATTTCAACGGAAATACACGTTTTGAGGTCCCTAGAACACGTTTAGACTATTTTCGGAATGATGTCTGTGTGTGCGTGTGTGTATGTGATTGTGGGCGCTCTAACTCAAAAAGTACTTCTCATATCGTTACCAAACTTCGTATATAACACTTTAGTATGAGCACAAAGAAGTGATTAGTTTTTGGACAATAACGGTTAACCGGAAGTCGAGGTTTATTCGAAACTCGATTCGGTTTTTGCGATATTTCTCCGTTAAAACATCATTATTGTATATACAATTCTATACAAAGATTATAGAGAATGTAATTTTCTACAGTTTTCATTTGAAACAATTTTCTGTGGGACTTATTCTTTAGGAGTTATTTATAAATAACAGGTTTTTCGGTTTCCGTCAAATATCTCCTTAAAAACATCGTTATTGGTAATCTTCGTGAGGACCAAAGTTGTAGAGAATAATATTTCTTCCAAGTTTTGTTTGAAAGAAATTTTCGTAGAACCATCCATTTCGGATATATTTCGCTTTATCTTAATACCAGTATACAGCGCCAGCACCATGTAGCGGTGGATTCTGTAAACATTTAAATTATACGAAATTTACGGCAATAAGGACCACTGTATTCTTTTACGATACGAAATAATAATTTTGGCTCATAATGCTATTCATAATAATTTAAATATCTATACCCCAAATATGGAGAAAGTCATGTGTTGGCCACATCAGATTTTTTAGTTTTTTCTCGAGTTCTATTTCTCCACGTCCGTTCCTTTTCCTCTTTCGTTTTCGATTTCTCTCTGTCCCGAGAACTGTTACGGTTTGTCTCTTTCCCTCTTCTCTTCTTCTCTACATATCTCTTCGTATCTGCCTCTTCTCTCTTCCTCCCTTTGCCTCCTTTCTCACACCCCTTCTACATCCTTCCCCTCCTTTTCCCTCTATGTCTCCCTCTTTCTTAACCTCTTCTTTCTCTACATCTACCTCTTTCTCTATACCTCCCCCTATCTCTCTTCATGTCTCTATTCGTATTTATCAACCCCTCCCTCTCTTTCTCTACCTTTACCGTTTCTTCCTCTCTACCTCTCACTCTCTGTACCTCTCCCTCTCTGTGCCTATGTCTTCTTTATACCTCTCCCTCTTTATACCTCTCCCTCGCTATACCTCTCCCTCTCTTTACCTCTCCCTCTCTTTTCTCTCCCTCTCTGTTCTCCCTCTCTTCTCTCCCTCTCTTTTTCCCTCTTTTCTCCCTCTCTCTTTTCTCCCTCTCTTTTCTCCCTCTCTTTTCTCCCTCTCTTTTCTCCCTCTCTTTTCTCCCTCTCTTTTCTCCCTCTCTTTTCTCCCTCTCTTTTCTCCCTCTCTCTCTTCTCCCTCTCTCTCTTCTCCCTCTCTTCTCTCCCTCCCTCTTCTCCCCTCTCTCTTCTCTCCCTCTCTCTTCTCCCCCTCTCTCTTCTCCCCCTCTCTCTTCTCCCTCTCTATTCTCTCCCTCTCTTCTCTCCCTCTCTTCTCTCCCTCTCTTTTTCCCTCTTTTCTCCCTCTCTCTTTTCTCCCTCTCTCTCTTCTCCCTCTCTCTTCTCCCTCTCTTTTCTCCCTCTCTTCTCTCCCTCCCTCTTCTCCCCTCTCTCTTCTCCCCTCTCTCTTCTCCCCCTCTCTCTTCTCCCCCTCTCTCTTCTCCCCCTCTCTCTTCTCCCCCTCTCTCTTCTCCCCCTCTCTCTTCTCCCCCTCTCTCTTCTCCCTATCTATTCTCTCCCTCACTTCTCTCTTCTCTCCCTCACTTCTCTCTTCTCTCCCTCTCTCTTCTCTCCCTCTCTTCTCTCTCTCTTCTCCCCCTCTCTCTTTTCCCCCTCTCTCTTCTCCTTCCCTATTCTCTCCCTCTCTTTTCTCCCTCTCTCTTCTGTCCCTCTCCTCTCCCCCTCTCTTTTCTCCCTCTCTTCTCTCCCGCTGTCTTCTATCCCTCTCTGTTCTCCCTCTCTATTCTCTCACTCTCTTCTCTCCCTCTTTTTCCCTCGTTTCTCCCTCTCTTTTCTCCGTCTCTCTCTTCCTCTCTCTTCTCTCTCTCCTCTTTCCCTCTCTTTTCTCCCTCTCTCCCCCTCTCTTCTCCCCCTCTCTTCTCCCCCTCTCTTCTCTCTCTCTTTTCTCTCCCTCTCTTCTCTCTCTCTCCCTCTCTCTTCTCTACCTCTTTCCTTTGCTCGTCTCACCCTATCCAACTCCCTCTCACCTCCCTCTCCCCTTGCCCCTTCGTCTCTCTTCCTCTACCTCCCCCTCTCAGCAGTCTTTCTCCTATGAAGTTACTCGTGTCACGTTTTTTCCTATCTTCCTCTTATCCTCTTCATCCCTTCTTCTTTTACAAATGTTCCCTTAAAGGTTCCCTTTTGTCTGTTGTCACTCTTCTCCTCCCTCACCGACAGCCGTGTTTATTGTTTTTTCCCTTCTCCATTTCTGGTCCTATCCGTCTACGTCGCCGCTCTCCCTCTCTCTCTTCCTGGCGTCTCAGAGACGAAGACCAGACTAGTTCTTTTTAAGTCTCGCCTTGATTATTAACGATAAGGACCCTTTCGTTTGTTACACATTCCCACGTCGCGGGGGTTGTTGGGTTGGGTTTTTTCTGGCGATACTTTTCCCGAAGGGGTTGTATATTAAAGCGTTAAACGGGGGAAATGTTGGAGGGTGTTATTGTCGTCGAGTCCATCCTAATCCATTGTGGCGATTTATGCTTGTTGACACGATCTTAAACGGGTGAGTCATTTGGGTGGGCAATTTCAAAAGGGTATACTAACATAAATTTCATCTGGAGTTTCCTGTTTTTTTTTTTTTTTTTATATTGGTCGTTTCCGGACCGCATGCTTTAAGCTGCAAGAGTGGCGTTGATGTATGCCTATTTACGCGTTCAAATTTTTGCTGTCGTAATTTTATCTGAGTTATTGAAAAAGAGGTGTCAGCTTCGACATGAATCGCGCATTGTGTTTTTCATGTTGCTGACAGTTTATGTTAGAATTTATCATTATCTTCCTGTGATAAATAGGGTATTTAACCCTGGTGATCGAGTTCTCTACTCAACACTTGGCGTAAGACGATCTGATCCGATATTTCCTGAAAAATAAGGAAATGTTTATGTTTGTAGAAAATGCATCGTATTATTACAGAATTCATGAACTTATAGCCAAAAGTACACGAATGCTTGTTCAACCATAGAGGGTTGAATCTTTGGTAGTCATGCTGAAGAACAGAATTGATTCATCATAGGAGCACATCCATGAAACTCGAAATTGACACTTATGCATTGGCATATGTTCCAAACCTTTTCCAAGTATCTGAGACCACAGTACCACATGCATGTATTCATTAGAGATTTGGCTTGGTCCTCGTTATGATTTTCTGAGGTTGTGGGTTCCTTTTGGGTGTCACTGTAATTATTTATGATTACTTCACGAAAGTAATTGTTAAAGTATTCTACTGCCATCATCCTCTCGTTTCTGAAATTCCTCGAGTGTTTTCCCCGCAGTATAACATATATGAAAACAATACGACTTTAATATTGTTCGATTCCGAATCCTATCTCGCATTACCATTATCTGCTAAAGAATTACGGGCATTTTTCATATATATTGGGCTCTCCACGAGGGCTTTTAGAGAAATTAACAAACAGCACGAAATTATTTAGGCCGCGTCACTGTCATGTCTGTCTTGCTCGTACGAGATTGCGTGACTTTGGACCTGTCTCGATGCAGTATTTTTGTCGTCCCATGGCGCCCATTCTTCTCGGTTCCTCCTGAAATTAATTCAGTTGATTTTCTTGATTAAATTCTTGAGCGAAACGGGGACAAATGTAAGCGCGGAGTCATTCTTTATGTCGCGATCTTGAAATTAGCCAGATTAAGGCGCACGATGAGATGTATAAATTGATTTAATTCTCGCAGTTTACTAAGGACTAAATGAGATACGTGGGTATATTCCAGTATCTCAGCAAGGAACTCGATAATGCCTTTTCTTTGCTATCATTAATCTTGGATGTAATTTTAATTTGATCTCATCGTACGTGTCATAAATGAGGACAAATCGATACATTAAGGTTTTCGAATAGGATTTTAGTTTTTTTCTGAGCAAAGTGGCGTAAAATAGTGAATTATGCAAACGAATCGACGTCTTTTAGGTTAAGGCTGCGTCAGTTTTAGAAAGCACAGCCCATTGTATTCACACAGCTAGATAATCGACGCTGAAGACGTCTTATTGTTAGCGAGGTTGAATATATGAGAAATCCTTGCTGTACATAATGGCGGATAAAAGGGGGAGGCGGTTAATGGGAGAATGGTGATAATTATAAATTTTAATATGTAAAATCAACGGAAGAAGCCTTTACTTGGTGTAACTCCATCATAAATAAAATGGGAAAGATTACTTAGTAAAAGTTCCGCTGTATATTAAATTTAATGCAGTGGAACTTTTACCGAGTAATCTTTTTCATTTTATTTATTTTAATATGCAGTCTTAAGTAGTCATTTAGGAATTTACATCGTCGTACGTACAGTATTTAATATCCTTAGTATATTGATTATATGATGAAGGGTTATTATATTTCATATAAATATATATCCATAAAAAAACGGACGGTTGAAATTATCTGCTCTTATACAAGCCTTGATTCATTGAAATTTCAATTTTTTTCATGAAAAGTAAACTTTTCCTAAAAGAAAAAATTGAGTAGAGGTTTAAGTATAAATGGAAATAGAAAATATTACATGCTTATGGATTTGCGTGAAAATATTTCTCTGCCGTCATTTAAGAACGCACTTAATAGGATTATGAAGTTATTAACGGTACATCGAGGGATTGGGGAGTCAGGATAAAGCAAACTAAAGCTCCTTATGTCTAGACGCCTGCACTTTTAACAATCTCTTCCCGAGTGAGTCACACCAAGCGAGCATGTTTTCCATCCCTCTTTATATATTTTTTTTTATGCTTCCCTAGCATCCCGTACCGTCGTATACGTCATCGGATTATCCCGCCCGTTCTCCTTCGCTTGATCACTCCACTCCACCGCTTTTTTTTATATATATAACTCCGAATGTAATCCCTTTGGAGAACACCTGAAACCATTACCTTGCACTTCCTTCTACCCCTCCCTCTTTCCTTTCCCCTTACCGCATAGCTTAACGCATTCCTTAGATCAGCTGTCCCTAAACTGTTATGTGCCTGCGACCCCCTTCGTAAAGGTCTTATCGCTACCCTCTTAAAAATGTTGCGTTGGTTTTAAAATGTTGACTATTTTAATTGCGCGCAAATTAATTTTATTCTAAAAGAATCCATGCATTTATTTTAAACAAAATAAGACAAAAACATTTCGTCTTCTCTGGCCCTGAAAATCTATCGCGACTACCGAGTTTTGAACCATTTCCGTTTATAGTATATTCTGCCTTTCTCGGCTCGGTCCATTCGCTTTCCTTCGTGTTCTTAGGGTGTTTATGACCTTCCTTTACCGACTGGAAATGGGGCCATTTTTTTTTACTGTCAGGGTTACATTTTCTATCCCAAATAAATAAGCAGTGCATCTCAGGGATATACTACAATTTAAACGTTTATGCTCTTTAAAAACGCTTTCAAATGTTATTAAAGTCGCGATAATTAGTTTTGACGTAGATTTTTATCGAGTATTTCCGTCGTTGCGCTACTGCATTGCGCTTCGCAAATGTCGATGTCGATTTAAAATAACAGACAGGTTGGTATTTTTGTAGTAGAACGTTTAATCTCTTAGTTTTAATAAGCGCAGGAGAGAGCAGATCATTCGACCAAAATAGTCGCTTATTGTCCTACTGTAGTACGTGGAAGTAATATGGCGTATATTGCAAGTTTAATGGAATTTACTCAAATTTTTGCAAATTAAGTCGTTTATTTCTAAATACTTCCCATAGAAATAGTACATCAAAGTTGTTTTGAATGGCATTCCTGATGAAGCTCCAATTTATGCATGCGAATGCTTACTTTACGATATGGAGTCCATATTGGTTCAGGTTTTTTATCACCTTATTAGTTACGTGATTTACTGCTATCACAACTCACTGGGTTCGATACTAAAATTTTCAAACTCTGGTGATTATAGAATATACATTAAACCTATGAAATTGGACGCTGGAGTTAAAAAATGACCCCACCGGGAATTCGAGGTTTGAGGATCTTCGTTCCACTCGACATCCTCAAGTACTTAACTCTCACCCACAAGCGTCAACCCTCATCCTTCCAAGTGAGATCAGCCTCTCTCCCTTTATTTCCCCCCTCTCTCTCCCCTCTTTTCTCTCTCTCCCCCTCTTTTCTCCCTCTCTCTTCTGTGGTCCTCCTCCATCTGAGTCTCTCACAAGAATATCCTCCGCTCATTTGACTTGTCACAAACTTTGGCAGCTGTTTCAGGTTGATTGACCAGATGGCTGGTTCAGCCCTCGTTACCATTATGAAGGTAATCTTTCCTAGTTTTTCTCAGTCTAAGCGGGAAATCGAGGTCGTTCTTTTTCCTCGTCCTGCTGATTGAGCCATCCTCTAGCCGCAAAGGGGTCTTTTTATAAATTTAGTTTCCATGACGGTTCATTTTTTAAAGAGTAATTAATTCGTTCCGTGTTGAACCTATATTTTTCGATCGCTTTAATGAGAACGAAATAGTCGAACTCCGATGACTGGAACCCCAATGGAAGAAAGAATTAAAAGGTTAGTGCTATCGAAACTTCGAGTAATCGCAGCTTCGATGTATCGAAACTTCGAGTTATGTAACTCGATTTCAACGTAGGTGAATAAGAACGAGAAGAAAATACCGTCTTCGGCTCATACAACATTCGTGTTAAAGGCGAGTTATCGACTGTATTTCTTGCGTTTGTTATTTAATTTACATTGACTGTCGAGTTTCTCAAAGTCGAAATATTTTTATTTATTTATTAAAAGTTCTTAAGCAGCACTTTATGGCCTTTGTAATGAGCGCAATAAGAATAACAAAGACGAACACCTACGACCATGCGAACCCGCGACCCTAGGATTGGGAGATAGACGCGCCAATCACCCCTCGACCAAGGTCTTCTTTCAGTCTTGGCTTTATTTTAAGGCCAAAAGAACATTTTTTTGTGTAGTCAACAAAACGAAGAAATTAATTAGCGCGGTCGTGTTTAGCTATAATTAACGTGTATGTCGGACCTTGTTCGGGAATATTCGATCGGAATGTATTAAATACCCGGATTTTATCGCCCGCGGTTCTCCTTTTTTTTGTTTGAATTCTCCGGATCTCGTTGGCAGGGAAAAAATTCAGGGCGGTAAGGATCCGACGAGGAATGAGCGGAATGCGGTTAGGTTTTTCTCCCGTGTATATATTCCCAATTGGCGTCACACGCGTTTTATTTTGGGAACCGCGGTCGCGCGCCCAAAGAGATTCTCCGCTCTGCGCATCGATGTTAAAGTCCGCCTTCTGGAGAGGCTGGAGGAAGGGATGCAACCGACTTAACGTATTTAAAGAATGCTTTGTGGATAAAACATGTCATGTAAGCGTTCGTGCGAATTTTAATAGCCTATTTCAATGATTTAACCTTTTTTGAAACGCTCGGTGACGCCGCTGATTTTTATCTTCTTGGTGATAAACTATCGTTTAATGAGTCAATCGAGCGAATTTAGTGTAAAATTAACGACGTCTTGAACTTTTAACCTTTTTCCCGTCAAAAATGATGTTAGCCGAATCGACGATATATGTATATCGCTGCTTGGAATGCCTCTGGCAGTAAAACATCTTCGTTTGGAGATTTTCGCAGCTTTTGATGATGTGGGTTGATGCTTTCGGGAGGCACTGCGTGGACGGCATTACTGCTCTCGACGTTTCGCCTTCGATGCGGAAGGCTTCTTCACTCCTGAAGAAGCCTTCCGCATCGAAGGCGAAACGTCGAGAGCAGTAATGCCGTCCACGCATTGCCTCCCGAAAGCATCAACCCACAGTAAAACGTACAGTTAATTTCCTTTTTGCTATATGTAACTAAGCGAAAGGCGTAATTCCAACCGATACTAATTGTTATTCCAGTAAAATATAATAACGGATTTTCGTCATAATTTCAATATAAAATAATTCCTGCTTATATTACTATTGGTGCAAAATCGGCTAATCTTTTTTTAAACGAAGTGTGCTTTAGTCCGTTGTGAAAAAATTGGCATATACTGCTCGGTATGACGAAATCGTCATCAGAAACTTCTTTGTTATTAATCGTGAATATTTTGTCCGTTGATTATTTTATTATCTAGGAATATAAATAATATATTATATTGCATTTCTTTTAATTTCTTAGCATGAATGGTGGCTAACGCAGCCGAAATATCGTGGAAACATCCTTTTAAAAAAACCTGAAATAAAACTTTGAGCCATTTATTTCCGATTCGTTACAGTTGGATTTTTTTTTATTCGTCCCATCTCGAAAGATTTATGTTTAACTTTGTCGACCTTACGCAACTTTTCAGCGGCAATGCTCTTAACCTTGAAACCCTGACCGTATCGGGATGGAGGAAATATTGATGACGCGTTAGTGCCATTTTAAACCCGGAAGCGCGTGTGTTGGATAATCAGGCCGCAGTGGGGATAAAGGAGTTTGGGGCTAGAGAACGGTGAGACGGTGCAGGATTCGAAACCTCTAAATAACATCAAAATCCTTTTCTCTCTATTTTTCATTCTCTCTCTCTTTTTCTTTCTCTATCTTTCTCGCTCTAGGTCTGCGAATGTAAAATTAAAACATCCGCTTCCTTCATCCCTACCGACCGTGTTGCTTCAGGAGTTGCTCGGTCGTATTTTTTTCTCTTTTATATATCCCCTTCACATCTCTGGCGTGCCGGCCAAGAGGAACCCCACACCCTTCTTTCGCATCCTCACGCCTCCTTCCCCCTCCTTTCCATTTCCCTCTCACTCTCTCCCACACCATCCTCGAGAGCCTTTTCATTCCCTTCTGCTTTCTTTAACTCTTCTCCCCGCCCTCTTGTTCCCCTCTCCTCCCTTATCTGTCGTTCCCTCTCCCTCTTCTCCCTTATCCCGAGCTATATATCCCTTCTTTCGTTCCTCTCCCCTCCTTTTTTTTCTTCTCCCTCCTCTCTCCGTTGTCTCTCTCTCTCTGTCTCTCTCTCTCTCTGCATCGCCTATGCCTATACTCTCCCACTCCTCTCCTTTCTCTTCCCCCTCTTCTCATCTCTTAACTTTCTCCCCTTCCTCTCTCAATCTCCCATATCTCTCATCCTCCTCTCTTAATCTCTTTCTTCATTTTTCCTTCTGTCCTGTTTCTCTTTATAATCCCTTTTTCCCTCTCATTTCTCCTCTCCTCTACCTCCGTTCTCTCTTTCTCTCATATTTCCCCTCTGTTTCTCTTTCTACTCTCTTTCTTCCCTCCCTCTCCTTTCTCCTCTCCTCTACCTCCTTCCACAATCTCATTTCTTCCTCTCTCCCTACCCCTCTCCGCACCACTCTCTCTCTCCCTTCCTATCACACTATTTCCCCCTCTCCCATCTTCCTCTCTTAATCTCCATGTACCTTATTTCTCCCTCTCCTTATCCCCTTCTCTCTCTCTACTCTCCATCTCTATTCCCTCCCTCTCTCCCCATCCCCATCTATATCCCCTCTCCTCCCCTTTCTTCTCTCTCTTTCTCGTGTAATTCTTAAAGGCGCAAGCTGCTGGGACTTAGGCCTGTAATATACCCTTTCCCTCCATTCCTTAACCCTACTACTCTCGATTCTTTCTCTGAGGCTTTTCCCTTTTACCCCTCCGTTTCTCTCAGTGTTCCATGGAAGATGGACGGGGCTTCTAGAGTAGGGGAGGACGAGGTGAGGATGAGATGGGAGTGAAAGAGAGAGAGGAAATGAGTTGAGGGGAGTGGGAGATGATGGCTGAAAGGGCGGGGCCTTCTCTCTCTCTCCCTCCCCTTTCGTGTGGCTGCGTAAGTCTTAGGAGAAGGGCGAGGGGGAGAATGGGTTTTCTCTGAAAGAGTGAGGTTCCCATAGCGAACACCCTCCTGACGCCATTTCTCATCCAAATAAACTCTCGCTGACGTCGTTTATCACGCGTATCCCGATGAGTAAACTTCCCCCCCCCCCACTCACGCGCCTCCCCCTCCGCGCTTTTTTTAGGTGTCTTTGTTATTGTATTTTCTTTCCGAGGGATCCGTGGAAGTAATTTATATCCCGATCGGATTTTCGGGGATCAGTCCTTCATTTTTTTTTATAAATCTCTCGGCGAAGAACTGCCGAAGCTCCGGAGACCTTTTTGAAATCGAATTTTTTTGGGGATTTTTTTGTCCCCTTTTTGTTTTCTTTTGCAGTCGTTTTTTTTTAGACGTTACCGTTCCGCCAAGAAAAAAATCGTCTTTTTTCTCTCTCTCTCTCTCTCTCTCGATTCTGTTTTTTCACGTAATTTACGCGCCGAAAATTGAAAGTCCCCGGCGAGCGTGGTTTTTTTACGAGGTTTGTCGACCGATAAATTTGTGACCGTTTTGCCTAGTAGGAGGGGAGAGGGAAGAAAATATTACGTCGCCCGGAATGTCGTGTCTTGTTCCTTTCGATTTTCCACCAGTCGTGGCCGATATTAAAGGAGTTTTTGTGTTTAGATCGATTCATCTAACATAAGAGTCGTTTAAGTTTAATTTTGGTCAAGTTTCGAAGGGATAAAAATGGACCGAAATAAGTTTTTTGCTGCTGTAGCATTGCCAATTTCTTTTGTATTTATGTCTTCGAATGTTTCTCTCTCGGTCAATATGCCACCAATTGTTTGATCTTCTAAATATATATATTTTTTAAACGTTGGATACTGGGGCATAAACTTTGCGTTTCATTTTCCTGATATTTAAATCGCATTTTAATGTTTGCAAACTGGGAATGGCGACCAGTGTGTTCAGATGAGGCACATCCTAGATCCTTACGTACACCGTACGTTTTTATTTCTTAAGTGTTTAAGGAACAAAAAGCTGTCTACTTATCTGCAAATAAATACGTGTCGCTCTTCAGGCAGAAGGCTAGCCCAAAAGAGGTTAACTAAATGGCCTTTGCTACTAGCTTGACTCGGCGAAGGAGTGTGTGTACTTTTAAGGGAGCTATTCGTTAATGTTTATCCAACCATGACCCAAATTTCGGTCGTAAAAGTTTTCCTCCAGCGATCCAACTTTATTTTTTCTTCCATTTAAATTCTTTCACAGCTTCTTCTTAATCCTTTTATTTTTGGCTACCAAAGTTTACTTTTTATGTTACCTAAACAAAACTCGCCTCTTTCACGTCGAGCGAATTTTTTTTTACTACGGAGATACGCCGGCAGCGACATCAATTACGAGTCTTCCATTTTAATTTCAGACGCTATTTCAGATAAGGCCCAACTTCTTGGCTGGCCTAGATTTTATCGCCGTCGATGTTGAAATCAATCCAAATGCCGTTTGTGTTTCTGTATTATTTTATGACGTGACATCCTACAATAAATCGTAAAACCAGGAAATTAAGTTCGGTGGAAGAGAGTATATTTTTGCTCCCACTTATAATTGCGACGCCCCAAGTAGTCGTGGGAAATTCGGCTGTTTAATTTGAAAAGTAAATGCCTTTACGGACTTTTAAAATAGCTGGGTTGGTGTGAGGTTTATAGGCGAATCGGCATTTTTTTTACTAGCGTAGAATCGTTATAATTTATCGTTATTATTTAAGTATTGTTATTGTAATTTTTTTATTTTGGACTAGCTCGTTAGCTGCACATCAATTTCAATTATAGCTCCGACAATAACAAAGACGAACAAATACGACCACGCCCTCGGCCGGATTCGAAATAACGACCCCTAGAATTGGGGATCTAGGCACGCTATTCACCCCTCTGCTAACAAGGCCGGCGATGGGAAATACGCCGGGTAATTCGAAAAACAAAAATCAACTAAAGCGCCAAATATATTTTTGAGACATGCGGGTCAAGTCGGGAAAAGAAGCAATGAAAAAATCTCATCGTTTCTTCAGTAAAGTTGTTCGTTAAGGGTGAGGAAAGGGATTGGAAAAGGTTTTTAGAAGCACTTGCACTGCCAATACTCTTTCTTCCTCATTGGCCTCGCTAATGCTTCAGCGAAGAGAGGACGTGGAGGGAGAGAAAGCATTGGAAGCATGTGGCTAGAAGGGTCAAAACTCGATCGTTTTGCGAAGCGAAAGAGAGGAAAGAGAGAGGAAAGAGAGAAAGAGGAAAGGCGGTCACGAGGCAGAGAGTGTGTGAGAGAGAGAGAAGGGTCTGTAGTTAGGAACGGAGAAGAAGGGGAGATGAGAGAGAGAGAGAGGTGGGTTGATGTGGGTGGGTGTGGAAAAGTAGGAGGGGTAGGAGATGGACGTAAGCCGCTTGTGGTGTGTGTGTATGTGGAGCCGGGAAGGAGAGTGAGAAAGTAGGGAGAGAGAGAGAGAGAGAAAGGAGGGAGGGAACTGCTTGCTCTAAGTTGGAAGAAGAGAACCGTCGTCACACGCCCAGTATAGTCTACACTTCATAGCCGCGCTCTCCTCATCATCTCCAGAGGGGTCTCGCGGGCCCAACGTGGCTGCGATGGCCAGAGGGCTACGCCTACTCTGTACCTCTTCAACAGGCTGGGGGGGAGGGGAAGGGACGACTAAGATGAAGGATAAGTGAATAAAAAAGCGGGATAATTTCATACCGAAGGAAAGAAGCGGGCGTGGGGGAGAAGATTTTTTGGGGAGTATTGTTATTTTTTAAATCCTTTTGGGATGGGCGTCAGAGTCGGCGACAAAGGTGGTGCAAAGGATGGGAGGTGCGGTCAAGGAGGAGAAGAGGATGACGACGAGGGTGGATTCGAGGATAAGATCGCCGGAGGGGGGAGTGGTGCGACGGGGGGAGAGGGGGAGGCACGCGGAGGGACGGCGGAGGCGGCGGCGGCTGGGGTGTGCTCGGGAGATGGGGTATTAATTGTTAGGGAGGTCGGGAGTGTCGCTGCAGGTGGTGGGGGAAGTGTCGCGAAGGAAAAGCGTCCCGCTGACGTCGCGCCAGCGTCCGGTTTGTTCCTCAAGAGTTATCTGGTGGTGAGTTTTGGCGTGTTGTTCGGGAGAGGGGGAGAGGAGAGAGAGACTTTTTGTCTCGTGTGGTGTGTGTACGTGCGTGTGTTTGTGTGACGTTGACGGAGGATTTTTCTTTTTTTGTTTTCCTTAGGGTCTCTTGTTTTTGATGCGATGATTCACTCTTTCGTTTTTGGAGCACCACCTCTTTCTCTCTCTCTCTCTGTCGTCTGACTTACCCTTTCTCTCTACCTTGGCTTCCTTCTATTTTCTTCACTTTCTCCTACGCTCAATGTTATCTCCTTACCCGTTCTGTTCTCTTCTCCTCTCCGTTCGTCATGGAGTGCGCGGACCTTCGTCTCCCTTGTTGCCCGGTCAGTGTGGAACGAAAACTTCGCTCCGTCGTCGCTCATTTGTTCGTAAGAATGTTTCGGGCGGATTTAAAAGCGTGTGAAGTTGTGGAAGTTTTATTTTTATTTTTTTAAATCGACCTCTTGCTTGTGTTCGGGAGTTTGTTGTTTTTTTTTAAATTGGATCGTAACGGTTCGCGAGGATCGCCAAAGGGTTCGAAAGAAGATTAACGTATTCTTTCTTATCGCTTAAATCGTCAGTCGTTAACACGCGCCCGTGATCTCATTCATCTCTGACGTGATTGGGTGAAGTTGTGCGACGTTTATCGCGAGTTTATTTTCACGAGAGTTGCTTGTGCGAGCAAAAACGGCGGCGAGGAGCGGAGGAAATGGTCGCGTTTCGTAATCCGCGGACTCGTGCGGATCTCTAGGCTCTGAAGATGTGGTTAAAATTTCTGAGAAAATGTTTATCCGTCGGACGTTTTTTGCGTGATTAGAGGCGATTTCGATGATTCGAGAAAAAATCGTGGAGGTCGGCTTACGGTTCGTACCTGATTGATAAATTAGGCCGCTCCAATAGACATGAAAAGTTTGTGAAAACCTGATGCGCGTTTGGGCTAAAACGCAGCCGTCGCGAGTGGTGACTAACCTCTGTAGCCTTCTGAAAAAATGTCTCCGTGGAACAAGTTTTACTTATATGAATTCGTTACGCCTTCTAAGAGATCAAGTAATAAGTTCTTCGTTGGATGATTTGGTTTCTACCCTTTACTGATACGGTTCTTGAATTCGTTACATCTATTAAGGAATTGAGTCTGCTAACCCTGTGAATTTTAATCGTTCTTCGGTATAAATATTGACATTTGAGTCATTTATGTGAAGTAAATCTAGCGACGAAGTCAATCATTCCTTTTGTATGGGTGTGTTAATCCATGGTAGCACCTTATTGGTAGCATGGCGGTAACTTAACTAGGACTGTTTCGATTGAAGGATTTTCATAAGTGTATTCTACCGAAGTGCTAATCAGATTACTTAAGTTTCTAATGGCAAGAATTGTCATCGATATACTGTTAGTCGTATTTTGACAGGATCGATTTTGGCATAGTTCACGTAAGTGTGGAATATTGCGGAAATAATGCTACAGAGTTAAAATAATGTCGTGCATCCAATCGACTTTGATATTATAATCCTTGTATTTAGTTTGATCTTTGTGAAACGTCACTCAGCGTGTGTTGTTATTGAGTTATATTATGAGTCTCTCTTTTTTCTAAAATGCGATGTTATACACCGTTATCGTGTAATTACATCCATAGTAGGAGCGGTTTTAAGAAATAGAGCGAAATTCTACGATACCTTTGCCTGCGTTACTCAAAAATGTGTGGAATATTAACCCTTTACTTGGTAGTATTGCTCTCAAGCAATGTTATTAATCCGAATTTTATATAAATGCTAGCGAAACTTTGTGATTACAGTTTCGCCAGTTTTCTTTAAGCATCGAGTCAAAACACGGTTAAAATACGCTAATTGCATGTAGAAAGAGAGGGAGACACGCTGTCCCGAAAAAGTTATCAAACACAGAGGAAAAATCTTGTTACTCGATGGCAGTGCTTCCAAATAGTAAACGTTTCAGTCACAACCTCTCTCCGTGGACGTTCACGTGCCACCATCCGTCAGCTCGCAGCGCAGCAGACGGTACCCATTATTTTCAACGACCCTTCTCGTCCAATCCACGTCAATCTTCTCCGTAGCGTTCGAATTTTAACGCTTTTAAAACCTTCCCTCGCAGTTTGTTAGGACAATACACCTTCTTCCGGCTGTTCTATTATAAAGTCACCCGGAAGTGCCGTGGATGAAGTTTTTAGTGCCCCCTCCTTACTCCCTTTCTATCTCATCCTTTCTTCCCTTACGGTGTACTTTTCATCATTTCGGTTCTCATAGGCTGCTTGGGAAGCTCGTGCGAGTATGTTTTATAGGATGAAGGGTCTTGTTTGGCTTCGTTGCCGAATCGCTCATAAACTTTTACCCGGAGTTCGTGCCTTGCATCACTCAGCGTTGGGTAAACCTCGGATCGATGTACACATTTTGTGTTTAAGGAGAAGGCTAACACCACAAAAGGGGTTTTTTGGAGGGCAAAGAATCCCCCGGGGCACGAGGTGGATTAAATGCGTAGATGATAGGATATGGAGAAAAGTGAGCCCCGCCTAGTTCACGGCCTCGTTGTGTTTGTGTAGATATTTTACAGCGATTTCCAAACTTAACCAACTTCGCGCCTCCAGGCCTCTTCACACAAGGGAGACTTTCCACATTCCTTTTCTCCAAATTACGTTCGATCATTAGTAATAAGCAATACCAGAAGTTTCGGTAATGCTTTCTTTTTAGTAAAATCGTGCTAATGTGATCAGTCCGTCTGTGTCCGTATTTCTTTGGACAATCGAGTTTTTTTTAAAAAAGAGATATTTGTAAACTTCTTTTTGAATTAACTCGAATCAATCTATGAATTTTCCACCGATGGGATTTTCCAAGTAGTTATAGATTTTCCGCTAAGTGGCTTCAAATTTTGAAAATTCAAAAATTAGAAATCGTATTGTAGCACAAAACTACTGAAGCTAGAGAGGTATGAAGTTTTCGCGAATAGGATGGTATAGTGAGCATCTACGGTGCGGGTCGCTCCATCCGTAAAGGGTGAGGCAAACCAGAACCCAGAAATTTTTAAAGAAAACATGCTTCCATCTCAAGCAAGTGTCTCTTACTTGTTTGCACTTATTTAATTCTCTAAAAATTATAAAATGTTATGAACTCGATGGTTGGAATTAGATTGCCGCGTAATGTACAGGATACG
Organism: Uropetala carovei; assembly: GCA_036926305.1. Lineage (NCBI taxonomy): Eukaryota > Metazoa > Arthropoda > Insecta > Odonata > Petaluridae > Uropetala > Uropetala carovei. Next base: position 12,634,722 of record JAXCHB010000065.1, on the reverse strand, counting down.
GTTGGAAGAAAAGTGAATATGTAAAATATTTCGCGCTCCCTCTCTGCTCTTAAGTGGTCGCGCCCCAAATGTTTGGAAAGCGTTATATTAAGAGCAGAATACCAGGCGATTGTGTATGGAGATTCACGCAATTACGTGTGTTCTCAGCCAGAAGCGTCCACTCGTTGATTAATTGAGGATTAGAACAGTGGGGAAGTAACCAGTTGCTGTAAATCTAGCGAAGACGAAATTGCGACGCAAACGCTGGCGTTTATCACGTTGACGCATGGGTTTACCGATTCACGTAGAAGTATTCGAACGGCACGATTTTTATCGGACTGGAATGGATGAGGACGTTTGCCATTAAAGAAGCCTATTTATACATATTCTTTAGGGTTGGAAGTTTACTTTGGCATGAAGCTACCGAATATCTCTTGAGCTCGGAGGAAGAAAACGAGTAAGTCCGCAGTAACGAGGCATTTTTATGATCGATTTTTTTTTCATGGGATGACTTTTATAAGCGTAGGGGGACCTGTATTTGTTTCTTTGAGTTGCGTGTTCGATCACTCGTGTAGATGGCGCGTGTTGGCATAGGATCGTTTTTGTTGAAATCTGTATCGCTCATATAATATAGGGATGTCAAAACAGTATTATCATACTAATGTATAGCGCAAGATCTTTAGGGAACCGCTTCTAATCTATGCTTGGATTAACCCTCGTCTTATTTCTTATCGAAGATTTGTCGTTCTTAAGCTTTATTGCTCCCTCTCCGAATATAATCTTAAAAATGTATCGATACTCTCACATTTCCTCGCGATATTATCGCATTAAAGCTCCAGTTTTTCAAAGTTATCGTATTTCGGAGCTTTTTATCGTTTCGGTGGAAGAGAATTTATCGGAAAATTGTCTATTTTAGGTTTCATTTCTGCCTTTCCCTTTCTCGAGCTCGAGTTTACACGAAAGTTTATGGGCTCTTTCAACAGGGTCCGTGTCCATAAATTTTTGCCTCCTTTAATGGACCAATAAGGCGTTAAAATTAACCCCAGCTCAATCTAGGGGCCCATTATTGACTTAATTCCGCGATTCATCACAAATTGACTTCATTTCCCTCCGAAAATTGGATACCGGTTGCTTGCGCGTGTTGTACGAGTCTGTACAGTGGATTTATCGCATTTCGGGGGGGGGGGGGGGAGAGATTTAGGGGAAAATTGGCGCTAAAGGGGAGGATTCCGAGCTCCATTCAAAGTTGGCCGTAGGTCGTTGAGTTCCGTAGGGAGTGGGAAGGCTAGACACGTTTGTTACCGTCGGAAGGTGCTAAATTAGTTGAAAGAAACGCTCCTCCCACTCACCCCCCTCTCCCTCCCATCTCTCCTCGTATCTCCCGCTCTCTCCCTCCCCATAGAAAACGTGCCGGGATGTCCGCATATCCATTACATCTTTCCCGTTTAATCTTCTCTGGGCGTCCTCGTTGCCGTTTTGGTAGCATCGGCGTTGATCGCGTACGTCATATTCCTCCTCTCTATGACTCCCAATTGCGTTGATCTCCGCAGCGGCAGTCATCGGTCCAGGAGAGATAAAATAAAAGGTTCTCCGTCCACCCGCTTGGCGTCAGCACCATCGCGCAGGAAAAACCTCCCTCCCGCGACCTTGGTTAGTCTATGAATACTTTTTGAAGAGGTTTGTTGGAAATAGTCTCCTCACTCTTTCTCTCTCTCTCTCTCTCTCTCTCTCTCTCTCTCTCTCTCTCTCTCTCTCTGTCCGCTCGAGGGCGTATAAAAACCTTCTCCGAAATATCTACGAAAGTGGGTTTTTTTGTGTGATTTTGTGCGCGCGTGCCGTGTGTGTGCGTGCGCGCACTCTATAACTTCCAGTGATGATTGGGGGGACCGGATGTTGGAGTAAGATAAAATAACAAAGGTTGCGATGCTGCGCAGCTATTGTGATGTAGGGGGAAATGTGTCCATGGTGAAAGTTTGGGTGCCCAATCAGTGTCGTAGCAAGTCGGATTGTCGTCCTGGGAAATTTAGGAATACTACACCGCTCCCAGGCTCTCATAATCGTAAAAGTAAGAATTCCAGCTGTGAGCCGAATAAAAAATAAAAAACTGTAAATTTATTACCGCGCATTAAAAATTTTACTTTTCAACAAATTAATTTTTGAAATACTCGTCGGAAAATACCGGCCTGAGAATCTTCTATTGGCGCCCTCTCGCTTAGGCGCCCGGGGCGGTCGCCCCGCTCGCCCCTTCCGTTGTTATAATGTGGTGGGCGGCCCACTTTAGATAGAAGCTCACGGCTGCGAATTCGGGGGAACAAGTTTCTAAAAATGAATCGTTTAGTTCTCGCCTCATGACTAGAATCTAATTGACAATCAAGATAAATGGCTCGGAAAACGCTCGGTAAAATACCACAGAGGATGGATTTGTTTTGTTGCAGAAAATATGCACGTAATTTTCCGAGCAGTGTTTCGGCTATTGTTTTTTCTTTGTTAACACGTCGTATTAGGACACGAGCATGATTCGATAGAAGAATCCTATCTTTTTCACGATAAATCACAATTTGGTAAAGAAAAATATAGAATTTTTTCTAAGTTGATAATTAGAGATTCTCATGGAGTAAAAAAATCCATTCTCCGGAATTCTTTGTCGTTCTTATTAAAATGAGGGATTAAGTATTTGTCATTTATGAGACATTTCTCAGAGATGAAGGTTTATTCCACCGTTTTACGACTCGTGGTTTCGTCAATGTCATCCATTTAACTACGAGGTCCAGTTGTGGAAACTAATACACGTTGGAGTTGGTTTGTCGTAAAATTCCACTTCGAATCCAACGGCACGTTTTTTTTTGTTTACTCCTTCTTGCCAAGTGATAATTTTATTGCTCCGAGTCCGAATCATTGCATACTGCAGAAGTAGATCTATTTCGGGCGAATATTTCTAAATCTTTCCAGATGGATCTAATGCAATTCCGGAATTGATGTGGATTGCAGCTCCACGGAGCGTATTGCTCGAATGCAGCTGAAAGCATGACCTAATACGTAAATAACTCTCGGGCGGATGACTCGGAAGAGCGGCGGTTGATATTGCCGATGAAGTTAATTTCTTTCTTCCATGGATTTTGCAGCTGTATGCTCACGACGCGCACCCGAAACATTGAGGTCGTCTCTTCAGCCGTCGTTTGGAAATTTATTTTCAGGGCGCATTTTTTTGTGAATTTTTGGAAACGCTTGTGTGTTTTACCTATTGCGCTCAGCTGAGAGAAATTTATCATGCTGTTGGAGGCTTCCGGGTGCAGGATGCTTCTTCGCTGCTGAAGTTGCCTGCGAAACTTAGAGAAACGGCAGTGATCTCCACGCAGCGGGACCCGGAAACCTCCAACGTTAACTTTAAGCATAGCTGCAAAAAACTTTCGCCTCGAATTAGAAAGTTTTCTTATTTAGAAAAATCGATTTTCGTTATAACGCAACGGAAGTCACCCTAATAAGAGCTTCTTGCTTTTTCGATCTTGGGCGGCTATACATCCTCATATGCGTCCGATTAAATTTGATGGCAAATTTAGCCTCGGGAGAAAATCTAAGCACAATTAATCTTTATAGTAGTTTAACTTGGGTTCTGTGGTCTCGTTGTCTTCAAGGAGGCATTAATTGCAGCGTTCCTTTAGGGAAGTCTTAATGCAACTTCCGTGTAATTGTCTGAAAACTTTCGCATCAGCATAAACTTCCAACGAGTTCGCCTAATCTATCACTCGAGCACATAAATCAGTGCGCTATGCCTCAGAAACAACTCGTTGAACGCGAAAATGCGTGAATAATTGGCAAGTTTCGCGTGTCAGTGACTGCAGCAAAGTAATTTCCAACTAAATGGAGGGAGTTCTCCGTAATTCTTTAGTCATAGACGGGAGAATAAGGGACCGAATTATCCGGTGAGATTTTTTTCTTCACATTTGCGATTTTGAATCTTGTCGATTGCGATTTTGAATCTTGTCGATAGTTCACGCTACGAAAAAAAGAATCAGGAATCCTTGAGATAGGTTTTCTACTAAGAAAAACTGTGTCGTTGTTAATATTAATTCTCATTATAGTATAAATAATCGGGTATTTGTTACAAAATTTCCTTACTAAGTGTTGCGTATGGATAAATTTTACCTGTTTTTAGATGCAAAAAGTTTCTTCGATACCTACCTATACTAAATGATTCCGTTTATAGGCCGTTCAAGTTATAAAAGTTTCAACTCGTTGTATACTTTCTCTCAGATTTCCTGTAAGAGTGCACCCAAACTTAAATCGTACATCTGTCTTCAAATCTTCTCTCCGTTCCGTCCTAATTGCTCGCTACAACTCGTGAGCTCACCGCGTTTTAGAGCTTAATCTGCGTCTTAGTAATTTAGAGAAGAAGCTATTAAAAAAAGTAAACGTTTTTCATCGTTTGTGAAAACCAGGCCAAGTATTTGTTACTTATGTCGCTCCGATTATATATCCTGCTAAGTAATCTCTCGTAGTTTTACACATTCTCAACGTCTGTATTTCTTCCTACTCGCGTTTCTAGCATGCTTTTCTTTCGTTCGAATCGTTAACGCTTCTTATCCTTCACTGTGAGGTGAAGGTTCGCTTAACAACATCAGTGTGTGTGAATTGCCATTTGCGTTCTCGTTATCACGTGAAGTAATAGATTGTTATTAATTCACGAAGGAATTATACACCCGGCCCTCTTATAACGCGGGGGAATACGTTCTGAAAAAGTGCCGTTAATGTGAACCCTTGTTATGTGAACCGGGATTTATATAGTGAAAGGGGGCTGTGTGGTCCATACTCCTTCAGGCATCCCCTCTTGACCCAAAATTTCCAAACCTCTCTCTGAAGCACGTATACAGTGTTGTTGCCGGTTGTCTAGGATTATGAAAAAAACCACCCTGACCCTCTCTCTCTCTCTTCCTCGCTCTGCAATCTAGAATCCCACATCCTAATTCCGAACAAACCGCGTTAATGCGGGCAGTAATCCGCATGATCTGAATTTTGGTATTAAGAACAAACCGTGTTGTAGCGAATCAGCGTTATAATAAACTGTGTTACGAGAAGGTCAGTTATAGAGCTTACCTTTCGGCTTAAATCAAATAGTAAAACTACGTCTTTCCAGTAGCCGTAAAAATGTTGGGAAAACCATCATCCCCGCTAAAAAGCAGCCGTAAGAAGAATTTCCTTTTAGAATCTTCTGACTGTGATTCACCACCTATGTCAGCTGCTTCACAGCCGAAATGAGCATCTGGTTTTCCCGACCTTTTTGGAGAACGTTTTTTTCAGTAATTCAGCGTGTTTCTCCTTGGGCTATTCTCTCTAGGTTTGCAATGAATATAAGATCTACTCGTTTGTGCTGTGACTCGATAGCCGCACAACTATTGGTAAACCGGATGCGCGTATGGTCTGTAAGGAAACCGTCTTCGTAGATTCTAGAAGATGTCAATGCATAATCGTGGACCACCATTGAAGACGACAGCTTTGTATCCGAAACGTGCGTCTTGGTTTCAGCAACCGTTTTATGGGTATCGGTATTTGTATCATCATCTGTATTCCAGATACACGTTATGTTCGTTTAACTTCCTTAGCGTGTTTACTTTATGAGATTAAGGGTAATGATAAGAGCGATTTTCCTCCTAATTGTCACACAGCTCTGAAAATTGCGTGACATCAAATGCCTCTTTCTTTTTTCTCTCCAACTGAACTTCCGCTCTGAAATATTTCTCAGTTCGCGTACTTGGTCGCCCTGAGTACGGAGTCCCTTCAAAAAAAAAACATGCGGCGCTTAAAAATATCGCGGTCAACGTGCAGTGCTGCGTCTGTAAAAAATGAGTACGGAGAAATTCCAGCGTAACCTTCATTTGCCTGTAAGCTGTATTCGTACGTGTAAGGAGCTCCTCATAATTCGTTTACATTATTTTTATTAGAGCGGTTTGCAACCCATTTCTTCCAAGTCTACGACCCTTAAACAAAATCGTGTTGGAGGTTCTTTTATAGCGTTTGGTTGTGGGATGGTTTTTCGTTGTCGTTTTGTTCTCCGGGAAAGCTCGTTACGTATTTGGTTATTACGGTCGCGTGCCCTTTGTAATGGCACCGCGAGTCTTCTCTGAAATATGTGTTTTATGCAATGTCTCCACTCGTTTCTCCTCACCCTCCCTCTTGTTCTCCAGTTTCTCCGTGGTCTTCGCGGGCTTGCGTGTTGAAATGTTCCGTTCGATCGGTGACAGTGCGTTCCACGCCCGGCGAAAATAATCCACTCAACTTATCTTGGGGAAGTGCGGGAGATGTCGTAAAACGTAAAAGGGTTTTCCTCTCTCATCCTTCCTTTCCGTTAAAGCGGTTCGTGGTCGATGAAGATTTTTTCGCCTCCCGATGAAGGGATGAGACGCGAAGGCCCGATTGGACATGACGTAGGTGTTGATTTTTTTTATCATCGACTCGAGAGAGAGAGATAGAATATAATGGAGGGTTTTTGTTATTTTTTTCCCTCGAATGTGAATAGGATTCGCGCATTTCGTGCGGTACTTTTTCAGGAACGGCTTATTTTGTAGGCGTCGGCGGAATCCGAACCTTTTTTTTCGACTCAGCGCGATAGTTATCGCGAACTTTTTTTTTTAATCTCCTGGCACGCGTGCGAATCTTAGGTATTATTTGTGCGTATAGGAACTCTTTGATGGTATCGTAGATTGAAAGAATTCTGTACTTTAGCGGGGTTTTAGAAAAATAGTTATTAATTTTGTGGCTGGAAGAGGAGAATGAAAACGGGCACGAATCAGTCGATGGGTGGATAGAGTTGTTTTTCAAATAAAGAGTAAGTCGTGGTCATTAACAATAAGATGTGATAATAAACGGCAATAATCTTTGCCTTCTAAGAAGCCCAGAATCGTTCTTTTCATTTTCGGAACATTGCGGTACAAGTTGTGGTCTTTTCTTTTGGTTGAAGTTAGAATTAAAAGTAGTTTAAGATTGGTATTCTTTCTTTCTCTATTATTTAACGTTATAGTATCTAAGTCTTTAGAACAAAGGTTTAAAAAAAAACTTAAAAACGCTTATCATAGCACTCAAAGGTTACTCCAGCCTTATGTTTACTTCCGCGTGTGTCCCATATTCCGTCACTGACTAGAGATTGTGATTTCTCGACTTTTTTTCATTCTCGAGATTTCTTTTTTTCCCAATATTTTTTTTCTCGAGAATTCGAGAATTTAATTTCAGTCTCGAGAATTCTCGAGAAATCTCGAATGCGAAAGCAATTGCTCGTAAAAATTTTCATAAAATATTTTTTTCTTAAAAAGCGGCAATGGAAGATAATAATTCTGAATTTAAAAAAAATTGATTTTAATTAATATTTCTCCTACGAATGTGAGCTACTTACTATTTTCGATAATAATTTTCTTTAGCATTACAACAGAAATAATTTCGAAATGAATACCATATTTTGTCTTTTGATGATGTTTAATTGAAACTCGATAACAAACAAAGGTAATATGACTTAGAAAGGTCAAGATTAAAATACAATTATCAGTGCATTACTAATTGACGGTTCATTCCTATGCCTTGCAGAGGATCTCGAAATCTCGATAAATTTTTTTCGAGACTCGAGATTCTCGAATATTAGAAAAAAAAAATTTCTCGAGAAATGAGAATTTGAAAAATAGGAATTTCTGGAGAATTCTCGAGACGAGAATTCTCGAACACAATCACCGTCACTGACGTCACCACGATCGTACCCTCGCCAACACGTACTTCTTTTACGATATCCCTCGAAACCACGGAGATACGTTAAGTCTTCAACGTTGGTTTTGAACGTTGGTTTGTATAGGGAATGTGTTTTATATCATCCATAAATCATGAGTCGTATTAAAACGAAAGGGGGAATCCTTCGTGATGGAACGCAGTATGCGGAGATAACTTTCAAAGTTCCCATTCTTCTTTCCCCACTCACTTCTCCTATTTTCATCTGTCACTCGTCTCCGCTCATTTTCTTATTCCCCGTACGATGATGACACACGACTCCTCCCTCCTTTCCTCTCCTTTACGCCCTTCACTACCAAAGAGGAAGACAAATAAAAAAATAGCCCCTCCCTTAGAGAGAGATAAGACGCTCAAAAACACCGGTATTGGGGTCGGAGAAATTTCTGTCGTTTTTTTGCGTGTGTCCGCGGTAGGCGCGTGAGAGGCGCGTGCGTTAATGGTTTCTTTAGGAGGAGAGAAGAATCTTCGAAAGGAGTGAGTGAACGTGCTGGTGCCAGTGCGTGTGTGTGTCTGCGAGTGGGCGCGTGCGTGAGCAAGAGGAAAAAAAATCTCATTGTTTTCCCCGAATCGTTTTGCTCGGGATTTTCGTAGTCGTGAACCATAGATCGAGGGGCGTTCTTTTTAACGTCGTATCGTCTTCCTCAACGTGGTCTGCAATTTCCAAACCGGTGGAAGTTTTTGGCCCCGTTTTGTCCTCGCCTCTACGAAGTCGTCGTTCCTATTGGCCGACGTTTCGTGGAAAAGTAAACACCTAAAAAAAAAAGAAAAACATTCGGGACGAAAATTTTGGCTCTTTTATCTTTCACGGAGTCGAATCCGGGATATTTCCTCGAAACTTTCAAAAAGCTGTTGCTCAATCGTCCGGATCCGCATTTTTCTTCGGCTAAGGTTCTAAATTTAGTCATTTGGAAATGTGTTTTACGATCTCATCGGGAAGATTCGGCGGGGGTTATTTAGAGGTGTTTGTTCAAAATCTTTTCGAGGCCTGTGTCGTGCTTGTTCGCTAAGTTAGCGTCTCTTGGGTGGATTTTTTTTGTAGAGGAAGGAAAAATTTCGCCTTTTTTTTGCCTCGTTTACTTTAATATTTCCGTCAAAAAAATGTGTAAACATTCGGGGTTGCACTATCGCTTAGTGCGTTCAACGAGCTCATAATTTCGGCACACGTGATAACGATTTGAAAACCTCTCCAAAAAACCATATAATAGTTTGGGAAAACTAGGTAAGCATTTCGGTTACAAGGCAGCCGCCGTCAGTGATGGTCCTAGAGGAAGATCGTTAAAAAAAAATAACTTCTACTAACGTTGAATGACCACTAATGACGGCAGTCTTGTAACAGAAATTCTATTTTTTTCTCAATTTTTTTCATATTCCAGAATAAAAAAAGAATAAATATTGAAAAATGAAGTACTTGTAACTCCAATAGCCAAAAAGAAGTTCTGGATATTGTTTTAAGCTATAAGACTAGCTCGGTAATTCTGTAGTGATTTTTTTTGTCTGTTGGATATACGTAGTTTGTCAGTTTGTTTGTTGTCATAAGTTGAGATTTTGAACTTGGTAACGACGGTAAGGTTCTTGTTTCCACCGATATTTTCAACGAGCTCTTTTAAGTTAGATCCTTCGGGAAGGCAGGGAAGATATTTCGCTGTCTAGCTCGTTCTTGATGGGTCATGATTCACTTAATTCGCTCGTTAGATGAAGAGGAACGGCAATTGCTCCCTCGCTCGATCCTTGTTGCTGCACACTGTTGGTATTTATCGGTATTTCCATCTCTTAAACGGAGGCGGTTTCGTTTTACGCGCGCGAAGGAAAGAACTTACTCGTGTGTCGTAATCTGATGGATGCGTCCCTCTCAATTGAAGCTTTTGTGTCAGAGCCCACGTCGTAATTTTTTTCCGCTCGGAGTCAAAGAGAGTTCAATTGGCGTAACGAGAAGGAATTGTGTGGCGCTAGATGAGGGTTTTAGGCTGTGTGAGTCGAAAGTGTTTCTTTTTTTTCACCCCCCCACCCCCCAAGTTCCGCTGAAAGATCTTTGTGTACGTCTTGAAGCTATGACAGTCGATGAATTCTGTTTGTCCATTGCCCATTTAAAAAAAGATTTGGAGGACAGGATGCGCGTCTCGTCCACAAAGCAGCTGTCGCCCGCGGCGATTCACCGACAAAAAATTCTTTTTTTTAATTTAATAATTGCTTTCGATGAAACATCACCGATTACGGCTGCTTTGCGACCGTTGCGTGCATGTGGTTTTCCCGACATTTCACGGCTATTTATCTAGATTTCATCCGTAAGGCGAAATCGGCAATTATTTATTTGATTAACATGTGTTGCTGAAAAGTGAAACGTAAGTTCGATGTGAGATTAGAAGTTTTGGCTTGTTTCTTGATCGACACTTAGAAAGAAACCTTGCGAAGAATTAATAAATTCGAGTAATTTTATATTTCGCTGTGCGGAGTGCTTTATGGAGGGACTCTTTTACGAAGGATTTAACATCGCACGTACGAGAGATTTAAATTTACTATTCAGGTTGTATAAAGTCGAAAAATATACGAACGGGTATTTCGGAATTAATTCGCACCATTTTGACGTATCTGTAATGGGTCCCTTATTTAAAATCTGCTTTTCGTTTGCCAAATATCACATTTTTTGACAATTTAAAAATAATAAGAAACCACGATAGACTCATTAAGGTCTCGACATTGAATTCATCATGTTTATTTATATTTGTCTGCTGAAATGAGTCTTAGAAGGAATAATGTTAGGAAAGACGCAAAGAATAGGAAGAGGAAAGGTATATTAGATTTATTTAAAAAAAAAGGAATTGGCCATGGGAACGTGAAGAGAAATGCCTGGGGTAGCACAGATTGAGTTTGGTATGCCACTGGAGGGTGGAATTACGGCCAGTGAATATTATTTTTGATATCGAGAAAGATTTGCGTCTGCATTCCCATAATCAGTACTCTTGGCTAGTTAAATTAAGCTAAGGAATATTTCGCAAGTGATTTTGTTTGTATTTTGTTATTCTTTAGTACGATCTCTTCTGCCACAAGCAATTCACGGAAAACTGCGGCTTGTTTTTCATCGAAAGATACCTCACCTCCTGAGATAAGGCAGGCGTTCCCTTTAATAGAATTAGTTCCCTTGTTTCTCCACCCTACAAACACTTTGTGTGACCTTGTTTGGTTTTCCTGATGGAAGAAAAAAAGAAGGCGTAGGTAACGATTGGATGACACACTTGTTAGCAAGAAGTTGGGCGTCCGTAGGCTCTATTGTCTATTAGCGTATTCTTGGAGGTCGGAAGGTTTGGGGGCGTGATGCCGGAATATTACGCACGCTTCAGAAAAGGTTCGCACCTTCCAGCGTCGCGTTCGCCTCGATTTTCCATTGTTTCGCAACAGGTTTCTTCTTCCCGTCCGCCTAATTATGCCGTTTCTCTTATCCTATTGTGTCATATTCCACAAGATCTGATCGTGTTTCGCTACGCTTTGGTTCGTCTTGGCTTCTCTATTCTCAAATAATCTTTCCTAGATTCACACAAATTGAGACGCGAGTGAAGTTGCAAAGTGTAAATAAAGTGGTTAATATGATTCTTTGTTTGATAGAAGACACTCCATATCGGTGTTCGTTTGTAAATTTGTCCTCGCTCATTGTAATTAATTCTCGTGTGGAACCTGTAAGATAACAACTGAATTAATATCATATTCGATGGTTTACATTTGTATGCTAAAATTGTTTTGTTTTAACGATATTGTAGGTGTTTTTATTGATAATCTTATTAACGCTTGTTAATATAGACACCTAAGACAAATATAGAGTTAGTATCGACCGTACACGCGCATATGTACTATGTCCTGGATGAATCTGTTAAATAGGCTCTCATAAACCAGTAAAAAGAATGTGCTATCGATACTCCCGCTTTTACTGATCTGAGTTAAACGAGAGGGATATTCTGTGATTATAAATTACTGCTATTACTCTTTATTTTAAATATGATTACATATAAATTTCTCAGAATGTCTGTGTGCTATTTTCCGTTTTGATTGCTAACTAATTAAACATATTGGATGTTGCCATCGGCCCACTTTTACTTACATTCGTGATTCAGTCATTGTATTTCGATTATTTAATGAACACATATTCGCTGATTTTTAATTACACTTTTAACCTGTTGTGGAACTTATTAACGGACTGTAAAAATACAATAACTTTAAGATAAATTGACTGTTTCATGAGAAGGATTTTTTCTGGTGTCCCTCATTATTTTTTCCCCTTTCTTAACTAATTCCGACTTCTCCCTCACCTTTGCAGACTGTGAGCCGAAGCGGGCCGAGGGCGCGCCCGGAGCCCCCTTCACCATCCCCGGACCTGGGTCTGCGGATGGACAGGGCGACCGGACCGGCTTCCCCCTCGCCAGTCGCGCATCCCCACTGCGACGGAGGCGGAGGTTGGCCCAAGGTCGCTCCAACGCCCATCAGAAGATCGGACAAGGATGATCCGGAAGAGGAAGAGGGCGATAAATCCGCCAAGACGAAGAGGAAGAAAAAGAAACGGAAGAAGGAACCCAAAGAGGGCGGGGGAGGGAAATGGACCTTCGGAGGACTGTTCAGGAGGAAGAAGAAGAAAGAAGAGGACGCGGAGTGCGCGAGAGACTCCACCGAAGAAGAATACGGATTGGAAAAGGCGTCTCCCACCAAAGGAATCAACTTCCCCCCTTCTCCATCCGTGAAACGCGCTAAAAACGACGACGAATACGTCGGGGAGAGGTTGGCGCAGCCCTGCGCAATGCACAACGGCTGCGTGGGTTGCGTAGTGACGGGACGCCCCGGAAGAAGCAGGCAGAGGCCCGCTTTTGGGTCGGGTAGCGACTGCAGGGATTCTTACGGAGGCAGCTCTCTAGTGAGGAGGGATTCCAGCACGTCCAGCCACCGTGAGAGGAAGGAACTTATAAAGGCTAGGGTGGAGGCGATGAGGGAGAGGTTGCCCAAGGATTCGTCTTCGGAGGATGAAGGATTGCCGGGAGGATCGGAGGGAAGTTGGGAATGGAGGGGTAAGAAGGGCCCACTTGCAGGTGGATATCCTGCCGGAGGCGTCGGAAGCGCGGGGTCTTCTCCTTATCTGGGAAGGCGTTCACGCTTCATGGGGAGGACGGAAAGGTTCCACCAAAGGAGGCTGTCTAAGGAATACAGGGACGAAGGAGAAGAGGAGGAAACCTGGAGGCGGAAGCCGAACGGATTGCCTCCTCAGTGCGTGCCTTGGAGGGCGAGTCAGTCGGATGTAGAAGCCCCGTATATCGGATGCCGTTTGACGTCCGCGAATTCGGGAACTGCGACGGAGCTTGTAGGAATCGGCAGCGGTTCCGCGGTGTCTTATAGTCCTGCTCAGAGTCCCCTTCAGAGCCCCATCCTGAGCGGTAGAAGGTCAGCAAGCTCGGCGACTTCTCCCCCTTACAGGGAAACAGCCGGGTTGCCTTTCCACGGTGGAAATCGCTGTATGCCGCGAAGGTATCCTTCGACGCCGATATCCCCTCAAAGTCACGGCGTCGAGGGTCCCGTTGACGGTAGGCACATGCCCGTGCATTCCACCGCTTACTACCCCATGCGGAGTAGAAGCACGGACGTGCTGCACACGTGGCGTCCGGAGGAAGGGAATTACCAAGGAAGCGAGTCCAACCCGTTCTATTTCCCCATCCCCGGAAAACAGCAATCTGTGCAGCGCTGTACGCACGAACCGCCTCAGTTTCATCAGCGCTGGCCTTCGGCACCTAGTAGGAGGAGTCCGCCTCCTCCTCCCCCTCCGAGGGATCCGCAGAGGCGCATAGCTACTCCTCAGCCTCTCTCACACTTCCAGATGCGCGAACAGGCGCCTCTTACCCAGGAAAGTTACATCAGGAGGCCGTACCAACACCAACCGCCTCCCCACGGCCTTGTCCAGCCACAGGAGAGCCCTTACATGAACGTTCACCCTCCCGTATCTGGTGGGCCCCAATCACAAGGTGTGACGTGCTTAGCCGACTCTCAACCTCGCAGTCGCCGACCATTGAGGGTGACCGCGGGGGGCTATGTAGGAAGGTCTGGGGATGTATCGTATATGAGTGATTCTCAGGTAGGACCCAACGGTCGTAGACCCTTAACTCAGCACCCGCCGCTAGAATCGCACTTTGCGGTACCTTTCCTGGCGGATTCTCCACCCCCGAGATGCGTAATATCCCGCGTCTTCAGAGAACCCCAGTTGGCGGAAAGCGTCGTGCATAATTCCCGCCCGCAGATGAGACAGCAGCGCGCGCCTGTATTTTCACGTTCCAGGTCCTCCAGTCCCGCTCCCAGAGGTGTAAATAATCTTCCTGTCGTACTTCCTCTGCGCCCCTTCGACATTTCAAACGAATCCAACTGTTTCGCCCCCAGAGGTCACTCCTCGGCACCACAGACACCTATAGACGGTCCGATCAATAGACCCCTATCTATCGTTTCGGAAGAAAAGGGTGAGATCTCCCCCAAAGTCCCGCCAGTCCCACCGGCTAGAAGTTCTTCTAGGAGAAGCTCGGTCTCGAGCTTGGAAGCCGTGGAATTCGGAATGTGGGGAATGGACAGAAATCCTAGACCGGCCAACAAAGGTCCCTCAGGTCTCGAGGATGCGTTAACGGAGCTGGAAAACATCTACAAGAGTCTCAAGTTCGATGACGACGTAGACGGAGAGACCGACAGCGTTCTCATGGGATCATCGGAAACCGGCGCTATGTATGACGATCAAGAGAGGCCGTTGACGGACGACATGGCTTACCGCCGACTTCATTCCAAGGAGAAATCTGGAGCGACGCCGCAGCAAGGTGTCGGTGGAGTGGTTGCTCAAGCAGGTAGCTACCTATTGGTATCTCCCACTCTAGGACCTGCAGATCCCTGGACTGAACCGCCCCCCAACTCTGTTAACCCCGGAGAACCCGACGTCACCTTGGACGACGTTGTATTCCGCAGCATAAGGCAGGCTAACGCACACATGCCTCCCGATCCCCAGCCTCCTTTTGGGATACCATTAGGTCCGGTAACCCGTGCGCCAGATTCCGATTACCTCCATGCAAAACCTCCATCCCCTTCTCCAACTGTCTCTCGCACGTCTTCCAACGCAAGAAAGACGCCCGATATCGTGAAAGACGATCTGGCGTTCAGGAGCCTTCGCAAGGACAGAATGACGAACGGTGGCCCAGTGAGACCGGTTCCATTGCGTGGTGTTACCTCCCCTCCCCCAAGGCCTTCGTCCTCCTTTTCGTGTGTATCTAGTCCTCCACCATTACCCAACACGTGTATCGACTTCCAGGCCATCAGGAAGAAGAGGGCCGTGCGCTCACTTTCTGCAAATTTGCTAGGCATCCTGCAGACCACCAATATTTCGACCAGGCCAATCTCCCCGCCATCCCCTCCCAAATCTCAACTGCCGCCGCCTTCGCCCACTTCTCCTCGAAAGGAAGTCCGGAATCTCGTATTATCACCCCCGCCGACAAAGATCTTAACTTCTCCTCCGTTAAAGATCAAATCGCCTTCGCCGATTATCGCCGCCAGCGAAGATTCCGAAACTTGCGTGATCGAAGCGCCTGTGCCTGCCAACGACGCCACATCTTCCGATACCCTGACGGAAGGCCACGCAGACGAGCCGGAGAAGAAACCAAATAAAACGAAAGAGGTTGAACCTCCAGTGTCAGAAGAGCCTACTTCACCCCCAATACCGAAAGATTCTCCCGGAGAAGTTTACGAGGCTCTTGGTAGGGTGTTGTCCAGGATGGGTAAGGAATCCGAGTCATTGGGGAAAGTATCCATGAAGAAGATACCCGATGAAGAAGACGACTTGGAATCGCTTTTGGTCGCCCTAGCTAGAGAGGCACGCACGACCAGCGAGAATTTGGGGAGGGAGTTGGATCAGCTCAGGACTTCCTCTGCTAGATCCCCCGAAGTCCCTAAAAAACAAGAAAAGGTAGAAACTGCAATCGTTAGAGAGAACCACACTTCGGCTCCCGCCTCGCCGAAGAAGGTGGCCGTGACATCCGAGGTGGTAGGAGTACCAGCGACATTGGAAGGGAAACAGACGCTAGTCGTATCTTCCGCCTCGATTGCGACTACTCCGAAAATTGGTGCTATAGCTTCCTTTACGAAGATCGATCCCGAGACGACGCGTTTGGCCTCTGCGAAGGATCATATAAAGTCGGGAGGCTTGAGCGTCGTTGTCGGAAAGTGCACGGTCGGAAGGGATTTGAGTCAACCAGGAGCTGTCTCGTTTACGTCTTCAGTGAGTCCAATCAACTCCGTTGCCATTGGTGTGATAAGCGAGGGAGATTTGAACCAGTTGCGGAATGTCTCCGCTCCATCGGCTGAGATTCCGATGAGGACAAGCGGCGCGAGCGTAACTGTTAGGAAAGAGTCTGACATAACAAGCACGGTCTCCGCTGAATCGGCCAAGGTTCCGATCAAGTCTGGTAGCATGGGCTTCGTTGTAGTTAGGGAATTGGACGTGATGGACAAGGCATTGTTGGAGGAACAAGGAAAGTCCTCTGTTTCAGGTTTAGCGGATATGAAAGATACGGATAAAACGGAAGGGACATTATCTACTCTTTCTAAAAAGCCAGCTAGCTTCGCCTCTGCCATCATGAAACAGTGCGAACAGGTGAAATCATCGCCCGTTGCTGCGGAAAGAAAAGCCATCAAGTCCAGTGTATTGCCCGTTAGATCGGAACCAAGCCAATCGGTCCCTATATCGAAACCTAATACAGAAGATGTTATTGGGTTAGGTTTTCATGCCACGAAGGAATCTGAAAAGACAACCGCGTCGTTACCAACAGCGGCGGAAAGCATTCCCATCACAGGTAGCATGCGACTGATTGTAAGGAAAAACGCCGAAAGTTTACTCAACCTATCGACCATCGCACCGAAAAGTCCCATTAAAACCGGGTTGGTAATGAGCAAGGAATCAGACAATGGCCCTTCTGCCCCTTCAGAGGTGACGGTAAAAACATTCACCGGGTCCAATCAGATTAACGAGACCGCAACTGTAGACAATACGAGTAACGTAGGGGAATCAGGTTTCGTTTTCAACGTCGAATCCGACAGGTGGGGTGAGAAAGAAACGAAACAGACCGGCGAATCCATGAGTCCCGGCGCGGTGGTAGATTCGATCAAAAAAGAATTCGACCAGATTTTCGCTATACCCGCGAAGAAGGCTAGGAAATCCGACGACGCGGAGGGTGACGCGGACTCCTCTGGATCTAGCCGGCTACGACCGAGAGAATCGAGATCATTAGAGCATCCGAAACATTTTAGAGACGTCAGGTCTGCCGAACATACGAGGAAAACCTTTCCGAAATCTCTCAGTAGCGGTAAGGTTTCGAAGGAATCCGTACCGGACTCCGAGAAAGGAACGAAAGAGATCAGAAAATCGGATGCCGTGAGTAGCGTATTCGAGAAAGAATTCGACGAGCTTTGGAAAGCTTCGACATCGACGAAAAAGCAGGAGGAACTGTTGGACAGCGAGCTGGAAAGGGAATTGGACCAGCTGTGCTCGGTCAAGGTGGTCAACCAAGTGGCGGAGGCGTTGTCGGTTGGCTTGGAGGAACCGAAAGGGTCCAAGGACGCCGCCGCGCCCGGAGTGGATGGGGAAGGTGAGGTGTGCTCCAACGTCTCGTCGGGTAGCCCCGAGGACAGCGAGCGAGCTGCATGCACCTTAAAACCCGCTGTCGCATCACCCGCATGCCTAACCCTGGGGATCTACTATCCCCAAACCACAGCTGCAACCGTACCTTTAGATCCAACCACTTATTCCTCGATGGTATCCGGTTTGTTCCCGGAAGCTGGAGACTCGCTGTTCACCGCATTGGCTGCGTTCCTGGCACTGATCTCCTTCGTGGCGGCTTTAATCGTACGGCCTTGACGTGACGATTATGATAACCTCCTCACCCCCTCCCCTCGCAAGTCGCCTGTTTATTTTATTGTTTGTTCCAACTTATTTTTTTGTTGACATGAAACAATTTCCAAGAATGAGGTCGTGGAAAAGCGACCAAAATATTGTTTTTCTCGCGGGATTCATGCTCGTCTTAAATCGGAATGACTACTTCCTATCTATTAACCAAATATTTATGTAATTATTATAATCAGACCCATATATATATGTTTATTGGAATGATGTCTCCCGGCGGCGTAGTACCTTGGATAAAGCTGTAGATATGTGCAGGAAAGGCCTGCGTTGTTTCATGCATACATATATATAAATATTGACTGGCGTGTAAAAAAATGTAACCAACGCCGATGGTTTGTAATTAAATTGTTTTTTTTTTCATTACTTGCGTGGTGAAATTTTGCTCTTCCCTTGACGAGCCTGCTCAACCTGTTTTGTGTGTGCTGTATTCTATTAACAGGCGTGTGTGATTGTTGTTTTGTAGAACCTTTTCAGTAGATTGTTCTTTGCATCGCCACTAAAGAGGCGGAAACTTGCCATGTAACATATTACTACCTGTTTTGTTTGTTTATAGATGTATCAAATTCTTTTCAAAACCTGTTTGTTTTAATTCCTGCCTGCATTGTTGTATATCCTTGCTATCCTTAAAAATGCTTTAACTTCGAATACCCTTGTAAAAAATTATATATATATATGCATTATGGTTTGAAACGTTGAAATAAAATGAATTTATCCATGGCTTGCCTGTAATTTTTTCTGACATTGTGTAATTTGGGAGCTTACGAATGTTTTGTCAACACGGTTTTCCCATTCATTTTATACCCTTACTCATTGATTATTAAATTCTGAGGCCACGAATATCCAACACCGAAGTAGTTTGCTGTAAAATACGGGGGAGATATTTCCAAAGGCCAGCAACTTAATGAAAGCACGAGTTAACTTTAATTTTAACGTTTTTTTAATGTTTCCATAATCTATACAACATGTATTTTCACACAATTTTTTATCTCTCGTGTTTTTAGTATTTATATAATCTTTCCAAAAGCTCCACCAAGCATGAACGAACGCTTTCTTTTTTTTAAATGTCTTAATTTCTTCCGTTTTAGACTTTCAAACCATCTTTTCCTTTTTCGTAAATCCTGGCTGCATTTCTATCCGCCGATAACCCTTAATTGATGGCGTTACTAGTTTAGCCACCACTTCTGATAGCATTCATGCCTGTGCTTTTTCTTAAAATTACTAAGTACTTAATTTTCGGAGTACAACCCACCTGTCTACGGTGTTGCCCTAAGGTTTCCATTGACCTGTTTTGAATAGTTTGTTATTTGTAGAAAGGACAGTTATTTTATACCCGTTATAGGGTCTATTGTACAATCGGAATTTTGGACATGCGCTCGCGCTCTACAGTTTGATGCAGATCTATTAAAATGAAGTTATACAAAAGCCATCGGTTTGAACTTTTCGAAATCGGTCTTGAGTTTCTTCCGAGTTTAACACAGATCTTTAGCGTTAACTGATCGCGAGTTCACCATGGCTGGATCTAGTTACGGATTTAGATTAATTTTCTGAAGTTTATTCATGTAATGCATGTTTTTATCATTTCGCCCACTTCCCGACATCAAACGCGAATTTCTTTAACGTATCCCGTCACGAGTCAGCATCGTTGAACTTTCACGTAAAAGATACGCTACTGGCGATAGCTTACGAAAGTGGAAACCCTAAAGAAGACCTCCAAAAGAACGCCGTGGAAAACCTCACCTTGTGCTGTTCACCTTGATCCGCGTGTTCAACCGGATCGTATTTTCTTATTTTTTTTAAGGTCCCCGCGTTACCCTCAACACAACACACCCTAGTAACGCGTAGGTCCGCTACTCGCCTGCCCACCCCGCTATAATACCTTCCTCCGAACGAAAAGGTAAAAAAAATAAATGTAACAAAAACATTCGAATCACGGCACCATTTGTTTCCGCATACAAATAACTTTTCGCTCTCCGAATTTTCATCCTTGCAAGGAAGCAAAGGAGTTTATCCACTCACGTATTCTTCCAGGATTGCTTTGAAACAAAAAAACGCTCGTTGAATAGATAGGATTGTGCATGTGCCTCCCTTTTACGCTCTTCTGCTGTTTTTATTTTTTCAAAGAGTACGTTGAACCCCGGCTGTGAGTTTAACCGCGTGTTGGAGTGAAGCCTGTCGCATGAGCACGCTTTGTATGTTCCCATCTACCTCTCTCTCCCTCTAAAAGAAAAAAAGGAATGCGTATGACTGTTTTGACTTTTTCAAGGTTTTTTTTATGATGACGAAAAATAAAACTTGTGCTTTTTTATCATCCTTCCTTTAAAAAAAGAGAAGCGATATGCGCCTGTGTGAAAAAAATTAAAAACCCGAAACGTCATCACTTGAGACAAAATAACGTCGTTTCGGGTCTTTTTCCTCATTATCTTTTTTTTTTTTTACTTGTTGGATTACGAATTTTTTTCACTAACCGCCCTGATGTCGAATTTGTTTCAGTAATAACCTCGCCCGAAGATCCTTCGCAGCCTGGGCGTGCGTCGAATATAAAGCAAGAGGGCGCGGAATGAAGTTTCTGTGATAAGAATGTGATAACGCCCTTTACAAGATGCTACTAAAAAAAAAAGGAAAAAATATGCGGAGGCGACCACGTTTTACGCCGTTTAAGCGTTTTTTTTCTTTGGTGGGGTAACCGACGCCGTTCAGACTGCCAACACGACTTACAGTATAGTAGCTGTAGTTGTAGTCAAGTTTAAAGGAATTACTTTTTCAAGATTTGCCTCTGATCACCTATTTTAGCTGTAGGATGATTTCGTTTAAAACTTTTCCGCGGTTTTGGTGTTTGCGTTCATTTCTACTTGGAGACTAGTGGCTTCGTGCGCAATTGTGTAATTAATCAACCGTCCTAATGTCGATATAATTTTGTTGGTACCTGTTTTTTTTTAAATCTAGTTACGTTGGTGCGCGCGACATTTATCACAATCGCTTACCCGATTTCTTTTTCGATTCGAAATCATCCGCCGTTATTGGTCTTTGGTCTTATTATCATTCATATTGAGAAATTTTACAGCGATTGTTCATAATCGGCAAAGTTCGTTCTTTTTTATTGTAACATATATGTAAAAATTATGAACTTTATAGTCATCCTATCTGTTTGCATTTTAAAATATTCGTTAAAATCATGTTGTTTTTGGTATTGTAGTTATTTATTCACGACACGTGCAAAATTTGGAGCAATACTTATCAATTTCATAGCTTATTGCATAAATTTGTACTACGGACGTCAAATTGTTTCAAATTAATATTCGTACTTATGTATTCAGTATTCCACCGATTTGAATGAAATTTGTTTAGTTCGCAGTGTAGAATGCGGATATTCTTGGTAACTTTATAAACATTTGATAATGGAAACATTAGTTGAGAATGTTATGAAGTTGGATAATTTTATTGGAAAATATATTTTGTAAATTGGACTTTTAAATAAAGTCTAGGATATGAAGGAAATACTCCACTTGTCATATTTTATTTCTACGTATTTGTCAAATTCCGTTTTCCTGCTTAGTGGAAGTTTTCTCTATGGTTTGAGGATAATAAGTCCTGTTCATACTAGTATCCTGTAGAAAATTGAAAAGTAAAAAATCGATGATAATCTTTCAGATAATTGATAGCTTTATATGTCACAGAATATCTTCATTCTAAAGTATTGGAAAATAATATAATTTGTAATAATATTTGTTTGCTAGACAAGTTAAAACTTTTATAAAATGAATATTCTGAATATAAATTTTACACAATCTGATATATGTACCAGAAGGTTACTAAATACCTTTCGGTTTAAATTATAAAATTTAAGTTATTTGTAAATTATCACTAGTTAGATAAATATTTAGTTGCATTTTCAATAAAAATTTTCTATTATTTACTTTAAGTAACTGTCAGTCCTGCAACTTGTTTGCCATTTCTTACTTTAACTTTTTAATACCTTTCATGTAATCATGATTTTAACCAAATATTTAGAAATGCAGTATCTTATAAGAATTTCAGTATGTGCCGCTTATACTATTATAAATAATTATTATCAGCGGGTTATTGTAATTTCACACGAAATTAAAAAAATGAAATTTAGTGAAGAAACCTTCCCCTTTCATTTTTATTAGTCACTCAAAGCAATCAAAGAAATTTAAGTGGCATGAACTGTATTAGATATTGACTTCAATTTAATGCAAAGCTTTGAATAATGGAATATCTATTAAATCATTACGATCTATCTGTTATTGCAATTCTCGCCGTTTGGATTACTCAATTAAGGAAAATTAATATATTTTAATGATAAAGTTATTTTAAATATTAAAATTTAAATTTGGCGCGTAAGATTTCCCAACGAATAGTATTTTTTACTTTCCGCAGGCGCCATCTGTTGAGTGAGCGGTTAACCGTACCGTGACTCAGCTTTCAGTGCTTCCAGCTGGTGGCCAATTAGGGAAGTGTTCCTACACGGTTGATTTGGAAATAGTTTTCCTCTCTCGTTCAAATGGTGGTACTAGGAGGCATTCGAAAAATTTCTACCTGTACCTTGAGAAAATATCGAAAATATGTAAGGTAGGATAATTTTTCTCGGCGACTGCCGGGGTTTTCATATTCTGAAAAGTTCTTCGAAATTTGGTTACAATATTAATTTGGAATTTACTTAATATAATAGTATCTCCGTTATCGTCCTTATATACAGTTTTACCTGTCAAGAAAGCCTTTAGACCTTTGCATGAATTCGTGATTTTTATGAAGCTTCTTGTTTGATATTGAAGGTGTTGATATTGTGTTATTCACACGCTTTGGTATAATTTGCCTGCATGAATCTGAGTGGAATACGAAGTGAATCTGTATACTTTCAAGGTACTAATATAAAAATTTGGGACACGCTCACACACACACACATATAAACATGTATCTTTGCAGAATGTGATTGAAATCCCTGTAAACGTATACAATTCTTTCGTGAGACATTGCTCGTTCAAATCTCGATGGAATAACGTCATTATTACCATAGTTAACGATTTTTACTACAGTTATTGCGACCAAGATTACCCTTCGGTATGCGGCTTATTGTATTACATATATTGTATAATTGTTTTTACAAGAAATGCAAAATTTTCATCAACGCAACGAGAGTGTTTTTCGTGGCGGAGATTTGATGTGTTTCCTTTTTAAACTTTTTGGTATATTTTATTGCGACTCCAATTCTTAATCCAAATGGGACCGATTCGACACTGAATTCTCTGATTAGTTTGTTTACATCGAACTTAGGAATATTGAGAAGTTTCCTATTACGAATGTTCCCAGGATACATTTCTTAAATACACGAAAGTAAGTTTCCTCCAGCCATCGGAAACTATAGGGTGCTCCACTGTCCGCCCTCCCAACCCGCTACGCTTACGCACGTTTTAAAGGGGAGCTATTTACCCGCGTCCTTTGGAGAGATTTCATCTAGTGACCTTGAGGCAAAAATAGGTCGTTTATGACCCCCGAAAAATAGTAAATTTGCTAATGATGTCCGAAACGTTAACCCAATTACTAAGAAATATATTGACGAAAGTTTCAAGCGTGATTGTTCTCCTTTCAATACAACGAGTTGTTGGCATTGCCTTTACATCTGTTTCCTTATGTGGTAACCTACGAATGAAATGATGTTCTAGGTCAGGGGTCAGTAACGTTTTTCTTTTCGGGTGACGTTTTGTATGAATATTCTATTTTTTTGCCTCCGCATGTATTGCCCTTAAAATAGGTTATCTGTAACGTTTACGGGAAGTGATCCTTTGCAATCTTGTTAAATCGTATTGTGCGTGAACCTTTTTATATTTGTTCCCATTTGTTTCCTGACCCATTTTGAAATATTTCTGTGCAATTATCATTTGAATGTGTAAAATTATTCGCCAACTTTTGAAAAGAAATCAAAACCAAGCTACTCAAAATTTATGTAACACATAAACGACCAAGGAGACTAAAAATCACACTGTTTTACTGTTTTTCTTCCTCGAAACTCGTTATTTCTCAGTTTTGTTTCCTCATAATCTGGTCAAACTTTCTTGCTATCAATTGATAATGCGAAATTATGGTCGAAATGTGATATTATCCCTCGCGGGACGTTGAACAAAGCGTTTTTGATAAACAAATTCGATAAATATGATACGCGACCATTATGACGAACTTATCCGAAATAATAAAGACCCGTGCTTTATTTCAAAGCATTTTATGATTGTCGATGCTCGAAGACCGTTCCGAAACCGTGCTAACGCGAGACCGCGCAACATTTCGATGTATGAGAGTACTTTAAGAGCAGTGGTTCTTAAACTGTGCTCTGCGAGGCTACTACATGGGTTTCGCGGAAAAAAATAATATCCTCAATGCTATTCTCCGCAAATGCATTTGTTCAGGTAATGAATGAGAATTTTACAAGATTTAATCTGTGAATATTATAAGTGCTTGCCGGGTGAATATTATTACTTCGTCATTACGTTACATTCCCATAGGTAACGGAGTGTAAAAAACAACTAGTAGCATGATTTGGCCCACGAAATGTTTGGGAATTATTGCTTTAGAACAGCGGTATTCAAAGTGTGGTACCAGTACCCAAAGTGGTACCAAAAGGATCTGAAAGTAGTACCAGGAACATCTTGGTATTACTTTAGTTACCTCATATGCCACAATCACCCAACTACATAGACTTTCACTTTCATTAAATTTCTTAAATAAAATGGTAAATATACAGAGTAAGCATATATTTTCCACTTTGGCGCGATGATTTTGATAACATTTTTTCATGGCAATTTCTCTTTTACGAAAGCATGTGGTGGCACCAGGTACTTGATGAAATTGTCCAAAGGGTACGTGCCAAAAAAAAAAGTTTCGATTAGCACTGCTTTAGAAGGATCTTTTTTCTATCACGCCTTCCTCCTCCTGAACCATTTCCTGCAGCGAAATGCAATGAATCCGCTCGTCGGCATCCCTTTTGAAGTCCGTCCCCTCCATCCCTCGTTTTCCGTCTCCCCCCTCCAGAGGCTCTGAAATATAGAAGGCGGATACGTGCGTCGAGCTCAAGAGTTTGCAGGCCGCATAACGAACTATGCGGACATGACTTTCACCTATTGCGGGTGAAAGATGTTAGCGGAGAAGATATTTCTATCCGCGGCGACGCGGAGATTTTTTTCCGTTCCCTAGAAAGTAGGTTTCTCTATCCGCCGATAGCACTCGGGGTTTTCTCCCTTCTTAAGTTTCATAATTCCTCGGGATTATTCCGCCGTCTCTCGGAAAGTTTTTACGGGATGCGGGTGCTGAGGCGTATTAATATTTTTTACACTAATGCTTTCAACGTGATGGCGAAGGAGGTTTATCCCACGCTTTTCGCTGTAGATGTGCTGCCGGAAAAAATGACCGCGTAGAGCGAGACCGTGTAAAGTGGGATAGGCTTTCTCATAGAGATGCATAAGGTTAAATTTAAGGCCTATTTTGAGCTCAATGTACAACAATTCATTTGCATCGTACACAGCCTTGCTTCCTTAGTCCTTTCTTATAACCTATTGAGTTAAGAGTTATGTTATGCGTTTTTTTGCACTCGGAGATAGTTTCAAAGCCGTGCCAAAGCGAAAATTATGTCCGCGCATTGCGAGGTATCTACCTAACTGGAAATTGTTTTAAAGCGGAAAGGTGTAAGGCGAAGCCGATGCAAGCCGATGGACGAGTGATTAACATTGAATTAATTCTTTACGTTTTGCATTCTAAAGTTTAACTTGTTTCCCAACAAGGTGCTGTTAATGCAGGGGTGCTCAGAATTTAGAAACTTGAGAGCTACTTATCATTTCCTACTTACGTGGCGATCGACCGTCCATCTTCACTTTTAAAAATTATTTCGAGCAAGGAGGGGGGTTTGGAATGCGGTATTTAATTAAATTCTTTCGAGTGGGGCAAAAAAGTTTCAGAGATCTACCTAAAAGGAGTTGGCGTCGACAACCTACGTCCATCGAGCATTAAGTCTCCGACGACCCTTTTCTTCGATGTTACAGCGAAAAATATTTTAAATTTTAATTTTAAAATTAAACGCATACAATTTTAAGTGTATTATGTAAAATAGGATCGTAAAAACCTTGAATGTCAAAAAAATTGTTTGGACTTGATTTTCATTGTGTGTGACACCAGAGCACCTCTAGGTTAACTTCCGATGTATACTCTAATGCGACTCGTCGAAGCGTTCACAACTTTCGATGCGGAGTAGAATGTAGAAATGGTTGCCGACCTCTGCTTTTAAGGCGAACGATTCTCAATAACGTGGCACTTGATTGAAGTAGGAGGTCATTGTGTTTAACGCATGAAATACGTGATTCTTGTGTTATATCTTCGTGCATCGCAGCCTTTAAAGGTATCCATGAAGTGAAAGTCGGAGCATAAGGGGATTTTATTGTAATTTTGGAATCGCGTTGGATTTTTACTGCGGCCACAAAACGCATTCGGAACGGTTGAGTACGGTTATGGGGGTTTCGAAGATGGGATTACCGGTAGCCGGTGTGTGGTTCGGGCACAAAGCAGCCTCCCTCGTTGGTAAATCCTGTGGTATTCGACCCAAATCTTTAAAAATAACTCTCTCTCGTTACGGACATGCATCCACACGGAGTATCTCATTTCCTTTTTTAAAAAAAAACGATCAACTATGGAAGATATGCCACTGGGGATGGCTACTTTGAACTCGAAATTGTCGTATGATATTTCCAATCTTGCAGTGGTTATCAGAGTTATCTTCATCGTCAATTAGCCATCTCTGTTCCGAATACACAAAAGCTTTTGTAGTCCTACTTTCGAAAACCCTCCCATCAACGCATGCACAAACATGTACCTCGAGTGCTTCACTGCATATAAACTCGCTGGTGTAACGACTTATATGGCGTTATCCGCATAAATTGCATTTATGCATCAGCTTACATAACAGGAGGCAACGTTGTGTAATTATGCTTGTTCATTAAAAAAAAAATCGGTTATACAGGTTTGCGCGTAAAGTTTAGGAAGATCTTTTTTCACCTTTATTTATTTTTCCGCCCGTCGAATAAACGCAGAATTCCTCACGTAAAAAGCGTCTTATAAGGGCACGGGAAGGAAGGCGAGGTCACGGTCCATGTCACGGTTAATCGAGAGGGAATTTTAGTAGCAGGGGGAGGTGCCGTTTAGCTTTAAAAAAATATCTTCATTATAGGGGAGTGTGTCAGTCGTCACGTGAGCCTCAACAGGTGGCGGTTTATTCTTTCCCTTTCTCGCATTCTCCTCCCTCTCCCCCCCCCCCCCACCCCACCCTCCATCCCCCTTTCCTCCTCTTCCTCTCCATCATCCCCATATTCTTCTATATAAGGCCAGGTCACCGTTCTCCTACCATATCCATCCCGTATCACTCCCTCCCGCCGATCCCTGTATCTTTCTCCCTCCACCCTCTCTCCCCCCCTCCCAATCCCTCCTCCCACCCCCTTTCCCTTCCTCCCTCCTGTCAACCTCCTCTCCATCGAGATGTTATCCACATCGCTCCCGTCTTTTGTTTCTCCCTGCCAGTCCTCAGCTCCTTACCCGTGTCCGTTTTAATTGATTACGGGGCTGGCATTTGCATCAGAAAAGCCGATGCGAACAGTGATTGGCCGTATTGGAAAATATAGCTCGCGGGATTGGCTTTTGGAGGGAGGTTTTTGCCCGAGATGTTACACTTGATTTAAGATACGTTATACGGTCTTTGCGGATGTTGGTATTTGAAAAATAATGTGGAGCATTTCAGTTTTTTAGCGTGCTTTGCAACAGGCTCAAAAACGACCGTTCTAACCTCTTGAGATGAAAAAAGACTATGCGACCTCTCAAAGGTTTAAATTTCCTTCCAGGTAAAAGAGCCAACTTTCGAAGAAAGAAAATATTTAAATAATTTCTTTATTTCAACATGCCTATATCGGAAAAAGTGTCTGCAAACTTCGTATAAGGTTATCCATAGTTGTGGTAACTAAAAAGGGTTGGAGACTACGGTGAGATCGATGGTTCAAAAGTATATAACTCCTTGACCGTACAAGGCCTTGTACGGTTAAGGAGTTATATACTTTAGTAACATAGTTGTGGTTGAAGTGAGAAGGAAAAAATAATCTTTAATGCACTCGCGTGCACCTTTAAATTTTTTTTGAGTATGTACCTTAATGGGAATGCCTACCACTGATTGAATTCCAGTGATTTAATATGAAACAAGTTATTTCAGAAGCAACTTGATGTCTTTAGGTGGTAATTGCGTGTATAAATAATTTCCAGTCTCCTATTGTTAATTGTTATTATTTTATAAGTATTTTATATCGGTATTTTTTATTATCATCATCATCATCATCAATAATTTAAGAAAATAAGTTATAGTTGTAGATGAGGGTTATTTCTTAGCAAGCCCCTAGTGATACGCGTACCCTCGGTTGAAAACTCCTGCTCTAATTGTAAGTATTTTAAAAATCTTGTTTGCAGGGCGATTCTCCTCTTTTTAAATTTGTTCGCTTTCGGGCATTTCTCGAAGGTTCATTACACTGAGCCCGCGCTTAGATGTATTATTTCTGCGACGGAAATATTTCGCGGTAAGATTGCATATAC
Source organism: Uropetala carovei (assembly GCA_036926305.1). Taxonomy (NCBI): domain Eukaryota; kingdom Metazoa; phylum Arthropoda; class Insecta; order Odonata; family Petaluridae; genus Uropetala; species Uropetala carovei. Next base: position 12,606,413 of record JAXCHB010000065.1, on the reverse strand, counting down.
ATATCCGCAAAAGTTGTCTGGATTAAAAAAATAAATTAATACATGGTTGTTGGCCAGTAATTCCTTTCGGTGATTTAGATAGTTACAACAGCCGTAAAAAATTATTTGAGCCATTATCCGTTGGATTCCAGCCATAAGCGCTCGAGCGAAGATAATTGCGCCAGTGAACGAAAGCAAGCACGAACAGAAAAATCGATAGGAAAATTATTCGGACCACTAGATATTCGTAGTGGATGGCTCATACTCGTAAAGAACCTTCATCATGCAACTTCGGGAATATATCGGGATAAGATGAGTGTTTTGCTCTTTTTTCTTTAATAAAAAATCACTAATGTATTCGGTTTGTCTGTCTGTGTGGAAAATATCCATGGAATATATATATATATATGAGAAATAGATGTAGTAAAAATGAGTTGGATCTAGGATTAACTGCTGGGGATTAATCGGTGTCTGCATAAGAACTGTGTTAATATTTCCAGAAGAATTAATGCAAGAAAGAAAGGATGATTTTTGCAGGATGACATCAATGGATGAAACGTTGGTGTAATGGATAGCGCATCGGATTTAAAAAAAAGTTAAGTACCGTTTTCGAATCAGCGTGAGTTCGTTTTTAAATCTCGAATTTTTTTATTTTTTTTTTGACTTTTTTATTTGGACCGAATAATATAAACTTATGATAGTTTCTGTGAAAGAAGAAGAAATCGCCTTATGTAATTCCTATGCAATTCCTCCATCGCTTGTTACGATATCGACCCGAGTTGTGCGTCTTCCTGGGGAAATGGATAAGAGGGATGGATTTTTCTCGCTCTTCCTTCAAATCGGAAGGAGTTTCGAATCCTAGTGATACGACGATCTTTCGAGCAACGCGAATGCGAATCGCATTTGGGAAAATGGAGAACTTTTGTAAAAAAAAATGGACCAGGTTCCTTCTCGCCGCCATCATCTCTTTGTCTGGTAACTCTTGAGATCGCCGTAGAGAACGTCTCGAAACGGTTATAGCTATATGGAGAGAGAGAGAGAGAGAGAGAGAGAGGGAGAAAAAAGTCCCGAGATTGTAATTTTTTGTACGATCCGACAATACGAAGGTGGAATTCTTTTGAGGACTCCATTGTTGCGAGTCGTTTACTTTCTCTTCTCCGGTCGTTCTTGGAATTCTATCGCTTCGATTCTTCCGTCCGTAGCGAATAATATAGTCGTCAACCATTCTCCATCCGCGGCTGGATGGATGACTCTCTCGAATTCTTTCAGTTACTCCTTCAGTCCTCCGAGCTGAATAGGAGAGCTTGGCATTTTGTCTCTTCCGACAGTATTTCGGCGTCCCTTCATTTACGTAAAAAAATACGAGAACTTTCATTTTTCCTCGTGAAATGCGCACAAAACTTAACAAAGGATATCTGAATACATAATTTGTAGAAAACGAAAAAATTGTTTTGTATTGTCGTTTAAATATCAGTAAAAGGTATTTCCGTATCACTGATGACGAAGATGTTGTATAAGTTTAGCCGGTTTCGTCTTTCTCTTCACGCCATTTAGTTTTGATGTCATTACAATTCCACAAAAACTTTTATGTTCAGTTATGAAAGTGTATCACTTTCAGGAAACGTGTTTGTATGCATGTGCCGCGTAAGGCCCTGTGTACCGACGAACTGCCTTGGGCGCCAAAATTTGGGGATCGCTTCCTCAATGATTTCTCAGTACGTTATTGGTTCGTATTGGATATAGCTAAATGCTCGTGACATTTCTGTAGTTTTCAGTCATCACTCTTTCAGTTTTTATCTTTAATTGAAATCGATACTAAATGGATTGAAATGCCCACGTGACAATTTTCTGAAGTAAAGAAGGCGCCGTAATGGATCCTTGCCCGTGGCGACAAAGCATCTCGAGTCGGATCTAACATGTGTATATCTTCGTGTAAGTATATAGAGTATAGATTCCTGCATACATGCATTTATTCTATATACGATCCCCATATCTCTTGAAAATTATACAAATCAATCCGTGGACTTGAGAACAATCGCAGAATTCACGTGTCGTTGTACGTTGTATTCGAAGCAAAGAACTTTCTCACAGTTTGCCTCACTTTTCATTCAGAATACTCCCCACCCATCCGCAAGCCATCGAAAGGGATCGTTCCGTTTGTTTCTCTGCCTTCGAGGCGTTTCGGTTTTGTTTTTTTCCATTTGCTCCGGAAATTCCTGCGATACCGCGTATATTTGTGTAGTTTGTTGAAAGATTCCCTCCTTTTCGCTCGGAGGCGATGGAGAGCTCGATTCTTTGTATTTATTTTCCTACTAAAGGCTGCGTGAAGGGGATAGAACGTTATTATTTCAACAACAAAAATTCTACGGTTGATCGGAAATTTTTTGCCTCCCTTTACTACCTCCTTCAGCCGTGATTACTTTCACCGTTACTACCTCCTTCAACCGTGATTACTTTCACCGTTACTACCTCCTTCAGCCGTGATTACTTTCACCGCAAGTTTCTGTCTCTTCCATTTTTTGCTGTTTTTACCTAAAATTCTGCCGAATTTTACAAATTAATTTGTAGCTAGATTGATTTATTCGTTACGGAGTCGATTGAATAAAGGGCGAACGTTGTGATCACCTCTTTTCATTTCCTTTATCGTTACTACACTCCCTGGCTCGCCGTTTTCTTCTTTTTTCCTTCTCATCAGTTAAGACTAAAAGTAACGAGTATCTTTTACATTGACATTTCTAACTTTATCTTTAAAAGTTTTAACATTTCTAGGGAATGGTTTGAAGAGTTCTTCAGGTAACATATTCCATTCCCACACCCGCGATTTATAAATGAATATTTAGATACATTACTTTTCTGTCTTCTCAGTTGTAATTTATACTTGTGATCGTTTTTTCCCACAAAATCTGGTTTACCTAATCGCCTTGTCAAGTCTTCCCAACCATTATTTTTAACGAAAGCATTATGCGTTCCACCTAGCCTGTTAACTCGTCTTCTTCCACTTAGCGATTCCCAGCCATATTCTTTAATCATTCCTGTTATGCTATCCTCCTTCCCGAATCTGCTCAACACATAACGCCTTTCTCTGAACCTTTTCTATCTTATCTGTGAGCCCTTTTCCATATGTATCCCACACATTCGTCGCATAATCTAACGTTGGCCTAACAATTGACGTGTAAGCTAATTCCCTTGCTGTCTTAGAATACCCTTTAAGATTTCTCATTACAAAATGTACATTTTTGTACGCGTTGTCAACTATATTTTCAACATGCGATCCCCAATCCAAGTCTTTCGTCATAAGGACTCCTAAATACTTACATTTATCCGACTTCGGTATATGCTTACCATTTATCTTGTGGTCGTAATTGCTACTAACCCTCTTATTCGTAAATTTAATGTATTTACTTTTACTCACATTTATATTCATCCTATTCAATGTTATCCAATTTGCCACCTCATCTAGATCTTTCTGGAGAACTAAACGATCATTTTCATCCGATAACTTCCTGTAGATGACGCAGTCATCCGCAAACAACACAATTTCTGATTTTACAGATATCGGGAGATCATTTACGTATATAAGGAATAATAAAGGTCCAATAACGCTTCGTTGCGGAACTCCAGAAGTCACTTGAGCGTCCTTTGAAAATTGCTCACCTACTCTGACCTTTGCCTTCTGCCCTCAAGGAACTCTTTTATCCAGTGAACTACTCTCCGGTCAATATTCATATCCCATAACTTTTCAATTAATCTATTTACCTAAATTAAGAAATATAGGCGACTTTTGTCTTCTTCCGTTAAATAATTTAATAAAGTATTTGCCCTCTTTATTCTTTAAAAAAATAATTTTTCGATGCTTGGTAGACCGGCATATTTGTTTCGTCTACTAACATAGTTTTTTCATTTGCCTACATCGCTCTACTCTGTACATATATTCCTGGAAAAGCACGCGTAAATCGAAACCGCGCAAAGTGAGATAGTTTTCCTGATGACTACCCGAGGTTACGTATGAACGCCGTCTAGAAGTCAACACGCTACAGTGTAACTTAATTCATCAGTTTTCTTTATCCTTTCTTATAAACAGTGTGAGGAACTGAAAGATTTTATTAATTTTAATGATCGAGGTCCGTTTCGTAACATCGCCAAGGCGGAATTGATGGTCGTGCAAATCGGGATATTTTTCTAAAAGAGAACCGTGTTAAACTGAAAACGTGTAAAACTAAACCTTGCGTTTCGAGGGACTATTTTAAAAAATGAATAAAAACGACGTAGGTCGGATGAAAGATTAAGACACTACCAAATCAAATTCAAGGCAAAGCGTGTATCAAAAATCGATAACAAAGTACTTATCTTAGATATCTCCAATAGCCACAATAGTTTTAAAAATATCTTTTGTGGCTATTTGAGATACCTAAAAACTTTTTGTTTCAATTTTCGGCACTTAAGAGCTTATTCTTAGATTTGTTTTCAGGCATAATTCGAACTCGATAACTCTATCGGACTCAAGAAAAATCCCTTAAAATTTCAAAAAATCTCTGCTATAGGGTGGCGAACCGACCGGGTTTTATCATAATATAATATAGTAATAAAATAAAACTGTGATTGCATTTTAAATAATGTTAAATAAGAAAAAGATTTCGAATTTTAAATTTTTTTGTTGATCGTGATTTCGATGTTTTTCTGATATGGCAACCCGATGCCCACGATAAGGTTATGAATTTTTTTCAGTTTTTTTAAATTTAAGTGGTTATTATTGAAAATTTTTAGCCATAAGACGAGCTCTGTAGATCCATCGTTGAACTCTAGCAGACTAACAAACCACTTTGAAGTCCAAGACTTTGGATCTGATTGTCGAAGAGTGCGCACTTATTTCCCAATTTCGTTGCCCGCTTTCTTCCACTGTTCTCTCCCCATGCCACTCTCGTAAAGAAAACATCGTAACCTCCGATACGCATCGCCACGTAAACTGCCATAATGTCAGGCGGTCATCGGCACCAGAATTTCTCAGAGGTGGGCGAGGTCACGACACCATATTTATTTACACGATCCGAAATCGGACAGATCGGAAATGATATCGTCCATATCCCACAATTTACAATGAAAAGGTTTGGGGTTTAGAGGGGGAGAGAGAGAGAGAGAGATGAGAAAACTCCCGTTTTCCGGCATGCGAACCACGCCCACCGCGGGGAAAAAAAACAATCGGCGATCGCGACTCACCCCAGGCGATTCGCTCACGTGACCTCCCGTTGACGTATGTAATTAGAGGCCCGGGCGGGAATTTTTTCTGGCGCGTTCTTTTCTCTTAATCGACGAAAAAACACACCGATTATTTTATGGTTTCTCTCGCTATAGGTGGTGTTTTAAATAAAAAAGAAAATCGAAAAAGCTCCAGGTTCGCTTGAGCGGACCCCGCCGGGGAATACCTGTCATTTTCGCGGCATTTTTAAGAGGTGCCGGCCAAAATTGATACGCGGCGATGAGTAATGGGAGGAACGGTTTCGTTTTTAATTCGGTTAAAGCGCCCGTGGATGAATCCGAAGTCGGCACTTATTTCCCGTCCGCTGCACGCAAAGCCTTCGAACGCGCCTCGTTGACGACGGAACGGTGCTGACGACCTGGATATATGTATCTCTCCGAAGCATCCATTTTTTATCGCTCCGTTGCTTGCACAACGCGAATGAAAGTTAGATAATGGCGGTGCAGACGCACCGGGAATCGCTTGTTGATCGTTTCGTTTCCAGGGAAACGATGAAGGCGACGGCAGCCGTCGCACTCTATCGGGCTCGTGATAATCGATACGCGCGACGTTTTGTCCTTTGAAGTTGCGATGCTGAAAAGTACCGTAGTTAAATTACGTAATTCCGTCACATTTTCGACGAAGTCCTTCAATGAATCGGTCGATTTTGTTAGTAATTTACGTCGGGATGCGATGTTCATTTTTATCTAGAGCGATTCTTGAAATTGGAAAAAGAAAATCTTTTATCCCATTTCGCGTGATTTTTTTATCTCGTAAAAATTACGCGAATCTCTTGCTTTAAACGGAACATCCGTACCTGGAAAAGACCGCGTGAAATGATACTTGAGACGCCCGTTTCAGAAAATTTTGTTCATTTTTATCTGGAGCGATTCTTGAAATTGGAAAAAGAAAATCTTTTATCCCATTTCGCGTGATTTTTTTTATCTCGTAAAAATTACGCGAATCTCTTGCTTTAAACGGAACATCCGTACCTGGAAAAGACCGCGTGAAATGATACTTGAGACGCCCGTTTCAGGAAATTTTGGTCCGCTGTTACTTCAGAGAAATATCGCCAATGGCGAATCAAATAAGCTATAACGCCATATCCCGAGTTCATTCCTGCACATTTCCGTGGAAAATACACCCATTTCTCACTTTTAACGATGTACGCTTTCCCAGAAAAGACCGTGCGAAGCAAAGTGGTGTACAGTGACATTTATCCATAGGAATGTATGGAGTTGCATTTGAGCGCTGTCTTGAATTCATCGTGGTACAATTTAGTTGTATTATAAAATCAGAATTGCTTCCTTTGTTCTTTATTATAGCCTCTTAAATCAAACGGAAACGTTTTATGATTTTTAATGCTTGGAGAGCGTTCCGAAACCGTGTTAAAATGAAATCGATGGCCGTGAAATTCGAGGTAGTTCTCTCAAGTGAAATTCGTGCTGAACCGAAAACGCGTAAAGCGAATCCGTGAAATGAGAGGGATGGGTATAATGAGTATTTCAAAGTTATTTTAGTCGTCCTCTGGAGAAATGCACAGGATACCTATACCAATCAAGTACGACGAATCGAGGTTTAGGATGAAATAATCCTAAGCCAACATGAAAAGTAAACGAGGAAATACCGATAAAAGTGCTTTTGTAAGGTAAGCGTTGTCAGGTTGAGGTGTTTGTTTGGAAGCTTTATAGTTGTAGGAGAGAAGCTATCTCTTGTGGTTCTCCTACGATAATAACTGGCATTTTGAAGCGGTTTTTTCCGATATTTAAAAATCAGTTAAATTATGCGCGTACTTTGATGATTGCCTATGGACGACCAAAGTGCCTAACATTAGCCATCAGTAATATCCTTGGAGTATTAACTCAGGACTTGAAAATGTTAACATTATTATAATATTCTATTATGCATTAAAAATCTAGAAAAGGTTCGTGTCGATACTTATCATTAGCGAATAATTCTACTTTTAAGTTCCCGGAATTCCTTTCCTCCCGAGAATATGGGGCTGTGCATAATTCCAACGGGAAATTTCGTCGTGAATTTGTCATTCGCGTTAGCTGTTATTGGCATCGAAGGGAGTTCGAAAAAAAAAGAAAATTGAGTACGCTCCAAAGAGAAGTACCGGCAACACCTTTCATCTGCGTCTTCGTTTCGAACCGAAAGCTGAAAAAGAAAGGCGTTTGTTCGTTGGGTCGAGGGAATTTCCGGGGAATCTCCGGAATTCTTGAAATAGAAAAAATCTAATCGCAGCAGAACCTGTCTTTGAGGAGGCGTGTATTTATCAACACGCCCGGGCGGGGACGGGAAATGCACCAGACGCGCTTTTTAGCATTCAGGTCTTCACGCAGTCACGACGCGTTAGCAAACACGTTATCCTCATGTCCATCGCTGGAACGCGAGCCTTTTCCTCCCTTTCCGTGCCCGCTCCCTGAATATTTTCGCCTTCCAGGAATGCCAGCAAAGCGTTTCAGATAAAGAAAAATACGAAGGACAATCCGCTCGCACTCGGGAAACTATCCTCTCCCATGACACCCAAGTTCTTCTATAGTCGAGCCTCCAAAAGGGTTGCCTCAATTGTTTTCCTAATGTAGGGACTTATAAGCCTATAGGTAGCTATCGATTCAGTATCTTATCCACGACATGTTATGTTGAAATAATAGGTATCTCTTATAGACACAAAAACTTTATTAAACTGGTTGCGGATTTCGGCTACAAAGCAACTGTGATCAGCAATGATTCGCGGTAAGTTGATTCGAGATTCTATGCGCATTCGCTGATTATTTTCGACTTCCAGGAACGCCAGAGGTGCTTCTTCTATAAATTAGAACGAAAAGCAAGCCGCTCACGTTCAGAAAGCTATTTGATTCGATGACCTTTCCCATGACTTCAAGGTTGATCTATAATCAATTCTCCAAAAGGGTGGCTCAAAGTGGTTTTCGTAACCTACGTCGTGCCTCGAAAGGGTTGGCCCAGATCTGGGGCGCGTCTGAGTGGGAGAGGATGGACTCTTATATCAGTAGGTAGCTCCGAACTTATTCTCGTAGCCATGACAACCTCTCAGTTTGAGACTTGGTATAAAACGGACGAGCCCCATCATCAATGTTGAGATTTTGCAACCTCACATTCACATCGTCATTTTTCCCTCTTAAAACATTCTGGACCGTCCTTCTTGCGAAGGGGACTATGGGGCGAGTTGAAAACGTGAATCGCTCGGCTTTGCCACAGGCAATTGACGCCTCAGTTCCCGCAGCGAGTAATGATTTCTTGTTCGTCACAGGTATTCCCCGAGGAGGAATCATTCGGGTCCGGTAGCCAAGTTGGCGGAGTATTCGACCTTTGATGTCGCGGTTGCCGGCGTTCGGATCGGTTGTGTTCGAGGAGGACACAGTACCTTTTTTTTTAATTTCTCGCCCCTGGCTGGTTTTTATTTATTTACGAGGCAGCGGAACGTTGTTTGTTTTCGACCAACTCGGCCGTTAAATTTTAGTGCGAATTCTATTTGGAGAAGATTGTGATTTTGTCTTGCTGCGAATCGTTATATTCGTATGCATTTTTACTGCTGGTTAATTGTGCACTTAAAACGATGCCTCGGTTACGTTTTCTCCGGTATGTGATGCCAAGCGTTAAGCATTGTTGCATCGTTGCATCGTTGGCTTTTCAATCCGTCGTGGTACATACATGCAATTGCTACCCTTCGTCTGATTTTTTAATACTTAGCGTACTGTGCCAATTGTATTGAGTGCATCCTAAAAATCATTTATTAATGAACATCTTTTGTCACATCCATGTAAATTTTTGCGTTATGATGAAAACTGTGTATTACTGAAATACGCCATATTTATTCATTTTGGTTTCTCCATACTGAATATTTATTTGGGTCATCTGTTGGGAAAAGTTGATACCAGCATGGCTAGCCTGGCCTCAACGTGAGAGAAATACCCAATTCTGGAACAGGAGGATTAGTAGGGTAGTTCAGTAGTAGATTAGCTGTCCGACATATGGAAAACGTTGGTTCGGTTCCCGGCCATACAGAATTTTTCCCCTGATTCTCAGAATTTATATTAATTTTTGTTGATAATTTGAGGAAAACACGCCTCCACTGGTTGGAATTAGAAAAAAAAATCGTCCACTTTAGTTCTAAGGCTACTTTTTATGAATCTTCAAATTTGAGAGTAATCATAGTGAATAAACGTTCGGAGCGTCACTTTTGAACGCTTTTTAAATCAGTATTCTCTTTCCTGTTTTTCACCCTGGTCAACACACCGTCCAACGCTGCGTTGTGGACAATGACGACCGAACCACGAACAAAAAAATCGCCTTTACTACATAAAAGCGAGTTAATGGAAAGATAATACGGATTTTTGACATATTCTTGTACTCCCCGCGTGCTGTTTTTTTCGTGCTATATTCTGATAACTAATGGATAATTCACTATAAAAAATACCCGTACCAAAATCGACCCGGGAAAAAAAACGCCATGGAAACAAAAGATTAATTTTGACGTTTTTTTTTACCCTTTTTCTGTTACATCGATTTTCTACGCGCTGTTACAATAGGTCAACGACTTTTTTCGATGAATTATTTATCAGTCGTGAAAAAAATATAATGCTTTCGGGAGTTTGGCGGCCGGTTACATAACCGCGCGTCGTGTTCATCCCGCTCCGCAGTCATTTGTTCGTCACGCCACGTTTTTTTGTCGGGAAAATTCAATGGACGTCCTTTTACTCTTTTTATAGTAAAATCCCGGTTGCGTTTGTGTCCGATGAATGCGTGTGTTATTACACGCACCAGCAAATTTGGCGATTCTCTGTTGTCGAAAGGCCTCGAGAGTTCCATGCATCATCGTCTAAAATATCACTCGATTTGACTTGGAAAAAAAGAGGGTAAAAAAACGACACTGTCCCTCGCCTTTTTTTTAATCTAAGAAGTGGGCGAGCGTGCGGAATGACTAACCTTGGAGAATTTGAAGAATTCGAGCCTCTTATGAATTATTCATGGTCTGACGCTATCTCTTAGCTCTCATCACGGGTGAGTATTCATTATATTTTTTTTGTTGCGATGTAAAAATCCATCTAGCGCTGCTTCTTCTTCTTTCGCCGCTATTCATCCTATGCAGTTTTCCTTCCCAGCGTAAATTGGAACTTATTGTCGAAACGACTTAGAAAATCAGCTGTTGTTTCTTTTTCTCCCTGGAAATTCTTGTTTGAAATCGTTTCAGAAATGAAAATACTAGTTTGGAAATGGAAATTTGTCGAGTTTCTCGAAATGGCTGTGATTTCGCGTTTAAACATTTAAATGTACCTTGATTTTTTTAATATCGAGCCGTTACTCTGGACTGCACCGACTTAATTTTGTTTCACATTTAAGCCTGTTCTCCTTATTCGTTAGTATTGTGGTTCTATTCCGCGCAGTTATACGACGATTATTGGACATAGAAGTGCTATACTATTGAAGTAAAAAGCACGATTTTTTGATTCAGGACTATTTTTTCAGATAAACTTAATAGATGAATTAATAAATAATCGTCGTAAGCGGAACTAATCCTATTAAATCAAGTGTCGGTAAACTACGGCCTAGGAGCCGCATTCAGCCACCGAGAGAGTTTTTTGGGACCCACTACGCTATGACGTGAAATCGATCTGTAAAATATAACACAGGAAATTCCACATTTGTTAATTAAAATCACGCTAACTTAAAAAAATGTTTAGACTTGATTTTAACTCATTTGATACAACATGACGCAACTTGAACTCTAGCTATAGGAGAGGGGGTGACGTTGTCCATTATCACGCGAGAAGAGATCGAGGCCAGAATCCTTTAACCCTCCCTCTTATGTCGTGACGGGACTTTTAAGTCCCATGTCATAAAAAGTACATAATCGTTGACCTAATGCAAATTCTATTAAATTGATGGTTCTCATATATTGTCGATTTTAAGTGTCCTCTAATCCTACATAATGACTCGAAAATACGAGGAAAGTTTATGGTACTCTCGCTCTTCCAAGAGGCAAGTACCACCAATTTATTTTATTTTATTTTGTATATATTATCTCCTGAATTGAATGAATGCAATGTTCTTTACAAGTCCTGCATCTACCAAGAATCCCTCTTGAGTCCCCATATCAACATCCATTGTTGTACATCAACTATAAATGAAATCTTTTCGGCATAAGGAAACTTTCCCAATTCTAAAATCAACCAGGTTGCGAACATTTTTGATGATGCTGTTTTAGGACATAGTGACTTAAAGTACCTATTCCATTCTGTTATTTTAGCTCTCAGAGCTTAAGTTAGACTACGCGAATGTAGCTTTTAGATGGCCTGCCGAAGCATCCGCATCTTTCAGTGATGCTGATCCCTGCCCTTAACAGAAATATTCATTGAGTTGTAACTACGTCGTTCTTTTGCATGAAAATTTGACATTGTTCCATAGAAATCAAATCTTTCGATTGACTTGGCGTGTGTTTATTTATTTGTATCCAAAATAAGTATCTACGTAATTTCGGAAAGGGGGTTACATAAATGTAGGTGCACTTTGTGCCCCTGTGTGAAGACATTAAGTATTCAGTCTATTCTTTACATCTCTTTCTTTCGGTGCTTGGCGGAAAAGTTTTGGTTTAATCAAAAAGGTCGTTCTAATATCATTACTCGATTTCCGTTTATGGGACGTGTAGCCCCGCCGCGTTAATGCGTTCCACGCTCGAGTTGCGTGATTTAAAAGCCCAATAAACATTTCCCGCGAATTCTCATCCTTCCTAATGCGTCCTAGCATGCTAGTTGGATCACCGTTGAGGCTTAGGTCGTTAGGTTCGCCGCTATGTGTGACACGGGTTGTCAGGCTGTTAAAATGGATTGGGTGGCACCCTCGCCTTTTCAATTAGACCGTCCCGCCCCCCCCCCCCCCCCCCCCCCCCCCCCCCCCCGGGGAGCCGTTATCCCCCACCGCCTCCCTCTCTCCTCCTCCTTTTCCCACCCTGAATCCGAGGACGGGCGGCGTAGCTGTTGTCATGGTGACAATTGTTCCCGAGTTATCCTTTACGCCCGCCTTGTGCATCGAGAGGGGCAACACCTCTCGTCCCATCCTCCTCTCATAGGCTACAACGGGACAGATATAAAGAAGGCCTCGTAAAGCACTCTATCCGATCAACGGTGGGTTGTTGTGGGAGTTTGATGAGGGGGTGGGGTGGGGGGGAGTGTTTGGGAAGGCTCGTTCGTTTCCAAAATCACGCAGGATACGCTCTCTCTCTCTCTCGGGTGTATTGTTACGTCACGAGGTGTTGTGGTTTCAGGACGTGCGGTTGTATGGCTTCCAGTGCGTGGGGCATTCGTGTTTGTGTGTGTGTGTGTGTGTGTGTAAGAGAGAGAGAGAGAGAGACAGAGAGACCGTACGTGATTTCGTTACTCTTCTGTTTTTCACAGTTCCTACTCCCCCACGCGCCTCCCTATCATCAGTCCTCTCTCGCAGCTAACGAAGAGATCGTGCCAGGTCAGTTCCCTTCCTCTCCGAATGGGGATGATTGATTGGGTAGATCGATTGATAATTTTTTCCTCCTCGTTTCGGGAAATTCGGGAATTCTTTCATCCCTTTTTCTCCATCCCTGTTAATGCGCCCGTCCTGTGTGTGGAGTGATGGGGCGCTTAACGTCGACGGATGGATTGATTCGTCGACGCCAGGGAAGAGAGAGAAAGAGGGATAGATGTCCTGTGGAATGCAGGAAACGTCCCAGGGGAAAATTGGGGAGGAGGAGGGACGAATGGCAGGAGCTGTAAATTGGTTTGTCTCCGGCGTTTCACGGGAAGGCGTGGATGTCCTCCTTGTGGGGTCAAAAAAAAAATCCACGCGAGAGATGTGGCGTTCTTGAAGCTCGAGAATTACGTTCCGGGGTGGAAGCGTCCAGTTTGGGAATAACAGTGTCTGCATCCGGACCGGCAGACGCGTTAGCGGCCTTAATCGGATGTTTGTCTGAAAGAATTTTCACGTGTATCATCATGGTGTAACTGTATATTTATTATTTCAACAACGGGAATCGTTTGATTTGACGCGGCATTTGATTTGCGTTGCCTTAACTTGCTGTCCGTGCCGTTGTGAATTTTGAGGGGGTACGATTTTGGGAAATGGAGCAATTTTAAATTTATTATTTGTTTATTTAATTATTTATCCATAATCAATCGATATAAAGCACGATGCCAATTACAACTTATTGTTTAAAAAATATATGAATTGAAGACAGAAGGGAAAAAATTCGAACAAAAATAAAACAACTAAAAATTGCAACCATATCAGTTGCAATAAAACTTGGCTAATAATAATAGAAAGAAGAAACGTACAGGAAATAATTAATGAGCTAAAAGAACGAAGAGGTATTGTCTATTTGAAGTTTGTGGACTTACAATTAAAGGTACTATTAAGAAGAGTAGTAGAATACAGTTTTTAATTGTTTAATTTTCCAATTCGGTCGACGGAGAAATATATTAAATCAGATAATCGAAAATGGAAATATATTGCATTATTTTATAAATTCGAATGAAAAAAGTTATGTGTAGAATTAAAAATTAGATGCTAATAATTTTACATAACGGCTTTCATTAAAAAATATCTCATATGATTTAACCGGCTCTAGTAAACAGAAAATTTAGTATGAACCAGCCTAATTCGCCTTTATAAAGAAATGTGAAAATGGCAACACTGCAATAGGAAAGAATTACGCGAACTGCATGATAGCAGGCAAGAAATCTGAAGGAAGAGCAGTAAAAACATCATTATTAATAAGTTGAAGGCGGGATATGAGCTTCTATTGGAAAAATTAATTTGCGGCAGGTGTGAAATGAGAGCTTTATAAATTCTTCGATGCAGTAAGACGATGTGCAGTTGATTTGAGATTAAATTTACGTGGTCATGTTAGCGCGAACTTTAATCGCTTTATCTAAAAAATTACGGTCGTGATATATTTTCTCGATAATCCTTCTTCGACTCGAAAGTTAAAACCGAAACACCTCGAGTTGTAAGAAAATTAGCGTACAAACTTCAAATTTGGAATATGTCAGAAGCTCGAAATAAGAGAAAAATTCTGCCACGACCTGGAATCTAACCTGGGTCTTCAACTTGCCGCTCGAAAGGTCCGGGTTCGATACCCGGTCTTGGGTGACTTTTTCTCCCGATTGTAACTTTCTCCTGTATAATAACTCGTGCCTATCGCATAGAGATCTATGATCCATTCTTTCCATCGACCTTCAATTTTCTGAACAGGAATTCTAACGGAAAAGGATAATTCGAGAATCGCCGAAAATTCGAGTCGTGAGGGTTTTTACTTAATCTTATTAAAAAAATCTTCGTCCGCTATGTAATTTTATACGGACGCGTTATAAATGTTTTGTCTCCCATTAACCCGCTGACTTTCGGAGAACCTCCTCGCCGATGAAGAAATTTGGGTTGCCGGACGATTATACCGAGTTTGTTTCTTTTTAACCGGTTCTCTTTTAAAGCGTGTGATTGACGAAAGATAATTCATAGAGGAGACGGAAAAACGGGCGGTAATTACCGGAATTGAACGACTCTTGATTATAGTTTGCCGATATTTAGCCTCTCCATTATTTCGCGCCCGCCTAATCACGCCCCATGAAATATCGCCATTATGACTTTTGACGAGGAAATTGGCTAACTAGCCGTATCCTCTCAATTTGCCGTCTCTCTCCCTTATTCTATCGACGAATTCATTCGCGTGGAGTTATCCTGTTAACCGGGTACGTAACAATTTACCCTCCGTGATGGCGTAAATATTTTCGTAGCGCTCTAATAAGTATGGAAGGAGAGAGGGTGTTATTTAATTTCATCGGCGGTCGGACCGTAATTACGGGGTCTCGAGTTTTACGTAATACGGTCCTCGGCGTCTAAAGGGTTTTCTGTCCGCGGGACGGAGATGAATATTCATAAACTCGGAATGCATCGGGTAAAAGTTTACGGGAAACTTACCCCTCCCAAATAGTATGCTAATTTTTCTGCCGTTTGTCGCCGTAGCGTGTCGATCTCATTATGCAACTCCGCTAAAATGTTGAGAAGTCTTCGGTTCCTGGCATGGCGTGGTTGTCTCAGCTTCCGGAGCGCTTGAATTTTAATCTTAGAATTCTTTCTTTCGAACTTTTAGTGTGCAGTCGTCTGGTTCATAGTTACTGGTTGAGTCCATACCTCCGGTCTTGCTGTAACACAGGGGATGAGTTCTGAAAAAGTGCCGTCTAATATCAGGCGCGCAACCAGGAGGGGGGCTTGACGGGCTTAGAAACTTAAACTTTGTATTAACCAGGAGGAGCGTCTCCTCCTGCTTGTAGTTGACAGGACCCCAAATTGTCCAAATGCTTGGCGGAGTACGTTTCGCCAGAATTGAGTCCCCAAGAGAAAATCCTGGGTGCGCACCTGCGTGTAATGCGAATCCGTGTTCTGTGAACGTGGCTTTTCATGGTGAAAGGAGGGTTGCGTTTTATATCCCTTAAGGCGCCCTCTTCCAGACCCAAGCTTCAAAAACCTCTCTTTGATTCACAAATAGTATGTACAGGATCTTCATGAAAGGACTATTTTGTTTTTTAATAACTTTTATTGAAGTTAATAATTGACAATAATAAATGTTAACTTCGCTAAAAGTCATTAAAAAGTAAAATAGTCCGTCCTTTCGTGAAAACCCTGCACAACTAGAGTAATTGTCGATTATCTAGGCTTATAAACAAAGTACTTGTGTTCTCAAAAATGTCTCTTCTTCGTTCAGTAATACGAAATCCCAATTCCGACCAAACCGCGTTATTACGAGCCATAATTATATTAATTATGTGGGAAGTACAAACAAACCGATGTAAGTTTCTACCCTATCTGGGTAACCAAGTGAATTGGAAGAGCCCGCAGATGAAACTTTGTTTATTCCATATTAAAGGACGGGTGGAAAAAGATTCATCCTCGCTCCCTTGCGCCGTCCTAACCTCAATATTTCAGGTGTCCTCTCTTTCCCCCGCTTGACTCGACACGCTTTTCAGCATTCGTATACTACTCTTTGAGGCCGCCAGGTAATCCCCAATTAATTCACGCCAGCGAAGCAGCTCGTTTGAATCTTTTATCACCCGGGACGTTTTGTGAGGCGTGGGTTCCTTTCTCTCTGAGCGCCCGATTTCCCCAAAAAGTAGCGAGCCATAATTGGAAAAGCGACGATTCCCGTTTTCCCTTTATTTATTTTATTTTCGAATTCCCCGGCTTCCTTAAATATTTCGAATATCGTTATATATATAGAACAACAGAGCCGGGAAAAGGTATTTTTTGTGCCCTAGGCAAGGTTTGAAAATTACGCCCCCTCATAATAAAAGTATATAATACGCGATTTGTCTCTCAAAACTAGTTTATTTACGGCAGAGTTGGGGAAACTACGGCCCGCGGGAGCACTTCATGCGGCCCGCGGTCAATTTACGAAAACGAACCATGAAATGTAACAGATAATTTCGTATTTTTTGGTTAAAATTAGGGCCGGAAAACCTTTTCTTGTGAAGATTAGACGATAGAATAATATTAATTGTCAATTTTCACAGATAGAAATCTTCGCATTTCTTCAAATAACTTCCGACGTGGGCCCTAATGTGGCCCGCCGATGCATTTTCGTCCGTTAATGCGGCCCACCTACGCCATCGCAAAAAGGTTCCCCACCCCTGATTTACAGAATAGAGGTAAAATAAAATGTTTTATAATATAAAACGTTACTTGTAAAATGTTGAAATTATCATTTCTCGCGCCCCTAATTGTGCTGCACCCTAGTCGGTGGCCTCGCTCGCCAAGCCTTCCTAATTCTCTAGAACAGGTATCTCTAATTCAGATTGCATGGGAGACAAATACGTAGATAATTTAGAACTAGATGGCGGGCCGCATGTGATAATTTTAATATAGAATGTCCCAGAAATCTGGACCCAAAGGCAAAATAGACGCATTCTTGAAGTTGAATAAACGCATAAATTATGTAGTTACACCGGCCCCACCTCTTGATTGATATACTCAACCATAAGGATATTTTATTTCCTGAAATACGTAAAACCGCCGTTGGAAACCTGTTTCTTTTTTAAACTTTAAGATTATAATGAGTACGCGAGACTTCTGCTACACTCCGTGTATGACGGGCGGCATGCCATAATAATTAACGTAAGCATTTTGTCGAAACTTAAAAACAAACGACTCAAAATAGCATAGTTTTTAATTAAGACCAAATCCTCGTGCAGTTCGTAATTACTAAATTGTTTTAAAATATTTTTCGTGCCTCTTTTGTCTCGTCCACGCTTTCACTCCTCCTCCCACTTGCTATAGTCTTATTAAATTGAGAGGGTGGCAATTAATAGAAGACAACGTTTTAATGAAGTTTTAAAAAATCGTTTTTACGACGTTGGGGGGAGGGAGGGGAAATCCCATCGAGACGACGCGAAGTATTTGCGAGAAAGAAAAAAAATCGAATTTGCTTCGGAAAGAGTCGGATGATTCGGTTACCTTTCGGGGAAAATCCATTCGATTGCCAAGCGAGTGTTTTTATTTTTTATTTTTGAAAGCGACGAGACGAGGGGTTGAAAGTCAAGAGCACGTCTCGATTTGCTCAAATCGAATTTTTCAAAAAAAAGAAAGTCGGTAATCCGCCAAGCTCTTTCCTCGGATCCATCCCCGACGAGATTTAAAAAAATTTTAACCGTCTATTTTTAGCGCTGATGACGAATATATCGCTTCATTTTTTTATTCGAACATGCGCTCGAAAGCGGTGTGTTTGTATTATAACTGGAAATTGCTCTTCCCCCCCCCCCTCCCCCCCTGGCTGTTTGACCTTAAAAAAAAGCCAAAAACCGTCCCGTCACGCTCGCTTGATTTGTAGATTGCCGCCAGGTTTATGTGGGGTCCCGTGTTCGAATCCTGTCACAGGCGATGAGATAGTGTTTCTCTCGGTTGAGTTTCCGTCACGAAATAGATGGTTGCTATAGATCAGACGTACTCGTGAAATAACGCGGTGCAACTTCTGTTCACTTAAATGAAAAATGTATATTTTTTAAATTTTGGATAGCCAGTTCTATTGTTTTTCCATTTGTTTGATATTTTTCTTTCGTTTTAGGAAACTTCTTCCCGGAAAATATGTTTATTGTTGTTTTTATTACTGAAGTCATTCATAAATTAAATAGCCTAATGCCCGCAGCTCAAACTAAATATAGTAGATGCCGCTGATAATATCACTGGTTATTGTCATCGACCGGATATTGTAGTCAGACGTGTGGTTCCGAAATCCGATTTAGTCTAAGGGTTAGCGATCCTTTATTGTAATAAGCCCCGTAATTTTATCATTTAAACGGAGCCCAATGTGATAAAACTAAGAAGCATCTACTGTATATAATGAACAACCTCAGTTTCTGTTACTCTAAATTTTGGCTTCCCGTTAGGTTCGGTGTGTAGAGGTTTGATTATATTTTCTATATATGTTGCATTTTAATTAAATCCTTGTTGTTCTTTAGATTTGAATCCCGTCCAAAAGAATCATCTCGTATAAATCCTGTTAAAACGAAAGGGTATACCTCAGCGCAAAACTTTTGCTGAATAATCGAGTAAAAGAAAACAGTGAGGCAATCCGTTGACGCTTATCGTGAACCAATCAGACGGAACATCAGGCACCGATATATTCATTTGTCGTCGAATGCTTTCGACCCGTTCGACCTCAAATTTCCTTCCAATACAAACAGGGCGTGACGTGAACACCCTTGGGAAAGCATCGTGTGGGTAGAAAGGATACATTATTAATCCTTTATCTCATATTTCTGACGTTATAGATGGGAGTTCGTCGGTTTCGTTCCGCAATAAATATTAATTTTTTAATTTTACGCTCTCTCGATATCGCGATATCGTCCCAAAATTAATCGAAATTTCGCCGATTATTATCACCGCCGACAAATCAAGAGACCGCAGTAGGAGGATAAAGCAATCCACGAATTTCGCAACTCTTTAAGTTTTTATGACGTTATTTTTTTTTAAGAATTAGGTATTTATTATCCCCTTGATGTACTCTGGCCGAAAATAAACCCAACTTTCTCTCTGTCGTATATATCAAAGGGACGTCGACGGGTTAAGGTAATGTTGTGGTCCCTCTCTCTCTTTCACTCTCCGTGAAAAGATCAACCCTCTCACGTAATCTTCTCGACTATTGCGTGCCCATGTGTTGATGCGTCTGACCTTTTCGTTGTTGTTTTTTTTTCATTCGATTCCAGAGGGCACGCCGGTCGCTCCTTTATTCTTAGAATTCTCCGAATTCCGAGAAAGGCAGACGAGGAAAAGATGAGTTCTCGAAAGAGAGAGATACTCGAATATCGATTTTTCTCTTCTGGACGAAGAATTTTCGTTTTCGTGTTTAATCCGTTTAATCTCGCTCGCGAATTTTTTCCTCGTTTTCTCTTTTTTTTTTGGAGCTGAATATTCAGGGGAGGGTTGAGTGCTAAGTATTTCTCGTGGAGAGAGAACAGAAAAAAATTGCATGTTTAAATGTATGTGTGTGTGTGTATATATATATAATATATATATATATATATATATATATATATATATATATATATATATATATATATATATATATATATATAATGATTAAAGTGAAGGAAAGGTAATAATAAAGGTGGCAACATGGTGTTGGAGGGAGCCCAATGGACACTTACCTAAATTGGCTCTCCAGTTGAGGTAAGTGTCCACTGGGTTCCCTCCAACACACTGTTGCCACCTTTATACACACAAACATACACACGCAATGTTTATGGAAGTTTATTAAAGCTAAATTATCGTGCCCTGTGCTTTTTTTTTTTTTTTTAGAAAGTATGGTATTACAGTTTATTACAGTGTATTTATGGCAAAATTTTGTCATTCTGTAAACGAGATAATTCCATTTCAATTTTAAATGTATTATATTTACGGAAAATGCAGGTTACATTGCCTTTTACATCTTATTTCGTATAATTTATAAAAAGCCTGTTATGTTAAATAACCATGTTTAGGCTTAAGGCTTCTACATGGTAGAACAGAGTACAACCTATTTTAGGTCCATATATAAGGCCCGAGTGGACATGGCTTAAATCTTTTATACTGTTGAAACGCTGGAAGAAATTTTCGAAGGAAAGCTCCCTAAACCCTAGCCGAGACTGCCCTATCTCAATATCCGTCCTATTTAAACTTTTGAGGGCAATTTTCAAAGAAAAACGCGTAAAATGCAAGTGAATGTATCCATCACTATATCCAAGTTTCCTTGACTGGGAGCGCCGAGCAGTAAGAATCGTATTTTGAATGCCGGTAGAATAAACCTGGTCGCATTTCAACACGGGTTATTATAGCACGGATTTAACAATCTAAATTCAGATGGCGCGGATTATGCATGGTTCGCATTCACGCGGTTTGGTCGGAATTTCAGGGATCGAATCCTTTTTTATTAGATTAGATATCCATCAACAACACTCTTTGTACGTGTGAGGTTTGGGTGTTTTGGATGGTGCCTGAATGTACACGGAACGAAAAAACTCTCCTTCCTCTATGTAAAACTAGGTGTACGTAACACAGATTTGGCACCTTTTCGGAACGTTTCCCCCGCGTTATAGAGAGTCCGGATGTATACGTCAAATAATATTAGCCATCTCCATTTAGCTAATGTCGACGTTATAATCTCGTTTTTAATCCGTAATTTATCATCATCAAAGAGGAAGACGGTAGAGTATCGGTTCGCTTTAGTGGCAGGATTGGAGCTCGAAAATTTATTAATTTTTTTTATCGTTGTGCGTCACATCGTAATTAACGGACCGTGTGTTACATTTCGTCCAGCGTGCGAGTGAACCCGATACCTATCGTTTGGACGTGTTGCTTTCATCTCGTGGACTCTTTCGAGCGTGACGATCGTTCGGTGCAAAAACAATAAAAAAAGAGTAAATTGGCCCGTGTTCTTTTTTTTCTCCCCCCCCCCCCTCTTTTTCTCCCTCCGTCCCCCTCGCGCAGATTTATGGCTGAGAAAAATTGAATTACGCCACGGTTGTTGGGGGCGGAGGGGGGGAGGAGGAAGGCGAGTGACGAGGGCGGGGAGGGAGGGAGAGTTAGAGGTCGAAAAAAAATCTTATTTTTAGTTAAGCTCCATTTTTTTAACCGGTGGATATTGGGGCGAAGTGGATGGTAAAATAAAATTCCACGTGATTTTTTTTTTAACGTGTCGACAAGCGCGTGGATTTTTTGCGTTCGAATATTAATTTTTTTCGAAATTCTATTATTCACTCGCAATATTCATTGCACCTCTCCTGCGTCAATGGATTGTCAGGGCTGCTGCGAATATAATTCCGGGCTTGAAAGATATTTTTAAAATTCGTGCATGGTGGCTTCGATTGAAAACACTGAGATTTTTTTATTATTTCATCCGTGTTGGTTTCAAATGAACAACCCTTGTACACTCATTCCTTGCTTTTCGCTGCATATGCGTTCCTGGATGCTACCGTGTAAAGCGAAACCGTGCAAAGTGAGGTTAGGTTTTCCATAGGAATGGTTGTCTTTGAGCAGCTCCACCTTGTAGTCAGCATGAAACAATTCAATCACATTGTATTTAGCATTGCTTCCTTATGTCCATTCTTACAACCGCTCAGTTGAACTTCCACATTATGCTTTTCGAATGCCTTTATAGAACCGTGGTAAAGCGAAATTAAATAGATACCCGTCCAAAAATGTAAACGTGTAAAACGAAACCGTGCAATTAAAGGAATGATCTTTGGAAGTTCACCGTTTCCAGTTTTTTGTTTCATTCAACTATAGATGAACGCATCCAAATTTTTCATAAAAATGTAAAATTCTTAATCTACTCTACAAAGGGTCGCGTCAGTTCATAAAAATATTCAAATGATATAACAGCTCGCTCCCTTTATTTAGTTTTCACGCGACAGATTTTTAGATGTGACGGTGTCAAGAAGGCATCCTCTGCGAGCAGATTATCCGAACCGACAGCGTTTTTGCGGATTTAATTTTCGTGGAATCACGGCCCTCTCTTTAATTATGAAAATTCTAGTTAAAAATAATCGTTTTTTGGCTCTTTTTTTTCGCCGTAGGAGGGAGTGCCTTTTGAAGTTCATCATCCGCGTTAACGCTTGTTAGAGCAAGGGCGGGGAACCTTTTCCACATGGCGGGCCGCATAAGTTCAAGCGAATCCTTTGGGGGGGGGGGGGGGGGGGGGGGGGGGGGGGGCGCACTGAAAGCTGCCAATGCTTGGCGGGCCTGATTAGAGTTTAAATTGAAGTTACTGAGAGATCATAAGATGTCATATAAGTGGAAATCAATTCTAAATTAGCTATTTAGGATTAACATTTCAGTGTTAAATGCTTTATTATCATTTTTTGGATTAAAAAGTATGAGTTCATGTGTTAAATTTTAAGGATCTATTCTTCATCACTGCTTCGCGGGTCACAAAAAACGCTCCCTGGGAACGCATGCGGCTTAGGCTATTTGCACACGTGACGATATTATCGCTGCCGCCCGCGACAGCGACAATTGTCGCTATCGCATTTGGTTTGCACACGCAACGACATTATCGCTGTCGCGGGATAACTGGCGATATTTCCGTAAACCCCGCTATACTGCCAGTTGTGATTCAGATTTCAATTTAAAAAAATGTATTTCCATTCAATTTAACTATCTTATTTCGTTCCTTCCGGTTCAAACTTTCAATTCCTCCTCGAAAAACATGAAAACTTCTTTCCAAGCCGTTTGCTTCTTTATTTTATCTTTGTAGTCATCTGCCGTATTTTCCCACAAGGTGGAAATGCTCTCCACTAGTTCAATAAGTGTTGTTATATCATACTTAAATTTTTCGGCACTCATTTTTAACACAATAAACACGAGCTGTTTAAAATGTTGTAAAGTTCACGAGTTCCAGACTTAGACTGAAAAGTGGCACGTCGGTGCTAGAGGGAAGCGACATGTCAGTGCGTGTGCAAGTGCGCCATTAGGTTACACTGTTTTTCTGAGAACGCGATATCGCCGATTGTCGGAACCGGGCGACAGACAAGACGACACTTTTATCGTGACGCGTGTCGCCCTACGTGTGCAAGTCATTCGTTTAAACACACGTATTCACGAGTCAAGCGATATCGCTGTCGTCGACGACAGCGATAATATCGTCACGTGTGCAAATAAGTGACGGAATTCTCCGTCATACCCTGAACCTAAAGATCGCGTTTATAATTCCCGATCGATGGGGTCGTTCGCCCTTGAATTATTGTCCCTCGGAACACTTCGGTAATCGAAAAATACTAAGCAGTTGTTTGGTTGTCACGCCTTCTGTCGGCGTGAGCTCTGCTCGCTTTGCATACTTATAGGTAAAACGGATCACGTCACCCTCCAATGTACGGTCCAACCGCGATATATCGAACTCGATTGAACCTCGAGGAAAGAGAGAAAATGTTCGATCTATCCGTTATAGAATTTCATTATAAAGTATGTTGAGTTCTAATGAGAAGAAAATGTTAATTTCGATTGATTTAAAATTTAATTTATTCAAGTTCTGATAAAACGCTGTGTAATGTGAACCTGACTTTGCATAGTGAAAGAAGGTTGTGGCCCATACCCCTTCAAGCACCCTCCTCCAGGCCCAAAAATTCCCAAACTTCTCTCTGATGCACATAATGTGTAAGTAGGTTGTCCAGATGCCGAGGAAGCAAAACCGGGATATTTTATGCTCTGAGGAAGAAAAAACCGGGACATAATTGGGACATATTTATTTTGACATATTTGCAGTATTTAGGTGCACTTGAATATTACGTAAATGCATTTGAGTGTATTAATATTTTAATATAACTATCTACAGTACCCGGCGTTGCCCGGGGAAAAACACAAAAAAATGTTTCAATTGTCAAACATTTTAAATGAAACGGAATCATTTTTATTATGGGTTAGAAGAGTTGTGTTCATTTTGAATATATAAAGTTCGCTTTATTTGAGGACGCGAGGCTAATATTATATTTTTATTTCAAAATGACGTATATTAACAAAATGTTAAAATATTTAGCATTAGCATACAAAGTTATTTTGCTTTTTGTACAATTAATATAAAACATTTGGGATTAAAAATTAACCTGCGGCCTTCATATTTGGAAAGAAAATATCTGTTAAAAGTTTGATTACTCTAGCTTTAATGGTGTGGAAATGTATAGATGCACAAATGAACAGACAAACAATCTTTCACAAATATATAGAAGATAGAAGGTAATGACTGAAACTATGTCTTCGTTTGCCAGCTTTTTTACAAACTTTATTTCCAAACAAAACTTAAGCTCATTACATTTTGTAAATTGTTATGCGAGTCTAAATCTAAGATCAACACGTCCAGTCGTCTGTATCTTCGATGTGCAAACAAATATCGCGGTTGCAGGGGCGGATTCATAAACTTCCCAAGGGGAGGGGGCGTTCGCCTTCATGGCGCCTTCTCCCTCTCGAATCCACCTTTGCCGAGGACCCTATATTATGAAAATTCATGCCCCTTTCAGAATCATTCTTTCCCTTGCCATACAGACTTAATATTCGAAGCGGAAACGTGAAGATTTCCGCGGAATGAATTTAAGGATGTACCCGGTGGAGGGCAATGGGGTCATCCAAGAGGGGGGACGATCGCCCCAATCGCACACTTATTACTAATTCTAAACGGCAACACGGGAGACATTTAGCGAATGATAAGACGACACTAAACCAGCCTCCTATCTCTTTGTACCTGCCCTAAATTTTCCTTTAGATAATTCGATTTTTGCAACCAAATATTTTACATAACTGCACTACCCAAAAAAAAGACCGAGACAACTGTGCGTCCCGAAAACATTTTTTTGGGTCACCGGGACACTTCACGGAAAATCGGGACATTTGAGCGAAAACATTTTTTGGATCACCGGGACACTTCACGGAAAATCGGGACGTCTGGGCACCTTATGTATGAGTGTTGTTGTCGATTACCTAATCTTATAAACAAAGTTTTCATGCCGTCCAAAATGTCTCGTCCTCGCTCTGCAATCTGGAATCCCAAGTCACACAACCACGCTTATGGGAACCATGATCCGCATTGCATGAATTTTTAGTATTTAAAAACCTCGTTGTAATGAATCCGTGTTATAACACGTTTTCTGGGGAGGCGTCAAAATCGTGTTATGAGAACCCGTTTTATAAAGGGACCTGGTGAATACGAGTTGGAATAAGAAAAAAATATCCATTTCGAATAATATAAAATTCGAGTTGTAGACACCCGAGCTGCTGTATATATTTTTTTTTAACCGGTCTTGTTTGATACTCTCAAAGGACCAAATTAGCGTGCTATCTGTCAGGCGGAAATGTATGAATGGAATTTTTCATCTCTCTTGAGAATTTGGTTTTTCTTTGGCGTTACGGAGTAATGCGTAATTCGATAGAGAATTGTCGGATTGTTCACGCACATCCTTCACCGTCATCCACCCACGTGACGTATGAAAACAACTGAAATGAGCGTCACGCTCGTTCTTTGTTAGAATCCGATATCTATGAAAACATTACTCATGACGGCTGTTTTGTAGCCGAAATGCGCACCTGGTTTTCATGACCTTTTTCGTGGCTGTCGGTTGCGTAGTTCTGCAACTCAAATATTTTTGTAGTTGGTGGCGGGGAAAGAAAAATTGACGCCCCCACCCCCTTAACTAAGGCAGCCATCCGTACCGATTTATTCATTAATGTATGTTTTAAATTACTTTTGATTGATTTTTACTTTTACGCTTTGTTTTTAATGCTGTTTCTTTTGTGAATACAGTGTTACGCTATAAAAAAGCGCATTTGGAATCTCGTTTTGCAGTTTTTTAAAAACTTTTTACACCTTAAAGACTGTATGCTTTTGAAAATACAGTCGAACTTCTTTTGAAAATACAGTCGAACTTCCACAAGTGGAACGTCTGTAACTCGAATTTTCCATAACTCGAAGTGAATTAATTTTATAGGACAAAATATTTTTCGTGTTATTTTTTTCTATTACTCGAATTTTCTACATGTCGAATGTTTTTTTTTGTTTCCCTTATGTTCGACTTATAGAAGTTCCACTGTATTTTCAAATAGTTTATTTTTCATCCTTAATTTCCTCCTCGCCTCATCCTCTACAAGGATTATGCCATCATCTGCCCTTGTCTGATTGTGAGTCTTGAGATCGCTGACTAATAGAATTTCTTTATCACGCCCGTAAGCTTTTCCCGTAAATTCCAAATTAAATTCTTTTTGGTAAATTGAAAATTATCGTTTTCCGGATAATCCGTTTTTGCAGAATGACTTGGTCCCGTCGTTTTTCCGTAAATATAAAATGGATATAGACTCTAATATTGCGAAATATCAGCGATGATTAAATGATGTCATAATTCGGGCACCTGCTTAAAGAAGATAGAAAGAAAGCATCCTTTGACGTAATTTATAATTGGATTCGTAAGGACTCTCACTCTCTCACCATTTGCTTTCATCCGGAATTAACGGACCGTTAAATCCTATTAATACCGTTAAAAAAAATAATCCAATCCTTTTCGGCGTGGGCGTTATTTTCTGATGAGACCCGGAAGATAGCGTGGATATCAGAAAATGACGCAGCGTCCGCAGACCATTTAAAGAAACTTCCTTGTTTTTTTTTTGACCAAACTAGGTTGCCTAAGAGGTCGCCCTCGCCCCTTATCAGAAAAAAAAACAAGGAATGAAAGTCCGACAGTTTGCCTACTTGATACGTCTCTACCCACATAAGTACACAGTAAGCTCCCTATTGGCAGTGGATCGGATGACCGAAATTTCAATTATCCGATTCCAATTAACCGAGATTGTAAAAATTTATAACTTGATGGTTTTTTATTGCATCACTGGATAATAAAAAGAATTCCCAACATGTTACTAACTAGCACCGCCGTTCTCTGGGTAATAATAGTAATATTTTATTTGATACATACAGGAAAAACCCCAATTACATGTATTTTAATAAAGACAAACACAACATCCATGCCCGAAGCGGGATTCGAACCCGCGACCTTTGGGTTACAAGGCAGGCGCACTGCCTACCAGTCTAACCCGGCCGGATTATAACCCGGGTAGTTAGACTATGTTTTTCTACGATGTTCAACATCACTTTTCCTGCTACCAGGAATTGATTTCTTCGGTCATTTTCCATATAAATGTATTGAAGAACGTCAGTATATTTTATTCACGATTATTTGTTTAAAGTTCGCTTGATATTCTTGAAAATGGTTTGGTGAAAAGTGAAAAGTTGGGAACTCCTGTTGTATAGTGTTACGGGGAGTGTATACTTCTCTTTATCTTTTCTCTTGTTTCTGAATGTATATTTAATTTCTTCATTTGTCTGCACTTTAGTAGGTGTAAAAAATGCATATCGATCAACCCAGGGGTCGGCAACTTAACGGCTCATGAGCCGCATGCGGCTCTTTCACGATTTACCTGCGTCTCCAAAAGCCTACTCTTTCTACCGTATTAAGATCTAATTTACGTCTAATTCTCACTCGAATTCAATTGCCCAGAGTTCAGGTTTATGTTACTTAAATATGAATTAAACTTTTTTTACGATAGCCGTCTTATTCACCAATATTGCGGCTCTACTCGCGTCGGGTTATTTGCTGAACTAGAAAAATACGGCTCTTCTCGTTCATTCGATTGCCAACTCCTGGATCATCCAGAATAGGCTCTGTCCCGAGTCAACCGGTAAATCGGAAATTTGTACAGTGAACCCTCACAAATCCGGTTTGGGTTAAACAGGATTAAATAAACGCGACACTTATGTACTTACCAAAATCGTGTAAAATGTAATCTTACGTGGTCCCGAATCGGGCGTGCTACGTGTTTACACATTTCGGTCACCTGACATTGCTCGCAGCCGATGCGAAAGCGTGATTTATTTCCCCGTAAGTTAACGATTCGGCGCAGCGAGGTTTCGTATAATTTTTTTTCCGAGAAATTGAACTCCCGCGTTGCGCAAAGGACCATTGTACACTACGCCCAAATCCGTCTTCTACGTAATTGCAACTGCTCCGCGTCGGAACGGCCCCAAATGTGCCCCGTGTGTCGGGTCGAGGGATCGCATTATTCCAATACGCCCGCGCTCACATTAAGGGAATGTCGCCTGCTTGCTCTCTCCACTGAACGGGTTTTAAGGCGAAGGGGAGCTTTTTAATGTGTTCTGCGTATAAAGGAGCGTGGGTGTGCGGAGAGGGTTGAATCGGGTAAGTGGGAGTAGAGTGAGGTAGAATGTGAGCGCTTTGCTAGGAGGATGCTGGAACTGAGAAGGACGAAATTCCTTGGCAAAAAAATACATCTCTCTCTCTCTCTCTCTCCAAGTCTCTAGGTCAGGGATGGTGGAGAGAATCACGTTTAAGCGTTCGTGATCGCTAATTGCGTTTCGTTATCGTCGTCGATTTTTTTTAGCACGTTAAAAAAAAGGAACAAACGGGAGTTGTTTAACTAAAGTGCTCCAAAGCCCGGCGCAGCTTGCGTTTCCGGATGCAGGAAACGACCTGTGTCGGTAGCGCGAAGGTAACGTAACGCGACATTAAAAATGCCCTCGACATGCGACAGAATGAATGGTCTCTCGACTTTGTCTATGTCAGAAATAGCTCCTAAAATATGATAATCGCTTTGTTTTGTTTTAATCGTACGTGGAAAATTTTTTAAAAAAATTATCGAGATATTTTTATTTTTCATTTCATGGCGAAATCTCTTCACTTTGTTTTTGTTTTTTGTATACTTAACCGTTATCTTTAAGTTTTTCACAAATTCGACGTTTCATTCTTTTTCGGATCAGCAAAATTATGGCCTTCTTTGCAAAACAAAATTGGAACGGAAGATTTCGTTTCTCCATTAACTAGTTTTTTGACGGTGGCGCGAGTTTTGTGCCAAGTACTATGTATGTTGTTGCGAATGAGTCGAAGTTAACTGTCGTGTTTACACAGTTTTCTAGAAACCAGTCTTAAGTAACTTTCTTCTGTTAAAATTAATCTTATACAAATTGTGAGCCTTCAAAATTGGCGGCCTTGCCATTCGCGGTTAGGATTATTCGCGAGGGGTTTGTCTTCGCACCGATTTGAACTTCTCCGTATTTGAACTCGACTCTTTGCGGATTTGATCCGCAGAGTCACGCCCAAGTTTTTGCTTTCCTGAGCAGCGGAGTAATTGCGACATTTCCAAGAAGGCATCCCCCGCGAATATTGAGGGCTTATTGCATTTATTTTACGCAGCTCCATTTCTCCCGAAGCCGCGAAGTTCGCCGCCCTCGTCACACATCCGGACACTTTAAAGCGACATCAGACGACGTTGACATATAAGCAAGCGTTACCGTAATGCATGTTTCAATAGCGTATGAGATCGCCAGAGAGAGATATAACACAGCGAGAGTCGTACAGAGGAGAGAGAGAGAGAGAAAGAGACACGTACGTTATTTTCTTTCCTTTCGCACCGCAGAAATTTCCATCCGTCGCTTCAATAGCTCTCAGAAATACGTTTCCGTAACGTACATCTGACGGCATCATTCGTATTCCCTCTCGCGATAATAAGTCACCACACCATATCGCGATGCAGCATCCTCGATAATAATAAAAAAAAATGATGATAATAAAAAAAACCGTCCCGTCCGCGCATGTTGATGTCGAGAACCGCGGGAGGGGAATGAGAGAGAGAGAGAGGGTCAGGGACGTAAGGGAGGCGGTCCAATCTCTTTCTGCTGTGCAGGTGTGCCCTCCCTACCATCTTCACCCTTTCCCCTCTTCCATCCTTCGCCTCTCTCCCTCCCTCCCTCCTCTCCCCCCCTTCGCCTCCCGCCCACCTCTCTATCTCCCTCTCTCGCCACTCCATCCCGCCGTTTCAAGCCAGTCCGCCCAGCGATCTCGCCTGGTGTTGTCATCCTCTCTTATACATTCCCTCTCCCTCTCTCTCTCTCCTCATTATTCCTCAAAGATTTTCGTTTTTTTCCCCGACTCTTTCAACGTGCTATAATTCTTCTAAGCTTTGGGCCTCTTTATATATATATATATATATATCTCCTCCGTGGGTTGCTAGTACCGCCGAAATTTTGAAAAAAAAGGACCGTAAAGAGTGTGCTGGTGTTCCGTGTGAAAGGAAAAAAAGGGAAAGACTGGATCATAGTAATCTCCTTAACTAAGAAAGTTGGCTTGAGACTTCGATGATAGCCGTGGAAGTGGGTTCGTCTGGTTTCCACGCCCCCTACAAGGGACAGCAGCCGCTGCTCTTTCGAGAAGGTCGCTGCAGTCTATGAGGGGAAGAAGGATCATCAAAGCAAGTAAGCGTCCTCTCTCTCTCTCTCACTCACTCCTTCTCGCGTGAGAGTTGTGTTGCGCGCACGCGTTAGCTTGGTACACGTGCGTGAGGGAATTGCGGAGTGGTTTTTTTTTCCTTTCTCAACCGCGTGACTTTTTCACCTCGACGCGTGAGGTTGAGGTCGGCTCTCGATTTCTCTCTCTCGCGCTCTCTCTCTCTCTTCCTTTTCTCCCGTGCTTTCTCTTTCGGGTTTCGTCCCGTCTTTCTCTCTGTCGCCATTTATCTTTGCGTCTTCGTGTATTTTACTCTATTGCACGGTTTGTCTCCTTTCCTCATCCCGTCTTGTTTTCCGGAACATCTTTTGTTTATCCATAGTTGCATCTGTTTGGTTACTCTTCATATTGCCAGCCTTATTTCTTCTATTTTGGTTCCTCCTTTGTCATTCCTTCTCCCTCTCTTCTGTTATAGTTATTTACCCTTTCTTTGGCTGTTTTTGTCACTTTCATCGTTTGTTATTTTTATTTCCGTTTTACTCGTTATATACTTAGTCAAACCTCGAAGGAAGGCAGGAAAAGTTCAAGTTATCGAAACTTTGTGTTATCGAAAATCCAGTTATGTCGAAACTTCGAGTTATAGAATTTCATTTTAGCGCATGTAACCTATTTGAACACGAACCTGAAAAATAGGCTATCATGTCTAGCTCCCAGTGCAAGGGCAGCGGGTTCGAATCATGCCGAGGGTCGTTTGTGCTTGTCACAAATCTATTACAACACGTAATTGGGGAAACCTGTTTGTGGTAAATAAATTATTATTATTGTTATTAATTTGAACCAATCGAAAATTCAATTAATTAGACGTTCGAGATATCGAAGTTCGACTTTGTGTACGTCTTTCATCGACCTCCTTTGTCTCTTACTCCTTCTCGTTCGTCCTTTCGTCTTTCTCTCGCTTTGTCTTTCTTCTTGTTTTAAACTTATCGAATGTTGCATCTGCTTCTTTTCGAGCCGCAGTTTTATTTATTTTTAATTTGGAATTCGTTTTTCACGTCATCGAGATCGTAAGAGATCAAAAGGTTACGTACTACATATTTTCGTTTGAAATACGAGTCGTTTTGTTTATCCCTTCGTCCCGTGTTGTCCAAAAGTGGTCGCTTTCGGAGTGCGCATGTCGTCGCGCTCATCTGTTTCATCTCTCGGGAACGGTTTTGTTTTTGATTCTCTCTCTCTCTCACTCTCGCTCTATAGGGCGTTTGTCGTCGATGCGAATGATGGAGGGGATTGGAGAAGGGGGGAGATTTAGGGAAGATTGAAAAACGTGCTCGGGTAGGTCGTTCGTCGTTTGTTTCGATCCAGAGGGCTTTGGGGCGGCGCGTGCTGCCGATGTGGCGCATTGATCGAAACTTGCACGAGTAAATTTTTCGTTCGCGTTTGTGCGTGCGTGATTGTTTTCTTTTGGCGTGTGTTTTTTTACGTGACTGCGTGCGCATCGGTGTTTGTGTGTACCTCCGCGTGTCTCCGTACCTGTTTGCGTGAGACGGGAACCGAACCGGCCACCCATTTCAGCCTAAATGTGTGTTCTACTTACCTTGTTATAGCAAGGATTCTTATAACGCGGGTTCGCGCCAGCGCGCTATTTTAAAATTCCAGAGGCTCATGCAAAGAGGATTGCAGTTTGCATTAACGCGGTGTGGTCAGATATGGGATTCCAGAGAACTGAGCGAGGAAGAGGCATTTTGGAAGGCCCCAGTGGTTTGTTTATAATCTCAGACCAGTGGTTCCCAAACTTTTGATAAGCGCCGCACCCTTTCAAAGATAAACAGAATTTCACAGAACTCCAGCCTTGAAACTAGGTTTATATCAGAGGTCGGTTTACCTATGACATACGTGCCAAAGGGTGGCTCGCGAAGAGATTTTAAGTGACACTGTATTTAAGAGAATAACTACGAAAAGTATGTATTTTTAAAAGGATTTCACTTTTATTTCAATTTTGTTTTGCATTTTAATGATACCGCATTATGTTCTGGATCCCTTTTATCATAAAAATAGCTTTTCGTAAGCGTCACGGACAGAACGAATTTAAAGGTGGCACGCGCGGAGGATCACGGATTATGAATATTGAATAAGAGTGGCACCCAATAGGAAATCGTTGCCCACCCCTGGTTTATATACTTCTTTATACGGTAATTATATTCCTTGGACGCGGCCATTTGTTGGTACTGCATTGTAATTAGCTTATTGGAGGGAAGATTATTGCCGTAATTACCTATAAACATCCATATCGTTGATTTATTTACTAAAGAAAGTTTTTATCGACACCCCGGCGTTCTGCGTTACTCAATTTTGGAACCAATGGCTTATACAATTGACATCAACGCTGTTTGTAGATAATACACGCATCGGAGAGAGGTTTGGGATTTTTGGGAGCGGAATAGGGTGCCCCACAGATTTTCAGGTACGCCACTGATAGTACATATCCATTTCCCCTTTTACTACAGAAAGCTAGGTTCAAGTAACACGGATTCACATGACACGGCCCTTTTTTTAGAATTCACCCCCCGTATTATGGGAGGGCAGGGTGCACAAGTCAACGTCTATATGCTTGTCTTTTGTGTGAATTCAGGTGCGTGTCTGTCTGTTTATTATAATGACGCTAAGATTCTCATGTTTTGTAACTGTCAATTCATTTCTTCGATCATTTATTGTCGTTTATTAGATCAGTGTCACGATAAACCGTTACGATAAAGACTCGCGCGTCTAGCGGAGGACTACCTCGTATAGTACCAGAAAATAGATAAACGGTTTTCGCGGCCGTTTCTTTTGCAACAGGCCCATTCCTTTTTGATGTGTCTATTCTATTCGTGCGCGTTTCCGTGTCGTCGGGTGTTCGAACGAGGTACATACGATAACCGAACAGGCGACCTCTTAAAAAGCTGACTAATTGTAAGCGCCGTCGAGTTCCTTCGCGTGTCATTGTGGCGGTTCACGAAGAAAGGATTGAAAAACCGGTTTTGCTCTCTCTCTCTCTCGCTCTCGGAAATCGGACTTTTATTTGCCTTTCCTCGGTGTAACGATGGCCGTCGCCTTTTAAAAACTCTCCTATTTTACGAGGATTTCTTTTTTTTTTTTTTTTAAGGAACAAATTTCGTGCGGTCGAGGATGCGCGAATTTTACGGTCTGTTTTGTTTGCGGAATCGTCGCTGCGATTATATCCCGTGCACGTCTTTTCTCGCCGCGATCACGGCGGGAGGAAAATAATATTCCGTTCTTCTTTCGTCGAGAAGACCTTATTCCTTGGTCAGGAATAACCAGTCCGAGTAGAATATTCGTTTCTGCCGAATCGTCGTCGCCATCGGCGGTGGATTGTGCACAATAATACGCCCAAAATCACGCGGAGAGAGAGAGAGAAGGAAAAGAAAGATTTTTTTATGTTCGCGTAAGTTAGGCAGAAATTCCGCAAGTTTTTGGAAGAGACCGTGTCGGTAACGGAGGATAAAAAAATCACGCTTACACGGATTCGCTCTTTTGACGGAATTCGGGTAAAGGGAGAAGAGGGAGGTAGTCTCCAACGCGAAAGTTTTTACAACCACCGTTTCCTCCCCGTCGATTTTTCGACCTTTCTCTGTCCTTCTCTCTCTCCACCCCATCTTTTCCTTTATCCATCCACTTAACTCAACCTTCGTTTTCGGCCAATTTCGTATTTTTTTCTTCGCTATACATCTTGATGGGATTCCATTTCGTTTTTCCTCTGCGGAGAAGAGATTCCATCTGGGGCTCGAGGAATCGTCTTCTCTCTCTCTCCTTCTATATACGTTTGCACGCAAACACAAAATAGAAAACCTTGATAGTTTGTACAAAAATCGGTCATTATAGAAATACAAATTTATGGGAAGTTTACTTCAATCCCCTTCGAAAACATAGATATAAAGCCCTTGTTACTGCAAGTCATGAAAATGTAAATATGTACTAACGAGATAATACTGTGTGTTTATTTTTATCTACCATCTCTCTTCTTCACAGCCATATGCGTCATCTCGTAAATTTCGCGATTTTCGTTTTATTTCCATCACAGCTGATGCCGTAAATATTTCGGCTATTTTTTTTTCACTGATCTTTTCCGCCGCGTTTTTCCGCACCACGATTTTTCCCCGTCCGAATTGATGTAATTGGCTCTTGTAGCTAATTTGTTGGTTTTTATCGTCGATAAAATTAAAATACGACGACGTGCATGCTTACTGGAAGTCAGAAAGTTATAATTCGCTATTGAAATTTTGATCACTGAATTACATATATATATCACAGTGAAAGTTAATCGTGGATTTTAAAAATGTTTTTCACCTTATTCTGACGCAGATAATTGGATTCGATCTCGTCCTGTGGGGAGAGATGCTTTCTCTATTTCCTCTCTTTTCCGGCGAGTCATTTTTATCGACTTTAGCTTAGCTCATCCGTAAGACCTTCGCCCTTTTCTTCTCGAAACTTTTTTTCTGGGAATCAAAGTGTTCCCCCTCTTCGAGCCTCTCTTATCGTCCCACTCAAGCGAGCAGGGATTTCCGTTAGTATGAGGTTATTATTGATGTGGGACGAGGGAGAGAGAGATATGAGAATAAGTGAGATATGATGGCGGAGTATTATGGCTTGTTAGATATATATTCCATATAAATAATTTCGTCACGCTGAGAGAGATACATTTTTTTAGGGGAGAAGGAAGGAGAATGGGAAGCGTTACTTTATTCATGCATTCCTGTCATTCTTACGGTCGATTTCGCTGGTGTAAATATATGTGCATATATATATATATATATATATATATATATATATATATATATATGCGAGAAGAGATAGACAGACTTGGAAGCTAGAAAAACTGAAAAAAAAGAAAGATGCATACAGCACGAAGTTGGAAGATCGCCTTAAAAATTTGGAAAGCAAACCGAAGACCGTGGATACAGAATGGGAGGAAGTGAAAGCCAGCATCAAAGATACCTTGAATAAAGAGATTGGGAAACAAGAGAAGAAAATCAGAAAACCATGGATCACTAAGGAAATGCTGGAGAAAATGGATGAGAAGAAAATGGAAAAATGTTAACAGTGAAGGAGGTAGAGCCAATTATAGACGCATAAACAATGAGTTGAGAAGGGTAGCAGATAAAGCTAGGGAAATTTGGATAAAAGAAAAATGTGAGGAAATACAACAGATGGAGAAGTTGGGACGGTACGATATGATGTACGCTAGGGCACTGGAGTTAGAAGATAAGAAGCCTAATGGGATTCGTGGTAAAGGAATTGTTAATACAGATGGAAAAATATTCGCAGAACCAAAGGATGTAGCACAGTTATGGGAAGAATACATTAAGGAACTATACAAAAAGCCGGCAGGATCGGTACAAATGGAACTGGAAGAAGAGAATTGCAATGAAGAAGACAATTTGGGAGCAAGTATTTTGAAAAGCGAAGTAGAAAAGGCGATACTGGAACGAAAGAAAGGAAAAGCTACAGGCAGAGGTACTTAAAGTCATGGGATCGGAAGGACTAAAAGTGATTACGAAACTAATTAACAAGATTTACGACTCGGGAGAGTTTTTTAGATGTAACAATGATCCCTCTAAAGAAGAAGCCAAAGGCAATGCAGTGTACATACTACAGAAGATAGATATCTATCGATAGAATATTATGCAATGAGATAACGTATGAAATGGAACGTACAAGTTATATCGAAATAATAGGAAAGAATATGACTTTACAATACATGAATTCAATTCGTAGTTCCAATTAAACCAACATTTTCGTCGAATGTAACTTTTCAAAACTCCGGCGTATTAGCGTCACTGACAAATGCCGTAGTCATAGCGGCGCAGGAACCCCGGGCAGAACCAAGAGTGAGATCTTACGAGATATTATAATGTTACCCCTCTTGCTTAACCCTAATTATGCCCAATATGGCGACATCGCATCGTAGTCCAATCTTTTCGGACTTTCTCTCATTTTCATCCTCGAACGACTTTTCCGTTCTCTTCCTCATTTTTGGCTTTCGCTCATTCGACGCACGGCAGATTGTGTGTCCTCGGGAGAGTGGCCTCAGGATTTCCTAGAAGTAACAATGATGCCTCTAAAGAAGAATCCAAGGGCAATACAGTGTAAAGACTACGGAACGATAAGTCTACTGTCACACACTTCGAAGATCATCACGAGGATTCTTAATAAAAGACTAGAGAAAAAGGCCGAAGAAATGCTAGGGGAAGATCAATTCGGCTTCAGAAAAGGACGAGGAGCCAGAGATGCTATCGGTGTAGTGAGAATCATATCAGAAAGGGCAATAGAGTACAGCCAAGATTGCTGCGTATGTTTCGTCGACTGACAGAATGACTTTGATATAGTACATTGGGTACTGATGATGAGGATATTAAAGGATATAGGTGTAGACTGGAAAGGCAGGAGACTGATCAGGAATCTATATGTGAATCAAGTTGTAAAGGTCAGGTTGGAGAATGCGGACACCAGCGTAGTACATATCGGTAGAGGAGTAAGACAGGGCTGTTGTCTATCGCCGATTCTATTCAATATATATGGAGAGAGGCTAATGCAGGAAGCGTTAGAAGGCACTGGAGATTTCAAAATCGGAAGAAGGATTATAAGCAGGGCCGGATTAAGCGGTACGCATAACACGCAAGTGCGTGGGGCCCAGAGGACAAGAGGTCCTACTGCTGGCCGAACGTGCCTCGGCTCGCCCTTTCAAAGTGCTGCCGCATAGATCACAAACCTTACAATAACTGTTACTTGTTACAGATTTACGATTTGGATGGATCCTTAAATGTGTTGTGCTTGGGACCCATGGGTCTCTTAGTCGTGGATAGAATTATTAAATTACGCTCCTGACTCCCAATCCATAATTTTTCCTGTTCATCGAGCTGTTCTTTCTTTTATTTTCCTCAAATTGTTGAAATACTGCAAAGCATAAGCTTCTTCGACATATTAAATGAGTGTGCAACCCTTTTATTTACACATTAAGAATTTCGGTCTACGGTGGGCCGAGTAACGGTTTTCAACGGAGCTTATTACAATTTTTTTTAAAACGTTTAAACGGCGCCAGAAAGGTTTCGACAAAATGTAGTCGAGGAAAGAAAATAATGCAAGTCGGAAAAATGGTAATCGTTCCGACAAAATCCGCAAAACACTAGGAAAAATTTTGCATAAATGACAACGGCACCCGGTGTTCCCAGGCGGTCACCCATCCAAGTACTATCCGGGCCCTACGATGCTTAACTTCGGTGATCGGACGAGAACCGGTGTTTTCATCGTGGTATGGCCGTTGCCGAAGTAGATGTCCCTCAGAATTGGATTTATTCTTGCTTATTTGTTTACAGGGCCGGATTAGGCGGTATGCAAAACATGCGAGGACAAGGGGGCTGACCCTACCCCGTCTTGTCGAAACCCTTTCCAAATGTTGCCGCTCAGGTCACAAACCTTATATAATGTTACTTTAAAAAAAGAATTACGATTTCGGCAGAGCCTTAAACGCTCTGTGCGTGGGGCCCATGGGTCTCTTAATCCGGCCTTGATTATAAGAACAGTGAAATACGCGGATGATCAAGTACTTCTAGCAAGAAAGGAAAAGGAACTTCAGAAAATGATAAATAAACTAGTGATAACAGGTACAAAATACGGTATGGAAATTAATACAGAAAAATCATAGGTTATACGAATATTAAGTAAAGAAGAAGAAAATTTGAACATAAGTATTGGAGGAAAGCCATTAGAACAAGTTTCAGATTATAAATACCTTGGAAGCATCATAACGAGAGAAGCAAAATGTACCGATGAAATCAACAAAAGAAAAAGGCGCTTTCAGAAGAAAGAAACTCGTACTAACCGGGAATATAAATCAGGAAATCCGCAAGAGGTTGATAAAATGCTATGTTTGGAGTTTTGTTTTGTATGGGGCAGAAACATGGACGCTAAGGAAAAATGATATTAAATACTTGGAAAGCTTCGAAATGTGGACATGGAGAAGAATGCTGAAGATAAAATGGACAGATAGGGTGAAAAATGAGGAAGTACTACGAAGATTAGGAGAGAAACGAACGATTATACAGACTATCAGAAAGAGGAAGGCGAACTTGATTGGGCATTACCTGAGTAGAGAATGCATGATTAAAGAAGTGCTAGAAGAAAAACTGGATGGAAAAAGAGAAAGACGTAGGAAAAGACGACTTGAAAGGGAAAGAGAGCTATCAAGACATGAAGATAACTGCGGAAAATAGGAGTATATGGAGAACCAAGTTTAACCATGAATAATCACGGACCTGTCAATGGACAGACTACCTATTATGATGATGATATATATATACATATTAGTTACAAGAAAATACTTCTTTCACGAAAGGTTATGACGTTTGACTTGACGCAAGCAAGTAGGAATCTCCCTCGTTCGAAACCTTACCGCGAACGACGGTCGTATTTGGTTCGGGGGCCAATTCGATTAGTCGTTTTGGTTCGACTTCCTCGTTCTTTGTTTCGGGGCTTTGGAAGGTATCTCTCCCTGTGGCGAAGAACCGATTTAAAGCAGGGGCTATTGGACATGAATTTATGCGGGATTCGAACTTGGTCCCTTTGGAAATCAAAGCTCCCGTTGTCTTTACATAAATTTTTAGATCAGCGAGTGCAATTTATTCTTTGTAATTTAACTTAATCCTTTATCCTTGATCGTCGCAGGCACACTAAAAAACCCGGT
Organism: Uropetala carovei; assembly: GCA_036926305.1. NCBI lineage: Eukaryota > Metazoa > Arthropoda > Insecta > Odonata > Petaluridae > Uropetala > Uropetala carovei. The sequence goes on along the minus strand of JAXCHB010000065.1, from coordinate 12,567,184 downwards.
GTTAACGATATCCCTCGCGCAAAATATACATATGGTTTAGTACAGTACTTTTCAAACATATGGACACGAAGGCCGTCTAGGTGCGACGCGGATTTTCGCAGTTAATTATTATAAAACTTTTTCTCAACAAAATTATTTAAGGTCCTTAAAAATTTTCATTAATGGTTAATATAATACTGAAAAGCGTTTAAATTGACAATACAATTCTTGGAAAAGGTGGGGTTTGTTTTTATCATGGTGGGATCAAGATTTTTTTGGCAAAATGTTTGGTGGGAGGCAAGATGCAAAAGGTTGAGAACCATTGTTAATACATCATTAATATTACATACATTTACTTTCTCATATACGAAATACCTATATAATCGCGAAAAAATTCGATCTCGAGATTTTAATGGTAATATGCGTTATAGGTGTACCGGGATCCGAAAAAGTGGTTTTCGCCATGCCGTCTGTCTGTTCGCGGCTCTAGAGCCTAAGCGGTAGAGCGAAAATGAATGAAATACTTAGGCATTTTATCATACAGAATAGAAGCTATGAAGTAATGGTTGACATTGCAAAGTAATTAAGGGCAGTGTATTCTAGGTAATTTTAACAGAAATTTGATTTTCTCAAAAACGGCTCCAACGATTTCGATCAAATTTCGTACAATTACTTGAGTTTAAGTATTCAATAATACCACATAATTCATATTTCTCAAAAAATGAATATAAGGCTAGTTTATTCTAGGCAACCTCAACAACAACTTGATTTTCTCAAAAACGGCTCTAACGATTATGATAAAAAAAAAAATAGAATTAGAGTTGTCTTGGATCGAGATAGGCTATAAAGGCTACCGTAACATCCACTGTGCTCAGCCACAAGAAGTATCACCTACAACAACTTCATTATTTACAATCTAAAAGACTAAAAGCAGTCTTAATTTCTTAAAGCATTTGAAATTTTTAAGTAGTGGTCTCGAAAAGCTCTTCAGGTAACATACTTCTTTCCCCTGACCACACCCCCTGTAAACGAAAGAACCATTCCCAATATTTGTCTTTTTCGCCCTCGGGTTTATTTTAAATTTGTGTCCGTTTTTTTTCTTCGAAAGGTAATGAGAACGGAAATAAGCTCGGTTACACCACCCTCTTCGCCGACGGCCCATCTTTTTTGTTCATTGATCTTCGTTGTAGTATTTCGTCGGCTCATTATGTTTATCGAATTTACAGTCCTTAAAAGGGTAATATGAACGCTCTTCCACCCGTCCCTCTCGGATATTTTTGCCTACTTAAGTTTTCACACTCTGCGTCTGTTATTTCTAAGGAGAACCATATTGTCCCGTATCCGTCGCCCCCTCTAAAAAATCGCCACGGTCCGAAAGGAATGGGAGGATTAAACGAGCGGTTGGAGGAAAGGGAAGGAAAGCAGAAAAAAAGAACGAAAAACAACCTCGAGTCCTTCGTAGAAGTATCCCGCCTACGGGGAAAGGTTCCTTCTGGTCGCCGTAATAATCCTCCCTATGCTCGGATCTCAACATATGTGGTTTCAAAGTAGCTGTAAGCAGTAGGTGCTGACGGGGACGAGAAGAATCCTTTTTTTTGGGCGGGGGGAGTGTGAATAGATGGCTTCGCGTCATCATTCCACGTTTTTTTTTACCCTTCGTTGTCTGCTTTCCTTTCTTCTTGGCTCCCCCACCTCTTTTTCTCCCTCCCCCCTCCCCCCCTCTCCCCCCCCCCACTCCCCCCTATCTCAGGTGAGTACTAATCACGGTGTTGTCGCGTTGCGTAGCGGTCTCAGTTATCGCGCGAAGGTCGGAGAATGTCGCCGCTTGTGTATCTCTCTCTCTCTACATACTTGGAAATTCCCCGGCAATATTTGCCAACTCCCACCCTTTCGAATATTATCGATGATCTCCGGGGAACGAATACCCGCTCGCGTGTTTGAGGTATGGTCATAAGGAAAATCGACCGTTTATTTTTGTTCTCTTTCTCCCATGGCGTTTTCCCTCGAGGAAAAACGTGGGAGGAGAGGACCTTGCATTATTAATTTCGCGCAGGTATCATGCGCGCGCGTGTATGAGTTATTTTGTTGCTATGGATCTAAACCGGGGTTGTGAATTCTTCGGAGGACCGCATCGGACGTTGAGAGTGCTTCAGTAGAGCCGGGTGTTTTTTTTACGTAAGACGTCACGTAGAGATTTTCTGGGAATTAATAATGGGGTATAAATAATTCATCTGCTCGAAAATCTTGTCGGAAACTGTTTTATGACAGCAGTTTCAATTTGAAAAATATAAAATATTAAGTTAAATTTCACGGGTCGCAGTTTCGCGAACCGCACGTGGACCCACACCTGCTCTAAAAATCCGACCGTGTGTGTGTCCTCCAAATTCCGAAATGATAAATTTTTTTGTTTAAAATTTTATCTTAATACGTATCAAAAAGAAATTGGCAAAATAATGGAACCGTTACGCGTAAGACAAGTATTAAATGCGTCGGTCGGTAGTTTATTTTTTCAGGGCTGCCAAAAGTATCGATTTAAATGTAATTTTTGCACATTTTTTTTGGAAACGGTGGAGATATGAACCTGATCTAATTATATTAAGGTCACCCCAGAAGATTTTTTTAAAAATTCTTTCTGATGAAGCAGATCCGAAAAATTAACATTAAAAACCCCGTTGTTTTTTCCTGGAACAGCTTCGCTTTTTCAGAAGCCTCTTCTATTCTTTCCTGGTGTTTTTTATCCGTTTTATGGATGATCGACCTTTCTTCTCTCGGCTTACGCGGGAGGGTGCTGACCCTACCCCGTTTTTTTAAGTGCACGATAAAACCGGGAGAGTAGAGCAGCAATCTCATTCTATCGGACATTGCACCTTAAAGGCGTTCGTTAGTAAACAGCGGAGAGCGGACTTAGTGCTCTGTGTGCCGTAGCGTGGAGGAAGATGACGATCGTCTCCCCTCTCTCTTACGATGCCCATCCCGCTCTTGCCTTCGCAGTGGCACCCGTAGTACTGTTGTTGTTGTTGTTGTATTTTTTATTTTGTTCCGTGTCGCGTTACTTGTTAGTGCCGTATTGCTGAGGATTTAGACCTGAGCCGCCATTTGGATGTACGTTGAACCTAGCGAAAATAACTAATCCCTCTCTTCCTTTCTCTCTACCTCCATCTCTCTCTTCCTTCTCTCCCCCCCCCCTGTATTTCTCCCTCCCTCTCTTCCTGTTTCTCTCTCTCTCCCTCTCCCTGAATTCTTCCTTCCTCCTCCTGTCTCTCTTCCTTCCTCTATCTCCCACTTCCTTCTCTCCCCCTCACTGAATTTCTCCCCCCCCTCTCTTCTTGTTTCTCTCTCTCCCTTCCTCCCCCTGAATTCTTCCTTCCTCTTTCTCTCTTCCTCCCTCTATCTCCCACTTCCTTCTCTCTTCCACGTCTCTCTCTTCGTGAATTTCTTCCTCCCTTTATTCCTGTTTCTCTCCCTCTCTTCCTTCCTCTCTCTCTTCGTGAATTTCTTCCTCCCTTTATTCCTGTTTCTCACCCTCCCCCTGAATTCTTTCTTCCCATTCTTGCCTCTCTCTCTGTCTTCCTCCCTTTATCTCCCACTTCCTTCTCTCTTCCACGTCCCTCTCATTCCTTCCTCCCTTCGTGAATTTCTTCCTTCCTTTATTCCTGTTTCTCAACCTACCTTCCTCTCTCTCTCTCCCTCCCTCTCCCCTATGAACATCTTTCTTCCTCTTCCTATCGCTTTCTTCTTCCTTCTCTCTTCCTCAATCCCTTCCTCCCTCTCTTTTACTTCCTTTTCCTTTCTCTCTTTCTTCCTCCCTCTTCCTTCCTCTTCCTGTCTCTCTCCCTCATTTTCCATCCATCCCTCTCTCCCCCCTTTCCCTCTTCAGCGTAGATGCTTTATTTTTATTCCCTTTCTACTTTTTTTTGTACGGAGAGTATTCGGCCCTGCTCGTATACGATGTCTCTCGTTTGATGGAGAAGTTAGAATTGTACGAATGGCCCTAAAAGCGTTGACCCTTCCCGAAAGATTTCGAAAGTGCCGCCCTAAACCTAAAATTTTTCGGTTTTTGGGTTTTATCGCATGAATAAAGCATCGTTTCGCTTTTTATAGTATCTCGACCGGTTGAGTCCGTTGTCTGCTAGTCATCTTGCTCGCGAATGACATTTTTGGAGAGAAAATGCTAAATAAAGTTTTATCGCGGAGTCCACATTATTTATGGATCAATCGCCCCTTTCTCGAATGCTTATTGTATCTACTGAACGAGATAATGCCTGACGTTTCACTACCATAAGCCAGATGATGCGATCCTTTATTGTTTTTATAGACGACGATTTCATCGATTGCGACTGGACATCGATTCTACGTCCTTGGTCAATTCTGGAGGAGAAACAAACATTCCCAGCGGTCGTATTTGTTGCAAAATATCCTCAGAGCATTCCAACTGGGGAATTCATTGGAGTGAGCCATTTCGGACTGGAGTCCAGACGCCAATTTGACTTTTCTTATTCGTTAAAAGACGAGGTAACAGAAAAATAGAAATCTTTCTCTCGTAGCTGCATTGGCTTTGAAATGCCGATGTATATAGTTTTTGCTTACCGACCTGCGGTAAATCCTTCGGGCGATGCTAATAAAATACCTGAAAATATTTATATCGCGAGAGTACGTTAAAAGTTTTTTTTATTAAGGACTCCGGTGAAATGCAACCAGACATTGCGTTTCGAAAAGGCTGTAAGTTTCGTAGGCAGTGGACGTTAAAAGGACGTATAAATGCCACGTCTCATGCTTTCCTGCGTATATCTTTTTTTTTAAGCCGCTGTTTCTTAAGATAAAGGAGGTTAGCTTAAGGAAAAGTATTGCGCAAATACGAATATTTACCGTATAAGACCTCGTCGATCTTTAAAAGAATAGGTACAGTTGCCACCTTTGCAAACGCTCAAACTCGGAGATTCCGGTCAAACTCGGAGATGTGGCTACACTATATATTGCGTAAGAGAAATTAAAAACTTTAAAGGTCATTTTTCTTATACTCACCCTGTAATAATTTTTTATGTAATATACACTAATAATCTTTCAGAATACTGCAAGTCTGTAACTAATACTAACATCTCAAATACTTGAATTCCTAGATAATATAACAAAACACGCAGTTGGATTTCCAACTTTCAGTTGTGTCGAATTTGTTTTTCATACAATCATATTTTGGAAAATCGTCATGTGATGTCTCTGATATAGTTTTCGGAAGCGAAATTTCAAATAAATTTTCGTAATCTTGATGACCGGGAGATATTAGGACTTAACCCGTTACCTGGAGACGGATTTCCCAAACCCGGAGAGGTGGCAGCTTTAGTTACGATTCAGTGGAGAATTGTCTTATTGCTGAAGAAAGAAAGAAAACATGAAAAATAAGTTCCTAAGTTAGGTAGGTACCTTATGTAGCCATAACAAGGTTATGAACTTTCGGTGAATGACCACCGAAGACGGTTGTGTTATGGCCGAAATGCGCACCCGGTCCTTCATAACCATATTATGACTATTAAAGATACATGAGGTAGGTACTTTCATTTTCGAGTTTCGATTCTTAAGTGCGTACTTTTTTAGTTCGACAGAACGAGCAATGTAATGAACTTGGAATCATCAATTAGAATTACATTTCGAGAAGTTATTTTCTCTTAGTTACCGAAATAATGTAGTTTAGACTGCGTTTCGGATAACTATGTCATATTTCGGTCGATTTCGCGTCGAGTGTAATTTTTTACTAACTTTCATACATTAACTTGCCCACTATATTTCTATATATGAGTGTTTTCATCCTTCCTATGACTTAGCATTGAATAGTGACCATAATTTTCTCAGAAAAACTCTTGTCACCTTTGGGTTTTCTATCCGAGGAACTTAGCAAAGGGTGAATTTTCCTTGGAAGCTTTTTCAATAGGTTTTTTTTAGTGTGATAGAGTTGAGCTACCGATTCCAGATTCGTCCTATGCTACGGAAAAAGGAGCACATTTAAAAAAATACATATAACGTAAAAGTTGTATATAAAGCAATTGTTTTTTATGGTCATTGTTACTGATGTTTGGTAATTCGTTTGAACCTGCAATTTCGAGTCCTTGTTGGACGCCGGCTGATCTCGAGCGCCTCGCGTCTTCGTTCGCAGCAGCTGCTTCCTCTCACCGCGAGAGGGGAAAAAAAGAGGCGCGTCGTCTTTGTTTTTATAACGGTATAAGGTGTCGATGGTCTCTCGCTCCCTCTCCTTAACCTTTCTAGAGGAAGATGCTTCGGGCTGCAGCAGCTGAGAATCCTCTTATTCCTCAACTTTTCCTCTTTGCCATTTAAGGTTTTCGAAAAAAAAAACAAGTTTCCCAGTCCACCTCTGAAGCTTTGAACATTTTTCGTTTCCGGAATCGATGAATTCCTATCTAATTCTACTTGGACGCAACTAAACTCCGTTTCACTTACACTGTAAAAAAAAATATAGGGTGCGGAAAATCTCGATTATCCGTGAAGGAAGGCAAGACGTTCTGAAGCGTTAGAACTTTCCATGAAAATTCTAAACTTTTTGAAGTGACGCCTCTCTTTTGGTTATCACTAAGCCGTCACGCCCCACCATGTTTTTGACTGAAATAAATGTAATCCTTTGCATTCGTATTTACATCATTATTCATGATCAGCTAACTCCTCGTAATTATTTTATCCATGTACCTATATGGTACATATACTTGGGTAAAATACGTTTAAACTATTTCAACTGAATTTGACATTAAAAATTGATTTTTTCTCATGCTCTCGTCCCCTCCTCCCTCCCGGTACTCTCTCACGCCCCCCCCCCCCATTTTGGGACCCACTGCTCTACGCAGAGATCGCTTTTATGCGTAAATTTTCATATCGCTCTGCGAGTATGTGTATTTATTTATCGTTAACTCAACAACTCATCCTGTTCATTCGCGTGAATACATGAACTCAACTTGTTTTTCTTACGTAAATAAATGTTTACGGTCTTCAGCAGACATTTTAAATGATGTCGCATTTGACACCTCATATTTTGGATCGCCTGTGTTTTTTTCCTGTTATCCCTGAATACGCCAGTCCCGATTTACCCGGGTAAATGGAGTTCTATTGTGACGCAAAATGCATTACTTTCCAGATTCATGTAAAATGCTTCGCACAAGTGACGTAAACGCATTTTATTATAAAGTAGTTTTCATCATAACATTCCAGCATTAATTAGCCAACAATTATGGATTAAATAGTTAACGCTTATTGAGGAAAATGCATTATCTTGGGTACTAAAGAGTTACTTAAAAGTCATTAAAATTAATGTGTGTTGATTAGTTATAGGTTTCTAACGTTATGTATATGCGTTTGTTCTTTCATGTTTGAGTATTGAAATTTCACTGAATATGTTGATGTAGACATGCATTAGATACACAGGGTGCTTGTAACCTTAGCAGAGTCGAATAGATCGAGTTTATACGCAAACCATTGACTGCCGATCTTTAATGCGCGTAGTTATTTTTGCCTATAAATTGTTAAAAAAATGTCGAATTAACAAAATATATATCGCCTTTTTCACAAATAAAATTTATTTTCTTGCAATAAGCTGAATATGAGTATCTTGGATTGTTTAGTCATCTGAATCAATTGGATTTGATCGATCTAATGATTGTCGTTTATGACTATATAATGCCTAAAAATTTCTGTGATCTCGTGGTCTACCTCTTGAAGGCAGTTATATCGTTTCAACAATAATAATAATTGTTGGTTAAAGTTTCAGTTAGATATTTTAAGGTAATGTTTGCATTTTCGTAGGCTTCTGTTTTACATTTGATACAGTATGACTATGATACGGGTCACAGTTAAAAGAAAATTAAAATTGTTCCCTTGAAAAGATACACTTTTGTAATCGTAATTGTAAAATCCTTGAAAAGGCGTGCCCTAATTTGCCGAGCAATTTGCAATATAAGGGACTTTTTAGGTGATTCCTTGCTTAAAAGACTTATGAATAAATCGCAGAACTGCATGGAACACGTATTTGATTGCGGTCTGCGTTATTTTATTTGAAAAAGGGACATGGTACTTCACGCAGCAAAAAATTAAATTATTTCAAATCGGCAAATCTTAAAGGTTTAAAAAATCATAAAGACAGCGTTAATAAATTTATATAGAAATTGGGATTGATCAGCTTTGGTTACACGAGCGATCTTTATCAAAGGAGAAGCGGACAAATTTTTCTAAAAATTATTTTCAAGCTATTTGGAAAAGATTTTTTTTCGGATCGAACTTCTTTTTTTAACGTCCCTTTGGTATTCCTCGGAGATGATTCGAGAATCCGTTACGTATATATTTTTTAAAGAAAATCTTTTCTTCCTCGCAAAGTATCACTTATACGATCCCTCGTTCTTTTGTGGAAGTTCTTCCATGTCTGTCTGTCTCTCTTTTCCTCCATCCCCTTCTCGACTCGGTCTCTCATCCTTTTAAGGGAAGAAGTTTTTCAGTAGGACCGTAACAATGCGAGAGGAGGGCGCCAGCTGAGAGGAGGAGGAGGGGGAGGGGGAGGGAGGTAAAGGAAGGAAGATGGATCGAGGGGGAGGAAGGGGGAGGTGGGTGGATCCTTTTTATTCGGGGATGGAGGACGGGGCATCCCGGAGAAAGCCAAGGGGTCCGCCCAAAACCAAGTAGTAATGAGTTACCGGATACAAAGGGCTATAAGAAGATTGAAAGCGATTCCGCCCCTCCTCCTTAAATCCTTCCTGACCTTCACGATTCCCGACACGCCTGCCAGCCTAAATCTTGGCTAAGCCTCCCTTAAAAAAAAAAACTAAAGCTACAAAGAATAACAAACGCGACGCGCTTCTCCTGCCATGTCGCTTTACGGATCACTTTTCGACGCACGCCTTTAAAAGGATTCATTTATCGTTATCTTTAAAAAGAAATATCACGAGGAGAGGATGTGAGCGGAATTGTCGTAATGACGCGATTTTGATGGTGCATTTGGAAAGATTGTTTCGAGTCGCCGCGTAATTCGATGGACGTTTTTACTAGGAAACGTTTTTGCTATGGGAAATTATCGTTTAGATGGCGTTTACGCGTCGGCGTGAGATTTCATATATTTCAGAAATAGAATTAACGAGCTCTTTTCGACGGATCGATTCTCTTCGATTATGTAAAGAGGACTCCAATGCCCGTGAAACCATCGAGAAAATGAATTTGGCCTTTCGGCTACAGAACAGCCACTCCCCATAGTAAAAGAGGATTACAATCAGGGATCGACGAATCACCACTGAGGGTGGCTACTTTGTGGATTAAATAAGCGGCTGATTTTCTCACCCTTTTATCGGTGCTTGGAACACACTCGCCTTTTACGCTCATTCGCTCTTTTTTCGACGAAATCGTAATATTCCCGTAAGTTAAATCTACATGGATTTTTATTTATGTTGTTAATGGCCTTCAGAAGTTAATTGAAGAATTACGATGAAAATGTATTTTTGCTGTATTTTGCTAACCTTTCATAATGTAGTTTTTCCTCCAGGTTTGCATTGTTGCGAATTTATAATCTACTTTCGGTGAATTGCCACTGAGGACGGCTGCACTGTAGCCGAAATGCTCATCTAGTTTTTCATAACCTTGTTATTGCAATTGGAGATACCTAAGATAAGCACATTTTTTTCAATTGTTCATACTTGAGTGCTTATTCTTAAATTAGAAAGATGAAATTTATCACCGAGCACCCCTTGCAGGTCTAGCCCATGATTAACCTTCGCATATAGGCATTCTCAGTGGCATGAATCGTAATACTACGAACAACCACTCCATCTTAGTTTCGATTTGTATGATTGAGGGAGAATTTGCTGGTCCAAGATTGAATTTTTTATTCGGCCACAATACGAGCTCGATCATTTTCTAGAGAATTAACCTTGTTAAGGCTGTTGGAGATAACTAACAAAAGTTAAATACCGTATTACCCCCGAATATAAGGCGAGGTTTTTTCAAAAATTCTTTCAGGAAAGTGGGGATCGCCTTATATTCGGGTCCTTAAGTATGAAGAAGTTACTTTTTTTAGATTTTCTCATTGAGAAAATAAGGTGTCGCCTTATATTCGGGCTAATACGGTACTTATTTTTTCAATTTAAAATGCTTCTTGTTATGTAAAACGCAGTTACTGCCTAAATGTCTGTAACTTACAACCATGACGCAAATAACTCAACGGCAAGTATGCATTTCGACGATTTTTTTACAGTGTATTGGGATCTATCACTTGCACCTTATCCTCTACCGTAAGATCATTGGTTCGATTCCAGGAATGTTTATTTTCTCCATTTGATTAACACGGGTACGAGTGTAGCATATTAATCCTTTACGGGTTAAAATTACTTCAGACATGGTACGAATTCGAGATTTGGAAGGTTCTAAGCTTGGAAGAACAAAGTTTTTCACTCTCTGGAGTATTAAATTATACGAATTTTATATTTATTGTTTGTTTTTTAAATATAAAGGGTGGTTAAATTAACATTTTATATAAGTTTTATTTTGATGCTTGGTTCATGCATACACGACATTTTTTTACTAAACAACTATTTTTTTAATAATTCGATTTAATTTTGCGATACACCCCTTTTGTATTGCTAGATATAAATCGAAGTCTCCTTCTGGGTATGGTCGGCGCTTCCTCACTCATCGGAATGAGTTTTTAATCGGCACTACTCGCAAAATATTGGTTATTGAGATGAATTAATCATAAAGAGTACAGACGCAGCACGCTTTCCCTCGACGTACAAATTTCCATCAACGGCCTCTCGAACAATATTTAAAAACCCTCCGTGTCGATTCCGTTGAACCGCATATTCCACAGATGACGTCACCTCTCGTGTTTCGAAGCACGCTTCTCTCGGAACAGGGGAATCGAACTGACTCCCCCTTAGGAAACATCTCCCCGCGTATTAAATACGTATTAATTTCACGGGCACGGATTTTTCCCGGCTCGTGAAAGTTCGACCCGATGACGAATGCATGTATCTAAAAAAGAAAATAAACAAAAAAAAACGTCGAGGAGACCGCGTTTTCCGTTATTCTCTTTAACCCTACTCTTGTTGGAGTTGGAAGTCTAGGCGTCGGCTGTTAGCCCCTCCGCCCCGCGGGGGAGTCCCCGTCTGGAATGCGGAGGAACAACCTGTTGTCGGCCTGGGGAAGGCTCGTGGTAAGAGGAGAGAGAGAGATGGGAAGAATGGAGGGGAGGGAGAAAAGGTGGGTGGCGATGGTGTTGGCTGGTTGGTTTGGTCGAGAGAGAGTAGTTACCTACCCTTGGGTTTGACCCGGCCGAGGTCCGTCCGCCGCCCCTCGCTACGGTAACCCCTTCTCTCGGCCGGATGAGAAACTATAAGTTATACACGCTCACGCCCTCTTTTGCCATCCGACGTAAACTTTTTATTCAGCGAAGGGAGTGAGAAGGTGGAGTTGCTCCATCTCTCTCTCTCTCTCCTCCCCGTCAAACCGTCTCATTCCAGCTCCGCCTACTCTTCTCTCTGCGCCCTCATGTCTGCGGTTTGTAACCTCCCTTACATACCTCCCTCCCTCTGTATTCCAATCCTTTTCATTCTCCGTACCACTCCATCTTCCTTCCCGCCGACTTTTCTAATCGGGCATTCACGTGTAAAAAATGAATCCTGACGTGATGTAAAAAAGTTGGTCGTGATTTTTTTTTGGCTCCGCCGAGGGTTTCGAATGTTTTTTCTTCTTTTTGCGGGATGTTCGAGATAAGAGACTAGCGGTTGGTTATTTAGATTGTCACATATCATGGCGTGGTGCGTGTATCGTAGTCTACGACAAGGGTCTCCGAGATGCTCAGTGATTTAATCCGGCTCGTTTTACCTCATCAGTATCTTTAAAAAGGAAATATTCGCTTATTTGCCAGCAGTTGGCGTCATTAGATATAATTTATGGAATCTGCGAGATATTTTTCGAGTACCTGGATCCAATATTTTTTTACTATAGCCGCATGGCACATTACAAAAACAAAAAAATCTCAGAACTATTAAATTTACACACGGCTCGATCAGTCATTCGAAAGGTCGTATGAGGTCCGTACAGTGGCATTTTAAGTCCCCTGTGACCCTTTTAGTAAAAGGTTTGGTGACCTCTGGTCTACGAGATGGTGTATTATACTATCCAACTTGATATATGAGTATGTATGTGTATGTATGTATAAATAGGAATGTGTATGTATAGATTTCTAAAATGATAATTTACATTTATATGCTTAGGATTTTCATAATTTTGGCTTGTAATTGTAAACATTTTTTTTGTTGATATATTTGATTGTTTCTTTTTTCATAATTTTGGCTTATAATTGTAAACATTTAAAAATTAGATCACGTTATTACTATTATTATTATAATATTTGTATGATATGTAAACTCTATATTAAACAATAAACCTATAACCGACATGTATATAACATGATATAATAAGCATATGTGACATATATGTAGACTATTCAAAAGAACAGTAGAAGTGTTTACGATAAAATAAAAACTAAAGTCTAATTTTGGTTCGAGGCCATTCAATTTTATGCAGTGAATTTCTATTATAATACGTTAAAAACTATGGTTTAAATTGCAGAAAAGAATATCTGCAGTACTGTATCTAATACAGCTATATGGCATATCCTGAAAAAAACAATACAATGTATCAAAACTGAAGAAAATAATACGAACTAAAGGTCGTGATGTCCGCTGTGGTCGTATGATCACGCTAGGCGTTAAAGGGTTAAATAGGTTTAACGTCCACTTGGTTAATTTTTAACAAGCTGTTTAATTTTATTCTGTGGATGGTTTGTGTCTTCTTTATGCTATGCTGTCTTTTCAGACTATTTTTACTGTGGACTAAATGGCATATTGACGTTATTAAACCATTTTCGGGTTAAGGCTCTAATTTATGAGTTGAATTGTTACATTTTTAACTTAATTTGCTTTTCTTTAAAAATTTATTTAGATCCGGTTTCTTCTTGTCATTTTAGGTAAGAGACTGCTTGTATACTAAGAATTGGATCGCAGACGTCTTCATGCTGAACTTTGAAGGTTGCAACTGCCTATCAAAACCTCCCTTCGCCTTACAATGTATATTGTTATACGTAGCGAGGTTATGATTGGCAAAATGGTAGCACTAAGATCACCCGGTTCTATTGAAGCTAACAGTTGTTTTTCTAAATACCTGTAATCATTAAAATGGTGAGTAAAACATATTTTCATTAGATATATAAAATATCCTCAGTCGCAGTTCACCGTTCATTGATTCTCATAGGAATATGATATATTCATGGTGTTACCAGCATGATTTATTTTATACAAAACGGCCTTTTTGAAGGTATTTTGGCGCACTTGGAGTTTACGTTTACATTTTCTTAGTTATATCCGTAATTTAGATTATTTTGAGATTTATGTAGTATGTTGAATTCAGGGTCCGTACACATGTAGGGAAAATTGCCGCCGAGTTATTATGGCAGGTCCGTACAAGTGTACGGCGGCAGGACCCGAATGGTTAAATTTTCATTCTCTCAAATGGGTAATGGGCGATGAAAGTTGGAGAATCCCTGCTTTAGACGTGCTTAAGTTTAAAAAAAAAAATAAGCCGAAGTAAGCACGCGTCTCTTAAGGGCGTCTCGTTTTTATCGAAGATCGCAATTTCCCGCGGAGTGTTTAGATAACGGTGGATCGATGATTATCTCTATGGCAAAATTGACGTGCTCGAGTGAACGAAACTCTCCTCCTCCGGTATTGCACGCTCTTCATTAATTTTTTTCGGTATTGCACGCTCTTCATTAATTTTTTTTTCGCGACGCATGGATCCAATTAATAGAGTTCTGGAGTAATCGAGTCTATAGGGTGACGGTCGTTGGGCGATGCGATAATATGGTTCGGAAATCAAGAGAGCACGGAATAGTACTCCAACATTCCCCCACAGGCCGTACGATTCGCCCCTCAACGCACGGACGGAGGAATGTCACCGTTTTTCCCTTATTTTTTATTCTAGTGTCTAATTAATACATTCGGTTGAGCTAGAAGGCCGGGATGGAATTGGAGAGAGAGCTCCGCTTCTGGCTTTTTTTTTCTTCGAATAAATCATATCTGTAACCAACTGAGCAAGTGTTCGCCTGTAGTAATTCAATGGTTGGGTTGGGTTGTTTCAACGGTTGGTTGATTACCGACGGTAATGAATGCTTTGTATTCGAAATTAGATTTATCCATACATTTTATGCCTGTAAAAATTTTCCTGCGCGGTTTGCTAGAACTTCATGTCAGTTTATTTGGATGATCCGATTAGATAGCCTCGGCTTCGTGTCTACTGTGAATCATGTCAAATATTTGAAATTCATTCACAACCCTTATGTCCCTTATTAAAGTTTCACTGTTTGAATGTGATATAATCTTTAAACCTATCAGATAATTTGATGTCAAAAAAATCTTGGTAACGGATAAGAGGTGTGATGAATCCATTTGTCTATACTATAAAAGTACTTAGCATTCCGATTTAAAAATGAAACTTATCTGCGATCATAATCGCACACATTCGTGAAAACTGCGTTGATATCTCTTTTCTTTAGTGTAACTAAGTCGTTTTTTTTTACAAACCTATAGAAGGGAGTCCCTTATCTTTGCGTCCCACTCGATTAATGCAAATCGAAGATTAAGTGACCTGTGTCTTAAAAAATTGTATAATAATTGGTGTGTACGAGAGATTTTTTCCCAAAAAACAAGTGGGCTTTTGAAGTCCCTTTGTGAATCAAAGAGGCAGTAAATATCGTCTACGCAGGGGTGCTCAAGACGTCGACCGGTCGATCGCCAACTCGTTTTTAGGTAGATCTCTGAAACTTTTCTGCCCTGTTCGCCTGCTCTTAAAGAATTTTTGTGAAAAATGGACGGTCGATCACCCCCGCTCGAAGTAATTTTTAACAGTGAAGTTGGGAAGTAAGTGGGAAATGATAAGTAGCTCCCAAGCTTGTAAAGTCTGACCACCCCTGGTCTACAGAGTTCGTTTCTTCACTTTCGAACGGTGCACGCGTTCCTGGAAAGGAAGATGCAAAGCGTAATGATGCGTTGTGAAATTTTGCCATAGGAGTACGTTAGGATACATTTGAGTGATCAGAATTGCTTTATTTATTTTTCCTTATAACCTCGGAGCCGAACTTAAATATTTAATGCTCGGAGACCGTGATAAAGTGAAATCGATGGTCGTGAAATTCGAGGTAGTTCTCTTAAATGAATACCGTGCTAAACCGGAAACGCGTGAAGCGAGGAATGGGCGTAACGTGACTATTAACGTGGCCATGCGCGAATGTCCCACGAGTAATAATAACTCCATTTTGTCCGCGCGAATCAAAATCCTTTTTTTCCCCAGAGGTAAGAACGTCCTCTCGAGCGCTCACATGCGACTCGAAGAATTTATGAACGCCCCTCTTTGTTACTCGTAGCGCTGCTCGTTTGTTTTCCCAGCAAACCGACGTCTTCGGCTTAGTTTCGTCCCCTCGAGATGGTTACAAAGAGCAACCCTGAAGGATAAACTGCTTTTTATCTCTGGAACGTATTGTGTTCGTCTTTATCTTATCTGGGCGTAGTATGGAGTAAAAAGATGCCTTTGTGCGTGGCAGTTGCATCTCCCAGAGGAAAGGGAACTGGACCGTTATGGTTCGAGGGCATTCCGCGGTGACTCATTGATATTGTGCCATATACATATATATATTTTTGCTTCAAAGGAGGCCAGAAAGCGCGGTCATCTTTAGGTCCTTGCCCATAAAGGACGCGCTTTGCATCAGAAACGTAAATTGTTTTGAAAGTCATTTCCCTCTCCTTCCTTCCCCCTCTCTCCTTTCCCTCTCCTTTCCTCTACCTCCCTCTCCTCTCTCTTACCCTCCCTTTGTCCCCTCCCTCCCTCCCTCCCTCTCGTATTAAAAGCAATCAAAGCACGTTTACACCCATAAGGATTGAAATAATAACAATGTGATATCGAGGTCTAACAATAGAATTGGTAAGCAAGGCAACATCCCCTTAAAATGGCTAGATTTCCTGAAGCTGTGTTAATTAAACGTTTAAATTGAGCGATTTCAAACAGTTGGCGCAAAAAAGAAGGACAGAATAAGAACCTTTATAACGTTTTCTTCAAAATGGTTCACATCCGAAGTTCGTAGATCAATTATTTCTAATTTTAATCTAAAAAAGAATGAAAGCCTGCGCGTCGAAATGTCCATTTTTACTTGTTGCCTTATGGGAAATGGAAATTATCACCTGGAGTCGAACCCTTTCATCTCGAGTTCGATACATTAAAACGTTTTGTTATTATATCGTTATGCTATCCTGAAAATTTCATTAAATTCGGTTCAGTCGTTTGCGAGATATTAAGCTTCAAAAAGCATTACATGACAAAGGGAGAAAGTGACACTCTTTTATATATGTTTTATGATTATTGACAATATATGAATCTCTTGGGGAATGGGTATGAGTGCATTAAAATGGATAAAAACGGGTTTATAAATGTATCAACAAATCTAAATTTTCCGTTACATTTTGACTGAAAATTTTAAATCTGAAGCAACAAGACAAAATACTTTTTAGCAAAAATTACTAAAAAGATTTTTTTCGCTCTATTGATGGCTAAATCCATTTTCCTCCAAGCGATTAATATAATGTGAGCTCTGATTCGCCTATTCATTTCGAGGTGGTAAAAGGCATAATATACGCGTAGAAAGCACACGTCACGTTGTTAATAAAAAATAGTCTTCAGTCATCCGCTGACGCAACAAATTTATTTGTTAAGGGTGAACGATCGTAAAGATGGCTTTTTTATTTTCTCGCGAGAATTAAATCTTTTATGGGCATACAGTTACAAATCGAATCGAATAATAATTAACTTAGGCTTCATTATCAATCGGAGTCGTTGCTTGTCGACTGGGGTAGTTGAGAGACACAAATCTGCTATAAAAACTCTCTTAAAGTGTTATTTTATCGATTCATTCGAGTAATCTATAATCAAGAAGATTGCGAAATCCAATTTAGATGTTGACCTTCATCGTTACACCTAGAATCCTTTCTCGAAGTAGTTTTAATGAAAAGAATCGCCATAAAAACAGATCGGATTCAATCGATGCAAAAAAATATACTCTACTTTCCAATTCCGTTTGGTCTTCAAATTATCGAACATCTTAGTAAATGAATTTACGTAATGATTCCCATGGCCGCGACATTTCGCTGACATAAATTTGATTTTTTTCAGACCTTTGATAAATATGCAAAAGCCCGTTCTTTGAGACGTTTTGGAATTGGACTTTGTTCATCAGATAGCGATTTTGTTGCTTCTGTTTATTTATCTGTTTAAATGCCGGTCCAACAAAAATAGACGCATTTTTTGTGCCTTTTTCCTTACGTTGGATTAATTTCTTGTATATCTAAGAGTTAACGCCCGCGAAATAATTTTTCACACTTATTCCTTATTATAAGCCTAACACTTGGGTGCGTCCATTACTCAGTAAAATCGCTGCTCTAAAATAACAATGTGAGCGGTGAGTAATTTCTTCTGCCGTTAAAAATTTCGATAAAACCGGATGCGAATTTCAGCCTCCAAGTACTCATTCTCGGTGGAATTTCACCGATGTTTGCGT
Source organism: Uropetala carovei (assembly GCA_036926305.1). Taxonomy (NCBI): domain Eukaryota; kingdom Metazoa; phylum Arthropoda; class Insecta; order Odonata; family Petaluridae; genus Uropetala; species Uropetala carovei. The sequence continues at coordinate 12,549,573 of JAXCHB010000065.1, read as the reverse complement.
ATCGAAAGACCTGTGGTTCACTCACCCATTTGAATGCACCATTAAATACCTTGAACGTCATTCCGTGAGATGAGATCTATAATCCATTCTGGATTGATTGAGTTTTGAAGAATACTGTCTTCCGTCGAATCGCTATGTAGTTAAGCCCGCGAGCGCAATCGAATCGCCGTTTAAAACTGGCAGCAGAAGCGTTTCTCTCGAATTTTCCTCCCATTTCGTATTTCATCCATCATAGCTTTGCGAGAGTTTGGTGTTGGTCGTCGCAGGATGGGGAAAGCGTATGGTAACTAGGTAGCGGAAAGGTCCCGTCAATTTAGAAGATGAGTTTACTCCAGAGCAGATGGTTAGAACCAATTGCAATTTAGCTAATGGTAGGAGAGACCGCCGCTTCGCCGTTCATCAAGCGAACGTCCGATTAGCGGACCGTGAATAAAGAGATGCGGTTTTGTGCTTTGCAAACTATGTAGTTACTTCAGGACTCGATCATTCTTGGTTTCCGTGCTACACTTCTCGATTGTTTCTATACGGTAATTATTCCTCCTTGTACATAAACTAGATATTTTCGATCTCTGTGATAATAAGTACCTACTGTTTATTCAAAACTTTTCGATGATATTAGCATCTGATTTCCAGTGTCATTTTACTTTCATTTGCGTGTATTGTTTCAATTTGATGTTTTCCAAAAACATTAAGATATGGAGTATTTCCTAGTAAAAAAGAGGAAACATTATATCAGTTTGTGCCGTAGGTCACCTGATTTCTTCTTGAAATTATACGGTAACTTATCATCACAAGAAATTATCGATAAAAAATTATTTATTTTATCCTTCGCCTCGTAGGAAGGGATATTGTTAAAAAAATTATATATATATATATATATATAAACCGTTTATATATTTGAACGTTATGCAACTCACTTATGCGAGAAGTGTTTTGATTTTTTATAAATTGTTTAAAAACTCTGAGAAGTGAAAACTGATAATTTTTTGTCTCATATAAAAGAGAATAATTTTGGAGAAGTGCGTGAAAACAAATTTATCCCATCTAGGGGTTGGACAGTTAAGCTCCTGACGAAATTATTCAGCCATGATAGGCTTTCCTATGCTTATAACTGGGTCTCATAAGAGAGTTTGTAATTTCCCGGCAATCAGTGCAACTGGCTGACGAAATAATTATACGGAAAAATGTCATACGCCGGATCCGATAAGTTTTTTCCCATAGGGAAATTTCTGGTATCGGTTACAATAGAAATGTTGTAATATCACAGATCGAATGGATGAGAACAAGCTCGTTTTTTAAAAGACGAACATGCTAACAGACGAAAACCGTCAATATATTCTTTTATTCCATCGGAGTCGTGAAGATGTACAATAATTAGCTTGAATTATCAAACCACTATCTCAGTTTTACCTTCTCTAAAGTTTCACATTAGAAGTATTTGGTGACAGGAAAGCGGTGATCAGTGAACCATTTAGAAGAAATCGTTCGGTAAGATTCCTTGTCACACCGTTGATTCTGTTTCTTCATAAATAAATACTTATGCAGCGATCTGCCTTCTTGTCGAGTGTCGTTTTATCAGTTTATTTTCGCTCCTTGCATACGGCGCCGAGCCATTCTTCTTATGCGATTATCTACGGATGAATCACTATAAATACTTCGACAGATAATTCCCACGGGATTTCGTCAAATCGTTCCGCTTATCGCGTGAAGGCAATAGGAACACGGTGAATCGTCCGGTTGCCGTGTCTTGCGCACGCACACGTAATGCGCCCGTGGGCAGAAATAACGATGGGATTCTTATCTGGTCGCTGATTCGAAAAAATGCCTACGCGTCGTTGCCAAGTGATTAAGAGGCGATTTGCCGACGTTTTATTTTTCAGCAATCCCCTCCGTCTCCTGCTTCCTGCGTCATTGCAGCGCGTCCCACGCGGTTCCATCCTTCCTCCCTTGCCCTTTTGCTTCTCTGCGCCACACCATACCGTCGCTCTCTCCTTTCTTCCTATATATAGTTTAGCGTCCGTCTTTATCTTCTTTATCCCTGCTGTGACCCCCTCCCACTCAAACCTCAGGTCATCCCTTGGCGCCCACTCGCAAAATACTCCCGCTCTTTAGAAGGGTTTCCGGAATTAGGTTCTCTCGGGATCATTGAATGCCGTTGAATTAATGTTTCTCTCTCTTAGGGAATGGATGTTTCAATGTCGAGTAACTACGAATGATTTCAATTATTATTTTTCTCCAGACCCAAAGTGTCTGTCTATGATTTGACTTAAATTGTAAAGAGTTTTCCAGCTTTCTTATGTCCACCATTTTGATTTTTTTGACCTCGAAGGATTTTAATTGCTGTGATTCGATGCATTGCATCGATTTTATGGGAACATCTTGCATTCAAATATGCTATATTCTCGTATTTGTCTTGGATTTTCAAGTAGGTCATGCAGTAAATATTAGTACGCGTGTCTTTGAAAACTTTATCGTTTGATGCAGTTTCATTGCGTATTTCATCAAGTACTTATTAAAATATTTGATTGTAAGAGAGTGGTTGGAATTTACTGAGAAAATAAATGTATTACAATTGGCACTGCTCTCAGACAGTTGTACAGGGCGGAGGAAAGATCACTTCTCGTTCACATTTTTCTCGGTTAAATTTTATGTGAAAAAATTCGACTTAATATTCATTTTTAAGGTCAATAAATTTTCAGGAGTGTGTTTTAGCACATGATATGGGCATTGTCGAATTAAACCAGCCCTACGTGACCTATGATATTCCCTCTCGATTAATTTTCCCCGCAGCACTTAAGGTTTTCAACTCCCTCTCCTTACCTAATGTCACTCTATGCACGTTTAACGTCCCTTTATTTTCCCTGCGCAAACTAATAATTGCCTTTTCCGGAACGGCCGGATTCGTTCGCATTGATCCGTGAAATTTCGCCGCCTAGGGCGTCACGCACCGCCAATTTGCAATATCCACTATCGCGAAATACCAAGGGTTAATGAGAATGGACTCCCGCAGACGTCGGGACTACTCTAAATAATTGACTCGGCGAACTCCGTGCGAAAGTTTTGTATGGAGTTGGGGGTTAATTGTGATCGACGTCTAGCCAGATGTCCTCCGAATTTGTTTTGTTGGACTCCTGGAAGAGGGAGCAGGCCGTAATTCCTCCTTTCTTAATCTCTCAATTGATGCGTCGAAGCCCGGAAGGTTTTCGATAAATAGGGTTGCCGTCTTTACTCCTGACCTCGAAAGTATATGACTGACCTTGAATTTCCACTGGAAAATTTCCAAGGATTCAGGCCTGTAGGTAAATGCTATAATTTTACTCTTTGTACTTCCACAAGAGTTGATCCAATAAAAAAAACGTTTCATTAAATCCGTTCAGAAGTTTTGGCGTTTTTTTTCGATTTCAACGTACAGGAAGCTTAAATCTGCCGCAATTTTCCGAAATACAAAAAGAGGACTGCGGAATGTACCTCGCAGACATTTCCGCTGTATTGAACAAATGATATCCTGAGTGCGCAAACAGGACGTTCTCACGGTTTCGCAGCATGAGATCCTAATTTTTTACGTCGTATCTGACACGAGCGATGTCTGATGTCGTACTTTTATGGAGGTTCCATCTCTGTATTAGTTGGCTCTCTCATTTTCTGTTACCCAGAGGTGTAATTAGTAAACTCTCGATTATCCGTGTCGATGGAAGAAAGATGAGACACGGATAATCCAGAGTATGACAAAATGTATAAAAATTATTCCTTTATGAATGTAGTAGACTTTTAATTGAATTTTGAAGGAGAAAAAAATTCGAGCTACGAACTTGAGAGACTTTTGTGCGCGTAAAAATAAGGGTATTTTTGTTTGAGAGAATTCGATCTCGTGTCATATATATGCGAAAATAAGTTAGCGATAAGAAAAATAACGATCTTTCAAGCCTATAACAATGGAAGATTATATTTTGGCATTGCAACTTACTGCATTGTCGATATCTTTTGCTCTTTTGTTTAGGTTTTCTTCAAAGCACTATAGGTGGCATCGACTGTTATTTACCTTGCTATTATTAATTAAACAATGAAAGTCGAATAAAAACTCATCGTTCGTTAATTTAAGAATAAAAGAAGAATTGAATCTATCACGCTTATAGTATTAATAAAGCCTTTATTTCAACCCGATTATCTTTAATTTACAGACTTTGTTATTTATTGTTTTTTTTAAAATTGGATACCGTGTTAATGAATTACACGATAACAAGGTTTTTGAGAAATCACATTAATACTGGAAAATATAACGTATATTTCCGCACTTACGTGGCAGAGTCTGTAATGGTCATTTGAAAAATTATATCGGTCGTCATTGTTCATGCGTAGTCGAGAGCGGGGTTATATGAAAGATAGCAGCAACTTATTTTTGTCGACGTAAATTACAACACGTTAATACTCACTTTTGAAGATAAAACGGAAAAAATCTTCCCACATAAAATTATATTACAGGCGATGCCCGAGAATCGACCGCTCGACTTCGACCAATTCGAGTATTCGACCATTATAACCCCAATTTGACTTTCGACCGGTTAAAGCTCGCCTATTCGACTTAGCCGATCGGTTGGATTGCGAACTACATATAATTACACAAATTTCTTTGATTCCGTTCGAAACATCAATCGAATTTTCCATGAAATAAAAAGCAATATTTTCAGGATTTTCTTATCAAGGTATCTACTGATGAATTTTCTGTGAGGACACTTCTAATGTTTGGGTAACGTCCATCAGCTCATTCGATATCAGGCCCACATCGTTTCTTGCTAGCAGACCAAGAAATAAGCTCGAGAGTCTCGACTTATTAGATTGCTTATGCTGTCGGAGCATCTTTCTTGTTTACAGAGGGACTAATGAAATCTTTGTTTTGCATTCGATTTGGAGTTTGAAGTCGCCTTGTTAGAATTCTGCATACTCTCTCTAAGCCGATTTTTTTCAGAGATTTTATGAGTTCTCTATTTTCAAATTTGTGTCTAAAAGAAATTGAAAGAAATTTTACCGAAAGAAAAACTTGTTTCAAAAATCAATTTCGGAGAAAAGATCAATTCATTTTACGTAATTCAGGAATTCAGTGACATTGAAAGCGAAGACGCGGAAACTATCGTTTGTGCTCCTTCCAACCAGTTCACTGCGGTGAAGGAAATTTGTTTTTGTCTAATTACTTTTTCTAAGAAAAATACATAATAGTGGCGCTGAAGGGTTGAAACTGTTTTATCCATTCCCCCAGTCAACAGCACCTCTTATTCCGACAAAAATGTTCCAACTTCTCAGTTAATAAACCAAGCCCCGTAAGCACAGTTTAAAAAGATTTCTGGTATGAAAATATTTTTACTTACATTTTTTCTTTAGTCTTAAGTTATTTTATGCTTTCTAATGATTTAATGTTGTTTTATTAGCACTTTGGTAACGTTGTTTTATCTTTATGTATCGTGAGATGGAACTTCATAATTTTCTCCCGAGTTGCCGGAACGCATCTGCTAATAATAACATGTACTTTTATGAGAAAACGGCACTCAACATTCGATTGTTCAAAATTCGACCGCGTTTTCTGGAACACCAAGTGTTAGCGTAAACAGTTTATTCCGTTCGTAGCAAAATACAGATAGGTAAGTGATACAGCATTTCGTGCCATTTTGAATATGTTAATAATGCCAAATTTCGATAAAAATATGAGTAGGTATATCGACATTAACGCATAAGGTGTTACATAATTTCGTTGTCACGCGACGATAGAGGTAATTATAAGTTCAACTGCGATAAATTTTATAAAGCCTGCTAAAACTTTTGCACTTGCGTTTGTGTGTGAGCTTAAGCGGAAAGAGCCGCCTTCCCCGAGCAAGTAAAAAAAAAAAAAATTCGAGTTATGGGAGTTCAATTGGTGTTTTTTTTTTAATCCCGGCAAGGAAAATTCGATTGCCCCACATCTCGAGCGTTACAATATCGGAAACGTTCTGGATGGAAACTTACCGCAACGTATCCCGCATTTTATCTCTGATTGGATTTGCCCTCCTCTCGGTTCTCTCTCTCTCTCTCTCGTCTCGAGAGGGTTTGATAGTCACAATGACGAGATAAGTGGAGACGTGTCCCTCCTCCTCCCCTCGCGAACTTCGCCCTTCCTTCCACATGACTCAGCCCTTCGTTCCGTTTGTGCCTGTTTTTTTCTTCCTCCATTCGCATCCATCCATCTGCTACTTTTATGCGCTCGATATTAATGTGAAAAGAAAAATAAAAGAAGCGAGGCTTCCTTGCAGATTCCGAGTTCGAAGATTCGTCTCTCGAAGTATGTAAAGCGCACGGCTCAGATGTCGTTTCTTGTCAACCGAGTGCTTGATGTAACAACTCGCTTCACTGTGTTCCATTACGGGATTCGTCTAAAATGCGTGCAAGCTCGCACAAATTATGCAGCGAAGGAAAAATTTATTTATTTATTTATTTATTTATTTATTGGCAAGAATTCAGAGACAGCACAGGGCCAATTATACTGAATATTGTAACAACAATAACAAGTAACAACAATAACAAGTAACAACAATAACAAGTAATAACAATAACAAGTAATAACAGTAACAAGGACGAACACACACGACCATGCCCTCGGCAGGATTCGAACCTGCGACCCTAGCATTGGGAGCTAGACACGCTAACCAACTCTCTACCAATCGTGAATTGTTAACTAAATGTTATAAATTTTTAATGCGTGTTTCGATCTCTTCTTTGTAAACTGCGTTGATTATAAACGCATTGTCTTCTTCTTTAGTATTATTCCGATTAAGTTTCTTTATTTTTCATATTATCTTTTAGTTTTTCGGTACTTGCACGATCCACTTCTTTACGCTGTAAAGTTTAAAATGCTCAAATACTAAAAAAATATAAACTATAATTTGTATCAAAAGTAATCATGTGGAATTGCCTTTATGTGTTCCTTTTTTTTTAATGGAACTTACTGTGATCGAATCTAACATGTGTATATGGCTATTTATCATTACTAAATTTTACAGGAGTAAATTTCAGTAAATCGTTTTAGCATGATTGAACTTTGAATTAATGTTATTGGCTCATAAGTAATTATATGTAGTACTCGTGTCTTTCGTGCAAACTGCTATTTTATTATATAGGCTATCAGGTTGATGAGTGATTATGGCGCAATAGAGTGTAGCTCGCGAAAAATAAAAGGAAAAAAATCGTAAGTTCTCACTTGAATATTAATTGCTATTTTTAAATCAGAGGCGGTATGGATTTTAGACCAATACAAATAATCCAACTGGGTGATATGGAATTTGATTGTAGTGTTTCCAACCGGTTTAGGTCTTTTGAATTTTTGCATTTTTATAGTTTTTAGCAATTATTTTCGACTGAGTGGATAGCTTATCGAGTTATATTCATAAATTTATTAATACTAGCTCTCCGGAAGATTGGGTCTTATTGTTAGTTTTCGGCGAAGCAAAAATTGCTTCCGATGTGCTAGGAAGGTGATGCAGAATCGTTTGTTTTTTAAACAACTGCATCCCTCGAAAAGTCGAAATGTGTTTCACGTTTTGCGGGCGTTTTTTTCGTGTCCAAACATTTTTGGTTAAGGCGAAAACGTTACATTCCCTCGTTCGCTTTCATACAGGCGTTGATTCGATGGCAGTTTGGTGATGTTCCATATTTAACAGCCGATTATCTCTATCCATAGACTTTGACGCTCTCCGAAGGTGGAAACCGAAATTTTCTCCATCCGAGTTCTTTGGCGATTTAGACCCAAATTTCTAAAATGCTTTTCTTTTCCTGACGTCTGGATTCTCGTGTGAACGTCGATAAATCAAAAAAAGACCTATGCTCATGGCCGTAACGGTCGCGACCGTCGGATCATTGTTGTGCTCTTGTATGGCGTAGAAAGAGCTCTTCTGAATTTTTCAGTTCCGCCAGCTATTCAATTAAGCGCCGTCACAAGATATATACGGTTTTAACGTCCGTTATATCTGTACGTGCATCCTCTGTGCCGGCTTCGAACGTTAGCCGGAAGGATATAAAAAAGTGTTTTTGATGTCTCTGTTAATCCGATGTATTTTTTGTCCCTTTCTAAACTGAGAGTATCTATCTGGATCGTTATTGGCTGGATATATCGATTCCACTTCGGTCTGATCTTTGTCCCACTTTTCAACGGTGAAGTAGTAATTTTCGTGTGACATGTTTACTGTCTGTTCAAATCCAACCGCGTTCCTTTTCGCAAAGAAATACACGTGATAAACCTTTTGAGATCGTTCTATTAAGTTATATATACCAAGGAGGATAATATTACCTGGGTAAGTTAAAATAATTTTCGAAATCATCTTATGGCGAATATCAAATTGAAATAGTAGGTACGTCTCCCTAAGGATCTCATAAAATTTTGGAAAACCAGGCGAGCATTTCAGCTACTTTCATCAGTGACCATCCACGGACTGTAGCTTATAAAACTAACAGTATCACCAATGATTTTATAGCCGCGATTAATATATGATTTTTCCAAAACTTTCAAGTCATGTTTGCCAACTTGATTTTAACCATAAGGCGAACACGACAAATCGAGCGGACGTGAAGAAGTTTTCGAAAATCTTTGTCTTTTCCCCTTCATCTTTGAGCAACGTTAAAAAAAATCAGGTAACTCGCATCTCACTTAACAAAAGTATGTCTGTAATGGTAAGAGATGTTAGGTGGAAGATTTTTACCTAAAAGATTATATTTTGGAAAGAAAGAAATTTCTCCCGGTTCTCAGAAAGATAGGAGAAGAATCCTTAAAGGAATCGTTTCCATGGAGACGGGGCGGAGTTCCTCATTGATGCTTCTCTGTCAGGCACTAGCTGCTTTCTGTCTCTCTCTTTCTCTCAAGCTCGCTGCGCGGCAGCAGCGGAGAAACTCGAGAAAAACCGTCTTTTATATTGTGCCGTTAAAGGGAGGTCTTTGGCTAGAGCAGTGGTTCTCAACCTTTTTTGACTGCGTCACCCTTTGTGCAGTTCATTCAGTTATTACGTCACCCCGTTTACAGTTCCATTACCTCCTAGTCACCTTTAACGATAAATTAGGCTTTCCCTACCATTTAAAGACGAAATTCTAGCATTTAAACAAGCACGAGTGTCTATTCTCCCGGTTTTATGTATTTTTATAATCCAGAATATGATACACTAAATTTATCAAATATTCGCGTCACCCCTCAATGACTGTCGCGTCACCCCGGTTGAGAACCACTGGGCTTCGGCGAGAAATTCAATTTGACTCCTGATAGGCACTCCCTCTGTGTTTGGAGAGCATCGTCTCCGTGCTTCAATTGACGAATTATGCGTGATTTCGATCTAACCGAGTTTTTTTTATCGCGGCGGGAATTGTGTTTACCTATGCCTTTTTTAAAGTGTGTTGACGATATCTGGAGGGATTTCAGTGATGTTTTTGTTTCGTCCCCATGTTGCCTCTTTGTTTTGTGCGTGCGTTTCGTGAATAGTCCGTGTGTTTATGTGCGTTGCATAGGTGAAAAATAAGCTAGGGTGAGTTCACATCATTCTTCCGCTGAAAAAGGATGCCGACATAGTGTCACTTCGAATATTGAAAGGAAAAAAGCAGATCCTTGATAAGGTCGGTGGGGCATGGCGACCCAATCTCGTCATCCGATTTTATGGCCATGGATGATCGCGCGACCTCTGCTCGTCAAACGGGGAGATTCGGTCGAAGACAAAGAAAGCAACATTTGCATTGCGTCCTATACAAATATTGTACGTAACAATATGGGAGGCGTGTTAAAGATATTTCAGATTTTCTTTTTTGATATTTAAGGGTATAGGTACGAATTAGAGACATATGAAAAACAAATGCCTTTTTTCGTGTCGTTTAAAGAAGTTTTTATAAGTGCTTACGTTTTTTTTTCCATTCGGGTGCCTTCTTCAGTAAACTTAACAATTATAAATGTAATCACCATGACAACTCACGAAATTTTGTCGAAATCGCGATAGGCGAAAAAATTAACAGCGTTTTCGCCTGCATGCACGCGGTTTCGCAAGCGTGTCCACTTCCTCCAGTGTATTAACGTATGAAACCTATTTTTGTTATTTTTGAGAAACTAATATCTTCTCAAAAGCTAAAGGCAATTTGCTGGCTGCGAGATTAATCGAATGAGTTTTAATCGCTCCAATATCGATGCGTAATAGAGTGTGCTTTGTAATCTTTATTTTGTAAGCGCTCTCGAAACGTCTTTTTCATGCTCCTGGCGTTGTTCACGAAAACCGCACCCGAGAGCGAATTGGATGTTTTAAATGCGAAAATTCGTTTTTTTTTCTGTTCTTTATTTCGCTTCGATTTGTATTCGAGTTTAGCGTTGTTTATAGCCGTATTCAATTCAATTGGAACAATAACACCCACTTTAAAAGCAGCCATTCCTACAGGTGTTCATAAAGTCGGTCATTTTGTTGTTCTTCCGTTGTTTTTTTTTGTATTTGTATAATGGCAGTCCTTATGACAGAAGCATAACGTCATTCGCGTCGTACTTGAAGCGTTCCATTTAACCATTCGTATACGTATGGTCACGTATACATATACGTTTGTACATATGTTTGTGTGTAACATTATAAACCTCGATCGTCCGCATACTCTCTGAAGTACTTAAGGATTTTTTATTATTTTACATTCCATCCCCTTTTTATGCGCATATGTTTATGCTTGAAAGTTTGCTGCACACTACGTGAGTATTAATTAATACCTGATAACCATTGATGTGTTGAAAAAAATGAAGAACTTGCTCTTTAAAAAGAAGGCCATAAGGAAATTTGCATGAAGGTGGCAGGATGCCTACCTGCAAGGGGCACCAGATCGCTCCGTTTCATCACACACGTCGGTAATATAGTTCTCTTTCTTCAGAAATTTAGTAATATCGCTTCACTAACTTAACAAGTGTTCGGGTTCGTAATATATTCCATTTCATAAACTGTCGGTAATTGATTGTCAGATAGGGCAAAATATACTTGAAAGGGTGACAATCAATAAATTTTCATATTTTCTAAAAATTTAACAACCGGCTCGTAAATTCAGAGAAAAATAAACAAACGGCTCGCGCAAGCTGGCGGAAGCCGGCTTTAGCTCATCACTGTTAATAACGTATGTAATAATCTTTCTGCTTTGACATCTTATTCGTTTGGGAGAATACGGCGTGTGACATTGATTTTCACTTAAACAATTTTTTTCCATTATTGAATGCATTTTATAGAATTTATCTTTTAAAATTTCATTCTACGAACCATCTATATATTTTTATGTTGTCCGTACTTATAACATCCCCAATCATCACAAGTAACCGGGATTCCACCGATTTAAAAAAATACTTTATCACGTTTAAAACAATCCTCACCCATAAGTTGATGGTAAATTATAACGGGCATTGTTAGTCACACGGCTCCTGATTGAACGTCCTCACTCGAAAACAAACACGAATGGGGAGCTCCGACGGTTGTATGCCGTCGCGAATCAAATTTGAGCGCGCGCGCTGGGACTGCAAGTCTTTCATTATTTAGCGGGATGAGCGTAGCTCGACGCCGTTCCTATGCGTTTTGTCCGTCCGCCTCTATTAATTGGGTTGCTGCACCGGCCGTTTCCGCTGCGTCCGACGGCCTCAAAAACCTGCTCTGACTCGCGGAACCCGTTGGTCATTTGCATGCCAGGAGAACCTATTATACGGCGCCCCGGTCGTGGCTCCCTCTTTCCGTTATTCGCTTGTCTCCCTCTTTCCTCCCTCACCCCCGTAAAACCATTCCTATCCGCTATTATAACCATGATTCCAACGACAGCCCTGCTCGATTTGAGTTCGCCAGAAAATTAGGAGCTTAAAAAAATGAATAAAATAAAATTTTAGCTTCGGCTGCAGGTGAGTTTTTGTAAAATGAAATGGTCATTCAAATGATACGGGAAGAGCGGAGACTTGATTGGTTACTGCAGAAACGAGACATGAAAAGTTTTAACAGAGGTGGATATAGGTGTGGTTCATGTAGTAGAGAAAAAGAGTTCCCAAATGTTTTAATTTGCGACTTTAAAAAAAAACATTTTGCGAAAGCCTGAAAATTCAAAACCATCCAAAATGTGCACTTGAATTAAAAGTTCTTGACAAATTAATAACTTAGATTTTCCATTTAAAAAACTCGCAAGGACCACTCAAGCAGTTTATGATATATGTGGAAAGCCATGCACGACCTCTACATTATTTGTTCACCTCTTACACTGCGCGTAAAGAACTCTTAAAAAGAACGAATGAAAACTGTATTTACTTTTAAATAATGGATGTTGCTTCTCTTTGTAGGCTTACGCTATCGTCAAATTTGATATGGAGATAGAAACGAATGCGTGCTGGTTCGTCGGAATCAAGTTTTTTGTTCGCTTTTCTGGTTCCCCTCTGAAATAGAACACTCACAGAGCTGTAATCTTTCGCAGCGATTAATTTATTTGTATGGTAAAGCATCCTAAATGATTTTAAGGTAGGCACGATCGTTCACTATGCCTGCAGGTTTACGTTGCGAGATGGACGGAAATGGGTGTGAATTATGTACTTCGACGACAAGGAGTCCAATATATCCGTGAGACCGCATGAATTAAATGTCGCGATAGATCGAAGGGGATAGGAGTTCGATACTCGGACGGGTGGTTTTCCTCATATATCTCTATTTAATCTCCTAAAATTGTTTGATTTGATATCGGGAAAAATTTATCGCGGAAAGTTGACGCAACAAATAGGATCATCTGTTTATAAAGATATACGAGAAGCAGATGTTTGATATGAATCTCCAGAGAATTATCGAGCTCGTCTAATGACTGAAAATAAATTCCAGAATTAGTAATTAAATATCAAAGGTATGACTGTTAGAGATATCCATTGAAGGTACTTTTAAGTATAAAAAAATTGAAACTCAAGTGATTTTTCTGGAATTTATCAATATCCCGGTTTGATTTACCTTGAGGTATCGTAGATTACATCCTCCATTCAGAAATTATATTGTGGACGATGATATTGCATTAGCCATCGACCTTTATAATAAAACGCTAGAAATATTCAATTTCCGAATCCCCTCTCTTCTGCGTTGTCCTTCGCATACAAAAAAAAAGCCTTCCCCAACAGGAAAACGTAACGAACTCGTATAAAATACAAACTCGCGCACACCAATAAGTTTAATTAGCGCACGTTCGCCAATTTCATGTGCATTCCGTTTGTTTCGTTGGATAGCGTTCGTTATTCAGGATAGAGTTAAAAACAACTAGGGCGCTGCAAGAGCCGTCATTGTTTTAATTTAAAAAAACATTTTATCATTTCGAAAATTCGTCGTAATATACCCTTTCGGCGCCACGTAGTTCGGACGAGGTAATTATTCCGATCGCGGCAATTGGATTTAATTGGAAAACTCTCCCGAAAATTGAAAAAAATGTTCAATAAATTCGAAATACAGGGTGTCCATAAAGTTCCTATCTATTTTGGTGAAATAATTAAAATTTTGTTAATTTTGTTCCAGAAACCCTTAGAATGAATACAGTGGAGCGTGTGACAGTAGTAATTTGGCGAATCCAGGGAAAGAAATGCAATGAAGGACAGGGAGGCTGAGTCTGTGTGATGCTGCACGAACGGACGTACGTGGCTTCTCAGTGATAATTCGGCATACTGCGTTCACGTTACGCTCCGACACACGCGGTCGTCCACATCTTGCTTCATCATTCACAGATCCCGTTCGTTTAAATTTGTTCACCAATTCACGTATTGTCTTGTCTGTTGGCCCCGCCTTAACAAATCTCCTAAACTTCTCTCTGATTTCATTGCATTTCTTTCCCTGGATTCGCCAAATTACTACTGTCACATGCTCCTCTGTATTCATTCTAAGGGTTTCTGGAACAAAATTAATAAAATTTTAATTATTTCACCAAAATAGAACTTTATGGACATAAAAATCGGGATATATATGGATATAAAAATCGGGAGATTTCATATTTCAATATGTATTCTGCAGGTTTGTCCGGGTGACATCTGGGAAAAATGATGCAACGTGTATGGCGATTTTTTTTCTTGCTCGCTTTCTCGTATTTTTGCCCGGCGACGATTCCCCCGTTATTGTTCGATTCTTCCCCGCAGCCGTTCCGTAAAGGGTCGCGTGCGGAAGGAACGGGTATTCAATCGCGTCTTACGCCCGTGCATAGTGGATAAGATTTTCTGATTCGTATTCCGCGTAGCCCTAAAGGACGCGCATTTCAGGAGTCTGGGGCGTCGCGCGCCGATGTCTCCATCTAGGGAATTATACGCGGGACTTGAATCCGTAAATAAGGGAAGGCTTCTCCTCTTATTTTCGCTTCGGGTCTGAAGGTCAACCTTCGGTTTTCCGGTCATTTGCTCTGTTGTTGAGATTCCGTCTCTCTTTATCTCTCTCTCTCTCTCTCGCTCTCGCTCTCTCTCTCTCGCTCTATCGCGGCTCCCACTTATCGCGAAACCGCTGACTATTGTGTGCTCTCGTTTTTCTTTTATCTCGCGGACGGGAGTCGTTTGTCCGGGCGCAGTTTAATCAACGAGGCTAAGGACGACGGATTATTCGGTGATTTTCTTTTATTTTATTTTTTTCGGCTGCGTCCTTCTAAAATGCCGTCGTATATTTTTCTCTTTATGAATTGGATCGAGACGTTATTCGCGATCTTTTGCGTTGTTTTTTTTTTGCTTTATCGTATTGTTTTTTTTTAAGTGTCCAGTAGTTGTACTCGGTGAATTATTTCGGGAATATTTATCACTTTATTGTCGAGCTGTTTTATCCGACACCATTTTTTCACGACATCCTAACCCGAATACCCATTTATGAAAGAAAAATACCGTCTCGGATACTGCTGTAAAGGACTTGGCGCTAATATATTTTTGCGTGTTTTTCGCCTGTACTCTTTCTGGCACAGTAATTCATGAGTAAAAGATCGCAATTCATGCATAGATTTTTGGATTAGGGTTTATTATAAATAAGAACGAAGAATTACACGCCAAACTATGACATACGATAAAAATGTCGAATTTAAAATAAAATTCAGAAAGCTGCAGTGAGTGCAGTAATATGCTTAGAAAAACATTCTAATTAAATTTGGGACATGTTCAAGAAAACACCTTCCTAAGAGTTGCAGTCCAGTTTATGAATAACCAGGGTTAATTTGTTGCTTATGCATTATAATACTTTTAGTACCATTTTATCATTATTAAACACTCCTATAAAACTGTTTAGTTTCATATTTTTTTCTTCATTCCTTGACTTTTACACTAGAGTGTGTATGTATGTCTATGGTTTGTAGATGTGGCGGATTATGTCCAATCTGCAGTTAATGTCTGTTGTATTATTTTTGATAAAATCTCGGTGCGTTCAAAATAGGATTCGTGGCCATTAAGTAGACTCGGAAACCGGGGCTTGGTAGTTACGGCTGGTTTTAATTATGTTTTAGGCGAGTTTTACCCAGAAATTTCTATCAGACTTTATATACGCACGCGTTTCTTTGTGCATCGTGCATGACATGGAAAATTGCCATCTGGTTATTCCGTTTACCCGCATCGGAAGAGGCTGTTCCGATATTTTTTGTCACGCTATTTTTTTAATGCTGATTTTTTTTGCGAAATACCGGCGAAATAAAACGGATTGTGTTAAAAGGCTCCGCTTCGAATTCCACCGTTCTTTCCCTTTTGTTGTCGAGATATACCGGTCGGATTTATATTTCTCGTCCCTATTTTTTTAATCCTACCTATCTCCCGTTACCATAGAGAACTAAAGAGGAATTCCGATTGGCTATCGTAAAAAAAAAGTTGATAAAGCCATCCTCGTGCCGGAGCGGAAATCTAAAGCGGGGATGTTTTTGTTCGGCATTTTTATTTTATGCGGAGCAGTTGTTATATTCCCAATAGCGCGCGTATCGAACTCCTTTGTTTACGTTCGAATTCGAATTATCTCCGTTAGTTTAACAATTGTTTCGATCGCGGAGAAATTTACGCCCGGATGAAGTCGAATAAAAAAGAAACGTCAACGAAAGAAATAAAAAAACGAGCGACGCAGAAAAAAAAAAGCAATTCGCGGCATTCGTCGAATTCCTCCGTTTAGATCCGCGCGACCTCGAAATCCTACACTTTCGTTATCGGAAGGAAGAAAATGTTTCAGTTCCAAGGGTTGACCTTATACGGAGATACAAGGTAAACCTTTTTCCCCTCACAGCAGAGCGTTTAGAGACGCGTATGTGTTAAAGCTGAAAAATCCAGCCTTGAACTTGTTTCTGCGCTCGGCGTAGGGAGAGACTACGTTAATTTTCGGCCAAATCTGTTTTTTATGTCGTCCGTTTTTTTTTTGGTGCTCGAAGCACGCGTTCTGAAAAAATGTCGCGTTATGCGAATCCGTTTCATGTGAATCTGGCATTAGGTAGCGAAAGGTGGTTGGGTTCCACATCCCTTCTTGTATCATCTTCCTGTCCCAAAATTCCCAAACATCTCTTTGGTTCGCATTTATATGTACCAGTAGAGTGTTGTTGTCGGCCTTGGCAGAGGGGTGGTTGGCGTGTCTCGCTCCCAATGCTGGGGTCGCGGTTTCGAATCCTGCAGAGGGCATGGCCGTGTGTGTTTGTCGTTGTTATTGTTATTCCGCTCATTCTAAAATGCCGTAAATTGTTGTTTATGAGCTAGTGAAAAAAATAATCTAAGCTTATAAACAAAAAGCACTCTGGCTGTCTTCCTCCTCGCCGTGAAATTTGGATTCATACGTATATACAGAAATCAAACCGAACCGTCTTAATGCGAACCAAAAAGCGAGTTTTCTGATTTTTTATATTAAAAACACAATTTTGTAGGGGATTCGTGTTATAAGAACCTGCGTTATATGATGACCAGTTGCAAGCGTTTGAATTTTTCTCTTGCTCATTTTGTTTTTATCATCCACGTAAACTTTTAGATGGCGTAACGCACGGCATACTCTGGAATCTAAGAAAGTTAAACTGCTATGAGGATATGATATAAATGCGGTTTTGCAGGAGAGAGAAAAAAGAAAAAAGTCGACTTTTGACGTCGTATCTCCAGACCTTGAGCTCATACTATGTGTGTTAAGGGCGGAAAATATAGGGTGATCGTGTTGGCTGGATTTAACGTGTAAGGGATATCTAGGAAGCCTAGTATTTTTAGATAAAAGCCTAACGAAAATATTTACGCGTATGCTTGTGTTAAAAAACGTATAAACATATGCAATATGGATGAACGCGCTTATTTTCTTATTTGCCAAGCTTGTCATTCATGCACATTCATATTAGTTCGTGTGTTGACAAGTTATGTTAGAAACAGCTTACACAAGAAAACACATACACGTGACACATTTTTATTATATGCATATAATCAACTACGTACATACGTTCTTCAATTTTTACATACATACTACTACCAGGTGCACATTCCTGCTTCCACATTGATGTTCCACCGATATTTATTTTTTAGAATCTACCGTCGGGGAATCACCACTGACGAAGGCTGCTTCATAGCCGAAATGCTGGTTTTCACAAGCTTTTTATGACTATTAGAGGAACATAGCTTTTCAATTCTATTTCACCTATAATGCAAACTAGTTACTTTTTAAAATATTCATACTTATTAACATATGCTGCTATATGTGTGTTTGTATAGGCACATATTCACATTTACACACATACGTTATACATAGAAGGTGCTATTTGTGTGTAACCACCTACTTATGCGCACATGCATATGCCTATAAACTATAAACGAAGGACCGCGCATTATGCGGAATAAAATATTCGTATTTTGCGTAGTTGTTGGTATACATAATTATACATACAAGGACAGTATTACACCCGGTTTTGCCAACCACGTTACCCAGTCGTGAATATCCGCGGTTCTCCGCGCGGCCGTGTCTATTTGGCTAATTTTTCTAATATTAATGTTATTTAAGAAACTGCATGCTAATTAGTCCTTACCAGAAGGAGAGACATAGAAAAGAGGGCTTTTTAGCTCCCCATAAGGTCACGAATTGGTCGATAGTGGAAACACGAGGAATTTTATGGAAGCGTTGGTTTTTACAAGCGTTCCTTGAAGCGTAACGCCATGCGGGCGGTGTCACCAGGGGCTACACTTTCAACTTATTTCCTTTTATATAAAACATGCTTTTATGAAGCATAACATACTTTTTTAGCCCTGAATGGTATGACATTATAGGTTTTTAGTTATGTATATCAGGGATCATATCCCCATAATAATTTCCCACGCCAACCGTGTGTTAAGTCAGCAACGTAACCCCAGCGGTTGTTAAATATTGACATGCTACCGTCGCCTACGGTAGCATGTAATACCGATCTTTGGGCATGAGATAAAGGCCTAACCTTCGAGTCATTATTATTTTTTTTTATATTTTCGGGTTTGGGACCTAATAAAACACACGGCAAACTGCGCATTCGGGCACGAGGTCGCTTCTAGCGGGGATTCACCGTGGGTGGGCGGCGCGTCACCTATAGATATAGTATGTCGTTCGCCATCGTCCCGATCTCCACGACGCGCGTCGCTTCGAGGAACACCCAACCAACACCACCACCCTCCCATTTCGTAGTAGGGCGACCGACCCCCAACTCCTTTTTGAGAACCACTTTCTCGAAACAACCCCACGTTACGAACCACCCACTCCTCCTATGCCTCCTCATGTCCTCCTCCCTTCCCTCCCATTATCTCCCTCTCTCTCTCTAACCCTTTCACTCTCCGCAAACGCGATAGAACCCGATACGCTCGTTGCAAAACGCCTTCAATTCCGATACTTCTCGCCTCGTCGCTCTTCTCCTTTTTTTTGTTTCGTTTTTAAAAATAAAAAGCTTCTCCGTTCCTCCGCTCCGAAGTCGCGTTCCGAGGCGGTGTTTTTGTCGCGAAGTTGTTGAATGTCTTCCATTAAAAGCTTCGGAGTTGATCCTATCGTCTGGCAAGCGTTTTATTCGCCCCGCAGCTACGACTAACATTTTCGGTTCCGGGTGAAGAATTTCTGGTATGGAATTTCTCTACTTTTTTCCTCGGTAGCTGTATATTTTTTCTCGGGAATTATTTCAGAATGTTTATTTTATTTGGATTTGACTTCGGAATCTAGCATGTTCTGAGTGATGAATTAATTATCCCCAGCGATTATTTCTCATCTATTTTCCGTTTCCTTTAATGCAAAAAGGGAACTCGTAATTGTTGAAAGAATTCGTTTTGCTGTGTCTCGTAAGTTATTACTGTTGTTTTCTAGTTGAAAGTTTTTGACGTAGAAATATTACCCAGCTTAAAGGTTTTTGTGTGCATTTAAGTGTACCTACATATGCAGTAATGCTTGCAAAACCATGCGCAACTTTTTGTGTGTGAATAAATTGCGTTCTCTTTCACTACCTGAGGTTTATTATAGAAAAATGCACTGTTTTCTGTTTACTCCATCTCGTTTTTTTAACGAATTTAAGTGCGATTGGCTCCCATTGTATGCGTCACCGTTAGATATGAAAATTAGTACGACAGTGATATGATTAGCTTTACATTCCAATGGTCTGTGTCATTCTCATCGATGATAATATGTGTCGTTATGTAATGAGGTTAACAAGTTTTACTTTTAATTTCAATTTTGTCTTGTTTTATCTTCCAGATTGTATATGTAACCCTTTTAAACTTAAAGCAGGAAAAATAGGATACGCATTCTAGGTTCGGATAAAAAACTTTCCCTCAGAAGTGCAGATAATGAATCATCACGTATCTGCATTTTAATTTCCCATCTAGACAAATCGACGTTTATAATTTATTAAATTCAGGTCTTAATTTGGTCCGAGCATTTTATTTTTTGAGCAGTATAATCTTGACTGGCTGTCGTCGTTTTCTGGGCCTCAAAAACATTTTTTAAGCGAAAAAAACGCATAGAAACGACGCCTCGTTTTCCTTATTCTCTGCTGTGGGTTGTTCTTTGGTTATCTGTGGTTTTTATGGCTACTTTTCTTTAGCGATGACTGCCAAAGACGATAGGTCACCGACGATTACGCGTAAAACAGCAAGTTGAGCCATAAAACGCATATTTTTATGGCGAAACTATTAACCTTTTATCACGGGCACCGTTCTTAATCTCGACGTTCGATTAACCATATGAGGTTTTTTTTTATGGCATGGGGCAGCGGAAGGTACACAGGAAGTAAGAAGGTTGCCGAATTTTTCTTTTTTTTAAATCGTTTTCTGGGAGGCTTAATCGATCAATCGATTTAGGTCGTACGACGCTGAGACGTGGTCGAAATTTTGCGTCCGATTCGATTTCTGAAACTTAAATCAGAAAAACATTTTAACTCGTTAAACTTCCCCGCGCTAAAATTCCGTATGATGGGTAGGATGGATCATCGTCTTCTTTCTTGTGGCCGCTGTAGTTGTTTGGGCTTTTGTTTACAAATACTATCGGAAACGCTTAGGTTTTCAAATAGTTTAGGAGTTATGCTTATTTTTTTCAAGCGATGTTTCCATCGTAAAGGAATCTGACATAATACACGTATAACCACTACACAAAGTGCTGTTTGTCCGTTATTTTTTTTATCTGTTGCCGGTGTAATTCTAATAAGAATCAATGAAGGTTGAATTGAGTGTGAGGATGGCCGATTCGCAATTTAAATTTGCACTTGGTAGACTCAGTATTTTTATATTCACGGGTGTTATTTCAATTATGACTTATTAACTGCACTTGGTAATTCATTTCTAGAACTATAACGCGAGTTTGGCATTTTGTTGTCCAGCTACCAACTGTCATTTTAATATGATTAATGTGACTTATGATTACGTTGAATTATGCTCATTTTGTATTAGTTACAAAAGCTTTATTTATATTAAAGGATGTGTAAGAGTTTGATAGATAGTTACTGGATGACGTCTGATCAAATAGCAACACGCCTTAAACATACCGGAGGTGTTCGGACATTCACTTTTTTCTACCGCGAAACGATACTTTGGCGTGTTCATCAACTAAACACGTGTCTCGCGAATGCCACATCTTTATGTCTGTGTTGTTTTTTTAGGGATTCCTCCCTTCCCGGTCAAAGAAACCTTTCCCGTATTCGGCACCGCTGAGATTATTCGTTTTCATACACGTGTGAAGAACTTACTCTCGAAATCATCGAGGTAGCGAAGCATATATAAAGTTATGCACATTTCCTCATTTAAAAAATTTTACCAACTACCTACGTATAACGGCTGGCGGAAGTGATTACCTTATCTGTCTTCTGCGTTATTTTTTTTTTACGGTAGACTAGCGTTTTGCGTCAAAATAAATATTTTCCCAACAGCGTAACACATTAAGGCGGAGATAATTTATTCCGCGTTGGAATTTTAATTTCCCGCGGGTCATTTGTTAGGGAGGCTTTTTTAAAAGAGGTAGAGAAAGGTTTAAGAAAGAGAATTCTACTTTCTTTTTCGAATAGTATCTCGACATCGAGATATAATCCACCCCTCGATTTCAATTGTACAGCGTCATTTTACGTCCCCGTCGCTCAGAAACCTTTATTTAAGAAAACAGATGATTCCGGCTTTTGCGATTTTTTCGCCGAGTAGAATGCAAAATATTTCTCGTAAGCTGTTCGGAAAGTGTGTTCTCGGGTAAATTTATAGGCGCGCATTAACTATTCAAAGTGTTTCTCAGGATTGCGTTAGATTAAGGATGAAATGTATGCTACGGTAAAATTATGCACACAAAATTGAAATGCCAGCAGCACGTTTATTTATGTTTTTTTTAGCTTTTGCGAAAGAGTTTCACGGAATTTTTTAAACGTCTTATTAAAAAAAACGTGTATGTTATCTAATTTTCTATTCGTTATTCATTTTTTCCTCGTTTTAAAGTGTAGGTCTTGCAAAAATTGTTGTCGTCTAAAACATCAGATTTTTACGGTTTATTCTTTTAGCATCTGACTGATGAAAAGTTCTGAGTTTGTAAACGATATCTCGATGAAATTATTGCATATAAGAGAATCATGCTTTTAAGTGTGCCTAGGCCTGCTAAGGAGATTGCTGGAAAGACCCGTTCCTTTCTTCAATTGCCCTAAGGAAAAATTCGCCTTTATTGCATCGGCATTCTCTCAAAAATTATCTTGTGCGATATTCCTTGAAATTTTTTCTTTTTCACTTTTTTGAATATATAAATCTGTGTTAGGTTTAGCGAGGATAATTTTATTGTCCCATTAACATTAGAAGATTAACTTGCTTTGATCTAGAAACCAATGAAGGAAGGAGGAACTTATTATCTCTTCTGCGCCTTTCTCATTCACCCGTGAGATTGTTTCCGTCTTGGTAACCGATGAGCATACATGTTTCTAGGCTCTTCCCCGCTCTGCGACCGTTGAATTGGAGATGCCCTTAAAAATTTTCAATGGCGCGTTTTCTGCCGCTGCTCCCGTTTTTACGGTCCTTGCATGGCCGTCGAATGTTTTTCTTCCCTACGCTCCTCTCGGGGTAAACAAATCTCTGCTTTCACTCCATCTCTTTGACGTTTTACGGTGCCTCGGGAGTAACGATCCGCCTCCATAGCGAAATTTTTTTTTTGCTACCGCCCTCCGACAAGATGCAGTGATCCCATTTTCGGATGCGGTAAACACGTCCAGCATGTGCCGTAGGTGTTATAGTCTGTTCACTATCTAAAGTCTCTTGACCTTGGCGTACGCCACTTAGCAGCAGCCAATAGGAGACGGTTCGTTTGGGAAGTTAGTGGGGGGAACTCAGTGTTACTCTTGCTCTCGAAGCGTTCACATCGGTCTGCGTTGCCATTTCTACCGCCGTATCCTTGTTGTTGCTGTTCGTGATTGGGTATCTGTCCTCCCGCGCGAAAGTTGTGAGGGGCGATGGAAGGGGAAACGTTCGTGATTGGCTACTTGCTCTATGAAGGCCAAGAGACCTTAGATAGTGAACAGATACGCACGACTTATAAGGAAAATTTGATAACGTTTTAAAAGCGTTCTTGTCGCCCGGAAAGAAAATGGAGGACGCTTATTTTTTGATTTTGATGCGCGGCGCCCTGAGTTTTAATTCGTCGTTTGCGGGACATGCTCCTTGGGCAAGCGGTGCTCGGAATGAAGCCAGGATCCCGAAATGCGAGGAGGCGGCAGAAACATTTTGCAATTTGCCGGGGCGTATTTACGAGAGGGTGTTGTTTCTTTTTTCCCGCGTTGGCGACGTAAAAAAAATAGAGCGAAAGACTGCCACCGTCCGTCAAAGGAAGGATTCGAATGAATTTGGACCGCTTCCATCTCGAATGAAAACTCTCGTCTAATTCGCGTAAAATAGAAAACGTCTGAGGAAGACCGGCGACACAAAAATGCTCGGGCCGTTTTTTTTTGTAAATTCGTTTTTTTTGCGAGGGGGGGGGGGGGGGGGGGTGTGTGTGTGTGTGTGACTATTATGTCTTGTTGTACATTTGTGCATTTTGTTGTGGTGGTTATGTATTTTTTATGAATTTGTGTTTTTTTGCGCTTGATTATAAACGTGATGGAAAGAACGGATCCATATAAGATAGGCGTGAGTTGGAATTTGGGAGAAACTTAGAAGTTTGGAGAAATATTCTAAAACTGAAGAATTATTCTTTCTGAATATTTCAGTGGCGGACTATCCGCCCCAGGAGGTGGAAGACCCGGATTCGGATCTCGGTCACGACAGGATTTTTTTCCCCTGGCTTCGAGTTCACTTCTATTAAGCTAGGATTCTTTTTTTTTGACAACGTAGTAAGTACTTTTAAAACCTATCGTTTTGTATCCTCACGACGGGATGTAAACACGATGACAAAAATGTCGGTTTTTGATATAGGTTTCCATTAAGGGAAGGAATAGAGGCATCGTTACAAATAGATTTAGGACGCTTTAAAGCCTGAAAAGAAAATGTTTATGGGCGAGACGGCGAGTCTTTTACTATCCGCGCCGGACAACGAAACAATTCGCTCGGCCGCCCGGGCGAAAAACGCATTTCGACTTTATGACTCTTTTAGTCTCATTCCTCGTACGTATATCTTACTCTCCTTTCGGGTCTTATCGTTGTTTACTCGCGGCTGTTGAGTGAGAAGCTGGCCTCCGGGATGGTCACGTATTATATCCTACCGTGCAACAGCGGCGAGCACGCCCAACACCTCTCTCATGCTCTCCCTGTATCTCTCTCTCTCTCTCCCTCTCTGCGTCCTCTCTCTCTCCACCCCTTTCTCCCCTACATTCCTTTCTAATCTCTTTCTCTCCCTCTCCAATCTCTTTTTCTCCATCCCTCTCCTTCTATTCCCCTCTTCCCTTCCATCCCCTCTCCCCATCCTTCTCTCCCTTCATACTTCCCTCCAACTCTCTCTCTCCCTCTGTCCGCCTTTATTCCGTCCAATTTCTCCCCGTATTCTCCCTACTTTTACTCACTCGCTCATTCTTTTCTTTTGTTTAGTTTCAGGTTTTTGTTTTCTGCCAATGTGTTTGTATGTTTATACGTTATTATTTTTTTTATTAAGGTAGGGTTAAATGTAAGAAGGGACTATGTAGTCTGAATTTCGCCCTCAATAAAGTCGTTTGTCTGTCTGTCTGTCCATCCATCCCTTTCTCTCTGCCTTCATCCTCCTCTCTCCATCCCTTTCTATCTCCCTACATCCTTCTTCCCTCCCTCCTTCCCTCCCTCCTTCCCTCCCTCCTTCCCTCCCTCCTTCCCTCTCTCATTGTCTCTCTCTCTCTCTCTCTCTCTTTATCTTTAATATTCATGTTTTCATTTAATCTCACTCAATTTGTTTAAACTTCATGTTCATTTTCAACACTTTAAAATATATCTTGCGATTTTTTATATATCAAAATTGTAGGTACTATTTGTAATTCCACAATTGTTCTTTCATGTATGTAGGATTTTCTTAGGTTTTTTCCACCCCCCTTCCCTTCGTGGGTGTTTTCCTGCGTGGTTTTTTACTAGGTTGGCCATGTCAGGTCCTTCCTAGGTTTTTACCACAAATACGTAGTCTTCTCTTTTTAGAAGTTTCCGAATTTGTAATTCAATCTCTTAATTCCGTTTTTTTGTATCATTCTTTTTTTCATTTGTTTAGTTTCAGGTATTTGTCTTCTGTTTGTATGTTTATATGTTATTATTTTTATTGTCATTTGTAATTCATAACGTAGGGTTTAATGTAAGAAGGGACTATGTAGTCTCAATTTCGCCCTAAATAAAGTCGTTTGTCTGTCTCTCTTTCCCTTCTCACCCCATTTCCCTAATCTCCTTCCTCGCCCTCTCCCGCTGCTATTTGCCTCCCTCATTTTTCCACCTTTATTCCGTTCAATTTATCTCCATATTCTCCCTACTTTTACTCTCTCCCTATCCCTCTGTCGCCCTCCCTTTCTCTCTACTTCTCCCTCTCCTGTCTGTTTTCCTATCCCTCCTCTCTCCCCCCCTACCCTATTTCATTTCCTTCCCTCTTTATCTCTCTTCATCTCTCTCTCTCGCCTTTTCTCTTTCCCCGCTCCCCATCCCATTTCTCACTCTTTCCCTTTCTCCATTTCCTCTTTCTCTGCCTCTCTCTCTACATTCTCTTTCTTCCTACTTTTTCTCTCCCACACTCTATACTCTCTCTCCATTTTCTCCCTTTCACCGCTCTCTCCTCGCCGTCGGCGTGGACAAACGAAGAGCTTTTTTTTTACTGCAGCTTCGGAGCGGAGGCGAGAGAGACTCTCGCCTCCTACACTGTTGCTCCAAAAAGTTCCGATTACTAAAGCGCTCGGCGTTCTTGTTTTGTTTTATTTCATCTTTTTTTCTCTCTCCCGACGCTCGCGCAACTGGTCGCATTACAAATTTGCCTCCTACGTTGGCATAAGGAGGACGCGTGTTGATTTTTAACGTCATACGTAATTCATTTTCGTCCAGTTTTTTTTTTAAGTCTGGGACGGAGCGGTGAAATGAGGTAGGGGCAGTATGGCTCGTCCTTGGACGGATGCAGAACAATACGCGATAATAAACGAGTCGTATGTGTACCAAGGTTGGTCGGTTTGCTGCCTTTATCAGGTGCGTTTTGAACTGCACGTTCGACTTGTTTAGGCATTTAGATCTTTTCTTCTTTTGGGTCGGCTTTCGGATGGGGTTCGTTCGATAAGGCGATGCGACGTGCTGAGGACACGCTTGGGTCAGAGGTCCCGGTTGTTGTGATTTTCCACTTTATTGCGAAATTACTGTCGTCCATATGTATTGATTTCTACGCTAAAGTTCATATGTTCCCATTCTACACGTCTAAATCGCCCTGAAATTCCCGAAAATATTCCTTCCTGTAGTTATTGACGCGAATGCGTCATTATGTGTTCCGATTGCGCTAGGAAAAAATAGCTCAATATCCAGGACCGTCCTTAGGCAAGGCCTCCTCTTTTCAGTGTTACTGGAAGTAAAATTTAATTTGTTGTTTTATGTTAGTTGGGCTGCATTAGCTCATATATCTCGGGGGCGCAACATTCTAGGGTGGGCATTGTCGATATCACTGTACTACAATCGATGTAAAATATTGTGTCGTAGTGGTCGTATCTTTTTGATATGGTTGTTGTTTTAATTCTTACAAAACCGTTTCAGCCAAACCCTCCGACACATATGTGATAATATAGTATATATTTTTCGGGAATTTGTTGTACTACACCCCCTGCCACTCACTTGCCTGGCGAATTATGGAGTACTACGTAGATTTATTTGTATGCTCTTTATAAAGCTTAATCTAGCGTCGGAATTATTTGTGTAGCGATACGCTATTCAATTAGTATAGTAAGAGGCTTTTATTAGGAGAGTGTTTGCCAACTTTTTGTAGACCTTTCCAAAGATAAACAGAATTTCGCGGCAACACTGCCTTAGGGTATCACAACCTTTGGAACCATGCATTTGTTGATACCATACCATAATCAACTTATTAAAGGACATATTATTGCCCTAATGACCTTATTGTAATCTTGTATGACATACGTGAAGGTTTGTAGCATCGATAAATCTTCCTTAGGATATCTTTCTAAACTATCCTTCTCCGCAAGCTTTAATCCAAAATTAAGTCTGCAATCTACAAGAACAACCTATATACAAGGTAATTCAAAAAGAAGGTAACACTTTCACATGTTTACAATGAAGTAACCATTGAACCTACAATCATGTGTTATGCATCAATAGTTAGGGAAACTCTCAAAGTTTGTTTGTAATTGACGCAGGAAAGTGTTTCGCGCTTGCGCCGCCAGGGGAGACCGCGTTGCGAAAATGGCGACTCCACGTGATTGTAGACTCAGTGGTTACTTCATTATAAACATGTGAAAGTGTTACCTTATTTTTTAATTACCCTGTAGATACTCCGACGAAGTCGTTAAGGCTATGTTTTTCCGTTTCTAAGTCTATACGTCGGCTTTTCTGACAATCTAAAATCTCCGATTTCGCGTTGCATTGGAAGAAAGGCGTAATAACAAAAAAAAACCACACGCTTGCATCCCGTGATGCATGAACCTGACATCAATTGAAAAATACATTGGAAAGTTGACAACAAATTGAGATGCATGGGGAACTTCGCTGCAGAGAAGGCCACAGGCGAACGACGCCGATATATCACACGAAGATTTTTTGAACGAAGATTTATTCGAGTTATTCTCTCCCTCTCTCTCACTGTCTCTTTTCCTCTTCTCCACCCCCACGCGCTCGACCGATACATCCCCCCCGCCCCCTTCCCCTCCTCCCCCTAACTCCGCTCTCTCTATCACTCTCACTCTCTCTCTCTCTCTCTCTCTCTCTCTCTCTCTCTCTCTCTCTCTCTCTCTCTCTCTCTCTCTCTCTCTCTCTCTCTCTTCCTCTCCATAAACGACTCCGTAAGCCTTTTTCAACTTCGCGTCCTTGCCCAATGTCCCTGCCCGCAGCGCCAGGCGGACAGCGCTCGCAATCTGCAGAGTCCGGAGGAGTGAGTCATCCGATTTCTCCATCTGGCCACGCCGCATTCTCTCTGTCCCACCCACTATCTCCCGCTCACTCCACTCCTTTCCCACTTTCGTTATTCATTCTCTTTTTTTTACCTTCTCTCCCTCGTCACCTTCATCCCCTGCGGTCTTCTTTACATTTTCATCTTTCCCTTCCTCCCTTCCTTTTTTTCATCTCTCTTACCTTCTCCGGACGTCCTTTTTAGTTCATCTTTTCCGTTTTCTCCCTTCATATTCCTTTTTTCCTCTCTATCACCCTAAGACCGTGGTTTACAAACTATGGAGCGCGATAGATTTTGCGTCTATTTACTGTGTACGTTATACAAACCAATAAATCTTTTTGTTTAATTTGTCTTTCTACTTTTCTCTTCATCCCCTATCTTACGCATTTTCTCTTTCTTCTTTCCTCTTATTTTTCTCTCGTACTCGTCACGCTTATAAGCTTTTTCCACATTTTTCTCCTTTCCCCTATCCCCTCGTGTAGTTCATTTTATCCTCCATTCATTGGGCGGATTTACGCCTTCTGGGGTCCCTGGCGCTAAACATTCGAAGGCCCTGCTATCTAAATACGTATATAGCGAAACCTCTCCAAACCACTAGTACCCTTTTATGCGATTCCTTGTAACGGTCGTTTTTCTATGGAATCATGGAGATTCCCCATGATTTTCTAAATCGAGATATTTAATATGTCTGAGATTATACGAGCATCTTTTCGGGGCCTATGGCGCGCGCCACCTGCGACCCCCCCCCCCCCCGCCACTGTCCCATCTCCTTTCTTATCGGGTATCTTTCTCGCTCTTCATGCCTACCTAATTCCTCTCTGTTTCCCCCCGTTTTCTTCCCTCTATTCATCTATTATTCCCACTATTTTATTTTTTTAAATTTCGCTTCTCTTTTCCTTTTCCGTCATCATGCTTCAATTAGAAATGCCGAGCTAGTCTTATGCATGCAAACATTTAAAAAAAAAGCACTCGCGAATCAAAATTTGAGTAGGTAGGTACTTTAGAAATTATCGTAGATTCTAAAAAAAAAAAGAACCAGAGTCTACTTTCAGTTAATCACTACTAAAGACGGCTACTTAGTAGCCAGAATACTCCCCCGGTTTTTAATTATCTTGTTTTTGCTATTGGGATGCCAACAGTAAGTGTTTATTTTTTCTGTGATTCTTGAATGATAATTTTTTGAATCTCCACCGTGCCGTTCGCCCATATTATTCTTTCTCCGTCTTTTCTACATTCCTTTTGCGTATCTTCTTTTTATCTCTTTGTGTCTGTCTTCCACCTTTCTCTATCGTTCTCTTTTCGGATTCGCCACTCGGTTCCGCTCTCTTTCTTTTCTTCTCTTTTTCTTCCTTTCCTCTTTCTCTCCTCTTCCCCTCCTCCTCCCCCTCCCATTATCTCCGTCCCTTTCTCCCCCTATCTTCCTCTCCTACGAACTCCTTTCTCGAGCTTCTTTTTCGTCGCCCTTGGCCGCTCCCGCGTTGGTCATCTCGCCCTACGGCTCGCGGCGAATGTCTTTTTTTTTACTCTCGCTTTTATTGCGTTTTATTTCGCGAGCGGAGTGTTTAATCCGCCCTTAAACTCTGGCGGTTAACTGGGATTCTTGGCAATAACGACCTCTCTCTGGCGCCTTGGAAAAAATCGTCGAGTTCCATGCTATTGTCGGATTTTACGCGTTCCTCTTCGATGTGCTATGTAACGTGTTATAAATAAATCTTGGCGGAGTTCTTTCCCGACGGAAATTTTTTTTTATCATCTCGCAAAATTTTGAAACAAGTACCTTATCGTGTGGATCGTTTGAAGGACTTCTTATTGATCTTTATATGCTCCGATGAGACAGCGTGGTTTTTAAACTAGTCTTTGATATTTGTTTTTAGAGGTGGAATTTTTTTCCAATTCCTTAACGGGATGCACTTTGGAATGTAAACGCTTTGTTTATCGGAGCATAATTATTAACTTTCGCCCATCGCTCTTCACATTTTTTTCCCCGACCGTTTCGGTGCGATTCCACTTTTTCCGCACATTCCAGATTGTCTTCTTTCGCAGATGAATGGCGAAGGTCGGCCTTGGCGGTTGCGGGGATTCTATCATTTTCTCCCCTCCCCCTTTTCCGTTCCCTCTCCCGATAGAAGGCCGCCATTTCGAATCCGCCCATTGTTGCTTTTCGCGGAAATATTAGGAGAACCCCGAATATCGATCGACTGACAACTCAACGCGATACACTGAATGCAAATCCTCGCCTACGTATTTGGAAACGTAATGGTGATTCACGTCAACCCATTTAGATCTGCTGATGCGTAGGAATTCTCAAAAACAACAGTGTGGCGCTCCTGGTGGCTACATTTCGAGTTTGGTAATGCTTACATTGGGTCTTATCATAAAAATTTATCTAGTCATTTGCTGCTATTATAAATGATTATTCTAAGCGCTTTGAATGCGTCAGGTTTTAGGAGATGCAGCCGAAAGAACGGGAAATTATTCTCGGAGTAGCCCTAGTTCTAGCGCATCGTCTCTGCATTACGTCCGCTTATCTGTCATTGTGACGTATAACAACACGCGTAATACAGTATGCCGTTAGTAGTATAATTTAACCGGTGCCTTCCTTATGATTATTTGATTAAAAGTAATTATAAAAATTAGCCGCTGAATTAAGTGAACGAGGATGTTTTTACCAATGCGTGTTTCCTTCATTTTATTCACTGCGCTTAATATAGGATTTTTTTATCGAATAAGTATACATTTCGTGCGCTTCCGAGGTAGATGGGTTATAAGGGGGACTATAAGTTTAAAAATTGAAAAGGGCGTCCTTATTGCGTTTCTACATCTCGTAGAAGGATTCCCCTTGGAGCTCCAATCTCCATAGATACGGCGGCCTTTGTTCGGAGCAATTGTGTGCTATCCGCCATACCCTTCACGGGCGATCCATCGCCGAGTCTCTAGAGTGTGGCCTCAGCAAACGAAAATAGATTCGGAATGAAATTTTCCTCGTAGCTCCCAGGCTTTCAAAATGCGTGATATTAAGCTCTACGTCGTCTCCAGTGCTGTTTAACCTTTAGTAAAAGTAATATTGCCTGGAGTAAAATTTTTGCCGAATATTAGAAGCTATAAAAATCGATGAGCTAAGAATAGATCGACAGTTTTATTATCCTAAATATCACGCAACCCTGAAAGCTTTTTGCTACGCTAAAGGCTTTACCGTAAAATTCATCTGCGGCCGTAATTCTCGAAGATTTACGTGAAAGTTACTCGTGTATCTCGTGAATAACTCAGCGGGTCCATCTTTTACTAAAAAAAAAAAGACGGTCGCTTCGAGGTCGAGATTCGTCATCTTTTTCCTTCTTTCCTTTTTTGCTACGTTTTTCCTCTCATTTTCCTCATTTTTGTTTATTTTTTGAAAGGTAAACCATAGATTTCTTAATTTTTTTGCCTCGGCCGCCGCCGGTGCTGGAAGAAGAGTGGAGTTTGTTCTGGTAAGCCCGCCGTTGCTTCATTCAACAAACTCCTCCGCTTCCCCCTCCACGTCGTTCGGTTTGAGCCCCGTTCGGTCTTTTTTCCCGTCTCGTTCCTTGAAAGGGTTGTCTCTCGGAATGGGCACGGTGGATCGAGAGGGGGAAATATTACGTGTTCGCCCCGTCTCAACGGCCTTACGCTTAACGACAATAGTTATCTTTATTATACATGCAATATTCATACATGCACACACTATAACTTGCTATAATCGTTCGGTGATTTTGTTGTATCGTAGTATTGTTGTTTTCTGAGGATCTCACGGCCCGCGGTGTGGCGTCGATTATTAGTTAGATTGTTGTCCGTAGACAGGTCCGTGATTATTCATGGTTAAACCTGATTTTCCATATACTCCTATTTTCCGAAATCTTCTTCATGTCTCGATGGCTCTCTTTCCCTCACAAGTCGTCTGTCAGCTGGAGCCTTTTCCTACCTCTTTCTCTTTTTCCATCCAATTTTTTTCTAGCACTTCTTTAATCATGCTCTCTCTTCTCAGGTAATTTTCTCTCCATGTCCACATTTCGAAGCTTTCCAAATATTTTATATAATTTTTCCTTAGCGTCCATGTTTCTGCCCCATGCAGGTAAAGCTATACCCCATACATAGCGCTTTATCAACTTTTGCGGATGCCCTCCTTTATATTCCCCATTAGTAGGAGTTTCTTTCTTCTGAAAGCGGCTTTTGCTTACGTTATTCTAGTCTTGATTTCATCGGTGCTTCTCTCGTTACGATGCTTCCAAAGTATTTATAATCTGAAACTTGTTCTAACGGCTTTCCTCCAGACCTGACCTTTACAACTTGATTCACATATAGATTCCTGATCAGTCTCCTGTCTTTCCAGTCTACACCTATATCCTTTAATATCCTCCTCGGCGTTACCCCACTTGCCCTAATCCGTGTGCCCTAAACCCACATGCCCTAATTTTCACATGCCCTAATTTCCACATGCCCGAAATTCACATGCCCTAACTCCACTTGCCCAAATTTTTCTTTGAATACCATTTCAATTGTTTTTCCCAATACCTTATCTATAATTCATTATTTATCATATAATGGGCTTGAAGAGCTCTATTTTATTTCGAAGTCCTTAATGACCTTCGCGTGGTAAATTTTAAACATTTGTTTGATAAACTGATCTATGCATATTTGAGATAACTCTAGAAACGAAAAGTTTTTACAATTTTTATCGAAAACTTTGCGAATCAATGATTATTTAAGTCTTCTTGCAGAAAAGGGGCAAATGTTAAAATATGTGAACACGAAATCAGAAAAAACTTGGCTAAATATATGCATTCGGAAACGAAAAGATTTACGTTAGTAACCAGATATTTAGAAGGTATAAGACATTAGTCTATAAGTGCTTAATTCTGATTTAGTAATATATTATATGTAATATATTAGGCTGTAACATAATTAATGTTGTTTTTTACAATGTTAGCAAATTATTGGTAAAGTAATACAAAGTATCACAATTATAATAAAACTTGGAAACATTATAATTACGATCCTTTTTTATTAGTAATTAAATTATTTCAGTGAATCTAAACCCTCGTTAAAGTTTCAAAAATGAGTGGTGACAACTTGCACATACGCCATTACATGATCTACGAGTATATTATGGCAAGTGGAATTAGGGCAAGTGGAATTAGGACATGTAAAAATTAGGGCAGATGGGTTTAGAGCATGTGAAAATTAGGGCATACGGATTAGGGCAAACGGGGCGTGACCATCCTCCTCATCAGTACCCAATGTACTACTATATCAAAGGCGTTCTGCCAGTCGACGAAACATACGCAGCAATCTTGGCTGTACTCTATTGCCCTTTCTGATCTGATTCTCACTACACCGATAGCATCTCTGGTTCCTCATCCTTTTCTGAAGCCGAATTGATCTTCTCCTAGCATTTCCTCGGCCTTTTTCTCTAGTCTTTTATTAAGAATCCTCGTGATGATCTTCGAAGTGTGTGACAGTAGGGATATCGGTCTGTAGTCTTTACACCGTGTTGCCCTTGGATTCTTCTTTAGAGGCCTCATTGTTACTTCTAGGAAATCCTGTGGCCACTCTCCCGAGGACACACAATCTGCCGTGCGTCGAATGAGCGAAAGCCAAAAATGAGGAAGAGAACGGAAAAGTCGTTCGAGGATGAAAATGAGAGAAAGTCCGAAAAGATTGGACTACGATGCGATATCGCCATATTGGGCATAATTAGGGTTAAGCAAGAGGGGTAACATTATAATATCTCTTAAGATCTCACTCTTGAGTTCTGCCCGGGTTTCCTGCGCCGCTACGACTACGGCATTTGTCACTGACGCTAATACGCCGGAGTTTTGAAAAGTTACATTCGACGAAAATGTTGGTTTAATTGGAACTACGAATTGAATTCGTGTATTGTAAAGTCATATTCCTTCCTATTATTTGGATATAACTTGTACGTTCCGTTTCATACGTTATCTCATTGCGTAATAATCTATCGATAGATATCTATAAAGCAATGTGTATGTATGTACGCATGCATGTATGTATATCATTCTATAACTCAGCAACTGCAGCACGTAGAACTAGTGGAAGGTGTCATCTTAAGCGGAACAAAGAGTTAAGTGGTGTAGTCAGGTTTTTAAACCGATTTCATTGACCTTTATAATTTAAAACAAGTTAGGAAAGTGTACAGTGTATCACAAATGGGCGCGTGTCGTGCAGTGGAGTATTTGAAAGAAATTATATACATGTACGTAAGGGAAATGGCGTGTTAAAGTTCTTTTCTTCGTCATAAATAATCCATTTTCTTCTTATTTAAAAATATTGCATTCTCACGTAAAGAAATTGAACGTTTGTTGGTGAGATTTTTTATATTAGTAACAATGAAGAAGTAACCATGCCAGAAATTTTCCAACTTCAGCTCGAATTAAGACATTCTTGTATTATTTTCTTGATAACGGCGACTCCTATGATAAAAAAGTATAGGAAAAGAAATACTCTATTTTACTAGTTCTACAAGTTTTATTTTAAACATATTTTTATATGACCAATACTTTACGAGATATGACGGAAAGTTCATTTTTTGTCGCCAGCAAAGTGGTACCCCGGATTGACGTACGTGATTCGTGGATGTGATTGTCTTATTATCTTTGATTGGAAGTCCTTAATATCAAATTTCATGAAAATCCGTCTCATATCGGAATTACGCAAAGACGCTGATGCGCAGGCATACATGTGGCGGTGGCAGGCTGTGCCCGAACAACCATATAATAAGAGTAAGGGAGGATAAGTAATAGATAAGTAAGAATCAGCAAGATCACGACGATGGGAGGGGTGGCACCCCCCCACATTTCCCCCCCCCCCCTCCCTCCGCCACAACAGCGCCCATGCGCCGATCGGACCCGCAAGTTGCCCATGGGACGACTATGACCAGCCTTTTCCCCCTTATTAGTCGAAAAAGTTGTCATTTTTTCTCCAGTTCATTTTTTCCATCGTTTCTTTTAACGATTTATAGCCATAGATGTTTCATCGCAGGTTATACAAGGAACTTTGTTACAATTATTAAAGCGGAATGAAATCCGAAGTTGTTTATTTTTAAACTAGTAATTGGTGCGAAAATGAAATTTTATTTCTTTGACTATATCGTATTTAACTACAGTTAAAACGAAATTACCTTCGAAGGTATTTATTACAAACAAATAATGCGACCGTGAAAGTTTGTTGACTATATCCTTTGACTGTATTGTTTTAGCAACCATGCCAACTATGTATATATTTCAAGCGTTGACATTAAACAAAAGGTGAGACGATCCCCGCTTTATTCCTATCCTCATCGCAACATGAGAACGTCGATAGCAATTTTCTCGTTGGGATCGTGAAAGATATTCGATGTTGTTTTTCTTTGCTAGCGATCGGAGTATACCAAATATTTGGCTTAGGACGAGATTGCTGGAGTACGGCCACGCGAAACCTTGACAGAACTAGGGAGTTATCTGATATCCGAAGAATTTTCCCATCGTCTTTTTTTTATTCAAAATTTTCATATCGAATTGTCGTCGGTTCGGGTTATTACTCCGTCCACTTAACTCGATGTGATGTGGATTTCTATCTCGCAGTAGAGGATGCTGCAATCCATCCTCGAGGGATCTTCTGAAGTGGTGGAATTCCACTTAATTCACGGCGTCAGTTCCGCGCTTACCTGCCACCGTCCGGACCCGTTCGTCGTTGCAGCTTCGCACGCTTGCGGCCCTAAAATGCTCGAGCGATCGCATGGGGCGAATGCGCGTTGCTTAACCTCCTTCCACTTAAACGTCGATGCCTTATAGGGGGAAGGCACCATCACGCACGCAGGCACGGCCTTCCCGTGACAGGTGGCCGTATCCTTGGTGATCGCCGCGTATTTATAAATAATATTCCATCCCCTTTTTTAGTAACTCAAAATGGGGATTAAGAGAGAGAGAGGGAGGGAGGGGGAAAACGAGGGGTGGGAGAGGTGAAATCGGTTCTTCTCTTGCATCCTTCTTTAACAAGAAATTAAAAGTTAATTATTATATGTCTCACAGAAACATTTCTTCTCTCTGTACTGTCGGTGCGTTTTCTTAATTTTATTTGACTTGGTCATTTTTTCTGGTAACAGATATATCATAGACGAAGGACTTGATCATAAAAACCGAAAATCGTAAAATTTTGACTTGGTCAGTTTTCGCAGTGCACCCACGATATGTCTCACGGGAACATTTCTTCTCTCTTTCTATCTCTGTACTGTCTGTGCGTTTTCCTCCTTCTCTTTCCCTGATAACTAGGAGTAATAGCTCCGAACCATGGGGACCAGTAACGATAAATACGTATTTCGAGAGCCAAGCTCTCGTCATCAGTGGCTGATGTCGAATCCTCCGTTCTTCACATTCCTTTATATACTCTCCATTCTTCCATAATTTTCTCTTCGCCGTATTTTAGTCTCCCCTGCACCCGTTTCCCTTTTCTCTCCGGCTCTTCTTTGTCTCCCTCTCTCCTATTCACATCTCTGTTTTTTCTTCGCCTTTTCTTCTCCGTCCCCTCTCGTTTTTTCCCTCTGCTATCTCAATCTTCTCCCTCCCGCTCTCTCCATCTCTCACTATCTGTCTCTCCTTTCCTTCCGTCTCAATTTCGCCCTAAATAAAGTCGTTTGTCTGTCTGTCTGTCTGTCTCACTCAATCTCTCCACCTTACTCCCCCTCTCTCCTGCTGCGCATTTATAGCTATTTCATTGTGTGCGCTTCTCGTTCGAGTTCCTATCAATCTTTAATTAACGCTTTCTGTGGA
Source organism: Uropetala carovei (assembly GCA_036926305.1). Taxonomy (NCBI): domain Eukaryota; kingdom Metazoa; phylum Arthropoda; class Insecta; order Odonata; family Petaluridae; genus Uropetala; species Uropetala carovei. Next base: position 12,512,861 of record JAXCHB010000065.1, on the reverse strand, counting down.
TTTAGCAGGTGTGGTCTTTCTTCCTGCGGTAGGGTTTTTCCTAATGTTTAGTAACCTAATTATTCTAAGTTTTTCCCCACAAACAAATATACTTTTCATTTAAACCTTAGTTAACTTTGCATTAGAAGTTACTTAGAGTAGAGCATTTTTTGTTTTTTTGTAATTGATAAGGTTAGAAGGAAGAAGAGGCTGCCTAGTCGCAATCTCTCCTAAATAGGGACATATCTATCTATATCCCTCTCTCTCTCTTTCAACCTCAATGTAAGAAGGGACTATGTAGTCTCAATTTCGCCCTAAATAAAGTCGTTTGTCAGTCTGTCTGTCTGTCCCTTCATTTCACTCCCGCTCTCTTCGCCTTACTCCATCTCTCTTTCAATCTCTCTCCATTTCTATCCGTCTTATCTTTCTTCATTTCGTTCCCTCCATGTCATTCTTTCTCATCTCTCCCTCTTTGTCTCCTCTCACTCTCTATCGTCTCTCGCCCTTCTCCTCCTCCTCCGGATCCATATTATCTCCCTCTCCCCTCTTTTTCTCCCCCACCCTCTCTCTCTCTCTCCCTAATCCTTTCTCTCGTTGCCGTGCTGCCGTGACCTTTGGAGTATATGCGGGAGACCCTGAGGCTATAATAACCCGCGAGAGCGCCGCGGTGACGGGTGGCCCTTCGTACATGGCGTGATAGCTCCACTCGCTTTTATGCAGCATCCCCAACAGCGGAATTGTACGATAAATAAGGCGTTACAAAACACCGTCACCTTGTTACGTCAGTGCACCGGTTGCGTGCGGCGGTGGCGAGCTGCATTTGTAATGAAGGTAAAAATATATTCCGGCGGCGAAATCACCCCTGAAGGTTGTTTCCGCGGAATTATCGCGTTAGCGTTGTTGTGCTTCCACGCGAAGCTTTTGGAAAAGCGTCACCGATGTCTTTCAGTCTTTAAATGTCATAGTCCTGAATTTTTACAATTATTTCTCTCGCAAAAATATAAGCCTCAAAAAACACGAACCCCGAGTGTATAAATTTTTATATTCCCTTACCCCTCGACGTAGCTGTCATTTTTATTAACTTTCTCCCGAAATCTTTTTCCTTGTTTTTTTTATCCTCTTGTTCGCAGCATCTCTTTTGTTAAAATGGACGTCAGTTGTCCCTCGAAATCTGCTCCAGATATCCCGCTATCGACTGTCACGGACGTGAAACAGGCTGTGCTCTTCTTTGTCACGTCCAATGCATAGAGCGATTTGTATTCAACCATCGGACCGAATTTTATCCACCGTTCTCCTCGCTCTTGTCTGGGTTCCCTCAGGTGTTTTCTCCACTTATTCACTAACACATACGGTTTTATAGGGTGTAAAAGTCTTCACTAGTCTATTTTTGGTTTTCAGATACGCTGTCTTTGATCTACGTTAACGTTCAAGGTCACTGTTTATGGTCTAATAATTTATGCACCGCTCGTGAAGCGTAGAAGCATAATTTCTACAAACCATTATGTTTCTATACATTTATAGCTCTAGGAATTACTTTTATTTAGAACTTCTGTGCATGGCTGTATGTAATTATGTAGCGTGCGTGTATCATGTTAATACTGACATTCTCGTAAAGCCTAGATAAAAATTTTAGCAAACCATTTTGTTTTTTAGACATTAACATCTCTAAAAGTTACTAATATCGTTCATTTATAACATCTACGTATGCATGTACTGTTTGTGTGTATCCATTATACTCTAAAATTAAAAAAAAGTAATTACGTAGCATTGGATACAAGGTACAACCAATAAGCGACCCCAACTGATTAAATATTGAATTCCTGTTCCATAACTGATTTATTTCATGTTTATCTCTCTCCGTTGTTCTTGGCTTTCCCTCAATTATTTTAAATAGTCATAATCGTTGACACGTTTGGTAATTAAATTTTAATGAAACTTTTCAGGTGTTTTTTCGAGTTTCTCATAGTTTGTCCCTGATGAAATTATTCTTCGAAAACAAATCCTCTTCGTCTCTTTCTCTCTCTCTCTCGTTTAGTCGCTCGATTCGAATCGCTTTCCAATTTTTGGAATGGTTACGCAGTTCTGTCTCCGTCTCGGTTTTGGACGCTCGGTGGCTCAGACAACACTTTCCAAACTCGTTCTTCCTCCTCTTCTCGTAACCGCAGGGTTACGTGACTGTGAACGCAGGAGGTGGTTTTCTGGAATCAAACTGAGGAAAGTGAGACTTTGGTATTTTTTTTTTCAGAGACCGTAATTTAAAAAATAAAAATAGTAAAGTTTCGTCGTTGGTGTCGCAACCACGTTGAATTTTTTTTTTCGTCTCTCGCGGATTCCTTTCTCTTCTTCTAGGACCGTTCGTTGTCCGGAATATCCAATTGACTTGTCTAAACGTTCTGATTCTTATGAAAAACCTGTCGTAACTTCAGTCCTTTGTCAGAATTTTTTCCTCCAAAGGTGTTGAAATTCGGGTAGGCGAATGCAATGGAGAATTATGTAGCTGAAAAAAATTCGAAGAATCGCCACTGAAGACGGCTGAACTGTAGCCAATGATTTTTCATAACATTGTTATGGCTATTCGAGATACTTTAGATAAGTACTTTTTTCAGTTTTCGTTACTTAACTGTTTATTGTTGAATTCGAAAGTTTATATTTACTATCGAGTTTACCTTGCAGCTTTAATTCAAGATTATCGCATGTAAGCATCTTCAGTATCATTAATCGGAGTAGTAGGATTGACCGCTACATTTACATTCATAATCAAGGCCCTGGATTGAAATGATCTTCCTTCATCCTCTTAATTCCGTGCAATACAGTATTATATTATCTCTTAAAGAGGCGACGAGCCAATTGGACGTGGTTGGCTTGATTAGTTTTGTATAAAGTTAGTATTACGTCGTTCTATCTCTTCCAACAACCACGAAATGCTGTTATATGTCCCTCTTCCTGCGAATCGGAGTTAAATTCTGGACCGGCGAATTGCCGATCTCGCCTTATGGCCGAAATCAAATGTCACACCAATAAGCGTAAAAAGTTCTAAAAAGATTAGGCGCATTTCATATGCAAAGCAGCATTAGTTTCTTCGCCGATGGTAGATTCAAAAATGTATCACCACTGATGACTCCTGCGTTGTAGCTGAAATGCACGTACATTTCTCCCAAGTTTTTCGTTAATATTGGAGAGACATACGTACGTACATTGTCAATTTAAGTGTGTATGTGATAATGCGAAATCGTTTAGTGGCCGTGTAAATAACCTGCAAGAATATTTTTATTTTGTGTTTATCCATGTGAGATTTAGCCATGTGTGTAATTTAAGTTCCAATTAATACGCAGAAAATGTGTAGGACCGCCCGTTAAATGTGATCGCTTGCTTCGTTTGACTATAATCGGGCACACCAACGATGTTATTCACGCTGATTACCATTTGAATTATTACAGAAGGATTACGATTGCGATCATTCGCATTTCCGCGATCGAGCTTCCTCTTCGCTGGAATCTATCCCAATCAATCTCATGACCTATCAGAAACCGAGGCCGTTGATATAAAATAACTATCTCGTTTCCTTGATTGTCATCTTAAGGGTTTTGTGTTTCGCGGCAACTAGGAGGAAATCTTTGTTAAATATGCATTTGATGTGGTATATTAGACGCGATATATTGTGATCTTGAGTCCGCGCTCAGCTGAAGTAGCCTGCTCTTCCACTCGAAATGGCAGAGTCGAAAATCTTGCGCGTCCGAAATTGGCGTTAGGAATGTCTGGTCTACATGTTTATTTTCTGAGAGATGTGATTACTCAAGCGGGTGTTATTCTGTACTTCCAGCCATCGCTTTGCACGGCACGTGCGTTTCTGGAGAAGACTATGTAGAGAGAAACCGTGCGAAGTTAGGTAGGCTTCCCCATAGAAATACACGAATTTACATTTGAGCGTCGTTTCAACTTGCAAACATTTAGTTATACTGCTTCCTTTATTCTTCATTATAACCTCTGAGTCGAACTGAAACATTCTATAAATTTTATTGCTTGAAAGCCGTTCTTAAACCGCGCTAAAGGGAAAGGCTGTGCAATTAGAGGCAGTTGTCTAAAAAGAAAACTGTTAAACCGAAAACGTGTCAACTGTAGTACAATTCTAGGGGTGATTGTATTTAATTATTTGCCTTTTAGATTTTCTAAAGTTTCTTAATTTTTATTTGAGTTGCACATAATACTAGAAATAGGTGGTTAAAGTTACAGTATTTATCTGCGATTGATTCTGCATAATTCTTTAAAACTTTAAAACCTGGTATGGTCCAGTCTTGCGTGGCAATAGTAAGCTTAGTATTAACTAGTAATTGTTTCAGTTCTGTCGTTTGAGTTTCTTGCCGATTCGAATAAATAAACTATAGACACGCATTAATCGATGAATAGGAAAAAATAAGCATCGTATTAAACCTAAAAAAAAATATTTAAGACCTTCAACAATACTTGATCTAGGTAGTTTGTTACACCAAACTAAATACTATTTGTAAATGAATGCGTTGCGATGACTTATCTGTTGTGATCGTTAAGAAGTGCTTCCGATAAAATCATAGTCACGAGGGTGATTAACTGTCCATAAATCTTTTCTGAAACATTAGTAAAAACCCATTTAATTCGACTGGGCGTCCGTTTTAGCGGAGATTTTTATCCGATTGCAGTCGAATTATGATTGGCAGATATGACGGATAAAATCGACCCTTTGCTGGACGTGATTTCGGTAGGCTAACCTGTTTGGCGGCTTGAAGGTACCTGCTGTAACGGCTACGTCATTCCCGCTACGGGAGCGGTACATATATGACTTCATACCGAATATTCATTTAAAAAAATTTTTTTCCTGATTTATATGTGCGCGTATTTATGTGTTATGTGCGTTTTATAGCTCACAATTACACACGAACAATTTCATGGAACAACTTCTTTAATTTTATCGTTCAGAGCTCTTTAAATTCGTAAAAGACTTTAAACGCATGGTCGTTTTCGCTATACAGCGATGTATTGTGAACTTACAGAGGTAAAGAATGATCTTAAAACGCCTCTAATGTTTTTGTTCCAACGTTGGAAAATCGCAGTTTGTTTTTGTAAATATTGCGCCTTATCTTGCCGATTTAAAAAAAAACTGAAATTTAAAAGCTTTATTTACGAGATCATATGACCCTGCCAAATTTCTTTTATCTTTCGTTGCTTTAAAAAAAAAAAAAGACATCGCTAGATTTTTCGAAATAATCCACAATTCATATCCCCGGAGCAAAACAAAGACTCGAAAAGCTTTCGGGAAATCTGATTGCTTTTCTTTTATGTATTTATATCCCCGGTTCTGGAATACAGCCATGATATTTCATCCGGAAAAAACGTCTTTGTGTTTGCTCTTCCTTTTTACGGAAAAAAACGTATAAAAGGCGCTCGAGGATCGTTAGTCTCTTAATCATTTCTATTTTTAAAGAATTAATTCATTACTTCGTGAGATAGAAAAAAAATCTCCTTGGCTGAGAGTACATCCCATCGCGAACTGAACTGAACATCTTCGAGGAAAAAAAGAGGGGAAAAAGAAACAGGAGCGAAACGATTAGCGAGGCGAATGACTTTACCGTAGGAAATTCAATTCTGCGGAGAGAATTTCGAACACGGGTCGATATTTAAAAAAAAAAATTCAGCTGGAGGTTAACGGTGATGTTTTTCTTTTCATCCTTCGCTAAAAGGCCTCGCGATGAAAGCTTCCGTCGCGTTCAAAAGAAGTATATATATATTTTTTTTATAAAAAGGCGTTTAGTCGTGAAAATATAAGCATATTCCTCTGAATATATCTATCGTTTTCTCCTATTTGTTTTTAATCTCCCTTCTTATCTCTCTCTCTCTCTCTCTCACACACGCCATCTATCGACCTTTTCAGCTCCTTTCTCCTCTGGCGCAATTTTTCTCTTTTGCGGATATTCCCTGAAGTGACCTTTTTTTCCCCTAAAGTGGCTATTATTTAAATTGGAAATCCGTCTGTGTGTGTGTGCGCTCGCGAGAGGGATGAGAGAAGAAAGGGCGGAAGATAATTAAACACAGCCCAGAATCAGAGGGATGGATAAAGAGAGAGAAGGAACTCCACTACATTACAGGAAGAGAGAAATGGTAAAAAAAAAGAGGAAAATGTGACTGGTTTGAAAGGAGTCATGCAAGATTGATGAGGAATGAAAGCCAATATATCCCTTTATCCCTCTTTCTCTCTCTGTCCCTCTATCTCTTCCACTCTCTGTTTCTCTATCTCTTTCTCTCTTTTCCCTTTTTGGATGAAAAAACGCGGTCTCGTGAATTCCTGTCTTCATTCTTCTCCTTTTGGCGCTGGTTTCCGTCTCAGTGGACTTTGGAATGAACAGCCAGTTCGCGGAAAAAAAGAAAGGGGTTCGCAGGTCGGAGGTGAAATTTTTAACTCGCGGCAAACTTCGGTGATGAAAAGATGGATTTTGTGGCACGTTTTTCGTGTGTTTGAGCGAGATTAAATGGGCGCGAGAATGTAATTTGCGATTTTCTGTAGTATTTAAAAAATTGAAACGTTAACCGCGTAGCATTGGACCACGGGAAACACTAATCTTGCCCTCGGTTCAGGTGAGATTTTTTCGATTAATTCTTTAAGGTTTCATCGAAGGAAGTTTATAAAGAAATTCCTCGTCCATTAAATAAACCAAGTACTCCTGTCGTTCAGCATTAAGAATATTTGGTTCCGCCCGACTGAAGAAGGTATAACTTATGTATTTTTAAAAAGAAATATTATGTAACAAGTTGACGAAAATTGTCCAAGGTTGGTGCTATTGCGTACGTTTCTCGTCACGTTTCCATCTCCACGAAAAACATATTCTCTGTTTGTCATATAGCTACAACCAACATGCCTTGATATACGGTGGATTCATTCGTGATGTATTCATTGAATATCCACGCTCGTGCTTTTGTAAAAATTGAACAACTAATGCCTTTTTAAATGGATATAGTATTAATTATTGAAGATACCGTTGTGGATCATTTGTTTAAACAACGAAGTGGAGAGTATAGCTCAGGGATTGCAGCGAATAAGTTATAATATGTAACCCTTATTGTTTTGAAAGCTTTGTGGTTTGCTCAACTGTTCTGTTGCCATAGGAGCTCTCTTTTTAATTTCTGTATTAATATCATTGACGGCATATATCTGTTATCGTCTTAGTATAATCAAAATTTCAATTCCCTCTATAACTCTGAACAGTATTTTTTAACGAGGAGATTTATGTTGAAACTTCTGTCTGCAGCTTAATAGTATCATTGGGATTCATTGCTTTAAATTACAGGGTTGTATTAAAGTAAAAAAAAACCGAAACTGCTTTAAGGCGCAAAGCCATTTCACGTGCCCAGCCTAGCAACACGATAAACCTATCGCCGTATCTCATTAACGCCCTTCGGCTTCATTAGCCCGCAAAATTCTTCTCGAATGAGCCCGCAAAGCGTGCGGTGTAGCCGAACAAGGGCTTACGCTCTCGTGGATGCGAGAATGCCAGCCTTGTGACATATTGCATGTGTGTGTGTGTGTATATATATTTAGTTTCGCCGTCCGCGCTCATAAATAAGCTCGCGCCGTTCCCGATAGCTTCCAGGCGTCTGAAGAGAGAGAGAGAGCTCAATCGCTCAATCGGCTGTTATCAAAATCTATAAAAAAAGATATTTAAGAATCCACTCGGTGACGTGGATTTCCGTTACTCATTATTGCGTGGTTCCGACAGTTCTTTGCCGATTCCGCTAGTCTACGTTGTGAAGATTAATCGTGTAGTTTTGTTTCTTTCGCCAAATAAAGTGTTCTGCCCGACTCCGTGATATTTCATCTCAGGAGTAACGTAAGGAATTTATGCCACTTATGAATAAGCGAGAAGAGAAAGTAGGAAGGTGAGTATTGCCTGGGATGGTTGTGCTATTATTTATTTATATACTCATTTGTCTGTGTATCTCTTTTTTTATCTGCTAAAAAGTTTTTCCTTCTCTAACGCTATGTTAGGAAAGAAGGATCCCTTCTATCTATCCGGCCTGAAATTATAATTTTTCATATCTTTTCTACGTAAGATTGCCCCCCAAATTACGTCTGGTACATCTACATCTACATAATATCCTGAAAATCGCCAGACTGGTGGATGGCAGGGGGTGCAGCACACCAAAACCTACATAATGACGTCCCTCGTGGGGATCACTCTCCTATTATGATCCCGTATGGTCCTTGGGAAAAACGAGCCCTGATATCGCTCGGTCCTACAGTCGATCTCACGTATTTTATCCTCGTGATCGTGCCTGCCCATGTACGTAGGTGCCTCTAATATTCCTGAGACCTCCTCTGAGAGAACTTCCGACCTAAATTTCTCCAGAAGCCTTAACCTAGCGCTAATTCTGCGGTCCTCTAGCGATATCAAATTCAACTCCTTCAAGAGTGATGTGACGCTTAATTTTTGCTCATATTTTTGCTTAACGAATCTAGCTGCTCTGCGTTGGATTCTTTCTAACTCAAGTATCTGTCCCTTTTAGTACGGATCCCATATGCTGGAAGCGTATTCGACCTGAGATCTGACCAATGACAAATAACATGTTTCTCGTACCTGTTCTATGCTACCAAATTCATTCTTAAATTCTTTTGTTCTAACTATTTACAAAAGTCAATGGCCCCCACCCAAGATTAGACTCGTGAAACTAACTTGCCTACCATATCGATGTTTTTCTCCTGAATAATGCATATCTTACATGAACCCTATACGCTACACGTATAATTAAATTTACATCTACCTGTTATCCTCCAATTCGCCAAATTGGTTGGTGGATACAATGCACCAAAAAGCCTGCCTAAAATTAATTCTCACTGGTTTGACTTTCCTGTTGTGACCTCACATTTCCCCCGGAAAGAATGAGCATCGATAACGCTCCGTCCCACAATCGATCTCACGTATTTTATCTTCACCACCTATTTACGCCGGTGCTTCAGTTATTTCCTAAAACCTCCTCTTTTAGACATTCCTACCTATGTTTCTCCAGAAGCCTTAAATTTGACTCCAATCTTCGGACCTCCAGCAATAATGGGTAAACGTCTTTTTACGTGTAGTCAAATCTACCTGTTATCCTGCAAATCATCAGATTGGTGGGTGGTAGGGGGTGTAGCGCACCAAAGCTTACCTAATACAATCTCTCGTGGGTATCACTCTCCTGTTATGGTCATCCGCGCTGGATCAAGGTTTTACTGTATTAATTTTCTATCGGGCGCGGAGCGAATGGATGCGTGCTCCTAATTGATTTTACATGGGCGAGTCTAGGAGGCCCAACACGCGAACGAACTCGGCCTTACGAAAAAATACTACCCACAACTTCGACCTCCCTCTCTCTCTCTCTCTTGCGACGACCTGTGTGGAAAGGTGTTCGGGCCTCGAGCTGGTTGGAGTTCGCTCCAGGGTGGTAGAGGCGGGTTGTTACCTGCCTGGTGGTGACATCACCATCCTCTTCGCAATTGTTGCAGGTGGAGTGCGGTGTGGGAAGGGGTTAGGAGCTCGGGTGGACGCACGTACAACCTGCCCTGCCCACCGCCCATCAGACCACTCCCGCCCACCCGTCTAACCTCATCTATCCATTCCTCCTTTACCTCCCTAATTTACCTTTCTCTCCATGGCGAAGGACCTCTCTCATAACCCTCGCATTTCTCGCGATGAATGGCACGTCGTTTTCCCGCCTCCCTTCCCCATCCTTCCCTTCTTCTTCCTCCTCAGGTGCGAGAGCCCTCGCATTCTGTTGAGGCTGCGTAATCTCAGAGAAGAAGAAAAAAAAAAGACTAGCGTGGATGACCGACGGTGATTTTTCTTACTTTTTTTTCCTCGGGACTCCTGGAGGCGTGAAAGGGAAGGCGGCGCGGAATGGTATTTGGCGATTTGTTTTTGTTTTGGTAATCTTGCGGTTGTTTTTTAAAAGGTCCGTCGGATGGAAAAGTTTCACGGAAAAATTCCGCTCTCGGTATTCCTCTAGTCCTCCTTTTTATTTCCTTTCGGTAGCTTAACATTTTAGGCTTTAAAGTTTTGTTATTTATTATTTCGTTTTCGTACATTTGTTCTTGGTAGTAATCAATTCATTCGAATGAAAATTAAGTGTTAATATCATATATCCCGTTTGATGAAACATGGATGCAATAACTCGTTTCCAACCTCTCAGGATTCCCATGCATTTGTTGTCCTGCCTCGTAATGACAGCTGAAGATGCCTATGTGAAACCCGAGTTGTTGTATTTCAATCAAACGATGGAATGTATCGTTCTTATTTTTTAAATTTACGATGCATACGGTGTGTTACTGGTTGCCTACATTAGTAGAGCGTGTCCTTTTTTTCCGATTACTCTTCAACAGCTGATCCTAGATCAGGGGTGCACAACATACGACCCGCGGGCCAAATGCAGCCCGCCAACACCATTTGTTTGATCCGATAGAAGCTGGGCGTAACTCAGCTGTTTAATTCCTTTTATATAAAAAATACAATTAAAATTTAAGTAAATTATATTTATTTGCCACTTCATTTTTGTCATAAAAATTGCATGTAAAATTTGTTATGGTAATTAGTAAATCGAAAATAGTGTACTATTATGGACAAAATTTTCAAAGTGTGGCCCGCTTAGGTCGATTTTGGCCCGTGTCAACTTCTGAGTAGTGCACCCCTGTCCTAGATCTACGATATCTAACTCTCATATTGACGAATCAACCCTGAAAATTTGACTTCTTCAAATATCAAGATTCCAGAGATACCGCCTTTGTTTTTTTTTTTAGAATAAAGCGTTTAAAAAAATTCCGCATCGTTTCAGGATTTATTTTGCGACGTCATTCGAGACAGCGGTTATCGTTTTTTTTAAAGGGCGTGTACTGATAAAAACGCGTTAAGGAGTAACGGTTAAGAGCTTACACGCGATATTATAAACCACATCACCTATATGCGCGCGAACGGTCTCTTTTTCATCTCTCATGGTTTCGCGAAACGACCGGAATGGCATAACCATACACTTGACCGAGCTCTCCACAGTTTTCCTCGAAGGAGCTCATCACATCTCCCGGAACGTTTCAAAGCTATATTCACTTTTTTATTTTCATCATCGCGGTGATGAAAATAAAATACATATTCTGTTCTTTTTTTTCTTCGGCACATCTCACCGCGTCACTCGGACGCTAAGATTCGCGCCGATGTCGCGTGCGTAGTAAAAATCGCGATGACGGGCCGCGTCGTATATTTGGTGTTTTATGCTCGGTTGAGCGGTTAAAAAAAAAGTTTTTATGTACTATTACTGCTTTATGAGCAGAGAGAAATGGCTCTAAAAGTTGTTGATCTGGCGAATTTATGTACTTTATAATTATTATCCCGTGTTGCCGGAAAACGTTAGTCCGCATTCCTTGGGATGCATTAGGTAATCCAAACTAATTTTATGAGGGCGAATAATGCGTTTTACACGTTTTTCTTTGGTATTTTTCCTCCTTCTGCCCTATGGATCTATCACGCTGTAAAAGCTCGCGGTCGATAAGATGAAGGTATATTTTTGGTGCTTATTAAAATAATATATTCCATTTATATACGAATTTCTAAAAATCGAATTACTATAACTCTATGTTACATTGATTCGGGGAAGATTTTTTTTGTTTAGCGAGATTCCTTAATTCTGTCACGATAATTGTCGAATTTTTAAATCTAAATTGATAATTGTTGTTGCTTAGTTTCATTAACAGCTCCAAAGAATTTTTGCTAAACAAATCAATCAATCGGCAGGAAAAGTTCGCAGAAATTATTTTCCCATCCCTCTAATGTAATTTGCATCCATTTGTCGCGAAAATTTGATAATTCAGCTACATGTGTCGCACAATAAAAAAGGTTGAGAACCTCTTGACTAGTCGGTGGTGATCGTAGGAGGAGTTTCTTATGTAATATATTCTATGTTCGATTCTATGATAAAGCAAATTTCATTTTAAACGTGCTTTAAAAAATGTCGTACCAATAGATGTATTTTATTTAAAATATATTTCTTTTCTGAAATTTCTCGGTTGTAATAGCGATGTGTTGTGCGCTAAAATAATAGTGCTGTACGATAAGTATCAAATTAAGTATTTTCTGGGCCACAGCAACATGAAAATACCTAAGTAGTAACGCTGTAATTTTGCTAAAAAAATATACATAAATACTGTACCGTATTGTGTATGTATGTACGTACAATATACGTAAAATATACGTATAACTTTAGGATATGAATATTACATTCTTATGCATTGTCCTTTCAAATGATGGTTTTATGTTAAGCCGCTAAAGTTGAACAAAAGTTCGTAAGAAAAGTTTTGAGGTCGTAAATCAAATTTTTGGTACAAAATTTCTTCTTAGATCGGGAGATGTATTTAGTGGACTTTTCATCGCGGAATTTCTCAAGTGATAAATTTAGTTTTTTTCTTAAGGTAACAAGCATATGCCTCATTAATCAATTAACAATGAAAAACAGCGAGGTATCTATTCCGTTTGTCATATTCAAGGACACCAAAAATCTTGAATTGGATTCTTCTTTCACGATCGCAATACTTTCTCTATATTCTTCGTGTATGAGAAAGTGAAAACAAATGTCGTCGGTTTTGTACCCACGGCACACTGGCTGTTTTTTCTCACGCTTAGCAATTCCGTCGCGTTATATTGGCAGCACTGTTTGCGTTGCCAGTCCCTCAAATCAATGATTGCCCCTCTAATTCCCATTAAAGAGACGGCGCTTCCGTGCAAATCAGTAGTGCGTGATTCGATTTCGCCGGGGATTCGATCCCGGGTCTCTTGAGATAATTCGGTCGCTCGACGGTGTAACCAATTATCGAACCACTGGAGCGAGATTCCTCCCTTCAAAAGAGAAAAAAAAGGAAAAAACTCTCTTCCCCTTCCTAATTGGGACGATGATAGCGTCGTGGCGAGGAGGATTCCGGCGCAAGTAGTCTCCTCCAACCCCAACCCGCCCTCCTCGATGGGTCGGTCGATACTTTTTTGGCAGACCTACTTTAGATGCTGGCTGAGCCGTATTCTTTCCTTTTTCCGCAAATTTTTATTTTCGTTTCGACGTCGGATGACCCCGCCAAGTACCGGTGACCGTCCAATGAAGAGGCGGCGAATGGGAACGATAAAAAAAAAAAACCTCGTGGAGTTATAACGTCGAAAGTCCTTACCTTATCGTAAAAATGGATCCCGTTCCCGAAATTGGACCGTTGGCGGAACGTCGCCGGTGAAGTTCCTTTCTTTATTTTGCTTTTGTCGCGAAGATGCGCGTTTTCCTTTTCGCCGAAAAAAATGGTGCTCGGTTGTACCCTGGATGCGGCTAAGGAGGAAAAAATACATCCGTCCCTTTTTTTAGACTTAACTCTTGGTGACCTAGCTTTCACGCGAGAGTGCTATAATGCTAGATGGGGCTTTAAATCCAACGTCGGCGTAGATTCTTTCCTAAACTTTTTCGGAAATACTTTACCATGCATCTCCTGTTAATTTAGAGTTGTGATTTTCAACTAATGATTCGTATTTTTCATTTCATTCGCCCTTTTCAACGACGTTCAGTATGAAAAGGAAAAACACTTTCTAAGTTCCATGATTTTTATTTCATTCGAGAGACCGTTTTCAATTTATTACTCATGAAATAAAAATTGTGGGACTTGCAAAGTTTTTTCTTTATTTTATGCTATGGAGCGATTCGACAAGGTTACGCCCTTCACCGTTAAATTTATGTATATGTTCAGGGTTCGGCTATTAAAAAACGTGTCGAATTCTTTTTTTCGAAAGACTATAAAAAATGAAGCAATCGGATTCGTTCTTTGTATCGGTTAAACGTTTTCCGATCATGAGTAGATCCGTCGCGACGTTGATAGCGTTATATATATCCAGTTTTATAGCTTTCCCTACCAAGCATTCTAGATCGTTCGCAGATGGGTTTAGTTCGCAATTAACTACACTTTAGTGAGGAAGATAAGAAAGAGAACGAAAGAGCATCATTTCTCAAGTTTTCATTATATTCTACTTTGCTCGGGACGTTTTTTTTTCAAATGACGTAAGTCATGGATTGTCTTCTATAAAACCGTTTAATTGAAGGGAAACTATCGTAATACTTCTATCGAAACGAAATTTTTTCTAATAAAAATTTCGACTCGCCTTGCTGCAAAGCTAAATGGAAGAAATGAAGGTTTCCGTGCACAATTTTCCATTTTTACAGGCGTATTCTTTCATCGAAGCTGCGGTTTTACTTCGCGGTGTTCCTAATGTTAATAAATTAGTATAAGTGCCCGTCAAAAATGACGGGGATGATCGATTATTCTGAAATAAAATTGAGGCAGTCTTCTTTGAACTGAAATCATACCTCCTGCTGAGAGGGTTGTATTCGATCCGAGCGAAACCCTTGCCGCGGGTATCTATTGTGCTTCAAAGGCTGATCTTACAATTAGTCCCGTCTTGCCAGGTATATTTCTGGTTTTCAGAGCTTGAGAGAGGGAGTGACAAAAGGACAAAGGGACAGAATAAGGCTTTTAAGTATTACCGATGCATTAAAACTTTTTTAATTATATCATAATCCTATCCTGAAAATTTCATTAAATTCGGTTCAGTCGTTTGCGAGATATTAAGCTTCAAAAAGCATTACATGACAAAGGGCCATAGGGATATGATGATGATGATTAGGTTAGAAATTTCGCTGCTTCATGCTTCGTGGATGTTTTTTATATTATTCATAATGAAACAGTACTGAGTTTCATTACGAATAACTAGACTGGAGAGTAAAAGAGTTTTATTACGGGCAGTGTTTAAAATGGGAGGAAACCTCCCAAGGAACCGAAAGAGGAGTTTTAACTTCTCTGTTTATGTCTTTGAGCGTAAACCACACTTTAAAACTTTTATAAGAGTCGTGAGGATTCTGGAGCCCTTATAGTACTAACCTAATCAGTGTCTTAAGACATGTATATTTGTGAATTTGTTACTAAGTACTTTGTTTACTTCATCTGAAATGAAAAAAAATCGCAAAGTTGAGCCGAACTTTATTAGTTTCATGCGCATTCATATATTTGACAGCAGGAAGTATCATCATTAGATATAATTTACGGAATCTAAACTATATTTTTCGAGTACGTGGTTTTAGTATACCTTAAATATAGGCGTGTGGCACATTACGAAATCAAAACAACTTTCAAAACTAGCTCTTTTTGTAATTCACACACACTAATCAGTCGTATGAAAGGTCGTATGTGACCCGCTCGGTGTTTATATAAAAAGTTTGACGATCCAGACTTTTTAAATGGTTATATTGAGAGATTCACTTCAACATGCTGTATTTTATCCAACATAGTAAATATTTACCACGGGTGCTGATGGGTGCTAAAAATGCGATGAAGTCGCGATATACGGCGCTCGTTTGTCATAATTCATGCGGGATATTTTTTCTCTCCCGAATCCCATTTAAAAAAAAGTTTCACGAATATCGGGCGGATTCCTAAAAATTTTATCTCTCTCTCTCTCTCTATCTCCGTTTTAAGAAAAAGCATCGGATAACTTTGCTAACCGTGAATAAACCTCCTTTCCGCTTTCTTTACGATTACGTACCGAACTTCACCTCCCCCGTTCAGTCTCTCTCCCTCTCAAGAGGAGGAAAAAAAACTTCGAAATAATAAAAAATATAATAAAACGGGAAAAGACCGCGGGAAAACAAGCTCTTTAAAAAAAAAAAAGCCGAGATTCATCTCTCCGATTTATTTTTCCGTGGAAATTTTCGCTAACTGTCATAAAACGCTCTCTTTATATAACGAGGAAGACGTACTGTAGTAATAAAAAAGGATCTTTTCATTTTATTTGATGCTTGGAGAGTGCGGTGGGAGGAAATTTATCGAGCGGAGAAGATGAGGTGAGTGAGGAGAGAGGAGGAGGAGGAGAGAGAGAGAGAGAAGACCTGGAGCAATAGGTTGACCTCCTCCCTCTCTCTCCCACCACTTCCCCTCCCCCCTCTCTCCTCTATCCCAATCGAGAGGGAAGGTGTGCAGTGGCGCGTCGAGGTGGGAAAGAGACCAGCCGGGAGGGGCGGACAGACACCCGCTTGCCCCACATCCGCCCCCGACCTCCTTTTCCCTCTCCCTCTCCTCTCTATCTTTCAGTCCCATTCCCACTTTGAAATCTCCCTCTCTTTCTCTCTCTCTTCGCTCCACTCCAGCGGGTTGAGGGGAGGTGGGTTACCGGTTCGTTCTTACTCCTCTAGGCCGCAGTGGCTCTCTAGTGATCGATTTGGTGACCATGTATGGCGCGTTTCCCCGTCAACCTCTCTCTCTCTCTACCTCGACCTCCCTTACTTTAACCAACCTCTCTCTCTCTCCCTTTCTGGTTTCTCTCTCCCTCCCTCCCTCCCTTCTCTCCATCTCCCCAAAGACCAAAGCTCTGCGGAAAGGATTGCACCGGAGGTCTGTTCATCTCCCTTGGGTACGAGGTTACGTGCTCCTCTCATTCTAACTTCCAATCTTGTTTTTTTTTTTGCCCTTACTCTTCAGTCTTCTCCGTCTTGTATCCAAGGGCGGTCGTTTTCTGTCGCCCTCTAACGCGAAAAATGAGAGAGAGAGAAAAAGAGAGGGTGGAATTGGAGGATTTATAGATTAGACTCGAACGGGAACGTTCGTCGTTTTGCCGGGTTTTTATTTATTTAATTTTTTTGCGTTTTTTTTTTAATTTCGGTACATTACCGAGGGGTGAAGGGATCTAAATTCGGAATGGGAAAAATTCGAGTCTTGAAGCTCTCGGAAGTTTTTTTTTAGGTGTATTGTCTCTCTTACTTGCGATTTCGAAGTTCGGATTCGAAGAAGTCGAAGTTTTTAGAATGATCCTTTTATTTTAGTTTTATCGTCGGCGGCACTCTCTTAAGACGTGTCTTCTTCCGATGTTTTAACTGAAGAGGTTTCATTTATCGGTGTATGTATTGTGATTTTTGTTTGTGAATGTATAAATGTGTGTGTGTGTGAGAAAGAAAAATAACTATTAATTTCCGTTTCTGCTTTTTGTTCTGCGTAAGAGCGTAGTTTGAATCTTTTTATGAGTTTTCTTTTAGATGCGTATCGATTTTTTCACATAATGAAAATAATATAGCGAAAATATGTCGAATGGTCTGCGCTGTTTTATAGCTTTATTGTTAAAAGAGTTGCTTGATCTAGACGCAGAAATGGTATATTTTTACGTCCAAAGAGATTCTGTCCGATATTGACTTGTAATCGTTTTCTGCCCTCCTGAGGGCCGTTAAACACCTTTGTACTCGGTCGAAAAAAGGAATAAGACGCTTAAGAGACTTTTTTTTGTTATTTGCGAGTTAGGAAGTAGGGATTGACACGCCCTCTAGGGGTTGACCGGGTAAGAGTGAGTTTAACTTGGCTCCATGTTGCGGCGAGGTCAGGTTGTCTGAGTGGGAAAAATAAATGTCGGTCAATTGAGTCTTTTTCTCTTCGAGGGCAAAGCGGAATTTTGGGATGACCCAGTAAAAAAAAATCAGGACTGAAGTTGGAGATGGAATTTTTGGCTTCGTTCACCGATTTTGGTCGAATGTGCCGTGGTGCGCTTCGCCTATTTTATTCAAGTGTAATTTTCCCTTGCATTTGCTATCGCCGCGCTGTAATGGACTTTCAAATGGACAAATTTATTTTCGCTCTTGCTGATTTTGGGGATAGGAGCATGGCTAAAATTTCATCAACTATGGTTATCTGTTGTATATATTTTTATTTTATGGCAAAACCATATTAAACTCTGGATCTCTTCCTAAAGTAGATTGCACTTATTATTCTCCCTGTTTATCGTTACCTGCCGGTTATTGTTAACAACCGCTGGATACCAGATAAGAATCTAGTTTTAAGCTTGCCTGTAGTTTATTGCCGTCAGCCGCTCAATAATATCAATTATTTGATCACATCAAGTGGCTTGTATTAAAAAAACAATACGATTTTCGTCTTTTTTCTCGCCTTCTCTTAAGAAACTCCATCGATAATTTCATCGGTTCATATTCTAGTCATATATCCAGCTTTAGTAAAATCTCGTTTTTTCATTGACCCCTATCGTATAAATTTACTAAAGAATCTATATTTTTTAATTTTTTCCCCCTGAACTGGAGAATTATAAGGTAAATCTGAAGAAGGACTAAGCGTTCCCATAAGAAAAATGGCGCACTACGCAAGAATCAGGAAGTAGCATTCCGACCCTAATTTAATAGATCGATAAACGACCTATCGATCGCGCATTTATTGCCTCGTCCCTTCCGCAAAATCTGTGCAGATAGCCGGTGATTGATGGCAGAGGTTTTAATGATCTCCGTGCAATACGATCTCGGAGCCTCAGGGTGTATGCGGAAGAGGGGCTGGCATTCGTTTAGATCGAGTCTGGGAGACTTGCAACGCCGTTTGGTTGTTATCTAGCTACATGAACGAGAAACAGGCGCGATCCGGCCGGGAGATGCGCAATTACTATGGTCCGGCCACCGAAAGGATTGCTCCCAAAAACTTGGATAAGGATGACGTTTGGAGAATGAGGCGTTTCCAAGTCGAGCTACCGAAGAACAACTTTAATTGCGCTGAACACGACCGGTTTTATTTACGAGAGGAAAAGTCGGTCCCATGGTTGATTTTAATACAAAGCGTGTATACCGAATATCTTATCGATAAAAACAGTCGTTTATAGGATTCGCGTTAGTCCTGAAAAACGTGTCAATTTATTTTTAATCTTTTTATTAATAAATTTTGTATCAACGAACTTTAATTTTAATTTTTGTCTACATCTTGTATGAAAGCGTGTTAATGTATGAAACCTCTTAATTTGATTTTTCTCCGAAAATAAATTAGGAAATATTTGCTAGGAACTGGACCTACGATCGAGATCGGCTTGTACTCGATTAAATAATGCACATCCCATCGAATGATTGCGAGGTACTTTTTCTCGCTGTAAATTTAATGGAGCCTCCCGCTGTCTCAGGACCCGTCCCTGAAAAACTCCTCAGGGCCGTCGTCTAGGCGGCCGTGTTTATGAGTCCGTGCAGTCGCCAGTGGGTTCTTCTTCTCTTTCCCTCACCTCCCATTCACTTCTATCTCGTTACTTCCCTCTCACACCCATGTCATACCGCTTCAAAATTTCCTCAGGGCCTTCCTTTTTTGCGGCCGGATTAATAAGTTGGCGTACACGTCAAAGAGTTCTTCGGTTTCCCTCACCTTTCATCCACTTCTCCCAATCTCTCTCACCTCATCACCCGACTCTGCCGCGGCTGCTACCGCATCTAGAGAAAGCAATCACGCATTTCAGTCACGAATTGCTCACTGTCGTAAACGGAGTGGTGGTTGAACCAGACGGAAATAAAACCGGGGAGACCGTGAATTCCAGATACGACCTCGCCGTGCCGTTGAAGAACGCGAGGGTTTTCTATTCCACGCCGAGGTCGCAGATTCGAATCTCTCCATCTTCCCCACCCCCTTCTCTCTCTCTCTCTCTCTATCCTTCGCAGAACCGGTGGGCTTTTTATCTTGCGTTCGCCCGACTTCGTAAGATTGATGCGGATTTATGCACGGATCTACGGGGAAGGAGGTTAGTAAACGGTGTTAAAGAGCTTCGTTTATGGTCGCCGTAAGAGATGGAAATTTTCTGTGAGATGGATGGAATCGACTTTTTATCCCGAACCATTTAAAAATTTTTTTTAGCAATGGTAAAAAGTTTACTTATCGCTCCTACTTGAAAGGACATGGAATTCAGTCCATAGGATGCATCCGTTTTTTAAAAAATATCTAGGGGCATAGCTTTATTAAACCCGGATACGTGCTTGAAGTTCTAAAACTTTTTTATTTGACACATTTTGGAAACTATAACATTGGATACAAGGATTGTGTTTTTCTGCAAAAAAAAATCACTGACTGGGATCGTTTTTTAAATAAGACGCATTTTTTAAAATTTCTGAGGAATTAAGCCGTGAGTTTTATCTCATACGTTCACTCTATGTTTATTTATTCGAATTTGATTGTTTATCTATGGGACAGAAAGGTAATTTTTCACATAATAACGGCCCAGGATTGGTGAATATTTCTGCAACGTCCTTTATCACGATTGGATTGTAAATAAATATAATCTAACGGCAAAGTGGTGAATTCAATCATTACTGCTTATCCTTTAACGTCAATAGTTGAATCATGTTGCCTATCATCAAATCAAATGGTGCCTTTAACGATTTAGACCAATGGTGCCCAATCTACGGCCCGCGTTCCGGATGTCGCCCGCTAAGGGCTTTTGTGTGGCCCGCAACGCCATGATGAAAAAGCAATTCGAAAAATTTAACACACAAGTTTATATATTTTTATGAAAATTTTGCTAACAAAATTTTTAATATCGGAATTTTTATCATAAAACCCTCATTTAGACTATATTTTCACTTAAATAGCACCTCAGAATGTATAGATACTTACGATTTAAACTCTAATCCGGCCCGCGGAAGAATTGGCAACCTCCAATGCGGCCCGCCGAAGGATTCACAATCACCGATGTGGCCCGCCATGTAGAAAAGGTTGGGCACCACTGATTTAGACGAAAGCGGAACTTTAATAACAAGACGAAATAACTTCTCTAGCATCTGGCCTCGTTATAATACACATTTTGGAAAAAATAAATAAACAAGGGGTCGACGTAGCGGCCGTTCACCCCTCGTTTAAAAAAATTAATGAAAACGAACCTTATTTGGCTTTCGCGATGTCACGGCGACACGAATGACAACCTCTCCATAGGGGAGGAGGAGTAACTTCCGAGTCACCTGAGGAAAACTTGTTTTCCATTCATGAAAACGATCGAGAAATCTGGCCCGTTGGGGCGGCCCGGTAGAGACACGCAGAAACAAAACGAGTTTCACAAATAAATGAATGTGAAAATTCATAATGAGGTAATACCGATCTCGTTAGTCTGTTTCGCTTTGTTTATTATTATTATCTTTGCCTCAACGAACGGTCTCGTATCATATCTTTTCTGCGTATCGTGAGAGGATTTGCCCAACCTCTTTCGGAGACCGGGTCTCATACGGTACATGTCATTTTCTTGGTGTTTATTCGTATTCATGAGGGTGATCTAGATGTTACGGCCATCGGGTCTGATGATGGACGATCCAACCCTTTATTTGTCCTACCTGGAGGGGATGAACGAACGACCAATTCTCCACAAACAAGTATTTGCCGTGATTTCGTCTCATAGACTGGTCCAATAGAGGTTGAAATTCCGCAACTCATTTGGCTACAGTTTTTAAGCTAGACGCGATCGAATTAAATTCACGAAACTATCTGGCATTCGTTGCAGATTCAATCCGATCGGCTATGAGTCAGGTGTCGTTTTAAGTCCACTCCTCCTTATTATCTCGAATAAAAGACGAAAAATTCTGTAACGACTCCATAAAGTAGACTTGATAAAAGTCGTTTCTGAGATAAGCCTCGTGCTATAAATATCGAGCACTTAACGGTCGAGACGTTTAATTAGAACGAATGCTCCATTGCATTGAAATCGCCTGAAGGAACAAATGCGTAAATCCTCCAAGCTCGCCGATTATGACTTCACATCGCTGATTTTCATCGAGATGTAGATTTTGTCGTGAAAGTACTTCTTCGGCGCGATAAAAAAAAAATATCGTTTAATCTCGAAATCATCGTGGTAGCGTTAAAGCTTTTAACAAGCAACTTGTTGCCTGGCGTCGTGCGGATGCTATGAATATTAATGCGTCTTGAAAACACGTTAGCGTTTCTATCGAATCGTATCCGCTGTTATAATGTCTGCAGCAACCGTCTCCTAGACCAAATCTTCCGTGGTTCGAATCCCGAGCATTGATTGTACATACGAAGGGAAGCGGTTTCGTCTCCCCATTGTTCAGCACCGCTAAAAAGGAGGACCTTATGGTCTGACGAACGTTCTAACCAGTTGTGGGTCTATTGTCGCTGCCGCATGAGTTGCATATTCGCCTCGTAGCAGTGCGACAAGTACCATGTCGCGTTTTCACGCGCACCATCAATTTTACTCCCCGCCATCTCTTTGGCGGTGAAAAGTTGATAAATTTCCTTCCGCCTCGTAGATGTTCGGTTTGAGTCCCGTCACGGTCGGTCGCCGTCCACGTCGCTCGCTCTAAACATCCATCATCTCTCGGATCGTCTTCCAACGCTTGCTCGCTTTCTAAAGCTATAAATAACGCAGATCCCGAAAAAAAGCAGACGTCGTCGGTCTGAAAAGATCGTCTATTCCAAGGGGTTCTCAACCTTTTCTCGATGCGACGGGCACCAAGTTATTTTCTATAGTATCGCACGAGCGCCATTTTATTTTTCCGAAAGCTAGAAATGATGTTAAATGAACGTAAGCGACGTTAAAAGTTATTTCCGTTGTGTTTCAATACGTTTAGAAATAAAACAGCTTACTTAATGTAATTCCTGGTGCGTGTCATTTTCAGTATAGACCAGGCATGTCAAACTGACTGCCTGAGTGCGGATTTTTTCCTCAAATAAATCGTTCGAGATTTTACGTAAATGCTTTATTTTTGTGAAAAGGGCTCAAGACTTGTTGTTAGTTATTGGGGTGAAACGGAGCACCATTTCTAAACTGTTTATTTTTTGCCAAACAGACGTCCAATATTCTGTTAAAAAATAACCCACACGGGAGGGATCCATTTTGTGGAAAGATTCTGTAATAGAAATTTCAATAAGCCTTTCAGTTATATCCCAGAAAAGTCTATTTTTTCAACTCAATATAATCTTAATGCGGCCCTTCCATAACGGTCATCGCGTTGATGCGGACCTGATGCCTCTTCGAGTTTGACATGTCTGGTATAGGCCGTCCAAGATTACAACGATTTTGATGTTTGATGTTGCCCTTTTTAAGTCAACTATAAAAAGTTCTCTCGCACTAGGAATTGAATAGGGATTTGAATGCCTCTCCACATTGAGGGATTAATGTCACGATGAGTGGAGAATCTTCCTCGAGTCTATCGCTCTTCAATCCTTACGATTTCTTGATTTTTACCCGTACTTTTTTCCTTGCGAGTAAATTTTGTTAAGCGGAGCTTTTGTATTTCTCCTCCGTCATTTTTCATCTACAATAAAAATAGTGTTTAGGCTTAAACTCTTCATCGTTACACGTTACTCCTTTGTTTAATTAGGCGGATTGTAGTCTGAAATGTGAACGTGAACATCGACCGTCATGCTAGTCGCAACGAAAAATGTTTGTTCAAAGTAATTTAGTCATTTACTTAACTTTTTTTGAAAAAATACTGTTAATGCCATCATTAATTCTTCTTTTTGCCCCATTTTAGAAATGACCTTTCTCTTTTAATATTGTATCTTTGGATTTCTCCTTTCTGATGAGTAAGACTTTTCTCTTTAGTGAGAATTATTTAACTCGCTCGAGAGAGAAAACTGCTGAATTGGCAACTCTGGATAAGATATTCGCGAAATCGGACGCGATAAATAGACTGATGTTGCGAACATAGTTCACGTCGCGGTGATAAAGCTAAAAAAATATAACGGTCGATATAAAACAGCTGGCGTCCGCGACGCATCTGCAGAAAACTTTTATCCAACGGACTGGAAACCTAATTCAGTTGGAGTGGCTCGGGCGCGATTTTGTTTTTAACGAATTTAACTGGTGTTATCCTACGTGAAAATGTTTACCGTTTAAACGGACGAGGGAAGAAACGCGGAGTAAATTACATAAGACCATTATTTCCTCATTCACAAACATTATCATAAATAAGTATTATTGCGTTCTGCCAAAAAAATTAAGAAAAGAAATGCGACGTTTAAAAAAAAACTCCCGCGGAATCGAACCCCGATGCTTGAATTTTTATATCCGATGCTCTGTCCATAACATCAACGTTTTTATCCATAGATGTGTCGCTGCAAAAATTTGTACTTTTCTTTCTGGGGTGAATATTTATCGAGTTATTAGCAAAGTTGTGATGTAGACACCGATTACTCTTCAGCAGCTGACACTAGATATACCATGTCTATCTCTCATATATCGTAAACCGACCTATCCGGAAATTTTGACTTCTCCGGATTGCAGGAGCTCAGGGATAGACAGACAGATAAAGCTCTTTATGCGGGCGAAATTGAGACTATGAATTCCCTTCTTCCATTTAACCCGTCGTCATACATACATAGTATAATTAAATAATATTTACAGTAAATTTGCAGTAGTATGGAAAGAAAAGTTTAAGATGATAATGTTGGTGAGGGAAACCTAATAATAACCTAGCTTGGTTATCATAGTGAAACCTACTGCAGAAAAACTTCCACAAAGAGAACCGCGAAAAACCCTACGTAGATTAAAAGATACTAATAAACGGACGGGCAAACAAACGGAATATATAAGCGATTTTTTTTTTAAGCGCTAAGAAGAAATAGTAATGCAACGTGATACTCCAGTAAGCTTTTATCGTCCTGTCTCTTTTTTGCTAGACTGCATACCGCGTCTCCCTATCGTAACCTTACCTCTCATTCCCTCTTTTCCTTTCCCTCTTCTCCGCCAACTCCCCCACCTCTCCCTCTCCATCCTCTCTCTCTGTCTCTCTCCCCATCCCTCGCCTCATTGCCCTCAACGCAGCTCCTTAAAAGACCTTAACGCAAGGCGTCCTCATCGCGGAGTCGGTCCCTTGAGGACCAAGCCGCCCTACCCTCCCCCCCTTCCCTCCCCCTGAGATGACGTTTCTCGCGAAAGGGAGGGGGTAGGAGGAGAGAGGAAGGGGGTGAACGTGCGTGTAAGGAGAGGGAGGAGGAGAGGGGGCGTGTGTGTTTGTGTGTGTTGATGTCGGCCGGAAAGGTTTGAAAAGAGTAGGAGCCAGGGAGAGAGGGGGAGGGGGAAATATAGAATGTTAAAGAAACTTTTTTTTTTAGGAGAGAAAGTGGGTCGCCCCAACTTATTTCAAAATGGCCCTCAAGATTCTGCCTCTTCTCTCTATTATATGTATATAGATCTTATTTCTCTCTGTCTCTCTCTTTTTACGAAGAAGGTTTAACTGTAAACGGGGACTCTATAGTCTCAATTTCTCTCGAATAAAAGTCGTCTCACTGTCTGTCACTCACTCTCTCTCTCTCTCTCAGAATGTTTTCGTTCAAATATCCGGTAACATCGTGCCTGTTTGTGTATTGTGAGAGAACAAGAGAGAGGGGGGGGGGGGGGGGGGAAGTGGAGAAGCGTGCTTAGAATTACCAATCATCATCGTGGTGGTTATATCTTTCCCTTTCTGTATTAGTTGCGAAAGAATTTTCTGTTTTGTGTCAAAAGATATTTATCTCGATTGTGTGTTTGAAAATAGCGGAGGAATTTAAAAAAAATCTTGTCCGCTTTTTTTCCCCGAATAGGCTGTGTGATAATAGTACAATCGGTCGAGATGAAACGTCGAGGTCCCCAAGATAGTCTTGCAGATGGCGTGTTTGATGAAGAATGTCTGATAGGGTTTTTTTTTAAAAAATCGACTGTATTTGACGAATGAACAAACAGTGCCATCCTCGCTGATTTGATGACTTCGTGTTTCTGTGAACCGCTCTTGAAAATCCTGCGGAATATAACAAACATTTTTCCAAGACTCATCCATCGTCAAAAGATATTCCAAGAAATGGCAAAAAAATGTCGATTTGCTCACTCTTTGCATTGGGAAAGGAAAAGGTCGAGATTATATTAATAAAAGGCCTTCTAGGAATCAACATCCTCGAGTCTTCTAGCATTAATGCAGATAGATAGATATGCGTCTTTGTTTAGGCCAGATTGAGACTAGTCAGTCTCCTCTTCCATCTAACCCAATATAGGCATTCTCCGAAATATTTCGCTTTAAAAGTGTCGAGTTTCCACGCAATCGCCGTTTTATTAAAATTAAAAATAGGGAAAAAAATTTTTATTCGCGAAAAAATTAATAATTTCGAATATTAAAAAAAACACGTGCGGAAACAAGTAACGAATGGAATGATGGAAAAGAAGACGTAAAGGCAGGAGAATATATAGAAATGTAATATTAATATTCTTTTTTAAAAATAAAATTTGTTTGAAAACCAAGGAAGAATAATCGAGCTCTTTGTATGGCTGAAAAATTTTATTTTTTAATAGCTATTGCAGAAACGTAGTTTTTTTTTCAGTTAAAAATAAAAGACTTCGAGGCAAAAAAACTTTCGGAGGATATGGGTTTATATAATGGCTGAGTCTGTGGGATGCAGAAGGAAGGGCGTGGTGTAGGTTTATAGTATACGTGTCGGTTCGGGATGAGATACACCCGTAATTGGCGCTATTTCGCCTCCTCTCTCTGAAGTCTCCGTCTCGAAAAAAGGGGAAAAAGGGCGGGGCGACGCCTCCGTCGACTGCACGAAGAGCGGCTTTTATCAAAAGGAATGGATGCGGTTCCGTCTGCGAAACATGGAAGCTGAGAATGGTTCACGGGAGGAATATGCGGAAATACAGTAACCCACATGCTACGGGAGTATCATTCCACGGCACATGACCAGGCAGAGAATCAAACTCACTAACATGCGGTTTACTCTTTTGGAGTTGCCGAGGAAAGCCTCAGTTCTTCCTTAAAACGACTCCATTTCTGTCTGAATTTAATTTTTATATGGTAAAATCCTTGCGAAAGTCCCGCTGCCCACACGTACGTATACAAGCTCTTAAGGCGTCATTTACTTATTCTAAGATTTCTGCTCGTATTCAGTGAATTGAGGTGAAGTGTAAAATAACGTCAAGAACGACAAATGCTATTTTCATGAAAAAATGAATGAACTTCGTTAGCGTGTGGTTCAAATGAAGCTGAAGAATAATTAACTTTCACGGCGGTGAAGAGGTTGGGTAAACCATGCTGTGGAGTAACCTCAGGAACGAACTGTCCGGGGTATTTGGAGCCTCTGGCTCGAATTTATTTCAGCGCCCTCTTCAGATCATTTTAAGAAGGCGTTTACACCTACAAGTTAATTTATTTATAGAAGGTTAAAAATTAAATCATCAACTCCGAAGATATTAAATGAATGCGATTGATATTATCTTTTCGCGACTTAAGTTATCTCCTTGAAAGTTCACTAGCAAAGCGCTCCAGGCAGCCACCGGCCTCGCCCGTGCCACGAGCCTGACCTTAGCAACCTCCATCGAAGCTAATTCACCGATCTATGATTATAATACAAATTCGACCTTTAAACGGCTATAGGAAATTAGGAATATAACTTATTTTATCCCTATTTTTTTTGCATCTACGTTTCCTGAACTTGATTACTCCAAGCTACCCCTCTCCAATAGCCATAGACATGGTTTTCCCATTTCGATTCCTGTCATAATGTGAGCTCGATAATCGTCTTGAACTGGCTGCTTCGTTTTTATTGTTTTTCTTTGAACTTTACCGATAAATCCATCCACAGCGGTTATTCACTATATTTCCCCGTGGAAACATAATTGTTCTACCCATCTCTCTCTTTTCGGTTGAGTATTGATATCAATTATTTGGTTACTTTCATCGTCGCTTAAATCAGTTGTTCTCAACCGGGGTGACATGACACCCCAGGTTGACGCGAGGATTATCGAGGGATGACGCGAATAATTGATAAATTCAGTGTGTCATATTCTGCCTTATAAACACAAGTAAAACCGGAATAATAAACACGTGCTTATTTAAATGCCAGAATTTTATCTTTATGTGGTAGGGAAAGCCCAATTAACCTTTAAATAGGTGACTTGAAGATAATGGAACTGTAAACGGGGTGACGCAAAACTGAATGAACTGAACATAGGGTGACGCGGACAAAAAAAGGTTGAGAACCACTGGCTTACGAAAGAATGTGATTTATCAGATCCGAATCTTCGACTTATCTTGGCATTTTTCTGCCTCTTCTTCGCTAACTAAATCTTAAAATTGCAATGATAACCCGCATCCCTTAACTTAACATGTCCTTTATTGTTAATCGAGGTAGAAATTATTTGTTATTTAACATTTGATGACTCTTAGTTTCTGACCTTGTGGTCTGAATTTCCCCTGCAATTAACAAAGAAACGTTGAACTCGTTCGAGCAACACCATGCTCGGCTCCGTCGAGGCCAATTTCGCATCAATTAGCAGTGCTATCATTACTCCCATTTAGTGCTCCGTTTCCAAATTAATATCCCCTCTACGGCTAAAGTTTGTCGAATTAGCCGCATCGGCGACGTTCCCATCATGCAGTTCGTGTCTATAGGTTCCAAATAGCCGTGTGAAAACATAGCGGGTGCCATGTATACGCTTGTTTATTTATCGTTTTGCCGCACCGTCATTGGCGCTGTTGTTGCCCGAGACACCGAATTTCGCTTATTAATAATTCATTGCCCTTTCACATGCTATGGGCGTTTATCGCATTGTTGACACAACTTCTCAGAATACCGCGAAGATTATATGTTACACGTGTAATTTAAATTTTGTACATTAATCGCTTAGCTTTTTAAGTATTAGTTTCATTTTTGGGTCCAAAGTGAAAGTTCGACTTGGATAGGAAATCATAGCTTTCAGCATAGTTATTAAGTATTATATGTGTGTCGACTGAATAGAATTGCCTATTTTGAGGATTAAAGGCAAAGTGAGACTCACTTTTTGGTAGTTATGAGGTAAAAAAGAGATTGGAATTGCGAATACCTTCGGCGATAAAAAATTTATCCGTAAAGTATAAAACAGACAATTTAATTTTTGAAATTGCAGTTTTGATCTTGAAACCTTGAATGTTGAGATGTTAACGCTAAAAAATCTTTATACTTGATTCTTGCTTTTGTGTTACCTCAGAATATTCTAATTGGTCTGCAAATAAAAAACGAAGGCACTATACTATATGCAATGAAATCTGTAATTGTAAAATTTAACTTCATCTTGTTGTTAGTAAATCAGGCAATAAAAGTGTTTTTTTCGTGGGTTTATGAGGATGATGGTAATATTGCACTAATTTATAATGAAGTAAAATCGTCATGATAGCACGAATGTTACTACCCGTTTTTAAAATTTTCATGTTATTCTTAAATGAGTACAGCTATGGGTTTCAAATTTACGCGTAAGAATGGCACTTAAACATATTTTAAGGTATACAGATTAAGGAAAATGTGGAAAAAGGTGAAAAAAATCTGCTATGACCGAGAATCAAACCCGGTCATATCAGATTTTTTCACCTGTTTCCACATTTCCCATCATTTCAGCTTATGTCTGTCGCGTCATCCTTTCCATCAATGCATACAAATTAAATTAGAATCGTTCCGCAATTATAGGGATTGTATCATACGGTGTAGGTAGTATAGGGTCTCATTTTTTTTATTGGTAGACCCTTTAGATATATCTTCCGATGTCAGTTAGTACGCTGCCCGATGAAGCATTACCAACTTCCAATGTGATCCGCCCAGGCTTCGCAATTTACAATGCGGCTCGCCGTGCCGTAAAGGTTTGCCCCCGCCACCCGATCTAGATGAATAAGGCGATCTTCGCATCACGACTCTCTCTACCGTGACGGATGCACGTCATCCT
The DNA here is from genome assembly GCA_036926305.1 of Uropetala carovei. Taxonomy (NCBI): domain Eukaryota; kingdom Metazoa; phylum Arthropoda; class Insecta; order Odonata; family Petaluridae; genus Uropetala; species Uropetala carovei. The sequence continues at coordinate 12,483,372 of JAXCHB010000065.1, read as the reverse complement.
CCCCTGCCCTCGAAGATGGTCTCCGCCCTTTTCTTAGCCTCGGGAGATCGTGATAGATGCGTCGGTGATGTATCTTTTGCCCATTCCGGTCCGCTGCACTTTTTACGCCGGTCGCGGAGTGAGGTCGGATAAAAAATTTAAAAAAAAAAAATATGGTGTATCGATCTCCGGGAACGCCGGAGGTCGCTTTTTTTCCGATCGACGGCGCGATAAATCGAAACGGACCGTGAAATCATCACCGTGGCGAAAAAGAAACTGGATTTTTGGTATCTAGGTTTTTCAGAAGTCCTTAACACGTATGAAACGGGTATGCGATCTGAGTGGGTCGCTTGATTGCGATCGATTTTCTAAGAAAAAAGAGTTCGAGTAGTCGTATCGAAGGCGAATTGCGGCGGGCTGATGAACTTTCTTGCGGGCAATTGCGGGTTGCGTGATTTGTCTCGTGAATACGCGCAATAAGATTTCGTTCGGTTAATCACGCCCGCTCGGGAGAGAAGTCGTCCGATGATAAGCGGTGGCTTATTGAAAACATGGGTTAGTATACGTTTTCCTTTGGGGAACACGAGAGATTTAAAATTACAGTAAAACCTCGTTATTTGGGACTAATATGGGTCCGAATTATCTGAGAGTCCAGAATATCCTAAATATATAGAAAAAATGCATTACACACGTAAATTAAACATAATAAAACTATAAAATCCAAAATAGGACAATGTATACTATTTACTTTGCATATCATCAATAATAAATATAACACCGGTTTTAGCGGACTTTGTATTGTACAAAGGTTATTACTCTGATTACATTTCTTACATTTACTGTACTATAGACTACACCTTTTTCTTTTTGTAATTTTTTTTAACTTTTCCTATTTTTTCACACTTTTAATTTCTTTTACGGAAATACATTTTATTTTGTCAGCAATGGCAGGTTTAAATAAGTATCTTGGATATAATTTCACTGAAAAACATCTGTCTGAAGTGTAACGGACAATCTATGCATGGGATGTTGCTCCACATGGATGTACAATATTTGTACCAAATTTTGTGACGAACGGGAATAACCAAGGGAATCTGTCTTTCATATCAAAGGTCGAAGCTCCCTTTTGAGTAAAGATGCTTTGAAAAATGTTTTCCTTCGTTGCTTTCATCTGATATAATGGAATTGATTATAATAGGAGAGTAGGCGGCGTTCTTTTAGTCTGGAATCGTCCACTGAACAGAGAAGGAATTTTTCTGCGTGTCTCATACCGCTGTTGAGAATTCGTCGCCGATGTCAAGCAAACCATCTGATATATTTTTAATTTGTTATTCATGCGAGCATTTCATTGTGAACACTTGAAAAGGGAAATGTTAGGGGCTACTTTAGGAATCGTGAGCACGCATATTATGCGGGAATATTTTTATTTTTATATAGCAGTCCTTTCTTTATTCCTTTCAGTTATGAATTTTATCGTGGAATAAAGTTTTTTTCATTGCAACTTAATTATAAATACTTCGGTAATTTCTTTATAAAAATTTTCTATCCACTGCCGTGTCCACTAAATGCCTCAAAAGTTATTATAAATAATTTAATTTAATGTCCATAAGAATGAACATGGTGACTGAATGGGTTGAGACAGCTATGTACAAATAGCAAAAGTTATATTATAGCAGAAGAAATATTCATTGAAACTTTTCTTGAACCTATGTTTCAACTCCGAAGCTACCAGTTTTTTTTTCATTGTTATTTTTTCCAACTGTTTACCATATATTTGTCGACCAAACTTTGAAACATTCCAGCTTTTCAGTCGATCTTAAAACGACCTTGTCGTATCTTTTTTTCCCCTATTTTTTCTGGCTTTTAAAACCTCTTCGAATAGAACAGCGTCGACTCTCTCGACAGCGCCGTTAAATGCGATATTTTCGAACGGGATAAACAAGAGGAGGAAAGAAACAAAGAGAGAAAACGCGATGAAATGGCCTACCCAACGGTTCAGTTCGTTTATTTTTTCTGAAAGGTATCCCTAGCGACGCAGAACGTCCGGAAACGATATGTATTCTTTTTTTTCTCGCGGTAGTCATCGATGCAAACTTTTTTTTTATTAGTTGGAAGGGAGAGTAGTATATATAGTTTTTGAGAGAAACGTTTCGATGTTCCACGAATTATTTCGGACTCGGATCTGTTGAGAGATTTCTATCGTTTTTTAAGGAGCAGCGGCAATGTTTTCTTTTATAGGGTTCATTTTGCGTTTATATAGCGAAGGCTAAGTTACGCCTACCTACTGACGACGGGGCCCGCTAAGAAAAAGTAACATTTTTAATGTCTTATTTCTTTGAATGCTCAAATTATAAAGAATTAACGTTTTTACGTTTACGTGTGGTATCAAAGTGCACTCATATCTCGCTTCGTTCGGTTTCGATTTACACGTCTCTTCAGTTTAGAGCTGTTTTCTTTTGGAGGACTTCCTAGAATTGCGCGGGCGTCATTTTTGCCTTATCGCGGTTTTGAAACCGTCTCCGAGCGTAAAAAAAATTTATGAAGATTTTCAGTTCGGTTCAGACATGTAATAAGGAAGGGAGCAACACTGAATATAATGGCAGGGGTGGGCAAACCACGGCCCGCGGGCCACATTAGAACCGCGAGAGCATTTAATGTGGTCCTTGATGCTATTATGAAAGCGACCCGTGAAACTTAATGTAGATAATTTCGTAGTAAAATTACGGCCGGAAAACCTTTTGCAGTGAAATTATGACGCTAAAATATACTTGATTTTCAGTTTTCGCTAGTAAGATCCTTGGAATTTTCTCAAGAAAATTCTAAACACTTCGCCTGTTAATGCGACCCGCCTAAGCACCCGCAAATGCTATTACGGCACAACTCATAAAAAGTTTGCCCAACCCTGGTATAACGTGACTAATATGTCGCATGATGAGCTCAAATGTAGCTTCATTTTCCCTTATGTTGAAACCTACCCCAATTTGCACGGTTTCGTTTTGCACGGCCTTTTCCAGGAACGCGTGTATCGTGGAAATCGAGGAATGAGTTTAATATATTTTAGTACGAAGCCTTTCTTACGGCCGCTATTTTTGTATTGTTAATTTATTTATTACTCAAAGAGGGAGAGAGGCGTCGTTAATTCCTGCACCCCGGCCCACGCAGCCGTGGATCCGTCTCTGATGTGCACAGAGAACAAAATAGCGATCGAAAAAATTATATTAGTCGCGAATAGCGAATAAAATGAACGATTTTCCCGTCGCCCTTCGCTCTTATTCTCCTCCAGAGCGCGAGAGCTCGCGTAAAATTCCGTCGGAAAATGAAATTTCGTTTGCACCGGTTGAATCGCTACGTTTATTCGTTAAAACGGCATTATTACAGTGGTCGCAAACCTAAATTCACCAGCGTGACGCTTATCGTTCAAAAGAGAAGGTCGTTTTTGTTTTTTTTATGCCGCGACAGTATGTTGCTAATGCAGTTCTTGTGTTTTGTATCGGTATTTTTAGATTTCGAGGAAAGAATGTTATGACTGCGTGTGTTTTTAGCGATTAAAGTCAACTTAGACTTGAATTTATAGAAACGAGGAATGCTCGAGTAGGTCGGGAACGTGTTCAAACGGCAAATGGTTTTAGCTCTTGATGGCCACAAAACGGTAATGCCTCAGGAAAATTTCGGCTGCGTGGCAGCCGTCTTCAGTGGCGATCAATATTTATCTGGTATTACGGAGTTTTTTTTTTTTAAACATCAGTCATTTGGATTTTTGACACAAGATGAGCTCGATGTTTTCTGAAGATTTTTCTACTTGCTGAGATGGCGTTATTAATTGAAAAAATCTTCGGTTCTACAAGTCCTATAATTTTGACGCCACGTTCGCTTTAAGCATGCATCATGAAAGTTCTGTTTACTTTAAGATTTTTTATAGTAATGCTTATTCATGGAATCTTAGTTTTTATTCAAATGATGAGTTGTTTTTCCTAACTAGGTCGCAAGAGTAAACTCTTCCCTATACACACACGGTTGTAGAAGCATTAGAAATGTAGTCATTGCTTTCATATCTGAACTCTTGATGAATATTCTACTTTCCAAAGTCTATTTTAAAATCGAACACGTCAGTAAAATCCGCCGACGTCCATCTGAGTTCGCTACGATAAAAACCTAGGCGAGAGAAGGTTTCGAAACACTTCAGAAGTGTTTTTGTTTTATCGCTCATGTTCGCTCCGTGGCTATTGTCGTTAATTGCCTCGCGCTATGAATGACGTCTGGAGATAAGCGATCACTCACACAGCTTTTATCTTGCCATTGTTAATGTTTTTGATTTCTTTTTGACGCGAATGTTTAAGTACATCCGTCGATTTCGTCCAACTGTTCTCGAACATAATTCGGTTTTTAACGTTATCTTATCGTCCAATAGCTGTAAATTTCGCGCAGAGGAATAATCGATGGCAATTAATTCTGGTTTGAATACCTGAGGCAAAATTATTTCAGATAGAGTGTCGATTCATCGAAAGTTTTTCTAAGAAAGAAAATGTCTTCTTCGTTGTATCGAAAATTTGATTTTTCGACGTTCGATAATTTCAACGGTACATGCGACTCAGACGCTAATGCGAGTTCCTTGAATGAAATTACTATTTTCCGACCGATTGCGTAATAGCCGATTAGCCAATCCAATCTCTGCCTCTATTTTTTATCATCGAGTCAGAAACGAGTGCTTTTGACGCATGCGTACTAATTGCCCATACACGTTTCGCTGGCATGTACGGCGAAATCTGATTCAGCAGTTTAGCTCTCACGCTCAAGATGTCTACGTCGTTTTTAAGACGTCTCGTCGCTCCGGGTTTTTTTCGGGTCTAATCTTACTCGAAACGCTCATTTTCAATGATATCGCGATATAAATAGCGTACAAAATTCATTACAAAAGCTTCTTCGGAAATGTCAGCGATATTGATGGGCGGTTATTAGCCTTTCCTCAATATCGTTGACAGCAGAATCTGAATCTGAATAAATACCCTGCAAGCCAACGTAGTTGGTGTGTGGCAGAGGGAGATTATCTCTGACCTGTCATATTATTCTCTGATTGTGCTCTCTTATAGTCTTAGGGAAGAAAGATTCCTTGTATATATCGGTCCTACAATCAATTTTCTTGTCAGTGTGGTCATGGCGTCCTACGTAAGTTGGGCTCTTAAGTACGCCTGATAATTCATCATTAAAGTCTCCTGATCTAAATCTCTGCAATAGCCGATGCCTAAACTTTTCTCGTCTTTCCTCCAGAGACTCCCATCCAAGCTCGTGACATTTATTTGCCTTCCATATCTACGTTTCACGAAACGCGTTTGTTTTTTACAGTAAAATATCGTTATAATAGATGTGTTAGCATTTTTTTCAGATCCACTTACATTTTCTTAATCTCCGTCGAATTTGTTGTATAAATTCAGCATGACGTACTTCAGCGATACATGGTTTCGGTATTATAACGTAACTTGCAGTCGAAAGGGCAATGTTTATAGATAACTAGGTGGGCACGAGGGAATCTACTGTCGGCGAATTCCACTGATGAAGGCCGCATGACAGCCTAAAGACGCACATGGTATTTTTCATAACCTTTTTGTGAGTATTGAGAATACTCGATTGAGAACTTATTCCATCGATTTCATTTTTTAACGCTTATTCAGTCAATTTTAGCCATAATACGAGTTCGATAATTTCCTGTTGAATTTATTTCGGGCTATATAGAAGCCATTTAAAAATCCGTTTTCTCGAAAACTAAGCAAGACTACTATCCGATTTTTTAATAATTATGTTGTGTTGGTACATCATGACCACTTTTCATGTCTTCGTATCTCATCATTTATCAAGTTTAAAGTTCTTTCCGTGTATAGTAGTGAAATGACATAAATGACAAACGTCGTGACAGGATTCCACCGTATATTAAATTTTTAACCATCCAGCAGGAATTTCCAAAACAGTTTGGAATGCCTCGTCAGCATGCTTATTGCGGCTGAAACTTGCTCTCCCTTTGAGCTTGCGACAAATATCTAACTTACGACGCGGATGCGGAGTTGTCTTCGCATGCATTTTTCCAAGGCGGAACCGCATACGCCGTTTCTTCTCTTACATATTTCAAGTGGGCATTACGCGATGCTCCTGTGTGTTTGCGCGCGAAATATCTTTCCGCCCAGTTCTTAGTCTCGGATAAGTGATGCTTTTAGAACGAGGTGATGCGAGGCGTTGGTAAATTAACCTTTCACCGCGACGTCCTTGTCAGCTGAGTGGTTTAACGCCCCCTCTTTCTCACCGAAAGGTCACGCGTTCGAGTCCCTTTTCCCTTTCAGCCACTCTCCATAAATTCCTCGTTTTATTATGTCACAAGAAAGCCTCGGCCGTGGCTATAAATATCAAGCAACGATAATTTTTTCAGGATGTACCGTGAATACCTTTGCATCCGCATTAACACGTTAGAATCTTTCGTGGCGCTTACGAAAAGTTTAAGGAAATATGTTAATGAGTTGCGTTTTGGTTATCCGTTAAAGCGTATTTTTACTAGTAATCGGAAATGCCGTATTTTTTTCTGTAGTAATTAGTTTACGGAGTCTAAGTTTCCAAGGCTGAAATCTTGACACAAGATATTCTAAAAGCCGGTGAAGCAAATACGCAGGTAGACGCCATGTTTTTAGATTTTAGAAAAGCTTTTGCCAAATTTCCTCATCATAAACTTATTCGAAAGTTGAAATGGCACGGGATTAACATGACAGTTAGACAGTTAGAAGCAGATGGGAGTAATCGATGGACGTCGTTCATGCCCCGGGAATGTCACCTCCGGCGTTCCCCGGGTAGTGTTTTGGGCCCACTAGTTTTCTAATATATATATATATAAACTCTCAGCAAATTTGTAAGCAGTAGTGGTAGATTATTCGCGAACGACACTGGTTTATAGAACTGTTCGTAACGTGGAAGATGTTCAAATCCTACAACGGGATTTACATTCCAATTCGGAATGGTGTAAAAAGTTGCAGGTAGAATTAAACTGTGATAAACGTTCCTTAGCTTTTGGTAGACGGTAGACAGCAACAAGTTATCAATAGTGAGTGTTTCCTCGACACGAGCATCGTAAAAATCGTGAAAACACAGAAATATCTAGGTATCGTACTACCGAGCGATTTATCTTAGAAAGAACTTATTCAACGGATAATAGGAACATCTCGTAAAAGGCTAGGATTTGTCCGTAGACTATTAGGTGTGTGTGTGATGAAAAGACCGGCGAGGTTTGTTATTTCTCCCTAGTTAGACCGCTAATTGAGTTTGCGTGTAGCGTATGGGGCCCTTACGAGATAGGCCTTATTCAGAAGATAGAAAATTTTCAACGAAAGGGAGCACGTTTCGTGAAACGTAGACATGGTAGGCAAGAGCATTGATGGGATTCTCTGAAGGAACGGCGAGAAAACTCTAGGCATCGGCTATTGCAGAGATTTAGATCGGAAGACTTTAATGATGAAATTATCAGGCGTAATTATAGTCTGTTCACTATCTAAAGTCTCTTGATCTTGAAGACGGGGCTTACGCCACTTAGCAGCAGCCAGTAGGAGACGGTTCGTTTGGGAAGGTAGTGGGGGGAACTCAGTGTTACTCTTGCTCTCGAAGCGTTCACATCGGTCTGCGTTGCCATTTCTACCGCCGTTTCCTTGCTGTTGCTGTTCGTGATTGGGTATCTGTCCTCCCGCGCGAAAGTTTTGAGGGGCGATGGTAGGGGAAACGTTCGTGATTGGCTACTTGCTCTATGAAGGTCAAGAGACTTAAGAAAGTGAACAGACTATAAGAGCCCAACTTACGTAGGACGCCATGACAACACTGACACTATTCGAGAAATTGATTGTAGGGCTGATAGACACAAGGGTTCCTTCTTCCCTAACATAAGATGATAAGAGAGCACAATAGGAAAATGATATGATAGGCCGGAGATAATCTCTCACTGCCACACACCAATTGCGGTGGCTTGCAGGGTATATATTCAAATTCAGATCCATTCTACGTATTTATTTATAGTCTTCTGTTAAAAGATTATGGTGCAGGTCGGTGAAGCCTAGCTCCTGTCTAGTTGTTGGCATTCGGGTCTCCCAGATGGATTATTCATTTCCAAGGTGAAGATCCTTAAATTGAAATTCGCACATCTTTAGGCTCTTTATGCGCCAGATTGCGAAATATATGTTGATTGAGTAGCTCATCGAATTATCCGGAATGGTCTGTTATTATATCGACGTATTAAGCGACTTAGAAACTTAAAACTCAAACAAAAGGTGACGTAGTTGTCCATTCCCACGGCAGACTTTGAATCAAGGATGTTATTGTTGGGTATAGATTAAGGTGACCAACTTTTCAGGAAGCTTAGGAGGGACATTATCAAATATGCATAGGCTAAGGAGAGATATATTACAGTGGTGTACGTGTGGTTTATTTATCAATGAATCAGCCTTAGATGTATAGATGTAACAGATATCCGATAGCTTGGTTTCACCAGTGAGGCTGTTCCGGGGTGGTTTAAATGACAATTTTGGATATAAATCATGATTTTTCAAGAATCGGGGCAAAGTTTGGGACATTGAGCGAGTGATAAAGAGGAGGGACAGTCCATGCAAATTTGGGACGTTTGGACACCCTAGTATAGATGCTTTAGCACCTTTCTCCGTAAAGGTCTGTGACAATTTACTTGGGTTTGGTTAAACATGTCCGTGTTTTCTTATTTCGCAATCTGTTTTTCTCTTGAAATCATTCGCGACGTTACTATTAATTTAACGAATTTAGGTTTCAGAGTCACAGTTTCGTTGATTGTAATTATTTTTATAATATATTAGTCCGAAATTAAACAGCCTGTTAAAAAGAACGCGTAATCAATGAGAAGTGATACAATAGAGGCCCACTCCCTCGGCGAGATTCGAACCCGCGTCCACATAAGAACTGAGGATCGAACATCCACCACTCTACCAAATAAAACGTAGAAATATATACTCACATGCAGATTTCTCAAATTTAATTCAAATATTATTTTCCGATATTGTTACCCGATGACAGTTCCACCATCTTCGCCGCTAAAACGAATCTTTAATCTTGCGTTTACTCGTTAACTTATTCGGGCAGCAGTTATAGTTCTCCATCATTACGTCACAACACGTCTCTTCAATCGCACCGAGATAATAGCTGTCGAGTGAGATATATTACGACCAATTGACTCAAAGAATGAAACGAAACGGATCAGGACGCTAAATCGACGAAAAATAACCCCTACAATAAAAAAAAATAAAAAAATTCCACGCCCCAATTTTCCCTAGACGGATGGCTCCTCTCATTAAAATCGTATCAAAGTCAACAAAGAACTCGCCTCAAAGACTCCTTCGTGAAAACAGTAACAAAAACAACTTTCGACGCCTCCTACGATGCGGCCGTTCGTGACTTCCACCTTGAAGCTAAACCACATCCTTCCTCTCTTAAAATGATCCTCGCCTCAATCGGTTACCCGTACCACTTTTAACTCAGGAGCGGTAAAAACTGCTTCCCGAGAAGCCATGATGAAACCGACCCGTGAAATTTAACATAGACGATTTCTTAATTTTTATTTAAAAATTACGACCGGGAAAAACGTTTTCCGGCGGAATTATGACACCAAAATATCTATTCGCGATTGAATTTCGCTAATAGGATCCCAGATGGTACGAACCATCATCCGCCTCATCGGATTTCAAGACTTCTAACGCGGCCCGCCGCTTCACTGGCGACTAGTAATGTGGCCCGCTTGGTTCAATCTGTTTTCTCGCTGGCCGTATATTGTTCTTCACTGCTGTAAACACTGGAAAACGTCTTCCCACTCAGCCTCCCTCCCTCCTTGATATTTTTTCCTCGAGGTTTCATCCCCTTCTAGCCTCTTCGACCGTTTTCCTCCCCTTTCTTTGACCTACATCTTCGTTTCCTCGTTTTCTCTTGTTTTTCCTACCCTCCCTTGTTTTCCCAATCGCTCTACATTCTTCTTCTCCTCCCCCCCAACATACTATGTAACCTCTCTTGTCAGCTTCCTCGATTTATCCGTTATATTCCTACCCTCCACTTTTCTCGCTCTCTTCTCTTCCTCTCTCCTCACTTTCTTACTGTCTTACTTTCTCCCCTAACTTCCGCAATATCATACCACTAGTGTAATTCCCGTTGAAATATCAGCGGAAGAATTATAAATAGATTGATTTTTAATATTTGCATTTAAATATAAAACAATGAGGAAATAGCCTGACCGTCTTCTGAAAGCTCCTAGCAGTTATAATAACTGCCGCAAGGTGGCAGCACCAATCGATGAGTTGAAATCTTATTTGCAAAGAGACAAAAAGACAGAAACCGACCCACCACATTATTATTTGATCATCTCCTTTCTCTCTTTTCACTTTCCTTTACTTCCTCTCTCTCTCTCTCTCTTTTCACTTTCCTTTACTTCCTCTCTCTCTCTCTCTCTCTCTCTCTCTCTTTTCACTTTCCTTTACTTCCTCTCTCTTCAGTTTTCTTTACTTCCTCTCTTTCTCTCTCTCCACTTTCTTAATCTTCCCTCCTCTTTGCCCTCCATCCCTGTCTCCATCTCATCTCCCCTTTCCCTCCCATATCTCTCCCTCAATTTTCTCCTCCTTTTCTTTTCTTTCCCTCTCCCTTTCTATTCTTACAGAGAACCCACCCCACCCACCCACCATCCCTTCATTTCCATCACTCCTTCAACCCTTCAACTCCGCCTACTGGCTCCCCGTCTCCGCAGTCTCGCACAGGTACGCGCTCCGCTGGGCGTAACGATGACGGCTGGGTGGGTTGGGATGGTCGCGTGGGAGTGAGCGAGCTATAAGGGAGAGAAGAGTGGGGATCAAGAACCTCATTATCCCCGTGGCAGCGTGTCGTCGCTTCCCGTTCGGTCGCCGTTATCGTTCGGAAGGGATGAGGAGGAGGAGGTTTTTGAACGCTTTGAGTTTTGGGAATAGGAAAATTTCGAAGGGTCCGGACCGGATTCGTGCCGCGGGTTTTATTGCTCGTTGAGGAAAGGTCTCACGCTCGAACCTGCGTGTAATTTTTTTAACGATCGTTCGAGGCGGGTCGCGATGAATAATAATGCGGGTCGTCCAATACACACACACGCACATATACACATATAATTCGTCTTAAAAGGTCGTCGGGGTGATACCGTATTTCTCCCAACAGCGCTTGGAAAAAGACATTGTGTATTCCAAAAGAGAGATAGAGAGAGAGAATGAGTCGCAGTCCGTTATGTGCACGACATTGGAGATATTCGTGACCGCGAACGAGTGACCGTGGAGTGGAAGTGCATCGCTCTGGAAATATTTTTTCTTTCGAACGTGCAGATAAATTGATGGAATGAATGATCCGAAGATCCTTACACGACAGGCATAAGCTGTAATGATGGGAAATGTGGGAACGGGTGAAAAAAATCTGCTATGATCGGGAATCGAAGCCGGACTGATATTCTACCACTGAACTACCGTAGCAGACAAATTCTCCTGTTTCAGAACGGGGATTTTTTCTTAGGTTGGGTTTGTCTCCAATGGCGATAAAAGCCTAGGAACCTACTACAGTTGAATCGCCACTGATTATTTATCAGAGAATCGTCGATCTCGTATTATGGCTCTAAAGAAAATCCAAAATAATGTATCCGAAAATTGGAAAAAAATACTTATCTTAGGTATCTCCATCAGTCGTAACCAGGTCATGAAAAGCCAGATGCGTGTTTCGGCTACAATGCAACCGTCTTCAATGGTGATTCTCCAAAAATTTGATTATAATAAAGAGTTGGAAATACCTAAGACCTTTTCTTTATTGAATAGTTGAGTGCTCATTATTTCTAAATTTATTTTGAACCACTAATGATGGTTACCCTGTACCCGGAATGCACATCTGGTCTTCATAACCTATTCATGGCTATTGGAGATATTTATTTATTGAGTGCATATATTCCATTCCTTTTTGCTCGTCCAATAGCAACGTGAGCAAAATGATCGATCATATTCTCAATTCTTTTTTGTATTCGACTCTAGATACTCGTTTCTACATTTATTTTTCAGTGTTAGTGTATGTAAACGTTTACGTACATGCCAGTGTCTCATTTTGACTACCGAAACCGTTATAAATTGATTGAATGAATGATCCGAAGATCCTTGTGCGGGGCAGGCATAAGCTGGAACGATGGGAAATGTGAAAACAGGCGAAAATTATAACATATATGACTGTTACGGTAGTTCGCTGGTAGAATATCCGTCCGGCAAGTGGAAGACCCAGGTTCGATTCCCGGCCATAGCAGATTTTTTTCACCTCTTTCCACATTTCCCATCATTCCGAAACTGTGCGAAAGAGAAACCGATGACCCTGCGATTCGAGGGAGTCCTCCGAAAAGAAAACGTGCAATTCGAGAGATGAGTGAACTCTGGGGGGAATTGGGACTGGTTTGTCAGTGCTCTCCCAAATCCCGGTTTTTTTTATTTTTAACAAAACATACGTCCTTGGATGGCGCATAACAAAAGCGAAACCGGTTGTCCCCACTCTGAGAAACACTGTGTCGCACGAGAAAGACGCCCAGATGCCGACAACGACCCGAGGCTCGGCTCTTTTTTCTTCGCTCGTATCTGTCTTTGTGGCCGTGACGCACGCCGAGAAAAAAATTAAACGAATAAAATTCCAGCCGAAGGGATTTATTTTTCTCCTTTCGAGAAAAAGACGGGAGAGGTAAAAGAAAAAAATAATTCAACGGCACCTTATTCTTAAAATGGTGACCCTCTTTCGACTTGCCGTAGTCTCTTGTTTCGTGCGTGCGGGCAGAAAGGAAACTGAAAAAAAATCAAGCAAAGCCTCGAGATGGATGACTCCGACGCGCATGCGTATCCCTCGAGATAGTTTTATCTCGCACTTTGGAATCATATAAAAGAAAATGTTTCTGGACTTGAAAAACAGCAGCACCCCTTATTAATGGATGAATCGGGACAGAGACTATTCCGGCTAATCGGCTATTCCGGTTTATCGATATGCCTATTTTCTCGTTTCATACCGAGCAGAATTGTAAAAAGATAAGCAGATATTAAGAAAGTAAGATGAACACTCGTAGAGAAGTATAATTTAACGTTATTGTATACAGTAAGTGTACAGGTGAAGCAATACTGTATTGCATATTAAACCGTTAAATAGGTTGCGGAAAAGTAAATACCACACACACGCGTTTCCGGTTAATCGAGAGTTATTTATCTAACTTTTTACCTCGACATTTCGCTTTGATTATAACAAATGAGATCCTGCGGCCTGACACGCAGAAACAAATGCACACGAACACATTCACGCGCACATTAAACGTCCAAATGCGCGTACCCACACGCATTCGCGCACACATGCATTCACGCCCATAAACTTCCCAAATTGGCCGACGACTCCTTTCTCTGCGCTGCGGCTCCCCCCTTCGAGGGATTTTAAGTACGGAAAGGGACCAAGGGCGAATCAAAAGCGGATGGTAGGAGGAGGAGGCGGCGCGTTCGATCGACATCACTGATAATACGCCTACGTACGCATAACCCGCCCTCTCACACTCACGCGAACATGCACATAAGAACGCCTACACCCGATCTCACGGATGCACATCCCACGAATCGGCTCTTCCCCCTTTCCGTCTCTTCGCTTCTCTTTTACTCCGCGGTATACGCGACGAACTCTTTTACAGCCTCGTTTCTGGAGCGTCGTCCTCGTCGCCCAGGGCTCTCCGCTACCCTACCCTACCTACCTGCCTGCCTGCCTGCCCACCCGCCCGACTAAACCGCCTCCTCTCTCAATGCCGCGTGTGTAAGCGCGCGAAACCCGCCTTTGACGCTTGCGCTCCATACAAGGGAATCTTGCGCGCGGGGATTGCTTAAATCGTCCTATCCAACGACTCGGCGTTGCCTATCGGAATTCATGAAGACCGAAACAAAAGGGACGGATGTGTTGGCATGGTGGGATCCCTTCGCCTCGTTTGTCTCGTGGTCAGAATTATCCTATGAATTTCGGGTACGGCCGGACCTCCTACAACGCGGGAGATGCGTTCTAAAGGATTGTCGTGTAACGTGAATCCGTGTTATGCGAACCTAGCTTTACGTAATGAAAGCAGGGTGGTGTCCAATGCTCCTCTAGGCGCTCTCCTCCAGTTCCAAACGTTACCAAACCTCTCTTTGATGCACATATACATATGTAGAATTAGATTATCTAAACTTATAAAGAAAGCACTCGGACCATCCGATACGTATCTTCCTCGCCCTGCATTATGGAATCCCACACCCCATCCCAATCAAACCGTGTTAATCCGAAACGTAATCCGCATTGTTTGAATTGTGTATATTAAAAAACAAACTTGTGGTAGAAAATTAGTGTTATGGGAACCCATGCTGTATGGGAGCCAGGCGTACTAATCTCCAGTACGTCGTACGGTGTTCGTGTGCTCAACTATTTCTTTCACGTTTCAGAGCACTTTCATTCGTCCATGCATTAGCAGAATGTCAATGCGTTAAATGTTCGTGTTTTTACACGATTACAAAACATTGTTATATGCATTAACAATCACAAGTGACAACGCTGTTCGATTAGTAAGTTTCCTATAAAAATATTCGATTGTAATATAAATTATTGCATGTGTAATTATTGCTTTTCAGAGTATATACCGTAATTTTAACAGCGCATGATTCTCTAATAACGCATTTGTGAGTGACAAAACTTCCTTTTTCTCCTTAAGTTGAAAACTAAAATGAGCATTATAGATGGTCAAATTAGCTATCTTCCTTTGATATGAGTATTTTTTTATGCTTCCTACAAGATTTCATAAAAATATTTTTATTTTATGAATCTCCTAGCCTAGGCAAACATAACAGAAATTTATGGCTCAAGGCGCTACCATATGGAATGACTCCATTAAGAAGCGGTAGCATAATTAATGGGACGGTGATTTAAATCTTGGAACGAATCGAAATCAAGCGTGATCGTAAAATATAATATTTATTTTGTCTAATCTCCTAATCCTCGCCATCCCTTAAGGAATTACGTCCTTTTATCGTTTAAATGTGCAAGGGAATACACCGCTGGCAGCTCAAAGGATTCGATTCCGCAGGTAGCTCCTTATTTTTCTCTCCTTTAATGCGCTGTTACCCGAAATAACCCGCTACTGAGTCACCTTGCCGGTTTCTTCTTGCTATGGCCGCGTTGCCAAGCATTCCTGTCGGTTTTCCGTCGACGTGAACGCCCGCGTGTTTTTCTCCTCGATATTACATTCTGGACTTTTTCATTTCGATTTTATAGGTAATAAAATCTGTAGCAATCTCGCGGCGTGAGGACCAGACGCATATTTCGGATGATAACTAAAATTCTTGTGTCATTAAGTAGTGATTATGAGTCTGTGATATGGATCCGGAGCTGTTGGGGTTCAAGCACCGATTACAAAGTCCAAAATACCAGCTGTCCTATATCCGAAATTTTCCGAAAACCGGAAATTCGGTTATGAAATTCCTTGCGAGAATTGTGGCGAACAATTTCACTGGAATTTAACGCATCAATGATGAAAGTAACCCAAAAAATCTTCCTTTATCTAAAATATAATCGCTGGTAGCTCAGCTTCCGACGACGGGAAGTAAATTATCATCACACCACCCTAGTCGTTATATATTACCTTGTTAGCTGAGAAAAATAAGTTTTGGTAAATAAATAAAGTAGCAATATTCTACATTTTTTACTTTTAATTTGTTTCCCTTATTTCCTATGAACTTAATTCAATAGAGAATTATCGAGCTCGTCTTATAATTGAAAAATTCAAGATGAATTACCACTGAAGACGGCTGCTACGTAGCTGAATTGCGTATCTGGTTTTGCATAATCTTGTTGTGGCTATTGGAGATACCTGATACAAGTACTTTATTTTGCTTGTTCTTGAACCATATGAACTTGATAGTTCATCATTCGCCAAATTTGTTGCTCTTTTCCACGAAATTTTTAGTTCCATTTGTCCCATTTACATTCCACCTCTGCTCGTCGCTTTAGCCCATAAAGTCAATTGAACTGTTTAATAATTGCCTTAAAGATGACAACTTTCAACTGGTCTCCATATTCTCTCGCTATCGTTGCACCTTTACCGTTTGCCTTTTAACTCCTCGACAGTCAATCAGTCGTGCCAACGCTAACGCGTGAAATCGCGCTAATCGAGTTTCGCTTTCCTCGAAAAAGTATTCCTCTCAAACACCCCTTTAATTACCACGCCTGTGCCTCTGCGCCGCCACCTTTAAATAATATATTTTTTTTTCAATCCCCTCATCCCTTGAATTTGAGAGGAGGAAAGAGAAAAAAAACTAAGGAGAAGAAAATAATACGTTCTCTTGACCTTCTGTAGAGCGGCGCTTTATTGTTTTCTCGTATATTTTTTCTATTCTCTTTATCCCTCCCCCCTTTCTCTCTCTCTCTCTCCCTCTCTATAGCTGTTGACCCTTCCGTGACTCTGAATTAATCGTCCACGCTTTCCTGCTTTCGCTCTCCGCTCATGCGTCGCGGAGGGAGGCGGGGGAGAGGCGCCTTCTCGGAACTCGGCGCAGGACGCCCCCCGAACCCACCCTCGCAGCTTTACCTCCGTGTTTTTCCTCTCACAACCTTTCTCCGTCTCTCATTCCCTCTCACCAAGCCCATCTTCCACGCAACCATCAACCTCAATTACATCTCTCTTCCTAGGTTGTCCGTCTTTTTTTTAATAACGACGTCCTTTTGTTCGATGCGTCCCGCCGACGTTATTGTTATTCCGTCCCGCCCTTTCTCGTCCGCCTCCGAGTAATAAGTTTAAACTGCCGTAATTCTACGTGCATCGTGGAATTCCGGGGAAAATTTGGTAGTCCCCTCGAGTCTATAGAGGATGCGTTTTTTGTGCGTGTTGTCGCTGGCTGGTTCGTTGATCGTCCGCGTTATCAAAGGGAATTCGAGGGAAAAGCTTTTGTAGCTGATGGGTACTTAGGTCGTCAATTATTGGCAACTGGTAACTCAAATTTATGGCATGAGACTTAGGACAACGTTACTGCCAATCAGATGATATAAGACGCTAAGGAGGTTTTAATTCGCGTAGGTTTATTGACCTGACATCCTTTTACATATTCTTTTGATTAAAAATAAGTACACAAGTATAAAAATTTGAGAAAGTAACCACTTAAGTGTCTCCAATGAAAACCCAGACGACCATTTCCTCTACAGTTCAGCCGTCTTCAGTGTTTATGCACCAAAAATAGTTTTTTAAAATAGATTAATATACATTTGATGGTTAAATAGTTAAAAACGCAACTGTGCCACTCAAACTTTCGACAAATACTGTCGCTACACCTATAGTTTATTTTATTTATTAGAATTTTACTAACGTTATATTTGTGAAGTCACGACTATTGTAAACCTTACCTGCAACACATGCTGTGTAACAACATTTTTGTGTTATAATTGCAAGATTACGGCTACGTGAGTTGCCACCACAATCATGATTTATTCGAATCTGTTATTATTTTGAAGCTCGTAAAACTGACGTTTTTTTTTGCAGCCTGCACGAGTCTGATCTTTTCAGATCTTGGATCATTCCCAATATCTCTCCTCTTTCCGTCTTTTTGTCTCTCTTTCTCCCCATGATTTAAAAGGCGCTTTGAACGACGCGACGGTAATGACGCGCGATGAAAAACGCATCGCAAATTTAACATGCCTACCTCATCCCTTCGCTCATCGGATCGATTTAGCGAAGGACGTGACTTTTACGCCGTGTCGGTCTTTTATCGCGGCAGCGGCGGACGATGGCGTCATAAATTTTTGTGGCTTTTGCGAAGTTAATTTCGTAAGATATTGTTTTTGACCGGTGTAAATTCGAACCGTTCGTATTATCCCGTCTAGTCTCGATCGATTAAAATGTTTCGGAGCGACGTTTCGGTATTTTCGATAATCTGGTGGAATTAAACCCCCAACGGCGTTACCGGATAATCTAATATCCGAACAAATAGAATGTTCAGGTGAATAATTGCGTTTTGATAACGCCTCGAGTTAACGTTATTATAACTAGCAGGAGATAGTTCCTTAATGAAGAGAGATCTGTTAATAACTAACGAGTAGACATGCTATAGATGGTTAAGGCAATTCTTTTTATGTTTAGATGTTGGATTAAATATAATCTGTATAATTCATATGAGACATTTCGGGGGTTGAGCTTTTCAGTTATGCTCAGAATCCGAATATCTGGAATTTGGATTGATTACTGAGGTTAGTCTCTTGCAGTCAGTGCGAGAAATATAGTTTTCTCGGCCAAAATGATGCATTTATGAATGCGTGTATGGATGTGCGTGCGCATATACATACAAACGTACTACATGTAAATATTTTTTAAAAACCCTTATATGCATGTATATACACGCATACGTGCATGGTGTATCGACTATGCATGAGCCAGAGTGCAAGAAAGGTCCCCTCTTGAAACATTACCAAGAGAATACAAAAAATAGTAGATAATCATCGACATAAACGTGTTTTTTCCATTATTATGCCGATATGAAACTTTAATAGATTGCATCTCTTTGTGTGCGTGTTTATGAACAGAAGTTAAATTGATATTTTTCATTTCTTCTAAGTAGATCCCCTCCGCCCTTGCACCGCGCATGATGCTTGCCCGTGGCTAACGCACAATAGCAAATTTGACATTATCCTGCTGTAGTTAAAAAATACCCTAGCAAGAATCATCTTTGGCGGACGTAACATGAATATTCAACAGCCTCTTGTATACTTTTTCGTCTTAAAATTGATTAAACCACTAATAACTAGATCACCGTAAGATTGATGTCACCTCTGTGGCTTCATTATAATCCATAGGCAAAGCCGATCTCTCGGAGGCAGCGAGAGAGAGAGAGATGCAGGGGGAGATAGGATAACCAGATAGATGCTTAAACCTCAGAGGAAAACATTGATACACGACTTCCTAGCTTTTAATCTCTAGTCTGACTAAACTTATAGTATCACAGTTCGCTGAGTCGTAGCATATGCAACGGCGGTCTTTGCTTAGCGTAGAAGAGAGCAAGATGAACTCGGCCTTCCTATTATACATGGTACGCGTTATAAAAAGGTGCGAATCCGTATTAATATGAAACTAGCTTTACGTAGTGAAAGGAGGATTGTGTTCCATACTGCTATGGTCGTCCTCCACAAAATTCCCAAACGTTACTCTGATGTACTAGCACGAGGGTAACTAGGAAAGTTTTGACGCACAGATAAATTAACATGATATCTATATTCCAACTATTATGTTTTTTGCAAAGTATCATCCCTCACATTCTATATATTTTATCTACCTGAACTCGCACCGTCATGAAAAGCCTGTCCAAGGCGATCAAGAGACTGGGTCGCATTTAAACCTATTTTAAAATCGTACATAATCATTGCACGAAAGTGCACTCTGGCGACTGAAGAGTAGCAGCTCAGTGTGACATGTTTAAACTTGCATTGTCTATGTCAGAAGGATCGGTGAGCTGTTTGTAGCTCTTTAAGGGCAACGATTAATATTATGAAGTTATGCCTCCGGCTCCACTCCGTGTCACAACGCTTTTAGTTACCTTCGTAGGTAGATATAGTGTTTTTGTATTTATCTAAGCTTATAAAGTAAGTACCCAGGCGCTACGACACGTTTCTTACTTGCTCAGCAACCTGAAATCCCACAACACAAGTCCGACTAAGCCAAGTTAATGCGAACCATTAACCCTGCTGTCTGAATTTACGGTATTAGAAAACAGCGTCGAAGCGAATCGGTATTGTAGGAATTGGTGTTACGGGAGGGGCAGGTGTAACGCGAATCTAGGAAAGCATCTCACCTGCTAAAATTCGTTAGCGTTCCGTACATTCTCGTTTTTATTATTCTTTCGTATGGCGCTCGATGTCAAAAGAAGCGTCGGCGCCGCGGTGGTTATTCCTTTATTCTTCTTTAGTCTCTCCGTCGTCATTTGCATCCAGCGCGTGTCGCCTCTGTGTCCGCGGGTAGAGCGAAAGCGTGGCGCGATTTGCATCCGAGAGAGGGGGTGAATGAATAAATACTCGCGTTTTTTTCCTTCTTGCCACTTTGTTGACGGACTCGTTCGGATTCCTCCACTTCCTCGGCGCATCCTATCTTTTTGAAGACGGTTTTAAACTTTCGCCTTCTAAAAAATATCTTACATGACCAGCATATGACTTTCTCCTTGGAGAGTAATTAATACGATTGCAGTGGTAATGGGAATTCGCTGTCGACATCCTCAAGGATAATTATCGGCAATTACACTCGTGAGAATTTTAAACGCAGGATAGTTTCCACTGTGGAAAACAATAAGTAAATAACGTTTTTATTTGTTGCTAAGGACGACAGAATGTCGTTCCGCCATTAAAACTACCGTTTCACGGCGAAAGGTAAATAAAAATGTTAATGCCATTCCACAGTTTTTGTCGGTTTCACTACACTCTTAGCATTATCAGGTAACTGATGGAAAAGTTTATTTCGACCGGAAAGAAGGGGTGGGGGCGTGGCAGGGATGGGGATGGATGAAGGTTGAGAATAATATGTCAGAATATCACCGAATTTCATTTAGTTAACCCTCAAATTATAGATAAACATTAACAGAGAGCAGTTGGGTGCATCGTACCACCGGTCAACTACCAATCTGGTAAGACGTGAACATAGAGGTGTACTTGACTTTTCTAAGGGAATTTAAAAATCGATTATCGTCAATTCAGTTGGTTTAATTTATAATGTTAAGAAAACATCCGCGTTCTGAAACGGAATAACTAGTCTCCTACGATAGTTCAATAATATCCAACCGGCAAGTGTAAGACCCGAGCTCGATTCCCGGTCATGGCAGATTTTAATTAAATTATTCCCAAACATCCATCCTTGGCCTGTAGCACAGGGATCCTGTGATGCATTAATTCTATCAATTTTCACTTACCAAGTGTTTCAACTTTCCTTTTATCCCGAGTTTCTAAAAAAGATGTTTCTTCTCTTTCCTCAAAATCCATCTGCGTCGAAAGCGTGTTTGTTCGCTGTCTTCTTATATATCGACAGTTTATCCGTAGATACACCCGTTTTTATTACATCTACTGAAGCATTTTCCGGAAAAACGTTTATTACAAAAAATCTACCAGTAACAAGATGGAATGTTGAGGAATTAAATTGTTATGGTTGAGCGCATAAAGCTTAACAGAAATTCTCGATAAAATAACTTAGTAAATTCCTACTAGACTTTATTTTGACTCAATCTAGATTTCAACGCGTAGCGTCATCACCAGGAATCCAGACGGTTTGACACTATGTGTTGAAATATAGATTGAGTCAAAATAAAGTCTGGTAGGAATTTACTAATTTATTTTATCGAGCAATGGGTTTCTACAAATTAACGGCCGAGTCAGTCGATTATACGTAGCAGAAATCTTTGTGTTAATTAATTACCAGTCTCAGAGAAAGATCTTGTCCTCTTAAGAAAATCTTAACATTGTTTCAATGTAAGTAACAGTTTCTGAATCGCCTATGGGTAAATCAAAGCTACGTTTTAGACGAAACGATAAAATGGCTCTTTGATAGCTAAGTTTCTATTGCAACGTATTTATCGGCTAACCCTAACACATTCCCCGCGCTCGGAGCCAAGTGTATTGTCCTCCGTTGTTTTCTTAACTTTTACGGCTTTTGGCATAACTTTGAGATATATTTAACTTCTATTTTAGACGGTTGACCCGAATTTCGGTTTGTCGGCGATTTAATCCTCCTCAAATTTATTAGTTTAAGACGAAGAGTGTCTGCGCTCTCATTTTCTGCTTGTGGTTTTGAAGGTGAACGTCGATGACCTGACATAAAGTGTTGAACTTATTTCGCTTTTGTGTATTTTTGTGTGATTTATCTTGTTTAGGCAATAATCCGGATAATTTGGAGTTTAGAAGATGAACTATTGTTTATAATTCACTCCATCTAGAAAGCAGTTCCTACGGCTTAAACGGTTCTTTTGTAATGTCAATAAATGGATACCAATATTAGACACAAAAAAATATAGTTTCTAACGCGTGTATGTTCGTATTGAGTTCGTTTTGCACTCCGTATGCGTTACTGTAGAAGACCGTACAAAGCGAAACCGTGCAAAGCGGGATAGGCTTCCCATATGGATACTTGAGGTTATATTTGAACGATGTCTTTAGTGCAATAAATTAGATAAATTGTCTTAAGAATTATCTAGATCGTCTTATGACTAAGATCAAACTGATAAATGAGAATTAGTTCTTCAAAAGTGCTTTTGAAAACCATATGCGCATTTCGGCTATGAGGCAGCCTTCGGCAGTGGACAGTGGATGCTCTATTGGGAAATTACCATTGATAATGGCTGCCTGGCAGCCGAAATGCTCGTGTGGTTTTCACAAGCATTTTATGACTTTTGGAGAATTCTGATTTATCAGTTTAGTTATATCGTACTCAGAATCGATTCCTTTATTATAACCTCATTAGTCGAAATGAAACATTTTATTACTTTTAATCCTCGGAGATTGTTCCGAAAGTGAAATTAACGACCGAGAAATTGGAGTAGGTCCTCTCATACGAAAAACGTACAAACCAATAACGCTTAAAGCGAAACCTCGCAAATTGAAGGATATATGCCGTACGTGTATAAACACAAATACTAATAGTATATAAACAAACCATGCTCGCAATGACCGGGATACCATCCGGCAACGCTGCAGCTCTCCCGTAATGCCTCCTTGGATGAGGGGGTGGGGATAAGAGGAGAAGAAACGGGTAGGGGAGGGGAAAGTCGAGGGTGAGGAAGGAAGGGAAGGAGGAACATGTTTTCCGCCTCGATCCCCACACTCCTGCTTTATCCCGTGTGACTCTCTCTCCTTCTCTTCACCCTCTCTCTCTCTCTTCTCTCCTCTCCCTCCCTTCTCTCCGCTCACCGCCTCTTCCCCAGTTTTCCTGCTTCGCTTTCTCAGTGAAGAGCTTGGCTCCATAGTCGACGGTGGTGTTTCGACGTTTTCACCGCGAGGCGGGAAAGAGCCATTTATGTGCATGTGTACGTAACGCGCTAAAGGATTGAAAGAAAAAAAAAACACGACGGAAAAATCCCCGGTGCGTTCTCTAATAATAATAATAATCCGCCGAGGACCGTCGTGACGTGTGTCGCTAGTGTATATTTTTTACGTGATTGTTTTTGTTATTTCGACCGAAAAAAATCCTTGGATGCTGGAAGACCGGGTTAACATCTGTGCACCTCCCCTTCACCATGGTTACCAGCGAGGCGCTTTTCCTGCCGGATGGATGTAGAGGTGGGTGGTCGTGGCGGGGAAGGACCGTATATTTTTAAATTAAAGAAACACCTGCGTCGCCTTTTGGTGCGTCCGAGGACGACCTTTGGACGAGGTCACCGCCTCCCTCACCCCCTCTGTTGGTCGCCGACCCAGGTGCCGTCGTAGGTCTAGCCGTCAAGGGATGTTTTATATTCTCGCGGGTGGTGATCGGCGGCTGTAGATCGACTCGGAGGATGCGTGCAAATTTTCTTGCGTTCGTTTCTCTCGGATGTCTTTTGCAGAAAAGAGGGAGGTTGCGTTTCTCCGACGTCCGGGGGCTACGGTAGGTCTTTGCCCCTTCGGAAGAGGAGGAGGGGGGGTCGTTTATTTAAATCGCTTTGTCAGGGTGATCCATCGCGTGCTATTATCCGCCATCCGACATTGAATGTGAACTCCGGAGATATAATGTAAAACTGCGCTACGACGTCTACGCACTTGTTGTCGGTCTGTTTCTTTTTATTTAGCGTTACCAAGGGCTGACGTTTGGCGCCGCATTGAGGGGTTGATTAATGCTACGGTCGGGAAATTTGTTTTCTTGTTTCTGATGGTAATGTTTCAGCGAGTTTCGTACTGGTGTTGAGAGTGATTCATCGTCGAGGACGAATCTGATGATAATGTTATTATGGACTCTTAAGCTATCCAAACCGTGTCTACATATTAATTTTAAGTAAGTGGGTGGCAGGGGGTGTAATACTCATAAAGCACTTATAACAGTCCTGGATTGCCACTTTGGTTCTCCTATTATATTCACTAATCTCTGTAGTCTAACGAAAGAAACTTCACTTGCAGTAGAATCACGAAAAATCCAAAGAATACATTTTTTTGACAGCAACACGATAAAGATATTTTATTATTGGACATTGCGGTACCTTTGTTTTATTTATACTTTGATGTAACCATTTTTATTCGTCCCAAACGTTCGATGCTTGTACTTAGTATTATTCTTGTGTTCCACCTTCGTCTGGTTAATTAGTCTCGGTTAGGTCAGCTCTTCCCTCGCGTTTAACCGATCGGGTTTTATGTTGCCGATGATTGAATCTGTGCTTTTGGCGTATGATCTCATTCTTCGCACGTTAATGCTGCTCGCCTCGCTCTCTTGTACCGTCGACGGTGACCTAAAGCTTAGAGGGAAAGCGACCGATTCGATTCACTGTGGGAGTGCGCTTTATTATTGTCGTTTTTTTCATTGTGCAAGTAACCTCGCCTTAAATCGTAAGAACTTCGAAATAATTAAGGAAAAAGAAACGGCGTTTCACGAAAGCACACTTTCGTAAGGCTCATAACAAATGATCGATTAAGACTGTAAATTAAACTTTCCACGTTCATTTGTAGAGCTTCTTCCGTTGGTCTAATCCTTGGCGGCGATGACTGCTAACGAAATTTATGAATGCTGGCGTTGATGCATTAATCGAACTCTTCGAAATGCACGTATCTTAAGGAGTCTATAAAAGTGTTAAAGGGTCGTTTTGACCACGTCTAACGGTAAGAGGAATAAATTTCAATCTTTTAAGGGCGTAGGATCGTTCAGGTCCAGTTCGGTTATAAATTACGGCCAGTTCACGACATGAGTCGAGGATGCTTTCCACCAAAACTCATCTCGAAGTTTTTCGGAACCCGCTTTTCCGTAAGCCTGCATAATAAATAATGGGGGTATGCATTCTAAGTCCAAAAATTTTTAAACCGATCATTTTCCAAGTAATAAATTTGTTTAAATTTTCGGATTTATCTTATTTGAAGCGCAATCAACTGTCAAATATATTGAAATTTAACCGACTATAGTAAAAACATTATATAGGAAAAATGTGACGAGACAGATTCGATAATAGCTTGATAAAGTCTTCGATGTTGTGACTAGGAAGTCGATGAATTTTATAATCTGCATGAAAGGTTTTAATCCAACTATTTCTAGTAATTCATTTTTTTTTAAATGATCGGGTCTCGCAAGGAAAAATGAATTTTGGATGAGTAAAAGGACGAGCGGAACTAGTGTGTATGAAACTCACCGTTAGTTGACTACGCATAAGAGATATGACGTTTCTCCATGTGACACATCTCGGGGAGTGCCTCTAATGAAAATGCAACTCTTCAATGCCCTTCATGGATTTCTATTACTTAGCAGATATGTCTTTAATTGTTTTTCGTGCGCAACTGGGCGCTGTTACGTGAGTCATGACCGAAGGACGGACATTTAAAAATAATAATACCCCCTACTGCATTATCGTTAAAAAAAAATTCGAAGTTAATCCTTCATTAACAGTTAACGTGCCTCAAAGAAAGCTCGCTATTGATGGATGCACTCAAATATATAGAACGTACTGTGAATAATCTTGATAACTTAGACTGATTACGATGGGAACATGTAGCCTCATACACCTGCTTCTTCCTATAACGCGGGGTATGCTGAATGAGTGCCGCGTAACGTGAATCCGTGTCATCTGAAACTGGATTTACGAGAGAAACTTTACATACCCTTTCGGGCGCCCTCCTCGAGTAGTACATACCAAAATGTCCATACCTCTATCTGGATCACAAATACAAGTGAAGTGTTGTTTCCGGCTACCTTTGCTTTACAAACAAGTCAATCCGGCCGTAAGACACGTCTCCTTCTCGCTCTGCAATCTGGAATCCCTAGTACAAACCAAACCACATTAACGCGAGACAATCCGCGTTGTACGATATTTTTATATTTTTTACAAACAAACCGCGTCCTAGGAACCCGTGTCAAGAACAAACCGTATTAAAGGAGGATTAGGTTTTGCGGGATGATAGAAATAATCTCTGCGTCGCGGAGGGCGTAGTTAGTTCTCCCAAAACAATGGGTCGTTTAAAATAATACGTCTTGCGACCGCGCGGATTTTTCGAAGAGATGTTGCCCAATAGTTTTGCAAGGGACCGACTTTTTTTTTCGGTCGCCCTAGAGAGGACGCGAGCCAGAAATTCGCGCAAGGTTTTTCCCCGCCTCGTCGGAATTAAGCCGCGGGAAAACAAGTCGTACGGATTTTTAAAAACGCCCCCCCCCCCCCCCCCCCCCCCCCCTCACTCACTGCTAAAGAGAGCGAAGCAGCAGCAGTCGACTCCTCTCGGAAAGCTCCCCGCCGCGGATCCCGAGAAGATTAAAACGCTTATTGGATGAAAGAAAAAAAATTACGTTTTTTTTTGTGAAACTGCGGCAGTCTTCGAAGATTGAGGGAGTTTGGAGTTCCAGATATAAAAAATAATAAGAACGATCGAGCGGCCAATTTAGGTCAGAATTATTCGGGCGGAGTCGATCCGCCTTGCGTCTAGTTTTTTTTTTTTTTAAATCGAATCGAAAGAGAGAGAGAGAGGAAACATACCGAGAACGTCTTCTTCGTTATAAAACTCGATTCTTTTTGTTTTATTTCGCCTTTTGCCCCTAAAATGAGCCGCGTGCGAAGAATTCGGACGCAAATACCTCGCTCGCGATTGGGTGTGAAACGTTCGTCGTATTATTGTGTGATGATGTTTCTTTTTGACCCTTGTGTGCTTGTTGAGATTGAAGGATCGGTTTCGGATAGTTATTTTAAATCATACGACGAAAAGATGAAAAATTAATTATCCCTTTCGCGGTTTTTTTTCGATCGAATCCGCCTGTCTCAGATTTTAGGAGAGTCATGTAACGGCTTGTTTCAAACTTTGCGCAGTCATCCCTCGAATTGCACGACTTCACCTTACACGTTTTAGAATTAGCACGGTTTTCTCTGTAGAAATCTTGAAGCGCATGGCAATGAATTTCGTCCGTTTTGAGTTGGTTTTTTAGTCTTAAAATGCAAAAATTATGTAATTTTGGCATAAAGATTAAAAGAAAGGATAGAGGAAGTAATGATGAATAGGATGTGAACAAATTGTTTAATTTTGATATAAAGACGGTGCTCAAATGTAACCTCATGTATAATAAAACTTACCCAAGTTTCGCCGGTTCGCTTTACTCGACATTATAACCATAGATGTGTGTTCAGTGTAAAGCGGGGGATTTGTGTATTAAAAATTGGATGGTTTTTAGATTGTTAGCTTGTTACTCGTATTGTTAGATAGATACGACTGCACTTGGGCACACAGTTAACT
Organism: Uropetala carovei; assembly: GCA_036926305.1. Taxonomy (NCBI): domain Eukaryota; kingdom Metazoa; phylum Arthropoda; class Insecta; order Odonata; family Petaluridae; genus Uropetala; species Uropetala carovei. The sequence goes on along the minus strand of JAXCHB010000065.1, from coordinate 12,455,955 downwards.
ACACATAATTATTATTATTGTAAAACGATCTTACACCTTATTGAAGGTGTTTATCACTGCTGTTATCCCGGAGCATTCTTCATTATTGTTTATTCCTCGTAAAATAATCATCGCAAATTTTTCGCGTGGCGATTACGCTGAACGATTAAACACGTTATCCCAGTAGGAGCGGTTTTTTAAATGAGTTTTAACACGCTTGGGAAAAAATACGGGTGAGTTTTTAAATTTTATTTTCGATCCGGAAGAAATGACACCTCAGTCTCTTATTTTTTTATGGAGTGTGATTCACTCTTCGCCCTCACCGCTTCTGGAACCTCGCGCGCGCGGATGCAGTCACTGCTTCTTGACCTTGAGCCCACAAAGGAAGTCTTCTTGCTCTCGCGATTCTATACGCTGCTCTATTTTTTTGCACCAGGTGGGTTAATGTATAAAAAGGTATGGTTAGGTATAAGAAGAGGGACGGAAGCTGAAACTGGCAAAAACCTCCCATCCCGAACCTATGTATCGCATAACCTCTTGCATTTTTCTGCTTCGCGTGGCTCATTTTTCGGGATTTTATGTGAAACAAGTAAGGGAAAATCTGCGGAATCAGACAGTAAATTCTTAAATTTGTTAACCCAGAAGGTTGTCATTTATGCGTACTCGTATGATTGGTCTTAAATAATATTATTTAAAAATTAGACGGACAAACCTAGAAAACGTTCACAACGAGACGGAATACAGAATCTATTCGTGAAAAATTGACATGTCTGGCTACCTTCGTTGAGGTGGAGTTAGCGAGTCAGGCAGAAGGGATGCATAAACGGATTTTTGAAAACCACGAAAAATAAAATCGTAATATTTTTAATTAATTGGGCTGTGGTTTGAGTGCTGGCCTTCCACGTAACGGGTCTGGGTTCGAATCTTGCGACTTGAATCAGGGTTTTTTCAACCTGGTTTTGCTCTGCTTCGACTTGTGTTGTGAAGAGGACACGCAGCGTCCTTTGGAAGGAACCCTAAGAGTGTGCTCCTTTGGTGCTTTTCCAAACAGTAGGCCAATGCGTGCGCGTGTGCTTTTATCTACCTGGGTAGGTGGTTATGTGGTAGGCTAGAAACTTAACCGTTTAAAACAAGATTCCTAGCAACCTTATAGCATAAGGCCAAGTTCTAACTTCAGGCTCTATTACCATAGATGATGATAATGTGTGACTTATTTATTTTTAACCGCTTGCCAAATAGGCCTCCATTAACGACATCTTGCAACGAGCATATCAACGGTAACAAAGATGAACTCATGCGATCGCGTACGTGGAATGGTTCGAATGGCTGGGATCAGACATGCCAACCAGCCATGTACTTTATCTAGCTCAATTTATTATCCTTTATCTTATTTAGAGAAAGTGAGACACAGAAACATTTTGGCCATCATCTGTCCGTCCGCCTGTCTTTCGTCTCCCAGGAATATTATTCCGTTGCCTGGAATAACTTATCGTGACTGTCGTGTCTGGAGGGTGACAGGGTGCGACAGAGTATATTTTTTTAAAACCTCAATTTTTCATTCTGTCTCTTTCGTATCTACGTATGCGAAATAGGTGCTGTCATATTTGCGTTACGGTGATAAATGATTCTCAGAGTTCGCGAGGTCAAGGTCATTTTATCGAACCGTTCATAGAATGTATGTATACTTATGGAACAAAAAAGGAACTCGCTATAATTGTGTTGTTGAGTGAACGTATTAATGGATGAGAAATTTGTCTGACGTGACGGAGAATCGAACCTGGTGTTTTCATTTGTCGGACGGTATCACCGTTGAGTTCTCAATGTAAATAAAGTTCATTTAATCTGACAGAAAAATTTCCGTCGAAATATACTTTTTTCTTTTCGCGTGTGTGATGACCTTCTCGTTTCTATCTTATGTTTTTGTTTATTGCAGATAAATACATTTAATTTTCTCCTTCATTTCTTTTGACCGTTTGGATATGTTCGGTTGGGATTGAATGAGTTGTTTCCCAGAGACCTTTTAACGCGAGAATGTGATGGCGTCAGATAATGCGATGCAATACGCGTCCCGATATAATTTAGTCGAATCATCTGATAATTATGCGTAATTACTCAATAATTATTCGTCGACGGGTGAGAGAACATCATTCGGTAACCAAGGCCAAACACAAGCTGTTTGTTTTTCGCATTTATTTTACGTCGAACGCTCGTTAAATAGATGAAACGAATTTATTATTCCCTTTACGCCGTTTTTTACGAGTTACACGTGAAACATATTTTGAGATATATTTACGAGAATCACCTCGACGGTCGATTTCTTTCGCGATTTTTAAGGGCTTCAACGTCAGATCGTAAAAAACAGCATCTTCGCATCTCGAAAAAAAAAATCGATGCAGCAGGAGCGAATCGCCAGCGATGCGCTATTCCTAATATCCTCTTCGTTATGTGGCTCGTTCCGGACTTTTATATTTAACATCGAGGCCTCGAGGGTTATCGCCATCCTTCCAGTATGGCGGTGGGCGTGTCCATTCCGGGTGGGCGGGGTAGGCCATTTGAAGGAAGATATAAGAGGTTCTGGAGACTTACGGCCATTTAGTTGAACTAATAGGAAATGGGTTTCGTAACCGTCCTTATCTATCTCGTGCTCCTTCCGTTTCCCCCTCCTCCTGGCCCATCGAAGTTGCCAAGGGAAGTTTTTAAAAACCGAAGGCAGGATGGGGATGTAGCGTTATTTACGTTTTCTTTTCCGCTCGCGCCTTGCGGATTATTTTTAAGAATAACACTATTTGTTTTTCTCGTTCGCTCTGCCAGCTCTCGGAAAAGAATACTTCCTGCTTTTTCGCTCGCACCTGCGTTTCGGATAGTTTTTTTTATTTGTGCGTATTTTTTGTGGGGCGTTTGCTTATTTTCACGTCTCAGAGGAAGTGTTTGTCGCGGTTTTAGAAATTCCACGGGGCGTGGGTCGATGGATCGGTTTCTTTTCTTGAATATCCTCGCCCGTTCGTGTTTCCCTCACTCCGCGGAAATGTTTTATCGTCTCTCAAAACCGTAGGAAATTTCGACCCCTCCCCTCTCTTTATCCGGATAATTCGGGTTGAAGGGGTATTTACCGGTGCGTTTTGTTGACGTGCTCGGGCCTCAACCGATGGAGTTTGCTTATTTAAAAAAAGAGTAATTCAATCCTCGGATTGGTTTGATTGACTTGGGGATATACACAAATGGTGTGGTTTCCCGTTGGCGTCCACAGCGTGCACACACACGCAGAAGGGAGGAGAGAAAGAAACCCGGTGAAGGCATTATTAGCCTGCTCTTACGCAGAGGACCAAGGGGGACCAACTGCTTAACTTCCCTTCCGAAGGACGGGCGCTGGATTTGTGTGTCCTACTCATTTTTCGTTTCCTCGCGTGTCTCTTAATTCTGACACACGCACACAGGGGGCCAGGAAACCTCATAAAAAGATCCTACTCTCGCAGGAGAACAGCGGGCGAGTAGTAAGCCATCTTGTAAATTCTCATATCGTGCTTGGAAAGTATGTATCATGGAAAATGTGTATTACGTTTACAGATTTTTTTCGTCGTTGACGCACACTTCCCGTTGTGGTAACATGAGCTATCGGAACATAACGGGTAAATTGATTTACACCGGAAAAAGCGATCGGTGGAGAAAATCCTCTTGGACGCCGGATCGGTTTATCTTTATGCATTCTTCGTTTCGCATTCTCCCGCATTTTTTACATGTACATAATTTACACCCTGCAAGTCATCTTAACGGTTGATGGTGAGGGTTGCAAGGCGTAATGCGCGACTGGCGTAGTTATTTTTTCACAATTTGGCGAATAAAAATCGTATTCTTCTGCGGTTCTCAGTTAAAATTGGATACGTTTGTATCGTAGTACGTTTTGACGTGATAATTTCATGCCAAGTGAGGATATTTCTCTGGCGAAAGATAAAAAGGTCTTAATGCCAACTTTGCGCTGTTAAAAAATACTTGTAATATAATTCTTGTCACCTGGCGTTGTTTTCATCATGATTGTTTTTGCTTAGAAATTGCCGAGTTTACGGTTTTTAACTGAAATACGTTCGAAAAACATTGTTTCGGATGTGGGTGAATTTGCTTATTATTCGGTGCGTATGTATGCGCCAGTATTTCTCCTCGCTAGAGAGGCCGTATTTTACGCTAGTTCCTTACTTATGTTAAATAAAATAAAATGGTTTAAATAATTTTACACAATACAGCTTCAAGCCACATGTAGTGACTCATCCTTAAAACTTTAGTTTAATGTTTCATAAAGGCATTAAAATACCTAAATAACGGTGAGATTAATTTTACTCTCGAAAAAAATATATTTTTTTAACATCGCTATTCTCATATACCGGTATTAGAAATTATTCCCGCATCAGCACAAAAACGTTCAGATAGTAGATTTTCCTGATATTAAAAATGTTCACCGTTCGTTGATTTTACCGGTTTCTTACATAGGTATATCACCGATGTTTTATTGGTGAATGCTTATCAAAGTAATCTACAGATCAATGCGAACTAACAGCAGGTAGCATTTATTTATTTTTTTTTAATTTCGCGAAACATTCCATGTAATCACTGCGTAAGAATTATGAAGGCACCCAGTTAAAATACCGCATTCTCTTTCAATTTATGTTCCGCCTACCTCCGCATCCGTTTTTTGGTCCATGTTAGAAAAGCCTTTTTGACCTATAAAACTACACTATTAGATTGGAAAAATAAAGACCCTCCGCTTCAACGCCCACTTCAAACAATTTATTTCTATATATGAGAAATTATTCGGATAGGTAACTAGGTAGGCTCTTACATTTTACCGCAGCGAGTTCAACGTTCAAGAGATTCGCGATCTCTTTGTAAGACGTGGTTTTTCCTACTCGAGGGCGGATCTTCGTTCTCCCCCGCTCTCTCTAACGTCTCCTCTCATCCCTACCTCACAGTCGCCTACTACATCTTTACGCCTCCCACCCTTCCTCTATCACCCGTCTCAAACCTCTTGGCATCCTTACTTTCCTTTGCCGCGGCAAGAGGGTCGCGTGGGAAGGGTAGTAAGAGGAGGGAGGAAGAGAGGGAGGGAGGGAGAGGAGGAGGCTGTGTTGAGGAGGGGGATCGTAAGCGTAAAGGATGGAGGGAAAGGCAGGAGTTGGAGGAGTGAGAGGTGGGAGGGAATAGAAGAGGGAGTGGGGTAGAACAAAGAGGAAAGGCAATGAAAGGAAAGGTAAGGAGATTGTTAAAAAAAATCGAGTTAGTATTCGTTATTTGAGATAGAATTCCGTAGGATGTTTTTGATTTTTCATCCATCGTGGAAAATTAATCAAGGTTGAGAGTACGTAAATATTAAATAAGTACATACAACGGCGTAGCGTAAAGACTCACCGTCAGAGATGGAAACATTTTTATTTCTGTCGATAGGAATTGAAAAAGAAATAATTATCTGTTTTTAGTCATTCCGTCAAAATAATAACTACAAATCTAATAGTCCTTTCGACATAATCGAGTGCTATTTTTCATTTATTGTTCAGGAGGGGCATCATTAATTCTTGTACCATGGCCCACGCAGCCGTGGCTCATCCTCCTCTCCCTCCCGCTGTGGGTATCTGTTCGAGAAAAAGTAATCAATTAGCGTAAAGGTGATATGTTAATTTAACAGTGCGCCGTAGGGGACTATAAAGAGGAGGGAGACTAAGGAGGGTAAGGAGGAGAAAAATTAAGGCGAAGTAAGATGTATAGGGGAAGAGAGGGGGGGATAAGGGGGGAGGGAGGAGATTTAGGTTGGAAAACATAGAGAGAGAAAGGTGGAAAGGGGTGAGAAATGAGAGGGACGTAAAGGGTGGACGGAGACTTTTTCTCACAGCCTCACTCCTCACTCAAAAGCGTTGACAATTATTCAGAGATGTATGTAGGGGGTGTTTGGACAGGGGGAGAGAGACGTTAAGGGGTAAAAGGAGGTTGGAGAGGTGAAATGGGATGGGGGAGTGTGGGGGGGGGGAGGGGATGAGGATTAGGAGCGTGTGGAATCCCGTCTTGGCATTCGGCCACTTTAACGTTGCCCCCGCATCGCCTCCCACCTCACCTTCCTTCCCACCCGAATGCGCATTTCGCCCTTCGTCTGTTTTTTTCCTTCTTATTCTCTTACTCTTCGTATTATTCGACCACCCTTCCCCCTCTCTCTCTCTCCCCCCTTTTTCCTTCTTCTCCGCCGCCTCTCCGAGATCACCTTTGCCCTTCGTTTCTCGCCTACCATCGCCATCAACGTTTTTCTCAAACGCCTCCGTCACTTTTCCTTCAATTCGTCTCGTCCTATTTTTTATCTTTGCACTCTAGCCACTCACTCTCTCTCTCTCCTTCATTACCCACAGATTTTTATATTTTATTTTTAATCTCCGCTCCAACGTTTTACGGTTAAATTTGGGCATATGCTCATGTCGCGTGACGTCTGTCGGCTTCTGAAGTTTATCTCCCCCCCTACTTGTGAGGCGTATGAAAAGAGTAGGTTCTTCGCCCACGTTGAGGAAAGTACATGCCGATGAAAAATAATGTTGCCGTTATGGTTATAGATAGGGCGGGAATAAACTAACGTTTATAAATTTCACTTTATCCTCTGGATAAAACTGCTGTAATTCCTATCATTTTAATTAATAGATAACAGTGAAAATGAAGTACTAAAATATGTGAAAAGGGGTTGCACAGTAGTTATCGCTTAATATGATCATATTGGGTTCAGTTTTATTAACATCATTGAGCGGCTGATTACGATAAACGAAAACTAAATTAAATTTGGATTTGTAATTCCACGTTGGTCACAATAACCGATAATGATAATAAAAAGTGGTATATAGTGTATGAATGTCCGTACTATGTATGCAGTGTATATAAATAGCAGTATTAACTTTAATATATATGCGATGTAAAATGTGATTTATTATTTTATGGCGTTTTAGTTAAGTATTGAATAAAATTTTAGCTAATCAAAAGGATTAAGATGTCGTTAATACAGGGGTTGGCCATCAAGGAAAGCCGTCACGAACTTTGCTTACACATTTCTCACGTCGTAAAATGTACGTCTCGACCGTTTTGATTTATCGTAGCCTTTCATAAAAAAAGTCTAAAACTTTCACAGCAAACTCGTTGACGGTAACCGAGTAAATCCCCAAAATTTATGCGGATTTTAACTTTTGACGAAAATATAAATATGGAACATTTTGACGCTTCAAAATTATATTCGCGAAACCTGGGTGTTTTTCTTTTGGACTCAACTTTCTAACGAAATGACGGTTTTATCGAGTTTCTCCTGTCAAAAAAAAAATAAATAAATAATCGCCGGGCGAAATGGACACGTTTTTTTAAAAAATAGCATTTAAACGTTATGTGATCGGCTCTGTGTATGCCTTTCAGGTTTTTCGCGTGAAAGGTTAGCGGAGTCATGCCGTAACGAATCGTTGGTTTAAAATTTCGTCGAAGCTTAATTATTCCATTCGTCTTTTTCTGCTGCTTGATATTTTTAAATTCCTCTTATCCTTAATTTTGCTATCAAAGTCGTTACAGCCAGTGGAGGATTGTGAAATTCAGGGGCCTCACGCCAATTTCCTTTAAGTGTCCTCCATATTTGAGTTAATCGTTCGATGTAGGATAAGTATGAGTCACAATCGGTGCTTCGGAACACTTTCAGACCCCGTGAATTTTAAGGCCGACGAAAAATATTATGTAGCGATAATTTATTAAAATTATCTAGAATGGAAAATAGTAGTCGTGAAAAATTTTCTCTTCGTTTTTACACTTTTCGTGAGTCCATTATAATCGGCACAACAAATTCGCAGGTATTGCCTTTACAACAATAATTGGCTAAGGATAATAGGAGAGAAATCCAGTGAACACTTAACTGTTGCACGTGTGACGAAATATGACGGAAAGATAACTTGTAGATTAAAAGTAATTTAAGCGTTGTAACTTCTTTTATTTATTAGTTATTGCCTTAGTATTGCTACGAGAACAGATGCTCAAAAGTCAGGGGTGTTTAAGGACCTCGTATAGATTAATAAGATTCACAAATCACAGAGATTATCTTACCAAACTTTTTCTGAACACGAGCTGTCGTCTTATTTATTCGGTTATATAGTTAGAAGAAAAGCCACTGTACTGTATAAACAATGTAAATTGATGCGTATACGAAGGGTTAAAAATCCATACGAGATGCATATGAGATTTTTAGATTTTGCGTCTGAAAGGGCTAAAGCTTGAGGACACTAGTTTCAACCTCTTATAGATCATAAGTTAATTTGCGACTCGTTTCATTTTTCACATTTACCCCTGGTTATTTCGCGAAACTTTTCTTTCAACTATTTTTCTTTTCCCTTTCCCAAGCACTTCTTTCTCCCTGCAAACCTTTTTAAACGTCGCCTATGTTTCAGACCCAGCTATCTCTAAGCGTTCTACATTTCCTTTGGATTTATGGCGCTCCCTAGAAGCGTCATTTGTCAAAGACTCCCACTCGAAGTTTATCGCGTCTTCTTTTTTTTTTACCGAGGTTTAACTTATTTCTGGATCACTTCTCCTGTGACATATTGCGCTTGCATGCATGCACCGCGATGCATTCCTTACTAAGACATTTTGTACGATCTCGTTTCGTGATTTTTTTTTATTCTTGTCGATATTTGCTTATCGATTTATCGATTCAGAGTTTTCTGGAGGAGCCTAACGGTCTTGCTACTGGAATACCTTTGACACATTTTCCGAACAAGTTTTGATTGTCGTGATTACAAGTTATTACAGATTTCTGCGTTCTTTCGCTAATTTATTTATTCACCCCAATGTTTCAGCTTCTCAACCGATAGAGATTCAAGGCGGAAGATGTTAAGATGGCCTTTTATGTAGGAAACATATGATTCCCGCTGCACTTAGGTCGTCCATATTCATTAAGTAGTTATTTATGTGGTATAAAGATTATCAGCTTTTCCAACTGGGTAGAAGGCGCATGTAATATATCAAAGATGTGTACTTATAGCTAGCATTAGGCAGATAAATTGAAAGTCTGATACTTAATCATTGATCTATATATCTGCATCTGCATTTACCCTGCATTTCATTAGATTGGTTGTTGAAATTTATCATAGGCAGGCCAAACGAAACTTTCATGCATAATCATTACTTTATAGATATGTACGTGAAATACAATTTATGCTGCATTTAACCAGATGGGTTTTCAGTAGCGGTGCGACGCAGCAAAATATTCTCGGCAATGCTACTTTCTGCGATATTATTCGAAAAGAGGACGTAGTACATATTTCGAGATATCCAGAATTTCACAAAAGAAACTTTTACGCACGCTCAGACGAGCAAAGAGACGAAAGAGGAAGGCTGGCACGGTTTATGAAATACACACTCATCGGCCCTTTCATATGTTTCGTAAAATTAATAGTTAATAGAAATGAAAAGTGCCCAAAAAAAAAGCGTCGTCACGCCCGTGGCTATCCAGACAATTCAATTGTCTCGAGGAACGCAGTTATTACGTCATCTCGGATGTATCGATGATGATATGCTAATTAGGACGAGCACACCGTCATCCATTGTTCGCAAGTCTGCTATGTACCTAATTCACCCCTGAGAAATGCACAGTACCGTTGAGTAAAAACTGTCCTAGAATAGGTTTTTATTAAGATCATTCGTGTTTTTTTTTCCTAACAAAGTGGAGCACTGCCTTGTGTTCGTAATTGCCTCCGTAACCATCAAGGGAGAAATAGAGGGAGAGAGAGAGAGAGTCACATGTTTCTCCCCGTTGGACTTTCATCTCCCCGACAACTACCACACCACCGACAATTGTACGCTCCTCCTTTTTCTATTTCCATCTGCTCTTGACACGAATACGCAGTATCAAGGGAAGCGATTTTCCCAGCGTTTGGTAGAGCTACGAAACAAAGGCAAAGGCCACGAGGAATCTCTCTCGGGGCAACCTTGCGAATAATGTTTTTTTGCGCACGAGGAGAATGCCGCAACCCTTTCAGAAATCTAATAAATGCGAGGAAATGAAATGGGTGCAAATGAGAAGAAATGGTGTGTTTATGGTCCGGGACGTATCGGGGTGGGGTGTCGAAAACTCCGTGCTAAATGTGCTTTCAATTTGGTAACAATTTTTTTCGCAATTTAGTTCTGTCCGTCTCTTTACAGGCTGATGACTAACAATGCTGTAGCGTGTAAAGAAAATAGTTTACCGTGAGATACTTAAGTGTGAAGTTGAACTTCATTCCAAAACGCAGTATGGGTCACAATAAAGTGTTAAGAAAAATGGATACTCGTAAGTTTTCAGATAATTATTGTTATGTTTTAATAGTTAATGCGTATTTATGTTTTATCCTTCGGTGTTCATTATTGTTGTTTTGAACATTTAAAAAATGTTTCAACTCGGAAGATTACTCTGGTGCTGCAGATAACATGTAATTTAAGTTATTAAGTTACATAATTAACTGTTGAATAGGTAATCCTATGGAATTGATACATTATAAAACAGAAAAAAATAAGTCTGGTCATTTTAGACTTATTTTTTGTTTTAAAATCGTTTATATTGTTGTATGTGCGTTGAGTTGTTATTATACGGTGCGGGGTTAAACGTTGTTAATCGAAAAAGTAGTTATATTTCTCGCAAACGCCAAACCTGTTCACGTGTGTATTTGTTAATGCGGGCTTTTGTTGTTTTTAACTAGGTCTGGTTAGGATACCAAATTAAGTTGTTTGAGAACGTGGAAAATGAATTAATTAATTCACGCTGCATATTAATTTTAATACTCGAATTTTAATACTCAAATCGGGCGTTAAGCCAAACGCTCGAGAGCTTCGGGCTACGGGCGGATTAATTTCAGAAGAACAATTAAATTCTATTAATAGCAGATCCTAAATGATTCTGTTGCGCTACCATCATTAAACATGCGAAGCACAATTTTCGCGAAGTTTTTCTTTACTATGAAATATGTATCCTTAAAAGCTTATCGCATTTTAATCGGGCTGTTATCCCTCCAATTATTGAAATTCATTGAATAATTTTAGTTTATGTGCGATTAATGACGGATTACGAATTAATATTCTTATTGCGAAAGCGTGCCTTGTTGTCTGTTTGTACAAGCGATGCTAATAAAACAATTGGCGTACGTAGTCACCAAGCATTAGGGCTCCATCAACCAATAAAGAGTTGCCCTATTTCTCCAGCACACGCGATTGTTGTTCTATTCATTTTGCCATAACACGTGTCCTAAAATAATTTATTTAGAGCTGTATGGTACACTTCCTACGTAACAAAAGAAGATGATCCAGATATTTTTAAATGCTCTCTCAGTGATTTATTTATAATATCCATCTGCTTTTGGTGCTTCTTGGTGGGGGCATTCTACAACATACGCGTAGGGCAGTTTACATCCACCCTTCGAACGCGGTTCGGATCGACTTTCAACAATGGAAATCCATTTCTGGCGCGACGCGGTCAACCTTAGCGTCGTATTTAAATAACGTTACGACCGAAGCGGATAAAAAGGGGAATGGAAGAAATATATTGCATCGGATTAACCTATTTGTACGTGCACAGTTTCAAACTTCTTATTTTATTTTATGTTGCGTCGGCGTCACGTCGCGGACACAAGGACGTGACATTTTCGCCCCGTTTGATTCCGTGGGCGGCTCGACCTTCTCTTTTTTTTTTTTTTGGCACGCTGACAAGAAGACTTCGAACCCTAGACTTTTTTTGTAGGAGGCGCGACTCCGAGAGTCCGGCGCGCCTCATCCGTCAACCATCGTCGAACCTTTTCTGGTGTAGCACGTTCTTTAGCGCAATCGATATATAGATACGGAAACGATCGAGTGAATAAAACGGTTTACCTCGAGAACCGTTTATTCGGAGCGTGTGTGGGGACGGATTTCGCGATTCGTTCCTCTTTTGTTATCTCGCGTATCTCCCTGTGTTATCACAGGCCGGATGGTAATAGGGAAAAACAATTTTGTCGGAGTTGATGAACGGCTCTTCGCGTGAGCTTCAAGTAACCTTTTCGGAGTGAATTAGAGAGGAGGTTCACAATTAGCCTCCGAATTTTAATGGAGGAGCAGCACGAATTATAGGAGAGTTATTGTCAACATATTTGTACGGGCACATAAAAATTTAAAAAAACAAAAATAGAAATTAGGAAACGAACGCTTTAAGTAATTTTTTGCTGCACAAATGTAATGTCATTTTTTATTTAGAACAAAAACAGAATACTTTATTAATTATAGTGTTATGCAGGGTAACAAGGGGGAGGACTTATAAAGAGAGAGAAAGTAGGAGAGGTTAGAAAAGTTGCCACACCTAGCAATTTCACCGGCAACGGTTGTTAAGGAATTCGGGATCAGTCCTTGGAACTTTTTTTTTTACATTTTCTCATTGTGTTTGTTCTCTTTCTTTCTCCTCCGCTTGCCACGCCCAGTTCAAAATCATCTTTCTCTTGCTTTTTTTCCTCGCGGAATTCTTTCAGCCGTCGCGTAACCGGAGGCGTAACTAGGAGCAGAAGGGAACGCGGCGAAATATTATTGGTAGCCCCCCTCCCCCTACCCTCTCAACCAACAATAACATACGTTCGATTAAAACTGAAACCCATTGCAAAGTCTATGAAGTTGTATTTATTAACCACTAGCTGAAGTGCCCGTTGAATTTCAACGGATTTAGTGAATCTAAAACTTCGTCCGTGTAACTTGTAAGCATCGCAAGAATAAGGTAGTACACAGTTATACCCGTAGAATAAAGCAAAAATGAAGAAAACCACTCCGCATTTCCCTGTTTATGTGAATGAAGGAAGAAAATCTTACGAAAATAACGTATAAACTCCCCCTCCCTTCCACCCTCCCCTTCCCTTCTCCCCCTCCATCCCCTATCTCCCTCCTCTCCATCTCCCACCCTCCCCCTCCCTCTCTCCACCCCTTCCCTCTAATTCCCTCTCTCCATCTCCCCCCTCCGTTACCATCCATCTCTCTCCCTCCCTATCTCGTATTAAAAGCATTCAAAGCGAACAAACCTATAAAAATTCTCCTTTATATGTTAGAGTAGAAGATAATTAAATTAAAAACAACAAATATTTGGTTTTCGTGTAATCAAATAAAAATCATACACAGAAATTGACAGACGATATTACGTTAAAATGTTTCCTCTATAAATGCATTGAACTCTCAATGGGAGTTGTCATGGTAGCTTATAATGGGTATTGTAGTAAAACTGATAAAATAACGTATTTTATTGATTCTAAATGCATTTTTATGCGAAGTCGATCAGGATTCGGATTCTCCCTACAATAAAAATAAACTTGTTCTTTTCTTCGTAGAACCATTCAAGTCTCAAGTTCATACCATGTTTCTAAGTAATTTTAAAATTCAAATGAAAAATAATGTGCACTCTTCCCTATGTTATGCAAATGGAGAAAATGAAAAAAGAAAATATTTCTGTCTGTGTGGGGTGGTTGTCGGGGTTCCCGGGTACCCTATGTTACTTGTAGAGCCATATGAAGTCAATTTGCAAGGTTTGGTCCCGATAGCTCAAAGGGCGTGGGAATGTATAAGGAGCAGACAGACTGACAGATGGACAGACATTCAATTTTATATATGTGTGTGTGCGCGCGTGCTGCGTGCGTGCGTGTGTGTCAGGAATACGCTGAAAAGGTTATGCTTTTTAAATTACTCTCTCCAAAAATATTGAATCATCGGAAATCATTCGGGAATTAGGATAAAAAGTTATAAATTGCTAAAAAACAATCTCTAATTCTTCAATTCTTCTAATCTCTAATTCTTCTATTTCACAAGAAAAGTCCAACTACGTAAGTTCCACGCAAACGTTTTATTGCAAGACCGGTTTCGCTAAATAATTAGCATTATCAGGTGATTAACGAAACTCGTAGTGCAATAAAATGTTTGTATGGAAGTCACTTGGTTTTTGTTTTCTCGCTAAATATTCACATCGCTTACCGCAAAGTTGAACCGAATTCCTTAGATGTATTAATTTCCTCTACATTCGAAAAAATGCGAGTGTCCTCCAGAGGTTCCCGTGGCATTTATCCAACCCACGTCACCCTATTGCTACGCCGCCACGCATAACGTACCGGCGTGCGTGTCTTACGGGAGCGCTTTATTCGGTGAACAGGACGCGTGTCCGAATTTTTTTTCTTTTGGGTGTCGCAGCTGACGGGCGGCCGGAAACGTTTTTGGTGCGTTGGGTCGCGCGCCTTCTTCCTCCCACACGCGATCCTTTCACCCAAGAGCTTCTCGGAAATCAGTCTGGCGGATTGGATCGACGTAGAGGACGGAGGAGGTTAATTGAAGAGTGCTCGAAGGGGTAAACGCGGCGGGGCGTCATCGTCTTGAGTAAGCGACAGTGTGTCATTCATTTTGCGATGGAGAGGATTTTTTTGCTTTCTTTTTTATCAAATCCCTGCTGATTAAATGTACACAAAGCTGTGATTTCTTACGGTTCTACGTGCGTGTAATCTTTTAAGCCGTTTTCATTGTATTTTTCAAAGTACGGGCAGCGAGCCAGTACAGCCAGGTCCTGTGATACCGGAGGGGGGGGGGGGGAGGGGGGGGCGAAAGGAGGGTTACGTCCTGTACTCCTTCTGGTACCATCCTTCCCCGAAATTTTCATACCTCTCTTTGATACCCATTTATGTACAAGAGTATTTTGTCGGTTACCTATGTAAGCCAAAGTTTCTCGACCAGCGGTACGCGTGCAAAAGTGGGTACGTTAGATACGCTTCTTATTCGAAAATAGCGTCATGTCTCGTAATTTCTTTCTTGTAAAATTCTGTAAAATAATTATAAATCAAATTCCGAATCATCACGCTTAATTAATCTAGCATAAACCTGTTTTATATATCAGTGAATATAAAGACGTCAGACCAAGCCCCGTTAATGCGAACCATAATCTGCGTTGTGTGACATTTTGCATTAAAAAGAAATCATGTTGTAGCCATTACTTTTGATAAGATTCCGTGTTATAGGAGGACCATGTGTACCAGGTCTAGGAACATAATAGACTTGGTAGCAAGGATCGCTACAACTGTGTGAACAAACACTCTTCAAATAAATCGGAACACAAACTTAAGAGATATCGACGACATAAGGTCAAAGTTTTCTCTTCCGTTACGTTTAGAGCTTGTGGAAAACCCTATCGGAATACGTATTTTCTTCATTTTGGAGTCTCTTGAGTCTTTTTCTCTGTTTCGCGTGACAAAAAAATTTGGAAAACATTTGTTTAAATCGTCGTTGATTGATTACATCAAACCGACTCGATCGCGTGCCAAATTCCTGTGCAGGGTGGCGAGAAAGGAGTAATTTACGACATTGGTGATTTTATTGGTTTATCATCTCGAAGTTGCGTTTTAATTCCGCTGTGTTCGTGTTTTCTTATGTGAGATAAGATGGTATTTATGCTTTCAGCTATAAAATTACGTGATGCTGAATTTATTACTTTTAAAAGTTAGGTAAAGTGTTAAGGGGTTTTTATACCATATAAATATTTTCGATGTAATGCTCTCATTTATTATTATAGTCTTTATATGCCATCCATTCTGAGGAGACAACGGTACCATGATGAACTATTTTGCTGAGGCATAGTTATAGTGAAGTAGACTTTCATTGGAAGGAGACCAGTTTGAACAATTATGAATAGATACATCAGTGAATACATAAAAAGTAATAATTTTAGTATAGTTCGTAATTAAGCTTGGAATAATACATCCATAACAAGGGTAAATTTTAACGAGAAGTACTGATGGCTCCCACGCGGGCAAAATAACCATTTCAGTCTGGTGCCCTTAAAAGCAATGTCATTATTTTCCGACGCGACTCTTTTTAAGAGGAAGCGAATTTCATTCGTATGTCGGAGAAGTTTTGTCGCAGACTGATTAGGAAGTCATCGTCGGGAAAGTTTTCGTCCCTCGCTTGCAATCGTTCCGGGTATGATCAAAAATTAAAAATTCCGACTTCCGTAATTCGCTCCATTTGGAAAAGAAATGCGATTAGTGCGCACATCCTTCGCGTGATTTTTTTCTCCTCTTTCCAGACGGGCTCCGGCGAACTAAGTTACCGCCGCACACACTCATACAGACACACACACAGACAAACACACATTCGCAAAACGCGATAAAAACGTCAAGCCATGTGCGCAGTTTGCGATAGCCGGGAAAAATTGTTCGTATGCAACAGAGGATGGGCTAGGAAGAAATGTTTTGAGAGGACTTAACCGTGGCACGGCGCCACGAACCAAAGTTTTTTTTTTGATCGCGGTCCATAAAATCCTGCCTTGAAAAGAACGAGAATGAGAGAGGAGTCTCTCGAGAAATGCACACGAAAAAAAATTTTGTTTGTATCGCTTTGATTTTGGTGTAAGGATAAATGCTATGCTTACGAACCGAATTTCGTATCGCATCACTCGATTGTTTTTTTTTTCCTTGGTAAAGTTTTCGCCTCGTAATGGAGCTCAAAATTTTTCTTTCAATATCGTTCGAGACTTTTTAATGATATATTTATTAACTCAGACTATCGCTTAATCTAATCTTAAGCTTATCTTCTGCTACATGATTTTAAGTTAATTAAATAGTAAGCCCATCTGTAATTTGGTGCTCTCAGATAAATAAAAATATTCTTTCATTTCAACTGCTGCATATGCGATATCTGGTGAGCGATATTTACTATAATCGATTTAGCTACATTCCTCTGGGAATAAGACAGTTCTAGAATCGGCGTTGTCTTAATGGAAACCTTCACTCACGTGCTTCTCGATCATTCGTGTATTTTTTCTCAGGCAGAAGCCGGGAAGCTAGGTTTTGAAATATTTTACATTAGTTCTAATTAACTTATTAGTTTATCCCACTTGCCAAATCTAGTTCGGACGCGCGCACATATTTGTAACGACTTCGTTATTACAGTTAATGAAAATGTGTGTAACTTGACGTTTGTACAGTACTAAGGAATTCACATAGTATTATTTCACAAGAATGATATTTATTTTTAAACATGCTATATATATATATATATATATATATATATATATATATATATAATTATATAATTGATAGTAGGTGTAATTAAATGAAAAAGTCCCTTGTAGTTTTTTATTCTGTATGTGTATTGCATATAACGGTTAATTTATTTATCGCACTAGAAATGTTTTACGTGTGTATCAGCAAAAGAGTCTAGAAGAAACTTCAAATATTTCTGTTTCTAGCGAAACTAACCATTCTAGTCCATTCCCTTGTTAATCCGAACCGCAGGTGGGTGACTTTTCGGAGCAGGTGTGCCCCTTTTGAATTTACATGTCGAGGAGGTAGGCGAAGCACGTAGGAAAACTGCATCTTTTTTGTTTTTCAACGACGCAAATGTGCGTCGCTCGATAAATTCAAGAATCGCGTGAGAGTAGAAAAACCTATCCGGAGAAACGAAGGCCAGCTCTCTTATTCTTTCGCGTCCGAATCGATTTGTCCTCCCGTCTGACAGGTTGCGCCGTTACTCATGCGAGGATACCACAGCAGTCTTGGCAACCTGATAGCTTCAGAATGTTCTTTTTTGTGGAATCGTTTTGAAACAATGACGAAACAAGTAAAATATGGAAAAGTGTTTATATGTGCATTATTTCTTTTTAAACAGTCGAAAATGGATGACTACGCCTATTCTCTATAAAAAAAACTTCATCATTTGGTTAGTGCAGCCGAGAAAAAAAAGATTATTACTGTAATTTCTGGTAATTATTTTCATTACAGTATTTTTTGTATTCCGTTGTTACCTCTTCGTCTATTACCACAAGCAGATCCTCTCAATGAATTTTGGGCTGTTATTTTTTTTTTCGAAATTTCCTCGGATAGGTCCGAGACCGTTTAGATCCATATGGCTTCTCGGAAAGTACGGAATGCGTAATAGATATGTACAAAAAATGACTCGCTCATTGTCGAGGCAGTAGGCTGTCATGTATTCGATGAAAGCGATCCGTCAAAATCCGAACGAACGAGATGCGTATACATTAAAGAATTTCTCACGCGTTCTTTTCAGATAAATTGGAAAATGCGCTTCAATAAATAAAACGCTAATGGCCATTATTATATAATTTGTATCGATATACGCGGAGATTCACCACCTCTCCTATATGATGCCTTACCATCTTCACCTCTCCATCAACCGCGAGCGTTAGGGAAGGATAAAAATTGTATAGTGGATAGAGATACGACATAATAATAATCCGACACTGCTTGTTCAATTTTGAATCCGTCTTCAGAGATTTTGTCGTATAATATTCGTCGGCCTGTATGGTCTCACTATATGCTCTATATATATATATATATATATATATATGTATATATATATATATTTAGGGCAACTATGTGTTGAAGGAAACCCAGTGAACACTTACCGGAAGGAGAGCCGCTGTGGAGTTGGAGAGACACATTTGTGTGTCTCTCTTGTGATGACGAAGGGATCATCCCGAAATCTCTAACCTTTACAAATGTGTCTCTCCAACACCCCAGCGGCTCTCCTTCCGGTAAGTGTTCACTGGGTTTCCTTCAACACCTAGTTGCCCTAAATATCCTTACTTACTTTTCCTCTTCCGTAGTATTTATATATATGTGTGTGTGTGGGTGTGCGTGCGTGTGTTTGTGTATATATGCCGAATTCTTTTTTTGCTCGGATAGAGATATAATCCAAGACTGCTCGTTCAATTTCGAATCCGTCTTCAGAAATTTCGTCGCATAATATTTGGATAGAGATATAATAATAATTCAAGACTGCTCGTTCAATTTCGAATCCGTCTTCAGAAATTGCGTCGCATAGTATTCGTCGGCCTGTTTGGTCTATTTCCATATGCAAAAAAAAATATATACGCCGAATTCTTTTTTTGCTCGGAGTTTTTTTTTTTTCGAGAATAAATTCCGTTCCGGGTTAGCGTCGCCTCCGCTTCCGTCGCAATTTTTTTTATCTCGTTCCCTCTTTTTTTCGTTTCGCCGACGGCATTATACGGGTCTCGCCTCCTTGGCTCCCGTCTTTTTAATGGCGCTCGGCGTAACTCGTCCTAATGACTCCGGTGACTTCTTCCTTCACGGGCACTTGATTCCGACTTCCGACGCCTAGGTTTCTCGATGGTAGGAGGAGGATGCGCATGATTTGTTTCGCGGCTTCTCAAAAAGAAAAAGAAAGAAAACCGGATGATTTACTCGTCCGAATGACACAAAAGCTTCCGTTTCGATCGTATACATTAATTTTTCCGTGTCGCTATCTCCGTTCGCGGTTGACGTCGTTTCCATGGTAAAACCTCATAGTATCAGAATATTTATGCATTTTACAGGAGGAGGAAAAAAATAAATAGTAAAAAGTACGCAAAATGTATTCTTTCTTAATATATAAGACGGTTTCTTATTTGTCAATATAATACTTGGGTTTTCTGCAAGAGGTGGAACATGAAACTGTATAAAATGACATCGAAACAAAAATTTCCAATTTTGCCTCATAAGACGTTTTGCCATGGAAGCGACGACATGCATCGTAAAGGAGACGAAGCGGCCGTTTCGCGCGCAATGCGGCGAACTCTCTGTCTCTCTCTCTTAGACGTTCTAATTACTGTCTCGGCCTCGGGAAGAATTGCCGATCCCCGAAGATTAAAAAAAAATGAAGAACGCGTCGGCTTGAATAATGCGCGTGCGTGCGTAATCGATTTAGAATTTGCAACGCGAGGAACGCTGGTGGCACGAACTGATGCCGTGACGAAGAAATAAATTTTCGTTCGATGACAGTACTATATATCTTGGAAATATAATAGAACGTTATAATCCCTCCGTCGAAGAATCTCACGTTCCAAGATTGATAGAGGTAGTAATATAGAAATGAATATTTTCCCTCGCTCGAACTTGAAAATATCTCGTAAACTATGAAAAACTTGTAATGTGATGTGTTTCATACAGATATTTGAATCTAGATTTAACGAATATCTTGTGTAGCGCGAGAAAGTTCGTCGTTTAAGCGTAGGGGAAATGCAAAATCATAGCCCAGTTGTAGCGTGACGCCACCTGTCGTACAGTTTCGCCGGCTTGCGAGGTAATAACGCAAGTGTATACAATACAGTTGTCCGCAGCGTACCGATATGGATGCAAAAAAGCCTTACGCCAAGTGTTCTGATTTCGGGAGATACACCAGCTTGCGGATTCGGAAAGTGTCTCAATTTCCGTACCCATTCCTCGCTTTGCAGGGTGTAAAGCGGAAGCGTGCAAAATGGGTTAGGTATAGAAATACACGAGGTTACATTTGGGCATTTTAAATTTCCTACAATTTACTCGCAAAAAATGAAACATTTTATGCTTATTTTAAAACTTCGGAGGTTCAAATCCGTGACAGAGAAAATCATAGCCATGAAATTCGAGGTAGTTATATTAAAGGTAAACAGTTAAAACGCGTAAACCGTGCAATTGGAGTTATGGGCGTGTTTATGGAACAATCAAAATCTTCGAAGTTGTAATTTCTGTAGTCTTCCCTATGTTGTGTTTTTTTTTATTGGTCCATAATATTAATTAATTCATTCCACCAGTCACGATTGCATTTGTGTACGAGACCGTCGAATAAAGCGTCTACATATTATATTCGCGTGGAATCGCCGTTTGCGGTTCGTCATTTTTTAAGTGTTCAACCAACCCGGAAGTTCTCTCTCTCTTTGGCCGCCCTCTCATCTCTCTCTCTCTCTCTTCCTTCCCTTTTTCGCAGGAAGCGGCGGGCACGGCAGCCGAGGGGGCGGAGGCGAGGACGGGGGGGCGGAGGGGGAGGCGGCGGCGGAGGGGGCGGGGGTTTCAAGAGGGCCATGCGACGACAACAGGCTGCCAACGCTCTCGGCGGCGGCGTCGGAGACCGTTGAGGAGCGCAGAAACGTACAAGACATGCTCGGGTGAGTTCCACAATGCAGGGGGAAAAAAAAAAAGACGAGCGGTACCACTGCCGCGTCATAAAACTTAAATGGCGCGAATGTCGTTCTGCATGCTGAATGGAACGATCTGCAGGGCAATCAAAAAGGAGGGGGGGAAACTGTGACGAATTAAAGCTGTAAAAGTTGTCTCAAAATAAGTCACTGGTGACTTACGTGGATGCTTTTGAGAATTTTATCTCAGTTGCGGATTTCGTGATTTTTTCTCGTTACACATGGGCAGGCATTCAACCTTGCGAAAATCTAGGACAGCAGATCTCGGAGTTTTGTAGGCGCGTAACGTTTCTAAATATATAAGAATTATTTAGCGTCCTCCCGCCTTTCACATTTAGAAATTTAATGTTTGTAAAGTGTGTATAACAATGTTTGTACGCATAAATTTGTTGGCATTAATGTGGCATTAATGCATAATCTGTTTATTGGAGCACGGCCATTCAAAGTGTGGTGCCAGTACCCCAAGTGGTATCGGAAGGGGTGCCAACAAAATTGATTTAGCGTGTATGAAGTCATTAAATAAGGGAAAGGGGTGGTGGTACCAAGAAAATTACCAAGGTATGCATGGAAAAAAGATTGAACAGCACTGTGTTAGTGCAAAGGCTAATGTCCTAATGGCATATCAACACTTCTACGTAGCTTATTTATTTATTTAACAAAGTTTGTCGAGGTAACCCCATCAGTACTCTTGAGCAATCCAGCGTGCCGCGGCTTTTAAACGAAAATTATTCAATAAGTTGTTAGAAGTAGAAGAAGTCGATGTTTTGTTTAAAACGTGGGCTCTCCAACTGAAATAAAGAAGCGATATTTTATATTTAAGTAATATTTCCATCTGACGTATTTCACTTTTTCAACGCTTCTATAAAAAAGCGCTTATGGGTTCGGTTTGTCTGTCCGTCCGTCTATACGGACAATATATCTGGACTCCTGCAACAAGGAGAAGCGAAATTTTCAGGATAAAATGCTGTGTATGAAGGATAGGTATGACGAAAATTTGGTGGACCTATTAAATGCTGGCGAGTAACGGGAAATAATCGCTAAAGATGTTCAAGTTGTAAATTAGGCAACCAAAACTACGTCGCATCTGCGTTCTTTATTCCGCTGGTAAGATATCAGTCGGCGAAAAAAGCGTGTTGTTGTAATTTGCTCTGAAAATTTTCCAACACTGGTTTAAGTTTTAATGCTACAGTATTTCTTTACAAAACTAGAGCTAAAAATCTTTCAAGACTATAATGAAAAATTTCCTTTAGCTAACTCTAAAAAAAAAACCCCATATCAATTGACTGGTTGCATTCATCTGTCACGTTTTTCACGTCTTTGATGTTTTCCTTACTTATTCAAGAAGGGCTTTCATTTCTCAAGCTAAACGTTAGATAATCATATTAACGTAGGAATCTCGAGGTCGTTGTTTTTAATTACTTCATTAATTTACATTTCTCCCTCTCTTTGAGGATACCTTGTTCATACATCAACGTCAACGACAACTTTAATTTGATAATTAGTTATCAGAATGTAGGGTTTGTTACAGTTTTTTCCCACAGACCTTGTGCATTATCAGATGCATAAACATGTATCTCATATTAGCAGGAATTTTTTTGCGGATTAAATTGCCCCACTTTTACATTAAAACGCTTCTGAAATTAATTCCACCTTCCGAATGTATTTTTTGGTTCTTTTTTCAAACGAAGGATTTCCTACTTTTGAATATTAACAGCAATATCGCCGATGAACAAAAAATCGAGACAAATGTACCGAGCAAAATTTCCAGGAAATATGCTTCTCTCTTGAATAAACGAAAATGATTGATTTTTTCGGATTAGTTTCCTGTCCAAGTATTAGGCTTCTATAGAATCGGTAATGAAAATTGAGTTGACCAATGGAATCCGTGTCCCGTTTTTAATACTCGAACGATATTTTTTACGAGAGCGAATATTTAACTTCCGTGCCTTTTCGAAATACGTGCACTTTGGTATTCTCGAAACTTTTGGGGAAACTTTTCATTAGATAAATTGAAATTGCGAAAAAAAACAATAGTAATACGAATGACGTTATTTTATAGAGTAAAAAACAACTCGTCTCGTATTGATTTTTAATTTTCTCTCATCTACGCTTGTATAGATTGAGTGGATGCAGCTTTTTTTAGGCGGAAATGAAATCGCGTGTTATTTTTTTTTAATCTTTTTTTTAAATCCACCATACTGTGTTAATTGCAGATTAAAGGGCAAACTTGGGATGTTTTGAGAGAATAAAAAAGTTCTTTAACGTCATTAATCGAGATAGCCAATTAAGGAAAGTAGTCCTAAGGCTATATTGCCCGAGTTTCGGTTAAAAATGGTAGTCACTACATTACTCGTGCGCCGACGTAAACGAATAAAATAGTTCTATAACTGCATAAATAACCCCCCCAAGTAGGTTGCTTGCGTCAGGTAAGGCTTTTTGAGGACACGGCACTTAAAAATCCTTGACTCGAATTTCCCGCTCGTCGTATTTAGCTTTTCCTTCCGTTCAACGCTGGCGTCTAACTAAGGTACGGAGTTTTCCGAGAATCCTTCTCTCAAGGTCGTTGGAAGGGTTTGTGTTTTGAAGGGATATGAATCAATTTAAAATAATGAAAGCGCGACTTCTATTTCTACCTGCACGTACTTTTCAATTGAATGGAAATTTTAAAAAATCTGATGTGGCCAACACATGACTTTCTCCATATTTGGGGTATAGATATTTAAATTATTATGAATAATATTACTAGGCAAAATTATTATTTCGTATCATAAAAGAAGACACGTCCTTGTTGCCGTAAATTACGTGTATTTTGAATGATTACAGAATTCACCGCTACATGGTGTTGGCGCTGTAGGCTGGTATTAAGAAAAAGCGAAATATATCCGAAATAGATGGTTCTACGAAAATTAGTTTCAAACAAAACTTGGAAGAAATATTATTCTCTACAACTTTGGTCCTTACGAAGATTACCAATAACGATGTTGTTAAGGAGATATTTAACGGAAACCGAAAAACCGGTTATTTATAAATAACTCCTAAACAATAACTCCTATAGAAAATTGTTTCAAATGAAAACTGTAGGAAATTACATTCTCTATAACATTTGTTTAGAATTGTATATACAATAATGATGTTTTAACAAAGAAATATCGCAAAAACCAAATCGGGTTATCCTTTTTGTCCAAAAACTAATCAGTTCTTTGTGCTCATGTTAAAGTGTTATATATGAAGTTTGGTAACGATATGGTATGTACTTTTTGAGTTAGAGCGCCCACACTAACATACACACACACACACACACACACAGACATCATTCCGAAAATAGTCTAAACGTGTTCTAGGGACCTCAAAACATGTATTTCCGTTGAAATCTGGAAGTCGATTTTTTTCATGAATACAATACTTTCCCATTACTACGTATGGAGAAAGTAAAAAGAAGAGGATTTCCGGTGTACTGACGTGCTTGAATAAATAGAATACAATTATATAATGCGACTGTCATTGAGATGTAATGGTTTGGCTAGCGTATTTAGCACATCCGCGGGCAGAAGTTATGTGCTGAATTATTCTAGAAACGTCATAATATATTGAAGCGTTTCTATGGTATTTTTACCAGTGAATATTACGAATTTGTTAGTTGTTATTGACAACCAGAAGCTGTTAATGATGTACATAGTCATATTACTCCTATATAACAACGCAATGTAGGCGACTATAGCCGTCTTTCTCGCAGCGATTACTTAATCGCTGAATTGTTCTAGAAACGCCCAAGTACATCTAAGCGCCCTTATTGAAGTTTTTACGACGGCATAAGCAGGTATTATGTCTTTATGAGTTAGTATATGCAATTAAAATTATGAACTCTGGCTGATTACGCGTGTTGCTCTGATTCAACGGTATAATATGACGGCTATAGCCTTACGTATTTCTCCTCTACAGCTACACAATGATGAAGTCCGTTGCCGTCTTCTCGGGAAACTTTTAATTCACAAATAAGTCCTCCTCAATGGTAATTATCGGTACATTTTAAAAAGTTTATATACTCATGCGGTTCAAAGTCATTGCGGTTATGTACCTATAAGGATTTATCTGACGCGAGCCGTAATCAAGTTTTCGAAACATTTGGTGAATTATAAAGCAGCGGATACTTCGTTCCACTCCGCATCCAACAAATGAATCCTATTCCGTATACTCGTGGACGGACTCGTCGCGCAAGCTCTTATCTCCTTGTTTTCCTGTTTCAGCCCGATTACCGTAAGAGAGGACGCTGCGGTCTATAGGGAAGTAAAGCGACATAAGCAACATTCAGCGAAGCCTCGGCACCAGTGGTAATTAAATCGCATCCGCACGTGCCGATTATTTTCGAAGCCTTTTAAAACAGCAAAAAAATCTGCGAGAAATCACGGAGGATTAATGAGCTTTTTTATGTAAACTCACGCGCGTCGTTAGGAAATTTTTGTTGGGAAATTTGCGCGCATGTGGTTTCGCTAAAGAGAGAGAGAGAGAGAGTGAGAATGCCGCATTTTTATGGATGCGTAATTGCGAGTTTTTTAAACGGTTATTTTGATTAAAAACGTGATTTCAACCGTGACGTTTTTTTTTCTCGGAGAAACTTTTACGGGATTAGTTAATTCCCCTGTGGAATCCCGTTGATGCGCAAAAGGATGCGTGGATTAACGATCGATAGGTTTTTTCCTTAAAACCGTGATCTTCTTTCGATCATGGGTACGTACTGATGTATTTGTAAATCCAAAATTTTATTCGGTGGACCGTCTCGAGGAACGAGATGAATATAACAAACGAGGCTTGCGCGCCAGCGGACACGAAGTGAATCTCTTTGCAGATTCGCGTCGGGTTTTGCTTGTTAAACCGAAACGCAAATCCTGACAGGTTTTTGAAATTTTGCGAAATTCGCGTAACGAGGACGTTTATTTCCGGAATTCGCGCGTGAAATTCGCCGAATCGTCCGCCATTCTTTCCAAATCATCCGCGGAAAGGAATAAAAAAAAACAGAAGCGAAACGCATCCGCTATATATGATCCCGACGAAATTATTTAATTCGATTCTCCCATCCTGTATAAATTATCGTTCGAAGTACTCGGGTAGTTCGGATTTCGTTTTTTTTTTGTTATTATTTTTTTATTTTCCGCGCGCGGCGCGTGTGTAATCAGTTTCGCCCGAGATGATCCCTTTCCGCTCCTAAAATTCCGGATGCAAATCATGTCGGTTGCTCTCTCTCTCCCCCCCAACCTCCTTCCCTCCCTGTTATTGCGATAGAGTCGCGTTTTAATCAATTCTGGAAGCGTGGATGTGTCACGGAGCGAGGTGTCGACTGCATATCGCGCGCCGATGCGCTCCGGGACCTAAATCCGACGCGAGCCTCGCGAGAAAATTAAAAAAAAATGTGTCTCTCGGTTCGACCGAGAATCCCGCGGAGAATCATCATACGGCGCGGAGAGGCGGAGTCGCTTTTGCCGTTGTGCGCATCTCTGTTAAGAGGATTTCGTTTTCTCGCGTCGCGGGTTCGATGCGGGCGAAAGGCCTAGAAAAGCTCGTAGGTGGGGCGCTGGCAAAATTAAAAAAAAAAGTGCGAAATTCTGTCCTCGGGCACCCGGATGATTTGAGTTCGGGATTTAAAACAAAATTAAATTCCTTTCTCTGATTCGCAAAGAATGGGGAATGTTACCGTTTCCGCTATCGAAATCCTTACAAGTAGTTTGTTTTAAAAATTGAAACCATGCATTGGGAGTGGTAAAAATTTTTTAAATCATGATCCTTCCAAGTTCTCCATGTTGTTGGAATACCGATTTGAAGAAATGACCTGTACTTGATGTTGGAAAATCCTAAGGCGACAAAGAATTGTCGAGATCGTCTCATAGATAGAATTAAATTGATAAATTATGTATCGTTTTGAAGCTTTGTGTGCCTATTTCAGCTGCAAAGTGACCGTCATCAATGGTGATGAACCGATGGTAGATTCTAAACAAGCAGTGGTTATGATAAAAACAGATTTTCGTAAATAACATTTTATATTATATGAAAATTTTACTCCTTTGGCCGTAAATGGCCTAAATATAGATTGGGCAGCACAACTCTTTCATACTTAGCGCATTGAAAAAAAATCTTGCCACCAAAATTTCCTATTTATTGAAATATATTGCAGTGCTTCGAGGAGAGTTGGCGCCGGTCATTATATGGAGGACTCAAGAACGAAGGTTCCTAGGATCAAATCCCAAAAGTGGCAAAGGTTTTGCTGAGGAAATTGTGGTCGTATTTTTAATGATACGTCATATGAAGGATGAAAACATTCATATATGCATAAATATAAAATTAGTAGGCAAGTTAACATAAAAGTTATTAAAAAGAACATCCTTGGTGAAACGATGCTGGGGACGTTAGGTTTTTAGCCGAATCTACTATCAGTGAATACCCGCTGATGTAGTTGAAATTCTCACCTGATTTCCGAACATTTTAGTGGCTCTTTTTTATCATTTGGTTCGAAAATAGAACGTTTTCGAAAATTCTAGTTTCGAGGTTTGACTTCTAGAATTTCGGAACGGTTCGCATGCCGCGTTACCATTTATTACTCTTGCTCGGTTGTGATCTTATGAAAGGTGTTTTTCGAACAATATAAGGTGGGTGCATTTACGTTTTTCTGTAATTGTTTCCTATTTCGCATCGTAACGATTTTTCTCCGTGGCTTTGCAGGCCGTCGTCCGCTCACCCACTGACAATAAGCTGATTTCATTTCTGCGATCAACAGGTCCTTGATATGAAATTCATCTGATGCCTCCACTCTGATTGTTACGTATTATGCAGAATATTATATAATAGACAGCACAATCCAAGCTTTCTAGCTATATTAAAGTTTTTATTTCAGTTCGTGTTCGTTAATTTTTCGTATTTATTTAATTTACTCGCATTACATTCGTTGAGACCAACCCCAAAGAGAGTATCAGTTGTAATAGTTACAAACGTCGTTGAGTTGTCTCTTTTTGGTTTGTTTTTGATGTCTTGGACTAGGTATATAAGAGTTCCCAGCCTTTTCCGTAGGACGTGCACCAAGTTGTATCCTAGAATATCAAGCGAAAATCACTAAATTTCTAAAAAAAAATAGGAATGGCCATGAATAAAATAAAACACACTTCGACATTATTCTTGATACTCTTGAATGCATTTAGAAAGAAAGTAACCAAGGAAATTAAATTATTGGTTCTAAGAAACGGGATTTTAAGCATCGCAGTCAGGTTGTCAAAGAGCGCAAGGAGGTTTCCAAAGAGCACAGACGTGCTCGTGAGCACCAGGTTTGGAACCCCTGGACTACAGGAAGTGTAGAAAACTGAAGATGGTAAAAAAAATAATTGCCGCGTCTGTTTTTTGAAAGTTAATTTTGAGCGCGGTATCTGAAATCTTCTTTCCAAACCACTTCCTCAAAAACCCGCATCCTTTGTATGTAACTGCGAGAGACAAATTTCGCCGTTGTCCCCCAAGTGTTGAACGTTCTTCGTTTCTTGAACTTTGTGAAACTTCCAATAGGGCGATGGAATAACAGTTATGTCCTTCCAGCAAAGTAGGTACAATGTCCATCCTGAGTTCTTTTCGTTCCCCGTCGCAGTTGTCGATTTAAACCATGAGACACGTATCGCAGACAGCGTTGTTATCAGCCAATTTATAATTATCGAAGCGGAGAGCTTCATTGATTATGTAAAATTTCGTTGAACTGCAATGCTCGCTGAATGGCCTTTCTCGCTGCCAAGTAAGTTGATGTGGTCCGCTAGAGAATTCAAGAATAATAATCTTTTTAAAAAATGAAAAATTAAGTACTTTTCTTGAGTATCTCAATAATCATGTTGGGGCTATTGGAGAGTCCTAAAATAAGTAGGTACTTACTTTTTCAATTTTTGTGACATTGGAGTGCTTAAAGTTATGGAATACCATAATTCCCAACGAAATCCCTCATAACCTTTTATCGTATGATTTTCCATCGAAGAAATCTTTATTTTTTTGCTATTCCGTATGAATTTAGTCTCCCTGCATTAAACTCAGAAGACTTGTACGAATTGTTATATAAGATACGTTTTTCTTAACATCTTTGCGCATAAACGCTGTTTTCATTTTTGTTGTCTGCATTTAGATGTATTTTTTGATATGCTGCTAATTATAAGTATTTCTACGATGTATACTCGATACGGGTCGTTTAAACTGTTGAGTTCACTGTACAAGTTTATAGTTTAAAGTATTATGCGATGTACAATCAAACGACGGTCCACGAGTAATATGCTATTTTTGCCTTAAAAGTACATTAAAATACAAAATTTGAGCCACTAAATTTTTCATAGTCGGCGGTAATAATTCTAGAGAAATATTAATCTTAGCCTTTTAACTAACTCCTGCTTTTTAGCGGTGGAGTAGTGGCCTTCCATTACTAAGTTTCCCTGAAGTAATACTGTCGTAGCCATTGAGGGTTTTTCTCCGACGTTTCCGCCCTTTACGATCTCATTGCGCCATATTCTTTTTATTATCAAGTTTTTATTATCCACAGAATCATAAGGATCACTTCAGTCACTAGTAGGTCATGAATAAGCTTTCCTTGCTATTGGCTGCATTTTATATTTTCATGAAAAATGCACGTTTCTTACGGTTTTCCGCCATCCAAATAAAAATATCAACAACCGATAGAGACAATAGGAGGCCTTTACGATTTTTCTAAATTAATTAATGGCAGAAGTATTTTCGAAAGGAAATCGATCTCGCGGTCGTTTGAAATAATTAAAAGGGAAAAAATAATAAATCGTTAGCGCTTCTTTCCTCCGAAGCGGAACCGCCGTTTCGTAATTGTTTTCCCCCTTTTTTTTCTCTCTCTCTCCTTCCGCCGTCATTAGGCTTGGTCTGACATCACCAACGCGCGATGTTAATGCGGCTCATGCTGACTCATAATCCGTTTCCTTGCGTTAAATTACCTCCCTCCTGGAACAATGGCGCAGCAGAAGAGAGGAATTTCCGCTTTCTCTGAGCGCCCGTTTAATCCGGCTTTTACTCGAAAATTTATGAGAAAGAGATATATATATATATATTTTCTTTCATTTCCCCTTATGATTTAAGGAAGATAAAAGAGCTTGAATCGTAATTGGACCGATTGCACACGCCCAGCTGCGCTATCTCGCGGCGGAAAGCGGAACTATTTTTTCGGTCGGTTAAGATGCCCGGATACGATCTCCATCATCTATCTCCCCTGTGGTTTTATGATCCCGAGATTAAGTTTGCGGCCAACACGCAGACAGTTAAACGCTAGAGAGATCCATGTCTATGGTTAATCGTTTTATCATTCCTCGCTTGTTACTTTAGTTTGTGTTCGTTGTTTAAAATTGAAGTAGCGTATTGAAATCAGCGAGACGGGGAGAGAGTTACAATTTGAGGACAACGGGAGCTAACTGCCCAACGGTTACAATTCGTTTGACTTTATCGCGGATTTAGGGCTTGCTGGTGCCGTTTGTGTTTTTTTTTTATCAGCAGCGCACTTATGAAATAAAAATGCATCTTCGACAGAGTTATTTTCCGAATGTCTCCGGGCTAAGGTATTTAGGTATGTTGGCGATTCGGTGCTTAAAATTGCCTTATCTTGACTTCAAGCCCAGCCTAATAATACTATAATAAAAACGCTTTATCTCGATGCACCTTGTGTAATCTAATAACATTTTAATTTAATACTAGTAATATTATCGTGCCGTATTTATCATTAAATACCAGACATTTTTATTCTCTATAATTCCTCTGTATAATGTATAAATCTGTTAGAAGAGTATCTATAAAATTTGTTCCCCGTATGGATTATTTTATGCCGCTTCTTATTTTCGATTAGGTATGTTCAATGTTTTCTGTACGAGTTTAATCCTTCGCATGATTGGAATTATTGGTAGTTCGTCATTCTAATTGCTATAGATGATTACAATTTGCGTTAAACGGGGTCCCATTGAACGTTTTTTTTACGGTACCTTGTTTGGAATGAATTATTATCGCTAACTTTCTACTTCCTGGTAGCATTAACTGAATATAACTTCTCCATAAATATAATCAACTTTTAATAACTCTAATCAACTTTATGAACCAAGAAATGAAATACTGACGTTTATACCAAGTCTGTAAGTACGAAATAGGATTGGAAGATAAGTTTGCTGTCACAATGGTAGCAAAAACATCCGCATCTTACAATTAGTATACGGTGCACCAACACCTTTCTCTTAGGGATTGGCGATCTAAGATCGATCTTTTACAGGGTCGATCTTTTTACAAGGCCGATTCGATTTTTTGGATCGATCTTTTGTTCTACGATTTTTATGTGGATCGATTCTTTTACCACAAAATCGAGAATCGTTCGACCCCACCTGGTGGGGTGCATATGAAGGAGAGGGACAGTTGTGAACTCGAGTGGTGGGTATCAAACCTAGTCGGCAACTTAACCTTACAAGCTGTACCCGCGCAATGTTTGCACGGTTTTTTCAATTAATTAATGATAAATTAAGAAGTGTGTGAAATAAATTGATCTCAATAATTCACATTTTACTGTAATGATGTATTTCCCCGGTATAGGATTTTCATGTATTTGGTTTCCAATGTAAGGTTCACGGGTTCGAATCTCGCTGAGGGCATGGCTGTGTGCGCGTATTGGCAATTCATCATGCGAATAATAGTCAGTCAGAAATCTGTAAAATTAAAAATCGTATTAGAGAGGAAATTAATGCTACACAGTAACTGATCGCGAACTTTTATGTTACTTATTTTCTTTGTTCCTTTTTATTATTTTATTATGATTATAAAATTTTAATATAAAATGTTGGTTCTTATGGCTTGAATCGAAGATCGATCCTTATTATATTTAAAATATTGTAACACGAAAATTATTCTTTTAGTTTATAACCTTCATTGTGGCTAGAATCGAAGATCGATCTTTCTTGAATCGATCTTTTTGGTTTGATCTTATCGGTAGATCGATTCGCAGAATCGATCTTTCAGTGTCAGATCGCCCATCCCTACTTTATGATCAGATTGATATACTGTACTCTTAATATCGATAGACATAACTCGATTGCTTTTAAAAACTTTCTGTTCACGTACATACCATCGACTTATAAATTGCCCTATTATAATCCGGACGCTCTTACTTCCGGCTTCTTATCGGGTTGTTTTCGCATGTCTTGTTTGCTTCGAAAAGGTCCCGTGATTTTCCTAACTCCGCCGCGCGATAAAAGGCGCTCGCAAACTCGGTTACAACAAAGTCCACGGAAACTCATCCGTCTCATCCTAGCGGAAGTAGTAACTTGCTTGTTTTTTTTCGAGTTTGGCGTGTGTTGTTTATGCTGGCGATGGTCCGGGTCCTCTCTATATATCTACTAGTGTAATGCCCGTTGAAATATCAACGGAAGAATTTATAGATAGAAATGTTGGGTGATAGATTTCTATCACCAACAATTGAAAACATATAACAATAATGGAAAAAATATAAAACAATGAGGAAATAGCCTGA
This sequence comes from Uropetala carovei, assembly GCA_036926305.1. Classification (NCBI taxonomy): domain Eukaryota; kingdom Metazoa; phylum Arthropoda; class Insecta; order Odonata; family Petaluridae; genus Uropetala; species Uropetala carovei. The sequence continues at coordinate 12,423,499 of JAXCHB010000065.1, read as the reverse complement.
CCGTCTTCTGAAAGCTTCTAGCAGTTATAATAACTGCCGCAAGGTGGCAGCACCAATCGATGAGGTGAAATCTTATTTGCAAAGACACAGACAAAAAGTCAGAAACTGAAAATAATTATTATTATTTTGATTTGATTTGATTGATGATGATATATGCAACCTTCAGCTATGGGAAGTGGGCTTTTATACTCCGCGGTATAATGTGCGCTGTAGAAATAGGCGTTGGAAAATAGACGTTGTTAGTGGATGGGAGAAGTGTGTACGGGGAATAAAGGGAAGGAGATTGAAGGGCGATTTAAGCTTCGAGGCGGCACCGTTGCGGCGCCCCTCGCAGTTCCGTGTCACCGTCTTTTACGAAGAGGAAATGCAGAATGTGTTACGAGAGGATTCGGTTAACCTATTGGCGCGCCATTATGCGGAAGCCGGCGTTCTCGTCGTGTTATCATTTTGCATGCCGAATCAATTTCCATGGTAATGCTCCAGTTGGAAGTTTGCTCGGAAGTGGAAACGTTTTGTATCGGTACTCGTTTTAAATTCGAACTTGAACTGCACCGCGGCACTTTACGGGAACATGGTAGAGGTTGCTGTTAAAGCAACGTCACTTAAATGAGTCAGAAGATCCAATCGCGTCCGTGAAAATTGATGAGACATGGCGATCGTTTCTGGGCGTTTTCTTAGGCGCAATTACCATTGCGCTTCAAAATGTTCCCTCCTATTTTCTTTTCGAAATGGTTTCACTTGCATCTCAATCCTTTCTCTCGTCTGTGCGTTCGATCAGGGTTGCATCGCGAATAAGTCTGCGTCACGATTGCAGGCACGCCCGTTTATCAAAATTCACGTGCTACCTTTTTCATAAAAATCCTCCAAATGTATAGCCCATTATTATTAAAATTGAAGCTGGAAATATTTTCTATTCGTAGTTTTTTCATTTCACCAGTGCCGTCATCGGCATTAGATATCACTTTCCCCGTTAAAGTCGAATGAGTCAGATTCGAATGTTCTCACGAACCATTTTCCCCACCTCCGTGCGTATTATTTCGTTCCGATTGTGCCTTAGGAAGAGAATTTTTTAAACAATGTTCAACTTTATCCGATATGCATTTTTTAAAGCTACGTATTTTACAGGAAAAGCTGCGTATTATTCTGAACATACAAGAAGCTGAATTAGCAACCATTTAACACACCGATGGCTGTTATTGATTTCTGAACTCTTATTCCAGACGCCCAGACCAATGGATAAAGAATTCGAGCGAAAACGATTTGCGCGAATTCATTTACGTATTCACCAGTGGTGAGAATACAACGTAAATGTCGTTTCTACGCGGATCCTTTGTTACAGTAACGAATGAAAAGCGCGCGTTGTTGGGCATTCGAATAAACGACCGTGCTATTTGGACATCGAATTTTCCACATTGCTCTGCGTCTCAACAAGTTTTACGGAACGCGCTCAAAACGCCGGGTTTTATAAAGGAACGCATTGGGAGACAATGCGCTATGAACTGATGGATAAAAAGAACTGCTCCTCTTAATGCTTGAAATATGTAGTGATATATGAGAGTTGGCAAGCGTGTACCACTTTTGACATACGAGACAATTTTGGTTGGCACGCAACAGAAAACAGTTGTTTATTGACTGTCTCCTTAATATTTTTCCATTAAAGACAACATAAAAGACTATTGCTAGCGGCATTGCAATTATATTATTGAGATTAGTGACTAATAGTAACTTTTTGTCCGATAAGGAGATGCTTGTTGCTCCACAACTGTCATTCGGCTATAAGTGATATGGGGCAATGAGACTTTGTGGATGATAAATTGAATTTTACATAACCAATCCATCATTTTCTGATCTCTTAAGTCTGGGAATAAATGTTTGTAGTTACTAAGCCATAAAATTATTTCTTTTTGGTTGCGTTTTAAATTGGCACGTAAGATAGAATAGGAAGGCCAATTTTTTTAAATTTTGGAATTATTTTCGCGATATTTTGAGGGATTCGCACATTCGTCGCGTGATTGGCAAGGCAAGATTGGTTTGAAATAACAGTACCGAAAAAAATGTCCGAGGAACGTGTTTACCTATCTTGTGTTAGATGTCGATCGAACGCGCTTCAAGCATATGGGAAGAATTTGAATTGGGTTACGCCAGTGGTGCGCGGGCTGAATGCTAAATTGGTGTCTCCAGAGCGGAATTGGGGGGAGGTAGGCTTAGCTGAGGTGGTCTTAGGAATAATTGAAACTCGAAACCCACACCGTGATACATGGCCACGATGTTCGTTAGGATATGGTGATGTCGATGTTCTTTCTTTTTAACTAGGACAATCAAGTAACGTGATGGGAGAATCATCCGGGCAAACGAAAAATGTTAGGAATATTTTGGTGAATTAAACCCCCTACCACCCACAATTATGGTAAATTTTAAGGTAATGGCGACATAAAATGCTGTTGACAAAAATTCACGTGAAATTAATTGCTCACTTGGATTTGGTGTTCATTTATATACTGACATTAAAATTTGACCTGCTAGTAAAATGATGTATTTTCAAGAAACATCTTTCATAGTTTCTTGGGCATAAGCCACTTTACGGATTGGCATCACATAACTTTATAACGATATCCGTTAATCCTAGCGGTCATAACGGATCAAGACGTCAGTCATTACCGATTAGGCGAAAGGTCAGTACGGATATTGGTAAATGTCAGCAACAGATAATAATATTTGTCAAGACGTATTATGGCCTTCTTTAAGGCCGTAGTATTCCTGTTTATTTTTCCTATTTTCGTTAAACATTGTCGATAGTGTTGCTTGTTTTAACTTAAGCTTACAGATGGCACAGGCGGAAAATTTTCATAGGATAAGTCAGAAGTGATGTAAGATAAAAAGATCTGGAATTTTTCTACTCCCTGAGTGGGAATACTCGTTTTTATCAAATTTGTGATTTTTTATATAACCTTTTAACGTTACCGCGAGAGTAGACACTATAGATTAATAAATAACATCACGGCGGATATATGCGCCCAAGAAGATGCTTACATTTAATCGGTCTATCTCGGAATCCTCGAAAATGCCAAAGATCGGTTGAATACGGGAACGTAACCTTCGTGACGTTAATTCGCCAGTTTAATAAATAATTGTATCGACGTCATTTCTTGCACCTCTTCGTGACCTTCGTGTGTTCATCATGGCGGTAATAACAGAAGGGGCACATGGTGTGTTAGGTTGTCGGCCGTTGCCGTGGCAACAGCCGTACGCTCAACGGTTTGACCTTTATGTAAGCACGTCTCGATTGAGTAACGAGAAAATATCAGAAGAGAGTACTTTTAAATTCGAATATGATTTGTTATCTTTTATTGCGTAATTCATTTGGGTGTTGTAGATCGAGGAACTTCCGTCGAGACGAATTTACATTGCGAAGCGCGAACGGCCCTTGGCGATTTCTTTGTAAATAAAAATCATAATTTACGACATTACGATCGAACTTAAATGTTTAATAAAGTTACTATTACATTTTCATGTGCAGATAAAGTTAAATGTAGTTCATTCTTGACAATTTAAGAAAATGCGAATTCGATCTAAATAGCTGCACTTATTCTATTTAAAATTCGCCCGGTTATTACAGATTGTCTTAACGATAATGCGTTAATTGTATTTCTGAAGAAGTGCATATGTATAGCGTCCATTAACGTTCTTCTGACGATATTCGTGTCATGAGAAAGCATTGACGACTGCTTAGGAAATTCAGATACCTGTGTAGAATAAAGAATTTTACGACAGTGATTTTTCGAAAATAGTCGAAGCAGGTTATTTTTTTTCAGTTTCCGACATTATAATTCGGATATGTGCGAAAAAGTTATCAACTCGAGGATATTGGGTGCGGGTGGAAAATGCTGGAGATTCCGGTGAAATAAAATTTTAATCGGACTTGATTTTTTTCCAATTCCGAAGCGCGCGAGGACGAAATGGACGATCGGAAAACGAGATTTTTTTTTCCTTCTCGATGTGCATTCCGAAAATTTCCATTGGAGATGTATGCGATGAGGAATGTCAGGGGCAGACACGCGGGAGGGTTGAGAGGATCTCTAAAGGGGAAAACGTATGGAAAATGGGAATAAAACATATTGATCCGGTTATGGAACACGAAGAGAGTGGGAGGAGAGAAAACCATCCGGGCGCGTGCTTACGATATGCAGATAGCACCGAACGGAGGTGCGGAGATAAAGGTTGAAAGGGACTTGAAGATTGGGTAAGAACAGGCAGGGTTCTTTTTCAGATGCGTTCGCCACTTGACCAGTTTATACATTTCTTCTATTTCACCATGGGAATTCGAAATTACTATTTCCTACGCGCGGGTGTTTGAGTGTAGTACAGGTTGAAGAAGTTCCGGTGTGTCGATATCAGCTATTCTCTTTTTTTATTGTGTAGGCCATGGGTGTCCAAGCTACGGCACGCGAAGTGATCATGTGTGTCCCGCGAAACCGTTATGAAAAAGCATTCCGCCAAATTGAACTCACAAATTCATAATTTTTTATGAAAATTTTGATAATAAAACTATTAATATTGAAATGTTAACCATGAGACCTTATTTGGGCTTGATTTTCACTTGTATGGCACCTCAGAATAGTTTCCGATTTGAACGCTAATCCGACCCGCCATGTTGAAAAGGTTGAACACCACTGATGTAGACTGTAGGGGATTCTCTTCATCTTATCTTATTCCTATTGTTTTGTAGTGAACGTGTGTAATTCCCACTGCTACGGTCTCAGGTTCGAATCCTGCTGAGGGCAGAGGCGCGTGCGTTCGTCTTCGTCATCATCGTTTGACGTTTGTGTTGATGAAAAAAAAATAAATATATTAGTACCGATTGAGAGCGATTGCCAAAATAAGAGGGATACCGTTTTTGTCTTGTCAGTCATATAAATGAACGTTTATTTAGAGATACGATTTGTCATTACTGTTCGAAGCATAAAATTGGGAAAACTATGGACCGGTCATCAAAGAGTTATGACGGATGCATCGCGAAACGAAAAATAACATTCTCAAGAAGGCATACCTAGGAGGAGTCATTGTTGTAGTCTCTGATCGACACGAAGGTCTCTCGTTTCTTTCCCACGCTTATTATGAATCGAGGAAAAAAATGTCGTTCCTCCACCGAAGCTCATGAGAAGTGATCTCCTTGAAATATTGACGAGCGCATGTTATTATACCTTCATTTTTCCCAGCCTAGTGCGTGTGGGCCGGTTGCCTGGGCGTCGAACAAGGTGGCTTTTTTCAACCTCTGGTCCATCTTAGAAATATCATCTATTATATGTATTGTTATCCGACTGTAGTAGCCCAGAGGCAACGAAACAGCTTCATTTTGTGTTTTCGCTCTCTCTCAGGAAAACGGTATGATATTCGGACGCTAAAATTTCACGATAAAAATAATAAAAGTGTTTAAAAGTTCACTCATGAAAATGCATTCACGGTAATTTCAGGTCAGAGATATACTGCTGCTAAACGAACGTTTGAACGATCAGTTTAAATCACTTCGTTACCTTTGAGTTCCTCTGTATTTCGTATCACGTGGCGGATATTATTGTATTTCAATAAATGTTACAAGATGGCCATAAGGTCAGGTGGCAAGGTTGCATACAATGCTACTTTATATAGAAGCAATGTTTATTATTATCCAACTAAGATTTATAATTTTCTTCATTATTACTCAATGAAATACTACAGTGGCATGTGAGTTACAAAACAGTATCAACGTATATATTAATTTCGTTGTTCATGTGTGTGTGTGTGCGTGTCCGCGAATAATAATCATGGAAACAAACAAACAACAATAAAGCAATGTCTATAAAGCAAAGTGCTTGTATATTATTCTATAACCCTTTGTTTACTGAATTATTGAAAAATTAATTTATCTTAATTATTTTTATATAAATTTATTAATAATAGGCTATTATACTATTTTACAAAATATGAATAATTTGTATAAAACACAAAATCTTAATTGCACTTTTTTTTCTAAATATTAATTTTGATACAATTTCAGCTAAATGACATGTAAACTGTAAATAAACTTTCTATAAGTAATAATTAAATAAATAGTTAACCCAATTCTTATTAATTTGAAGAAACAAATTTGCAACCCGGCATTACATCGGCATATGAGGCACTTGAGTCCTGACAGGACTTTCAAGTCCCTCTGATTATTATCATTATAAATCAGGAATTAGTTACCACAAATAACTTCTGTAAGGTTCATTAGCATCTACAATGGTTAATTACTCAAATAAAAAATATAGTTGACATACCATTGATTTTGCTCTCAATATAACCAAATGAATTCACTCCTGCTGTACTCGTAGCAACGTAGTCAGGAACACCCAAGTCCAAACAAAAATATAAATAAAAATGAAATGTTGCGTGATCAGCCATCAACACCATGTTTTGGGAACTATTGAAGAATATATGTACTACGTCATTCCCAGAAAATTTGAAATTACCCTATGAAATCTATGGCATTTTTTCATAGCCGGGACTCAGGAGTCCCGTCGGTAAACAAAGGGATACCTCGGCAAGTACGGCACGTATAAATAAGAGGAATGTGTCATTTTAACCAGAATAAAGAGTTAAGTGGTGCTGTAGTAGATTTTAAACCGATTTGATTGACCTTTCTAATTTTTTAAAATATTTTCTTTTTCCATTTTCTCCATTTGAATAATATAGGGATGAGTGCAGCTTATTTTTCATTTGAATTTTAAAATTACTTAAAAACATGGTACGAACTTGGTTCTATGCAGGAAAGAACAAAGTTTATTTTTATTGAAGACAGAATCCGAATCCTGATCGAATTAACGTAAAATGCATTTAGAATCAGAAAAAGACGTGATTTTATCAATTTTATAACAACACCAAATATAAACTACCATTGCCGCCCAAGTTGAGAGTCCAATGCATTTATATGGGACAATTTTAACGTAATATCGCTTTTCAGTTTGTGTGCGATTTTGCTTTGTTTACATGGGAACCAAATATTTGCTGAATTTAATTGAAATATTACTAATAAACTATCTTAATGATATTTTCGTGTGGTTTAGAGTTCTCCAAAGCAAACCGTTTTTTAAACTACGCAAGTAACTTAAATAATTAGACGTAGATTTTCCACAAATTGTGATCCCCACACCTTTGAAGATATCGTCACGAAACTTCGCATAGGTATATAATTTAAATCTGCGGGTAACATAGGTTATATGGCGATAAAAAATTTGGGGGAGGGAGTACTTAATTCAATAATTATTTTCCCTTAAGTTTACACGTAATTTTCAATTTTTCAGAGTGCAAGGTTTTTTTCCTTCGTTCATGAAAATACCAAAATATGTACCGATTTTCTTCTTTTTTGCTTTATTCGTCGGTTAAAACTCTTGCGATGTTTACATGTTACACGGTCGAAGTTTTAGATTCACTAAATCCGTTGAAATTCAACGGGCGCTTCCGCTACTTTACAATAACACCGACTTAGATAAAAAAATTTTGCTTCCTACATTTACTAATCTGATACAAACTATAGTAAAATTTGTTCGTTAAATCTAGTGAAAGGATTTTCAGGATTTCGAGATACTGAGTGATCTAGTCTCTAAAAGTTTAAGGAAGCGTCAAAATCCTGTTGACACGGAGCTGTTATATGAAACCGTTTACTTCGGTCATAACGTCTGATGGAATTTAGCCTTTCAGAAGACTCCCCAGTTCGCCGATTCATTTTAAAAAGTTCTCTTGCGGAATTCGATTTCGTTGCATACTGGCCTGTCAGCGCAGATTTACCAATACCAATAAACCGAATTTTCTAGCCTTGAAGGAGAATTTATCTATGTGCGGGTGACGTGACTACTTAGTTCACATGCAGGCCACCTAAAACGTCAGGAAAATGTCTATCCTGTACCTCCCCTCCCTACACCAAAGTAACCCGTCTGTGAACCTTTCACCAATCTGTAGTCACAATGGAAAACTAAGCTTATAGAATATCTGAAGCATGACTTTGAGATGTTCTGGTGCCGCTATATATAATCACATAATCCATTCGATTCTTTCCCGAACATGTATTACCACCCCCGACATTTGTGTGATCCACATTATAGCATATTTTTCAATTTTGAACGTTATTTCTCCCATTTCATGCCTAAGTTTGGGCCACATTCCATTTGTATGCTTTCGATTTTCATTGGATATAATCTATAGAATTCTGTAATGAGTTCTTGGAACAATTCAGAGGCGTGCAACAAAAGTATTTTTAAAAAACAACGCTTACCTTGTATCCGCCCCAGTCAGCGATGTGGGTGTGTTCTCGGACGGTAGATGATCCTGAAATTATTACGCATGGATTACATGGTAAGCGGTGAGAATACAAAGTTTCACATTGGGTGTGTGAATTCTTCGCCAATTATAACTCTACAATTTCAAATAGCTAACCGATAACTATTGTAATAATGACAAGTACTTACGACTTTTTACAAGAGCAGAAACAAATTCCCATCCTTAATACGATTTTGAAAATTGCTACGGTAAGCGTGTCACTTTTAGTAGTTGTTCTTAATAGCAATTTATTATGAATAAACTTCAATAATCTTATTAAATTTACACTGCGCGTGTATTTTTTCTAAAGGAACATCATTCAGTTATGTGGATCCGAACTGCAAAGAAGTTAGAACAAGTTAAAACGTATTCACTCCGTAGTAACTAACGTGCTCTGAAATACTCTTAGAGAAATCTTATGATGACTTATAAATATTGTCCATTAATTCTAAGCGCGATATTTACTATGAAATATCACGTGGTTTTCCAATGTATTCCCTGGCTTATTTTTGTCTAGCCATTGTGACCTCTGTACTCATTTGTGCTGATTGATGGGAAATTATTATTTATAAAACTGTTATATAAGCTTCTCGACCACTTCGACTGAAGTTCAACCCGATATTTTGAACGTAAACATTTCCAGATGTCGCTTCACTGGTTTAACACATGCATGCCCATCTATTGATTTAATTATTCTGCAATTTTATGCTTAAATAGTTAACGTCGTAACTTATTTGACGAATGCGACTACTTAATTTCATTAGCAAAGCTTGAATATTTTGCAAATTTCTATTCGTTATATGCATGCTAAGAAATTGATATTAGGAAATTAACTTACCTTTTACTGTTCCGCCAACTTGTCGTGAACCAGTCGTCAAAACAGGCGTGCACAGTTCCGTTCATCGACTGCGTGACGGGTCTGCGTCGTTTGTGAATTTCAGAGCGAAAATTTGAAATATCCTATCGTATATAAATAAACTAAGGGAAAGTAAGACGAAATCTAAGTGGTTAACAATGGGAAACAACTGCCAACGGGAAAATTTGGTAGTGTTATGGCTAACTGGATTAAACAGCCGAAAGATGTCGCTTTTTTCCTATCGAGTATTCAGTTTTCTTTACTATAAATAATTCCGAAAATGTCCCCGGTTAAAGAAAAGAACTAACCGGTAGATTAAATGATATTTTCAATTTGGATAATTATTTCTTCTTGCAAGCGTGAATAAACATGACAAGTATGAGAAGAAAGTTAAGCGAAGAATAAATAAAAGTCCAGTAAACAATTTATTTTTCACGTTGTGCGTTAAGTTTTTTTTTTAAAGAGAAAGTATTGATGCCATGCAATATCTATAAAGGAAATAATATTCATGGCATCGGATCGATACGCAAAACATCACCAGGAAGAGTTAACATGGAAGTTGGTTGAATCAAAGGTTAAGGTCTGCTCTCAAGGTTGAAGGACTATTAAAGGAGTGGTCGGAAAGTAATAGTGCTATTCGAGGACCGGAGAGGAGTGAAAAATGGGGATGATTATGTCGGACGGCATGATGGAAGCAGAAATCGAATGCTAGAAAGAATGACGAATGGGCGGAATTATGTATGGCCTTCGCTTACCGTTTAAGGCGGGAGGATGGCAGCGACGTTACTATTTTTCTGTTGGGAAAGAAGGTCTCATCCGATTTATATTGCCAATATCACGCACTGGAAAAGTCTTCCTGTTGGATTTAATTCGCCGCAGCTGATGTCTTACTCCGCGAAGCCATTTCATGCCCGTCTTCGAATCCTTTATCATACTGTTTACACATTAGAGTGCGTTTAGTTGAACACCAGGCCCTCCCATAACACGGGGACAAGATCCGACGAAACCGCGTTAAAATCGAACAATAATCAGCGTTGTATGAATTTTTTGCATTAAAAAACAATCCGTGTTGTAGAGAATCTGTTTAATAAGAACCAGTTTTATAGGAGGGACTAGTGTAATTTTAATTAATTTCCCGCTAGTCAATCAGAAAGCTTTTAAATTCTTACCCGCGTGTTGCGGAAGTATCCCTTTGATAGGCAGGCATTTTTTCGTTATGAATGTGAGAGAGGTGATTCATAAGTTTTAGGTGGATTTTGTCTTTATATTAAGAGGCTCTTCGCAGCATATAGCGCATCTGATTCGACGTATACGAAGGCTGTACCTGCGTAAATATGGTGTTGCCAGGGGAGGGTTGTGAATGTAAGAGGGTATGGAAAAAAGAAACAATTGATTTTTTTAGATAGCTCATGTGATTTCTTTAAATTTAAAGTTTCAGTTGATTTTTATTATCTCATAATGTTTATGATGCTTAGGCAGACAAACTGGGTCAAACCGGAGCTCTCTGAACCTCCGGGCTCCTAAGTCATAAATTTCATGAGTAAATGTAATTTCTTTAAATTTAAAGTTTCATCTGATTTTTCTTATCTCATTATGTTTATGGTGTTTAGGCAGACAAACCGGAGCTTTCTGAAGCTCCGGGCTCCTAAGCTATAAACTTCATGGGTAAATCCGCCGCTGTTTATAGCAGCATCATTTACTAAATCTATTTTAATTAAGATTGCGTAACAACTAAAGGTATTGTTAAGTAGGTAAATATTAATATGAAAAGTTTAGAAATTTTTCTTTGCGAATCTGTGAAAAACATGTATTAATAGAACCTCGGAATCGAACCATATGGTGGGGAAAATATAATTGAAATAAACGCTTAGAAAAATCAATTAGAGGATTTCTTTTTTGATAACTGACAGTTTAATTTACAGAAGATCATACTATAGAGACAGGATTTGACCAGAATATTTTTCTCAAGCCAATTTTATTTCAGAGAAACATCTTTCCTTTCTATGCATTAATGTATTATCTTTCGTTATCGCTGAACTTAAAATGATCATTTGAAGGATGAAAATTAACAGTTGTGATTTACGCCTGTTTATGAGCTTAAAAATCTCAAAAACTTCCCGAAAACGCGGCACTCCCATCCTTGACGTATTTGTGAACTGTCAATATTTCATCGATGAGAGAGATGTCAAATTCAGAAAACATGGACTTAGTTCATTTTTGGTATTCAGCGTTCGATCTGCCTAATGCGATTTTAAAAAAGTTGTGCGCCCAGCACATGCGTGTGTGTGTGTGCGGGACGGATATTTTCGTTTATTTTTCCGGTAGAGCGCCCTCTCCCAACACGTGAGGAGTGAAAGGAAAAGATTGACATTTCGCGCATCCTAGAGCAGACCTCGTTTGACGTTTCTCGCCCCTTGGGACGACACGTGCCACGTTTCGCGTCGTGTGGTGGTGGCGCCCTTGTCACACTTCCGGGTCCTTTGTCCGTGCGTGCGTTCGCCTGTGGGTGCTTGCGTATTTTTGCGTCCGCGAGTGGGAGGGTTGCCTCCAGACCCGTAAGCGTATGAATACACTGTCATTGCCATCAGGGTCATCGACGAAATTAAATCCTGACGTCATCCCCGGTCATATTCGAAGGTAAAGGTCGGACAGCGGGTGGGCGTCGATATCTTTATAATTCGTTTCTCGTTTCTGTGTTACCTAGCCATAGCAACACACACGCGGCCCAGGCCTCTTCCCGCATGCATCGAGCAGTATTGTTTTCGAGGAATGGAGTTGTTTTTTTTTTGTCTCCAATGAAAATTAACCTTTCGCGGTTTGTTCAATTCGGAGAGAAATTCGAGCAGATGTTAGTCATCTGTTCCCGGGTTCAAGAGCAGGATATCCCAACCTGGTGCTTGCGAGCATCGCCGTGCTATTCTGCGATATTAAAATCGCGTTTCCTAGCACTGGTAATATGTTTGGGTGTTTTCTTTGCTAAAATATATAAAGAACATTAGTAAGAGCTTGGATGTTGGTTTCTGCTTATTCATAATTGTTGCTATTTTTTCTGAAGTGTAGTGCTGCTCGCTTAAATACTGCAGAATATATCTTGGTGCTCGCCACGCTGAAAATGTTGAGAACCTCTGGTTTAGAGGAAGCATTTAATTAGCAATTTAGTATAAATTAAATATTTGGCATCTCGTTAGCAGCTATTTGAAGCGCAATTTTCAGGAACGATAAATTCCAAAAATATGAATTACTGAGCTCGCCTCTTTCCCGGAAACGACTTGATTATCGTGTTATCTCTAATTGCGTTAAAAATGTGCGAAAAACAATCATCCATCTGTGAATCACAACTCAGAGCGGCTGGTTCACGATAGAAATGCGAGTTTGATTTTTCAAGCCTTTTAATGATTTTAGAAGCTCGGCAGCGATTTATTTTATTTTATTCTTATACTTTGAGGAATTGGTTGCCAATCTTTTCAATGTGGCGAGCATCAAATTATATTCTAGAATATCTAGCGTACGCCTTTAAGTTTTTGTAAACAGGAATAATCGCAAAGAAGGTCAAACTAACATCAAGGTTATTACAGCTGTTCTTCGAACGCTTAGAAAGAAAGAAACCGAGCAAGTTAATTTTTAAGCCCTGGCCAAGGCAGAATTTTTTCCTGCTTTCCATAATTTAAAAAAGTCGGATTAATTGTATTTTGCCAGGACCGAAACTTTATCTCTCTCGTACTTTTTTCTGGAGATGAGAAATTACCTTTTCATGATCCACAGTTACGTTATTATTTTTAGCGCTTTTTTAATAAAATCAATCGCTTATGCATTCGGTTTTTCCGTCCATTCTTCTGTCAATATCCCTCGAATCCAGCAATCAAATTTTCAGGGTAGGCCAATCTATGTAAGAGCCAGACTTCGTAAAAATTTGGTGCATCTGAGTTGAGTTGCCGGCGAGTAATCGGCGTCTACATCAGAAATGTCACAATAAATCATGCTAGGAAAAAGGATTTTTTCAGGGAAGTGTCAAAAATAATTCTTTCTTCAACTCTTCCCTCGCTCGTTTCAATTGTCTTGCGTAGTTAATCTAGGTGTTTATTCTAAATCCTCGTTAGTCGCGTTTACCATATCGACAAAGTTTACTATTTTACGGGTTGGCGAGTAACTTTTGGCGAATTAGGGAGTGTTCGCGTCACTTTTCTGCCGGCATCCATGTCAAATGCGTCCGTCTTTCTCGTTTTTGTAAACTTTTTTCCTTTATGTCCATCTCGCTCTGGCTTCTCTGCCGTCTTTCAAAAATTTCGACGGCTGAGATGAAATTTTTAGCTACTTCCCTTTCATTTCGCAACCGTTCTTTCCGACCAAACTCTTGCTTTGCGAAAGGAAACCATAACTGACGTCCACGTCCGTTTCATCCCACGTCTCTGTTTGTTTCGTAGTCTGTTCTTTTCCCTCCGATTCCGCTACAAGAGAGGTCTAAAGATGGAATTCCGGTAGTAACTGTTGCGCCTATGGGTAACTTTTTATTATCTTAAAGCTAGAGGAGAGGATACGAACCGATCGATGAATTCTCCACGGCACATAAACTTTTTCGGACGGACGCAGTCGACTTAATAGAAGCCGACGCCCCCCCCCCCCTCCTCTCCCCCCCGCGAAATTTGCTCCGCGTACTTTTTCTCCTGTTTTCGAAAGTTTCACGTCACCATCGTGCCTCCTGGCGTGCGCGATTACGCGTAAGAGGTTAGGGTCGTATCTTGAAGGTCCCAAAAAGGAACGCAATAACCGTGGGACAGAAGGAGTTTATGGAGTGAGCTTGTGAGGAAATTCCCATGCCGCGAAAATTTTTCTGTCCTCCATCTTGGAAGTTACTCCGAAAAAGAAAGAAACATTTATGAAAGCTATCCTTTTTTTGTACGATATCGCCCCATTTGACGTAGTTAATCGATTGAATGTTTCCCAAGATAACGCGGCGTGAAATTAAGTCCAGTTCAGCTTTCATTACGAAGGCGTTTTCAGAGGAATGTTGACATATTTTTTTCGAAGGGAATTTAATTCTCTCCATCTACTCGCTTCGTTTCGTATTGTCGCATCACCAAAAATCGAATCTACGGCGGTGTGTTCCTGTGATCGCTTGCTTTTTAATTGACGAGAAAGAGCGATTAGAAGTTGGCTGGTTTTTTCTTCGGAGTACGTTATAAATACTTGCCAAGAATCTTGATCCTTCAAGGAGGTAATTTTATGCTCCCTGTTCGTCCCTTAAAGCCATTATAATCTTTTTCAGCGTCCATATCATTTATTTTTATTATTCTCACGAGGAATTATATTTTGATGGCCCTGAAATTTAGATTTGTGTAAGGAGAAGTCATACATGTGTACTGATAACCGCTGCTGAGGCAGGATTGCAAGGTCCATGCGTGTTCGACGAACTGGATTGATAAGGTGACTATAATAATGCGGCGACAGCTTCGTGACATACGGTTAAAAGCCCAGAAGACGATTAAATCTGAGAGGTTTACATTTTTTACCCTAATTTCGTTTCACTTTGTGACTTGGCTTTTCCCTTCCAACCTGCTTCAGTAATTTCTTCTTTGGGTTGTTGTTTGAAGAACTCGAAAAATCGAACGTGTTGGATACGTGAAGGTAATCGAGCCTTAACGAAGAAGTCGTGCAGTTGAAGATTCGCCATGGGCGTGCGTATCGTCACATGATGTTCTTTAGTTGGCGTATTCTTGCGAATTGAAATCTGAATGTTGAAATTCTCTAAATTATCGCGGTTTACAATTTACGCAGTTCCTGCCGAAACGGATCGAGTTTTCATATCTTTCTGGTTTTTATTTCAATTAACCCTGTTGCACGTTATCTCGCCTTTTCCCTTTCGGAGGAAAACGTTTTAGCAATTCTCCACGTTTCATACTTCAGTCGACTGTCGGACTAACTTCACTGGATTTTCTTCTCACGTAGTCTTTGCCTGTCTGATCTCATTGTTGAAACCAAAACCAGGCAAGTTACTTGTCATGCATAAAGTACGTATTATTCTTCCTTATTAACACTCCTGCGATGTTTCTTTACTATAAAATCCAGTTCTCAAGTTTTATTTACCACGGAAATCGATCGTCTTCTCATCGGTTCCGAAATTTATAGTTTGTTCAAACTTGACGCAGGGTTACTAAGGAAACTCGTCCATTAAGATAAGATTTCTTCCAGAGGGTTCCGAAGGAAAGAGAACGTTCCGCAAGGACTCTTTTTACACCCAAAACAATTTACGAGATCTGTAGAAAGTAGTCGTTCCGTGTATCGTCGTTCGTCACCTGTTTCCGCACCCCATGCTAGACGAAATGTCGATCCGTGTTGCTATGGGAACGGATCATTTTACGTCTTTCCGTTTAGCTTTCCGCCACACCTGAAGGACTCATTCAGCGTTATCTTCTCCCAAAAAAAAACTATATTTCTCCTCGTTTTTTTTCACCGTCGTCGTCAACGACAACACATCTCAACGGCGCCTTTCTATCTCTTTCTCTCTCTTTCCCATCCGGGAAAAAAAACAGGGAGAGGCGGAGGAGCGGCCGCGGGGCGCCGGGAGGTGCGGTGACGGCACCCCCGGAGCAGCACCAGACGGGTGCCGCGAGGGACGATACCGCTGCTAGGGCTGAGAGGATGGCGAGGTACAAGGAGGAGAGGAGACGTCAACTGGCGTCGCAGTTCGGAAACACGGCGGTGCAGTCTTCTTCGTCGTCCGCCGAAGACGCTTTGAAGGTGCGAACGACGAGGACGTCGAGGCTGAGGGCGGCGGCGGCAGCAGCGGCGGCGTCTGCATCAGGGACTGGGTCACCAACAGGTGAGGTCGATTAATTTTTTGAAACGTTGTTGAATTGTTTTGTATCAGTAAAGAAGATTTGTCCGTCCTGGGTAGAAGGATGGTTAGAGTATCTGCCACCGAGTGCTAAAGGTCGCGGGTTCGAATCCCGCCGAGGGCATGGATGTTTGTGTTCGTCGTAATGGGTTGTATGTAAGAATGGACTAAATTGTCTAAATATCGCCCTTGAAAATTAAGTCGAGGACGAAGGAATCACTTGTTAAAAATTCCACTTTATTTAAGAAAACGATCGGTTTAGACAGGGCCGGATTAAAGTCTTTGTAGGCCTTGGACACATAATCATAGGCCCCAAAGACAGATCTATATTTGCATTGTATGCAATGTATAGGTTCCATCAGGGCCGGATTAAAGTCTTTGTAATTATTAAGTTTGATTTAGCAGTTTTCTTTTCTCATTTTTGACTCATCTATGATTTTTTGGGGCCTAAAACTTTTTCGTAGGCCCTGGGCACTGTGCCCATTGTGCCCAATGGATAATCCAGGTCTGGGTTTAGAGTAAGAGCTAGTCTTCATCATCCTGATGATTCATTTGATTCTTCTCCTTCTTATTTACGATGGAGTTCCACAATGTTAAGGCTTCATCCGTTGATTTTATTTGTCCAAGTGTTTGAGAAACGAGTATGGTGAATTTTTTTTTTTTTTGACCGAGAGGAAAATTGATGAGGAAGTCACGAATACAGTAGGATAGAGGAGCTTAATTAGATTAATAAGTTAAAGAGAGAGAGAGAAGAAAAACAAGGGCCAAATTTTAATAGGCTATAATCTGTAGAAAGATATTATGGAAAAGAAGATGATAAAAAGAGGTGGGAAGAAAAATGGGATATTGAATTGATAGAGAGAAGGGGGTGGTTATGGGAAGGTAAAGGCCTTTGATTGGGAAAATTGGGTTTGGATGTGCCTAAAGCTTGCAAAGATGTGTACGTGGTGTTTTCAAACAGGAAAGGTCTGTATCTTGCAGATGGAGTTACGACATGGGACTGATTTGGAACGTGAAAAAAATATCCTTTCGTTTTAAATTTACCATTACCGTTTTGCTTTGTTATAAATGTCAGTAGATCGTAAATAAATGCGCGAGCGGCTGTGGATCCGGTCTCATATGCTCCAGAAACGCTTCATCCTTGATCGTAGGCAACCCATACTACACTATTTATCGTTTCCATTGAGTTGCCTCTAAACTCCTTGCAGTCAAGAGGTCTGTTCAAAATACGTACTAGGAATGTAATTAAAAATGAAACCAATGCCGTGAATAATTTTTAAAACAAACTGTTGGACTTTTCTATTATTTTAAATTTTTTGATATATCAACCTTTTTTTTTTAATGCGGCTCGTTTTCAATTTGTCTATTCGTCCGGGTTTATAAACGATAAAAATGGCAATGGGCGTATTTTGCGCGAAAATTAAACAAATTGTACTCTGTTTATTAAAAATGTATACTATATCCGGATAAGAATAACGCACGACCTGTTTCGACGAGTAATTTTCGTGCAAATCACGCATATTCTCCTATTATGGAGTTCTGCTAAATATCGGCCTCGTCAACGAAATGATAAGAAGCTAGACAGACTAAGTAAACTCAGTAACATGTTACTTATTGCCTTTGAGAGCTATGTAAAAATTATTTTTAAAAAGGCGACTCTTGGGGCACGTTATGCTATTATTTCTTTTCATTTTTCATATTTTTGGTCTACTGAATTATTTTCTTTCGTTTCCTTTCTACAAAAATGCTTTTAGGTTACATTTTTTCAATCTTTTGCATACGCTGAATGGAAGCATAAAAAGGAACTTTCGCTTAAAACGCATGACTGAACTCAGTAAGTCGCTATTTGACCCTTTGTTTTTTTTAATAAACCAGTTTTTTTTAATTATAGCGTTGACAAAAAGTTTTGGATGTTGTATGTGATTACGTAAAAATTCTACTGATAATTCATTTCTCCGTAAACCGGAAAATGAACTTTTTAACTTCCTGGTTCGATACCTTCGCAAAAAAACTACATCTGCGGTCACTGGATACTTGTGGCATCAGAGGCAATTTACCCGGAAGTTGTGACCGTCGCTTTCCTTGTTTTCTTGTAAAATAATGCTTTTTTTAACACCACGTAGCGTTGGCGTCCGTCATTGTTTCAGTAATAAGTGAAGCGTGAATGCTATCGAATTCTCATAATGGGAATCCCCTACAAAAACCCTGTGGTTGCCATGGGAACTTAAAGGTAGAAAATGACTGAATCATCAATCGCGATCCATCCTCATGATCGAAAGAAACTTCATCGTTTTAAGTACGCTCAGACTGTTACCACGTTCAAAGAGCATCTCCAGGACAAAAACAAGCAGTAAATTTTGTAAAGATGCTTCCGATAAAATACTTCGAAGTATGAATGTTTTTTCTTCGAACTCAAACTAATGTATATGTCATGGGAAAAGCTGTTAAAAAAAGTTCTTTGCAGTGAAAGGCTTTGTTCGAGTGGAAGAATTTAGGGTCGTTCTCGACCTTCAGAACGCGGAGACTTTTGAATATCTGCGCTCGTCGATGTCTCCTTTGTAAGTCTCGAAAACAATTATCTAAGAAAACTTAAAGTTTCGAAAGAGTAACTTCTGCAGGTTTACGATGCGAAGAAAATTCGACAGAGAACTTTCATACGAATATTGCATTCGGTGATCGCTCCATAGATCTTTTAGTCTGTTTATAACTCAAGCTAAATACGCAATATGAATTATTCGGAAAGATGGAAAAGATAAGGAATGTTCCTTATCGTTATATCCGACATGTAGGGATATATTTTATCATTTTATGACATCACATTGTTGAGTGGTAATATAAAGTGTTTAGAAGGAACATTTGATTGAAAAAGACAGAAGTCCAGTGCGTGGAAAAATTTAAAAAATAGAATCTCATCGTAAATGTACCTACATGTTGATATAATCGTATTTATCTGCTCAAGCTTCGTTATGGAGGCAAATCAATGAATGGAAAGAACGAGATTACTTTAAAAAACTAAAAACAATTTTTCAGTAGAATAAATTTATAAGCCATTTTCTTTAAACAGCCAAGATAACGCTTGAAAAATTCGGAATAAATTTTTAACTTTTGCTCTCGAACCTTTTAAACTTGGAGCACGGACAAAAAATTCTAATTTTTCGATTGAAGCGCATACAGCTGTAGAAACAATAGAATAAACACTCTCGATTGATCGAGAATTCTGAATGTATAATACTTACTTTAATAATTTCAGCGATGGATTCTTTGTAAATAAAAGAAAATTATTCAGGCTCTTGCGTACGGTGAGAATTTATTTCTTCGCAAAAAAATATTTATCGCCCATTTCGTTGAAGCCGAAGTGTTGTTTCCGCTCGGCTGCTAGGCAAATGCGCAAAACGTGTAATTGCACCAGGCGGCGTATTTAAAGAGGCTCTCGAGAAGTAATTGCTCGATCGACCGTTTGTTGTCGTAAAGAGGGCTCTTAAAAAAACACTCCTGGACGGCTTATTTGTCGGGTTCTAAAAAGCCCCGTAATTTTTTTCAGTGGCGTATGTTCCATTCGCCCTTTTCTGTTAGAAAGAGACTGGCATATTACTTCCGTTTTATTGCGGGGATAAGTCCATTGACGCGTTAAACGAACGAGATAATGGTACAGGAAAATAAAAAACTTTGAAAGAACGAGTATGATCGAACCTCCGTAATTTAAACCTCCCTAACTCGAATTATCGATAACTCGACAAACATACTATTACCCCGTTGGTATTTCATAAATTTTCTATTCAAAGTGTCGAATCATCATTAATTGGAATACTTGTTTATCGCCTCTAATTCTTCTAGTTCTTTATTATTTATTTTATTATTGATAGGCTCCTTTTAGAAGCTCGTAAAATACAGTTTATGGGGATAATGATGAATAAATAAATAAACGAATAATCATCCTAAGACTTTTATTTTATATATCAAGGGAATTCTTGTTAAGTTGAACCAAACATCTCTCGCTTGAATTTTCGGAAAGATATTAAAGTTTGAGTCGTAGTTCTGAAATTGCGCGTCATTTATTAGAGGATTGTCGTCTTGTGGCAGAAAACAAATTCATAAGTAATCACTGAAATATCAGAATTTAAAAAGGTAACTGTTATTTAAAAATTATAATTAGTTTTTATATTACGTTAGAAAATTTACTCCTTTAACTGCAGAATAGCACAAATACAGAGTGGGCATCTCAATTTTATCTCTCAATTTCCTCTTTTCTAAAATAAATAACAACGCTTCTCATGCTGTTAAGAACAGTTTTTCTGAATCAGTTACTGTCACACTTTTAATGCAAAGTAATATGAAGGATGAAAACGGTCATTTGTCTATATTTACATATAAATATACTAAGCAAATTCATGTAAAGTTATTAAAAATAGGTACGTATATAAGGTACCTCCAATAGCCATAAAATATCTAGAAAGAAGTATAATCACTGAACCCGGCTGCATTGCATCCGAAATGCGCATATGGTTTTTCATTGTCATGTTAATGCCATTGAAGATGCATAACATAGGTTATTGTATTTTTTCATTTGATACTTACGCTTATTTTTAAAGAGCATGTCATAAAAAGGACTTCCGAGAAACACCTAACAACCGATGTAGTTTGTAGTTGAGTTTCTCCTTTCAACTTCGGGAGAAAGAGGCATCTAAGCCCTCATCAAATTGTAAAGGTAAAATGATCCTTATCAACCTCGAAACCTGAATCCACCATAACTTAAATTTCTCTTCCGAGTATCATTAAAAGTTTTTAAAATTTCGAAAAGTAACAATGAATTAGAAAAACGCGACCTATCCATATGCTCGTAGTTATAAACTAATTCTTTTCCAACTAAGTTCACAAAAATTATTTCGTGAATACATATATCGTAATAGCCGTGAGGACACGGTTAGACATAGGGTCCAGCAGTCAGAGAGCATGAGCGCGTTTCGTTAAAAAATACGTCGTAATAAGCGGAACCGGGATTCCATTCCGCCAATCCCACCATCCGAAACCCATCCATATTTCCCCCTTTTATTTCTTACTCTCTCTGTAGCAAATGCATGTGTGTTTAGCAACCATAAGGTTGGCGGAACCTTTCTTTTTTTTTTTTAGAGATCCGTTCCATCCAAGAGGTTGCGAGCCGTTCCGCGCCGATAACCCTCCGTTGTCCGAGGAATGCGGCGATTTTTTGATCGAAAGCGGGCAAATTACGATCCGCCATGGAGGGAAAAACATGGCTCTCGCGCGTAAAATTGGCGCGCGGAACTGGTCGTCATAGTTTCCGGTTCGTCGATCTTCGTTTTTCCCCCCCCTCGGACGCTTGCGAAGTTTCGCGTTTTCTCCTCCACGCTAACTATTTCGTTCCTTGTTCGTGAGAAAAGTTAGACGAGAAAGAAAACGAACGTTGCTTGATTGATTATTTTTACTCGAGTACTTATTTATTATTTTAATGTTTTTATTTTTCGTTTCCGCTTTGTAAACCGTCTTTGGGAGAGATGAATTTGATGCCTATAAAAACGTTTGTACTAGAGTATGAATTAGAGAGAATTACATTTTCATTTTTATTATTTCGTAAGCATCAATGATTTTTTAAAAAAACTGTTTACATTTGTTGCAAGTTGGCGTAAAGCATTTTATACTATAATAGCCCAGGTCTGTTGGTTGGTTGGTTGGTCACGCTTTCACGATGCGATATAGAGCGTTTTAACAAACTTCCCGAATAGGTAGAAGATTGAAATTTGACAAGGATGCTTGATTAACATATTTTAAGGTAATGACGGAAATAAATTTCCAAAAATGTCCTGGGATCGACTCCAAGGAAGACATTTCCATTTTCCGTAAGGTAACATGTAAAAATCAATTTTTTGATGTGCAGACGTTTATTGTTTTGGAAATTAAAATTAGAAGGAATTAACCTACGATCTTCGGATCTGAACCATTTTGAAGAAAAAATTACAGTTTCTTATTCTGTTCATCTTTTTCCTCATACTCTTCGAAATCGCTCATGTTATACGTTTAATTCACATATTTTGTGGAATATTGCCATTTTAACGGAATGTTGCCTTGGGGGGGGGGGGGGAGGTAGAGGGGGGATCGAGAGGGAGGGGGGGAGAGGGAAGTAGAGGGGGGAGGGGAAAAGAGGGGGAGAAGGGAGAGGAGGAGGGGGAGAAATGTGGAGGGGGAGGGAGATAGAGGGTGGGAGAGGGAGATAGAGGGTGTGAAAGGGGGAGGGAGGGGGGGAAAGGGAGGGAAAGAGAGGCATCTGTTTTAAGTTTAACTAAAGATAGCCCGTCGACAACAGAATGTTCACTAGATATGTTGTATATGACAAAATATTTTATATGTGAAACTGGAATATTAATGATTTTAAATAAAAATAATAATAATCTATCTATCTATAATTCTTCCGTTGATATTTCAACAGGCATTACATTAGTTACATACTTAATGTTCGTAACAAAAAATATAAGGGTCAAGAGCATTTCGCTTATTATTCTTGCTCATATTTTTACAAAATGACTTAAAGAGGGAGGAATAAATTAGGTTGCGGAGAACTTTTAATCACTGCTCTATCTCCAGGCAGGCTTCTAATGATGATGTTGTTGATGATGATATAGTGCCAGTACGGAATCACAGTAGTACCGGAAATCGTTGTATTTAATTTTAATAGCTAATGAAAAACAGAGTATCATATTTGGAGCTTAGTCGTCATTACGTAATGAGTCTAATTTAAGAAAGAGAAACATACTTGCTTCAAGACACCTGACCCTCTTACACTCTTATCTTTGCGCCTTAGCCAAAGTTTGAAAATGACGCTCCTCTCACAGTGAAAATATACAGTGCACAAATTTAACTCTCAAAATAGTAGTTTGTTTACTATGTAGAGGTAAAACAAAATATCAAAAATGTATTTTATAATATAAAAGTTAAATTTAAAAAGTTCAAATTGTCATTTGTCGTGCCCCTAAGTGTGCTGCGCCCTATGCTGGTGCCTCGCGCGCCTTTACTTTGTTCCGGCTCTGCTCCGATAACAGGGGTTCTGTGACACAGGTTCGCTATACACGGTATGCTTTTTTTTTAATACCAAAAATTCAGATAAGCCAGATTATGGTTCTCATTAACGCGGTTTGGCTGGACCTGAGATGTGGAATTCCAGATTGTTGGGCGAGGAAGAGAGATATCGGAGGACCAGAGTGTTTTGTTTATTTCCTTAGATAAACGGCAACAACATTATTTTTGTGCGTACTCGTATATTTGCATCAGAGAGAGGTTTGGGAATATTGGGACGATAGGAGGGTGTCTGAAGGAAACATAATCCTCATTTCACTATGTAAAGGTAAGTTCAAGTTAAACCGAATCACGTTACACTGCACTCTTTCAGAACGCATATCTCGTTTTTTAATTAATAACCAAGGTTCGATTCACATTCAAGTACAAAATTTTTTTGTCTTATAATATTTCACGGAAAGAGTTTACGAATAATGCTTTTGATTGCATCATAACACATTTTACCGAAGCGGCTCACACTGCCGTTATTTTTTGTTGCCAACATTTTTCGACCTGCAACACTTTCTAAACATTTTTTACATTTCCTTTCACGTCATAATTATTGCGTAAACTACGTGTGGACCGTGTAGTACCTAGGGTGTGGCGAAAGTTGTATTTTCCACAAATGCCACTTGCAAAAGGCGCCAAAAGTTCCAGCAAAAAATGCCAAACGTATATTAATTTAGCACTCAAATGTTACACTTAATTATAATAATAAAAGGCTGTTATTCTAATTCGCATGGTAGGGAAAATAATATTCTCCATAACTAAGATGCTTCCTTAAATTCTATCGAAGGCGCGATATCTCCTCTGCATGTGGAGCTCAAATTACCTCGTTTCAGAGAAAATGCGAATTAAGCAAGAAAACTTGAATTTTCGCCCGAGATCTCCCTAAACTTGCACGCCTCATGAGCGAAACGTGTTCCGTCGTCACGATGTAGACCGTATAAAAGTTGGAAGCGTACGCGTACCTCGAACCTGACCCGAACGATTTTTTTTTCAAATCAACAAGGTTTCTCTCCGAACAACTGACGATCTTCCTCTTCGCCTTGTTTCTCACACTCTTCCCATTAACTTCTCCGGGAGTGAATCGATTTGAAGCGCTTGTTTCCGCGAATTATGCTGGCGATAGGGGCGGAGCGCTGTTTCTGTTTTCCTCTCCCGGTTTCTAGCCGAATGCGAGCACGGTGGAAGCGAAAGGAAGGGAGAAAGAGGAAAGAGAAAGGGAGAGAGAGAGGAGGGAGGATATGGGAGTGAAGGAGAATGCTAGAGAGGGACGGAATAAAGTATGGAGAGGGGTGAATGAGAAGATGGTAGACAGACAGACAGACAAACGACTTTATTAAGGGCGAAATTGAGACTACATAGTCCCTTCTTACATCTAACCCTGCGTCAACGGTTACAAATGAGAATAAAATAGTACTGATAATTTCGCAGAAAAGAACCAGAAAAAAACATACAAGCAAAACACCAAATTACAAATTCGGAAAATTTCTATATAAAAAGACAGTAATTGTGGTAAAAACCGAGGAAAGACCTGACTTGGCCATCCTAGTAAAAGACCACGCAGGAAAACACCCACGAAGGGAAGGGGGTGGAAAAAAAACCTGCGAAAACCCTAGATACATGAAAGAACGATAGTTGAATTTCAATAATACAATAATAATACATATAATAATATATATAATAATAATACATAATAATAATATAATAATATGATAGCGAGATAAAGAGAGAGGGGGAGGAAGGGAGAGAGAGAGAGAGAGAGCAGAAATGGGAAAAGGGAGGATGCGAGAGAGGGAGAGAGGGGGGGGAGGAAATGAGAGTGAAGGAGAGGACCAGAAGAAAGGAAGAAGATAGTAAATGAGAAGAGGATGGTGAATTGAAGGGAGAGGAGGAGAGGTGAAAGGAGATCGAAAAAGGGAGAGAGGGAGGGAGGAGGGAAAGCAAGGGAGAGAGGAAGGAGAGAATTGGAGGTTGGGTGAAGTACAGTCAGACAGAGGAAACAAGCGAGTTTGAAGAGATTTAAAGAGAAGAAAAAGTAGCGATACCTCTCAGGCAAATTGAGAAGTTCCTTTCTCTCTTTGTTCCTGCTTTTCTCGATATCTCTTCCCGTCTTCCATTTCCTCCCTCGCTGCTTTGGAGTCGTATCGGCATTTTTTAATCACTTCCACCTCTGACCTCTCCGTACTGTTGTTGCAGAAGTGGGCCGCAGGGAGTCGTGGAGGTCGTCGAGAGGTGGCGCTGTTTCTTCCACCGTCGCATCCACCCGGGGGTCGACGGTGTTACCTGAGAAAGGCGTCGCCGTGTCGTCGTCGGAACAGCACAACAATGATTCGAAGAACGAGGTGAGTACCATCTTTATCCTACGAGGCTTTTAATCCCCGCGCAGTGAATCAAATTTTTTACGTCCCGACGGGTTTTAAAGGATCCCGCTCCTTAGAGAAAAGTATATGAACCTTTGTCGTTTGATAAGTCAGTGGCTGTCAGGATATCGATGAATTTTGATGTCTGTGAATGTTGAAGAAAATTACTTCATTTCCACGCAAGCCACGTTGTGAAATATGTAAATTAAGTAAATCTTATATCCTTGAGTCCGATTATCGTTTTAGTTCTTAATTTATCTCCCTTTTTACGTTAAATTCAAATTCGGGCGTTTTCTTCAATGCATATAAAACTTGATTTACTTGCATTTCATCTTTTATTTCGCGTTATCTCTCCGTATTGAGATTAAGTATGAAAATTCTCTGTCGTGTCTCCGAGAAGACGTTTAATATGGTAATGCTTACTAACTTAAGATCTTTTCTCACCGAGACCTCCCTAATTAGAGAGTGTGATTCTCATACTGATTTATAGATGAGGTAGATAAAACAAATGTTCTGCTTTTACAAGGTCAAGATTCACGCACAGAATTTTTCTCCTTCTCTCCCATCGAAGAAATACCATTGTTAAGTGTATTGTTTACTAAAGGAATAAAAAGAACGTAACGTAAGTTAAACAAGGGATGCTCAGCAAGATTTTGATGTTCGCAACGCTCGAGGCGGTCAGGGAATCATATTCGCCACACGATAAAAAAATACAGAGAAACATCGGTGCAGCTCCAATTTATAAAATCCATAGAAATCCTCGTTCTAAGGAGCACTGATAATATCCGAAAATTAAATGCCGGATGTGTAAAGTTAAGACGTTGATGGTGATTTCGCTCGTTATAATGAAGTTCTAGTTATATGCCGTACTAGTTCTATGGAGGTTACTCTGTATGTGAATTGTTAATAAATACTATCATTTTTAAAATTTGGTCATGGGTTGCAAACTTACGTCAGTAAACTTATGAATTTTGGAATTCTCACACGAAATAAGTATTTTCCATCCTTAATATTTCCAATATAGGGACTTAATTCAAAGTGTGACTAATATTATATTCAGAATAGCTTTTTAAGGGGAAATTTTTCAGCATATAGGCACCAATTAAACGTACATTTCTATTTTTTCTAAATAAAAAAAAAACAACATGCCCAATGGCTAACCTCAATTCGTCGCATGTATATCCACGTATATGTGGATAATATCATATAATCCACGTGTGACTAGTGACAATCAATCTTTAGTCACCTCTAATATAATGAGTATTCGTTGACGTTTTTTTTTTTTTAACTTTTCCTAATGAGAAATTGACGAATAATCACGCTTCGCTCGCCGTCTTCTCCGACGCCATCCAGCGGTCGGAAACAAAATCGAAGGTATTTTTAGCCAGTTTCCGATGCGTCGAGAACGTTTACCTTGACCCACATCTTTGTCACGCGGTGAAGCCCTTAATAATCCGCCCGTAAGGCATTAATACGGCTTAATTTTGCGCCGGAGTGAAAGTCGAATTAGCGGGCATAATTGTACCCCGTGTTCGTGAATTACCTTCTCGTTTTCTTATATAGACTGGGAACCTGCGTCTTCGTTCCGCGGAATGCCCTAATCAAACTTTAACGCCGCCGGATTCGCCGCAGCGCGGCGGAAAAATAAAAACCTCGTATGTCGTGAAAACCGCGGTTTTACCTTAATTGGGAATGTTAATTCGTACTCATTTATTTATGTGTCGTAAAACTTGGTTTTAACGTCAGGGTCGTTAATTGGAAGGAATCCTTCTCGGAACCCTGAATAGGGTTCGTATTAACGGAGCTTAAAACCCGCTCGGAAGAAGTAAACGAACCCTATACCGCGTTCCTTTGCATCATTTAAAATGGTTGCCTTGGAGCATTTTGAGTCGCCCTTTCCCGTCAGATTCTTGCATGAGTATCGCCTTCCGTCGTACCAAGTTAAAGCGTATTAACCTTTCAGTGTTTCCTCTTCGTCTTTGCGCAATCTCCCGTATTCGTAAAGGAATTAGAGCACTCGGTTGAGGTTCGTACGGAGTGAAACAGAGACAGCTTTTATAGTGGTAATATGTGAGCGTTTCAATTACAGAGTATTCGTCATCTTCAGTATATCGTTTCAAAGGAGCGCGTAATTAACACATTGAGAGGATATTTTGTCGATAAAAGGGCGCATACTTCTTACCAATGCCGCTGTGAGTGTTACTCGAATCATTTAAGTCGGGTATGGCACACAAGCCCGATTTGACACGGGAAGAGGCTTTATGTGGAACGATAATTCACTGAATAATTTCAAAAACGTTTATGTATTTAAAAAAGAATTTTCCTCTATTTTAATTTTATTCGTTGTCGTAACTTTGCCACATCATATCTGCGATGTCTTAAATTATAAGAAACATTTCAAGTTTAAGGGCCAAGATGAATATAATGGTGCGGAGGGCTACGGACATTGGAAATCTGTAAAGGGTCGCACTCGGTAGGATAAGGTCACCCATTTTAGTCGATCCAAAATATTAAAATATTATTTAAGCCAATAGAGCACTGCAATTGTCGCCAAATCCCTTTATGAACTGACCCAAATCCGTCGCTTCTCAAATGGTGCCCATAGAGGCGGCTATTATATTTTATAACTATTTGCTTAACTTACGGCTAAATGTATGTATGAGAAGCTTTCTCAAGAAATAAATAACGTTCTCCCGGCAGCTAATCATTTCACACGCTATTAAACATAAAAAAGAATACTTTTAAAGGTAAATTAAAGCAAAAAATCATGGATTGCGATAATTTTAATATATCCTCTTAAAAATCCATCAAGTAAAAATTCACCGTCCGTTGGAGGATTTAATGAATAATAAAATGGTCTCGATAGTTTAATCTCACCAGTTTGTTATCTTAAAAATTAAATTAAAGCAATCTTGCGTTGCGATAATTGTCAACTACCCTTAAATAAATTCATGAAGCGAAAAATTCTGCTTCCATTAGGCGATTTGAAGAATAAAACCGCTGTTGTATTTTGTTCACACCAATTATCCTTCTGTTTGAAAATAGATTAGCGGCGTATAAAGTTCATCGCCTGAGCAAACAGATTATGGAAAACGTATGTTTAGCTATATCTGTTTTTATCATCTTTGCTTAAGCGATTGAAGGAACGAGTCATCGCTAGAAAAAAAGTGATATTTATCGATCCTATAGGTTCTATGCCCTTTTATCACCCTTACATTGAGCTCTACAACGAAGGATTGGCCGGAGTTAACTGAAGTGCTCTCCATACATTATTCCTTCGGCATGGACCGAAAACGCTACTACCTACGTTGAGAAGACGTAATTTTTTTTTAAATTTCAAGGACCGGTATTCTCCGTAATTTTGCGAATGTATGCTAAATTTGAGCAGATATCTTATCATTCATAACCAATTCTCGATTCAAGTTTAATTAGATTCGTCTAAAAGCTCCGTCGGTTTATTAATTAGATTCGTAGCGTGAAGTATAACATTCAGAAGATCGATGATAGATGTATTACGAATTAATCAATGGATGACGTAATTAAGGTGATTTTTGAGTTAAAACTGTTAAAATGGAGGATAAAAGATTCTCTTTAGAAATCGAGATACAATTGGTAGAAAATCTTGTAAATATTTACTTCAAATATTACGACAAAAATATATGTCATGGCGTCCATTTTTATTCGAATAAAAAAATTATGAAAGTTGATGGCGACACCAAAAACTAAATTTATTTACTCGATTATTAAAGTAACGTCGATGGTAATAAAACGTTTTGGAAGATACGGAGCTGCCTTGATTATCAATTCCATTCCAGACATGAGTTTATTATTTCCCTTTGTCGATTAATTCGAAATTGAGAAGGCATGAAATGTTTTTTCAGTGAAGATTATTTGCCAAAAGTCCTGAGACCTAATTTCAATCGACAGATGAGTTAGCTTTGTATTGATTTTCATTGTTTTTTATTAGTTATCCATATCATTCGTCGTATGATCTTTTCGACTAATTTAATAATATTTAGCTATGACAGAAATTGATGTATCTAGCAATCTTCTTGTTCCTTCGATAGCGCGTAGTAGATTTCTCGCAGAATGATAGGCCTCAAACGTAACTGCCGTGATTTTTTTCCATCCCGTGAAATCAAAGTTCGCGAAAGCGAAGCTTTTTCGAAGTCTTGCGAAGTCCTGATTTTGAGAGAATTGGGAAGTTTTCCGTACTCTTTGATATCCAACTCTCAAAGGCGCATTAGCTTCACGTGGATTTCAAGGCGGTGGAAGAGACTTACCCGTTTCCGTAATCATAGGAAAGCCTCTCTCTCGTAAGTGACAGACTAGGTTTTGTGTTCATAGATTGGGAGGAATTTCGATATGATATCCCGAGAGAGTGAGAGAGAGAGAGATAGGGGAAGTCGAGATAAGAAGAAAAAATATTTCCAACTCCCTACGGCGTTAAAACGTTTACGGAATCGGAATTTTGAAACTTTATTACTTAAAATATTTTTTTTTAATTTCAAGTTTTTGGTTCCTTTTTGATTCTTCCTACCAGTTCTATTTGATATTTGCGATATTGGAATGGCTTTTTAGGCGTTCTTTGTCAAAAGAAAAAAATTATCGCCTTATTGTCACGTCATGTTCGGCTGTCCGTCCGCATGTTTTATCTCCAAAATTAATTATTTATGACAAAGAAATGAACGTAAATACGTGTATTTTCCTTTCTTACGCCCAAAGCGTTTTGTAAGTGAAAAGAAATTTACGACGAAGGAATGAATGTGAACATAAAGAATGTTACGATTACTTAATTCCATTGAGGTATGTTTTAAATAATTTTCGATTACTTGATTAATTACCGTTGGTAATAAGATAAATTGCTAAATCAAAAATTCAATATTTCCTTGGCATCGCTTTTGCTATATCGTTTTTCAGTTTTTAGGCATACTAAGACGTTAATATTTTTCTTTAGTTGACACGATTGCATAATTCGCAAGGAACGGCTCAGCCTTGCTTATATGCATGCATGACGTGTGAATCTTCCCTCTATAGTTTGAGGAAATTTACGCGAATCATTGTTGACAGAATGTCGTTCTAATACCCCATATTATCCGATCGGGTAACGCATTCCCGCTAAATTGGAAATGATTTTAGAGGCACGATGTCACCCCAAAAAAAAAAGGTTTGCCGACGTATTTGCGAAAGCTCTTTCCGAAAGAGGGGAGAATGACGGGCGAAAATTTACCTCTAGACCGCGAATCGTTAGCACGATTTGCGGAACCTCTTTGTGGAGCGACGGATAAAAGCTTTTATTCACACTTACTTTCGGTCCGCTTGGTAGCTTCAAAGAGTTGTCTACGGTTATTGTTTGAGAACCACTTGGCGGCCGCGCTATTGCAGGTTTGGAAAACAAAAAAAAACTAACAAGTGCGAACAAACTCCCTGGTTTGACACCTTCTGGACTTAGTTCCTAGAATTCAAATGAAACGAGTACCTTTTACTATCTTTCTCTTCCTTTCTTTTTTCTTTCTTTTTTTCTCTCCCTACCTTTTTTCTCTCCCTCTTTCTCTTCCTTTCTTTTTTCTCTTTCTTTTTTTCTCTCCCTACCTTTTTTCTCTCCCTCTTTCTCTTCCTTTCTTTTTTCTCTTTCTTTTTTTCTCTCCCTACCTTTTTTCTCTCCCTCTTTCTCTTTCCCTCTTTCTCTCCCTCTTTCTCTCCCTCTCTCTTTCTCTCTCTTTCTCTCTTACTCTTTCTCTCTTACTCTTTCTCTCTCCCCCTTTCTCTCCCTCTTTCTCCCTCTCTCTCTCCCTCTTTCTCTCTCCCTCATTCTCTCTCTCCCTCCCCCTCTCTCTCACTCCCTCTCTGTGTTGGATGGAATGTCGCTCAAAAAAATGACGATTACCTATCTTCCTTTATATCTCTCTTAATTTCTGTTTCTCCTTACCTGCATTATTCTTTCTCCATTCTCCTATCTTTCCTCTCCCTCTTTCCCTCCCCCCTCTCTCCGATTGGGATGGCCCTAGAAATGGTTTTGATCTGGAAGGAAATGAAATGTAGAAGAGTCTGGTACACACGGAAAACCTTTGAAGAATTTAGTGGCTTCAATTTTATTGTGGATGTGCTTCCTGTAATTACTCCTACCGGTTATGATGGGCCTAGGAAGAGACCACACTGTACAAAAAATAAGTTCAAATAATTGATAAACCCGAGAGATATCAGTGGTTCTTTTTCTCAAATGCAACAAGGCAGGCTAACAGATGCTATGTAAATACGGAGAGCAATGGCATCCCCTGTCACACGCTCTTGGCGGCTTGCAGGTTAATAATTCAAATGTAAATTCTCCAAAGTTAGCGCTTAAAACTGAGGTTCTATCCTGCCCTATGTGTGCCTTTTTGCATACTGAGTACCCGTTTTAAATTTAATTTGAATGAGAGTGCGGTCTTTGTGAGGTGCATCGGCCATTAAGCGAACAATCTGGCCTTTTATTTTTTTACACGTTTCCTTTAGCAGCCGCATGGAGGTTTTTAGGTAGCTTTTATGTAGACTTCTCTTACGAATCATTTATGTAGGGACGTGTAGTTTTCTAGTTCCACAATTTCCGTCGTTGCTTTTTCGGTAGTGTTTTTTGCTTTAAAGGGCGAGATGCGTTTTATCATATTTACGAATTTATCTTCAAACAGAAAATAATATTCGAAAAGAAAAAATATTCTCCGCTTTTACGTCTTTTTTGGACAGCCCCTGCTCTCTTCGCTCGCCAACCCCCGCGGCGCACTTCCAACCATTTCTTTGAAACCCTTCTTCCAACCAACCATTTTTCTAAAACTCTTCTTCCTACCAACCCAACCATTTTTCTGAAAAAAAAATTTCCAACCCAATTTTCCTTCGCGCAGAGCAGAAGAGCAGCGAAAAACCCAGTCATTTTACGTGCGGGCACTTTTTCCACTTATATCTCACCAATCAGTGGTTCAATCTCAAAGGGACCTTTTTTATTCGATGGTATATATAAAGTGGACAGTAAATGTCTAATTTATTCCCAAGTAATTTGAATCGTGGAGTTTCTACGAATTTTAAAAAAGTACCCTTTCATATTTTAACTACGGATTAAAATATCTAAAAATAACTATTAAAGATACAGCCGCATAGTGAGTAAGGCAAAATTAAAAATTTTCACGCTGTACCTAAGTAAAGAAATCGCATTACGCTAGGACGAACGGTCCCCGAGTTATTACGGAAAACCCTGTTTTTTGGAATTTCCATTCCTCACGGTACTTAAACCCACAAATGTTAGATTTTCGGACTTTTTCTGTTAATTGTACTCGAAGACCTATGTTTATGCCAAATTTAAAGTCTTAGAATTTCGTTAAAAAAAGTTTGTCAGTGAGTCATGCCAAATAAATGCTATGTGCACGTGTGACAAGACTTTTATTTTAGAATAGAGAGATATGAAAAGGAAGTCTTAAAAATATGGTCGATTGATGCAAATCATAAGCATCACTCATAATTGGAACCGCATCAATTCCTTTTAAAATAAAATTCTTCTGGAAAAAAAAATCTTTTCATAACTTCGTTTTTGTTACAAATGCAGACAGAGGAGTTGAAAGCGTGGTTCTTCTTCCTTTGCCTTTAAGATCCGCGACGCTGGGGAATTCGTTTTTCTGGTCAGATCGTTCCGCAAAAAAGCTTCCTTTGGCGTTGTATTATCTTGGAAAGAACTTTTCCCTTTTCTAAAATTAATTTTTAACCCGGTAAGTCTTCGTAATTCTTATTAAATTGGGGTAATCACGTTGGCATTGCGTTTGCCACTAAGTATCCTTGTAGATCTAAGAGGATTTTTTCGTCTCGCGTCGCGGAATTAAAAAATACATTTAAAAAAACTTTTAAAAGTGCAAATTCAATGAAATAGTTATCGATTGACGAAAATCGACTGTCGGTATCCTCGCCTTATTGCATTACCGAGCGCAAGCGTCAAAACGTTCGATATACTTCCAAGAAAACTTCGGCTCTCGACGTGTATCGAGTTTCGAATTAATTAAAGGGTTCGTTTGGTATTTATCACCCGGGTTTCCTTGAGATTATTTATCTCTTCCTTTGCCTCGTGTTCTTCTTGAGTATTTCAGTCCATCGCAATGCTGTCATCCAGTTAACACCTTTAAGCAATTTTTTTCGAATCTCTCTCTCTCTCACCCTCGAAATTGGTTGAAGTCTTAAAGGGAGACGAATTGCGAGCCTTTTTTAAAGGCGCATATTCCGGTCCCGTTAGCTTGCCATCCACCGTCGAATGAAATTTACGAAAATATCGAGGATTGATCATTTTTTTATGAAACACGTGAAGTTTGTTCTAATAGATTCTATTACTATATTGATCCAATATGAGTGGTTTATAAGTTAAGGGCGTATTTTAAAGTCTCGAATTTCGCATGTTTTATTAGAGTCTATCGGGCTGTAAAATCTTTGTAAAATCACAAAAACGAAACAATTTTTTTAAACGAGACGTGAATTTTGTCGTTATGAATTATTATCCGTTGTGTCGTATGTGAGTAATTTTGCAGTTATGTCCGCCGTGCCTCTTGTTATTAAATGATGGTGAATCAAGTATCTATCAAACCTCTACAATGATAATTTTAAAGGAAAGATTGTAAAAGTTCAAGCTATACAACTTAAAGTCAAAGTTCATTACTACCTACCGAAAGGGATATCTTCTTCGGGTTATAAAAAATCGTGTTATAGAGACTCGACTTTACAGTCTAACGTATATAACCTGAACTTCGAGAGCATACAGAAAAAGCTCGACTTGTGGGTACATCGAGTTATAAAACACCGTTTCAATCTACATAACATATTAATGCGAACCAGTAAATATTTACCACTTCGGTCAATCGAAATTTCAAGTTATTCAGGCTTGTCCGCAATATTTCCTCTTTTCACTAATTATTCCTGACCAGCGCAAGGTTTTTATCGAAGTATCTTTTAAGAGAATCCCTTAAAAGGAAAATACTTTCAGATATTTTTTCGGCTTTTTTTATTTACCTTTACAAAAATATCACCTCCCATCGAAATGAGACAGCTTCATCAGAGAGGTTAAACGTCGCAACCACTTAATTAATGCCCAAATTACCCAAAGCGTGTTTTGTGAAACATCCTTACTCCGAGTTGGCAGCCGCATCTCTTTCATTTGGCACCCGGATTAGCTTTTTGTTTGGCGCTTCTGGCCTGTGTATTTTGGCGCCCGAAGGCTGTGCACCTTCCTCGCTTTTACTCCCCTCTCGTCCGTGCCTACATATACCTTGGCTTTAGCTTGTAATCCCTTCAGTTGAGAGGTTAGGATATGGCCGTTTCTATGGTCCTTCCCCCCTTACCAAACACATAGGTCAAAGGTGTCTCGTTTCTAGGCGCCATCAATCTCGTTTCCGGATTCCGTTTAATCTTCGCCACCGCCGCTAATTTCTCCGCGAATCACTCCGCGCGCTTTTCCTCAGACCCTTCTCATTTAATCAGGGTAAGTAGGATTTCTTTGTTTTTGTTTTAGTTCCTGTCCGATCCGCCTATCGGAGCGCATGAGGAAAACTCGCAGGGATATTACGGTTCGCTTTTTTAAAAAAAAACAAGGCGCATTAACCTTAGCTGCGTTTAACCTCGGGAAGCAATTTCGCTGCGTTCCTGTTTTGCAACCGTGAAGGAGTTTTGCTAAAACGAGGAAGCGCTTAAATGCTTTGAGATTTCTATAATTTCAATTCATGTGGAATTGAATGCGTTAGACAGTACAAAGTCCAACAACCGGCAACTTTGGGGCTTATTGTTTGTGGGTTTTTGGACTTTTCCTGTTTATGAGTAATATGCGTAGGCTAAAAATGAATTATCTAATAAGGTTTATATATTGTATGCTTGCATTTCGAAATGTTAAGTTTCCGCACACGGACAAAATTGCAAAAGTTTCACGATACACTATGTAGACATCCGAATCACAAAGAAAAGTTGCGTGGTTAGCAAACAGTCGGCCGAATCACAGAAACGGTTACTCGCAGAACAAATCCGGCGCCGAATTCAAGTGAATTTGTTTACCGCTAGTAGGTCAGAATTTTTTTTTAATGCCCTCTTTTCGAATTATTCCGGTTTTTTTAAATTTTGCGCCGTAAAATCTGCTTGGTGATATTATACTATAAATAGTAAAGAAAAATATTTCCAATGGAATAACTTTGTTTAATTTCACATAACCTACAGTAATGCGGAATTTAACGAATTCTTTGAATACGGTATATTTTCAGCACATTATTTTTCATCGGATCGAAATTCTATTCCAATTTTCGAATTACGGTGGTTCCAACACGGAATAACTTTAGTAAAGGAAACGTTAGCCATGAGCAAATTGTATGCACATTCGTGGTTTACTACGAGCGGAAGTGAAACATTAAAAAATTGTGGAATTTAACCAAGTTATTATTTTTTTCGGAAAAAAATTAAAAAATGCTTTCAGGGTGCTTTCGACAAACTGCACCAAAGTGTTGATTTTTCGTCGGCAATATGCGCTGAATTTGTTAAATTTTTATATACACACGTCCCAAGTCTCCTTTATGTTTGCAATTACATTTCTCAAGGTTAAGGTTATCTCGATGAATCATGTTTATACCTCGAGTTTTCTAAATTTGAACTCAACAGCTCACGAGGTAAGGACGCATTATCTCCATCTGTTCGCCCTCCCAATTTCTGACCTTCGCTTGCAGCTCTTCCTGTTGTTTACGTCTACGTTTCTGCGTTGCTGAGTCACTTGTATCTCCATTCAACCTCGCTCAAGCATTTGTAGTGTTGTTATTCATAATATGCGTTGTTTGTGTTCCACTAAACTGTTTTTAAAAACTTAATTGTGCAAGGCAAATATAGCGTGCTGAATGTAAATATGAGTTGTAATTTCTCGCACGTAGGTAAAATATTTTACGTTGCATGGGATTTATTGTAATATTAAAGGAAATATTCCTCTGCGAAAAATCGTGCGGTTGGTTGCGATTTCCTAGGATTTATTGTATTGTTAAAGGAACTATTCCTTTACGATAAATCGTGCAGTTGTTTGCGAAGCGTTCTTAAGTCAGCGTGTAAGAATAATGCTGCCCAATTTTGGGGGTCCTTCGAGTAGAGCCTCTGTAGGGTTCTCGATGTAGTCCATCTTAAAACGGCTCGGTTTGTTGATGGCGAATATAGATGCGGCGCTAATGTATCAGGGCTTTGGAGTGATATGAGATGGCAGACCATGAACTGTAGAAGAATGGATTACAATCGGAAAATATCGAAAATGTTTGACAGACCCGAATTCATTGAGAACGTGCGTGGAAAGGTTATACCTGCTGGTGAGATAAGGGTTTACAAGAAAATACTTCGAAGTAGTGGAAACCGAGAGATGCTACATATCACGTCCCAAGGCGCGATAAGGCAGGTCAAGAGATGCTTTAACTAAAGCAGTGTTTCTTGATCGGTGGACCACAGCCCACTGGTGGTCCGGAAAAGGATTTTAGGTGGGCAAAGAAAAATTTATAAACATTTAAGAACGGTTAACAATATTTAAAAACTCTCCAGAACGTATAGTGAAAAGTTAACATTTTGTAAAAAAGCAAGTATTATAAGTAGTAAATAACTAATAAAAATTTCAATAAATTGTTTTTTAAATAACTCACTACTTGTAGTCATTTTCATGCCTCCTCCTCGTTGATAAATTTGAAGAACTTTCCCTGTAAATGGCTTTTATAACTTAAATAAAATTCAGAAAAATATTATTCCTTTTACGGTTTGTTTTACAGTTTATGCTTTATTATAATTACCTTATTACATTGGATTGCTTCGTATCGTACTAACTAATCGTGTGTCTTTAATAACCATGAAAAGTTCAGGAAAAATCAGATGCTCTACCGGCTACAAAGCAAATCACCGACCGTAGATTCTAAAGTGATCGTCACCGAAGGCGGCTGCCTTGTAGCAGAAATTTATTCTTGCTTTTCCAAACTATTTTATGGGTATCGAAGTAACCTACATTTATTAATTGTATTCCAAACACAAGGCAAGCTCGATAATTATTATTTTAAAGGGCATCTTATCGTTTGCGATTATCATATAACTGGTGGATTTAGGATTGAGGTAGTGATTACTTTTCCCTTTCTTTGCACAAATGAAGGTACGTCTATGTACATATTTCTATCAATAAATCCGTATATTTTCTCTCCATAGGGTTGTCTCCAGCCTCCTCCTCTGCCTTTCTCCTCCTCGTCCTCCGCCTCTTCCCTCGCCGACCTCTCCCGCCGCGAGAGAGACAAGAGCGGCAAGCGCAAATCCAACTTGAACCGCGCCCTCAACGTGGAAGAGGTGCCAGGTGCAGCCGACCCCAACGGTGAGTTTAAACAATAAGTATTGCGAGGGGCAAAAAATAAATAAAACGGGTGGTTTTAGACGGAGGCGGTTGGATTCGTCACCGTCCTTCGAAGGAGGAAGGGACCGGTGCCAACTGGACGCCGGATCCTCTGGTGCGATCTGCGAGGGCGTGACTCCGCAATCTTGGATACCTGCATTCGCGGTGGCGTGTCGCCGCCGGTGTCTTTTGTCTTTTGTCATTTTTTTATTTTTTGAAGAGCTCGTTTATGCGGCTGTCACCACCCCTTTCTTCCCTTTCGGACTACGGAAAATGGCTGGACCGTTTCCTGCCACGTGGACGTTAGGTCATTGAGGATTTCTGCGCAATGACTTGTCTCCGCTTAGCTAGCTGCTGGAAGTTTGTTTTTCCGTCTCGCTTCTTGGAAACGAGTTATTGGGAGGTTTCCGAGGATGCGCTCTTCGCGTCTCCCGCGTTTCGAAATTCGTCTGGAAAGTTTTCAGATTTATTTTGTAAAAAAGTGTTGTTTCGAACGAAAAGATCGAAATGTAGGAGAGGAACGCTCGGAGGAAATTTCGGTGTCGCGTTTCCAAGTTTTTAAGCGTGTTGTGTTCGTCCCGAAATTGTTTGTCATCCTCGTTAATCCAAACCGCGTGTAAGGAAATTTGCACGTATTTACGAAGGCTCGTTTTGAAGAAGATTTGTCACTCCGAAAGTTTTAGAAATTCGCGTCGAGCGTAATGAATCTTCGGACTTGTTATCCTGAAGATCCATCTAGATGGGGAGGAATGGCGTTCATTACGGACAAATTGCACCGAGTTGATAGATAAGGCTGTTGCTCTCGACATAATGAGTACGAGTTAGAGCAAGACAGAAATTTATTTTCTCTGAAGTGTCCTCGCCTCTTCATCTTGGAATTGTAGTTGGATCCATGAAACTTTAAATTCCTCCTGCCTTACGATGTTTTTTTTCCTTGAAGAGAAAAATCTGAAGAATGTCATCCTTTGAAAATTTTGCTACAGTTTTATCTTATGTTAACCCCCATGCTGAATAAGCGTAGCATTTTTCTATCGCAATGAGTACTTTTCCTCTTATAGTTACCATTACTTAATGAATATTAATACTTTATTTTAGCATATCCGCAGTATGTATTGTTTTAGGATGATAAAAGATATTTTTACTGATCTGGTGGCAATGAAATAATTTATATAATCACAAATCTCCATTTTTAATGGAACACTTTCGACCGTTTAGAGTTAATCATCGCCAAATGTGCGACTATAGAAGATCACATTGTCCCGACTGCAGTTTCCCTTAATTTTTGGCGTCTCATTTGCCTAAAGGCTATTTATATTTAGCTTCAAATCCTGCCGTCAGGGTTTATGGCCGATCCAGTCGGTCGTCCTTTGTTTATAGGTCTTCAAAAAGCCTCGGTGTTATACTTAACCCGGAAATTCCCACTCTATACCGCCAATTGGCGTGAGTTTAATTTTTCTCTCCGTTTATTTACTGCGCGAAATAAATAAACTTTCAACCTTTCGGAGATGTTTATGCTAAGCCTAGCGATCAGCCAGATTGCTTTCTTTTATTTTCTTATGTATTTTTTCGGCCGTTTGCCTAAGGAAACCAATTTCGTGATTCCGTTTCCATAAATTCCATCGCGCGTTCGAGTCAATCTGGTTTAATCTGTTTTTGAAGCTGTTTTCGGCATTCATTTCTATACTTTTTCCGGGTATGGGATTGTTTTCCTTTTATTTCTTCCGCGGCAAGAAATGAAATTTATTTGCGCCTCCAGGTAAGTCTCTGAACGCCGTGTGCTCAACCCGTCATCGCTCTGTTGTATGCACTTTGGCACGCTAATTGCTTAGACGTACGCGTTCGTCTTTTTTTTCCTCCTCCTCGACCGTAAGGGCTTTGTGTTCAGTTAGGAAGCTTTAGAGGTTTCCTGGAAAAAGAGATCGCCTCTGTTGCTTCGATGCCTTTGAGTATTCGTGCCTGCGATGTTTGGCGTGTTTGGAAACGCGTCCTATCATCCCTAGCTTATGTGCACGTTAACGATGTGTTGTAACGTCGAGGAAATGCGTACGTCGAATTTGTCGTCATACATTCTCTGTGTTTACCTAAGTTGATAGGAGGAAAACGTTTGTTTTGTTGCCATGTTTTTTAAGCGAATTCGGTTTAATTTTTTGAAGTGCTGGTATTTATTCGACTAGTTTCGTAAATCTTAAAATTTTGAAAATTATTAGGTAGTAACCCTTTCTTCCTGTTTACAAAGACGTTATCGGTCACAACTTACTCTCTTCAACAACTATAAAGTTAACTTAACCGCACGGTTTAAATTACAATTTCGCATTTTTATCACGCAAGCGATGCGTGATAATGCTATCTCTACATTATTTCCTTAATCTATATTAATTAACTTTTATCAGAGATTTTCATTAAGCAGTGTCTGGACGAATGGAGCGATAACGAGTATTTATTTAAGTAACAATTATGTGATCTAATTATCGGAAATGCTCGCAAAGAATGTAACTTCTCGTTTCGATTTCCACCAAATTATTTGTCAATATCGGCGATCGATACGCGCCAACAAATTTGTCTTTATTATAAAAATGCAGCAAAATGTGTGACTACTTTAATCTTTGAAAGAAAAAAAAAACGAAGATCGTCATTTTCTTATAGGATTGTAATTTCAGAAGTAAGTAAGTAAGCGAGGTAAATCCAACGATCTCCACCATCGTCCTCTTGTTCACAGATCCTTGAATTCGACGTTTTAGCCGCAGAGGGACAATTTCAAAAAAAGAAAAACTTTCGAGAAAACCTTTTGTCTTTGTTTTGACTCTAGTGGTGACCCAATTCTGAACCGAAACACTCTGTCGGCGTCACCGTAAATTCGCGGAAATCATTCGATGGCAGGAAAAAAATTCTTTCGTCGTTTTGTTTTTAAATAGCTCGGGTGCAACTGACATTCCGGTGAAATAAGCCTTCTGGCGAATTTTGCTTCGTTTTCAAAAAAAGAAATATCCCGGGATAAGGAAAAAAAGATGTTTCGTTCCGAAATTTCAAATCAAAGTGTGGAGGGAGGACATTTTTTTTAGCAAGTCCCCTGGTGGGTGTTTTTGGAAACTCCATCTTCGCGTCTCCTCGAAATTTGCTCTCGTCAGATATCGAGCTTCCTCTTCAGACGTGGCACGCGACTTTATTACCCGTCTCCTCTTTCCTCCTCCTTTGCGCCATCACGTGCTCCTTTTCTTCCGACCTGCACGTTTTCTGCGGAAAAGATTGAATCCCGAAATTGGCGTTCGATGATTATGTATATCGCTACTCTATAAACTTTTGATGTGGATAGAGACTCAAATTTCCTCCTCTCTCACTTTATTATCCGGTCTAGTTTTCCGGGATAATTGAGTTCGTTGGAGGAAGCAGGATGAAACAAAGCGGCGTGAAAAAGGTTCCCGTTACAGGAAAGTGTAGAAGTGAGAAACCTCCATTAGGTTACGCGTGTAAACTATTCCCTCGCAGTCCTTGGCGTTAACATGTTAACGTTTAACACGTGTGGCGTATTTTTCGTTTTTCCTGATGCAAGGAACGGTACTTTGACGCACGTGTTTCGTTGAGGACTACATAATTTGAAATTGACAAAGAAATATTTGTTTGTATTGCACAGAGAAAAACCGAATAGAAATACAGTGAACCCTCGGTATATCGGTCAACGATGGAACGGACTTCGGATATAACAGGCAGACTTTCTGTTACTTTCTCCCAAATTTCCACCAGGATCTGGAAAAATCTAAAATCTCGAAAAATTATCGTAAATTCTATTCCTAAGGATAATTCCGAGTCAGATAAAAATTACATGGGAAAATCAATTTTCATTTCAATTATTGGACGCGCCCTAACAATTTGTATACATATAAAGTAGATTAAACATTGTCTTTCATAACATGCAAATTTTAGCAATTTAAGCCAACATATATGTTTCCTTCGGATGTTTAGGATATAATGGACACTCAGAAGTATCGGGCAAGCCTTCTCCCATTTAGTCCGATATATCGAAGGTGCACTGTAATTGGAGAGGCTGTTGCATATTTGATTTCATTAGCCGAAATCTTTGCATTAATTAAGATATAATGGTTAATTTTGGTATTTAAACGATTTTTAAAGGGTGAGCATACAGATACGTCAATACGTATATAAATTCGTTTAGTGTGCTATTCTGTCTTACGTGATTTAAAATTTGTTAATATTATGTATTATAACAAGGGAATTTCATCCCGTTGCATTACTTTACTCATCAAAGTTCGGGATGCATCATATTCTAAAAGAGGCAGCTGTGGATTGTTCCGCAACGGTGTCATCTCTACATTCCTCACAAAATATTCACAACGTAATTCGTAGGTGAAAAAACGAGGTCGGGGCTTTTAAAAACATGCTACCACTCTTTTCTTCTTGCACGCCTAACTTTGTTGAAACTGTAATCGCGTGTCATATTTTTGCTACCATCTGACACGGCGTTTGCGTGGAAATTTATCGGTGTAGTCTGTTTTTCTCTAAGGATAATTCGCTATGTTCTCGCGAAAGAAACGTTTTTCTCTGAATTTTTTCTAACGTGGCCTAACCTAAAAATTAGCGAAGTCCAGTAAGTGCTAATTTGGCCATATAAACACATACATAATCACCCATTAAAATAGAGACCCTTTGGAATAAAATATATAGGTGTTACACGATTGTAATTTTAAACATGTTTAACTAGCATTCTTAAATTCAACTTTAAACCCATAGCTACACTAGTTAAATAATACCATGAAAATTGAAAACTATTAATACAATTTGTGCTAACATAACTTTTTTATTCCAGCTTCAAATTAACGCAGATTCATGATTCAGAAAAATAAACTATTTATTACTTGTTTTTTTCATGTTGAAAATTTCAATTGCATTCTAATGAACTCTAATTAAACATTATTACATGTTGAAGTTAAGCTGGAACGGTTCTGCAACTATACACCTTACAGCATGTTGTAGTAATAGGCAGATCCTTTATATGACACAAACCCACACACTGATGCACTGTATTATTATCATTAAGTATCGTTATCAAATTAGGCATTCCAGAAGCAAATGTTTAAAAATTCAAGCCAGTTTTTCGTTGTTATCGATCGCTTAATGTTAACGATTTAATAGAAATTTAATAGACACCGATCAGATTAACCGGCATTACCGTTTTTGCAAACGTTGAGCCCGAAATATAATTTAATTTGACCGTAACACTGTACGTGGGCTTTAATCGCGACATGCTTGTCTATTCTGGGAAAGAGCAGGAGCGTGAAGGGATACGTAGAGATATTTGATTGCCATTACTGGAATGGGTTAAAATTCGTAATCTTTTAGGCTGGTCTGCAGGGCGCATGTACTCCCTGCAACCCTCTCTCCATGGATTCGATAGAATGGCTCGATCGATGGCGGTTTCTATGGTGGACAGACGCGATCCCTCCCTCCTCTAACATCCAACTCCCACCGCCTCTGCACCTCCTGCCAAACCCCTTCCCCTTGCCTGTCATTTGATATCCTCTATTTCACGTCCTGTCCTCCCCCTCCTCTTTACCCTAGACACGTCTTTGTCACATTTTACCAATATCTTCCCTTTATATTGTCTGTCACTTTCGTGCTTTGTTTCCATTTCCTGAACTCCTCTCTTTTCCCACGCCACGTCCTTTTTACTTTCTCATACGAAGTATCGAGAAAGTATTGTTGTCGCGAAAAAATTCGACCTCGAGGTTTTTACGGAAATATACGTTTTAGGTGTCGCTGAATCAGAAAAAGTGGTTTTTGCAATGCCGTCTGTCAGTCAGTCTGTCTGTTACTGGCTCTGGAGCCTAAACGGTAATGCGAAAATGAATGAAATCTCGTACTTGGGTATTTTATCATACTGAGCAGAGTATAAGTAGAAATGGTTGTCATTGCTCAATAATTAAGGGTAGTTTATTCTACGAATTTTTAAAAACAATTCGATTTTCTCAAAAACGGCTTTAACGATTTTGATCAAATTTCGCATAGTTACTTGAGTATACGTCTTCAATAATACTGTATGGTTCATATTTCTCAAAAAATGAATATAAGGCTAGTTTATTCTAGGCAACTTTAACAATTACACTGTTGAAGGCGTCCAGCTAAAACTAGCCGATTCCGTCAAATACTTAGGCGTTACTTTAACAAGCAACCTCTCGTGGGATATGCACATACGAAATATATGCGGGAAGGCTAAACAGAAACTAGGATTCATCAAACGCATAGTAG
Organism: Uropetala carovei; assembly: GCA_036926305.1. NCBI lineage: Eukaryota > Metazoa > Arthropoda > Insecta > Odonata > Petaluridae > Uropetala > Uropetala carovei. The sequence continues at coordinate 12,379,424 of JAXCHB010000065.1, read as the reverse complement.
GTAAAAGTGAGGAAAAAGTCAAAGAGACACGTTACTTCTCGTTAGTAAGACCGCTATTAGAGTACGCGTCGAGCATATGGGATCCGTACGTGAAAGGATCAATCTCAGAGTTAGAAAGAGTGCATCGAAAAGCCGCTAGATTCGTCAAAAATTGTTACGATAGAAACAATAGTGTTACAGCCTTGATACAGGACTTAGGATGGGAATCACTAGCCGAGCGCCGATCACGCTCTAGGTTAAAACTTCTCGAAAGATTTAGAACGCATATATTCTCCAGCGATGTCGAAGAAATAATAAGAGCGCCAACTTATATTGGTAGAACGGACCATCCTCGTAAAATAAGAGAGATAGCCTGTAGGACTGAGAGGTATAAAGGCTCGTTTTTCCCTAGAACGATAGCTGAGCAGAACAGAAGTTACGAAAGGAAATCAGCCGACGTAGAATGATACTATACATTATTATGCGCTTTACCTTGGTGCTATTGCACCCCCTGCCACACACCATTGCGGTGGCTTGCAGGGTGAACTATAGATAGATATAGATATAGATATAGATATAACAATAATTCGATTTTCTCAAAAACGGCTCTAACGATTTTGATCAAATTTCGCACAGTTACTTGAGTATACGTCTTCAATAATACTGTATGGTTCATATTTCTCAAAAAATGAATATAAGGCTAGTTTATTCTAGGCAACTTTAACAATAATTCGATTTTCTCAAAAACGGCTCTAACGATTTTGATCAAATTTCGCACAGTTACTTGAGTATACATCTACAATAATACTGCGTATTTCATTTTTCTCAATGAATGAATATAAGGCTAGTTTATTCTTGGGCAACTTAACAAAAATTGGATTTTCTAAAAACAGGCTCACACGATTTTAATTTTCTAAAGATAACTAAACGACGCATTAGTATATGAGAAAGTTTGTACAATGTATGTTGTACCGATTTTTTTCTTTCATTTTACTGCTATTCCCTCCTTCCTGTCTCTCCTATCTTTTCCTCCGTCCCTCTCTTCTCTCTCCTTTTATTTTCATTCTCTCTCTCTCCTCTCTTTGCCGGTTCTTTTTTATTGCTTACCTACCTCTACTCCCGTTCCCTACTCTTTTATTCAGACACACTACTTCTTTTCCTTTTTCTATCAGCCCCTTTTTTTTCTCCTTGGTTGTTTTCACCCTATCCTTTCCCCTTTCCTCTCTTCCTTTTCTTTCCTGATGTACTGTTCCCTGGATTTCGTCGTATTTTCTTATCATTTCCATTTCCTCTTAGATTCCTGCCGCCGTTCTCACTTTTCTCCAATATTCTTGCTTCTTTCCCTCCATTCTTAATTTGTCCTCCCATTCTTAATTTGCCCTTTTATTCTTTTCTCTCTCTCTTTCTCGTATTATTTTTCATTTGCCTCGTTTCTCAATCTCTTTTTCTCACCATTGTATAAATAAACAAACAAATAATAATGATCAACTTTTTGCCATTTATTTCTTTATTTGAATTGTTGTGATCCAAAAACCGCAAAATCACGTTAATTTCGTCTTTAAAAAAGTTTTAATCGTCTGAAAGTTAAATACAGTGCCGTATGGCGATAGGTTTAATGCAATCTATTCAATTTCAATTTAAAAGGTTTTTATTTCCAGTTGGATCCATACATGTCATTTTTCACGTAGGAGTTTTACAATATTTTGTTTTCAGTCATACATGGGCCTGACCGTGGAAGCCCTGTTACAGGCAGATGGCCTCTTCAGGGTCGGTTAAGGTTGCAAGATAAAATATTTGTTGTTCAACCATGTGGTAGTACCTTTATATTTTGTTTCTTCCGGGGATGGCATTTTGTCTGACATTTTAATGCAAGGAGAGAATTTCTTTTATCCCAATCCTCTTTCATTCACATCTTCCCACGCTGTTTCACTGCCAAATAGGAATCCTTTACGCCCCCGTCGTTCGTGTCACGCCCCCGCGCCATGCACGCCAACTATCCGCCTTCTCGCTCCACCCCACCCCACCCCCACGCCCCGTCTCTCCCGCGAAGTTTTTTTTTTTTTAACTATTGGAAAAGTTTCTTTCCCACTTCGCGGTGTTATTGGAAAAATTTAGAAGTGTCCCGATGCATAGTGGCGATGTAGAAACACGGTCTTTAGGGAAAACGGAGAAACAGCGAAAGTAAAATCATAAAAATATTCAAGTTATAATGTAGATAAATTGGAGTTCTCGCGCGCTAACGTATAACGCTGAACGTAAATTTCAACGTAGAGACGAGAAAGATTCTCGACTTGACCGGGAATCGAACCCGGGAAGTGGTGAATTATACTGGGTTGGTAGCTTGGTTGAACCTGGGTTTGATTTCCGGGATGACGTGCAAAATTTTTCTCTTCTACGTCGAAATTTGTTTCAGCGCAAAATATATAGCTTTGCCGTTTCCATTGTGAATATAATTTTTTTATCGTTTCTCATTTCCTTGTTGCTCGACGCGAAATTCGGGTGGGCGGAGAAGAGATTTAAAAGCTAGGCGGTGGAAATTTCGTCCCGTTTGTTAAGCGATCCGGATGTGATCTTTCCGCTTTTAATTCCATTTCCCGGACCCCGATGACTCTTGTATTTCCCTCTTATTTAATCTTAGGCTTCGGTTCTTCCTTTGTCTATCGGAATTAATTACTGATCGTGGTGAGTCCAATAATTAGCCACGATAAAATGGATGGAGAAATGGACCGCGTTTTCCCTCCTTCGACGAATGAAAAGTGACACATCTATATATCATTTATATGTTCATTTAAAATATATACTTGAATATATGTACGCATTTGAGGAAGTTCGCGTTTCTATTCCGCCGAAGAAGGACGTTGCCCGAAAGCTTCAGTTCATTTTTCAGGCTTCTTTCGCTACCGGTTTTACATTAGGTGTGCACTCGATTTCCTTCCTCCTTCACTCATCCAATTTCCGCGCTATCTTATAGTTTCATTTTTATTTATGTGTTGTGCTCGAATTGAAAAATTTTAACAATGGGAAGTTAAAGTTACTTGAGTTTTATTCATTATTTTATTTCAATACTTGCGTTAAATTAATAACATTTGTTTTGACTTATTATATATCAATTTAAAAATTTTCTACTAGAAAAACACTAGTAAATTACTGTAAACTGGAACTGCAACTGACACACTTGACCCATACATGAATCAGTTCTCATTGTTTCCGTTTTCTGTGCCGATAGGCAGATTCACCATGTTGGTAATCATAATTTCTGGACCATTTCATCGTACGTAAAATATAAATTATATTTTGGATTTTGTCAAGCCATAAAAAATATATAAAATTTTCATGATGTTGTTGCTTAGTGTTAGACATTACCAACTTATTTTCAATATTACAAATGTTCGTTCGGAAGACATTTTTTTATAGGTGTCAATATACGCTTGAATCCTGGCGGATAAATATTTAACTACGCTCTATTCTTCGCCATCCATCTCCCTTGACCCAATTGATAAGTAGACATCAAACGGCGTGAAACAAAGACTCCGATCGTCCCATTTACTCGAAAAGGTGGTCTTATAAAATATAAACTCAGTCTCCGCCATTATTTCAACACACTTTTCAGGACGACGCGATTAAAAACAAGAAAGAAACGTTCCATTAAAAAAATAATATGACGGTTAAATTTTAAAAGAATAAACACCGTGTTATCTAGGTAATCACCTTGATACCTCCATTAGTTCACTCTCTCGGTTTCTCGAATCGGTTCCATTTGCGCATCTTAGCCGGCTTGTGTTTTAATTCTCGAAACATCGAGAGAGAGAGAGAGGGAGAGGGAGAGAGAGAGAGAGAGAGTAGGCGATAGAGGTGGAGGGGGAGAGAATTGAAGGTAGGGAGAGAATGAGAATTGTAATGAATGGACAATATATGAGGATAGAAGGGAGAAAGAGGGCGAGAGAGGTACATACGTATATTATAGCTTCGATTATTCGAACTGATTGAATTTCGGATTATCGATTTTTTCAGGTTATGGAACTATGGTAAACCCAAGTAATAAGTGAAACTATATGTATTATAGTTTCTAATCTTATATTTGGTTGCGTACACAATCGTAGAAATAAAGAATACCATATATTATCAGTGAAACAACACTGATGACGGTTGCTTTGTAGTCTAAATACGCATCTGGAGCGGGTGTATTCTGAGGTTGGGAGGGAGGAATAAGCAATATACAGAGAGAGAGATCCATTCGAGATTCGATTATACGGCCTAATTGAGGATGGACCTACTTCGGATTATCGATTCGTCCTGATAGATGAACAATAACGGAACCAAACGATAAGTAGGCTATTCGTGCTTATTTTACTGAATTTATTTTTTAAAGTGTATGTACAAACAAAAAAAAGTTTCTATTTGTGAAAGGTGAGTCACCGCTGATTATGGTTTCTCTGCGGGCTTTCCCATGCTTTTTATGGCCATTGCAGATACGTTTTTGTGAATGTGTGGCTTTCGCTTATCGCCGTGTAGCTTAATTTACAGGACACGATGATGTATCACGATTGTGGAATTTTAAGAACTCGGAGAATAATTGTCTCGAAGTTTTTACTTTATATCTTAGGAACGACAAAATTTATTATTATTTGATACATTTTATTTAAATGGACTTTCTTGTTTTCTATCTTTAATGGTAATATTATTCTCCATGAGCAAAATGATCCGGTTTTACCTATTTTTTATGACACATCGTTTTTCAATTTGATTTTCGCTCTTTTTTGAATACGCATATAGTACTACAATAGAGTAAATAAGAATTAAAAAGTTGGTAGCTATTTATTTTAAAAAAAAACAACTGATTTGCGTTGAAAAAATTTTGGTCGTCGTTGTTTGATGCTAAATATCGAAGACTTTTAAAATGGTAATATTTGGATAATTTACGTTTAAATGATGTTTTACTGCACATAGAAGTTAACCCTTAATTGAATGGAGTGCGCCAATGCATTTTAAAATACTGACAATTTGTAAAATTTGTCTCATTTGTTCTTTTATTTAACCTATCAGCATTGCCTAAGATGCTGAACATGTTCTTTGCATCCTATTCACTATTTTTCTTGACAGTTAAACAAACGCGTCTGTGTTCATCGTTTTTACCATGCTATTTACGCATCTCGATTTGCCAGCTAAAGTTTAAATATTTCAATAAAGTTATTTTTAGAATTATTTCTTAGATTATTAAAACTTTTGGTCTAAAATTGCTCTTACTTTAATATTTTATGGTACAATCTTTTAATATTTTAATTTAATTTAGTTCGTATATAATACTGACAGTAATAATAATTATAAATTATTACATACATTAAAGAACTGAATCAACAAAAATTAGAACGAATTTATCGTTATTATTACTGTTTACAGCCGCGATTTCCACATAATGCAATGGCGTTATAAGTACGCCACGCGTTCGGTTGCGTGAAATTTTTTGTCGCGACCAGTTAAGGGTTAAGAGGGAGTGAGGTACGTCTTTATTTGGGCGATTTTGAGAATATTCAGTTTCTTCTTCCTTCTAACTCAAGTGGAGAGAGAGAGGGAGAGGTGAAGCAAGCAAACAAATGCGAGGGAGAGAGACGAACGGGTGAATGAGAAAAAGGTCAAGGGAGAGAGGGAGGTGGCGAGGGATTTGGAAAGGAGGGATGTAGATGAATGGAGGGAGGACGGAAGAAAAGAGAGAGGGAGATAGGGAGAGGGCGAGAGGAAGGAAGGAAGGGAGGGAAAGAGGTAACGACGGATGAAGAATTGGGTCGATCATTTAAAGCCCTCCATAAAAATGGGTCGACTGGATGGGAGAAGGAAGGAAATGACTTATAAATGCACAACCAACTCCAATTCATCATTCCAAATTTTTCCATCCCAGAATAATTCCTCCCATCCCTTGATAAATGCTGATCTAATCCTGCGGCTCGCTTACTGTGTTACTCGGAATAATTATAACGCGCGCGTTTGTGTGTGAGAGAGAGAGAGACAGGCTTACACACACGTGTGCCCGATATTTTTGCCCACGCATTCGTTAGAACCGTCGCATTTTTATCCATTTCCGGCTCTTCGTCCCTGGGGGAGGTGCGAGGGTCGCAATTACGTTTTAATGATTGCTTCCCAACTCCTCCGCGGTTTTCTGCTCCGACTCCCTCTCTCCCCCCCTCCCCCTCGTCATTTTTTCATCTCCCACGCCACACACACATCAGAGGCTGGCTGCGAAAACGATGGGATAAAGCCCCCATACCCTAAGATCCTACTCCTGTCTTTACCTCCATCCTCTCTCTCCTCCCTCTCTTCCGTGCGGAGCGCGATTCGCTCCTGTTTTTTTTTTACCACCTCGCCTGCAACTCTCGAGTCCTCATTTCCCAGCCGGAGAATAGGCCAAGGCCGCCGTATCCTACTGCTGGAGCGAGAGAGAGAAAGAGAGAAAATAGGTAGCTCCCGGAATCGGGGAAGATAACCGGGAGAGCGAGGTGCGAGGAGGGCTTTGCTAGATTGGAAAGGGAAGGAAGTCGCGTAGCACTGCGCTCTGGAGTGGGTGGGCAAGGGAGGATAACTGTGGAACGTTACTGGTCTCCCATGGTTACGGATCCAGTTCACCGCCGCGCCCTCTTCTCCTTCCCCCCCCCTCGATCCCATTTTCTGCTGGTGCTCCGCGCCTCCCTCTCCTCCCTCTCTCCACCCACCCCTGCCCTCCCACTCCACCTTTGACCCGGCAGTGTAGGAGACGCACGCATTTGTCCTATTTGACTCAGACCCTCACCCCTTTCCCCTCCCAACCCCATTCGCGACCCTGAGGGAGAACAGTCCTGGAACTTGACCTACCTTCCTTGTTTTTAACGTTCCTCAGGGTTCTCTGCCTGTCTTTTGCTTGCGGATCTTCCGATTCTTTAACGTTTTCGTCTTTTTTGGTCGGCTCTTCTCTTCCTCGTGTCGCAACCTGACCTCCAATCGCTCCTTTAATTCTCAAACTCGTCGGTTCCCTTCCTTATCTCCCCGACCCCTCCAAAAGCGTGTTTCCACACTTCGAATCGTCCGTCGCCTTGAATGGGCCACGCCTAGGGGATCCTTCCTTCCTCATTCTTCAGCTCTTGTCGATACCTGATTTTCAAGGGTTTCGTTTGGATAAAGGGCAGTTTTACTCTTTCCTGCCACAACTATTTCAGAGAGAATAAAATTAATCGTATCATTACCAATAATAAATAAATTATTTAAATAGGTAACGGACCACAATAGAACCACGTGCAGAAATATTGGAAAACTGTGAAAAACGAATAAGAAGCTGTTAATTTTAGTATAATCGATATTGCACTTAATATTATGTCGCAAAGTAACTTCTTGAATTATATATACCTCAATGGAACTAAGTAATCGCTCCATAAATGAGAAATGAGTAGAAAAGGGCATTTTATATACATTTGTAAAAGCAAGTTACTATATGGCTACACTGGCCTGACAACTTTAACTCGAATTTTCGTTCAGGCGAAGTAGATGTAGTTTAATATTTTGTAATATTGTAAGTTAAATTGAAGTTTTATAACTGGCAGTTTCGTTAACTTATTTTTTTTCGGTCATACTTTTGAGTAATTGACGTTTCCGTGTGTATATCGACCAAAGCAGACATTCTTTTATTTTTTTCATTTATATTATCACCAGTAGAAGGGATGCATCATCGTAGGCTTGGTTTGTTTTCTTTATGGCGAATTCCGTAACAGAATCGGATATCATAAAACTGTAGCATCTTCTAGGCCAAATTTATCGTATGATTCCGAATTTATAATGTGGTCAAGTTTTTTTTCGATACGCTAGGAACGCGGATACACGTAAAATAACAATCCAGTCAAAAGCGTACTTATCCACCGCGGGAGCTTTCGGGGCATAAATCGTAGAGCTCGTAATATTATTATTTTTGCAATGTTTGTGGGAACGAGAAAAATAAAAGCCTAGTGCTCCAATTTTTCCAACGGCAAACTCAACAGGGGAGCGTTTTTATACCAACTTCGCGATGGAGGTGAATCCTTTTGTGTTGGTCGGATGTAATTTCAAAGTGAATCTCGAGTGCGCTAAGTTTCGGAAATCGCTCTCCGGTCTAATTGACCATCGGACCGAGAAGGGTATTATCTCCTAATATTTTCGGCGCTGTATACCGAGCGCGCCGTTATTATTTTTGAAGTGCTTTTTAATGTACTTCAATAAAGGTCGCACGTTGATCTCTTTTTTTTAAATATTGGATCGCGAATTTTATTTCTCGCAGATCGATGGCTAACTTACGTGCGTGATCGAAATTTAATTAAGCAGTAAATCAAAATGTACCGCTCGTGTTTTTTTAAAACATTCGTAATGAATTTTTAAAAATAATGGAGAAAAAATGAAATACTTTGTACTCTTTCCGCAGTGGAAATTTTTTATAAAATAACTCGTCGTCTAGTTTATAATGCTATAGTTTCGAAAAGTTTTAGCTAATTAAAAGCTTGTTTGCTGGATAATTAATTAATAATATTGTTTACTAATCCTGAATTTTGGGTATTTTAAAATGTACTGAAATGTTAATGGCGCTTTGACGCCAGTCATTACGTATTCCAATGCGTTTCTGTGTCGCTCGTGATAAATTGGGAGTCTATTTTAGGATTTAAATGGCAATTAAGCGACTTTATATGGAATAATCGTGGATGAGCGTCAGTTAGGCGGAATTCATTAACAATGTATCAAGATTATATCAACGAAATTACGGCGCGTTCTATCTCATATCACATTCCGTAAGGAAAGTATTCGAGATTAAGCAGTTGTAAAAAGTGGCCCCTCTTTCGAATTAGCGCATTTGAGATTTTTCCTCTTCTCTTTTTTGCTCTACCAACGAAGAGTTTGTTAGTGAAGATATTAAAACGAGGAAAATGAGACGGCTTAATCGTTTTCGTCGCATCACCTGAAATATGCACCCGTAAAAAAATATTTTGAGCGTATTTTCACCGTCTCCGCGTGAGGCTCGAGTCTTATCCAGTTATTCAAATGTAAAAAACATTTAAATCCAGAATTTTTAATTAAAAACCATCGCGGGAAGTTTTGGTACAACGATATTACCTTCCCCTCTAATACACTCCTGGTAGTAAAACCAGCCATCATTATTCCACGTGTATTTTCCGCCTCCGCAGTCTTAAGCGATGGAAGCTCTCTTCGCCGTGACACCCTTTTAATAGTGGCAAACCAACTCAATATCAAACCTCTTAGAAAGGAGGGCGGTGATAAACGGAACCGCAAGATGACTTGCTCGTTCCTTTCGGCGCCTTTTTTTTTTACTTTGGTAAGGATCTCGCTCGCAATCTCGGATGCTGTTAAGACAAGTTTCAGGTCGTGTGGCCTACAACACTTTAGTCGACCTCTTTTATCTCTCGCCATCTTTTCTGTTTTTTCTTTCTTTATTTTCCTCCGAGGCGGGCGGCCGTTTCTTTTCAACTAGCCCGAGGGGCGTGACGTGTCCGCGCTGCAGTTGCGAGATGGTCTTGATTTTCTTAAACGAAATAAAAATAAAATAAAGAGTACTTCTCTCTGAGGAACCGCCGTAGCCTCTTGGCGGAAAATCGCGTTAATGGTTCCTTTTGAGAAGGTTATCTCTCGTGACCGCTACGCCACTTTTCTCGAGAAACTTGAGTCGATATACGACGAACTTCGTAAATCTTTGGAGTCGTTCCTGGATTTTGCGTTCCTAACGTATCCTCCGGTAAAAATGTTTTTTTTTACTGTACTGTTTAGGTACGCCTCTTATCGTTTTATTTATTTATTTGACAAAAGCGTGTACGCGCGGTGTGTAATCAACTGTTTAGATCGTGCTAAATCACGAGGGAAGACTTAAACTATAGATTTGAAAAACTGCGTCTCTCCAATAGCCTTAAATTAGGGGTTGGGAAAATACGGCCCGCGGGCCGCATGCGGTTCCCGAGAGCTTTTTGTGCAGCCTGCGGAGCTGTGATGAAGAAGAGGTCCTTAAAACTTAACACATATATTCATATTTTTTTAAATTCAAATTATTATAATGAAACATTTAATATAGAAGCACCGACCTTAAAAACCTCAATTTAGAATTTTTGTACCACCATTGCGTCCCGCCGTGTAGAAAAGGTTCCCCGACCCTTGACTTCAAGTATGGTAGACTACGGGTGACGGCTGCTTTGTACCCGAAATGAATGAATGGCTCTCCTAAGTGTTTTATGGCTGTTGGCGAAAAATAGTTTTTCAGTTTCGTTCTAGCCGTTAGGTGTGCTAGATAATTATTTTTTAAATAAAAAATTATCCAGTTCAAGGGAATTAGATTTATGAAGAAAAGTGGTGCAGTCAGGAATTATATAATGACTCGTAAACATCGCTATAAATTTTTAAAATCCAAAATCATTCAATAAAAATATTTTGTATATATATTATTATATATATTAATATTTTCATGGTAAAGTTGAAATTAATGCGATAACAGTCGCAGCTCAAATTATTTGCGATTTTGGTGGGGGTGGGCAAATACTCGGCTGCGCCCCATTAAGAATCCTGGATATGATACTTTGAGTCAAGTCAAAAGAATTAATAAGGGTTCTATATATCTCCTTAGAGTAATTCCGGTGGCATACATTCCAGTAACCGAGGTTCAATTCTGCAACAACCTCCGAATCGGGTCTGCATGGCCTCGCGGGTCGTTCATTACTCCTCGGTAATTGTGATCCGAAAATGGTCGGAGTTACGCCATTTCATTTCGTCAGCGTCGTTCGTTTCTGAAAACGATCTCTGCGACCGAGACGTGCCGCCCGGAATCGGTTTGTTTCCTTTCGGTTCACGTCACGAATTCGGCACAGTTGAAGCGACGAGGCGTGACGAGATTGCTGATATTTTTTTTTTAGACCGACGGTATATTTTTCTTCGGGCGTGGCATTCTCGCACGAGCGGCGGCGATGTTAACGACCGCGGTCGATCACTTTTGTCGATCCTTCCGAGTTTGTTTTTCTTTACAATATAAACGATTCGTGGCGACATGTTGTTTACATCGGCGATGACAGGCACTTTGGAGGACGTCCGAGATGGTTAAGAGGCCGCGTCCGAAAGCGCGTCGCGTTCGTGAAAAAAATTAGGTCGGATTGAATCATCGATCGATGATATTTTATTGCAGGAGGATACGATCGAACGTCGATGACTCGAAGCTAAAAGGAGGAGAAGAGAAGTTCGAATTGCCGAAACTTTGATTGATAGAACTAGGTACGTCTCACCATACGCGAATACGAAGGGAAGAAATGTAACAGGGTGTTTCAAAAGTTACTGTGCGATAGATTTTGCATGAAATAAATTGGTTGTTTTATTTGATTTAACCTTCTTCACATTTTTAGACTACTGTCATAATACGAGCCGTTAAAACTGTAGTCCCTCACAATGTACCTTGTATTACAATTAAAAATATTTAAACAAATAAAACAGCCAATTTATTTTATGTATAATGTACTGCACAGAAACTTTCGAAACACCCTGTATATACCACTGATTATAACACGGGGGATGCTCTCTGAAAAAAGTTCCGCGTAATGTTATGCTTTCCGCCTTCCTTTAGGCATCCCCCATTGGTCCTATAACTTCCAGACGTCTCTTCAATGCCTATTTATGTACAAATAGAGTTGTTGCCAGTTATCTAAGATTATAAACAAAGCACTCGGGTCCATTTTCCAACTCAACCAAACCGCGTTAATGCAAACCACAATCCGTGGTGTATGATTTTTTATATTAAAAATACAAATCGCGTTTCAGAGAATCCGTGTTATAGGATGGCCAGCTGTACTAAAAACTTATAGAAAAGTCGAGTTATATACAATCGAGTTATAAAAGTTTGACATTTTTTCCTTTTTCTACACGACAAAAACTATTTTATATGATGCGTTCGTGCGGAAGAATCACTTTGGAATTGTTTTAACCTCCCGTCTTCCCTCTTTGCCGCTTGAATTGATACGTCACATTCCATTACACCATCGCATTTCGAAAAGATGAGCTTCTTCTAAAGCTTTCTTTAAGCGACGAAATTTTTCTGCGACGAATACCTTCGTAACGAAAAATATACAGCAACGAAGATATTATTAAGCTCCTGACCGAATTCCCGTAGTATTGCAAAGTTCCAATTCTATAAGAACGCTTTCCGAAGAAGAAGTTTACTTTTACCTCTAGTAGGAGGGGGCATTACAGATGCATTGCTGAGAGAACGTTATTAAGCTTCATTTAAATAAATAATAGGTATTAAAAATGGTACAATGATTATTCGTTATAACGAAGTTCAAAACAAGGAAATAATTTACGCATGATCTTCAACGGAGTGCGTAATAGCGGGGTTTCCGCCGTGTCTCTTCCCTCTCGTCTCGTTTGACCGCATTTAGTCCCACGAGGAGCGTGGATGACGGGATCAATCGATATCCAAAAACTCGGAACCGCATTAAAGTTCCCATCCGGTGCGCCCTCCTTATCCTTTCTCCCCTCACTCTCTTCCTCCCAATCAGTTTGCTTTTGAATGTGACCCATTTTTTAAATCTTTTCCGAGTTCCATTCTCTCCCTTTTACGTCCTTATCTGGTTTCCTCCTAGCTTATCTCTCCCTGCGGTCGCCACATCCCTTTTACTCTCTTCCGTTCCTCTCGTTTGGCTAATCTGCTTTCTTTCATCGGAAGTCCTAAGGTCGTGATACGGTTTTGAGCTTCCAGTCCTGAAATATTGCTGGAGAGAGAGAGAGAGAGGGGGGGATCTGTATTCCCGCCATTTCCGTGCTTCGGAATCTGCGAAAAAGGTTTCGTTTTTATTCTCTCGCATCTTCACCCCTTTCGAATAGACGGCAACAATACGGTTTCTTTTCGAAAAATAAAAATATAGACCTCCTCCGAGGTTGAGTAACCGAACGTGCCTGTTGGATAACCGTATCGATTTTACCCGGTAAGTATAATAGTTTTCACGTAGGATGTCGTTTTTTTTTAAAATCCGTTTTCTAAATTCCAATCCCCGGTCGTGCGGCATAGGGATCTCCCTGAGAGTCGTGTCTATTCTCTTAGTTTAATTACTTAGTTTTGTATCTATTCTCTCACCATCTATACATTGAATGTACCGCTTTTATTACAGAAACAGTCGTTGGCATTCATTCCGCAGACATGCCCGTGATTATTGTACGTTAAACCGAGTTACCTGCAAATTGTCCCACTCTTCGCTTAATTATCCAATTCTTGGCTTAAGTCCAAGGTATGTTTTTTTCTAAATTTCATTTTCAGAAATGTAATGTGACTCGGCACGAAAAATATCAACCAAATAACGCACAAACCAAATCACATGACTATGGTTTCGACGCTTAAGTAAGAGTCGCTACTTTTATTTCGTTTAAAATACCCCATTCTACGACTGTTGATTTTTTTTATTCCTTTTCGACATTTTCGTGTGTTCTTAATTTTATTTGGCGTCTGTAGCCTTCCTAACCTGGATTTCCGGGTTTGAAATCCGCAAGCCGAGGAGTGGCCGTATGGATGAAAAAACACCCGGCGCAATGGTGACCCATTTTAATCTGACCCCATTTCTCTCCTTCCCAGAGCTCCATCCTTCTCCCTCCCTCTCCCAACTTCCCTCTCCCTCCCACCCTCCCCGCTGCAAATGCATCCTTCGTGTTTTTCGACTTTTATTTGCTCTTTGGTCTGTCTCGGTCTCTTTTTCTTGGTCTGCAGTTCACTCGTATTCGAGCACTCTTTATTTTTCTGGCGGTTATTAATTTCCCATTGTTTCCCTCTCCTGGAATTATTCTTCGCGCGATATATCGATTTCCTCTTTACCCTCTCCTAACCCTTTACGTTGTATAACAGATAAGTTATACAACCTATTCACAAAAGGATTTTCTCTTAATTATATCACGAAATATACTTTCCGCTTGTTTTCCTCCAGTGTTGATGGCATGGACTCGTCCCGTCAAATTAAGCCCTCCGTAGGACACGCTATAAAAACATGTATTCTAATAAGTGTGGCTGTATGAATGCCTTTATTTTTCCGGGATCGTTGTCGTGGTGATAAAACTACAATGGCGTCCGCATATTCGCTCCGCCATATATGTATGTAGGTACATAGTTCACGTTTTATCACCCTTTGTCACGGGCTCCCCGGTATTGAAAATATTATACCTTTCCTTTGGCTTACATTGTGCTTTAACCCTTTATAGCAGGGGTCGGCAACCTATGACACGCGTGCCAAAAGATGGCACGCGAAGAGGTTTTAAGTGGCACGATATTTCAGAGAATAATTACGAAAAGTATGTAATTTAAAAATAATTTCACTTTAATTCAATTTTATTTTGCATTTTAATGATACCGCATTATATATAGGATTATTTATCATATAAGAACCACTTTTCATAAGCGTTACAGACAGAACGAATTTAAGGGTGGCACGCGCGGAGGGTCATGGGTTATGAATTTTGATAAGGAGTGGCACCCAACAGTAAAACGTTGCCGACCCCTGCTTTATAGGTTACTGGTACAATAGTGTACCACTTTTTTAAATTATAACTTTCTTTGGTTAATATAATTGATATTTAGCAGTTATAAATGAAAATAAAGTTTGATTTTCATTCCTTGAGTTATTGCCCTATAAAGGGGAGAACACTGCGATAATTTTCCTCATTGTCGTCATTAAAAAGCCGACGTGTTCCTCCTCACGTTTCCATCAATGCACATTTAAAACCATTATCTTTCCCCCTTACGACAAACAGTGGCTAACTGAATTTCGGCCTCAGTTATTTTCTCCGTTTTTATTGATGACGTAACGACCACTTATATGAGAGTACGGGACTTTTTCTCCCTCTCCCGGTGGCATCAAACCCTTTTTTTTTGAACCCCTTGATTAGTTGCCCTGTCCCTTATATAACTCCCCTATTCCCTTCCTCCACCCCTTTAGTCCGTCGCCCTTTGTTCCTTCCGCCGATTCCATTGATGCCTCACCCCCCTTCTTCCATGTGCGGTGGCTTCCTCCCTACGCTACCCTCCACCCCTACGGAACAGCTGTGTTGGCGCTGGTCGGGGATCCGGGGGCGTGACGTCACCGACGTCGCGTGGATACTGAGCAGGCGCCGTGGGAGCGTGTGGGTGGGGAGAAGGAGGGATTCGGGTGGGGAGGTTAGGAGAGACAGAGAGAGAGAGGAATACGATCAGACGGGGAAGTCAGTACGGTTCACTGGCAAGTAGACGAGGTAGCTAGACGGAGAGTCGGGACTCCTGTATTTAACCCACCGACCACACACCGCGGTATCTCGAAAGGAAAAACGGAGTTTGGGAGGAAAAAGGAGGGTGTTTCGTCGTAGGCGCCACTCTCCGAGGTGGCGCCATGTCTGCCTGTTACCTCTGTTCACCTGTTCGTCACGTCGTTGTCATGGGTGAGTTGGTCCGATGGCGTTTCTTCTTTGTTTTTTTCCCCTCTCTTTAGAAATGAAGATCTAACAAGTTGCCACACGGTTGCTTGGTTATTCGACCGTTGAAGTCTCCGTCGCATAACAGAACTGGGAATGTAGGCTTCGTTTTATCTCTTGGTTTCGTTGATCGTTTCTCGTTCTCGGAGGCGTTCTTTCCGATGGTGTCATGCGTTCGCGTAGTACATACAATGGAAGGTCTTTTATCGATCCGTTTCTACTTGATGGCTTTAACCGCGCTCTTTTCTTTATTTGGACTTGACGTTACCGGAGCTAAGTATTTGGTGCATGTTGAATAACAAGCGGTGTCGTTTACGATAACGTCTTTCTGTGCTAGTGCAATTTCGCGTCGTGACTTATCATTCGAACGCGATATTAATCAAGGATTTTCTAGACTATAAACCTTTTATATGGAGTTTTATTCTTCTTAGTAATATTATTTATCTCGAGGGGATCTATAGTGTTTATTGTCTGTCGAACTGCTTTCAAAGCTCGCCGACGGTAATTTATCTCCTTTATTGTGGTGCCGCAATCCTTTACCTAGCTAATACATTTAAGACATTTAGAGGACTCAGATTAGAAACTGTTACTTATTATACTCGAAAGTTTTCAAGACACATAGGTTTTATCCTAATCGGATTCGCTCACAGCCAATAATAAGTTTTTTCACAGTTTTAACTGGATTTTTGCCTGGAATTCAATTTTAATCGAAAGTAAAGGAGCCTAGGAACTTAGTCTTGCTAACTTTGAGAATGTAGAATGGATGGTCAGCTACGTCTGGAGCTCTTTATTAACGGAATTTTCGCTTTTGATAAAACGGACTATTTTCCAAAGATTGGTGTTGGAACAGTTTCTGCGGATTGTTTGATAACAGTGGTTTTTCTTTGTATCAAGCCATTTTTGTTTAAATTTTTTCGTAAATGTACATTTCTTATTTCATGTACGCTGCTGCAAAATTCAGAACAGATTTTTCTTATATCGTAATAGTTTTCTTTTTTAAGCTTTGTGTGTTGTTTTTTCCTATTAATTCTGTTGGATTCGAACAAGTCACATAAAATCCATATGAAGTCGTGCGCTTTTGTGACACACTGGAATTTCCGCAATATTATAACGATCCGCCTCTAGTTTTTTACTGTAGGGTATTACCCTCTTTATTCCTCGACGCGACGTTTATTGAACGAGCTGGTAAAGCATTTTTTATATTAGGCTCCGTATTAATTTTTAAAAAATATGGGGACATGTCTCGGGGAAAATATTAGTCGCATTTTGGAAATAATTTGTCAGTCTCGAAAATAGCAAAAAGTGTCCGGGTGCTTCGAAATTCCGACAGAAATGAATTTCGCGATATTTGTAGTATTTTCGACTACCTGAGCGTTTGTATTCCTCAATGGAATTCTTCAGTGGCTTTGAAACCGAGATCAATTTTAATATCTGACAATTTGCGCAACCTGTTGACTTCTGCGAAAAAAAGTCTCTTCGACCGGAAAGCTCATTAAGTTTTCTCTCGCTTTCTTTGCTCGGCGCTCATTAAGGTATGGTTCCGTCGGATTTTTTTCCCGGAATATTATTTATCAGCCGCGACTCATTTTCTTTACTCGCTTCCCGAACGCGTTTTATTTTCTGTATTTTTTCATTCGTCTCTTCTTTTCATCTCGAGAGTTTATTTCGATGCCGCATATTTCGCGACGTTTTTCTGCAATTTTTTCGAGTGGAAATTTCTTATTTTAGAAAAAAATGTATTTGCGTCCTCGTGTCGATATTTTGTTCTGGACGGAATGAACGATTATTACGACGGAAATCAACTGGTCTCTCGCAAACCTTCCATATTTTATCCGGGAATCTCTCTTCCGTAACGGATGTGTTTCTCTTAGGTGCACTCGCGGTGTTTCCTCCTGGTTGAGCAACAAGGTTGATAAACTTCGATCCGTGACACGTGCCATTTATTTATTTTTTAATCCATCCGTATCGTCGGGTTTCTACTTCCCAAAGAGCTGTGAACGCTTCTCCCCGAAAAAAACGGGTGAACCAATGGGTTTCGAGACACGCTAAATCCATTTGCATATTGTGCTCGTCCGTCAGCTTAACGCTTTTCCATAAATGTATTTTTTTTTTAATTCCTCTCCCCGCCTTTAATGCATCGATTCTCGGATCGATGTGAAAGTACAGTAACCTCCCTCGACGACGGAGTGGTATTTATTTTTTTTCTTCATATTCCCTTTTTTTTGCACTTGCGACCGTGGAAAAAACGCTCTCAGGGAAATCGAAGGCGATGCCCCTTTTTTGTCCTTTTTACCATCTGCCTGCTTTCCCTTTGGTTCTTCCGCGTGCCTTGTCCTACATTTCGTCGCTGTGAGGGATGTAGACGCTACGAGGCTCGACTCGCGTTCTCTCGTTTGTACCCCGGGCCCATATTTTTTCAGCGCACCGGAAAAACCTGTCGTATTGGCCCCTTTTTTTCCGCGGAAATTGAGACTTAAGACACGATCCTTTGACGGACGATGGAAGACTTGCGGGATGCGCATTATTCTCACCGTGAGTAATGAATCTAAAGCTATCCCAAATAGGGTGGCGTTGCAATACCTAAGAAGTCTTGGATAGGTTTGTTGTGAATATTATATATGTAACGAAATTGGTTTGCAAGCATTTAGCAATGATTTGAATTTTCCGCTAAGGAATCTAGCATTTTATAGGAATGTTTTATTTTCGTTTTTCTTAGAGATGTAGGCACGAGACTCTATGCGCGTACAAATGAGTAATACGGCACAAACTTTTGCAGTTATATCGAGACAAATAAATTTTGCTAAATGACAGTGGCGCACGAGCATAATTGTTCAGCTTTTTATCTTGCAATGAATTTAACAAGAAAGCGCATTTACCTCGACTTTGTACAGTTTGAAGGCTTAACGAGAACGACAAAAAAAATTTCAGATAAAATTTATTAAATATTTGACGGAGGCATGACCTCCATTTCATGTCGACGGTAATATTTTTTCTTTATTGTTATCATTACTGAATAACACAAGTTTGTTTTGATACGACGTTATGTTGTCGTAAGACCTTATTCCCGCTCTTAAGTGAATATTCACTGCAACGGGAGCAGTATGAAGCGGATAATATCGTTGTTTAACATTTGGGTGCTTCTGTTGTTCTCTGTCATGTTACGGTCATTGTGAACCGGTGGCATCAGCTGGAATGCATAGTATGTAGAGCTTTCACGCTGACCTTATTGCGTTTCGTCATTTTTCTTTACGTTTTATTGAAGCATTGGTTTTTTTCGGCGATGATGCTTTTAAAGATGCTACTAAAAGGTTCCGAACACGTTAACGTTACGAGATTTGCACCGATAAAAGAGTCGTCGTCCGAAATTCGGCGATCAAATTAAATTGCCGAACCAAAGAAAGGCTTGCTTTGTATTCCGTGGTCTGAATCGCTCTGGCTCCGTAAAGTCCGGTGACGCATCGCTCGTTCTACCGGTGGTGACCCAAGGCGATGTCATTAAAAACAACCCGTAAAGCCAGTAGTTCGTGAGAAGAGGGTTTTTTTTAGTCCCGGTCACGGGAGGGAAAAAAATAACCCCTTTAACCTGCGTGAGTGCGGGTTTGCTCTCCGTTCCATTATTTACTTTTGCCTTGGGTGGAGAGGACTATTGACTTGAGCTAATAATCTTCTTCCTTGGTCGTTTTCCGTTTATCTATTTACTATTGTATTTGTGGGCGTGTGTGAATATTTTTTAGTTTACGAACTCAGGAAATATGACCATTTTAGGTTACAGTTATATACAATAAACTCCCGATTTACTGTGTGTGTGTGTATATATATAAATCTATTTATGCTTATCGTAATAAACGCAGATAGAAAAATAAATAAATATTAGGTTATTAAAGGAAACTCAATGTTAAAGGTCATGTAACTCGGGTAACAGACTGTTACGTATTATCATCTTTTTTAGGCAAAAGAAGTTATAAATTTTTTTATCCCGCTTATTCGGAATTCCGATTATTCGATACCCGGTTAATTGAGATGTTGCTGTAGACTTGCCTTTAATTGTAATCCGTCGTGTATCAAAAAAACAATAGAATCTCAGAGGCCGCTCGGATGTACTCAATTCCAATCCATTCCGATTTCCTAAGCGAGTCCAAGAGCGCCCCTTTAAGAAGAAACCGACCTCCCTTTTTCTACACTAAATCCCGTCTGCAAATCTTTATCCGTTTCTAATTCGATGACAGGAACATTTTAAAAATAAAAAGCCATGTGCTGAATACCGGGCGGCTCGTCTCCGAAGCGAAGCGGAATTACGAGAGCTCGATTCTCGTTTTTTTTTGTCGCTTTATACTCGATCTCTGCCAACTCGTATCGGAGTCATTGTTCTAGAAGACCGACCGCTTAGTTTTGTTTTGCCGTAATTTATTCGAGTCATATATAGGATGACGTCCGGAATCGTTTTGGCGCTGTGTCGGTCGGCGTTTTCCGCACGTCCGACTCCTCGGAGGGAGGGAAAAAAAGAAATCTACGCGTATACGTTCCTCCGCCTTCCCTCAAGAGAGTATGGGGATCACTTGTTGCTTTTTTTCAGTCATTTTTTTATATATATATATTCCGCCGCGGCGCTCCTTTGTGTTCTAGATATTTTCTCGTTTCGATTCCTCTCTCCGTAAGAATGGACCTTATGGTCTAAATTTCGCCCGAATAAAGACGTGCATCTATCTATATATCAGCCTTCCTTTCGTTCCCCCTTCCTTAGACTTTTTCCTCCTCGGCGCCCCTTCGCCGTTTCTTTATCTCGCTTCTCCCTTTCCCAATATCTCCTCTAGTGGAGTCCTCTCCCTCCTTAAACGAAAGATGGACGGCGATGAAAATAATCGGAGATGTTACCTTTTTTGATCGGCTCTTTTATGAAAATCGTTCTCCATTCGATCCGCGATGCGTTTGTCTTTCCTTATTTGGTCGGACTTTTCTTTCGTCTTGATTTTACCCTCGAAAGACCGAGTTGATTATTTAATCGAGGTCTCCTAGAAACGAAAGCGTGCTCGTGTTGTCGTCGCATTGTGTATGTCGGTCTATCTGGAGTTCGTTGAACTCTTTTATTGGATATTTTTCGAAGGTTCGTTTTTGTGGTAACAAAATTATGTACGTAGTAAATATATACAGAGGGAATCCCCGCTAAACGTCCTAGTTACGTTCCAGAAATGTTGGACGTTAAACGAAAAGACATGCGAGGAATTTTCTCCCATTAGTATCAGTGGGATAAAGGAGAGTTAGGTTTTACATCCTTCTCATACGAAGTACAACATTTTTGAAACCTTTCAACACGAACACATTGTAAAAGGAACGCTTTATAAAACATTTTCATCTTGCCTTACCATAACTTTTAAAACACCTTTCAATAATTACCTAAACTAACTGTAAGTTTTAAATGTTTTAATGACGTGACTTGACGTCACGGCAAAAGAGTTTTGCGCCCAGTCGGAGGACGAACGTCGCGAAGACGCAAAAGGGCAGACGCTAAGGTGAACAATTTAGACGTTAAGCAAAAACGTTCCTCAGTAAATTTTGGACGTTAAAGTGAAAGGACTTTAAGTGGGACGTTAATCGAGGACCCCCTGTGTATGCTAATTTGTTTCACATAATTAAACGGTTCTTATGAAGCGAGATTAGATTTTAAATTTTGATGGTAGGGATTGAGATTTCCACTTCTACCTATATTCTACCATAAGTAGAGCAGAATAATCTAATTTTTTGTTTTTATGAATTTTTCTAGGATTTTCTTTCCGAGTACTGGAAATTTTTCACGTTAAAAGAATATAGAACTTGCTACTTCCTGTTGATTTAGTAGCATTTGGCATGGTAAAGTTTTCTTAAAATTGGATTTATTGTTTGTTGGATTGAGAAATAGCTAAACAATTTCTGATTGCCTTTGTTATTTAAATTTGCATACACTAATTCAAGATTGAGTTAATATCGATCCATTTAAGCAATGTTGTATGGAAAATCACGTAAATATTTCAATTTAATTTTAATCATTCAGTTAGGAATAAAAATAAGCTGCTTAAATATAAATTACCATTATCTCAGTTCCTTGACTTCAACTTATATGTTCTTAACATTTCATCGCCATAAAAAAATTACACTAGCGAGAAATTTTCCGGCCCGAGTCCATATTTCAATTTCATTCATTCGTCGTGTTGTCTCGCCGCCTTGAATTTTTTACGAAATCGTGTCCCGTTGCGCCGAATACCTTACTCGCTATACGTACGTGGACAGGCGCGTGTATGCGTGTCTCCAACATGTCACAAACAGCCACGTTTTATTTTCTCCGGAACCGATAAGGGATCCACCGTGTTCCACAACGTTACGCCACGTTCTTCTCGCCATCCTCTCACCCATCGACTCCGCAGTTTGACGGTATGCGTCCACAGGATCCCGTTGCTTCTTAGAAAGCTTTTTAGCTCGTCTTTTCCGCGAGTGTACACGCGCACTCGTGAGACTTTATCGATGCAACTGCGCCCGGCTTCGTTCCGATTCCCCTCTCACCTCCGCACTCCCACCCGTATCACCTCGCCCCTCTTTGCTCCTTTTGTCCAATCGATAGCCCACTCACGGAAGAACGTCCGCGGACCGACCGGGTTGAGCTCCTCCGTACGTGCCTCCCGCTCTCCCCCATTCCCCACCCTGCACCCCACGTCTCCCACACCCTCGCCACCCTTAGCCCTTCTCAATCACTCAGCCCGCTCTCTTAGGTATTCAGCTCGCACGTGGACATTCCTCTTTCCGCCCATTTTATCGCCTCCTCCGTTTTCGTCTGGTTCCGGGAGGCACGTGTCCCCCGTGTGCGGGTTTTTCGTGCGGAAGGCTATTATTCGGCGTGCGAAGGGGGTTTTAGGCGCAGATGTCGCGCGTTCTCTTCCTCTTGTCAATGGAGCGGTCGGGAAAAAAGGAATCGACGAGCCATCGTTACGGAATAGCGACCCGGATGCGTGTTGCGAAACGCTTTCGATGAGCGTGTGCGAGACGGAGATGTTTTTTTTGTTTGTTTTCACGGAGGCTCTGTTGTGGTTCTGATACCGTAGCGCTTTTTCCGTTTGGGGTTGCCGTTTAAATTTGCTGTCGTAACGGCAGGGGTGACGCGGATCGAAAACTTCGTCGAAACGCTTAACGAGTTAGTAAATTTACTCGCGGACGATTTTTTTTATAATTGTTTTAACGCGTCGAAAATGTTAATACTTGGTTTGTCTGGGAGGATAATTTTCTCGTGATTTTTTCCGTTCTAAAACGGAAAACCCGCCATGTTGAAAAAATACGCTTGGAATTACTATTTTTTTCGCAGTAAACGAATGAATTGCATTTTCAGCATGATGCTCTTTCTTCTCGGAACTCGGAAAATGTCTCCCCGGTAATTAGTATCCGTTGAAGTGACACGTTAATCTGTCTCTTTCCTTCCGTGTCGTTTTCGTCGTTATGGAAGTAAGGCGAGAAACTTTATATTAAAAATGCGTAATTTCACAGCATAAACATTGGCGCGCAAATTACTCGAGGGAATAGGGTAATTAGTCTGAGGAGATAGTTTTCTGCGGTGTGTTCTATTCTTGTTTCCTTTTAAGATTACGTTCCCAGTTAGCGGTCTTTATCACGATTCCGCTTGAAGATAACTGATTATTTCGACTTCGTATCCTATTTTGATGTTAATGCTCGACATTTTATACTGTTTATTCTTATTATATTTTATTGTTTCTATATACGATTGACTATTCCACATCATGAGGGTTAAGAGGTAATTAAAATAAAAACAATTTTCTAGTTATTTCCCTGTAATGTGTAAACTATCGGAAAGTACAGTGGCGGGGTAATCTGACATTATAAATACTTTAATCATTGATTTCCGAACCGTGGAGCGTAAAAGACAAGGTATCAATTACCCGGTTTAATCACTATTATCGTGAGAAATTCAATATGCGACCGTCAAATTCTGGTCCCCCTAGTGCAGGGGTTTTTCTAACTTTTTTCTCCGATCGTGGAATAAATTCCCCCAAACCTGTGTGTATGTATTTTCCTTTTAAAAATATTTTTATGTTCATTAGGAGTGTTCTCATTCATCATCATATAAATTTATATTTCGACTTTAATTGAAAACGGTCCAAAATTATTTCTGAATGTTTTTTCGCGTGCTGAACGGCAGCCTTGTTACCCACGTAGCTTTGAACGTTTTTTTCCCGACCATATACATCGAGCCCTTTTGCAGTCGGATAGGTATACCTCTCTCTCCTTCTGGAGTCTGGAGCCACTCTCTTTATCCGCTACGTTTCACGCATCCGTCGATCTCTTGAAAAAAATATAAGGATCGTGGATATCAGACGTGCCATGCATTAGGTGATTAAACGTCGCGAGATATTCCTTCTGTTTCGGGGCATTTCGATCTCTTTTTTTTTATTGTAAACACCGATGGCGAATTTTACTCTCCGGTTATCTTCTTGATTGAATCTCGCTCTCTCTTGATCGCTTCTTTTTCGTAGTCACGGAAAGGAAAACCGTTCGACTATAAATAGTATCTTTTACGCGATTTGTTTTAACTTTTTACGTATCGTAGTTCTCCTTTTTTATCCACCGGAAGAAGTCATGGCGGTTATACTTTATGCGTCTGCGGCCCTCTGATAAGGCAGCCGATCTTATCCCATACATCATGAATATAATATGTAATACTAATTTTCAAATATTGTAAATATTTATTTGTGCAAAAGTTAATTTTATTTTAAATATATTCGTCCGTAAATTTAAAAAATAATAAAACAAACACATTCCGTATTCGCGACCCTCTGAAATCCTATCGCGACTTCCAGTTTGGGAACCACCGTATTATTTTTGGTAAAACATTTAAAGGGGCGAGAAAATACAACACTGAGTAAGAAGTGTTTCTTTTTTGGGCTATATTTTGCTTTTCAGACGCGATAAAGAAGTCGGGTTGGAATTGAAAACTAAATAAAGGAGGCAGCCGAAGCCAAATTTGTCATCTAGAGAGAGAGAGAGAGGAAACAAACTAAAGGTCAAAACCGCGTGACCCATTTACATGCCGGGATTAGCAATTTCGCGGAGAAATTCGCGGCGTTCTGATTGCCAAAAAAACCTACATTCCTAGACTGCCTGTCTTTCCTTAGACAACAGGAACGAGCAGTATTGACGTAATCTCCGCCGACCGTGACCGGATCGCAATTTTTTTTTAACCCGCTAAAATTTAAACGCCGTAATGCGGCACCGTAATAGGTGGCCTCCGGAACGGGAATAGTCCCTCGCGTGACCGTAACCCGAGTAATTCGAACAATATAACATCGCGGTCGAGTCGTTTTCATGCTCGCTTTGAACGAGTTCTCACCGTCCGTGTAGTCGCGGAAAAATTTCCGTGACATTTAAGAAGAGCATCAAATCAGATGTTTCGGACGATGATTTCGGCACGATCGTGGTTTTCCGTCTAAATTGATTTCCGTTGCCGATTTTTCAAGCCACGCACGTCGCGAATCCGGGCGAAATAAGTGAGGTAAGCATTGCGGAGCAAATTACACGAGGGGCTATTTTTTAAACGCCTATTACTCACCAGCAGCTTATTCGAGATCAGCCAAATTTTTACCACGATTAACTATTATATCGACAGATTTATCCTGAATATTTGGCTTCTTTAGGTTGCAGAGCTCTCAAACTAACAAAGTAATTCAGGATCATGAAAATGTAATTCAATTCCTCATCTCCACATAAAAAGGAGAAGCGCTAAAGTTCCCACCCTGATAAAATATATGTAATATGAATTTTTTTATCCCTGAAAATATTCTGGAAAGCAGTGGAAAAATTCTGTTTTGACCACGAATCGAAGCCGGGTCTTCCGCTTGCCGACCTAGTATTCTACCACCGAACTGAGACTGCCTGGTTAGTTCAGTGATAAAATAATGCAAATTTATTTAGATTAAAAAAGCTTTAAAAAAGTATCCTCCATCGAAGCATCGCGAAAACCCTTAACGTCTCGGCTGAAAGCAACCGCATTTCCATCCGGTTATTACGGATTCTCCCGCTGCCGTTTTTATTGGTGGATCAGAACCCATTACCGTTATTTTTACGGGTCGGTCAATAAAATATTTCGCGGAGCGAGGAAATTAAGGACGAAAACGATCCTTAACGCGATTTTTGAAACGACGGCGACCATAGGCTTTTTCGCCTCCCGCAGGACTTGAAAAAGAAAACACGACTATAACAGACTTTAACGAGGCTTTGTCTCTACGCTTTGACGACCATGAATATGGAAGGAAGGTTTTTATCGGAATCGAACGTGGAGAGAGAGAGAGAGAGAGAGGGAAGGTAGGAGAATGGAGGGGGGAAAGAAAGTAGGGATTAGAGGAGTTGGGAGGGATAGGGATAGAGACAGAAGGATTTTGTCAAATCTCTCGCGGAGATAGCGACTAGGCGCCGTTGGCTTTGCGACGCGAATGAATAGAGGCAATTATTAAACATTTGCGGGAATTTGCGAAAGAAAAATAAAATAAAACTAGGTCGACGGATAGGAACACGGAATCATCGGAGCGTTAAGAGAGCTTTTCAATCCTAATTGCTGAACGTTATTTACGGAAACACTTTCAAATCCCTTGTAATATGGGAACAGATGCAGCATTATGACTAACAAATCGAAAGGAGAAAAAACTCGCCATGTTAAAAAAATGAAGAAACTAATTTCGATCTTGTTTTTAGAAATGTTTCCTTAATGAAATTGTTTACGACGTATTGTTTTCCATTTAATTCTTCTGCAAAAAGTATTTAACGAGAAAACTTTTTGTTTCCAAGATTTAAAATTTGACGTATTGTAATTTTCCGGTAGTTTTTACTGTTTTCAATGATTGTAAGGGTTATGAGGTCGTTATATTTAGAAGGATATGGAGAGATCCGTAAGAAGAAGAAAGGAAATTTTACTTTTTGTTGTTGATCCCAATTTATTTCTCTTTTATAAAAAATTTTCGAAAGCTGTAAATTTTGATTTTATGAATAAAAATTTTCGGGTGGCTAATCGAAATGTTCTCTTACTTAGGGAATGTGGTGCTGCCTGTTTTTGAATTATCGGAAGAAAATAGGAGAAGGGAGAGTTACACATTGTACTAGAACCCGTAAACAATTATTTCGAAAATCTGGTAAAAAATTGTTTATCATTAATTTATCTTTAGAGGTTCTTTACCAACGAAGTGATGATAGTGTAACACCTATCCAGCAAGTATCGCCTCTTTCAGCTATTGAACTGCTAGGAGGATTTTGATTAAATTTAGTATGAGAGATGCTCACTTTACTATATAACTATAGAAATGACGTCTTTTTAAAACTCGTGCATTACATTTGCGGAGTACACTTTTCCTTCTTGTTTAATGTTTCTACCAATACCTATGTCACATACATTAGAACGATCCGAAGGTGATTTTTAGAATCCATTGATAGAAACTTAACTGTGTATATTAAAATAACATAGATCTTGGCTGTATACGAATCCCCAGGTAAATGGCGATTACCTAAAGTTAAATATAACAAATTTTATCTGTCTTAAAAGCTTCTCAAATCCCGCTTATATATGTATATGGCCGATTCTGGTCTCCTTTTAACGGTGATTATTTTTTACCACGCAAAAAGCTTTGGGTCTTTAGTGGAATAGGACTTTTTTGTCGGATATACCGGATTCTGTCAGGGGAAAAAATTTCAAAGGTCGTTTTTGGTCGAGTTTATCGGCGCATGTACTATTTCACTCTCCCATAAAAGCGGCTGCCTCTTGCAAAGCGAAGCATTTTATGGTGACTTTTCGTTGTTCCGTCCGGCGTACTTAGGTTCCATCCGAAAGTACCGAGATCTCTCAAAACTTTTCTCAAAGGAGAAGATGATGATGGGCCGTCGGAAATAGTTTGAGAAACTGGACTTGATTAAAGAGGAGCTCTCCATCTGACGAACGGGAGATAGGGTTTTAATTGTAAGAGGAAATAGGCGCTCGTGTGAAGTGACCTGCGAGATTAATATTTAGCGCATTCCACAATAATAATAAATAAAGTGACGCTGAAAATAACTATGTACGGGTGTGTGTATGCTGGTGAAGTTAATATAAAACTTATTAAAAAAGAAAAATATTTTAATTTTTTGTATTGCCGGAAACGAGTGGATTTAAATCAATTATCGCTCATTATATGTATCTCGGTAATTGGTTTATTATATGTGGTTTATTTGTGAGAAGCCGTGAAAATTAATAGATCAAAAAGAGGATTGCCTCGTGGAGCGGAAATTCAATAATCGCTTTCTGGTTATCCTGCAGTGTTTTCGTTGATATCATTACCAAAGAGTCACGATCCCCGTTCATTTTGGACTTAAAATTTCGTTAAATCGGTTTAAAATTTTCGAAAAATCGTAAATGCCGCCGTGAAATCCAAGTTAAAACCGATTCTTTTCTCGTTCCCATTCCCTTACGAAACGCATTGTGCTGCAAGCTTTGTTCCTCGAAAAGGGGAGTATATCCGCATAATTCCGTGGCAACGTGTTTCGAATATCAGCGGATTAAAAATTTCGCATTCATTTGTGATTTTATAATCGGATTGCCCCGCCCGGAAAAATTTCCCTCGTTTGTTCACGGGACGTATCAGGGATATTACTTCCGCGTTTTCCTCATGGCGGAATTGCATGCGGAGAGTTTGTTTAACGCGGCCGCATTTTCTCGTTTCTTTTTTTTTTTAATGCCGTGTTATCCGACAGATATTCTCATGCATCGTCTGCGCCCTCGAAACATCGACCGAATTCAATATAGACTCGCTTCTCTCCCGTACTGTGCATCTCCCGATGTTATTTCGTCCGTTTTTTTTTGTTTCGCGTTCCGATATAATGGGACCATTTTTTTAATGCGACGGTGCCCGGATCCGAATTCTCCGGGGTGCTACGTGTCGCCCGTTTAAATTTATAACGTTGTGACACTCAAATGTCTCTTCTTTCTTTTCTTCTCACTCTCCCAACCGTGCCGGAGAATTTTTTTTTTAATATCGAGACCGTTCCACTTTTCCTCCGAAAATCGCTCGCCTCTTGCTCGGGAAATCATGTCGGTCACGTATTATGAACATTGTAACATGCCTTTGACAAATCGCTCGGCTCTCCACGTTAATAAGGCTAGGAGGATAAAAGGGGAATTCTAACGCACTGCACCACTGACCCAGAATTGACCGGTTGCATTTTTTTTCATTTTGCGGGGCGCGATGCGTGCACGTGTGAACGTGTACATGTATGCATCCGTGCACGGTTCGTACGCGTATGCATGTGGAGGTATCCGTGCACGTACACCGGTGAAAACTTCGACGGGTGCATCAAAATGCAGGGTAACGCCTTTTGACGACAAGGAATTGCGGTTTTAAGAAATAAATACGCGTGAGTGATTTTATTCACCTTAGTCTTACTTGAGCTCTGACATAAATCGGGAAGGTGGAGAGACGTTGCCAAATCGCGATCAAGAAGGGGTACCAGAATGAAATTCCAGGGATAGCGGTTGTGGTCGATGTGGCGACGTTGCTGTTGCCCGGAGCCTTGGTTGAGAGCTCCCCTAATATGTCTTGGTGACAAGGCTGAAGTTACATTACTCTAACGATAGAGTGTTGTATATGAGGTGGTGTTATGGAAAGCGTGGTTTACGTAAATCGTGTCGCGAAACGCGGTGAGGTGCTACCTTTATATTTACCGTAAAGTATGTTTAGGATCCGTACCTGCATAACATTTTCCCGACGATAAGACGACCTCAAATAAAAGATGACCCCCTTTAGAGAGACTAGTTTTGAGGGAATAATGGTTTATAAGGCATTGTGAAATAAGTTAATATTGGAAATATTGAAATATTATTATTAATATTATTGGAGTTATTTCTATTTAAATATCTGGAAATTGTTTTCACAATCTGCAGCGAAAGATAAATGAGATTTAAAAACATGCTAATCACTGTCACTGTTTTTTCGCGGATGCGAACTAGACCTTTGATTGAAAAAGACGAAAAAATCCTATTTTAGACAGATAAATGGTGTTTCTTTGTATAAATCCACCACATCGGAACATTCCTCAAAATTCGGGTAAACCTGAGAGTGTATGAATGGATTGTTACAATATTTGGTCAAAATAACCTATGGATTGCTCGTTTGAACAACTGTAGAAAAACTCTTCCCTTTAATCTTTTTGCTTATGGTGGGCACTTGTATATTTATAAACAGTTAATTTATTTATACTTACACAAATTCTAACTTATCGTCGTTTCCGTTCAGTTTATCCCTCCGTTGCTTCTTCGTCGCTCAGATGCTTCAGAAAGAGAGAGAGAAAGCGAGAGAGAGAGATGGAGGGCACACAAACACTCGCCGGCTTAACGAAGCGTGCGGATTGCGCTTCATCTCTTATTTAACTCCACAAGAGAAAGAAAGGATGAAAATTTTTAAAACCCACCAGTGTGTGTGTGTGTGTATACTCGAGCTTTATTCGGAAAACCGTTTTATTCATTTCGAGAGTTGACCGTATTCAATTAATTTACGGAAGAGGAAAGAAGGACGAGAGTTAAAGAGGATCCTCTTTACACTTTTTTTTCTATCGGGGATGTTTTGTTTGGAGAGAAACCCCCGGTTTTTTTTCTTTTCTGCGAGTTTTATTCCTTTGAGTAGAGTCTTTCTCTCTTTTTCCTTCTCTCGTCGGCGTTTCTGTCGGCGTTCTCTCGGAAGAGGTTTTAATATTATTTTTTTCCTATTTCCCCTTTAATTTTGATTATCTTTTCCGAGAAATGCGACCCTAATGAGTCTTCTTCGTTTCTCATTCTGCGTGTTTTCCGAATTTTTTCCGTCCTTCTCAAAGGGGAACAGATTATCTCGAAGAATTCGGCGCGATCTTAAAACAAGGATACGAGTCTTAAAGACGAAATGAAGGGAGTTTTTTTTTTAAGGTCGGTCGAGTTTGTGTATTCGGTAATGGCGTTACGTAGTGTAGTCCTTCGAGAGCTCTCCGGTTCGGAGGAATTTATTTATTTTTCGTCTAATCCTATAGGATAGGGCGCCCCGCTTCATCGCAACGCTCAAATAAAAAGAAATAACGTTTCCCGGTGACCTAGTTAACGATCTTCCTAGTAACAAATTAAATTCCTCCTTGAAACTTAATACGCGAACGGGTTTTCTCCTCCGCCTTAATAGGCTATAGTAGTGAAGTTTTGATGGATCAGTGTTAACTCAATGCGGGATTTTGATTCCCCGATATATATATACATACCTACGTACGCGGTGTGGATTTAGGTCGAGGTTTAAGCTGGCGATACCGGAGGGTTTTGTAGGACGTGTGAATTATTCGCGTGGATATTTGAGTCTTCTTGGAGTACTCTAGTCGTCGTCGGTGCATTGCGAAAGGTTGGATTTGTGTGTTTAAAAAATGAAATTTAATGTAACGGTTCTAAAAAGATTGATTAAACTGTGTGCATATTTATGATAAAAGTTATCTCGTCGATCGTTGTTGACATACCACTGAGAAAGACTGATTCTTCGACAAATTACGTTCTTTTCCTATTTAACTTTTTTATTTTCCCATATATAAGTTAATCGAGAAGGTACCATTCTAATGGTAAGATAAACCAACCTTCGGCATTTGATTAATATAGATGTTTTAGCTGCATCCGTATCCAAAAACGTAGTTTCTGCATTTCCACCTGTCCGTTGTCTGTCGTCCGCTCTCTATATGTGGACGTATCCGCTGAACGGTTTAACAGAATTGTAAGAAATCTCGCGTGTGATGGCAAACCTATGGAACGCGAGACGGTTTTGTTTGGCACGCAACCGAAAAAAATTGTTCATTTACACCGTTTCCTTAATATTTTTCCATTTATGACTTTCTGGCAATATTGCAATCATCTTGATAATAATCTGCTAATAGTGACTTTTTATCCGAGAACGAAATGGTTGTTGCTCCATAATTGTCCATGATCGTGAACAATGAGTTTTTTTATATGGCAAATTGAATTTTATATTGCCAATCTACCGGTTTCTGAACTTTTAAGTCCGAGAATAAATGAAAATAATCGAATCATAAAAATATTTCTTTTTGCATGTGTTTTTAAATGTGCACGTTAGTTAGAAAAGGAAAAACAATTTTTGGAATTTTGGAATGCGAGCAAAAAAAAGGGGGGGTTAGCCGTCCCTGGTATATGGTGCCACACGGTATGGGAACCAAGCTGTTGAAATGAACTGTTTGCCGAAGCACGGGATGAGGGTAGTTTCATATTCGTGTGATTTTTTTGCAAATTGACGATTTGTTACCCCGAACGTAGTAGACTTTTACTCGTGCAATTCATACTAGCCCGCAACCTTAGCACCGTCGATTCACGGTTAACACTGCACGGTGGTGAACTTTTTCGCTAACAAATAGCGTTAACGTCGCAGATTTCCGAGGATCTTAAGCTCACCGAAGACATTATTCGGGCTAGCAGGAAACGAGAGTGCGGGAGGAGAGGAGGAGGTGGTGTTCTACGGATTTCAAGGGAACGTAACGAGATGAACGTTTGCTATTAGATGAGGCGGAATACATAATAGAGAACAGGAGACGTGCGTTTTAGGGAGTATTAATGGGAAACAACGCTAGAGAGGGAGATGGGTGCCAGTGGAGGTGCGATGACTACATCTGAAGAGAGAGACAGAGAGAGAGAGAGGGAGAGAGAGAGAGACGAAGAGCTAGAAAGCGCGGAAGGATGGAAGGTGGTGTGTTAAGGAGCGCCGCTTAACAGGAAGATGGAAATCTCTGACTCGGCGGTTGTCTGGGCGACTAACGAGGCGAGAGTGATAATGCGAATTCTCAGAAGAGCGAACGTGGATCAAAGCGGTCGCATTGTCAAGAGGTGGAGGAAACTAATGCATCTTCCATGCCTGTTGTTTAGGAAATGCGCCCGTTTCCATCGTTGTTGTTGCTGTTACATTAAAAAAAAAAGAAAAGGACGCGAACTTGGTTTGTTAACGTCGTTGGCTTTTGTTTGAGAATTGTGTACGAATTAATGCGCAAGAGAGTTATCTAGCTCGCCTTGTGGCTGAAAAAAGTTAATAATGAGCACTTGGAAATCAAAAGATTAAGTACTTATCTCGGTTATCTTCAATAGCCGCGACATGGTTTTGATAAGTACTTGATTAAGTCTTTTGATTTTTAAGTGGTTATCGTTGTATTTATGAAGAGAAGTGGTAGCGGGATGGCTTGAGTTCTGGCATTTTACGCTTTGAATCCCGGTGGAGACTGGTTGTTCTTCAACCTTAGCTTTCCTCTTGGTCCTTTCCGAAGGAATAGGATAATGCATGCATTTTACTGGGATTCCAGCATGGCGAAGTAACTTGGTGAACTGGGTGAAGCGGTTTACGATGATATTCATGATTTATAAGAACTCCCTCAGATTCGTGAGCGTTGGGGTTTTATAAAGGGGACGAAGTTTAAGAGGCTGGTTTAAAAAATCCTTATCTTGCTGTATCGAATTAAGTCTTCCAAACAAATCCCACGAAGGAATTTAGGTTGTCCATTTTAACATCTTAACAGCGCGCTGCAGCGGTAGGACGAGTTAACTCGTCCGCACAAAGAGGATTAGCGCATCAAGAACGATTATTCTCCAGAAAACGATGCACATGAAAAGTTTATCACGAATAAGTTAAAATTATTGTAAGAGTTTTAAGGTAAGCGAGAATCGCCAAATAAAAAGTTAATCCCGCCTCACGATCTGAGCCCCCCCTCCTCCCCTGCGTTGACGAGGGAACTAAAATCGGCAAAGATAAAAGGCCCGGCCGCCCGATTCAGACAGTCGTGGACGGACGCGCGTAACAGGTTGCTCCCTCTCTCCATTATCCCGATTATCGGTCCTTCCTCTTTCATCTTCCGTTCTCCTCTCACCCTATTATTCTACGCCCACGCGCAGCTGCTTTCGACCGTAGAGCGGAAAGGAGAATTTGAAATTTTTTTTACTTCCCCGCTACTCTCCGCAGTGACGCGTTACGGAGGGGGAGACCCGACCTTCTCTCCGCCCACTCCTCCACTATTCCCGAAAACTTGTAAAGGGATGAGACCCATTTCCGCCCTGGTGCAAGGTTACAGCCGTAGAATTAGGTCAGGGTTCCCCAGTTTCTCCCACAAACGATACTAGGTCGACCCGACCTCGTGCTTATTCCGCCTCTGCTGCTGCTGTACGGAGGTGTCCTCCCCCCCTCTCCCGAAAGTTTTGACCCCTTTGCTGACCCCCGGGGACTCCCTTCCCTCGGCGCGGTGCATCAGTCGATACGTAGAGGTCTCCAAGTGCGCGCGCGCTCTCTATGTATCTCTCCCACTCTCCCATTGTTTCCCTAGGAGGGAGTTTCCCGTGGCCCACTTAGCGAGGAGGAATCGGAGGGGAGGGGAGGGTGAAGAGGGGGGAGCTTTGAAACGTAGTTGGTGTCCCATATGCGGGACTCTTCCGGGAATTGGATCAAGGTGTCTCGTCTTTCTCTCTCTCTCCCCGTCGTGTACTTTTTGGGATGTGTGTCTTTGGGTGCTGAAAAAAAAATATTACGACGGGATTGCACTCCTCGAGACTGTCGTTTTATCAATTTTCTCGCGATTTTTTGTTTTTTTTTTCGCGCAATCCGGACCCTAGGGAACCGTTTTATTCTTCCTCCTGCGGGATCTCCCGCCTCGTCCGATATACCACTTGTATTTTATTTATGGAGTTAGATGCGGGTGAATGTTTTTTTTTTCAATAGCCTCCCGCCGTTGACGTATTTTTCGCTTATACCGGTTCCCGTTCGCGGGCTGTATTTTTTTTTGTTTTGACGCTGTTTTCAGAATGCAATTTGGTCTGTCCTGTCCCTCTGTCTCTCTTTCTGTCTGTCTCTCTCTCTCTCTCTGGGAGATTCGCATATTTAATGCATGGGGGACGGTCACGTTCCGGCCGCACCGACTGAGGGGCGCTAGGGAAATTTGAATTAGCGTGGGATTTTTAGGTCAAGCTTTGGAGACTTGATTGCATGTCCGAATTCCGTTTCGTTTCGTTGTTTTTATTTCGTTTTCTTTACTACGGTCGTCCGCTGCTTGTCCTCCGGGATTACTTTTTCCGCGAATGGAAGGGAACGCTTTTTTCCTGTGTTGAAAACTTAACTCTGAGCCGAGCTACTTAAAACTTACGGATATGAACGAGAGCGCTGTATCGTGTGCGTTTAATCGGATTTGTTGTTGCCGTGGTTAGATAAAGGCTTCGCATACTTTTGGGGGTTCGGCGGAGTGGCTAGGATGCTGGTATTCCCTTCGAATCCTGGCTGAGGCGGGTTTTTCAGTCTGGGCTATCCCCGCCGTCCCGGGTTGTGTGTGTTGCGAGGAGGACACGAATGAACAGCACTCCGCCCCGTGCCCTTGCTTTTCGAAAGAGTAGTCTAATGCTTTAACCGAATTTCACTCCCCTCTTATAGACCTGGAAAGTTAGTTAGGTTATAGCTTAGCTACCTATCCGTGTAAAATACAAGATGCCTAGGAACTTCGTAGGAGAGAGAGAGAGACGAAGCCTAACATCGGACTGTAGTGCCACGAATGATTATTTAAGAATTATTTTTCCTAAGTAACGTGACTATGACCAGAAGAATTCGATATTTTGTATGTATTCTCTACTTTTGTGATTGACTTTAATCTAACCCTCCGAGGAAGATGAACAAACCATAGTACGCGTGCCATACACAGTCATAGATGCATTCATGCTATATTTTGATTACATAAAAATTGATTTAAACTTTTCTCACGGCCTAATAGAGAATGTTGACATAATTTCGGTCCTACAAAATTCCCACACATTCAACTGTGAGACCCGGCTAGCGAATAGAATAGCTTTCCTCTATGAAATGTATTCTCCAACCATTGTATTTAACAAGTAATGGCTATCCAATAGCCATAATAAGATAGGAAGGGCATAGGTTAGTTGATTCCAGCTATAAGACGAGCTCTGTAATTCTCTTGAAGTACATATTTGTCCATAGGCGTCTTAACTACACAGAATAATGTCAATATTTCGTTTAATAACTGTAATTTGAATTTCACCGTAGGCAAAAATTATTTTATCACCTCTTTCAACGTTTTGCGAGCTTTTATTTATATCACCTCCACATAAAAATGACAGAGCTTACCATTCACCGACAAGGGCCAAGCTGATCTGTAACGCAAGCAGGCGTCATTTATTAAAAGTTTGGTTGATCCACGAATGGATACAGGGCGAGATGAAACTCCAAAATAGATGGGAAAAAAACTCGTTCATCGAACTAAGAGGCGACCGTGTTTCGCTTCCTCTACTCTTTACAGGATGGAGTTTAACCCAGTTGCGCAGAGTTTTGAGAGGGAAAGAGGGTAGCGTTACCCACCGAACGTGTTTATCCGCACCGTTTGAGGCGGTTGGGAGGGAGAGTAGTAGTCAGCCAGTCGCCTTCTGCGTTTACAATTCCGTTCAACGAATACGGGAACCGAACGAAATTATAAAAAGATCGATTCTCCTCCACGGACTGCCGAAAATTTATCCACGGCTGCGCTCGATATCGGCGATATCTTTGGAGATGGAGATGCAGCGAAATGTCCGGGAGAGCGTGGATGCACCTCAACTTTCTGCATCCGCTCAACCCATCAGTCAGGTACGAAAGGATCGGAAATGGAGAATCGTCGCGTTGTCCGGTGAATTCAAAAGAGATCATTTTTTTTTTTTTTTGACGGTCTTTTAATGCAATCGTGATGTAATTGTTTGGCTAAAGGTAAACACGTGCCTTAAATAATTTGGTTGATGTTTGTGTTATCATTCTAGCCCCTGTCAGAGGTGAATATTAACTTCCTATACTCACATATACAATAACTACTAGTATATTAAATAATGACAAATGTCAAACGATTGTTTTTCTCGAGGCAGTAAAACAGTGCGAGACAATAATACTTTTTGGACACAAATGCAACAATCCCTCGGCATCCGCGGGAGTTATGTTTCTGGAATTTCGTGAATGTTAAAACTAAAAGCCTATGTATTGGGCCCTTTAAAAAATAACCATAAAATTCCTATTGAAAGTGTCTGCCCGTCATTGTTGATATTAAAAAAATTAAATTGGTCTGCAATGCGATCGTTTTTCGGGTTAAAAAACACAAAAAACCTCGTAGATATATCTTGATAAAATGAACAACTGTTTACGAATTGAATTTGACGCCATATGCATCCCACAGTGAGTTAAATCTGCGAATTGCCAAGTTTTTATGCCGCGAATGTTAAGTTTACCTACACACAAACCCGCCGCGTGTAATCAAAAACGCAAATGTCGAGGTTGTGTCTGAAAAAGGATTTTTTTTTGTTATCTCCGGCATTCCACGTCCTTCCTTCTGCAAAAATCGATCTGAAAAATTTGTCCGCGCGGACTTAGGCGTAAACTGCGAAATATGCCTCCGTTTTCCTCGTTAAAATAATTAGAACCAATAATGAAGTTCCCTATAAATGTGTTTACTCTTAGAATGTAATTTTCGGCAAGAGAATATGGTTAATCCACTGCGTTCAGGGTAATGAGTGGTTTGTTGCACTTTCCTCTCACTCGTAACCTGGCTATGCTGTAATTCTTTTGAATCATTTAAACATAACTAAGCGCGCTGTTGTATTGGGTCGTCCATTCCCAATTCCGTCGACGACAGACTGGGTCAGATTGTTAACCGAACTCTCCCCCCATTTCCCCGTCCTTCCACGCCCCTCCAGAGCACGAGGACCGTGAGAGATGCAGCAGGGAAGAAATTGATTCGGACTCTTGGTGTTTTCACTTTGACCCAAAAGCATACATATTTTGGTGGTTATCGATTCCTTTATTAACCTGCAACCGCACTGAAACGAATCGAGGCCCTTTCGGCGAATGGGTTTTATTCTATTGGATATTCTGTTCAGTCTGACTTATACTTCAAATTAACTGGTTGCAGCTTTCGCAACTTCAAGAGTTTAATAATTTCAGCGTGTTTCGCTGAAGGAGTGTTCCACTTAGGAGAATTTTCCTTGTACAAACAGTTTAAATTCATGAAAACTGGACCTTATCATCGTGTTCGTAAATCATTCCACGTATTTTCTTTCTCGTTAAAACGAAATTGGTTTTCTTCTACTTTTTTCCATTCGAAATCAATCCTTCGATAGGGGATTTGTCTGCATGCGAAAAGTTTTCTTTATTTCTGAGCCATAATTACAGTACGATATTCCGCGAAGTTTTTATGTCTGCTAAATGATTGTGTCTAGTTAAGTACAGTTTATACGTTGTTTCACTTATTATTTAATCTTAAGACTTCGAAAGAGGAAATATTTATATACACAGAATCCTAGTAAAATAAAGTTATAAAGGTTATGGAACGGTGGTTGTAATCACAGGTTATTCTCGCTGGCTGAGAAAAGTTTTAAAGCTAAAGAGTTGTTGAAGATAGAATGAGGAAGTATTTGAAAACGTCATGAATTGTGAGATTAGCATAACACTTTGCTTAAATATTGTAAATTAAAGCTCTTCTGCGAGGAATTCCGTTATTCTTAAGAAAATGTTGACACCGAAAGGTCAATCCGAGCTGAAGATCGTTACTTCCTTAAATAAAAATATACGTAGCAAGACATCTAATTGAATATATCTGAATAATGAATTTCTTCCTAAGGTCATTTCAAAATACCGTTACTGCGAAAAGTCGCCGTGAGCTTTGAAATATTTTATTTCTATTATAACGGCATTCGTTGTGTTTCACTGGCAATGTGCTGCAAAATGTAGCCTAACTGTGTAATGGTAAAGCATTTACTTCACAAGCTCCTCGTAAAGGATGGTAGAACGGAAATATTCCCGTCTCCAGCTAATGGAAACGCGAATGAAGCCCTTATTCACCGTTTAGTTAAGGTTCTTCCTCTCTTAAATGAGGCCTTTGTGTATTCACTTGGTGAACTACGCCTTGAATGAACCTTATCAGAACGGCACAAGGAACGGCTTTCATTACTCATTATTCCTCATCGTTTTACTCTCGTCATTCTCGCCTTGAAAAATGGTCGAATGAGTAGGTTTCTTATTTCTTTGCTGGAAGGATGAATTTGGATCAATTTACAGCGAAAGATAAGGGACGCGGAACACGCTTTTGCGCGAGGAGGAATATCGTCCTCAGTGGCATTAACGTCGATTAGGTTTTAAAATTTGTATCATTCCAGTTTTTTTATATCGGGATTCTTAGGAGATGGATGGGTTGCCTATCTTTTTAGGATACTGCATTGCCGTCTGATATACGCATTCACACTGAGTCTGTGGTTACTATACAAGTAGGTACGTTATTACCGAGTAAGTTCTTATAAAATATAGTAAATAGTTGGGCGCAGACGCACCAGTAATAACTAAGCAGTTGTGGCAAATGTTTCAAATATATTTTGATACAATTAAATTAGCTATAATATACATACCTACTTTAAAGGAAGTGCCCGACTGCTAGGTAACCCTATATGACTCTTACTAGCTAAATGCCTTTCATTGCGGAATCAGCCCATCCTCGGATGATGTTAACTATCTTGAACCCTTACCAGACCTTGAGTCTTGATAATTTCCCGAAACCCTGTTTCCCTGCGAAATTATCTAGACACGTTTCGTCGTTAAGATAACTAACTATCCGAGAGCACGGACGGAAGCCGGGAGAATCGCTATCTTTTAAATCTTAAAAGGGAAATTTATTCCTCGGTGCGTGCGGCTTAATACGCCCTCAGGCTGAGGGTCTTTTTTAGAAGGGATGAAGTTCAGGGAGGGGGAGGGGGGGGGGAGAAGAGAGGACGTAGAAGGGGAATCCCCCCGATCGATGGTCACGTGACTCGGCAACGCCTTTCTCTCTCTCTCCTCCCCCCCTCACTCCCCGATGCCGTCTCCGCGCCGTCTCCTCTCTCGTTGGTCACTTTGTCTCCCCTCCTCTTGCCCTATTCACCCTCTCGTCTTTCCCCTTTCCCTTATCTTTTCGCACTCATCTCTACCCTTCCCCCTCTCACTATTCCCTTCCCCTCCCGCCCACTTTTCTGAGACAATTACGTTTATGAATCGCTGCTCTAGATGGATTTATGATGCCCCATCCCAACACCGGAGATAGTTTTCACCCTCTTCTTTCCATTTCTCTCTCTTCCTTTCTCCCACTCGACGGCGCACTTTCCCATTATACCCCCCCCCCCCCCCCTCCCCCTTAAACGACCAGACCCCGTCAGCATTTGCCGGAGTCGAAAAAAAAATCGCGCTGAAATTTAAAAAAAAAATCGGGGCTTTCGTCCATCAAAGCAATTAGCGCGGATGATCCCAATTTGGAGAGACTTTTGATTGGAGACCATTTGCCATTCTGGGCCACCTTATTTTTCTCCTCATCTCCCTTGCTCCCTCTATTCAAACCTCACTTCTTCCCACCTGTCTTTACCCTTATTCTCGCATTCTGTCGTTCTTTTTTCTCTCGCCCCCTCTCACGACCTTCCCCCAACCTCATTTCACCACCCCATCACTCCTATCTCCGATTTCCTTTCTCTCTTCCCTCCTCTCCTCTACCCTTATCTCATTTTCTCTTGTATCAACCTCTCTATCCTCCCTCTCTCTTCTCTCTCCCACTCTTCCTTCCCTCTCTTTTTCTCCCTCTCTTTTTCTCCCTCTCTTTCTCTCCCTCTCATCTCCCTCTCCTCCCTCTCTTCTCCCTCTCTCCTCCCTCTCTCCTCCCTCACCACTCTCTTCTCCCTCACTCCTCCCTCTCTTCCCCTTCCCTCTCTTCTCCTTCCCTCTCTTCTCCTTCCCTCTCTTCTTCCCTCTCTTCTCCTTCCCTCTCCTCTCCTTCCCTCTCCTCTCCTTTCTCCTTCCCTCTCCCTCTTTACCCTCTCATCCCTCTCCCTCTTTTTCCTCTCCCTCTTTTCTATCTCCCTCTTCTCTATCCCTCTCTTCTCTCCCTCTCTTCTCTCTCCCTCTTTTCTCTCTCTCTTTCTTCTCTGTACCTCTCTTCTCTCTACCTCTCTTCTCTCTCCCTCTCTTCTCTATCCCTCTCTTCTCTATCCCTCTCTTCTCTATCCCTCTCCCTCTTTTTTCTATCCC
Organism: Uropetala carovei; assembly: GCA_036926305.1. NCBI lineage: Eukaryota > Metazoa > Arthropoda > Insecta > Odonata > Petaluridae > Uropetala > Uropetala carovei. The sequence goes on along the minus strand of JAXCHB010000065.1, from coordinate 12,338,919 downwards.
CCTCTTCTCTATCCCTTTATTCTCTCTCTCATCTCTACCTATCCTCTCTCCCTCTCTCTGCCTACTTTCCTCCCTTCCCCACCCCCCTTTTCCTCCCATCGATTCTTCACCAGAGAGACGCAGTGATATGTCGCTTAAGCGATTTTGGAGTGTATCTGGGCGAAGTGGCCCATTGAAATGATAGTGTAGTTTTTTTTACCCGAGTGGAATGTACATAGATGTATAATCTGGGTGTATAATATATATTCGCGTGACGAAAGTCGTGTAGTTTGGCACCGAAGTCATTATTAAAGTTATCTTTTTTTATTTTTTAGGTTTATTTATAACGAGCAAATAAACCATTTTATAATAACATTTTTGAATAATGTCTGTGCACACACTATTCAAGCAATAAATCAAGATTTTTTGATTTTTGATTTATAGGAATAATTATAATCTGTTAACTTTTTTCATTTATAAAACCTTAATTACCGGTGAAGTTTGATCAAAATGCGAGTGCGGCAAAGTAATATCTTTTGATTGTTTTCCTCTCACAAGGCACTCCAATATCATATTTCTTTGTTTTTTATTTTGTAATCTCTCTCTCGCGTGACTTCCGGAAGTCATTAGCGTGATAGCAAACTTATTTTTCTTCGTCGTAAAATCCTTTCCATGGTCGACAGGAACCTGACAGCTAACTTAAAAGAAAACAACAAACCCATAAAATGAGATGAACGAAGAAATACGTCAATATATTTCATTCGTCAGTAATGAATTTCACTCCTAACGGACGAGTAGGAGTTTTTGTTGATCCCTGTGCATTATACAGTGTGTTTCAAAAGCCGCGCAGCCCTGTATATTTCGCTGTAATACCTAAGCATAGCTTATAGTTTAAAGGAAGGCGGTGCTTGCTTCCAAAGCATGCTACGACATGGAATTAGGGTGTAATTTATAGCTCGTGTATAATGTACAACTGAGGTATAATTTAAAATTGATGAGTGGATATTAGAGTGTAATGTATAGGATTGCAAGACTAATGAAACGCCCTATATAAGCATACATATCGTACGCGTTCACCTAGGAAATAAAGCTAACGGAAAGCTTCCCTCGTATGTAGGATTTTCGTTCATTTCCTTAAGAATATCCGACCAAAGTTGGCACTCATTTCACATTTATTTCGTATCTTTCGATGTGACAAGTGTATCTTCCTTCCGTTGATGGTGACCTCTTTCCGATTCAGAAGTTTTTCTTTCATCTCGAACGCCCTAGAGCTCAACTATTCCGCATTGCTTTTCAGCGAAACTTTCGAGCACCTGGTTTGAAATTCTTTAATTAAGGCATCAAGACACGCGTTTCCGCGAAGAAATTTATTCTCCGAGGAAGTTTGCAGTTTTGGGGATAGAGGGTTAGAGAGAGAGAAAAAAATCTCGAGCGGAATAGGAGCGCTCGCTGGTTAGATTTCGTCCTTCAAACTGACGGTAGATGTGCTCCTTTGCTTATGTTTTTCACGCCAAGTTCACCCCCCCCTCTCCCCAAGTTTTAATTCCTCTTGAACGTTCTTTAACGAATACCGGGAGGTGTTTTAATCACTAAACGGAAGTTAGTGTTGTCATGGAAAAGAAAACATTCTTTTGTAGGTAATTCGTTCTGAAGGTACGATAATTATCTTCGTTTTGGATATGTCCGCTGCAAAATATGTGCATTTTCCGCGCCCTGGAAACTTAATAATTGAATATTGTTTTAATATTGCTGTGTTCACGTATCTACTTCCGGTCGAAACGTTTTTACCGCATCTATATCTGTTAATTGTACATATTATGTTTTCCAACGCAGCATAAATTTAATTGGGAAAATTTCACGAATTGAATTATGGAAGTCGTGCTACTTTCATGTTGTTTAAAATCGCATGCTACGTTGTCGTGATTAATTAACCCGAAAAGGATTTTAGCGTCATTTGCTCAACGACCATTCTTTGCTATCTAAAATTTATTTTATTTTTCATCTCAGCTTTAATGCATTCGAGCAGCAAAATAAGGCACGGTAGTAGACGGCTTTAAAATTTAAAATAGCTCTTCCATTTTTGTGATTGCTGCGAAAGTAACTTCACCTGTCACCGTTGCTGGTCGATTCTTTTGTCACGAAGCATTCGTTTCTTTTCGTTTTCAACGTCGTAAACAATCCACGAGTTGGCGACTATTTGCAAGATCCGCGATTTATCATCTCAATGAAGATTTCATTCGTGAATAAGTTATTTATGCCTGGAAAATGTTCAGATTTTTATAGACTTTTATTGATTTTCACTTGGATTTTGTTTGTCACCAACATTTAGGGTTGCCAGCTCACTTCTTTCTAAATTGAAAATTTTCAAAACAAATCGAATTTTGGCTATATAGGTATGTATTAGATAATTTTAGTAAAAAGACTAAAAAGTATAAAATAAAACAAATTAAAAAAAAGTTTAGGGAATACAGTTTTATGTGAGTTAAAATGCACTCAAAAGCAAAAAGTAATTTTTTTTCTAGATAAATATTGTTATTGAAAAACGTGTATGCTTCATAAAAGTGGATGGCTTTTTTATCAACCAACTAATTTCTTCTATTATACCAATATCATTTCCCGCAATAAGCCATCCACTTTTATGAAGCATACAAATTTTTCAATAACAATATTTATGTAGAAAAAAAATACTTTTTGCTTTTGAGTGCATTTTAATTCACATAAAAGTGTATTCCCAAAAAAAAATTTGTAATTTGTTTTATTTCCTATGAGTTCGCCTGTGATTCTCAACTATTACTAGTATAAAGGAGGACGAAGTAACAGTTGAACCTAGACAACGATAGTAAGGAAGAGTTAAAAACAGGTGACATTTGATTCGTTGTTCGAGGAAATGTCAGTCCGTTTACCATTTTCCGTCTTTTCCTTTGCATCGATTCCTACGGATGATTTCCATAGGCTTTATTTTCATCTCGTTCGGGATTCGATTCTCCTCTTGACGTATTGGCGTTTTCTTTCATTGCACGAGGCGAAGATTTTCTTCTTCCTTTAAATTATTGACTGGCACCGAGTTTTTTTTTAAGGTCGACCCCATTATTTCACACCATGATTCCTTCCTCCGAACCGTAAACTTTTACCAAAAGGGTATAAAAAGAAAGGAAAGGTACTGATAGGCCTTGTTACCTGGGAGACAACCTTTTGTACACGTTTAATGACGAGAAAGAGGCTGGTATTTTTCCTCCGGTGTAACCTTCGCGCAGCGCCTTTTCGATCGCGGGTCTTTTCAGCTCCCTTGTCAATTCAGCGCTGCTGCGTCGCCGAGCGGGGAGTATTACCCCCCCTTACACGCCAATCTCCCATCTTCCCCTTTCTGTTCATTCTACACCGTGCGTGTGAATGATTGATGGGCGTTGCCCTCAAGACCCTTCCCCCGATTACACCCTCCCTCCATCTCCGTGCTTTTGAAGACGGCTTCCGCGAAACGCCGGTGAAGAGGACGTTTTTTTTCCTAAAAAGGGTGGGTTAGGGTTGGAAAAAGAGGTGCGCCAATATCTACTCCTCTCTTCCACTTCATCTTTCACTAATTTTTACCCTTCTTTCACTTCCCAATTTTTATCTCCCTTCCCCAAATCTTTTCCCGTGTCTTCCTCCCCAAATTGTAACGTTTTCCTTTCCCAATCTTTACCCCTCCCCGCTCCCTTCACAATCTTTCCTCCTATTTTTCTGACGACAAATCCTCTTTATTCAATTTTTTTACTCATAAATTTCAACATTAATCCGATGACGTCATCTTGGATTTTTTCGTCGCACTTTCTCATTTACATGTAAATTTTCAAATGTTGATCGTTAAATACTGGCGTAACGTAACGATAGCAAGCCAGTGCAATGAACTGCGGCCCCCATCATGCGTACCCAGGTAATTTGATTCTTCTTTTTAAGACCGTACGCTTTTAACTATACTGTTTCATGTTTTTTATCGTAATTATGCCCTCAGTAGGATGTACACATAGTGTCTCCGCATATCGGGAACCTCGATGTGTTGTTTATTTTCCTATTCCTCTTAGACTTTCAATAATACCATCATTATGCTTCAAAATTTTCGCATTTGCTCGACAAATGTCCTTCGCGTTTAGTTTCCAACCATTCTACACGTTGCACGTTATATTAATTTTGTGATTTGCACAGGACGAAGCTCTATATGGATGAGGAGACTTATTAGTCTCAATCCCACCCATGTAAACATGTCCATATATCATTCTCTTTTTCTCCCCTCTTTCTTCTTTCCCCCTTCCTCCTCTCCTCTCCATCTCTCTCCTTTGGCGCCCATCTTTCTCTCATCTTCGTTTTTCGCACCAGTGGATTTTCATAATCCAAAATATGGTCCGACTCGGGTTAAAAGCTTTGTCCGCTAATGAGACTCGAAAAATCTTGAATAATTTACCGTCTTCTCTTAAACCCTTTCACTCTTTCGTCGAAGTGCTCTACATAAATGGGATGAAGGCACGAGCTCTCGGCGTGCATTTACGGAAAAAAATGTTGTAACATGAGAGTCACTTCATTTTTTTTCTCTGTCGTTTTTGACGCGACGCTTTCACCGCCATTATACTCTTATCAAGTGGAGCTAATAGTGATGGAGTCAGATGGGGTTGGGTTGGACCGAGTTTGTGGGAGGGGAAATGAAAAATCTCGCGCTTCAGAGTCCGCTCGCGGCGAGGAAATGTCGACGTTGAAAACTATTACAGGGCTATCTCTAGCGATTCGCGATAAATGACGCGGATTTAATTTCCTCTTAACGCGAATTCCGAGAAATCTCAAGCATCCGATAATTTCCGTCGATCGAGTTTCCGAGTATCGTTCATTCCCGCGCCATCCGTTGTCGAAAAAAATATTTAATTATTTACCGCAATCGAGTTCTGCGCTATCGGGCATTCCAGTCATCCAATTTTGGAGTAACCGATGGCAATTAAAACTAGGTTATCGCGTGATTTTCCGGTAGTAATTGCATAGGCTTCCGTTCAGCTGTTACTGCTGTTATAGTTTTGCTAGTCGTTTCCGTGTAATATTCTGTGCGGTTTATATCAAACGGTCCAAACATTTTTACTTCAGCATTTTAAATTCTTTTCTAATTGTTTTCATTGTTGGTAAGCCTTTAATCAAGCTTTGCCAGGAATCCATTATGGGTCAGGTGCGTTGGAGTTGCATGACATGAAGGATACGAAATTTCTGTCAAGTCGTGCTTGTTTTTCTATTCCGATGCACATATGGGGTTTTCATTTTTCTTTTGTCATGGAAATTATGGGAACGATTTTTTGAAAAACATGCGTATTTTATCGAGTTGTCTCTGTTCTGGACGTGCTTCTCGCCATGTTAATGCAGCTTTTTTGGATTGATTTTTTAATGGAAGTACGTTTTTTGTCAAATAGTTTCCGGAAAAAATATATTTGCTTCGAAGTTCGTGTTTTTCCTAATAGATATTATGTTTCGAAACTCGAAACTTTTGAAGTGACATTTAGTCAAGAACCCGTATTACTGCAAAGTTTTGTGGAAGTCTACAGTCTCCTTTTCTAAGCGATAGAGTGTATCACGAAGAATAATTTGTTTTCAGAAAATATCGTTGCGTTAAGCTCGGAATACTACTTTTCCGCTTATTAAAAAGTTTCGGATTATCCATGGAAAACGTCCTTATCTTCAGCTTAAAGAAATTTCTTTAATATTATAAATTTAAAATAAAATTTAAATTTAGCTTCTCAGTTTTTCTATGCTGATCATGTCGACCGGACCTAAATTACTGACTAAAACTCTTATATGTATGTGTGTGTGTGTGCGTGCCTGCGTGCGTGTATGTGTATATGTATATAGCTGGTACTGCACGAAAAGACGCCTTAACCTTTTTAACATGTCCATAAATATCGCATGAACAGACAACGGCACGATATTCCATTTAACATTTATCTCTCAAGGATATACGGTTACCTCTTTCATGTGGCTTACCTTGACAGCAAGACGTCTTCTGTCGATGACTCAAATCCTTAGCGCAAGTCGTCACGCTAGGTTCCCTTTTGATCTATTCGTTCTAAACGCTGTCGGCAAAGAGGTGCGCCCTCCTCCCCTTCTCCATTAAAATAGGATCCCCGAACGTTCAAAAGAATCGCTCTATACGGATCTCATTACCCGTTTTATTTAAAAAATACGCGTTGTTAAGTCGTAATGGAATGTCTTAATGCGTGAGCTGTGACGGAATCTAATCTTGCGCAAAGGTGTTTTCTCCGATTCCGAATCATTTTTTATGGGGCTTCAAAAGTCCATGCCTTCCGTCCCATCTCCATTTTCGTATCAGGTCAATAAGCGCGCGTGTGCCGTACGCGTTCGCACGTACGCGTGTCGGCACCCCAAGCGTGTGTGAGTTTGCTCACTTCGTCCCAGCGTGTCGTCATTCTTCCCAAGCGCGAATCCGTCCGCGAGAGTTCCTTCAGTGTTTGTTCAGACGGTCGCCTGTCACCAATGCTTCCTAGCCTAGCTGTCCCGCGTCGTGTTCGTATACTTTTTGCCCGTTCTTTTTTCCTCGTCTAGAGTAAATACGTTTCTACGGGAGAGTGGCAATCCGTTCCAGGTCGTTCCAGTGTATCCATTAACGTGAGTTATTTTTTTCCCAACCCGTAGCAAACAATTAAGTCGGCTTTCGTTCTTTCGAGTCAAAGAACGACGTCTATTTTGAAACACGGTTTCGCCAATCACTTAATGTTTTCTCTTCTTAATTTTCCGCGCATTATTTTGGGAGAGTTGGGTTTCTCCTTCGGATTAGTTATCTCTCGAAAGTCATCCGGAAATTTCTCGAATTTACATTTTCGAGATTGCGATAATTTGTTGGAAATTTCTCCGTAAAAGCTAGGATGAACAACTACTACTCGGAATTTTTTAATGAAGTTGTCAAACTAAAGTAAGAGCTACAATAATATTGTAATATTTCGCCGTGAAACATTGTTCAGCTTTTATCGTTTTAATTATTTTCTGTCGCTATATTTTATGTTTCGGAACACAAAAATTGATATTCGGCTAAATTGATGGGAATACTCTTAAAGTATTTCGATATGAGTCAAACTAGTTTTATTTGTTGATATATTTTGCGTTGTTTATTTTAATTTTTTTTAAACTCTTGCTTAGTATATTTTGTCGCAGTTAAGCGTTTAATTTCCGTTCTAATATACGTTTCCAAGTATATCACGAACGGCAGCACCGCGATAGCACCGTCCTTCGTAACTTGCGCATTTCGATTAATTAGTTCATTAGTCCTAGGAGCGGTTTTAGCGTACATATCCCAAAAATAACATCCCTAGCTTTTAAGTCGTTCTCGTTATCCACTTACTTGTTTTCGTTGTAGAGGAAGAATTTTATATTAATATTTTCCACGCAGCACGCGAACCAGTCGTTTTTGTTGCATTACTCCAACCGCGTTTCCGTGAACGAGAGTCGGGATTTCGAGGGAAAATGCAGCATTCAGTCCCTCGCGAGAGAACTTTTTGTATTTTCTCAACCTCCCTCGGGAGTCTGGTATTGATTTCCCCCCTTTACGCGCGGTATATATGAATTATATTTTATTAGCGTCGGCAAGGAAAAAGGAAAAAAAAAATATTCGCGCGACTCGCCATTCCGTAGACGTAATCCACTTGTAGACTTAAAAGAAGAAAACTTCGGAGCGTGTCAGAAAAGAATAAAAAGGTTGAAATAGCCTATTGTGCGGCGGACTATGGAGTTCCGGCATGAAAGGGTGCGTTCCACTACCTTACTTCGTCTCTTTTTCTCCCCTTTCTCACCCATTACCTCGTTTCCCGCTCCCCCCTCTCAAATTTTCCCCTTTCAAACTCTCCCCTTTCACCTATGTTTTCCATTACCTTTTCTTTCCCCTCCCCTGCAACCCCTCCCTTCACCCTCCTTTACATATCTCCATCCCCGTACCCCCGCCCTCCCCTCATTTCTCCTCCTCCCCCTCCTTTCCCCTACTCTACGCCCCCTTCTTTTCCCTCCTTCCCCGTTCCACCATCCCCTTCCTTCTGCTTCACCTTATCACCTTCTTCTTCTTCTTTCATTGTTCTTTCATGTATCTAGGGTTTTCGCAGGTTTTTTTCCACCCCCCTTCCCTTCGTGGGTGTTTTCCTGCGTGGTCTTTTACTAGGATGGCCAAGTCCGGTCTTTCCTAGGTTTTTACCACAATTACTGTCTTTATATAGAAATTTTCCAAATTTGTAATCTGGTGTTTTGCTTGTGTTTTTCTATTTTTTTTTTATGGTTCTCATTCTATCATTATCATTTGTAACTGTTGATGAAGGGTTAAATTTAAGGGACTTCACAGTCTCAATTTCGCCCTGAATAAAGTCGTTTGTCTGTCTGTCTGTCACCCCCTTCCCTCCTTAACTCTACCCTTTATTTACGTACATTTTTTTCCTCGTCTCATTTTCGCTCTCACCCTTGTTTTCGCGTCCATATCTTCCACGCACTCCGCTCCATCTCTATTTATCCCGTATCTTCTTCCTAATCCCCCCCCCCTCTCTCTCTATCCCCCCATTCCTATGCCCTCCTAACCCTATGTGACATCCTCCCTCAGCCCTAACGACATCTCTCTCTCTCTCTTTCCGCAACTATTCTCCATTTATTCCAGTGGTTCGTAACTTTTTGTCGGTTCGGCACCTTTCAAAGATCCAAATAATTCTGCGGCTCCCATCCTTGGAAAGATTTTTTATGTTTATATACATAGCGTGTGCAAAAAAACCCAGGGAGGCATCAAATCGCTGCCACTGGTCCACAAATCAATTTATTAGAGGGGAAAAGATACTGCCTTAGTGACCTATCAACTTTTCCTAGTCGATCATTTATTTTACTTAGCAAATTTTTTTTCACGGCACCCCAAGCGTGCCGCGATAGCTAGTTGGTGGACGCTGGTGTAACTCCTCCTTCCTTCTCTTGGAAACGTCAAAAATCTGCTCTCGCGTGACGCGTCGTGAAACCCCTCCTTTCCCCGTGTTTCGAGTTTCCTCGTTATTTCACCGAAACATAGAACAGATATTCTTTTTTTAAATTTCGGTTCGAAAATATCGACCGCGTCCTAATTTCGCGTTCTTTGTATCTCCGTCGAAAAAAATTTTTTTTTTTTAAATGACAACCGCTCTTCTCGGGGCTTCGGGAGAAACCTTTAAGCTGAAAAAAAATAATGAAGTCCACGGATTGAAGATGCCTTGTCTGTTTTTTTTTTTCTGGCAGCTGTCGCGGAAATGCGCCGTTACGGAAAACGAGCAGTTCGAGGAAAAAGCGTTTTCTTCATTTTTTTCGATCGAATTTCCTGCGGGTTTGTGCTTGCACGCGTGTCGAATCGATTCGAAGTATGATATTGTCTGCATGGAAACTTTTTGAAGGGCGAATCGTATAAAAGGGGATTTTAGATTTGACTTCGCGAATATTTGCTTTAAATATTTAAATGAATTCACATTCGCCAAAACTTCTCTCTTTGCAGGGTGTGTATTGTTGTTTCTTTTCAGAATTGTGAATAATCGGAAGACCGTAATTATTTTGCTGTGGCTCGGTTGTTTCCTGAAGCTCTGCTTATTTGTTGTTAACTGCTAATTTTTTTGTTAGCCTAATATTTGAATCACCCTTTCCATCTTTTACAGACTTTTATTTGAAAAGACTGACGCGAATTTATATTCGAAAATCGTAAATGTTATATCTTTGATTTATTTTGAGGTACTGTAATGTTCACTGTGTTAAATATTTATCGTGTACTGTTTTATTTATTTTTATTTATTATTTTTTCTTTTAAACTATATATTTTAACATTTATCACCAGTTATTAGCTGACTTTTTCATTTAACTTGCCATTTTTATTATCGTTTGTCCGAAGTGTTCACCTACATCGCTGTGGTATTTAGGATGGTAATCGATTGTCTTTGTCACAAATTCATTTTTTAACTTTCGTTTATCTTCCTGTCAGATGATGGGGCGGCGGGACGTAGGAGGCGCCGTCGCGTGGTATCCGCGTATCTCGAAGGCTCCTCCCCTAGGCGCAGTCCGGAACCAACGTCCCACAGCGTCGCCGACCTCTCTTTGTGCCGAGGTGCGCCGCTGGAAGCTCCCGGAAGGGCGGTGAGGAAGACGTCCGACTCGTACAACCAGAGAAACGACGTTTGGACCGCCAGGCAACAACCAGAAGTGACCATGAGGAAAAGTCCCGATGCCTTCAGGGACACGGGAGGTTCCAGGCGCATATCCGGCGAGTTCTCGCATGGCGGCAGCTCTCTCAAGTACGCCGACGGTCACAGGCAATACAACAGCCAGGATCAACAACGCCGCGCCTTCAACGTGGTGCAGTCCAAGGTGGGCGACACTTCACCCTCGACTCCGTATCCCTCGCTCAGCTCCCATAAGGACAACACTCCCGGTCGTCCTGTCGAGAAGACCAACGGGGTCATCGCGACCTCCGCGTCGCGTTCCGCGATGTCCTTAAGAAGGACCCCGGAAGCGACCAGTTGCGCCTCCGCGGCGCGCGTGGAGAGACCCTCACCGACTGGGGTTACACTGAGGAGGAGACCCATCACTGCCAATGTCACTGCCAGGAGATCTCCGAGACCCGCGTCTTATTGTTCGGGCGTCACGTCCCCCGAGGAACTAATGAGGGCCCCTCTGAAAAGGGCCCAGAGCGGAAGTTTCGGGTCGGAAGCGAGGGAGAGGATGATCCCCGTTCACCTCCGGTCCGCCAGGTCTGTAGATACCACGGTGATGGCCGAACAGAGGGTATCCGTGGAGGAAATCGTCCCCTCCAAGGAATCCATCATTGAGGAGAGCGTGGCGGCCGAAGAGGCAGCTTGCGAGGCGGTTCCTCCAGCTGCCTCCACTCCTCCCCCAGCGACCAATGGGAGGGAAACGCCAAAGGAGAGGAACGGAGGTGCCACTCCATCGCCTCCCTTATTCGGTCAAACCGTCCATCACCACCAGCACAGGACCCCGTCTTCCATATTGAAGAGGAGGGCCGGCAGCGGGGAGGAGGCTGCTTCGTCGTCCGGTTCGGGTTCCTCGTCGCCTTCAAGGCCACCGCCTGTATCAATCCTTAAGAGAAAGGCGCCATCGCAGGAAGAGGCGGCCTCTGCCAATCACTCCGTCCTGGGCAGGGCGACCCCACCGCTCAGCGAGCACACCCCTCAGGGGATACTCAAGAAGAGGCCTAGTCTGGATGAATCCGAGGTGAGATGTGCAGCATAGATATTCTGGGTTAAATTTTCACCATGTCGAGTGATCCTGGGCACTTTCTGTCTTACAGACCTTTGAATCATGCAGTATGTTGTTTATGGAACAACCTAAAGGAATGTTTTACAATAAATAGTGTGGGTAATTCATGTTTTCTGAGGTGGTTGAATCATCATCATAGGTAGTCTGTCCATAGACAGGCCCGTGAATATTCATGGTTGAACTTGGTTTTCCATGTACTCCTATTTTTTACAGTCTTATTCATGTTTTGATAACTCTCTTTCCCTTTCAAGTCGTCTACCAGCTGAAACCTTTTCCTATCTTTCTCCTTTTCCATCCAGTTTTCCTTCTAGCACTTCTTTAATCATGCTGTCTCTTCTCAGGTAATGCCCAGTCTGCCTTCCTTTTTCTGATAGTCTGTATAATCGTCCGCTCCTCTTCTATTCTTCGTAGTACTTCCTCATTTTTCTCTCTATGTCCACATTTCGATGATTTCCAAGTATTTAATAGAATTTTTCCTTAGCGTCCATGTTTCTGCCCCATACAAAACTATACTCCATACATAGCGCTTTGTCAACTTTTGCAGATGCCCTCCTTTATATTCCCCATTAGTAGGAGTTTCTTTCTTCTGAAAGCGGCTTTTGCTTTCGTTAGTTTAGTCTCGATTTCATCGTTACAATTTGCTTCTCTTGTTATGATACTTCCAAGGTATTTATAGTGTAACTTGTTCTAATGGCTTTCCTCCAATACAGGCTACTCCCGAGATTCGACAGTTCGAGATTCGACAAATTGGAGATTTCGATACAGCCGATCGAATTTAGAACTAGTTTACGCGAAGTAATTTTCGTCCCGACCAACCACGCGAGGTTTAGTTTCAGTGTAGACATAGTGATTTCTGCTCTAATTGTTTGAATTTCTGCTGATTTCACTTTTTTCTGTTAATCTTTTATTTAAATTTACCGTATATACTCGCGTAATATGCGATTTTTTTAGACCTATTTTTTGCCAAAAATTAGGGGGTCGCAAATTACACGAGGTATGTTTTTGAAGCGGTGAAATCATGTCTTGTTTTGAACATATCTCTAAGTGTAGCCTTACCTGTAACCTCATTCTGAGGTCTTGTCTCACGAACTTCTAATTTTTATGTAACTTAATATTACGCATGTAGATTTAATGAAGTTCTCATATCACGTTATTTAATCTTTCTACCTCAATTATGAAAAGAAAAAGAAACGTCCAAAAAGTTACCAAAAATTCATAAAAATAAAGTAAGAGTAAATGTTTGTTTACATGCAAAGACCTCGGTAAAATCAGGTAGCCGTTCGCGCAACATATTCTAAAGCTCCGCTCCGACGGTTCAGGTCGGACCGGGTCGGGGCGGTTCAGGCGTATGTCCGCACATTAAATCCGTTCGGAACGGAACACATCCGTCCGTTCGGACGAAAATTCATAACTTTCCATTTTTATTGGATTTGTATGAAATTTTTTGAGGATATTTTTAGAACAACATTTATAGACAATACCCTTTACGTTATCTTACGTGAACCACATTCGTTACAGGAGAGAAGAAAAATACAAAATACGTATATCATCTCGATCGCCAACCAGCTAGCGCGCACTCGTGCTTTCATATGTCTTTCAATATTGCGAAATCTATAAATGGCATTGATATACAGTCTTCTTCAAAACAGTATTTCAGCTTTTATTAACATTTCATTCGCTGGATATACCTACCTAAACCAAATAGGAAAAAAGTTTCTCGCAGATCAACTTTTTCATGTCTTGACTAAAAATGTGAAATAAATTTTAAGTTTCGTTTATTTTTGAAAGGCATTTCGTAAGGCTTATAAAGTTTTGAGTTGTACAGTAGTCATTCATAATCATTATAGAAGTTACATTGTGAAAATTGTCCTATTTCGTTCAGTAGAAACGGAGATATGATGCTGTATGTATCAGAATGTACGCGTAATAAAAAAATTAAAAAAGTTAAAAGTTTTTTTAAAGGCATTTGCTTTATCCAAGTTACCATTAAATTTACAGGAAAATATAACTTCAGTGAATCATCTATATTGATTTTTTTTACTAGCATTCACTTCAGACTAACTTTTTTAAGCAGGACGCCCACTAGTTACGATCGGAAAGGATCGGACTTTTCAGTCATCATGTTCAGTAGACGACAGTCGCAGATCCAGAAAAAATTGACAGGAGGGCACATAATAAAAAATCTATAAACAAACAAACATTATCATGTGTTCTTGAAAGTTTCTACATGTGATATGACTCAGATCAGGTCGAAGTGGAGCCGCCAGTTTCGGCCGGCTTGGTAGGGAGAGGGATAAACATTTAAAAGTCAGTACGGATAAGGTTATTCTCAATTAATCTTTTTTTACCCATACGGAAGTCGAAATAACATTTATACTACGTGGTTGGGCATTGGGAATGAATGCTATGAATTAACACTAATATATAATTTTCAATTAAATATTTGGGGGTCTGACAGGGGGGGCACGTGCCCCGGTGTCCTCCCCCTCCCTGGATCCGCCACATGACTTTCTCCATGTTTGGGGTATATATATTTAAATTATTATGAGTAGCATTATGAGGAAAAATTATTATTTCGTATCGTAAAAGAATACAGTCGTCCTTATTGCCGTAAATTACATATAATTTGAATATGTTTACACAATTCACCGGTACATGGTGCTGGCGCTGTATACTAGTATTGATAAAGCGAAATATCTCCAAAATGGATGGTTCTTCGAAAATTTGTTTCAAACAAAACTTGGAAGAAATATTATTCTCTACAACTTTGGTCCTTACGAAGATTACCAGTAACGATGTTTTTAAGGAGATATTTGGCGGAAACCGAAAAACCGGTTATTTATAAATAACTCCTAAACAATAACTCCCATAGAAAATTGTTTCAAATGACAATTGTAGGAAATTACATTCTCTATAATCCTTGTATAGAATTGTATATACAATAATGATGTTTTAACGGAGAAATATCGCAAAAACCGAATCGGGTTTCGAATAAACCTCGACTTCCGGTTAACCGTTATTGTCCAAAAACTAATCAGTTCTTTGTGCTCATGCTAAAGTTTTATATATGAAGTTTGGTAACGATATGACAAGTACTTTTTGAGTTAGAGCGCCCACAATCACATACACACACGCACGCACAGACATCATTCCGAAAATAGTCTAAACGTGTTCTAGGGAACTCAAAACGTGAATTTCCATTGAAATCTCTAAGTCGATTTTTTTCGTAATCAGAATACTTTCCCTATACTACGTATGGAGAAAATAAATTAGATGAACAAAGGAACTTACGAAATTATATAATTTAATGAAAGACAAAAAAGTAAATAGAGAACGTTTAAGAATCACAGAGTGAATATTACCCTCAGACCAATAGCTCCATTCTCTCATCCATGAGTTCTGTTACAAGAAAATTGTTTACATAAACAATACTTTGGAAACATTGAAATGATTTATCCAATCACAATTTGTGGAAAATCTACATCTAATTATTGAAGTTACGTAGTTTTAAAAACATTTTTCTTTGAAGAACTATACACCGCACAAAAATATCATTAAAAACTATTTATTAGTAATATTTCAATTATAATCAACAAATATTAGGTTGTCATGTACACAAAGCAAACACGCACACAGAAATTGAAAAATGATATTACTTTTAAAATTTTCCAATATAAATGCATTGGACTCTCAATTTCGGCGACAAAGGGATTTGTCATGGTAGCTTATAATGGGTATTGTAATAAAACTGATAAAATCACGTATTTTATTGATTCTAAATGCATTTTTATGCTAATTCGATGAGGATTCAGATTCTTTCATCAATAAAAATAAACTTTGTTCTTTTCTTCCTAGAACCATTCAAGTCTCAAGTTCGTACCATGTTTCTAAGTAATTTTAAAATTCAAATGAAAAATAAGCTGCACTCATCCCTCTGTTATTCACATGAAAAAAGAAAATATTTTTAAAAACTACACAGGTCAATCAAATCAATATAAAAACCTTAGTACACACCCATACTCGTTCTTCCGGTTTAAATGATACATTTCTGTTGTTTCTACATGCTGTAGTTGCAGAGCTGTAAAATTACATACAAACACTTTATTTTATAGATATATATAGATAGATGTATGCAGGGATGTGCTCCAGACGGCCTGGTCCAACTCGCACGAGCCGAGATGTAGGAATGTATCCCCCGATTATAACATGCAAGTCTATGGAAAAACAGCGTTCGACATTCAACAATTCGAGATTTGACCACGTTTTCAGGAATGCATCCCTGTCGAATCCCGCGAATCGTCTGTACTTAAGTTCAAATTTTCCTCTTCTTTACTTGATATTTGCATGATCTTGGATTTTTGTAGTTGAATATATTCCATTTATTGGCATATTTTTCTACCTATTTTGCCACCTATATTTTGACAAAAAAACAGCTCAGGAAATAATTTTAAGTTGTCACTATAAATTCTACATCTTTTCGTAGATTTAGACTCCTGCCCTCGGACCTTTACCCTTAATTTTAAGAATTCTGATATTCGTTTACCCAAATCTTTGTCTCTTTCATAGCATCCTCCCTTCAATGAATTCTTAAAACAGAACATTACTTTTCAAAATTTTACCCACCCATTTACGATTTAAATTTGCAGTCTTATTCTTAAAATTGTTTTGTTATTTCATTTTAAACAACTTTTAATAACATAACACATCCAATATTATTTTTAATGAATATAATTAAATTTTTTTTAAATGTCTAAGGCAATATAGGTGTTTCTGAAAGTTGTTTACCTTTGTAAGTTATAGATTTTGATTATTTATGTCTTCGTATATTTGGTTTATTGCAAATTATAGTTCATGAAAATTAAAACCGTAAATTTGCTTATTTCTGCATTTACTGACATTTGATTATGGTTGCATATTTATTACTGCTTTATCGCATCTCATTTGAAAATTTGGGAATAATTTGGTGTCATTTATTCTCTCTATGATTAAGTTGATAAGACTGTAATTTGTTGAATCGGTGCAGCATTTTTGATAGATGATACTGCATCTGAAAATGTTAATTGTTTGTAGCATGGCTGTTTGAGTAGAAAAGACTAAATATACAGACTATGAAAATACTGGTGGGACACTTTCTTTCATGAGTAATATAAATTTCTTCTTTGTATTTTTGAACATCTCCCACCTAACTGTCATTTTTCCTTTCATCCACAGTCGAGAAGGAGCCACTCCCCTCTGGAAGTAGAATACGGAACAGAATTTCGTCCCATACTCAAGCAACCTGCCCGCCCTGAGAGGCGGCTGTCACTGGAAGAGAGCAATGGCGCCACCACTGGCATACTGAAGCAGTCCCGTCACTGCAGTCGGGATGAAGATGACGCTCTTCCCCCTTCTCCTGCGTTTGTACCCGGCGGATTGGTCAGCCGTGTCCCCGGGATACCCGCCCCCTTTGAGATGGTCCAGGAACCCAGGCCCATCCTAAAGAGAAGGAGCGGCTCTGAGGAAGCTTCCGAAGGGTCTTGCGGGGGAGGTGGCATACTATCTCTCTCGGAGGTCCCTCCCCGTCCCATACTGAAGAGGAGAGCGGGCTCGGAAGAGGAGACAGGCCACCACACCGCCTCGTCAGATGAGAGGCCCCATCCTAGGCCCATCCTGAAATCATCCTCGTCTTCCGCCTCTTCTTCTTCTTCTTCTTCGTCTTCCCGCACCTTCCCACCTCTCCAGAGGAGGTCCCTCGACGAGGCTACGTGTGAGAGGTGGCGCCCCGGATGGGAGGGTGAAGAGGATAGGAGCTTCCACGGTAGGGGAGGGGCATTGCCGAGGAGGCAGAGGAGTGAGGAGAGGCCTCCAGGAATACTGCGGCTGAGGGACTCCTCCGATTCCTTGTGGGGTTCGGTGGACACGACTAGCCAAGACCTAGGGAGGTTCGATGGTTTGGTAGGGCAGTACCATAGGGGGAGGAGGAGTGATTCTGCTCCTCCGGGGGACTGTGTTCGAGTGAGTTCCCGTCCCCATACGCCACCTCCATCAGTCATGTGGGTAGGAGAACAGCCAGAAGATACGGAGGCGGTCACACCAACAGTGGGAGAGGAGGCTGCAGCCATCCCAAGGAATTTATTTGGGAATGATGGACTGACTGGTACAGACCATCCGGGAGGGAGCAGCAGGCTGTCTGGATCCAGGGAGATTTCTCGGTTCCGGACGCAGCCAGTGACTCTAGGGGAACTGAGGGAATTGGCGAGGTGGGTTGAGGCCATGCCCTAAGCAGAGGAAATTTCGTCATATTGTATTGTATTGTATTGTATTTATTCAACAAAGGTTCCTGAGAGCCCTAGTGTACATATGTGGGTGTCACATAGCAGTTTGATATTAATACAAATGCATAGATGATTAAGATAACTTTTGCAGCCATGAAACAGTTAAGCAGGACCAGCTGATACATTGGCTTGGCTGATTGCAACAGTATTTTGGAGGGCCTTTTAACATTTTGAGATTTAATGAAACCAAGTTTATGAAAATTATTTTAACAGGAAGAATTTTTATAACGGTAAATAACTGCATTTAATATTAATAAGTATTATGTAGTTGAATGGTGAGAGCAAACAATATCACTCCATGTTTGTAGGTGGGTGCAGTTGCACCTACAGCTCATACATAAAGCTGGTCATGCAGTTAAACATATGTTCATTTCAGATGCTAAGTAACAATTTTCAGTGGTAGTAGATCATCGGTTTCTAAAAAGGGTGATTCAACTGTCTGATGGAAACAGAATTTATCATCATCTATCAGGTTCAAGCTGGAAAACCAAGTCAATTCTTTATTCACTATTATGGAATTTTCTCTTGGACTCCTTAGAAGGCATAACTATTGATATATAAGTTTTGCATTAATTCTGATGAAATAAATGTGTATGTTGTATGTTAAATGTTTTCATACATCATAATTATGCACAAAATATTATTATCTAACACTTTTAATTGGAGGAATTTTTATTTTCAATTAAATACCAAAAATAAAGTGAATATTTTCCTTAGTGAAGCCATTACATGTCTTAAGTGATTGTTGTTGAAAGTAGAAAAACCAAATGCTTTAGTTAAATTTTTTATTGCCTTACATTTGGTTATTTCAAGGAAGTCTTCTAGAATCCATGCCCCTAAGGTCATTTCAATTTCTATCAGATTTCCAAAGTCACTGTTAGATAAGCACATCTTTAAAATATATTTTAATGCATGTGCGAGTGTCATTAACATGTAGTATTTAGGCTGTTTGGTAGTGCAGTAGATTCCGGTAGTCACTAGGGTAATTTTTTAACTTGCTGGGGAAAGAGTCATATGTGAGCTGCCTAATTTTGCATTTTGATTGTTGAAAGCCTTTGCATTTCATTATTGATTGGCCAAGCACACATGGAAACATAATAACTACTGCTTAATTAATTTTGAAATGAGTATTTTGAGTTAGAAAGTGTCTTTTATCTATTGATTTGATCTCCAAAACCCTCAAGTAATTTGTTAACATATAAATACACTCTGAACCCAAATTTCAATAATAGAACCTCTTTGCTATTTCTGATTTTCTAAACTTCTGTGTCCCAAATCTGCTATCTGCCTTACTATGGACATGACTGTATCAAATCATCCAAGAGTATGACATGCAGCAAAAAGAGAAGGTATTATATTAGAGTAGTATAATAAATTCTATTAATATTGAATTACTGAATGCAATGCCCTCCAAATTAATATTATTGTATATGCTCTAAAATGAATCCATCAGCTAAATAATCCATGAGAAAAATATATTCAACATAAATTCAATATTATACTATTTCTTAAACAGAAAAACACAAAAAATCTCAGAAAATTATTTTCCCAAAACCCATTGTAAGTTGATGTTACATTCTGACAATTTAACATGTTCACATGCTGCTTATATATTATGATTCAGGCACTCTAATAATTTTATATCTAATGTCCTTACAACAAAGTAGATATGAATATCAGTGTACAATCTTTTAACCTGAAATGACACCATATAAATTAATAAATATTGATGATGATGATATTTTTTAGTTGGAACCATCATACATAGATGAAATTATATTTAGTGTAAGTTGATACCCATATAGAAATTTTAGTTATTTAAAAGACTGGGTGGTTTATTGATAAATTGAACTTAAATTTTCTAATATTTATATTTACTTTTTTAGATTTACTATTAAGATCTGTCTGTTTTGCATAGCAAAAATTTTCTTTCTTGGTAATAACTTGTGGAAAAATAATGAACAGGAGGATGTGATAGTTTTGCTCATGAACATTGTTTAGCAGTCTTTCATAATCATGCGTGCCTTTTTACTACACAGGGAGTATGTACATCATTGACAGATTTTTCTAATATTTTATTAATTTTCCATTAACTTTAGATTAATAACAACTATCAAGAACTTTTATTTCTTCAACTGACATTGTCAGCAGCAACAGCAGTTTTCATATTCCTATCTTCTTTTATATACCTGCATGATATTTCTTGCTATATTTCCTGTGGTGACAACTTATTAATGATTATTTTACAGTACTCTCAAATTATTGTTTTTTTTTCTAAATATCCCTCTATTAATGGTTATTTTATGACAGGAACACATTTTCTCTGTATATAACTTTTTTAAAAATAAGAGTAGCCCCAAATATTCAGTGTGTTAAAGGAAGGAAAAGTGAATGCCTTTTGCCATAATTTCCTATTTAGATTTTTTGTTTTTAAGAAGTAAGTTAATCCTTTAAATTTACGTCTTATTTTTTTGATTGTTCATACTAAATAATATTTGGGAGATGTTTCATATATCTATGGATGTCTTTAATTGTTGATCAGTAAAAAATTCATCAATGATTCCATAAATAACACTTCTTTATTGAAAATTAACTCTTTAATAAGCAGTTGTACATTATTACTTGCTTATTATACAGTTAGCATTAATGATGGTACAGTAAAACCTGTGAAAGGCAGAACCTGTATTTGATGCAAACTCTGGTAGAATTGCTAAGCAATGAAATTGTTCCTAATTCAGAGGATGAACAGAATGAGGAAGATTGTGAAGAAATGGAAATGCAACAACATCGGAAGCTTTACACTATCTTAAAGCTTTAAAAAATTCTGCCAGAATGAAGGATGAAAATGATTTCTTTAACAAAGTTATTGAAATAGTGTTTTCTTTTGTCATTTTAATCAAATCACAGAAAAAACAGCACAACTAAAATTGGTTTGTTTTTTCAAATAATTTTCTAGAATTTTTTAACTGTTTAATATTTTTTATTGGATTTTAATGTCTTAGAAATGATTTGCAACTGTATGAAATTTAACTGTTCTGATTCTGAAAATTTATAGCATTTTTAACAGAAGTTTTTTAATTTCTAATAAAATCAGAATTGTGCAAGCATGCAGTTTCAAGTTTATGCTCTCGTTCATTATATATATATATATATATCGATTTTTGTTGTAATTTTAAAGCTTTTGTTTCCATTAACACTTAGAAAAACTTCTATTTTCTAATCAAAATCTACCAAAAGGAAAGAGTTGCATCAATTATTTTAACCTGTATAAGGCAGAAAACCTGCAAAAGACAGAATAATTTGCCTGTCCTGTGAGGTTCTGCCTCTTGTAGGTTTTACTGTACTTAAAAATATGGAATCTCTCGAGCATAATTTCATTTTTGCATCTGTTTACTTTTTGTTATTTTGGAAATATTCTTGCGTATGTTTAGTTGAAAATATGCCATGAACATCAATTTAAAATTATTTAATACAGCGTATTCTTTTGCTTGTTTTGCACACTTAAATCGTACAAATAGCAAGTTTTAAAAAAATGATAATATAGTGTGATCAGTAATCACATCAAAAACTGTATTAATTTCCCACTGCGCCAGCCTAAAAATTGTTTTTTGATTGGTGCTATTATTAAAATGCACACTCATTGGAACACTTTCCTTTAACAATTTCCATTATATTTCAAATAGTACACTAATTCAAGAACAATTACTTAAAAAGTATTTATCGCAGTAATCTCCATTAGTCACAACAAGGTTATGAAAAACCAGATGCATGTTTTGGCTACACAGCAACCCTCTTCAGTGGTGATTCTGTGAAATTAGATTATAAATTTTCTGTGAATTACCACTGGAGATGTCTGCTTTGTAGCCAAGATGCTCATTTAATTTTTCATAATATTGTGGTTATTGGAGATATCTGAGATAAATGCTTTTTTATGTGCTTATTCTTTTTCAGCTATAATCTCGGTTGTAATACCCTCATTATTATCCAAGAAAGCTTGCCCTACATCATGTTGAATCATTATTAATAACACTAGCTCATGTTTTACTTTCTATTCAGTCATATAATTCTATTACAAAAATTTAAAATAACATTATTAATAATGCAAGAAGTTGAAATATTACTTTTTATTCTCTCCTTTAATTCTATTACAAAAAATCAGTACAACATACATTGTACAAACTTTCTCTTATATTAATGTGTTGTTTAGTTATCTTTAGAAAATGAAAATCGTACCAGCCAGTTTTTAGAAAATCCTATTTTTGTTAAAGTTGACCAAGAATAAACTATCCTTATATTCATTCATTGAGAAAAATGAAATATGTAGAATTATTGCAGACGTATACTCAAGTAACAGTACAAAATTTGATTGACTGAAAAAATCTAATTATTGTTAAAGTTGTCTATTATAAACTAGCCTTATATTCAAGTAACTTTACGAAATTTGATCAAAATCGTTAAGAGCCGTTTTCGAGAAAATCAAATTGTTAAAAATGCATAGAATAAACTTCCCTTAATTATTGAGCAATGTCAATCATTTCCACAGATACTCTGCTCAGTATGATAAAATGCCTAAGTATGAGGTTTCATACATTTTCACTCTGCCGTTTAGGCTCCAGGGCCAGTAACAGACAGGCAGACGGCATTGCAAAAACCAATTTTTTGGATTCAGTGACACCTAAAATGTATATTTCCGTAAAAATCTCGAGGTGGAATTTTTTCACGTTAACAATACTTTCTCAATATACTTACTATATGAGAAAGTAAGCATCTAAAATGATTTGTTTTATCAACTTCAGTGTTAGAATTGATAACATGATAATGTGGATCATATTCCTATCAAACTAAAAAACCAATAGAAAACATGGATTAGGATCATGGCTAATTTAATTGCATTAAATGTTTCATTTTAGCCTTCAAAGACTTTCTTTCATATTTTATTCAAATGTTGAATATTTTTCTAAAAACTATCATTAGTTTTTAAATAGATTGAATTATGCTTCAGTGCTTGCTTAGAAGTTTGCCTTTTTTTACAATTGATGTACTTCATCTTATTTGTTTTTAAAACTTTTTTTTCTGTTGATATGAAAATGATTGTTTACTTTCTATATTAATACACGTAAAATTAATTTTGTATGTGTGGGCTTATTGAAAATTATTACCAAATGTTGCAATCGTTTTAGTAAGTTAAAGAAATTACCTATATTACAAAATATTAAAGGTTCTTTATTTTTTCTTTAGAAGGCCTTTTTAAAAATAATTTTATAAAATTTCTGGGATCATAGTGTCTTCAAAAAAAGTATTCCTATGAAAGGTCCATTTCAGATTTATTGTGACAGTTTTGAATTGATAACTGTGCAACAGGTGTAGTTCTTCCACTATGGCTTGCCAACAAAAGTTGATGCATTTTGTTTCAGCAGTAGTCTTGAAGTGTATTTCAGGAGTTTATCCTTTCTTTGTTTTAAAATTATTTTAAAAGTCTTCAAACAAAAAAGGTGGTGCACATTTTCAAGATTGTAATTTGGTTAATATTAAGAATGGAATAATATCCGATGCCGTATTTGCTTGAGCACAAGGTAAACATTTTTACATAAGTATGGTTTCGAATAATTTTCTTCTGATAAAATTCATATATAACCTTATAACTTTATATAGTTAATCGAATCAGGCATGACTTCACGGAAGTAGGCAATATGAATAACTTAAAACTTTACTGCAGATATCATTAAGAGCAATAGTTTGTAGGATTTTCTATATTTTCTATATTTTCTATATAAGTATCATTTAGTTTTATCGTTTATTAATATTAAATTCGATGTTTTTTTATCATTGCTATAAATTTCATTCAAAATTATGTTCATCCATATAAATATATTAAATTTGTGCTTTTCAATTATATTATACTAACATATTTGCAATACAGTTTATGTTCAACTGATTGAATATAAATGTGTTACGTCACTTCCCAGGGTACTTAAAATATCTACCAAATTTATCGCTATCTAATTTTTCTTAATTATTAATCATCTTTGATATGAGATTATAATTGCATTGCAAATTCTCTTTCAAAGGTTATTTCGCATTCATGGTGAAGTTTTGATTTAATTTCCAGTGTATTTATATTTTTGTAAGTAAAGGAAATTTAATATAATAAACAACTCATTTAAAGGACTGTAGATTTGATTAATTTATAACTTTTTAGCATAAATGCAAATATAGTTGAAGGCTTTTTGGCTTAAAATTTGCCAAATTAGCCACATGGATCAGTAACCTCTTTGAACTTCCTACTAATGTTTATCAAGGAGAGGGGAGAACCAAACTACTGGCAGTCTTAATATACACACGGTGGGGAGTTATTTTTTTCCTTTCCATCCCACGCTTCCTCCCCTCCTTTTTCCCCCCAACATCCCCACTCAGTTCTGTCGGAAAAGTTGGCTTTGCTGCCAAGTCTATAGTTAGCTGACTGCTGGGCACCTCTTGACATCATCACTGGAAACTCCAGTTGCCGTTTGGCAATCTCCGCTTCAAAGTGAAGGAAAAAAGGAGAAAATAATCATAATGTTCCCCCCTTACTCTTTCCGCGTGGACTTAACCCATTTAACTCAAGTCTTCGTCTTTCCCCCAGCCAACCCTCTTTCCCCTATCTCTGCTCCAGCTCTTGGTATGTCCCAGTGTGTGTTTGCCTTTGGGAAACCTCCCATTTCATCTGCTACTCCGTCTCTATCTAAACTGTCCTTCTCTCTCTCTCCGTCTTGACAGGTTAGAGACAGTAAAGGCTTATAGAGGGAGTACAACGGCACCGTTACTCCAGTTTGGAGAAGGTAATGAAGCAGCGGTAAGTGGCGGTAGGTCGTTGACGAGACGTCTTTCAGAGGCATGGGAGAAAGGAGTTTTGAGGCTCCGACGAGGAGATTCCTCTGCTCCCCTGCCCGTTCACCAAGAGGCCAGCCCATCTCCAAGTTCCAGCAATCAAACCATTTTGGAGTCGCCCCAGCCAAACAAGGCCTGTTATCATCCTTCGGCAGTGATGTCCACCAGTGAGGGCCACGTAGGGGTCCAACAGACAAAGGAAGTGAGGTTGGAAGTTGTGGAGGAGAATCGCGTGACTGATGTTCTTCCCGAGGGGGAGAGTGGAGTCGAGGAGAGGGTTAAGGGAGGGAGTGTTTCTGCAAGGGCTTTGCTGTTTTCTCAAATCGCCGAAGAAGCCAGCGCAGGAGTGACAAAAGTTGTTGCGAGTTCTAGCAGGTTCCGTGACCGTAAAGAAAAGAGATATTCCGGTGGTAGATTTTCTACGCAGCCAGTGACATCTGAGGAAGTGACAGAAGCTGTGAGACAAGCAGAGAGTGGTGAGTTTTTTTTTGTCTTTTCTCATTTTTTTTTAATGCTAGAACCCCATGCAGAAAATAAAAGTGTTTGGTCTTCTGATTTGTTTACATTGGTGTGCTTTCTTTAATCTCAGATCTAATTGCATGCTTTGTTATTTGGCATATCATGTGGCTCAAAATAATATTTTGGGTGCGCGTTTGATGACATTCTTAATGCAAATCTTTCTCTAGTTATGTATTTGAACTTAATCAATACTTGTAAAAAAATTTGCATGTAAAATCACTTTATCATAATCTAAATCGGGGATGGTAAATGATTTTGGGTCGCGTGCCAAGAAAGTAATGTGGACCATCAGAATTTTTGAGTGCCACTATTTTACTACTTCCCTAAGAAACTTCATACCACATACAGAATATGCAAGCTTACACATGCCAAGTAAAATCCCTCCCGTGCCATATCTGGCATGCGTGCCATGTATTTGCCATCCATGATCTAAATATTCAGATAGAGAAATCAATAAAATTTTGTTTTTATGTGATTATGGTTATTTTAAATTATTTGTAGAAATATCAATACATTGTTATTTTCCAAATTCCTAGTAATAATCACTTGGGTTTTGTGGTTTACTCTAGTTGGGTGATATTTATATTCTTCCAAATTTAATTCTTAAACTTGTTATATATTTTCGTGAATTGCATCATTTTGCTGGTTTGCAGTTAGCTAAGCATATGTAAAGAAAAATAGTGATTCATTATTTTCATGATTTGATCCAAAAGAAGTGAGCTTCAAGTTGAATTTATTGTGAAAAGCATTTATTGTATTTTAAGAAATTTTTGTCATTTTGTGCCCTGCTAATGATGCAATTTATTACAAATTTAATGGCAAGTTTTCAATTAACTTGCTTAAGGAATTTATTTGAAAAAAAATTTCAGACTTTCTATGCTTCTTTTATGTGATGATAAGAGTGGTCCATCCATTATATTTTCTTAGTGATATACAGGCCATTGTATTATGTGGTAATGAACATATTCTAAAATAATTCTTATTTTTGTAAGTTTTTAGTAATAATAGAGCAATTTAGGATAGTTATATTTGTTTTTATCATTAGCTGAGCTAATATTTGGTGCAACTTTAAAGTCTCTTAATTGTTGCTATAGTTTTCATGTATTAAATAACATTGATTTTGAAAAAACCTTTCTTTAGGTGGCTCTGGTCCTGAGGTTGATGACAATGATCCCTCCAAGCTTAGTCTAGCAGAACGTGTGAGACTTTTTAATCAGAAAATCTTGGAGGAAAGGTTGCCGAATACCAGTGGGGTTAAGAATTCTGGATCTGCATCTCCACCAGAAAGGCGTAGTGTAGGTCGAAGATTTAATCACTTGGGTGGAGGAGATGGCACCAATAGGTTTAGAACCCAACCTGTCACAACAGAGGAGGTGCGAGAGGCAATGGTTATTTCACCACGGGTGATGCATTCTGTGTCAACTACAGAAACTAGGAGTGCAGGTGAGAATTTTGAGTTTCGTCTTGCTTTTTGTCATGTTTTCAAAGTGTTTGGTGTTTTATGTTTCAAATTTTATTTAAATTAATAGATTATTGGGTCCATCTTGACATGATTTGAATCAATAAGTATGCGTTTGCTACTGCCCCTATAAGTTTAAAATATCATGTCATTGCTCACAAATAACGTGAATTTATGCTGATTGAATGAAATCATTTGTGACCATCTCTATTGTTATTTTATATCTAGTGATCATTCCGTTCAATTTAATGATCAACACTACAGAATTGTTTTTGTTTTTCTTGCTTGGCTTGTTTTTATATGGGAAGGGTTGTTAATGTTACTTTATAAATTAGCTGTTTGAAAAATTTGATGCATGACCATTATTTTGCTTTGTTTTTTATAATTTCAGGTGCTAGTTCTCTGCCATATAGAAATGGTTTTGATGATGACTCTCCAGGTGTTGTGGTGGTGGTGAAAGGTTCTGACTCAGAAACAAGAGTGCCAAAAGGTACATGGAAATTTTTATTTCTTGTCCTTCAGGAGTAGATATTTTATCTTATAATGATGACATTCATTGGATGAAAATCTCACATTGGAAAAAGTGGTGAAAACTTGGTCAGAAGAGTATTATTGATACATATAGATCAGTTTACTGCAGAGCTTATTGAATTCTATATATTCCTCTGTAATCTTGTTTTAATTTATTAATCGTTTATAGATGTGGTATGATTCGAATGAGGAATTTATCTCTTTATAATAAATTGGTGTGCTAAATGATAAGCAAATAGTACAAAATGAAGTTTATAGATGGTTATACCTTGAACTTACACGTGTTAATATGAAACGCATGATTATATGAAGTTAATTTCATTGCCTAAGATTTGCATGATGTATGATGGCACTATGTGATGATAAGTTTTCTGTCTGAAAGAAGATTTAACTTATCATTTATATTTGAATTAATATGAGGTTATTAATTTTAATGTTTGGCCTCATGTGCCTGCTTTGCTGTTTGTCAAACTAATGAGATTTTTCCCTTGAAACAGGTATCTTGAAGAATAGTAGAGAAGCATCTCAGGAGGGTATATTTGAAGGAACTAGAGGAGTAGGAAGCTCAGATTCCGAAGGTGGTGATGTGATGAAGAGCATCCTTAAAGTCAACCTTTCTGTAGCTCCATCAGATGCGTCTGTGAATCCCACCAATGCAGAAAACAGTCGTGGGGTTAACTCTGGAGGAAGGTCTACACCGTCTGATTGCACCTATCCCCACAAAGGCGTTCTCAAGAAGGAACCTTCAACATCTAATGCAAAAATTCAAGAGCCTAAGGTCCGCTCAATCTTGAAACCAGAGTCAGAGTGGACAGAGAGGAGGAATTCTTCTTCAGAGTCGTCAACTGCAACTGAATCTTCAGAATCTTCAGATACCGACAGCTCAGAAGTCGACGAAGACTTGGAGCGAGAAACACCTGTGATCCAGGATATAGCGAGTATATTGCGCAACGTGGAAATGGAGGCTAGGATGAAGCAGAGACAGAAGCTTGCTGGTGGCAAGGGTTTTGATGAAGAGAATTGCCACAGCGAGGGAGGTGTCGGAGGTGCCTCTTCCGAGGATGGTGAGATAGAGGCAGGAGGGGGTGGATCGTCATCGTCTTCCGGAGGAAGGGAAGTGCGACGTATCATCAGGAATGAGGCTGTTGCGAGGCGTCGCCAGGCTGGGGTTCTTCGTAACCAGATGCAACAGCAGAAAGAAGATATGAAGAGCATTGGGTGAGTGGCATTCTCAAATTTTTCATTATTTTCTTTCGAACGGCTCCAGAATGACTTAAACTTATTGGAGAATAAGCGTAATATTGTTCGGCTAATTATAATTATAAGGTTCCATTACTGTTTTAGGATTTTAATAAATTCCCAGATTAGCAATTTCACATTTATGAAAGTATTACTAGGTGCGTTAATTTTTTAACTACTCTCAAAACCATTTTCTGTTCATATGATGAAATTTATCTTACAAAGATATTTGAGGAATAGGTTTTTAAGGAAACAAAATGATTATGGCCTCTGAAGATGTCATTTTTTTAGTTTAATTCCTGAAAATACTGATAATTTAGCCAATTCTGGTAGCCCAAGAAAGGTTGGTTTCCAAAGCATAAAGAAACCCTTCAAAAGATAAATGGAATTGTGTGGCATCCCACCTTGTAACAAAGATTTCTATTTATACATAGGTATGTAACAATGTTTGGATGCATCCATTTGTTTTTGCTACTCCATAAGTAATTTATCAAATGAAATAATAACACCTAATGACCTGTCAGCATTTCCAAGTCTTTGATTTATTTACTTGGCAAAGTTCCTTACAACATCTCCAAGAATCAGCTGTGCTGCAGCACTCAATTTGGAAAACACTGCTTAAGAAGCATTGCTTATTTTCCATGAGGAAATTCTGGAAATATCAATTTTCCTTTGCAGTTAATGTGATTTCATCGTATTTTAATGAAACACATTGTGTGATTCATACACTATATAAAATTAGTAAATGATTGTAGTGTAACAGTTTACAATATTTTTAACTATTTAGTTTATACATACTATAAACGAAATTGTACGCAGTAAGTTCTCTTTTTGTTTCAAAGCAGTGCTTATAATTCTTTGTCATATTTGAATAATAATGTACGATAATGGCAACTTCCACATTTTAAAAACTGTAATGTTTGTTTATTGTAATCCCATTGTAAGTGAAAAGCTAGTTCCTTTTTTATTCGAGAAGCATGCTTCTGCCCAATATTTCATCAAAGAGAAGTCTTTATTCCCAGAAAATGATTTGTAAGAACATACAAATTATGGTTATTTTATCCATCTAAATTTCGAATTGCCATGATTTATTTTTGCTTCCAGAATCTTTGCGATAAAGACTAATCATGATAAAAAGCTACAGTTATTTGATGTTAAAAATATCTCAGCCTCACAAACGCCAAGTCTTGGATGTATTTCCCAATTCCTCCATTTTTTTTCGCTTTTAGTTTTTTTTCTGAGAAATACGTTGAAGTTTTCACTTTATTTGTGTGACCACGACGCCTTTTCCACGAAAATTGTGCATTAAATACGGAAAGATATCACATTTGGGAAGATTAAATGGAGGAGGTCGCGTGTTCTCGTAAATAGAAAGCCACCGATCGAAATACTTCCGGATTGCTATAGATAACGTGTGCTATATATATATATATATATATATATATATATATATATATATATATATATATATATATAAATACTACGGAAGAGGAAAGGTAAGTAAGGATATTTAGGGCAACTAGGTGTTGAAGGAAACCCAGTGAACACTTACCGGAAGTAGAGCCGCTGGGGTGTTGGAGAGACACATTTGTAGAGGTTAGAGCTTTCGGGATGATCCCTTCGTCAGCACAAGAGACACAACTTCAACACCTAGTTGCCCTAAATATATATATATACACACACACACACCTATATATATTGTTCCTTTCTTCAAATAAACATTCCTAGGCGAAAAGTACGGTTAAAATTTAAATTCACGAAAAAACTTCGCGTAGAATTTTGAATTTTAAAAAATAAATCATATTTCCGCTTAGGTTTTATTTTCCTTCCACTCTTGTATCTCTTGTGGTTTTTTACGTGGAGACTCGATAAAAAAAACTAAGATGATTAGTTTTTGTATTTTTTGTGGCGTGGGAGAAGGGAGGGGATCGTAACGCGATCGCATAAAAAAAAATTAGAAACGGCTGGATCGTAACGCAGCGCCAAAAAAGCCGCGGAAATTGTTCGACAGGTTGGGCGCCTCCTTTTCGAACGAACGCCGTATAAAATAGAAGCGGCGATATCATGCGTCCTTTTCCACCCCAGTTTTGATTTCTCCTCGTAGCGAACCTGCGTAAAAGTGGAACATTCGCGGTTTTTAAACCTTTAAAAAAGGGATCTTCCGGAGAGGGAGAGAGAGAACGTAGTTGGGTCGTGAGAGGGATAAAAAGGGGAGGGAGTGTGAGGGGGAGGGATCAAGATGGAAAGGCTTAAGGTTATAGAGCGTCCGTGATCTACGGGTTTCTCTTTCGCCTCCTCCTCCACACCTCCCCATCCTCCCCCACCCCATTTCTCTCCCCCTCCATTTCTCCTCCCTCTCTCTCTCTAGCTGTGGAAGTCGTGAATCGTTAGCTTGGAAGTGGGGAACCTTAAAAAAAAAAAACGCCTACTCTTTTCTCCTTTCCAAACTTCTCCGTCGTTTCCCAATCCGTGGCACGGATGTCTTAAAAAAAGCAGCATCCCGGAAGTGTCTTGTGTGCGCGCGCGTGGATGTGTGTGTGTGAAGTTGTGTGTGTGAAGTGTGCGCCTGCGTGAATGTTTGTGCGTGTAATCGTCTACTTTTACGTGCACGTGCGTTTACTTCTGTGCCTTACTCTGCAGATTGGTGATTGGCAGAGGGTGCAACGCAAGAAAACCTCTCTTACAATTCTTCCTTGTAGGTTTTAAAAACCTCTGTACGTATGTAATGGGAAAAATACGGACTTTGATATCGCTATCTCCGCCAATCGATTTCCCCAGCAGTCGAATCTCGATAACTAATAAGTCTGAGAGTCGAATTTTTGATAAGTCGAAATGTTTCTTTTTCACCCTCGTATTCGCATTCGTTAACCTGAAGCTGTATATCAAGAAGTTGCGATAACTTAAGTTACTTTTTTCTTCCATCTAGCTTCGAGATACGAATTTATTTACATCTTGTCATCGTCGTCTTGTATTTTGATATCGGCGGATATTTCAAGTAATCCGAACCCCCCTCTTTTCTCCTCTTTAATTTTAATAATTTTATTAGATAACTAAATAGTTAAATTTTAACAGTGCCTTAAATCTTTGTTTATGTCACGTATTTGTGTCACGAATTCGCACGTCTGCGCTGTATTTTTTAATCGTATTTCCCACTTTACGGTGAGCTAAATGTAACAGTTATGCACGATTTAACGAGTGTCGTGCGCGCGTAATTTCCGTGTGCGTATGTATGTATGTGTGCGCGCGCGTGCAGTTGTTTCCGCGCACGTGTTTATGCGTTTTGCGTGAATGCGCGTGTTTCCGAGCATGTACGCGTTTTCTTCTTGGGTGTGTGTGTGCGCCTTCTTGCTTGCGTCTCTGTGCTCGTGCGTGAAATGCCGTTTTAGCAGTAGGCGTTGAAAAGGCGTAGGAGTCGAGGAAAAGGTCTCCTGAGGAGAATGAGGAGGATAAAGGACGGAAGGGAGGATTTTCGGACGCTCCCTCCCTTCCCTTCCCAGCCGGAGGCTCGTGTTTTTTAATGGTTCCGAGCGAGAGTTTAGCGGATCTCAAAATAAAAGTTTAGCTTGCTCTTCTTCACGTTGTCTCTCCGATCGCCCGGAAAAATTGCGCGCGTTGATTATTTACGGAAAACGTTCCCCTTCGTATATCTTCGGGAGGATACGGATTGCCTCTCACTATCTCTCTTTCCTATTTTTAAGAAAGGCTGATTTTGGAAGGATGGTGGAAATGAGGACTCGCGCAAATAGCGTAAAGGTTTTTAGGATGGCAAGATTGTATGCTTGGGAAGCTCGCGCACAAGTACTATGATGAATATTATCGCGCAGATCTTGGTTTAATTGTCCCAAATAGAACTGCATATAGTTTATGTCGTTATACCTCGCTGTTGTTTTCTTCCGCTGCAAGACTTGAGTGCGCGTACTTTTTACTTATATATATGCTATTGAGAAAGTATTGTTATCGCGAAAAAATTCGACCTCGAGATTTTTACGGAAATATACGTTTTAGGTGTCGCTGAATCCGTCTGTCTGTCGCAATGCCGTCTGCCTGTCTGTTACTGGCTCCAGAGCCTAAACGGTGGAACGAAAACGAATGAAATCTCGTACTTAGTCATTTTATCATACTGAGCAGAGGCTATAAGAAATGGTTGACTTTGGTGAATAATTAAGGGAAGTTTATTCTACGCATTTTTAACAACAGTTCGATTTTCTCAAAAACGGATCTAACGATTTTGATCAAATTTCGTACAGTTACTTGAGTTTACGTCTTCGATAATACCAGATAGCTCACATTTCTCAAAAAAATGAATATAAGGCTAGTTTATTCTAGGCAACTCCCTTTGTAGGTTACTGGTACAATAGTGTAGCACTTTTTTAAATTGTAAATTTCTTTGGTTAGTTATATAATATGATATTTAGCAGTTATAAATGAAAATAAAGTGATTTTCATTCCTTGACTTCTTGCCCTATATAGGGTTAACAATAATTTGACTTTCTCAAAAACGGCTCGAACAGTTACTTGAGTATACGTCTGCAATAATACTACATATTTCATTTTTCTCAATGAATGAATATAAGGCTAGTTTATTCTTGGGCAACTTTAACAAAAATTGGATTGTCTAAAAACCGGCTTATACTATTTTTATTTTCTAAAGATAGCTAAACGACGCATTAGTATATGAGAAAGTCTGTACAATGTATGTTGTACCGATTTTTTATTTATCCCGTCGAACGAGAATTCAACGGTATGTTAATCTGAAACTATGGATTTCGTTAGCGTTAAAAACTCGTGCAATTATTATTTTTTTAATTAAAAAAGGTGAACTCTGTCTTATGCCATGAATCCTCGGGAAAATTCAACGCTGTGATGTAAATGATTAATAGATGGTCCAAATATTTATTCTTCCGGTGAAAAATTTTTACTTCTCGGTTTTCGTTACCGAAAACATGTTCATAACGATGGCTAACGCTTTCTGAAGGCGCGAAAAAATTCACGTTGAGTAACAACGAAAGTCACGATGAGTTTCTTGTTATTCATTTTTGCGAATTACGAAAGCACAAAGTTCAGCGTATTTCACGAGGAACGCCAGTATTGGAAAGGAGGAATTCGGTAATGTAATGCTCGGTAGAAAGCCCAACATTCAATTTCTTTGAAGTCGTGAGTTTCCAACTGCTAAATCGGGTTCCATTGAGCGAAAAGTAAAATGTCGAACGATAACAATCCGATATTTTCGTCTCCATTTCTTAACCACCCAGATTGGTAAAAAAAAAATTCGTAAGTTCTGCGACTACGCGAATTTCATATCGTATACGTCGTGGATAAATCGCATTCAGAACGATTAGGGTGTATAAGGAAAGGAATTGCGTGAAATTAACTGCCAGGAGGTGTCGCTGCTCGGGAGATTGGTCCAGAGCTCGAATACTGCTTTCATTTTCGAGACGTTTGCAGAAGGTCCTTCCCGATTCGACTTCTTTGTAAGTTTGTATAGAGGGGCGTGTGCTTGTGTGTTTAAACATAGCCATCAGTGGTCCGTTCCGCCTTTATCACTCGCCAGCCCATTAGAGTAGCGCGCTGCTATGTAGGTTGCACTCTAGCGCCGGCATTCTGTCGATCCCTCATCCTTTTTCCTGTTTCCTTCTACATTTCTCCCTCATTTCCACAAGATGGGTCGAAAATTAGACTCTCGGGAAAAGTTTTATACTTAGCTGCAACCCGACTGTTTCCTCTTGCTGCCGATTTCACATTATAATTGAAATCGTGTATCAGAAGCGTACAGGGGCGGATTGGGTGCAAAAATCGACCCGGGCAAATACTCGGATATCGGCCCACCTAACAACTAAAATAATGTTGCGGTCCCCTAGGGGAGGCCTCGGCCCATAGTTTGAGAAACACTGCTTTAGAATACGGAAAAGCAGCAGCTCCTGGCTGAGGCATCAACCACTCAAGCAGCATCGGCCCACCGGGACTTTGCCCGGTGTCCCGGTGGCCCAATCCGCCCCTGGAAGCGTATGTTAATCATCGTTAAGTTTATAACGGTTGCCATTATTTTCATTTGGTTGCGCAAAATTGAAATGTAGGGCTTTGAAAGAGTTATATTTTTTAAAAGGCGCATCTGCCACCTAACTGCTAGACTTAAGAAATAGAGGCGTGTTAGCCATCCATCATCGCCAGAGCAACATTTAAATGCTTATAAGCGTATAAGTATAATACAGTTGAAGTTGTTGGTAAATTTTCCTTGTCATATTTTAAGATTTTATCAGCATTTCTCGTTACGAATGGGCTTCGAGGACGTTTTTGACGAGTTAAGTGATCTTGAAATATTCTATATTTCTTTTGGGAAGCTCATTTGCAAAGGACTAAGTGAGAAATAACATTGTAAATAATAATTACTTGCAATTCCTAAAACATTTCGTCTGTCTAAAACGCTTGTTCTTTCACAGACATTCGTAGTCAAGGGTGTAATATTTTTACATGAATATCTGTTTATTAACGTTCTTCTTTCTCGAAAAATTAATTTTATGCCCTGCTCATTCTGTATGAAGCTGCATTCAGTTAATGTACTTGTTAATTTGACGCAGTATCCTTAGGTAAGTCATATACCGTAGTTTTTTTCGCCGAAGAATGAACAACGAAAGCGTTTTGATTTTCATCTAGAACTCAGCGGATTTTATTCATGACGATTGTCGCCTTTTGTTTGTCCTCGAAAGTACTTTTTATTGATGAAACTTTAAAAAATGATACTCTTGACATCGAAGATGTTCGTTATTTTATATCGTAATTATTATAACCGAAGGCGATTAAATTTCAGACGAAGCGCGCATAAATCGTTTTATAACAGCGGAAATTACGTACAACGCGTCGTAAATGTTGACGGTTATTCGAAAGTTATTTGCATCAATTGATTGGTAATGTCCACAAACTTCAATTATCGCCTTATTTTTTTTTCACCGGATGTGTCTACCAGTGTGTGAATCAGAGGTGTGTTTTGCTGTAGCGAAGCGTATTAAAGCCTCGCTATTTCTCCATCGCCTTGTGTTTTTTTGGCAAGGAGAGAGTGTCTCAGCCTTGGGAAGTATAACCTTCATCCTGTAACCCCCTCGGTATGTTTAGCTAACGAAGGTAGCAGGTTTTCTTCCTCCGTCCTAATCCCAACCGCACCCTTATGTTAGCACCAATGTGCTGATTAATGGTTATTTTAAAGGAGCGTACGGTGCCGGTTCTTTTAAGTCTTGGAACCTGACTCCTTCGTCCGCTAAACTATTCGTCCCTTCCGAAGCTACATACGTTTCAGATCCTATTTACTTAAACTTTGTTCTGTTTCTATTTTATCATTCTGTTTTCCTTTTATTTTGCCCTTCTGCTTTCCTATTATTTTGCCCTTCTGCTTTCCTATTATTTTCCCCTCCTGTTTTCCTCTTATTTTCTCCTCTGTTTTCCTTTTATTTTCTGCTCTGTTTTCCTTTTATTTTTCCCTTACGTTTTCATTGTATTTTACTCTGAATATACTTTTTCGAACGTCTTTCTTCAATTTTTCCTTTTTTCTTTCTTCAATTCTCCTTTTTTCTTTCTTCAATTCTCCTTTTTTTCTTTCTTTAACATTTGTATTACGTCTTCTCTGTTGCTCTTTGTCCTTTCTTTCTTTCCCTTTAATTTTCATCTTCCTAAGTCTTATCCTCGCCATCTCACACTCCCTCCCAGCTCTCTTACACTCTTTTGCCCTTCGCATTTCTTGGCTAAGCCAAACAAGTCCCTCTTTTAAAGGTTTCTTTCACCTCCCAAATGCTCGTTTTCGAGAAAATTAGAAAGGACAACGCCTTAATCCTTTTCCCCACATACTCCTTTTACACTTCTCCCTTTCGAGGATGAGTCTTTAAGGAAGATTAAAACGCCTCTTTAAAGAAGTAATACTCTGCCTGCTCACCCTCGCCGTGTTTTTTATGGAACGTTTCGACCGTTTCCCGCGTGGTTTTTTAAACGAGGACGCCGGATGGGTTGGTTATTCGTGGCACCGGACGCACTTTCAAACGAGTTCGCTCTTGCAAATAAATGGATTTTTATGTATTCCAGGAAATCTAGATTTTTTCCTGATTTATTTCCTCGCCGCGCGCTCTTATCCAATAAATGCCCGGGACGTGTAAACACGAGTGCTATTTTGAAACCCTTTCGGGATAAACAATTTTTATATTGCAGTGTTATTATTTATGGCGTATTTTTGCTTTATTAGCCCGCCCAGGGTATGGCTCACGCCAAATAAATATCACAGGTGACTTTGGAAGTCGGTGAATTGCCGCTGAGGAAGATTACAATGTTGATGAAATGCGTGCATGGTTTTCTTCAAGCATTTTCTCGTGTTGAAACTTGCTTGTAGTATTTATACCCAATTTTCGTTGAAAAGTCTATGTAAATGTAAATGGAGGAGCATTGCAGTGCCTTTAAAAATATATTTTTCCAGGAAACTCTTGAGTAATGCCCGACTACGTTTACTGAACGTGTTTTTTCTCGATGTATTTAGATTCTCTGCGCATCCCTCTCTTCCTCTCTGATGATTCACTGGATTTTATTTAGCTGAGCAAGAATATTCCCGAATAAGCGGGTGCGCAATACGACCGTTAAGAACTAGACGTAGCCTGTGATATTGCGCTAGATAGCCGCAATGTAAGGAAGACCGCCGTCAGATTAGGATGGCAATTTTTTTCCCATTCCCGTCGTTCGGATATACACATAGAGGCAAATCGTCGACTTTTATACGTTTTGATCCTATCGCTTCTTTCAAAACTGTCGTATGCATTTCATTTTTTTTTAGGTTTTCTATTCGAAGTATCGGATTTAACGATCGATGAATCACCGCTGGGGAATACCATTTTTTAGCTAACGTGGATCGCCTACTAGTTTTATGGCCAAGGAAGTTTCATTTTTATAGTAGGTAATGGTTATGTTTGTTAAATGCGCATGTTTTGTAATACATTATTCAAGAATAAGAGTTGAAAAATATTTATCTCAAGTATATCCAGTTGCCACAACAAGGTGTTTTTCGTTACCTTTTTGTGACTGAGAGAAGTACTTTTTATTTTTTTAAAGTGCTCATTCTTGAATTTTTTGCCATAAGTTGAGCTCGATCATTCTCTGGTGATAATGCAGTCAGAGACGGGACAAGAGTTAGGCATCCGCCTTTGGCGCAGCACACGTAAGGGCGCGACACACAAAAATGTTAACTTTTAATTTCATATCATAAAATATACTTTATATATTTTAATTTACCTCTACATTGTAAATAAACTAGTTTTGAAAAATAAAATTGCGTACTTTATACTTTCATTAGGATGGGGGCGTAATTTTTAAACCTTGCCTCGGGCACAAAAATAACTTGTCCCGATTCTGAACGCAGTAGATTATTAAATGATAACAAATTTAACCTCGAACTTTTGATTGAGACTTTTTGACAGTTATTTTGTACTGTGTTTGTAGCTAGTATCACCTTTTTTTACGTCAGCGATGCCGGCACGAATCCCCGAATTTTATTTCCATTCACAAGCGAAAGGTCGAAGCGATTTTAAATCGCGTCGGAAAATTTCAAAATAGCAGAAATATCTCGGATCTCCCTTTGATGAAAACGTCTGGTTCGGAGATCCCTTTAAAAAAAAACCCTCCCACGTAATTTCACATCATCGATGGTAATTTTCCTATCGTTTCATCGTGCGTGTCTCCCCCTCTTCTTCCGCGCGCCCATATCATTCCCCATTTACGTGGGACCCTTACCTCTCTTTACTCCCTTCACTCTCTCACACGTAAAAAAAAACAAGTTTCCCCTTTAACGCCCTCGCATCAGAAAGCACGCCTTACGCTGGGCGTGGCTTTAACAACCCCTCTCCTTTTTACCCTTCCTTCTATCCTGTTTTTTTTTCTTCTCCCCACGTCTCGTGCTAGTACACACCATCTCATGGGGATTCCTTCGGGGTTGGCGGATGAGAATGGGGGTGGATGGGAGGGTTAAAAATATCGACCTTTCCTCTCATTCTACTCCTCTTCCCCCTTTAGGTTCTACTAAAGAGTGGTATCTCTTTCTCCCCCTCCCTATCTCTCTCTCTCTCTCTTGCTCTGACATTATATACCCAATAGACTTCCATTAAACGTCTCTTCACCGTTATTTTCTTCCCCTCCTGGGCAATCTCTCGTAATGGACGATGCTATTCAAGAGGAGTTTGCCCGAGCCGGCTGGATTCTTACTCTTCATTTTTTTTCCTTCTGCATCCACCCCCCCGAGGTTAACGCCGAGGGAGTTGAGGTTGGTTGTCGTCGTGGTTGTTGTTCTTTTAGAAAAAAATCGGATAGGTAAAATAGAGAGGGAGGTTGTTTTTGTGCGTGTTTCGTCTCCGGATTGAGTTTCCGTTGGTGTTTTATTTATCC
This sequence comes from Uropetala carovei, assembly GCA_036926305.1. Taxonomy (NCBI): domain Eukaryota; kingdom Metazoa; phylum Arthropoda; class Insecta; order Odonata; family Petaluridae; genus Uropetala; species Uropetala carovei. Next base: position 12,300,345 of record JAXCHB010000065.1, on the reverse strand, counting down.
TCGCGGCTGCGATGTAGGGTCGCGTGAAGAATTTAATTGGTTTTCTTTGTCAAAATGGCGACAACATCGATACTAGGTCTGCGCTATATATTATGCCATAGTACGTGGCGTAGGTGAGGAAATAAAACCTTTTCGATGGCGTTATATTGCAGGAAATACAAAAAAATAATGCCGACGGTACTAACTGAGCTGAATTGGTTTTGAAACTATTTGAAACGCGCATATTGGGAAATAAAAATCCGTGAAATCGATAATATGTAGGAGCGGCATGGAAACTTTTTATGAGGACAATCAGAGATCATAATAGGATATCTATAGACTATTGTTAAGGGAGTTGTGGAGCATTGAAGCTCCTGGCACTCTCCGGGTTTACGAATCGCAGGTTGAAATATAGATGTAGAAATATAGTGCAGCCCTGCTATAACGCCGTTCGTTATAACACGATACAAGATATAGCGCGTGTTAACATGCATAAAATAACTTACGTTACAGAAAACATTACACTAAATCAATAAACTATCATATATTTTATAAAAAGCCGTTTTCCATCATTGAAAGCAAATTTCAATCATTCGTTTTGTTTATGATATTTGTAAGTTATTCAAGCAAAATTTAATTGTCCGGATTTTAAATTATGCACCTAATTTTTATGATATGAAATTGTTTTGATTAATAATCTGTGCTCAGTCGACGTCGACGGTGACGTGTTGTAAAGCGAGAGACTCGTTAACGCAAAGCGCCTTCCAACTAGGAGAAACTGCGCTAATATTTATTGACTGAAAACGGCGGCTTTAATCTATAAATGTGTGTTCCGCTTTTAAACCCGTTAATTATAATTTCGTGTGCCGATTACTGAAATTTGGTTAAATACGCCTCAAATTTTGTTTCCGCGAGGTTGCGCAGCATTGATCTTTCTGCGCCTAAACCAATCAGAAATAAACGTTTCGTCGTTAATTCGTTTCACTGCGGTCAAAAGATGAAAATATCCGCGAAATTCGTTTCCGGATGAAATTTATGGCGCGACGAAAGTGGCCCATTAATACCCCTGTTAATTTGCGCATTAATCGCCATAACTGGAGCGAGGAGACGAAACGCGAACGGAACTCGCGAGAAATTTCGCCGTTTGCGTCGGAACGAACGTCCTAATTGTCCTCTTTAAATCTGCCGTGACGATTCGAAATATTTGTTGCTTCCATTGCGCAAAATACGGTAGCTTTCGAAGCTAACCATCGAGCCATAACAGGTTGGAGTGTATGATAAGGAAGAATAGGGAGTATGCGGTCGATAGATTTTCGGAGAGATAACGCGCGTTATTTAACGTGGTGTAAGGCTAACGAAATCGGAAAGGGAAAGATAACAATGTTTTTCTCCAGATAATCGCCTAGCCATCCTTAATGTCATCGTGGAGCGGTGTTTACGTTTCACTCTTCTCCGTAAAGCAGTTTTTCCCAGACTGAGGGGGGTCACGCTGCTAATTTTTTAAAAATCTATGGATATATTTAGAATTAACCGTAATTTTTGCGAAAATATTTATTTAAAATTTTTTTCAAAATAATGTTACCCTTTATATTTATTCGTGGATGGATGGGGTCGCGAATAGTTCGGTTTGCATTAAGAGGGGATCGCAACTGCACAAATTTTGCTAGTCGCTACCGTTAAGGCGGTCAAGGCGACTCCCAGTGCCACGAAAGGGTCGAGTGAAACACATGCGCGTTTAAGCTGCAAAGTAGCCTTCCTCAGTGGCGATTTTGATCCATTTCATAATTGGTGAATAGTAACGGATGCAAGTATTTACATTCACGTCCATAGCCTTACAAACCGCCTAAAGCGCAAACAAAATTTGTCCTTTAACCCTACACATAATCCATGGAGAGACTCTCTTAACCTGGCATACCAACTGACAAAATGGCCACTTGTATAGTTCGGTTCGAGCAATTATTTTTAAGCATAAGTACAGAGGTTTTCTATCGCCGCTACAGTTATTTTCATTATTTACAACTGTGCTTTCACTCTAAAGTTCTTAATCGTTTACCATCGCGTCTCTCAAAATAACTTATAGATAAGTATTATGGCTATATTCAATCTTAACAAGATTACTAATTCATAGTTTTGGAGAAGTTATTTTGAAAAAATTAACTATTATATTCCAAATCAGAGGCTTAAGGTTGTTCCTATTTATCGACCACGTCGATGCGTATTTAACGACTTAATTTGGGCCGGTAAGAAACATCGATCGTGCACCAGAAAAAGTATTTCTTAACGACCCGTTTCAGAGCGTTCGGTCGGAGATGCGTGCACCCCCCTGCCACACGCCTGCGTGGGTCTTCAGTACTCGGTCTGTACATCTCCCTACGCTAACAAATTGCTCCTCAATTCGCGGAATTATAAACGGTCGACGGCACAGACAAAAACCACCGCTGCAGTCGCTCGACTCGCGCCATTTCCCCCCCCTTCTCTTCTCGTCTGGAATTTGTCGGGCGTGTGATTTGGAACAGGATGCACTAAAGGCGAACTTTTTTTTTTGGTCCGATTTGGCGTGAGGTGCGTGCACGCTGAATGGCCGTGCGTGTGTCTCGCGTTCTATTATTCGACTTCGCTTTTGATTTCGGGAGGAGCGGACCGAGGGCTTTCATTTTTTTTTCGCGTCGGACTGCTGCGTCGCTTAGTTGGGTCAAGAGCTCGCGCCCTCTTTCTCCCTCTCTGTTTTTCTTTCTCCCTTTGTTGTGAATCCGCCGCCTTCCCGCTCGTCGAGGATTTGTGATTGTCGCCTGCTGTTTCCGTTTCCGGGTTTCCAGACTTCGTGTCCTGGTGGTAGCACGGGCGCCGCCGTCTTTTGTTATTTTAATCGCCCTTCTGTCACGTGTCGCCTAACAGTCTTATTTCTTTTGGCTCGTCTCCCTTCGCGTTTTCCGAGAAAGACCGAAGTAGATGTCCGTTAAATTTAGGTATCCTACTTATTGAGTGCTGTGACGATTAAGCCGGTGAAATTAATGTTTAAAGAAATGTTGATTATTCCTGTATTCACGAAAAAAATGTGGATCAAAATGGAAAAACTTTTTTTTTCAATATTAATTTCTGCTAATAATAATCATCGTTGATGATTTATCGTAGATTGAACGCTAAACTAAAACTTATAGAGAAATATAGGTTAAAGGTGTTGCAGAGGAAGTTTTAGGAATAAATGAAGTAACAACTTACATACCTATGTACGATCTTAACGATAAAATACGTTCGATAGATTGTAGGACAGAGCGTTATCGAGGCTCTTTTTTTTCTCGAGGACAATATGAGATCATAACAGGAGTCAAACCTGTGAGAGAAAATTGTTAGGTAGGCTTTGATGCATTACACCTCCTGCCGCTCACCAATTTGGCGAATAATGTTGATGTAGTAGATTCTAAATTTCTCAATGTTTTTGTGGCTGTTGGAGAAATAAAGGTTTTCAACGTCTATATTTTTCCACAAGTGATTAGACGAACGTGAAAGTAAGTGGTGTTGGTGGCGGTTGTGGTTTTTTGAGGCTTGTCGTGTGGGTTTAAAATTAAAATTCGGTCGTTTTCCGCAGGTAGAGGGTCAGTTGCAATGCCAGTGATGGATTTTCTATGTTCAAATCACTTTGTTAGGTAAAATTTCTTGAGACGCCGCTTGAAACAATTTCCACAATTTCTCTATCTTAAGGGTTATATACTCGTGTATATATATATATATATATATATATATATATATATATATATATATATATATATATATATATATATATATAATACTAAGGAAGAGGAAAGGTAAGTAAGGATATTTTGGGCAACTAGGTGTTGAAGGAAACCCAGTGAACACTTACCGGAAGTAGAGCCGCTGGGGTGTTGGAGAGACACATTTGTAGAGGTTAGAGCTTTCGGGATGATCCCTTCGTCAGCACAAGAGAGACACAACTATTGTCTCTCTTGTGCTGACGAAGGGATCATCCCGAAAGCTCTAACCTCTACAAATGTGTCTCTCCAACACCCCAGCGGCTCTACTTCCGGTAAGTGTTCACTGGGTTTCCTTCAACACCTAGTTGCCCAAAAAAAAAAAAAAAAATATATATATATATATATATATATATATATATATATATATATATATATATATATATATATATATATATATATATATAAGAAGGGGCATTACAGTCTCAATTTCGCCCTTACTAAAGTCGTTTGTTTGTCTGTCTATCTTACTGATTGGTTTGTGGGTGTTTGGAAATAGTAGATCTTTTATGAAACATGTTCTATTCCTTACTTCCTCAACTTCTTCCCTACCCCATTTTGCCTTTTCTGCTGTTAATTTTATCTTTGCTAAATTGATAATTAAAAAATCGTAGCTTCGAATATCTTTCGTACCGCCTAATTAATTTCGTTTTTTTCTGCTGAAGGTTTTTTCTTCCGTGTACAAAGAATTCAAGTACACCATGTATTTATATGATTATTCTAGTCTTTTCTGAGAGCCGATGAGGAAATTTCAGGATATCCTACTACTTCTTCCATGTCATACTCTATAGGCGGCATGTAGGGGAATCATACTTACGAAACTTCCCTAGGACCAATACCCAATAGATATAATTTTACCGGTTAGGTAATGCATGTTGTATCAAAACTCCTGCCAGCCATCCAACCCGTGGATTTCATAGTGTGTAAATTATATGTAATACATTTCAATAATAAAATAAAATTTGACAACCCGTTTTCTTATTTTGCGTTCTAATTACGTAATTTACTACCGATTTTTTTAAATAGAACTTTATCTCAAATAAATACCAACCAATGTATGTTTAAAACATAGTCAATGCGACAAATAGTCGGAAAAAAATTCCTCTGCGTCTTTCCGCTTAATGTTGTGGCAAAGTAAGCCACTTTCTGAAAACGAAGTCTCGCTTAAAAAAACTCATTCGCGAAGTTATTCGAAAACTATTCCGATGAAGAATTTCCTCACATAACTAGAGGTTAACTCTTCTAAAAAAAATCATCGCAAGTTTTATCTTTCCCGTCCTCAACCTCACTCCCCCTCGAGACATTTTGCTCGCGCTCCAATCACGGCTAAAATTACAGTCTATCTCGGCGTCATAATGGTTTTGGTCTTGTTAGCTTGTCGTGAAAACGCGATTTTTAGACGACCTCCGTGCATCCCCTTCCCCTCCTAAGAAACAGGACACGAACCTATGACCTCACGGAGTGGCGATACACTCTGCTTTCTACGACTCGCGGCGGGAGGTGGGGTAAGGGAGAGTAGAGGGGGGGGGGGGGTCGGGTCTTCCCGTAGCATGGGGGTGACCTTATTTTTTTGCCTTCTCCTCCGGGCGAGGGACAATTGAAGACGACGATGATTGTGGTGTGTTAGTGGTGCTCTTTAACGTTCTCTGCCCTTTTTTAGTCTACGAATGGGTTGTCTGGGAGATATGTTGTAGCAGTTGTTTGAGGCTGGCACGGAGGTCGCGTGACGCACTCCCGACTTCATCTGTTTTTAGTCCTCGCTCTTTGTGGAAGGGGAGTGTTGACATTTTCAGCGCTGTCCTGGCACGTGGTACCGCTAACCCGATTTCCAGCTTTCGGCGACGGAATCGAACGTAAGGTTGGATATATACGTGTATATTTGTATTTTTGTTGAGGTATTATATTTACGGTTAAGTTTGAAAGCGGTTATCCGTGGGATTATTTGATGCATTTCAATAAATTTCAACCTCGGGATGTGTGGACGTTTATGCATTGCAATACGGAGTCAATAATTTAAGTGAGATTGTTCCTTAGTTTAACCAATGAGCTCCCGCCAATGTGTAGTTCATTGTTCTTTTGTTTCAGACGCGATAATTGTTTAAAATTAATTTTTGTGTGAGATCTCTGGTGGATCACGTGTGGTATACGTCAACGCCATCTGTCTTTCTCGAAGACTACGTTGTATGCAATGAATAAACAAGCGGTGGACCCTATAAAGCAGAGCAGATCTATCCATCAGCTTGTTAAAGGGTTAGGAAGAGCTTGGTAGGCAGACGTGGTCCGGGCGTGATTTTTCGGCCGTGTCATTCTCCGCGCCATCAACTTCTAGCATTGATTAATGGTTTTTCTCGTTTTGTAACATCTCTCGCTCTCTGAACGGAGATTAAGGATCGATTTTAAGTTAGTAATTGCTCTTAACTAATATCTCTTACGGAAACTTTCTTATATAACTGAGCCGCTGCTTGCGTTCGTTCAAAACGACTTTCGTTTCTGGATGAGAGAGAGAAAAAATATTCTTTGATATTTGCCCGCGGTAATTAATTTTTCCTTTCTCGGCGTTTCCTTGGAGATGCATAATGTATAAGACCATGTTTTTTCGCTTGGACGTAACGGTATACGTCGATAAGGAAATGCGTGCGCTGGTGGTTTGCGGCCTCTTTTGAATAAACATGGATAATTATTCAGGAAAAATAAGGTGCGGAAATATTCATCCCGAAGCTGTTATAAATGAGGTGTTATTGAGTTGCATAAAACCGCAATCACGAGGAAGGAGATTAAAATCCGTATGAATTGTTTTACCTTGAAATGAAGCGGAGTTTCTTTTGAATTTTTATTTTGTGTGAAGTCTTTTTATCCTTCCTGCATATGTAAATATGGTAGATCAAAAGAACACTTAAAAAATATATATTTTTTCGACGACTATTATTTCTCAAATGTAGTGTATCATTGCGAGGTACGAATTAATGCTCGGCAGAGCGCTTATTTATTTTGAATGTATGTATAAAATGAGTAAGTGGCGCAGACTTGTATCCCGATACAAAATTCTTGTTATCCCTAGAAACATTTTACAAATCGACCCAGTCATTGTGTAGGTAGGCCATGAAAATTGTTCGGGTTTACTAATAAAATAACCTAGTGTTGGTACTCTTTGTAGGTTTTCTGAATTGCTACGAATCTTGTAGCGCCTGTGTTATTTGCTTGTTGGTAAGGGAAATAGCGAAGAGAGGCGAAGGGAGGCGGTCTGGATTGGTGACGTCAGCGTCACCTGCTCTTCTTCCACCCTCCTCCCCCTCTCTTTCTCTCTCTCTCACTGCTCATTCAACTCATTGAATTCTTTTTCTCCTCACGTACTCTCACATAATTGGCCGGACACGAGCTCGTCATTACGTCATTAATGCTCCGCCCATAACAAAGAGACCGCCGAAATCCATCGTAATGGAGGAATGCGCTAATTCCTTGCTAACATCCTTCGTTTTTCTGTTTTATTTCTCCGATTTTATTTCGATGCGTGCCCGAAAATCTTTTCGATCTCCAGAGCAAGATTATGTGTTGAAATAAAACTTGGTCTGTTTATTCGTTTTATGTGAAGTTTGGATGTGTGTTCACTGGTACTCCATCTCGCTGATTATAGTGTTAAAACTACGCCGTGTTAGCTAAAGTTATAGTGAGAAAATCTCCTCCTATACATTAGAACTAATTGGGGATAATTGTGGGTAGTAGAAAATCCGCAAAATTGAACATTTAAAAATATTTTGACGTACGGTATAGTAGGTGCTATTGTCCTTTTTAAATATGCCATAAAATGTTATTAATGTAATAGGAAAAAACACATGCTTCAAAATAGAATAAAAAGGAGTGCATTTCTTTTAGTCAAGCCGAGGAGGCTCGTTATTTTCTGGGACCATCATACCTGCGAGAGAAAATTGTCATTTTGCTGAAATTCACCCCCTGCATTCCACCCGTTAGTGTATTACCTGGTATAGTATTCTGCACTGAGGCAGAGGGGTTAAACGCATTAAATGCTCCAAGAAGAATGTTGTTGTTATTTAAGTATATCTACACGATATCTCTAAAATGTTTGCCTCAGAAAATTCATTGCAACCAAAATTTTTTCTGAATTCTATCCGGATGATTTGAGCTCGTATAATCGCAACCCCACCGTACTAAACTGCATCTACATCTACATAATACCCTGAAAATTACCAGATTGGTGGGTGGCAGGGGGTGCAACGCACCAAAGCCAACCTAATAACTTCTCTCGCGAGAATCTCCTGTTGTGATCCCGTTTGGTCATTGGGAAAAACGAACCCTGATATCGCTCGGTCCTACAGTCGATATCTTGTATTTCATCCTCGTGATCATGCCTACCCATGTAAGTAGGTGCCTCTAATATTCCTGAGACCTCCTCTAATAGAACTTCCGACCTAAATTTCTCCAGCAGGCTTAACCTAGCACTAATTCTGCGGTCCTCTAGCATTATCGCTATCGGAAAATAACTTTCTGTAGACAGGATGGGTATTCAGTGACTTAGCTTCAATTTTTTAAATTTAAATGCTTGTATTATGGCATCGCTTTATCTTGAGTTGTCTTCGATAGAATTTTGCGAATCGATTTAGCAGGTCGATCCGAATAGCGGCCCGAGACCTAATGACGATAGGAATAAAGTGGAAAGATGGCAGCCATTATGGCAAATAAGGTTAGCATTCCGGTTTCTGGTCACGTCGTGCACTTAATGAGCGGTTTGCGATCGGCCGATTTTAATTGTTCCTTCCCGTTTGGAAGTTGACGGGTCCCTGCCAAAACACGCACGTGCCGAATGGAAACTGTTCTCTCTTACAGTCCCTTCGACTCTGGCTTTTGAGTTATTCTCTTTCGAACTGATTAAATGAATTTTAAATCGTTCGGCGAGTAGGTGTAATATGATGGCTGAATTATAGCTATAGAAAATCGGTATTTTGTCGCATTCCTTGGCAGAGAGCGACAGATGTCGTCGGTATTTGTTTGGGATAGCATCTACATCTACATTATACCGTGTAATCCTCTTAACGGCAGTGTTTTTCAATGATGAGAGTCGCGACCCATTTTTAGACTCAACATGAAAGTGTAACCGCTGAAATATTTTCAAAAATGACGGGTAAGGAAATGTCCTTGTTAAATTAATGGCTTTATTTCGCGTTTCATGGCTTTTTGTCACGCATGTGCTGTTTCGATGATTCTTTTCTCTATACGTTACCTCACTGGGTGGTGAGACAAGAAGCGTGAGGTCATACATTGCAGAGAGAATATCGGTAACCTACCTTTCCGATTGTTTTAGCTATTAGGTTAAGTTGGGGATGCACTAAAACTAACCTTTGCTATTGTTATTTTCCGTTATCTTCCTTTCATGTCCCCTGATTCCCTATAATTTGGAGTAATACCTACGTTAGACATTTCGTGACCCATGTCTCCCAGGGGATCTGCCGATGTTAACTTCCCTAAACTCTATTTTCTATGGCATGGAATTGTAGTGATTTTTCTGTTTCCTGATAGGAGGCTATAAAATCATAGGTAGTTGGATCACACAGTTTGGACAGCCTGATATAAATTCTCTAAAATATCACTTATTGTAAGTGTTACTTAGCCAGGGATAGCCTCCCTCTAGCTTTGCACCGGCACCCGGATATCTCATAGGCAAGGGTGAGGCGAAGTTGTCAATGCTTTGGCGGGCCTGATTAGAGTTTAAATGGAAGTTACTGAGAGATTATAAGTGGAAATCAATTCTAAATTAGAATATTTTTAGATTGACATTTCAGTATTAAATGCTTCATTATCATTATTTGGTTTAAAAAAAATGAGTTTGTGTTAAATTTTACGGATCTCTTTTTCATCACTGCTTCGCGGGCCGCAATAAAAAACCCTCGGGGACCGCATGCGGCCCGCGGGCCGGAGGTTCTCCATCCCTGGTTTAAGGGACCTAGGTGTGGCGTGCACCCTGGTAAAACTCTTCCATAAACCTTCCACCCTCCTTTTCGTACGACCCTACCCTGCACCTGCTTCGAAAAAAATCAGGGTACCTTTACCTCCCCTAGGACTCTTCGCGTACGTTACCTATTTTATACCGTTCCGAAAACCCCCTCTGAAATATTTAAATCCCTCCCTCCATTACCTTATCCTACGTAACTTTTCAACCGGCACTCCGTACGACTTAGGCGCGTTTAGAAATACAAATCCGGATAAGACATTGCCTTATCAGTCTCTCAACTCTTTCTTTCCTCGTAGTGCGTGCCTTGCCAGCTTTTTTTTTTTGGAGGACGCGACACTTTATCAGACCCTCTTGTCTCCATCTGCCGGGTTCCTCCCCACCACCTCCTAACTCCCCGACCTTTCCCCTCTCATTCTCTCGGGTATGAGGGGTTGGGGTTGAGGGGCTGGGGGGTTTGGACCCCCAGAAAACACACTCGCAATTTGACCCTCCCCCCATGTTCTCCCTCCCCATTCACTATACTCGAGAGTTGTCGTGTGGGTGTTCCCGGCAGACTCTCGTCGTCGTCTGCTAGTGTCCCGGCTTGGAGGGTTGAACAAGACCTCCCCCCTCCCTTCCACCTCTCTCCAGCCTTCACTCTCCCCTCCATCCTCTTCATCTCCCTCTTTCTCTCCCTTTTAATCCCATATCCTTCCTGTTTCTCTCTTCTGTTTTTCTCTCCTCTCCCCCTATCATTTTCTTCCCTCTTTCCCCCTCCCTTTATCTTCCCCTTGTCTCTCTCGCTACCTCCGTCTCTCTCTCCACCTGCCTTTCCCTCTCTCTCTCTCTCTCCACCCTCCATCTCCCTACCTCACTCCCTCCCCGCCTCACTTCCCATCCCACTCACACCCGATCCCCTTCCCACTTATTCATCATCTCTGTCTCTCTCTCCTTTTAATGCCCACTCCTCTTTCGAGCCGTATTCACAATCCCTCTTCTCTTTCTCTCACGAGACGTTCACACACGCCCCTTTCTCTCCTTTTCCTCCTCCCTCTTCCCTCCTTTTCTTTTGCACTCTCCTCACACTCCTCCCTCCCCAACCTCCTCTAGTACGCGATATGGGAGAGAGCTAGAGAAGGGGGAGAGAAAGAGAGAGAGAAAGGAACTGGTTTCCGGCAAGTCGGGTAGTTCTTTCAAGAGTGGGGAGTTATAGGGATAGTGAGAGAGAGAGAGAGGGAGAGAGAGAGAGAGAGGTGCGGGAAAGAGGAGAGGGGGAATGGGGTTTTGAGTGAGCGGAGGGGAGGGAAGGAGGGACTCCGCCGAAGACCACGTGATCTCCTCTTACTACTCCCAACAGAGAGGGATCAACCGTGCGAGGAGATAGATACGATTCTTCCTCATCTCCTCCACTCTCCTGTAATACTTTTTCCCTCCTTCGCGATCGAGTGAGGGAGAACGAAAGGGAAGGGGTGAGAATGGGAGAGAGAGAGAGTTGAGGAGTTTAGTGTTGTAGACGACGACGGTGTGTGTGTAGTGTGTTCAGGAGGGCGTTACAGAGCTCGGAAGAGAGTGAGAGAGAGAGAGAGAGATTGTGTTTTGTTGCGAAAGAATTGGTGGAAGTCTGGTGTGTGCGCGTGTCTGTGTGAGTTTGCGAGTCTTTTAAGGGTGTATGTGTGTGTGAGTATGTGTGGTGGGGGTGGAGGTGAGGGAGGGTGGGGTGGGTTTGGTGGGTGGGGGAGTGGAGGAGCTTCGGATTCCCTCTTTTAGAAGACTTTTACCTCGCTTTATAACGACTTGACTGTTGTGAGGGATAAGAGGTCGTCTCTGTATCCTCCTCCGTTATGAGTATGTTCGGAGGCATAGTTAGTCTCTCGAGGTAAAAGTGTTGTCTTTATCCTCGCCGAGCTGTTTTATGCCAACTTCTGCCAGGACAACGAGGAATCCGCCTCGAAGGGTAAGCTTGTTTCTTTGTTCATTTTCTTTCACTTTATTATACCTCGGTTTTGGCAACACTCGTCATTTTTAGCGCCGTTTATGAATAATTTATCCTGAAATTCGAGATATTTTATTAAGGTCGAACATGTATGCGTCTGGCTGGGTACGGGGAAGGAGTATCACAGCTGAGCGGTGTTTACTCATGTGTTGTTGTCGTAGCGGGAAGGTAACGGGAGTTTTAAAGATCCTACGCCATCGTTCTGGCATAGTCTGGAGAAAATTACTGTGAAATCCGTGTCAAAACAAACGATCGAATATATCGCGGAATAAAATTTATAAGCATTACCGCTCCGAGCATCAAGTTTTAGAGTCTACAGTTATGTTCCTTCGCGGCGGTCTATTTCTATCGATTTTTTTTCGGATCGTGTTTGTCATTTCGGAATTTTTTTTATATTTATTTTGTTTTCGTTTACGAATTTCCGCGTTTAATTATTCCTAAGGGTTTTCTCGTTTTTCATTTATATATCAGTAAAGATTCATTCCGATCGATCGGAAAAAGATGATTTTTCGCCGAAAATCTACGACGAAGCATCCTTTAATCTCCGTTTCTGAGAAGTAACATTCGCTGAATGCCGTTTGTGTTGTCACGGTGCATCCGAACTTCGCCCTCATTTTTGCGCTCGTGTATTTTTCGTTTTATACCCGGGGAAGTTGGGAAGTTGATTCATCCTTCCCGTTTCGTCTTTTTGAGTCACGCGAGGGATGTTTAACAAATGGTAATGCGAATGTTTTGGCGTTCTGTTAGTCTTCACGATAAGGAAACGCACGTCCAAGCGCTCTGGCGTTAATTCTTCCCACAAACAATCGCGTAAATTCGGCCGTTACGGTTCCACGTGTTCCTATACTTAGCGAGCTCTTAGCGAAGGCTTAGGGATGTAATCGAAGGGGGGGAGGGGAGGATATTAGCGGACGATAATGGGTTCCGACCGCACGCAGTCAGAGAGACGTGCGTGATGGCATCAGAAAAGGGCGGGAAAGACGGACGAGGGATCTTTCAGTTCCCGGTCCGGCTATAGCTTCCTCTTTCTCTCTCTCTGCCTGCATTCTCACGATCTGAACTCGACAATTTTTTTCCTGCTGAGGGACCTATTCTCTGGATACGGGATTAAAATCATCATCATCAACATCGAGGGGCACGCCTCCTTTTTCAATATCCTCCAACCCTTTATCCGTATACTCGGGGGAGTCATCTAGTGGAGTTTTCGTCTGGCGCGGTCTGCGGTTTTCGCTGGGGTCAACGAATGTGAATGCGTTCCGCGGCGGGAGGGTTGGTTCGGGAGGAGAGGTGGGAGGGGGAGGGTGTGGGGGGGAGGAGGAGGAGGGGGGAGAGCACGGCTGCAGACTGCCCCTTTGTGTCACCCGATCGATACACGTGTCCGCCTGCAGAATCCGTGCGAGAGATGGATGGTTAAACGGTGCGTCGGTCGTGGATATTCGGAGTTTAACCATAAGTTGACGGATTCTTTCGGGTCGTATCGATTTATGAGTAGGGTTTTTATTTTTGGGCATCAGAAATCGGGGTTATCCGAGGATTTCGGCGCGTCGGACACGTTTATTCGGAGCCGGAGGGGTTTACTCGCTAGGCTACCTCCAGCAGGTGCATCGGGACGGTATTTTTTTCTTTTGAAGCTGCGATCCGGTGTATGCACGGTCGCATGTCGTGGAATCGGACGGGTGGTGGTTGGACGTATTGATGTTTTGCATCGCAGAGTGGCGGTTAGCGGATGAATTTTCGAATGTTTAACATTTGCGCGAGTAGTTTATTTTTTTATTGATATATGAATATCAGTCGGTGAATACGGGTGAAGTATTCGCGCGTTTTTTTGATATTTTCGGGCAAATTATTTGATTTCTTGGCTATTAAAATTATTAATTTTTGCTGTTGGGCAATGGTTTAAAACCAACCCAGCCCATTTCGCAATCGATGCATGTTTCACAGCTGTTCGTTTTCCGGATATAGTTTTTAGTTTTAATCATCTCGTGGATAATATTTTTAAACACTTTTAAGATTGTTTCGTTTTTACTATGAATAATCTCATAAGGGCTAGATATAACTGTAGTGTATTATAAATTATTTAATTCTTTACTGAATCTTAAGCTGTTATAAATAAATAAAAGCTGAATTATCGTTCTTATAGTTGTAACAATATATACAATCACCGACTCACGAATTGGAAAAAATGATTAGTTCCAGGCGCGCACCCAGGATTTTCTCTTGGGGGGGGCTCAACTATAGGATTATTCCAACCCAACCCTACCCCCACCTCCAGGCAGCGGAGAGATACGAGCTGTCCCGAGTGCGGCCGAAATCTCACTCGCCAAGTCATTTGAAAACGGGCATAATCCTCAAAAATTCTTTCTTACCTCAAAAGGGCTTTTAAACTTCTTAGAAATATCTTTCCTCAAAATTCCCTCTTCGCGTCGTTCCCAGGCTATTGTCCTCTCCATCTGGAAACATTTACATTTACATCATACCCTGCAAGCCGCAGGAGCGTATGGCAGGGAGTGTCACAACACCAAGTGAACTCTAACTAATTCCTCTGTTGGGCTGTCTTATCTGTAGTGTTTCTCTATTCTAGCGATTGTTTCGACATATTTTCCCCTGCGCTCTGATCTAACATTACGTTCACTAACACCGATGGGGACGACTGCCAGTAGGACTTTGAGATAAAATGTCCTCTGCCCTAGGCTAATGTCAAGTAGGACGCAAAATGTCCTACTTTGTGGCACATCTCTGTTTGGAAGATCTACCGGTGACATCGCCCCTAATCGATCACATGGCTACCGGGACCTAATGGATGGGATTCACATTGTTTTTTTTACAACCTCTTCCCCTACATCTTCTCCACTCCAAACTATTACGGATCCAAGGTTGCTTCGTTTTACCCCTTAACACGGAGAACAAAGGAAGACTGAAGTGACCTTTTTCTTATTCGGTGCAGGGTGCCTTCCGGTCACTATTCCGTTGGTTTACGGGACGACTGTAGTGAAGTGAGAATAAGGGGAGTGCAAGGAGAGGAAATAAAAAGAGAAAAAAGTCATACTTCTAAAATACACGGAGAGATCGCTTGTTGCTAGAGCCCGCATTGATTCGCGTGAAGTAAACGCGCGCAATTCAAGAAATATCTTTATAATGATTATAAAGTATTTTCTGAGAGAACTATTAGAAAATTTACGAAATAAAAAAGCATATTTGCTGAGTACCAAGGCATTTGGTTAATACACACTCCCGAGATTAAGGTTCTTATGGAAGAACCTGTAGAGCTTTGGGGGGGGGGGGCTAAAGCCCGTTAGTCTCCCTCCCCCTTGGGTGCGCGCCTGATTCGTTCACATAGTCTATCGGTTATTCAATGGTTATTTTTTTATCCCGCTGGTTTTCCGTTTGACTAATGTCGAGTCATTATTCATGTTGGCCATAGGAGGAGTATTTGGACGAACTTAAAAAGTAACGGTGATTTTTTTCTACTCTCCTTCACCTTTCGTCATTAGCGATCGTTCTGCAATTTCATTTTGAGAATCAAGATCCGAATGATATGTGCTAGTGGTAGGTGGGTTAATTATTTAATCCCTTGAAATTTAATGACAGTGGTTGCGTATAACTGTAGCTTTGGGTTTTTTCATACAGGTGTAAACACGGGTATGACAGATCACGGCGATTTGTGCACGATCCGTATAATAGAAATACTTGAATGTTTGTCTTTTTATAGATATTAGATGTCTAACTAGGTGCGGCACAGGTTTCTGTCGTGCAAATTCTATTGGTTTTCTGTAAATGTAGGTGGAAAACGCGTAGTTTAAACTTATATATTCCTCCGTTTTCTGCCTTTCTTCATTTCGCTAAGCTCAATTGATTCGGAGGAGTAAAAATAAAAAAATAATAATTTCAGTCATCTTAATTCCGGATGTCAGTAATTACTTAACCTAATTTGTAGTTAATAGGCCATCCACGTTCCAATATCTTTTCTATACACCTTTGTTTATTACATACTTGAGAAGTCATTAAAATAATTTGATCGAATGTCCATAAGATGGACATGGTGACTGAAATTTTCAAGCCATGTTATCCGGGTGACGTTGAAGAATACGTTAAATGTAGCGAGTATTTTTTTCGTCTTGAGACACCCGCATGACACTGCTCTTAAAACATTAGCCTCTCCCCCGTAGAGATGTAGGCGTCATTTTAATAGGATTCGCCCTTTTTTTTAAAGCCATTCAGTCATATCCAGGACCTCTCATTTTCTATTTCCATCTTAAAATGTCACTTCCTCTTTTTTCCTCTCTTTCCCCACGCGTCTACAGCCGCGATATCTGCTTTGTTAGACGTGAACGGCAGCGATTTGCAGCGAGCGTTTAGGATACAGGAGGGAAAAAATGCGTGTATCTGGGCGAAGTTGAGACTTGTTAGCCCCCTCTTACACATCAACTCAATTTTCAAATATTTTATAATTTATCGTACAAAACGTTAATACATATATACAGTATACAGTGAAAAAGTAGAAAAATGGACGATAAAAAAGGAAACGAACCAATACATTTGGAATATAAAGTTAAGCGCGATGAAAAGATTTGATAATACGAAATAAAACGAATCACTTTGAAAAGGTCCACTGTGTTTAACAATGCATGACGTAACAAAGTCATCATGACGATAACGTTGTTACGTCGAAATCTAGGTCGTCTTTTCTTAAATACGGCAGATATTTTTCGGTGGGATTTGTTTAATTTCGGTAAGATTTGGTAAATTATAGGGAAAGAGCCGAAGAGTTGCAGCTAAGGAAGAGAAAGATACGAGAACGGAGAAGCGTTGGAAAGGGAATGAATGCGAGAGAAGCGAGGTTATTTGCGTTAGCACGGAGGGGAGAGGTGGTTTTGTTCGTGGATGGATGCGGAAAACCAACCGCATCTCGCGGGGTCCTCTCTCTCTCTCTTTCTCGCTTGTGGCGTCTCGGCGTTTTCCTTGGCGATGATGGCGGCCTTTTGTGCCTATCTTTTGCCTGTCGTTCGCTACGCTTTTCCGCCTTTCCCATCTCTTAGCAACAGGTCGTCCTTCTCCTGTTCCTGCATCTCGAGTCCTTTCCTTCTTTCACCGTTGTGTTTTTTACTGAAAATTACGTACTAGCCTCCTTTGCGGTTGTAGCTGGAATCGGGAGACACGTATCTAAATTATTTTAGGTAATTTTTAAAATTTTTTTTCTTATTTCGTCAATTCTGACCCAACGTGTTTATTTTAGCGGTGTTGTTTTTTTTAGTGTCGCCATTTTCTCTGCTTTTTTGAAAAATTCCAGTGGATTTATCGATATCACACTAAATAGTTCCATGATGACCGTGAAATATTAATTTGTCGCCTCATTTTGAAGGTTATCGCTTTGGATTTGACCTTTTGCATCTTTTTCTATATTACTTTTGACGCGGCAAGCAGAATCCACAGTTTGTTTATTTCTTCAATTGAATTAGCCTCGAAAATGTTTGTTAGCTTCTATTAGCGCAGTGTCAGTTGGTCAATCTAAATTTATGAAGGACATGATCAGAAATAAATGCCGAACCTTTTAAAAACACCAAAAAAATTATTAGGATTCGTTAACGCTTGAGAAATCGTCGAAACATTCATTTCTTCGCCGAATTACTTTGGGACCGTCTGTAAAAGATTCTATAAAAGAAGGTTTACGTTTTGTTTTTTAGTATCATTAGTTATTCCGTTTTTTACATTAAGTAAACGAGCGAGGAGTGTATACAGAAAGATATTTTTAATCTGTGGTCGTGGCGCTGTTTATTTCGCGATCGCGTGCGGCACATTTTAATAATCATCCGTGGCAACGCGAAGGACCTTGTGTTTTGCGGCGCCTGTCATTTTCCATACATTCCATGCCGCAAATGAGGAATCTGTCCGATGGTCTTCGCAACCGCGCTCTTCCTATATTCATCGGCGACAAAAATAAAACGAATCGCCCGATTTATCAATGGCAATACCACCTCTCACGTCCGTTTTGCATTCAGGAGCGGCTCGAAGGATCGTCCTTGAATTAAGACAAACCATCCATCCGGCTATGCGGTCTCACAGCCGTGCCATTGATATTCGGACGCGTGTCTTTCTCCGGACGTCTTCCCGTCCCGCGCCCTCTCTCTCTCTCTCTCTCTCTCTCTCTCTTTCTTTCACTCTCCACTTAAATTTCTTTCGCTCATCGATTTTTTTACCGTAAAAAAAAGAAAAAACAGGACCTCGCTCGTAAAAATGTCGGGCGGCATTCCTTCCTCTCCTGGTACATTTTGGTAATGTCGGCTTTTCTCTCTCACTTCGAACGCGGGGTCCGGTTCGGCTAAAAAGGAGCGGCCGAAAGGGGGGAAAAAGATTTCTCTTTTTTTTCGTTCGGAAACCAATCTCATTTTATGTTTTCGGTAATGATTTTTTTTTTAAGTCTGCGTCTGTGTTTTTTTTTAATCGGACTCAATCGGCGTGTGAACGACCGCCATTGGATCCGCGAACTTTCGGAAGCGCGAGGGAGATATTTTCCCCCCGAGGTTGAATGATTCCTTTATGCTACAGTTCCTCGAGAGACTAGGAAAGGAAAGTATTTTATATGGGCGGAAAAGAGTTTCCTATTTCGATATGTGTGTGTGTGGTAACTTAATGTTTCTCTACTAACCGACAGTACCATTTTTTGCGCGATCAAAAATAAGAACTTAAGTATCAAAATCTGAAAAATGAAGCACTTGTCGTAGGTATTTCCAATAGCTATAACTCTTTTTCTGACCGTGTCGCGGCTATTGGAGATTACTAAGATGATTACTTAAGTTTTCAATTTTTTATATAATTTATTTTTATTTTTTAATTTCTTTAATTTGTCTACAATTCAGAGACGAGATCGATCATTCTATGGTGTATTTTTGTCGCATTTAACAAAAATTAGTCACGATTTCTTTTGGGTGGGTTAGTGCGGAATTGAAAAATGTTAAACTCTGGTCCGTGCATTTCACAGGACATTGCCATACAGTGCATATGACTGCGAGAGAGGAATGTTGATCCACCCTGAATACACGCAAGCGAGCGCTTTCTTTTACAGTCTTCCTCGGTGATATGCGCGAAATAATGGAATTTTACCGTGTTTTTTGGTATTCGTTAGGAAAATCCGATTTTTTTCGATTTTATTTTGCTGTTTCTCACTCCCGAGGAACCCATCTAAAATAAAAAGGGAGAATCGATGGTTTATCGGGTTTCCAGCTCGGGAACTAAGCTTGCGTAAATCGTGTCTAGTCGGTTTAGACTTTGAAACGAATTCTTAAGTTCTGTTATTCCAACTTTGGAATTCGTTTTATCTTTATCTTTCATTTCCGAGAATTTATGGCTAATGGGGTCGTTTTATTCCTAATATGTTGTCGTTGTCTTTTAGAATTTTAAGGTTTTCGTTCGCATTTGCTTTTGTATTGATTTTTATAAAACTGGAATGATGTAGCGAATCTAATCTTTCTTTCCCGTCCAGAAAACCCCATATATTTTTATACTTTTCGAAATATTTACTGCAATATTCGCTTTGGGACTTGTCTTTGTTCTTTTTTTTACGTTTTAATAATAATGATGTTATTCCAACGAAAACGGTTGCACCCAAGAGATTCCACTCGTGTTTTTAATGCTTACAATGCAAGGATGGGTTTTTCGCAAACAAATTTTACAATCGAACGTTGTTTAACGAAGAACGAATGGTGTTATTATTCATCGCCGTTTTAAACTAAGCGATATCTCTCGACGTATCGTTCTGATTTTGCGAATTCGGCCGCCTTAAAAAGGAATTACGTTGTTAATTCGGCGTTTTAAGGTCGGGGATTCTATCGTCTGCTTCTTTCTTCCTCCTAATCCCCCCCTCCCCCCCCCCCCCCCTACTTATTATGTGGGAGAGGTGTGCGTCTGGGTGACCGCCTTGAAGGCGACGCCGCGGTGGTTATCCCATTGCCCCTGAGTGGCGGGACGTGACTGAAAATCTGGACATGCGCGCATCCTGCCCGCGGAATAAAACCCACTCTTCGAGATCGCTAAATATGGCTAATGGCGTCTCTTCCTCTTATTTTTATTTTGTTTTTTTTTTCACCTCCTTGCAGCTGCTCGTTCCGCCTCTGAGAAGGAACATGTGTTCGGCGATCCGTTTTCGCTCCAATTTTTCTATATACCCTTCGGTATCGCCAAAGAGTCCGCTGTGGGAATGGTCTGTGGAAGAGTTTTGCCGGAACGTTTTGAATATAACGACGCCCCTTGTGCAGTGCGAGCCGGATCGTAACGAGGAGATTGCTGGCTTTTGTCGCCCTTCGTGACTTTGCAAGTTGAACGACTGTCTTGGAGATTAAGTTTAATTTTTCGTTTATGCCCGATGGATTTTTTGATCCTTTCCGTTTTTTTTTAATTTTGCGAAAAAGTTTTAAAAGTGTACTTACCAAGGCTCGTTGTTTCATATTAGTAAAAATATTTGGTTTTAGTCAGCTTGCGATTCTTGTGACCTTTGGAAGACGCTAAACGGTGATTAAAGGTGATGAAATGTATAACTAGCATTTGTAGATTTGTTGCTTTGTCAATGGAAGGTGCTTTTCCATCTAAAAACAATCTCAATTTTCGTATCACACTGAGCTATTATAATTGAAATATCATTATTGTCTGTACGTTTTTATACTGGAGTTGCCAAAACTTATATTAAAAGTTCTATTTTATATATAAAAAATAATGAACTGGCCATATGAAAATGTTGTTTGTCTAGTTTAGAGAAATTTCATCGAGTATTCATCAAAAATAACTAAAGCAAAGTATTTTATATTCTCCGCATCAAAATTCCATGGAGAGGCAGTAGAATTCATTGTGCGTATCTTACTCGACATATGTTTCGGGAAGTCGGCATCGTGATGCAGCTCAGTTTTTTGTGAAAGCGTGCGTTCTTCTTCAACGTACGGCCAGTTGATAATACTTGCATATGACATTTACATGCGTTTCTAATCTTGCCATTATTTATGTTATATTTGGAAAATTTGTTACTCGTAAGAATTATGAAATAATTTCAATAGGTTTCGTCAAGTCATCGTTTTCTTTAGAAAAAATATTCAACTAATTTCATCCCCTAGCGAAATTTGAGCGACAACAGTACTTTTACGAGCGTCGTCAAGGCTTTCCGGCTTTATTTACCTTTCGGATTATGTGTTTAATTCATGAAAATAACACATCTGCCGCAGAAATGAGCCTGAATAAAGTCTAGAAGTGAAGACGCTTTTATGGCCTTTGTTGAGTCTCAATTCTCGCACATTTTGGCTCCAGGATACTTATAGAAGCATAAAAATAAAGCGGGAATCTTTCTATAACAGATTATATATAGTATTTCAGTTCTTGAGCAGTTATTTTATTGCTAATTACCACCGTACATTCGAGGCGCAGATATCTCACATTGACGTAAATATAAAACGGTCCCATCCCCGAATGAAACATGTCATATGCAGGAAAAAATTCAAAACAATGCTATTAAAGTCTTTCCTTGAACACGCGAATTAGTACTTTTCCCGCGCTAATGGAAAACTTCACATTTTCTTCCTCTTTTGTAAAACATCATAACGCCAACACAAAAACCATCCGGGGCATATTAAGCGAATGTAAGACGATTCTTGGTGTTGTCGTGCTAGGTTAGTAATAACCTCGTCCTATGATCAGGTCATTTCGAAGATAGAGAAATTACCATTATGGTGTTAAGGAAATTCGCTACGTGTTCAAAAGCTCTTTTTTATGGTTTGGAGCGTGAAAAGATACCGTCTCGTTTTCCACCGTGGTTTACATAAGCTGTCGTTCTTGTCACGTTGCTTTTCCTTCTTACGACTCATAGCGACATGGAGATGATAAGTAAACATTATGTCGCGGTAAATATGCGGTTGGGTAATTTTAATTTTTGTTTGATCTCTCCCAGGATATTGCGTAACGTGCGCACAATAGCCTACTCGAAGAAAGCCAAAGTTTTTACTCCATCCTTCGCCTTAATTAATCTAACGTAATATGCAATGTTTGTGACTTTAGTTTGTTTTGCGACTCGAATATTTTATCGTTACAAGGAAATGCGTATCTTTCCGATGATGTTTCGTACATAATTTTGAGGTCGTGTCGCTTGTAGTTTGCCTCGCTTTAATGTCCAAATTATACAGTTTTGACCGCCTCGTGGCATCGAGTACGTGGTTCGAAGCCTGACGTCAACGTGTAATTTTTCCTCCTTCGCGTCATCGCAGAACTTAACGGTACGCGACTCTCCGACGAATATATTACTCGTCCGATTAATCAGGAAGCCTAACGTTATTTCGCGCTGATGCCCAACGGGTATATATATTTTTAAAGAGAAGGTCGCCGTTTAAAAAAAAAAAAAGGCAGTGCCGAAAAAAACTACGTCGGTTTGCGTGACCCACGACGGGAAAAAAGATGAGCATCACGATACGTCTTTACTGCCCTCTCCTTTTTTTTATTCCTTCTAGGAATCCGTAAACACCGTTCCTCTCGCAAAGCTTTCTCTGTTTACACCTGTAGTCCTTGAACCCGAGCGTCAAAGCGGATCTTCCTATATATCTCTCTTTCTTTCGCGTATACAGAATCACTTGGCGTTAATTGGCGAGCGTGCCTTTTCCGCCAGTCGAGGCGCACGGAGAGGGTAGGTCCTCGAGTTTTGTAGCTTGCGTGTCTAAGTATCAATCCACCCCGTCTCTGCCTAGAAGGGCAGGTTTTTTTTTAAGTGAAAAAAGGGGAGGATTCCTGAGCGCCTTGTCTGGATTCGCTTCTAATATTCCCCGTTTTCAAACGCGCATCCCTTAATCCGTTGGTGGCGTTATGCTGAGAGGTTTCAGGTAAAGAGAGAAGCGTATCGCGCGTAATTCTTAATTCGGCAGAAAAGTTTCTTCCCGGATCCGCGTTCAGATGGTCAGGGTTGAATCACTGGTGACTGCATTTCATATATCGAAAAGTTACTGTGAGTTTCTCAAAGTAAAAGACATTTTTAAAAATGCAAACCGGTAATACCGTGCACATGACGTTACGTAAGTTAGCGTATCGTCGCCATAAAAAAACGGGTAAGTGACGAGTCTGAAAGTATCCAACGCAGAGCAGCCAGACTCGTAAAGCAAAAATTAAGCGACACATCACTCTTGAAAGCGTTGAATTGGATATCGCTAGAGGACCGCAGAATTAGCGCTAGGTTAAAGCTTCTGGAGAAATTTAGGTCGGAAGTTCTATTAGGGGAGGTCTCGGGAATATTAGAGGCACCTACTTACATGGGTAGGCACGATCACGCGGATAAAATACGAGAGATCGACTGTAGGACCGAGCGATATCAGGGTTCCTTTTTCCCAACGACCATACGGGATCATAACGAGAGGGTGATTCCCCCGAGAGAAGTTATTAGGTAGGCTATGTTGCGTTGCACCCCCTGCCACCCACCAATCCGGTAATTTGCAGGGTATTATGTAGATTTAGATGCCTATCATATGCTGAGATCTTCCAACCCTGGTAGTGCATACTTAACCTCGCCAGTATTAGGCTTAGGAGAACATTCCGGTTTCAAAGCATCGTATAGCAGGGAAGTGGACTCGGTATATACAAGAACAATTACTGCAAAACCAGAGAATTAGAAGGATGGTAACTTTTCAGTCGATATCTGGCTCGTGATATCCTCAAAGAAATTACCTAAATGTATTCCACCGTCTTAAATAAAATATTTTCCTCGTTGGGTCAGCGACTTTATCGTTCGGTCCCTTTTCCTTTGGCCGCTCACTCGAAGGTCGTCGAGGCCGTTTTTTGAGAATTTTTTTTCATCCATTTACACTTCTCGTTAGGGTTTTTTTTTCCGAAAGGTACGAACGAGCCAAATTAAACGACCGTTGGATCCTTCACGTTCTCGGAGTGGTGTCGCGATGAACTCGTGGGGCGATTGCAGCATCTTTGATGGAGTCGTCATTGCTCTTCTAGTAGTACTTGGCTGGCGTCTCTTTACTCGTGTCTTCATTCTTATTCAGTCGGCGTTCGTATCTCCATGTGTACGATTTCCATTCGCGAAAATATATGAGTGTATATATTCAAAGTATTACAAGATCTTGAGGTTATTCTC
Organism: Uropetala carovei; assembly: GCA_036926305.1. Classification (NCBI taxonomy): domain Eukaryota; kingdom Metazoa; phylum Arthropoda; class Insecta; order Odonata; family Petaluridae; genus Uropetala; species Uropetala carovei. The sequence continues at coordinate 12,276,568 of JAXCHB010000065.1, read as the reverse complement.
TTTAATCCAAAAATATTGTCGCTGCCGTGGCAGGTATAGGACGTTGTATTGTCGATTGACCGTCTGTTTTGGATTACAAAGTTTTAAAAAATGCAAGCGCATGGTCATTCGGGAAAGAAAATCGATTTAATATTTTGCGTGCGCCTTCGAAGAGTTTTCCCTTCATGTTTTATCGCCAAAATTGGTCGCTGACGTCCGTAACGGGTTTCGAACGTACCAAAGTCGTAATAATTCGAGCTGCTCGTTAAATTTATTTTTGTCATCGTCTTCCCATAACCAGCTAGTTGCTATCCAAGTTGCTGTCTTAAGATGGATTGGGTTCGGTTTTATTTATGTTTGACGAAAAGTATCCCACTGCTATGCATTCCTCACACGTATTTCTGCGGCCTAATACAGCAAGGGGAGAATGTTTTTACGTCACTTTGGGCATTATTTATCGTGGGATCGTAATTTTTTAAATATATTTTTTGCTTTCTCATGTACGAAGTAAATAAAATATTGCAACCATGAAAAAATTCGACTTCCAGTTTTTGATGATTTTATTTCTTGGTTCAACCAAGTTCGAAAAACTGGTTATTGCTATCACCCGTCGTATTTTCAGAGCAGTAAGAGTTAAGCCGTTTGACATATTTTAAAGAAATTTGGTATTAATATATGTTATTACCCGGAATAGAAGTCTTGTCGAAATGAACCGCATAACGCGACAATGGAGAGTACCTAGTTTATTCTAGTCGAATTTCAAAAAATATTTATTTAATGGATTCGAGTAAAATCCATCCATTTGTAGAGATTGTCTTCATAAACAGTATATTTAAAAACAAAACTGTATAGCGTCCAGTGACATTATAATACCAGTATATCGTGTTCCACGTTCAGCCATTGATAAGCTGTCCCTACAATAGCGTAACCAGGGACTGTGTGGGCTAGAAGCGTACGGATGTGAGAAAGTTTGTGCAAGGTATGTTGAACCCATATATTTATTTACTTTTTATCAAAGTCTGATGGTACTAGCTCAGTCTCCGGCGCTCACATTTGGAATCCTGTTTTCACAAGCGAGATTAGTAGGATTTTTTAAAATTATTCTACCAGTCTTGCCGATAACAAAACGACGATTCCGTTATTTTTTTATATCCAGCATTTTCTTTGATGCGCGTGGGAATCTTGCTCTCTACAGCAAAAGCAGTGACGCAACGGTTCGTTAGTATAAAAACTATCGCGGTCGCCACTATGTCGCTGCCACACGTCATTAGACATCTCAGCTCGTCTTTCTCTCCGACGCCATGTAACTTTGTCTTTCCTCGAACTGTCACACACGCATAGACTTTCCGTATTTCTCATCTTCTCCTCGCATTTTGTTATGTTCGTTCTTTCTCTTGCCCTTGCCGACGGGATCGGTTCTTACGTGGGGCCACCACCGTTGTGGAATACGTGAAAGGTAAGTTTCTCTCTCTCTAAGGGGGAGGATATCGCGTATGTGTTCCCCTTGTTCTCCCTCCCTCTTCCTCCTTGACGAACCCACCTACGAGCCCGATTGCGGAGGGAACGGAAAGACGGGAGCCCGCCCAAAGGATGCCTGCAGATAGGGTTGCCAACTACCCTTGCAGAAATTCAGGGAAATACAACGTGTTTTGTGTGTATATACACACGCGCACGTCAATTGATGGATAAAACTTCTCCTACTCCAAGGCATCCTGATTTTCTTGTCACATACCTCCACTTCACAATATCTGTCCCATCTGTTAATTAATAAACCGGCGCAAAAATGTCGTAATTATTGGAAGATCCCACACAATAGCCGAAAATATAATTTAACGATTGAAACAATTTAACACAAAAAAATATTATTGTTAATACATTGATAAAGAAAATGTCACGAGCACATTTTCCCTATGTACCGCATATGATAAACAAGAAGGGATTAAAACGGTTTATCTGTACCCATTGTGAGATATTTTATCTTTTTATCATTTATAATGCTATATAAACATTTATCGCAGCATAAGATGGTAAGTAATTTTACAAATGCAAATGAAAAGTACGTAATATCATTACCGAATTGATCGTGAAATTAATTGGAATAAATATTAAAATAACCTCACAAATGACAAAAAAAATTCCACCCATTGAAGTAAAATCGAATAGCACGAACATTAAAATAAATAAATAAACTTTCCCAAAAAATTCTTTCGGGACACCATGACATAGCGCTGAACACGAGAACCACACCCGGAAAACCGGTACATTGGGAAATCCTGACTTAAAAAACGTTTGAAGTTGATTCCGGAAAGTATGGCCCTCTCGGCACGGGAGACCGGAAAAGACGTGAGATTCCCCGGAGGCTTCGGGTCATTCCGGAAGGGTTGGCAGCCCTAGCTGCAGGAAGGAGATAGGGGATGGAGATGGTTCTGCGCCGCACGTGCATCTCTCGCGCGTGACCTCCTTATCGGTAGGGTTGGGAGAGGCAGGAAATTCTCTCCCGACTTATGGGGAATATTTAATTTCTCAATCGATGGCAAGCGGGGAATAGATGGTCGCATGGAATTTTTCTGCTTTCCGCTGAGGGGTAGTCGTCGTTGCTCGCGTTTGTTCGGGGTTCGGTTTGTCGTGCATGAATCATCCTCAAAAAATTTCGTTTTAACTTTTTTTGGGCTGCAATGGAACATGGCTATTGGTAGATCGAAACGCCGTAAATAATTGCTTCTGTCGCAGAGGTTTGTTGTGATGCTACTAACCACCCATAACGATCGTGCGTTATTTGGAGATAAACGTTGAGTTTTTACGCTTGCATGCGGTCATAGTATAGAATATTACTTTATATCCTTTTATTTACGAAAAATTTCTTTGTTATATAAAAAATTGTTATATGTGAACATCGGCTAAATATTTATTTGAAAGGAAAATCTATTATTCTCAGCATCTTTTGCGGGAGGCGCTTTTTGCGAGCGCCGCCTATAGTAAATCCCTCCTTCGCCACACCCTAGTTTCGGGACCCCGTTTGGTTAAACTATTTTTGTAATATTTAATTATAAATTAAGATATTAGAGGTATGATGCAACGTAGAGCGTTGGTCCTGAAAGTTCTGAAGTTCCTGTCTAATTCAATTCATTCAGCAAAGAGGCTCTTTTTCACCCTTTTCGAGTTAATTAAAAATGCACTCGGGGCATTGTTTACTCTTTTTACGCGTTTAACACGGGAATGGGAAATATTTAATTACCCCAGAGGGTATCTTATTAGCAGGTTACCAACGTTTACAAAACACATGCGTCCGGGGAAGTTGTGAATTTCTCCACACAAAAAAAGTTCTTGAACGGTATTTTTTCCATTATCTCAAAAAAACCTAATCGGAACCCTTTAATTGTTAATCAGACACTAAGCAACTAGGATAGACGCGTGCGTCCTGGTGAAGATTCTTCCGTAATCAATTAGCGCGGTTTCTTTTTTTTTTATATGTTAATTTGATTCGTAATGCCCCTCTTTTTTTCTCTCTCTCTTTCTCTTCCGTCTCGCTTATGTAATTGATAGGAGTTAGGGAATTTCGCCGGACCTCGGGGAATTTCGACACGAGAGACCATTATTCTCTCTGTAGTTACTCGATGGGGAAGAAGAAGAAGCGATCCTTGAATTCAGGCCAGGCGCGCGCGGAGGAAATAGCCGATTTCGCAACTCCGAAAAGAGCGCGAAAGGGAAGGAAGAGCCGATGCACAGCCCTGCTTCCTCGACCGTACCATTTTCGTGGTGCAACTGGGCGTGACGCCATGCTTTTTTCTATCTGGCTCTTCTCCACCTTCCTACTGCGACATCCCCCAGAGGACCTACAGCTGCGATTGTCGTTTGTTTTTTTTTTAATTTCACTCCGTTGACGAACCAGGGTAATTGAGGAAGAGAGAGAGAGAGAGGGAGATAATCCCACCGAGACGAAAAATGCGTCTTCGTTTTGAAAAAAAATAAGTAAGTAGTACTGTAATGTACCGCCGCGTACTCGATCTCTCGGTTTTGACCCTTTTGGGCGTCGGTCGTGACGAAGTTTGAAGTTCATGCGAGCGCAAATCGTAGCTCTGATGTTTTTTCCCACCGCTCTCCCGCTGTGAGGAGGATTTTAGGCCTGGGAAAAAATGTTTTCCGGTTGTTACTTGAATTTCGCCTTTACGCGTGATATACGCTTTGACGCGATTGATCTTTCGATCGTATCGCTATGGTTTTTCCAAGTTTAAGGAATTCCTTCTGCCTCATACGACGAAAGACGGGCTTTATATGTTCTGTTTGTTTAAGACAGGGGTCGTCAACCTTTCAGAGTAAAAGCCATTTTTTTTGCCTCATTCCAAAGAAACTTGAGTGCCGCACAGTGAAAATCTGTATGACTTTTTTTTTATAGAGTTTCGAGTGAGGTTTCCCGATATACGATTTAAGACGAAAGAAGCTGTGAACCGAGAGGGCGGGTTGTGTTGGGCAGTGAGCATATTTTCATGACTGATAAAGGTTATGGAGTTTAGCTAATTCCTAAAGAGCCACAAGTATGTACTCAATGAGCCACAGGTTGTCGACCCCTGGCTTAGGATGCATCCTATTGGTGAAGGACGTTCATCGCGTATTTTCAGTTTTCGAAGAGTTGTTCTTTGCTTTGCTATCACTGCTGATGCGCCTGATTTGCGGCGAATTGTTTTCGGTCGCTGCTCATTTCCGGCTGCTGAGAAAAGAATGCCCGTGATTGTCTCATCAAAAGTATAAATTATGCTCGATCTAATTTCCCTCAAAACAAAAATGATGAGTTTTTTGGCGCTCTACCGGGTCGGTCATGTTACGACGGCTTAAATGCGGCTGTCTTTGGTTGCCGATTAAAATGATTTAATTTTAATTTTTTTAAATACGCAGGCTGTTGTTATTTTTATGAAGTATCTCTTTTCGTAACATCAGCATCCAGAAGCCACATAGCGTAAATATTTTAGATTATAGAATATTATTCCCCACTTTTTTTTCAGGAATCTATGAATATATCGCTTACTTTGTTTTTAAATTGCTTCCGTCGAAGGTCTCTAGATCTTTCCCGGTGGCAAGCAGATATAGTAAAATGGTTCCTTCTTGTTTTTGGGGCAGTAGTCTTGCACTCTTAACTTTCGTTGTACGTGAGATTATTTATACGAGATTTTTCTCAATCGAACGCTGCATTTTTTATTGGCAATTTGCTCGATAACATGTTTCCTTCGTTCGATGAAAATCGTGTTATGGTCGCATGATTTACTCCTTACGTTCGGCTTCGGTTAAAGAGAATGATTTTAAAATAATTTGACACGAAATTTTCGCGGATTTTACATTCATATCGACCGGTGTAGCAAGTGCTCATTAAAACACACGGTTCAACATTGAGAAGTACTGTAGCACGTAATTACCGGAGGTGTTTCTTTCTTTTGATGCGTTGTAATATAATATTCTAAACATGCAAAATTTTCAACCCTTTCTGTATATAATTTTGTTAATGAGGGGGGGGGGAATAAGCTGTTGGTGATGTGATGATACGTTAGGATTGCGCTATCGCATGAGCCTGCTTGGCTTATAATTTCCAACACAAGGTAAAAAATGTTAATACATGCTTTAAGAGACTGTTGATCATAAATTAACCGTTTATGATGTCTTCTCTCAGCGTATCATCATTTAATTTCCTTTTAATCTCACTTTTGGTCTGAATTTTGTTTTTATTTTTAATCCCCGGATTATGCAAATGGAAACACTTTGCATATATAATATTAAGATTGTATGCTTGAGGATCACAGTTAGGATCTCTTTTAATTCGCTGGGATTTCCGAAAAAATTCAGAACTTCAAGCGATTTAAACGACGCCGTCTCGTGTTGATCTTTGAGATATGCGAATAATTTCCATTCATTACGTTTTGCCGAGGATCTGAAAATTGTTCCTTGGGAACCTTTTAGTCTCTCGACGCTCTTGTTACGGTGATGTGTGTGCCTTTTTTTCTAAAAAACAGGTTTAGCGTGGGAAGTATTTTGAGCCTATTATAAAATCGAGTAAAAGTTTTTGAGGGTGAAAACTTGACGGAGCGAGTAAGATAGGTGGCGTGAAGAATGCCATTAAAATACCTGCTGCTCTTCGACCGCCTTTTCCGAATTTTTTCATTCGCCGTTCGCTACTTGGAAGGACTGAATTATATTCTTAGGAATGAAGTTAAAATTCTACTGTTGTCGTTGAGGCTTTCGATGAAATGAAAATCGATCTTGAACTCGTGTCGAACTTGATTTTTCGTAGTCTTGAGCTGGAAAGAACGGAGGAAGAACTCTTGATTTATCCAGCGGCATTAATTTCCAACGAGATTGCAAAGATCGTAAATATATGAAAGTATGTACACATGAATTCGGTTCGGATTATAATCATACTAGTGTAATGCCTGTTGAAATATCAACGGAAGAATTATAGATAGATACATTATTAATATTTGCATTTAAAATAATTAATAGCGCACTTTTACATACGAAATATTTCATCATATATTACATTTCTAGTGAATATTCTGTTGTCGTTTAGTAAATGCCTTTGGTTTTTATTTTCGGCTGTAAAATTCTGATGTTCTTCTCCCACCTTGTTCTCGTCAATGCTACATGTAATTGTCGGTGTGCAAAGACAGGGAAATAATTATATGTATACATATATAACGTAGGGAAAATAATTAAATTTCGTACACTTCCGTTATGACTGTTTTAAAATTGTACTCTGTACTTACGAAGAAAGAAAGCTTACTCGAATCCTCAATAACGTTTTCCGTCGTTATGTAAATAAAACTCTTTAAAGGATTTAAATTAAAAACTAACTAATTATTCAATCAGCGGAATAATTTCTTTAAAAACTATCTGAACAAAAACAAATCAATTTATTTAATTTAACACACCAAACTTACCTAAATATTATCTTTGAAATCTATTCCGAATAAAGTTGGCTTTGCGTAATGATACAGATGATGTATTAAAGTGCGGATTACAAAGCATTTATCACAAAATATTACAATTTTTATTCTAAACAAATCAAAATAAAATATTAGACTTACCGATATCTAAAGTAGTCCCATTTCTGGGTTACTATGTAAACAAATCGTTTGCCGGACAGAAATATGTGGCCTTTTATATGTGTAATTGCGGTCACGGAGAGACTAAAGCGATTTCTTAGAAGTACTCAGAATCGCATTAAAGTGTCATTTTCGTTTGAGTTAAAATTTGAAATTCATGTATTTTCTGTCTTTCGTTTTACGGTAAATATTTCAAGGCTGAAAATAAATTACCCTTTGCTGGAAATTGGAAAACCAATGGGCGTTAACACCCTTACTACGGCCTTAGGGCCTTAGGGCTCTACGCGTGTATTTATCCGACCTGCGAACCTGTTTTTAAAATGTATCGTATTTTTTCTCGCTGATGATATTTTGATTACTTACACAACCGTATTTTGTATAACCTGCGGCAAGTTTGACCATGGTGAGAGAACATTTCAAACCTTAAAACGTTTGGATGTCATTGTCGATAAAGGTGGATGGATATTCTGAGATTCTTTAATATTAACGCTACACTTTGGGATATTTCTCACCCCATGCTATAATTTTCTCGTGTTATCTGCCGTGGACATGCTGTCTTAATATGCCTTAGTTGGTCAAAGTAATGATATATAATAAACAAGTAAGATATCTTGCTAAAGCAAGAGGCGGAAGCACGTTTTATTGAAAATATTCAGGGTTCTAGTTCTCCTTCCCAGGTGAGGAGGGGGCCGCCCGTACCCATGAAATATAGATCATTATTAAACCTACCCATCCGTGAAAACTTCACTCCTTTAACTTTGGTAGTTTGGCTACAAAGCCATTTCAATGTGTTGATTTTTCCGGCTTCGAAGCCATCTAACAACGGTTCTTAAAAGTACCGCCCATTTAGACAGTGTATATTGCTAAAATATATATGACGGTACTTACAAGTCCCCATTCGTTATAGTATAATGTAGTCTTTTGACTCATTTTACTACTCGCAATATATTTCCTTAAACGTTATTTTGCTTATGATAAAGTGAAAATTGGAAAAATAGCATTTTGAAAATTTTTTTATTTTAAGAATACGCGTTAAAATGAACTTCCTAAATGAGTAAGATGGTAATTGGTTATCAATATGTTAGCTCTTTTTCATAAAACATTCTTCTTATATTTATGAATTTTCCGTGTGGGAATGTTTATTCTCCATCGTACTGGATTAAGATGTCGAAAGAAGCCTTATCTTTCCACGGTTAAAACTAAATAAGCTTTCGCATTCACTATGTTCTTTCACGGATCTTTTGAGAGCAGTGCGCACTCTCTTAAAAGGCGTGAATCACCGTAGGTAGCCAAGGAGTTAAATACCGAGTCATTCGGGATATCTTTACCGCCACCTCGTATCTAGTCCGTATTCCGTTTCTAGTGTTCCTCAGGTGCTAAACATGATTTTTTTTAATTTTCCTTGCTTACTTCACCGAGTAAAACATCCGCCTCGTATGGTGTCGCACAGTTGTCCGGCAACGAGAGAGAGGTATCGCTCAAAATAGTGATGACTTTCACTTTTACCCTTCCATGGTATTCTACTTTGAAGCATGCTGTAATGCCGTGAGTCACAGTGACTCCCAAACCTCACGTCTTACCAAGCGCATGACTCTATCCACTCGCACATATGGTTCGCGATGCGCCTATTCCACGTCGGTCGAAAATGCTCATCTCTGAAATCGAGAACGACAAATGTCACCGGCTTTTCTCGTGTTTCGTCGTCGCGTTTTGTCTGGTGATTCATTATGGAAATCTCTTATCCCAAACGTTTTGAGCCTATGTATTTTCGAAGTATATACTCGAAACTTGAAATTTACTGTCGCCTTAGTTTGCAGTTAATTGTAATTTAACGGCAAGGGAAATACCATGCTTGTAATGTCATGGAGATCTGTTTATGGTTTTGGCACCAAAACGGTTTCATTGTTTAGAGGAAAGGAGACAAATATGGAATAGGGGTGCAAATATGGAATACCTACACGTATACCAACGGCCTTCTGTCATAATACCCAGCGAATTTGTGTCTTTCTTAAAAGGTCAAATTACTTTTGAAATTAATTCATGTACAATCTTTTTGTGTCCACCGCCCACTTCTAGTATATTTTTCTATTTGAAATAAGTTAGCCGCCCACTTTTCATATCAATTCAACAATTAAAGCGCCCACCAAGAACCCTAAAACGCCCACTGGTGGGCGCTTTCGCCCGCCTTGAAGACCAATGATGTACAGGTAAAACTTTAGAGTTTGCGGAATCATATTAACATTTCTTTAGGTTTGTGAACGATACTATTAATTCTTAGGCTATAGTTTACGAGATATTTTTCATCGGAGTTAACGCCCCCTTATTTTCCAAAACTTGTTAAGGATAGTTCTCGGAGGTCACATTGTATATTGTGTTTTTCTTCAGTGCTGGTGCTCGAGTCTTGAATTCGAATTCTTTCTCCCCTGACCTGATTCAATTGAAAATTGCTGAGCTTGCCTTATGGCTGATAGAAAATTTACTATATATTGTACGTCTTACCAAATAATTTATATAGCCTTTTTATAGCTATTGCAGAAACATGTTGTGCTTATTCTACGACCTAATGTTTCGTCCTGTTTACAGAAATCGTGTTTTCTGTAAAAGACGAATGATGTCATTCCATGTAAGTTTGTACAATATATAAAAAAATTATGAAATGCAAAAAAAATGTAATTTCAATGCTAAAATTCCGAAATTTGCGGGAAAATTACTAAACTTGAACTTTGGGTGTGTCTTACCTAAAATATTTCATTTTTCTGATGATTCAGCCCGTCCAGTAGCGGCGTTTGGCTCTATCAAATTCCGGATCTTTCTCATTCGCGTCCAGCTCGCTTTCATCCCTTGGTAATCGGCAACTCTTTGGTTGCATCACATCGCTTGGGTTCGGCGAAGAATGATCGCTCTCCCGTTTCCTCCTGACCACTTTATTAAAGTGGGAAATTCCCGCCTTTTAAAGGAGAACTGCGCTCCTCTCTCTTCGCGTTATTTGCAATTTACACCATAAGGGTTTCCCGGCATTCCCGACCTTTCGATTCAAACTATCTAGGCGTTATTTTAATTTGTAGTCATCTGTTGATGCAAAAATAAAATTCTCCGACTTGGAAACATACTTTAAGGCTAAAATAAACTTACTTTAAGGCTAGAGTAAATTTAGGTCTTTTAGTGCGGTGTCCTAGCTGCTAAAAGAGAGTTGCGGATCTTGCATCGATTAAGTATAAAATTATAGGTCATTGTCGGTGATTTTTTGTTAAACGTTGCCCGTGAGACAACCGCGATTGTAACCCAGTTTCTTTCTAAAGATGTTATTTCATCTCCAAGCGACCAAAATATTTTTTCGGCAAAGCCGCGAAACTTTCGGACCGATATTTTTTTTCCGAAACATCTTCGTTGCGAATTTCTCCGTCGCGTTCCGTGATTTTAGGCGGAAATTTTCCGAGTCGTGACGCTCTCGCTGCGCGATCGAATTTCTCTATTTATTTTCGAAAAATTTCTCTCGGGATCCGGCTCTCGTTTCGTAGCGTCGAGGGCTGTCCTAAAAAAAAAACTTTAATTTGCGCTCATTCGTCTCTCCAATCCATTCATTCCTTCTTACGGGCACACGCACACACCACCTTCGCACCTTCCGGCACCATCCCTCTATCTCTCTCTCTCTCATCCGCTTTCGTCCCAAAGCTTTTAATCCTGTACCGTATCCTGTCCTACCACCTCCTCTATACCGCATAACCCTCCTTCCGTTACGACCACCTGTTTGCTCCTCATCTCTCCAAGGTCTTTTTCTCTCTCTCTTTATCTCGGTTACGAAAGGGATGCTGCGCTGGTTATTCAGAGCTTGTCGCTTATTTCTTTGCCTTAAATGAGAAACTGCCGATATGGTGTTAAAAGGTAGAATTTTCTTCCCAGAAACGAAGAATTAAGGGGTGTTTTGTGTACAGTTTAATTTACCCTTTCAGTCCCGTATTATTTCTTTGCGGATGAGAAAAGTTGTAACGTTGAATACGTGTTCGCTAATTTTTTATGTACAAAAATGCTAACGTGACCTATACCTTTTATGTAAAATGTGGTAGGAAACGGGGTTCCACGAAAAAATGGATTAAATTCCAAGGGATGATTAACTAGTCTGTTTTGCGTTAAAAATAAGGAAGGATCAGCGAGTTTTGAAATCGACGAAGTTCCCTTTCTTTTTCTTATTTTATAAGTAGTGAAATTTCTCCGAAAAGTCACAGCTAATCTCAATTTTATGTCCATTGTATTGGACACGGTGGTTGAAAAGATTAACGGTGTAGCTTCGGCCGTTTATTTCTGTGATTGGTATCTTTTAGTTCTTTCGGTTCGGCCAGAATTTCAGTTCAAGTTTCTTAAGGACGGAAAAACAGTTGTGCTTCATAAAAGAGGCAGAATAAGCGCATGACGCCACTGTACCGAAATATTGCACATCTTTAGACCTATTAGTTCTGCTGCCTTTTCTAATTAGTCGGAACAAATGCCGACCCATGCATGCGTCGTAGGCATGATGGTCGATGAATTTCCCTTTGTCGAACATTATAAAAACAAACTTTACAGATTCTGACCTGAATTTAAAACTTATTCGGAAGGGAGTGGAACGAACCACCAGTGTGTACGTATATTGGCTACCAACAGAGTATTTTTTTAAAAAATCGTAATGGCATCCTGATTTTCTACGACGGTTCCACTCGTTAGTTAAATGTCCATGTCGTGTCTCGTTCGATGGCGTAGTTCGGTCGCGTGACACGGGTCGTAATTCTTCCGTGCGTTCACGTGCGTTAAAGAGACGCCAATTGGCAATCGTTGAAGAGGAATGTGGAAGTTTCGAGTTGCGGACCGTGTTCGTTTGTCATCGGGCCGTGGTAATCTCCGCCCTCGTTACGCTCGGAACATTCGCTTGTTTTATTTTTTTATTTAACTGTATAGGAAAATAATTAAATTGGAAGAGGAATCTGACGTGCGACTTAAATGGTTGTGATTTTTTTCCTTGTGATCGGTCGATCGAGTTTGCGCAGCGAAGTGGATGGGTTTTGAAGCGCATGTTTTTGTATTTCCTGCCATTGCATACATATATAAACAAATCCTCCCCCTTGAACGCTTTTCTGACGGCGTAACAAGATTTATTCTGCTAATTATGGATTTCATTACCGTACCTAAGCAGATTTTGGGGTGTACGGTTCGCTTTCGTTGGATTTCGGAAAGATTTCCCGCGTTCTTTTTTAGACCGAGCAGTCCTTATCGCTATCCGAAAAATCCATATTGATTGATTATTTTCTAGTTTGTGCATTTATCAATGTAATGGTACAAATTTCGTAAAACGAGTTTGTTTTATATGTTATAGTCTCATTCAAATTTTCAATATCAAAGAAATTCGTCTTCTAAAGGTGTTTCTTTTTAAATTATGTATTACTATATTTCTAACTAAATGCTGTCAGATGTCTCAATTTTTGCCAGATATGTAGCGTATAATCGTCGAATTATTTTACGCGAGTCAGTAGATCTGATTGATTTTTGCGGAGGGTTTAATGAGCGTTATCGGCATGTGGAGATTCATCGATGGTAGATTCCATTTCTTCAGTTTCACTGCATTGCCTGTTCACCAAAAAAATCGGTACAACATACATTGTTCAAACTTTCTCATATACTACTAATGCATCGTTTGGTTATCCTTTGAAAAATATGAACTATGTAGAATCGTTATAAACATCAACTTAAATAACTATACGAAATTTGATGAAAACTGTATAAGCTGTTTTTTAGAAAATCCAATTATTATTTAAGTTGGCCAAGAATAAACTAGCCTTATATTAATTTTTGAGAAATATGAACTATGTAGTATTATTTCAGACGCAAACTCAAGTAACTGTACGAAATTTGGTCAAAATCGTTAGAGCCGTTTTTGAGAAAATCAAGCTGTTGTTAAAAATGCGTAGAATAAACTTCCCTTAATTATTGAGCAATATCATCCATTTCTTCATAGTTTCTATTCTGTATGATAAAATGCCTAAGTACGAGATTTCATTCATTTTCGCTCAACCGTTTAGGCTCTAGATCCGCGAACAGACCTACAGAGAGACGGCATTGCGAAAACAACTTATTTGGACTCAGGTACACCTAAAACGTACCTATAGTTCCGTAAAAATCTCGAGGTCGAAGATTTTCGCGATAACTATACTTTCTCAATATACTTCGTATATGAGGAAGTAAAAGCTATCACGCAAGGTTTTATTATGATTTGATCTCTGACATATGTGTAATACGCCAGTTTTTTACTTTCTCCATATACGTAGTATAAAGAAAGTATTGTATTCATGAAAAATATCGAATTCGAGATTATAACGGAAATACACGTTTTGAGGTCCCTATAAAACGTTTTGATTATTTTCTCGATGCGATAGGAATTTTGCGAAAAACCGATAGTTTATTAGATATTTTGATCCCTAGAACACGTTTAGACTATTTTCGGAATGATGTCTGTGTGTGTGTGAGAGTGATTGTGGGCGCTCTAACTCGAAAAGTACTTGCCATATCATTACCAAATTTCATATACATATAACACTTTGGTATAATCACGAAGAGCCAGGGCCGGATTTTGGTGTTCGTAGGCCGTAGGCACTTTCACTCCGAAAAGCGCAAAAAGAGGGCTAAACTCCAATTGAATTACATCGATTGACATGATGCACTTTAAACTATTCTAATGCTATACCACGTGATCTTTTTTCCTTATTTTTTCTGCTTTTTTAATTTTTTCCATCCTTCGTAGGCCCTAGGCACTGTGCCTACAGTGCCTAGTGGGAAATCCGGCACTGCGAAGAGCTGATTAGTTTTTGGCCAAACCGGTTAACCGGAAGTCGAGGTTTATTCGAAACCCGATTCGGTTTTGGCGAAATATCTCCGTTAAAACATCATTATAGTATATACAATTCGATACTGAGGTTATAGATGTAATTTCCTACAACTTTCAATTGAAACAATTTTCCATAGCAGTTATTGTTTAGGAATTATTTATAAATAATCGTTTTTTTCGGTTTCCGTCAAATATCTCCTTAAAAACGTCGTTATTGGTAATCTTCGTGAGGACCAAAGTTGTAGAGAATAATGTTTCTTCCAAGTTTTGTTTGAAACAAATTTTCGTAGAACCATCCATTTCGGAGATATTTAACTTATTCGTAATATTCAGTATACAGTGCCACAACCATGTAGCGGTGAATTCTGTAAACATATTCAAAATATACCTAATTTACGGCAATAAGGACGACTGTGTTCTTTTACGATACGAAATAATAATTTTGCCTTATAATGCTATTCGTAATAATTTAAATATCTATACCCCAAATATGGAGAAAGTCGTGTTGGCCACATCATATTTTTTTTAAGTGGTTGAATTAGCCGAAGGATTCCGATCGATTGAACAGCGATTCTTATCGTTTTTTATCTTAATTTATTCGAGTATTCAGTTTTTGGAATCACGTCCCTTCAAAAATTATTGTTTTGAGCGTCGCCACTGCGTTGTTTCATTTTGTTGTAGTCGGTGGTTAAAATGGAAAAAATACCGTCGATATCGACATTCTTCGATAGAGTAATTTTTGAAAATGTTTTATGTTTCAGAGTAACGCCCAGTTGTATCTCATTTTTTCGTAGCGATACGGGTGTGATAAAGTGTTAACGTGACCGTTTATCTACCGACTTTTATTGGGACTTTTTCGCGGAAGGAAGTGTTATAAAATAAAAGCGGCGACTCGTATATTTGAGGAAACGTGCGAAAACGACGTTACAATTTCGTGTCGACGAAACTGAGTAAATAAAGCTGTATTTTTTGCGTGGACGCCGAATCTTTTTATCTACTTCTCACCTTTAAGGAGTTTCGATATGAGAACTTAAGTCGAGACAACGATAATAATGTTTATTTGCTCCAGTTCGTTGTGTCTCCCAATTCGCCCGTCTTTCGAAAAAAACCGGATGTGGATCCAATCCGTGATGTGA
This sequence comes from Uropetala carovei, assembly GCA_036926305.1. Classification (NCBI taxonomy): domain Eukaryota; kingdom Metazoa; phylum Arthropoda; class Insecta; order Odonata; family Petaluridae; genus Uropetala; species Uropetala carovei. The sequence goes on along the minus strand of JAXCHB010000065.1, from coordinate 12,261,518 downwards.
GGGTTGCGAAGGTGTCGTTATAATTACCTATGCGCCCACGCTGTTTCGTATAATGAATCGTTGCGGGTTTTCTATTTCGACAGAAGCTATTAGATATTGAAGGATCTATGTGCCCTTCCAAGTCTTTGGATCGTTTTTTGCTATGTTGATTTGAAAATTTTTTTTTCGATTCGTCTATAATAGTCGGTTTGATCTTTTCGCATGCCAAGCGTTTTTATTCTGTCCTCACGTTTCGAAAAAATTAAATTGATACGTAAATTTTTTGTTTGCAAAGTAAATATTTATTTTCACGCCCCATTCATGTAACGGCATAAATACATTTTCAAACATTACTTTATTGTAATCGTAAGTATTTACTTTTTAGAGGAGGAGATGTCTTTTTGCTCCGAACCCGAAATTTTGGTCGAAGGTTTTCTTTTACATTGTCGATGTTATGTTTGTCCCCTGGTGTTAGTATCTGAAAATTAAAAAACTTCAATTTTCTGTTCTTACGCAGAATGAGTTTTTTCTATGTCTGAAATGATTCGAGATTTATTTGTACCCAACCTGCTGTCATTAGATTATTTACTTGGAAGCTTCTGTCGGAGAAAACTTCAGATTGTTTGCGTCACCGCCTGTGTACGTTTTTTGTTGTATATACCCCTTTTCAGCTCCGTAGGACATGATACCGCATTCCCTTTGGATTAGCATTAATTATAGCGAATTTTCTTCCTGAGAGGGAGGCAATAACGTCGTCTGTTTGGTTTGTCAAGGCCTGCCAGTAAACTGTCGCTGTGATATATGACAATCAATCATCCGTCCTTCGGGAATCTCCTTTCCCTTCTGCACCAATCCGTTTCCTTCAAGGATATGAGAAGGGACAAACATTCCGTACGGTATTTTTTACGAATTCCGAATTACATTTTCAAAATTAGCCGTCTTTTAAAAAAAAGTATTTTCGATTGGAAATTTCCTCTGTTTTGGCTCCCCATTTCGTAGGGTGAGGTTGTTAATATTTGGAACTTTTACTAGTTACCTTGTCGAGCATTACGGAAGCTCTCTAATATTTGTCATTTCCCTCGGTGCAAATGGGAAAAGGTAACCTTGTAAGTTCTGGGACAACATATTTCAATAATGGTTATCTGTTGGCTTGTGCGTTTGCCAACACTTCCTCACTCGCTATGTGTTTTTAAGAGGGACATTTAGTACTTTTATTTCGAAACAGACGATTTGGTCCAGTGGTTTTTTTTTCGAGGCCGATTGGAAACGAGTTTTCTTATCTGTGGGACTAATTTATCTTCCTGTGTGTTAATGAATTCGTTATTAGGTCAGTAAAACAATTTGGACGTTCGTCGTGTGCCTTATCTAACCTGTGTTTTACTTTTTTTCGAGAGAAGACCTCTGCTTCTAAAATACTTATTTAAAACTATGGAATGCTCAGGACACTTTTTATGAGTGATTCTTTATTCTTTGTTTTTTAGTTATTTTTATTGATATCGAGAATTAAAATTAACCGTTCAGATATTATGAAATGACAATTGCATATAATTATTCTTGTTTTCAACTATACTGAGAATTAAAATTAATGTAGCAGGTATTTTGAAATGACAATGAGATGTTGTTATTATTTTTCCTCGCGGTGATTGTGAATGTCACCTATCATCGGTTCACTGTCGTAATTACAAGAGCTTCTACTTTAAACCAGTAATTTAAAATGTAAGTCGGCAAACTCCAATTGCGTGTAGATTCAATAGAATTGCCATTTTAAACCATAAGCCATAGCTTCACTTTATTTCTTTGTTTATTATCTTTTTCATTCGATAAGCATGCCGAGACTGGAACCGATATTGACGTAGATTACTTGGACAAATGGGATTAGTTGACCAACTATTTCTCTCCAATAACCATAAAAAGGTTGAGAGAACCATATGCTTATTCCGGCTACAAAGTATCCATCATCAGTGGCGATTCACCGCTAGCGTATGTATTCTCACTTTCGAATCTACCATGGGTGAACCACCAATGACCATTGCTTTGTTTGATGGAATGCGCATCAGGCATACACAACGTTTCTGCTGCTATCGAAGAGATATCCTCTTATCCATTTGGTTTTTGCCATATGACGAACTCGATAATTATTTCTTTCGAATTAACTATGGTATAGTTTAAAGACATGAATGATATTCATTACAAATTTTTCGTATACCTCCTATCACACGTTCTGTTTTCTCCTATCTATCTTCCATGCCCCACTCCATCTTCCCTCATCTCCGTCCCTTTCATCTTCTCCCCTCGCTTTTATTCATCGCCGCCTCCCGGCTAATCTCCACTTCCTCCTCTTCGCGTGTCTTCTTTTGGTCGATGAGAAGAGAGGCGGAGATGTTTGTGTATTTGTTTGGAGGAGCGAGATAAGGAGACAGATAAGTGCGCCAGCACGCCCTCCCTCCCTCCCCCTCCTTCCGTCATTGCCACTCCCTCGCTCCACTTCCTCCTTTCTCTCCCCTATCCTCACAGATGTCCTCATTTTCTCGCCGCCCCTCTGAATCATTTTTCTTCGCTCCCGAACTCCCCGAGACATTTTCATGCAGATGCATCCGCTGTTACCTATAGTTCAGTATCCGATAAACCGGCCTCGAGGATTAATCGCGGGAGTGGCGATCGTTAAAAGGAATGGCACTCGGGTTTTTTTTTTAGTTATCTAGAAAACGCTTCGATTCGGTAGGACGTGAATGCTTCTTGTCTCTTTAGTAGTGATCTGGAATTGATTACATTTTGTTTACCTTCCTCCTCGCAAACTTGTATGAGACTTCGGTGACTAGAAATATTCCTGTTTACTTGTGGTATGTCGTTAACCTATCGCCCCATATCGATATCACGCCCATCCGTTTGCCATTTAACCAATTATTTCTCTCGCTTTCACGTATGTATCAACGCCATTCCGGATTGTATCCCCTTCTTTTATGAATTCTAATAGTCGCGTTTCTTTACTTATTATCCGTCACCTTGATCTTCTCATTGAGGAAAAAATGGTCGCCTCGAAGAAATTATTCTTGCGCAATACTAGCGAATTTTATGACGGAAAGCTTCCGTGCAATCGATTCATTCGAGGTGAGATTCTTTTGTTGAACCAATCGGAATCTTAACATTTGAGCCAATCATCAACAATCTCCGTACAAAACTCTAAGAAAGTTGTTATGGAAATATTTACGTATACAAAATTTCTGTGAAAAAAGAACGATTGTTCGAGCGCGGAGTTCGTGCCAAGTACATCTCATTTCCAATTTCAGGATTCCTTCTAAAATGTCAAGTCGGTTATGCAAGCCGACTTTAGCCTTTCATGTATCATATTCAATGGCAATCGCTGACGTGATAACAGCGGTATTGAACAAGTGCCAAAGGACGGTTTTAGGTGAGTGCCAACAGGTAATTCACCGGAGCGCCATGTTGGAAATGAGACTTTACTTTGAAAGAATTCAATTAAATATTTTCTTTAAAAAAAAAAAGAAGGTGGAGTCTGTAGTAAAAGAGAGCGTCGTGTCGCAAATGACAGAGAGTAAGGCCACTGCGGTTGCGAAACCTTTGTCTCTCTATACTCCTGCGTAAATCGCAGCGTAACGGATATCGGCGCCGTCTCTTTGCGCGATCGAGTCGAACATAGTGGCGGGTCGGCCGATCCAGGATATCCTTCATGAATAATCCGGACCGGTTTCCGAAGGAAATCGAAAGTAATAATAACGGAATCGGTATCTCGCGCGCACACGCCGGAATCTTTTTTTTTTCTCCTCCTTATTTGAAATTCTTATTAATGGCTCGTTTTCTTTCCGTCGAGAGGAAAGAAAAGAGTGCGATTCGATCGATCGATCGTTCGTCTCGTCCGCTGGAAGTGCGCGTTTTTCGCTCGACGGCTCGTGTCGTTGTATCTCGTAATGACGCTTAAATTATCATCTGTATTTTGTTTTTAATGCGAACAAAGTCTGTGGCGATTCTTTTATATTTTTCCGCACGACAACTTGGTGTTGGAAATGTTTCAGTTAGTCGTTTCGTTGAAGCATGACGTACTGCCTTCATGTCGTCGTTGATCGTTATTTTACTCTTTAATTTTAGGAGAAAAAGTTAAATCGTAGCAAGTAGTGGAGAAATATTATTTATAAGTCGTTATGTTGTTTTATTTTATAGTATATTACCAGATACAGTAGCGCCTTATGGGTACGTCTCGCCCGTCCATTAGTCGCGGCTTTCATCTCATGAACCTGTTTGACGAATTTTGATTAAATTGAGTATGACTGAACCTTATTTAAATTTATTGCCGCATTATGATGTTAAACTACGTTCGTCTATTAGAACTTTCACTTTACATAGGCACTTAAAATAAACTTATACTCGTATCTAGTTAAATGGCATCCGTCAAGCAACAATTACATGCCAAATTTTCTCTTCCTGTATGATCTGTAAGACATAGATTAAAAATTGTATTGGAATAGAGGACAACATTAAAACAAATAAGTTCGCAAGGCCACATATGTAATTAAGAATACAGTTTTGGAGATAAAAACTGCAGAACCGCCTAATCTTTCGATCCTGTTTTGTACGTAAATACAACAAAGAACGCCTTTGAAACCTCTCTGTGTTCCATTTATTGAGTGTAATATTAATAACTAATTATAACAACAAGCTTAAAAATGTATGATGACATGAAATGAAATTAGGAAAGCGTCTTTGTGAGATATATGTCAATTGGTTCATTGGTATATTGTTCTGTATATTTTTTCGGATAAAGAAAGGAGACGTTTTTTCTAACTCTAAACTTGTCGGGATAACAACGCGTTAATTTTAGATCGATCAAGTCCCCCTCTGAAAACGATGTCATTTCCCTTCCGGAATCTCTCTCTTTTTTAGATCAAACCGAGGCACGTCGCTTTTCTGTTCTATACACTGCCACACAGTTCATTGAGAAGTGAAAAGGGGAAGTTTTCGTGTGGGTGGTCCCTCCCGCCGCATGAAGCGTCGCCTTCCGGTCTTCTTCTCGCTCCCATCCTCTCTCTCTCTCCCTCCCCCTCCCTCTCTCTCCTCCTCCCTCTCTCTCCCTCTATTTCCCTCCCTCGTTCATCTCCCTCGCCCCGCATGCCTTACTCCGATTCCCTCCCCCCCCCCCCCCCCACCTTAACCCCATCGGCCGCAAGCTTCCTGTTTCGAACCCTCCGTAGCCGTCGCCTTCCTCCACTCGATATAACCTCCTCACACTCTTTCCCTCTTTCCCTCCTATCTCCCTACTTCGGCGCCCCGCTGGCTCACTATTACGCTATAAATGGACCTTCTCGAGATAGGTCGTCGGCTGTGATTGAAAGCCAACTAAGGTGGGTTATTCTTTAAAGGCGTTACAAGTCATCTCGTTAAAGGAGTTTCAAAGGAAGCTCGTCTTTTTAAAATTTTTTTTAACGCGGCAACCAAAGTCATTTGTTTCGGCTTCTTTTTTTTTTAAAGAAAACGTAACGGAACAGAACACGGATGTGTGTTCTGGTGTTACTTTTTTTTCTATCTTTAACGTGTACTTTAAAAACGTTTGCGCCCGGATTTACGTGATGAGTAATGCTCGTCGTCGTTTAACTGAGGCAGATGGATTTCCGGGCAACTTTCGACGTCGCCGCTTTTGATCCTTCATTCGCCATTAGATACAAAGCGAGAGTTACCGAGATGCTTTATCTCATTCTTGGCTGCGGCGTACGTATGAGCTTTATCTTTCTTCTTTTCTGCGGCGGGGGATTCATTAGAAAATTTCGGCGTAGAACTTAAGAATGTTCATGCAAATAATTAGTACGTCTGTACTATTTTCGTCCGCCATGTGCTGTTGACGATATGGCGGCTCATGAAGGCATAAAAATTACGATTTATTTGGCTCGCCGACATTACTGATGATGCATACCAGTGTTACATTAGAACGACTTAATTTTTCGATGGCTTTAAATGAAGGTATTTTACCAGTCATATGCGCAACGAAGGCGGGGTTGTATGCAACGCCCGATGAAGTTGACATTTACCTGAAGTATGAAACTTTGAATGTGGCGACAGAGTAACCTACCCGAGGAAGGAGCGTTTCTATTTACCGTAACATTTATTAACCCTTCTTCAGGATGCTAGAATTTCACGTCATCGGAGAGAGATGTCATATGGACAGCATCGCCGCAAATGCTTTTGTTTACACGCTTTGTTCAGTTCGCAGTTGACGTAGTTTGCTGACTTGGCACAAAGCGTCTGTCACGTAATTGACAAAGGCGAATGTTGTAGGCATAAGGCTGTCGAGTAAACTTAAAGATTTTAGCTAACAGAAAGTAGTCTTGGATGGTAAATCACCATTTTATGATGAAACGATAACGATTCCGCGATGATTGCCCTTTAATTCAAGTGTTTTACTGGTTAATATTGTGGTCGTCACTTGAATTTCATTTAACGTTCGTTTGGTTTGGCCATCACCTTCGTCGCGCTTTAAGATTTCTGAGATTCTCCAGGCGACCTAGTAAATGCGAGGTGCGCAACGCCGATATTGTTGACCTCCAACGAAGCGCGTTATTCTTTTACGCAAATCTACGTCACTCCATTACGCGTGAAATGTTTCCCAACAACGCGGAGACTTTCTCCGCTGATTATATTTCTGTCGCGGTTTTTGCGCTCTATGCGGAAGTCTTATTTACCCGTTTTGCCTTGTTATCCGCTGGATCTCTCCGTTTTATGGGTAACTAAATGCGTAGGCGTGACGTGACGTGCTTATCGGCCAGAAGTTGTTAGGTACCTAATTATGAAATCAAATTAATTGGTTAGATTTTTACTTTCTCATACACGAAGTATAGTATTGAGAAAGTATTGTTATCGCGAAAAAGTTCGACCTCGAGATTTTTACGGAAGTATACGTTTTAGGTGTCGCCGAGTCCGAAAAACTGGTTTTCGGACTCTGTCTGTTACTGGCTCTAGAGCCTAAACGGTAGAGCGAAAATGAATGAAATCTCGTACTTAGGCATTTTATCATACAGAATAGAAGCTACGAAGAAATGGATGATATTGCTGAATAATTAAGGGAAGTTTATTCTACGCATTTTTAACAACAGCTTGATTTTCTCAAAAACGGCTCTAACGATTTTGACCAAATTTCGTACAGTTACTTGAGTTTGCGTCTGAAATAATACTACATAGTTCATATTTCTCAAAAGTTAATATAAGGCTAGTTTATTCTAGGCAACTTTAACAATAATTTGATTTTCTCAAAAACGGCTCGAACAATTACTTGAGTATACGTCTGCAATAATACTACGCATTTCATTTTTCTCAATGAATGAATATAAGGCTGGTTTATTCTTGGACAACTTTAACAAAAATTGGATTTTCTAAAAACCGGCTCATACGATTTTCATTTTCTAAAGATAACTAAACGACGCATTAGTATATGAGAAAGTTTGTACAATGTATGTTGTACCGATTTTTTTCTTTTCCGTCGATGACACGAAGCTTGAGAATTAAACAAAATTGATCCGGTGTTTGTGTGATCTACATTATTATTTATTCTGCCCATTATTATTTTTTCGGTGAATAAGTTACTTTTACATGCATAATTGTCATGTGAATGCTTAATCTAGGTCTCGGTGCCTTGAGTTTATTTTCTTTTAAACAAAACAAAACACGCATTCCTGGGAATATCCATATTGTTGGTATATAGATTAAAACTATAGTTTCATTTATTTTAATGTCTTTATATACGTGGACGTTCATTTTAAACGTCAGGTGATGTTCTTTATATATGTTCATTTTCCCACGGTTATTGCCACTTTCGCAAATTCGACTAGGGGAATTGTGAATTATTATAATGAATCTTCTTGTTTTCTATCGAGGATTGAACCGGTGCCAGGATCCCACTCTCTCTCTCAGCGAAGGTTGAAGTGCCGTTAGTGTTCTCCTAGATTGGTTTTCGGTTCGGGGGCAAGCCCTCAAAGCGAATCCGATATGGCCTCTCAACCGTTTCCAATTTTGGTATCATAATCGCCCCCACTTCCGCCTCGAGGGTCCAAAACTAATCCACGCTCCGTCGGTTGTCGGAAAGGGTCGGGTTAACGGAGTTATCTGGTCTGAGATGGTGCGCGTTTAGGGCTCCAAAATATTTTATCCCAAAAGCATAAAAAAAAAGAAAAGCCTTGGGAGCCGATAAACACGATGATTACAATCTCGGTAAACTTCACTCTCTGTAAGCGATCGAAATCTGACGGGTTTTTTTTTTTGAAAAATCGAATGTTTGCGCTATTATTTTTTTTCTTCGGCATATCAGCGAACAGGCTTGCTCGCGCACACGTGCGTATGTTAGAGGTGAACAAAAGACTATCGCTAGTTGCGTAACTAGATCGAACTTGCGTGTTGTTCCTTTTCTCAGAATTACGTGCTCCCCTTTAGTAACACCGCCGCGAACGGAGATATTTGCTGAAAAGTTGCAAATAAAAACTAGGTTTTTGCCGATGGGAAATTTTCCGATCTCGGTTTCTTTGATGCCGTATTTAATTGGCCCTATTCGGCTAAGGAGGAGGTTTGTGAGAGGTCGCTATGCCTGGAAGGCATTAAAAAATGTGCAAAGATTTTTTTATATGAAATGAACCTTTTAAATAATTTGAGAAACTGAAGTTTGAACTTATTAGTTTCTCTATCGCATTTATTCCTATCGCAACATTTGGGAATTACCCATTAATTACCATTAAAATTCGCTCGCAGCTGAGATCTAGCTTTATATTTCACCAACGAACGAACTCACCATAAAATACGACGTATTGTTCTTTCCTGTCGCGGATTCGGGATTATGAAATGCGCTCTTTTTGGAGCGAAAGGTAGACGCAAAGAAAAACAATCAAAAGGAAGGCAGCCAGTTGTGTGCTGAAGGTTTTCGCTTTATTCCATCCAATTACGGATCTATGCGTGGGTTTTTGCGGATGAGTTGGGAAAAAAAATTCCCAGCGTGAGTCAGTCGAGGAGCAATGACAGGACGTACACACGCGGCAGAGCGACTTTAGTAGGTTGAATGACCACCGCTCACTGACCACCTGTTGCGTCTTCCCACGCCCTTTTATCCGCCCCCGACCCCTCTTGTCTCCCCCGCACTCCCCTTCCAACCTACATCCTCTACTCGAGAGCCGACACCTCCTGCGGCCAATACACACACACACACACACACACATACGCCCTTTAAAACGTAAGCCTAAAATTCCTCCGCCCCCTCTAAGCGACTATTGCTTTTGAAGACCTTGCAACAGTCCCATGCCCATCCCTCATCCCCTCCACCCACACCCCCCGTCGTCCCCATATTTATTGCTTCCGGTATATTCCCACTTAAAGGGAGGGATGAGGAAAGGAAATATCTCGGTAGAACTTGTCATTCGGGGAAGGGTTATACGCGCGGTTTCGTTTTCGTTCCATGTTTGTGTTACCAAGGGATATGTTTATTGAGGGTGGCCAATCGTCCATTTGCGCTATCACTACAGCGAAACGATTCAAGTTAAAAGCAAGTTAATATTTTCGATTCAGTCAGAGTTGATTATTAGTTGGTTCGTTACAAAAAAAATGGAAAATTTAGGATGCGAGAGGGAAATCCAACGAATAGTGAATTAGCAACGCGAATGCTTTTTTTTCTAACATTACAATTGTTACCTTTATCGGGTTTTGTGTAGAAGCAGTCTTTGTTTTTTTTTCTCGTGTTTTGGTGGCGATGGTAGGTGTCCGTTGTGTAGTTTGCTGGTGTTGTATTTTTTGTTACGAGTAACAAGTGTGTCTGATGAAAATTTTTGAGTGTTCATCCATTGATTCAATAGTTAATGTGTTGATAAAATTGCAGTTTTGTTTACTTAACTATTTTTTGTATAGGAGTGAAATATCTTTTTATATAGATAACAGAGGCGCAAACACAGTTGATTTTTGATCCGTGGTGGTGCTTCTTTAAAACACTAAAATTAACATAGTTTCAAACAGCTCACTACCACAATAACCCAAAACTTCTCACGTTGCTGGAGATAATTAATGAGGGTGCAAGGACAGTTCAGCTTCAGACGTTTCAGTCCCGGTTGTTTCGACTCCGGAAGTTAGGTTATGTGTCTTGGGGAGGACCTTTTTGGCTTAAGAGATGAGTTCGTGCGTTAAAATTTAAATCTCAAACTCTAAAAGTAGAATGCTACATGGCGTTAAACTGATTTATATTATATTCCTATAAACTTTTATATACTTCGGAGTCGTAACGCACTGGTCCTTTCGTGGGCGAAGTGTTCGTCATTAATTTAGGGGTTACTAGTTAATGTCTGTGAAGGCTATTGGCGACAGTTGTGACAGCATCCTCTTGCTTTTCAACCTTCAGATCGTCCTCTCTTATCGCCTACCTGTTCTATTTTGTGTAGTGGCTATTGGTATATCTACGCCATAAATGTGCATAATTTTCTTTGTTGTTATAAATATAAATTTTTTCCGGAACATATAAGCTGTAATAGGGGTACGCCAACTTTACTTGGCCTTTGATTTTTATCTGGCATCCCGTTTTTAGTTTCTTCAAAATTGCCTTTCAACGCCAATTCATTTACGTACATGAAGTTAACGATGAAAAAATCTTTGAATGTAAATATCGGGTGATGTCTCCGTATGGAGTTGGTACCAAACGTTTTCTTAACCTATCGCTTGAAAATAACAAGTTTAAGTTAGATTTTACTTTTATCAATCCGAAGGGAATCACTAATTGCTTTCTGACGTATATGATGTCTGATTCTGTTCAACCTTCTCTGTCTCTCTCTCATGGTAATTGGAAATGTAGTCCCTGAAACATAATGGAGAATGCTCGTTTTTAGAGCAATAAATAATATTTACCGTTAGCATGAAGTGTTCCCATTTACGCACGTCTCACGTAATCGAATGTTGGCGTTTTTGTCGCTATAGCGACGTCACGAAGACGTGGAAAACTCCCTTATCTGTTAACGGAGTCGGCTACCTTGCTGCGGTAAAGTGTGTCCTCTCATAATTAAACACTTGCTGCCGTATCTGTGTCGGTGCTCCGTGATTCGAGAAGTAAACAATGAGGCTGATAGGTTACTTATTGCAGATGGTCTCGGTTTCGCAACAATCGATAAAGCTCGAACATTCCCCTTCCCTCTTTCGGAGTAACTTAAGAGACGATTCGAAGTAAAATCTTTCGCTTTAAGAAGAAAACGACTAAAAATCGACGGTGATCTAATTGATAAATTAACCGCAATGGAGCTGGGGAAACCTGATGGGCCTTGCAGCGGTCGTTGCTTCACTTAATGTATTTTTAGGATCGCCATTGATGACGGCTGCTTTGCGGCTGAAATGCGCCTGTAATTTCCCAAACAGTTTTACGGCTGTTGGAGTTAACTTGGATTTCAACTATAAGTTTTATAATTTATCCTTTTCTTTAATGGGTTCGTACCGTGATCACGTATAAATGCTTATCAAAGTGTCTTGTCACATATTTTGAGGTTTGTTATATAGATGCGTCATTAGGTACAAATAGGGTATGGTGCTATTCAAGTTTTTGATTTATTCTCTTCTTTCATGAATTCAGCTCTGACATTGTTTTTCTTTTTGCTTTTTTCCACCACTTTCATTGTTCGTATTCACACACACACACACACACACACACATATATATATATATATATATATATATATATATATAGCCATTTTAATGATGATTTGATGATGCAGTAGTGGAACCGATCGCGAATAGAAATTAAAATGTAAATTTGCATAGTAAGTTTGATTTCGTATGTATAATGTCGTTCCACGAAGTGAAACCTTTCTTGGTTAACGTAATTTTTCACTTTTAACCAGATTATTGCTAGATGCCGAATTCTTTGTCTTGTACAAGACGATAATTCGAAAACGATCGCGGAAACGTTTGTTTAAAACTGTTCCCAAGGCAACCTTTACATTGTTTCCTTGTCGGTATGTGCTCTGTAATATTTTATTTTCAATTTTATCTAGATGGTGGCGCGCACTGCTTTGACCTTAAGGAGATTATTCGACGTGATTCGGAACCGCGCTTTTCGAGCGCCTGCGAAATGTTTTCGCAAAAGCCACTTGTTCGCTCGTCGTTGTAGGTTGATATAGGTTCTAGCGCCCGTATATCTTGGTTGGAAACCTTCGAAAAATCGCATTCCATGCCCTTCCTCGTATATGCTAACGAGGTCGAAACCCAGCGGTGGTTCCGTCCGCTCTTTACGCGGTCGTTTAATGCCACCTCTGCATCGGCACGCCCTCTCACGTGATTGTTCTTCAAAGAGAAAATAATTTCGCGTCGTGTTTACCCACGCGGTAGGTCGGTTGCGTTTCGTTTATGCTTCATTATGGGCTGAGTCGTATCTTCTTTTTTTTTTATTATAATCCTTCCTGCCATTTTCCATTGTTGAAGGAACACCCATAATAATGTCTTTTTCTCCTCCTCGTCCTTCGCAGGTTTGCCGCAGGAGTCGTCCCACCGCTCTTGAAGAGTCGCAGCGCCATAACAGTAGGCGTACTGCCCCCGAGCCCTAGCGTCGGGGGCGGGAGAGGTTCTCCTTTCGGGGGCCGGAAGGGAGCGTCGAGCAACCAGGGGGCTTACTTGGATCCGGTGGCAGCCCTGGCCGCCGCGACGACACGCCCCCACGGGGGGTTGGTTCCCTGCCAGAGGAGCAGGACTCAGCCTCTGCCCGTCAGGATGACGGTTACTGGAGGGGCGGATGGAGGAGACGAGGTCGAGGAGTGCATTCAAGTCGGAGGGAGCATCGCTGAGAGGTTGGTAGAAACTACTGTCGTTTGTATAACTGGCCGTCATATGACACGGATTCTTATAACGCGGGTTCGCATCTGTGCTTATAAACAAAGTACTTGGGCCTTTGACAGATCTCTTCCTCACTCTACAATCTGGAATCCTACAACCCGAATCTAACGAAACCTATTATTTAAAGCCAGGTTCACACATAACACGGCAGTTTTTCAGAACGCATGTTTTGGGGTGGCCGGGTGTAAAGTTTTCTTTTTCAGGCTTATTGGGAAGAGATGGAAGACGAGGGGATTGGGAAATCTCAGTATCGACCCATTTAGCATTGAAATTAATTTTTAATCGCAACCTACATTGATGTATTCTTACTTTTAAAGCGTTTTCACCCGAAGGAAACCTACCATTTAATCCAGCTTGAGCTTGTGTAGTCTTGGGTAACATAGCAACCAAAATTATAAGTAATATTTAATCGAACCTCGTTTCATTGAAAGATATAAGGTTATATTTAGTATTTAAATGTGATAGTGACACTGGACTTCTAAAAACAGGTAAGAAACGTGTCTACAAGATAGAATCCAATTGATATTTAAGGTTGGACCGACAGCCGAGTTATGAGTAAACTATGTGTAAGTACATTTGAACCTACAAAGCCGCCTTCTTCAGTTGGTATGCACGGATTGCAAATTTTGCCAATTATTATCTATGTATAATCTTTTTTAAAAAATCGAATTCGATTTACTGTGAAACCGTTGGCCACTACAACTATGGAAAGTTTCATGTTGTGTTATACCACCGTGAAATTTAAAGTCGTTTGGAATTTTCAATCATGTAATTAAATCGTATCCAATTTGTAGAGTAAATTACTTAAAGTGCTGATTCGTTCGATATCTCGCTGAGTTCATTGTCCTCCTTGCGTTATCTTTATAAAATCAGGTCTCGGTTTCATCCTTCCGTCGAAAAATTTACATGATCAGTTATCAGGCATTTAGTAAATTTTACTTTTTCTCCTATCTTTCTAGAACGAGTAGGAGGTCAACCTATAGTCAGCGTCTAAGATATTTTAATATGCACGGTATAGCATTTGGGATATGGGATAAAAACATTATTCGATTTTTATTAAGACGCATATCCGATAGTTTTTCTGAGTCTTACTTATCTGAAATTGTTTTTAGAGGACCTACAAGGATATTGTTTAAATAAAGCTTAAAAACCTTACTTAAAAGCATGGGTTGCGTCCCCTATTCCCAACGGTGTTTTTGTTCTAAAGAAACTACACTTTCTGATGAATATCACGTAAAATAAAAAGAAAAACATTCGTCGCCTGATAGTTTCTGCGTGCTTTAGACGTAGCAATCACTTTTGACCCGTCATTTTGAAAAAGATACTTTCGACGCGAACACCTGTGCCCTCGAGTGTACTCGAACCTGCGATCCACCGAGCCGAGAGACGGACGCTAAAACCGCGACCGCCGAATCTCGATAAGCTCTGCCTGTCAAGTAAGAATACATGACGTGACTCTTCACAGCATCTGTTATCCAACGAGTATTTTGTTCTTCCGAGTCACTTCCGTGGTGAAGAGGACTCTTTAGACGGCCTCGTTCCTCTGAGAGGGAGGGATAGGGGAGAGGGGCATTGGTTGCCAGGCAGTCTCTCGCGTCCGTAGAAAAGTGCCCTATCACGTAAACTAAAAGCTAATCTTTTTCCCTCTACCATCCGGCTCTGCTTGCCCGTATGTATCATACATCCTCTCTCCCATCCTCTTCGCCTTATCTTCCTCTCTCTCTGTATATAAATCTTCCTCTCACTTTTCCGTAATCCTCTCTTCCTGTCCCTTCTCCGGATCCGTCTTCTCTTACCTTTTCATCGTATATATGCCAGTTTTTTCGCTTCTCAAATCTCTTGCCATCTCTTTTTCCGTTACTTTATCCTTATCTAGCGTTTTCTTATTTAATTCCTCATCTCTTTCTTTTATGCCTCACTTTTTCCGTTTTCGCTCACTTAATTTTTTTTCTTTTTCCACAGTCTGTCTCATACGGTAATGTAAAGTATGGATTAAATATGTATGTACGATAACGTGTATTTTTGTTACGATTCTGTCGGTATGTCGCCTGTGCGTGGATGGAGAGCCAAAACCAGTACTTACCAAACTTTTTTTTTGCTTCGACTCTAAATGGACCACCAACATATCCTCCCGACCCGCGGACTTGTGATAATATTTAAATATGTACGCAAATATGTATATGCATGTATATAAATGTGTATACCTATAAATTACATTCAGATTGTGAAATTGCATCAAAAAATAAAAATATTTGTTCTTCTGATGACCTTCGCGATACTAATGAGGACCACTGTAACCCTTATTTAAGTCGCGACCCAAATTTGGAAACCGCTGGGTTAAATACTTAAACACATAAAGTCTTGTATTTCTGCAGGGTGTAACCCAGAGTTTCGTAGAAATTAATCATATAACGCACCAATAGATGGTTGTTTATTCCTGTCGATATACTCCAAAATGGCCAAAAAAAATTTTAATTAAAATTTGTCCAACCACTGAGCTCGTTGTCTAAACGATACTACATAAGCTATGTTTAAAATATTGTCCAGTGAAATTATAATATACTAGTGTAATTCCCGCTGAAATATCAACGGAAGAATTATAGATAGATTGATTATTAATATTTGCATTTAAAATAATTAATAGCACACTATTACATATGAAATATTTCGTCATATACTACATTTCTAGTGAATATTCTGTTGTTTAGTAAATGCCTTTGGTTTTTATTTTCGGCAATAAAAGTCTGATATTCTTCTCCCACCTCGTTCTCGTCAATTCTACATATAATTGTCGGTGTGCAAAGACAGGGAAATAATTATAAGCATACATATATAACGTACGGAAAATAATAGGTAGGTATGATATTTACATTAACAAATAAATGTGCCACTCGAATATTAACAACTACCAAAAATATATTGTGATAGAATGCGTTCAGTATTAGCTAACTGACAAAACGTATTTTCAAGTGGTCTAATTAAATTTCGCTGTCGGCCATCTTGCGTTCCTTACAGAACAACGTTTTTATTATACAGAATTAAGCTTTACGCCAAGCTTGCCACACAATAACCAGTGAAATTATTGTATGGAGTAGAAGCTAATAGGTATGAGAAAGTTTGTTGGATGTATGTGGCACGGATTTTTTCTTTATCCGACATGAGTCACTCATCCTCGTTCCCTCTTTGTATCATCCTCCGTTCTCCTTTCTATCGCCATCCCTTTCCGTATTTTACCCCAACTATTCTTCCCTTCCTGTTTATTACTTTATAATTTCCATTCTCTTCTCTCCTATCACTTCCTCCGTACGTTTTCCTTATCCTTAGTTATCGTAAGGTTCCTTCTCCGCCCTTCCTCTTCCCTCCGTCATTCTCCGTATTCCTCTCTCTCTCTCTCCATGGTTGCATCTTTTTACTTGTCTGCGTTACCTGTTCTCTCCTTCCTCTTATCCTTTCATCTGCTCTCTCTCTTTCAAAACACGCTCCGTTCTATTCCGAGTCGTAGTGTGCAGATGCTCTTTTCCTCCCCCTCCATCGTCTGACCTCAATTGCTAATCCCCTTCTCTAAGTTGCTCAAACGGTCGATATTAATTTCTTCGGAGGAAGTTACGCCTATTATAGTCGCATGGTCGGATGCGGACAAAGTGGATGCATTGAAAGGTTCGAGAGATAGGTGAGTGATGCGTCGTCATCTGTTTAAGGAGACTTGCGAAATTTCTTCGAATTGAAGCGTTTGATGTTTTGGACTTTGATCGTCTTCGGCGTCTTCATCCGTAGGCTGCTGAAATTTTTGTTTGTTGTCCAACAAAATGTGTCGATTCGCTTCTGATTTACCGACAAACCGTTCAGGTCGCTGCAGTAATTAAAGGCTCAAGGGTATTAATTAAATGTCCCAAGCTTTTCTGTTACTGTTGTCATTTTCGCCGTTGGAGGATTTTACCCCTTTGATTTAGCAATATAGGCTAATACCTGGTAATTGATGGCATCTACGCATGTGACTTGCAAAAGCATCGAGAAGTACTTGTGGATCCGTGCTAATGCTTTGGACATATTTGAAGTTATTTGCGATGACCGTAGTTGTATATTATTTCTCTTGTCAATTTCCATTTAAATCTATATATGCATTACGTGGCATTCCATTTATTTCAGAGCTTAAGCGAGATGTTACGATTTAATTCATGAATGAATTTTCGGGTCCATCTTATGGCTGAAATCAAATTGAATTTCTTTTTTAACAATCTACCACCACTGAATCACCGCCGATGCTCTGTAGCCGAAATGCGCATTACTTTTTTATGGCTATTGTAGAAACATGGTCCGTCGAAGTTAGGATTTTCTCGTTTAATTGCGATGGCGTTTATGATGGATGTTGGAACGCAGTACAGATCTGATAATATGTTTCATATTTGGATTAATAACTTGCTAATAATATTCAAGGATGAATCAAATCACATAGTAATGAGGTAATATCTAATTACTATTTATTTCATCCTTGGGAACGTTGGGAGAGTAAATTTTGTTAATGTGAAGTAAATACAGTCGACGTTTTAGCTCCGGCAGTGTGATTGAGGAATGTAACATTTGTGTCAACTTTGACGGAGAGGGATTATTTGCCGAGAGAAGCTCGCTAAAATCATAAGACTTGTGCGAAGTTTCTTGGCTTTGTTTGTACTGATCGAAGGACGTTGTCTTCTGATTCGGCAAATATTTACTCATACTTATCGTGGTTCGTTGAATATCTTAAATAATTTTTTGCAGCGCCATTAGATACCTCTCTATATTCCGTATACATCGCAATTTTTTATATCAACTGATGAATATATAACAAGTATTTGAATCATTGATCTCCCCGGCAAATATAGCCTTATAGCATGTAACAAAAGAGTTTGACGGACTTTTAATTGGCCTTAATCGAGACTATTGGCTTTCTGAGATGTAGCAAGAGGGTTGTTGGCAGAACAATGGAATCGGTTAAGCAAGTTTCGCCCAGAATTAACTCCAAGAGCTCTCCATCCCTACGTCTGAATGCTAATTATGAAACTTGGCTTGGAGCGCATGTTCTAAAAATCACTGTTCGCTGGAGTAACGTCGCGCTAAATCTTGGCCAAATATCGCATCAATTACGTGAACCTCTTGATGTGTGTGTTAGTGCATCACCGCTGTATAAATAAAGATTTTTATAAGATAAATAGTTGAATGGAAAAAGTAACATTTTTGTCATCTATACTCAATTTCCGTCTGTTTGTTGTATTTGTATAAGTTTTCATTTGTTTATTTCGAGGTATAAAGTAGAAGAAGTTAGAGAAGATGACCTAAAGTTGTTAGGAATATTTTTTATGATAAACGATTTCATTCGACAACCTATAAACAAAACGCTAATCGCGATTCGAAAGAGCTTAATAGCTAAATGCACAAGTCTATCTAAATTTTAACGTAGGTAATTCTCCATTGAGAAAATATGGTTTAAATGTTCTTTTAGTTTTAGTAGCTTAGGAGATACAAGTGTTGTCAATACTGCCCTTTCTTTAACTGCCAAATTACTGATAGGTATGGTTTAATTTCGTAATAACTTAAATCAGCGGATGCCCGTCGTTTAAATAGCTTATGCTCGTCTTCTCGCTGAAAACTAACTCAAGAATAATCACTTCAAGTATAAACATCTGAAAAATCAAGTAATACTTGTCCTAGGTATCTCCAGTAGTCATGAAAAGCTTATGAGAAACCTGATGCGCATTTCGGCTACAGTGCACTCGTCTTCAGTGATGATTCATCGGAAGTAGATTCTTAACATTTTTATGGCTATTGGAGGCACCTAAGATAATCATTTGATTTTTCAATTATTTATAGATCGAATCTTATTATTGCAATGCGCATTTTTTTAAATGCAACTTTCCACCGCTTAAAGGATTTTTTTCATACTTCGGACAGGAAATCGATCGTCAAGAGTTCTTGTCTGACGACATGCGTCATATTATGTCGCCCGTGATCCCTCCTGCACGCATTAGCTTCTCTGCGGAGTGAATATCAATCTCCTCGGCCAAGGTCACGCGTGCGTTGCAGATTTCCTCTCGGCTTTGAGGCGATTGAAGATTAAGTCTCTGCATCCGATTCAGAGTTCCCAGGGCTTTTATTTCAGGGAAAGAGATTAACCAACTGGCTCTTTGGCGGCGGCGCCAATTCGTAGTCGCGATTGGGTAATTTCTCTCTTGCGATTTTTGGAAAATATTTATTATTCTTCCCCGCCCGCGCCATAATATTAACGCGAAAAAATTGAAGCGTTACCCGTGTAACTTCAAGGGAGAATTTGATGAATGGAAACGACCTGAGACTCTTTCATTAGTCATGAGTTTTTTCTGGTTTTTTTCAAGGCTGCAGATGTTCGGTGGAATTGATTAGGTTCTCTGTGGACTCTTGGCTTTTGCTCGTTTGTACGCCGTATTTTATTAAAGGGAATGATGACTCTGCTTCGCCAAGAATTAAGAGTGAGTTCTCTTTCCGTTTTATGTTTCACGACCTTTCCTGTTCAAATCAATTAACTATTCGTCCGCAAATGTATTCATTTTTGTGTATATTACTATTCGTAGGATGATATTCTCTTTCTAGTGCCAGAAAATGTTTTTGAGTTATTTTTAGCGCTATGTTTTCATCTTCGTATGAATAATTCGCTCTTGTTTGTGAATACTTTAGAATAAGCTGATCGTAATTCCCTTTCGTTTCCTCTTATTAAATATTGACTTTCGGTAAGCAAACGTGATTCCGTGATTTTAATGAACTGTTGGTACTGTATCGTTTTCATGACAACGCAGATGCTCGTTTGCTCTTGCCATAACTTCATATTGGAATCGTTTATCATCGATCGGTATCGGTAAATATAGCTCTTAATTGTTTGCATTCAAATATACCTCTTAATTGTTTGTATTTCGACAGAGACGTGAGACCATTTTGTACAAAGACGTTTTAAATTCAGTGAATCGCCACGTGTGCCACGGAGATCGAAATAAACCTCTTAAATATTTTATAAAGTAATCATAACGGTTCACTAACCCATAAAAAAAAGGACGGCATCCCATAAAAAACTTGCGCAACCGGCCCGATATCCCACCCGAGCATCCTCTCCGAATGATTCCGACTCCGTGATTGGCCCGCCGATCGTGGCATAGTTCCAAATGCGGCCTCGAGAGTGTCAACCAGTGATAAGCGTTTCTTTTGTCGCACTTATAGACGTTGATAGAGAGAGAGAGTTTCGCATGCTCCTTTGCGGAGGCACGCGTTTTATAAATATCCCGGAATAGGTCTTGACTAGCGATTAAAGAGAGAGAAAAAAAGAACACGAGGACCAAGCAATGCGAATCTTTAAGGGCGGGGTGTTTTGTTATGCTGAACTGCTGCCAATCTAATCACCTGCTCATCTCCGTCCGTGTGTAAAGAAGCGGTCGCCACAGTTTGGGCGTGTCCTACATATCAGCACTCTTCCTCTGGTTCGACATGAGGTAAAAAGATTCTTTTACAATTGCAGTTCAGCCAACTGGTTTTACCCGAGAGAATGTCGGATGGCATCTGCTACTTCGTTTGCATTAGTTTTTGGCTCGAGTCTTTGAGGCGAAATGCTGAAGAAAGGACGAAGATTTTGTCGTTGCATTGAAAAATTAATGGAAATGTATTAGTATCGAAAGTGTTATTTGGGTTGCATAACATTACGGGGCACCGTTTTAAACTTAAGTCAAATTTCTTGTTACATTTTTTAAACGTTATCTAGAAGTTGCTTCGCTTTAAATATTTATTTTTGTTAGTTTTCGTAATGTTTATTTACATTTTTCATGCGCATAATTTTGTTGAAGTTGTCGAATTAAACCGCTGAGTTTTTTCAGATAATGCTTGAACGTTACCGATTGTTATTGAATGTTATTGCTACCTAAGATAAGCGGGATTTTCCATCTTGGGTTCGAATACCTTAGATCTTGTATCTTTCAGAGACGTTTTTTCGTCAATTTTATTTGAAATAACACGAGATTTGCGACGTCGTCCACGCCCAGATAACGTGTTCCCGCTGAGAAAAATGTCGATCAAACATTCAGGAGACATAGCGTCGCAGGTGTTTCGTTTTTTCTTGTATCTCGTAATTTTTTGTGCACGTTTTTGGTCGCGCGCTTAGAAACTTTCTAAGACTCTAAGCGACGGAGGTACGTATTTATTATTATGGTCCACGGGGCCGCAAGAAATGCAACCTCAGGACGTACACAAGTTCGAAAGGATTGCGACCCTTCCGTTCTAACGGGGTGTTTCAGTTTCGAGCGCCCTCTTTATCTGCAGGCGTTGTCGAGGTGTTTCTTTTAGTTCTAGGGGAATGATATACTACCTATATATATATATATATATATGTAATGATACCTATATTCGTCAGCATCGCATTAGCGTTATCAGCACGTGTTTCTCACTTCAAAGAGATAGGTTATCTGCTTTTTTTTGCAGTAGAACATTTTTATTCGTGTTTTCCGAACTGAATTCGATTAACAGTCGAATGTAAGCTACCGTAAGCTCAATAAAAATGCGTCTCAGTTGGAGGTTTTTATTTCGTATCATTTTCTAATAATATTATAAAAATGGAGTTGGCTACGTGGGTCATTACAGAAATTTATGCCGTTCGGTTCTATCCGGCAGCGTTGATTTTTTTCAAAAATTTTCCGACGATGTCGTAATTTTTGTGTAAATACAAATGAAAGAATAACAAATCATCTTTTTAATTTTTGACGAAAACTTTTCTATTTTTGTCCAAAAACGTTATTTAATTGCTATATATCGTAAGACCTACCGGCATTAAATATCTTCTTTTTTTTACAGTTTCAGTCGACAGTTTCTCGACATTATTTCCCGCGTTCGCTCTCCCATTTGTTTTCAACTCCTTGCCTCGAATATTTCGAGCGTGTCCTACCGGCAGAAAGACAATCGTCGATTCCTGTCGCGCACGTGTTCCGAACGCGGAATTTTACTAAACGACGCCCCGAATCTACCTCTCTCTCTCTCTCTTTTCCTTTCCTCCCGCCCCGTGGCTTCGGGTACGCACGTCCCGGTAGAGTGCAATGGTGCGTGCCGTGGAATAAAAAAAGTCATTCCCCATCCCCCTCTTTCTCTTCGGCACCAGCTCTGCTTGAACGGCATTCGTTTCGGAACCAGCCCTTTATCTGGTGCGCTGGATCGTACGCTTTCGCAAAAAAAAAAGACGTGAAGGGTAGAGAGGGTGCGAAGCGGGCGACCGTTATTGGCGCATTGAATAAGGTGTATGTGTTCCACTTGCCGGCGTTTTTCTTCTTTTTTCTTCTCCCCTTTTTTTTGCCCCCCTCGCTCTAGGTGTATGGCCGCATGTGCTCGAGCTTCCCTCCCTTTCCGTTCCCACTCGGGGCGGCGCTGCCGTCGTCCCCGTTTGTAAATAGCGGTCAGCGACATCTTCTTCCCTATAGTTCTTCGATCTATTCCAGTTGTTTAGTCTATCGGGAGGTTCATCCTCCTCATTCTTCAACTTCAAGTAGTATTGATGGTCTCTCTCTCTCCCTCTCCCTCAAGTGGATCAGACGTAAATATTTTGGCTCATTCGCGATCTTTACTTCCTGTCAATGTTGTTTATGATTGAGTGCGTTCTTTTTGTCTTTGAGAGGCATTTCCGCGTGGTTGAAGTTTCACAGAGAATTTGGAGAGAAATATTGATTTTTGAAATCTCAATTTTAAAATATTACCTTAGATTAAAAATAAATTCCTCGATGAATGTGGTTAAAATTTCACCTCCTAGTGTCCGTATATTTGTTCGGACTCGGACTTCTCCTTACTCAAACCTAAATTTTAGAGTTATCTATGTACCTTTTCTTCAATAGAAAGATGGTGAAATACCTTAAAATGGCAGATTTTCAGGGGCGAACAGGGATCAGAAAGCTACCGGATCGAGGTTCAAGGACAAATATTTAAAAAAAAATACTTAATCCACAACAATGTTACGGAAAACTAAGTACGTCTTCGTTTCGGCTACAATGCAGCCGTCTACAATGGTAATTCACTGAAAAAACCTCTGAAGGCGCTTTGTAGCCTCGTAACCTTGTTGTGGCTATTGGAGATGCCTGAAATTCTTGTTCTTGAATTTTTTTCAGCGATAATACGAACTAAATAGATAATTTTATGTTGAAGCGGATTGACGGGTCAATTTTCGATTCTGCGTGCTATTCATTCCTATAAGTAGTGCATTATCCTTTTCGTTGAGCACTATGAGGAACATTGAATAAAAAACCGTATCGAATTTGGTCTGTGTGGTGGGGATTTCCCTTTGTCCACTTTTCCCATCGATCCCGTGACTGATCCCTGTTGACCCAATCGTTTCGACGGGTTAAATTCTGTCTAATATTATGTGTCAGAAGATTCTCTCAAAACCGAATAGAGCTCGAGTCCCGTCTTTCTCACAACAAAATGTGAGAGGTGATAGGCATAATAATGTTTTAATCATTTATATGTTGTGACATTTGCCTACGCTTTGATCGCCTTTATTTAATTAATCACCGTGGCAAGCTAGTCTCTTTTTCCTAAGAAACAGGCGCTTTTTTTACTCGCCTTATATATCCCCAAAAAGCGTCAAACTTCTTCAGTGTTCAAATCCGCTCGTACCTCATAAATGAGCAAGTTCTATTTTTGATTGATATATTGCAATGGAATTGACACTACATGGTTCTTAACATAGAACGAATTTTAAAATGAATTCTTGCGTTAATTTATGTTCAAGCGAAATGTCTGTACGTTTTGTCAGTGTTTCATTTTTCAACTTTGCAGGTTGGCGGCACTTCAGAAAAGCGGTCAGTCTGATTGGAGGAAACGCATTTCCCGCCTCAACCCAGAGGAGGAATTGACCGAGGTCACACAGAGCTACAATGGGGCAACACCACCAACCGGACGGGTAAGTTGTTGATATTATTTTTCTATGCACGAACAGTAGTTGGAGAAATGCGTGAATCGCACGATTCTTTGCCGTTCCCGTTAAAGTTGTTTTAGTAAAACAACCGTTTGACACGAAATAGGTATTTAATCCGGAATGTTTTGCGTCGAGCGTTGGAAAATGTGAATCTATCAGGTTCGTTGTATTACTAAATCTTTCCACATTAATTTGTAATAAAGCGATACAAAAATTATTGTTAGATTTTGACTATTGGAAATACTAATATGTATCGTTCAGTTGGTCGATTTTTAGGCGCGTTTCGCTTACAGCGTGAGCGCCTATTATCGTCGGTCCGTCTGTCTGTCCGTCCGTCCGCATGTTCGTTCTCGGCTTCTACCGATCGGATTTTCATGAAATTTGATATTAAGGACTTTCAATAAAATATAATAAGAAAATCGCAAAAATTAATCACGTAAGCCAATCAGGGGTACCACTTTACTGGGGACAAAACATTAAATTTTTGTCATATCTCGTAAAGTATTGCTCATATCAAAATATTTTTCAAATACAACTTGTAGAACTAATAAATTAGAGTATTTCTTTTCCTATACATTTTTATCGTAGGAGTAGCCGTTATCTATAAAATCGAACAAGAAAGTCTTAAAACGAGTTGAACAGAAAATTTCTTGCATGGTTACTTCTTCTTTGTTGCTGACATAAACAATCTCACAAACAAACGTTTAATTTCCTTACGTGTGCATGTAATATTATTAAATCGGAAGAAAATGGATTATTTATGATGAACGCTATTTCCCTTACGTACAGGTATATAATTGTTTTCTAATACTCCATTGCACGAAACGCGCTCATTTGTGATACGTTGTACGCTTTCCTAACTTGTTCTTCTTTGCTCGCGATTTTTTTAATACGTCGCTGATAGTGTAGTGTATGTTGGAGTCTTTTACAATTCCGCTAGCATTCCTAAGTCTTCTCGGCCACGTGGGTTTTAATGCGTTCGGCTCAAGTGTGTGCGTGCGTGCGTGAATGGCTCGTTTCTAATGCGAGTCGAGAAGGATGTTGAAGGCTACGCTTGGTGGAGATCGGCATCCACTGTTAATGCCGAACAATTCTTGCTTATTTGGCTTGGTGCTTATGCATTCTGGCACAATTCCAGACACTCTTTCCCTCCCTCCCTGTTCCCACATGGCAATTTCGTCCATCCTCCGCCCTTTCCTCTCCGTTCATTTCCTTTCGATCTTCCATCCCTACATTCCCTTTCTGCTGCCTTCTCTCTTCTCCTCGATTTTTGGTATTTTTCCCAAAAAAAAACGAGCTTTTTTCCATCATATTAGTTTCTATATTTCGGTCTATGTCCAAGTGTTTTTTCATTATCCTCCGATAATTATTTTCGTGATGGATAGTTGTTCAGAAATCGTTAGCATTAGAATCTTTCGATTAGTTTGTAGTTTTTTTCCGATCGAGGGTGATGATTGTGGGAAAATTCAGGACTTATATTTTTGAAATTTTTATTTTTTCGATTTTTCCTTAATATTAACGTTTTTGGCTATGATGATGCCGTTGGAAATTTTTTTTAGTGTTTCGTGGAAAACGTACCGATAGTTATGCCTATAGTCTGTGCAGCATTTACCAAAATATCGTCTTTTGGAAAATATATGTGGAATCTTTCGAGAAAAACCTGCTCCCGCTTATTGCGACTGCAAATCTACTCTCCTTACTGGTCTCACATTTCTTCTGTTCTGTTTTTCCACTGCTTTCGCGTTCACATTTTCAATTCTCCATCTAATTTATATTCTTCCTTCCCTCTCCTTTAATTTCTTATTCCCTCTTATCTCATCGCTACTATATCTGTCAATTCTTTCGTACTATTTCTCTCTGCTCTTTCTTTTTCCTCTCCCTTCCTTCCTTTTGTTTCTTCCACCACAGCCCGTGAGTCCCTTTTTTCCTCCGTAATCGTTTTAGATGGAATTTGGGAGTGACGTAACCCTATAATCCCTATTTTCCCTTCTCATCCTATTTTGGCGAAGTCGAAGACGGCGAGTTATTTTCCCAATAGCGGTCAATTTCCACGTTGGCGTAATGATATTAAGTGCTTTCACATTTCGAGCCCATTTCTCCGTCGATTCATTGCTGGTTGAATTCCGTTGGAAGTCATCCAATACTTTTTAAGAAGTTGAATACGCGTTAAATTCTATTTGGCAGCCTATATTTATGTCGTTCCTCTTCCTTTTCGCTTTTAATATGTTTTTTATGAGAATTTTATTTCCCAAGTTAAAAAAAGGATGTGTATCATTGAATAAATTCGCTTTATCTATTTATCATCGATGGAATCGATTTATTTTTAACTTCGTCCATAAATAATACTTCATGATTTGCTTTATTTGGCTGGTGAAGTAATAGTATTTTAATATTTGGTATTTCAGTGGCATAGTTCATCGTATCAGGTTTCCCACATTCTATTAGGGGATTTCGCACGTTTTATAATTCCTAAAATTCCATTTTAATCGGAACTAATGTGTACACCGTGTCTCATAGCCGTAAATTATGTTTGAAACCCTTATATTAGTCTATAGTAGAAGCCAGGACTTCATTATTAAGAGCCTATGTTTTTAAAAAAATCCGATTTCTCACTTAATAAAAACAGGGGAGTAAATATGAATTGGCATGAATTGCAGACAGCGAATGCGAGGTTTTAATTCTATTCAGCACTTGGAACGCGTTTTCGAATATTTCTTACTTCGAAATAGTGTCCTTATAGCAGTTTAAGGCAGTTTTCATGTTGCGACTACCGTCAAAATATAACTTTACAAGCTGCAGTACCCGGCGTTACGCGGGTCAATTTGTCTAAGAATTGGGTAATTTTAAATCAAAATTATGGGGCAACGGGGAGACATAGGCCCCCCAAATTTTGTATACACACTAGAAGTAAAAAAATTGAAAAAATATGAAAATTTAAAAAAATTTCCAAGATAGTGGGGGTTATAGGGGGAGGTGGGGGAAACAAAGTTGGGTAAAATCTTTTCAGAGATGATATAAAATCACGTGCAAAGTTTGAAAGTTGTGGAACTTGTGGTTCTTAAGTTATAAACGGACATACATACAAACACACTAAATTATATATTAAGATAATGGAACGTTGAATGTGTAAATTTTAATCAAATCGTTCTTTTCGTCGCTATTATCTTCGTTCCCTCTCCGTTTAAAATCGTCTACATTTCGAACGTAACGCCATTGAACTCGACACGTGGAAGAAATTAAGGACCCCCTTCCCCCTCTTTCTCCCCGAAATGACGAGTCGTTCACTTCGCGGATATCCCACGCTGGCGCCGCGCACTTTTATTTTCGGGGCGAGGTCTCACTAGTGGCGTGTTCGTGGATAGAGATCTGGTCCTTCCCGATCCGCCCAAATACATCCCACAGGTCTTTTCCTTCTTCCTCTCGTTTAATCTCCCTCTTATGCCCCGCGCCTTTCTCCCGCATGGCGGCGCTCCTCTCTCACGCCTCCATCCCTCCCACTCCGGCCAAACACCTCTTCCTACCGGCGACTTTTGGACCATCTCCCACGGAAACGCGAACTCCCTTCCCTTCTGTTATAACGGGCGCCTGTGGCCGACTTAGCATCGCTCGTCTTGGTCCAGAGGGAAATTGTTTTGAGATTGGATGAAGTAGAAGAAGACGTTTCCGCGTTGATCGGTATCTCTGATTAAAATATATCCCATCTCGGATTGATTTCTTTTCGTTTTCCAAATTTATGGTTTATAGGTTTTTTTGTCGTTTCGAGAAACGTGTCGGGAAGCTGTTTATATTGGTAGTTGGGCTAGATCTTTGATTGGGTGGGTTTCAAAAGATGAAAAAAATTTTTGGCTACTGTGAAGATTAAGGAGGTGAAATCGCCCATTGTTATCGTTATTAAATGGTTTATTTAATTTGGTAAATTATTTATTTTTGTAAAACTTGCATCGCCCTGTTATTTAAAGAATTCGATTTTATGATAAACACGATAATTTAGCTCCTCAACCTCGATTTCACTATGCTATATTAAAGTGGCGGCACACCCTTATCCAGCTTTTAAGTTGTGCATAGACAACTTTTAATTCCACGTAGTTGTTGTAATTGTACATATGTGGAAATTTTGAAGGTCATGAAAATGTAAGGCGATTTCCTTTTAGAATACTAATAAAATATACTATTATTTTTTAAGATCTCATGACAACAGGATAGGGAAATTAGTCGGTTGTTCTGTTGTCAAACAAACGTTGAAAAAAAACTTTTCTCCAATTAAAAAAAAGCTTGGAAAGGTTAAAGCAGTAAAAGATAGCTCAGCGTGGGAATCATTTATGAGGCACAGATGGACTCTCTTTCAAAAAGTTTTTTTTTTTTTTTTGGACGAACGACTTGAAGGAATTTCCCGACTGGCCGCATAGTACGTCAACGACTCTACGCGTTTGTTTGTATATGGAGAGAGAAATCTTGTAAGAGAGAGGAAGAAAAAGAAACAAAGGTGGTGAAGCCTGCTGAATCGGAATTTAATGAAGCAGCGGAAAAAAACATCGCATCTGTTGAAGTAACAAAAAACTCATCCCGGAAGCGAAAATGAAATCGAAATTGTTTTTATTTTTCAACGCGTGAGAATGTCTCTCTTCTATCTACTCGCGTCGAAGCCGAACGCGATGACAAGGTGGAAGTTGGCGCGAAAAAAAATATCGCACTTTGCAAAACAAAAATGCAAATTGATAAAAGAAAAGATGGATATCGCTATTTTCCCTACTTTGGTGGTCTCCCGAGTCCCTTTTTTGCGTCCCGCGGAAAGCTTTGCGAGCTTTCCTTCCTAAATCTATTCGTTAAAAAAACAAATCTCGGGGCGTTTTCCTGTCCTCGATGTTGGGTTTAGCACGCCACGGAAAAGCCGAGGAAATTGCGCGTGATTTTTCGCTCTAGATTCTTAAAAATACGAGTTTCCTTCGCTGCCGAGGAGAGATTCGGGCGGATGTATTTATAAACGCCATAGTTTCGTTTCTTTCTATCGTTTTATCGCCTAACGGTTAATTATACGTTTATCCCGCGCCGGAGTTGTTTTATCAGTTTAAAGTGCCGTTATCCGAGGGCGTCGGTCTTTAGTTTATAAACAGCGTTGACTTTCAATATTAATATGACCTATGATGCTCGATTATTTTATTGTTTTCCTTCCAATCTCTTTGCCTCATTACAACCAGTAAAAAAAAATTCGATGCGGTGCTGTGAGCGTTAGGTGCCCGTCGCGTGGGGAGATGATGCCGACCGGACTTTAATAGGAAATCCCAATGCGTTAGAAAACCCATCGACCTTTCTTCTGGAGTTGTTCGGCTCTCTCCGTAAAAGGCTTTCTCCCGCTTCTGCCTCCGTAGATGGAAACGTGCAATCTAAATAGCCCAAACAAACTTTTTTTTCGTTTTTTTTTTCAAATCCTGGTTTCTCCTACAGAATTCCTGGGTGGTATCGCTTAGTATAAACCCATAGAAGAATTGAATGGCTGTCAACGAGCGTAAACTATTAGTGCACAGTTAAAAGTTTCGTTAGGTATAATACCTAAGCTTTTCCTTTCAGCAAGCACAAGGCGTTAACTTAGAATTCAAGATTGTTACCAGTGTAGTGTTACTTCCTTTGGATTGTCATCATTTGGGTCGCAGTTAATTTTAGGACTGTTTCTAGTTTTCCCGTACTTGCGATTCGTTTGGACGTGCATGTTTTAAGTAAGCTCTGGTTATGTTACGCCTCGTTTTCGCTGAATTTCTTCCAAGAAAA
This sequence comes from Uropetala carovei, assembly GCA_036926305.1. Lineage (NCBI taxonomy): Eukaryota > Metazoa > Arthropoda > Insecta > Odonata > Petaluridae > Uropetala > Uropetala carovei. The sequence goes on along the minus strand of JAXCHB010000065.1, from coordinate 12,232,003 downwards.
AACCGCAGCTGAAACAACAAAGGGAGGTGTTTTTGCCGAAAGGTTTTGCTCCAAGCCGTTTCCGTCAATATCTTGCCCCTCTTCGGCCTCGTTCCGTGTTTTACCGCCGACATTCATTTAGACATTTCCCGCGTATTTATCCGTTCCAAATATATCCCCGTAGTTCTGGCAGATGGCGTTTGTGGCGCATCAAGGCTTGGCGGGAAAATGATTCGACCTTTTTTATTATACTCTTTTTTATTAACTTCACTCAGATATATACATGCTTTCAAATCCGAAATATTAATGTATATTAATAAATTTGAATCAATAGTTATAAATGATAATATATATTAGGACGCCCCACGATTAAAAATATTTAAACAGTTTTCACATTCTTTGTATTTTCATTTTATTTTGTATTTGAAGAACAGATCGATTGCTGCACTTATCGCGCACCTAGTGACACCAAGCGGCAAGAAAATGCGATACGATTGAAAACAAACTACGCCATATTGTTTGATTTTAAGATCGTAGACCAGTGGTTCCCAACCTTTTTCGGCTTTAGAGTAAGGCCTTAGGTACCCCTTCTCAATTTTTTTAGAGGAGGTAAATTTTACTGCATGTGTATACAGGAAAATACACAGATAAAAGACTATTCATACGGAAGTTTTTCGATTTCCTCGTGCCAAAATAAGGCAAGTAATGGTTGGCACATGTTACCAATAAATGCAGTTTATGAATTTAAACTCCTATACTTCAACAACCGTATTATAGTAAATATTAAGTGTATCTTAAGGGTGACTTCGAACTGCATTGTATTTTTTGATTGAACCTTTGTTGATTAATTGAAAATTAAAATATGCAATGAGCGCTAAGTTTTTTCTCGTATTGTATTGACATATTAGTTACATAACTTTAAATCCAACGAGTAATAATTCATGTTTTGATTATCTTTATAGGTATAAACAATGGGTTGAATGTGGAAAGAATGACGACTGCCTATCTCTGTGCCCGTTATTTCAATAAAAATCAGTTCAGAGTGTTTAGAACTATAACATGTTTTAAAAATCCAAAAACAAATCCAAATGTCTGAAAGGAAAATAATATTGAATTTAATAAGTTTTGTTGAAAATAGAGGTGGGAAACAGAGGCTTAGTGATTTTCAAGGACATCGTGAGAGCTCGTTTGAGTTTTTGAACATGTAATTTTTTTTATTTATCAAATATCTCACGTGCCCCTTGATTTGGCCTCACATACCCCTTGGGGGTACATGTACCCTAGATTGGGAACTCTTGTCGTAGACAATCGAGACACGAAAATAAAAACTATCCATGAAACGGAGGAAGGAAGGCTAGTGAGATTAACGAGACAAAACGTATACTACAAGAAAAGAAGAGAATAGGATAGAGAGTATAGAGAAAGAATAGACTGGAACGAATGAAAAACAAGGCAAGTTTAGGCAGAGAAAATGAAAATAAATAAAGCGTCTGGAACTATTCAAATGGTTTGAAGTAAATTATGAATTTTGTGTGAATAAAGAAACACAAGGACAATGAGAAGAACGTTTAGTTAAGCTAGAGAAAAATGAATCACTATGTTTAGCAAAATAAACCAAAGGTTTCGCCAATCAAATTTGTTGTGTTTGTAAGAAACATTGTTATGAATACCAGTTAAGAAACCTTTCTATTTAATCTAAATAATACGCACTTTTGAAATTGTTTGGATTTTTCTTAAACATCCTCTATGTACAATTTTACTAACAGTTTTTCTGATAGGCTAAAAATGCAGAGGAAATTCCCTGTGAGTAGATGTATTTCATTACAAAGATGAGTACTGCATCCTGTGTCAGCTTTAGTTCCACAGTGGTAAATTCGTATGCATTTTATTAAAATGTTGAATTTCAGTGACCTTTCAACTTAGATTTTTAGTGAAATGTAAGGTGACCAGATATTTTTTAGCAAAAGGGAGGACAAATCCCAATTTTTTATGCTAGAAGGAAGGACACACTTCATTATCAAAGAAACTGTTTATATGCTTTATTTCACATATGAAAAAATAAAATAAAGGTTTTTATGCGAGGGGATGCTATATTTAGAGCACTTTGGTGCTTTTGGGAAAGATTGTGCTTCCTAATACTTGAACGCCCACCAACTGTGATACTAAATACTGCTGAACACATACAACATTTAATGACAGTATTATCATTTCCAACAGGTCTTAGCTAACGTTACATTTAAGTGACATTTTCTTTTTTCACTGAAGACATTTCGTTGGGTATTACAACAGAGATTTAAAAATCAATATAATAAAATGGAGTTTTGCATTGTAAATTAAAATGGGAAAATTATATTTACCATATTAATAAAGTAAATGCAGCTATTCAAATTTCACTCAGGCAGGACACAGTATATAACTTTTTTCACAATTCACTGATAGAGGAAAAACACAACAAGCAATAGGAAGTTGTAAGAGTTTAACTAGCATGCACAGAAACAAAAACCTACTAAAATCACTCAACTCCATTGAATTGCCGATAACGACTAAATGAACTGGACTGAATCGACTTTGTTTTAGGAAATAAATATTTTGAGGAATAGGATGGAATATGTAATACAGTGTATGCTGTTTAAACCAGAACTTTAATAAACCAGAAACCAAACAAATATAATCAAATAAAACATTTATTCTAGCAGACAAAGTGTTCTTTATCACTAAAAAAACAATCAGCGAGCTGGACAAAGATCATTTAACAAGCAGCTTGCTAGAAAGCTTAGTGTACACTGAGAAGAATCGTGTCTTGGGAGAATGACGAACGGCAGCCAATCCACAAAAATCACATGATATTGGTTAGCATAGGTCTTAGTTCTCAAAGTAGGTGTAAATGTTCTGTGGATACACAAAATTAAGAAACCCTGGCTTAAGTAAAAGGAAGGACATAGACAAATTTTCAAAAAAGGACATGGAAGGAAAACGATTGAAAAAGGACTGTCCTTACAAAAGGAGGATGTTTGGTCACCTTATGAAATGTTAAAAGAATTGTTGAGTATAAATTAATAAGAATTCACATGCAGAATCGGTGGACAATTTTTTAAACATAAGATGAATGTTTCTTTTGTAGCCAAATTGATAAATTTTATGGTATGCATGAGAGTGAAAAGTAACTAATTTTAAATTATATTAAAACTTGATTTCAATTGATAATTTACAGATAGACTGAACACCTCCAGTTTAAGTTTTGTATTATGTTAATAATCTCATCTGCCATTTTAAAAGTCTAGAAATATTTTAATCATTTCAAGGCTAAATAAGTCTTAGTTCAGTTCTGGGAAAATAATTTTGAAGGGGGTGCATAGAGCACAGCATAAAATCACAGTTAGGCAAAATGTTACCATTAAAAAACTTCCTTATGAAAGTTTTATAACAATATTAGCCACAATATAAATTTCAGTGTTGAATAGTAATGTTTGATGTAAACCAGTACATCACAATTTGATCTCATTGTCATAATTATAAATTCATTTCACCAAAAAGTATAAAATACATAAAAAACTTTTTAAAATTATACTCTTTTTATAAAGCACACTGAAAAATATAAAATAAATTTTTGGGTTCAAGAAAATATATGGATATTAAGGAAAATTTTCATTGTCTATTATGTATCATGAATCTCTTTTAAAAAAAGAGGTAAATATGGCATATGTTGATTAAATTATTCACTACCATATAAATAGTCTGTAAATTCTTGTTTAATCAACATATGCCATACCTCTTTTAAAGAAATTCATGATCATATACAATAAAGATCTTCCTTAAGATCCAGATGTTTTCTTGAACCGGAAAATGTATTTTATATTTTTTACTGCGCTTTATAAAAAGAGTATAATTTTTAAAAGTTTTATATATTTTTTTTCCGGAGGTCGTGCGCAGAATAATTTACGTGTTTGTTGGTCGATGAATTTAAGTTTGGGCTGTTTCGTTTCGCGGGCGCATCGAAACGAAATGCCGATTTAATTTCATTTATTTTCTCAAGTATGCGGCGGTTCGCGTTCCAATTTTTTTGCGTTGTAAATGCATAAGATTTTTCGCGTGTTCACCTGGTTTTGTGAAATGCTCCTGCAGTTGGAGTGAAAGTGTGCGTTAAAATGTCGATACGAGGCGGCGTGATTTATTAACTCGGCCTGTACGTGACAGTTCGTACCTCTACTTCGAAGCGTTTTAATATTAGATAGGGTGAACGTACCAGTCGGTAATTTCCTGCAGAAAAAACTAAATACCAAAGTGGCGAACTATTGTTTCCGAAATGTTCCTTGAATGGAATAAGTTATTGCTCGAAAGTTGACCCACTTTTCGATATTACCTATAATGTTATAGGCATCGGGAAATGCCTGAGGTCTTTTTTTATGTCATTGTTGAAAGCGGGAAGTTTTTTACTCGACTCCCATCTAGAGATGGCATTCTTAGACTAAAAAAAATCCCGATTTCGTAAGTAAGGGGGTGTTGCTTGCTCCTTTACGGTATCAGCCCTCCCACGGACTCATTTCGTCCGCCTTTTCTAAGTTTTTTCGGCCCTTTGTTCGATGTGATGCTTGGGCGTGCGCAAGGATGTCATGGAGCAGGGTCAAGTCAACCCACATGGTACCAGATTTCCTCGCAGTGAGACCTTAAATGAACTTAACGTTCCTCGTGTTCATCGTAAACATGCATATCGTATGATACTTAGGGTGCCATTCATAACGAACCGAACACTCTAGGATTGTCGAAATTTTATTATTCGAAACATAACTCCTAGCTTCTCGGTATTTTTTAGTGAAACGATAAACCATCTATATTTGGGAGGACGTATTGAAATGGTGAAGAAGTCTTTGATTCATTTTACATTTTACGTCATGCCGCACGTATGGGTGAAAGGAAGATAAAAAATGAATCCGCTTGGAAATATAACTTCAACGAACAGTAATACTGATTAGATAAATATTTTTTTCAATGACGGAAAATTCTTGCTATAAACTTTCAAATCACAAAAGGTTCGTACGTATATACTCATGATATTACTTTATTGAATTAAATCGCATTAAACTTTCTATGGTTCTATGTTAGCATACATCCAGAAAAGAATTTCTCACATTGAATGATCAATTGTGTTATAGTCGTTTTCACATTCTTTCATCTAAGAGCATATTTGTGCAAACTGTGTGGTAAGTAGACTCATATCTTTTTAGTGGCGATTCTATCATTTAGAAAGCTTATGCTATATATTCTTAAAAGACATCTTGTTTCACGAAGTATCCAGCTGTCGCATTTTATCTGAACTTGCCAAGTGAATAAGCTCTTTACATTTCATGTCAGATTTTAAAAGTAAATGAGCAATTTTTGTCTACTGTTATTTTATACATGCGTCGGTTTTATTGCTGAACCATAAAAATTGAATTTTCTCGTTACGGTGGTTAGATTTTATTATTTAATTATTACACCCGGGTAAGCAGCTACGATGCTATTAAAAAGCAATCTATAAAAATGCAGCATTTATAGCCATTCGGAAGTTAAATGAAAAATCGACCTTGAAACTCTTTTTTACTATCAAGTACTTTGCTCGATAAAAATATCAAAATAGAGCTCTTTAGAAAAAAAGCGTCCGATGCACGTCATGTGCTTGTTTATTTTAGAATATCGGTCCCTCGATTATAGCCGCTTGTTATTCGGAGCGTACACTCAAGTCGTAAAATTTGTTCCAAAAATGTTGCGGAATATTCTTGGATCCCAATTTTCTTTTAAGAGTCGAGGAAAATGTTCGGAGAACATTCCTTTAACCTCTCACGCTAAATTTATGAGGGCGCACGCCGGCGTCAGTTTCCCCGAATTAGCTCTGCCTAGCGGAGGAAGGCGGTAATACCGTGGGCGGTGATAGAGCGCGCTGGATTCGAGACCACTAAATAAAAACGCCGCCGACGTTACAAACCATACTTTGGGGAACCGCAGAGAGCGTTCATCTATTACGGTAAACATTATCCAAATGCCATTGTGAATATTTCACCTTGGTTAAAAAATATAATTCGGCTGGCCATGGTTGAGAGATGGTTAGCATGTCTGGCTTACGGGTTCGAATCCTTTCGTTGCCGTGGTTGCGTGTGATTGTCATTTTAAAATGACGGTAACGGCGGTTTATTAGAAGGTTAAATAATCTCAAACGGGAAGGCACGTGAACTTATAATGTAGCAAAAATATCTCTTGGAATGTCACCATTTATGCACATGAAACATTACATTCAGATGGTTGCATTACTATTTTACTTTCTCATAGTATACGAAGTATATTGAGAAAGTTTTGTAATCGTGAAAAAATTCGATCTCGAGATTTTGATGGAAATATATGTTTTAGGTGTACCTGAGTCCGAAAAAGTGGTTTTCACAATGCCGTCTCTCTGTGGGTCTGTCTGTTCGCGGCTCAAGAGCCTAAACGGTAGAGCGAAAATGAATGAAATCTCGTACTTAGGCATTTTATCATACAGAGTAGAAACTATGAAGAAATGATTGACATTGCTGAATAATTAAGGGAAGTTTATTCTACGCATTTTTAACAACAACTTGATTTTCTCAAAAACGGCTCCAACGATTTTGACCAAATTTCGTACAGTTACTTGAGTTTACGTCTTCAATAATACCAAGTAGCTCATATTTCTCAAAAAAATTAATATAAGGCTAGTGTATTGTAGGCAACTTTAACAATAATTTGATTTTCGAAAAAGCGGCTCATACGATTTTCATCAAATTTTGAATAGTTATTTAAGTTGATGTTTATAACGATTCTACGTAGTTCATATTTTTCAAAGGATAACTAAATGACGCATTAGTATATGAGAAAGTTTGTACAATGCATATTGTACCGATGTTTTTTTTTATATTCAGCCTATTGGTTTAACCATTATTTATTCTGTTGATTAGCGTTTTCTTATTATAAACGTTTGTAAAATTTGACGTGTGGTATGCATTCAGTTTATTTGGTCGATCTTTGTGTTTCACCGTTAGTATATTCGCTCGTGGAATATTGAGAACGTGTTGGCTGCGGTACTAGATTATGAAAGATGCCCACTTTTTTAGTCTTCGAAATTTTTGCGTCTGCGTGGATTCGAAATTAGAGCGCAATGGATTATCGGCGATGTATCAGTCGGAGCTTGTGGCTCATGAAAGGAAAATGTATCTTTGTTAAGTCAGCCAGGCTTGAGGTATATTACTTGAATATTCATCTAATTACTGCCATGCCTCGTTTGGCACCGCGCGTTGCCGTGTTATGACTCAATTTGGAACTATGCAGCCTTAACAGTATGTACTTGGGTATTATCTGAATTCATAGTTAAGTCTTGAAAGAACGGTATTTTCCGATCATTTGATTGAATAAATACTAACTTATCAAAGAGTCTATTGCGGTAGATATGAAATGATCAAATGAGACTTTGTTATTAAAATGTGATTCTATTGGCAGTCAGTGCACTATTTTTGGTCAAAAAGGAGCACAAGTTAAATAAAGTGCTTGGGAATTTGTTTCCTGGAATTCGATTCATTATGGACGCTTTTGTTGTCAAACTACTAAATGTGGCATAAAAATAAATAAAAATAACAGATGGTCGGCTGGTAAATATTGTTGTTTATGAGAAGAATATGGCGTCAAGTGTTAATTTATTTGTAACTTTTTAAGTATTATATTTTTATATTACTTTTCATGGACTTTTAACAATTACTGAAAATAATATATTTGAGAAAGTGTACTATACAAGTACCGATACGCATTTAGCTAAATGGGCTTCGTTTCAGCGTTCTCTCTTTTAGGACAGTATTTGGAAGTAACTCACGCGATACGTTAAAGCAGTATCTAATTATATTCATCGACTACTCGACTTCGGCGTAATTTTTTTAGACGGCCAGAAGCTTTGCGAAACGTTGCCTATTTTCTAATTTTTTTCTTTTTCTCGAAAGGCTAATCGCCTGACTTCTCTCCTGTCACGAAATACATTACTTATTCCGCGGACGTGCTCCGAGCGCGCATTTTCTTTTTGGTTGCGTAAAACGCGTGCGCGTTGAGTAGATAACGTCAAAGGATGTTTTACGTCGGCCATTTCGCGATTCGTATAATTCAAGAAGCCTGGCGCGGAAAGCAATGCTACGAAAGAATAATTTTTTGAAATCGAGTTATTTTTTGGGGTTAATTCTCATATCTAGATGGATGCGCGAAAAAGTTCTACGTTTCTGCGGTGTAAAGTTCGGCACATACTCTTCTTTGTTTCATTTTGCTGTTGCCTAGTAGCGTGACATCTGCGATTAGTCCCTCTTCCATTACCGTTGGCTTTTCTGCACGACTTACGTAAATGATACCCGATTATAAATCTTAAGCTCGTGCGCGTTTTGTCGGCGAAATAAAGCGATCAAGCGGCAGATGTAGCTGCCGTAGCTCACCCCGGACGACGAAGTCCGAGGTAATGAGGATTTTCGTCACGCGGAGTTGGAATTTCAAACCGTTTGATGTGTCAATCCGAGTTGAAACTGATGTATTTTATTATAGTTTCGCGGTGGAATGTTAAATTTTTAGGTTTCGTGGTGTTCGAATGGACTTGGATTTCATGTAGATTTTCAAGCAACCATTGATGTTAAAAGTGATGTGAATTGAATACATTTTTCTTGATGTGACATCTTGAGACGTATTTTATATTTGACCAGTAAAATTTATATGCACGATTAATACGAAACAATTTTATTATACGATAAAGTAATCAAAACGACTTTTGTTTTTCCAGATCTATAGGCTTTTGTAAAGCATACTATGGTCTTGACTTTACCTCGAGATCTTGCCTCGTGCTCTCTTGACGTAAATAAAGAGTTTTCTATCCATATAGTTTCACTTTTGAACACTATCCAAGATTCAGAACTCATCGGATACATGATTTACATTACATCTGCCTCTAGCTTTGCGCAGTATGTGTTCCTGTAAAAACAACATGTAAAGCGAAACCTTACAAAGCGTAGTTGCGTTCTCCATGGTAATAAATGAGGTTCAATTTGAGCGCATCCTGAGCTCAAATTTATAATTTACGTATATTGTATTAGTTATCCCTTTTTCTTATAACTGATTGTGAGTCGTACTGAAACGTCTTATGATTTTTAAACACAGCGGAACTTCTATAAGTCAAACATCAAAAGGAAAAGAATATTCGACTTATAGAAAATTCGAGTTACAGAAGAAAATAACACGAAAAAGATTTTCTCCTGAAAAATAAATTCATTTCGAGTTGTGGACAATTCGAGTTATACACGTTCGAGATATAGAAATTCGACTGTATGTACTAGGAGATCGTTCCGAAAGCGTGTTAGAGTGAAATTGACGGCCTTTCAATTCGAGGTAGTTCTAAAAAAAAAAAGCCGCGCTTAACCGAAACCGTGTGTAGCGAACCGTGCAGTTCGAGGATTGATAGCATTTAAATCAGGAATTCAGAGAATAACGGGCTCTCCTCCGAGTGGCCTGAGAAATACTAATCGAAATACTTCAACCCGCCGGAACTTCATCTTTTATTCATCTATACCCGTTTAATTCTTTTCCATTGCTAACAAAGGAGAGACGCGATCGAACCGATTAAAGGATTTTTTTTTTTTTTGAGCTTTTGCCTAACCTTTCCGTACCCACGAACGAAAGGAAACGGACGGCGGTTATTAAGCAACTGATATATCCGCTCTTCCTCCTCGTGCGTGATGTCACGGAAGCCCTTGTTCGGCTTCCGTATTCGCATCCGATTTGATGTTTGTGCTGCGGGCCCAAAAGCTTGTGCAGCCTGATTAAAAGGACGAGAATCTATGTGTTTACCAGCGGCGGAACTATATAATACCGCAGAGTCCGCGACCGCATTAACCCCGGTAGCTAAAGATGGAGAGAAATTAAAGAATACTTATATTACGTATCTCTAGTAGCCATAGCAAGCCTTTGAAAATGGCTATCGGAGATAACTGACATAAATATTATACGTACTATTTTCAATTTTTTTAAAATCTTGAAGCCTAGAATTTCTTTTCAACCACAAGACGAATTCGATGATTCTCTATTGAATGTGGATGGCGTGCGTCAAGATGGAAGCCATTGAGGTTCTATTCTTCCTAACGAAGGAGTCTCGAAACTCAAATCATGCGTGGGTCGCATGATGGCGCTTCACCAAATCCGCGGGCCGCATTCCGCGTTGAGAACGTTCTTCTGTATCCCAACTGCGTAGGGATTTTTAAATGGAAATTAAAAACAAACCGGATGTTTTGGATGTGTTGAATTTATAAATTTATTAAATTTCTTAGATTGTTTTAAGATATTTCATAAGAAATATATCTGTTTGGTGTGCGTCATAGTTAAAATGACCAGATTTTCTAGAAGTCAAATCAGTACATTTTTTATTTTTTATATTCATGAAAGAAAACTACCAGATTTTCTAGATGTAAAATCAGTAGGTACATTTTTTTATTTCTTATACCTATCCATGAAAGAAAACTACATTTCAATATAATACTTTATATATTGAAATTTTATACAGTATACTCTATTAAGAAAAAACAAAATATGTCAATATTTATTTCATATATTTATTGGAAGAAACAATTTCTGTTAAAATTCTTTCATCATGTAAAATTTCTGTATAAAACTTGTCACATGACTCACATGACATGACATACACAACCATAACTACTATTGTCTGGACGACATTACTTTGGAATTGAGATTTATAGTTGTAGATAAGGGGTGGGGGTTTGGAAGGAAAGACTGGAAAACTCGCCTCCCTCACAGCCAATCATAGGTGGATGTGCGGCAAGTCGTCTTTACACATCCTGGCAACATCGCACCCGAGCCACCTCAACCGTCAATCCGACAGTAAATGAACTAAATATAGATTTTTCTTCTTTTAAAATCGATACAACTTTAAAATTCAGTACATATTTGAAATCAGTACACAGTCTCTAAAATCAGTACTGTACTGATTAAATCAGTACGTCTGGTCACTTTAGGCATAGTATATAAAGTATCCAACCTCGCGGGCCGCATCAAGTGGTCTACGCGGGCCGCGCGTTCGAGGTCCTGACTCTAACAATAATCAGAATGACTGAGCTCTATCGAATGAATCGAGTTTATCGTCGACAGATGTTTCGCCGTCTGCCATGAATCGAATCCCATTGACAGCGTTGGTTTAAGTTGTGCATCGTCTCGATTTAAAAAAAATATATAATCTGGCATGAATTTGTTTTGAAAGCGCTGCGTGTTTGCTTCTGTGGTACGGAATGAAAAAAAACTTCGTGATAGACCAAAACCGAAAGACACAACGACGGAGTTCTCTTTGACCTTCCGTCCTCTCGCGAATCGTCGAAATAAAGTGTCATGGATTGAGTGAGGTTGATGGAGTCAAACGAGTGTGGTCGACTTTGTTTTTCCTTTGGCTGCGGTTGCTTGTCGGTTCTCTCCGGTGCCGCTTTCTCTATGAGGGCGTCGCGGCGTTTCTACGGAGAGCTCACCCTTCAAAATTAAATTAAATTTTCCAATCAACGAAACACGGATGCGGCTGCAAAAGAAAAATAATTGCTAATTTACTACCGTGCTCTTTATGACGATGCGGCATGCCATTGGACTTATTTCGTTTTTTTTTTAACGTAAAGAAATTAACCTTCTACTACTATTGTGGGGTCAAAAGTGACTCGAGAGAAAACATTTCCTTTGTTTACTCGATGATGGCGCGCGCAGTGGCTTTCTTAGTCCATCTAATCTACTTCAATGCCGTCTTTCAGTTGACACTGAAGCTTTAACGTACACGGTAGTTGATTTCAAGTTATTGTCGTTTTGGGTTACTTTTGACCCCGCTAAAGTAGTTGTGTCGTACTTTTTTCTCGTTATTGGGCCAATAAAAATGTCAGGTGAGGGTTTTGTTGTGGATGGGCGGCTTTATGCTGATTTGAGTGAGTACTTGAACAGTGCAATTGATAATGAAGAAGAAGAGCAAGTGCCACAATTGATCATGAGAGTAAAATTAAAATGCGGGTGTGGAAATAAGGTTGGAAAACATCGTCGTTTTTTAGTTTACAACCAATATTTTTTTAAAAATTTCGGTTGATTCCTAATTCGATTGCAGTTTGAACCTAGAAGGATGAAGAAAAAACAAGAATTTTCAAACTTGAAAAAAAAATATTCTAAACCCGTAGTCAATTTTGTGTTTTCTCAGTTTTTCTTTTTTGCAGTAGTATGTATACATTTCATGCCTAGAAAATAACTCATCTATTGATTTTGGGTTCAATTGAAATCCATACGCCTCCTCACATATTAAAGAAACTTTATCAAAGCCTACTTTTTCGTTCTCTTCGATTTCTGTTTTTCTTTAACTGAAGCTTCGGAAGTTTCCTTATAGCAACGAAACTTTGGAAGCGATAGCAAACTTCCAGGTTCGCCCTTTTCTAACGCGACAACGTTTTCGATTCGGATATTGGTCCCATAAATTTCTCGATATATCGACCTTTTTCCTTCGATTCTCTCGTCGTAGTCGATTTGACAGGAAAAATTAACGTGGAACGAAATCGTCTTCTGTCAATGCGGTCATTTGAAGGATGGCTTTCGTCTCATCTGAAGAACTTTAGTGAAACGTCTTGAAGTCGACGCAATTTCTCCGGCCTCGAGAAATTTTTCCGCCTTTTTTTCCTCTTCGTCAAAGTATTTAAAACGAGAAATCCACCTGACCTTTTGTGACAATCCTATCTCGAGAAATCATTTAAGATGGAGTGTAAGTTTCTCTACCTTTTAATTTACTCGTACATTTGTGTTCCTTATTAATCGTTCTATATTTCATATGCGGATTTATAATTTGGTGGGACTTGCAACTGAGCGAGCAAAGATTTCTTCGCTAATGTCATCCAAAAATGTTCGCCTGAACATCTGAAGCATTCAGAAAAAGTAATTATCGGTGTTGTAATGGACTTTTTCAGATCAAGCTTTCCCAGGATAATTTCCAGTATTTAATTTAAAATCTTTGACTAGACCCGGCGAATTTTTAGAGAAGATCTTGTCGATTTTTAGATTTTTAAAACTATTGCGAAGGATCGAATTTTCACAGTAAATATGTGGCGATTTAATCATGGACCAGTGCTGGGGAAATGAGTATCAATTGTGAGCGGGTCGCTATCGCGCTTTTTGTGAATTTGTTTATTTATCTACTTATTTTGTTTTTCCTAGTTTTCTAATGACTGACATAATATTGTGACGACTTTGACAATGGCTCCCTTGCATTATATTACGAAACAAAATGGAGAGCAAGCGGTCTGTGATAGTTCAAACTTCGAATTCAGCGTAACGTGAACTTGACAAAACATGCTTACTAACCTCCTCTTATCGAAAACCATCTGAGTCACCACCTCCTATCAAATCTCCGGAATGCTGAGACGGCTTCTTTTACAAGAAGTTTCGTGATGACTTGCATTTGTCATTTTTCTCATTTTTTTGTCTTTTTGGCTTCCAATCTTTCGACGCTGGCGGGCTACTTTTGATAATAATTAAAGGGCAGCGGGCGCCACATAAAAAATGCGTTTGTTAAGGGTTTCACATGTGTACATAAATAATGTGACACTTGCCATGGTGTTTAGTGTCTCATCCTTGCGTAATATAGCAGTAACTAGAGTTTGTTAGTGCATACATATTTGGGAAATCCTAACGTTGAACCTCCTATGGTACCGTATGAAAAGACACATTTTTTATTATATATATATATATATATATATATATACACACTATTTTTTACGGGCACCTTGTCGCCCGCGGGTATACGGTTGGCGAACCTTGAATTAGAGGATACAGTTACGCATTCGCACCTTTTTAGGCAATTTTTTTGTCATTGATACAGAACAGTTTGGCTCATACTTACTTCTAATAGAAAAATCCTTTATAAATCTGCCTCACAGTTAAGATAAAAAAAATATATGCGTCTCGATTTGTCTGTATGCAGTTTGTCCCTTTTGGTCAACGAGTTCCAATCTCCGTCGGTTCATGTATAACATCCCATCGTCGTGTAGTATCGTCCAATCTTTTCGATAGCTAAACATTTAATTAGATAAAAGAATCTTCTGGGAAACGAAAACGTTTGAGATTATTTTTGTGGAATTTATCTAGCGATACGTAGTGGTCAGTCATTCCGGCACGTTATACCGCACATAATTGCTTTTATTAAATCTTCCGAACATCTAAACCAACTAGTCTTAATGCGACCACTTCTACAAATTAAAGGCTGCGGCTCTCTTAATGGTCTCTTTGAGTGTTATCCCCCGTGCCGTGCCGTTAAATTCCACCAACCGTATCGGTTCGGACCGTCGTCTTTTAACGATTATCCTCGTCTAACACGAAACGAAAATAATAATCTTCCTCCGATTCAATCACGCACCGTAAATTCCGTTTTTTTTTCAGCCCGTTATTATCTCCCCGTAATAATAACCTGACCTCCCCCCCTTTCTTCTTTTCCTCTCTACCTCCCCCCCCTCTCTCCCCTCTTCCCCCCCAATCCCCTCGGCTCATTTTTTTTTCTTCCTCCTCTCTTCCGCGGTGCCCAGTGCGTCGTAACCCTCCAATCTCAGCGGGAGTCGTCGGGGGGGAAATTAACCTTAAGATCGAGGTGTGGGCATTCTAAAAAATCGAGTTTCTCGGCGAGGGTGAAGACGAGAGAGGGTTTGTACGGGGGAAGAGTCCTCGAAAAACCCGGCGGAAGATAATATTTTTTAAAACTCTGCAAGGGGTCTCTCTCTCTCTCTCTCATCCTCCCCTTCTTTCGCTCACTTCTGAAAATTGCCCTTGGCAAAGGGTTTTGGACCGGGGCTTCGAGTGGGTGACTTTTAAAGAACTAGTGCGCATTTTCCGTATCGTCTACCTCCGTTTCCTCCCTCTCCCCTCCCGCCCCCTTTTCTCTCTCTCTCACTATGACGGCGATGCATATTTTAGCGTCTTCTCTCGACTTGTCACCGCTATGCGCAGGAAGACGAGTGGACTCTCGCGTCCGGTCGCGGCTGGTAACGTGTCCATTGGAAGCTCGATAAGGGAGGAAGTCGGACGTTTTACCTCTCCTACGAGCGCGCGCGTGCGATTCCGCGCGTGTCCGAGATTTTAAAAAGAAAGGTAGGTAGGAGTGCACCCGTATCCTTTTATGGACCGTGCCGTTTTCCCGTGTACGGTTCCGTCGGAGTGTCGACTGTCCGGCGATAGTTAACAGTGCTTGTGTCGTGTGTGTGCGAGAACGGACGTTTAGTGGGACGGAGTCCTGCGTCGTCATTTTTTTTAAACTTCCGATCGGCGCGGGTGGAATATAATTTTTTTTTCCGTCTCCTTCCTCCGAGATGGGAGGGCCGGGTGGCCCTGTTTACGTCGCATCTTTCGCAGTCTCCGGTTTGGCGATCGCGATATACCTTTTCTCTTGGACCGTGTCGCTCAACGTGGGACTTTTCATATTCGCGTTCGGTTCCTTCGTCGTCTCGCTGCACCGGTTGCTGTACAACCAGGTATGTGTTGGTTGCTGTCTTAAAGTTTTTGTTTAGCTAATAAGACAGTTTTGCTTGAAGTGTCGCGCGAATTAAAAACGTGACGATCCTTTTAAGGCGTGTTGTTGTGTTTGAGGACGTGGAATTTTTTTCTGGTTATTTTTTGTTCCATTATTGTCGTAGCCTGGCTTTTATGCGCTAATAGAAGAAAAAACAATTCCAGATTGGTTTTGTGGATTGGCTCTGTCATAACGTTAGCCACAGAGGTCGAAACCCTTGAGTTGTTTATTAACCAATGGTGAGACTAAGATTTTTGATTGCTCAAAAAATAAGATTTTTTCGGTAGTACTGCAATCCGTTGAATTTATTTAATTTAACTCGAATTTTCGATGACGCGAAGTATTTTTATACACCAGCATAATATGTAGTTAACTTCCCTATAGTGGTTTATTTAATATTTGGCATGCATCCGTTTTAAATACCTCAACTAGAGGCGGAGCTGGTCTTCTAGGGGGAGCGTTGGACTCAAGGAGGCCCAAAGGCATTGCATTAAAAAACATCAATAAACTGCAATATAATTTGTTTTAAAAGTGTCTGTACATCCTTTAATATGTAATCTATGAAGGTAAATGAGTACTTGTCTCTAAACTTTAACAAATACAGTGTAACTTATATAAGTCGAACCTACAAGGAAACGAAAAATATTCGATTTATGGAAAATTCGAGCTATAGAAGAAAAATAACGTGAAAAAGACTTTGTCCTGTAAAATTAATTCTCTTCGAGTTATGAAAACTTCGAGTTATAGACGCTCGACTTAAAGAAGTTCGACTGTAGCAATTTTTTATTGTATCTGAATCTTCGATAAATAATATAGCTATTATATAAAGCGCGTATGATATATATATATATATTTTTATATGTATGTTAACATTACTACGTTGCTATCTACAACCAGTAAATAAACAAAGGTTAATTTTGCAATTACTACGTTGCTATCTACAACCAGTAAATAAACAAAAGTTAATTTAGCTGAGTAACGCATAAATAGTAAGTCTAAATTATGGAAAGAATTTAAAAACTTTACGTCGACTGAAAATATGAGAGTTGAAACTGATAGTAATAATAGTAGTAATTGGACTGATTATTTGTTAAAAATAGGAAATGGAAGTATTCTAAAGGATTCTGTTGGTTACATACGAGTAGAGTTACCAATGGAATGTAAAAGCAGTGGTAATTTAATAGATGAAATATTCGGAAAGAAAATCGAAAAAGGTAAAGAAGAAGAACTATACGGAAAAGTTATATTAGCACCTACAAATGCTGAATGCTTGGAAATAAATAATGAAATATTAAATCGAGTGGTCATTGATGTGAATGAAAGCGAAGTAGTATATACAAGTGCGGACGAGTTAGTTAATTGTAATGAAGAAGAAAAGGCAAATTTTCCGGTTGGGTTTTTAAATTCACTCACACCACAAGGAATGCCACCGCATAAATTAAGATTAAGAGTTGGAGCTATGGTAATAAGAAATATCAATGTAAAAAGAGGACTTTGTAATGGAACCCGTCTAATAGTTAAAAAGTTGGGAAAAAATACTGAATGTAAAATTGCGACTGGTAGTAACAAAGGAAATTCAGTGTTGCTACCAAAAATTGACGTTACAATGACAGAATGCGAATTACCATTCGAAATGAAACGAATACAATTTCCTATAACACTGTCGTTTGCAATGACAATAAATAAGAGTCAGGGGCATACTTTTGACTATGTAGGACTGTTGCTCAAAAATCAAATATTTGCCCATGGGCAACTTTACGTCGGTTTATCAAGACTACGACGACAGGATCGCCTAAGAATACTGTCCAGTAAAGAAGACAAAATGAAAAACATTGTTATTACAGATGTAATTTCGTGATTTTTCAAAAATGAAATATTTATTTAACTTTTTAATCTGATTTTTATTTTGTCTAAACGTTAGATTGAGAGTGTATTATAAAGCTGGGCACATGGTGCCCATAGGTCGCTAGTATACATAATATAGGGGGTCCCATTTGTAGGACTTACCCAAAATGAGATAAGGTCGGGCCTGACAATATGAGTTTACGTCCAAAACCTATTTTTCTTTCTTTCTCTCCCTCTTTATACGCATTTAGTGAGGTCTTTAAATACGGAGGATAAAAAAGAGAAAATATATGGTTGGAGTGGGAGAGATAACGAAGAGTTGAAAGGGGAGGGGGGAAGAGAGAGAGAGGAAGAGTGTGGAGTAGAGGTACAAACTTTCTCGTATACTAATGCGTCGTTTAGTTATCTTTCGAAAAATATGAACTATGTAGAATCGAGATTTCATTCATTTTCGCTCTACCGTTTAGGCTCTTGAGCCGCGAACAGACAGACCCACAGAGAGGACGGCATTGCGAAAACCACCTAAAACATATATTTCCGTCAAAATCTCGAGATCGAATTTTTTCGCGATAACAATACTTTCTCAATGTACTTCGTATATATGAGAAATTAAAAATTTCAAAGCATTTCAAATGTAAAAAAATTCCTTTATTAAATCCATTCTGGTATTTTACGGATTTATAAAAAGTTTTAATAACACAAAATATATTTCAAACCATAAAAATGCACCAAGAATACAAATTACAGTTTCTGTCAGTCCGGAAGACCAATATCATTTACTACCCAGAGCGAACTGATGACCAATGCCGGATACAAAAGGGAGGATAATTGGATAAGGTGTAGGGGTAGGGAATGCAGTTTCGGATGTAAGACTCCCAAAGATCCCGCTATCTCCGAAGGCAAACAGAACCGTCTTACTGGTGATACAAGTAGTTTTTAAGAGATGTTGGGTTGGTAGGAATTCGTGGGTGCTCTAGTGGCGGCCTGGGAGGTGTGCCGCTTGTAAAGGAGAGAATGGATAACTCCCCCTAAAAGAAATTGTGACGAGGAAACACTCTCTTTGCACATTGGCCCAAACATGAGGGGCGTCCACTGCGTCCTCAACTGGCCCAAAGCGGCCCTCACGGGAAAGGCGTCGGATAAATCGTCTAGGCCAGGGGTGGGCAAACTTTTCTGCATGGCGGGCCGCATCGGTGTTTGCGAATTCTTCAGCGGGCCACAGTGAAAGATGCCAATGCTTAGGCGGGCCAGATTAGAGTTTAAATCGGAAATTGCTTAGATTCTTAGGCATCATACATAAGTGAAAAACAAGCACAAACAAGGATTGTAGGGCTAAATTTTCAAAACTAAAGGTTTTATTGTCATAATTTTACCAAAAGTAATATAAAATTGTTTTAAATTTTACAGATTGCTTTTTCACCAAAGCCTTGCGGGCCACGTTAAATGCTCTCGAGGGCCACATATGGCCCGCGGGCCACGGTTTGCCCACCCCTGGTCTAGGCCCAAGCCCATTACTTTTCAGTCTTACCCGGGCCCGGCCCGTGCTGACCTCTAGTGTGGAGTATGGAAGAGAGCAGATCTAGTCTCGCTACCGACTTCGTGAATGAAAAAAGACCGTGAAATCAGCCCCCATTATTGTGAAATATCTCGGATAAGAGAGTGACGCATTCGTGCATCATCCGTCCGCGGTGCCCTTTCTGTTTACGCGAAGGGTAGGGGAAAAAACAGGAAGGCCATTGAAGGCGGAGCGATTTAATGCACTCCTTTCAAGGGACGCGGTTATGATCCTCTGTGGACCAGCGTTCTCTCGAAAGTATTTTTCTTTGTCGAGTTGCGACCTATTAAGTTGATATTTCTACCGGTCTTAAGATTATAAAGTTTGTGGAAAAGTGGTGTCACATTTATTATGAATAATATTTCTATTTTCGTTTAAATAGTTCCACCATAAAAAAATTTCACTTTGACCTCAATGGAGTTTTCGACTTCGGGTTGGTTCCACGTTTGTGTTCAACCGCAAATGCAGTTTGTCGCTTTGTCTTTATACTTGACTCAAAGTCAGCATTTTAAACGCGTCTTAATTAAAAGACTTTCTGATGTCAATGTTTATGTGTAATCTCTGGCAGTTACAATCGAGGGCAAGCGAAGCGAATGAAATTTTAAGCTCGGTTCGATATTATAATCACCCGCGATGTGGAATATCGTATATTACTCGTGTTGTTTTGAAATAAATAAACCTTTCTGAGATGTTATGATCAAAAACAAAAATATCACAAATCGAGATCGCTCTTAATATGTTGCATAGAATGTTTACAGTTGACAGAACACAAAAATGAGAAAATATTTGCTTGAGAAAATGAAGTAATAGAATATCCGAAGGGGATGATCATCTGTTGATGTTGCGAGTTGCGGAGAGAGACAGCTGTGTGGGGAATACCAGAAACGAATTCAATGTCGCGGAACAAGGAACAGGATTTATTGAAGGCGAAGGTAGTGAGGAAATGTTTTGGGGCGTCGCCAAATGTCGAGCGAAGAGAAAGAAAAAAGAAAAGTACGTTTTAATTATTATATCATACGTTCGCCGCAGGACGGCCTGGAGTGCTTCTATTAATACGTGATTACAATATTCCCGTGACCCGTTTAAAAAACAATAAAAATTCGTTAATTCAAACTTCATGGAACTTAAATATCAATACTTTGTCCTAATGAGGTCGTTATATCAACCAATACATTCCTACGTTTTCGCTGGAGACTGGATTATGTGTTTCATCTAATCGAGCATTTTATATCTATAAGATATGATCAGGTTTTACTCTATATATGTTTTTGTCCCTACCGCTACCATTTTCAGTAGAGCGATTACTCCGGGGCGTTGTGAAGGGAGCGGAATCCTTTCGAACGTCATCTATATATATATATATATATCTATAAGATATGATCAGGTTTTACTCTATATATGTTTTTGTCCCTACCGCTACCATTTTCAGTAGAGCGATTACTCCGGGGCGTTGTGAAGGGAGCGGAATCCTTTCGAACGTCATCTATATATATATATATATATCTATAAGATATGATCAGGTTTTACTCTATATATGTTTTTGTCCCTACCGCTACCATTTTCAGTAGAGCGATTACTCCGGGGCGTTGTGAAGGGAGCGGAATCCTTTCGAACGTCATCTATATATATATATCTATAAGATATGATCAGGTTTTACTCTATATATGTTTTTGTCCCTACCGCTACCATTTTCAGTAGAGCGATTACTCCGGGGCGTTGTTGAAGGGAGCGGAATCCTTTCGAACGTCATCTATATATATATATCTATAAGATATGATCAGGTTTTACTCTATATATGTTTTTGTCCCTACCGCTACCATTTTCAGTAGAGCGATTACTCCGGGGCGTTGTGAAGGGAGCGGAATCCTTTCGAACGTCATCTATATATATATATATATATCTATAAGATATGATCAGGTTTTACTCTATATATGTTTTTGTCCCTACCGCTACCATTTTCAGTAGAGCGATTACTCCGGGGCGTTGTGAAGGGAGCGGAATCCTTTCGAACGTCATCCATTTCCTGAGATTTCCAACATTTCATGTTTCGCTCTGAGCCGGGATATCGACGAACCAACTATAGACGGTTTTGTCGAAACATCCGTACTGCTTAAATAAGAAATAAAAACTTCCTCGTCAGGACTCCAGTCTAAAGAGTTATCCTGTTTCTGATGCCACAACATCATTACTTGAGGTCCAGATGTTTTGGCATGGAAACTGGAGTGTGTTTTTAAAACTAGGGCGAGAGGAATGTTTTAATGTACTCATCCAGTTTCGAGTTGCAAAATATTATTGTAAAAAATATTTCAAATCTACATACTGTCGAAAATGTCACCACGACAGCATTTCTAGCGCAATTTTCTTTTTTTATATCTTTGCATCCTGTTTGTCTTTACGGACAATTTATCTGGAATCCTGGAATTTGAAGAAGCCATATTTTCAGTATAGGACATGGAATATGTGAAGTAGACGCGGAAAAAAATTGGTGGATCTAGGATTGATCGTTGTCTTTTTCTGACCTCTTTCATTTCTATCCCATAAGAAAAACATGAAATCGATGAAGGGCATTACAAATTTTCTTTTTTAAATTAATTAAAATTAAGATAGAAGCTCAAGGCATAAATAGTTCTATAGCTAAAAGAATGAGATTTATATATATATATATATGTATGTATGTATATATATTAAAGAGGGAAGTTTTTCAGTTTTAAGTATGGAAATTACCAACTGCCATAGCAACAAGTCCACTGTTTTTTAAATGGAAAACATGTTACCATTATGTACCATCGATATAAAGCAGGGTTGCGCAACTCAAAAGTTGACAGAAGACAAAATCTACCTTGATTGAACATAAACCGTATGTTGTGAACCCCTGATATGAAGCTTTAAAGTGAATTTACGAGACTATAAGGCTGTCGATCTCAACCGTCGATATGATGACGTCATAATCCTAAAGCAATTGGGGGGGGGGGGGGGGGGGGGGGGAGAGAGAAGAAAGCTCCTTATGTAATTTGCTCTGTAATTCTTCCCTCGCTTGTTTCGATTCACTGTTATTGCGACAACGTTCTGTGCTGTTAAACAAAAGAAGGCAATTTGTTTCCATGACAAGATATCGCGAAGAGGCTCGGTTTTCTTCTTTCCCTCGTGCTAGGATAGTTTTTTATATTGAGAGTAGAAGGATGAGGAGGCGGAAGCAAATGAGATTATCTCTCATGCCGTTGGTTTTTCCAGCCTTATTCGGTGGCGTGACGCGAAATTTTTCGGCGTCTTAAGAGAGTGAGAGACCCGCGTTGAATCGATAACCTCGAGAGAAAATTTTAAACGAATAGCCGAGCGAAAAATTTGAAAAACTTTTTAACTAGGGCGCGCAGTATTCTCCTCACAATTTCCTTTACCGTTTCTACTCGTAGGCGCTTAACACACACACACACATATATATATATATATAAATAATGTATGTATATATATATATAAATTTATATCGCCAATAACTAGGTTCGTTGTCAATATTTTCGATGGTCGTTCGTTTTATGATTTTTGTTTTGAGTGATGGCTCTAGATTTCTACGAAAGCTCTCGTTTCTTCTCCCTTTTTTTTGTTGCCGCGAGTTATTTACATCCATTTGAAATTCTGTCGGTACGGTATATACGTGGCAAGAATTTCGCATCTGTTGATGCAGCGGAGACGTCTTTTTTCCCCTAAGACGTCGTGCCAAAAAATGTTTAAAGAAACGCTCCCGTGACGTGCCGTATAGATTTTGTATTAAAATAAACGACGAAATTTTATGATTTGTTATTGTTGTGCGAAATGATTTTGAGCGCGCGAATAATAAAATGGGAATCCTATGTATAAATGGCGATTGTAACGATTCCCAATGCTACTCGAATTCCACGGTAAATTTTAAGGTCGCGTGAATTTTTTCCTCGACGTGGCCTTTTGCGTCAGCGGTGTTTTGCGTTACAAACGCTTTTTTAACAGAAAAAAAACGTTCTGACGATGTTTATTATTTTTTATATATAGTCGTGTAAATCTTTGTGTTTTATGCTATTTAGATAGCGGCGTGAAAATGTTGCCGTCTAAATGCAGCGGCTAGTAAATTCAGTGTCGATCAAAGTAATTTCAGACGATTTAAAATTTTTCCTAATTTAAGCGCCTTTGATTTGTCAGCTATTCACGTATGCTGTCGTTTGGCGGACTTCGCCTCGAAAATTAAATACGTCGAAGCCGTACCATCGAATCATTCCGCGTTCATCGCGTTATCTTCTTTTATACGGTGGTTTCCTGCCTGAAAATGTCGCTCAATCTGGAAGCGGAGCGAAAACAAATTTTAAGCCTCTGATATCAGCCGAATAAATTTCTGCTTTGTATACGTTATAATGAGACTAAAGAAAGATTCGTATCTTCTGGAATTTAAAAAAAACTTCAAATCGGCGAGTTGCTAGATGATCTTCGGAACTTTTTCAAGTTACTTTTAACTTTTAACATTGCTATTACTAATTTATTTTGAAATTAATTTAAATAATAATATTGAAACGAAGAGTACTGAGACAATGCATTTCGAAGACATCAGTGTGTATGCCCTTTATACATAATAATCTGGACGAACGATAATGTGTATTTGTCTAACTGTAAGAAGCTTAAAAAGCGGATGAGAGAACCTGACTAGATGCAATTTTAGTATATTGACTGAATTGTGGAAATAATTTTAATACCTTAAAACGATAGGGTATACTAGTGATGGGCAACCTTTTCTAAGTGGTCGGCCGCATTGGCGGTTGATAATTCATCGAGGGGTTGCATTGCAAGTTGTCAATGCTTCGGAGGGCCGGATTTCACTTTAAGTTCGACATTAACTAGAGATTCTGTGCTATCATATCAGTGAAGAGCAAATCTAAATTAGGTTTTTAGGATTTAAATTTAAATTTAAAAGTGTTTCATTGTCGTCATTTGAATGTTTATATATCTATCGTATAAATTTTTGTGTTAAATTTTACAGATCTCTATTTAATCATAGCTTCGCGGGCCGCATAAAACGCTCTCGGAGGTGGCAGGTTGCTCACCACTGGAGTAAACCACACACGTGTTTTGACTACAGGGTGGCCGCCATTGGATGCATTTCAGCCACCGTTGAATCTGATTGTCATTGGAAAAGTTACCGCTGATTGGCACTGTTTCGTAGCTGAAACGACTGCACGTTTTACTAGAGCTCGTCATTGCTATCAGTATTACCTAATCGTCCATTTTATAAAAACTATACGCTAATATAACTGAACCGTGATGGATGTTTATTGTTTTCTGAAACCAAGGAGATACGATGTAATAAATCCAATATGACTTCATGTTAGCATTCTTTCAGTGCAGAGTGAAGAAGTTATTCCGAAGTCTAAGCCGTTAAATTAACGAGCGGGTAAATTTTTAACATGAGCTGTTGCCGGGAGGAACGTGCAGCCGTGCCAAAGGTCATTTATCATTGGTCCGTAACCAATTAGATCTCAAATACTCCATAGTCCCGAGTCCCGCACATCAAACGTATATTTTATTCCTTATTGGCATCTGGGTCGTTGTAACGTTTAATTACCAACGCCCTAGGTCTCGGATTGTAATTCGTTTAATTTTTTAATGGTATAGCTCTGTGGCTCGCAAACTGGTGGTAGTGATCTCGTGTGGGGTCGCTAAGTTTGAGTATTTTTATTTTCTTAAGGACGAATATATTTAGAATAGAGTTAATTTTTGCTTCAAAAAAGTAGATATGTATAACGTTTTGAAATTAATACACTAAGACAAATGTTTCAAAATTTTTTGTAGAATTTCGCGAATTATATTACATGTATTGTATTTTTACCAACGAGCAGTGGCGTATCCAGGAGGGGGTTTTGGGGGTCATAACCTCCCCCCCCCATCTCGATTAAAAAATTTCCTTCACGCTCGCGAATCACTAAAAAAAACGTATCATGGGGTTTAGCTTCAACCCCCTCCCCCTCGAGTTCAGGTTCGGGTTCAAACCCCCCCCCCCCCCCCCCCCGACAAATTCCTGAATACGGCACTGCCAACGTGGATTACAACATCTGGACGCATCCATTTGTTGGTACTACACTAGAATCAATTTCTTCGAGGAAACATTGTTGCCCTTATGACCTATCAACACTTCCAAATCATTTATTTACCGAACCAAGTTTTTCGTGGCACCCCTAAAAATCAGCTGCGGCCCCCAATTTGGAAGACGCTGCACTAGGGCCTCAACATTCACGGAGGTTTCGTTCCTGGAAATGTTTAAACCAACAGTAACAGCGACAGTAGCAACCCTCGCTATTGAATTATTATCCTTAGATACTAAATAACCCTAATTCTTCCCTACTCATGCAATATGGCTTATTTGGCTTTGCATGTTCATATAGGAGTGACCTCTACCATTTATTTGATTATAGGTTCACATTGATCAAGCAAAGTACATAATTGTTTTCTGTGCCATTTTTCATATCTTGGAGCAAATATTCAGTGTGATATATTTTCGCTTGCAGGTGAGGAGCAAATCGGAGAGGGGAAGCGAACCTCCTGAAGATGAAGAACCCAGTGATAATTCCAAACCCAAAGGCATCCTTGCCGATAGGAAGGGAAAACTCGTGGAAGCAGCCGAAGGATGGAGGAACAGGGTCGAGCCCTCGGATGCTGTTGGATTCTCTGTTGCCGGAAGGATGGGCATGTCCACCCCAACTTCCAGTGTCCCGGCTGTCATCACGCCTTCCACCTCTCCTCTTCCTGTCAGGAGGTCTAAGAAGACGCCTCGGCCAGCTAGATTTCGAAGCAAGACATGTAAGTTGTGCGAAACGATTATTCTATGTTCACATGTGAAATAAAATTCAGTAATGTTTATAATGCAGGAACTGTTTGATGATCCAGGTACAGGTGAGCCCCGCTTAACGCGGGGGATGCGTTCCTGAGGTCTCCGTGTTAAGCGAAAATCCGCGTTCGCCGGGGCACCATAACCTTTAGGCGCCCAGAGGGAAATAGCTTCCCAAATGGTGTTTTTGGACCCGCATTCAATGTAAAACATATTAATACCGGACTTTTAGAATGTAATTTATTAAACAAACTATAAAATTACTTAGTAAACAGTAAGACAAAGAAGCTTTTTAGCGGTAAACGTACATAATTACAAAATATTTCTCAGAACACCTACGAAGTTTTATTTAAAAAGAGATTCCAGGGTCGACTGCTTAGCTTTTTTGTCGCTTATTACGTAAAACTTGTCGGTAGCATTCAAATAGTCGTCGCAGCCCCGCGTCACGGCACTCACTCGTGTGAAGTCACTGTGCTCCTCCAACAAAGTCATGCACTGATGGACGATGCTCTTGCAGTTCCGCTTATAGATCAAACCCATAGTAGTGCGTGTTGGGTTTTCTGCAATTTATATATCATTATATACAGTGAGGAGCTGAAGCCGGCTCGCTCGAGCCTGTTGTTAATTTTTCTCAGAATTTGCGAGCCGGTTGTTGAATATTTAGAAAATATGAAAATTTATCGATTTTGTCCTTTCAAGTATATTTTGCCCTATCAGATAGTCAATTTCCGACAGTGTATGAAATGGAATATATTACGAATGGAACATTTGTTAAGCTAGAGGAGCGGTATTACTAAACTAGAGCGATATGGTGCCCCTGGCATATAGGCCTCCTGCCACTGTTACAAAATTTCCTAACCTTCCCTTTTTTAGATTCTTAATTTTTTTCCAGCTCATGACTGATTATATATTATTATACATTATATGCATTCAAACATTAAGATCCCTCCGTGCGTACCACATGTTTTTTCATATGTAGATCAAAATTATATAATTTTTTGTGTAGCGTTATTGTTTTATTATTATTTATAATGACATGTTAATACGGTAAATTAACATTGTAATAAAGTAATTGTCGAAAATTATAGATTTAAAAAATATAAATCATCAAAAACATTCTTTACGATCCAATGATGCCAAAGAAACATGAAGCATGACTCATATTTCTATTTCCATTTTTCAAATGTTTTCTGCCTTAGGGGAGATATTTTTTGGGTACTGTTCTATTATACCACCCGCAGTAAATCTTTAACGTAAAATAATATATTTAAGTGAAACTAAATTAAAATATTGAATATAACTTGCATACAACTGTTGTGCTTGTCAAATATTTTGGGCACCCCCCCCCCCCCCCCCCCCCCCTCCCCCCTTTGAGAGAATCCTGTGTGCACTACTGTGTCAAAGTCAAAGAGACATGTTACTTCTCGTTAGTAAGACCGCTATTAGAGTACGCGTCGAGCATATGGGATCCGTACGTGAAAGGATCAATCTCAGAGTTAGAAAGAGTGCAGCGAAAAGCCGCTAGATTCGTCAAAAATTGTTACGATAGAAACAATAGTGTTACAGCCTTGATACAGGACTTAGGATGGGAATCACTAGCTGAGTGCCGATCACGCTCTAGGTTAAAACTTCTCGAAAGATTTAGAATGCATATATTCTCCAGCGATGTCGAAGAAATAATAAGAGCGCCAACTTATATTGGTAGAATGGACCATCCTCGTAAAATAAGAGAGATACCCTGTAGGACTGAGAGGTATAAAGGCTCGTTTTTCCCTAGAACGATAGCTGAGCAGAACAGAAGTTACGAAAGGAAATCAGCCGACGTAGAATGATACTATACATTATTATGCGCTTTACCTTGGTGCTATTGCACCCCCTGCCACACACCATTGCGGTGGCTTGCAGGGTGAACTATAGATATAGATATATATATATATTGTATTATACTTTGTCCAGAATATAATTTATAAGGTCGCTAAGGAAACGTTAAATATCCTTCCCATGACTGATTGGCCAGTCTCTACATTTACAAACCCAATCTCCGGACAACGTGGAGGGTTTCTTTGGTTCCGGGCGAGGCGAAGGGCATGTGAGTGCCCGGAGACGACTACCCATTACAACAAAGCGAGCCAAAGGCTCGTCAATATATCCTTTCAATGTTATATCCTCTTGACTGTTGCACTGCAAATGGAAGGATATATTGACGAGCCTTCGGCTCACTTTGTTGTAGTGGGTAGTCGTCTCTGGGTGCTACCTCACCCTTCGCCTCGCCTGGAACCAAAGAAACCCTCCACATTGTCCAGAGATTGGGTTTGTAAATGTTGAGACCGACCAATCAGTCGGGTTAGAAAAGCTACTGCATCTTCTTCAATATTTGGTAACGGTGGATATATTACACATTGATCTAACACCCTATATAATTGATTCCACTACTGCGGGTGGTATAATAGAACAGTTGCAGGTGGTATAATAGAACAGTTGCTGGTGGTATAATAGAACAGTGCCATTTTCCTTTTGTAAATGATGAATTACCAGTGAAGATAGTTGCTTTTGGACTGAAATGCACATCTGGTTTATTATATTGTGACTAAATGAGTTGTCTTGATCCTCAGTTGTTAATCATTTATGAAATGAATGAAGATATTGAGTTTAATTATAAGTGTAATATGAAGCAGTGATGGAAAATCTTGACAAGTATAACCAGTATATTATATAAAATATCAAGCAATTTGTAATGGTGCCCTATATAAATGTGATATTCTATGATATTTTATGACAAAACAATATAGATTTTTATTGAAGTTATTTTTTAAATATTGGGATGTGTGCCACTTGGTAGTGCTTGGCATGCCATCAGTTGGCACATATGTCTCGGATTGACCAATATTGATATAAAGGAACTTGGCAGCCTTGTAGTATGTGAAATGAGGCATTACTTGGATCAGTTAGCCCATAAATAAAGTTTTTTTTTGTTGATTGACTTCATGTTAACCCATTAGTGTCTCTGAGACAGACTCATTTAGTGTCCAGTTAGTACCCTCTGCAGCATGGGTTAGTTCAAACTTCTTTCATTGTTGATAGGGCAGTTTGTTATTCAGTGATGAGGTCATCAGATGGCTTTATATGCCAAATCCTAAGTTCTCTTAGTTCATCAGTGTTTGAATTCCTGACGTTGATAGTATTTTTGAGTCATTAAGAAATGGCATGCAAAAGGTTTCACAGATTATTGCTGTAAATTTACATTTGGAAAAGCAGTTTTTGCTGTTCATCATTAGATACAGTGGATCAGTGGCTCAATTTCTTGTTTTTGAGATTGAAAATTTTTTTTAACTTTCTGCCATGCGTTACTATGTAACATTTGCATTGTTAGTGAATTTTCCAAATGCCTGATATTTTAAATTTCCTATGAATCACAGCCACCAACTTAGCTACAGAAGCTGCCAATTTGTGTTCCACCTCAGCATCACAACATTCAGAGGAGTTCCCATACTCCTTGAAGAGAAGCATATCAGCTCCAGGATGTGAAGATGGAGAAATTGGTGAGTAACTGTTCAGCCATTCATTGCAGATAAATTTCCTGAGAAATTTGTTATGCTTATTTAATTGATAACATAAATTCAAACAATGATATATTAAATCTTAGTCTCTATGCATTGATTTCTGCTTGTAATGTATTCTGGTGTTAAGACATTTATTACTAAGCTAATTTTTTAATAAGTTCATTTTTGATAAATTTTTCAGTGCTGGGAGTGGCAGGAGCTTGCAAAGTAGGCATCCCACGTGCTGATGATGAGACGTTCACAGAATTCTTTAAAGGTTTGTCTGTGGAACAGACCTGGAAGGAGCAACTGGACTTGGAAGTTGATGACTTTGACTGTCTTACAAGTGAATCCAGAGAATTGTAAGTAACAATTCTCAGATCAAAATACATGTATATATAGAATATACAAAATTTGGAAGAAATTGACGATTATTATGCTGGCATATATTTTTAAACACCTTTTGTATAACTGTATATTTATTGATAAATACTTGTTAAGGACATGGGAATTTCAATCCAGAACATAATAATTTTATATTTTAAACTTAGTCTTAACCCATTAACGCCGGCCGTCCTCATTTGAGGACGCCTTGTTTAACTACTATTTTGACAAAATGTGTTAGAAAGTCTTCCCGTTTTGATTTTATCTCGAATGTGGTGAGTCTCGCGGACTTTGTAGGCGCACACTTCGTCGCGAAATACGTTTAGTCTGTGATTGACTGCCATCGAAAAAGTACGTAAAAAATTTCTCCTACCACTGCAATGAAAGTTGTTCCTCATTAAAATTAGTGGACGTGTTTATAAATTATATACAACGTATTTGATTAAAAATACATTGTTTTACCGTAAATAAAACATTTAATAATTATATTTATAGTGTATGTTTTTTTATTTCAAGTTATTTCAGGCCGTCCTCATATGAGGACGTTAGGCACATATGTATGTAAATGTTGGTGCATTGTAGGTACAATATTCGAACTTATTACAGATACCGTGCCATGGAGAGAAGGTATTTTTCTCGAGAAAAAAACTTTTATGGACTGGATGAGGCCATCCTTGCTATAATGAATGAAGAATCTAGTGATGACGAAAATTCCAGGGAGTTTCAAATAAATATTATTCCACCAACTTTAGATGACTGTGAGGAATATGCACAACAAAAAAACCATCATGCCTTCAACGTTAGTGTGAATGAGATGAAAACATTTTTTGCTGTTTTATTGCTGACAGGTTACAATAGTTTACCAAAAGAGCGAATGTATTGGTCTCTCGATGAGGACTTGGGAGTTCCTCTTGTTTACGATAGCATATCTCGAGATCGATATTTAGAAATCAAACGATTTTTGCATTTGGCTAATAATAGCGAAATAGGGAATTCTGAAGGCCGGATGTTCAAAATTAGACCATTTATGAATATGCTTATAAAAAGTTTTTGCCAATCGGGTTTCTTCCACAAAGATTTTTCAATAGATGAATCCATGGTAAAGTATTTTGGACACAATCCAGCAAAACAATTTATAAAAGGAAAACCTGTAAGGTTTGGTTATAAAAATTGGATGCTTAGCAGTTCTTCGGGGTATTGTTATGTCTTTGATGTGTACTGTGGAAAAAATCATAATCAACCGAAAAATTCCAAATTACCTGTAGGCGCGCGAGTCGTGATGGATTAGTTGAACCATGTACCTAATCCCTCAAATCACGTGGTTTTCTTCGATAATTATTTCACCACTTACGCGTTATTGGTATACCTCAAAAGGAATAAAATCAGAGCAATGGGAACTGTTAGAGATAATCGAGTACATAATTGTCCTATTATGCCTTCCAAGGATATGAACAAAAAGAACAGAGGTACCTACGACTACCGTTTTGACGAGAATAACGATATATTGTGTGTAAGGTGCAAAGATAACAATGTCTGCTTTATTCTTACAAATTATCATTTCGTAGAACCCCTGAATTATGTATTATGTACGAAGTAACCTAAGAGATGCCAGGGAAAATAAATGCAATAAAAGACGCAGAAGTAGTAGTAATCCTGAGTTGAGCAACGACAATCACTTTCCAGAGAAACTAGAAAAACAATTAAGATGTTGTGTGTGTAACATGAAGGCTAGATGGTCCTGTAAGAAGTTAAAAAAATATTGTGCTTGGAAAAAGGTTGTTACGAAAAATACCATGTATCTGCCTAGCGTCCTCATTTGAGGACGGCATTTTTTCTAAAATAAATAAAATAAATTCCACTGATTTTAAAATCTATATTGCTTTATTTTGCATTTTTCTAACCAATGAAGGAATTAGAACAATTTTCGCCCGGCCATTTTCCCGCAGGCGTTAATGGGTTAATTGATAGAAGAACTTAAACTTTCGAATATGCTTCAAAATTGATTTAGAATCTGAATAATGAAAGTATTTCCAGTATTGTACAGTCCACTCCCAAGTTTCAACGGGGATGCGTTCCTGAAAACGTGGTCGAATCTCGAATTGTCGAATGTCAAATGCCATTTTTCCATATACTTCATCTTATAATCGCGGGATATGTTCCAGCATCTCAGGAAAAAGTCTCCCCTCACGTTCTATAAAGATAAAATAACATTACTAATATGTTAATACAACAATATTAAATTATGAATAAAATATACAATAAATATTTTAAATGTATAACTTATTTTTTGCACTAAAAAGGAAAAAATAAATTTTTGTTTCAAACTTCAAAGATAGATCTATGCAATTTGTTCTGCAGATGGCCCGGTCTGGATCGCGCGAGTCGTTTGTTACAAACGACTCGTGCGAGCTGGATAACATACCTGCATACATCTATCTATACATACAACTATTTATCGCAGCGTAATTAATATAAAAGTTATTAAAATAGCACAAAATAACGTAAGAATAAAGAAACAACAAAATTAAAAATATTTTCATACCTTAAATCTTTTTCAACTGCGCTTACTGGACATGGTTTATTAATTGAGAAGTTGGAAGATTTTAGTTGGAAGAAGAGGAGCTATTGGGTTGGGAACTGGATGGGCTATTGACTAGGGAATTGGACGGGCTAGTCCTTGAAGCAGATGTTGAAGCAACTTCTTCTGGCTGTGGTCTTTCAACCTTCTGAAAGTATTTATACAGCTTCGGTTGAATTTTATCCTTCTTCTTTTGTTCATAAAGGACCCTGTAGCAGGCTATGTCCTTAAGAACAGCAATTTGCACCAATGAGCTGTTCTCAGTATTAGGATCTTTTTCGTCAATCAAGTTTATGAAATTATCCAGACTCCGGAAGATCTCACTAAGGTCTTTTAAAGACAAGTCCATAGGTTTAGCTGGAGAAACCATAATATCATCTTCGCCATCTTCCTTGGTCTCAATGGATTGTTGCAATTCGATGAGATCTTTATTGGTCAACTTCTCTGCATGAGATGAGGCGCATCAACAGAAATTTCATCCCTTGCCTTCAAATCATCATAGAGATCCTTAGCCTTTGCTCTAATGATGGTCCCACTAATAGGAATGTGTTTCTGATGCTGATCATCTACCCAAAGTTTTAAAAGTTTTTCCATTTTAGGAATCACAACACCGCGCCTAGGACTGTTTATTGTTGTTATCAAATTACGTGAATTTATCACATCTTCTAGAATTTTCTCCTTCTGTTTCACATAAGTGCTAATAGTTAAAGGACACATTCCCAACGATCGTGCGATTTCAGCTTGGCTTTCACCTTTCTCAATATGCTTTAAAATTTCTAATTTCAATTCATAACTATGAATCTTATGCACTCTTTTATTTGATTCACTTACATTATCACTATTACATTTCCTTTTAGATGCCATGTCAAGTGATAAATTTATAAATAAATAAATTTAAAAAGATTAACAGAAAAAAGAGTGAAATCAGCACAAATTCAAACAATAAGAGCAGATGTAACTATGTCTACACTAAAACTAAACCTCGCGTGGTTGGTCGGAACCAATTACTCTGCATAAAGTAGTTCCCAATTCGATCGACTGTGTCGAAATCTCGAATTTGTCGAATCTCGAACGGTCGAAACTCGGGAGTCGCCTGTATAGTACTCAAATATTGACGAATAAGCGCGTTTACAACACTCATTGCTGTCAAATTTCAACAAGCTCATATAATATTGGAACTTTTTTCTTAAATCGTTCTAAATAAAGTGTCAGCCGATATTTGTTTTATTTGGTTTAAAAAGAAGCTGTTAATTTGGTTTTAATCATGTTTTAATTTTTAACTCTGATCGTAAAAGTTTTAAAACTAAATACCCTTTAAAAATACCTATGCTTAAAGTTAACCTTCATGCTGCATAGGTTGGTCCAGAAGCGTACAGTTAGGAAGCAACAAAGGAGGCTGGCTACATCTAAGAATCCAGTAAGAGCATTGGCCGCTCGAAGTGATCTGAGAGAAGAATACCTTGAAATTAAGTCCACTGGGGTTGCAGAGAGAGAGCTACGTAGAATGAGAGTAGAAAAGCGTAAGTGTGAAACTTTAAAATACACTCTGAAATTTATGAATTTGTATTTGGGTTTAAGCTCATTAAAAAGTAATATCTGTAGATTTAAAAAATCGCAAAGTAGATATTTATAAATTGTATACCTATTCAGAATGCTCAAAAAACTTGATGCAATGATATTTTGACTTGGGTTATTCACTTCACAGCAGCAAAGATTCAATTAAACGTAAAATAGCAAACCCCATTTTATGACACTTTTATTTTCCTTATTTTGCATGCAAAAACTTCATGAATTAACATATTTACTCTGTATTGCACATGTATCACACAACACACAACTCACACAGGTATAAAAATATTGTAAAAGCCATCTTTTGTGCTTTTATTTTTTCTGAAAAAGATCTTTTAAACTTAATTGCTTTGGGCAAGTTATTTTAAGAATAAGACTTTTGTATTACCAAAAATCTAAGTTATCTCCTATCTTTTGATGTAAAAATGAATTTGATGTTCTTAATTGGAACTTTACCTAAGCTTTTAATCAGTTTTGATAATTGTATAATAATAAAAATATTTGCAATGTAAACCATTAAAAATTTATTTACCTCTGAATTTTATTTATTTGTAGTGGCTGTCAACTCAACCCTAGCAGTCGAGGCTTTGGCCGGTCTTGCCAGCAAGGAAGATTTCACTGCTGTGTCTTTGCGGAAGGCCAATTCATCTCCATTGGGCTCATCCATGTTGCCATACAAGCATCCAATGCTGTTGTTGGTCAAAGGAAGGCGCCATGTGCAGACGAGATTGGTTGAGCCGGTTGCACAGTCTATCAACCATGGAGATACCTATGTTCTTATCACTCAGGATGAGGTTATTATCAAATAATTAAATAATTAACAGCTAATTTGTCATCTTGCAATAAGTAAATTGATTGACCAATATAGTGCAATTTAACGGAAATTGATGGTGAACTTTTGTGTAGATACCGTAATTTTCAGATTATAATACGCATTTTTTTCACGAAAAATTGACAAAGTTGGGGTGTGTATTATACATGGTAACAAATGTATACAACTTTTTTCAGTAGGGAAATAAATTACATTTTCGAACATATTTTTACCAATAGATCGGACATTTCAATGCATTTTGATAACATTCCTTTAAATATCATTTAGATTATTACACGATGCAACATTGAGACATGTTTTTATATATTGTATCGATCTTTAAAGTGAGAGTCAAACTAGACATGATGTTTTCGTAAACAGACTTGCACATATATCGCTTGGCGGCAAGACGAGAACTGTCTCGATACCGCTAATAACAAAATGAAAAATTGCATTGATCTTTTTTAAAAAACTGAGGTGTGTATTATACATGGTGATAAGACAATTTTCACATTTCACTTGTGAAAACATGGGTGTGTATTATAATCAGAAAATTACGGTAAGTTATGATTTCATAAAATCTAGTATTTTTAGAGGACTGATTAAGTCATTCTTTTGAATAGGTCTACAACTGGGTTGGAGAATACTCCAACGTCATTGAAAGGTCACGATCTGCAGAAATTGCTGCTATGGTACAGCAGAAGAAGGATCTTGGATGCTCGGGAGCATCTCACGTGATAACAATCGGAGGAGGAGCAGTTGGTAATATTGTCAAGCCAGCTTGCACGTCCACACAGATTGCAAAGTTTTGGAAGATTCTTGGTTCTGAAGATGGCTCCAGCCAAGGTTAGATCCATTAATCCTTACTTCGAAAAAAATAAGTTATGTGGAGATTTTTAACTAATAGTGTTACATTCAATATTTTGATTTATGAAAATTATTTTGCTTATAAAAATTTTGTCAGAAGAACAGAATTTATTTTTATCTTATGTTTGTTATTATGTATCTTTCTAAATATTTATAAACTTTTAATTTCTATTACCTATCATTAAAATTAAGCAACGCTGTTTTTTAACATGTTTTTTATTATTTACAGCTTCAGAGGCTGGGCACCCAGATGAAGATGAATTATATGAAGCATCAATTGTGGACACTAATATAGTTTACGAGGTTAAAGGTGAAGAACTGGTACCTGTGGATGACTTCTGTGGGTCAATTCCAAAAATACAGCTGCTGGATCCTTCTAAGGTAAATCTTACACTTATATCTAATTAAAAATGTTGCCAGTCGAACTAATAGCCCTGTTACGAAAAGGATTCAAAAGTTGCAATGAGATTGTTAATTTAGAAAACCTTAAACAGTTAAACAAACTACAGTAAACTTCCAGTTATCTGGAATGCCTGGGGAATTGGGTTTTCTGGTTAAACGAATATTCTGGTTGCTTGAGAGTTTTATTGGATAGGCCCCAATAAAGCATTTGGATGCCAAAATAAGAAACAGTTGCAGAATTGTACATTCACCTTGGAATTGCTAACCTGTAGACAAGGTAATCAACTCACAATTGTTCTTAAATAATTCCTTGGCATTCAAGGAAGTAATGGAATTAAAATATACAAGTATTCAACCCGTTTAACTGCATTGTTTTAATATTTACTAACTACATTAAATCCTATGGAGTATCTCATGTACCTATCACTATTAGCCCATCTTTTGTTCTAATAACAACTGGAGGTAAGGGTTAACATAGTCCAACCTTTAGTATTTTCTGACCAAAAAAATTGTTTCCTTGTCCAAGAAATTATCCACACAACACAATGTATTAGCAGAAATTCTTGAGGCAAATTGATATTAATCAAAAGAGAAGCGAGTACACGCAATAATGGCACCATGACATACAGTGCAATTAGTAAAATCACAACATTATCAGCAGCATCTTGGTCACCCGATTTTTTTATCACCCAAAACATCTAGACGTCTGATCCCATGCCTAATCTTAAAACATGTGTTAGCCATCCATCTGAAAATGCACACGGTTTGCAAATCTCCATTTGTTTATAAAAATCTTTATCCTTTTCAATCAACATTAGTCCAGAAATAGGGACTTCCTCGGAAGGCTTTATAGAAAACCATAAATAGCAACATCCAATTGCTCAAGATTCAGCTTACGAAGATTGCGCCGATATTCAATTCCTCTAGTTGTCTCAGATGACGTAATGATTTTCATTAACTGTGATTTCTGTGCCTTAATTTCATAAATAGTGAAAAAGCCACTTCTCTAAACATTTTATTTTATCAAGTTGCTGGGTTAACGTTAGCACACCCCATTTCCTTTTACCACCTTTAGCGCATATTGGAGTTTTAGGAGGCATTTAAGAAGGGTGTGCAAAATATTTTATTATTAACACTGACTCCAGTAATTATTCACAGTTATGTATTGTGACTTCTGAAAATGCCATTTTTATCTGTAACATTCCGAATTAGATGTAAAAAATCGAGAGGCAGGAGATGCCGGTTGCTTGAGAATTTCGGTTGCATGAGTGCCAGATGACTGGGAGTTTACTGTAATATGTAAAACATCAAGAATGTTTTGATTGCTTTATATCTTCATCATTTATATTTTATCTTATTTGGCCAATTGTAGTGTGATTACATCATCTGAAGGTTATCAGATCCAAGTTAATAGTTTTGGGTATTGTTTTGTGACTTATTATTGAAGGAAAGCAGATATATATCATATAGAAATAATGACACGTAATTAAACTTTCATTTAACTTTACAGGTGCTGGTGTTCGACTTTGGGTCTGAGCTCTACGTATGGAATGGAAAGAATGCTCCTCCTGCTCTGAGGAAGTTGGGAATGAAGCTCGTGAAAGAACTTTGGGAGTTCGGTTGCGACTATTCAGAGTTCGACGCATCCCCGTTCGAACCCTTCGATCCCCTTAGCAGTCCCAGTGAAGAATCTAACTCAGTCAAAGGAAGACGTCCTCGTCCATCTTGGGCCCTCCTCGGAAAGGTGAACCAGCACATGGAGACGGTGCTATTCAGGGAGAAGTTCCTTGATTGGCCAGACTTCTCGAGAGTGATAAGGGTTAAGAATGGTTCTGATGAAGAGGAAGACGTTAAGGGAGGAAAAGGGGGATGTCATTATCTCGAGGTGCTCCCTTGCGATGCGAAAGAGATGCTAGAAGATGAAGGCTCAACGGCAGATTTAGAACTGGAAGGAAGTCATCTTGGAAGGGGAGACCTCTACTCTGATGAGGAGGTAAGGACGAGTGAAATTTTTGGAATTTTTTTGTGTGCGTTTTGTCTGTCATTGATTAACGTTTGAGTTTTTTGTGTGTTAAATGGCTGACTAAACAGTTTGTTTATAATTCGTCTGCTTTCTTTTTTGTAGCTGTCAGAAATAGACATACAGTTAAAAAGGGTAAATACAATTTATTTTATGGAAATTGTCGTTGGTATGCACTTTGTCATGCTGGAGAGTTGGATGGGATTTTATTATATTGCACTTCATATTTTTTTATCTTATTAGGTAGTCCTCCCAACTGTTGTATAATTTATTTCTTATCCTATGTAGTTACCATAAAAGCATGCTGTTCTTACTTGTAGTTAGTGCTTGAATCTGTCATTGGTGGGATTTTGCACTCTTGTATTTTTTTAAATTTATGGAAAGTATTTGTTAATTTTTAAATCTGTTGCTTTATCTAGGGACGGCGAATGTATGAAATTTCAACACTTGATGTGAACATGTGGCACGTTTCTGAATTTGAACATGAAGAGGTCCCAGAGGAATCAGTTGGACAGTTCCATTCTGGTGGAACCTATGTTGTTCGATGGCTATACCTGGTTACCGTGTCAGGTAATTTTATTCAGATTTCATCTCTGAAATTTACATTAGAGATCATGTAATTTTTTTATTGAGTCTATGTAGCTAATTTGGAAAATTAAATTGTTGAATGTTTAAAATATTTTGTGCATAAATTATGTTGTTAAGTTTAAGAAACTTTACAGTTTAGGAAAAAATAAAAACAAGTCTGTTAAATGTACAGTGGAAATCGGTTAACACGAAATGCAGGGGACCGGCACAAACCTTTCGTGTTAGCCGAATTTCATGTTAACCGAATTTCATGCTAACATTTTTGAAGATAAATTTTTATTTTCAATGCATAAGATAATCTCAGGGCCAATCTATGATACTACTCTGATCTATCAGTATTGCTGTGTAATTAGCAAAATTATTGCATTTAGTTAAATATTTTATTTATCATATAATTATAATAACAATAATGTCATGCCATAATTACATTTAAAACAAATTAATTTAATATTAAAGTCGTTAAGACAATTCTAGCCTCTACTTTTTGGGGAAGAAATCAGTTAATTTTTTCTGAACTGCGTTAATGATCATTTTCTTTTCCACAAATTGTTCCAAATTGTCCAACACTTCATACATATTTTCTCCATCTGATTGAGCTTCTAAAAATCTCCGCACACATTTAAACATTCTGAGGATATCCGCAGTACTTTGCGAGGACAAGACTTCGTCATTATCATCATTGGCACTTTTGTCACTTTCACTTTCTGCTATTAACCCAGGTCTAACAATTTCTACAATATTACTGTTTGTTAAAATTGCTGCAGAACAAACATGGTCTTCCACTCCAATATTGTCATTAAGTGTGATTTCCTTTGACAAACTCACATTGGAAGACACTCGACCGAAGATATTGGCTATATCACATTCGTTAGATGTGTCCTTAATTGTTGTCAATGTCGCTTTGGTTTCATCTACATCTATAAAAGGATCATTTGCTTGTGGAAAATAGAATCCAGCATGACGAAAACAGTTTGCAATTGTTTTCACTGTTACTGACCTCCAGGCAGCACGCAACACATGTAGAGAGTCCAAAAGTGTCACTGGTCTAATTTCCTTTTTAGATTCAATACTAGATAAGTATTTTAGCAGTAATCCTCTACGATAGTAAAACTTTAGATTTTTAATTATCCCCTGGTCACATGGTTGCAATACACTCGCGGTATTTGGCGGCAAAAAAACCAGTTTGATTGATTTCAATCTCTCCACCTTCGGATGGGCAGGACTATTGTCAACAAACAAAATAACATTGCGCTTCTCCCGTTGAAAGCACTTATCCAATGCCTTTACCCAATCATTGAAAATACCGTATTTAATCGATTGTAAGCTAACCCCCACTTTTCACAAGGTCATGCAAGAAAAAAAATTTGATTTTAACGCTCTCACGACCGGACCGCCCGAGAATGCCCTTAAATTTTTATACTCCCGGTCGCAGGACCGCCCGGAAAAGACGCTTTCAAATTTTACTCTGAAAATGTTGACTGGATGACTTCTCTCTCAGAAATGACATAGTATACCATATAAACACGAGATTTAGATCGTATTTGGCAGATTTTTCTTAACTTTGTATACGAAGAATTTTTTTTAAATATTCGTTTGAAATTTGCTATTTTTTTGGACCCTGAACAATCTAATATGTCTCGTAGTAATTCTTCTACTTCGGAGATTTTTAAAAATATATATTTTTGGAGATTAATGTATAATTGTTTTATTTAATGTTTCCCATTTGGTGGCCATCTTGAATTTCTCCTGACTTTTAATGTCAGCAGATGCCCCACACCTCAGGACATGAGAGGGTTAAAGTATTAGGTAACTAAAATTACGGTGACATAAAATACATTTTATTCACTTATTCATGACAACTTCTACGAAAAAAGTAATTTGATCTCGTGGGATCTTAATATAATAATACCCCGGGAATAAATTATGTAAATAATACGTGGTGCTTCAAAGTCTTAAAGAATGCAGCGATAGCACTGTATGCATAAGGAGCTAACACAATGTTTCATTTTACTTGTGAATCGAAGCATTTGCCCTCCCTGCCCTCCGTCTACCTATAATGTTTCAGTGTTAGCTCCTTACGCATACGAGCGCTATCGCTGTGTTCTTTTACGACTTTGACGTGCCACGTATTATTTACATAATTTATTTCTTCGTAGGTGTTCAGTCAATTTGATTCTTTTTTTTGCATATATTTAAAGATCTCACGTTATAATGTAACTACGGACATAAATTCATTGACTACTTTTTTTCCCCCCAAATCTAAGCCGAGTGGCAATTTCTGAGATGGTAAAAATGTAACAAAAGGTCGGCTTACAATCGATTGAATACGGTATTTGCCATCATCCGAGCCTTTTTATTTGCTGCGCATTCGACGGGCAATTTCTTCACGTTCTTAAAACAGCGAGGATTTAGAAACTTGCCGATAACCAAGAGAGGCAGTTTTTCCGTACCATCAGAATTGCAAGCTATCGTCACAGTTATACGTTCTTTCAATTTTTTCCCACCTGAACACTTTTCATCTTTAAAATCCAAAGTTTTGCTAGGAAGGAAGCGAAAAAAAATACCAGTTTCATCGGCATTAAAAATGTCCTTAGCCGCATAGCCTTTCAGTAGTGAAGGCAAGGTAGACGTTATCCAATCATATGTCATGTCGAGAGAAACCTCTTTTGATTCACCGCGAACGTTCTTCAAAACAATCCCATTCCTCATCTCAAACCATTCCAGCCATCCAGGATTAGATTTGAACTCAATTCCCAACTCTGTAGCCAATGTGTCTTCCTTTGTCATCAAAACAGGGCCAGAAATAGGAGCATTCTGTACCCTTGCCTGCTTAAACCAGATGAGCAGCGCAGCGTCTAAATCTTCGTTCTTTGCTGTACGTAGCCGCTTCCGTTCAGGTTCAAACTTGTTGCTCTCGAAAACAGATGTTAATTTTTTGCGATTTTTAATAATCGTCGACGACGTTGAATTTGGAATCCCGAACTCTTTGCAAATGTCAGTTTTGGATCTATCACCGGCATCAACTGCTCCTAGAAGCTGAATTTTCACTTTTAGCGGTAGTGCATTTTGCTTACGGACTTTATTGGCCATTTTTAATATGGACTGTGTATTTAATTTTTTTATAAATATATAAAACCAAAACTTAAATGATTCCAATGAATAGGAAAGATTTCGTTCATTTAAAGTGCACCAACGGTTTCACTCAGAAATTCAGCAGCAACTGATAGTTTAGAATTTCATGAATGTTATTTATAGGGATTTAGAGAGGAGAAAAATGGGAAGGAATTGGCTAAATGTAAATGGAGTAGGAAGTTTTGTTTACAGGAAATATGAAATTGGTTGACCAGTAGGTATTGGGAGTTACCCACCAATCTCAACGCCAATAAGAAGCCGAGTTTGCAAGTCTGTTTCTTAAGTGCAAAGATTGAAGTTCCAGGAATGTGTTTATTGTGGAACAGGTGCCCGGAATAAAGCCTAATCTAGGTGAACACTCTCTCCACTAGTTGCCATGAGACTGATATTGCATGTTTGGGATTCGTTGAACTACTAATGACTATGGTCAATGACAGATAAAGGCCTAGAAGGAGGGTGGGTGAGGTAGTAATTTTCGGTGCTAGTGGGTTAATGGAAATTCTCAGTGGGGGTGGTGTTGCCCGTGGAGAAGGAGCCAAAGAGTGGATGGTGAAACCGTCTCAACTGCCATTTCGTGTTATCCGAAGAATTTCGCATAGGTTTATTTTATTAGGACCGAAAATTATTTTCGAGTTAACCAGTATTTCTTGTTAAGCGTTTCGGGTTAAGCGAATAAAATTACATTGAAAAGTATAGGCATCGGAACGGACTGAGCAAGCATTTCATGTTAACCGATATTTCGTGTTATCTGTTTTCGTGTTAAGTGTGTTCCACTGTATATTTGTCATGTAGCAAAAGTTTGCTGGATTTAATGGTATGTTTAGGTCTTGCTAGCAGTTTTCTCTGATACTACTGATATCATAAGAAATTGTACTTTTTTATGGTTAAGGGTAATATTTTCCCAACATAAATAACAGGTACAGCAAAAAGTTTTTCATTAAAAAGTTCCTATCACTTAATAATTTAGCTTTATCTTATATTTTGATAAAAGTACTCAATCTTTTCATGTCTGGATGAATTCCTGAAACATGCATTGAAGTTGCTCTGATGCATACATTGACAATAATAGGTACTTCTTTTAAGGCCCATAATTGACCTTACTTTTTCAGTATAATTTTCTTTGGGGGTTAAGGTTAAATGCTGTGATAATGGATGGATGTTAAAATCCTTAAATACATTAATCCGTTTGACTTTTTCTCAGGTCGAGAGCTGAGTGGCGGGAAGTCTAGGCACTCATTGGCTGGCAGGGATCGCTGTGCATATTTTTGTTGGCAGGGACGTGATGCCTCCCTAAACGAAAAGGGTGCAGCTGCCCTCCTCACTGTTGAATTGGACAAGGAGAAAGGCCCACAGGTTCGCCTCACTCAGGGTTCTGAGCCCCCTGCATTCCTGCGCCTCTTCAAAGGTTGCATGGTCATCCATAGGGGGCGGAGAGGAGACGAAGTTAAGACAGACTCTAGCTCAAAACTAAGCCGTAGGAAAAGTGGTGAGTTAAGTACATAGTTGAATTTGGTTCAGTATTGTCAGCTGTTGATTTCCAAGATTCAGCCTTTAAAATGGCCAAAGATCGACCGGCCGATTGCAATCGACTGGTTGGAGACCCCTGCCATAGAGGTATATACTGTATCTGCCCGAATAGAAGCTGACCCTCCAAAAATTTCCACAACTTTTGGCAAAAACGTAAATTTCGTAGATTTTATGCTGAAGTGTGCTGGGCATTCATGCACAGCTTAGAATACATTATTCGAGATCGAAGAAATAAGTGGGAAATGGTTTAGTTGTTGACATTTTGAAATATTACTACAATTAATAATTTTGCGTTGCTGAATAATGTTCCACATTCAGTGACAATAATTTCATTCATCTTCATTTTCACAAAAGGTCAAATATAGTAACAGAGATCTTGCCAACATATTTTTTCATCCAAGTCTATTTCCAATGAAATTAGCATTTACATTGCCTTAAGAAATTGCATTTTTATAATTATACATGTTCCATGTAAAGTTTTACCAAAATTCAAACAGTTGAGCATTCTAAGCCGTCAATGCATTTTTTGTAATCATCTGCATCATCAATGCATGCAAATAA
The DNA here is from genome assembly GCA_036926305.1 of Uropetala carovei. NCBI lineage: Eukaryota > Metazoa > Arthropoda > Insecta > Odonata > Petaluridae > Uropetala > Uropetala carovei. The sequence goes on along the minus strand of JAXCHB010000065.1, from coordinate 12,188,240 downwards.
TGTGAAAAACCCAACCTTAAACGGTAACAAAGCACAGGTAATGCTAAATTCAATATTCTAGCCTTTATTATTTATTCATTAATATTCATCGTAGGTCATATATTTACTTTACGAAAAATATAGTACCATCATTTGAACGCGATGGCAGTGAGAGACGTGCTGCCATCTATGGGTGACTTCGAGATTTAACCATAGCCCAAATTTTCCTCGGACTCTCATTTAAGCCGAGGGGTGATTTTTTTCATGATAGATTTTGGCAAAAAACATCGGCTTGTATTAGGGCAGATACGGTAGTCCCAAATTTATGTTGATGAAATTATTAAGATGCATGCTAAAACAGCCGGACACTTTATTCACCTTTTATCCTAATCTCATTGAGTCCCCTTTTTCACTTATACCATAGAATTGCATTTTTTTGTACTTTTTCTCTACATCAAGGTTTCCCAACTTTTTGATATAAAGAGTATTTGGTTAGTTTTTAGAACATCAAGCAAGCACCTTATAAGTAAAAGAATATTTAGTAACCAGATATTTATTGATAAAATCAGACTCTTTATTAAGAAACTTTGTCTTATAAGTTATCCAATTTAATCATTTTTAATATATGTGGAATTTTTATTTTCTTAGGTGGCTGGCGATTGTACCTGTGCAGAGGTGCTTTTGACGATGCAGAGGCCGTCCTAGAGGAAGTCCTTTGCGGAGCACGGCATCTGCGAAGTAGAGCTTCCTTTCTGCTCATCCACTCAGCATCTGGAATTGTTTATCTCTGGCATGGAGCGAAGTGCCACCAGAGAACAAAAAAGGTTAGTTTGTATACTTTAAAAAAAAATAAAAGTTTTTCAAAATATAAAGTATTTACTGGTTTTAAACAAAGCCTAATGAAAACATAATGGTTGATTTTAAGCTAATATTTTAATTATTAATCTTCAGTAAATTGGAGCAATAAAAACTGTTATGCATGGGCAAACCTGGCAGCCAACCGGGGCTTGGCATGAGGGAGGGGACCTGGGAGTTAAATACTGGGCTCTGACGTTTCTCATGCTCACGAGCCCCTTACCATCCTCTTTCTCCAGTATGAAAAAATGTCAGTCTCCAAATGCCATTTAACTGTATATAACACATCGTAGCCTTATTTAGGAAGTGGTTAAGATAAAATTTCAGAGAATAAATCCGCTTATAAAAGATGGGACCTCTGGACTGTTACTTTTCCTTCGAACAATGAGAGATCAATAGATAAAACTTCTACTCAAAATGACCCCTGCATTGCCCGATGGCCTTTTTCTTATAAACTTGAATACCTAACTGTAGATGTTTAATCTACTGAGGACCAGAGTCATACCAGAAAATCTGGGATCCCCACAACGAATAATGGGCCCCCCCACACCTTCAAATATCTTCGACATTTTTCAGGTTGAATGCCTTACCATTGCCATTACATTAATAAAGAATGTTCCCTCAACAAACACTACTGATATATTAAAAAGTAAAAAGTCCTCTTGATTCGGGATCAGGCCATGATGGGGCCCACTAATCACAGCACACCTTCTCCCATCCACGTTGAGGGGGTTGCAGGGCCCATCGAGATGCTACTGTGGAGGAGCAATGGAACGAAGTCCTTTTTGAATTCCATATTCTATATCTAAATTATCCATCCATTCATCCTCAATATTTCAAGATGGAAAAATTAAATGTATGAGCCAACGAAATATGTTTTCATAGTAGCATTTATTACATAGAGAAAGAGGATGGTTCAAGTATGTACAAAATCAAAAATCCCATATGAACTTATGGGAAAATAAAATTGTCTCCTGGACTTGAACATGGGACTTTTTCCAGGCTATTTTATTTGTATTATTATATTCGATGTATGAAATTAGATAGCATCATGTGGCCAGTAGCACATCCCCTAAATCAGTGGTTCCCAATGATTATGATCTGCAACTTTTTAATTTATATTAACAGAGCTTAGAGGGAACCATGGTCGCGACCCACAGGTTGGGAACCACTGCCATAAATAAAGGTTGTATGAGAATGGAGCCCACAAAGCCCATCTCGCCCGGGGAAAGTTGTGCCCGCCACTGTGTATTGGATAATTTTACTTTTGGAACAAACTTTAATTTTATTTTTATTTTTTCACAAAATTAGCTCCTCTTCCATTTTGAAAGTCTTAATTTCTGAATCAAATTTTTCTATTACAGATTGCACTTGAAGCTGTAAACAATTTGAAGGAAAGCATGCCTCCAGATTTCTCCTTCCCCTCTGATATTGACATCACTGTTAAGGAATTTGAAGAGGGTTCAGAACCGAAGGAATTTTTTGAGGGTAAGTTTACGATTTTGAAATTATTAATTTGCCTTACTTTGCACTAGTTTTCATATGACTTTTTCATTCCATAAAGTTATTGTAAATATTTCCTCCCTTTGAATGTACTTCATTCCATAATAAACCCAATATTTTCAGCTGCTCTCATAAATTCTAATTTAATATTTATTATGTTTTGAAATATTATTACGTAGAATAATGTGAATATTTTTTAAAATTATTGAAGTTATATTGAGGCCATCGTTATGTAAATATATAATGCTTGTTCCACAATTAACCACTTAACTGATTTTCTTAATGTTGTCTCAGGAAAATTGTTTTTCATATTTAATTTTTTATAATAATTAAAATAATTTTATCAATCTACTTAGCTAAAGTACCACATTGCACATTTACAGGAAAGGAATTCTAAAAAGTTGAATTTTTTGGGAATTTAAAGCATTGGCCAGATACAACACATCTTGTGTTTTTAAATATTTTAGTGAATTCCAATATTTCTGAAAGAAAAAGATTCAATAAGTTGGGGAAGGCATTCTCATTTTTACATCCAAGAATTTTATAACCCTATAGAAGTATATTATTTTACAACAAGTTCTATATAGTTAATCAGTACAATTAAGTAAATTGACAGTTTTGGTTAACTTCTTTGCAAAATAAGAAACTGGCAAGTGGTAAAGTAGAATTTTTTCTTTAAACCAGCATTGGGAGGTGGCAACCGCCAACTATACTCATCACTGCTGAGTAGTACCTTGTCATATGAGCACACTCCAAGACTATTTCAACTCTCAAGTGTTGCTTCTGGTTCATTTGCCTATAATGAAATCCTTGGACCATGGCGGACTGGTTCCAGTGCCCCTGGTGGGGTTCCATGGTCAACTACCATAGCCCCACAGGCCTTTCCTTTCCTTCAGTCAGAGTTGTATTCAGCTAGCCAACCATGTGAGTACTTTGTTATTCCATTTTGTGAATTTAGTTTCGAGGAAGCTATTTTTTTCAATGCCAACTTCAATTCCCTGTTATCTGAAAATTATTTATGTTTCTTCAAATTTATAAGAAATAGTGTGCTGAAGTATGTTTATTACTTCTTTGGTTTCTCATCTAGCATGCTTTAATATACAGGGTGTGGCAGAAATAATGAATGGATTTTAAAATTAAATAGCAAATTACAGGAACCAAATAATTTTCTTATAAATATATTTTCTGCTTGTACAGAAAGTGGAGATTTTTTTCCATATTTTGTTTTCTGAAAATTATGTCCTTGAGGTGTCCGCCATCGCACTGAATGCACTGCTGCGCTCGCACTCTCCGTATGCTTTGGTCAGACATGCGTAAGGTGATAGCGTGCTTACGTGCTACTCGCCTCGGACTGTAATTTGCTATTTAATTTTAAAACCTGTTCATTATTTCTCCCGCACCCTGTATATGCCATAATTGTTCATGAGAGGAATTTTTTTGCAATTATACTTTGATTATTGTTAAATTTTTCCATCTTTTTAATGTAAAATTTAAGAGTAAACAAGTCAGAAAGAAGTTTCTTAGAATTTGAATAATTTATAAAAACAATACCTGGGTTATGCTTTGGTGCAGGCTGTCAGATTTATGTTAACATTTGTAAATTCTTCAGATTTTTCTCAATTGATTTTTACTATTTTTATAGGTGCATTTGAGTTCATCCTCTGTTTCAGTATTCAGCTGAAATGTTACTCTTTTGTTCTGTCCTTTCCTCAGCTCTCTTCCTGTTAGACAATCATCATGAGATCTGGCTATGGCAGGGTTGGTGGCCTGAAGAGGATTCTTCCCCAGGGGACTCTGGTGGGGAAGAAGAAAGTCGTGTTTTGGGAGACGGGCATGTTCGTGGGTCACGTGCAGTCAGATGGCAGGCTGAGCGCAGGGCGGCCATGCAGACTGCATTAGATTATGCCAACCTGAAGGCACAAAGCACAAAGGGGTCCAAACCACGTGCCTGGCTGGTCTGGGCTGGGTTAGAGCCTCTTGCCTTCACAAACTTATTCCCAGAATGGACGGACAGAGATGATGTGGCAGAGATAAATATTAGGGTTTGTATTAAGATATTTTACCATCATTTTGTTCTATTAATATTCATGAATTACCTTGAATTTAAGTGTAGCCTTGAAAACACGTAGCTTGTTGAGTAAATGAATTAATTTTAAAGTTTGTATTGTTATGTATTACTTAAGAAGTTAATTAGGTTATCCTAATTATGATTCATTGTAAGTTGTGAATTATTATATTATTCCATAAATTAATCACCGAATTTTCTAATACCTAGCTCTTTGTTAAGTTTGCATTAATTTTTCCTCTATATTACCATACAAATTCTGATTTTAGCATTTTCTGGAATATGTAAATACAGGCGACTCCCGAGTCTCGTTGGGGATGCATTCCTGAAAATGTGTTCGAATCTCGAATATTCAAGAGTCGAATGCCGTTTTTCCATATACTTGCATGTTATAATCGGGGGATACGTTCCCGCATCTCGGGAAAAAGTCTCCCCTCACGTTCTATAAAGATAAAATAACATTACTAATATGTTAATACAACAATATTAAATTATGAATAAATTATATAATAAATATTTTAAATGTATAACTTATTTTTTGCACTAAAAAGGAAAAAATTAATTTTTGTTTCGAACTTCAAAGATAGATGTATGCAATATGCTTTACAGACAGCCCGGTCTGGATCGTGTGAGTCGTTTGTTACAAATGAGTCGTGCGAGCTGGATAACATACCTGCATACATCTATCTATACATACAACTATTTATCGCAGCGAAATTAATATAAAAGTTATTAAAAATGCACAAAATAACTTAAGAATAAAGAAACAATAAAATTAAAAATATTTTCATACCTTAAATCTTTTTCAACTGCGCTTACTGGACTTGGTTTATTAATTGAGAAGTTGGAAGATTTTAGTTGGAAGAAGAGGAGCTACTGGGTGGGGAACTGTTTATTGTTGTTATAAAATTACCTGAATTTATCACGTTCTAGAATTTTTCCTTCTGTTTCACATAAGTGCTAATAGTTGACATATTCCCAACGATCATACGATTTCAGTATGACTTTCAGTATGTTTCTGACACTGATCGTCTATCCAAAGTTTTAAAAGTTTTTCCATTTTAGGAATCACAACACCGTGCCTAAGACTGTTTATTGTTGTTACCAAATTACGTGACTTTATCACATCTATCACATCTTCTAGAATTTTCTCCTTCTGTTTCACATAAGTGCTAATAGTTAAAGGACACATTCCCAATGATCTTGCGATTTCAGCTTGGCTTTCACCTTTCTCAATACGCTTTAAAATTTCTAATTTCAATTCATAACTATGAATCTTATACACTCTTTTATTTGATTCCCTTACATTATCACTATTACATTTCCTTTTTGATGCCATGTCAAGTGATAAATTTATAAATAAATCAATAAAATAAATTTAAATAAAAGATTAACAGAAAAAAGAGTGAAATCAGCACAAATTCAAACAATTACAGCAGATATAACTACGTCTACACCAAAACTAAACCTCGCGTTTGGTCGGAACCAATAACTACGCGAAGATTATTTCACGTATATTATCGATCAGCGGGATCGAAATCTCGAATTAATCGAGACTCGGGAGTTGCCTGTACTATCAATTTGTTTACCAGAGGTTTAAAGAGTGATCCAGTAAGCCAGTTTAAAATTTTCTATACTGTGAGTCCCCGTTTTTGTGGGGGTTACGTACCAGAAAATGGTCACGAATATCGAAACAGCGAATACCAGGGAATTTTTCTCCATAAAAATACATTATATAAAGGGGGGTTACGTTTCATTTCGCCACTAAAATCACTCATGTGACGAAAAAAGAGGAGTTTTTTCTTATAAGATTTCATGTAATAAGAGAGATTAGGTTTAAGTCATTGCCACTGCACCCTATGACATCCAAATTAAGAAAATAAGACCGTTTATGGATGTTCCGGTCATGAAAGGGTTAATATACAGGACAGTATATACACTGAACTTAATCATATAACTGAAAATAACTTAAAATTACATAAATACGAATGAAAAACACACACACATGAATAACTCACATGCGCACACACAAATAATACACATGCACACATATTACGGGATAAAACTCTCGAGAATCTCAGATACAATAAAGCATATGATGCTGGTGCATATTCAAGGCTGCACCAAGGGTGTTTGGTGCCCGGGTGCAAAATAATTCTGCAGCGCTCCCTTCCCCTCCCCCAAAGTGACTACTAGTGAATCCTAAAGAAAAAGACCCACTGTCCACTACATAAATGTTAGCGAAGATATCTGTTCTTATTCATATTATGGACAGCCTCTAATTTAAAAATAATTTATCGATAATGTTTACAGTTAAACTTTGCTATGTTTGTTTAATATTAGAAGGGAAGTAACCCTAACCCCTGCCAACTCCATCTGAGAACCGATTTATGGTCGCCTCTAAAGGTCATGGGAAATGTACGAACAAAATACCGCCACAGACCCTTGCTAGGATGGAGAGTGCGATTATGGCAGCACCCCATCTCCCCTGCTGACTCCGAGCTTCGATTTTTGGTCGCCTCTAATAATACATCCTTTCCAAGAACAATGAGGGTTCGGAGGTAAATTTTGACTGAGAAATTTTGTGTCGCTTTGCTATTTCTGCCTTCCCCTTCCTGCTTGAAGAGAAAAAAGATCCTGAGTGAAAGGGTAAAAATCATCGCACATCCATCGCATCCAATAATATATAGATAAAAATATCTTGATGGGAAGTTGCCCCCGACCAGTTGGCACCCGAGTGCTGTGCACTCCTTGCACCCCGTGTTGGCACGGCCCTGTGCATATTAACACACAGATTGTAAGATGGTATGTAATTTCACTTCCTTACGTTAGTTAAAACGAATAAGAAAAGAAAAAAATAATTACCAGAGACAGCTAGGAAAATCACGGGACCCGGTGCAATGTGTGTGCCTCTTATGCATCAAAATGTTTAAATAGTAAATTATAATAACTAAAGCACTCTGTCTCACTATGATACATCGAGATTTTTTCAAAAATGCGTGTACTTTATAAGTACGACAAATATTTCTTAGAGAGCGTGGGGCCTCTTTAAGTACAGTGTCCGGTGCAGTTGCACCTTTCGCACCTCAATCAAGCAGGTTCTGATGATTTTCCAATATAGTATATTCATTATCAATAGCAAAAAATAAACAAAATAGGCCAGAAAATAAAATAAAATGAGTTTAATGAGGCAGTCACTGTTGAACAAGTAGTGTGCATGTTGACTTCTTACTCTGCCGTGGCAATAGTTCGAGTGACGAATAAGCGAAACAAAAAACCGCGGATACCGAAACATTGTTCCATAACACATTAACGACAAATAAGTGAATGACAAATACCGAAACTGCGAATACCGGGGACCCACTCTGTTGGTATTTTATGCATTAGAAAATGTGGAAACCTTTCATTTGAATTAAGAATAAAAGACTTTGCCCACTAAATATGCTTTTAAATTTTCTGTAATGCCAAAGTTTATGAAAATATGAAACAATTTGTTATTTGAATCAATATATACATTGTTATTGTTATTTATTATATTTGCTATGCAGAACTTTGTTACATTTTACACTTCTCTCTAATTATTCAGGAGGGCAAAGGAGGTGAGGCTCTTCCTGTTGAACAGGAGTTGGCTCGCCTTACGCGTTCCACTTACCCTGCTGCTCAACTTCTGCAGAGGCCCTTGCCAGAGGGTGTGGATCCTACACGCTTAGAACTCTACCTCTCTCCACAACATTTTCAGGTACCTATCAAATTTTATTTTTTTTAGTTTTTAATAATACCGTTTTAATTCAATATGCCATGATTTTTTTAAGTTAAGCTAATTTACGTCATGCCCCTTTTAGTCTAGCATTACACTAAAACAGTGAGTCATGATCCAAAATTGGGTTGCCAAATCGTTTTGAGTGAATCTTCAAAGGTCTTCCATGACTGTCTATATCCAAACATACCATTCCTCATAACAACCTGCTCAATGCTTAAACTCATTTAATTATTTAGTTGCTATTTATTTCATCATTTATCACAAGTGAACTATTGGAGGAAATGGGTTGCCATGACCGAAATTTGGATCACGGTCAAAAAAGATTAAGAATCACTGCACTAACACATCAGCCATGATGACTCTTTTAAATAATTATCCATAATACCCATTAATGTCATTATAAAAAATTCGAACTTCATTGGAGCAATAGATATTCCTATGCATTTTTAATTCAACAAATATCCTCCATCTATGAATTATTAAAAAGGGGGTTTGGAGACTACGGCGAGATGGATATTTCAAAATTAATAAAACCTCCTTAACCTTACAAGGTAGAATATTTAGAGCCGGTAAACGTTTACCGGCTCTAAATATTATACCTTACACGGTTTAGGAGTTTTTATTAATTTTGAAAAAATCTATGAATTAGTTAAAAATATTTTACTTTTGTGGAAATATATAACGAATTCACTATTTTATTGAATTTTTTGTTAATTGTGGACAATGTACCAGTTATTGATGACAAGGAAGAACAAAAGTGATCCAATGTTTCAAATTGTCCTGTGGATCAAGTATGCCAAGTTAGAAATAAAGATTTCTATAGATGGCAGACTACTTTATGTATAATTAAAAAGGGTCGGAGACTACGGCGAGATGAATTAATTAAATTAAAACATAAATACTCCTTAACCGTACAAAGTGAGAATATTTAGAGACAAAATAAACAATAAAATAGGGTTTTAAAAATAAAAATAATATATATATATATATATATATATATATATATATATATATATATATTCTCACTTTGTACGGTTAAGGAGTATTTATGTTTTAATTTAATTAATTAACTTTATGTATGGTTTACCTAACTGGTTTTTTTCATAAGGCATAAAATAAATCATGTTTTAGAAAATGTTTAAAGTTGTTAAAGAAATATAAAATTGATTATACAAGTTGCTTTTGGTATAGGTTATATGAAAAACCTTAAACCTTATACACAAAAAAATTATTAAGATAAATATATGTATAAATATATACAGGAGAGAATTGGTTTTGCATAAACTGGGTGTCTGTGTATGTGTGTACTATCACCAGTATTTATTTCTATCAATAGTTCTTTTTAAAAATTTTGGTGTTTAAAGCATTACATTTTGTTAAAGAAAGTTGCATTTTTAGAGTTTGGTTAGAAACTCTTCCTGTATTTTATATCTATTTGTAAAGGATGGCTAAACGTATTGTTTTATATTTCTTTCATTCAGGAGCTGTTAGGCATGTCAAAGGAAGAATTTGCTGAACTTCCAGCATGGAAACAGACAAACGTGAAGAAGGAGGTGGGTCTCTTTTGACCCCAACTCTCTCAGAATCCTATACCCAACCTGTATCCCATACCTAACCTATTCAAGGAAGGAAGGTGGGCCCGAAAAGGCCCTCTTGGTTCCGTGGCTCATGACGACGATACCCTTTCCTATTTTTTTATAACTCTTGATGTTGTGGGCATGTCATGTGCGCATTTCATTGCTTCACTTTCATTGAAAAACTTGACATCATGAGGCAGACTTTAACAAATTCATTTTAGAAATGTAGCGGAGTGCATTTTTTTAAAAATCACTAAAAGTAAAAAAAAAGCAATGCATCTGCCTTCATGACTTATTTTTTAACAGAAAAAGAACCTGATGTTTCTGTCTTTTTTATCTGCTTATCTGGATTGCAATTTTAAATTATTTTTCTGAAAAAAATTAAAAGGGTTAAAACTGCATTTTAAAAAAAGCAAGAATTGCAAGAATGTGTCTAAAAATGCTATTTGGAAAAAAATTAGTGGCCTTTCTGTAATGACTGCATGTTCTTGGTCGTTGTTACAGCTCCTGTGTGGATGTAATATCTATGCATATATTTTAATAATGACTCATATATATTATATATATATATTACATGTTAATTGACTGTGATTTTTTTGGAAGTGAGAAATTTGATGTAGATATGAGATTGGTGAGATGTATTTCAGTGGATGATTGTGCTTGTGATTTCATGCTCACTGATAAAGGATGTGGAAGAATCAAATCATATGAATCCAAGATGTGGGGATGCCGTCAATGCGAGCTCGTGCGCTCCATTTTGTTCGAGGCTTGCGTGGCAGACTGCCATGTGGTTTAATGGCTCTCTTGCTTCGAGAGGCCTCATGTGCGTTTACGCATGGCTATTCTTGCCTAGTGAATGAATTGAATTGCATCCGTGTCAACTTTTGAGTTTGCTCCCAAAAAAACAATCGATTCTTAATTTTTTCTCATGTAAAAGAATTAACACGGGAGCCAAGGATTTTTTTTCTTGGAACCATTGCCATTTTCCTACAATGTGTGCAATCAAATCTTTTTTATGTTGGTCTATATGATTTTTTTAAATTGTGTAACCAATGGCACGCCCTGGGAATTCTGGACGGAGGTGCGAACTTTTTTTTCTGAGTTTAGCCCCCCGGCCAAGGATTCCACAGACTGATACTGTGCCTTGCCCTTCTCACAAAATAAAAGTGAGGAAAAAATATTAAAAATTAAAGAACCTTGGATGAAAGGTGAAAAAAAGTTTAAAAAAGAGGAAACTAACTTCTAGTCCAAGTTAGGCATTTTTTTATGTACTGCTAAGTTTTGTTTCTCTCTCTCTCTCTCTGTGGCTTCAATGGTTTTCCTTTTTGCTTTTTCTCATTCCTTCCTAACTGCATTATGAAGTTCCCGGAGCCTTTTAATGGCTTCTTTTTGGGAAAAAATATGTTGAGTGTTCAGAATTCCATTGATCAGCCTCTTAAAATGTGGTTCCCCTTGGACAAAGGCGTCCTCTTGCCTTGCTTCTTTGCAAACTTGAGAAAAAAAGCATTGCAGAGGATGCAGTTCTTAATTAACAAATGAGGGCTTTAATATTGCACATCATTGAGATGAATATTTGTCCTAACTGTATATTAATGTATGGATGTGTAATTTTTTTAAAAGAGTGGTGGCCAGTTAAATTGCTCACATTTACTGATCCAGACTGTCTTAAATCATTATGCAACCCAAATTGCTGATAAGCTTTTGGACGGTGTTGATTGGGAAAGGGGATAAAAGTTTTATATAAAAATAAAGGCTTTTTCCTTGCCTTTATTTGATTATGGCTGCTTTCCTGCATTGGAATGAATTGGGGTATGAGAGAAATTTTTGAAGGCAGAGATCTCAGCTCTTGCGTAATTGTTCCTACTACTCAATAATCTAATCAGATTTGCCATTTTACTCGGAGTTTTTTTTTTTGCATCAAACATAGAAGGAAGGAGCCAAACAAAAATATTGACTGCGACACTCAAATGAATTTTTTCATGAGTTTATCCTTTTTATGAATCATTACGTTTAAATAAAACTGTCCACCCTCTTCAGCCCATTCGTCTCCGTGAGGTGTTTGATGTGCGTGTTGTGTATGACTGCGTGCGTGCATGTTTTTTTTTTTTTGTGTGCAAGTTCACATTGGCCAGGTATATGCATATAAAGGCGGTTAGGAAGGGCGAGGAAATAGTCATTGAGGGTAGGAAGTGTTCTCTCTCTCTGTCCCTCACCCTTGACTTAAAATGAATCGGCATTGATGGGATGGACCAATCAATCAAATCGTTATAGCCTCTCCCTGGGATGACGTGAAACCAACCTCTTCCTCTGCATCCCTCGTCCTATCCTAATTATCCCGCGTGTTTTTGTCGTCCCCGTCTCTCTATCTCTCTCTTTATCTCTCCTTGGCCCTCCTCATCAATGTGTTGAGGCTGTGAAGGGATTCTCTTGCACATTGTGCCTGATTGGATTTTACTCATGTTAACTTTTTTTGTATGTATATAATTGTGCATTTTTTTCATTTGTGATGTTTAACTTATGCTTAAGTGATGTCGATGAAAATAATAAAATGAAATAAATAAAAGTGACCTGTTTAGTTTGTCATTTCTAATCTCCTTCTCCTCAAGCAGTTAAGTTCATGACAGCGATTAAGGTATTGTGAAAAGTCGTCATATTTTTCTGAAAAGTTCATGCCATTAAAAAGCTTTTTTTTTCAAGTATGATCAGAAGAGCAATATAATGGGAATGTGGGAATGCAGTAAATTGTTGCTTTTATGCTCTGTGGTTCTGATCATCATCGTAGGTAGTCTGTCCGTTGACAGGTCCGTGATTATTCATGGTTAAACTTGGTTCTCCATGTACTCCTTTTTTCCGCAGTTTTCTTCATGTCTTGATAGCTCTCTTTCCCTTTCAAGTCGTCTACCAGCTGAAACTTTTTCCTACCTCTTTCTCTTTTTCCATCCAGTTTTCCTTCTAGCACTTCTTTAATCATGCACTCTCTCCTCAAGTAATGCCCAATCCAGTTCGCCTTCCTCTTTCTGATAGTGTGTATAATCGCTCGCTTCTCTCCTATTCTTTGTAGTACTTCCTCATTTTTCACCCTATCTGTCCATTTTATCTTCAGCATTCTTTTCTATGTCCACATTTCGAAGCTTTCCAAGTATTTAATATCATTTTTCCTTAGCGTCCATTTTTCTGCCCCATACAAAGCTATACTCCATACATAGCATTTTATCAACCTCTTGCAGGGAATTTTACTCCACCCGGGGGAGGGGGGGGGGGGGGAGAAATACCTCCCCAGGCCTCACCTTGGTTTCCAAACTGCATGTATTTGTTTATAAAGATATGTCCCACAGCCAAATACATAAAGGTCAAAAAATGCAATTGAGTTTGGACCAAAAATTTGCCGGTCATTAATGAGATATATTGTCGTTTTATTCTTTAAAAATGTCTAAAAAAATTTTTTATGCATTATTTTTGCCTCACTCCATAACAAACCAAAGACCAAATTTGGGTTGCAAAACAAAAAGTACCAATAAATTTGATTTATTGCAAGTAATTTATAACAATTAAGCAAAATTTATTGATGCCATAATCGGTAATTAAAATGTATTCATGCTATAATCAGTTAAATGTTTCTTTTAAATTACAAATCAAGATGTACAAAGAAAGCGAATGATTTTTGGTTGAAGAAAATATCCTTGTTTGATAAGAAGAAATGTTGGCAAGCCTGCGCTTACGTCATAGAAATACGAAAATGGTTGCTTTTGACGAGGTTAATTGCAGAGAAGCATTTTGTCAATGTAATTCCAAATTTTCCTTTCTCTTTGTTTACACCAGTACGTTTTAGAAGAAAGAAGCTAAAACTCTTTATTGTGTTCGAAATTTAATGTTCACAGTTTTAATCGTGACGTAAACTTGGCAGTTTATTCTTCGAAAAGTGGTCCTCGTGGCGTGTGATAAGTATTTTGACAGCAGTATTTAAATACTAACTTTGGTTACCTTTTAAGGACACTTAAAGGGAATGACTTTTGCCATTTGTGAAGTTTTTTACTATATGAAACTTTTGCTGTTGTGAAGTTTTTATCGAACGTTTTTTACTATATGAAACTTTCGCTGTTGTGAAGTTTTTATCGAACGTTTTTTACTATATGAAACTTTTGCTGTTGTGAAATTGCCTAATGGACATTAACTATTCTTCTTCTGTAATATAATGAGATGTGAATTTGTCTATGACCTGTTTTGTCACTTAATTGTAATTTATGGTTTATGTTTTTATGTATTATTTTTCTTTGGACATATTTTCCTTTGTGATTATGTTTCTCTTATTGACGATTTCCCATGTAACTTTGACCTTATGAAAAAATAAAGGTATTGTTATTATTATGTGATCAGCCGTCTAGAAAAGTCTACGTTGTTGCCTACAAGACTGATATAACACCAAGGATTTTTCTCTTCAAAGGTAAGGAAATCTTAAATACTTCTCTTTTCAACGTTGATTCATAGTTGACAGAAATTATTGCAATTTGCTACTTAATAAGGGAATTAAACGTACTCAAATATACATTTATCTATGGTCTGTCTAAGATTCTACGAGGTGGTTAATTGCTGTGTACTGATTTAGCTAAAAATCTTATCCTTTTTCTGATATCTTTGTTTGACGTGCAACGGCTTTTTCGTATTACAGTTCGTTAGATAGATCGTTAAATAGATATTAATGGACTTATACTCTTAGCTTAGTAGTAATTAAGATTAATTTCCAAATATGCAACGTTGTATGTCAAGTATCTGAATTTTTATCTCACGGATTTTATTCCAATGAGCCATAAATGGCGTTTTTGTTAGATTCAGAGGAATTCTTAGATTATAGCTTGTAATTATCATTGGAAAAATTAGTAAATATCAATAGTGTTTAGTAACGTTGACTTCAGGGTTTATCATCAATATATATTCAATATTTTAAACAAAAATTATAGTTTACCTCAGAAAATGATCAGTTTTTTAAAAAACTTATGAATAATACATATTCCGTTACTTCATGTCAAAAGATAATGTTAAGGTTTTGTAGAATTTTTATTCTGGGATTCAAGATTTGTGATTTGATTCTATTGTCGTTCAGATGCATGCCTCCGAGAAATGAAGCAGACATCCTGGATCTGCCTCAGACCAGCTCTAATTTGTGATATCAAGAAAGAAGATTGGTGAGTGCCATCAGTTTTTTTGTTACAAATTAGATAGAATGAGCTTCCTGCTTTAAATATTGTATATTTGACGTTCTGGTATGCACAAAAACCAGAATATTCATGCCTACATGAAATAAAAATAATATTCTAGACTGAGCAAAACTCATCAAATCATGAAGTTTTAGGGATGAAAATGTGTAATAATATCCCTAAATGTGCTCATAACTTGTCATTAAATAACCACCTTGGCCATTTTATAGTATGAAAGAATTTTTTGTCTTAATCAATATATGAAGTAAATGTTAATCTTAACTACACTGTATTATATTTGATGAGGTCCATTGCATTGTCAAGTGCTTAGTGACTAATAAATATTATTATTATCATCAGTATGTCATCGGTGATTCAGTTTTCCTAAATAATCTTTCATGTTATAGAAACCTTTTGCACAGTAAGAAATAGAACCACATTTTTGTGCTATATTGCCTGAAATAATATTTGAATTCTATTATAAATATAATTGAAGCAGATTTTATTATTATTAATTTCTTTTTGTGTCTTTTGATGGATCAGAGTATGCTAAATAACATAGAATTTACCGTATAATATAATTGGGACATTTATTTTTTTGGGTTAAAAATAAAATTGCATTTGGGGTAATTATCAGGTTTTTTAATTTTTAAAAAGTTTGAGTGAAATCAGGTTTAAATGAAAGCAAAGTTCTTTGGCAGAGTAGAGCATTTGTTAAAAACCATTAGTTTCTTCCAAAAATGAGGTAATGCTTTTAAAAATTTTAATGCTTTCTGATATTACCATGCTTGGTCTTTGTAATAATTTTGATGCAACATTAACTTTTGATAAAACGTCGTACCAAACAACAACACTGCAAACAAATTTAAAGCTAGAAATTTTATCCGCCAGCTATTTACTTATGTTTTTGGTATCACTGTCTCTCTGCTCATCCAAAGAAATTTCCACCAGTGCATCATTTCTCCCAATTGGTACCTTAATGGCTCAACAGCATCCACACGATTTTCTCACCACGTAGTACTAACACTTTTCAAAGTCAAGCATGTTGTATACTTTTTTAGTACAGTCCATCTTTTTTTCGAACTTGGGAAAAATACAAATATCTCTTGAACTAAAAAAAATTAACAATTACTCCAGATTTTGCTGCTGCATCATTAACCACAAGGTTAAGTGAATGACACGAGCAAGGTACAAAAAAGGCTTTAGGATTTTGATTTAAAATCCGTCTTTGGATGCCGGAATGAGTACTTTTCATATTTGCCCCATTGTCGTAACCCTGTCCGTGCATGTTTTCAATTTTGATGCGCAATGTATCCAGCTCTTGCAATATCAATTCGGTCAATCCAGCTCCAGTGGTTAATTCAATAGGCAGAAATTTAATAAAATATTCTTTAGGAGATTCTGGCTGCTGTTCTTTTGTCACAATGCGAACTACAAACAACATTTGCTCAATCCTGCTAATGTCCGGAGTGCAATCTAATATTATGCTATAATATTTTCGTCCTTAATTCTGGCAACAATAGTATTATGCACTTTTTGTCCTAGCAGATAAATAAGGTTATTTTGAATGTCTTTGCTCATACAATGGACACAGGATTTTTTGAGGCTCTTCTTAAATGCTCACTTGTAACAGGATCAAAATTTGCTGATAACTCCATGATTTTAAAAAAATTACTGTTTCTATGGTCAAACAATTTATCTGAATTCCCCTAAATGCCAACAATTGTAAGGCACATAATTGAATAACAGTTATAATTCTCTTTAAAATATCTCACCAATGTTGTTGTTCCAGTTGTGAGATTCGTTGATGTTCTCTATCAGTGGTCTTGCCAATCTCCAACTTGGTATCTAACTCCATCCATTTTTAATATTTTGAAGTTATATTGATGCTAATAATAAATGATATAATGAAGAAAATGAAATAAAATAGAATAGAAACTTACTTTTTTTGCACGAAATCTATGCTAGTTACACAGATTAATTATTTATTATTATAGCAATGTCGAGTACTAGGACTTCCACAAAATATTATCGCAAGGCGTTTGATCTAATAGATCTAAATTATCCAGTTTGCATCAATGCCTGCGCATGGTGAGCTTGTCGCAAGGAGTGACATTCAGCCAGGTTAAGCCCAACTGCTGTCAGCAGCGCTGAGATCGGCTGAATACAGGCCTTGCTACTGCTAGTACTGTAGTGGAATAAACAACTCGCTTAGCGGCATATTACAAACGTAGCCGAATCTTCATATGTGCGCCAATAAGAAAATATTGCAAAGGAAAGCCGCTGCACACACTGGTGTGTGGGAAAAGAAAACAATAGCTACACAGGAATATACCTTAATCTGTCCACGGTTGCCTTTGTCAATGGGCACCCTTCTCTTTTTTGCAAATCCGCAATGGCGGTTGATTTTTGTCTCAATATGCACCTGGAAATGCCATCCCAAGCTATCTGCTGCCTGAGGTGGTCGCCTCACCCCTGGCACCAGCCCTGTTCGTAATATTCATTTATTTGTTATTCGCAGTTGCACAGTAGAAGTAAAATTTCCCCTCCCCCCTCCCTCCGGCTGTGCGCCTGCTTGCAGTACTGCCCTGCTAAAGTTTCAAAGATTGATATCTCTGCTACTCTATATTCCAGCATAGGGCACTTGGATTAATGCCGGAGAGCAAATAATTACTTTAACATGTTCCACCTTTTCTTCTTCCATTTTGCGAATGGGTTTCCGGGAAGCTTATCAGCAAGTGCTTGGATTACTTGTTCCTTTACTATTGATTTTACAGAATCCAAATGGCAACAAAAATGTCGGGAAAATTACATCCAGTAATTTGCATTACTTATATTTCTTACAATCAACATTCGGAGATACAGTTTCAACAGGAGTGTGGGAGTGTTACTGCACTCAAAACATTTACTTGCAGCCACACTTCAGCAGATTTTTGCCCACAAATAAAACAAATATTTTAAGATAACGCAGGGCCCGGTGCAGTCACACCATTTTCACCGCGATCTGTCAACTCTGCTTGTGCCAGTGTAAACTTTAAAATGCCATATGTAAAATTTTTGGGAAACGTAGGGGGAGGCAAGTGTTCCCCCTTGCCCCTTACTGCGGGCGCCCATGTACACTATATTCCCCATATCCACCAAACAATAAAGGTACTACTTCAATTTATTATTTACATAGAGCATCAACTGCATAAGGAGAGTATCCTCTGTTATACTACTCCTCTCTGGAGTTTGTAAATGATGCAAATGGTTTAAATGATCATTCCACATCACAGCTACCGGTAGACATACATAACAGTGTTAAGGATGTCTTGCTTAGTGATGGGTATCGAGCTCCAGCATCGATCCAAAAGTTCAAAATGGTTTTCAGGTGAGGGTTCTTATAAATAGGCTGCAAATTCGGATTTGAGTTGTTCATCCGCTTCACAAAGGCTTAATAGTTGTTCATAGTCATCAACATTTTTAGCATGCATTGATTTATAAAATGGATCTCATACATAAACCCTCTTCCATATTTCTTTGATTGTTAACATTTCTGTTTATTGTGGCAGTCCATTAAAGAAAGGACTTCAGAAAACTCTTTAAACCTCTTGATAATTCCTGTAGTGTTATGAAGTGTTTTCATAATAGCAGCTCAAACACCCATTTCTAGAGGTTTCCAGAAATGTTGCATTTGTTCATTTAAGCTTACATTAACAACATGATTGTTTCAATGTAAAATTGGTGCAATAGTTTCAAGCTGCTGCTGAAGTTTGTTTCCCATAAGATTTCACATAAACTGAGATCTTTTGGCATGCAGGCTTTCACTCTTTTGCAAATTAAAATTTACAAAATTGACCTAAAATCACTGTACATGGACTGTTTTAAAGAAGAATGTACAGGCAACTCCTACTTTCGTACACATATGTTCCTGAAAACATGTACAAAAGTCGAACATAGATTTAAATGCTATAGGGGGGTTCCATTCCCAGAGAGCCAAAAAATATTATAAAATCTCTAATTATGGTATAAATGTTTAGTTTTTTTGAGCAGGGGCCTTTTAGACACAATCGCCGATTTTATAGTATAGAGAGATAGGGCAAAATGCAATAAAATATTTTAAAAATTGCACAAATAAACTGCTGTACAAAGATGTCGACGTGGCGGAAACTGGTGGCCTGGTGGCTGGCAACCAGCAGCACTCGAAACATTCGTTCGTCATTTCGCTGATGCACGAAAGTCCGAATTCGGCGTACGGAAGGCGGTTTATGGGTGTCAATGTATAATGAACGAAAGTGCGAGTTTTTTTCATTAAAGCATTTTGCTATTTTCATAGTTTGTAATATTGCCTAATCATGGCCCCAAAGAGAGTGAAGATTTAAATGAAAGAAAAGTCGGTAGAAAGGGCAAAAAAAGTGATGAGTTTGGAGAAGAAAATTGAAGTTTTAGATAGGCTTCATCAGTTGGTAAATTACTTGGTGTGACCGAGTCCACAATAAAATCAATAAGGAAAGTGAAGAAGCAATTAGAGCTAGTGTTGCAAGTGGTACTTCAACGAGTACAAAAGTCTTTTGTACCTAGGAATCTGCATGTAGAGAAGACAGAGAAGGCTTTAAACCTATGAATGGAAACCCAAACTTGCAAGAAAATCTCGCTGAGTTCACTTGTCATTCGCAAGAAAGCCAAGCAACTGCATAATCATTATGTCTCAAATTATTTCACAGTCTGCTAATAGGATATCGCCAACGTCATCGAAGCATGTAGATTGGTTCCTTACTCTTTAAAAAAATGTGGCGTTTATTCAGAATGCCACAGTACGTATTGTATTATTATATTTGTTCTTCTCCTTCACAATTGAACACACACTCGACCGGCTGAGTCCATTGAGCGTCCGACTGAAGCTAAAGATTCGCTGCTTTCAGCACGCCTAATTATTTCCATCTTTGTCTCAATCATGTTCAGTTTATAAGTTCTATGTTTCTTTTCACTTGTATTAGCACTTTCAGTTTTCCATTTCTCACTCATGTTTATAAAATAATAGGTGTAAAATGCACAAACAAAGAAACACTGCTGTACGTACAAACAAAGATGGTAACGTTGCCGAGACTGCATAATAATAATAATTTATTGATTATTAACCGACTTTAAAGTGGTATTAATCTTGTCAAATTTCAGTACAATATTAAAAAACATTACACACAAATCTTACATTACATATATTATTACACAGCATACTTTAAGGTTACCTAGTTTTGTCTTCAGAAATTTAAATCTGCTAGGTCACTTTCTAGAAACTCATCAATTGAGTAGAATGATTTAGATTTCAGCCATGATGCCATTACTCTTGAATTTTGTTATATTTATGCATTTTGCTTCATTTAGTAATTTATTAAAAGTGTTAGCTTGGCTGACAGACATTGCCACTATGAGATAGCTCAAAATGTTTGATTGTCAGCTGACATACGAAAGTCCGAATTCGGCGTACGAAAGGTGGTTTAGGCGTGAGAATGTATAATGTACGAAAGAGCGAGTTGTACGAAAGTCGAATGTACGAAAGTAGGGGGTTGCCTGTACAATGTTTCTTATTCTTATCGATTTTCGCCTTCCAATCGAAATTACTCATATTTAACGAATATGTGGCAAATTTTGTCCAAATATTGCGCTTTTATCCTTTCCTGGACAACGAATATCATTGTTGAGATTCAAGATTCCTAATATTGCCTCAATATTCATACGTAATACAATAGAAATAGAAAGCATTTAGATAGATGTATCAAGTGAGAGGGAGGGGGAGGAAAAGAGGAGGAAGGAAGGGAGGTAGATACAGCGATATAATTTTCTTTCCTGTGATATTGATGGGCATTTATGCTAAGTACTTAAGTATTGTAGAGATGAAATTTAAAAAAATAATATTCAATTAACTTTCAAGCTTCTCTGTGTTTATTATTAAAAATGCTGGCAACATTTCAGATTTGAAATGCGTGCTTCTCTAGTTTATTCATAAAGCTGGAAGATGCTTCACAGGGCGTGTATTATCTCAAATTGGCATAGTTGCAAGTTCAGCACAAAAGAATAGCTGATCAGGCAGATCAAAACCCTGGGCCAGATGACGAAATTGCGAAACTCGATAACAATTTTCGGGTATGATACCTATTTATTCAGTGGCGAATCTGCGAAATGACAAACATTGGAATGACTAATTGTGGGTCCTTAGTGTATTTATGAATCATTCATCACAATGAATTTACAGTAGTTTCCCGCATAGAACTTGTACTTGGTTGACTGGCCATTATAGAGGGGTGTGCATAATTAAACAAGTTTCAAGAAGTTTTAAAATTGGTAGATTGCAGGAATGCTATTTCAAGGTCGACTAAGTGTGACAGTAGTCTAGATTGACCGAACATATTGAAAATGACTGTACACGATCGTAGGCTGTAGAGGCGGTCACGTATTGTACATGTATATATGATCATAGTCCTTAATAGGTTAATCCAGCGGTTTCCAACTTTACAAGGCCGTGCCCCTCTTCAACTAAGAAAAATGACCTTGTGGCCCTTTATATGTCATATATTTGGCAAATGATATGCCCTAGCCATGTGAGAGCTAGAATTTGGGGACTGCATATTGTAGGTCTCACAATCGTGACAGTTAAAATGACAGTAAATACAATGTGAGGCCTTTTGCACCTCTTGACCTGCCCACTGTGCTCCACAGTTTGAAATCCACTGGGTTAATCCATTCATCAAATTGTTTAGCCAGTCCATATGTTTTCGTTTTGGGTATCAACTGTCGCTTTTTCATATTTGTTGTTAGTATTTCTCGCATTTCGAATGAATACCTAAAAACATTAACATTTTTCACACCAAGTTTTGAATTCTTAATGTCATTAGTTATACAAGTTTCATTCTAAACTGTTTCAATTCCTTGAAAATTTCAGAAAATAAACATTTAAATTCTACTTTATTTTGACAGTTTTATTGAGCGAAAGGTAATAATATGGTTTTACTTGGTTCCTGGAAAACAGAGTACTAACTGAAACCACACTAATCGAGGGAATTTTTTCCATAAGGATCAATATCAATTGGTTTAATTCGTGACAACCTATCCTAAATGGTAATGAGTTTGCAAAATGAGGTATATTTTGGCACTAGCATTAAGGAAACAATAGAAAACATAAAAAGACGTAATATATAAAGGTATGAACAAATGCATACCAATATATTTACCAAAATTATCTAAGTATTCATTTCATCAAGATAGAGGGTCTCATTTTCTGGGGTGGCAGACTTATCCTCCTTGGAGCTGTGAAGGAAGAATCCAAAGACATTTGTACTTTTCATAAAATCTTTTATATGCGTTTGTCCGATATTTATTTATTTATATATATATTTTGGGGTAGACCATTTTTTGTTCCCACAAATCTCTTGAATGAATGATCGGATCATAAAGAATGTTACATTGTTTGAAAGCTTATGGCTTGCAGATGGTTTTTAGCCCATAAACAGTTTTGTATCTCATTTAGATGTTAAACTGTGTATGTTCAAACTTTCCAAAAGTCTATCTCGTTGCGGTGGCTCTGCACGCATGATTGGGGAGCGTTTTAGTAGCAAGAAATTTTACTACTATATAGACACAGCATTCTTTGTCCCAAAGTTAGAAATGATAGCAGGAAATATGGGTTTCAACATGAGTTATCATTTTGACCAATATATGGAGGGTTCAATGTTCTCGTCAGAGCTCTTTGAATGTTGTCCACAGCATCAAAATAACAGCCTTTCAGTGGTGCCTTGAGCTTTGGGAACAAGAAGTCGCACGGGGCTAAGTCTGGCGAATACGGTGGGTGCGACAGTACGCAAACGTTTTTGCTGGCCAAAAACTCCCGAACAGCCTTGTGGCTTGGTGCGTTGTCGTGCAAGAGGAACCAACTCCCATATTCTCGATATTGAGGCCACACATGACGGATTCTCTGGAACATACGTTTCAAAATGTCCAGATAGAGGCAGCAGTAACAGTTTGTCCATTAGGTACAAACTCTTTGTGCACAATTCCCTCACTATCGTAGAAAATGATGAGCATTGTTTTGATTTTTGACCTTTCTTGACGAACTTTTTTGGCTTTGGGAGAGTTTGCTGACTTCCACTCCGCACTTTGTCGCTTCGTTTCAGGGTTGTATTTAAAACACCATGTCTCGTCACCCGTAACGATCGAATTCAGGAAGTTCGGTTTGCTTTCAGTGGCCTCAATGAGTACTCTGCAGTGTTCAACTTTTGACTGTAGTTGCTCTTCTGTTAATGAATGTGGAACAAACCATGCACAGACCTTCGTTTTCTTCAAATCCTGGGTTATTATTTGCCGAATGGTTTCCTTATTAACGCACAGATCGTCTGAAATCATTCGGAGCATTGCACTTTGGTCATCGGTAATGATTTCTCGCACCTTTTGAATCAAGTCTGGCATTTGAACCGTTTTAGCTGGGCCCGGATGTTCGTCGTCTTCCACTGATTCTCTTCCATGGCAGAAATGTTTATGCAACTTGAAAACACGTGCACGAGACAGACAATGCTCTCCATACATTTGCTTCAACATTTGAAACGTTTCCATGACACTTTTGCCCAGTCGAACACAAAACTTGATGTTTGCTCTTTGTTCCATTGTCCCTTCACAACACAGACGAGGCGTGCAGTTCAGCTCACACTACGTTCTCAAATGGCGGCAATTTCTGCCGACCTTGACTGCGGTGCTCGAGCAACGATCGCTCTCATTTCATGTTTACTTTTAGTAGATGGCAACACCAGTACTCGTCTCGTAACATCAATGTCATTTTCCAATTGCTGTACTGTGTAAATTGGATGGATAAATGCAGTAAACTACATATTTTAAAACATGCTGTTTGAAATAATTCGACAATGTTTTAACGTGCCTTCGTTGTCTTATTGAAGTCTTTCTGCATATTAAAGGCAGTTGCTTGCGCTGTGCCTTCACATTATCTGAATAGAACAGATATTATGAATTACATTTGCCAGATGCAGTTTTTTCACATGGACAGCCGTATGTAGCCATAACTAGAACACGTGACAAACATAATTTGAAATTTTGGGTTAAGGATAAAGATAATCAAGGGCAATTGCTGTTAGACAAAATAGTATTTACAAGGAACGTCGTTATAAGAGAGCTACTGAATAGTAGCTAAAATAATATTATTGAGGTATAAGACTTTTCCTCATAATTTTTAAAAATTATTCCTTTGTAGCCCTTTCCTATCTTATTCAAATATCATAATTTTATCATTTGTTTGTTGGTTTTATTTTTATATTGTTTGTTTTCAAATGCCGTTTTAAACTGGCTCATTCGTCTAGTATATATATATATATAGATTGTGGGAAGCTCATTCAACTCAACTTGGTATAATAATTGTAGGATATTTATTTTGATTCTTAAGTTGGTCTCTAATGTAAATGTTAAAGTCTCTTGTTGGTATTTGAGATTAATTAACCATTTCATGGCTGTTTAAAATATTTTCATTAAATTATCATAACGATAATTTTGATAAACTGGATGAGTTTTTGATTTATTCTAAGACTTACTGAGAATGAATTCTTTAAATTTTTATCAAATAACTCAATTGCATACAAATATTTAATGAAATACTTTAGATTTATCATGTACTCAATAATTTCATAAATTACAATCTGCAAATTCTTCAGATATCAGTCTTTTAATAAATATTTTGTAATGTTAATGTATTGCTACTTATACTTGCACATTTGTAATGTTAAAAAATATAGTTTTTGATAAATTTTTAATGATAAAATTGATTGATTTGCTGATTTTACTTGTAAATTAACAAATTGGCCATGAAAGTGTTAAGCCATCGATAAGGAGCAATGTCATTTGTTAATGATGATCAAAGTTGAGTCATGCAATGCGATTACTACATAAATTTTACATAAATTAACCTCAACTCGTTAAATTATATACACTTAAGTGAATTTACCTTGATATATATGACTGAAATTTTGAGAATATGCCAAATCTACTCATAACCACTGCCTTTGCTTTGATTAACTCATATTTTGCATAATAGCTTTGAATCTGAGCTTTACATAAGGGCAAATATGTTTTTGATGTTGTAAACATAATCTCACCTCAATTAAGTTATATTTTTAAAACCGAGCAAGTTAATTCTTAAAGATAAAATGTATTTAGTTCAATCTTTGCTGCTATAAAAATTGATATCAGAAGTGAATGTAGTCTTTTGAGTTTATATTATGCAATTAATCTCTTTAAAAACAGTGAAACATCTAATTGAGGTACAGTGTAATTTTAATGCACTTATACAAATAAAATTAATTTGGCAAATATAAAGAGGTTTAATTTTATTAACAGTTTATATAGGTATGCCATAAAATTTTTAATATTGCATTTAAAAGTTTATTTCTTGCATTGAATAGTTCATAAAAATGTTATTCTAGCATTTAAGTAATTTCAATTAAGCATTGCGTTGCATGATTCAATACTAAATTATTTTTCATCATTTATGGGAACATTGCTTCTATTTAGAATCAATTGCATGCATTCCTTCTTACTTAATGTATTTATTGACCAATAAAAGGCATTATTAAGTAGTGTTAGGCCATTTATAATGTGAAATGTTTCTTTTTAAGTGTTTCTAGAACAACTGCTTAAAAATTACTTGCCTCTGATAAAAATAGCTGCAACTGGGTTGTGAAAACATTAATACATTCATTTCGGCCACAGAGCAGTTGTCGTCAGCGGCATTTTGCCCCTGATGGCAGCTGTTCTGTATTTTAAATGCATGTATTAATCATCTTACAATGCAGTTGCAGCTATTTTTATCAGAGGCAAGTAATATTTTAAGCATTAGTTCAATTTATTTCAGCTGCAAAATGTTTGAGGTTTATCATGTTTTGTGATATATGCAGTTAGTTATATGCCAGCTGTTGAATAGTTGAAATGATAAATTGTCTTGTTTATATAAATATATGTATATATATATATAAAATTATGCCAGTTTAATAATTTCAGCAAAAATTGGTGAAATTTGTTCAAAAAATGGCATTTTTTGGCTAAAAATATACCTAAAAAAACCCCTTAAGTCCAACGATACCTAAAAGAGCCTCCGAGAAAAAGAAATTACTTTTAACTAAAAGGAGTATACAGGTTTTGTTTATAATAAATTGTCTTTATTGCAATTAAAATGTACATGTTATGAATACAATTTCAATAAAAATTTTACATTCTGAAATATATTTTTCTCTACTTATTTTATCCCGCACTTCAAAATAAAATTATTCTGGACTGTAAAAGATGTCTGGACTTGGGAACCTGAAAAAGAAAGTTTGTTTACAGTTTGGACAGAATAATTTCTGAATATGCCCTTTAAAAAATGTAGACTTAAAAAAGAAAGTTTGGACAGAATAATTTCTGAATATGCCCTTTAAAAAATGTCGACTTAAAAAAGAAAGTTTGTTTACAGTTTGGACTTACAATTAGAATAATTTCTGAATATAGCCTTTAAAAAATTTCGGGACTCTATCAAACTTATAGCAAAAAACAGAATTAATTTTAAAATTTTCTTGAAGTGCAGAAAAAAAATTAAAATATAGCGAATTCGAACATAAAAGTTGACCATTTTTACAACATACTTTGACAAGGATGAAATCATTTCCCTAAAAAAGGTGCAAAAGTAAAGAGGAAAATATCATCTTATAAAAAATATGAGAGATGATACATATACCTAAAAGTGCTACTAATTCTGGTTTGTTCAAATAAAAAAAAATGGCAGTAATGCTGTAGAATGGAAATCAATAGTTTATACATTTGGACTGTAATAAGAATTTACGATTACTCTGGATAATATAGACTCATTACACTTACAAGAAAATAAATAAAATAAATAAATGTCTATAAAATTGGATATTGATGGAATTTTTGACTTAAGAATTTTTGTCTCTAAGACACAATTTTTTTCTAAAAATTGCATTGAATTAAGAACAAATTAACATTTCCAACGCATCTATTAATAATTTGAGATAATTATTTAACAATTAAAACATTTTTGCTTTACACGTTATCTGGATTTACAATCAAAGCTCTCAAAACTAACAAATTTTATTCCTATTATTATTATTCTCATCTGATTTTGATAACTTGAATACAATAGAATTTTTATTGGCTCAGAATTTTTTGCCTTGAATAAACAAAAAAACCCATAGATATTCTCTAAATTAATTCAAGCATATTGTACATTTATCTCCAACCTTTAAATTATTAAACAAACTCAGGAATTATTTAACCATGACAAACTCTCTTCGTAAAATTTTAAACATAGAATGCCGAAAAACATCAAAAAAACCTTTCTTAATGACTTCACCTATTAAGATTAAGTTTAATTACCTTCCAACATCCAATTTGCTGATCGATATTCACCATAAAACATATAAGTCTGCAAATGTAAGCATATAAAGTGCTGTATCAAAAGTCGATCTAAATACAAAAACTTTCCATTTAATAAGTTTTCTAAGTTTTTTAAATGCAATATATTTTTATATACCATCTTCTGTAATTCGCAAACAACTTGTTACTATATTAGATTATTAATGAAAGTCAAATTTTAGACGAAAATTTCAAATTTATAGAAGTATGCTAACGAACTTTTACATACAAAATGGAATATTCTTTATAAAATTTAATAAAACTAAGTTTTTCAAGTTCAAACTGAAAA
This sequence comes from Uropetala carovei, assembly GCA_036926305.1. Taxonomy (NCBI): domain Eukaryota; kingdom Metazoa; phylum Arthropoda; class Insecta; order Odonata; family Petaluridae; genus Uropetala; species Uropetala carovei. Next base: position 12,160,585 of record JAXCHB010000065.1, on the reverse strand, counting down.
TTAACACCTTATATTCTCAAATTTATAAGCAAAATTAAATATATTTTATAAAAGTCAAGTTATCAGAAAGTTCAAACAAAACTGATGCCTTATATTCTCAGAAAAAAATATTCTTACAGATACCACTTCAATTTTTTCAGAGGTAGCATTATATTTTTCATTTATTTACTTTAAAGGTAAATTGATTAAACAATATATTAAATAGCAATCGAATTCCTTGGGTGTGGTTTAATCCAATTATAAATTTTGGCTTACTCTGAATAATAGAACAAAAACAACCCTTAAAATATGGAATTCTTTTAACATCATTTTTTCCATCTGTTGTAACAAAAAATCTATAATCGTGCCAAATTTCAAAGTCTAACTCATCTTGAAGTGCCTTATAACATTTATCTTCCTGTGGGGCAACAACTGGGCAAAAATAGCCCCAAAAAGAGAGAACTTCAACAATTTTGGGTTTTTCCATTGGTTGTGACCAAAAACCTATAATCGTGCCAAATTTCAAATCTCGAGCTCATCTGGACGAGCCTTGTAATTTATATTCTCCTTCTATATCCTATGTTAGATGCAGGTTTTTATCATAGAAGATATTTGTCATCTGATATAGTGAACAAACCAGGATTAGCAACATATAGGTAAATAAAAAACCTTTCATTCCATATATGTAGCTCCAGCTCATCATCCTCTTTACTCTCGCCCCAGGTGCATCAATTCCTGTCACAGCAAAGCAGTACTCCTTGATTCATAGTTCCGCTATAGCTCAAACCAGTGCATTTTGGCTCAGCATCAACTGCGAGGACATAAAGAGGAAAAATGGTTGTAGTGAACTCAATAAATATACTCGCAATCCAAAAAATATAAACAAAAGATTAATTTGCTTACACAATATGAAAGAGCACATCTTATTTATTGAGGCGTTTAGAACTGTAAATTTTGAAATTCTTTAAGAGTTTATTCAAATAATTAAGTAAGAGATCTATCTGACTATTAGTTTTAAAATTTTAAACTTCCATATTGTCTGAACTGACAAATGAAATACGTAATCGATCTTTTTCTAGAAAAGAAAGCGTTAGTTATCAGGGGGAAATAAAGCAATCGCATATGACAAAATAAGCAACTGAAATTAAAAATTAACTGAATCAAATGAAAAATTGGGGCTTCATTTGCTGGCGCAATAAAAATATATTTTTTATTTACTGAGATTTATTTATAATTCAAACAAACTCTTCATAAGTTTAGCAATAAAGTTGTGTTGCAGGGTAAATATACTCAATAGTAAATGAAGAAATATCAACTTTCTATCTGTTAACTTAGAATCTTAAGTTGATAATTTAGAAGGCACCTTCTGATACCATCAAATTATCAAAAGAGTTTCTTTTGCAGTTTGATATGTAGAAGGCATTATACGAGGGTAGTTCAAAAAGTTCAATATGAAAGAGCACATCTTATTTATTGAGGCGTTTAGAACTGTAAATTTTGAAATTCTTTAAGAGTTTATTCAAATAATTAAGTAACAGATCTGACTAAGAGTTTTAAAATTTTAAACTTCCATATTGTCTGAACTGACAAATGAAATACGTAATCGATCTTTTTCTAGAAAAGAAAGTGTTAGTTATTAGGGGAAATAAAGCAATCGCATATGACAAAATAAGCAATTGAAATTAAAAATTAACTGAATCAAATGAAAAATTGGGGCTTCATTTGCTGGCGCAATAAAAATATATTTTTTATTTACTGAGATTTATTTATAATTCAAACAAACTCTTTATAAGTTTAGCAATAAAGTTGTGTTGCAGGGTAAATATACTCAATAGTAAATGAAGAAATATCAACTTTCTATCTGTTAATTTAGAATCTTAAGTTGATAATTTAGAAGGCACCTTCTGATACCATCAAATTATCAAAAGAGTTTCTTTTGCAGTTTGATATGTAGAAGGCATTATACGAGGGTAGTTCAAAAAGTTTCCGCACTTTTTTTATCGCGCCACTGGTGCAAGGCAGACTTATGAGCATTGGCAACATTGAAACTCAGTATCTGACGTGCCCCCACACTGGTGGGCATGACCTTGGACTCGGTGAGCTATGAGCAGTGGAGGTAAGAGCATGGCTGCACCGCTTTCGATTTGCACCAAGGAAGAGCAGAGAGGAGTTGTTTGTTTTTTGTGGGCAGAAGGTGTTAAATGGGCTGAAATTCACACACGTTTATGTGCTCAGTTTGGAGATAATGCTTTACCTCAGCGGAGTGCGTACGAATGGATTGAAATGTTTAAGAAAGGCCGGACAAGTGTGGTTGATGCAGAGCGTTCAGGACGGCCGTCAACATCAACCAGTGATGAGAAACAGGAAGAAGTCAGAGCCATGATTCTCGCTGACAGAAGAGTGAAAATAAGGGACATTTCATTAAAGTTAGACATCAGTCAAGGTTCAGCCTATTCGATAGTGCTGGCCATTCGCAGAAAACAGAGAAGAAGATTGTTGGAGGGTGTTCTTTTGTTGCAGGACAATGCACGCCCACATAGCGCTGCCCATACCAGGGAAACCCTTCAAGAAATGAAATTTAAAGTTCTCGATCACCCAGCCTATAGTCCAGACTTGGCTCCTTCAGATTATCATCTTTTTGGACCACTGCAGGAAGCGCTGAGAGGTCGTCGATTTGCAGATGATAACGAGGTGAAAGACTGGCTACATACACAACCAAAGAAATTTTTTTTTGATGGCATTAGAAAGCTTGTAGACCATTGGAATAAGTGCATTACAAAGCAGGGAGACTATGTAGAGAAATGAACCATTTGTAATCTCTCAGACATAAATAAAGACATTCTAACAAAAAAAAGTGCGGAAACTTTTTGAACTACCCTCGTAATAGATTCTAACAATTAACATATTGTTTACTACTGACAAGTATAGATATAATCTAGTAATAATTTAAAGTAACAGTACTATTCATTTAAATTTATGCCAAAAATCAATGAAATTGATCAATTAACTTCATACAAATCATTCCACATATTCATAATTGGAAATTATTGATGAATTACAGCATTTATTATAACTGGCTGTACCTGACAATGTTTGCGTGGTTTTTTAAAATTAATTTATAAAAAATTAAGAAGTGTGTAAAATAAGTTGATCTCAATAATTCACATTTAACTCTAATAATGTATTTCCCGAGTATTGGATTTTAATGTATTTCGCTCCCAATGTAAGGTTCACAGGCTCGAATCTCGCTGAGGGCATGGCTGTATATTGACAATTTATTATGTAAAGTCAGTCCAAAATCTGGCGCAAGATAATAACACCTGTAAAGCACCATATAACTTTTACAAAAGTTCTTAATAAAGTTTAGTAAATCAACATTGTTGAGCAAGAAGGATTTTATTCCACTGCAATTGTTGTAAATTTTGTTCCTCCTTACCAGCCGAACTCAATAAATAATTTCTTTTTTCCTTTTTAGTGCATAATGTTATTTTTAAAACTTTTTTTTAAGTAATTTATTTAATATAACAATAATGCAACCATTTATTTAGATTATCGAAGAGAAGATAGCCATGTAATGTGTTAAAAAAATAATGTATGTCCCTATTATCATCTGATTTTAAATTTATACGTGAGCCTATTTGCATTAATAAGCATTATAGTTGTATAATATAATGGCTCTACTTACAAAAAGGTAAGATTCCAATATTCAAATGATTCAATAAAGATTCAACTGCTTTGATTAAATCATTAGAAATGCTTCCCATACACAGTTAACTGAATAATTTACCTGTAAATATTTATGTTGCTATGTATAAAGTTTGACATTGCTACAGCAACAATTTATATGCTTATACAAAAGTACGAAGTGAATAACATGATTCTTTCATCCATTTGAAGGTTTAATTGACTCTAATTGATTCGGAGGCAACAATGATGGCTGCCTTCACAACGCTCCGAAAGAGTACGAAATATCCTCAACATTTAAAAAACCATTGGTTATTTCTGAAACCTTTAGACCGTGTAAATGTAAACATTGCAAGAATAAGATTGTTTACAATTTTATCCATCTAATGAAGCAAAAACGAAGAAAATCTCTCCATATTTAGGTATTTTGATGAATGAAGGAAAATACATTGCAATCTGAAACATCAAAAATCCCATGTAAACTTATGGGAAAATATAATTGTTTCTTGGATTTGAACCCAGGACTTTATGAAAATAGTTTTCCTGGGACCACCTAGCTAGTAGAAACAAAGTGCCATTTACCACATATATCTACGATGAATGGTTCTCGAGATACAAATGAGGTCAGATGGACAGATGGATGGACACTTTTAAAATTAGATGTAGTGATAAATTCACGTAAATTGATGGCTGGTTTGACAGAGTTAAGAGAAGTGCAGGTTTGTATAACCTTAAATCAACTGGCGAGGCTGCAAGTTATTTTGTGCTTTTTAATAACTTTTATATTAATTTCGCTGCGATATATAGTTGGACATGGAGAAGAATGCTGAAGATAAAATGGGCAGATAGGGTGAAAATGAGGAAGTAGTACGAAGAATGGGAGAGAAGCAAACGATTATACAGACTATCAGAAAGAGGAAGGCAAACTGGATTAGGCATTACTTGAGGAGAGAGTGCATGATTAAAGAAGTGCTAGAAGGAAAACTGGATGGAAAAAGAGAAACAGGTAGGAAAAGATTTCAGCTGGTAGATGACTTGAAAGGGAAAGAGAGCTATCAAGACATGAAGAAAACTGCAGAAAAAAGGTATATGGAGAACCAAGTTTAACCATGAATAATCACGGACCTGTCAACGGACAGACTACCTATGATGATGATGATACACACACACTTATATAGTCTAAAACCAATTGGATAAAATGACCATTTCTTTTTGCATTTTAAAGCTTTAAAAACAGTCTAAAGAATATGCATTCAGCTTTGAATAGTAAGCAAATATAATCTTCTGAAAGCTTTCAGTGTAACAAGACCATTATGCTGCACTTTACAAGGTAAAAACTTGCTTTATTGCTTCTGATTTTGTCACTTCTTTATTAAGTTTCTTTTGCAGTTTGATATATAGAAGGCATTATAATACAGTCTAACAATAAACATATGGTTTACTACTGACAAGTATAAATATAATCTAGTAATAATTTAAAGTCTAACAGCACTATTCATTTAAATTTATGCCAAAAATCAACGAAATTGATCAATTAACTTTATAAAAATCATTCCACATATTCATAATTGGAAATTATTGATGAATTACAGCATTTATTATAACTGGCTGTACCTGACAATGTTTGCGTGGTTTTTTTAAAATTAATTTATAAAAAATTAAGAAGTGTGTAAAATAAGTTGATCTCAATAATTCACATTTAACTCTAATAATGTTTTTCCCGGGTATTGGATTTTAATGTATTTCGCTCCCAATGTAAGGTTCGCAGGCTTGAATCTCGCTGAGGGCATGGCTGTGTATTGACAATTTATTATGTAAAGTCAGTCCAAAATCTGGCACAAGATAATAACACCTGTAAAGCACCATGTAACTTTTACAAAAGTTCTTAATAAAGTTTAGTAAATCAACATTGTTGAACAAGAAGGAATTTATTCCACTGCAATTGTTGTAAATTTTGTTCCTCCTTACCAGCCAAACTCAATAAATAATTTCTTTTTTCTAAATTATAAAATTATTATTACTTTTTTGATCAAATATCCAGTTAATGAAGTTGAGACTTTTTACTTTGTCTGGAAAAACTTAATAAGCGTAATTTCCACACTTCATCTCTTCTGCACATTTCAAAATTTTACTGCTGAGTAACTTTAGTATTTGACAATACTTTCAATGGTGAAATAAAAAAAACCATGTTTACAAAGCCAATCTTACATTATGGTGATGCTGAAACTGTGATAATCTACAGCACAAGAACAGTGTTTGAGAGAAAGCCAGAAATAATACAATACTGGAACAAAATTTTAGACACTGAGAAGACCTGCATTACAAGACAATACTGAATCGAATGGCAAAAATACAAAGCCCCTATCTGTCTTAATTTAGGAATTGCTGCATCAGATTTTTTTAAAACAGCTAAAAACGAATTTAAACTTCAAGGTTAAGACTCATCACCAGATGTATTATCACCACCCAGCAGCATTTGGACCTGTCTCAAAAAATTTTCTTAATTGCATCACAATGCTCGTTAAGGCTATTAGACAGTATCAAGGAACAAATTCCACAAATAATTCATGCTATGTTGTCATTACAAGATCACTTTGTTTTTATAAAATCCTTTCCTATTTACAATTAATATTTATTTGATGTATGTTCCCTTGAAAGTAATCAGGTAAAAAAGTAAAAGCTCCCAATGCTTACGTATATAAATGGACAAGATCGAAGTGTTGATAACACTCATGTTATCAATAATCCAAGTGGCATGTCAAGCGACCTGATGATGTTACTCAATTTTTCGATTGGTTTGACTGACTTGGGAATGTTCAAAAATGGTGTGGTGGTTTCCCATTACCTTCCACATCAGATAGAAGGGAGGATGGAAAACCCCATGCTTGCATTATCCTACTCTTACAAAGAGCACCAAGAGGGCCAGCTGCTTAACATCCCTTCCTAAGGATAAAGCACTGATTTGTTATTTCTCATTTTTCGTTTTCTCATTGTCTCGTTCTTTTAGTTTGTATGCACACAAATAGACGAGGAGTAACCTCCAAAAAAATCCTACTTTTGCAGGATTCGTGCCTACTGCCACTTAGAACAACAGGCAAGTGGTACCACTACACCACTGACTCTCCCACCAAACCACCTAACTGAACAAATCTGCTGCACAGCAAAGTGAAACTGAATATTTTCTTACTGAACTGCAAACCAAATGCTATTAGACCGCACCAAGGAAAAAATTCAACAAATGTTTCATGCTACATTGTCACCACAAGATCACTTTCTTTGTTTCTATTAAGTCCTATTAACGGTTAATATTTATGTTCATTTGAAAATACTCAGGTAAAACACTGATAATACTTACCATAAATATTTCTTAGTATCACATGGTCAGTCACTTCCAGATTGTCATCTGTGCACGAGACTGCAAATTGAGAATTCCCAGGAAAAGTATTCTTCGATGCATGCCCCTGAAACAGCAAGAGAACTGAATTAAATTCAGCACCACAATTTCATGTTGAATAATACACAAGACTTCCTGAGTACATTATGCGACGTCCCCACTTCTCTCTCATGCTAAATCATTCCATTTATATTCAAAACTGAAATTGTATTTTAACACAAGTTAATCTTCAATTCAAAAATTTGTGAGGAAATAGAGAAATTGCTTCCTATAACTAACTTAGCTAGGCTTAATGATTATTTTTAAACCATTAGTTAATAACTACGTAAAATTTTCAATTGAACAGAAACTAAGTACATAATTGCTTTCAATAAATTTTTCCATTTAAAATTATATGCTTTAATTTATGAAATCCTAAGACTAAGAAAATATCACCTCTAAATCATGGGGGCAACGTCGGCACGTTTGAAGACAATCTGATTCGACAAAAGCACGCTACGTTTCGTCGACATTATGTAGACACAACAGTCTGAGATTGAATGGAATCATGATAACCAAAGCAAACTATAACTCTATTAATGTATCATTCGTCTGAAACAGCAGTTCCAAATAGAAAGAAGCGGTGATAAAAATTTTACCATACTTAATGCGGTCGAACACACGTTCCGTCATGCTTACGGATCCATTCGATTACTTGATAACCACCTTCACGTCTAAAACTTTGCTAAATCTACGCAAAGCAGAAATGGTCTATAAAAAACTGATTCCACGAGGAAAAAAGTTATACCGAAACAAATTAACCGTGTCCCCTAACAAATAATAAGCTAAGGTTATGAACCACATTAGCATTCGTGTCAAGTTCGATATCTTAGGAGTAAATAAGTTTCTCGATTTCCAAAAACTTAAAAACCCTCCGTCGGAAAAGTTATAAGATCCTGGGAGCTAAAATTGTACAAACGTCAAAGATGTTCGTACGGCAACATTAATCCGATGATTATATGCGACACATCGTACAGTTAATAAGAAAAGTTTTCGCTACTAAGGATAAATAAGCATCCTACAGTACCTACGTAAAAACCAGAAAGTCAATTTCGCACTGATTATCGTTCACAGTAAGATAATTATGAAAACCTGATTATATAAATTCAACATTAATTCCAAATGAGAATGTAAAATGATCTCCTTACCTCTTCAAGACATCGTCCAACAGCTTACTGAGATGGATTTGACTGCCTCAACCAGGCCTCTGAAACTCCCTTAGAAACGGCTGTTCCGAAGTTTAGCGGAAGGGGATAACCAGATGGCAATAGCGTCGCTCTTAGCGTGACGTCATACAGCGGCTTTCTCAAATCTGTTTAAGCATCAGATTTGAACATTGAAGGTTCATTTTGTATCAAATTCACTATTACAGGAATTTCATGAATTTAAACTTATACGATATATGGGATGAAGCATTGAAACAGAATCTATATATATATATATAACGCTTAGGTATGTATGCTTTGTTGATTACCGTTACCAAGTAACCATTTATTACCGCATAAGCATTGGAATCGGTGCAAGGCATTTTTAATTTCTTTTTAAAATTACTTAAAATTATTATACGAAGTCCGGACTTGAAGTATTAAACGGAAAAATGAGTGAAAATAATTATTTTTGAAAACAATACGAATTCATGCTGAATTTGCTTAAATATTTTAACTGCATAAGAACGAGAAGTTTTGAAATTTATAATGGGAAATTTTATTTTTTAGTTTTGTAATAATTCTCCAGAGACGATCATTACAGTCAATGAAATATACACAAAAATAAATCTGAGGGAATTCATTATAAACAATGAGTATAATACAATGGAAATATGAATAAATTTATTTATTTAAAATTTTGGTGAAATCACATACAAATATCTTGCACACGCTTTTAGGTTCACAGGAGGTAAAAATCATAACATTCACATAATGTAGAAATTTTATCAATACCAAGCAAAAATTTTATAACTTTTAATATATAATGCATTCAATGGAAATATGAATATATTTATTTAAACGTTCGATCAAATCACATATACAAATATCTTGCACACGCTTTTAGGTTCACAGAAGGTAAAACTCATAACATTTACATAATCTAGAATTTTTATTAATACCAAGCAAAAATTTTATAACTTTTAATATACAACGCATTATTAGATTACATTCATTAGTTTTCAGAAACTTTAATAAAAATTTACTTTGCGAGCTTGAACACTTTCCAGTTTAAATTATAGATTTTTTTAATAAATTGGTGATTTTTGTCTGTAACACTGACGAAGGAAGGGATATTTACATCAAAAATATTTTTTATTTGCCTAACTTAAAAGAAAAATATGCAGGAACTATACATCCCAATAAACACACACACACCTTTTTACAAAAGTAATATAATTGAAAAAACTTATTTCATCTAAAGTTTCCCTAAACTGGAAACACACCTTATTTACATAGCTAAATATGGGTACAAACATGGTACCAGGAAGAGAGTTCCTCTTATTTTTTCACACAATGATACTAAAACTATATCCCACACATATTTTACAAAAGTAATGAAATTGAAAAAGTAATTATTATATCTAAAAGTTACCTAAACTTGGAACACACATCTAAATTACACATTTACATAGCAAAATATTTTAACAAACATGGTACCAGGAAGAGTCCTCTTAATTTATGCACGAAGATACAGCAGCACATTTTGTGCATGCAGTGCACAATACAAAACATACAAAAACAGACAAAATTTTACATTTACAAAATGCAGTTTACTTTCCATGAAATTTAAGAAATCATGGGTGGGGACAAAGTGGTACTACACTTGAAGAACAAGTATATTTTGTTCTTTTTTCTGCTTTCCTGGAGCAGCATAGGCGACATCTTCTCCAACTGCCACCTTGATAGGAAGATGCTTGACAACTACTTCACTGTATTCCGATCATAACACATTAGAAATGTAAAGTTACACAAGAAAAATATCAATTTCGCTTACCTTACTCATCAAATAAAGCATCGTAACTTTCTGGCAAGGTAAATCTTGATGTTTTAATTGCTTCAATCTTGCTTTCTCATCTAGTGTCAGACAGAGGTTTTACTGTCAAGTCTACATGATTTTTCACAACCTGCCAGAAAAGAAAAAGTTATACACATCCTGAATTGTGCCAAAGAAATTGATAGCTTCATTTGTGACTTGGTACATTGGGGTTGTCAAAGCATTTATGCTCGATGGGATCTTGTTTTAGGTAGTAAGTATTGGAATTAGTATTTGGAACGGTCAGATTTAAATACATCCGCACAAAGAATGTAACTATTTTCAATGCGAAAGATAAAATTTTGTCATTCTCCCGGAAGCTAGTTTTGGACTTCGTCTGTATAACAAAATAATTTGGATTGGTTTCCAACATTCAATGATTTCTTTGAAGAAAACAAATGCAAACTTGAAGAAGAAATTCAGAGCAAGATTGTAGATCATCTTCGCAATTTATACACCAACATCAGCAAGTATTTTCCAAACATCAGTGAGAACAATAACTGGATTCGGAATCCATTCACTATAACCGAGAAACCAGAAGGATTATCTGCACTAGATTATGAAAATTTAATCGAAATCACTTCAGATGTCCATTTAATACAAACATTTAAAGAAGTTTCTCTGATTACATTTTGGGGCAGCTTATATCATGAATATTCAGACTTATCAAGACGGGCAATTATAGAGTTATTACCATTCGCGAGCACGTACTTATGCGAAACTGGGTTCTCGAAATACACAACAAAAACAAAATACAGAAATCGACTAGATGCCGTTCATATAAACGATTTTTATCTTTAAATATATGAAAATAGACGAAATGTTGATCACATGACCTATCTTTATTATTATCTGTACTTACTTGTGCTTTGATTTTCACCTTATAAACAAAACAACTGTTTGGGGTTCCGCAACTACTCTTTCGAGTTGCAAGGGTTCCGTAGCAAAATTAAAATGGGAAACGCTGCCCTACAGAAATAATTCTGCGCACCAAGTTACCAACAAAGGAAATGATAATTGCAGGTAAGACATCTATGCATTGGAGTATGTCTAGGCTGGTTAAAGCATTTCAGACCATTTTCTGACCCCTTGAAATATTTTAATGCAACAATTTTTTCGTAGATGAGCCAAATTTGTTAGAAGCTTCTATGACGATGGCCTCTAAATCACATACATAACGTGTAATTACTACCTATCTTCATAAAAATAGCAAATTGAAATATTTTAGATACCAAAGAAGGGAGTTTGACGTTAAGACTATGAATAACCAAATAAATGGCAAGCACGATTCTCCTGACGAGAAGGGATACTGATATAAAATAATTACAGCATTTTCTCCTGTGTGTTGGAAGCAGCCTAATTAACGATAATTGGCTAAATTATGGAAAGGCATTTTGGCAAATATAATTTTAAAAAATGTATGACAATCATATGACTAGTTTACATCTATGTACAATACTTATCTATTTAAATAGAAAATCTCTTAATTTCTTCGTCACTTTACAACATACCGAACCATTTTAAAATTGCTCAAAAGGGAAATTGGTAAAATAATATATATAATATAATAAATACCCTTTTGAGCTTCAAAAATGTTCGCCTTATAACATTTTCATAGTCGTGATAGACCAAGCAATGAATACCAAAAGTATATCGACAGTTTCAACCACACAACGATAGATGTCGCCATATTGCTTGTCGGGACGTGCCTGTTACCTGGGACTTGATGCAGTGTTGAGAGGTCGGTCGGCCAGTTCATATCGTACTCCGTCCTAAAGGACAGAGTGCGAATGTGGATTACGGATTGGTAACGAGTAATTACGGTTTGCATTTTTAATTTTATATTGTGTCTACACTTCGTTTCTATATTATACATATTACATTATATATTATATTAATAGTATTTTAAGGTTGTATACATATACATAATTGTAATCTACGTCTGTCTTTCCACCCCATCTAACGCACGACATGGCAGGTGGGTCGACCCCTTGCCACCCTCCCTCCCTCCCGGGGCCCCGACCTTGGCCAAGGTTCCCACCCTGTGTGCACACAAAATCCCAAACCACGATACGATTTCCACACGATCGATGTTTTACGCAATTGACACATGTACTATTATCCTATGTCATATTATTGTTTATTTTCCACGATAAATGCTAAATCGAATTTCGAAACGTATGTAGCGCTAATATCTTTTCCCCTGAACGAAAACAGGTGATGCTGGAGACGTGCATTTCTTTTCCGAATGCACGAAGAGTGAAGAACGAAGACGCCCAGACACCATTCATCATGCAGGAGTAAGTATGTTTAGATGTAATTGTACTGTTTTTATTAATTTCTCCTTTTTAATAGTGATTTGTTTTTACAGAGCTCCTCTCCAACACAGGGTGTATCATCGCAGTGTGGCGCGGTTATCTCCTAGTGGAGGTAATTAATGGTTTCACTGGAGGGATGACACAGTGGTATGGTAGTCTTATTTTGATCTCAGGCATATAAAATGCCTCACAAGAATAATCATAATTAATTAGCAATTTTTCTAAATTCTATAATTTCTCTGACGTCGTTAACGGCGACTGTAGTTTTGCTGTCGTATATTGGATTTAGCCATTATGAGTTTATATGTCTATGGTTTATTCGTCTGCTTTATCATCAGCTGAAGCGGAAGAAATTGTTGTGTTATTGCCATAATTAAAGTGAAAATTAAGTATATCAATTCTTTAAACAGTATATCCTGATCTATTACATTTATTTGCTTTTTGAATATAGTGATTAAGTTTTAATGTCCATGCATAAGAAACAAATAAGTAGTAGACATATTGAACCAAATTTTGTGTTGCATTGAGTTGCAAAATGCAACGGTAATGTTTATTTATAATCAATTCTTAATTTAATATTTTTTTAAGTATATCAGTCATTTTACTTGAGCAATTCAGTGTTTTATTACTTAACGTTGAATTGGTAATTAAAAATTATTTGTAATAGTTTTGTATGAGGCCTTAGTTCTCCTCATAAAGACAAACGCTTACGGATAAAATACCTATAATCGTGCGTTAGAATAATAGACCGTTTTAGGAAATGTCTAAAATATTTTTGCTAATATAGTGATTGCTCTTAATTGCAGATAACCATCAACGCCACACTGGACAGACACGGACGCTCGCGGTAAGCTCAATTTCCCTTATTTATAATGCACACGTCATTTCGTGTAAGATATCACGAACATCATTCGGGAAATACGTTCGAACCGAATTGAATTAAGTCAGTATCATTTTCAGATGTAGTGTTTATTGTTGTTGGTAGGCTTGCCACCTCTAGGACTTTGAACGGGAATATTTGTGTTTTTCCATAAATTTTCAGGCTCTTGATTAATTTTACTGAATTTTCTCAAATTAACCGATTATAAATACGAGGATGTTTTTTGGCGAAACGAACTTCCCGACGTTTTCACGTACTAAAATATCGAATGATCAATAGCTCTTTAATATATATGAATTTCAAGTTGGAAGTATTTTTTTCATTAATCTTGAATGAAATTCAATTTCGGTTCTGCTAATGTCTGGACGTATGCAGGTACTCAAATATCTCTTAAATATAACGACATATAATATATTTCTTCCGAATGTGGCAACTTCATCAGTTTACATGTTGAAAAAATTTTCGTAACTGTTGGATATTATTTATTATTAATATATATTTAGAATTCTTTGCCTGTTATATCAACCCGTTCATTTTCAAATAAATGCATCACCTGTTCTTATTCTGCAGTCAGTAAGTTGAATAGAATATATCGCACTGTGTTTGTGATAATTAGCTGTTCAATTTCAGCATGATCACACCATTGGGATATTTCAGATTAAGTATATATTTGCACTAAGGAATAGTACTGCAGTCAGGTTCTTCTGTAGCGTGTGAGGAAAATTCGGCTTGCTTTAACGTCACGAACAGAGACTTGGTGATGCGTTTATTCGGAAATGAAATATAAAAATATTTCTTCAGAAGATGATTTTTTAATTGTATTTTATTTTAAAGACTTCAAAGATGAAAATTGTTGGTAATGTTTCTGTTTTCAATTTTGCTTCGGGATTTAAAACCTCAAAAGATGTAAATCAACTAGGCTTCACAATTTTCTCATACATATAAAGCCTGTAGCAATGTTAATTTCAAATTTGGTATAGGTAAAACTGGCACTATATGCAATACCTGAAGTGTATGTGGCCATGTGTTATTTTCTTTTTGTAAGCATTTACTCGGTTCTGTTATTTTAGAATTACGGATCATAAAGCTCACGGATACATAATTTTAGAATATAGTATAAATGAGTATGTGCTTAAATATTCTTGAAACTACTATGCTGACTTTTTTGCAGGGAAGCGAGGACTACGCGAGTGGGTGGGAGCTGTGGACTTAGGAGCGTAGGTGCTGATTACTTAGGAGAGTGGGGGCTGCAAACTCGGCTTAGTAGGTTCGTCAACCTTAGTTTAGTAGGTGCGACAAACTTAGATTAGCAGGTGCGACAAAGTTAGAATTGTAGGTGCGACATACTTAGATTAGCAGGTGCGACATACTTAGATTAGCAGGTGCGACAAATTTAGATATGTAAGTGCGACAAATTTAGATTTGTAGGTAGTAGTAGTATTTAGGTGTGTGAATGTGTGTATGATGGTAGTGCATGGATGTGCGCGCGCACATCTTTGGGTAGTGGTGGTGGTGTGTGTGTGTGATGGGTGATGGTTGTATGTATGAATCATTTTGTCATCGATTACATTGTTTAGCTAGACAGATGAGAGTACTTAAGTTTAGCAAGCGTTAGCATGGTGTAGGGCTGGCGTAACCCAGCGAGCTCGCCATGTTAAATAATGAGCAACGATGGCCTAAGCATTACCTCCTGGGTGCCAATGGAAATATGCTTAACTTGAAGGGTATAGAAATCATTCCATTCATATTTTTAAAAAACCTCCAGTTATCAGATGCAAAACAAGTTCTAAAGGTTTCCCAGTTTAGGATTTATTACGTTATGACTGAGTCTTCATTAATTATGTTGAATTCTACTGTTGAAATGTTATTTACAGTTGTTTATCTTAAACTGTGATTTCTATTTCATAAAGAAATCTTGTATTGTTAGTTTCTACATCACTGTTTAATATCTGAAGATAATACTTTAGGCTAATAAATGTATGATGCAACTCTCTCTAAATAAAATGTTTTAATTTTACCATGAGTATTTATTTAAATTATAAATTAAGTAAACGTTCGATGACTTTAAATGATTCTTTGATTTTCTATATCAATTAATTTTATTTATACATCAAACTGTAGTGAGCTTAAATCTGACATAAGTTTTACAATTCGTTTATAAGATATTTCTATTGCCAGGAGTGTAATTATCGAATAGCATAATTGGCCATCAAAAAACAAATGAAGTTGCAATAGTGTCCCAGATAAGGAAATGTAAACTTCTTCCATCAAGTCTTTGAGGTAAAATGTCCTCTGTCCTACTCTAATGATAATTAGGATGCAAAATGTCCTACTTTGTGATACATTTCTGTTTGGGAGAAGATCTACCGGCAGCAATGCCCCTAATCAATCGCATGGCTACTGGGACCTAATGGGTGAGTTTTGCATTGCTGTTTATAACCTCTTCCCCCTACGTCTCCTCCACTCATACTTCGCATTTAAGAGATCACAATAATATAGGATAGCAAGAATAGCAGCTTGTCACTGTTAGTTCTGCTTCATCTATCATCAAAGATTGGTCATGTTCAGTGAAGTGAGACTGCATCACATTTTAGTTCCGTTATATGTATTAATTAAATATAACAAATTTTCTGTCTTTTCTCAACAAGTTATATCAACATTTCTTGTAAATTTTGTTTTTCTAATAAGAAAAGCAAGCTTTACTTCCTGAAACTTGGGGAGATATCAAATCTGCATTTCCAATCAAAAGAGCATAGTTTGAATTGTTCTTCGGTATTTTCATTCATATTCATAGAATTATGTAACATATTAAATTTTGAAGTTTTATTCAAATCATATTGCTGCCATGAGAGTGATTTTTGAAGGTTATTTTCAAATCTTGGCTTTATGGGTCCTTTTACAGCCTAACTATATTTTCCGTTTAAATTGGCTTCGATCAGGAGGAGATCCTGTGGAGAATTAGTGTCTTTGATGCCAAATTAGCCTTGAATTCTGAGTTATTATGACTTGAAAACTGACATGCTGCTGAGTCTACATTGTAAGTACTTTTATGACCAGTCATCATGGATAATGGATTTATCACCTCTAAGAGCAATCAATATTATTTTGTGGAATTACATTATAACTAAATATCAGCTGTGGGTTCATCCTACAAATGTAAAACTAGCTAATATCAGAACATTTGGTGTAACAATAGCCCAAGAGGCCGAGTCACCAGAAAACACACATGTAATCAGAACATTTACTCATTAGTATGTACCATGAAATAGCAGATTATGAAAATTTCCAATTTTTTTCCTTGTATGAGTACATAATCATTTAAAAAGTTAGTATCACCAATTTAAAGAGGTATTATTGAACTCATCATTGGCCTAGAAGAATATTAGCTATCCACACAGGGTAGAACAAATAATTAATATTTTAAATTAATATCCTTTTCCACACAATAATCACAATTTTTAGCTCATTTTCTTAAAAGCCAGAACTTTGTCCATCTGTCATTGGACAATCAACATTTTTTAAAGAGGTATTTAAAAAATTCTTTTTGAATTAGATAGCGCTTATCCATCCTTGAAGTTC
The DNA here is from genome assembly GCA_036926305.1 of Uropetala carovei. Lineage (NCBI taxonomy): Eukaryota > Metazoa > Arthropoda > Insecta > Odonata > Petaluridae > Uropetala > Uropetala carovei. The sequence goes on along the minus strand of JAXCHB010000065.1, from coordinate 12,143,691 downwards.
ACTGCAACTGTACTTTTCATGTAATTCATAGTTTTCCCTCTAGGTGACTTTTGAAATGGTATTTACCCAAACTACTGAAGCTAGAGGAGCGAAGTTTTCATGAATGGGAAGGTCTACGTTCCAACATTGCGGGTTTCCCCCTCTGCAACTAGGGAGGCAAAAGAGAATTTTGAAAATTTTTAATAAAATGTGCTTCCACCTGTTGCTTTAGTAAGTGTATCTTACTTGTTTGAATTTAAAAATTTGTGAATTGCTTTTGGAGTAGACAAGCGTCTAAACTTAGGACACCGAACTTGTCATGGTTTGTGGCAATGTGATATACTGTTCGACAAAAATAAGGAAATTAAATATTATTATATCATGATAGCTGGTAAAGTTTACTAATAAGTTTTAATTCTTTGTTTATGTTAGCCATATAACCAAGATTAGTTAATGTATTATAGTATGAAAGTAGAGGATAGCTAGACAATTTGGCTCAACCAAGGAAACTTAAGGAAATTTCAAAATTGTAAAAGATGTTATGTTGTCATCAGCATTCACAGAAACATATTGTGGGAGCAAGGGGAATAAAAACCAGGGTCAGCTTGAAGCTATTCCAATGATAAGACTGCATTCAGCCCCCGAGTTCCTATGTAAACTGTTCAACTTCAATAATATTTATTTTATTTTATAAAATATATTCTGAAAGATATGTCTCTTATTTTTCAACCAGTAATTCTAGAGGGAGGGGCAAATGTGCACGGTCATGTATATAGTATTAACCCCTTAAGCCGATAGCCCAATTACATACTCGCCAAATGCAGATATTGCTTAAATTGCGATTCTATCAGCATAAAGTAGCCTTTCATGGGACTATATGTGTCACAGCAGACCATCGATATGTGATCTTTCAATGGATCACCAATTTCCTGTCAGTTTGTTAGTTTTTATACTTCGGTAGAGGAAATACGTAGCGTAAGCTACGCTATTTAGTAATTTAAATACATGCTTGAGGGGTTAAGGCAATATTGAAGATGTGATAACAAAAATTTATTGATAGACTCGTAGATATAGAATTTATTTCATTTTTAATTTATATATTTTGCTGTAAAGAGGATTTTTATTTACATAGAAGAAATAAATATTATAGCGCTAATACCATTATTAGTCCACACCTTACTAGTAAAATCCAAGTGTCTGTTTGTTAAAATATATATATATATGTGTGTGTGTGTGTGTATATATGAACAAATTTTGAACTCTTTATTTCAATTTCAATAAAACCTTTAGCTTTTAATTGGCTTTCCCTAAAATTTTAAATAACACAGAGAATGATAACAACTGTGTTCTTAAAGTACTATTGAGTGTGGTGAAGTAAGAAATATGTAACAGAAATTAATAATGAAGAAATGATAAAGTTTCAATAACACACACAATGTGATTTACTGTCAAAATTGTTGATTCTATGCTATTCTAGGACAGTATTCAAACTATTTGTCAGGTTCTAATACTCTAATTCTCATATCAGAACATAAAAATAATTAACTTCAAGTTGCTGCAATTTTAGAGTTAAAGAACTGAAGTGTGTTTAAGATTATGAAATGAAATATAAATCTAAAAAGATTTAAGGAGTGTTTTTATTTCGCTTAAACAATGATTTAGTTCTGACAGAAAGTTTAAATTATGGATTGCCGGAGGTCCTTCAATTTTTATGAGATGTCGAGGACTGAAATTAGGGTTAGCAGATATTCCGTTTCTTTTATAAATATCTCAGGTTTTTAAAGCTTTTCTTTCAGTATTCGAATGAAATGGAAATTTTGAACTCATTCTTCGTGAAGAGAACTGCCACTTACAATGCGATATAATCAATCAGCTAATTGCATGTCATTAAGCCTTGGATGAGTAATTTTATAAGTATTTGCATGAGTTTATATAAACATAGCCCCTTGATCACAACATAGTTTTTCCTAATAAGAATCAATTTAGCTCGTATAAATATTATAAAAAGGAATATAAACGCCTTTCAGGAAAAGAAAATATCAAGAATACAAGTATTAGATGTACAGACGTAAACGAACCCGATACTCTAGTTTAAGATACTTTCATTTTAAATAATGTGTAGAAATTCCGCAAGATGTCGTTGGTGAGTTGTTACGGCGGTAGTGTTCGAAACCCATGGTGTTGAAGTGAGACTATGGGGTTTAAGTGTGATTCGGAAAATGTCGATATAACCCAACAACCATAAACTTAACGATCAGTGATTTGAGTGACACATTCATCGCGGGAAACGAAGAGAAAGGGAAACATCAACTAATGGAGCTTATAAACGAGGTAAGAATTACTTTAGTTTTCTTTTTACCATAGAGCTTCTCAGTTTTGCTGTACTATCTTTGTTAAATGAATAATATTGGGAAAAGTAAATAATTTATTGGGTAAATATAATTGATAATCTTTTAAAACATTCATTATAGATAATTTGTTCATAACAACATGAATCTCCGTTGCTCTGTATTGTTTACATGGTGCAAGTTTTATTTAGCTATAATAGATGTGATAGCTACTACCTACTACAATCTTTGAAACTTTCAGTGGTACTATATTGTTCCGTTGATTTCTACGTGTTTGTTTGTTGGCATCCGCAAACTTGTCGGAATGAATGAGCAGCATTTGTTGAAGCCGGTAATTCTTTCTTCTACACATTTCTCTTCAGTGTGGATGCGCAAATGCAAAAGGAATTATTAGTAATAAATTTGGCACCATTAAAATTGTAATAGATAATGTTTTCTTTGGAAATTCTCAAGGCCACCGCCAATTGTGAAATATTTTTCCGAAGTTGTAAGGAAGGTAGGTAGTTCACCTATATTTCCCGTATTGTGTTTGGAATAATAATACGCGAAGGGTTACTCTTTCTTTAATGTGGAGATTCTCGGCTTGGATATTTGATAATTCGCAAGAAGGTTTATTAATTTTTTTACTCTTCTGGGTTTAAGATGTAATGTTTACCAGTTGTTGTCAGGATTGTGATGAAACGTGCAAATTGAATTTTACAGAAATATAGCGGTGTGATATTTAGTGCGTTTACTTCTATTTAATCTACGGAGGATTCTGCTCGGAAAAAGAAATATTTATTTCAGTAGTCGCGTTCTTCTCGCATATTATTTCGATTTTTGAGATTGAATTCTAAGCGCTTAACCTTAGAGGCATATTCCCCACCACTTCTTGCTTTCGATAACGAAGCAGTGCTAACCTGAGGCCATAGGATGGCGCAGGGAAAATTAGGCGAGGAAAGGTCTCGTATGGACACCAACGCAACCCCCCCCCTTCCCGGACTGTGTTCGACGCTGGCTACCGCCGGTCTGGCTGGACAACGGATCGCACCGCGAGTTGTCTACCAGTTCAACTCCGATGGCCTAAGGTCACGCTACAGTGTGATCTTAGCCAAAGAGTCTAATAATGTGCGGGCGAGTCGCTGGCTCGGACACGCTCCGCTAAACCCACATGCGCGATGAAAGTGTAGGCCACCCTCGAGGGAGGGTCGGGTGAGTTCTGCTTGCGGAGACGGCTCCGGCCACCCCTCTGAAACTTCGGTCAAAAATTGTGACGGAAATGTTCGGTAGTCTAATCCTAAGCCTGCTGGCGCTAGTGTCGAGTAAAAAGGCGAAAGGAAAGGAACGGAACTCTGTATCACTCTGTATACTCCGTGTCATCTTTTTCACTTTTTAAAGCGGACATCTTGTGAGAATTTGTGGACTGGTTCTGTTTTAGCTGTGGTTTAAATTTTTACGGAAAAATGCCGATTATTATAAGGTGTTCAGTCGTTGGTTGCGGGAATACACGGGCAAGTCCTGGCATCAAGTTTTTTACTTTCCCGATTGACAGGAAGTTGTAAGTAATTTCTATTTTTCGATTTTGACGATTACGATAAACCTCGTAGTCAAACTCCCTTCTTTGGTATCTAAAATATTTCAATTTGCTATTTTTATGAAGATAGGTAGTAATTACACGTTATGTATGTGATTTAGAGGCCATCGTCATAGAAGCTTCTAACAAATTTGGCTCATCTACGAAAAAATTGTTGCATTAAAATATTTCAAGGGGTCAGAAAATGGTCTGAAATGCTTTAACCAGCCTAGACATACTCCAATGCATAGATGTCTTACCTGCAATTATCATTTCCTTTGTTGGTAACTTGGTGCGCAGAATTATTTCTATAGGGCAGCGTTTCCCAATTTAATTTTGCTACGGAACCCTTGTAACTCGAAAGAGTAGTTGCGGAACCCCAAACAGTTATTTTGTTTATAAGGTGAAAATCAAAGCACAAGTAAGTACAGATAATAATAAAGATAGGTTATGTGATCAACATTTCGTCTATTTTCATATATTTAAAGATAAAAATCGTTTATATAAACGGCATCTAGTCGATTTCTGTATTTTATTTTTGGTTTGTATTTCGAGAACCCAGTTTCGCATAAGTACGTGCTCGCGAATGGTAATAACTCTACAATTGCCCGTCTTGATAAGTCTGAATATTCATGATATAAGCTGCCCCAAAATGTAATCAGAGAAACTTCTTTAAATGTTTGTATTAAATGGACATCTGAAGTGATTTCGATTAAATTTTCATAATCTAGTGCAGATAATCCTTCTGGTTTCTCGGTTATAGTGAATGGATTCCGAATCCAGTTATTGTTCTCACTGATGTTTGGAAAATACTTGCTGATGTTGGTGTATAAATTGCGAAGATGATCTACAATCTTGCTCTGAATTTCTTCTTCAAGTTTGCATTTGTTTTCTTCAAGGAAATCATTGAATGTTACGATGCTTTATTTGATGAGTAAGGTAAGCAAAATTTATATTTTTCTTGTGTAACTTTACATTTCTAATGTGTTATGATCGGAATACAGTGAAGTAGTAGTCAAGCATCTTCCTATCGAGGTGGCAGTTGGAGAAGATGTCTCCTATGCTGCTCCATGAAAGCAAAAAAAAGAACAAAATATACTTGTTCTTCAAGTGTATTACCACTTTGTCCCCACCCATGATTTCTTAAATTTCATGGAAAGTAAACTGCATTTTGTAAATGTAAAATTTTTTCTGTTTTTGCATGTTTTGTATTGTGCACTGCATGCACAAAATGTGCCGCTGTATCTTCGTGCATAAATTAAGAGGACTCTTCCTGGTACCATGTTTGTTAAAATATTTTGCTATGTAAATGTGTAATTTAGATGTGTGTTCCAAGTTTAGGTAACTTTTAGATATAATAATTACTTTTTCAATTTCATTACTTTTGTAAAATATGTGTGGGATATAGTTTTAGTATCATTGTGTGAAAAAATAAGAGGAACTCTCTTCCTGGTACCATGTTTGTACCCATATTTAGCTATGTAAATAAGGTGTGTTTCCAAGTTTAGGGAAACTTTAGATGAAATAAGTTTTTTCAATTATATTACTTTTGTAAAAAGGTGTGTGTGTGTTTATTGGGATATATAGTTCCTGCATATTTTTCTTTTAAGTTAGGCAAATAAAAAATATTTTTGATGTAAATATCCCTTCCTTCGTCAGTGTTACAGACAAAAATCACCAATTTATTAAAAAAATCTATAATTTAAACTGGAAAGTGTTCAAGCTCGCAAAGTAAATTTTTATTAAAGTTTCTGAAAACTAATGAATGTAATCTAATAATGCGTTGTATATTAAAAGTTATAAAATTTTTGCTTGGTATTAATAAAAATTCTAGATTATGTAAATGTTATGAGTTTTACCTTCTGTGAACCTAAAAGCGTGTGCAAGATATTTGTATATGTGATTTGATCGAACGTTTAAATAAATATATTCATATTTCCATTGAATGCATTATATATTAAAAGTTATAAAATTTTTGCTTGGTATTGATAAAATTTCTACATTATGTGAATGTTATGATTTTTACCTCCTGTGAACCTAAAAGCGTGTGCAAGATATTTGTATGTGATTTCACCAAAATTTTAAATAAATAAATTTATTCATATTTCCATTGTATTATACTCATTGTTTATAATGAATTCCCTCAGATTTATTTTTGTGTATATTTCATTGACTGTAATGATCGTCTCTGGAGAATTATTACAAAACTAAAAAATAAAATTTCCCATTATAAATTTCAAAACTTCTCGTTCTTATGCAGTTAAAATATTTAAGCAAATTCAGCATGAATTCGTATTGTTTTCAAAAATAATTATTTTCACTCATTTTTCCGTTTAATACTTCAAGTCCGGACTTCGTATAATAATTTTAAGTAATTTTAAAAAGAAATTAAAAATGCCTTGCACCGATTCCAATGCTTATGCGGTAATAAATGGTTACTTGGTAACGGTAATCAACAAAGCATACATACCTAAGCGTTATATATATATATATAGATTCTGTTTCAATGCTTCATCCCATATATCGTATAAGTTTAAATTCATGAAATTCCTGTAATAGTGAATTTGATACAAAATGAACCTTCGATGTTCAAATCTGATGCTTAAACAGATTTGAGAAAGCCGCTGTATGACGTCACGTTAAGAGCGACGCTATTGCCATCTGGTTACACACTACCGCTAAACTTCGGAACAGTCTTTTCTAAGGGAGTTTCAGAGGCCTGGCCTCAACATCCCAAGTCGCAAAGTAAATTGACGAACGATATTGTTTCACAGTTCAGAGAGGCACATACTTAACTTTCCATTGTTTTATTTTCTACTATATAAAATGTCACAAATGAATTTTAGAAGTACCTTTACGTAATAATATTAGCGTGTATTATATATCAGCGTTTTTTCTCTGATAGTTAAAAATTATTTCTTATTAAAAATAACAGGACAAAGTCTGAATATCTTAAATGTTCAATGTGTCAATATTATTTTTATTTTCGTAAAAGCGATATATTAATATGAAAAATAATAAATGATATGCATATCAGCCGTAAACTATACAAAAAATTTCTACTCTATTATTTAACTAATGGAATCTACCGTCAAAAGTGACGGCTTAAATATTAAAATAAAGTTTAAATAAAAACAGCCAAATTCTATTAAAACCTTAAAAATGAACTTCAGTAAATTTATTTAATATCATTAAAATGTATTAATTAATTATTAATCAGCCCTTTTATTAATAATACCTTATAAATTCAGATTTTTAATACCACCAATTATACTAAATTTAACATTCAATCACAATCTTAACTGGATTATTCTGCCCTTTTCACTAATTATCCACATTAATGTTAATTCATAACTCCTTTACAATATCATTCCACATTTTTAATTTACATTTCAACCTTTCGCTATTATCGTTACTAAAAAGAATTTTTGTGTGAAATGGTTACCTATACATTTTAATTCCATTAAACAGTATTTCTGTTGATGATGAAAACATGGCACTAGAATAAAGAGACAAAAGGTACACCGATGTACACTGTAACATAGAATATATATTTACGAAAGCCGTCGCTATTTTGAAGTTCAAACTATACCTTGGATACAATAAATAATACGGTGGTAAAGGAAATAAATAAATAAATACTACAGAACTTAAGTAAAATCAGGTAAAATGGAGACTGGCCGATAATTTTCAATGGGTACTCTTCTTGTCACCTTTTTTCTTGTAGACAGAAATGATTTTGGATGTTTTTAAAGCTTTAGGAAAGGAACCCAGCTGCAATGATTTGCTAACATGATACAGTAAGACATTGGATATCTAAGGATAGCTGGATTTAAGGAGTTTGCCTGATATTTTATCAAGTTCAGAAGAGTTCTTATGACCTAATTTATTGATACATTTTGCAATTCATCTGTGCTACATTGATAGAGGAATATGGAATTAGACTGGCAACGAAAATTAAATCATGGAATGGAATTACATCAAGAAAATAATTATTGATAACATCAGCTATTACATGTTGGTCAGATATTGTAACTATCTTTATCTAACATGGTAGGTAATGAACTATCTTTTCCATTGCCTCTAATTTCATTTATAATTTTCCAAGCTTCTTTAGAAAGATTAGTTATGTTTTTTAACTGATGATCATTATAAGGCTTTTTGGCATTTTTAATGAGGGACCTATACTGATGCTTGATGGCTTTATAGTAATCAAGGGTGTTAGCATCAGCTAATTGAATATCAGCTGAAGCAAACATTTTTATTTGCCTTGAGAAGGACATAATTTCATTGGTGACCCAGTTCTTACACTTGTACAGCATACATTTAGATAAAGGGAATGTGCAGTTGAAATAAAAAAGGTAAGCTGAGTAGAAATTATTAAAACTGTCATTAAATGACAAGGCGTGATAAACTTTTGATGTAATGTTTTGGGATGGTCTTGTTTTAAAAGTTGATGAGAGAACACTGTGATCTGAGATTAATGGATCAAAAACTTCAGTATCTATTTTAGAAATACAATAATTGGTAAAAAAATAACATCTAGCAATGAATAACAGTAAGGTGTAATTCTAGTTGGACATTTGACCAGACCTTTAAAATTGTAGGTATCAAAGATATACTCAAGTTTACTTTGTTCAGGTCCCTTACTAAGGAGGTTGCAGTTTAGATCTCCAGCCACAATGCTGTGAGATAGCAGGGAATGCGAGGTAATGGAGACAAGAAGATATTCAAGTTTATCAATAAATGCTGCAAAGCCTGCTGAAGAAAAGCGATACATGACAAAAAGATTAAATAATTCATCTTGCCATGGAAAACTCCAGGCGGCACATTTGAAGATTTTATCAGTATAAATATGATTAATATCAAAGGAGATATTATCGTAGGAAATATCACTTTTCACAAAAATCGCAACACCACCATGCACATGAGAGACTATGCAGTAAGATGAAGCACAAATGTAACCAGGAATTGACACAGACACAGTTTTCATTAAGTGCTCACAAATACATATAAATTCAGTCTTCTCTTCTATTGCCAGAAATTCTAATTCAATTATTTTATTACTTAGTTAGACATTGAATATTCAGAAATAGCAATTTAAATTGTGATTGGGATTCCACAATCATTTTAGATTCATTGTCATACAGTCACTTGATTTTCGGCTTTAACATACTGTTCTGACTTCTCGTGGTGATACTAGAGTTGGGAGTATCACTATTAGAGGTTAGAGATATTGAATTGATAGGGAGAGAGGACACACAATCAGAATTAACATTTTTCGGTACTTACGTATTAATGGGGAGCCCAACTTAATACTAAGTACCGATTGGTTTCTACCAAGATATCTGTAGTCTACAGAGGAAATATATCTCGCTTGACTGATGCACCACAAATGGAGAGGATATTAGCGAGCCTTTGGCTCGCTTTGTTTTTATTTTAGTTGTCATCTCCGGGCTCTACCATGCCCTTCGCCTTGCTGGAACCAAACTATCCCTCTCTGTTGTCCGGTGATCGGGTTTGTAAATGTCATGGCAGGCCGATCAGTGATTGTTTTTTTCAATTGTTATCTATAACAAATCATTTAAATGTTAATTGGTTTCTTTTAATGTTGTTCTTAAAAATTAAAACATAATTTAAATGGTATTTGTTCCGTATTTATATTTTTAAGTTGGGCTCCCCGTTAATATGTAAGTACCCATTTTTCACTACAACTCCATCTAGGTCCAGATCAGCTGGCAAATTTTCATAGGAATCACGACAATCTAGAACCGGTGAATTCACACTGGGATCACAGTGTGCCCTCCTCTTTGGAGGGAAAAAATTTCCTAGTAATACTATAGGTATGTATTAAATTGATTAAATGTATAAAATTCCTAAATTATTGTTCCTGATTTTGCTTTGTTCTTTCTCTCAGAAATTTGTGAATATCAAAATTCATTATATGTATTAAATTGATTAAATATAAAAATGCAAAAAATCACCTTGAAATGTAATTTTTGGAGATATTATAATGAGAAAAATTAAACTCCACGTAACTGTGTAAATTTTGCATCAATATCTCATGTATGGGGCATTTTAAAATGTTAAAGAAAAAAGACCTGCACAACGGAATCTACCTATTCCAATGTTATTTAATTGGAGTGAGGATGCGCTCCTGTAATTGAAACCATGAGTTACTTGTTGACGGCAAACGACCTGTAATTTAACAGTGATATGGATGAGTATTACCATATTAGCCCAAATGTCACGCAACCCCTAAATTTTTGAAAAATTTTCAAGAAAATCCTGAGGAAAAACAAAACAGGAAAACCGTGAAAATTTCCTGTATTTCACCTTTAAATAATTAATAAACAGAGTAATAATATTTAGGGTAATCCCACACTTATAATTAGGCTCTCGCCAACATTTTACCTCCATTCTAGAGTTTTCTTCATTAATTTGAAAACATTAAATAATGCATACTAATAATAATCATGAAAGTTGTAGATGAACCTTTCTTCTCAACATAATTGGCAGCACTCCTACCTTGATCGTCATCCACAATAAAAGAATCGTATAGGCAAAAACTCACAAAAGTAAGCAGATAGAATACGCCAACTAACTGATAGCTATAGTTCAATGACTAGTGAAGGTTTGGCGACTGGAGAATAGGTAGGTGCAAGTTTGGTCTTTTTCCCTCATCCACTTCAAGGTATTCAGAGTGCTGAAATTTTGATGCTAATTGTAACGAGTCGGGATGAGCGATCGGGGCAGGCAGAGGAAAGCGACCTATGGACTCACGAATCATCATAAAGAAGTGGAGTCCAAAGTTTTTTATGGCAAGGGCTACTTTCATTCTCTAAATTGTCTTGCGAGCTACTAATTTTTTTAACATATACTAAATGTATTGCAACTTTAAGTTAAACGCAAATATAGCAATAAAGAAAGCATTTATTATACACCATTTATGAAAATCGTCATCATAAATAATAGCTAAATTTATTCTTCATATAAATTATTATGGGTGCCTTTACACTGCATATTTTTAGCCAGTGATTGGTAATTGGGCTTCTGTTTATTCCAAGAATTATTTTAAACATTTGTACTGGAGAAATTTTTGAAATATGAAATAGTTTTACAAACAAACATTATGATAAGCATATTACAAAATTTCTTTAATCTCTAAACTATGTAATACAGAAGGACTGTAATATACAAATAAGACATTAATTTTTATATGAACAAAAAGGAATGTATTGTATGTATGCCTTAATGAGAACCATGGTGTTGAATATCCTGCATTTTTCTTTAATATTTGGTGCTAAAGAAGTTAGATATAACCTTAACGTTGATTACAGTTCTAAATGATTTCTGTCCTTTGTTTTTATAGCAAGCACAGCTGAAAATCCTGATTCACATAGGTATGTAGAACCAGTGTTGTAGTGGAGGGTATACAGTGGTATACGCCATATACCCTCTGCTTTTTTCGAACAAATAGCGTATATCCATGCCTTATGAAAAATTATACAGGTCAATTAAAAAAAACAGCTCATATGTTTTCTCCTGGCATTGTAACATTACAGTAGTGTAATTTACTCTTAAAAAACTGGTTAAGCCTCCCTCAAAGTTTTACTATAGTATACAGTATACCTTCTGCTTTTTTTTTCGATTATAGCACTGCGTAGAACTGAATGGAAGGAGAATGTTCAGGGTCTACTCACTCAGTACAGGGTATTCATTTCTAATCTTTATCAGTAAGTGCAAGTTAAGGATGACAAGGAGGTGGAATTGGGAGATTTGAATGTGGGGGAAAATGTTTAAATAAAAATGCCATTAACAACAATATTCAATAGGTACCTGTAATATAAGGTGCAACCTAAAAAAACTACATTTGGAAACTGCTGCAGGCCACCAACAAAACCTTCGAGGTCTGCAGACCATAGGTTGGGGAATGCTGCTCTACTGATAAGAGTAACAAACATGTTGAATATGCTTAAAAAAGGAGATCTTTTTAGATTAAATCTAAGAAATGCAATTGGTAAAGGAATTAACCATTTCAAAATTAATGTCAATGATAACACATTAAGAGAGACTAGATATTAATTTTTGAAACATCTAAATGATTTGACAAATTATACTTTTAATAATATTTTTATTTGTCTTTCAGAGAAATCTAAACAATAAATTAAATGTGATAATAATTTATATTTTCATTACAAGTTGTTTAATAACATCTTTTTTACATGTATGAAATGAAACAACACGTACAGGCTATAACACATGCACTAGCCTTTATATCATGGTAATGTATCCAATGTAACTCATAATTCATTTCCAATGCCCAGAATCAGCATGAGCATCTTTATAAAAATCACCCATTAAAACTATTAAATACTTTGTAGGGGATACAAAGGATTAGGTAATTTCTCATAAACAATGATAATGAGAAACACGAAAAAATGTTCACAAATAATAAGGAAAAAACAGTGAAGTGTTGTAAATTTTGGAATGTTTCTTTTGGATTGATACACAGCAACTGTGTTGCTGTGATGACTTCTCCCTCACTACCAAAGCCAATTTCAAAATTTCATGAAAACCAATAATACTCCACAGCTTACAACAAAGAAACTAATTATAAAACAACAGATTTTATTTCTTTGTATAGCTAAAGATAAGTGCTTGATAGTTATGTTCAAGTAATCTGTCATCAAGCACATGCAGCACTTTTTGATGGAGAGGCTGAGAACATTTTGATTGTACCACATATATAATTAAACAAAAAATACATCTTCAATAAATTAGATAATGTCCTCAAGCCACATAGCTTTATTTCCTGACAGTATGCACAACAAAAAAATAATGTGTTCCCAAACAAATGCACAACCAACAAACACCGGTTTGCAGCAACCTTATTTTGATCTGCAATGGCATGTTCAAATTAAAACCAAGTGGCTAAAGAAGCCCATTAAGCACTTTTTTATTTTTAAGAGTAAAAATTGTTGCCGAGATATATGGTGCATTTATCCATTTCTTTTCATAGTACATAGCTAATGAGAAATTTTCCAAAACCCCCCTATCTTCGTCTTCTACAGCACAGGCACTGCAATGGAAAAGATATTTATCCAACATTTTAATTGAATATAATGAGTACTAACAGCTGTTGACATACCTCTAAAACAATGATTCTCAACAATTTTGTATTCATCAACCATCTTTATAAACACTTATAACCACCAATCCAATTTTTGTAGTTTGACAATTATTGGTTTTTCAGCTACTAACCTTTTTAGACTGCCGGAAGATTTCTGTCTCCATCATAATTGTTTCTATATGATTTCATTTTTATTTAATTACTAACATGGACCATTACAACACAATGCTACAGCAGTCTCTTACTTGACATGACTTCATCTCCATTCTGGAGGTGGTATAGGTCAACAGTTCCAAATCATCAGCGCAGGTGAGGGAATTGATGGTAATGTCCCTGAGTAGGAAACCCATCCTAGTTGGAGCCTCTACAGCATTTCATCCACAATTAGTTTGAACAGAAATGGGGTTAACAGATTTCCATAGCCAACTCCTCTTGATGTTAGGAATGCTATTAGAACTTCTAACCTGTAAGACTAAAATTCATCACAATACACAGGCAGGTAGCAAGTCTCTACAAAACATTATTAAACATTATTAAAAGGCTAGTGTAAGTACCCATTGAATTTCAATGGATTTAGTGAAACTACTTGTGTTGCCAATTCTAGGTTGTATGCGATATATACAAAAACATTTTAGTTTACAAAAAACTGAAAATCACCTATAAAGAATATGTAATTTAGTAATGCTTCCTTATGCGTTAGGCTTCTTCTTGGGTCTGTCGAAGAAGTCACAGGGAACTGGAAGGAAAAGACAAACTTTACTTCTCTCTCATTTATGTCATTATTACTATTACATCTTACCTCAACCCCATGTCTGCTCCCTTTCTATCATACTCACACACTCCGCCTCGTTGCCTTCGTTAACCTGCCATGTCTCCTGGCATTCATCATGTGATCTCCGTGGCAGAACATCATTCACTGTCCATCTCAAGCCACCACAGGGTAAAGGTTAGGTGTAAAGCACTGCAGCTGAAACGTTGCAGTTTCCATGCTTCCAGAAGAGGTGGTTAGAGGGAGGGCTTATGCGATTCAGAAAATGTGAATGAGGGAAAGGAAGGCATACTTACCATAGTTACACTTTTTCACTTAATTACTTTCTCCATATACACAGTATAGAGAAAGTATTGTTTTCATGAAAAAAATCGACTTTGAGATTCCAATGGAAATACATGTTTTGAGGTCCCTAGAACACATTTAGACTATTTTTGGAATGATGTCTGTGTATGTGATTGTGGGTGCTCTAACTCGAAAAGTACTTGCCATATCATTACCAAATTTCATATATAACACTGGTATGAGCACCAAGAACTGATTAGTTTTTGGACAATACTAGTTAACCAGAAGTAGAGGTTTATTCGAAACCCAAATCAGTTTTGGCAAAATATCTCCTTTATAACATCATTATTGTATATATACAATTCTATGCAGAGGTTATATAGAATGAATTTTCCTGCAACTTTTATTTGAAACAATTTTCCATAGCAGTTGTTCTTTAGGAATTATTTATAAATAATAGGTTTTTTTGGTTTCCGTCAAATATCTCCTTAAAACATTGTTATTGGTAATCATTGTGAGGACCAAAATTGTAGAGAATAATATTTCTTCCAAGTTTTGTTTGAAATAAATTTTCATAGAACCTTTCATTTAGTAGATAATTAATTTATTCGTAAATTTTCGGTATACAGCGCCACCTACTAGTGGTGAATTCTGTAAACATATTCATATATAATTTATGGCAATAAGGATGACTGTATTCATTTACGATACAAAATAATAACTTTGCCTTATAATGCTATTTGTAATAATTTAAACATCTATACCCTAAATATGGAGAAAGTCATGTGCTGGCCACATCAGATTTTTTCTTAACAATTAACCAAATTTGTTTGTAAACACTCGGTTTCCAAGCGTATGAAATTCAAATACATATTACGATTATTTTATTTCCTATCAAATCACTTTTGCCAAATCCAACTTCATTTCTTGTGTAATTATGCCTTTCTGAAATGTTTGCTTTTATGCCTTGTAAGCAAGAAACATGTGAAAATGAAACGTATTGTCCTAACCTATACTTTGCATATACCTATACTAGAGGTCTGAACGGGCCGGGCCCAGCCCATGGGCTTAAGCCCGGCCCAGCCCGTGGGCTGGGCCTGGGCTGGGTAAGACTGAAAAGAAATGGGCTCAGGCCGGGCTTGGGCCTAGATGATTTATCTTACACCATTCATGTTCGGGTCGCTTCGGGCCAGTTGAGGACCCAGTGGACCCCTTTCATGTTTGCGCCACTGTGCATTGTTTCGTCTTCACTATTTCTTTTAGGGAGAGTTCTCCATCATCTCCTTTACAAGCAACACATCTCCCAGGCCGCCACTAGAGCACCCACAAATTCCTACCAACGGACCATCTCTTAAACAACTACTTCTATCACTATCAAGAGGGTTCTGTTTGCCTTAGGAGATAGCAGGATCTTTGGGAGTCTTACATCTGAAGTTCATTCCCTACCCTCCCCTCTGTATCCACCATTGGTCGTCAGTTCGCTCTGGGTAGCAGATGATATTGGTCTTCCATACTGATAGAAATTGACATAATTTGTATTCTTTGTACATTTGTGGTTTGAAATATATTTTGTGTTATTAAAACATTTTATAAATCCCAAAAATACCAGAATGGATTTAATCAAGGAATTTAAGAAAAAAGTGCGTTTACCTTTGAAATGCTTGGAAAATTTTTAAACATAAAAAGATACTTTATAAAGGGTATATATTTACTGAAGAATGTACAAAATGTCCACGGTCTGGCTGAATTTGGGCCAGTTTAAAATAATTCGGGCCTCGGGTGCGAAAATGGGATGAAATTTCGGGCTGGGCTTGGACTCAATTATGAATGGGCTGGGCCGGGCTTGGGCCGAAGATTTCGGCCCATGCAGACCTCTAACCTATACTATAATATAGGCCCGAAAGATAGAAGGTACAATACAGAAGAACAGCTAGACCTAAATTTATATTACTATTTGAAAAATAAAACTTTTAATGTAATTAAATTACCATACCTGGCCTAAATTTATATTACTATTTGAAGAATTAAACATTTAATGTACTGTATAGTCCGACGTATAAGTCGACTCCTGCTTTTTTGAATGAAAATACATGATTAGGCATATGTTCGCTGTATAAGCCGACCCAACATTTTCACTTAAAAATACATCTCATGAAATTGTTTTCAGACAAAATCAAAGTCATGCACAATCCAAGTTTTAACAAAACAGAAATAAACATAATAATAAAAAATATATAAATACTGTTGAGAGCCCGTGCAATTCTTCTTGAACATTCCATGTGACGTTTTAATTTAAACCAATAAGAAACTGTTATTCTTGGAGAGCTTGAACCACTAAATAAAGTATCCTATAATTCGATTGATGTCAGCTGCTAATGATACTATCAAAATGAACAGGACTTATGGGTGCAAGGGATGCATTGCACCCGGGCAGCAACATATTAGGGACTGCAATTCATGGTCGGAGGCAAGAATCTCTCTTAATGTTGTGTTTTACAAACATACAAACGTCCTTTACCATCCGCTGTGTTTGTAAACTCACGTGATAGACCACCTTCTAAAATAAAGTACTTTAATGTAATATATCAAGACGATTCGTATACGAGAAAGTTTGCGCATTGTGTTTTGCACAATTTATTTCCTAAATTAAATGCAACTTTTAATCTAAAAATTGAAAAACAATCTGGGCCAGGGTGCTTTTATAAATCTGTAAGGGGCGGCATAAACTGCTTGCACCCGGGCGGCAAATATGGCCGACATGGGCCTGGAAATGAACTATACCTAGTGATCGCGATCGATCTCTACGGTGATAAAATTCAATAAAATATTGCAAATGTGTACCCCGCACACTTTTTTTCCAAAATGTCGGTAAAAAAAGATTTCTGACCAAGCTTTAAAAATTGTGAGTTTTGATAGTAAATTTACTGCAACACGCTTGTGTCTATACTTATACTCGCAAAAGACAAAGAATTCTATGAAGTTTATGCATATCTACACAACCAAGAAACGTTTAGGGTTTAAATGTGTGGTGTATACTGCCATTGGTGCATCTTCAACATTGAGAGGATGTAATATTTTTATAATATAAAGCTGTACCTTTTTAAATAAAATGAGAAAGATAACTTAGTAAAAGTTCCCCTTTTATTAACAGAAGAAGCGACAGGTTTCGACTAATATCTAGTCATCATCAGGTACAAAAACAAGAAGCAACACAAATATATACAGAATTGGAGGGAAGTGGGGGAGGGAAATGTGTAGAGACCAATGAATCAATGAATGGGAGGGCGAAGGGTAGGGGAAGGCTGGGGTGGGTGTTAGGGAGAAACAAAGTAAGCAAGGGAGAGTGGATTGGGGAAATAAGTTCGTTAACGAGGTTGAGAGTGTTATCATTGTGGTGTAAAAGTATTTCCAACTGTTCTAAAAGATTTAAACTGGGACCTTTAGTAGCGAAATGAATTACCTCCGGGTTAAAGTTGAAAGAATGGTTATTTTCGAGTAAGTGTTTGGCAAAGTGTGATTTGAATGAGCCTTGTAAGAAAGATTTTCTATGTTCGGTGGTCCTAACGTGGAAATTTCTCCCTGTTTGCCCTATGTAAATGGCGTTACAGTCATTACATGAGAGTTTATAGACACCGCTCCTAAATAAATGGTCAACCTTATCTTTATTGTTAGATAATTTTTCCTAGATTATTGAGGGTGTAGAATGCTGTATGTAATTTATCTTTGGGGAAGCAATTCACAATTAGCTGGGAAATATGGTGGATATATGGTAATTAAATTATGAAAGACAGAAAATATCTTAGTTTTCGTTAAAGAATAAACAAAATTTTAATTATATCGCATTTAAGAATACACTAACGTAATGTCCATCAATAATTATGGGATTCTTCAAAAAATTCACAAATATTAAATTTATATGTCTGCAAGATTTCTAGCTTCATTATAAATGACCGCAAAGTTAGTTTCAGATTCCTCAGAGTCCTCTAGTATACTTTTTAATACATCAATAGTTTGACGAACTTGTTTTAAAGCATTTATCAAATCTATCTGCTTATTTTGCAATTGGAAAGAAAGGTTGTATGTCAAAGCTAACATTTTGCTCGCAACGAAAATTGCAACAAAAGAAAATTTACATATGCTATTAAAATACGAATCTGCCTTTCGTGACAAATGGTCATTGGGTTCCAATTGAATGATTTCGAGAGTTGAAATAATTGGCTCGATAATTTCTTTAAATAATAAAACTGCCTCGTGCCGTAAATTCCATCGTGTTTCACACAGTGTTTTTAATCGTGTTACATTTGAATTTGGCTTCATTTCCTGTATTGTATTTTTAAGAACAGCTGTCCACTTTGGAGATAAATGAAAAAATGTGCAAACTTCGGATATAACACCAAATGCATTACAGATTTCAGAAATTGTTGCAGAGTCTGATATACATAAATTCAAACAATGCGCTACACAATGCATATACAAAGCTTTTGGGTATTTCTGTCTAATAATTGTTTGCACTCCTTGAAACTGTCCCCTCATAGCTGCTGAGCCATCATAACCTTGTCCACGAAGGTTTCTTAAATCAAAACCAAGATCTATTAAGGTGTTTTCAATAGTTACAGCGAGTGAAGCACTGTCCATATCAGTTACTGGGACAAAAGTGAGAAAATCTTCTTGTAGTTTCATAACTTCATCAACATATCGAACACAAAGTGAAAATTGCTCTATCTGCACAATGGCTGTTGTTTCATCTGCTAACACAGTGAAAATTTTGGATTTATTAACGTTTGATACAATTTTTGATTGAATAAGATTACCAAATGTACTTATTAAATCGTTTTGTGTTACAGAACTAGTATACATTGCATTACCAGCACTTGTAACTAAATTTTATTCCAAAAAATTGTTTTTTATATCCAGGGGGGTGCTGTAGCACCATACACACCCCTCTGGATACGCCCCTGTCTCCCAGGTTAAACAGCACATCTACAGCCTTTTACAAAGAGCTTTTAACAGTGACAAAGACAAACACATCCATGCCAAAGCAGGATTTGAACCAATGACCTCATGATTAAGAGGCAGACATATTAACCACCCCTCTATCATGGCCGGCAAATTTGATAGCAAATAAACAAATTTTAAAGGTTATCAGTAAATTTGACAGCACTATATATTTTAACTTATTCAAAAGTTGCCTCTGGAAACAAAATAAAAAATAAAAAAAGTGTCTCAGATTAAAAAAATCTTTATTTTTAAATGTATTCAGGAACATATACTTCACTTACAGATACTGAAATAGAAGTGCTTGTTGCTAAATGTATCACAGAAGAATCTTTTAGAAAAAAATATATCACTGGAAAAATCAAACAAAACAATCCTAAGTTTGCTCTTGTACTAGAATACTATAATTCCATTTAAATATGAAGAAAAGTAATCATGTTTCGTTTGTAAGTAGTAACTATACCATCATAAACTGTTTGAATAATCATAATTACTGTAACAGCTTCATGAACTTAAGAGATAAAGTTGACACCATTTTTCTTTCTCATTACACAAAACAAACATTAATTTCGAACAATGCATTTTAACAGTTATAACATTAACTAGAGGGACGTAGACTATTTCATTCATGGACATGGTAAAATGTATAAAATAAAAATCCTTGTAGCCTATAACACATACCAAACTAACTTTTATAACATTTGTAATATTCCTCTAGGCCAATCTCAGTTGTATAAGTCTTCTAAAATATTACCCCTAAAACAGCACAATAACACCATGTTATAATTTGCACCATATTAAATTGTAACATAATAATGTACAAATCCCCTTAAACATTTTGCTGGAATGGACCTTCCTCTACTTCAAATAAATATTCCCATAACCTAACAGAAACAAAAGAATCTCATTCATGACCTAGAGGATGTCACAAGTCTCTTTACCTTGTATATTAAGATTGATAAGTAAAAATAAAACATTTTGTATCTGCTATGTTTATTGTTGTTTCTGGTTTATTTAATCTTCACAATAGCTTTTAATACGCACAATAGTATCAGTATGTGTCCCATGAGTTCCTTTACCCCTGGCTGTTGTGAACTACAAATGGGATTTTTTTTTTTTAATTCTTGCTTGTTTCATGATGAAGATGAGTGACTAGAGTTCGTTCCGAACAGAAGAGAGTATATTAATAAATACAACAACTATCACATATGTACTTAATTTTGCAACTCAATCTTAACACCTAGGGTGAAGGGACTTTTGTGACACCCTGTATGTTTCCTCTGTATCCATTAAACTTTAGGTTTAATAAAACATCACCTAGCTGATGTAGTGGAGTCACGCCAGAAAGTGATCTAGGAAATCATGTAATCTTATACCAACCCTGTTTTATTTATTGCTATAATAGTCATTCCAGCATCATAACATTAGGCTTATAAGAAATCGTTAGTCTATAAAATGTGCTTAATTAACCTAATTTTAATTTTATAGGTTTTTTTAAAATTGGTTAATTTAATTTGAAATCATTGTTTATAAAAAATCTTATTTCACCAAATAAGTCTTAGGAATTAGGTATTAAGATTAAATATTCCTCAATTCAAAATTAAATTACTTGTTTTAACAAAAAGAATGAAATCTTCAATAATTTGACCATAAGAATAATGTATTTTTTCAAATAAATCATCTCCTTAAAAATATTCTGTTAGTCCCTAAACCAACTCAATCTAAAAAAAAGAACTTTTTCTGAATTTCTTCCACGGAATCACAATAGGACAAGGGCTAGAAACTAACCCTACAATTTAACATTTGTACTGGGTGTATAAAAACCAACAACAATTCTCTGAAAAAGTGCACTGGACCTTGTTTAAAACATATACTAAAATGGCTACTTCTCATATACCATTACAGACTAAATATGCTATTTTACATTACACTATTTCATTGTACTCATTAATTTTTCTTGTTGCAGAAACCATTACAGTTCCAGCTGGAAAATGAGATCGCTTTTGAACTCATACGTAGGGGAAGCTGCACTTCCAGAAGAATCATCCGCTTTCTGAGACACATCAACTTTCTTCCCTTTACCCTTGTTTGCTCCACCTTTCTTCTTTGAGGCACCTTTGGCTTTCCCCTTTGAATTGGATGAATCTGTTGGCAGTGGGATTTCAGCTTTCTGAGGAGGAGATAAATCAGAAACACAGTCAGAATTAGACTTGTCTGATCCTGTTTCTGCCTCATCCACTGAATTCTCGCTCTCGCTAGCTCTCCTTTCAGCTGCACGTTTCTTGTTTTTCATCTTCCTCTGATTTTTCTTTCGCTGGCCAAGAATGCTCGAGTTGGATCTGTAAAATGATCATTGAATAAGTTAAGATATGAAGGTATAAGTAGATTTTTTGTTCAGGTACATAAGTCTAATCCTGGATAAATACGGCAAAATATAACTCCTAGCATGGGTTCTTCTAAGTCCGTGTTACACAACAGCAAGGATCCCCAAGATATCAAATGCAAGAAAATAATGATAAGAAAATTTCAGGTATATCATGGGTTTAGCCAGGGCCAGCTCAAGGCAGGTGCAAAGAACCCATCACATAATTATAGAGGTGCAAAGTCTGAGTGGAGCAGAATGCAAAAATTAGCAATTCTTTGTATAAAAATACAACTTCTGGAGAAATTAATATGGACAAATTAATGAAAAATTTTGTCAGGTTAAAAGATTGAAAATTCCATTTTTAACTACCTTAGCTTTGTTAAATAAATTCAGCTTTATAATGTGTAATACAATCAGTGGCGTAACTATCCTTTCAAGGGCCTGGGTGCAAAATTGATAAAGTGGGCCCCTAGCACATTAGTTTCTAATTGAATTTATAAAAACAAAACAATTTAATAAAAACGAGACACATTTGCCTTTATAAATGTTTTATAACATTACATAAATACAAAATTACATCAAAATATACAATTTTTATGAATATCAAATTTAACATATTTCTAATATTTATTAGCAAAAATCTCTTTATTAGAAATTTTAAAACAAAGCCTTTCCATGACGATGAAAAACTTTGCTTAACATAAATATTGTATGATTTTTTAGAAATACAGCGTTACATTAAAATGTTTTACTGAAATCCTTTAAATATTTTTCTCCTGACCTTTTCATTAGCAACAGCCTCTATAATTTTGAAGTGTCCAATTTTCTTGCTGTTTCTTTCTCAATTGAAAGAACTGCTAAGCCATTTAGTTGTTCTTTGGATATGGTACTTCATAAATAACTTTTTATTATTTTGTTTTGAAAAACTGCGTTCATTGGTACAGGCAACTCCCGAGATTCGACCGTTCGAGATTCAACTAACTCGAGAATTCGACCAGTTGAATCGACCCAGACGATCGATAAGTTGAATTAAAAAATAGTTTACACGAAGTAATTTTCGGCCCGCCCAACCACGAGAGGTTTATTTTCAGTCTACACATCGTTATTTCTGCTCTAATTGTTTGAATGTGTGCTGATTCGACATATGACTGTTCGAGATTCGACCATGTTTTCAGGAATTGAATAAAAACTATTCATGCACCACCCTATATCCCGGACCATATTATGAAAAAGCCACCACTGCCGCCAAATGTCTCATTTTCCAGGGGGTTGCTATATACAAAAAAGATAAAAAAGAGGACCCACCAATCTGTCCTCTTTCATTTTAAGAAAATCTGAAAATATCTATAGAAAAGAGATTTGAAGAAGCTGATTTACCTAAATGGGCCTGAGTGCTAGATCTGAAACAGTGGCCAGAAGAAGTTCAAAATCATTTAACGTTTGAGAAGGCAGAAACATGAAATTTATCTAGAAAACTTCGTTTGAATGAAAGGGAGATGATACAGAGTTTCCGAGAATGCCTAGAGAAAAAAAGAATTCCAGACAGATTATTTCAATTAATACACAATCTCGATATGATTCCAATATCTTCAAGTGAATGTGAAAGGGGTTTTTCACAGATGAACCTTATTGTAACCCCTTTAAGATCTTCGTTGTCCACTAAAACAACATCAGCAGTGATGTTCATCAAGATTGTTGGGCCTCCTATAAGACTGTTTGATCCAACAAAATTCGTCGAATCTTGGTTGTTTTTTGGACATCATTCAGCAATAGACGCAAATAGCAAAGAGAGAAATCGAGACATTGAACTTCCTGAAGGCATGAGTCAGATTTGGAGTTTATTATAAAACTTTTACAAATATGTTTTTTAATATTCACATCATTAATTACTTAAAACTTTTGTTTAACTTTCCTAATTAATAAATAGAAATAGAATTAATACATTTAATATTTTATTTTTTTCCAAATTTTGTGCTTTTTTAATAACTTTTATATTAATTTCGCTGCGATAAATAGTTGTATGTATAGATAGATATACGCAGGTATGTTATCAAGCTCGCACGAGTCGTTTGTAACAAACCACTCGCGCGATCTGGACCGGGCTGTCTGCAGAACAAATTGCATACATCTATCTTTGAAGTTCGAGAAACAAGTTTATTTTTTCCTTTTTAGTGCAAAAAATAAGTTATACATTTAAAATATTTATTATATAATTTATTCATAATTTAATAGTTTTATTAACATATCAGTAATGTTATTTTATCTTTATAGAACGTGAGGGGAGACTTTTTCCCGAGATGCGGGAACGTATCCCCCGATTATAACATGCAAGTATATGGAAAAACGGCGTTCGACACTCGACTATTCAAAATTCGAACACGTTTTCAGGAATGCATCCCCAATGAGACTCGGAGTCGCCTGTATATAGAAGCTGAAACATTCACGGATACCTGACACTTTTTTATTAAAAATTGAGGGTTTATAAATGCCAGTTGTAATTAATGATAAAAAGTAATTGAACCAAATGTAGAGGAAATGCCAACACTAATTATGAAAGGATATACATTAACTTCCCACCATAGACCAAATTTTTATAGCTCATCTGCAAATTGAGGAGCATGTTTCAATGCAGGTTGTATCACTTTATATAGCCATTATTGGTTATGAGCAAAAAATTAAATTCAAGGAATTACAGTTATGGTAAGGTGATTGATTTAATGAGGACAAAAGAAACTACGTATTTACAATTTTTTATGTAAAAGTTGGGTGGCTCGTATTGTAAAGATTTTAATTTCTTTTCATATTGCATCAAGCCTCTATGTAAAAGCTTACTGTACCTTTATGTTTTGCTGAAGAGCCACCAAACTTTTACATCAAAAATTGTAAACAGTTTCTTTTGTTCCCATTAAATCAATCAATCAATACTGTATCTATTTGAAAATTGAAAATGTTTTCTTTAACCTTTAAGAGGTCACACACTGTCTTTTAGACCACATTTTCTTCGTTTTCATAATTTTATAACCTCATATTTAATTCTCATCCCAGGTCTTCTCATTGCCTTTCCTCAAGCTCATTATGACTTGTATAGATATAATCTCTTTGTGTGGGGATTTGTTTTTGTAAGGGTTTTCCATACTCCACATTGCTTACTGTCTGTCAGTCAGCACAATATAAGACCGAATGCTCTCGTTTGCCCTTCGTTATGACATCAGTTGTTATTTTCACAGCAAAATTCGTGGAACTTTTACATAAAAATTGTAAATACATAGTTTCTTTTGTCCTCATTAAATCAATCACCTTACCATAACTGTAATTCCTTGAATTTAATTTTTTGCTCATAACCAATAATGGCTATATAAAGTGATACAACCTGCATTGAAACATGCTCCTCAATTTACAGATGAGCTATAAAAATTTGGCCTATGGTGGGAAGTTAATGTATATCCTTTCATAATTAGTGTTGGCATTTTCTCTACATTTGGTTCAATTACTTTTTATCATTAATTACAACTGGCATTTATAAACCCTCAATTTTTAATAAAAAAGTGTCAGGTATCTGTGAATGTTTCAGCTTCTATATACAGGCGACTCCCGAGTCTCGTTGGGGATGCGTTCCTGAAAACGTGTTCGAATCTTGAATAGTCGAGTGTCGAACGCCGTTTTTCCATATACTTGCATGTTATAATCGGGGGATACGTTCCTGCATCTCGGGAAAAAGTCTCCCCTCACGTTCTATAAAGATAAAATAACATTACTGATATGTTAATAAAACTATTAAATTATGAATAAATTATATAATAAATATTTTAAATGTATAACTTATTTTTTGCACTAAAAAGGAAAAAATAAACTTGTTTTTCGAACTTCAAAGATAGATGTATGCAATATGCTTTACAGACAGCCCGGTCCGGATCGCGCGAGTCGTTTGTTACAAATGACTCGAGCAAGCTGGATAACATACCTGCATACATCTATCTATACATACAACTATTTATCGCAGCGAAATTAATATAAAAGTTATTAAAAATGCACAAAATAACTTAAGAATAAAGAAACAAAATTAAAAATATTTTCATACCTTAAATCTTTTTCAACTGCGCTTACTGGACTTGATTTATTAATTGAGAAGTTGGAAGATTTTAGTTGGAAGAAGAGGAGCTATTGGGTGGGGAACTGTTTATTGTTGTTATCAAATTACGTGAATTTATCACGTTCTAGAATTTTTCCTTGTTTCACATAAGTGCTAATAGTTGACATATTCCCAACGATCGTACGATTTCAGTATGGCTTTCAGTATGTTTCTGACACTGATCATCTACCCAAAGTTTTAAAAGGTTTTCCATTTTAGGAATCACAACACCGTGCCTAGGACTGTTTATTGTTGTTATCAAATTACGTGAATTTATCACGTTCTAGAATCTTCTCCTTCTGTTTCACGTAAGTGCTAATAGTTGAATGACACATTCCCAACGATTGTGCGATTTCAGCTTGGCTTTCACCTTTCTCAACATGCTTTAAAATTTCTAATTTCAATTCATAACTATGAATCTTATGCCCTCTTTTATTTGATTCCCTTACATTATCACTATTACATTTCCTTTTAGATGCCATGTCAAGTGATAAATTTATAAATAAATCAATAAAATAAATAAATTTAAATAAAAGATAAACAGAAAAAAGAGTGAAATCATCACAAAGTCAAACAATTAGAGAAGATATAACTACGTCTATACCAAAACTAAACCTCGCATTTGGTCGGAACCAATAACTACGCGAAGTTAATCCCGCGTATATTATCGATCGGCGGGATCGAAATCTCGAATTAATCGAGACTCGAACAATCGAGACTCGGGAGTCGCCTGTACTTATTTACAAAACTGAATGATTTCAAGTCAAAATTTCCACAATGGAAGAAATTCCACTGTATAATTTTTCTGCTACCATTATTAAGCCTGTAATTACAATATGATAACTCTCCAGACATGATGTGCTTAAAATATTTAAAAAAAAAATAACTTGGCTCAAGGGCCATAAGAAAAGTAAAACTGCAGATGTAATGTCTTTTCAACAACCTACTGACATAAATTTTAGTCAAATTTACGTCTTCTTCAAGAAATGTTCTTAGTAAGTTCCATGGAAATGGTTGTAACATTTTGAAAAATGAAAGCTTCTGTATAATAAAATGTTATTTTTGGAGAATTTGGCTAATGTAATGTTGTGGCATGTCTTATTATGAATTACTGAAATCTAATCAAATTCATGAGACATTTAAATAAAAATCAACATTTTGTGTTTCAAACTTAATTAAAAGCCCCTTTAATTCTTAAATTATCAATCTTATAATTGTAGAGTATCTGCCCATAATATATTTACCAATGCAAAATACGAAGAAAATCTGATAAAATAAGCACTAGAGGTGTGCACTGACGTAAACACAGCATTCCACAAAACAACCTCTATGATTAGTGCATCTAATGTGGATTTCTACTCTAATAACCTCAATCACAAGAAGACGTCCGTATATAAAAGCACAAAAATCACTCACCTGAAAGTTTTCTGAGAGATGACATCACTGAAACGAACAATTTTCTTCACTTTCTCTCCATCCTCTTCATCATCCTCCTCTTCCTCATCATACTCCTCTTCCTCTTCCTTAGGGCACTCTCCGAGGGTCAAACGATTGTCGTCAGAGAGAGATGGATAAGAGGTGGCAGAGGACGAGAGTGAGATGTGAGGAGGAGCCGTCCAACTATACTCTTCTCCCCCACTTGACTCAGAAAGGCTTCTCCCTAGACTCATTCTGCCTCGCCTCTTCAGAATACCTTTCATAGCTTGCTTTGTTGAGTTCTGAAACAAATAATATTTGTGCAAATTAAATCGTATGAAAAATATTAAGTTATTAAACATGTTTGCCATATAACTTTTACAAATTTTAAAAATCAAGTCTAGTAAATCAAAATTTTTTATTTTTTAAAACTTTTTAAAGGAAGTTTAGTAAATCAAAATTTACTCTACTTTTTTAGTTTTAAATAGAAAATTTGTTTTCTATAATTTTTAATTATTTTATATTTTACTTATTAGTCTCAAGAATAAAACAATGTTTTCTTAAACAACTAATAATGTAATAAATTTATAAGAACCTAACTAAAAACAAAAGAGATGCTTGCTTGAGAACAAAAGAAGGGAAAGGGAAGTTATGCAGTGTGATCGGCACTGACCTGCCGGTAATCTGCAGACCCATCTGGGTTGAGTGGGAAGCCTTCTACAAATCAACAGATAACTACACAGAGACAAAACTATATGGACATAAATGAATACGCTAAATTGTTTATGGATTCAAAGGAAAAAATATCTCCTAGATCAGGGTTTCTCAAAGTGGGGTACGCGTACCCCTGAGGGTACTTTTAAAGGCATTATGGGGTACTTGAAAAAATTTACGTAATGGCTGACATTATGACACTCCCAATCAGCTTTTACTGTTGTTATATAATATATTTTACAGAAAATTTCTTCATTATGTGTGCACATAAGCAATACAGTATATTTTTTCTCTAAAAATAATGAATTCATACATTACAGTAAACTACAGCCTTATCACTGGGGGCGGCGGCTTAAGTGTTTTGTTTGCTTCTGTTGCACAAGGGACAAGACATGTGTTACAGATAAAGTCATAAAATAAAACCAGGTAAAACGAAACTGGCGAATCTCAAATACGTACAGATTTCTATTCCTCAGTTGTCAGATATAAAGGAACATTTGGGAGGACTTGCGGAGCAATTACGAGAATATTTTCCAGAAACAGATGATTCTAATAATTGGGTGTGCAATGCATTTGATGTGGATTTTTTGATTCCACATCTAACAGGAAAAGAACAAGAAAGACTCATGGATATTTCTACTGACGGCGAATTGAAAATTAAATTCTTGAGGGTATCTTTGATTGCTTTCTGGGGAAATTATCAAACGAGCATGGGAATTGGCTAAAAAAAAAGCAATCCTTTCCTCCCACAATGTGGGGAATTGTCGTCTCTGTGTATCATTAAGACAAAAAATCGTCAGAAACTGCATGTCGAACCTAAATTACGATTGAGACTTTCTTCAATCGAGAAAATGATTGATACTTTATGTCATGGAAAACAGCCACATTCATCACAATAAGTGTTATTTATTATATGTAAGCTCGTTTCTTTTTAAGTAAACCTATTTTGTGTAATACTTGTAGTATTATTTTATATGGGAGTACTTCAATGGATTGATTAGGTTCAAAGTAGGCAAAAAAAGTTTGAGGAACCCTGTCCTAGATCAAGGCTAACAAACTGGGTAGACGTATAACTCCAAGATATTATGGTGTTTGTGGCATTAGAGATAGGAATGGGTTTGATTCACAAGGCAACTTTGGAATCATATTTCCAGGATCCTTACTAGCTTACCCAAACAGTTTTGGAACTGTGTTCACAAGAAACCAATACCAGCTAATTCATTAGTTTCTACATTTTGCAGACAACGAAAATGCAGTCTAAAGGTAGACTTTACAAAATAAAGCTCATTTTGGATGCTGCGGAGGACTTATATTTAAAAGTGTACGGTAGCTTCAGGAAAATTTGTATAGATGAGCCAATGTTAAAATTCAAAGGACGATTATTTTTCAAACAATATCTACCGATAAAATATGCTCAAAATGGGGCATAAAAATATGCTGTGTGATTCACATACAGGTTTTCTCCTTAGATTTAACGTTTACGCAGGAAAAGATCTCACAAATGTTGATGAAGGTGGGTTGCGATCTAGAGTTGTTTGATCATTGCTCAGAGGATTTGAAAACAAAGGCCATATTGCCTACATGAACAATTTTAATTCGAGTGTGCCACTGTTTGAGTTTTTGAAGGAAAATAAAATAGGTGCTTGTGGAACAGTGCATGCAAATCGGAAAGGACTACCTGTGGAAATAGCAACAAATAAAATGAAACGTGGTGAGACAACAAAAGTTTGAATAAATAGAGAGAAACAATTGTATGTGAATATAGTGTAATTATCCTGGAAATTGAATTGCTTATTTTGTTATTTTCTAAAAATATGTATAAACTATATTTAGAAAAATTTCACACTTTTTATAATTTTTCATGATTTTAAGCTGAATTAAAGCATTTAAAATGACATTTCAATATGCTAATATCCTAATAAAATAAACAATAAAAAATAAAAATTGATAACAAAAGTCTATTTTCGAAGACCCCCAAAAAATTTAAATATGTACATAGCCAAAGGGTTGAAACACTTTTGAAAATAAAGGAGTAAGGAAAAAATATAAAGTATTGAAACTAAATTTCACAAAAAAATGAAGATGCTCCATAAGTCTCCAGATGAACAACTTACTGATTCCACACTAGATTCAGACAATGTTCTTTCCTTGAACATTTTCCTCCTCTTGGCTGACGATGTCACCTGACCATTTCTATCATATTTGTCACCTTTGCTAGCACCACAATAATCACTTTGTTTTTCAGTCAAAACCTCTTTATTTTCTTTTGCAGCTACGTTTGAAGAGCTTAAATCTGATTCACTGAAAGACTAAACATTTTTTCAATAAAAAAAAAGGATTCCTCCACCTTAACCACAGATTACAAAACAATTACATGCTAGCACTATTACACAGATTATTTTTTCCGCAAAAACTGATGAATTAATCAATCTTATAAGAAAAATCATGAAAGAACAAGAAAAACTTGAACAAGTATTTAACTCCAACCTGAATAAAATTGTTTTCTTGTCAAACTTAAACTAATGTTCATAATAGATTGCCCAGTAAAATTTTCAAAGCAGAATTTCAGCAAATTTTTGGATCAGTTTATAAATTACTATTTATACAATAATTAGTATTAGTACTTTTAAGTCAATAATAGTATATCTGCTCAAGATGAGAGATAACTAAAACTAGGAAAATCTCTATTTAAAAATTAATTAATCTCATACAAACTTTATACCTCTAATTCTATCTCCTTATCTTCAAATGGTGGCAATTTGTATGATTTCAAGGTCCAAGGATTTTGGCCAGCAAAGCAATCAAACACTTCATTTTTGCTGGAAGTTTTCCTCCACTGAACTTCCACATTATTATCCCAAACTTCAACAGATATGGGAGAGAAATCCAAAGATTCGGGATCAATATTGGGCCACTGGGAAGATGGAAAACTCACACAGAAAGAATAATTTTGAGGAAAATAGCCAGCACCAATTGAAGAGAAAATGATCTGGAAACAAATCATTTCTTGGTCACCAGTCACAAAACCTTCCTCTTGGGGAGTACTTTTTGAAGCATTGTCTTCCTTTATTACAAGAGATTCTTTCAAATTATCACACAATTTTTTCCCAACAAAACCATTCATTGCAGGCAAATTAGCACCAGGAATCTCAGCTTTTTCTGGCATAAAATTTTCAGGTAATTGACTAGAAACAGAGGGTGAAGTGCTGTTTGTTGCATCAGTAGATGATGGATTTGAATCACTCCCTATACTGATCTGTTCTTTTGGAAGATAGGATGAGATATTGACTTCATTTGTGCACACATTTTCAGGACGGCTTGTTTCAACATTTTCAGAACTTTGATTATTTGTCAAGTCAGTACCATTAACATTTGAACTGGAAAACGGCAATGAAGAAACAATTTCACCCACGGTCCGATATTCGTTACACACAGAGCCATTTTCTGGCAGCAAATCACGCATGTTAGATGAACTACTCACTTTTGCTTCTGAAACATTTTTCTGAATACCACCAATGTATTTGACCTGTTTATCAATTGATGATGGATCTACATTCTTCACATTGAGAACAAATGTAACTGATGTACTCTCTAGCTCGTGCAGACAGCTGCAGGAAAATGGAGGCATCAGATAAGGAATTCCAGGGCGAATCAGATCTTTAACATTGTCATCGGTTTCCTTAACACATTTGCTAGAAGTACATGATCCAATCTTCTCACATATTTCCTCAATAAGTGGAACCTTTGGAATGACTACCGTATTAACCATAGCTTCTCCATCTTTTTCACCTCCTTTAGAATAGTTTCCAGGTTTATCTGCAACACTTTCATCCTTTAAAAGTACTTTCTCTGACTCTGCTTTACTCACATCAACTTGAAAGATTTTCCCTATCATTTTATCTCTCAGGTTACTTTCAGAAACATTTTCACTTTCACATTTAAGGCAATCGTCAGACAAAGTTAGACTGTCTTCAGGAATCATATTATTATAAGTTTGTCCAGATGAGTTAGCTTTGTCCTTTTCTTGTCCTTGAAGTGATGCTATTGGATCTTTTTCTGAGACCTTACTTTCCTCTTCTTCTCCACTACTGGTTCTTCCGCAGCCCATATCACTCTCTATCCCACTGTCACCTTCTGGCGTTTGAGGCTTCTTCATCACTGCCTTCTCACGGTCAACCAACATGGTTACTAAGAGCTTTCCTGCATCTTGGTCAAACTTGGCAGTTCCCTGGTTCTCTTGAACCGGATATGGCAGCTTCAATTCCAACTTGTACCTAATGTTTTGGAAGCAAACAAAAAAGTAAAAGAATGGTTAACATAAAAGGTTATTTATATCGGCGGCTACATCACTGGATAAAAGCATTTTGAAAAGTTAACAAATTACACAATCGTTGATCATTTAATGTAATTACTGACCTTCTTTTCCCTTTGCTGGTCAGACTCACTTTCTGAGCTTCCAAGTCCAACTCAAGCTCTGATGATGACTTAATACAGGGAAGATCTGCTATCAATACTAGGCGCTGTGGAACTGTGATGTCATGATGAGCTAAAAGATTCTGCTCATAATTTGCCATATCAACATCACTGCTCTGCTTTAGTGTATATTTGGGAGTTATATAGGTTTCATTTGCGTAATTTTCCTTCTTAAGCTCCATCTTTTTTTGCTTCAACTGACAAAAGGAAAATAGGGCAATTAGTACATATCTAGCGATATTACATTAACTCAATTATATTAATATCGATTTTTATTTGAAAACTATTAGATTATATCACGTGAAATCTTTATTCCCAGTAATAAGTTGGAACAAGTTTTTGTGCTTCTAAGGATGGGTTCAATTGAGGTAATCATTGGTTGTGTGTATATTCAGCCCAATTCATCATTAGAAGTGTATACCAATTATTGTGACAGTGTTAACTTTGTGTTGCAACAATACCCAACTGCAGAGCTTCTTCTCGCTGGTGATTTTAATTTACCTAACCTCCGCTGGTCAGATGAAGATCTTCTCCTAAGTATTTATCCTAAAATACATTCACTTCTTGAAATAATTAAATATTATAACCTAAAGCAGATCAATAATATCACTAACTACTATGGAAGGATACTTGATCTAGTCTTTTGTAGTTTGAGTGTGACTAAATTAACTAAAGCTAACGATGTGATAATTGGTTGTGATATCAACCATCCTACTTTAATTATCACTATGTATTTTAAAGAACCTGACATACTTGGAAATACTGTGAATGATTATGTTTTTAATTTTAAAAAAGGACATTACTGTTAAATGAATGCATATTTTTCAAATATTGGCTGGGAATCAGTCCTGGTAGGTGAATCTTCGGACACTATGGTTTCTAAATTTTATGGTATCCTGTATACTGCTATTGATTTTTAGGTGCCAAAATATAAACCTATTAATGCCAATTACCCAATATGGTTTAATGAGGAACTTAGAGCTTTAATAACTAAAAATAAGGGACTTCATGAAAGGTATAAAATTACTGGTTTATTAGATGACTATACAGAATTTTCATTAGTAAGGTCCAAATGTAAGTATTTATCTAAGCATTGTTATCAAAACTATATCCTTGGCGTTGAAATTTCACTGTGCAATAACATTAAACCATTTTGAAACTTCATCAATTACTCTCGGAAATCTAATGGATTTCCAAGTAACATGATTTATGGTGATTCTCATAGTAATAATTTGATTTATCAGTCAACTTATTTGCTAAATTCTTCTCAAGTGTATATGATGATACCAAGATAGTACAGACCGATTTCGATTATAAGTGTGATGTAAAATTAACTGAAATTGTGATAACTCCTAGTCAGATACTATCCAAACTGAAAATGCTTGATGCTTGTAAAGGTATGGGTCCTGATCGTGTACCCACATGCCTGTTAAAAGCCTGCTTACCCCTTATGTTTACTATTTAACATCTCAGTTAATGATGGTACCATTCCTAATGTTTGGAAAGAGCTTTGTGTTTCCAATCCACAAATCAGGCACTAAATCAAATGTAACTACCATCCTATCTGTATACAATCTAGCATTCCTAAAATTCTTGATGATATAATGTGATTTTATGATACCTAAATTTAAAAACACTATTATTTTTAACCAACATGGTTTCATTATTGGTAGGAATGTGAATACCAACCTTCTGAGTTATACAAGCGATTTGTTCCAATCCATGGACAATCTAAACCAAACTGATGCAATATATTTTGATCTGGTCAAAGCATTTGATAAAGTAAATCACCCATTGTTGTTATCTAAATTAAAAGGTTATGGTATCCGTGGTAATTTATTGAAATGGTTGGACAGTTATTTGAGTAATAGGATGTTGTCTGTTAAAATCAAAACTTGTGTATCCCACAAATTTCATGCTATCTCAGGTGTAACACAAGGGTCTCACCTTGGACCTATTCTTTTCTTAATCTTTATAAATGATATTCATAACGTCTTTGATAATGTTAATTTTCAACTCTTTGCTGATGATATAAAAGTGTATAAAATGATTAATAACATTGGTGATTGTGCAATTTTACAAAATAATGAAAATTCTCTTTTAAGATACTTTAAAGATAATTTATTAACTGTTAACACTAATAAAGGTTCATATATATCCTTTACCCACAGTAGAAATCCAATTACCATATATACTTGTGTATAGTACGAGTTTTTACGACCAAATTTTTATTTCAAATATTGAGGATCGTACTATACACGAGTAATGCATTTGAGGATTTAAAATTCATGTATCTTCACGGGCATTTTCGGTGAAGTTATGCCACCCGCACGCATTCTAATGGTGGGCTAACCTTAACAGTGAGGTCCTTTATCGTTGTTATGTTGCTTCATGAAGAGTAGAATCTTTTTCATATATACAGCTTCAAATTCACAAATACTTGATATAAGTGACGATTTACGGGCACTTCCTTTCTTGAATTTTATGTATGTACATCTTTGTTTGCGTCTTTTTACAAGGGATGGATTGGAACGAGTTGGACTAAAAGTATCGTAGACGGCGTAACTATGGAATTTTGACATCTTGGAAAAAAGAAATTACTTTGTAATATTCAAAAGTCTTTATTGTTTCTTCAATCACACACCGATCGGCGTCCACTACAAAGTCATTCTAAAGGTGTTGCGTCGCTTAGTAACACCATTAGAATGATTTTGTAGTGGAAACCGGTCGGCGTGTGATTGAAGAAACAATAAAGACTGTGGAATATTACAAAGTAATTTCTTTTTATCCGTTACCCCTACCTATTAAATAGATAAGCGAGTGGAACCATTACGTACGCGGAACGTAATCCAGACATACTAGAATTGAAACGATTTTATTTCATCTTGTGCAATCATGATTCATATCATTTTTTATTAAATGTTTTAGGAGTAAGATGCCTAACTTATCCGAATTTTAGTGTACTCGCAAGAAATAATATTTACGACATTTACGGTCTATTCTATGGTTGTGTGGAAAATCAATGTTGTTCGATATATCTCGCTCGTAACCATCGAAACGAAATATATCGACCATGGTGGAAAGCTGGGGTCGTACTACAAACGAGATATATGAAAAAATCAGGTTTGTTCACCAAAAAATCAGGGGTCGTACTATACATGGAGTCGGCATATACACGAGTATATATGGTATTTACAATTACACAATAAATTCAGAAAATATTCCAAAGGTTGAAATAGTAAGTGACCTAGGGGTTATTCTAGACTCTTCCTTAACTTTCATTCCCCATTTAGTTGTATATTATCAAAAAGTATGCAAATGCCAGGGTTTATAAACAGGAACACAAGAAATTTCAAAATATACATTCCCTTAAGATTCTGTATTGTGCCTTGGTATGTACTCATCTGGAATTTGCATCATCAGTCTGGTCCCCTAACTACAAGACACATATTTTAAGATTAGAAAGGGTGCAACATAAGTTTTTATGGTTAACTGCTTGGAAATTACACCTCCCTCATGATCAAATTGATTATAATAATTTAATGAATCTATTAAATTTGTCCACCTTAGGGTCTAGAAGGAACCGATTTGATTTACATAATTTAATAAAAATAATTAGGTCTGAATATGATTGTCCCAATCTCTTAGGACTTATAAATTTCTATTGTCCCCCCTACAACACCAGACTGAACATGGCATTCTCCCCCTCTTTTAGCAGAACAAATTATGGGGCTAATGCACCTTTGAATAGATTAATGAGCATTGGTAATAAGCACAGTTCATTAGACTTGTCCACTTGCACACATAGAGATATAAGGCAACTTTTTCAGTAATTATTTTACAGTATTTGTATTTGTGATGTATCTGTTGCATCCTGTCATGTATACTGTGGATTTATGTTAGCGTGTGCTATTATCTTCTTATTAGCTTCTTTCCTATGTATGTAAAACCTTATATTTTTGAAACATTTGTATTTTTCTTGTAAAGGTATTGAACTATTGTAAATGGACCCATTTGTGTCCGTATGTTTTGAATAATAATAATATGTTTAAGTACAATTTTAAAAACTTGGAACTACAATTCATCAACATTATTAAAAAAACTGAGTTAGAAATATTTGACTTAATATACAATTAATGATGATTGCCTATATATGAAACAATTTTCCCTAAACTTTAGCATTTTTCATTTAATAAAATTGGACACTATCTCAAAAATAATGTTCTATTAAAAACTTTACATGCTTAAAAACGTGATAAAATGATGAAAGAACGTTAGGTTCGAAATGAATTCTTGACAAAATATTTAAGAAAGTCCTAGTAAAGAAAAAGTTACTTCATTTCAATAACTTCATGATTTTTAAAAGTTTGCAATCACTAAAACTGTATAAATAATTGCTATCGCGACCATTTCGGAAAATTAAGAATTTCATGTAAATAAACGGCATACTCACTTGACGCACTGGTGGTGCTTCCTTTGGAGGCATATCGTATGGATAAGGAAACTGGCTGACGACATTATCATCTTCTTCCTTATCAGTGTCAGACTCTGGGCGCCTAGTTCGAATAACAGTTGCACGAGGAATCCCTTTAAATTTCATGCGGGGTCTCTTAATGGAATTCCTATCTAGTTTCACTGAATAGGTTTCTTCCACAGCATTCAAGGCCGTTTCCTCAACAAAATTACGAAACCTCCGATCCTTGGCGGATAGAGCGTGAGTATCTGGATGGAATACGACATCATACACGGTACATACTATTCCTGATTTGTCCAAGTCTTCCCTCGGGGGAGCTTGAAGAAGTGGAATGCTCCAGTTGACTCCAAAACCACCTTCAGAGTTCAGGCTAGGCTTCGACGTTGGCTTCCCGACCAAAGAATTGCTACAGATATTAACAAAAACCTTTTCACCGCCAGGGTTAAAGCAAGTCTTAATAACGTACTGTGGTTCGGGATGCACGAACTTAATATCAACACCTCTTTCACTCTCGAGTTGGGTAATTTCCTCTTCGTATTGCTTTTTATTAACTGGGTCATTAATTTCACGAGCATATTCACAAAGAAGTTTTCGAAATTCTTCCTTCTTCAAAGCATCACCTAAGCGTTGGACTTCATCCTTAGTCAAATTCAAATCTTCTAATCGGCTTGAAGTATTCCGCGCCATTTTAAATGCCCGAAGCAACGACGCTCTTCTGTCTTGTTTGTGCTAGACCGTGGTAGAATGTTCGATGAATATTACAATTAGCCGGTTGACCTAAGAAAACAAATAAACACGAGGGTCACAGTTTGTAAGTTATTAGTAAAATTAATACGAAAAAACAACGAAAATCTAAGTTTTTAACACTGCTAGTATAACAAAACTGAAGAATAAGTGAGATAAATAATGTAGCTACGTGACCTCAAGTTCACCCACCTCGGCACACAGCTATAAGCAATAAAGTATTTTTTCATGAAAGCAGCACGACTTATTGTTTATATTAATATATAGCTATACGAATAATAACAAACCTCATAGAATTTGATCTTTAAACGTACATCGCCCACCTTGCTAGAAGTTCAACACTGTTTATAAGATATCTCCAAGGAGTTAAAGGGAAACAAAGTATAGCGACGCATAACGGATTGTAAAGCAACTAGATTGAAAACTGAAAAATACAAAATTTTACAATGCGAAATAGTTTGTTTACACAACGTTAAGAATTTTTGTGAGTGCGCTTTAAGAATTTAGAAACAGGTTTTTATTGAAATATTTAAAACGATGCAATTTAGAGAGCTATGCTAAATGATATTAACTTTTGGTATAATCTTATAGAAGGTATCTAGCACGGGATTCTAACTAAAAATATACACAGGTAATAAAAATACCTAAAATAAAATCTTTTATGCTCCCGATTTGGTGGAATTAAAATATAACTTGATTTATTTACGTGTTATAATTAAAATTGTAATTATTTTACTTGGCTTCATTGTTTTTTCCGAATCTGTTCATTAAGTTTTCAGTTTTAGTATGCGGTGTCTATTTTTATAGATGTAAAAACTCTAAACTAACGTTTAACTTACCGAAGAGGCAGGCCGGATTAAGATATTAGCTGAGTTTCAGCGTAGAGCCTCTAAAAAAATCCATTTAAAATTGAATCAAAATCGGTCGATAAATAATGGAGATATGGAAAAAAAAGACTTTAATTCAAATTCGATAGAAATAAAAAACCTTACAAATGAGAAAATGTAGTGCCTGTGTAACATGATAAGTTGCAACAATTGACAACATTGTGACGGAAGTTCACGCCGTTCATGCCATAATCATCGACAGCGGGTTACTTTTAGTTTTGATGGTGCATAACTTAGGACATTGTTTTTGTCTATTCCCAAGCTGAAACCAACATCTGATAAGACAAAGATTTATGGTGATACTCTTACATTATATGGAAAGTTGTACTTTAACAGATATTTGCAAGGCGTTTTTCTATAATTTAATGAAAAATAATTCAATATGACAATAATTCATTAAAAAATTAAAGATTTACCATCATAAATTAAATGAATAACGTAGACCCATAAATTTTGAATTATTTATTAAAAATTAATTTCATACGGTAACAAAAGATATGAATACATTAAATGAATCCATCTGAAAAAATTTGCTCTTGGACATTTATATGTTCTTAAAGCATAAAATACAGATTTATTGTGCCAAATCATGCCCCAAAGATAACTGGGAAAGAATAAATGCAAGTCCAGCAATATCTCTTTTAGGTATACCTGTAGCATAGGATAAATGATAAAGCACTCTTTCTGCTAAGTCACTCCCTTGTGGACAGTGTAAATTAGCTGCACAGCTAATTACTCCAGAAGATAATAAGAGATTGTCACATTCTACTCCTATGAATTGATTCCTATAAGAAAAGGAAATATCATTCAAAATAACTTTTATCTTAATCTAATGATGGTTATAACTGCATGAAATTTGGATTTTTGTAAACAGTTGTTAGGTATGTAACATTATTATTTCTCTCACATTACAACTCTGTCATATGGCTATGTTTCAACCATACATGGAGAAAAGGATATTACAAATTTAAATTCATGACATTCAAGTACTTTAATGCTTTAAAAATCTTTTTAAAATTAGAGTTAACTAATAAACTAAGCACAAAGGTAGGTATTACAGGCCAATGACTGTTGCCTGTTTATATGACACATTTGGTATTAGGCATCTGCATCATTTTCTCCAGTCCACCAGCTTTTCACTAAAACCAAATTCCCTTGCTGCAGAGCAATTATTTGATGTTCCTTAATATTATTACAGAAAGTGAGGAGATTTTTAGCTAGGTGGAGCTTTTCTCTAAGCTTCCGGTAGAGAACGTGCATGTAGAGTACAGGTAGTTCTCCATAACGTAGCGATTGAAAATTACTAGAGGTATCTTATGCCTCAGGGATTGGAGGGAATATGTAGAGTGGAGGGGACGCGTGCATCCTAGAGGGGAAATCACAAGGAGTAAAGATACCAAAGGAGGAATATGCCCCCAGTTTAACAAATTCTACAAGTTTTAACTTGAAACGAATTTTGTATTTTCTACTTTTGTTTGAGGTGCATGATGAGGGTGTTAGTTGTCAGTTTGTATTGATGTTACTGCAAATTGTGACAGGTATAAAAGAATGGTGATAATAACAATTATAATGTATGTATTATTCAATGTCATACATGTCATGTGAATGTAGGAGAATATCTTATCTAATTCCAGATAGAAATGTTCTGTGTATCACCAAATCATATACTCATAATTGAGATGCTTATTTCCATATTTATTCAAACTTTAATTATAAGTATATGACTAAATATGCATTTTCATGCTGAAAAATTAAGATATACATTAATTTAAGATTAAAAATAATATTTCAGAGGAAAGCAGTGAGTTTTGAATCAAAGGAAGCATTATTCAATAGAAAAAGAGGTTGTGGGAGAAGGGGTTTTCAACTACCATTAAAAAATTGACCAGTAGAGGAAATACTGGTGGTAGTGTTATCCGCTTAAATATTGTGTAGTGCTTTTGCAACAAACAAACTGATATTGTTTAAAACATGACAATTATGTCAATATTATCTGATTTATGATAAGATAATACATTAAATACAAAGTGTTATTCCAATTATGTCACACAATTATACTGCAAAACTTTTACAATCTAGTATACTAGGAGTCAAGAATTTTCAGAAACCTACACTAACTGAGCATTTTAGCTTAGGAGATATTACTCATTTTTATGTTAACAAACCATGTCTCTCCTATAGCCAAAAGAAGGTTGGGAAAACCATATTCACCATAAAGAAGTCATCATTAAGGATATACATTCATATTTAATTCTAAAGGTATGTA
Organism: Uropetala carovei; assembly: GCA_036926305.1. NCBI lineage: Eukaryota > Metazoa > Arthropoda > Insecta > Odonata > Petaluridae > Uropetala > Uropetala carovei. Next base: position 12,103,162 of record JAXCHB010000065.1, on the reverse strand, counting down.
CACACTGGACAACATCACTTCAACTCAGCAACTTTCAATACTCTTTCAACTCTACAAAGGAATCGCCTTGTTGAAAGGTGTCTGCTCAAAATGGGAAACAAGGCGATTTCTCGGCCCTTCAACCATACCCCACAACTACCCAATGCTTGCTGCGCATGTGTCTGAGTCAGCTATGCGTTTTGCCTTTTACTCAGAACAACTTTTTTCGTTCTCCCACGCAAATTACACATTTCTCATAAAGGTAAATAATTTAATGTATTGTTTTCATTTTTTTAGTTAACCCATTATTTTGTTTGTCACATTCCATCTTCTTTGTTCAGCATGTGGACTAATGAGAAAAACCTAATTACTTCTATACAGTTATAATTCCATCCTCTCCAAACATTCCGCATTTCACTAGGTCATCAGCTGATTGCTGAAATTTTTGCAAAATTGCCAGATAGACTTCCCCCAAAACATGCATCGAAAACAAAGAAACATAGAATAAGCAAATTGAAATAATTTTATTTAGTTAATGATTCTAGAATGTGCAACTAACAATGTAAGTAATTTAAAATCTGTAGAATGATGTGTATGAACTTAATCTTACCTGTTGCGTTTCCTGTTTCCGGATTTGTTTGTTACATTTTTGTGCTATTCCTTCTATTAAACAGTTTTAGAATGAGATAGGAAAGAGAGTATCAACATCCGCTATAAATCAAAACTCTATCTATTTTATAGATCCCTTTTTGTCTGATTTAAAAGGATTGGCAACAGTGGCACTGTGGATTTCTACGCAGCATCAGTTTGGCCAACTTACTGTATGATGTTGCTGCCATCTCAACTCATTTGCTTTCTTTATTGATGATGTTTCTCTAAGACGTAATGTGGAGCTTATTGAACGTAATACTTATGGGCAAGTCCAAGGGTTTTAAAATTTAAAGAAATCCAAGGAATTTGGCTAAACTTTGTGGTAATTGGTACTCATATTTCTGAAGAAAATAATAACTTTGTTAAATTCCACAATAAAAAATTGTGGAATTGAAGTTATTATTTTCTTCGGAAATACATTTTTAAATTGTTAACTGGCGATAATTTAATGCTTTAACGTATTTATTTACGGTACTCTAGTTAATACTTATTGTTAGTATGATGATATAATTTTATTCTTATACCCCACAAAAATCAAGGGTGTGCATTATACATGGGGTATGAGAAAAAGTCTGGATTTTTTGGCAAAAAGTATGGGTGCACGTTATACATGAGGGCACGTTAATCACAAGTATATAGAGTAAATTAATATGCTAAAATATTATGAGCTTGGTTTGTTTTCATTGCTACAACAAATCTTTCCCTCATTCTCCATATCTTCTATGGTGCACGATAACCTGGCTATATATGTAATGTTGGTAACACTGGTATCAGACTCAGACAACACTGTTTATGCATCATTATTGTTTGTTTACATTATTGTGATTGTTAAGGGGAACATTATTAAATGCAAAGGTGTGAATAAAAGTTGTATTAAACAGTTATTAAATTGCTTAATGTTATGGAGTTCTTCAGATATTACATTGGCGCTGCGGACAGGATGGCTTCAGCTATTATTGGTATGGTAAATGAGTTCAATCCAGTTACAGATGATTGCAACATATTTAAGAGAAGATTAGAGCAGTTTTTTTAGCAAATGGTGTAACAGAAGAAGGTAAGAAGAAAGCAATTCTTCTTAATTCATTACATCAAGATGCTTTCAAGTTATTAATCGATTTGAATATTCCTAATAAACCTGAGGCTCTAGCCTATGATGATATTATTAAACATCTCACAACACATTATGAAATAAAATCTGGAGGTTTTCCTCAACGTTATCAGTTTTATATCGCTGAAATGTGCACTAGTGAATCAATAGCTGCCTGGGCAGCCAGAGTAAAACATTTGGCTTCAGATTGCCAATTCGGCGAACATCTTGAAATGGCTATAAGAGACAGATTTATTATGGGTCTACCTAAAGGAAAAATCAAAGAAAAATTATTTGCAGAAGATGTAATTAAACTAACATTCAATGAAGCAGTCAATTTAGCACAAACTACTCAAGCAGCCTAACATATGTTTGAGTCTTCGGAAATTAAAGTTGAGCCTAAGATTTATCAACTTAGAACCAATACTAGCACTACTCAAAGATATTTTCATTGTGCTCAGAAGGATTGTTTGGTTTGCGGTTATAAAAACCATGAAACGCATCAATGTAGATTTAAAGATTATGTCTGCACCATTTGCAAGACAAAAGGACATTTAAAGAGAGTTTGTCCTCAGTCATCCGATAAATCCAATCGGAACAAGGTTAGCAACCAGCAATTGAATAATTACTGCATGGAATTGAAAGATATGAACCAAAAACCAGAGACTCTAAGTGAAAATTTTAATTATTCTAACTTAGAAGATATGATTGACCTTTTTAATATAAGGTGTTCTAATCCGAATTTATACCCACCAATCATACTTAAAGTCAGTTTAAATGGAGTTGTTGTTGAAGCACATTTGGACAGTGGTGCTATATATAGTGCCATTTCAGATAAAGATTATTATATTTCCAATCAGTACAATTAGATGAATGCCAAGATGTAATAAAACTATATAAATACTTAGATAAACCTCTTGGAAGTTGCAGTTTAAAAGCTGAATATAATGGTGAGAGCACTTTCTTACCTTTTCATGTAATAATTGCTAGGGGTCTTATTCTCTCAGGAAGAGACTTTTTGCATGCTTTTAATTTCAAGCTAAGCCAAATAATGTATATGAACAGTGAAGATATTAAATATAGATGGGACGTAGCATTACAGAGCAGTGATATTCGATCTCAAGTGCTAAAAAGGTTTCCAAAAGTATGCAACCAAAAATTAGGATTATTTAATAAATGTACGGTAACTCTCAAGTTACAAGGAGCAGTTCCCAAATTTTGTAATCCCAGGCCAGTACTGTATGCTTTAAGGCCATTGGTGGAAAATGAGCTGAAAAGACTGCAAGAAATAGAAGTTATTTCACCCATCAAATACTCCGCTTGGGGGATCCCTATAGTGCCAGTTTTAAAACAGAATGGCACTGTAAGAATCTGCGGTGATTATAGCATTACTATCAACAAGAATCTTTAAGTCGACCGTCATCCTTTGCCTAGGTTAGATGATTTACTGAATCAATTGCGCAGAGTTTTTTTTACAAAATTAGATCTACAAAATGCTTATCAACAAGTTGAGTTAGACGAAGAGTCAAGAGAAATTACAACAATTAGTAGACACAAAGGGTTATTCTGTTATAATCGCATTCCTTTTGGGGTAGCTCCAGCTCCACAAGCTTTCCAGAAGATTTTAGACACAATAATTAGTGGACTGGAAGGTTGTGTGTGGCAAGATGACATAGTTGTCAATAGACAGACATGATTGATTCATGATGAAAGGTTATTTACTGTATTGAAACGCCTTGAAGATAGTGGTTAACTATAAATTTATCTAAGTGTGAGTTTTTGTGAAGCTCAGTTAGCTATCTGGGTTACATCACTGGGGCACAAGGTCTACGATTTGATCAGAGTTACCAAAGTTTTAAAATGTAATCCACCAACTAACATAGCTAAACTAAAGTAATTTTTAGGAATGATAGAATACTATAGAAGATTTATAAAGGATGTGTCCACTACCCTTTATCCATTATATCAGTTACTAAAGTAAAATGTGGTTTGGTTTTGGTCGAAGGAATGTGAGGATGCTTTTACCACAATAAAGTTACAGTTAACCAGATCTCCAGTATTAGCAAATTACAATCCTGATTATGAACTGAAGCTGTCAGTCGACACTAGTCCGTATGGAATTTCTGCGATTCTTAATCAGGTGTCCCCAGAGGGGCATAGTAGACCAATCAGTTTTGCTTCACGTGCTTTAAGTACAGCAGAACGCAACTATCCTCAAATACACAGGGAGGCGTTGTCTATGGTATTTGGTGTTCAGCACTTTTATCAGTTTCTGTATCTACGGAAATTCATCGTTGAAACGGACCACAAGCCTCTGATAACCATTTTCGGATCGAACAAGGGCATACCAATGATGGCAGCTAACAGGCTTCAGAAATTTGCAATTTTCCTCTCAAACTTTGATTTTAGTATGGTCTATGTTCCAACTCATCAGAACTGTTCAGATTTTCTTTCTAGATCTATTGATCTTGTAGAAGAAGAAACAACTAATAAACAGGAAGTGATGGAATGTTCTTATCTAAATTTTACATCACCGATTAAAGTCAAACAAGCAGAGATAGCTCTAGCTACTGTAAAGGATCCGATTATAGCATCAGTCATAAAATACATCCTGGAGGGATGGCCTTGTAAGTGTCAAGGTTTGTTCAAAATATATCACTCATTCAAAAATGAATTAAATTTAGAAAATGGAATTTTAATGAAGGGACATCAGTTGGTAGTGCCTGAAGCTTTAAGACCAAAAGTACTAGATGAAATTCATTTGGCACACTTTGGTCAAGTCAAAAGTATACAATTAGCTAAGCAGTATTTCTGGTGGCCTAAAATGAATAGTGACATTAAAACAAAGGTCAGTACTTGTTCAGTTTGTCAGGAAGTTCAAAATTCGCCAGGGAAAGCAGTATTAGTGCCATGGCAGTGGTCCTCGGAGCCTTGGAAGAGAGTTCATATTGACTTTCTAGGACCATTTGAAGGAAAGTTTTTTAAAATTGTTGTGGATGCTCATAGTAAGTGGCTTGAAGTACTTCCTATGAACACTATTACTAGTCAAGCCACCATACTGGCATTAAAGAGTATTTTTGCTGAGATCATTGTCTCGGATAATGGACCTCAACTGACACGATCACAAGAATATCAAGAATTTTGCGCTAACAATGGCATCAAAATCAAGGCAGATGCTTCTTATCACCCAGCCACAGATGGGCAAGCTGAGAACTGCGTAAATATAGTTAAAAGATGCTTAAAAAAGGCCTTAATTGCCAAACAACCATTGATGGATACGTTAACAAATTTTCTGATATTGTACAGGAATAAACCTCATATTACTACTCAGCAAACCCCAGCTGAACTCATGTTAGGGAGGTGCATTCGTACACGGTTGGACATCCTAAATAATCGGACAAAAGACAAATTGATATAGAAGATATCAGAACTATAGTAAAGAAAAATCAAGAAAGGCAAATATTATATTCTGGAAGGCGAAATGTTATTTTTAGAATAAAGGATCAGGTATGGATTAAAATTTTCAGAAACAACAAATTCACCTGGACCAAAGGTATGATTTTGGAAGTCTTGGGCTCACGGAGCTATCTAGTTCAAATGGAAGATACTAAACAAGTTGTAAAGAAGCATCTAGATCAGCTAAGCCCCAGAAACAATGGTAGCATACTGGAAGTATACCTTTCGGATTCCAAGTTAGAGCAAGATTGGTCGCCAAATCATTCTCCAGTTCGAAATGCAAGTGACTTCAGGGGCTTTCTGGATTCCCCGCAGACAGCTGATTCGACTGATGCAGAAGAAGCTGATGGCTCACCAGGAGCACAAGAAGAAGAACAGGCAACAGAGGAACCACCGAGGTCAAGGAGACTGATTCAACCTCCAAGACGTCTCACATATTCTCCATTCAAATAAAAAAGGGGGGGGGGATAATGTAATGTTGGTAACACTGGTAGCAGACTCAGACAACACTGTTTATGCATCATTATTGTTTGTTTACATTATTGTGATTGTTAAGGGGAACATTATTAAATGCAAAGGTGTGAATAAAAGTTTTATTAAACAGTTATTAAATTGCTTAATGTTATTGAGTTCTCCAGATATTACAATATAGATTATGAATTTCTAATTTAATGCAAAAGGCCATTCATGTTCAGAAAACATGAGAAGTCAATGAATTAAGTAAATTTTGCATTATTCATCGATTTGTTTAAAAACACGTTGAAATTGAGTGATCTATTCAAAAGCCAACAATGAAGTTTGCGCGGAAGAACTCATAAAATGGTGATAAAATTGTCTAAAATCCGAAAATAAACAATTTTCAAGCAATTTTGAATTCAAAGCAAAATTCTACAATATGAATAAGAATATTCCCCATAGGATGGTATAAACATTGGTCGATAGCTCAATTCTATCACTTTTTAAAATGCTAATGAAAAAAGTCCTGCACTCTGAATTTGAGGCATTCCTATGTTATTCAAATGAAAAACAAAAATAATTATTTAAACCTTTCAACCAGCATAATTCTGTGTGAAAAGTAGTGCATTCATGACTTAATACGGAACAAATACTCTTCAAAATATTTAAGTAGAGATTGAGTAAAAAATAAAGTCAACTTTCCATTTACTGCATTAATGAAACTGTCATACTGTTTCGCTTTTCCAAATCGACAAAAATAGGGAAGAAACATAAAGTATCTTGACAGTGATGGAAGTGAGGGTGAGATGACAGAGAAGGAGCTGGAGATGGAAGGCAGAAGATTTTTTTAGAAAAGTAGACGGCAAAACTCAGAAGACATGGTTGTAGATCTTATTTTTTAAATAATCATTTTCTGAAATGCTAGATTTGAGATATTATACTGTATCATCTTGTGCTGAAATAATTTTTGTATGTCATTGCTTTGACTTACAAAAGGAAGCATTGTAGAATCCACTGTATTATTATCCCCTCAAGCTGCTTCAACATATTTACTTACTGAACCTGACTTCTCTTTACTAGAACTTAAATATCTGAACCATCTATTTACCTTTTTATTAGCATCAAAATAAACAAAATGCCAAGGATTGTGAAATATGTACGATGAATACATGATGTTACTGTAGAATTTGAAAAAATGAAAATGAATACAACACCATATACACCAAAAAAAATTTTGGTGTGACACAAGGTGATTTTAAGCAACTAATACAGTCAGCTCCTGCTTTACAATGATCCGCTTTTACATCAGTTTCCACACAGCATCAATAATCTAGTTTTAAGTTGCTGATTCCAGTTTATGTTGGTAAGAAATATTATGTGCATTGTGTAATTATTTTTATCTTTTTATGTATCTAATATGTTTACATATTTGTATTTTTTTAAATGTTTAGATAGGTTTATACATATTTGTATTAATTCTATAATGTCCAGAGGCCCTAAAAATAACAGGTCCTGCTTTATGTCAGAATCTGCTTTACGACGGTGGCCTGGAACCTAACCTGTTGTAAAACTGGGGACTGATTGTATAACAGAATAATGAGAGTTCACTGTATTAGCCAACTAATAAGAGTATATTATATAAGAAAAAAACCACAACCTTTCTTCTCTAACTGGGCCTTTTTTTCCTGTAACCATCCAGAAAAGGTGAGAATAAAGCTCTTGATGTAACATGAAGGCAATGTCAAGAACTTGCAAACTAATACTATACAATGGCTCAAGAACTTCTTCCTCATTCTCTTTGCTGCACCATATTTTGTAGTCTTTTACCAGGAAAGCCAAAAGGGTTTCCACAATGACCAAGGGTGAAGACAATGGAATCTGAAATGGAAATAATTTCATTTCGTGTAATATGAGTCAACTAGATCAGTTATTTTGAACATTCTCTCAGAGAAAATAACCAACTAGTTAAGAGGTAACATTTCATTTAATCTGCATGTCACTAACAGAGAGGATGCAATTAATCATTTTGATGGATCTGATGTGTTTAGTTTAATTGCGAATGTCAATAAGTAACAGAAATTACTTTTAGTAATTGACTTTTGGATATCCTCATTTTTTATGTCAGTAAACTTTCTAAATTATTTCGAAACATATTTACATTAAAGACCTCCATCATTTTTAGTCGTGTTTTGCTTCCAGCATGAGTGCCTATTATCGTTGATCTGTCCGTCTGCATGTTCGTTCTCGGCTTCTACCAAACGGATTTTCATGAAATTTGATATTAAGGACTTATAATCAAATATAATAAGAAAATCGCAAAAATGAATCACGTATGCCAATCAGGGGTACTGGTGACAAAAAATTAAATTTTCGTCATATCTCGTAAAGTATTGCTCACATCAAAATATTTTTCAAATGAAAGTTGTAGAACTATTAAAGAAGAGTATTTCCTTTCCTATACATTTTTATCATAGGAGTAGCCGTTATCAAGAAAATCAAACAAAAATGTCTTAATTCGAGTTGAACTTTGAAAATTTCTTGCATGGTTACTTCTTCATTGTTGCTAACATAAACAATCTCACAAACAAACGTTTAATTTACTTACGTGTGCTTGCACTATTTTTAAATAGGAAGAAAATGGATTATTTATGATGAAGAACAAAACTTTAAAATGCAATTTCCCTTACGTACGGGTATATAATTTCTTTCTAATACCCCATTGCACAAAACATGCCCATGTGTGATATGTACACTTTCCTAACTTGTTTATTTCTCCTTTCAATAGATTAGTGAAGTAAATTATGATACATACTACTTAGTACTTTTTTATGGTTACAGTATTGGACAGCAAAGATTTTATAATGCTATTAATCTTCCATGTGGTTAGGAGATTTACAGGTGGAAGGCATTCAAAACATGAAGGATTAAAATTTTAAACAAATTTGGGTGTATGAAATATTTTTCCAATGCTTTATTTGAAATGAAATTTTGAATACTGATCTAATATCAATCAAGTATAGGATGCTTAAGCCTTGCATTATGATGTGTTACTCACCTTGAAATCCAATGTTTTGTAAACTCTTATTTCTGATGACATAATGCTACTGGTTGTAAAAGAATGACCTGCCTCAGTCAGGAATTGGCGAACCTTTTTAGGGCTTAGTACCTTTGTAATTTTTGTAAGAAATGTTTTTAAATTACCTACATGTACATACAACATTATTTGACAAAAGATGGTTAGAAAAAATAAATTTTAAATTCATTTAAAGAAAGATGTAACAGACTACAATTAAAGTAAAATGATTACATTTCAATAAAGATTTTTGGCAGCCATTGTTTGGTATTGTAACGTTGCTAATATAATAGCAAATAAGGAAGACTATGACAACAATTTTATCGAATTATTTTATAGATACATGTAATATACAAGGATTAATCTACTAGAACAAAGCAAGATTTCAAGATATATCAGTCTTTATGAAGATACGAAATTAAAAGAACCTCTGATATTGTAAAAATTTCTTCGCATTTATTTATTTTTACTGATTAATTAGATTATATAGAATTTAGATACTTCTAGTTTTTGTGAAAAGAAAGTGACAAAAATCTTCAACTATAATATATGAAGAAGTTCATTAAACTTCATGAATAATTATATTGCAAATAATATATGTAATGTAGTGCTATGCTATTGCTTTAAACTGTTATAACTGACATTTATAAAATGAGTTTAAATAATTTTAATTTATACATATTCATATAATTACTGATTCTTAGAAAAATCTACCTGATAATGAGCAACAAGCTTTGATGACAACTGCATACAGGACATCAATCGTAAAAGTGTTTGATTTTGAACTCTTGATATAACTTTTTTCCACATAATGTCATTCTGTTTTACATTTGGTTTCTTGTATATACTTTCATGCAACATTGTATAGTGACGCATCATAAACCTATATGGACATAATTTTATCTAGTGAACCTTAGGACAAAAATTGAACATTTAGATTTATAATGAAATTAATCAATATGGCATTGTTTGTTACACAAGTATATAACTCCTTAACCATGCAAGGCAAACATTTAGAGACAACACAAAATGAGAAAGATAAAAGGTGGGCAGGAACGAAAGCAAAGAAAAAAGTTTTAAAAGGGCACACTTACAGGTTTACGGGATATTAATCCTCGCCAGGGACCTGCTTTCAATCGCTCATACACACACACAAGCACTAATTATGGCATTGTTTAATACTAGAATGTTTTATACCTATCAAAAAGTTCTACAGTCAAGTATCGTACTTCATTAGGCTGCTCAAGTTTATCACTAATAAGAAATATCAGCTGAACTAAGGACTCGGAAATGGCAACAAATGGTAAGGTATTTCTCCATACTCTGTCATCAGCGGCCGATTTACTTTGACTCTTATGGTATAATATCCAATCTTCTAGCATGTTATCTGAAAATTCAGAATTAAATTAACATTTTTTCTTGGATGTTTTTAAGACATAATAAAGATGCAAGATTTACTTAATATTTTGGACTCCCAGCTTTTCAAAACCCTTGTAAAACATGGATCTGCCGGTGAGGCAAATATCTTTTCATGTTCCATCAAGTTTGTTTAAAAAGAGCGATAATGGGAATAGAAATATAGAAAATAAGTAATCTATAATCCTTTTTAATATACAAACGCTGATGGAAATGCTACTTGAAGTTATACAATTCGAAGTTTTGCCGCCTTAACAACGTTCCTTTGTCTCAAACCTTTTAAAAAACACCAGCAGATGGGATACCAACCAAAAAAAACTACGGAAGTGTAGGCGTAGTGCGGTAGTGCGCTATTAAAATTGCTAGCAAGGAATTGTAAGGAAATTATAAAAGATTTTCAGGATAAATATTTTATAGGATTGCACCTAAAAGATGCTTGATGTACTATAAATATAAATTGTGCTGATGTCTACATTGTGTTCATTGTCGATGAAGAATTTGTTAGCTTTTATTTTTGAACGTGTTTTCAAAGTTGTAAATTTCTTTTAGTAGCTGGAAGAAAAACGAGGGTTTGGATAGCAGCCTATGATTTCCTATGAAAATGTGTTCGGTTTCATTACAGAGTAGATTAATTCGCTTGAGGGATTGGACGTTTCTGAAATTTAACCCTAGAATATTGAACTGTGGCAATAACACCCAAAAAAGAAATTTAGTCAGTGTAGTTTCTACCCAAAATAGCCAAAAATGGAACTCGGTAATTTTCCTATGAAAATATGTAAGTGGTCGAAATTTTAGGAGTAGTTTATGACAATATTTCCACAGGTTTTACCAGTTTCTAGAAGATATTTTCATGCTGAGCATTTTAAATGCTGCCAATCCGATCCAGTAAAACCTAATTTGGGAAGAGCTGATCCAGGTTCTGGAAAGGGTCCGATAACATGGAAAAGTTTTGGCATTACAGTACTTTTGGGTGGTGGTTTTCTTGCTTACATGCTGTCCTTAAGGGAGGAAAAGGAGTCGGGTAAGAAATAAGTAACTCAGAAAATAATGACTTTTAGTCGGTAGAATAATTATTTGTCTGCTTTATCAACGTGCTTATTTTATGCGAATTAATGTATTTTAACTTCATGAAGCGATTGCAAGAGAAAGAAAGAGACAATTGGGAAAATCAAAAATCGGTGGCCGGTTTGATCTTGTGGACCAAAATGGAAAACCTCGAAAAAGTGAAGATTTTAAAGGACAGTGGCTTCTGATATATTTTGGGTTCACTCATTGCCCTGATGTATGCCCAGATGAAATGGAGAAGTTGGCGAAAATAGTGGATATTCTCAGTAAGTCCCCCGAACATCGACTTTCATATAACCTCTAGCATATTTTCTACCATGTTAGTTTTTTTATTCCGTATTTGTTATTGTTGGTACCTCTTTTCACCGAAATTTCTACTACTAATTCCTTTCTTTCAAGGGTGCTTGGCAACTCGTGACATGGGCAAAAAGGATCCATGTTTCAACCTTATATCTCACTACCCTTTGTATTCCATTATATTGTACTTCTTTCCCTTATAAAGACAACTAATCATACTTGGGAAATGCTCTTCAGCAAAACGAAGTTGCAGAAATAAGAATATTAGAGCAATTATTATGATAAGGCTAACAAAGTATATGTGGAAAACTTTCACAGGTGTCCCTGCTGACTCGATCTTATGGTTTTTTTTAGTGTATCTGTCACAAATAAAGGTATAGTTAGTATGTGTGCAATTAGATTTTTAAAAGAGCATATCACAAATGCAATTTCTCTTTATGATGTTGTGTAAGTATTCAGTACTGAAAACCTAAAGTTGTACTCATTTTACCGAAATCATTTTCAATACATTATGTTAATCTCTTTTAAAATAAAAATGTAATTATTTTACATTTTATGGTTTCCTTGCTATTATTAATTGTTTACCTTAACTGAGTGGTTACGATGGTGGAGTGGCTAGAGTGTTGGCCTTCCACTCAGAGATTCTGGGTTCATATCTGGCCAATGTCAGGTTTTTCAATCTGGGATCATCCTGTCACCTACTTGTATGTTTTGAGAAGAATGCACTAATCAGTGCTTCTTCCTTTGGAAGGGACATTAAGGAATTGCCCCCCTGGGTACTCTGTTAAGAGTTAGATAAGGCCAGCACCAAGTTTCCCTACTCCCTTCTGTGCGTGTGTCTGGTGCGGGAGATATGGCTCTAATAGTCCAAGAGGCTTATTACCCAGAGTAACAAACAAACAAATTATGTATCTTAACTAATATTTCTTGTGTTTTAATTTGTTTAGTACATTCATTTTTTCATGTTCCCATTATTTTTATCATACTTTAATGTTTCATTGTCATTAGTTATTGTTATGAAGAGCATCACTGACATTGGAAGTCGAATTTGTGGAAGTGGATTTTCAAACAGGCTTCAAGAATAATTTGAAAAGAGAATTTTATATAACATGATGCAAATACCACTCATACTGAATTGGAAAGATTGTCTTTCGTGATTTTCTGCATGAATTCGTTCAGATATATATAAAATTGTTCTGAAAGTTGATATGAGAACCATTAACAATTTGTTTGCCCAACCAGTCTTACATGCAATGTAACAATTTAATCGTCCTATTTTTGCAATCCTAATATAATTGCTTTTATTTTAAATTTTACAGGTGATTCTAATTCAGGTTTCACAGGATCCATTCAGCCTTTGTTCATCACGGTCGATCCAGTTCGGGACACCACTAAAATTGTCGGGGATTATGTAAAAGAATTTTCACCAAAGTTAATAGGACTAACTGGCAGTCTTGAGCAGGTTGAGGCTGCATGCAAAGCATACAGAGTATACTTTAGTGCTGGTCCTCGTGATGATGAAGATGATTACATTGTAAGTTTTATGAAAATATTGTATACCAAGTTATTAAATAAGCCTCTCCAATAGCTGTAAAAACCCTGATGAACATTTTGGCTGTATAATAGCCATCATTATTTGTGATGCACTGATAGTACTATAATTGTGCTTTTGGTGAGTCACGTCTGATGGCTGCTCTGTAGCGAAATTGTATACCTGGTTTTCTTCTGCCTTTTTATGGCCATTGGGGAGAAATGGTTTATTAGTTTTATCTTAGGTACAAGGTGAGATTGATAATTCCCATTTTTTAATATTAGAGATACATCAGGAAATGGTTAGTACTGTGCTGCTTTATCTACAACTAGAATGCGTCATTTGTGTTATCTGTCATTTTAGATAAAGATACTGTATTTACTCGTGTAACTCATGTACCATGTGCACCCCTATTTTTGGGCCAGTTCAGAGGGAAAAAAATAAATTCGTGCCGGAATAAGTTGACATCTGGGATAAAAAAAATTCTTCCTCTTTTCTGAAGTCGACGCAATTTCTCCGGGCTCGAGAAATTTTTCCGCCTTTTTCCCTGTGCGTCAAAGTATTTTAAACGAGAAATCTACCTTACCTTTCGTGACAATCCTATCTCGAGAAATCATTTAAGATGGAGTCTAATGTTTCTCTACCTTTCAATTTTTTCGTACATTTGTGTTCCTTATTAATTCTATATTTATTATGCGGATTTATAATTTGGTGGGACTTACAACTGAGCGAGCAAAGAATTCTTCGCTAATGACATCCAAAAATGTTCGCCTGAACATCTGAAGCATTCAGAAAAAGTAATTATTGGTGTTGTAATTGACTTTTTCAGATCAAGCTTTCCCAGGATAATTTCCAGTATTTAATTTAAAATCTTTGACTAGACCCGGCGAATTTTTAGAGAAGATTGTGTCGATTTTTAGGTTTTTAAAACTATTGCGAAGGATCGAATTTTCACAGTAAATATTTGGCGATTTAATCATGGACCAGTGCTGGGGAAATGAGTAACAATTGTGAGCGGGTCGCTATCGCGCTTTTTGTGAATTTATTTATATACTTATTTTGTTTTTCCTAGTTTTCTAATGACTGACATAATATTATGACGACTTTGACAATGGCTCCCTTGCATTATATTACGAAACAAAATGGAGAGCAAGCGGTCTGTGATAGTCCAAACTTCGAATTCAGCGTAACGTGAACTTGACAAAACATGCTTACTAACCTCCTCTTATCGAAAACCATCTGAGTCACCACCTCCTATCAAATCTCCGGAATGCTGAGACGGCTTCTTTTACAAGAAGTTCCGTGATGACTGGCATTTGTCATTTTTCCCATTTTTTTCTGTCTTTTTGGCCACCGATCTTTCGACGCTGGTTCTCCCTCCCTGAAACAGGGTCCGCCTAGGTTTAGCATCTTCTCCCTCCTACCTGCGTGATGCAATTTATTGGGTGATCTCTTTATGAAGAAATCTCCTCCGTGGTCATTCCTCTTATGTTAAAGGAGCATCAGTGGCTCACAATGAATTTGGTGAACACATACCAGATGCCAACTTATTCCCACTAAAGTGTAGTTAGAAAATGATATAAACTTATTACAGAACTCCTTATTTTGAAACTATAAACTAGGCATTTAATCCTTAAACGTTTGCTTGGTCGTATGGATACACGTGTACTTCGTAGAATTCTTCATCTTCTGCAAATATAAATGTAGATGCAAGTGTGTTGCAGTAAATTTACTATCAAGACTCGCAATTTATATAACCTGTTCAGAAATCTTCATGTATGATGCACATACATTTTCTTTACCAACGTTTTGGAAAAAAGAGATGTGCAGGCTATAAAAGTAAATATGCTATTTGGCTTATTTGGTACTTTATGCTTGGTAATGGTGCATCCTTACATTGCTGAAATTTCAACATGTGGTTTGAATTTATCGTATTAGCCCGAATATAAGGCGACTCCTTATTTTCCCAATGAGAAAATCCAAAAAAGTAACTTCTTCATACTTAAGGACCTGAATATAAGGCGACCCCCACTTTCCTTAAAGACAATTTTTGAAAAAACCTCGCCTTATATTCGGGCTAATATGGTAAATCTTTAGTAAAGAGAAGAATTTTGACTATATTAATTAAAATAGTTATATGATGTAAAACCTTGTTAATGAAAGCATCAATGGAGTTATTTCATAGCTTAAAGTTTGGAAATCTATTATTTGGTTAAATGATACAATACAGATTATGTGGTTAATATTTAATGCTGTTACGTGTCTAAGGAAGCAAAAATGGCTGTGTATAGAAATGTGCTTGTACCCACCTTATTGTATGGTAGCGAAACGTGGGTGTGTCAGGAGAAACACATGAGTAAGGTGAATGCAGTTGGAATGGGTTATATGAGGAGCATGTGTGGGAAAACCAGGAGAGACAGAGTCAGGAATACTTGGGTGATGAATGAATGTGGATTGAAAGAAACTTTAAGAGGTCAGTATGAAAGGGGTGTGCTGCGATGGTTTGGGCATGTGGAGAGAATGGATGAGAACCGGATGACTAAATTGATACATGATGGTAGAGTATGCGGATCAAAAGGGAGAGGAAGACTAAGAAAAAGCTGGCTGAATGTGGCGGAGGAGACTCTCAAGAAAAGAGAGATCAGAAGTTTAAGGAATGGAAGACGATGTATGAAACGATGCATGGATGTGTTTGAAGCGAAAGAAGTATGTAAGGATAGAAAGGTGTGGAGAAATATTGTGAATGGTAGAGGCATTTAACTTGCTTACCCCGTAAGGGAACAGTGTGATTGGTATGTATGTACATTGAAAATATGAGCATTTTATGTGCATTTAGTCTCATAAGAATGTATTTCTTTTTTCAGGTCGATCACACAATAATCATATACCTCATAAATCCTGATGGAGAGTTTGTTGATTACTATGGACAGAATAGAAGTGCCACTGATATTGCAAGCAGTGTGTTGGTCAATGTTTCCAAGTATGATAAGCAAAACAAAACATCATGGTTTTGAGAACTCTCCAGATTGATAGGTAGTGTTCAGTTAAATGGGAAATTTATTACTTTGTCCCTTGATGCCATTTCATAGAACAAAATGGACTAAAGACAACATGTATGAGGCAGCTATTTTTATTGCTTTTTTATTTAAAAACTTTAGTATTAGTAAATTAATACTCTTATAGTTTCATGTTTATAAAGCCATTAACATCGCTTAATTTAAAACTATTCATTCTTGTTATGTTATGGAATTTATGCACTGGATATGTGTATATTAATGTGAAAAGTACTTAAAACTATGAGAGTATTATGCTTCCATGAAATATCATTTCCTTGATTAAAGTATTATTGAATGGATTTAAAAACTTAAAATTAAGGTCTGCTCATTAAGAGCTTCTAAAATTTGGTGAATTTCACATTTGTTGTCTTTGCATTTCATTTAGTCATTTTTGTAAAAGAATGTTTGTTTGTCATTGTGTTTATTAAACCATTAAAAATTTTCATTCTTTATTTGAATTATGAATTGAACAACAAATTTAATTAGTGGCTGAAATGGGGCTTTAATATCCTATTTTGCGATAAGTTTTGTATGTACCACATGATGCATACTGTTATTTTATTTTATATTTGTTTTTTATATTCTTGTATTCAGAGTTAAAATTCTTAGGTGAAAAGCCTCTTTACTGTTGCCAATTTGTCAAATAATTTTTGATGATCATAGTTTTTTTTTCATCTACAGGGTAACCATTCTCAGCTGTTATTTACTTGGTGATAATTTTTAGAATCACCAGGAACTGCTTACTTTGTGCCTGAAATATGTGTTTCATGGCTTCAGATTGGGTTTGAGTTATGGTTGTAAATTGTTTTTAATGACCTAGGCTGCTAACATGTCTAGGCATCCTGCTCTACATAGGAGCAATTTGAGTGGCTATTGATGTGGATTGCTTTTTTTTTAAAAAAAACTTCTGGAAATTCTTGATATGATTCATTGGTAATTTAATTAGTTTTAACAGTTAACTTTGGAATACCGTATATCACAGCGTATAAATCGACCTTTGAGGCTTAAATGTACAGTACAGTATTATTTTGAATCAGCTGTTCTAGTGTTTACATTTTAGAAGATTTAAAATAATTTTAATACTGTATTTACTTGCCTAATCTGCATCCTTGACTGAAAATGGCAAATAAAAGCATAATTTGTTGAATTTTTGCCAATGAAATTCCAAATATCTCGGATTCAGCATAACTGACATATTTTATGACATACAAACTAGTTCTCTACTTGTTTAGTGATTTTATGAATTGTATTTTTTATCCTGATCTAAAGTTCATCCAAAGTATGTGGTATCCATAAGTCGACAACAAATTTCATTGTACTTTTCCTCTACTTTCACCATTTTCAATCAATTGTAGGTTAAGAAATAAAATAAAAAGGTCTCAAAATATCTTTATACAAATTTGAAAAAGTTGTTCATTTAAGATTCATTTTACCTAAATTTTATTACAAATTTGGAGCAACAATTGTAAAAACTTTGATTTCTATAACTTTTATCAAACTGTATTCCACATAGATCTATTTATGAATTACCTTCTACAATTTTTAAATCTATTAGTAATTTTCCAAAGAATATACAGCAAAACCTCACTACTTTGGACCCTCTATAATTCAGACTGCCTTCTTTTTTTTCAATTAAACATTTTAATCACGCAAATTAAGATGTTTCCTAGGCAAGAATTTTATAATACAATTTCTTACATGTTGTTGGCTTAGATAAATATCAAAATAATATTAATGAAATTAGTAGAAACTATAATTTTCCATTTTTAAAAAGAACATTTCCAACATAAATTAATAAAGATTTTGTAACGAAGAACGTTGTTATTCAAAGACAATACAATAGGACCTTTACTCAATAGAAAATTTTCCATTTCTTCCAAAAAAAGGCAATGCAACTGACTATATCTGATTAAATTTTTAGTTATTAATGTTTAACTCATTAATTTAAGTTTATTGTTTAAAGAAATCATATTTCTTGTGATACTCTGCCTTGGCCGAATATTGATTTTAACATTTGGCATTTGGCCAAAATGTATATTCAGTGTATCTCTAATAGATACGTGTATACTTTGTTGAATTCTTCATCTTTTGCAAGTATAAAAGTAGACGTAGTAAATTTACTACCGAAACTCGCAATTTTTAAAACTTCATCAGAAATCTTCATGTATGACGTGGTTCCTTTTTTTACTGACATTTTGGGACAAAATGTGCGCAGGGTGCACTTGTACGATATTTCATTGATTTTCAACACCTTAGAGACTGACTGCGATCACTAGGTATAGTAAGTTTTGATAGTACAGTAAAACCTCACATAGCACAGTAGTTGCGTTCCTTGAAATCACCGCATTATATGAAATCACATTATATGAAGCATTAATGGGAAATAGGGAGTTAGGTTCATGAATCTCATATTATCTACATTTTTTTGTAATAATTTTTTGATCGGTATTTAAATATGTAAAATAATACCGCATTTACTCGCATAATCCATACCATCATGTAATTCATGAAATATTTCTCGATGTGGAATTGAGAAAAAATTATATAATAATACCATGCGTAATGTGAAACAAAAAAATTCCTGAATTCATCATAAATAGAACAGAAAAACTGCAGAATTTTTCATGTTTTAACATCACAGTTACATACAAAACTGTGGGGATCGCGTTATCCAAAACTGACTTATTTTCTTCAAGAAGTAACTGTTGCAGCTTCAGGTAACTGAAACAATGTAACATATTTGGCCATAAAGTATCGCTGCTTATAAAAATGTATTTTCTGTGGTCATAGCTGGAGGATAATAAAATGCAGTAATATCCTTCCCTTGCTTATAACGTAAAATATATTGCAGCACATCAAGGGCTTTATCGTGGCACTCCAGTTGCACAACATGAGAAGCACACTTGCGAATCTCACAATGCAACATTTTTATAAAGTAAAATAATCCATATTTTTTCTTTAAAATATTTTAATTTGAAGTTTTTTTCATTTATAGTTTATGAGAAATGTAAAGGTTAACTTTGGCTTTGACTTGTCAAACGGCATCTTAGCGAGGTGAACCACTATGTCTTCTGAGGTTTGGTGGGGAAATGTATACTGCGTCTTAATGAAATCACATCTTGTGAATTCATGCTATGTGACATCAATCGAATTATAGGAAACTTTATTTTAGAATAACAGTTTCTTATTGATTGAAATTAAAACACCTGTCACATGGAAGGCTTAAGAAGAATAGCACGGACTCTAAACAATATTTATATATTTTTATTATTATGTTTATTTGTGTTTTGTTAAAACTTGGAATGTACACGACCTTAATTTTGTATGAAAAAATTTCATGAGAAGTATTTTTAAGTGAAACAATGGGGGTTGACTTACAGTGAACATATGCCTAATTTAGTATTTTCAAGTCGAAAAGTTGAGGTCGACTTATACGCTGCAATATACTGTATATATTTGTGTATGATTTTTGCCAGCTAAGTAACTATTTTCTCATTTTCTTGAGAGCTTTATTTACACTGTTCTACATTGTATTTGTTCTTATACTCTTACACCTGTTTGATGCACTTTATAATCAGATTTACAGTTCTGGTCAGAACAGTAGATACCAAAGAGATTGGCTCAGTCAAGCGAGCCATCATTGGGTTTAATATGAAGAAATTACATTTATTGAGATGGTCAACTTATGATTCATATATTCTGTTACTATGCTTCATGAGAAAAATAATACAACAATATTTTTTTAGCAGTCATTAAATAGTTGACCTGCATTTTTTAAATTGCAGGAGTATTACATGGTGTTGCTTGTTAGCAATCATTTGAATGCCACTTTTGCCATCAATTTCTGGTAAATTTCTGCTGACCAGATAATGTTAAAGTCATTGGTTATAATAGCCCTTATTCTAATACGGTGGTTCTTAACCTTTTTTGGCTGCGACCCATTTCCTCCAATAGCTCACTTGTAATAAGTAATAAAATAACTAGGAATTTAATAAATAAATGAAAATAAGATCTCAGGTTATTAGCATTGAACGGGTTGTTAGGAGGAATGTTATATATGGATATGGAAAGCAATGGAAGATCTTTGACGGTCCACTCAAAATGGCTTGGCGACCCAATTTTGGGTCGCGACCCAGGGGTTAAGAACCACTGTTCTAATATAATATTTGAGATGTTGATTTGTAACCAATGCTCATTATGGTAGTCAGATTGTTTAACAGCAAGTACAGTATTTGCCAGCTGATAAGATGCTCCTAAATTTTAAGATTACTTTTCAGGAAAAAATTTTCTCTGCATGTGTTTAGAGGAACAAAAACCAATTAGGTGCCGTGAAGTAACACTGACATTTTAAAACTCTGTATACTACCTAAATGCTCATCAAACAACAAATTACCATGTTAACCACAATGTACACTAATGATGCCTCAACTATATACTATGTATATTGTACTGATTTCATGAAAAATTGCCAAGCAGTGCACCTGAGAGACAATGTTAAATGTGTGCAAATAAATATTTGTCATCTTTATAACTTCTAAACCAAGTCCATAATTGCATAGAGAACTTCTGATGTATGTTGGTTCAAAGTGATCATCCTTTAAGATGGTAATTATTTTATAAATGCAATACAGGATGATTACAAATTACCTATCAGATTTAAAAAATATATTATCTAAAAACTAAAAAAGATTCAGTGAAAAGCAAGCTATACTCATAAAGAAAACCTCAAAAGGGTTTTTTTTTCAAGCTGTTAAAGTTCAATTGCTCCATTTGTAGTTCTGTAGACATTGAAATGGTATTGTTTCCATACCATACATTTTATAGCATATAATGATGAACTGTTTCAACAGTCTCATATACCGTTCAAATTATCAAAAGTTGTTGGCAGTGGTGGAGCATAATCTTCATTTTTGACATAGCTCCAGAGAAAAGAGTCAAAGGGGATAAGATTGGGCAAATAAGTCGGCCAAGTAATGTAATGGACCCTCTAAACCTAATCCAACATTTGAGCAATTGCTCACTCAGGAGTGCTGTAAGCTCATTGTGAAGAAAGTGGCAACTATTAATAGGTCATATAAAACTTCTTGAGTTTTTCTTTGCAAGTGTAGCACTTTTCTCTTATCTTTGTTTTTTCATAATAAATTTTGAAAATTAAGAAGATCATTTGTAATTTCCCTGTACATATAAATGGTTTTGTGAAACAAATTTTGGTGTTAGTTTAGATGTTTTTTTATTTTTCTCCTTTTATTGGAGTATAGGCCTCTTCAGTATATATCACATTTCTGTATGCTGTTTACAAAATCCAGTTGAATAATCTTTGAAATTTACCAAGAGCAAAGACTACTATTTCTCCTGCTGACTCACAATTGTTGGACTCCAGCTTTTCTTACCCAGTTAACATTGGCTGATGAGATGCAAATCCATTTTTGGCAATATTTTTTCAGAGAAAAGATTCTTATCAGCTGGCAAACATGGCATTTATGTAGATGAAATCATATTTTTAAAAGGAAAACTGACTTTCCTCATTCAATTAGCTCAATCATGTTCTCCAAAGGATATAGTTTTTTATTATAATAGTAAATATATTTTGTCATCTCTCAAAATGTTATGCATGTGATTTATGTCAGTGACTTTTCATGGGAATATCTCTGAACTTAATCTGTGATTATATGTATACATATCCACCATTATTTATGTTGTTACAAAATCTCAGATACTTGAGTAAAACATTAATTAGAGGCCAACGAAGTGTAAATTTCCTTTATGAATCAACTATGCTAATATAGTGCACAATTAATCAAAAGTAATTTTAAAAATATTCTTTCAAGACATGCAAATTTGTTGAATAAGCTTTCGCCCATTGTACAGATTGTGTGCCCTTTTCATCTTTAAAGCTGTCAATTCTATGAGAAAGATACTACCAAATTGATCAGACTATAAGAATAGCCTTATATAGTAGAAGAATTTAACAAAATATCTGAGTAATTTTATTCTTTAGTTAATAGTAGAACCAGTAATTCATTACAGAAAAACAACTATTGTTAGAGAATTTAAGTTGATGTTACACAGTATTGAAGTCAAATACTGTCTATAAGCTAAAGCCATGTTATCATGGGTACAGAGTTTTTCTGAACTAAGTACTCTCAGACACCATAGAGCTTGCTTTTCTTTGCACAAATCACATTATTTTGATTGTTTACCCAAAACACGTGTGCTGTTCATGATGCTCAAAAGCACTTGTTGATACAGCTGCAAGAAATAAATCTATCAACCATCAGTGTGTAAGATGTGCACTTTGTTCCAGAAAATTCTTGATTTATATATTTTGTATTTATTCATAAAGTGCTTGCTTAAAAAGTGTATCACAAATATTTTCCTTGTACATAATTATTGTAATTTAATTTTTTGGCTCAAAAATATTTTTAAATGTTTTAAAACTATGAATGTTCTTCTAAAATGGTTAATTAACATCTTTTTCCTTGCACATCACACTGGTGGGGCTTGTCTGTCTTTCCTGGAGGACATGTCAAGAAATCTGTAGCATGCAAAGGGATTTTACCTAGCACTTTACAGAAAAGTTACAAAACCTCATATTTAAAAAAAATTTAACTTTGAATTTCATTCTATACTGTAAATTTTCTGTAGCATATCCAGGACTTATTGTATTTAAAAAATAAATACATTAGGGATACAATGAATTTGATGGTGGCACATGCTGAGGGTCACCAATGTTAAATATTGCAAACAATGGCACCTGGAAAAAAATTGCTATCCCTCAGTTTAAGGTCTTCAACATATCATATCAAAATATTTTGCAATAATTTTTTCAGGTTAACCACTAGAAAAAGCTGCCTAATCTTACTGCATTTTTGGAATGAAAATTAGTAGGAAGAAAACTAAAGTTACCAAGATTTACCAAGAACAGACAATCAGAGGTCAATGAATGTTACAGTAGAGGGGAAAGACGTACAGGGGAAATTTTTTAAACTTATTTAGGTAGTATTCTTACACAGAATGGAAGAAGTACAAAAGAGATCAGGACAGTGGTGTACCTGAAAATCTGGGGGGGGGCCCTATGGATATCTTAGTATGGTTTGAACGATTGTGGGGGCTATCAGTACGCCACTGGATCAGGACAAGAGTAGCAAAAGCAAGGAGGCATTTATGAGATGGTGAGAGTTATTGACAAGGCAGTTTGTATAAAGATATTAGAAAGATGTTAGTGGGAACTTTCTATTAAGAGATGTTTTATGTATTTAAACTTTTCTCAAATTTTCTTTCTTACAGGACATTAGCGGAGCTATATTTCCTATAAGGGAAAGTAGGCATTTAGATCAAATCCTGGAAAGTATCTAATTGCTGATATTTTATATCTTATTGTGAAAATTGAGATATAGTTTTTTGTATATTTCCAAGTGTCTAATGTGGGTTTAAAATTTCAGATATGGCAATATTTCATGGGTAAAGAAATTGCTGTGAGCCTCAGTAAAGTATCATGGCCACAGGACACAGAATATCCAAAAAGAATGTGTTGAATATGCATAGCAACAAAAATTAGGATACTAGATATATTTGAATTTGGTCCTACTACACAAGATGTATTAATTGGCAATAGTAATTTGTTATGCATTATCCAACGAACAGTTTCATCTTTAGGTGTAAAGGTAGATATACCTAACTCCTGAACAACTAAATCAAGCAAGATTTTTTATTAACCGTCCTGGTTAATTTTTTGGTCAATGTTCTGAAATTTGTAGGGCAAATCATAGATTTATACCAGTTGTAATTAAAAGAGTAACAACAAAATCATTTATTAACTGAGTACAAAAAATAAATGAAGTGTCATTGGGTGGCTTAAAGTAAGTGTCGGTCTCTTAACCCATTTATGCCAGAACTCTTATTTTCATGTTAGGTCAGTAATACTTATATAGTATGTATATTCATTATATTTGTTGGAAAGTAAGGTGAATGATATTCATTTGGAAAAAAGTTGACATTTGGAGCAATTACAAGGTGGGTTGAAAACAACCCTTTCGGCATTGATAAGGCTTTTTCAAATGAAATTACCATTTTTTGCTTAAAGGCATAAATGGTTGAAAATGTACCTACCTATTTTTACATGAAAAGTAAATACAGTAGTAATTTATAATAATAAAATATGTACATAAAAATCTCATTTTCTAATTTTCATGATACATTATAAAGCATTTGTCATGTAAAGACACCTTGCAAGATTGACACTTTTACTTTTGCATTGCGCATGTCTCCTAAACTTCACAGAAACTATTAAATGGGTTCAAAGTGAACGCTGAGGATTGTTTGCTGACTGTTTAGGCTTTGGGCCAGGAAATTTTTGTTGTGTTCCATAGATAGAACAAATCCCGTGCACATTCCTGGTGAAAATTCAGCTGATCATAATTTTATCCATATAGGCGACTGACCTGCCAAGATTAGTGATAGCAACATCAAAAATCCACAGTGCTATTAGTGTGTACCATTTTTTCCCAATTCCAATTCTATAACTTGCATGTTCATTAGGCCAACCCCCAATTTTTTGTTGTACTACATTGCTGTTACATTAGGCTGTGGCACTTCTACTCTCCTCTTTTCCTTATGGCGGTAATGACTAGCTTTTTTTATAGGCTCTACCCCAAATTCATTTGACAAAAGAATTACTACACTGTTGTCTTTCCAGATTATAGGAACAGTGCTGTCCGTTTTCTCAATGGCTGAGTCATAACTTCCCTGAGACATTCTTTTGATTACCTTTGTATTCTTCAGACAGCAAATGTCGAGCCTGTTTAATCTAACTGTTCCAGTTGCTCCAATTTTATGCCCACTGAGTTTTGATAAAAGTTTTGGACTCATAAAGTCATTGTCAAAATATAAGGAAAATTTAAGATTGAAAATTTTTCTCGTAAAAGATCAGCAAAACCAAGAACAATTTTTTTGTCTTTACTAAAACCAGAATCCTTATAAAAATAACAAGACTGATGCTATAACTCTTTTTACTTACATAATTAAGAAAATAAACTGTGATCGCCCTCAAAGTAGTTCCCTTCTGAGTTGACACACAGCTGCATACGATGCTGCCACTGTTCAAAGCAATGCTGCAGATCATTTTCTGTAAGGCTGTTCAGGAGCTCCATCGTTTTTGCTTTCACCTCTTCTACCGACACAAAATGGGTTCCTTTGAGCACGGACTTGATCTTTGGGAAGAGGAAGAAGTCACAGGGAGCCAGGTCTGGCGAATAGGGAGGGTTTTTATTGGCTAAAAACTGCTTTACAGACAAAGCGTTGTGGGCTGGTGCGTTGTCCTGGTGGAAAATCCACCCGTTTCTCCACAATCTTGGTTGTTTCCTTCTCACTCGTTCGCGCAATTTCCGTTAAAATGCATCGAACACTTTCCCTGTCTAAATTAACTATCTCAGCTATTGCTCGAACACCAAACCTACCGTCTTTTTGAATCACATCTTGCACTTTTTCAATGTTGTTATCGGTAACTGATGTGCGTGGATGACCTGGGCGGTCATCATCTTTCACGCTTTCTCTACCTTCCGAAAATCGTTTGTGCCATTCAAAAATGCGTGCACGAGACAATCTTCACCGTAAGCCTCAGTCAATAATTGAAAAGTTTCCGTTGTGGATTTCTTAAGTTTAACGAGAAACTTGATGTTAACTTGTTGCTCACTTTTAGAATTCGACATTTTCCAACCGAGCATAAAAACATGTCTGTACTGAAACGCTCGTCCACTGCTACTGAGTGAAGTGAACAGGATGAAACTCGTCCCACTGCGAGAGGATAGCTCAAGGTCAAATATCGTCTGTTTGTTTCTCCCCTCCCACTCTTGGTTCCCAAGTTATAGGGTCAGTCTCGTTATTTTTGTGTCAGACCTTGTAACCTGTTTGAGTTGCAAGAACCCAAGCTTTGTAGCCGAAACAAATTGGCTTCTGCCGAATGAACATTTTCCAACTTCCATAAACTCGTGTGTAAAAAAGAGCTTGAGGAAATCCAAGGGGTGCGACTCACTTGATAATGTCAGTGGAGGTATGACATGTCCCCACATGCCAGAGTCGATTGGTGTAACATCACATATATCACCATTTTCTGTTGAACACACGATTTTTGAGAAATGTTTTTAGGCAATGGTTCTTCAACATCAACTGTAGTGGAGTTTCTAAATCGAACTTGAGCTATGCTGCACAACATATTCTGCTGAAGTCTATTTATGTCTGCGCAATCTTCTTCTCCAGTCTTCCTTGGATAGGATTCCTGTGTCATGTGGAGTGATAAATGTGGCATCTGGAACTGGCTTATCCTCACTATCACTCCAACTTTCTATCTCATCCAATACATCTTTGAGAGTCAAAGATTTGTTCCTATTGCGAATAATAGTTTTCATTGATCAATGCCCAAAGGGTCAAAAATGACCCATAAGTTTTGCAATGAATAAAATGCTACAAATAATAAACATAAAAGTTATTTGAAATATAGAAACTTTATCTGAAACTTTCACTTTGATAATCTAAAAACAATATGCCATAATCCATTTCTTACACTACTTAGGAAAGATAGTTTTGGGCCATGATGCATTGCTTTCTTTTGATGAACTTCCATTTGCTGTGCCTCAGTCAGACTGAGACGAATCTTCATGAGTGCAATGGTGCACATACTCAGACACACTTTGAATATAGCAAACTTTGTTACAAGTCATTTATAATATTTATTACGAAGAAAATTACTTTTAAAAGGGATGGGTCGTTTTCGAGCCATTGGGCATAAATGGGTTAAACCATATTAAAGTAACAAAATACTTCTAATGAAAAGATTAGTTAAATTATAACAATGTCAAAGTAAAATTACTGAATAATTCAAGATCTTTTAATTCCTCAAATAGCTCCAATAAGGTGATTATTTTTTACAATAATATTAATCCTGATTAATAATGAAATTATTATTTATTTATTCCAAAAATCAGTCAAAAACTTGAATAACAAAAACTAAAATTAAAAATAAGAACTGAAAATGATAAATTTATTTTCTGTATTTGATCCTAGAGGGGTGAGGGAGGAAAGGGGAGCGATTTTCAAGACAGTTGAAGTTTATGATGTTAAAATGATCTCCCTAACGAGTTTGAACGATCGTATCTTTCCTCCCGTCATTTGTGACGGGTTATACACTAGTACCAATAATATTTTGATTAATTCCTACTTGATATAATTTATTATGTAATAAAATTAACATAACTTTACACAAGGAATTTAAAACATTATTAAGACAGAATTATACCCGTTTTTTACTCTTATGAAGCTTGACCTTGAAAATCCTAGTTGTATGCTTACTGCTGCAGCCAATGAAAGCTCGAGAGACTGTCAATGGGGAGGGGAGAAAGTCAGTCGGTCTCTCGCCTTAGCGTTCGCATGCGACTTTCTTCAAGAGCGGATATCGGGCAAGAGCCTACTACTTTCCCGTGCCTCTCGAAAACTTCAAATGGCGGTGGAAGAGGCTATTCGCTGTGCCACGGTCAAGCTTCATAAGAGTAGAAAACGGGTATAAATATATTAAAGAAATAACTTTTATTTTTCTTTCAATAAAAACGCACTGAATGGTAGAAAAACTATAATGATGACAGCAGGGTAATATCAAAACATAGATCCAGTGGAATCCTGATTTAACGTTCCCACATTTAATGTTTTCCCATATTAATGTATGTTTCGTGAGTCGCTGGCAAATCCTATATAAACTGTGTGATTTTTTTCCAAGATCTTAAGTTTCTCGATTTTATGTTTTACCAGCTTGTAGTGGATGAAATTCTGGTTCCTACACAAAATCTGTGCCTCAATTTTGTGTTCATGCGAATGAAACTGCACCCTTGTATTATTTGCCGCCAGATAAAATCCTGCATGTGATAGGAGAAGCATGCCGAGGTGGGAAAGTAAAAGTCAACTTATTGTATTGTGTATTGCAACACTGATAAAACTGAAAAACTAGAGCCCTTGGTTATTGGAAAATTCGCAAAACCAAGGTGATTTAAGAACATATCCACTTTTCCTTACAAATATGCAAACAACAGTAATGCATGGATGACTGAAACAGTTTGATGCCAGGATGAGGGCTGCTCATAGGAAGGTACTTCTATTTATTGATAAGTGTCCAGCTCATCTACCAGATCCAGCATTTGTGAGGAATGTAAAGATAATTACTGTAAAACATTTGTGCAGAAGGCAATTGCTGTTTTAGAAAGAAAAGCAGAACTCAAGCTGAATGTTCTACAAGCACTGCATGATAGCAGCCTTGTGGAATGCAATCAGCTCTGCAACCTTTGTTAATTGCTTTCGAAAGGTAGGATTCAGCACTGCCAGTGAACTTCAGACAATAGATGAAGGTGAAGAGGGAGTAAGAGAAGAAGACTGGAATAACGTAACAGCAAATGCAGAAATAGTATTTGATGACTTTGTAGACTGTGATGCTGATATTATAACATCATGTTAAGTATTGGAGAAATTTGCAATGTGGCAGAGAAGGAAAATAAAGAAGAGGGTGCAGAGAGTGAGGAAGATGGAAGAGCAGACTATTCCTTCATTTGGAGAGGCAGTTGCTGGGTTTGAGACAAGAAGATATTTCTGCTCCTCAACGATTCCAGCATACAGTGACTCTACCAGCTAGAAAGTTATTTATTTGTATGAAGTGTCCAAAACAGCAAACTTCCCTCAAAGATTATTTGAAGAATTAATCTATCTATAATCTACCATTTACTTTGCCTTAGTTGAGGTATAACACAGGAATTTAATATTTTTTAATTTGTTCTTTCTTTCCAGATTTGATAACATCTTTTCAATTCAAATTATTAATTAGTAGTAAAAGAAATTCTAAATTTCTAATTTAATAAATATTCATTCTTTGAATAAACTACTGTAATTTATGTAATATTTCTGTAACGTTATATTTGTTAAATGTAAAGTTAGACTGATTTTGTGTTTCCATTTTACCCAATCCAGATTTAACATTTTCCTTTATTTAAAGTACAAAAAGCTTGGCCCCCAGCCAAATGTTAAATCGAGATTTCACTGTACATGTAAATACACTAATGGTTTTATGCATTAAAATTTTTATTACATTTAATTAAGCATTTTACATCACATTTGGGTGCATCCCAAAAGAGCAAGTGGACAAAATAGCAAGTGGAAGAAGAGCAAGCACATCATAATGTAAAGTCAATGCTTGACATTATTAAGTCCAGAAAGAACAAAAAGAAATCAAGTGCTCATCTATGTGAAAATCTTATGCAAAGCTCATTTGCACATTATTATATTTAATGAAAATATCTTAAATAAGTAATTTTTGCACTGTAAGTTTTAATTTATTGACGTGTTTTTAAAACAATTTGAAGTGCAAGTGGGATAAAGAAGGTCATTTACCAAAACAAAAAAAATATAAAAAGGCATTTTAAAACTAACTTATTAAACATTTCCCAAATATACATGGAAATTTGGAGGAATTGAGAAGTATCAAAACTGACCAGATTTGCAATACAAGAAATAAACACTGCCCTTTTTAAGATTTCATTACTAGAACGTAAAATCATCTTAATAGCATGGTTTAAAAACAGGCAGTCCTTGACTTCCATACATTCGACTTCCGTACAACTCCCACTTTCGTACATTATAAATTCTCGTCCCTAAACTGCCTTTCGTACTCCAAAATCGGACTTTCATACATCAGCTAATGAACAAACATTTCAAGCTATTGCATAGTGGCGCTGTCTGTCAGCCAAGCCAATACTTTTAATAAATTACCAAATTAAAGTATGCTATGTAATAATATATGTATTATATGTAATGTAAGATTTGTGTGTAATGTTTTTTAATATTGTACTGAAATTTGACAAGATTAATACCACTGTAAAGTCGGTTAATAATCAATAAATTATTATTATTATTCAGTCTCGGCAACGTCACCATCTTTGTTTGTACGTACAGCAGTGTTTCTTTGTTTGTGCATTTTCCACCTATTATTTTATAAACAAGAGTGAGAAACGGAAAACTGAAAGTCTAATACAAGTGAAAAGAAACGTAGGGCTCATAAAGTGAACACGATTGAGACAAAGATGGAAATAATTTGGCGTGCCAAAAGCGGCAAATCTTTAGCTTCAATTGGACGCTCATTGGAGTTAAGCCGATCGAGTGTGTGTTCAATTGTGAAGGAGAAGAACAAAATCAAAGAATATGTACGAAATGCTGGAAATATTTTGTCAAAGATTGTGTCTAAAAGGCGAGATGTAGTGATGGAGGAAATGGAGCGATCTTTAACATTATGGATTGAGGATCAGCATCAAAAAACATTCCAGTGAGTCTTTCAATACTATAATATTTTTTGGCTCTCTGGGAACGGAACCCCCATTATAACATGTAAGTCGACTTTCGTACACATTTTCAAGAACGCATTATGTACAAAAGCAGGGAACCGCCTGTACTGTTTTTTCAATTTATTTCAAAAATTAAATTCAAAGTACTCTTTATCAAAAGAGTAAGTGAAACAAAGTGAAATTCATTAGGAAACATTTTTGAAAAATAACTCATAAGTGTATATTTCTTCCTTGTTCTTTAGTCCACTTGCTATTTAGTCCACATGCTCTTTTGTCCACTTGCTCTTTTGTCCACTTGCTGTTATGTCACTTGCTCTTTTGTCATAAAATCTCACATTTGTGGTGTTCATGCATGTATTCTTACAGTTAAATAGAAATATCTAAAAATATATCATTTGGAGTAAGATAACTTTCATATAACTGCACGATTAAATGTCTTACAAAATGGAACACATTAATTTCAGTCTTTGCAGCATATCATGTGAGATTTCTAATTTTAAGTACATTTTTTTCTTGCAGTATGTTGCCTTGTATAGGCATTTAAGTAGGCTTTCAGTTGCTCAATGCTGATGCAATTTCTCAGCGACAATGGTAAAGTAGATGGTACCCTTAACCAAAGCCCAAGTTGCTTACAAACTTCAATTGTTGGTTGCTCCCTGAAAAATAAAAGAAGAGAAAGTTATAATAAATTACTTTTGTGTCTCAATTCAAATGAAGATATTATATATAAAATCTTATCAAGAAAAAATAGACACATTTTGCTAAGAACTTAGGAAAGAAGGAGGTAAGTTCTAGAGCTCAGCCTGGCCCATACGATGAAATTGTAGGCCTGGACCGTGAAACATTACAGAGGACCAGTGTGACATGTGATTTTTAAAGCCCGGGCCCATAATTAATTCCAAAGGATCGGCCCATGAAGGACTCTAGTAAGTCCTAAGATGCTGCTGTATAAATTATTATTAATGCTATTAGATTATATATTCATAAAAATTTGGATAACAGCCAATTGGAAATACAATAATACATGTACAAAGTGAAAAATGGAAATGCCTGCATTTTGCAAATGACGTTATTTCCAAATTACTATAATGCACATTTTAAGTTACATTAATGGACTATTTTTCCACGAAGTCCTCTTCCTGGTTGAGAAATGTGTTATAACAAGAAAACAAATTACTTACACTAGTAGTATAGAAATCGGGCCTCTGTCCCAAAAGCAAACCTACGACCACCAAGATGTTTTTTAAGAGGTCCAAACAACCTCTTTAAAAACGTCTTGGTGGACATGGGTTTCATTTGGATACAGAGGTTCAAAGTGAAGTTTGTTTTTGGCTCAGAGCACAGAACTCCAATTTCAGCAAACTTCACTTTAAACCTCTGTATCCAAATGAACCCTAAGACCACCAGAATGTTTTTAAAGAGGTTATTTGGACCTCTTAAAAAACATCTTGGTGGTCATAGGTTTCATTATGATGCAGAATTTTGCTGTCGAGTTTTCAAGGTAAGCCTTAATGGCTACAATAGCATGGTTCATGAGGTCCACATTGTACATTACCCTACTGAGCAATCCTTCAATCATTATCATTAGGGACATGCGAACACGAAGTTTTCCATTCGAGTCGAGTTCAAGCTGAACACTGGGGAAAAATTCGAGTTTGGAGTCAAGCTCAAGTTAAGTCTATGTTTAAAGATATATTTAATGACTTTATTGGGTGGTAAAAATGTCTAAAAGGTCTTTCTTAATTCTATATTAGTTATTTTTAATTTTTATTGATTCATATTAAAGAATACAAAATCAAAAATTGAAAAATTAAGCCAGATGAATCAAAGATTTTAAAAAAATCCACTGGCTAAAATATGTGGAGTGGTTTGAGATTTTATTCTTTACGAGTATTTTTTATTTCAAAATTTTTGTTTTGCTTATAATGCAATGAATAAAAGCAGTGATAAACTGGACAGGTTAGTACATACCACACCAAAGAGATCTTAATCTAGAAGTTACGCCAGTAAAAAGCAAGTAGTTATACTCAACATTTTTCTTTTAAGTTTCAGTTTGATATAAATTGATGGAAAGGATGATCCAAAGATCCTTATCGACATGCATAAGCTGTAATGATGGGAAATGTGGAAACAGGTGAAAAAATCTGCTATGACTGGGAATCAAACCCAGGTCTTCCACTTGCTGGGCAGATATTCTACCACTGAACTACCATAGCAGACATTCTCCTGTTTCAGAATGAGAATATATTCTTGGGTTGGGACTGCGCTATCTATGCTAGTATCAACCAGCCCCAATAGATGTCATCAATGAGGTACATCGAAGAAAACCCCTGCCCCCTCAAACAGTGAGAATGCCCATGTTATAAATTGATGGAAAGGATGATGAAAAATGTAGTGAGTAGCACTTAAAGAACTGCTACATGGTCTAGAACTTTCGGTGAAAAATTAAAGTAACTGAACTTAAGCTTTAAAAAAATCTATACTATTTTATGCTTGCATATATCATTACAATAATAACTACTTTACAGATGAGTAAAATGAGCATTTTCTAAATTCATTCTCTTGAAATGATGCCACAATTTTCTTGCGTTTTTCTGTCACCTCTTCTGGGGTGTACACAAAATCACTTCCAAATGAGTATGACAGTGTGTGTACGACTTTCCAAGTGAACTACAACACAGTGGGCTGATAAACGGTTATCGAGGAGAAGGGAAATTTTCATATGTGTGGGGAAAATGTAATCACGATGAAACAATGTGTCTGCTACACTCAGTAAAATATGCGATGTAATGTAATCGGTAGTGAAAGAGCACGATATCATTTTACGGATGCTTTACCTTAAAGAGACCTTATGTACGATCTTTTTTTACACGTCTTTTTCGCATTAGTAAATGAGCAAAAAGTGTTACAGGACTCTGCATGCATTAATGCTTGAATAGTGCAAAACACAATTTTCATAAACAAAAATTCACGTGAGAAATATGGAAAAATCATGCACGGATAACACGCAAAATGGATAATCTGCCCACAAATAATTGAGAGTCCACTGTACATAACATACCTGTTGAGGGTGAAAAAATGGATTCCAGGAACACCATCAGAAACGAGAAGTTCTCTGGCAAGATTAGTGGCAAAGTGAATGCCAAAGTTCATTGCTGCTTGATCATTGTGAGCTACTGACAGCAAAGGCTTCAAGATCTCAGGAGGTATTTCAAGTTGACAAAGTCGAGCAATCCGCCACACAGATGAAAAACTCTGGATTGGAAGTATTCCTGGAATCACTGGTACATTTATGCCAAGAATTTTACAGTCTTGATGAAATTTCTTAAACGTTTCTGCAGTAAAAAATATCTGGGACAGTATGAAGTCAGCACCAGCATCTACCTAACAAAGAAAAAATAAAGTTTTAGATTACATACACTACATGATAATAATGATTGCTTCTGTGAATTAAATGTATGTATGTAGTCATTTTCTAATTTTAATTATGGTGGTCAGGTATCGTCCATTTTGTTTTACTGCATTAGTCGATTAATTCTGTGGCTAACATTAACGGTAAACCCTCAACATTCATGGTTTTGACATTTGCAGTTTTAATGGTTCAAAATGGGGTTTCTGTGCACATTAATTTGATATTGTGTATGGACTTGATTATCAATAGCTTTAACCCATGGTGACATGTCTAAGTCGTTGCTGTAAATTTGTAAGCGGCAGAACTTCATGAATTTGACATTCACAGTGATTTTCAAGAATGTAACCCCTGTGAATGTTGAAGGCCTACTGCATTTTCAAGATATTTTAACAGAAGATACAAAATTTGTAAATATGAGGCCATTTTAATAAGGAGAAGTTATAAAAATCAAGGAAAATTTTCCTTTTTCATGGGAAATGTAGAAACAAGTGAAAAAATCTGCTATGAAGGAATGAATGATATGAAAATCCTTCTGCGACAGGCATAACCTGGAATGATGGGAAATGTGGAAACAGGTGAAAAAAATCTGCTATGACCAGGAATTGAACCTGGGTCTTCCACTTGCTGGGCAGATATTCTACCACTGAACTACCGTAGCAGACTAATTCTTCTGTTTCAGAACAGGAATATTTTCTTGTGTTAGGACCGGTCTAGCAATGCTATCAACCAGCCCCAACAGATGTCTTCAAGGTGATACACTGAAGAAAGCCCATACCCTCTCAAATTGTGAGAATGCCTATGATGGAATGAATGATCTGAAGATCCTTATCCAATGTATCTGTTATGGTAGTTCAGAGGTGGGATATCTGCCTGGCAAGTGGAAGACCCAGGTTCAATTCCTGGTCATAGCAGATTTTTTTCACCTGTTTCCACATTTCCCATCATTCCAGCTTATGCCTGTCGTATAAGGATTTTCATATCATTCATTCCTTCAATTTATAATATAGGCATTCTTACCATTTGAGAGGGTAGGGGTTTTCCTCGATGTATCTTATTGAGGACATCTGTTGCGGCTGGTTGATACTAGCATAGCTAGCCCGGTCCCAGACTAAGAAAATATTCTGGTTCTGAAACAGGAGAATTTGTCTGCTACAGAAGTTCAGTGGTAAAATATCAGTCAGGCAAGTGGAAGATCTGGGTTCGATTCTCGATCATAGCAGATTTTTTCACCTGCTTCCACATTTGCCATCATTCCAGTGTATGCCTGTAACATAAGGATCTTTGAATCAATCATTCCATCAAATTTTTCATGGATGAAAGAAATTTTTGGAAAATCATCATGGCACAAATGATCAATTTTGAGATAATATATTATACTCGAGGTACGTAAATGAACATTACTTTGACTGTGTTACCGTTATAGATGCACTCAATATGAACTATGTGACTTAACATTGTATAAATAAAGCTACTATTCTACTGTCCTTCCCAAACTATGTCCCAAGATAAAAAATAGTTAATAAAAGTTGCTAAGGAAATGCAAATAAAATAAGGTTTGCCAATTTAGGTTAATAAGGAGTTGGAAAATAGTTTCTGTAACAAAAATTCAGGTATTACACATAGAATGCCATGATCACTCTTTACTTCTAATTAGTTACATTGTTTTTGTTTACCTTTAATGTGAGGCACAGATTTTTGGATGACCGTGTTTTTTTCTTGAAAAATTAGGAAATTAGTTTAGTTCTTTTCTTCATTATAAGAATTTCAAATAACCTATCAGGAATAGTAAAGACAATTTTGGTCTCAATCCCCAGAATCAGATTATTTGTTTTTATTTTATTACAACTATCTTAAATATATCTTCAATAATGAAAAAGTATACAAAGTTCCATATTATTAGTTTCTACTCTTCATTTTTATCATGAAGTAGCGTTTTTTAAATCCGCATAAACTATGATGCAGACCAACATGTGAGAGTAGTAATATTATTAATAACAGCATGCATTTGAAACCTTTTCCTTAAGGTGCATGAGATCCTCTTCATAAGAGTTGGCTTCATGGTGCCCTGATGGGTAACCTGCCACACCAACGGTGAAGAGGTCACCAAAATTTTCTCTGATAAAACGAATGAGATCCACGGCATGAGGGAACCCATCCTCTGGACATATCCATCCTGGACTTGCATCTGCAATGAGTAAAATTACACACCATAAGATAAATTTTATTCATGCATCATAAAAAATCCATGAATTAACAAGTTCAAACACATTTTGATTGAGTTTCTGAGGAGCATAGAATTTTCAAATATACATTAGGAACTTCTTTGGTTTAAAGATATATCCCTGAAAGTAAAAAATCAAACATCACATTCTTGAAATATAGATTGGGATTTTCATATGGCTTTAAAAGTGCACAATATTTTATGATTAAATCTTTACTCTCATACCTCCCCTTAATGCTAAGACACTTCTGATCCCATCAAGGTATGCTGCTTGAAGATAACCCATCACTTGGTCTCTTGTGAGATTGCATGCTACCAAGTGCAACATCGTGTCAAAGTTATAGGATTTGACCATTGAACTAGCAAAGCTAATGCTTGAAGTTTCTTTTTTGCTGCCAGGATTATCTCCTGTATGCCATGTGACTGAACAAAACAAAGGCCCTCCATCCTCAATCAAGTGAAACCTGGCTCATGAAATGGTGACATAAAATTAAAAATAGAATGATTGCTTCCTTTTTGAAATATTTCGTTTAAGACAAAGAAGTTAGTACAAACTCGACTGGCATATCATATTAAGATGAACTGTTACTTCTTCTAAATACAAGCATATTATCAAATGGAGTTTATTTTCCAATAAGCACTTTTGATCAAACTACAAATAATGAGACCAGATTTAGGAATGTTAAATATTCTATCAAAAAGTTTTTTATTTTGTTATGCGAATTTGCGCCAAGTTTTATATTTCTAAAGTGAAATTAACTCACTGAGAAGAAATGACTAATTTTGCTCGATTGTACATAAAAATTTCAGGATAATAACGTCAAAAACAAACAGGATGACAGCCAGAGAGCAGAAAAGTAGTCATTGGATGTTAACAGCGAAATAGTTATTAAGTTTTACAGAATGTGTGACCAACTACAGTTAATGCATGTTATTACACACGTAATAATACCTCTCAAACAAATTTTGGACTCCTAAGCGGGTTCTGGGTGGAAGAAACTCAAGTGAGAAGAAAACATCTCTTGATGCAATCCTTTCCGCTATCTCATTCGTCAAACAATTACGTACACCATGTAACGAATGATTTGAATTGTGATAAGTGGTGGACTCAAATTCTGCGCTTGTAGATGACTCTTCGTACCCATCAGTTATTGCAATTAACGTTTGTTTCATCATTTTATGAATAGTACTCTTGAAATTTTAATGATATACTATTTTATGACGTAAATCTGGTATTATGTTCGACTGGTCCACCTTGAACCAAAAAATAAGTCAGAATTATAATTAAAGCGTGAAAACATGTGAAGTATTGTTAAATCTATAATTAAGTTTTACTTCAAGTATTTTGTTTAAAAACTTACTTGATTATAGTTTCTTCATTTCCTTTGACCCGAGTTTATCATTTACATGAGTTCAAGCGACCTTGTTCGTTTACCATGATTGGACGTTTTTTTAGACTTTTTACGATGTCAGTGAATTTTAAGCAATGGAAACATTAGACGTCAACTTATGCGACTTGATAGTCTGTGTTGGAATTATATTTTTAGAAGTAATGATTCGCAATTTAAGTCCATATTATAAATACAAGCACTTTTACAGCAACACTCCATTATATTTTCGAAATGACGCTCTTGACGAAAAATGATTAAAAAATGCATTGTACTGGAAATAGTTTCACATATAAATAATAGATGGCAGCAAAGTACAGAATATTGCTTCGTGTCTTCTCAACGTATTTGAATTTTGGATGATAAGCAGAGTACAAAACGATATATACCCTCGAAATCTTAGAAGATAACCTCGTAAAACTGAACTATTCATTCCTTTTGTTGCTCGCGCAAAAAACCTAGCGAGGTAGGGGTAATGCTTTTAATTATTTAACTCAGCAAACGTTATTAGTAAACCGCGTCGTTCGAATTTTGGTTTCGTAGATGTGTAGATATGTAAAGTTACAGGTCCATTTATAAATAATAGATTGCTTAACCTGTGTGAATACCTTTCTTTGTGTTAATTATCATCAGTATTCAAAATGAGAATATTTGTTAATTTGTTTTATTTAGTATCTTTATTGCAAAATTGTTTAATGACTTAGTTTACACAAAAAGTTTTATGGATGAATCCTTACCATATGATTTATTGGATGTAAGGTAAAAGGTGAGTTCGATTGTTATTTTGTGGGTATTTTAACCCCTGAAAGCAAACTAAATGAGCATTTCTCGTAGTTCTTCTAAATATCACTTTCTAATAATCGAGTAATATCCCTGACTAGTTTTCATTGTGATTTCCCTATCCATAGGTGCATTACTGCCGCCATCTTTGTCTGTAACCTGTAATAGAATTTTAGAATTATTTATGAATTTCCCTCCGCCATTTGTTTACTTCTTAACGTTCTTAATAATGGCGTCATGTAAGAGGTGAAAGTACCATAAATTGTTTTAATGATATTTTATTTGGTTGTGGCAGTTAATCTGACAGTTCTTTTTCATCGATATTTTATTTTAGAAACTATTCTTGAAATTTTATTTAGATTCGTCTGAGGATTCCAGAGACGAAGAGAAAATGAATGGATAAATGAAAGGTGTTGGCGAGGAATCAATTCAGACGAAGTGGTACGATTTTCATTATATTGTTTTATAGTTTATTTCTACAATCGCATAAATATTAGTCATACTATTAAAATTAACTCATAAGTTGAACTTGTTTAACATATCGCAGATTAGTTTCTTAGTAACAGAAAAACATTTGATGCTATAGTGTCGGTAAAACCATACTCATGGTTTAGAAATGTTTTCTTACGTAAAAGTTTTACGTAAGAAAACATTTCTAACCCAAGAGTATGGTTTTACCGACGCTATAGTATCAAATTTTAAATCGTTTTACGGTAAAACGATTTAAAATTTGCCGATTCATCGTAAGACCATATGATGATGGTAAATTTTAGGTTACGATTATTTCCTGTACTATGATTTATGCTTCCATTCTATCTGCATAAAATATTGAATACAAGCCCCTTATTCATATGGCAACAATTTTCATTAGTTTAGAACGTTTTGGCCATAAAATATCCAATGGTCATTTACCGTTATTCTATAAAATACAATAAAAATTTCGATTACATATATATTATTTACTTTTGCCATTGATTTCATAGAATGATTTTTGAAAAATCAATTTTTTAAGTGATTGTAATGGTGTAAATCATTGCTTCTCAACCGATGAAACTTGTGTCACTGCATGTGGATCATGAAATTGTTCGTAACCAGGAGTTTCTCAATGTGGCATTGACGGCCCAGGACTTAAGTAAATGCTAGTATTCATAAATGTGAATAAGTGAAAAACTGTAGTTTCGATTTAAACCAATCTTTAAGACTTTGGCAAGCGCATCTCATTGCACGCTTTATGGTAATCAACGTCTGCATTAACGTCACGGGTTTCATTCAAAGAGCATTTCTTTCATACATTTGATTAACATAGGATTGAGTATAGAATATATTTAATTTTAATTTTAACATTTGTTAAAATGACGCGTAAATAAAATTATCTTTTTCCGAAGAGAAAAATCGAATCCATAACGAATTAGCGAGATTTTTGTATTCAGGTTCAGAAATTTTCAGAGCTTTCAAAGATGGGAAATCGTAACTATAACTATAAGGCATCAACTGGTTTAGCACGATTATAGTATTAAAGCAAAGTGATAATTTTTAATGCCTAAAAATTAATTATACGACGCGGTCTAATACTTAAATGAATATTTTTTTGTTCTGGTGTAATTTACGTGAAAAATTGAAATGCTTTAATTTTCCTGCCTGAATGGAGGTGTTTAAACACGTTAACACATCCATTGGCTACGCTCAGTATACCTGTGACACCGGCGAGGCGAGCGGTTCATAAGGTCGCAATAATCTTGTTGAAGCTTCGTTCTATGCGTACATCGTTTTGCAGGTACAAACTCATTGACTAGCAGTGGATATAACTCAGCGGGCTGACATTATCGATCGCATTTCTTTCATTTTTAGTCGTTATTGTTTCAGTTATTATCACTTGCTTGAAGTAGTAAAAAGCAAAATGTACTCATTAAGGTTTTCCGAATGAGCGCCGGAATGGATCCGTGTTCGGGCCACCAAATTATCTCGAGTCGCTCCTGATACTACTGTTGCTGCAAGAATTGAGATGCTCATTAAAGAGAAAATCTGACATAGATCTCTCACAGATGACTTATTGTATAAAAGTAAAAATTCCATTCAAATAATTTTATTATTTTTAGTACTTTTTTAGCGTGTTTTCTTAAAAGAATAAAAAACGTGCTTATGTGATCACCCTTGTCCGTCTGTCTGTCTGCAGACAATCAACTTATTTATTTTAAGAGGTATTTGGAAAATTCTTTTTGAATTAGGTAGCACCTATCATCAATCTACGAATTTTACAATGATCGGATTTTCCAAGTAGTTAATATTTTTTCCGTTAGGTAGCTTCAAAATTTGGGAAATTCATAACTTTGAAATGACATTGTAGCCAAACTACTGAAGCTAACAGGAGTGAAGTTTTTACTCATTGGAATGTCTAGTGCGGGTCTAAATTCAGCCTGTCCGAGTCTGTCTGTCTGTCTCTAGCGGGAAGGAAAATCAAAACCCTGAAACTTTTTTTTAGGAAACGCGCTTCCACCGCTTGATTTAGCGAGGGTATGTTACTTGTTTGCAAGGAAATCTCGCTATGTATTAGGTTTGTCTGTCCGCCTGTTCGGGCAATGTCTCTGGAATCCTGCAACCTGGAGAAGCCGATTTTAAAGATAGGTCGCTCTATACGGAGGCTAGACACAGGAAAAATTTAGTGGATCTAGAATCAACCGATGGAGAGTAATCTATGTATTTTGTATCTTTTCCGATGCCATTGTTTCATTTCTACCCCTATACGAAAGGGCATTATTAATTTGCATTTTTAAATTAGATAAAATTAAGATAGGACATTTGGAGACGAACAATTCTATAACTGAAAGACAGGTTTACATTTTTTGTTACGGGAATTCCCATCTCTGTCGAATTAGGGCGAAAATTATTTTTCAATATTAAGGGCGTTTTTCCGGTGTTAGCAATAGAACAAAGAAAGAAAGAAAAATCAAGCTTCAAGCCCCGATTTTCTTCGTTTTTCCTTTATGTCGCATAAAACTGTGTACTATATTATTCATGCGATGTTTACATATTACATGGTCGAAGTTTTCAGACATACTCAATTTAAAAAATAATTGTGGATTTTTCGTACTCTTTCCGGGCGTTGCCTAGGCCAGTGGTTCTCAACG
This sequence comes from Uropetala carovei, assembly GCA_036926305.1. NCBI lineage: Eukaryota > Metazoa > Arthropoda > Insecta > Odonata > Petaluridae > Uropetala > Uropetala carovei. The sequence goes on along the minus strand of JAXCHB010000065.1, from coordinate 12,061,803 downwards.
GGGGCCACGCCGTATTTCTGAGGGGCCACGAGTAAAATACGTAAAGTTTGGGGGCCACTGAAACTTCTGAGTGGGCCACGAAAAGTACAATGCTAGAATAAAATATTACTACAATATATAAATTAAAAAAAAATACGAAATTTGGAATGCAGAATGGAATGAAAGAATTTTGGTTTGTTAGGTAGCAGTTTCTTATTTTAATATAATTTATTCTTTTCCATTTTGATACGGTTTTTTCCCATCCTACATTTTTCCGCTATATTTCCTTTACTACTGACAGTCACTATTACCAACATAAATGTGAAAATATTTAATTTACGTCGCGCTTTACTACACTTATGTGGCAGGACCTCTCTCCGAAATAATTTTCATTTCGTCACATTTTGACGAAAAAAAACTACTTTTTTGCTCTCGAGTCACGGCAAAAGATTTTCTGTGGTCTCAGTTAAGGATTTTGTGATTAAAAATATACGTGGTGACTTGTCAAACCGATTATTTATAAATAATTCATAAACCAAATTTCATATATAACACTTTAGCATGAGCACAAAGAACTGATTAATTTTTGGACAATACCGGTTAACGATAAGTCGAGGTTTATTCGAAACCCGATTCGGTTTCTGCGATATTTCTCCGTTAAAACATCATTATTGTATATACAATTCTATACAAATGTTATAGAGAATGTAATTTCCTAAAATTTTCATTTGAAATAATTTTCCATAGCAGTTATTGTTTATGAATTATTTATAAATAATCGGTTTTTTTCGGTTTCCGTCAAATATCTCCTTAAAAACGTCGTTATTGGTAATCTTCGTGAGGATCAAAGTTGTAGAGAATAATATTTCTTCCAAGTTTTGTTTGGAACAAATTTTCTTAGAACCATCCATTTCGGAGATATTTAACTTATTCGTAATTTCCAGTATACAGCGCCACCACCATGTAGCGGTGAATTCTGTAAACATATTCAAAATATACTTAATTTACGGCAATAAGGACGACTGTATTCTTTTACGATACGAAATAATAATTTTGCCTTATAATGCTATTCATAATAATTTAAATATCTATACCCCAAATTTGGAGAAAGTGATGTGTTGGCCACATCAGATTTTTAGATTATAATGCCTTTTATATCGGCTGTAGCCGTCTCCGGGCGCTATCGCGCCCTTCGCCCCTTTGGAACGTATCTACGTATGGGTAAATATCGCCACAGGCAGATCAGTCATGGGTTTGAAAGCTTTCGCTTTGCGTGAAAGGGTTATCTCGAAAAATTGTTTTTCAAAAGGGGTCCGGGATAACCGAAAAGAACCTATTTTCCTTTGAATTTTAACATTTAAACTTGGGTCCCCCGTTAATACACAAGTAATTAAAAAATGCGAATTGATAATGCCCTGCGCCGATTTAATACTTTTCTAATGTGATGTTGAAATGAAGGGGACGGGAAAATAAACCAGCAGCTGATCCTAGATTCACCAAATTTTTACCACGCCTAATTCTCATATAGGCAGACCTATCATGAAAATTCGTCCGTACTGACGGGCAGATGGTCAGGCATGACGAATGTATGAGCGATTAAAAAAAAAGAGCTTAAAAGCGTTCTTCTTAAGGTACAAACATACTATGCGGACGAACGACAGCGAACGAATGAATTCATGTAGTGTGTACCGTTCAACGAAGGCGAACGAAAGTGAACGAATGCATTCGACGCGCTTCGCCGACAGGGCGGTACATCAAAGGAAGTTTGTGCGCAGTGTGGATGGTTAAGTACACAGCCCAGCAAATTCAGCAAGAAACTGTTCAAAGCGTCGAACGTCAACGAACGCAAACATTCGTTCCAGTGTAGACGACTGATCACGTGCACGGTCCTAATGACAAAAAAAAAACGGCCGAACATTCGTTCGCTGTCGTTCGTTCGCGTAGCGTATCTGTACCTTTAGACGGCGCCTATCTCAACGTATTTTTGAACACCAACTCTTGACTTTCCTCGGCTCAACATTCATTAAAACAATGGTCGCAGACGTTCCTGCCATTGTGCCGGACCTTCGAAGAAGGCCTCGCGTTTATAAATGGATCCACGAAACCTGGACCTGGCCTTATAAAGCGGTTTATTTATCTACCCCCTTTTTTTTTTATCCCTCCCATAAACTCCCCATTCCACGGCCATTCCATCTTTCCCACAGCTCCACTCCGTGTCAACAACGATCGTCCGCGCTGAGCGGCGAATGCGAAATGTTGGGCCAGATCTCAATCGGGCGTCTCGGGATCGAGCTGCGGTGGAGAGAAGAAGAGGCGAAGGATAGCCGGCGAATGCCAAATGAAGGATTACTTCCGAAAGTGAGTAGAAAATAAAACGCCACTCTTTATTACGACGGCTTTTTTTTCTCGGAATACGACGTTTAAACGTGACTTTTCGGGAATGCGTTTAAAAAAATTATTTTTGAACTCACCCTCTCAACCTTCTACACTCGGTCCGATGAAGAACGATCCGCTGAAAGCTTCAATTGCGTGCTTTTAAGAGGGATATTTATAACTCGGCATCTTTACTTAAGGAATTTTGGAATGGAGAATTTATTTATTTTATTCAATTTTTCCTTTTATGCGGTAGACTACTTTTTACCTCGGTTCTGGGTGGGGAGGGAAATATTTGACGGGCGGCGACGCGTATTACTTTCCGATCGGGTTTTGTTACGTGCGAGCGATATTTTCCTGCTTTGGCAAGGGATTTGACGTGTTCGAACACGTCAAATCCCTTGCCAAAGCAGGAAAATATCGCATTAAAAACGGTAGACAGTCTACCTTTTTTATGTCAACGCAGATCGTAGGAGGTTGTCACATGTCCGACCATGTAATATCCTCTTTAATCGCAAATTAACCTGATGAAATAAGTTATGATTAATCACGTGATAACCCGAAAAAATCTATCATTTTCTAACGATGGATCTGTGTAGTGTTCCTTAACAAGTCATTTGCTCATACTTTGGAAAGTTTTGCGGTTGGCTCCGAAATAGGGGCGAGGTGAAAAGAATAGCTGGAAAATGAGTTCTATCGAACGGGTAAACGAATTTTTCACTCGGCTGTATTCTTAAGAATTTACGGATACTTTAAACTCGTGCTTTCTAAACGTAGTGGTCGCGACATCGTACTGGGATCGCAAGGCTCTAAAGAGCAGTGTGAGCACAAAACGCACAGCTAGCTGGAATATGTATTTCGAAAATGACGCGGCACGAAAAGCTATTAGATAAATGCCAATATTTTAATGTGTGTTGCTTTATAATACGACCTCGTGAGAACTCAAGCAAGAACGTTTATTACTTCATATCGCCTACCCTTTCATTGGGTGACGAGATAGAAAGAAAAAAATCTGCTTCAAAGGGGCTTTTTTGCGCGGCAAACCGCTAAAAGCTCAGGTGTTGGTTTGCGCTGATTAGAAAAACCTTGCGTCACCACTCCTTCATACTTAGGTTTCTCTCTCATCATCAAGTGAAGACGTTTCGTAGAGCGTCTGCGTTCTATCCGGATTTTTTTTCACGGTTATAAGCTGTATGTTTATATGCTCTGGTTTTTACCAAAAATATTTACATCCAGGAATCAAAATAAACCGATTCGTAACGTCTAAAGGTTTGATGGACGTGGGGTTTTGGTGTGGGATTGTTGACCCGTGGTCGTCGATTTGAGTCTTCAGAACTATTCATGCTTGTTGCGAATGGAGCAGAGTTTTAAAAAAAGGGCTCGGTTGAAGAATTTTTCTCCCGCGGAATTATGGTAACAATTTCCGCTCGGTAAATGCTGTTCTAGTCTAGTAAACGCGGATTTGATTATACGCGATTAAATACACGTGACAGTTATTTACCAAACACGCATAAAATTTAATTATGCGCGGACATTAATTGGGTGCGCACCACATTTTATGCCTGTATATGACGTGAGAAAACTCTAAGACTATAGTAAGGGATTTCAACCTTTTTTTTGATGACGTACCCTTGCGAGAATTTTTTAATAGTCGCGTTAAACGATAAGAAAACGGACTAAGTTAAATTACAATTTCTATTTGTAATATAAGTAACGGCCGTTTGCGACTTCTTACTTACCGTGACGCAAGAAATCATTTTCTATCCCAATTCTGTTTTGTTTGCAAAAACTTCCCTACGACATTTTATAACCTTGTTCATAATCGCAACATCGCAGTCTTTGACTCAGTAGTAAAAGGCGTGAAAGCTGGAGTAGAAAACTATAATCTTTAATTTTTCCGCGTTCCTCTTTAAAACGCTGCGTGTACCTCACTTGGAAAACCCCTGGCCTATGCGGACGCGAGATTTTATCTACAGGTTATTTAATTTGCGCAACGCGGTCTTTTCTAGGAAAGATGTCCCCTCCTTGCGCAAGGTATTGCAGTGGTATTTTCTGAATACGTGACATAACATATCGAGATGTCAGCGGACGGTTTATTATAGCAATTCACGTCGATATCTCATTTTTATGTTAATTCAGAGCAGCCATCTCCAACGCGTAGCTCGCACGTATACTTTAAGTGGATCGCAATTATGCTCTGTGATTGGATTTTCCACTCTGCTTAAAATTTTGATCACTTCTTATTAACGATAAATCTTATCGCGGCATTAATAAAACGCTTTCAAATTATTTAATGAAAAATGAATTATTATTTATGTGTATTATTTTTAATATGATAACTTTTTTGTATTTTATATGTGCATCGCCAGATATTTTGAACTATGTATAAATGTAGCTCATGGCGGGCTAAAGGTTGAGGATTCAGACCATGTGCGCATTTTTACAGAGAAATTAAATGCACCGATGAAGGACGTACAAAACTTGCTAGCTGCTTGACGAAGAAAAACTAAAGACTTTCTGAACCGAGAGTTTCCGTGTTTTGGTGTTGAAGGTAGGTGTGATATTCAGTGTGACCCTCGTATCATTTTAAAATAATTTAATAGGATGAAACGAATCGAAGGGAATAATTCCGTTTTAAGATACATACTTCCACCCAGAGCCGGGACAAGGGCTAGGCGAGCGAGGCACCCGCGTACGGCGCAGCACGCCTAGGAGGGAAACGAATGACGGTTTGGGATTTGAACGTTTTATACTATAAAATATATTTTATTTTACCTATACATTGTAAATAAACTATTGTTTTGAGAGGTATAATTGTATACTGTATACTTTCATTAGGAGGGAGCGTAATTTTCAAACTTTGCTTATGGCGCAAAAATGTCTTGTCCCGGCTCTGCTTTCACCTCATAAATTTGAGACTATTCTGATTATCATGCGACAGTGTAATTTTTAAGCCAAGCAATATCCGTGATATTTTCAGTTTTTGTCCTAGTTTTAAGCAGTCAGATTTCAAGGCAAACCTTCACGACCACAATAACCGTGAGGAAGTCTCCTTACATCAGGTAGTCACCTGGTTACATGCACTCATCCGTTCATTTAATGGGCATTATTCAATAAAAATATATCGCAGAAAATGTTTAAGATGAATATTAAATAGTAAAATTTGTAAAACTTCATTTGCGTTAGTTTTTACTGCTAATCGATGCAATTCTTGTACAGGAGAAAAGATTCGAAGAATTTATCGATAAATCATTTCACTTATAGATAGAAAATAAAATCTGAGATCGTGTTGACAAAATAATTCATATGTTTTATAATTAAAGAGTGTTTTGACGTGGCTGGACAAAGATTTCGGAACGGTAGCCGAATAATATGGCCAATTTGATCATATCCTGAGGTAACCAAAACACCCCTCAAAGTTTGGGTGAAACGAACGTGTAAAATCTATCTATTGATTTTTGTAGGAGGAAAGCGCCTCAAAAACGAATTCTTTTCTCGAAAAAATTATGCAAAACTAATCCCTGCCCGGTCTTTTACGTAACGTCCAACTTATCAGCATTGACATTTTCGTTAAATAAGAAATTTTTGTATCGCTCATTTAGATTTCGCCGCAAATGTCAGCGCTAACGGCCATCGGAAATTCTCACCTGTTTATCAATCCACTTCCACGTTAATTAGCGTCCGTCCCATTTCGAAACGAGCGCATAATTATCGCGACGACGGGAAAGGTTCGGTGGAAGACTGCTCCCATATTTCGTCACATTTATAAAAAGGGACTGACGGTGTAATTGCTCGGGCGTCAATTTGCGCGCATGCCCCCTCCGACCCTTTTCGCCCCTCACTCCCGATCGCGGACGTTTTCAAAGCTCCTACGGATTCATTAATCATTTCTCAACACCATCAACTACTCATCTTCTTGATTGGATGGAGAAGACGTCTCAGGATGTACACAAAGCCCAGCAAAAAGAGATCACACGCACACACAGCTGCATTTTCCTTCGTCCCGTTCTTTCTCATCCATTTTGCTGCTTCAGAGCCTTTTCTTCAATTTTCTTCATCCTTCGCTTGTCATTCGTGCGATGGAAACCTTTCGTTCCCGTTTCCTTTCAAATTCGGCTCCCTCAAAACCCCATTATTTCTCTCTTTCCCCTCTTCCCCTCTCTTCAGCTTCTTCGACGGCGCTCCCCCGCGCGCGATTCTCTATTTATTATCCCAAAAGTGGATTTTCCCGGAGTTTCGACGTTGAGTTTACCGTAGGGTTTATTTTTCTTAGTTCCCGATCTCGTCGCTGGAGCACTGCAATCCAGCGTCAAAATTTTTACTTGCGGTGCGGGATCATCGATTTTTTTATTCTAACGTAAATGCATCGACCGTCGATAATGGGAACGTTTCATTACACTTCGGATTGAAACTGCGAAATTCCCGAAGGGAAAATGTTATTTCGAGAAAAGTAGGAAAAATAAGTGCTTGAAACATTCACGGTTACTACTTCGGAGAGGTTCTATGCTATGACATTCCGATAGGTTCTTGTTTTTCCTGTTGTGGTAATGATTTCAAAACGAGAAGTAGCCGTTGCTAGGCCCGGATTCAAATAGTGTACCGACCCTAGGCATATTTATGTTGTCCTTCCATTCCAATTAAAGTATATTTGCAAGACGTTTGGATTTGATTGACGCTCATACAACGTTTCATAGAAAACGAGACTGTTGTTGCGCTAGAGTCATTCAGAATGATCGGGCTGGGTTGATACCTTTTTTCAATATTAACAGGACACGATCGTTTAAAATGCGAATTTGTTCATTGCTACAAAGCGAAGGTATTTCCGAGTTGCATTTCAGTAAATTCGTAATAATAATTTGTGACGTCTTTGTTTACTAGGAGGTGGTGTTATTGAACCCTTGCTTGGAAGTCCTTTTCAAAGGCGTCCTCCCAGGCACAGTGATTTAGTTCAAAGTCGGTAGGAATTGATCGTATCCCTTAGTAATTAAGGACTCGTGAGAGAGCAAGTAACTGATGAAATTTGTAAACCCTTGACTGGATACATAATTTAATATGCAGTTTCATTGGGTATTTATTTAGGAACAATGTTATTCTAATGGAATAACATCAAATCTTAACTGTGAATAAATTATAACTTTTGCTTCGAAGTTTTGGACGTTAATTTACAAACATAAGTTTTGGCTCGAGAGTCTGCCTTCAGCAAAACGACTCCGAAAGCTCTACCAGAAGAAATGCGAACTACATTATGCATATATTTGGTTATATCGAGGCATTGGTTTAGTTATCCGTATCTGCTTTCATAATTAAATATTTAATTTTCTAGAAAAGTGACCTATGAACAAAAGCTCCATTCTGCCAACCATTTACTTTTCCTCGAATATAGGTCTCGCAATTCGCGAGATTTCAGAGGAACGTGACCCTCGCGAACGTCGAGGGATTGCTGTGTATAAGCTGAGGGTGCTGATGTATTTTTTAAGTCCATGACAAATGTCACAGTAGATGTAGTATTTGCCCCATTTATTACTCTCTTCCGCTCCTCTCCGGTCTGATCAGGCCATTATTAAATATATGGGTTGTAAGTCCAATCACCAGTTTCAACTAAACATCGACAGATTTAAGTTTAGAAAATATAATGGCAGAATAAAGAAATAAGTTTATGATTACATTCGATGGAATATCGGTTTAAAATAATCTTTCTAACCTGATTAATGGCCAAAAATTGATGTAAAAACATCATTATCCATAGAAAATAATGTAATGTTTTAAAATTTACTCGATGATAATTGCAATAAATTCCAACTTTAATGGATGCAAATATACTTGTATATCTCTCGTGAACACAGGACTTAATTGCCAATTTTAATAAACTAAACTGCTTATATTAAAAATAAGATACCCTTAGTTATTTCAATGTTAATTAAAATTTGCAAAAGCTTAGAGAAATATGCATTTAAAATAATTTCAAAAATTATTTAAAGAAGATCGTAATGATAATTAAAAAAAGGTAAAAAGGTAGAGGACGCAATTTGGGAATCATATGAATAATAATAACTATGATCGACTTTAAATAGACACGTATTTTTATTTACAGGAATTCGCATTATGCGCCCTTTTGTGAAAGAAGTAATCCCTTGAAATATACCGTAAGAGGCATGTACGGTCGCGTGTAGCTTCCTCCTAAGTAGATGTAAACGAGGAAAACATCGATAAATTTCGCCCATCGACGTAAAAACTACATCTGCAATAAATACGAAACCGAAAAAAAGTCTACAATGAGGCGTAATGCACGCTTTACTTTTCCGAATTTATTTCGTTAAAAATTCCGCTATCTCCGATCGTCCTATTCTCTCTTTCCCTCTTCAGTCAAAAAAGGAAACGATTCCATTTCCTGTTTGATTTGCATGACCGTCGTCTCCAACTCCGTTTTGCCCGCCTGGAATATGGTATTCGCGCGGAAGAGGCAGGAAAAGGAGTTTCTTTTTCATCCGTTTTGTGTGCGAGGAATCTGAATAAAATATTAGTTTTTTCCCCTTTTTATCCGAATCCAAAGGTTTCTGATCCTACTGGCCCTTTTTTTTCGCAATCTCTCAAAGCGAACGGAGCTTTTTTTCGTTGAAGCGTCATCATTTTTGAGTGGTGAAGTACTTGAGAGGTTCTTCATGGAATTTACCAAACTGTAAACTTGATCCGATTTGCAACAAGTAAGACGTGTATGTCATTATAGACGCAAGCGATAATTTCAAATATATATAAATGTTTGCTTAAACGCTATGTTCAATTCATAAATGTACAGTTTTCATCACTTTTTCGTTTCACTTATATACGGACAATAGGGGGACGCTTGTTTATGCATGTATGCATATGCAATTAAAATCAGATTTAATTATATTATGTATTACATGTGCCTCATCGCCTTAATAACATCATCTTGTATATAATTATGAACAATTATAATAATAATTAAATAATTTTTATTATAAAATGTGAGAAAGCAGTTCTTGTGAACAAGAAGAGACGAAAGTTGCGTACTTCATGCATGCAAGGCAGATTCTTCCTTTACGAATTATGTAACCACGTTAAATAACTAATTCTACAACTTTTCTTAAAAGCTTTTTTGTGTGGCTAATATTTTTACTGCGAGATATGACGGAAAGTTCACTTTTTCGTTCATAGTAAGATAGCTCTCCGGCTTGGATTATGTGAACCATTTATATAGTTTTTTTATTGGCATTTGTTCAAAAACTCCTTAATATCAAATTACGTGAAATATCACTCAATATTTTCGGAGATGGCGTACGCGACCTGCTCATTTTCGACGGGCAGTTACACTATTATTCATTTTCATTCATGGTTTCTCAATCCTAAGATTGGTTTGAAATGACTAGGGAATAACACATATGATGTGGTGGTTTCCCGTTGCCTTCCACATCAGACACACACATGATTGATGATATATGAAATTATGAAAACGACACAAACATCCATGCCCTTGGCGGGATTCGAACCCGCGACCTTACTGATGGTAGGCCAACGCGCTAGCCCTTCCACCACCGGGGCCGCACTATTATATATTTATGTAATTAAAAATATTTCATCAGCTGACACATCCTTCCTACTTTGTTTTGTCTACGATTTGATTTGCTCTGTATGCTCATGTATGTCACCGTTAATATCAACTCTACGAATTTTCCGTTACATCCTGTCTCTGCCTCATTTTTTTTACCCTCTCTCTCTTAACTTCGCTGTCTTCTCTTCATCTCTTTTTCTTTTCGTCGCTGAAACTTCCACCTCTTTTTCTAGCTTCCGACCCATCCTCTCCGGGTCCTTTATATATATATTAGCCGGACAGCGAAGGTCAAGGCTTAAATAAAATATATTTCATCGATTAAATGACAAACAGAGATGTTAAATTTTGGATTAAATCTCGTTCGGATGTTTAATTATCGTTGAGTGAGGGACTGGATTAATTAATCATTCCAGCGCTCCGTTGTAAATTTAATTACCGCATGAGTTGTCAGAATTGGAACCTATCGAGTATTATTATTTCAATTACGTCAACGATATACAGGCACGATTTAAAAAATGTATTCAGTCATATATACGCTTAATGTTTTTACGACAACAAGGAGATACTATGTCCCATAAATTATTCACAGCAGCTCTAGAGGAAGTTTTCAAAACGCTAGACAGGGAATAAATAGGAATAAAGGTAAATGGAGAACATCTGAGTCACCTGCGCTTTGCAGATGATATCATACTGTTCGCAGGAAGCCCAGAAGAGCTTAGAAGAACTGAAGAGCTTGAGCAAGCAAGCTGAGAAGCTGAACTTAAGATGAATCTTAATAAAACAAAGGTTATGCACAATTCCTTCACAAATTCTGAGAAGATACATATCAACGGAGAAGAACTCGGATAAGTAACCAGTTATGTTTACTTGGGTCAACTCATCACTACTGATGAATCGCTTCTTGGAGAAGTCAACCGGAGCGTGAAGATGGCATGGAGTGCTTTTGGCAAGAATATAAACATCTTTAAATGAAATATTCCAGTCTTCCTAAAAAGGAGATTGTATGACCAATGTATTCCGCCTGTTTTGATATATGGATGTGAAACATGGACCATGAACGCCAGAATGATACAGCGCCTGCAAACAACACAGAGGAGCATGGAGAGATGCATGTTAGGGATCACCCGAAGAGACCGCAAGAGGAACGACTGGGTAAGAAGGAATACGGGTGTCTCTGACGTGATTAGAAGAGTGAAGGCGCTAAAATGGCAGTGGGCGGGCCATATTGCTAGAAGAAATGATCAGCGTTGGACGTCCAGTGTCATCGAATGGATCCCAAGAAACATCAAGAGACCGAAAAGAAGACCGAAAGACAGGTGGGACAGAGAGATTGTTGAGTTCTTGGGGCAAACTTGGAGGAGGGAGGCAGTTGACAGGGAAAACTGGAAAAGTGTGGAGATTGAAAAAGGCTGATGATGGCATATGTATGTGTGTGTATATATATATATATATGTGTGTGTGTGTGTGTGTGTCCTCCCATCTTCTTCCTTTTCGAACTCTTACATCTTGCGATGATACAATTGGAGTCCTCCATTTGATGAAGGAAGGGGCTGTCATCTGTTCATCGCTGCTGCAGTGTTCTCCAGCGAACTTATTAGGTATACTCTCCGACTCGTACTCCTTCCGATGCTATTGCGTCCTCCTTAACACAGATTGCATTTCCCTTTACCCAAGGAAATAGGAATTCTCTCATCCGTCATTTGATCCAATTCTACGGTGGAATATTTTTTAATAAATGCATCGCTATGTAATAGATTTTAAATAATCGAGGGAATGATTTTCTCTTATATCGTTCAACTTTTCAGAACACTACGACAGATAAAAGGATCCGTAACTACATAAACTTTGTTAGGGATAGTTAAAAATTGTTGAAGGGGATTCTGTTATTTATATCATAAGCGTCGAAACCATAAAAAACAAATATTTGTGTGGAAAATAAACAAGCAAGTAAATATAATTTAATTTTGTGAATTTTCCTTAAATTTTTAGTTTCAGGTTCACGATTCCATTCGCATATTATTTATTTATACGAGAAAATTTATACGCGAGAGCTGTTCTACTCTATAGACGAAATATTACTCTTAACCACGATCGTAGAATAATATTCTACGACCGTGCTCTCAACCCTTTTGGAAGAGGAATTGATATCGTTTATCTTCGGTAGATGGTAGTTAGGTAAAATGTCCACTTGGGGCTCGGAAGGGTAACTCACGCCTGCACAAAAATACAAAAGATATCTTTAATTTCTTTTCTTTTTCTTCGTAATTTCATATTATTAATCCTGTTTGTTAATATTGTAATGTAAATGTGTGCGGTGTTCGGAATAGACGAGAATCTGAAACTTGGCAGGTATGTAGATAAAAACGTGAAATACTGAATTGAGGAACGAACCTGAGACTTGAGACATTTGTACGGCCAAAAGGAATAAGTATATTTTTCTAGAAGAGAGAATTTGAACTAGTGCGGAATTAGTTGAAACATTCATTGACGGAAAAAACGGGAAGGTTTGAAGATTTTTAACAATTAAAAATTCTGATAACATGTAAACGAGTCCAACTCTTTCTAATGGGAAATGGAAGGAATGGAGAGAGAATTTTAAAAAATCGTATTTTATTTCATAAAAATATGAAACGAAAAGATAAATTGGAAGCCATTTTTAATGTGATTTTATAACATGGTTCGATTAATTTAATATAATAAAATACAACACGGTTATTTTTATCCGTATTACCCGTAAAATCATCTTTTCTATCTCCCTTCACCGTTATAGGTTAGGTTGAAACGGGAAGACTAGTTTCGTGTTAACTGTGCAGTTTAAAACAAAGACAGTGAAACTTCTTATAGAGATCTCTTCTATTCGATGGAACTTCTCTCAACGAACAATTTTCTTTAGTATGCGTTCAATGAGACCAATATATTTTTTTAGCTGCCATCTCTAAACGAAATTTTTCTTATGAACCGTAGATCGAGTTGTTTCATGGTAATCCCGCTGAATTATTTTTTACTTTCTTATATACGAAGTATATTGAGAAAGTATTGTAATCGCGAAAAAAATCGATATCGAGATTTTGATGGAAATATACTTTTTAGGTGTACCTGAGTCCGAAAAAGTGGTTTTTGCAATGCCATCTGTCCGTCTGTCGGACTGTTCGCGGCTCTAGAGCCTACACGGTAGAGCGAAAATGAATGAAATCTCGTATTTAGGCATTTTATCATACAGAATAGAAGATATGAAAAAATGGTTGACATTGCACAATAATTAAGGGCAGTTTATTCTAGGAATTTTAACAACAATTTGATTTGTTAAAAAACGGCTCAAACGATTTTGATCAAATTTCGTACAGTTACTTGAGTTTGCATGTGCAATAATACTACATAGTTCATATTTCTCAAAATGTGAATATAAGGCTAGTCTATTCTCGGCAACTGTAATAGCAATTGGAAATTTCTGAAAAACAGCTTATACGATTTTCATCAAATTTCGTATAGTTATTTAAGTTGATGTTCATAATGATTGTACATAGTTTATATTTTTCAAAAGATAACTAAACTACGCATTAGTGTATGAGAAAGTTTGTACAATGTATGTTGTACCGATTTTTTAGTTTTTTGAATGTTCTTAATGGTGATTTAAGTATTATAGACATTATATAAAAATACGAAGAAAATCTTTCGCAAACGGTAATCGAACAAGTGTTTTTAGAATTCTTATATATTCCTTCCTTTAAAGTCCCTCGTTATTTTTTAATGCTGTCATTGTTAGACCATTGTTCGATATTTTACGAATTTTTTCTGGACGTTAGGGTCACCTATCCTCTTAAAGGGGTTTCGACGGTTTCAGAGAGCGCCATCTGCATTAGATGGATCTCCGGAATCACTGCAGATCCCGTTAGAACCCCATAAAAGCTCGGATTAAAGGTTGTCCTTAATCGTGTAAGGCAGCTAGCTATCCGGTAAATGGTAGATCCACGTCCTTGCATTAGTCACGTGACGGATTTATCGGCGAAAATACTCTGGAATCTAAAAAAAATCTACTCATGTAGTTTTTCCGTAATTATTCTTCGTTCATAGTGTTTCCATTACTCTTTAGAGTCAGTTTATTTTTAGTGGGGATTTCGTCTCTGATATGACGCATATGTTGCTTGTGTTGAGGTAGTTGGGGACGACAGATATAAAAACATGTATAACACGCTTCCATTGTGTTAGGATGAGGACACCTGTTAACCGCTTGTTCTTCGGGATGGGACAAATATCCGTTACCTTAGTTTTAGCGAGGAAGTTAAAGTAGATGTACTACAACAAAACTATACTCCGCATAAACTCACAATCAAGTTTAATTCGATAAAAACACGTAACAAGAGAGGGTATTTTTAAGAAATTGGTACAATATACGTACATAGTACGAAATGTCTCATATACGTATGCGTCTGGTCTCACTACACTCTAGTATATCATGCATAAATATAAAATATTATTTATGTGGATCGGCGAAGCCACATAGTTTCTGAAGCATTATTGCTGGACGGAGATAGTTGAGAGAAATCTGTGAGTAAAACCTGATATAATATTTAATATCGCTGGACGCTTTAAAGTTATTTTTTTTTGAGAAATACGGCTTGCGTATTATTATTTAGAACGCTAGTTTATATAACTGAGCAAATTAGTATCAAAATCGTTTGAGCCATTTCGAATAAATCGGAATTTAAAATATTAAACTACCCTTCATTGTTAAATTATATCATTCATCTCTTTATAATTTATATTATGGATAATGAAATGTCTAAATACGAAATGTCATTCGGTTTAGTTTAACCGTCTAGGCCAGGGGTGGGCAAACCGTGGCCCGAGAAACTTTGGTGAAAAAGAAATCTGTAAAATTTAACACAATTTTATATTACTTTTGGTAAAATTATGATAATAAAACCTTTAGTTTTGAAAATTTAACCCTTGTTTGTGCTTGTTTTTCACTTATGAATGATGCCTAAGAATCTAAGCAATTTACGATTTAAACTCTAATCTGGCCCGCCTAAGCATTGGCATCTTTCAATGTGGCCCGCTGAAGAATTCGCAAACACCGATGCGGCCCTCCATGCAGACAAGTTTTCCCACCCCTGGTCTAGGCTCTAGGGCCGTGCACAAGCATATAGATAAACGGGGTGGCTAAAACAAATTTTTTGAGCTCGGGGACACCGAAAACGAGTATTTCGCGATTACCTGTAGTTATTTCTCTATATACTACGTATATGAGAAAGTGAAGAGGGAGGAACGAACGCACTGTTTTACTTCCAGGTTATTTTTCATAGTAATTATTGTAATACAGACACGTTAGTGATTACTATGGGGGGTCGTAAATGGTGGTGAATTGCTGGTGGAAGCTCATCATCCATCGCACACACACAACCAGAAAACATGGATTAACGTCTTTAATCGTGCGCATTGATAGAAAAAGGTCGTTGCCTTAATAAAAAAAAATGTGGTAGAGAATTCTTTTATGAGAGGAAAAATAAATCCGTCGTGTGTGAATTTAGCGATCTCAGTTTATGGCGTATACAAAAATGGCGTTTGCACGTTACTCCTATTGAATAGACCACTGAGGCATTTCCTCTACAAAGTAGCCACCTTCAGCGGCAATCCACCCATCATCAATCAATTATCAGTGGTTTATGCTAAGGCCAACAAATGTCAATCAGCAAATAATGGTGCGTAGCAAGATCTATTCCGTTATAATAGGAAACATAGACATGGAAATAAAAGGCAATCACTCTCCTTTGCACACCATTCTCGTAATTTTTCTCGATTACAAACGATAACGAGGTTATGGAGTATCGGTTTAATCCGATCTTAAGGGAGGTTCCAACGCGAGCTCTGGAAGCAAACACTATAAATCTGGTCCAACTTGGTCCTCCAATTATTGTATGCCCCGGATCGATTCCAGGTCTCGCATTTATGAAGGAGGATTACCCGTCATTTCCGTAATAGTACTCTCGTCTTTTATTCTGTTCCGCGGTGAGCTGCCTCACGATTGAACCTTTCACGTTGTGAATGTTTATTGAAACCGACGCGGACAGATTGTTGTTTTTTCCATTGACGAGTTTAATCGTCAATCATCTCTAGAAGCTGATATAGTGCGTGAGGGAGAGAGCTGTAAAACCCAATCAATCAAAGAATCCTTTAGATAAATGGGAAAGGGAGGTTTTTACCTATCGCGAAATATCTCGCATTTAGGGTTTGGGATGAAAAAGGTCGTTCTACCTTTTCTTTTCTGTCTAATTCCTGGTATTTTCTGACATTGTTCTTGCCATTTTTGTCTTTTCTCGTTAGCGTCGTTCCGCTGTTAAGCGAGGAAGCGTTTTCAGTCAGCCATTAAACATTTTTGTTCACTTCTGGTGTAATGTCTGGATTTTTTCGAGTCTAATTGTAAGAGCGTTAAGGGTCAGTGTTCGAGCAAGTAAAAGTATGCGTGTTCCAGCATATAGGTCAATGGTAGTACTACTTATTTCGTATCGGTTAAAATATTAAGAAAAGTATCCTATACATTGGACACTGATAAAGTTACCGAAGTTTTTAATATTCACGGTTAAATAAAGAATATTTATGGTCATATCCATAATGATCAGGAGTTTCATCACGCTGTATGAAATGTTAACCAATTTTTGGAGCATACATGAAAATTTTCGTCGAATAATTATCGTTTCCGTTATACTTCCTGTCGAAATGCCGTGAAGAGATTTTGAAGATATTGACGGCCAGAAAGAATCTAGAATAGAGATAAAACCGTATGTGGTCTTTTACATGTTTGGAGAGGAATGACAAAGGTCTGGCAAATCCTTATTCACGAATGGCTAACTGGATTTTACTTTCTCTGTTTTTGCATGAATCTGTTCTGAAATAAAGACGAGGTTGATTCTGAAATAGTTAGCATGTCCACTAAAAAATCGCTGATTCATCGATCATTTCGTTCAGTTTTCCATTATGGCAGTGGAAATTTATATTTTTTTAAGGAAACAAAAAGATTTTTTTCTTAATTATGACAATCTCTCATTTTAATCATCAAAAACTCTCATATATCTATCATAATTAACTATTCAGAGCAAGGCGTACAGTGTTAATCCACGTTGGAGGAACGAAAGAAAATATTTTGAATATAAATCTCGTATCGAAAAGGAAATTTTAATGTTATTAAAAAGAATTATCGAAATAAAACTTACAGCAGTGAACTGTCTGCTTCATCCTTTTCCTTCTTCCGTCTATCGGTTTCCGCCATTGTTTGTTATCAAAATATCTTTTAGGTTTACTTCGGCAACATTCCTGAACGTATTTTAGTTAAGTCACAATTCAAAGTCCAGAAATTGCCGCTACCGTTTGTCATTGTCGCTGGTAATGTTCTTATGTGGTGGTGGTGATTGTTGCCGTTCGTTTCTACTCTCGTAATACAATTAAACAAGCCGCTCGTCCATCTCAGATGGACCCTCAAAACACACGTCCATTAATTCTCCCCAATTCGATTACATTTCTATCTTACCCATTATTAAGGACGCACCAAGACCTCTACCTTTACTCCTCCTCATCCCTCATCCATCTCGATTTCTCCTTCCCGCCACAGCACTTTTCATTTCATCGCCTAATCCTCTCCTGTCATCCATCTCATCCATTTCTTCCCTATTGGAAACTCAGATTTCCAAATCGCCATTTTTCCGCCCTTTTGAGCCACGATTTTATCCTTCTTTTCACCCACGTACGTATATTCTATACCCTTGCTCACCCTTTTTTCCCGGCATCCCCCACGAGCTTATATACTTCCTTCCACCCCCTCTCCTCATCCACTCACAGGATCTTCCTCATTTTCCTCGGGTCACCCGTTTCACTCTTTCCTCTCCACCTCTCATTTTTTATCCTCGTTTAACCCCATTTTCTTCGTTCATATACCTCCCGCGACGAATCTCCTTCCGAAAATTCCATTCCTCTTTCTTACCCTCGGCTATCTCGGAGTAATGCACCCCGCCATTACGGCGATACTTCTCCCGCTTACCGCACTCAAACTCTTCTTACTATCTGCGTCTTATGTCCCTATTCACTCCCAACCTTTCCATATTCAACCCTCTCTCTCCTTTTTTTTTATTATTCACCAGTTTCCCGCACCCGCCAAGCAGCCGACAACCCCCTCCGTTTTCGCATAAACTCGCGCAGACTCTCCTACGTTTCGTAGTACCTCTTGCAGCCGCCACCAGCCGTCGGGAGCCACCGTCGCACTACCCGGAGATTTCCGGGGAAGCCCGGAGCTTTAACGCGGTGGACTGAGGGGGGGGAGTGGGAGAGGGAGGGTTGACGTAGGGAGGGGAAGGGGCAGGAAGGATTGCCTGGGCAAGGCTTTGCAAGACCTCCCGAAGCCTACGGTTTCGAACGTGCCTCGTATAAAAAAATAATGATAGAAAAACCTTTTTCTCCCTCTTTCCATTCGTTCGGTTATGCGTAGTCGGCCTCTCTTTCCGCTTTTTTTATTCTCCCTCTCTTTCCTCTTTTTCTCTTTTCACCCCCTTTCGCTCTTTACCTCTCGCTTCTCTCTCTCTCGCCCACCCATCCTTCCCCTCTCAGCCACGTGTTGCTCACCCATATCCGCCGAGGGTGAGGGGAGGGGAGGGGAGATCGACCAGAGCGTACGAGTGTAGCAGTTGTCACGGCATCGCTAACCGGAGAGGAAGCGGCGAGCGCGTTCTTGCCGCTCTCCCCGTTGGTTAGAGTGGACTTTTTTTTGGTCGGTTTTTCGAGAGGTTTTTTTTTTCGTTTTTCTAATTCCCAGAAATCCCGTCGAACTTGCGGGAAAGTTTGTCGGACGAAAAAAATCGTAAGGGAGGAAAGAAGAAAAGGGAATTTTTTTCCGTCGTGCGGGACATCCCCGGGGAAGCTGTGACTCTTTTTGGTGCGTGATCGTGTAATGCCGTCGGTGTGTTTCGGTAATGAGAAGGGAAAGGGTTAGTAGATCGACGTGGAATTCTGGAAAGAAGGAAGGAACTTGATGATTTGAGGGAGGAAAAACTGCCGGAGAGTGCGTGTTCGTGTGTGTTGGTTGTTTCCTCGTCTAGAAGGAAATTCTGGCTGGGAAGATTATTTTAGTTTTGTTCCTTTCCGACGCTGTGATTTAGTTTCGAAGCTATTAGACGTGACGTAGTTGTTGCGTAGGGCCTGTCTGCTGTACTGGTGGAGTCAGGAAAGTAAAAATAAAATAATGCTGCGCTTAAGTTCCATAAATGTCGAGACTTGGGTCTGTTGTGCGGCGGATGGAAAATTTCGCGTGAAACGATTCGAGTAAAAATCCTTTTTGGAAAGTAATCGTTTAAATTTCCATCTAGAGCTATAATGAGAGTGAGGTTTTCTGTTCATTTGCGTCTGTTTCAGACTCCATAGATTACGCTTATGGTGCCCTCGCCGCGTAGTCAACTTCGCTAGTTTAAACGTCGCTTAAAAAATAAAATAAACGCTTATGTGACTATAGTGCCAGGTTAGAAAAAAAAATTTATCGGCTTAAAATTTTTATTTCGTTTAATAAATTTAGAAATCTCTTCAAACCCACCCAGTAATTTACGCTTACTAAACGATACCCTGTGACTGGATTGAGGTTTTCCCGTTCGTCTCTAAAAGTATATATTTATAAACAATAAAATGTGTGTATCATTCTAAAATAAATATTATATTCCGAGACTTGAAGTCTACTGAAAGCGCTTTCCTCGAATGTAAATTTTAAAAGAGAAAAAAAATAATCTCAAATATCTTCCGCAGTCGAACTCTGTGATATTCGTTTACGTCGAAGAGTGATGCATTGGTATTCCCGAGTCTAGTTTTCTACAGAAATTTTCTAATGTCGTGATCGCTCCTTCGCGCACTTACTTATTTGCCGAAGATAAAAAAAAACATTAATCTTTTTCCGCTCCTCTTCCTGGGATAACCTCAAAATATTTATTTTGTGTGATCGAGTTCCAATTATAGAAAATCGATGTAACAAAAATTGCGTGAATTCATTACGGGTATCGGAAAAAAAAACTTAAAAACGAAAGGTTTTTTTTTGACGTGTGGACTAACTTCCCGTTCGATCGTTGTTCGTCTCTTGAATCGTTGATGCGTGATTTTCGGCCATCGTGTTGACGCATGATAATTCGTAAGAGCGTGCTTATATTTTTGTCCTTTTTTAAGCAGCAGAAATGTTAAATGTTTCGCGCACACGTTTTTAATGTGATCGATGTAATCAAATTGTTGAGTGAGTTATAACTTAGGCGCACGATTTTCATGAAATTCTAAAAACAAAAAAAATAGATCTATTCTGATATAGTCCCTGTGGACTCATGCCAAACTAATAATATGATCGCTAACGCGTTAAGTGATAGATATGACGCAGAGTGGTGACCTCTCATAAAATTGATGATAGAACGCGACCTGAAGCCTGTTGCATGAGCTCTTGCCAAAAAAATAAATAAAACATAAAAATACAATATTTTTGTTTGTGAGCGAAAGAGAATGAGATTTTACTGTCTTTCTCGCGGAAATTGCTACCATAAATCGATCCAGCCATCTCGAGCAAGTTGGAAGATTTTGACTTCGAACTCGAAGTACCTCGAAGAACTGCTATTCTAGATCATCCGGAAGCATATCGAAGACGTTCTGTTGTGTCTTTTTCGAAACTAGAATAACAATATCTGCAGTGGTCTGTGAGTTATCGATGCGAACATTGTTCCGAAGCGATGGGAAAGCTAACGTTTCCGGAATCAGTTGCATCGGAAGATAAACGGCCTTCATCAGCGTCTCGCTTGGATCTTTTTCCAAGTTGTGGCTAAGGAGCGTAGGCGAAGGAATTTGGCACCTTTGATCGCAAAAGGTAAGAAGCTGTTGAAAAAATTTTACACTTACATTTTCAGCGCTGTATCTCAAAGCGTTGTCATTCTGTTTTGTTTTTACGCATGACCGTATTAATTATGCACTCCAAAAATAAATTACTAAACGTGACTGTTTTCTTTCTTCTTCTTTCTTATAGGTAAACCAAACTTTTTTATCAAACATTCTATCATACCTATATATTAGCATCGCGGTTGCATTCTGTAATCGTAAGAGTTTTAAATTTTGGATTGAAACATTTCAAAAATTCAATCATAATTTTTCCAATTGAGAAATTAGTCATAGAAAGGTCGGACAAAACACATACGTAATCAGTGGTTTTTATATTAGAACGCACGACCGATGCCTCTCCAGTATTCAAAGATCCTTCGTTGCCGCATTGTGGACCTGGTTCTCCCCTAACTTTTTATGGCCGTTAGAGAGAAAGACAATTTTTCAATTTGTGCGAATAATGTTAAATTTCAATCGTGAACTCATAAAATGCGTTAAATGAAAATTATCGATTTTTGTCGATTGGGGGAAGACGTGAGATGTTTATTTGCATTGGCCATTTGTAAGCTGAAAACGAGTCAAATAATAGATCGAGGCACCCTCGTGAAGGATGGAGAGGGTTAGTGAGCTGAATAGGGGCAAAAAGAGGGTTTGATAGCCGCTGGGCTTCTATAAAATAGAGTATTAAACCAGTTAATGGGATGGCCGTAATGTTTATAATGGATCGGCTCAAAATAGGTCTGCGAAAAAAATCGGTAAATAATTAACGAGAGGTTTCATTCGAGTCACTCGTTCGTTTTTAACGGTAAATATGGTCACTTTTTCTGTGTTAGTTTGCAAGCAGTGCTCATAGTGAACGCATTTACGATAGTTTGGATCTGCCTGTCCGCATCTATCATATCGTGAAACACTTCACTGATTAAAAAAATATTTTATATGAGAGTTCTACGTTAAAATTTGTCGAGTGAATATCATATTAGAGCATATCTTTTAGAAAAGGGCTTAAATGTTTTTTGCGCGTATCACACGAATGATACGCCTATAGTATTTAATTGGCTGATAAGGAGACTTTTGACCTGAAATAACGAAGGTTACTGGAAAAATTGTCGATATAGGATTAGATCTTATTCTTGTAATGATAAATTTAATGACTTTTATACCCTTTTCAAATCGCAAAGAGAGCATTTGAAAACAATGTATAATCCGACATGGAGCTTACTTTCCTCTCTTGTTTTTCCAAATTTCAGCTGCTTAATTAGTATCGCCGGCGCAGGATTTTTTTGGAATATATTTCCGGATATGGGAATACGAAATCAAATCTCCGAATTATTCCGAAGGCATGACTCGATTTTCCTTGACCGCCAACAACGAACTGACGTTAGTCGGGTAGTCCACGTATCGATTACAGGTCGCGTTGTGATGTAAGAACTATGTAGCATATGGAATTGAACGAAGAGGACTAAAAATAATGACATTCTAAATTAATGCTATCCGAAAGATTTGGCAAATTTTAATTTTTGTCGAGTTTTTATTTTGTTTATTGCTGATTATGATGATATCTAGGTGGTTATAGAAAGGCTATAAATTCCACATAGCTCATTTCTAAGTTGCTGCGCTTTAGATATGAAAGGTACGTAATTGAAATGTTTTTCTGGTAAAAACATAAGTAGAAAATCAGTTGCATCAGCCAGTACTAATAAATGGTTTGTACACTCGTAATATTATTTTTCATCTTTATTTTAATTGTGTCTCTAATCTAGATCTTTATATTTCTGCAGATGACAGATACGTTTCTTTGGAAATTTATATATTATTATTATTTATAGCAAAACGCTGCAATTGGGAACATGTCCCGGTGGCAGCGGTCCACATCTCATACACCAAATTAAGCACCTCATAATACAACAACATTACATTTAAGTGCCAACTTACTAAAAGCACATTTAAGGAACACTTTAAAAATTTCGTCAAAGAAGTTTTCTTAATTTTAAAAATAAAGATTTAAGGTCGATGGGGGCTCTTTTTAGCTCAGTATTCGTAAGGTATTACCATGTTACATCGAAAGATACTTAACTAACCCATTACAAACATAGGAAATTGAATTATTTAAAACAGGTTAAACCTATTGTGTTAATACGCCTACGAAATTTAGGCGCGGATTTGTATAACTCACCAAGGCTACGCGATACAAAGCTCGCAAAGTGTTTACAATTTCATTGTTAAATATATATCAAAATGATTTTGTCAGAATTTTTGATTTCCTCTTTTTTTGTTTGGAATTTTTTCTTCATCCGTTCGGTGATTTATTCAAGAAAAAAAACAAGTCCTCATGTAAAGGCATAGTGTGTCTCATGGTTCATTAAAACAGCATTCGATGTTAAAATCCACCGAATTTAAGAACTATCAATAGAATAGAACCAGCGTCGAAGCGTTCGATCCAAAAATGGCCTAAGAACCTCGAGGAAACCGGTAACATAATGGTGAAGAATTGGTACGGAAGACCTAGTATCTCGGATATATACGTCAGTCATAGTTGCGCAATCATTCAAAATCAATTCTAACTGCAGCAAAGGAATTAAAGCCACTTCGTTGCACAGCGCGAAAGATGTTACACGACCGACTAAGATAATCGTCCTATTAAGCGTAGATTCGGCGTGAATTAAGGCCTAATGACATACGCCATTTGCCGAGTGCATTTTAAACCTCCGGGAAAATTACGAAAAATTCCACAATCCTGTGGTTTTCTTGACGAGGCCTAATTTCAGGTCCGGGAAAGTTAAGACGGCATAGTGTCAGAATTTTTACAATAGAAAATCCTCGTAAGCAATTTGGTGAGCTGAGTGACGCAGTCCATTTAACGCGTTTTAACGCTTCGTCGTGAAAATGGGCGATTTTTCATGGCCGAAGACATCGTAAGATATGGGAAACATTTGGACCAGTTAGTGCAGTTTCTAAACTAAACTGGAAATTCTCCAAACTTTTCGCGATAGGGCGATTCTCCTCACTGGATTTTCGCGTGGCTCGAACGATGGTTCGGGCGAGGTGGTGCAGCCCTTCGGAAAAACCGTTCACCTGATATTACCCCATTGGATTTTGTTCTGCGGAGTTACTACGTAGGTGAATTATGGAGTGAACCGTGAGGAAAGTTTAGATTTTAGAGGATTCAAATGGGAGAAGATGGAATATTATAAAAACCATCGTTGTATAAATGTTCGAACTTGGCAGGAAATGAAGTATCGATTTGAAGTTCTGCGTTCAACGAATCTGTGTATTAATCTAGTAAAAAAACTCCAATATATGACTTTCATACTTCGATAAACCGATAAGATGTTGGTATTTTTTATTTTTATACGTTTAAAGTAATAGAAAATTCGCGGACGTAATGCATTTATCCCAAAAATGAGTTGTAGATTTCGATTAATGGGTTGTACCAACTAAATGACGTAGGCGATGAGTACGACGTCTGCGTTAACAGTGTGCTAAATAATCTTTTTCAGTGTTAACTCGCCTATCGTTGGCCATTAGAATCTAAAGTCGGTTAATTATTATTTAGGATAATTATTTCAATTGAAATGCGCATGGAATTAACTCAAACGTGCTACGGCTTCACGAACCAATGAATTTCTATACCTCAACATGTTACCTCCAGTGGGCACTTAACAAATTCTTAGATATGGAGGCGGGCACAAGCATACAAAAATTGTTAGAAATCATGATAAATGACACAATGAGTTATATAATTTAATATATTTAACATATAATATTTTTGAATAATGCCTGAAACAGTTAGATTCTGTGAAAAGAAAACAAACCGATTTTAATACTTATTTCTGCCAGAGGGAGAGAAGCTCGAATTGAGGAATTTGGATGGAAAGAAATGGCTCATATCTCGTCATAGGCGACAGGATATCTGGGCACTGTTCTGGTAGTAACGATTATTTTCATGAAGCAAATGAGATATTGCTACTGTTAGTTACGGCATTAGCAACGTTTTCGGCAGCATTGCAAACAAAAATATTGGTAATGAAATTTTAAAGATTGCATAATTGGATAAGGGATTATGAACATCTTCATGTTTGCAGAGGAAAGCGGGGACCTAGAAATGTCTCGGCGGGCGCCAGTGTGCCCGCGGGCACCACGTTGAGAACCTCTGGTTTACCCTAACTTCCTTATGTATTGCCCCCTGATTGTTCACATATAATCAACAAATTCTATGAAGAGTGTGATCATAATATTACAACAATAATCATATCACTTTTATAAGCTTTTGAGTGAATTACATGAATTGACTTCTCCCTTTTCGGCTGTGGTGGCCATTGCATTCGATTCGTCGATCAAAAGGTCACGGCTTCGATTTTCTGTCAATTCATCAATCGTGAACTTGCCCTTCGGCGCTGATCTTCCATATATAACTCGAATTATTACTGAAATACATCGAGTAATTAAAAAAAAGAGGTAACATCGACCGACCTGTTTTGTTTTATCACGAGACAACACGGTAATGCATCCGCGAAGTCAATTTCCTATCACGTTGTCGATTTCCGGTGCTCGTTAATAAAAACAACACAGCATCAGAGGGGGAGGATATAATCGTCCGGAATAAACCCTCTCCTTCCATACAAATTTCCCCTTGACCCTCTTCCTCCATCTGCAAACATTTGCTGTGCGAATTTTCCGTCTCGAAAACACGCTCTTGCTTACATTTTAAAAAGTCTGGCACACAACGAGTTCAAGCAAACAGCCAGAGAGCGTTCTCTCTCCCCCCCTCAACCTCCCCTCACTCCTTACTCATTGTTAATGACGGGTTGCTGTTTACGGGTCATAAGAGGCGTATTACCGGCAAGGCAGGCATGCCTAAGGGGTAACCAATCAGAGCGGTTCCACGTCAGTTTTCGTCACGCTCTCGAGGGCGAAAGGTTTAATTTTGCGGGAGAACCTTAGTCACATTTTTTTTCTCCTTTTTGTATTCCTTAGTTTCGCTTTTGGTCGTAAATTATCTGTAGGTAACGAGCTTAAGTCGCCTTCTCTTTGATATCTAATATAACTGTGATTTTTACCAGGGATTTATTGACATTGCTGGACTTGGTAGAGGGGTGGTTAGCTTGACTGGCTGCAAATGCTCGAGTCGCGGGTTCGAATACTGCCGAGGGAAAGATTGTACGTTACCGTCTTTGTTGTTCTTATTACGATTATTATAAAAGGCCGTTAACGGATGGTTTTGAGCTTTTCAAAATAATTAAACTTGGAGATATTTAAATTAGCCATAATTACTTTGGCGTTTACATTCTAAAACTCAATTATTTCAAGTTAATTTTTGAGAAATACAGCAGGCGTATTCTATGACAATGTGCTGTCAGTTGTGGACGACAAAGGGTCATTTTCTTTTCAAGCCATCATCTTTTGTTGGCCGCATTACAAACTTTTATTTTCAAACTTAAACGTGCGACATGTTTCGTAATAGCAGAAGATTATCACATCGATGGAAATTATTTAGCCACTTTTTACGCGATACGTGTCGAATTAAAAATCCACTTTAAGAAAAAAGAGAAGTTGCAGACACGAGAGTTTTACACGTGATGTTCGTAACTCTGCCTATTAAATTTCTTCTTCTCACTCGGGAGTTGTCTCACATCTTTGAAAAATATCTTTGAATGTTAAATGTCTTAGTTTGGCACTGTAAATGTACGATGGGTAACATTTTGGTTTTAATGGGAAAGAAAATATTTAAGGATCATTTTGTTCGAAGTGAAATATATGCATAGGAGGCTTCAGCTGTGTTTCTTTGAACTGCTCTTTTTAAAGAGATATATTATTAATGCTTAGTTTAAATAAAAAGTACTAGAAATTCTTTCCTGCAAAACTATTCAGCAAAAACTAAAAGTGAATCATCGTCAATTGTAATATATTGTTCTCTTGTTCCAAGTTGATGTTGGAATTATATATCAGTGACTGATTAAAATTTTTTTCAGTGGGACCGTTTTATGGCTTTACCATCCGTTATAAGTTTAGGTTGCTAATTGAAATGTTGTTATTTACTTCAAGAGAATTTTCTGATATTGGTTCATGAATATCCCTAATGAATATTCTCTATAATAATGGATATTTTGAACAAATTTTATATGTGTTTATTTTCATGTTACTATGTAATATTAATAAATTTCAATCGCACAGTGACTGGAGTTTGTAGATTCTTCTGACTTAGTTGCTTTTGTATAGATTTCTTCCTCTCATAAATATAGATTAGCCTTTTTGCATTAATAATGTGATCAACGAAATCAATGTGGCAATGTTTGACCATAATGGCTTCTCACATGCAAATACTATCAGAATTTGCATAGTTAATTTAACATTATGGAATTTGGTAGACACTTTTCGTTCCTGGAGTATGTTGATTAAGCACGTACGTGTTTTAGTTTATTACGGTATTTGAACATGAAAATTGCCATTTACCATCATTTAATGGAATTTATTTATCTCTTATTTGAGATTCACATGACAATAATTTTTAAAAACTAAATTTTACAAATTATATTGCAAGGATATTTTAATTTTTGAATATTTTCTTTCCTTCGTGGAATTATTTTAATTAATGCAAAATTTCAAAGAATTTGCAAGGAACTTGGCATGCAAAGAAAATTTTGCTTCATTGTTTTTCAAACAATCATACTAAGGATGGACTGAAATTTATCGATTCTTTTAAACCAACGTGAATCAGTTCGTTTGTTTGCCTAAGAATCATTTTTAACGGAGAAGAGGAATAAATAAATTATGCTGAACAAAAAAAATCACACTGGCATCAACAGGCCATTCCTTTTGATCCTGATAATTGTTTTGTTTCCATAAGAAAGACCCATTTGTAATCAAAACGTTTTTCGTAGTCTACTATATATATATATATGTATGTATGTATGTATGTATCTCCCTCCCCTCGTGTTTTGACGTCACATTCAATAATTTTAGTTCTTCCGCCTGTGCAGGGCATGATTTAAGCGAAATAAACGAACGTCAAGTCACGATACTTGAGCGACGAAGTTATTAAAGACGCATAATATTTTGAGAGGTGATTGTTGAGAGTCATATTTTCTCCTTAATTTAATAGTCCATAAGATCTTCATTTGTCAGTTATGCGTCCGATAATAGGTGCGAGTTTCGCTGAGCTCATCGCTACCGCGGCGGGTTACCACGACTTCAAAGAACACTTCCGTCATCTGCTCGGCAATGAAGGCCAATCGTATTCTATTTCCGGTAGAGAGTAGCTTTGGAGCCAAAAATCGAATGCTTGTTTTTGTTGAAGCATGTGAGTATACTGAGAAGAAAGTGTAGCGCAAAAGGCTCCCTATATATGATTCTACGCGTGGAAGAGATACGAGACAGTCTTTGCGTCTTTATTTACTTTGCGAAGATGTAAACACATCAAATTAGACGTCGATGCTTACCTTAACGCGAAAGATGGCGGAAGAAATTGAGACAATTTATTGGCGGGCCGTCGAGGAGCAAACAATTGTCCAAACAATTCACAGGCGGGCGCGCGGAGCCAGATTCATTTCTTCCGCCCAAAAAAAAAACGAAAAAACGAAAATTTCAAAAGAGAGGCCGAAAAATCTTTCGTCATAAACGAAGCGTAAATTTAAGACCTTCCTTATTTCAAAAATAATTTTCCAATTTAAATTGATTATTTTAAGCAGTTTCTTATTTTTAAATCACTCGGTCGAAGATTTCCTGTTTCAGGGCAACTTATATTTAATTATACAGGAAACATCGAGTTTTGCATTCGCCATAAGTTTTAAAAAATATCGTTACGCGGGTGAGCGTATTCTAGCGATTGTTAGAGACCACAACAACCAGTGGCGCGCACGAAAAAATCAATAGCCGCCTATCAGGCGCTATATCGACGTAATTGGTGATTCTGTGCTCCAGTCCTGTTCTCACCCCTCTAACACACGGATCTAAGGACAGAGGTGTTCATTAAAGGTCCGTGACCTTGTGAGGGCAAACTCTATCCTAATTATCTGGGAATCAGATGGCATAATTATGTTAGCAGACTATCATTACGACTGATTGCTGGTTAGAAGCCAAATAAATTAGTCTTCCTCAGGAATTATACGGTTAAAATAATTAGTTAGACTTCATTCGTATTGTAATCAGTTGAGTGATCGAACTGGGCATTCGTTTCAAATTTTATCCTCGTCGCGATGTCTCCCAAATCACCAACGGCGGCAGCGCGGTATTCGCAAGAGTTATTTAGATATATTTTGCTTGTCGTTGCAGTGTTTACTACTTTCTTCCAGATTTTTAGGGTTCGATTCCGGTCCCGGATTTTTTTCCCTAAGAAACGCATGGAGTACATACAAGTCGAATTTTAAATACCTCGGGATCTAGATACAAACTCAGTATTGGACGAACGAAAAACAACCAAGTGAAATTAATTTAACTGTCGGGACCATTTAAATTCGTAAACAGTAATTATATATCTTGATTTATAAACCTCAAATCAACATTTAAAGCCTGAAATGGTGAAAATTATTATCAGGACTATTTGGCATGTTGTTAGAAAACTTGTATTCTCAGGCTAAATCAGTACGTCATTGCTTAAATTTATGTTTCATCGCCGCATCGATTGAATTGTGCGAGTTTGTGTGCGCCTATATAGATATGCACAGGCAATCTCCTGTACAACGAAGTAATTGGTTCCAGAACGAAAATTCGTTGAACGAGAATAATAGTCTCATACAAATGAATGACAAATTGGTTAATTCGTTCCTGATACAACCCCCAAAAGTAAAGTATAAAAAACATTTCAGAGTAAGAACATTTATTTATATGAAAATTTTTTAGATACATTAAAAATATTTATAAATTAACATCTGTTGCATTTAAAATAATAGGACGGGGGAGTATTTGCTCAGTATCATATATATCATTAGAAGAACTAGTAGCTTATGTAAAAGTTCAGGACCATTTGTCTGGCCTTCTTTTTTCTCTCCCTTAACAATCGTTCGTATCACGCTACCTGCTGGCCATTGCATACCCTCATGATCCTCTCAAAGTCGGAGTCCTACCTCTCATAGACGGTTTTTGCTTGTTCCAACAGCCTGATAATACCTTAGTGGTGAGGAGACCTGTTACAGGACTCAACGGAACTAAAATCTCTGCAATGACTCTCTACTTTTGCAGTTCCATAAGCTCATCATTCCTCAATTCTTCAGCATGAGAATGGAGTAGTTCTCTGCATGAGAATTGAGTAATTCTTCCACATCTTGAAGTTAAAACTTCTAACTCCAGTTTTTTTGCCATGCTCCGTCGCCATTACTTCTTGATTGGGTTCGAAGAGTCAATCTATCCTTGGCAGCTTAGTAGTCAGGCATAGATTTCTCCTTTTGAGCGAAGTAGGATCTGAAAGGCATCTTCTTCCAGAATATCCCTGTCTCATCAACATTGAAGACTTGTATAGAAGATTGTCCTACTTCTTCAATGATCTTGTTCAGCTGTTCATGGAACGCTACAACTGCCATAATATCTGCACTGGCAGCCTCTCCCCTTGCACTCTGATGTTGTGTTGCTGATAGCATTTTCTGAAACGGTCAAACCATCCAGAGCTTGCTTTAAACTCCTCCTTTGTTGATGATGCGCCGTCACGCTCTTTAAAATTTTTATAAATGCTTAAGACTTTAGCCTCTATCCTTGCCAGACTCAAAGGAACGAACCTCTGAGTCTGATTTCGACACCAGATAAACAAAAGCTTTTCCATATTTGTAACATGTGAATTACGATTCTTTATTCTCGTCGATGCCATGGCAGTAGCTTTCGGAACTTTCTTAAGAATTTTCTCCTTGCCCTTAACAATCGTCGCAACCGAATTCTGAGCCAAGATCAACATTCTCGCTTACTCCATATTGCAAATACCCTTTTCATACATTTCTATGACCTTTTTCTCCACGTACAAGCTGATAGCTTTCCTTTTACTTGCACTCTCGCTTTTTAGAACAGCACCTCTTTTTAAATATTGTGCAAAGTTGTTTTAAATCGCCAAATCACAAAATTAAATAGAGCTATGTACAGACGGGCGAGCTGTTAACGAATGTTGGGCGAATGCGCGCCTCCGTTTATACTTATAGTGAGTTTTTCTTTAATATAGAGAGAAAAATGTGTCAGTTAAGTTTATTCGTTATGGCGAGAATTTGTTAATTGAGAATTCGTTAAGCGAGAACTGTCTATGTAATTTTTGAGAATGAAATATATTAAAAAATCCCACTAGAGAAGTAAAAGAATACAATAGTGCAAATGAAGTTAATGAAAGAAGGCAGTTACGTTCATTATACTTCCGCTTTCCTGGATTTTCCCGTAATTTTGACGCGCAATTTGCATCCAATGGGTGCGGACGAAACCCCCAATTGCATATGAAGGTCCAATTATTACAAGGGAATTGGGATCTGACCGAGAAAAACCACGGATTTTGCTGATTCCCTTGTATACAGCACATATTCCCCGCTGAGTTAAGAGACGGCAGTTTCCAATCAAACTGGCATGTGCCGTGTTCATTAACAGAATTCAAGGCCGTGAAGAAGTTGTGCATGGCTTTACCAGACGACCAGTTGTATTACGTTAAGCTGGTATCGATATTATTTACGCTATGTGGCAGGAAGAAAAAATTACACACTTTACAATTGCGTTGAACGGGATATTTTTTGATTCGAAAGAAATTATCCACTTCTTCTTATGTATGAAACCAAATTGAAAAATTATGCCACTCTAATGGACATAAAATAATTCTGTTTTCCCTATCTTCACAATTACTGTTTGTTTCTTCTTATTTGGTGAGTAAATATATCAAAAGGCCAAAAAAGCAGGCGGAGGTTTGGTTAAAAATTTCATATATTTTTAGCTGCTTTAAGTTTCGTTCCAAGTCTTAAAAAATCACGATGAGCTGTTTCATATTTTTCACGCCCTACGGAGTAGATTTTATGAGATTATTTCTTTTAAATCTTGACCTATTAATAGGATAAGTAATGGCATGGAAAATTGATTATCTATTTAATAATATGTATACCAAAAATTTTCCCCGAAAAAGTTTACACTATATTTTTCCATTAAACTCGCTCTGGAGAATGGATAATGCCGTTTTCATTTTAAAAACATCATTTTGTAATTTATTTGAAGAGCGAACTTTTAAAAAACCACGCTCCCTAATTATCACGACAAAATAATGCGTTTTTCTGTCGTGGAAATTCTTTTCTACCTCGAGAACAGCTGTCGAAGCTTTGAAAGGAAATTCTCACGCCAAGCTCATATATAAATCTCAACTTATCTCACGAGAAAGCTACATTAGCTCACTTTTTTCAAGGAAAGAAAAGGGAGGATGATTCGTACGTGCCTAACCTCCCGAAAAGGATAGGAGGAGATTTTCTCCAAAAATAAAATAATAATAAAAATACGCCTTGCGTGCTGTAAAGTACATCCCGCTGAGAGACGCATCAGCCTCTTCTGTGGAAACCGTGATAACCTTATATTTCACGTCTCCTTCCTCTTTCAGCGTCTGTTAACGCAGTTCCTTTTCTCTGAAAATTCACGAGGAAGAATCCGAATTGGAACTTTTACAGGAGGAAGGCCATCTGGAGAAAGAGGGGGAGTGAAAGAAAAAGGGCCGCTCCCCGTCTTTGTTGTTTTTTTCTGGGGGAATTCCGTCATCGTCACATTTAATCCTTTCAAAACTAGGTCCGAGGTTTCTTATAGAGTGGGGGGTGTGCTAAATAGTCAAGAACATCTCGATTCCACGAGTTCAAGAAAAAATAAATTCGTTCGGGTGAATTCTTCGCGTGCTTTTAAGTTTTTGTTCGCTTTATAATTAGCCCTTTTCTACAGTGTAAAAAAAATCTTTGGCTTCAAAGCGTTAATAAAAGCGTATTCTCGGCGCTAATGACTATGCTCGCTAAGGGTGGGAGACTAATTATAAGTTTTTTGTGGTATTGCAGAAGAAAGGACCTAGGAGACCTCGGTATCTCGGCCCCTAAAACACTCCGGTTGTTTGTGTGCCGATGAAACCCTTAGATAAACCAGATTTCGAGTTTTTTTTGAAAGGAGAGAAAGGCGTTTTTATGGGGTGCAAAAACACGGCTTTTTGTATTTATTTT
Organism: Uropetala carovei; assembly: GCA_036926305.1. Classification (NCBI taxonomy): domain Eukaryota; kingdom Metazoa; phylum Arthropoda; class Insecta; order Odonata; family Petaluridae; genus Uropetala; species Uropetala carovei. Next base: position 12,028,884 of record JAXCHB010000065.1, on the reverse strand, counting down.
CTTAGCGGTTGGCCTAACCAAAATAGCTGCATTGCAGTTTTCAAAAATTTCTCGCGGTAATTACGAAACTGCGCAGAACAATGGCAGACGAAGAAAATATTTGTCAGTCTGGATTCCGTGCACAGGGTGTTCCTAGAATAACGCCACGGATTCACTTTATGAGTTTATTTTGAATGTATATTGTTGATAATTGTTTGATCACAGCTTGTTTTTCCTAACGGTTTTTTTAAATAACAGTATTATTTAAGTTGCCAGACAAAGTGGCTGTAAGTGTACTTTTATAGATCAAATTTTATTATTCATTATAATTCATTTTTAGCATCTGAAGAACTTGGTACCAACAAAGGAAGAACGAATCATCAATATGAAATTTAAGCATACGACCATTAGCGGATTTACAATAAGGCCAAAGTAGGCAATGGCCTATTATAGGGGCGGCAGGATTTTGGGGCGGTCAGATTTGTATGTATTCATTCGCCAAGTTGCAAGACCGTCAATATAGTCTACGAGGAAGCACTGTAAAGGGAACTTTCGGTGTGATTTTCAAAGTGATGGAGGTCTATGAAGATTATTTCGAAATCATGAAAGACCCTTGGTACCCACATACGGAAGCTTGTCAAGTTAATAACATTAAATACGCGGAAAAAGAACGGATTGTTCCTCTGGCATAATATATAAATTAAATCAATTTTATTAAAATTTCTTGAAGGGGGCGGAAAAATAATTTGGCCTAGGGGCGGCAAGTTTCCAAATCCGCCACTGCATACGACTTATGAAGCAGCAATCGGAGTTGGTTTTGATTTTTTTTAAACAAACTTTTACAGCCTCTATAAACATAAGATTAGCACTAAAGCGTTGAAAAACTTGATCCATTTATGATAAAAAACGATCAGGACAGATTTAATTCGTTAAAAGCAAGAGAATTTCTAACTAGACCGGCAAGTCCATGCGCAGAATTTCAAATCAATTAGGTGATGGCGGCGACTGGATTTAAATTTAAATAAAATCCCTTGCGTTCCTTTTGGAACCCCATGTATTTCTTTTCAGCGTGAGCCATTTATGATGTATTTTTGGTTGCAATTAATTTTCATCGAACGAATTCGCTAGATCTATTTTGTTAAGCTGAAAGCAAGAATAATTTTAAAGAATATATGCGCGAATGATGGCTTAAAATATATAGAAGCTACATCAATTTGACGTTTTTTTTTAAATCACCAAATCGCAATCAAACAAATCTAATCCGAGCTTGATGATAAAACTGTTTACGGGTCTGCAGTAATTGCGTCATTGCTTTAAAATGGGCAAAAGGCGAAATAAGACTTGGTAATTTTAGACGATTATGCCAATCCAATAGTTGAAAATGTAATATATAAAAAAAACCGTGTGTATGTAAATCCAGAGCATTATAAATTAATGCTCCTGAAGAATAGTTGGAAATGATTAAGATTTTGTCTGACATACAGGTAAATTCAACTAACGCAGTATGTATGTAATTGAAAATAACTAAATCAATCTCATATTTTCCCGTCGTTTTCGCTAATTGCTTAATATTTGCAATACTTGAATTGTTACTTATTCTTCTTGATTCTTCCGCTTTTAACGAAATTTAGAAACTACGCCAACATTTTTTCTGCCAATAAAATTTAATTTTGAAAGTTATATTTAATATCTAATTTTTAAAATTTAATTTAATATTTATAATCTTATAAGATTTTATTTAACCAATAAACCGTAAAAAAATCTCGCAATTACATGAATGTTTAAAAGCCTGTATTCATTGGATATGAAAGTTGGAATATTATAAAAATTACGGCCAAAACAAGCTTATTCCAGATTTTTGACGGACGAAGAAATACCGGGAGTCCTTACACTAAAAAAATGTCGCAAAATGTAATTTTGCCTACATTTTCTCATTTACAAAAAATACCTCCATTCAAAAGTCGTTCACGAAATAACCAGTTGTTCGGAAGTAGCCGTCAAGACGAACGCGAAAAGATCACTTAATGGGACACCTAAGTGTCGTTTTGAAAACAAAATCCGATCGTCTCAGCGGAGATGTATCTATCAAATGGTTTTAATCGGATCTCGATCGTCTCGAAAACGATTCGGAGGTTATGCCCTCCTCCCAACCGACCCTAACCTTTACTTCCTTGTCGCTCTACCAACAAAGGAGAAATATAGCCGCTTTTCGTGTCAAGGATGAAGCCCTGGTTCTTAAATCCACCGCCGTCGCTCTCCCAATATTTACATTCCGGGACGGAGATTACTTTGAGCGGCTGTCATCGCTCGATGGAAAGTTGGAGGAGGATAGGAAAAACAACAACGAGCCGAAAATGCCCGCCCGATAAAACCATATAACATTCGGCTCTGCTCTCCTCAAGCCTTACACCTTTTCCTTCTCTCACTGATCAGTTACCTCCCCCGTCATTCTTTCCCTCTTCCCCATCTCTCTCATTCCCACATTATTTCCATTTTCTTTCGCTTCTCCTTTCCACGTTTACATTCTTCTTTTCGCGGTGCTTTCTGTCCTCCTACGCCTTTATCTCTTTCATATTTTCTTCTTTGCTTTTATTTCTCATCCCTCTCTTCCATCCTACTTTCTTCACCATTTCCTTTCTTCTCTTACGTCTTCTAAGCCTCCCATTTTCTTCTCCTGTTCACCTTCCTCCTCTTTTTAGAGCCTTTTAAGAAATAGAATCGGTTTGTCAGTCCGTCCGTCCCTGTGGCAATATCTTCGAAATTCTACAATCCGGAGGAGCCGAAATTTCAGGATAATTTGGTCTACATAAGAGCTAGATGTGGTAAAACTTTGGTGGGTTTAGGATTAGTTGCTGGGGAGTAAAATCTGTGCGTGCATCAGAACTTTGCTAATAACTCGAGAGGAATTCATGCCAGAATGATATTTGATTTGCAGGGAGGCATCTTCCACTCCCTCCTCCATCTCTACTGACCTCTCTATCCCCCTCTTTAGCCTCTCCCTTTTCACTCTCTTCTCTCCCTCTTCTTTAATCTCTCTCCTCTTTCCTCTCTCCCTTTTCCTCCTTTTCTCTTTGTAACTGTTAACGTACTCAGGGTTAAATGGAAGAGGTGGTATCTTATGGTCACAATTTCGCTCTGATAATAAAGACGTTTATCTGTCTATCTCCTACTCTATTTCATTATTTATTCCCACTCTGTATCTCTCCTACTCCTCCCGTACCTCTCCGAGTCTCTCCTTTCCCCTTCCTTGCCCTGTATCTCCATATCTATCCCCCTCTCTCGATTCTTCTCCCTTATTTTCATCTCCCTCTCCTCCCTCCCTCATTTCCTTCCTCTTTGCCTTCCACGCCTTTCTCATTCCTAAACTACTCCACCTCCCTCTACTCTTTCATTTCCTCATCTTCATGCAGTCGCCGCTCTACAACTCGGACCTCAGGGGACGACAGAAAAAAATCGAGTTATCGGAAATTCCACTGGATGAATTTCATTTTAATACGAGCACGTTCGCGAAAAAAAATATCTACTTCAATTAATCGGAAATTCGAGTTATCGACGCTCTGTTTTATTTTATTCCCATGCTCTCCTGTCCTGTCTTCTATTTCTCTCGCAATGTCATCTCCCTCTTCTTCCCTCTTTCTCTCATTCCTTATCCTCCCGTACATTTTCTTTCTCTCTACCGTTCCTTCTCTCTTTCCTCCATGTTCCCTTCGCCTCGCGTTGGGAAATGCGTTTCCCACTCAAGATCTGTCCGGAAATGACGCACGTGAGGAGCTCAGGGAACGTCTGTTCAGTGGCGTTCTTCGCACGGCAGTGAATCTCTTCGCGCGTTATCGTGACAATACCACAATAATATTTCGCTCTTAGTTTTGGCAAATACGCTACCCACGTATTTCCGCGTACGGCGGTGCTTATCATTTATTTTCCTCTCGAAGTTGATTTGCGCGGAGCTTAACGCGGGTGGCGTAGCGCCCGCCTGCGAAGCGTGGATTTCAGTAATATACGGATGCAGAAGCAATGCGCGGAGGATTGCGAAATAATGGACCTCACCATATGTGAAGGATGAAGTAACGGAAATGATTTAATTATCTCAAAAATATTTTTTTTTAATGGCGGCGTATGGTATTCATGAATGCACAAACACGTGCGAATTTACAATTATGCGAATGAAAACTGAAAAATTAAAATTATTTTCTTTCCAAAAAATCTCACAGATTGTTTATTTGCTGAGTATATTTAAAAATCGGTGATATATGTCAACACACATCACGTAAATCAGTAAGTAGGAAAATTAAAAATGAACTGTTAATTACCAGACGCCATTTGTATGCCAGTTTTGCGTGTTCAGTGACATGCTTAGCTCTGATTTGTATTTAGCTATAGTAGTGTTTCTTTAGAGATGACACGATCCTTAAATAAAAATCGTTTTATATCTTACATTACATTCAGCTAATGTACTTTTGTTCATTGCAGTACTGATTTTTAAAAATATTTGTGGAAAATGTAACTAATTTTGCTGCTCTGCAAACTGTCTGATCCATCTTTGGTCCCAATTAATTCGGTTTGACGGAAAATTTCTACGTTCTCAAATTTTAATTCGTTACAGCATCCTTGATCGTATGCAAACCTCACGCTTTATCGGATTTATATTCTTATAACAAAAGACATCTCAAGAATTGACGCAAACGTCCACATTACATATGTTTATAAATTGAAATTTGAAAGTAATTACTGTAAATATCGAACAGTGCAACCTGTTTCCTGCCCCTGTTTCCTCAAACACTGCACGAGCACATTCTCAGTTAACGCACCGCAAATTATCTTAAAATGTCTTTTATATTGATGTTTATTTGTATGCTCTTAAATTAATTAAAATGAAGCAATCTACGTTTTGCATTCTTAAAAATATATTATGACGCAGTATTTATGTTGGAGAATTCATGTGCCTTTTTATAAATTTTTACCATTTAGATAAAGTTGAACTGGGATTGCACATTGTATTTACTCTTCATTTATGAGGATTTTTTTAATGGTGAAACCAGTCCGCCTATTGTAACAATCCTCTACACAGATCACTCAGAAGTAATGTAAATGAATAACGTTCACAGAAAATTTCTGTAAGACTTTGTCACTTCATTGTTTATTTTTCCATGTATTTCTATACTCACGTTATTCTTTTTGGTGAGGAATTATTTTTTTTCGAAAAGAAGACATAAACGCGAAGACATTCTTATTTCAACAATTCCTGGTTGGAGTTCATTAATTATTTATCCATTACATAGCATTTTATAATTAACCTATGCATTGACGATATATTATTCATTCTAGTACGAGAAGGGTTAAATGCTACTATATTGTTTCGATTTCGGCATTTTGCGTATTATTTCGCATTGCGCTGTATCTGCCGATAAAATAAAACAAAAAATGTAGATTTATGAAGTGAACGCTGCTGGCAATTAGTTTTCGGTATTTTATATTAATTCATTCATTTTTCTGATTAGGCGCTGGGGGTTTTATTATGAATTTTGGATTAATCAATGCATTTCGTTAATGAAAATTGCAATAACGGCGCCGAAGTATTGTGTTATTTCTTCACCTCAGAGAACAATTTATGCATAATTTCAAAGCTTTGTAAAGAGAGAGAGAAAGAAATGAATGGGTCCGTTCGTAATAAATTTGTATTTTGGAACGAGATTAAACAATTTCCTCTTTTAATGTAAAAATTTGAGAATTTGGCGGATACTTGAGCAGACCAACCAGAAAAAATTAAATCCCCATTTTAATTCCACGTAAAACCATGATGTGTTTTCCGAGTGCATTAAAAATAGGGTTTCTCCGTACAGAGTTATTTTTCATTTTATATTTTGATCAAAGGATTACATTCATAATAGAAATAACTTTTCCCTAGGTTAATTATTTTTATATAAACGGAAAATTTTAATTTCTTCATCCATATAGTTTACCTTAAAATTTCGCCAGCCAATAAATTTAAGCGACCTGTTTTCGTCTTTCATTGAATGTGAAATATGAAAATACAAAGAAATTGATCCAAACGCGTTATTTCCCATAAATATAATTTTTTTCTAACGACGTAATTAAAAATAGTTCCTCTCATCTCGTTCATTTGTATCATTTTTCTCATAAGCGGCGACTCGCGATGAAGAAACTGAGACACATCAAGGCGTCGTTAGTGTTTTGTTTTAAATATTTCCTGTAAGGGGCACGTACCTCCGGATGAATATTTTTGAGCCACGACTCAAAGTTCATTCTTCGAAATCATCAAATATCGCATTTATTCGAGATACGTCCAGGCAATTAGCCGCTAGTATACACTAAACGAAAGGCCTGGAAAAATCTGGCCCAAGTCTAGGCGCCACTTCCAAAATCCAGGTGCTAGGGAAGATTTCAATGGAATGCGATTTAGAATCAGAGTTATTTAAATCTGCAGACATTACATATACATCATATATGCAACGTAAAGTATATTACCTACTTGATAACTCTATTGAATTGATGAGACATAACAGAAAAATATTGTCGTCAATATGGTATTTTTGGTTGCCAATGGCGAACGGAAGTCTGACATGAGTTTATCCAGCCCTGTTTAATTAAGTGTTTACATTAAGTCTTTACATTAACAGGAAGGTCCCCATCTGGGTTACTACGGCTTAATTATTTACTGGAAAATAATTTAATGCGTGTATTTTGTATTAAAATTAAAAAAGAATTGCTGAAATATATCGAAGCAAACGTAGGATATGAATTCTTTCCTATTTTCCCTCTGGACTTTACGAACACACTAGTAAAAATCGCCCTCGTTATTAATTCATGCACCATTTCTCTCGTTCGCTCAAAAAATTATAATTATTATAAGCATCTGGTGGATATTTTTCCAACAGATAAGCGGATATGTATAATTCAGTAGCTACGCGGCTTACGCTTGTTCATTTTACCTGAGATTTTTTTCGCCGTGCAGTTTTTTTTTTAAATTTCGAGTGGGCAGCGAAAAAGAAATAAATTCCGTAGGAACACGATCGACTTTTATAAAACGCTTGCTTCAAGTGGAAAATTTTTAATTGAAGAAAGATGAAAGCTTTCTTTGGATCTCGATTGACAAGGCTTGGCGAAAGTAAATACGCTGACTTTGTGTTATGGGCGAGTCGGTTAAATTGATGAAAGGAATACCGATTGCAGAGCCCGTTGGAAGAAAGGGACTTAATCCCTTAATAAAAGCATATGGAAATAGACTTATATTTCAACGGAGTATCTCGTTAATTTTTATTTAGAAAATTTCCCCAGTTTTTTTATGAATGCTGTTGCTTTCTATCTATCGTCCTCATCCGTCGCTAATTGGCGGGATCGATGAATTTACATACCTCTTCGTTCAAGTACGACCCATTGCTTTGAAAGAGCGAAAGCGGAGTCTTCACCTCGTGAAAATATTAACTCGATTTTTGCTTTCATTACAACTGCCGTCATCATTAAAATTACAAAAAAAAAGAATAATTTTTCCACTTATACGCGTGGAAAATATCAGCATAGTCGTGCGATCTCAGGCAAGAAAAGGGCAATCGATTATCCCGATATTTTAGTTCGTGAATTGTATAATAATATTCGTAAGGTTCAAGAGAAAATTGAAAGGAGTTATGTTAGAGAAAAACATCAATTCAGAATGAAATTGTTTTGAATAAAATACTGTAAATTAAGAAACAGAATCTCGAACGTGGAAGAAAGACATGAAAGGATTCATCGCCCCTCGCTTTTAACTTCAGCTTCAAAAATGTAACAAGGAAGTTCGCTATATTTTCAATATGAATTTTCTTAAAATTGCGTAGTGAATGGAAACAAATGTACCATTCTTTTTCATAGAAATCGGTAAATAATAATAATAAAATCAAATGTTTATTTTCTATTGAAAGATAAGCTAAAAGAAAACGAAAAAACTCATTTTCTCAGTAACACGAATTTTATATTTATACTATGAAAAGATTATACTAACCTAAAAATTTAGCATGAAAATGAGAAATCAAACAACTTTAACTTATTTCTCTTCTTTTTAATATCCATGGGTTTAGCAATTCATCCGTCATTAAAACACGCTCTCAAATGAAATAAGTGAAGAATGACGCGTATAATTCATCTCGAAAAGACCGGCAAAGTTATTTTCTGTAACTTCCGTGTTCTCTAAAATACGTTTTCATTTTGAATTTCTTAGAATTGGTTCTTCCCACGCATGAGTGCCAGAAAACAATCTTCCGGGTGTAAATAAAAATAGTTTTATAGTCATACCCTCACTCACTATAATAGCCTCTCCCTCCTTTACTTAGGTAAAAACGGTTCTTTCCTGGCGTGGGTGTCCCCTTTTCTTCTCTCTCCCTTCGCGTCGAAATTCTTAACACCTTTTTCCTCTCCTCACGCCTGAAGGAGCATTTCAAACCTTGTTCCTCCCTTACCCTTTTTCCGAGAACTCTCCTGAACTGAGAAACGTAATTAAGACGGCAAAGTCGCGATTTGGGAATGGACGTCCTTCGCAAAACAACCTACCTATCTTTCCCCCCTTTCGGGAGTCCAACAGTCCCTTCCACAAAAGATCTTTCATAAGGGTCTCGACGGATTCGGGAATCCGAATCAGACGGTTTCCTTATAACGAGAGGAGCTTTAAAAGAACGTTAATAAGACGATTTTAGAGTACGAGTGCAGAGAAGAGAGAGAGAAAGAGAGGAAAGGGAGAAATTAGCGGAAGGGGGAAATAATCCAACTAAATTTCCAAACACCCCATCATAAAAAGTCTTTAAGTAGTGGTGATGATCGTAAGGAAATAACTTACAAGTAGACTTCCTTAGAGGCGCTCTCAGAAAGAATTGTGTTTACATTTATTCAGAAAGCATCTACGAATGCGAGTTTGTAAGTAAGGAAAATTGACATTTTCACGAACATTTTCTATTGGTTATGCTCTTCGTTAACGTATGTGCATACATCTGGGCATGTACTGATCGCGGTTTCTGTGACATAAACTTGGCAACACTGATTCTTCATCGAAGAATTATCGAGCTCGTCTTATGGCTTAAAAAAATTCAAGAACAAACACTTAAACATCCAAAGATTAGCAAAAGTACTTATATGGATTACCACTGAAGATGGCTGCATTGTAGTTTAAATGCGCATTTTCATAACCTTGTTGTGGCTTTGAAAACGCCTGAGATAAGTACTGTTTTAATATTTCGATTCTTAAGTGCTTGTTCTTGAATACTGTTTTTGACAATGAATTCACCAAATATCCCCTTTCAGATTGTATAGTTTAATAGCGAAGTTTCGATGGATTTTTATTGTCAGAAGGAGACACACCAAGTAACATTTACCATAAAATATCTTCGGTGGGCGGTCAAAAGGGGACAAGTAATTTTTTTCAGTATTGGGTTGTGTTGTCTCTAATTGAGAAAATTCGCCTCTTTCGAATGTTATGAAGAACATAGGTCAATGTCATTCGCATCTTAAGAGGTGGGCATGGTACACAGGCTCTTAAGTATATTTTTGTTCCAATTTGCAGGATATTTTTACAAGATTGCAGAAACTATTCCGAAAAAGTGTTTTTGACTTGTGCCCTTTTGACCGCCAATATTTTCACCACATAGAGACGAATTTTTATCATTGAAATTGTTTTACATTTTGTGAACGGTTTAGAAACTGTCACGCACGTGTATGGATGAATACATGACTGATGATTCGCTATTAATGGTTGATTTCCTAATCAAAAAATTTTTCTCTTAAGGAATCAGAAAACTTGAACGCCGCTTGAAATAATATGACGAGATCAGAATTAATTACTCTAAAAGGTCGTGTACGTTCATGTTTTTTTTTTGGATAAACCATTGTAAAGCTATTCTGAACTTCGCCTTATTTATTGACTTTCTCTTTATGAGTGTTTTGAATGAAACGTATAATGAGGTCGTAACTAACGCAAAAAAACGAACTAATTTCGCGCATTGCTAATGTTTTCGAGAGGGTGAGATTCACGCCAATTCTGCAAACTTGAATGAAGTTTACTTCGTTATGGAGTTCACTGAAAACTGTTCAAGTTATCGACTTTTGTTATACATATATATTCATCCGTCATTCAGTTGAGGAAGTAGGGGTAGTGGTGTTACATAATGTTAGCTCCATTCTTTTATTCAGCCAGCTTTGGTTTAATTTGTATTTCCTCTGCCATTTGGCAATTTTCCCGGGTCGTACATATAAGCCTTAACACTTATCGCTTCCTTCTCTCAAATCCTGCTACTTCACCACAATGTACAACACGGCCATTCTCCTTTATCCTCCCTATATCTTTCCCAACATCCATCCTTCAGGCCCTTTTCTTAAGAGGATTTCTCTCTCTCTCAAGCAACGGATCTTACATTTCGTTGCTTTGCGTAACATGGTGATATTTCTTGCATTTCTCACGAAATTTACGTCCCCCTTAATTTTTAGCATTTTCGTTTGTTGATGCATAGATAAGTAAAATTACAGAGAAACAGCGTTTGGGGTTAGTGAAGAATTAATGGATATGTAAATTCAAGGTTTATTTTCCATAATTTATAAATAGCGTTAATTTTTTCGGTGAAAAACGTAAATTTTGGCTTGAAAAGAACGTTTTATATGAACCAAGCGACATTAAACATTGCATGAAACGAAAAATTCTTTTCTAAAATATCGTCCGAAGTAGAAATGAATCTCCAAATTAAAATTCCTTTTGTAAACACAATCGGGTGATTGAAGAGTGAAAAAATCTATGAAGGTTGGTGGGAATATAAAATAAAACATGTAAAATGCATAAAATCAGAATGTTTCTTCCACATTTTCCGGGAAGCCGTTGAACGAAAAATATTTGCTCCAAAGAGTCTTGAACTGTCGAACTTACTATCAAGAAAGCTCGGACGAATAGTCTTTGGTTCAGTTCATTGCTTCTAACATCAGGACTATCGTTTTTCCGGTGCCAGTCATAATGCTTAGTAAACATAGTTTTTATCGGAAAAAAGTGGTAATTTTTCTGGGTCCAACAATCAGCTACCTAGGCAACAGACTTAATGCTTTCATATGGGTAAGCTTTTAATGGGAATGAGTCTTATATTTCTCTTTTAAAACCTTACTAGCGTAAGGAAATATCAACGGGAGTAAAGATTCGATCGTTCAGGCTATTTATGGAGATCAAATTGGCATCAGAAACATTAATTGTATTGAAAGTCATTTCCCTCTCTCACCCTCCCTCCCTTTGTCCCATCCCTCCCTCTCTATCTCGTATTAAAAGCAATCAAAGCACTTTTACGCCCATAATGATTGTGTAATAGTACCGATTATTTACCTTTGATATTACTTGTGTTGCGCTTCGTTGATTTGTATACGACAAGAAATGTCTTCAGCCTTGATATCCAGATTAATTGAATATAACAGCGCCTCCACCAGTAAAAGGTAACTTATGCAGGTAATTTCACCAAATTTGAAGTAAAGAGTATAATAAATGTTAAAATATAAAAGTTATTTATAAAAATTTATTTTTATACCCATTACTTGTTACTGTTTGCTTTGGTTAAGCTTAAAACTGAGACCACGTTTAGCCAAATCTAACCTAAATTCTAATCTCTTTTCGTTGACGATAATACGCATCTGAAGTAATAAAATGGGTAAATATCCCTTCATCGTTTTGTTAATTACTCAGACATTTTGATTGTTACTAAACCAATATTTAATCGAATTTACGATAATCAGTAAAATTCTCTCTAAGTAATGTATAAATTCTTAATATTATTCTCTCTGCCAACGTTGACCATCGTAATAGTGAAACGCTTTGTCGCGCTCACTCTCTCAAATATAAACGTGTGTGTGAAAGTTTTAAAGGGTAGTATTTTCCTCGTATAGCTGATACAAGTGTATTCATAATTTAGGTACCTTTTATTAAATTTAGTACAATTTATCCGAAGTCCAAACTATAAAAATAATTCTGTAATATCCCAAAGTTTCGGAGAAAGAAATTCTTCCAGTAATTGCATCTAAATCTTCTCAGAGTGATCATTCGTGAGTTTATCTTTATTTGAAAAACTTTTGGTTGTTAAACTTTGTGCTTATTTTACAAAATGAGTGAATCGTTGGGAAATAAATTCTGAGCAAATAAATGACTTTCGTATGTTTTTCCTCTTCATAGGAAATCAGCCAAGATGCCGGCTCGAAAAGGACTACTAGCTCCTCAGAACACCTTTCTCGACACCATAGCAACACGCTTCGATGGAACACGTGAGTGTTATGACATTTACTTCTCAAATTTAATCGAAGCGCCGGAATTTGTTTGTTTTTCTGCTGCTTGGTTTGGTTGCCATTGGAAACATAAATGCAGGACCTGCGAAATGCTGGAAAATTTTGTTTTCATGCGGTTCGCCGAATTTCATGGGAATCTTGAGTTTATTCTGCATTTATTCGGCAAAACGTCCGGCCACGTCCACGCATAGTCAGGGCCGGATTAAGCGGTTCATGGGCCCCACGCAAAGCACACGTTCCGGGCCCCGGCCTAAAATTGGGCCGGATTAATTTAGAGACCCATTCATTCACAGCACGTGTTTTTTATCCGTCCTTTTTTATTTTTCTCTCCCCCGCTACCTTTCTCTTCCGCAGTTCCTTCCTCCACCTTAATCTTTCCACGAAATCGTAGACAGTAAAAATGAACTAAATTCCCGTATTATAAAATCCAATGCAATGTCTGCAGTTTCGCTTAACAGCAACATAATGGTTGCCATTGACGACGGAAGGATTCCAGCTTAACAAACGTTAAATTTACGCGCCAAAAACCAAATTGTAGACGGATTCGATCCATATTCGAAAATCGACGATAAATTTTATTCATTTTCCGGTGAAATAGTCCATATTCGAAGATTCTAGGTGAATTTTTTTCCAATTTTAATTTGCAGAAGAACAAAAACTTGCAAGTCGAAAAACCTATTTTTACGTCTTACTTATGTTATGGGAAATATAAATTGTCCTCTGGAATCAAACCCTGGACGTCACTTCACAGGTTACCTCTCCAAAATTGCCCAAATGCGTCACGATTACGAAACACTGAAAGTTTTTACGAGTCATTATTGTATCCCGATTAGAATAAAATGATTTGTTTAGTCTTTAATAAGTTATATTATGTTTATCTTTGCCTGAGTACAATATTATGTGTCATTTTATAAAATATATTATCTGGCCGTTGGGACAGGAACGTAACCCAAATTTTTAACATTGCTATTATGGGAAAATGTGCTTCAGGAACCAAATTATGTCGTAAGCTCGAGAGCCGGCTGTACTTGGAATTACTGATAAAGTAAGAAAGCGTTTTGCTAGGAAAAGCATAGCATTTGATACAAAAGAATAAAGGGAAACAAGTAACAGATTTCTGTCCACTGTCCTCTGGGCCCCACGCACTTGCGTGTTTTGCGTATCGTTCAATCCGGCCCTGCACATAGTGTATATTTAATATGATAAAGAATTGTCTTATGACTAAATGATTATTTTTAAATATATTTAATGTGTTTGGAGAGTAAAATACTCGCATAACTTGACTCATTATTTAAAATAGAATTCATTGCAAATTTGAAATAATCCGTAATCGGTGGTAAATACCTCAGAAAGTCTGAAATACGTAACATGCACGTTTGTATTATGACCGCTCGTTTTTCAATTGAGGCAAATAAATCAAGTAAGAAGCGTGAAAAACAAGACATTTAAATTACGGATACCGTGCAGTTAATTGCATTATGCGCCTATTCGAGAACGGGCGACAGAAAAACTAATTTACTTTAATGATGGCGAAAGTGTGTCATTGCCACTTAATGGATTCTTTATTTTTCTTTTATGTTCCATTAAAATATATATCTTCCCGTTTTTTGCACCATAAAAAAGGCACAGTACATTATAAGAATTTACCGTTTTTCCTTCCTTAATAACTTATGATGTACTTAAGAGCTAAAGCTGGACAATAAAGGGAAACAGGGTGTGGTCTATCTGGAAGTATCGATATTTATCGTGGAAGCAAACGGTTGGACTTCATGGAGATTGGTTTTTTGTGTACTCTAGAGCGATCAGGATGTCGTAATCCACGAACATATCGATGTTACAGACTGTCGAGAGAGTCAAGAGGGAGATTACGAAAGAAAAATGAAAATTAGTCAGCTTGTATCACCTTCCCATGTCGAGGGAACTCCAAAAGTTATTAGAATTACACACTCTCACAGCTCAACATGCCATATTAAGAATGCCTCTTGAGATGTACTGTCACTTAGTTTATGAGAAAATAACAAATGTTAATTGAAAAGCATAAATAATTATACATTGACTAGTGTAATGCTCGTTGAAATATCAACGGGAGTAAAGATTCGATCGTTCAAGCTATTTATGGAGATCAAATTGGCATCAGAAACATAAATTGTATTGAAAATCATTTCCCTCTCCTTCATTACCCCTCTTCCGCTCTCTTCCCGTCTCTCCTTTACCTCTCCATTCCTCTACCCCCTCTCTCACCCTCCCTCCCTTTGTCCCCTCCCTCCCTCTCTCTCGTATTATAAGCAATCAAAGCACGTTTACACCGATAAGGATTGAAATAACAATATGATATCGAGGTCTAACAATGGCTAGATTTCCTCAAACTGTGTTAATTAAACGTTTAAATTGAGCGATTTTGAACTGTAGGCGAAAAAAGACGAACAGAATAAAAACCTTTATAATGTTTTCTTCAAAATGGTTCACATCCGAAGTTCGTAGGTCAATTATTTCTAATTATAATCTAAAAAAGAATGAAAGCCTGCGCGTGGAAAAGTTAATTTTTACGTGAAATTACGTGTTATCTTATTGTAAGTGGAAATTATCGCCTGGAGTCGAACCCGGCTCTTTGGTCTTGAGTTCTACACATTAAAACGGTTTGTTATTATATCGTAATGCTATCCTGAAATTTTTATCAAATTCAGTTCAGTCGTCTGCGAGATATTAGGCTTCAAAAACCATTACTGAGAAAGTGACACTATCTTTTATATAGTTTAGATTTTTAGTTGCATATATATATACAAGTAAATGTGTGCTTGCATTCTGCAAGCATTTTCTCTCACCCTAAAGTGAAAATAAAAGCCGAAAAATAATTTTCAATGCATAAGTTCGCATCTCGGCTCTGAATTAAGTTTTTCTGTTTTGAAAATTTTGGGGTATGAACAACCCCAAAAATTTATAATTATGAAACTTTTATAGGTTTTCAGCATTTGTTACGAATACCTCACATTTATGCAAAATTTCATCAATGTAGCATATCTAGAAGTGGATTTATCTGAATTTCGTTGTTTAAATTTTTTTAATTTTTAACAGCCACAGCAATAAATATTTCTAAAATTTTCAATGTTATTTACCACCGGGACATTATTTCCTAACCCTGTTAAAATTTTCAGCTTCCTGGATCTAGAGAAAGTACATAAACATTAGTCAATTTGTTAAACATTTGGGAATTTATTACGGCCGACCGAATAAATATTTTAAAATTTCTATATTCCCGTTTTCATTATTTGGCGAATTCTACAGGTAGAAAAAATTTCAGCTTTATAGCGCATATAGAAATACCTAAACCATGAAATGTTAGTAAAATAGTTTATAATTTTTACCGGCCAAGAAAATAAACATTGTTGCAATTTTCCAATTATTCCTCCGATTAATTTTTTCGGTTCACCTATGTATTAAATTTCAGCTCTCCAACTATTGTAGTTTGGGCCAGACATTAGTATCCTCCTATATCCTATATATCATTCTATAAGCACTCTTCTTACAGAGGAGGATATACGATATACGATATAGGAGGATACTAATGTCTGGCCCAAACTACAATAGCTGAAGAGCTGGAATTTAATACATAGGTGAACAGAGAAAAATAATCGGAGGAATAATTGGAAAATTACGACAATGTTTATTTTCTTGGCCGGTAAAAATTATAAATAATTTTACTAACATTTCATGGTTTAGGTATTTCTAAATGAGCTATCAAGCTGAAATTTTTTCTACCTGTAGAATTCGCCAAATAATGAAAACGGGAATATAGAAATTTGAAAATTTTTATTCGTTCGGCCGTAATAAATTCTCAAATGTTTAACAAATTGACTAATGTTTATGTACTTTCTCTAGATCCAGGAAGCTGAAAATGTTAACAGGGTTAGGAAATAATGTCCCAGTGGTAAACAACATTGAAAATTTTAGAAATAGTTATTGCTGTGGCAGTTAAAAATTAAAAAAGTTTAAACAATGAAATTCATATAAATGCACTCTTAGAGGTGCTGCATGGATGAAATTTCGCATAAATGTGAGGTATTCATAGCAAATGATAAAAACCTATAAATGTATTATAATTATAAATTTTAGGGGTTGTTTTTACCCCAATATTTTAGAAACAGAAAAACACGTAATTCGGAGCCGAGATGCGTACTTATGCATTGAAAGTAATTTTTAGGCTTTTATTATTACTTTCAGGTGAGAGAAAATGCTTGCAGAATGCAAGCACACGTTCACTAGTATCCTATATATATCGTATATCCTCCTCTGTAAGAAGAGTGCTTATAGAATGATATATATTGAATAAATGAAAATCCATTGAGTGCACCGGTTACGGAGCAATTAATGGAGAGGAGCAAGTATACATTGTAAAAATAAAACGTGCTAAAAAGTAGGTCCCAGTTAGTGTGTAAGTTTGAAACGTTATAATTTGATAGGAATTTTTCTGTTGGTTTGTCAGTATTGTTTATTACTCAGATCCATATAAAGAGATAGCTTTATCTCATCATTTAGATCAGGCCTGAGCAACCCAAATCTCTCAATGGGCCAATTTTGAGAACAAATATTTTGGGCGGGCCGCAGGAGAAAAATTTAAAAAACTTGATTTTTCATAACAACAAAATTTATTCAATGGGAAACTTGTTTTTCTATGCACTGACTTAATTTATCAGAGTTTACTACAATTTTTGTGGTAGAAAATCTTAACTGATTTTCTAACTTAATATCTTTCAAGGGGCCACGAGATTTATTCTTCGCGAACTTCATTTTATAAAAAAGGGACTCACAAAGCGAAGTACTCTCAAAAACAGCAACTATTTTCGCAGTATGATTTCTCAAGTTTGGCAATTTTGATTCGTCAACGTATTTATTGTAAAATTGAACAATATCATTCTTCTTTTCAATAATGAATTTTAATTCAGTATTGCATTGAAAATCAATTATCTCCAGCTGCAATAGTGCTGATGCTGTGCTTGCATCCACGTCAAGCGAAAATAGACGACTTGCAAGACGTGTGGAAAACCATAAGAAGTTTGTGGGCCACAAAAAAAACTCGGAATGGGCCGCGGGTTGCACAGGCCTGATTTAGATCATATACTGCAGTATGTAATATTTTGACAAATTTTAGGAATGAAAAAGGAAAAGGAACATATGGTATTGGTGATTATATATAAAAATACTTCCATTAAAGCGTTGTCGTTTACGATAAGTTAAAAGCGTGCTGCTTAAAAGTAGGACCAAAAAGTCCGAGGATCTGCTAAATTTGCACTAAACATAATGTCTTTATTAAAAATAATATTATTGCCTATAAAAATGTCAAGGCAGAGTATTAACAAAAAATAATTATCTAATTATACATTATAAATATATATATTTATTATAAAGAAGCAGGATTTAATTTTCTTTTCCATTCCCAAATCATCTTTCCCCGGTTTCCATCGAGATTCTCTGAGATTGTAGAACCTTGCACTGGTTTTTAGAATGGAAAATTTTAGATGTTTTTGGCGACATATAAACACCGCAACGATTCTGCATTCTACTTTTCCCGAGATAAAAAGACCTCATTTAATAATAACGCGAACTTTTTCGTTTCATGTAGACCAACGACTGTTTTTTGATAATGTAGTTCTCTCTTTCCCTTGAGCATTTTCTCCCAAAAGCTTCTCACGCTCTGAAAAATAAAAGATCGGACCCTCATGGGTTTCTAATTTTTCTCTTCTCTCTCTCTCTCTCTCACTCTCTTTCATTTGCCCACCGAACTGCAAAATTTCCGTCTGTTATAAACGGGAGATACAGACAAAACCTAAAAAGGACCTAGTCCCATTTGTGACGCAGGTCCCGTCATCAAGCTGCATCAGCGCTCTGGCGAAAAAAGATAACAATATCGAAACGCTGAGACAGAAATTGAATGGGTCTCTCTTCCTCTTTGCCAAAGAGAGTTTTCGTGTATCCCATCCGCAAAAATAAAACCGCAACTTGCTTATTCCTTCTTATATCGAGCAAAGCAAGCGGGTTTTTCGCCGCGTTGTATGAGGTCTATGGACTCGGGGAGGGGAACTGTCGAGTGCGGTGTTGCCGAAGTTCGGAGAAAATAGAGTTTTTGATGCGGTGCGTTAACTCTTCGCAAACGAAGTCACCTCCTGAACGGTTTTCTCAAAGGACAATCTCTTTGCCAGAGTTAACGGAATCACGAAAAAATTAATGGAATTTGATGATTGCGATTAAAGAGAGGAGGGGTTTTCATTTTGTTTCGAATCTCGGTTTTTGAATTAAGCAAAAGGATTTGAAATTCGGTGTGTATTTTAAAATAGGCGAAAAAGCGAATGTGATTGAAATTCACTCGAACTCTGTGACGCACGCAGTAAGTTTTTCTGCGTACCGAAATTCTGCGCCAATGAATTATTGTCCTAGTTTTGTCTCTTTCTCTATCATAAAACTACCTAAACAGCTATTTTTTGCGAAAGTTGAATTAGTTTGCAAGTAATTATAGGTCGGAAGATGGTAGAACTCTACAGTTAATTAAAGACAATTCTGTAGATTTATAATAGCAAAAAATATTGGAATACTTTTTTGGACCATGCTTAAGTATACGAAGTTTTCCTTTAATAGGAATAGTTTTACAAAACGAACAATTTAGACTATTTCGTCATCTTTTAAACATTCTATTCTAATAAAGGAGTGTGAAACTCAAATCGAGCAAGGGCCGCGAGATACAACTGTACCAAATTCCTGGACCGCATTTATTGTTAAAAATATTTCCCCGTTCCTAAAATATGTTGGAAGTATCGTACAGGAATGGTTGATATAATACATTTATTAAACTTTATGGACCATTTAATAAAATTTACGTTAAATAATTGATAGGAAATATTTCTGAGTTTGGGCGGCATCGTTGTATAAAGCACCTTACTTCGCGGGCCACATTAATACTATACATCAGTGGTTCTCAACATTTTACCTCCAGTGGGCACTTTACAAATTCTTAGATATGGAGGCGGGCACAAGCATACAAAAATTGTTAGAAATCACGATAAATGACACAATGAATTATATAATTTAATATATTTAACATATAATATTTTTGAATAATGCTTGAAACAGTTAAATTCTGTGAAAAGAAAACAAACCGATTTTAATACTTATTTCTGCCAGAGGAGGGAGAGAAGCTCGAGTTGAGGAATTTGGATGGAAGGAAATGACTCATATCTCGTCATAGGCGACAGGATATCTGGGCACTGTTCTGGTAGTAACGATTATTTTCATGAAGCAAATGAGATATTGCTACTGTTCGTTACGGCATTAACAAAGTTTTCGGTAGAATTGCAAACAAAAATATTGGTAATGAAATTTTCAATACTTGCATAATTGGATAAGGGATTATGAACGTCTTCATGTTTGCAGAGGAAAGCGGGGACCTAGAAATGTCTCGGCGGGCGCCAGTGTGCCCGCGGGCACCACGTTGAGAACCTCTGCTATACATGGTCCATGTGTTTGAGACCTCGTATAAAACGACAGACTGTAGAGAAGTCACATCTAAGAGGAGAAGTAGATGATATAAGACAAGAATATATGATTGAGCTATTTCATTATTTTTAATTTATAAGACTCGAACACTTAGTGGAAAATTATCCTCTGTTTAAAAATAGGATATAGTGAAATTTGTTGCATACTTTCTGAGATACTATCAGAAATTTCTTGAGGGAGTTTTTCACCTCACTACCAATTTCCATTGATTGTTAACTGATAGGTTGACGTACATCCTGATTAATTTCAAAAGCATTCATTTCAACGGGACATTGCTAGCAAACCGTGAACAAACGTGGAAGTTTTATTTAAAGACTCAATAACTGAATTTTGAAACGCGAAATTTCATTAATAAAATCCACCGTGATATTCCTCCGATATACTTAGGAATGAAAAATATCCGAGATTTAACACGAATTACGAGCGATAAATCATCTCCCGGTTTTTGAAAGCGAAACTTTTCCGAAATGACTAAAAGAAAAACTGGAAATGAAAGAGGAGCATTTTAGAAAAATTCGGTCCAACCGGCAACTCTCTTTTTCTACTATCCAAACCACCCACAAACACGCCCAAGCACACAAACGCGACCGCTAGTATTTTTTTTTGCAAGTTTTTCTTCCCTCTGATGTTTTCCGCTCGAAATTTATGTGAGCGCTTAAAGCTTCCTTGGGATAGCAAACAGCATAAATTAAGGAGGGTTTGTGCACACCAGCAGAGCAAGCAAATGCGCGAAAGGGAATGGGTAATAGGGTGGGAGGAGGTTCGGCGGCGGGTAGAAGACGCGAGGGATGAGACCGTTGATCGAGTATTACACAGGTGCCCAGAGTCGGAGGAAAAGGGGAGAAAGGAGAGGAAGAGAGTATAGAATCATGGGAGGAGAGAGAGAGAGAGAGACGGACAGACGAGCAAAGAGAGAGAGAGAGAGTGAGAGAAAAAAGGGGGAGAGGGGAGGGATAGGGGAAAATCCAGGAGGAAGCTGCAGTTCGGAGGGAGGACAGATTGAGGAAGCTTACCAAGTGAAGGAGAATCTGGGAGCGGTGTTGCCGATTTTACCTGTTTCCTCATTCGCTCGCACACGGCCATCTATTACTTCAGCACGTGGGGTCAAAGGTTAATTAGTCGAGCTAGGTGATACCCAACCTCTTCTTCCCAGATCATTTTTATATATGTCGTTCGACGATTTTCTTCGACAACCAAAGAAATACTTATTGAATTTTAACCTTTGCTTTGATTCTTCCGTAAAAAGAGTTTGTTTACGCCATGTGATGCGTTTAATGGGTTTGAGTTTTATCGTCTGCAGGGTCCTTTTAATTGTGAGAAAATGAGTTGAAAATTAAACAAAATGTAAAATTACCAGAGATTTTGTAATCAGGGATGGAGAGCGTAGAAGTGGGAATCTACGTACAGAGCTAATGTCTATCGTGGCAGAAACCTCCTAGGTTTGTCTTTCTCCTAATCTTAGAGTGGCGGTTTAACATCTAGCCACAGTCAAGGCAATATATTTTCCACATTATTAAAGACAGTGGAGAGCTGTTTGCGAGAAGATTAGAATTGTTAAATTTATTTTATAACTATGCCATTAGTTCTATCGAGTAATTTTTGAAGTGGATAAGTTTACATCGACATCAATAATGGGTATGCAAACCATATTATTTATTTATTTTAAAGTTTTCTTTAAAAATTGGATAGTAATTAGTGAATAGAAATGTTGTCAATTTCAACTGTGTATTTTCATGTGTAACGCGGAGGCTTCATTGTTAAATAGATAAATGAGTACTGACCATGTTATAATGATAAGTTAATTGAACAGGAGTTTGTCGGTTTTCTCCGAACGTAACATGAATTCCTTGAGGGAAACACGGGTTCAAGATTACCACCTGGAGTTTCTCTTTTGGGAAATGATAAAAAAATCGCAACATGAATGTTCCGTTTGATAGTTAATTGACGTGGATTCAGCGAAGTGAGTTTCTGCGTTATAGACATATTGCCACTGAACATTTTCACAATCTATTTCCCCATGTGCTTGTATATTGTGTTGTATATATTTTGGGCTTGAACTTGAATTCATATACCCATAAAAAATAATTATATCATACTACTAGTTTAATAACACCACACGAAACAGTAGAAAATGAAGTTAACAAATGTTTAAAAAATAAAATTTTTACACTTTTCTTCAGAAAAATAAAAGGATAAGGAAAATAAATTGGCCTATAAATAAATCATATCAGGGAATTTAAGATACAATCAAAGAAGATAGATGTGATTTATACTACTACTAAAGTATTACTTAACCCTCCAAGGGCGAGAATTTTTTTTTCAAAAATCTTCTTATTTTTAGTAGTTTTTTCTTCAGATGGACTATTTGTATAAGGAAAAAATATTTTTTAAATTATAATAATCACGGGGTCTTCAAAAACGCCCGTTACCTTTTGGGAACGTCAGTCCTTCTCACTACTACTATTATGAAAAATATAAAGAGATGAATAAACATTACTTTTCAAAGAAATCTTGATTTATTTAACAATTTATACACTTTAAATTATATTATTTTCAAATTACTTCATATGATAATTTTTAAAACATTTTACAGAAAGTCCCACATCGCACTTCTCGTACATTGTTCTTCCGCGTGATGAACATTCCTCATTTGCACATCGCCTCCTCTTTTTCCCTGGAATTTCTGTTATATAATGCGCCAACCTATCATATTTTATTACTTCAGTAGAACCACCTTTTGAGGTGGATGCCCTGCTCATTTGCCCTCCAGATGATTTTAGTGGCATTTTGTATTGCGTTAGGTAAACCTGCGCTATTTCTCTTCGAAATTCCAGCTTCGTCCTCGGCTCCGAAGATTTTTTTTCAAAATCCACGCATTGTTTATTGCTAAGTAAAAATTGGCCACCACCATTTACGCCATCTTATACCTGAAAAATCAAATTTGTAAAAAATTTCTGTTCCCACAAAAGGAATTCGTGATACACCGCATTTGTTCAATTATAACAAAACGCTTCACGTTTTCTAAGCTTTTCCAGAGAAAAACGTAGAAAAGAATACAAGAGATTTTTTTAGGTTTCTATATATATATATATATATATTACATATGGAATTATTTGTAAATTATAAACGCATTACATACCTCTACACAAATTAATTATTTGTAAAGATATACCTGGTAAAGAAAAGGAATAGAGAGATCCGCAGCTGCAGTTCATTGAATATCGAGAAGTTACGGCTGCAGAACACGAACGTGAAGATCGGCGGTAACTGACAGTCTGTTCCCGCCTTCGATGCATTTACGCATCTAAATTTGTAAACCTATTTCATTGCATTTCAAATAGAAATAATTATTTCGAATACAATATAATGTGTCCGCTAACACGTCTACAGTGTTACAATTATCTAATATCTTACGAAAATGCGTGTTTTTTACGTTTTATTTTACGAAACGTAAGATTTAACGGTGCATTAGAATAACTAGCAATTAAATGCAATGCAATTTCTACTTTAATAAATTAGTTATTAGAAAAGTACATCGCTATATGTCCGAAAAAATACGTTATATAATATTTCTTGAACGTCATCGAAAAAAAGGAACATAGCACTGGGAAGGACTGACGTTCCCATATGGGAACGCTGCGATAAACAACGCAATTGTGACCACGAGAAGTAATCAATTCTGCAATTTTTTACAATAATAAAGAGCAGCAACATTATATTAAAAATATCAAGCGACAAAACCACCGAAACTGTAAAAGACCATGAGATATAGTAGTTACCAGATAGAAGAGTCCATCTCGAAAATTGTCCTTTTGAAAAATCGCGAAAAATACTTCACTGAGCCTAACCGCTCTAAGGTCGGAACTAAACTAAATCTCAGACCTCCAAGTCCAGAAATAGCATATTACGACCCTTTTCAGATAGCTAGGATATCGTTAGGTCTGAAGCTGTTCCCAAATGGAGCCTTCAGTCCTTGGAGGGTTAAGGCAGATTTTGGTGAATAAGAGGATTGAAGAAGTATTATGAATTTTTCTTATGGCTGGAATTGAAAATTTAGGTATTTCGCAAAGGTAGGGAAAATCTAAGCAGCCGCCAACATGAACAACGACGTTAGATTCTAAAAATGAGAGAATATGATAAGGAGATAATAGAAAGAAAGATGCTAAGAGATAAATGAAAGAATGGGAAAATTTTAAATATCTGAATGAATAACAAAATCACGGGATGAATAGAAATGTTTTGGGTGGAGTCAGTCGTGGGTGTTGGATAATGAAATTAATGATAATGATTAATACCAAATATCAAAAAGTAGTTTTAGCGAATATTTTATGAGAAGATGAAGGCTAGGGACTTAGAATAAAATTGGAAAAATACCTCCAAATCACCGTAAAGGCGGTACTTACGTGCCAAGGCACAGAAGACTCGCAGGATCACTTAGGACGCGCGTTTCGACAGCAACGCTGTCATCTTCAACAATGTCAAAGTGTGTAAGGTTAGGCGGAGTATTTATACTATTGTTGACCGTTAGAGAAGTAGGGGAGGGGAAAGGGAAAGGTGTATCGATCGTTAACTGAAATAAAGGGGAGTGGGGGATAGGGCCAGCGTCGTTATTCATTATCTTGTTTTGGTTATGGTGTATGTAAAGGCTTTCATCTCATTAAAAACCCTAAAGACAACATACCCCCAATAAGAAATCAGGCATATACCAAATCAAATGTGAAAAGTGTGGCAAAATTTATATTGGACAAACGAAAAGGAAATTAGAAACACGTTTCAAAGAACACTTAGCTCATTACAGAAACAACAGAATAGACAAGTCCAGTGTAGCATCTCATATCAACACCTGCCATCATCCTATCACAACCGAAAATTTAAAACTTCTAAAAACGGTCACCAACGAAAACAAACTAGATGCTTATGAAAGCCTTTACATACACCATACCAAAACAAGATAATCAATAACGACGCTGGCCCTATCCCCCACTCCCCTTTATTTCAGTTAACGATCGATACACCTTTCCCTTTCCCCTCCCCTACTACTCTAACGGTCAACAATAGTATAAATACTCCGCCTAACCTTACACACTTTGACATTGCTGAAGATGACAGCGTTGCTGTCGAAACGCGCGTCCTAAGTGATCCTGCGAGTCTTCTGTGCCTTGGCACGTAAGTACCGCCTTTACGGTGATTTGGAGGTATTTTTCCAATTTTATTCATTGTCTTCACCGTGTCTCGTGAGTTCTTCGTTTTATTTAGCGGCTTAGCTTGAGGAGAAATCAAAGGAGTGTAGTAATTTTTATAAGAAGGTGGGAAATGTTTTATTCAGGCTCCCACTGTAGATATTCTAGAATTGTTTGGACAGAAATGGCTGAAAAGCTCGAATATAATGCAAAGAAATATTGCTGCAAAAAGCTGAAAAAATATGAGAATTTTATTTCCCTAGGTTGTCGTTTTTACCTGTACAGCGGATCACTCTAGTTGCGAATGACGAAGAAAACGAAGAGAAAATTCTTGTATTGTTAAAGCTTGAAAATCTAGATTATGGCTCTTTCGTATGTTGGAATATTTTTAGTATTTTCACAGTTTTATAAATTTCTAGTAATTTCGGTGTTTTTAACAAAATTAAGAATTATCAGTACTTTGATATTTATTTTCAATCGACGAAAAAACGTTTCTATCGTAGCTACGGATTTGTCTGATTTTTTTCCTATGTATTCAAAAACGATCTCACATTAATTAATGTATTTATTATCAACATATGTTTCTGTATATTTTCCCATAAACTTTAATGGAACAATTCATTTGAAATTAAGCATTTTCCATCGAATGGGTATGGAGAAACTTTATGCATCCCATCAAGTTAGCGAGCATTCGATTGTGTTCCACTTAGTAGAAGTAAGCTCTTAAAACTCTAGATTTATGTTCGCAAGTTTATGAGTAAAAGTCATAAAAGTTTTTGTACTGATAAATATGTTTCACGATGCATTTCGGAACGTACCTAACATAAGATCCTTCCAGAGTTACAAAAATATTTTTATCAATCTTAGCCATAAATTTTGAGGTCGTTATGAATCTCATTGTGACAGAGGTAGAGGAAATTTTGGCACTAGAATGTTTTTGCGTTTTTTCTCTTAAAATGATACTCGTGCATTTAGCCGTAAATTTTCTTTCGTTGTTTCAAACCAGTTGAAGTAATCCCAATTTACGAGATTGAAGCTTTAAAAAACGGTTTTTGAATATAGCCGTTAGCTTTATTCGAAAAAAGTTATGAGAATTTTTCGCTCGCTTTTCCTAAACAGGAGAGTAACGAGAAGCATAAAGGCAGGAATGTAATTTAAAAGTGGTGGCTTATACAGAAACTTTACGACGTGTCGCTTCCGCCTCTATTAACGTATGTAAAGTGAAAATAAAAAAGGCTCCCTCAAAGCACTGCTTAAATTTCGGCTAAAAATTTCGAAAAAAATCGTCTTGACGTGTTTTTAAAAATAAATTATTCTGACATTATCGTAAATTTCATTTACATTACAGAAAGTTATTCCATAAACGTCACCATTCTCATTTATTTTTATTTGAGATTCATTTATTTTTAATCGTTATTTTGTATGAAATATTATTACTTTTTTAACGAACCGAATAGTTTAATTGTAAATATTACGCACGGGAAAAATACACATAGGAGGGTTATTTGTTGAAAGCTGTCTTTTATAGCCGTGATTTGAATTCACACGTTATTTTTTAAGAAATACAGCAAATTCACGATTTATTTAAGCTTGTCGTCAGAATTAAAAGCTTCCAGAAAATAAATTGAGCCAATATAAAATATACACGAGAATGTTCGACCTCAAATCACATTAAAGATAGTGTGTCCAAAATCCAGTTATCTTCAAAATTTCACCAATAATGCATCAAATATACTATTTTTACTGAATAATAAAAGCAAATATATAGTTACGAAGTGGTACACGTGAAATAATAAAAGATAAAGTGCTTGGAGTCTGCCATTGGGTAAAGAAACCCTTAGAAATGTTGGATGAAACGGTTTGAAGTTTCCCGGGACATTTGGCCATCATCAGCAGATGTTGCGGAGAAAGGGGTGATTGCTGACGAAAGGATAAGGGTCCCAAGGCCTGGAATTGAGTTCATCATCCATATCAAGCGACTCCTATGGCAAGGGACTCTTGCCTTTCTCAATTCACTCACTGATCTCCGTCCTAGTATAAAATGTTGATTTCCATCTTTATAAAAGTGCGCACTGATCTATTGCGGCCATGCATGAATATAATCAGGTTAACGAGTCAGATAATGAAATCGTTGTTTTTAAATTACAGCTATTATTATAACAACATATGTTAACTTTGATCTGACATGATATGAAATGAAGAAAGAACATATTTCTTGATAGAAAATCGAATGAAGTTCTTTTCTTCTTTTACGTAACGAGCGATTAAAAATTAGACTCTCTTACCTAAGAGTTATATTTTCGGCGGTATCTTAGGAAAAATATTAAAGGTAATAAATTAATTCAGGATTTTACGATATATACAACATAAGCGTCGCCTTAAAATAATTTTTGTATTTTGTGATGTGAATAGTTACACTAGAGCAGTTAATCATAATTTTTGCATCGTACGAATTTTGATTTTATGCGTTTTCAATCCAGCATAGCTAAATTTTTGACCGATTTGAACACCAGTCAAAGCTTGAAGCGTTTTTTATTTATCTTCTTGGAACAATGAGCTCTTATTGTATTCTGTACCTCTTTGACTCTTTCCTAACATCCTGACTTCCTTACACAGTCAATTACCTATCCAATTTATAACCAGCAATCATTACTCTTTCTGCCTAATTAGTCTAATTAAATTTATCGCTTCTCATGCAATATCAAACAACTTCTTATTTGTTTTATTCTAGATTCAATTAATTTCCTTCATTCTAGGCCCTATCTATAGATCAAAAGCTTTCAGTCTTATCCCATCTTCTTCCTAGTCATTACATCTTAATGATGCTAAATTCTGTGTGAAAAGTTTCACAAATCTCTTGAAAATATTGATTCAAACACATTTTAGTTATATCCCGTTTTCTTGTAAAAAAAACTATTCCTATAATTGACCAGAACTGTGTAATACTCCTACCATTCAAAAACATTACTTCGGTAAGTGTAATGTTCTTCCTTTTTTAGTATTCACTCACCCATTTAGATCTTCAATTTTTTCGATTTTGTAACGTCATTTTATTTTTTCATTTTTATTTCCTTTCTAAAAGGATTCCTAACTAACCTCTTGAAGACCATTTTTCGCATTAATATCTTAGACAAATGGTGTAATATTAGAGAACAGATGGAAAAATCCTTAACTTCTCCTGTAGGATAATGAAGATGGACTGGGAACATTTTTTTTCAGCGAGCTGTCAAGTCGAATGAAAGATTCACATTCACATTTCCAACTTTTTTATTCTGTCGGTTCCACTTTGATTCCCATGTTGTTTCTCCTTGTAGCACCCCATCCGTTCTTCCGAAATCTCTCTCTCTCTCATTCCTGTAACCCACTTTATTTTCCCTGTATCCAATCGGTTGTATTATGTATGTGTACGTTGCCACCACCTGTTGGACGTTAGCTGAAAGTGGATAAGCTCTTTCGTCCTCTCCATGTTTAAGGGTTAAGATGAACGACCTTAAAATAGGGAGATAAGGAAGGAACGTCACCAAGGAATTGGACTGTCTTAAAATCCAAAAGATCCGTTTCTGTTTTAAGAGAAGTTTTGTGTTATGCTCGTTTGTAGCAAACAAGACTTCCCTGAGACACTTTAAATGACCAATTAGTATGAATGTTTTTATGACGGTGTTTGGCTTGTATTTAACGCGTTAAAAAATGTGCTTATAGTTTAGTTATTGCTTCTGTTTGTCTGTCACTTGGTTACATGGAAATTGTGGAGAAACGATAGTGATCTGAAATGTGGAGTATAGATTTTTGCACTGCTACCATTAGATTTGAATTTTGGAAAAATGCATTAGATTTAAAAAATTTTTAATATCTCGGAAAGTATAATGGTGACATATTGAGAGTACATTTTCGCAGCGATGCAACTTGTAAACGCTAGTCTAGTAACCGATTATATGGTGGTATTACTACATAAAAATAAGATAAGTTAAATTTACGCATATAACAGGTGATTAAATTACAAATTCTCCTCAGTTTGTTAATTAGGTTTATGCACAGCGAAATAAAATAAAAAATACTACCGAATTTAATAGCAGAAGAAGAAATGCAACAATTTTAACAGTTTGTTGTAATTTTCCGAACTCAGTAAATGTGAAATATCGCGACAAATTGTATACACAGGTGTGTTACGCCTACCAACTTTTTTTTTACATAAAACTGACGCGTTTGTAGCTTTTTATTGAGCAGCAAAAGTTTTATCTCGAATCTCTGCGAGTTAACAAATTAGTGATGCTCAAGGATTGTCTTTTTATACTTTTGATGAAATTCTTGCATATATTGTAGAAGAAATCGGATATTTAAATCTCAAATCTCAACTTTGGTGTTTCTTTGGATGCTCATTGAGAATCTTCGTTTGGGGAAAGTTGATGCTAGCTTGACTACTCTGACCTCAGGGCGAAAAGTACCTCTTTTTCTGAAGCGTTAGAAATAGTTTGCCTCGGTAGTGTGGTGGCAAAATTATCAATCCGGCAAGTAGAAGACCTGGTCTCGATCCCCGGTAAAAGAAGAATTTTTCATGTCCATGTTCAGCATACGCCTACCTGTATAGAATTTTTATTAAGCTTTCTTTTTCCAACAGAATAATCGAGCTCGTCTTGTTGCTAAAAAATTCAAGAACAAGCACTAAAAAGTCTAAAGATTTAAAAATACTTATATCAGGTATCTCCGGTAGCCATAACAAGGTTATGTAAAACCAAGGTTTTTTCATAACCTTGTTTTGGTTATTGAAGATAGATAGTTTTTTAATCTTTTGATTTTTAGGTGCTTGTTCTCGTAAATTCATGTGTTTATCACAAATACGACTATAGTTAGTTAAAAAAAACAAGAAGGAGCTCATACTAGAAACTTTATATTTCGTCAAAAAAGTTTCGGAGTAAGTAAATGATTAGGTCTATAATTTTCAAGGCTTACAAAGTTAAATTGTGAGGTGTTATGTTAAAAACACAATCTTTTGAGGATTTTCTCGACTTATACATCTTTTATAGGGCTTTATTGCATTCGCGAGGGACATAATTTAAATTACGTAATACCGCTGCTGCTTGAGAAGCTTTTTCTTATTCCACTCTATTTAACACCTCAGTCTCCCCATAATTTTTGTAAATTGTGTCCCTTTAAAGGCAAGGCCGTTGATGCGACTAGAGCCGCTAGCTTTCATCGCTAGATGATTTGCAAAATAATGTTTATCCTCCGAGTCTTTCTCTTAAAATCACAAGAAGACCGCCGGTAGCGGAAAAAAGGTATCCTTAGTTAATGTAAAGGATTTGGTAAAAAAGAGGCAATTACACTTTCAGAAAATAATAACGAGAACTTCTCTCGGAAAAGTTGCGAAAGTGTGGTTCTTGACGTGGCGCGGAAGAATTTTCCCACTCCTTAGCTTCAATGAAACGCCTTCGAGTGTGGTAAAAAGTTAAACTCTCCGTCGTAGCGACCTCTATTTTTCCTCAACGCACGGAAATGTCGAATCTTTCGAAGAAGTTGGCGCAATAGTTTTGAGTCTCTGGTGCCCCACGGTGTCGAAACTCTCAAAACAATAATAATAAAAAAAGTTCATACGCAATCACTCCCTATACCCTTCCTCTTCACCTCTCTCTCCTTCTCCTTCCTGACCACACTATTTCCCACTCCCTCTCCACCCTGCCCTCACTTTTTCCCCCTCTCCCACCTCCCTCTTTCTTCTCCCCCTTTCTCTCTCCCATGTCTATCGCCCTTATCTTTTCCCCTTTCTCCCCATATCATCTCCACTACCCTCGCTTCGTCCTCCTATTACTCCACTTTCTACAATCTCTCTCACACCCGCCCTCTCTCCATCTCACTACCCTGCCCGCTCTCTCTCTCCCCTCTCGCACCCGATTCGTTCTGTTCCCTCCTCGCACAACCCTCGTCCTCCCCCTTCCATCCCACTCGCCCACTCATCGTTCCACCCTCGCACTCCCCTCTCTCCCTCTCGCTCCTCCCTCTTTCTCTCTCGCTCCTCCCTCTCCCCTCGTTACCCCATCGCTCCCCCCTCGCTCCCCCCTCGCTCCCCCCTCGCTCCCCCCTCGCTCCCCCCTCGCTCCCCCCTCGTTACCCACTCGCTCCCCCCTCTTTCCCTCTCGCTCCTCCATCTCGCTCCCCCCTCGCTTCCCCATCGCTCTCCGCCCTCGCTCCCCCCTCTCTCCCTCTCGCTCCCCCCTCGCTCCCCCCTCGCTCCCCCCTCGCTCCCCCCTCTCTCCCCCCTCGCTCCCCCCTCGCTCCTCCCTCGCTCTCCCCTCTCTCCCTCTCGCTCCCCCCTCGCTCTCCCCTCTCTCCCTCTCGCTCCCCCCTCGCTCTCCCCTCGCTCCTCCCTCGCTCCTCCCTCTCCCCTCGTTACCCCCTCGCTCCCCCCTCGCTCCCCCCTCGCTCCCCCCTCGCTCCCCCCTCGCTCCCCCCTCGTTCCCCCCTCGTTCCCCCCTCGCTCCCCCCTCGTTCCCCCCTCGCTCCCCCCTCTCTCCCCCTCTCTCCCTCTCGCTTCCCCCTCGTTCCCCCCTCGTTCCCCCCTCGCTCCCCCCTCGCTCCCCCCTCTCTCCTCCCTCGCTCCTCCCTCGCTCTCCCCTCTCTCCCTCTCGCTTCCCCCTCGCTCTCCCCTCTTTCCTCCCTCGTTCCTCCCTCGTTCCTCCCTCGCTCCTCCCTCGCTCCTCCCTCGCTCCTCCCTCGCTCCTCCCTCGCTCCTCCCTCTCTCCCTCTCGCTCCTCCCTCGCTCCTCCCTCTCCCCTCGTTACTCCCTCGCTCCCCCCTCGTTACCCACTCGCTCCCCCCTCTTTCCCTCTCGCTCCTCCATCTCGCTCCCCCCTCGCTTCCCCATCGCTCTCCCCCCTCGCTCCCCCCTCTCTCCCTCTCGCTCTCCCCTCGTTACCCCCTCGCTCCCCCCTCGCTCCCCCCTCTCTCCCTCTCGCTCCCCCCTCTCTCCCTCTCGCTCCCCCCTCGCTCCCCCCTCGCTCCTCCCTCTCCCCTCGTTACCCCCTCGCTCCCCCTCTCGCTCTCCCCTCGCTCTCCCCTCGTTACCCCCTTGTTACCCCCTCGTTACCCCCTCGCTCTCCCCTCGTTCACCCCTCGCTCACCTCTCCCTCACCATTTGCTCACCCCTCGCGGCACCCACGTCCTCCCCTTCGCTCACCCCTCGCGCCACCATCGTTCTCCCCCCTCGCTTTCCCCCATCCCATCTCCTAGCTCCCCCTTCTCTCCCTCTCTCGCCACTCCCTCTCGCTACCCCCCTCTCTCCCGCTCCCTCTTCCCTTCCCCTCGTTCTCCCCTTCGCTCCTCTATCGCTCCTCCATCGTGCTTCCCTCGTTCTCCCTCCTCTAATTCCTTCCCTCGTTCTCACCTGCGCTACCTCTCTCCCTCGTCCTTTCTCCCCTTCTCCCTCCCTCCTCCTCTACCCCTCTCTTTCTTCTTTCTCTCACCCCTTTTCTTCCTTTCTCTCTCCCCTCACCCTACTCTCTCCTCCTCCCTCCCTCCTTTTTTTATGTGAAAGACGTGTACATTTTGAATGAAGAGGAAGAAGTATAGGGGAGAAAACGCCCTTCTTCCCTTGAGAGTTAATATTCTCGAACGATTCTTTTTTGCCATATCGACTCTCTGGAGTGTGAATCGTGTATTTGTCCACGGGAATCGTCTCTTTTCCGTGCGAATAAAAACGAAAGGAGTGGGAAAATGGGTCTGGACAAGTGTTATTCTTTAAGTTCGTACGCGCGGGAATTTTTAAGCAGTCGCTTTAAGAGAAGAGATCTTTTTACGGGAAAGACAGAAATGTATGGAAGGATAAAAAGAAACGGCGGGGCGTAAAGGAAACGAAACTGAAAAGAAAGGGAATTTAAATATCTGAAAAAATGGTTATGGAAATAAATGATAAAGAGGAAGAAAAATCGGTTGCATCAGCGATAGTGAGATTGCTCGGAAGAGAAGAGCGTCCACAAAGAAGAAATGCCAATGGAGTACGAGATAGAAAATTAGGATGGAAAATATAAAAATCGACAGATGATAAAAATAGGATAATAGAGGAGATGGGTAATCAGAGGGACGAAAGTCTCTATTAGTGCAGAATCGTGACTATGTGGTCACATTTAAACCATCTTCATGTGTCGCAAATTAGATTTGAACTATTTCTATCGAAATGAGATGATACAATACTATCAAACGCGATATCTTGAATCACAAAAATGATCGAATTATTGAGACTTCGAATTGCGGAATTTCCTTTTAATGTTTGTAAATTACAACTGAAAAACATCTCCCTAAGATCATCGAAAATTCGAGCAAAGATGGCGGAGATGTCGAGGTTCGACTTTATAATTAGAAAGTTAAATATCTGAGTATTTACATGTAAATGAGTGAAGGAAATTCTAGTAGTGTGTATCCACGAACATGGATAAATTTAGCGCGTTTTCCATGTGGTTATACCGCCACATATACGGTCAATGGAGCGTCGGTTGTTTATAACAGACAGACAGACAGACAGACAGACAAACGACTATATTTCGGGCGAAATTGAGACTACATAGTCCCTTCTTACATTTAACCCTAACGGGGGGTACCATGTGAAGGTGAGGTTATCGTTCAAATGAGAGAGGCTTAATCGCTACGTTAGTGTTGTATTGTGCATTATCATTCTACCTATACATATATTTTACATAAACATGTACTTGTTTTTTTTGGATAATTGATACTTCGAAAATGATATTTAAGTTTAGAACGAAATCAGTTTCATATATTATAAATTTGAACGTTTTCCTCTGTAAAGTTTTTACAATTCAAAAATTTAAATAATAAGTGATGTCGATGTAGAAATGTACATTCAAACTTTCAGTTTTCCATCTTTTATACATTCGGAGATATAAGTAAAACAATCGAAAATCATTTCACTTGCAATGCGCTTTGTGCGCATGAAATGAAAATTAACGCATTTAAGTTCATTTCTTCCTCATAGATAAACCATTTCATTTCATTTGCTATCTTTTGTATGCACACGAAAGGAAGTTAAATGTATTTACGTATTTGAAGTAGATCTTCTTCACTTTAGTTGCTCAGAATGTCGTTTTCTTTGAAAATTGATATATCCATATAAGAAACGTTTTAAGTTCAAAATTTATTACGACTTTGTTGGATGTTTCTCAAACTTCTGCAAAATAAGTGGCGTCCTGAAAATGTACACTCAAATTTTCGCCTTTCCATCTTCTTAAATCTTTGAAGATATTTAAAAAGCAGAATTTTAAATGAGCTGCAATCTGGATTTGAATATTTTTCGTATTCAAGTCTAAATAAAGGCAAATGGCAACAGTATAGAAGTCTACCCTCCAAGTTTCCTCTATCTCTTACGGTTTCGTCACAATTTTAATTTAAGAAAGTGCACAGTGTGGCTGGCAGATGCAAAAGCAAAACTATAAGCACATTTAAAAAAAAAAACGAGCTAAAAAAAAGAATCATGAGAAGAGAATCAAAAAGATAGCGAGCGAGATACTCAATCGGAAGTTTTTACGGAGTTTGAAAAACTTTTCATACAGAGGAGGAAACATGACGAATGTATGTCTCCATAATTCGCATTTAAACGAGAATAATATAAAACCGGAAAATTTTTTTAGAAGAGATATAAGATGAAAGAAATAGCAGGAACACTATAGTAAACTATCTATTCGCCAAATATCGAATTAAAGTAACTTTTCCCTGTAAGATTTTAAAAGCTACATCGCATAAGTATATTACGACATTTACTTGTCCCGTACCGAATAAAGGTTTTCATACGTAATGCAATATTATCTGTAAATTTACCTTATATAATTACATTTACATGGACTTTTCTGTAGGCTTTACTTTATAAATACAGTATGATCTCGGCATTCGCGATGGTTACGTTCCGGAAAATCTCCGTGAACGGCGAGGTTAAATGCTTCGGAGAAAATTGTGTTAGGCTCCATGTTTGCTAGATATTTTGGATTCTATTGATACTGAATTAGTACCTAGGCCGCGAACGGCGATGTTTACTATGCGTAATTATTTTTATTTTGTTAAATTTATTGATATTTTTTTATTTACTTAAACAAATATAAAGTACATCTCAATACATTTAAAAGGAATGTGATGTATTGAACACAAAAAAAGGAAATTACGATGTTGTTTCACCACTATAA
The DNA here is from genome assembly GCA_036926305.1 of Uropetala carovei. Taxonomy (NCBI): domain Eukaryota; kingdom Metazoa; phylum Arthropoda; class Insecta; order Odonata; family Petaluridae; genus Uropetala; species Uropetala carovei. Next base: position 11,993,726 of record JAXCHB010000065.1, on the reverse strand, counting down.
TTTATCATTATAGGTTAGCAAACAAAATACTTTATGTATTGCATAAAGTAATTGAATATAATATTGTAATTGTGATAACAACATTAAAATTACCTCCTTTTTCGAAGTAAACAGTGGGAACCTAATTAAAGTACACAATTAAAACTTTTCTGTGGCTAACGTAACACATACATAGGTGACTTGCAAGAAAAAGACAAAAGATGTACAAAATGAGTCACAAATTTAATTATACGGCGCTATATGGCAGAAGTAAACAGGCTTCCATTTGGTTTCAACGTTAGTTAAGTAGGAGTATACTATATAAGCATATATAATGGTGGTTTCACCAAGAAACCACTGGGGATGAGAGGGTTAATTTGTCTGTATACTTTGGAGCGTGCATCAGAATGACCAGAATAGGTTAAGACCCTGGAGTTTACAGTAACAAGAAGAAGATCGAAAGCGGGGAAAAGAAACATGAAAAGGAACAGATAAAGTAAGAAAGGCACGAGAAAATAGGAGAGGATAAGCGGAGAGACGGTTTGAGAGGCGATCAAGGAAGGTTTAAAAGGAAGAGGGATTAAGACGTGACGTTTAGAAAGAGAGAAAAATAAAGAAAAAATGTAGAGAGAGAGAGAGGGAGAGTGCGAAAAAGATGGAAAAGGAATAGAGGGGGAGAGAGATAAAAGACGCGCAACGTTCTTCATTTGTTACCTGTTTCTTTCATTCGCCGGTTTCACTCTCTCCTGATTGACTTGCATTATGTACGCCGTAGGGTTGGGAGAGGTTTGGATGGGGAATAATGCGTTCCACTCGGGGAGGATTTTTGGGAATGAGGGCATCTGGCGTTTTATGGAGGGGGCGGAGGAGTAAAGAGGGAGAAAGTCGTTAGCCACGGAATGGGTGCGTGGGTGTCGGGGGGTAGAGAGAACGAAGACGGGGGCAGAGAGACGGCGATGCAGCGTGAAGAACTGCCGGATTGGGGAAAGGTTCGAGTTTTATTTATTTTTTACCCGGTTCGGTTCTTCGCGGAGACATTTACGGGGATGCGTATCGTGACAGATGGGAACAGATGTCGGGTTTGCATAATTTATCCATGCCGGTGGATGTCTTCGGCACTGCGGGATAGCAACCGCTGTTAAATGCGGGAGCGCAACTCCGTATCCCATAACCTCTTCGCAGAGGAAAATGCTGCCAACCGAGAGATTTTCGAAAAGGTTGGGCAAGTGACGGAACAAAAACGGTCGATGCGTTATGTTCCAAGGTGAAAATTGGTCAAAAATCTTAGAGATATTCATATAATTATAGTCTCGCGTGCCACTAATGAATTTTAACTTAATTTAATGATAATTTTTAATTTTTGACCACCCCCGCTTTACATTGTAAACGATATGTATTTCTACCTATCGATCTGAATTTCCGCATTTTGTGTCCGTTATTCTCAAAGACGGCGAGAGGGAACGCGAGACGGCGAGCACATGTACAGAATTAGAGCACGCAGACTTTAGAGATGAATAGTTACTCTTAATATAAAATACGAGTTCTCTACATTTCCGAAAATACTTTGAGCTATATAGCTTCAATAAATATATGTATATGAATTATTTATTTTCTTTATCATTTCTTCTTTCCCGTGCCATTCAAAATCGCCTCGCGTGTAACTTTTGGCACGCGTGCCATAGGTTGCCGACCCCTGTTCTAGACCTATGGGAACAGTCCAATCATTTGTGTTTTGGTATAAGTTGCAATATGATTGTCGAAGATTTCGTATAGAAATATGAGATTATTATGTAATTCAGTTCGTTCGGAATTGAGAGACATTTGTCCATTCGTTACAAGAGAATTCGACAGAAGAGAATTTAAATTTTCAACCGGTAGCTAGATTATTTTTAAATAGGAGTAATTTAGCTTAGTTGTGTCTATTCTAACCTATTTATATGAGCTTGATATATGCGATAGATTTATTAGGAAGAATTTGAGCTAAAGAAATCTGTATACCTCGGATATAAATGTGAGTAGTTATTCATTACAGAAGTTACGAACATTATAACTGAAAAGCGTAATGTTTACCAATTTTTTGATAATTTTCTGCATAGTCCTAATTTCTCTACCATCGCCTAACTTTTTATTAGTGATATTTTTTATAGTAGTAATGCCTATATAAGAAATTTACTTGGCATGTTGATCATAGAAGCGTTTGTAGTTGTAAATCCATTAATATGTCTCAATCCAAAGTTTTTGTTACAGAGAGGCGGTATAAAAGTCACTTTCAATATCAGCAAAATTCTGATTTCGATGGTAATTCAAAAACGATTACCGTCAACCTTTCATTGTATGCGCGTAATATATTCAGCATAACTTTTGAATATTCATGTTTAAGACGGAACATTATCATTTTCACAAATCACTTTCCAGGATATAAATAGCCACATGATAGATATCGTACGTAAGAAATCCATCAAGGGTGGGTTTGTAATTTCTCTTGCAGAAGTTATCCCTTCGCTTCCAAACTTCCGCTCATTTCACACAGCCAAATCGCCGCAAGAGAGAGGGAGAGAGAGAGAGAGAGATAGGCAAAGGCAAGCGAAAAGAGACGGAGAGAAAGAGGTGGAGAGGTGGCGGGGGAGTGGGTATATGGAGGGTGCGGGGGAGTGGTGGGCATTTGGACAGAATTAAGGGATTTAGATGGAGGAGCCTGGAAAATCTTGCTCAGGGAGCATCAAGTGGCGCTTATTTGGCATGAACATTTTAGAAAGGGATAAGGAGAGGGAGGGAGAGCGAGCGGGAATAAAGAGGAAGAGAGGGGAAAAGGGGCGAGTTGATGAGGGGAGTAAAGAGTGGGAGGGAGAGAGAGAGAGAGAGGAAAATGAAAGGAAAAGGGAGAGAGGGTGTGAGAGAAGAAAGGAGGGGGGAAGGAGAGTGAGGGAGACATAGTAGAGTTAGATGTGAGGGGGCGAGATGGAAATATGAGAGAGCAAAGGAAACATAAAAGAGAGGAGAGGGGAGAAAGAGGGAGAGGAGGAGAGGGATAGAGAGGACATGGAAAGGAGAGGGAGAGAGAGGAGAAAGAAGACTCCAGAGAGTGAAGAGAGGAAATACAGTTGCGGAGAAAGGAAAAAGAAGATAAAAGAACAGATTAGGGAAGAGAAAAGAGAAAGAAAAGGGAGGAGAGAAAGAAAATAAAGAAAAGCGAAGAAAGAACAGATGAGGTAGTGTATGAGAGAAGAGGAAAGAGAAAGAGAGAGGTAGAGGATACGGAAGAGAGGGAGAGAGAGAGAGAAAGATAAGTAAAAGGATATCAGGGATAGAACCCCTAAGGGTTATAGGAGAAAGCGTCATCATTACGGGGTTTCAGAAAAGTCGCCGTTGTATGAGTGGAGAGAAAGAAGTAGTGCATTGATGGATAGGAGAGGAAGGAGGGAGAAAGAGGGAGTGAAATGAACGGATGAGCGGCTTGGGGGAAGGAAAGGGATGATGATGATGGAGAGAGAGAGAGAGGGAGAGAGAGAAAAGAGGGGAAGAACCACTTAAGGGGTAGGGGGTTGGAAAGGATCGATACGGAATCAAGGAGTTGGGGAGGGTGAGAGGAGAAGCAGCCTCTGGTTGAAAGTATACTTTGGCTTTGCAGGGCCTCCAACATAAAAGCGAAAGAGAGTCGGTTTCTCTCTCTCTTCTGCTCCAAGCGTTACTAACAAGGGAAAGCGCAGATGATGGGTAAAAAAGTAAACTTAATGAATCGATGCCTGTGAAGTTAGTTTGGTAGGAAGGTTTTGGATTAGAGGAGTTCACATGAGTATAACCGTGTGGTTTTTCATTTTCGGTTTCCCCCGTCTATATTGAAACTGATTCAATTCCTTGAGATTGGGAATTATTTCCACGAGCGTCTTAATGATCCAAACCGTGGTTCAATATGGCTCGCAAACCTTATCACTGCTTCAATTGATTTAGAAATATGCGATTAAGATTTTATACCTTCTCATCGTTCGTTCGCATCCTGCGAATGAGGTGGGGCGGAGAGCAATATTTTTTGCAACACTTAACTCTATTGAAATATCTATTAGATTGACGATATGTTTAAATCGACCTTTGGGAGAAACTCTGAATTGTCTTTGCTTATAACATTTATATTAATTAATCCGCTTAGAAATTTTGAAAATGGTGAAGTTAGAGAAGGAGAAAAATTCTGAATTTGACGGGAAATCGAACCTGGGTCTTCCACTTGCCAGATAGGTGCTTTTACGAATAAATGTTACATTTCCACCCATTCACTCTTGTTATTGGAGAATTGGAAATATTCCCCAGTAATGAGTTAATGTTATAAATATGAAAATTTTGAGAATGGCTATCGGAATTAAGTATATTATTTAATGGCATATAATATTATTTATTTCTCATACAATTCCTTAAAGACTATTGAACACGTTGTATAAATGAATGATTAATAATCATACCATTCCGCTAAAATTTGACATAAACGCCAATATTAATACAGTTTATGCTAGTGTTGCAACGATAAATATTCTAATTGTAAGATAAATTTGGATTTTTGAACATTGCCTAATTTAATTGATTAGAATTAAGATACAAACTTGAGATTTCGAAAATTGTATAGCCGAAAGAACTAATTGTAAGTATAATTTTCTCGAAGAGAGAAATCAATTTAGCTTAAAAATCCTTTGTTGTCAGAAAAACTGTAATTTTTCAAGATATTAACAATGAGAAATTCTCATACTATGAAAAATAGTCCAAAGCTTCTTTATGGGAAATGGGTGAGAGAATAAAGGGGGAGAGGTAGATAGAGGAAGAGAATAAGAAAAATCGCATTTTATTTCGTGATGAAACAAGAAAACAGATGGGAAGCAATTATATTTCTGTAACGTTACAACCCTTGTTGAGTGATATGACCCAAATACGCCACTTTTATCTTCCGTTTCGATAAGTGACAAGAGTCTAAAAATGAAATATTAAATATGTTCGTAGAATGAATCCAGGGAAAAATTTCGATCGCGATTTTTTAAATTAAGCATCCTAAAAAAGTGTATATTCCAAGAACAGTTTCTTTTGTTCTGCTCTACTATTTATCAAAAGTCATTATTTTATCGGGTGACTTTTATAAAGCAAAAGGTTGATTTTTAGTTTCAGTCAATATGGCAGCTCTGTTGGAGTGATAAGACAATTCTAAACATCAAACAGGTTCAACGGTATGTTCCATGACGTAGATGCACAGGGGGATACACGCGGACAATCAAAGTATAATAGGTTCTATCCTTTTAAAGAAACCCCCTCTATAAAATAGCCTACTTACTTTTCTTTCCTTTACGCCACAAAATACCGAACTACCGAACTACCTTCATGATACGTCCTATTTTTATAGACGGGCATTGAGAGAGTGAGCCGACGTGTGTGCACTGACCAGAAATTTCCAAGTGCCCGAAAAACCGATAGGGTTGACTTCAAAGGAGAGTACGTGTTTACGTGTGTATTTTAAAGACGGGTGCGTCCTCACCGAGGCCTTAACGTCGAGGAGAGTGGTGGGAAGGCGTGCGAAAATAAAAGCGAACCGAAGCATCGAAACCGGATCCGTGGCCGAGGGCGGAAACAAAATTTATTAATTCCCCCTCAAAAAATTTTGTCGTGCAAGCGCGGAGGCGTCGTTATTTCCGGTTCTGGGGACACGTACGTGAGGGAGAATGTAAAGCACTAATTGGGGCGAAAAGATTTTTTTTTATGACGTGCCTCGCGGTTCCACTCAGGTCGTATCTGACTGCTTCACGAATGCCGTAAAACCAGCGAATGCCGAGCGCTCGAGCGATCCTTACCCCTGAGATACCCTGCGACCCGCGTGTCGCGTATGATGTGATTGCTGCCTACCTCGTCCGGGGCTGGGTCACGTTAACGCGGCCTACGGACTTACCCTGCGGCAACAGCTCTTACGCTCGGATTAATTATAGCATGGTTGACCACGAACGCGTTAGGACGCCAGGACTCACGCACGGAAACGCGGACCAGGAAACAAATGTTCGCAGCACGCTCACAGATGTCCGTGTTTCTGCAGCATCAATTCATAATCTAAATTGGCGTCCTAGTTGGATAACCGGAGTATTCCGCCGTTTCGGAATTGAAAACGGGACGTAACGCCTTAGCTAACTGCTAAAGCGCGCTTATGATAAAAAGAAAAGAAACTAGTCAAATGAATCGGTCAATTTGATGTATTATTGGTGAAACGATATATGTATTAATTAATTTTTTTTAAAATGCGGTATGTTTAATAGCCTATTCTAAAAATTACTCTGTAAGTAATTGCCTTTAAATGAAAAGTAGCGCGATGTTTGTTATTGTTACATTCCTAAAGTATATGTGAAACCAAATTAAAATAATTAAAAAGTACGACAAATTTTTCCGTCATCATATCGTCACATTTTTCAGTGACATAAAAATGAATAAATAAATACACACACACATGAGGTATACAATTAAGCACGAGTGCGAAATATTTCTCAATTGATTTAAAAAAGATATTACGCTAGATGAAAACCGGAAAATGTTACGTTGCGTTCAAAAGCTCAACGACCGGAGTAAGGATTTACTTGAAAAATTCCCAAGTTTTTCAGTTCTACCTCCTTATTAAAATGAATGCAAGCTTGATTCGTGGTACCTGGGATAGAAAAAATAAAACAGGAAATGAAGGATTTCAATTTGTACACGAGAAACTGAAGCTGAAGCAGCAACAGCGACTTGAAACGTACAACATAAGCTTGTTTTTCGTCAAATAATACTTTAATACAAATCCGCTTTGGGCCTTTCGGATTCGGAATTAATCTCAGGCCATGTTCTTCTGCCCGCTTCCAGTATCCGCAGTAAAGCCATTTACCATAACTTAAAAAGGGGCCACTGTGGCATACTTAACTCGATCGAGCGCAAAGCGATCGCTGGAAATTGGATGGATTTATAAAGCTTTATATGGGAAGAGATAGGATCAAATAAAATGATAAATTCGGGCAAGATATAGAATTTAAATTTCCTAAGCGGAAATAAGAAATGATAAAAAATTACAGTACTTTTCACAATAAGATATTGTATAATCATGTATCATTCATATGGATACTGGAATCTTACCTTTTTTGTTAGTAAAATGATTATATTCTACATTTTTAATGTTTATTAATGCAAATATGCCCACGCATCTGGTTTACATTTACCAGAGCCAGTGTTGGATTTTCAAGAGTTTCTTCCTTACAAGACATCATAGTCAACATTTCAGAGAGCTACGGATAAGAAAACGTAAGATAGGGCGTAATTACACAAGAAAATTTGTGCAAAGTATTTTTTTTTCAAAAGTAAAGTTAACTCCTTAACTGTACAATGCCTTGCCTTGCACGGTTAAGGAGTTAATTTAACTTTTGAAACTTCCATCTCGCTGTAGTCTTAATTATCAATGTATTTTTAGATGCATATTCATTGCAAAATGATAATATCTCTATATCGAGCTAAACGGGGGTTGGTGAGCATAGCGTAGTCCCTTTGTTATGTAATAATTTCATCACTACTGACGAATCTTAAAGGATTTCCCCGTAATTACGTTGCCCTTAGAGTAATAATTAACGTCGACGCGCATAATGTTTTATCCACAGGGGAGTTTATTCTCGACGCTTCGTATCGAAATATCGATCCTTATATAAAGATGTCGAGACGGGTAATTGACACGAGGACCGCACACAGTCCCTTTTGCGTTGTTACATTATTCCAAAGGTTCAAGAGACTCGATCACATTATACCGTTTACTGAGGGAATGACTCGGTCATAAATGGTTGATTGCTTCACGTGGAGGACCTCGTAAGAGGGTAAATATAGGTCAGCATTGATGTGTAGGAACACAGCGCATGGCCGGGTCTCGATCACGCGCTCCTCTTGTGTGTGTACTCTTTTTTTTCCTCAGGTCTTGTGCCGATGTAAATGAAACTTACTCTGTACACTGTGCCGTGCCTAGATCAGAAAGGAGGACGTTGACGCGAGGAGTGTTTCGAAATGTGAGGACAAAACACGTCGATGCCATTTGATTAAGCTAAGGGTGCCGTCGTAGAAAATGAGGACAGCAGGATAAAAAATTTACAGAGGTTTGCGTACTACTACTACTACTAACTACTAAACACTAAAGGCTAAGCCTTGTCGCTGCAACCATAGATCTCTCTTCTAGGATCTTCTTCCTCGGTCTACCCCTACCCTTTTTCCCTAGTACTTTACCATCCATAATATTAGTTATAAAAGCATTATGCCTAAGCAAATGCCCGATGAATTTGGCTTTTCTTCTCTCTAAAATCTTCAACAGCTGTCTCCTCTTCCCTACCATATCCAAAACCCGCTCATTTGACACCCTGTCTCTCCAGCTCATCCTCATCATCCTTCTCCAGATCCACATCTCCATCGCCTCTAATCGTTTCCTCTCCCGCACTCCCATCCTCCACATCTCACTTCCATATAACAACACACTCCAAACAAAGGTTTGGACAAAAATTTTCCTGGCATTAATGCTAATATGTTTGCTGGTTAATAGTTGTCTTTTGTTAGTAAATGCTTGTTTTGCCAATGCGATTCGTCGATTTATTTCTAAACTACATCTATTATCATGTGTAATAAGACTGCCAAGATGGCAAAATTTATCTACCTGCTCTATTTTTGTGTTTCCAATTTTAATGTTAGTCTGCAAACGAGAGACTGACTTGTCCACAACTAGAATTTTAGTTTTATTTGCATTGATTTTCAAATAAAGTCTGTAGTGATGAGTCAAGAACTTTTAGCATTCTGCCCATTTCTTTTTCTGACTCTGCCACAATGTCTATGTCATCTGCATACCTTATGCAGTGAATTGATATTCCATTTATCTTGACACCCTTTGTCTTCCGTTTTAATTGAAGGATGGCGCTTTCTTTGAAAAGGTTAAACAGGTATGGAGAGAGCGAACATCCTTGTCTCACACCTTTCCGTGTATTTGCCATCTTTGTACTTCCATTTACCTCAATTTCCGTACACTGTGTTTTATACAGTTGTAGGATAAGCCTTCTGTCTCTCCAGTCCAATCCTATATTATTCATCCTTTTAAATAATGGAGGTTTGCGTGATAGATTAATATTCTTGAAGCACGTTGCAAGCTAGGTGACTGAAAAATTTCATCGGTTGATGAAAAATGATTTTTTCTTTTTAACGTTTTTCTGTGGTGTTTCCAAAACAATAGAGGTGACACTAATTTAAAAGAGATTAAGTTTGAGAAAAAAGTGTAGCAAAAGTTGAAAATATTGGCGGAATTGTGTGAACCTGTTTAAGTACGAGGAGAAAAATAAATTACAGCCAAATTTTTAGAAGGTTTAGGGCATACTGAGTGTGTTCAACTGCCATGCTTAAAATCGCGTTCTCTAGCATTAGTAACTTAGTTTTCTTCACAAAAGTATTAAAGAACATTAACAATCACTTCGGCAATATTTTGTTTTTATATATGACTAGCTGGAGTGCCCGTTGAATTTAAACGGATTTAGTGAAACTAAGACTTCGACCGTGTAACATGTAAGCATCGCAAGAATAAGATAGTACACAGTTATAACCGTCGAATAAAGCAAAAATGAAGAAAACCGCTCCGCATTTCCCTATTTAGATGAATTAAGGAAGAAAATCTTACGAAAATAACGTATAAACCCCCCCCCCCCCTCCCATCCTCTCCTTCCCTTCTGCCCCTCCCTCCCCTCTCTCCCTCTCTCTCCCTCTCCCTCCCCCTCCATCTCCCACCCTCCTCCTCCCTCTCTCCACCCCTTCCCTCTAATTCCCTCTAATTCCCTCTCTCCATCTCCCCCCTCCGTTACCACCCATCTCTCTTCCTCCATATCTCGTATTAAAAGCATTCAAAGCGAACATACTTACAAACATTCTCCTTTATATGTTAGATTAGAAGATAATACAATTAAAAACAACAAATATTTGGTTTCCATGTAAACAAATTAAAATCGTACACAGAAATTGACAAACGATATTACGTTAAAATTTTTCCCCTATAAATGCATTGAACTCCAAATTTCGGCGGCAATGGGAGTTGTCATGGTAGCTTATAATGGGTATTGTAATAAAACTGATAAAATCACGTATTTTATTGATTCTAAATGCATTTTTATGCTAATTCCATCAGGATTCGGATTCTGCCTTCAATAAAAATAAACATTGTTCTTTTCTTCGTGGAACCATTCAAGTCTCAAGTTCGTACCATGTTTCTAAGTAATTTTAAAATTCAAATGAAAAATAAGCTGCACTCGTCCCTATGTTATTCAAATGGAGAAAATGAAAAAATAAAATATTTTTTAAATTAGACAGGTCAATCAAATCGATATAAAAACTTTACTATACCACCGTACTCGTTATTCCTGTTAAAATGATAACTGTCTCTTGCTTCTACGACCCGTAGTTTTCGACTTTTAAAATTATGATACACACATTCATTTTTATATATTAGATTTATTCATGTATGCGATGGTATAGCGGTGTTCGCTTGATATTCTACGAGAAAATGTCCTGTTGCTCGCTACATTGAAAGGGTTGGAATCTCTGATTTAGGGTTTTCTGCTTTTTCCCTCGAAATACACGCAATATGTATGCTTGTGCACGAGACTCCCTCTTGTCTTCACGCTATGTTTGTTAATAGGTGGTACACGATTAAATACAGCATTCGTTCCCTCGAATGTGCCCATCGCGCTTTTCACTCTTTTCACATCCCCTCTCTCTTTTTCTCTCCCTTTGCGTGTAACTTTTGTGTTTACTTGCTACGCATGCTTTCATTTGTGTGTAGGGTTAAGGATCCGAGTTTAAAATAACTTAAAATGCGCATCACGCCATAATATTTTTGCGAGAGCAAATTCGACGAATAAGTTACATACATTTTCTTCGGGAAAATATTTCTGGCCAATCGCTTCTTTCATAATTTATGGCCGTATTAAAGTAAACTGTGTCTTTTAGGATTTCGTATTTCTTATTCATCAAGCGCTCGATTCGAGCAATTCCTTCAGCGCACGTTTTTCCATGCATGTATGCATGTATTTTTTATAACTGCGATATTCGTTTGTATCACTTTATGACTTGGCTTTCTGGAACGTGTGTCATTTACTTCCACTACTTTTTCTGGAATTCACAATTTTTTCCATATCTAAAGATTGAAAAAAAAAACAATCTCAAACTTCCACGATTCCGAGTATTCAGTAAAAAATTCCAATTTTCTTCATGTTAAATTCCTCCGGAATGCTCAATTTTCTGCGCTTACGGAAACGAAGAGGAAGTCGGGACAAAAAATGCCGTGAACCCGCCCACGCTGCTGCATTAAAATAAGGGACCGACCGAAAACATTCTGACTTCGGCGTGGGTTTTACGTGTACCGATGTATTGAATCGATGAACGATTTCTTAAATATTCCCCACAACTTCAATTCGATTCTGATGAATAATAATGGCAATAATTTTAATTCTTATGATTTAGTTCCTATTGAATTTTGGTAAAAATATTGCGTTTTTTAACTAATTTTAAATTTTCATCATTGATAACTTTTGTTTAAATGTGTGCATCGTTTACTGGACTCGTTTACGGCTGAGAGGATTACTTACATAGTTCGCTTGACAGAAGCACTATGCACAGCTCGATAATCGAACTTTGAATCTTGCATTAAAAACTTTTCACTTGACGTACCTCTACGAGAAAGCTTCTTTCTACAGAATTTTTAAACTTAAAGATAACATTTGCGAGATATAAATTAAACTTCTAGGAAGTTAAATATACTGATTAAAATTTTAAATCACTATTTGGATGAAAAATAAAACATTTTTGTTTATTCTTCGCCACTTTCCTTCTATATTATGTATACGGGTTTTGCAAGCATTCAGAGTTAAGTTCCATACTCTACAGGTCACAGCGTCTCCTTTCGTAGTGACATGGAGGGCACGCATACAGCAGGTAGGCTCTGCTTTGAGCCTTCCTCTAGCCCAGTGGTCCTCAACTGGGGTGGCATTACACGTCAGGGTGACGCGAGGATTATCGAGGGGTGTCGTGAATATTTGATAAATTCACAATATATCATATTTGGCTTATAAAAATAAATAAAACCAGAAGAATAAACACGCGCGTTTATTTAAATGCCAGAATTTTATCTTTATGTGGCAGGCAGACAAAAAAGGTTGAAAACTACTGCTCTAGCCCCTTCTAGTGAAATTATTTTAATATCACTATTCGTATTTTCGGAGATATTTCAGGCTTCCGATTTTTTCATATCGATGTTTTTCATTTTTTCCTTTTCATTTGAAAACCACGTTTTTCTCGGATATTTACCTAAGACACGTCAACAAGTAAATGTATATTATCTAATGAATGTGCCGACTGTTTGTTGATGGAACGTTTTTGATATTATAAGGATAGTTTGTTAGAATCGGATGAACGTTTCAGCTGTATCGTGTGTTAGAAACAATTAAGGAGACAGTATATTTGTGACTGGTTATTGAAGTCGCTCTAACGAATATCGCGAAGTTGAAGTTGTAAGGTAAAAATTCGCTTAAAAACAATATATTCTCATGATTTCATTATAGGAGATTAACTAGAGAATTATCGAGTTCGTATTGTGGATGAAAGCAGAGTAAGCTCTTTGGTATCCAAAATTGAAAAATGAAGTACTTACCTTGGGTATCTCCAATAGCCATAATAATGCAAACAAAAACCACAAAAAAATGTATATGCTCACGTCTTTGTATAATTTTAGATTTGTGGGTGTTATTAATTTAAGAAATCGATACTGGTGATCGAGTGGACCGTTTCTTGAATGTGTTACCAACGCTCGATTTTTCAAATCTATCGTGTTTGAAGTATGCAATGTGTTCTTTATAATGTGTTTGTAGCTGTCTTTTTGTTTGCCCTCTATAGTTTTTTTGACAGTGGGTACAGTTTGTTTAATAAATGCCAGACTTTTGTTTTTAGTGTTTCCCAAAATGTTTTTCATTCTTTTGTTGGTAGTGTAGGCGATCGAAAGATTGTTAAATATTTTCTCTAGCCCTTGGATTATTGATGGAAAATGTGAAAGTAAGAACGAATTTCTATTTTTGATCAGTTTGTTGTTCGGGTGAGTGGATATATTTTTTTAATTTTAGTAGCGTGTTTGTGGTTTCTGACCATTCGGTTTACGGTTTGCATCTTATAACCTTGTTCTATGGCAATTTGTTTGATTTTGCCGAGTTAATTGTTAAATTTGATTGCATTAACTGGCGCGTTAGTTTGTGTACCATGGGGTGCAAGATTGTAATTTTGCGCCTGCAATGGTGAAACGAATTATTATAAATGTGACCGTGTTGGTTTCCTGTAATTTCTATTTTCTTTAATTTATTATGAGTAGATCCAGAAATGGTAGAGTGTTATTGTTTCCTACTTCTTGAGTGAATCTCATTTTGGGATATTAACTGTTTAAGTCTTGTAGGAAGTCTTTTACGTTGTTTGATGTGGTGTCGAACACGACGAAGACGTAATCGACTTACCTAATTCATGTATTTGGAAATTTCCTTAAATTCCTCATCAAATTGGCTCGTGAAGAGATTTGTCTGAAGAGGGATAATGGCTAAAGGGTTTCCCATCGTGGTGCCATTAGTTTATAACCTTGTTATTGCTTTTGGAGATACTTAAGCCAGGTGTTAGTTTTCCAGTTTTTGACGCATAAGTGCTTACTCCTAAATAGGAATTTTAGTAAATCGGATAAATAATGTCAGTTCGAATTAATTTAGTAAATTTAAGCCCAATTTAAAGCTCTACGCAAGATCTCCTCCCGTAACAGATTAAGCCCGGGAATTTAACTGCCGCCACGCGGAATGATTAATTATTTCCGAGGCAATAATTCTCTCATCTCGTTATGTAACGTTTTTTTACTTATAATCATTTGTACTCTTTTAATCCTAATAGAGTTGACGTTTCCTACACCAGTAACCTTTTTCTAAAGGAGATTTAGGTTTTTTTCCTCTATTTTTTCACTCAACCCTCATCCCAGTGTATTATTCGGTCGATTCTCGTTTCTCAGTTTATCAGGACATTAACTTCCTTGCACTTCGACAGTACTACCGCATAACTTCTAGCAAACTTTGGCCACTAATAGAATCATCGAGATAACCTTACGACTGAAAACAAATTAACAAACTTTATCTCCCTGTTACCCATTGAATGGTTGAGAAAACCAGAAATGCTTTCCGGCTACAGGGCAGACGTCGGCAGTGGTGATTCGCCGATAGTAGAGTAAAATAAAGAGAAATTCACCACTGATGAGGACAGATTTATAACCGAAATGCTCGTCAGGGTTTTAAAATATTTTTATGGCTATTTGAGGAAGACTAGTTACCTACCAGTTAAAAATAAGGAGTAGGTATGACTAAAGAATTAAATTAATCTTCCCATTCTCCCTCACTCTTTATCTCCCTCTCTCCCATTTTACTCGTTCTCTCCCATTCTCCTTTTCTCCCTCTGGGATAGCGGCAGAATAAGTCCCCTGTATCTTATTCCGCCGATGGTGCATATAACGTTACAGACAGACAGGCGGGCACTTGAGAATTATTACATAAGCTCCTAAGTGTTACTAATCTTAATGATATAATCCCACGAAAAAGAAAAAGAGATTGCCCACTCCCAATGATTTAACCCTCACCAACTATTATGCTTTTCCATGATAACGTTACATCGCCGACTTTTTATTATCAAGAACAGTAGTCTTATATATCTCCGGAATCTCCTTCCTTCAATAAGGACGACCTCAATATACTCCGCTTCAACAGTTCTTTCGTCTTTCCAACAAACTTTCAAAGACCCTTATCTCTCTCTGTATAAAGTTCCCTGATTTCCCTCGGCGTCTTCCCGACCTTCTCTCCCCTTATCACCTCCCAGTTCCTCCTTTCATGCGTATATACATCCATCGAATTCGTTTTCTTTGCGTATCTCCCTCTTAGAGATTGCGATAGAGGATGGCGCTCGGAATCTCACTTTCCCCGCCGCAGGAGACAAGAGAGGAAAGACCCACTCAAAGAGAGAGACCGGATCCCATTAAATTCCTCTCTCGGAAAAAAATTCCCTTTTCTTTAGCCATCTAGCCATCTCCGGAGAAACAATCGGAATGGTTTCTCTTTAGGCTTTCCGAGGGAGGTGTTTATTTTTAGCGTGACAAATTCACTCGCCGAAAAAGGTAAAGCCCAGAACCGCTTGAATTACATTATGCAGCCAATCTCGGATTCTGCCTCTGAGAGAACTTAGCTTATTCAAGTCCGCGAGATTTGTTTTCCGCGAATGAGCTCTCCGGGAAGATAAACAATATAGCCGTTTCGAAAGTTGGAGGAAAGCCTGAACGTCGAAGACGGAGCCAGGATATAGAAGGTTCGTGGAAAACGTGAAACCTCAGTTGTTTTTGTGAGGACACGATATGTTGATGACTTTTTGCCTTTGTGTTATGCTTTAGCGCAGTGGTGGGAAAGACTCGAAGTGTTTGACAATATAGGGTCTGCCAATAAAAGAGATAACCCTACTATATACTACAATACATATAGTTGTAGAAGGATTGTAACAATATAATATATAAATAAATAATATAATGCCTGTTTTGTTGGGTTCGGTTTGTCCTGTCTGACACGCTAATTTCTTCTAAACGAAATCAGAATTTTCGCCAATTGATTTAGTATTCTGTCTCGTTGTCAAGTTTTCATGCACAGTTCCGTCTGTCTGTCTAACGTGCTAACTACTAAACGAAAGAATCTACAGACTTTGCCAATCGATTGAGTATTCTGTCTCACTGTACACGTTTTCTTGTGGAAGTTCAAGTGGCACGGAGAAGGTTAAAAAATTTATATTTACTTTTTTAGATAAACATTTTATTCTGAAATTCTTCTTCTTATTTTATTACATTATTTTTTTATAATATCATCTCAGACCAATCATACTATTATACATACATTTTAACAATTTCTTTGAAAAAACGCCATTTACTGTCTGCTTCACCAGCTCTTTCCTTACTTGTGGAGTGATTATAACGCGATTTTCATTAAAAAAGCGTTTTAAAACATCGGCACAAAGCTTTCAACATCATGCCTATTGAAAAAATTGGTACAACATACATTGTACAAACTTTCTCATATACTAATGCGTCGTTTAGATATCTTTAGAAAATGAAAATCGTATCAGCCGGTTTTTAGAAAATCCAATTTTTGTTAAAGTTGCCCAAGAATAAACTAGCCTTATATTCATTCATTGAGAAAAATGAAATATGTAGTATTATTGTAGATTTATACTCAAGTAACTACGAAATTTTATCAAAATCGTTAGAGCCGTTTTTGAGAAAATCAAATTATTGTTAAAGTTGCCTAGAATAAACTAGCCTTATATTATTTTTTTGGGAAATATGTACTATTTGGTATTATTGAAGACGTAAACTCAAGTAACTGTACGAAATTTGGTCAAAATCGTTGTAGCCGTTTTTGAGAAAATCAAATTGTTGTTAAAAATGCGTAGAATAAACTTCCCTTAATTATTAAGCAATGCCAGCCATTTCTTCGTAGCTTCTGCTCTACATGATAAAATGCCTAAATACGAGATTTAATTTATTTTCGCTCTTCCGTTTAGGCTCTAGCTCCAGTAACAGACAGACAGACGGCATTGCGAGAACCACTTTTTCGGATTCAGCGACACCTAAAACGTATATTTCCGTAAAAATCTCGAGGTCGAATTTTTCGCGATAACAGTACTTTCTCAATATACTTCGTATATGAGAAAGTAAAAAACAGAGGGACAAATTTGGTACCACTGTGGATGAAAGAGTTAATTTAAAATTTTACCTACTTTCATTCCAATCATGATTCGTTGTTTTATTCATTGTTTTATCGTTATCTATGTTTTTTTGCGAAGTTTTGTAGCCGGTATGCAACGCGGATCTCTGATGAAACGTAACTCGCATGTTCGGACGATAAAGCTCAACTGCGTGCGTTAAACTATGCATGCACTCGTATAACACATTTACCGAAAATTTATCTCTCTACGGGGAACGGAATCCTCCTCACGTGAATGAAAGATGGGGGAATCTGCGGCAGGTGATATCGAATTTCCGACAGATTGTTCCACGAGCTTTCGGCACGATCCAAAAAAATAAAACGCGTGGCGTTGACGGTGATGTATTATCGCGTAGAATTAATTAAAGGAATTAATGAGAAAAAGGAAGAAGGGCCTGTTCCGAAAGGGAGGTTGGAGCTAGGGAATAAAAGAGGTGAAGGGATTTGATTTCTTCGGACCGCAAGGGATGCTGTTCGTAATTAAAGGAGTTATTTTTTTTACTTCTCTATCAGTAATTGCGGATTATTCAGACGAAACAGTTGATTAGATTGATGCGAGAGGAAATAAAAAATCACGTGATATTTTAGTTTCAGTGGGAGATTCGTAATCTCTCTCTCTCTCTCTGCGTCTGAAATGACAGCTACTTTCGGCCAGGAAATTTGTGATTTGCGTGGGAAAGATAGTGTAAAATCTGATTGGTGCCAAGGTTCTCTAATTAGATGTTTTTTTTTTTTGAATGGCGGGATTGCTAAATCACCTCTCTTACACTCAATGAACTTCGACGCTCATAGCAGCTTTCGGCGACCGCTGCGTCCGGAACGTGATGTAAACGACGTTTCGCCCTGAAACCTGTCGGTTACATCATGTCACCGAAAACTGCTATGAGCGTCGAACATCATCGCTATGAATGCCTCCGATTGAAATCGGAGGACCATTAAAAATCCATCCATTTGTCACTTTCATTTTCTAAAATTGGAATGGTAAAGCAGATACACTCAGAATAGTGCGGGACTCCGGGACAAATTTTTTCAGGGCCCCGCTATAAGTGAACGTATTCTGTGGCTTCAGCGGAAAAAGTCGTCCAGATTAAACGTGGTTTCGGGAACATTTAAATATACAAAATATATTCGGTTTTTTCTTATCTTGACATTGTATTTTCTCTATTATTTGCTCTTCATCCCCTAAGTGTGGGTTATGTCGTAGTCTTCAAATGTGCGTATGCTGTTTACTTTGGATCTCTTGTATTTTTCTTCACTTTGTATGTTCTTTGTCTTACTGGATGTTTGAATTTAGATGCCATACAGCCTCACCAGGATAAGAAAGATGGGCCAAAATTGTCACGTTCATACAGTAAGGTTAAAGAATATCTAGTGCAAACTCTCAACATTTAAACTTACGGGTCCCCGTTCTGCCCAGGGGGTAATTACGCCATTGGATACACTCATATATCGCGTTATACGGTTCAGATTTACACGTTTTCGGTTTAGCGTGGTTTGGTTTATGGAGCTAACTCCAATTCATCGGTCATCAGTTTTGCTTTAGCACGGTTTTGAAACGATGTTCGAACATTATAAAGCATAAAATGTTTCAGTTCGAAAGGTAGGTTATTAGAAATGGTGGCTAAATTATTTCGCTTTGAGCTCAAGATGTCGCATCACATCGCCCCACTTTGCACAGTTTCGATTTACACGATCTTTACCAGGAATACTCGTGCAGTGCAAAATTAATGGTTGTATTCTCCCAAATACAAATATCCCTAATTCTTTGAAAGATTATGACCGAATTTCTATGAGGAAAGTACCTAATAGCCGTATCCTTTCATATACTGGAACGGGAACCGTAATCCACTTGTCATTACGATATAAGAGGGTTTGACAATCGGTGGCTGTAATCGAATTTCTTACTCGAGTTTTTAGAAGGTTTTAAAGTAACCACCCAATGCATGTGTTACAGAGTAACGAACTTTTAAGCTTACTCATTCCTATGCCTAGGACATCTTTGATCGTCTTCTTTACCAACCCAATCATCAAAGAATGCAAAGACATCTTCGCTTCCGTCGGATTCCCTACCGCAGCATCTTCCGTTCGAAAAATAAAAAGGAACCCCGTCATCCGGGCACGTCCGAGAAGCAATTTCCCGTCTCAGATGGGGGAAAACCTTTCCCGAAGGGAAGTGACGGAGTTAAAAGCACGCCTCCTTCGAAATTCCTCTAAGCCTCTCCTTGTTATATAAAACGATCGCTCATTTTTTTTCTTTCGTCTCCCGAATTATTTTATTAAAGAACGCGTGAACGAAAACGTTGATCGAGTTTTAATCCCAGCTGTTCCCACTATCTGCTCTCATCCCCTTTCCTATACTTGGACCGATCCAAGGGCGATTCAAATCTGACTCGCGAAACTAGTGGCGCACGTTCAGAGGAATAAGCGTGGAGGTGATTCGGGGTGTGAGACTAATGGACATTATTCAGATATCGATAAAGAACAAGAGATGTTTTTCTTTGACGCAAAGACAGCTCCGAACTGTTAATCCGGTCGCTGGGACGCATTAATACGGGGTCGACAGCCCCTGTCTCTTCTTCCCCTACCCCCTCTCTCCCACTTATTCCTTCATAAGGGTTAGATAGGACGGTTTCTCGTCAGAGGGAGATGTGGAGGAAAGGGGTTTTTAGCCTTGTTTCCCAAGGCGTGGGATGTAACAGGTTTATGGAGCCTCACCGTTTTCCGTTTATTGGCTTTTCCGCAGTTGCGGTAGGAGTTCTCCCACTTCGTTCCCCTTTTCTTCCCCATAGCATTAGCCTCCATCTCCGGCCCTTGACTCCTCTTCCTTAAATCTCCCTGTTTTTTGTAATTCTCCTCGTAACTCTCTATATCTCTTTCCCTCTCACTATTCCTGTCTCTCCATCTCTCGATTTATTCATGTATATATATATATATATATATATATATATATATATATATATATATATATATATATATATATATATATCCTCTTTTTCATTACTCCTGTCACTATCGCTCAATCACTCTCTCCCTCTCCCTCTTTCTTTTTCTCAATCTCACTCTCGCTCCCTGTTTCTCTCTCCTCCCTCCCCATCTCTTCCTCTCTCACTGGCTCACCCTCTCCCTCTCAATCCATCGCACCTTTCTCTTCAACTCCATTTTCTTTCTCTCTCACTCTCAATTCCCTCCCACTAATTTTTCTCCCACTCATTTCTCTCCCACTCTCATTTCTCTCCCACTCTCATTTCTCTCCCACTCTCATTTCTCTCCCACTCTCATTTCTCTCCCACTCTTCATTCAATCTACTTTATTTCCTACTCCCTTCCTCTCCCGCTCTCTCATTACGTCAACTTATCTATTCGTATCTTTGCACCCCTAGCACTCTACGCATCTTCTTTCCTATCTTTATATTTCTCTATATATCTCTTCTGTAGCCCCGTCTTTTACTCTCTTTCATTCTCTCACTCTTTTATCTTAACTATATCTGTCTTTGCCTCCCCCTCTTTCCCTCC
Source organism: Uropetala carovei (assembly GCA_036926305.1). Taxonomy (NCBI): domain Eukaryota; kingdom Metazoa; phylum Arthropoda; class Insecta; order Odonata; family Petaluridae; genus Uropetala; species Uropetala carovei. The sequence continues at coordinate 11,973,388 of JAXCHB010000065.1, read as the reverse complement.
CCCCCCCTCTCCCTCCCTCTCTCCCTCCCACTCCCCCCCTCTCTCTCTGTCTCTCAAGTCTCCTTCGGAACTTTGTTGTTTCTCTCAGACCGTTTTTCTATGTCGTACGAGACATTCCGATAGACGGGTCGAGATGGACGCTTCCCATCACTTCAGCCTCGTAACTCGAGTAGTTAAGACGTTTCACTCTTTGAAGGAGGGTCGACCAAAGAGCTTTCATGATTTTCTTTTTCTTCGCTGAAAGGCAAATCGTGTTTACCTCTGGTTTAATTATGAAGTAACCGGAGTTTGAGGCACTTGAACATTTGTTCGTGGCGATTAGAACCTCTTGGTTTGATTGTTTTACTGAAACAACTATGCTCTGTAGCTAATCACTGAATGCACACGCACATGTTGAATTTGAATTGTCTTTGTGGTTATGAATCGTTTTTGCTTTTTATCGCCCTAAGATTTGAACTGTTATTATCAATTTATGAACATTTTTTTGCATATTCACGAGAGTTAAAATTTATTTCGTATGTGTCGTCGAAATTGTCATTATAAATACTTATACAGAATTTAATTGTAACCTTTGAATACATGTAAGGTTCTTCAAATGAAAATTATGGAAAATATATTGAAGGGTTACATTTAAAAATTACTTTAGTGCACACAATTCAAATGATAAATAGCAGGAAAACCTATGCGCGATTTCGGAAAAATACTCTTATCTTGAACGAGTGTTTCTAAATATCAATCCTAAAGCCCGACTTTTAGGTAAGACCGAAATATCTTAAGCACTAATTAGCGTGAAATAAAACTTTGAAATAAAAACATTTTAAGTGTTATGCCTTTATAGCATTTTTATCTTTCGTACAAGCAGAGAATAGAATTTTATCTGCTAGTTATAGAAATGATCGCAAATATTCTGACCCTCTTTTCTTAGGCAGAATAATACCTCATTTCTCCTCCTGATTCTTTTTCTTAAGTATGGAATAAAGCAATAAAATAATGCGCGCTTTTACCTCAAATTCATACATCCACTCGACCTGCCATAATACGTCATATTCCCCGAATAATGGACTATCCAAGAAACGGAGTAAATACTCCTCCAATGGGATAAATATCCTCCAGAATTCCACATAAAACGTTCTCCTTTCATATTTTTGCTCATTATCTTAAAAGTTTCGATATCCGATTATTTTCATCCGGCGATGGTCGCTACAAACTAACGCGAACAAAGCCATCTCTCCCCATTTTACAGTTATGCTTGGAAGCGTTATACGACGAAAAAAACCGCCTTCGTTAACATACATAGAGGGAGGATGTCGTAACGATTATGTTCAGTTTATTTGCTGCGTTTATGCCCCGAAGCGAGTTAATTCCAACTTATAGACATATATTGTCTGCGGTTTAGTTTTGTTTTATGTGTGACGCGTTGCAGATACGTAAATACTGGTGTTATGATCTCCGGTTAGATTTAAGTGCGACTCCAGTGTGACTCGTTATGACGTAGTTCGTTTTTATTTGTTTGTGTTATACGTGTTCAATGATTTGTTTTCTCCTCCTTGAGCCTAAAGGAGATGTTTCCTATCACTATATTTAAGGGTCTTTCCGGTAATGCATTATTTATTAACTGCAAGTTTGCATTCTTTCCTTGTTCTCACAAATCACATCCCGTTTTTTCCTAGCATTATTTTTTTAATCGCGAGAGTGCTTTCTGAATCTTCGAGGGTGATATTTTCTTAATTATATGTGAGGTTTTATAATTTTTTCATATATTTGATAGCGATAATCAATGATAATTCGGTTGATTAATCCGGTATTTTATTTTTAAGATGTTAGTATCCATTTAATTTACTATAAAATTTTGTATGGCTCTCAAATTGCGTTTACGTTCCACTTATACAAAAAATCGGTTACTACTGTTAGTGTAGTTTCTCTAACGATAAAAGTTTAAAGTTGAGTATTTTAAAAATATTTATGAAACATTAATTCTCACTGGAATCTGTAATTAATAGTTTCAAATAACAAAACTGCTTTCAAGTTGGTGATTAACGATAATACATTCCGCAGTAACAACTGCAATAGATTTAAAAGTTCTTTTTTCCCAGTACTCGCATTTAAAAAAATATTACAATTTAAAATTTGCCTTCGTAATGTGTTCTTTATTTACCAAGAGGAACCGATACCGTCATTGCACGCAAGAAATACTCCGCATCATCATAAATAATGAGAAAAATCATGAATATAAAATTAACAACGTAAACGTCAAACCTTGGTAAGAAAAGAGAAATGATGGGCGGACATCTTATTTTAGAGTCCGAGGTAACGTTAGAAAATTTTCTGGGAAACAGGCAACGTATCTCTAATGCAGGAAGCAGTCTTTGCTTGTTGTTCACGAAACAACGAAAGCGCCTGTGTGTTTTATTTTTTTAACCATCCCCCACTCCCCCTTTAAGAGCTGAATAAACCCCCTAAAGAATAAAAGATGAAGGTTTACGGCTCGTGCATCTTTAACCAACAGTCAGTCGCTGACTTTCACCCGTCTTAATAGTTGATGACACCGTGCCCTACCTGTAGGATTCCAAGCAACCGGACCTCTCTATTCAGTGGAAGTGGACCCCAAAGTATTGGGGATTAAAACGCGGACCCTCTGGTGCAAAGGGAAAACGGGTTCCCGAGGTCAAATCGTAGCAATTCGTCGAATATCCCGTGACATGCCAGGGATGTTGCGATGACGCAGGGATCGCTTAGAAGCTACACGGTTTTACGCCTCATTTAAAAGGTTATTCGGCACTGCGCAGTTCATCTCCTTTTCGTTATAAAATCCCTTATTCTCTATCTTTTATGAAGCGAATAAAATATATTCATACTTTGTTTAATTAAGTAATGCTAATAATAGTGCAATAATTTGCGTAAAAATACTTTTGTGCAGAATCTGTTTTAATTTATGTATGAAAGGATTTTATAAATTCGGTTCTCATTGTTACTTAGGCAAGTTATAGATAACAAGGTCAATTTTTTGTTGTACAGGCTTTATTGCCGGTTTCGTAAAATACAAAACAAATTATTTAACGCATCCTCTGTAGTATTTATCGAATGGATGATAATTCTCAAAAATTTTCTCACGCGTTATACGTGATACTGAATTTAAATAGGCGATTCTATGCGAAATTAAATCGAGAAAAAGTTACTGTGTAGATTTCATAATTTCTGCACATCTTTGATTCATTTTTAGTCCATGAATATTATGATGAGCATTCTTATGTGACGTTATCGCTTCAATTGAACCATAAATTTATTTTGAGGAAGCGTTTATGTGTTTATGACGTAAAAATAAATTATTACATCCCGTGTAATAATCATTGCCACATTCTATGGAATTAATTCAACAAACAAAATATATTTATGGCCGAAAAAAAAACGATGTAGTTTAGGTTAGACGTCGAGTCGTCATAAAAACGCATTGGCAGAGCTCCGGTGCTTTTCAGACATCCATTTTTTGTGAAATTCCCTTTTATATCGTCCATTATCACCACATTCCATCTCCCACTCTCCTCCCACACTTTCCCGTAAAACGTAAAACAAAAAATCTTCCCCTTTTCTCCTCCTCTCGACTGCGTGATCTTCAAAATCCCGGTCGTTTATTTTAACGCCGACTCACGTAAATCAGTCTTTCCTCTGTCTCTCCCTCATCTCCGATGCTCTCCCCGCTCCAAAACCAACGCCGCCACTTCCTCCCTCTCTCTCTCTCTCGTTCTCTTTTATTTGCGGTTTCGGCCATTACCGGGTCCCTACGAAAAATCTCTAGCGTACGTGAGAGAAGTGAGGTAGCAGAAAGTCGGCGGGGCGTTCGAGACGTTTTTGGCTTATGATCACATACTCGAATTGGAAGGGATAATGCGTTGCTATCTAAGGAAACCTATTGTCATGCGCCGCGTGTGGTCGTTCGCGGAATTTGCCGAGGTGCGAAGGGATGAAAGATTTTTTATTTTAGAGATTTCGAGCCTTTGGAATAAAATGTTATAAAAACTGAAAGAAGATCGCCGTGACTTTGGGTATCATTTGTTCTCGGTTTTTGTTGAAGTTGTAAAGTTTCGGAGGAGAGTTATGAATCTCAGCTTATGGCCGAAATAAAATTCGCAAACTGTGTCGATCCAATTTCCACGAAACGTTTGGGCTGGTTACGTTTATTGATCATTCGAGGTTCATTTCAAGTAAATTACTGCCGTCTACACCCAAAAAAGTTTTCGTTTATAAAATGAATACGGAAAGTCGATAAGAAAAAGTCAACAACGAAAGGAAATCAAAACAAGAGCTTTGGTTGATTACCGTTCGTGGCTTCTTCTCGGCCAAAAGTTTTGCTCAGTTATTCTTAGCGCATTTAGAATAAACGAAAAATTAAACCTTTGTATTTTGTAGATTATTTAAATTAGAACCGTTAATGCCTCATATTAGAAAACTATTACGTTTACGATACAAAGATCGTAAAAAGAACGTAAATTCTCTATATTTCCTGAGTTGATGCACTTATTACTTGTACTGAAGGAAATAAATTGTAATTGACAAAAATATTTTTTTAGTTAATAATCCAGGGAACCAGTTGAAATCTGATGTCATAGAATTGGGTTTGTAGTGTAGTAACAGCTTAAGAAGATTAATTTAATACTAGATAACACAAATCATCTTTAATACAATAGTTTTGGGTTTATTTTACCAATTAAAATACTTAGAGCTTTAAAAATGACCTTTTGGAAAAACAATGCAATGCGCTGTATAAAAGCGAAAAATATCGAAAATCTTCTCTCAACAATGCATTCTACAAAAAAACTTAGAAAAAACTTGACTGATGACCTTTTCTCTTTGTTTCCTACGTATTTTATCTCACGAAGGAAGGATCCAGTAGGTTTGCAAGGTTTCTTTCTGACACCTTTCTTTTATCGCTAGCCTAAACTGGAGGAATGCCAGGGATATCACTTTCAAATTTTTAGATGAATTACAAATAAGCACGTTTCCTGCGATAAGAGTATTTTAAACTTATTATGTTATTCAAACCGTTCATCTCATTTTCTGATTTACTGTGCTTAGTCTTTAGTATTAAATTTCATTAAAATCCGCTGAATAGCTACGGAGAAAAGATTTGCATCAGGATAGAAGAACGGACAGACCGAAGCTAATATGCTCTAAAGCTGAAATGCCTAATAATGAATTATTAATAGTTTTATTCACAAATAAGAGACCGCGTTGTCTCAATAGTTTCAGTAAGTTTTAGTTAATAATCCAGGGAACGAATTGAAATCTGATGTCATAGAATTGAGTTTGTAGTGTAGTAACAGCTTGAGAAGATTAATTTAATGCTAGATAACACAAATCTTCTTTAATACAATAGTTTTGGATTTATTTTACCAATTGAAATACCTAGAGCAGTGTTTCCCAACCTGGGTGCCGCGGCATCCTGGGGTGCCGTGAAGTGTTCTGAAGGGTGCCGCAAAAAATATACCGTTTTCCCATTTTTAGCCTCATTTTGCATCGTCGGCTTTCAAAAATGCAAACCAGAGTTAAGTCGACCATTTCGTCGCAAATGCACTTCGAAATAAAAAAAGATATGGAGATTATTTTCATTAACAATTTATAGATCACGTGCACTACGGTACTTACTTATTATCTCTAGGACCTTACTTTGGTATTACCTTACTTACGTATTATCACCATGCCATAAAATTATTAACAATAACAACGTATTGTTGGATTTACAATATTTTATTTTCAAAACAACATTAACAGAAACTGATTGACCGGTCTCGACATTTACAAACCCAATCACCGAACAACGGGGAGGGATACTTTGGTTCCGGGCGAGGCGAAGGGCGCGGTAACGCTCGGAGACGACTATCCATTAAAACAAAGCGAGCCGAAGGCTCGCCAATATCCTCTCCATTTTTTTTTAGAGGATATAACATTGAAAGAATATATTGACGAGCCTTCGGCTCGCTTTGTTTTAATGGGTAGTCGTCTCCGGGCTCTACCGCGCCCTTCGCCTCGCCCGTATCCAAAGTATCCCTCCCCGTTGTCCGGTGATTGGGTTTGTAAATGTCGAGACCGGCCAATGTTTCTTGTCCGGTGATTGGGTTTGTAAGTGTCGAGACAGGCTAATCAGTTTCTGTTAATGTTGTACGTAAGTATGGCATGGGGATAATACGTAAGTACCAGGTCCTGCGAAGGATCCTGGAGATAACACGTAAGTACCTGCACTACTCATATTATAGTAAAAACTGTAAATGCACGGCTTTATTTTTGCATTCAAAGATCATGTAAATGCATGAAAAAATGTATAAAATTTTTATGAGGAAGAAGCCCGCTGAAATTGAGGGTCCGAGAATCCAGAAAGGCTGAGAAATGTTTATTAACATGATACAAATTTACTATGATTGAATATTTTTAATCACTTAAGTAGTGTGAGAATATTAATGCTCATTATTTCATGAAATTGAAATGTTAAGTTCCGTTTCGAAAAATTGTGACTATGGTAAAGCATGTGATTTTCACCCGGCAGCAAATAAAAACATCTATGTATGTATATCTGCATATTACCCTGCAATTCACCAAGTTGGTGGTTGGCAGGAGGTGCCGTCCACTAAACAGTCCTTAACGATTTTTTGTGTCACGGGTACGCCTCCAATTGTGATTTCTGAACTACGTAACTTACTTATAAACAAATATGCGAATGAATGTCATGTTTTAGCTATCCATCAATATACCGTTAAATATACAGGGTAATTCAAAACTCTGTGAATCATTTCGTACATGTATTGCATAAAAACTATAAGAGATGGAACAATGAAACAAGCACCATATGATCATGAAACACTTCAAGTTTTTAAGTAGCCCGCTAGTGTTACAGCTTATCAGTATTGTTCTATCTCGTATAGTTTTTTGTGTAATACATTTCCGAAATGGTTCACAGACTTTTGAATAACCCTCTATATCCCCTTTACATTTTACTTTCAGGGACCATAATAGGAGTAATATTGTTGCAAGGGAAAGCCGTTAGGACAAATTTGATACATCGCACCCCGTCACCCACCAGTATGGTGAATTGCAAGATAATATTAAGATGTAAAAAAACGCTCTATAAACAAACTCTCTCAAAATGAAAATCAAAAAGTTAAATTATCGGATAATATTATTTTCTAATAACGTTTTGAGAATCGAGGAAAAAAAAGAAGAAAAAAGTATATCATCTTCAGAGTAATGTTAGCTCCTTTCTTAAGAGAGGAAAAGGAGGATAAACTAATAAATAATTTCATCTTAAGAGGAAATTATGATTTTTCTGCACAAAGATTTTACGCAAATGTTTGGATGCGCGAAATTAGGGCGGCTGATTACTCTCGAGAGTACTACCTAACCTCGCAACTAATTATCGAGAGCATACAAGAGGTCATAAGTCAAAACGGAATGAGGAATATAGGATTTTGCGAGAGAGAAACTAAGAGCGTTGTTTAAATTAGACTCAGTAGGGTAAAACCGCCTTATACGTAATGCATATCTCAGCTTTTGTGTCAATCCACGCTGTTCATCTTCAGACGAAAACGAATTTCCCTAGGAAGATTAATACATTTCTACTTAAAGAACGAGTCAAACATGAATAAACTCCGACTGGTAAATAAGAGTGATATATTTCATGCAGAACGATTTATCAACGCATGATGGACATAAAATGAAAAAGACCGTAGTTTTGAGGATAAATGTATTGGACAATGAGGCAGTTTTTCTTTTTTAATACCGGCGATGGCTCGAAGAAAGCCAAATGATAGCATCTTGATGTCGAGATTAATTTTTATAAAAGTCAGATGTAGAATAAGGTTTCGGGAAGATCGTCCTTTATAGTAAGAAACTTACGATTGCATAACCTAAAAGTACGAAGATACAATAAAACCCCAATTTTTTATTTTTGGATTAATCTATCCGGGGCGTCCTGAAGTAAGTTAGAATTTTGTTTTAAGAACTCTCTTTTACAGACAATAAATATCAGCACGGAACGGGCTTCCGAAGAAGTGTTATTGTCTTCCTTTCGGACCAGAACCTTTTCCTTATTTTAAGAAATAAAGTTCGAAAGGAAGATAAACTTGGTGATAAAATCAGTGACTGATCCTTTCATCCACGAATCCTCTTTGCTATCTTCATTTATCCTACTATAACCTCGAATAAATCTCTCCCGCTCTCTCTCTATCTCCCTTTAACTCTGCAAAAAAGAATCAATTAGGACGCGTCGATGGTATTTCAGTCTGTAGTCCGTCTTCGGGGAGAAGTCAGAGATTTGGTATCTCCGCGTCGGCATGGAGATCGTTTGTCTTAGCGGGTCTTATCTTGTCTTGCGTAAAGCTTATAAGCGGAGGCAACGACGCAGCTGTTGAAGTTTACTAATAATCCATTCAAGGGCGCATAGGCAGTTCCTGCTTAGAAGGGGTCTCACGCAACGCTAAAGTTTTGTAATTCCATCAGGAGCGGTCGTTTTAGTAAGTTTTCGAATATTTCGACTCGAATTCGATAAGAGGAGCGGTAGATGGCCTCCGTCTGGAGATAAAAGGATGTAATTATTAATTTCCTCGCCGTCGGATGTTTTCAAATGATATTTCGTCGCATTTATGCCTTTAGGTTGTAAAATTATAATAGGATGCGGGTATTATAAATTTAAGAAACGTAGGTTTATATACCAAGAGGGTCAGTCCTACTCAAAGAGAAATTACTCGTTATTGCCTCAGTGTTGGGGTGGATAGTCCTGACCACGACTGCATTGTATTATTAATGAGCATCGGATTACCTAACCTTTTCATGGCTTAGAGGAAATAGTTTATTAACCCTAGAACTACTGAGGGGGGGGGGGGGGGGGGGGGAGGGCTCTGAGGTTCACAACGGTTTTTCCGTGTACTTCTCTGTCAAAAAATCGTTAAAACTTTGACGATTTATTATATTGTACGGAGATTTATAGAAAAATATACACACAGTTTTCAACCAATTTCATGCATTTTCATATTTTACGCAATTTATTTCGTCAATGGCTGCGCTGCTATGGTACACGGGTGGTCCAAATTAGTGGCGCACATGCTGCTCAATTAATTTTATTTTCGCAACCTCCGCCTCTCAATATCGCTTTTTCATTCTCTTTCTGAGGAATTTCATACTCCTTTACACCCTGCACCTTCTTCTTAGCAAATTCCTAGACACTGTATGAAATAGGCCTCCAGTTACACTTGTATCCACTATGTTGCGTGACAAACCAAAGAAAATCCTTCTGGCGCTATCAGCACAACATCAAGATGCCATTATCTCTGAAAATTCAAATAAATCTGAGATAAATCTATATTATAATTCTACGAAAGGAGGAGTTAATATAGTAGACCATATGGCAAGGTTTCGAGATTGATGTTTCTCCCAGTTAGAAAATATAATAACCAAATGCCGAAATTATGTTCACATATCGTTCCTATTTCACCCTTTTCTATTAATATGCTAGTGATTGAATGCTACATATTATGTGCAATTTAGCTTTCCGGTGGAGATTCGTAAGACTGTTGCAGTACGATATCACGGAACACAGGTATTCAAGTTGATATATTACATTGGTTTACGTAAACATAACGTCGCAGCAGCTGCTGAAATATACCAAAAATTTCTTACATGGAAAAAGTAATTTTTGAACTCGCACATTTCGTACACTCTGTATTGATTGGTCTATGTTATCGGCACGTCATTTTGAACTTAATTTCATTATGCTCCACGCTTCTTTTTTAGCATTTAATTAAATCAAATTTAGAAATCTGCTTCTTTCTAGAATCAACATGTTAGCCACAAAAAAAATCCAATTTCAAAGAATTAATTCCGTGTTTTACATAAATTGGAAGGTTTGTGTATACAAATCAGTCGCATAAAACATATTTTTCATTGAAAATACTTTACTAGAGCATGCTTAAATTTTTTAAATCGGTAACACATTTTATTTAAAAGATGGAATGAATAAATTCAATAAATATGTTATAGCTCCTTATGCTGATTTCAAAATATTAAGGTCTTACGAACGGTTATTAATAAATTATCATTTGGAAACTCACTGCGTTACTTTTCTTTGGATCATTATTGAATGTTTTAAAATTTCTTCGTGCAATTTAGAAAAAATCAGTTTCTAAGTTTATAGAATCCGATCTGACATCCGCCTATTTGAGGCCACTATCTGCTCACACAACGAGCGAAACCTTCATACATGTCGCTTCATAATCGCAAAGGATGGAGATCGGTTGCCGGGTAATAATCTCTCTGGAGAGTTTGCTAGATCAGGTGTGAAATAGCTTCCTGAATTATCCGTTGCACCACGCTCCTCTTCGTTCAGCCTCGGGACAATACAAGCCGGGCTCCGTGGCGAGTTTCCCTGTCTAAGATCCACTTAAATTTGTGCAGCGGAGAGGAAAAACGTGTAATGCAACCATATGGCCACGATTAGAAGCGGTGCAGATGACAGGATGTTGAAAAGTTAGCTGACATATGAGATTGAGTGAATCGTTCGAGACTTTGATTAGAATGAAATTCAATTGGCGATCGGCGAATTAACCCTGAGGATAGCTATACTTTTCATTCGAATAGCGCTTCTAATTTGCTCGACCGTTTCATGGCTGCGGAAGCTTCCGATTTCGCTTTATAAACTCTGTAAATGTTGATTTAAATTGTGCGTGCCGAACTAATTTCGCAATTTGCTTATTTTTATTCTGTGTATACGTATATTGATTTTTAAAAATGACGGATTGAGTGGATATATCACGCCTAATGCTAGAACTTTACCTTAAGTCGATGTTAGCCAGATACAAGCTGGGTAATGTGAACATCAGGCAGGGCGGACGGGTTAATAAAATCAGCATGCGATAAAAATGTGATTCTTATTGCGCGGCCGCTCCTATAAAAATACTTGGAGACCTGGGTTCGTTAGTTTTAGAAAGTTTCAGTTGCATTTTATTCCCCTTCTTTCTAAAACTCTTTGGAAGTTTAATAAAAGAAAAAATAATAGCCGGTTCCTCAGATTAACCGTAGCATTTACGCACAAATCCTCTTTCGATCTTTTCGTTGTTAATTCGTCCATTTAAAATACATCTCAAACTCTTTTCTCATTTCCTTCAAATCTTAAAATAAAATCTCTACAGCTAAAAATAGGTAAAATCTATGGAGTTCTTCACGGCCAAATGGTTTAAGGCTGTTGTTTTGTTTACCGAAACTTAGTAAAAGCCACCTTTATTCAATGTGTATTTGGCCGAGTCAGCCGATTTTTTGCAGCACTTTATAGGAATCGCGACCTTCGCAGATTTCTTGGATAAAAAGGACAGTATTGTTTCCCAGGAATTTCCTAACCTAAACACGTGGCAATAAGATAAATCTGCGATTTATTTTGTATACCTTTAGAAACGTATTCATATAGTGATATTGAGGATAGGGTAGTGCTTCGTCGAAAAAAGGCGCGAAAATATTTTTCTCCCGCGAGTTTATCTTAGGGGTACGTCAGCGACTTGAACGGCCTCTCACAAATCAACCACGAGGGATCCCGTTCTCCCTATTCGTCTTCCCCTCTCACCGTTCCAGTCCCGTTCGTCTCGTCGAGAGGGCTGTAAACCCTCTGAAACCTGCTCGCTCCAGAATACGACCAAGTTTATGGGTTCACTCGCAAGCATCTCCCCCATTTCCGCCATAGACTCTGGTATTGTTTGTCATTTGAATGCTTTGTAAAGAGAAAGCACGCAACAAATATGTATAGTTAAACTGACGTTCATGTGGATTTGTGTGTTTTTTATCCGCTGAAACGTTATGAATGTACAGCGTGTAAAAAAATAGGCGTTTTGGAGAGAGTAGAGGAGATTTTTGTCTTTTAAATTTCTTTAAAATGGTTTTTAGCAAAATGAAAGATAGAAAGCAACCAGTGGTTTGTTTCAGGATTTTGGTGCTAATTTATTTATTTTTAAGGGAGACACCGTTTATTTCGTTTCAAATCTTCAAATACACAACCGAGGAATCGGGCGATTGTCTAAGGAAACATTCAAATGAAATTATTTATGTAAGTCTTTGCGAGTATTATCAATGCCTTTATTCCTTCAAAATTAAACGCACATGTACATACAAGACGTACCTTGGAAACCAGCGCTGGAGATGTTCTATAAGCTAGAAAAAGCTTTTCGGGGTGAAAGAAATCAATATATTTTTTGACTCAAGCGAATTTATTAGAAATTTCGCGAACAAGTTGTTTACCAGTAATCGTAATAACCACTATGAAATCGTTAGATTCGTTTTGAATGTGTTACGAAAAATGTGTTTACCAGTTTCCCGTCCAAATATAACAAGTTACGCGGTAGTAGTAGTTTTGATTTGCCGGAAACGACTCAGAGAACTTCCACAAGTGCTCTCTTCGACAAAAAATTAAACGATATTCCATTTTGGCGTGATTGACGTTTGATGACTTGCCAGAAAAAATATATTCGGTGATGAGGAATGAGCTCCTCCAACTTCTTCCATTCTACGCAGGATGTCAATCATAAGAATAGAACGAAGTTAACCTCTGCAGAGGACATTTATTGAACTACAAGCGAGACTATATGAAAGCGTAATAAGGTGCGTTTTTTTGGTAATGTCATTTGAGCTTAATGACAACAGTAGAGGCGGAGAAAATATTAAAGAAACAATTTTTCATCTTTGGTAGAGTTGAAAACATAAAACGTTTTAGTGGCAGAAACAAGATCTGTATAACACAAAATATAGATATATATGATTATAAGCGGAGGCGTGCAAACGTTGGTTCAGTTTTCCAGTCCAACATTAAATACCACTCGCCATACTCGGATTCTTTATTTACTAATTCCGTGTGTCTTTATTTCGAACCAGCTTAAAACTTTCACGGTCATATTATTAATTGGCGTTGATTTCATATAAACAATAGCTTTTGATTATTGAAACTAATCTTTTATGAAGCATTTTCATGGATTTTATTACACGTGAATTGCACTTGCGGATTTGCACGCATGCCTCTGTATTATTTTCAAAAACATTCGCTCGCCTTTATTTATATTAAAACAAATTCGGTTTTTGTGAAGTTGGTTCTTCAGATGAACACAATGGCAAAAATCTTACTAAATATTTTTAAAATGTCACGGAGCATCGAGTATTTATCTGCTCCTCAGTATGATTTTTCATTCGCCACGACCGAGTAAACGAAAGTATTTTGCTCGCTTCAGTTTATAACCACACTTCATCATACGCTTATATATTCGGTTTTTCTGTTTATTTTCGTCTGTTCGGACAATGTCTCTGGAATCCTACAAATTGGAGAAGTCTAATTTATATGATAGTGCGGAATACATAATGGCTAAACATGGTCCATTTGGTGGATCTAAAATCATCTGCTGAGTAGTAATCGAATTCTTTTTCCAGCCCCTTTGTTTCGTTTATACCACACATAAGAAAATCATGAAATCGGTGTTTGTATTAAAAAAAAACAGAAATCCAATCCAATCGAACGAGAGCGAACAATTGCTTTTGAGCCAAAATAAGAGGGAAAATTTTCCGATTAAAAAAAATGGGAAATAAAACCTTCCATAGCAACGAGCCCACTGCTTATAAATGGAAAACACTATTGCATAGCACAGACATAATGCTTTTAAAGAAAATTTATAGGCTATATTACGAGGCCGATTATTTTAATTAACCAAAGATGTAATAATATGATGACGTCATAATACTAAAACAAGAAAAAACGCCTTATGTAATTTGCACTACTATTTTTCCCTCTCTTGTTTACACTACGGCCACGTAAATCCAAGCTTTTTGCTACGATCGACCACTCATTTTGGCGTTCGATGTTCAATCATCCTATCCAGTGGAGCGGTTTTCTTCAAATAGGTATCATAGAGGCGTAATTGAATCCGGATAAGAGGACTATCCATTCTGAGTTTCCTTCAGGTATTTGCCAGCCTTCCCTTGCAACTGATCTCAACTCTCAGCCCTTTGATTTTCCGCGCTACGAATCATATATCGATTAGATATAATTTCTCGATTTATGAAAGTTTGTTGCTCCGAGTATGGCTTCACTTAGCAGAATAATGATCGGTATGAAGTGAATTTTGCACATTATTAAAAAGCCGTTGAGTCCCCAGAATGTATTTTTTTTAATTCTCGGGTTATAAAAATTGCATATTGCCGTAATGAGGCATGAAAAATTTACGAAGTCACTGAAATCTTGTTGGAAAATTAATCAGCGAGGGAAAAAATGCCCCTTTGCAAATTGAAAATAAATAAAAACGAAATAGACGAAAACATAACATATTCGAAAGTGTCGAGATCGAGGATGTATTAATCAATTAATTTTCCCCCTATCGTTGCGTGCTTTGCGGGAACCGCAATATTTTTGTTATTATTTTGCGGTTAATGTATGTATATGAATTTTCTCGTCACACTTCAAGCGAGAAAACCTAATTCATTTTGTTTCCTCTCAAATAAATGTGGTTAGAAATTGTGTCCGAATATAATAATTCATCGAATGAGCATAAAATGGAATAAAATGACAAACCCACCCTTTAAAGTTGACTGAAAATATTACCAATTAATCTTCGTCAAAACCTCTATTTTATTCAATAATACTTTCCATACTTTGTTTTATATTATATTTTAGCTGACAAAGATATTAGGGGTGTTATAAACTCTTCAAACATATATTTAAATGTACCTAGTATTTTAAATTATTTATTCAAATGTTGCATTGAACCACACATAATTTTGAAATTGAGAACTTGTTTATTATCATGATAATCGGATTATTCTACATAACCATTAAAATCGGGACGAATAAATGGATTTCAATATTTTTGCACGTTCATAAATCAAACAGAATAAATGCATCAACAACCTTTATGAGAGAAATTTTTTTGAGTTTGTGTCGCCGAGTAGATGAAACAAATGAAAAGAGCGAATAATGAAACACGAGTATTTAATAAGCTCGTATTGCTCGTGCACATTATTGATTTTTCCAGTATTTAAATTCCTCGCGCGTGCTAACTAATGAGCTTATTATTATTTCTCCGACAAAAAAATTCAAAATTGAGTAAAGCCGGAGACTAGAAATCTAAACATGTTCTGAAGTATTAACTCATTATATGATTATGCGAGTAGCAAAAGTACCCTTAGTGCTAAAACTATCCAAATAATTAATAACTATTTGTTTTTTTGCATCGACAAAATGTATCTCACGCCACACGAAATCTGGAGCTGTCGTAGTTTACAGTAAGCTTAAGCAAATTACCGTGCGCAGAAATCCATCATTGGGGACAGCCGGAGTCACTTTTACATTAACCGTATTAAATAAAAAGGCGCATTCAGCTAGCATGATATAACTTTTCCGATGCCCTCCATATTTCACCGTGACGTTAGATTCGGATACTACCTCACGCAATGGGAACCGGAGACCTTGGGAATCAGGGATCCGGCAATAGCCCTCGCTTTACTCATCCACTTTTCACTTCAACTCTTCCCTTTGCCAGCTATCTATGCGAGGGAAATCGCTTTCCGTCTCTTATCTCTAAAACGTCCTCCGTCTTCTCCTCGCTCGCACGAGACCATTGGTTCGTCCCCATTCTATTCTTTTCAGACTCGCCCATAAGAATACTTCGCACGGATATTACCGTCGCGTCGCTAAAGGTCACCGCTCCTTTCAGCCTGTACTCCCTCAGTGAATCACTTAAAACCGCTTATTGTATTCTTCCATCGACGTTTCCACATAGGCGTCGCTCCCTTCATCCCTACGAATTGGGTCGTTCTGCCGTTCATGGAAAAATGTGACGTTTTAAAAGTTTAACGGCACAAAAGCGATACTGCGGCATCGATGGGAGGGAGGAAAGGAAACTAGGAGAAAAGTTTTAATATTAAAATTATGGAAATGTTAAAACAGTCAGCGTGTAAAATAGAAACAAATGAGAATTAAAAATAATGATTTTCGTTAGTAATTTTCGTGTGGGCGATATAATTTTCCGCCGATACAGTATCTCATCAAATTAAATATACCGATTAATATCCATTGGTTTGGTTCTTAATGCTTGATTTAATCCAGTTTGTTTTACGAGTGGAAGTAGAAAATGTTCAATATTTTCTTTCAGCGTAATCTTATGAGTCAAAAATGCATACACACATCGACGTCGCTGTCATAAGTTTTTCAATTTTATTTTAAAACAGTGCAATTTATACCTGTTATTCTCTTGATAGACGATATGTGATTAAATGGAATATATAGATAGATTTCATTGGAACCAATCCTTGTTATACTTGATATAAAAGTGATGTTCCTGTTGAAATACAACATCGGGAAAGGGATTATTTTAATTATCCAAGTCGTTATGAGTTTCAAACAATTCTCCGTTTTCATAGAGCTTCAAGACTAATGAGAAAGTCATGGGATTTAAGCACAGCGGTTTCATTAATATTCACGCGCATTTTAGCACCCTTCAATGGCTAATTATATAATTTTTCTTTTCACAATACAATAATTTGAATTCCAAATATATTTATGTATTTAAAAAATATACATCCGTATTTGCATTGAATTAATTAACTCCACAAGTTCCCCTAATGGTCAAAACATCGGTGATTTGTTTTTTACGAACAATTCTCGTCATAATCAAAAACGATCGCTCGCTTTTTCAATACTCTCGACGTTTCTCGAAACAGCTCTAATTACGATCTCAACTGTCTCTCGTTCCTTCACCGGAATTCGTTCGTGTTGTGGTTATTCGACCGAGATAAATGCCTCGGCTTTGCTGGAGGATACACGTGTAAGGTAAACATTTACCCGAATAATTGGTGGTTTGTTACATGGCCAGCGGTCAAAGATAGAATGCCCATTTTCTGAGAATTCCCTCTCTCTCTTTCTTCCTCCCTTTCAGTTCTTGGAATGTTCTATTTTTCAATTTCCTTGTTTAGAAAATTCGTTTATTTTTTATAATAATCCTTTGGCGTGGTTTGTTTTCCGTCGCCAGGACGGCAGCGTTAATAATTGAAAGTATGCCAAAGAGTACGTATCTCTCGTTCCTAAGTGATATAGCAACACATCAGCCATGTCCTTCGCGCAAACTAGTCAGGATTGCATGTTTGTGTGTGTACGTATGTATGGATGCACGTGAGTGCATTCCTTAGTTTTATTCAAAAAGCAATGGGAGAACTCAGCTGATGACACAAATCTTGATATACGTCACGTCTACAGGCATGAAATTGTTGATTAGATTTTCTCTTGTTTACAAACGGGCAAAACCTCCTGTGATCTGGGTAAAAATATTTTTAATCACTTCAGGGAATTTAGTTGTTTGACCCGTTTTTTTATCCATCCGTAGTCCGATCTACTCGTTTATGGTATTTTCTTCTCATCTCTCGATTCAAGTCGGGACCTCAAAATATTTCGTCGAAAAATCAATCGACCCTCTGGATTTTGTTTGGAATTTTATTCCTATGCGTAATATCTACTTAATTTAAGAAAATGATCAACCGAGTAATTTCATTTATTCCAGGAATGGAATCTCTATCAATCATAGCTGTTAATGTTATCTCGTGAAATTTTATCGGGTTCGTATTTACGATCATTTGGCCTTATTCAGTTTGAAACATTGATCTTTCATCGACTAAATTGAAGCGTAGATTTTACCTGGGTTAAACTCTGCACAAAAATCGAAGTGTTTGAGAAGGAAAGTGGTTTTCGGAAATATATATAAATATACACACACTCTCAGAATAGATTATGATCCGGGCACGTGGATGCCACGGTTAAGGCCGAGATTAGTTTTTTGCCCGCTTGAGACTCCGCCTTGCGAATTTTAATTGATTAATCCCGCGCAGTGCTACGACACTTTTAAAAAAATTTAGAGGGTTTAAAGGGTCGAGCTTTGGCTTTGGCATATAATAAAATCGAATCGGTTCTCAAAATATTTTCCAATTTAGATTGCTACGCACGTTCACTCGGGAGTTGAATTTGATGACGATGATTAGAGGATCGTACAGAAAACTGTTAATCTATATCGACGCGGTTGGCTCTGCCAATATGGCTGTAAATTTGAACCTCCACAGACTGAAATTCAACATTTTGTATAAATTCATCATGCATTTATTAAACTACATATTTTGCGTCTGTAGGCAGTTTCATTAAAGGACAGTTTATTTTAACTGTATGTGTATTACTAATTGTTATACTATAAATAATGCAACTTAGTTTTATGACATTTTTTCTAAGTTAAACATTTATAGTTTTGAAAGTACGCCTCGATTCTAGATCGTAATTTGTCATTTTACGTAGATATTTGTAAACTTATCACATGGGTGAATTTATTTTGATTTATAATTATTAATAAGGCCATTTTTACGATATAATCTTGCCTTTTTAGCTATTTATTAAAACATCCGCTTACGTGTTCGGTTTGTCCCTCTGCCTGACGCAATAACTACTACTAGATAAATGAAGATAGTGATTTGGTTTTTTCACTAGTAGATTCAATATTCTGTCCCGTTGTGCACGTTTTCTTATGGAAGCTCTAGCGGATATTAAAATAATTATTTAAATTTATTTTTTGATAAATGTTTTAAAAATTTTTCTTGATTATATTAAATTATTTTTATAACTAGTGTAATTGCCCGTCAAATATGACGGGTTGGCGTGAATTAAGTATTACGGTAAAATAAAATAAATAAATCAACTTTAAAGTGCAATAAAACGTAAAAAATTAATATAGAATCCACATAACCGAATGTTTCAGAATGTAACAATAGTCATGGGCACATAAAAGTTGGTTGGCAAAGATTTATGTTAATGAATATTTATATGTTAAACATACTAAATAATTCTATATGAATTTTATTACATAAATATAAATAACCTAATCTACAATAATCGCTATTCAGGTTGTAATGAACTTTCACGTGCTCGTTTTCTAGCATCTATAAATCTGTTGCTTTTCAATCGATTTACTTTTTCTTTCGGTGACTCATTAGCTCTATGTCTCGCTTTTCCTTTGTTCTGATCGTTCAATCTTTTCTATCTGTCCTGCTTCGTTTCTCTTCTTCTAGCTTCAGCAATATTTCCATTTGGCCAGATCTCCAGCGTGTTTGTGCTCTTTACGTTAAGTCTTCTTTTCCTTTAATTTTGAGTTTCATTACTTTCCATGATTATGAACGGTGTTAATTAAAGGATAACGGTCAAATATGTTATTTATGGCCAGGGGCGGCCTGAGGTATTTTGGCGTCCCGGACAAGAATCCGCTCAGCGATCCCCTTTGTAAATTTTTGTTGAGATATTTGAAAAAAGGCTCGTTAATTTATTCGTCTCATAAAATGTATGATAATGAAAAGTAAAAGGAATTTTATATAGATTTCCACCTACCCCTCGATATAAATTGGTATCCAATATTTATCCGCTTGCATAGATAGATAGATGGTAAGGTTAGCACCCCCAATACCTGGGTGCCCTTGGCAGCTGCCCGGCTCGCCGGTACCTTGGGCCGACCCTGTTTATGGCTATCGCTGTTCAGAATTAGTTTTATATAATAGAATATCTGTGATTATACATGATTAGCGTTTAAAGTTGTTAAGCCTATATATTGACGGCACTGATGGAAGTATGCTTTTGGCTTTGTAGATTTCTCGTGAAATTGTTAATTTTGTTAGGTATATATTTCCTTTCGACTCTAAGAGGATAGTTTCTTTTCCACATAAGATAACACGTATAAATCGACTTTTTTGATGTACAGACATTATTTCATTAACATTTAAAATATCTGAAAAATACGATTTGGACGTGAAACTTGCGCAGTCATGCGAAGAAAAGTATAAAGATTAATTTCCATACCGTAGAAATTCAAATATCGTCCGAAAATTGTTTTAACACGATTTTGTCACAATTTTTGCACGTTTATTACGAATTAGGATCGAACCAACAATAGACTTGAACGATAGCTGTTGTCATGGCGATGAATTGAATAAATGCGTAAAACTCACGAAAAAATGGTCGTTAACGTAATTTTCGGCCTTTTTCGAATGAGATTTTAACTTCTACGATATAGAAATTCATGTCCATTGTTTTCTCGGCATAACTGTGAAAATCTCGCTTCAATATCTCATTTTTAAGATATTTTAAAATACTAAAGAAAAAAGGCTTGCTCGCTCCGTTTCAGCTCTGCCCATGTTATTCAAATGGAGTCAAACCCAGGACTACTATGTACACGGTGAGCAGTTTTAAATTGAAAAGTTTAAAATTGTATTGAAAAATATTGAAAAGCTGTGTAGCTATGGCCTGTTTTCCTTATTCTCCCATCTAATTCCATATAGCGTCACCGGATTTCTTAACTCATTATTATAAGAGATATTATTTCAGAATAATTATACTAGTATACATAAATTTTGACATTCAGTAGCTTTTTCCTTATTTGTTTAAAGCGGGAATCCAATATGATGTAATCTATCTTTAATGAGAAAAATATCAATCGTCGTACAGACAATACCTGCCCGGAAAAGCTTAATTTTTTATCAATCATCGTAGAATTACAAACGAAGAGATCCAGATGTTGAATGATTTATTTACTTGAAAGCTTTCCGTTGTTTATTCTGGTTATCCGCTTCGTCATTTTGCAAATTTTTTTATTTCGCCATCACGGTTGTCATTTCGTTCCGCGATGGGTGAAATAGATTCCCGTAGAATCTCGTAGAATTCTACTTTGGTCATTCTGATCACGTCACTTGGGGACATATTGAAAAAGTTTTTGCATTAGGGTAATTGAATCATTGTTCTAAAGCAGGAGATGGATTTTCAATACATGACCTCGAAAAACTTACAAGAACGAGCCGTCGCGTCGTTATGGTAACGGATGAAAAGTTAACTGGAATAGTAAGAGATATTTTTCTCTCCATCGAAGGGTTTTCGTTTCGGGAGGACTTGTTTCCCCATCGCTAATTAAAAGAGAATTTTGTTTACCCCGTAAAAACATGAGGATATAAAACGATTGCCGATTTTATCTTTTTACTTTATTTTATAAAATAATACGCTTAAATTATTTCAAAACAAACAATAGAAATTGTGATCTATAGCTTCTACTTAAGCCTCCCAAAAATTCGATGTTTTCAAGATAAATAGCATGAACTACAATTCTATATATCAATAAGCCCTGTGTTAAAAATATATATATCATATTAAAAGGGGCTCCGCCCTTCGCGTCTATGGTTCCCAATCCCGTGTCTCGCGAGGTGTTAGAAATGAGAAGTACTTGTGTAATTATTCACTAAACCTACTCGCGAACTTTTTTTTAGGTATTTTGCTTTTTAAACGGGTAAAATATTTTCCAGCGTGTTTAAAATGACCGCGTGCTACTCTTACAAAATACAAAAAGATATTTCAATTCAATATGCAGGATGATTGCAAATGATCTTTCCGATAAAAAAAATTATCATGGAAAACTAACAAAGGTGCAATTAGAAGCAAAGTGAAACTAAAAAAGTATTGTTGAAGTTATTTATAGTTTCTGTTTTCTTCACAATGAGGTTACATCATTCCTGAATCGTTGGATCTGGTGTGGTTTGTCCATTCTTTAGCTGACTTGTTCACCCGATCTAACCTTCCGCCTCAACTTTTTTCTCCGGAGCTATGTCGAAATGGATAATTCGAAGGAAAGGATACACGAGGCTACTGGAAAAGTTCAGCATGATATGCTAATAAATTTATCGCAGGAAACGGAATACCGTTTTGGTATCTGCAGAGTCACAAACGGAGCACATGTTGAATTCCTATAGTTAAAGAAAAAACTTTTGAGCTTTAATATAGTAGCAAATCTTGATTTTTTTACCGTATCATTCTTAATTTTTAGTAATAATTTTTTTTAAATAGGGAAGGTGGTTTGTAATCACCCTGTATACGATCTAAATACGGGATAATAATATCATATCACGCATCAGAAGTACGCGTGTATCCTTCCCACGATTGGCGGAAGCGCATACATAAACCATGGCGGCAACACATTCGATGGTTATTTACGACGGGATTTGCGACCAGCGTTAGACGCCTAGCGCAAAATCACGATCATAATTCATTGCCGAAAACGGGGAGGAAAAACATCGATAAAAAAACCTATGACTTCCCGCCGCTATCCGACGCGCAGAGGCTCAATAACTATCGCCCATAAATATTCTCCTACATCAGAGAACCCACGCCGTGACGACCTCCCACTCTCCAAGCGATTCCGAGGATTCCCTAAAATATAAAATGGAAACGCTGTGCCGTTTTCGTCGTTTGAAAGGGAAGGGAAAAGAGTGCACCACGAACGGAGGATAACGTTATCAATCCGGGCCAAAAGTTCATTAGAAGGGTGGTGGCCCCGCATGTAATGAGAAAATAAAAATAAAGCGTTCGTTCTTTTTGACGAGAACGTAATATACTTTTCCGGTCCGGTCGTAAACTGGTATCGGAGCGAGAAGCGAAGGGCTGACGCCGGTCACAAATTCATCCGAGTCTGCTTAAGGGGTTTACTTACCGACTCGCCGAGATCGTAGAAGCAGCCACGGAAGTTTACGGGGCAAACGGAATGTGCGAACTCATTCGCATTCAGTTTTCGCTCGGAAACCTATTAATCCTTTAAGTGGAAAGCACGAGTTGTTTCAGCTTTGGCGATCTTCTATGCGGTAGAAAGCTCTTGATACGCCTCGGGGCACTCGTTTCATTCCACAACTCGACGAAATCGAGTAATTTTCGTGACAATTCCTCGGGCACGGAAAGTGAAAATTTATTTATGGCTTACATGATTTAGATATGTGGTATAGGTATGCGAAAATTAGATGGTCTTAGAGGAAAACTAAGGAGGAAGTTATAAATACAGTAAATAAAGGGTACTAAATTAGATTGCCGAGGAAAAACAAAAGAAACGAGTGGGTCAAATTTTACGAAGCGGCTTCAGCTGTAATAAGTCATTCGATGGAGGATGCTGAGAAATTGAAAGAGGTATGGTATGATAATATGAAGAGATAGAACTTGAATGGGGTTTGGATGAGTCTAAAATCTATCGAGTGTTCGAAAACTCATGATGTTGCTTCTAGTTTCTTATAAATTCTCTTTTCGCATTTTCTATATAATAGCACGTTTTCTTAAAATGAAAAACTTGCGTATGTGAGCACTCTGTATGTATTATTTTTTGAATTAGAAAGCTATTATTAATCTATGAAATTTCCACCGATTGGATTTTCCTAGTAGTTCGTAGATTTGTTAGAAAATTCAAAACTTTGAAATTGTGTTGTAGCAAGACTACTGAAGATAGAGGAGTAAAAATTTCATGGATATGAAATTCTAACGAGGGTCTAAATTCAGTCAGTAAGGCTTGTCCCCTCCACAGAGGGAGAACCCTGAAAATGTTTAAGAAAACATGCTTCCACCTCTTGTTTTACGCTGGGTATCTTACTTGTTGTTATTCATTAATGTTTTGCCATCAGCCAAATCAGAATGAGTTGAATCTAATGTAGACTACTTCTTATGTGTAATCGTTTTACCTCATTTATCCGTAATCAATAAACTGAATCGGTTTATAAATTTGTTTTAGATGATCATTGTGGCAATGAGGATAAGAAATCTTTAATCAGGAGCTGTTAGTGCATTTTAAATATGTAACTTAAGTGGCTAATCACGCGATTAAATTTTGATCGCTTAACGTTCACGTTCCATTGGAGGGAGAAGTTATTCGGAGTTGGCTATCACGTACTCCGGGAAATCCCATTTTTATGCTCCAGGTGGCTTAATACTGTGACAGTCTTATTGCTCACATATGTCTTTGCCGCAGTGGGAGTTCTTGTAGTACGCGTTCATGCTCGTGTGTATATTGAGGACGTTCTTCTGTCATATTCGCATTCTCTGATCATATCATATTATCTCACCTGCTTGCTTGATTTTATTCATCCAAGTCCTCATAAAAAACTGCGTTACCTTTTTTCATTTTATGTTGTTCATTTTTTCACATATCTTTTCTTTGGTTCTTCGTACTACATTAAAAACTGTTTATGTCAGTATTACGTTAATAACTCAAGGTAGTCGGCGCCAATTTCAAAATTTCCATCCGTTAAAATATTAACATAAAATATGATTTACTTATCTCAAATTCAAATTTATCAAAAATAAAAAACCGCGAACAGGTAAAATACGGGTAGAACTGCTAGTGGTATATGAAGCACAATCTAAATATTTCCAATTTTTAACCAACGTTTAGAGATATGATTAATGCTATTTCTCATCGCCGGAATTCTTTGTAGTGTTATTAAAGAACTCGTTCGATGATATTTGACGGCTTTCGTTCTCCTGTCGGAATCGCCAATGAACCGATTCTGTGCGAATATAACTTTTTCAAATTTTGCCGACCCTTTCATTCGTTAGAGTTGTAAAATAATAATAATAATAATTTTAAAACTATTCTACCTCTGTTCGTGATCAAAAAGTAAATTATTAATTTTTAATATAGGAAAGCGGTAGTTGAAATTGCTTGTCTTTGCGAGTCGATTAATTAATCTGGCATGATGCTGTTGTGCGTACATAGATGAATAAGAGAAATGAGTGTCGTGTTAATTAGAAACGAAGTGACATTCCAGCGTTATTTTGATCCGAACTCCGACAGAAAGTCATTAGAGATAGCGTAACCAAATACGAATGTCATTGTTCCGGCGGCCTAGTGACGTGAAAAATAATATTCAAGTATGACTTACATGATGCATCTAATTGAGGAATACAGTAAAACCTACGCGGATTTAATTATTCATGATTAAGTAAATGTGTCACTCATCTATCCAACACGTATAACATTTAATTATACGCGGTCTTGTGTTGGGCGCGCACCGTATTTTACGTATGTATGCGATTCGAGAATGTTCGCAGTCTATAGGAACACGTGATTTTTTCACGAGTCTTCAAATTCACGCAACGCAGTGTTCTCCAATGCGGACTTATCCAAGGAGCAAACCCTCTCTCAGCATAAGGCGATATTGCGTCGCATGGCAGTGGGAGCCTTTTCAAAATCCTCGAAAGCACATTTGTAATTTAATTAAATATTGAACGCAGACGAGGGAATGAGAAAACTTAATTATTCATGGCCTGATCCGTGCATTTTTTAAAAATTAAAACAGTTTGAATACTATGTTTTGCTCCACATAGACTGGCTTCGTTAATTTTGTCTTAAAATAATATGCTTTTATTAGTGCTGTTTCTCAAGGTCTTAGCAAAATTGGCGTCTTTTCAAGCTATGAAAAAGCACGAGTCGATGGAGTAAGTCGGCGTCTAGTCTCACAATCGCCTAGCCTTTCCTAGCTTATTTTTCTCGGTAACAAGAGTATTTTTTCCGTGTTTTTGTTCCGTTAAGCAAGGAAAAAGTCCTGCTTCGAGGTCTTAAAAAAGTCTTAATCTCGAGCATGAAATCCAGCTTTTGCTTCTCCGCCATTGCCCTTCTCTCCCTTTTACTCCCTCTCAAAAGTTCGTCTTTGCGAACTTTTTTAACGACTTTACTTTGTTGTCCCGACGAGAAAACATGATACGACCATGAAGGGATAATTTGGCCATTATTTTATTCTCTAGGAGTGACATTCTTAAATAACCACATTCGCAAAGAACAAGTTATGATACAGCGTTGATGTAAACCTCGTTCAGGGTAGGATATAGAATGAATACATCATCCATTGCAGTTCATTATTATACATTTTCTGTTATGATTATAGTGACGTTAAGGCTAAGGATCTATGAAAAAAATCGTCTTCAGAATTCTAATGCTATGTGAAAAGAGCATATATGTTTAAATATCCATAAACTTTTGAGCTTTAACAGATGTGTCATCTTTAGTAAAATCGGTGATCTTTGTGTTATGTGTCCAATGAATTTGTCTTTCACCTGAGGTAATAAAATATTGGAAGTGCAAATTTACACGTAATTTTTAATGTATTGGGTCAGCGGAAGCAGAATTTTGAACGAAACTTACGCACATAATGATGCTTTTCTGATTTGTGTAAAAAAGGATAACAGAAGTTAAAACCAGTCATTCCTATTCATCCGCTCCTATAAGATAACGTGTTTATGTTTATGGTACAGTTATGATACCACGGTTAGTGGTTATAGAAACTTGTAGGTCAGAGTAGCATCATACACCTTGTGTTAAATGAGGCGCTAAGCTACTTAGACCAGTGTTGCATATTTTACAGTTAAATACAATACGATTTTCATGGAAGGATACACTTTTTTGTTTTGTTTTGGTCAGGCCCCTTTTGCGCCGAGCGCCTCAAAAGTCATTTAGTTATTAAATTTTATTCTGATCATTTTATCATCAAAATCATCCTCGTGTCTTTGGTCATTTTGCTACCCATTATATATATTATGTTGGTAGGAGAATAATTCGAATCTAACCGCTTCAAATATTTAATGAAGTAATAAAAATTAAAGAAATATTTTTATTGAACTAGTTCAATCGATTTTAACTCTATGTGAAATGAACTGCGTGCCGTATAGTTTGTCAGCTTAATTTCAGAAATAAGGGTAGCTCGATATCTCATTCTTTAATGGAATGTGAAGTGTGAACTCGCAAATGAATCTACTCTCTGATTGCCTATGAAAGTTCTCCATTCTTAAAATAACTGGCAAGGACTTCTTGAAAGAATTCAATTTTCTCTATCCTATCCAAAACTTCGATCATTTTTCGAATCTCATATGCATGGATTCGGTCTAGAAGTCGTTTTCGTCATTCGAGCGCGAAAATGAACTCACGGGAATTCTTCCGAGCGAAGTAAATCTCAGGGTTGTCTTCGCGGCGTCGGCGATTTTTTTGTTTTCCCCTCTATTTCTTATGCGCAAATGAAATTGAATTTCCCATTTCGTAGGAAGATGAAAAAAATGTAACCTGCGAAATGAAATTTGGTAAGGATTTTTAAAAAGAGGATTTGACAGTCGAGGTGGAGTAAAACAAAGACAAACAAAGATTAAACCCTTTTCATCTGCCTTTATTTCTCTCTCATTGGCGCTAAAAAGAAGATATTTACGTATCCCTTAAAATTTAGACTCTTATTGTGAAGAAAAAGACTCACTTTTCCTGCTTTGTGTTCATTTCAATGCAGACATTTTCCAAAAAATAATGTATTTAAACCGTCATCGTTCCAGATTCAACGTGAAAAAACAACATTTGTAAAGTGGCAATAACAATTAAAAATAAGATATGAGCAGATTAGAGGCGTTTGAGATTTGGATACGGCGGAGAGTAGGGAAAATTAGTTGTACAGAGAGATAAACGACTAAGGAAGTTTTGAATACAGTAGGGAGAGAGAACCTTAATTAGAGTAGTAATGGATAGGCTGAAGAAATGGGTGGGTCAAAAGTTGAAAGGAAACGGTTGCTGAAAGGTGTCACAAAAAGAAGAATTTTAGGGAAAAGGCGGAGAGGAAGGAACAGGATGGGTACGTATATTAGTTGCAGTAAAGGAAGGAGTTGTGTTTGAGAAATGGAAGACGAAGGCTTTTGGTAACAAAGATTTGGTAAAATTATAACGTAACATAACAAGGGCGCCATTATGTTAAAGCGGGAGATTATGAAATGCGCTTCTATGATACTAATAATAGGGTTACTTAATCATTCACACTGGTTTAGGAGGTGTGTACATCTGCGCCAGTGATCGCTCAGGTCCAACAAATGCCAGATATGCGTACACTGGATTATTGCTCTCAATGGTGCTTTCCACTTTCACTATCTTCGGCACCTAATGCACTCACACGGATAATCATAAAAATTTAAAGGTTCAGTCAAGCGATTTATGTTACTAAATAAGTGTTTTAGTATCAAATATGACATTTCCTGTAGGATTTAAATTTCCCTAAACATGGTGCAAGTGTGCTTTTGGTATAGTATCTGTTCCGCGCCAGAAATAACTTTCCCAGAAGCAGTTTGAAAGAATAAGTTACGTAATTATTATTAGGTAAGGAGTGATTTACATAAAATGTTGCCTGTTGTAAGTTGAAATGAAATTAAGGCTTGAATGATTATTATCCAGAGAGAAATGCTACATGATTGACAATTGCATATATCAATAGGCATATAACGTTGTGTCGATCATTGGAAAAATTTCAATTCGGAATGTAAGAAATAACCAAATTTTTTGTTTTAACCCTTTTATAATACCTCAAAATATAGACAGTTTCTTTCATTCTGCTAAAAGTTTAACCTTTCCTATCTTTATTTATTCATTTTTATTGTTTTACTCTGCTGAGATTTTTCGTTCTTAGCGACTGTACCCGAAGTCGCACAGAGATCTGAGACGGGACTAATTAACCATCAGCACTGAAATTATATATAGATGTCTTAAAAACTGCGATAATAGGAATCCGATCAACTAATCTTGTATTTCAGCGGTTATCAAACAAGTAGCTAAAATCCTCCATCACAGTTTATAATACCTTTATAGCGGGGAACGATTCAAACGGACATTTTGGTTAATCCGACGTCCTATGCATTAATTTAGCCCCTTGGAATGTGAGTATTAATATGGAGGGTTCCAGAGAACTAAAAGGTAATTCGCTCATCGCATTTATGACCCACTTTAATATCTGCCCGTTAAAGGTTGAACGAACTGGAAAATAGCAAAATAACTTATGTTACCCTGCTTTAATATCACATTTTTCAGTTTTATATCTTATATTTCCGCCTTCGGAGCTCCGGAATTATTATTTTTTTTCAAACCTGGTCCCGTCACTCCCATTTATTCCTTTCAACCATCTTTTCCTCCGTCTCCCCTTCACTTTTACTCACACACACACACACACAATATTTTACTTCCCTCCTCTCTCTATCTCTCTCTCCCATTCTATTTCTCCCTCTCACCCTGTCACACTGACATTGGCGCCATTTGACCACCTCCCCTTCTTTATCCTCGCTATACTCCCTTCTCCTCCCACACAACATGCCTCTCATATCCCTCTCTCCTTTCCCCCCATTTTCCTCTCTCTTTATCAACTTCTCACACTCCGCCTTTCTTAATGCCATTGCTTCTCTCCCTCTCTCGCTATATCTTTCGGTCTTCTCCTCATCTTATCCTCAACCATACGCTTCTCCCTCCTCTCTTTCCTTCTGCCTCCTTGCCTCCCTCTCTCTCTCTCTCTTACCCTTTCTTCCTCTCTTATTTCCCCCTCTCTTCCCGTTCTCTCCACTATACCTCCTTTCTCTCCTCTCCCTCTCTTTCCTTCTCTCTATCACTCTCTCCCACTCTCTCTTGCCCCCCCAACTCTCTCCCTGTCTCCCTCTTTCTCTCTCTTCTCCTCTCATCCTCTCTAATCCCTTCTTTCCCTCTCTCTCTCCCCTCTTATATCCCCTCTCTTCCCCTTCACCCCCCTTATATCTCCTCCTTTCCTCTCCCGCTTCCCCCCTCCCCTTTCTCTTTCCTCTATCTCCTTCCCACTGTCTCTTCTCAATCTCTTCCACTCTTTTACCCTCTCAATTCCTCTCGCTCCCTTTCCATATTACTCTCTCTCTCTCCTCCCCTCTCCTTCTGTCTCTCCCTCTCGTTTCCCTCTCCCCTTTCCGTCCCTCTTCACCTCGAGACTTAGCTCACCAATTTTTCCCTGACTCAGGGTTTATGCGATGGAGTCGGGAGGCCGCCGCGCATTCACATCCCCATTCCGATAAAAAACATTTCCTTTCGCCTTTCTTCACACTCATCCCTCTCTCTCTCGCTCTCAATCTCTTTTCTTCCTACCCACTTCACTTTCAGCTCATCCATTCCCTTCATCTCTTTTCTCTTTTCTTCCTCCTTCATCTATTATTGTTATTATTTTTCCACCCTCATATCCGTGGTACCCTCTTGTCTCTTTCATCCTATTTCGTCCCAGTCTCCCGCAGCGGTTTTTCATTTCTATTTAATGCGACCAAATGTATAAATACCAAATATACTCCTTGCGCGTGTTTACGAGGCGTGGTAACTGCGGTGGGAAAGTGAAAGCGCGCGGATGAAAAATTTTGTTTGTAAAAACATCCATAAATGATACGTAATTTCTTTTCAAAACACGAAAAAGGAAAGTAAATTATGGATATGCGAACAAAAACAAATCGACAGATACGAGTTTGAATATTTTAATGGGAAGAAATAGCGGAGTTAAAAAATAACTTTTCTGCCATGGGTTATTTGTGCTATTATTTTTTATCTTGATTAATTTTAAATGTGCTGTAGATGATTCTGCAATTTGTGAGACTTATATGAGTAAATACTTTAATGTGTGCAACACTTTTTTTGTGTCACAAACAAATATAGCGGTGAGATTAAATTTTTTAATGTAAGTACAGCAGTGATCAAAGGTACTGATTTATTAATTACTGTAATGTTTTTAACGAGTTTGTACTGGTAGATTTTTCTCTAATGATTATGACTTCATATTCCATAATTTGCCTTAATGCAATCATTGAGATGATTGTATTTTGACAGATCGCTATCTTTACTTTATATTTTTTAAATATATAAGTACTTTAAAATGTCTTTGGTAACCATCGAACTGATACTAAAGCTTTTAGCAAAAGAAGTTTGTGCTGATTTTCACCATTTATCGGGACACTTTTTGCGAAATTGTTGTTTTTTTACGAGGAAAAATTTCGGTTGTACTTATTTATATTCGAAAAAAATTGTTCACTTTATGCACGAATAATTAAGAATTGCACAAGTTATTAACGCCCAATGTCGCCCTCCTTTCAGTGACAACTGGTAGAAATTAAGGAGTTAATCAGTGGTGTCAATCGCTCCAAGAGATAAAGGTCTTCCTTGTTCTTATATTCTTTGTTCTAACTCGCAGGTCTGTCTGTATAGCACGCTTTCTCGAAAACGAAAACGGACTTTTTTATACCATTCTCTGCCCGTATGGCTGTCTCTCTGTCTACCCGTGTTCATTCGACTGTTTTTGCTTTTTTTATCATTCTCAAAATTACCTTTTGTGACGGATAGGTCTTGAAAGATTGCTAGCCTTAAATTACAAGAATTTTGTGAGGGATTCGCATTTTTTCCGCGAGACTTCCCTATTGTTGAGGCATTCCAAAATTTCAAATAAGATGTTGATGAAAAATTTTATTTCTGCATAACTATTGTTTTCAAGGAATTGTAAACATTGAAAAAGAATATGTAGTATATACTTTCTTAAGAGTTATATTAATTCTTGCTTCATTGTTACATCATCGCCATCCATTTGCTTTAACTTGAACTGGTGATACGTAACTCGTCTTATTATGAAATAGGAAATTTTTGCAGTCGTTTTTTATTCTTCTATTTATTTAAAGAAAAGTTTGGAATCAGTAATAACTTCTTTAATTAATTTAACTGGCCCAATCTATAAAAATCTTGTTAAATTTACTACGCTGGTTCTGTATTTCCTTAAGGGGTCATAATTATTTCTTTTTTTTGCTGTTTCTGCTTATATCTCCGGGTAGCTATTTCTTCTTCCCTCCTGGACTGCCACATAAGAAAGCGAATGGACTAGTCTCAATCACGTCCAAAAAAATTAAAATTTTCATTCTTACTTTCTCTTCCTGCCTCATGGCCTGACATTCTTTCCATTTCTGTTTCTATCTTTTTTAGTCATATTTTCGGAGGATTTTGACTCTGGTCTTAATTTTTAACTAAGATTCTTCTATGTTTTTTTCATTTCCCTTATCTTGATTGGTGTATTTCCTGTTGTCATCATTAGAAAACATTTATGTTAATTTAACGCACGTTTTAAAAATTTTGCTACAGTGCCACATTTATGCGTTTTCAACCCCGAATGAAGTCGGAGGAAAATTATCGTGTTACTTTTATTGCGGGAATACTATTGGCACTAAAGTCATAAAATGGGTGTCCATTTCGGCCACAGGACAGCCGTTCAAAGTTGTGATTCTCCGATGATTATCTTCTATCAAAAAGAAAGAGATGGATTTCCACTTACTATTGCTTATTTGTATCCATGACCCACTTTTTTATTCAGCTGCTTTATGGAGTTATTTTAATTACCAACATAATGGAGGTTGATTTTATTCCATTTATCTTTGATATTTTACAGAATTAAAAAGGTCTCATTTAGTTAAAAAGTAAATTCTTTGGAATAATTGTAGGCAACTTAGTGAATTCACTCAGTTGTATAATTACGTACCTACATAAGTGTTTTCGTTTCCATAGGGAATGATTACTTAGCACTTTATGTGCATGGCTTTCCCAAACATAGTTATAACTACCTGTATCTATCCTGTATTTATAGAAGTATGGCAAAGCAAATACGGCGATTTTTCGAGTTAGAAAATATTCCTCTACCGTATCTACCATGAACTTATACACACGGGTATCCTAAAAAGACACAAAAGAGAAAAATTTTAAAAGATATAAAGAAAACACAAGAGCACTCAGAATAAAAAGTAAAAAAAAACGATAATCCCCACGCACGCACACAGCTGGCCTCTAAAAATTAAATTTAACAAATTTACGTAAATTTCAACGACTAGGTTATTATTCGAATTTTACTGTTAATAGTAAATGATAAGGCGGTGAAAGAGTCTAAACGTTTCACGTAGGAATCCACAGTTAAAATTTCGACCTCGCAAAAGATTCGAGACTATTAGTCTACCTTATTTATCTACCCATCTCTTTATCTACTAATCCCCGTTATCTTACGGGTTTATCGCCGTCCTCCATTACGTACTTCCCTTCTTTCTCTCTCTCTCTCTCCTTTCATAGATTCTCATTGGATTACTCCCGGTTACGGAGAACACCGTTTCACTCTTCTCTCCATTTCTCATCATCTCCCGCTCCTCTTTCAACCCTCTATGACCCCGTCATCCAGGGACCTCTCCCATATTTTCCTCTTCTGCCTCCTCCCTCTTTTTTTCTTTAACCTTTTCTCTTCCTTTTGCCTCTCATTTTTCCTGCTTTCTCTGACCCTCTGTCGGTTGCCTGCTCGTCGTTTACCGGCAGGACTCGTCCCTATAGAAAATGCCGTCCCTTTACGATTCCGTATGTTCTTGTAAAATCGGACATTTCGTCATTCATTTTAATTCCTTACCCCGCCGTTTCTCTCCGCTCTGCTTGTAAAAGAGGTCGTGATTCAAAAGAGAACGTAAGGAAATATGATTTCTCGAGCCAATGGATGTGTGGAACATGCGTTCGAAAGTGGAATTTATATTTGACGTGCATATTTTTCTTATAAATCCAAGCGATTTCTTCCCCTGAGCTGTGTCCGAAATGTCTAAAAATCTTTCCACCCGCCGCCTGTTGAGATAGGGGGCAAAAGATACGCGAGCCCATTTTGTATCTGGCGCATTTATGTAAATTGTAATATTTTTAGTGAATTTGGAACAGTAAATCTTTGCTCAAAACAGGGTTCCCCAACACGAATTTGATTATACACGTTGAAATAAATGTGACACTTCTTTATTTAACGCGTCAAAAAAGTAATCAAAATCCTGAATAGGGCACGCACCTCATTTTACGTTTGCGACAGTAAAATGCTCATGCCTATACCAGGCGTGGGCAACATATGGCCAACGAGGGCATTTTCTACGGCCCGTGAAGGTACAGAAAATCGATCCGCGAAATTTACCGCCCAAATTCACACTTTTTAATATAATTAATATAATGAAACCTTCAGGGAGATTGGGGAAGTGCGCCCTATGCCTTGGGACAAACATCGTCGCCCCCGGTCCTCGACCGGCATAGTGGAAGATCTGCCCCCACCCAGGGTGGGCTAACAGGTCCTCAGGTTGGACCCGAGTTTGCGACACACGAGACACAGCTGCCCAGGAGCCCTTAGGAGATGATAGGCAGCAGACCCCTCTACTCCGGTCCAAGAGGAGTCTTACCAATCACGCATATATTCGATTCGAGTC
The DNA here is from genome assembly GCA_036926305.1 of Uropetala carovei. Taxonomy (NCBI): domain Eukaryota; kingdom Metazoa; phylum Arthropoda; class Insecta; order Odonata; family Petaluridae; genus Uropetala; species Uropetala carovei. Next base: position 11,939,490 of record JAXCHB010000065.1, on the reverse strand, counting down.
GTTTGAAGTCACAAGGTCCCCCAATTGGATGTAGGAAAGGTTGTCCACCCTTGGATTATACGATCACGTGCATTTTTGTATGTATATGGTTTTAATTTTCACAGCGCTCTTTTCCCAACGTGGCTTTTTCCGAGAACGTGACCCCCGCGTTGCGCAATGTATACCGTAAAAATTCTATCCTACCGGGTTGTATCTTCTCTTCGATAACTTAATAATCCAAGATAATGCTGAAGCTAATTACCTTTCGAGATTTCCAGTTCGTTACTTGTCGTATACAAAGGTAAACAACCTAATTAAAGATTATAGTTGCCTCTCTTTCCCTCCCTCTCTCCCCCTCCTCCTCTTTACCCTCCCCCCTCTACTTCCCTCTCTCCCCCTCCCTCTCGCTCCACCTTCTACCTCTCTCCCTCCCCCTCTCTCGTATTAAAAGAATTCAAAGCACGTTTATACCCATAAGGATTAATTTAACAATATGATATAGAGGTCTAACAATGGAATTGGTAGCCAAGACAACATTCCGTTAAAATGGCAATATTTCCACAAAATATGTGAATTAAACGTATAACATGAGCGATTTAGAATTGTATGCGGAAAAAGATGAACAGAATAAAAACCTTTGTAGTTTTTTCTTCAAAATGGTTCAGATCCGAAAATCGTAGGTTAATTCCTTCTAATTTTAATTTCCAAAACAATAAAAGCCTGCACATCAAAAACTTGATTTTTACATGTTACCTTACGGAAAATGGAAATGTCTTCCTTGGAGTTGAACCCGGGACTTTTTTGGAGATTTATTTTCGTCAATACCTTAAAATATGTTAATCAAGCATCCTTGCCAAATTTCAATCTTCTACCTATTCGGGAAGTTTGTTAAAACGCTCTATATAGGCCATCGTGAAAGCGTGACCAACCAACAGACCTGGGCTATTATAGTATAAATACGCAGAAACACATATGCATGCAGTATCGATTTATTTGATCTTCATTCACTCGTCAAATCGGACTTTCTATATTTTTCATTTACAAAATTAAATAAGTTTATCTATTTAACAAGTTTAGGCGTTGAACTCTAAACAGTATAATAAGTCATTTCAAGGTGGAAGTAGATAGACTAACAAAATTTACACGCACTCGTTTCCAGCATGAATAATTCTTATTCCTATTCCAGTCACAATCAATTCTCACAAATCTATTCCTCTCGCATAATTCCGTCTCTTTTCTCTCGACTTCACCTTAATTTAATTTATCCGCCCTTTCCGTCAAAAAATGTTCCTTCCTCTTTCATTTTGCAATCACACCCACCTTTGAATCCCATTCTTTTCCTTATCTTACCTGATAGGACCCGGCTCCATTTTAGAGGTGTTCGCAGTTTCCCCTGTCTCTTCCTTTCGCCGTGTTCCGGGCTGATTTTTCACGCCACAAACCTCCCCAATTCCTAATTCTCTTTATAAGCCGCTCCTTCTTTTTTTTTAGCCGGCGACGTTCCCTCTCCCTTAGCCTTTTATGGAGCTCTTTCTTCTTCTTTGGCCTGTCTCACACCTTCCGTTTCTTACTCTTTCTATCGCTCCCTCCCTTTCAGCTCACTTCCTCTTCCGTTCACTTTTCTTATCTTCCTTCCATCTCTATCTCTGTGTCTCTCTCTTGCTGCACCCTGTCTTCTCCCATATTTTTCTTTGTATCCCTCTAATTATATTTCTCTCTCTCCCTTCTGCTTTCGCCTCTTTTCTCCTATTACCTCTATTCACCTTCTTCACTGGATTTTCTTTGTTCCTGTCTCTTCCTCCTCCTTCCATCTCCTCTGTTCTTCTCTTATCCCCCTATTTCTCTCTCCATTCTTCCTTCTTTTATTCCTCCCTCTCTTTCTTACCAGCCTCCTTCACTCTCCCTCTCACATTCTCCCATCACCCCCTCTCTCTCACCCTACCTCCTTTCACTCTCTCTCTCCCCCTCCCTCCTTTCACTCTCCATTCTCTCCCCTTCCTTCACAGTTTCACCTCTCTAATCCACTCTTCTTTCGCTCTCTCTCTCTCTCCCTCTCTTTCACCCTCTCCCTCTCTTACAATCTCTCCTCTCATAATCCTTACTTCCAGCTTTGTCTGTCATATTCCCTGTCTTTCTCTATCCCGTCCCCTCTCCCTACCTCTCGTTCTCCTGATCTCACCGACCATATCCTTTATCCTTCCCTCTCTAATCCTTATCTTTTAACTAGGTTGAGTATACCCTATGGCAGTGGTCTCCAACCTTTTAGAGTAAGTAGACCGCATTGAATTATCAAATGTGAGGCCCTCGAGAAGAATAATAACGTGAAACACATTGATTATAACTTTTCCCTCACATTATCACTGTGGAGCAAAAAAATGGTGTTCCATATAACGAAATGAAACATTAATAAAATTGAAAATATAAAACTAATGAAAACCAATAAAAGTAAACAACGCGAAAGGGAATATGGAAAAAATTTCATGAATCTTAACCAAAACTTTCTTAAGAGAGTATAATGATGAATCATACTACTAGAGTATAGTTGTAAATGGCCATTACCGATTGGGTTTGGCCCTTCTCCGGAGTAAAAATTAAAATGTGAAACTAGTTAGTATGAGGCACATTTTCGAAGATGGTGTGTTTCGGATATAAGATGCCATATTTTTTCATCTCATACAAATAATCACTCGGTAACCCAAATTTACAAAATGGGGTGAAGGTTGCATAAAACGATCTTGGAAGCCGCATGTGGCCATTGAAACGCTATATAGTTATAATATCTTGGTTTTATGTAACTATATTTTTCTCACTCTGGCATTGCTTCAGTCTTTTTAGTGCTTTTTTTCTAAAAACATCTCTCATGTATACGGTTTGTTTGTCCATTCATCCGTTTGTCTGTACGGGTAATACCTATAACATCCTACATTCTGGAAAAACCAACTTTTCAGGATAGATTGTTATATATAAGAGCTAAACATGGAAAATATTGTTGGATCTAGGAACTGCTTGGGAGAGATCGGGAAAATAACTCAAGTACAGGCAACCTAAACTTCATAGTATATGCGATTCTTTACTCCGATGGGAAGGTAGCAGTCAATGAAAAAAGGGCCTTATGTGATTTGCTCTGCAATTATTCTCTCACTTGTTAACCCTATCCCTCTCTCACAAGGTTTAAATGTAAGAATGGAATATATAGTCTCAATTTTGCACTTAATGAAGTCGTTTACCTGTGTCTCTGTCTAATTATATTGCATCACTTTGAATGATATTGACGATCCTCAATTGTGCATCGTTTTGCCAATGTCGCCAAGGATTCTATGGAGCTAAGAATACAAAGTGGGAAAGTACAGATAGGAAAGTGGTGAGGAGGATAGGATAGCACCTGATTGGTTGCCATCTCTATAGTGGGGTGAAAATGGGATAAGATGTAAAGTGGGGCAGATAGGAAATGAATTGAAACTTAAGTTTCTATTCCTCATTCGCTCTCCATTGTGGTTCACGAGGCGAACTATGCAAATTGCAGGCGGATCGCTCCATGTGCGACAATATTGACTGTATAAAGTGGCTGCTGCCTTCCTCCTGTATATGGGAAATGAGGAGTTTTAACGGGAGAAACGAGAAGGAAGCGAAGAGAGGACGGGAGGTAAAATTAGAATTCTGAGGTTGAATGGGACGCAATTTGAAAGGGATATGCTTAATCCCGTGCGACTGATGAGATGGGATATTGTAAAAATTTTTGTACCTTATACCCATGCGAATACTTAGGCTTTTCATTCCGTCAGTGTTTGCGGAGGGATAATTGCTTCCAAGCTGTCGGGTATTTTGAAATTGTTCGCTCTTGGCATAGGAAAATTCTAAAATAGCCAATTTTATCTATTTGCCCAGCAAAATTATGTATTCAGAGAGGGAAAAATGCGTGAATGGGTGAAAAGTTTCTTATTTATACTAGACTGTATTCATCCCAATCTTAGACGAATTCCCAAATTTCAGCTTACGAAAATCGAGGGTCATCTTAAATTCGAGTACGAAGTAGGGTCACTCGTTTAGTTCACGCTTTTACAACGAATGAAATATAAGATACAATAATTTTATCTACTGAAAATTTCCATTGCAAATTTACGATCCTGATTTCAATTCACACAGTAACAATTTTAAAAATTCATTTAACAATTACGCTTTTTTATCAGACAAAGATAAAACAATGTAACAAACCATTTCAATGAATTAACCAAATATACTCATACTGAATACGTGTACATAAAATACACGCCGTGTAAGTATAATTGACGTGTTCTTTCAATCAACTAGAGAACTAGGTACTGAGTTTTATTATTTATTTATTATGATGTTCAGTGAACAGTTACTTCGCGAAGGACTCCCAAATATGTTCTAAACCTCCCTTTTCTGTTGGCTAATAGCATTTTGCATATTTCAAACAAATGACGGCGTTATTCATCGGGATTCTCCCATTCAATAGTTATAAGCCATAAAATCTCTAATTGTGACTTTGCCTAATATTCGTTTTAAATCCGTCATCCTAAATTTAAAAAGGTCGATCATGTAGAGATAAGAGGTATAACAGCAAAAGAAATGATTAAGAAGTTAAATATTCAATTAACGCAATGAATACTGACCTTGTAATAATATTTAAACTAATGACACCATTACTTCAAGTTTTTGATGTTGCTGTCAACAAGTCTTTTAAAGATGATTTAAAGGGTTTATATTCTGGGTGCTATTGGGTGAATACCACCCTCTAATACCAAAAGGAAACAAATAAACCTAATGTTACAATGTTCTGCGAATAGATTAAGGTATCATGGCAGTGGATAAACCCAGAAGTAATAGCGAATGCATTTTAGAAGTACATCTTACCCAATGCCATGCATGTAAGTGAAGATGTTTTGTGGGTGTCTAAGGACAACGTTTGGATTGATAAAGATAGTGAGGACAGTGGTGAAGAAAGCATAGAGAGTGACGATGACTGATGTAATACAATGACCTATGACATTCAAGAAGAGTGTGGGATTCAATAAAAATTTCTGCTTGATTTGTAGATTTTTAAAACTTTTGTAAAAATCACATGCAATTTGGTCATAAAATCTATTTCCTGTTTTGACGGTCTGACAAAAGGTGAGCTCGTCTTGGAATCGGATAATTACGGTAATTTTTGGACTGCCATTAGAGATATAAGTTAATGGAGATGTTTTTGTAATTTAATTTTAATAATGTAATGACAAAAATGATGCAGAAGTCCGCTTATCTAGGAACTTTACTTCACTGGGTCATCACCAACATTGAGATAATGAATAGGGGGATATAGGCGACTTCAATATTTTAAGGAATAGTAAAAAAACAATGAATCGACAAAATGATAAGGCTAAATAGAGCAAACCATCAATAGCTTTAAAAATTGCGATTTTTATCCTCGAATAATAAAGTTTGATTGCCTTATTTTGCCACTTAAAAATGCAGTACTTCATTTCGTGGAAATGTTCACATTTAGTTTACGTTTGATTCGCTTTTTATTTGCTGTAAAATTTGAGTACTTTCACTTCAATGATCATTTTCCGTGATACTTTTCTTATACCTATTCAGTTTATTTCCTATTCTCTTATCTTTTGTCATACATATACTATATGCATTTATAAATAATAAATTCCTTTCCTTCGGATCCATCGGAGGTCAAATAAAACCCATTTTCACAAACGCATCCAATAAAATTGAAATTAAGTGGAATGTGAAAGTGAATTTTCGGCGTATTCCTATTGGATTGGACGTGGTGACCTGAGGGCCATAAACCTTTTCGTACATCATTCGCACTCTGTCAAATCTCGCAAAACTAATTCTGCGTCCATTATAACGATGTCCGATGCCATAAAAAGAAAATATCAATTTGAATCTTTCCGATTGAAATGTAACTACGAAAGTCGATTTCTGGTTGTTGTGGGGCATAAATGTTAGATACTGGAATGAATATATTGGATTTACAGACGAGTGTAATTTATTCTTAATTTGAATTTTTAAAGTGGTTAGACTAGATAATCGAATTTTAAACTTATGCTATCAATATATAAAAGGGGAAAATTTGAACTACAGCGTTAAAAATTTTTGAATTGCCTAATGAAAAATACTGTAAATTAAAGCAAGACAAACTGCAAAATCGCCATTATTTACACGAAAATCGAAGAAATGCGATTAATAATCAAAATACTAGGATGAGAATAAGAACTTTCATTCTTTTATGCTAATAATAGTACAAATCCTGTTTCGATGTATTAATTCTAAGATATTTTACTGATCAAAGGAAAAATACCTAGCATGGCGGATTTCAAAATTCCCATATACGTAAATCAGATGTGAAAGAAAGTTCCTGGAATCGAACTCGGGCCATCAAGCTTCGAAAAATAAATTATCCACTGAAAAATTTTCGGGAAACTCATTCATTTAGAGAACAATGTATTATTTAGCTATCACAAGTCTCTAGTTCATTTGTACTTTAGGACGAGTTTCAATTTTTTCGTAATTACCAATTAAATGCATTGACCCGGGGAAACATTACTTTACGCGGAGTCTCTGGGTGAAAATGGCACAGTTGGCAACCCTAAGTTCAATGAATACGGAATTATGACGGACGAACGTACGGACTTACAGACAAAACGCTTACATTAGCGGATTAAAAAAACCGCTAGAATTTAGTAGCAACCAAAAATTAATTATTGATGAAATATTTTGGCCTATATGAAAATTGATAAAACTAAAAGTAATTAAAATAAATAAATTTGCCACTTACCTGACCGGTGAATTTCAGGCTACAATGCTATGATCGAATTAAATTTTTCCGTATTTTAACTAATAGCTAACAAGCGACAATATAAAAAGGAATTTGAAAAATACTTATTTGTTGATATCTAACTAGTGGCTTGGTCCCTACGCACGTCAACCCCGTGCCTTGCTCCGCCAGGCGAATTCCTTCACTGTCCGTGTGAACCCTCTGAACACCCTTATTGCGGCATGTATTTAAGCTAGATAATTATATATAACTCAACTTTCAGGCATGGCACGTTTCATAATATCACATTCATTTCCCTTCCAATTAAGGTTTTACCTCCGGGACCTTTAATATGAATTATAGCAATGCAGATGTTTCCCAACAGTCGGTTGCAAACGAATTTTTCAGTTGATGACTGGGTTGCCAGACGTCCCGATTTCGCCAGGAATTTCCCGATATCTAAGGAAAATTCCCGCGTCCCGATATAATAACCAAAATTCCCCATTTCCGTTTAATCTAGAAAAATATTCTAAACAAACATTGTTTTTATTTCTTCAAATTATGGAGAAGTATCATACAATAAATTATTTATGCAATTGGTAACAAGTTCAAGCACATCGCCACTGTAAACAAAGTTCTGGGCAGGAAGTATTTGTATATTTGCTCGTTTCGGCAACGCTAAATACGCATAATCAAGTGAGTGAAAACAACAATTGGACAAAAAATTCATCATAAATATCTTTTATATTATAAAGGAATAAACACCGATATATATATATATATATGTCACACAATACAATATATACCGTCCGTCCCACCCTGTATCTCAAAAGCCGTTCATTTTCTTTCTACAAGCTAGGAAAGCCCCTAGAAACTAATCTCAATTTCATAAAGTCCCGGTTTCGAATCCAGGATTCCCGATATTACAAGTCTGAAATCTGGCAACCCTGGTTGATGAATGACGAAAGAAGACATTGGGCATGAATGAAAAGCAAGTTTGATGTTCCTGAGGGAGAAGTGGCTTCCGTATTTTGTAATTAATCCGTAAATAGACACGTATTACTGTTAGCGTAAAAATAGTTGAAATGTGTTTATTGAAGAACATATGAGGCGTTGCGAACCAGAATGAACTTGCGGTAGGTGCGAAAATGCGTTTTCTATCGAGTTCGTCACTATGGTTCAGAACGCCTCATATCTTAATTCCGGCATATATAATTATAAGGTGACCAAACGTACTCCTTTTGGGAGTACAGTACTCCGTTTAGCGACTTTGAACTCCTGAAAAATCATTTACTCCTTTTGTACTCCTTTAAAAGACTTGTACCCCTTTGCAAACTCGCAATACATTGTCTCGCAATGTATACTCCACATTGGAGCATGCAGATATCGATTCCTTTAAAAACAATGCTTAAAAGAGCCGTGTATTTTATGCAGAATTGACCTACAAGTTAGCGAAATCTCTCAACATAAACACGCAATTCAGGGTCGTGTGGAGGACATAGTTACAAAACAGAAGCGTGTTATATCTCGATTCAAGCGGCAAATTTCTAGACTAGACTTTTCAAATTTTCATGGCTGACTGATTTTTTAAATCTCTTGAAGGACATTGTATTCTATTTGTTTCCTTTCCGTCCGAATTGTTATTCTTTTGTCATCCCTTCTTTAGATCGGTATTTTTTATAACATGTACTATGCTCTACAACAGGACTCTCCCTCCAACCTTTCAACACCCAATCTACTATTCACAGGGTCGGATTAAGCGGTACGCAAAACACGCAAGTGCGTGGGGCCCAGAGGACAAGGAGGCCCACAGTGGACAGAAATCTGTCACTTGTTTCCCTTTATTCTTTTGTATCAAATGCTACGCTTTTCATAGCAAAACGCTTTCTTACTTTATCAGTAATTCCAAGTACAGGCGGTCCTCGCACTTACGACATAATTTGGTTCCTGAAGCACATCTTCCCATAATAGCAATGTTAAAAATTTGGGTTACGTTCCTGTCCCAACGGCCAGATAATATATTTTTATAAAATGACCCATAATATTGTACTCAGGCAAAGATAAACATATTATAACCTATTAAAGACTAGACGAATCATTTTATTCTAATCGGGATACAATAATGACTCGTAAAAACTTTCAGTGTTTCGTAATCGTGACGCATTTGGGCAATTTTGGAGAGGTAACCTGTGAAGTGACGTCCAGGGTTTGATTCCAGAGGACAATTTATATTTCCCATAACATAAGACGTGAAAAAAGGTTTTTCGACGTGCAAGTTTTTGTTATTTTGCAAATTTACATTGGAAAAAAATTCACCTAGAATCTTCGAATATGGACTATTTCATTGGAAAATGAATAAAATTTTTATCGTCGATTTTCGAATATGGATCGAATCCGTCTACAATTTGGTTTTTGGCGCGTAAATATAACGTTTGTTAAGCTGGAATCCTTCCGTCGTCAATGGTAACCATTATGTTGCTGTTAAGCGAAGCTGCAGACATTGCATTGGATTTTATAATACGGGAATTTAGTTCATTTTTTACTTTCGTGGAAAGATTAAGGTGGAGGAAGGAACTGCGGGAGAGATAGGTGGGCGGGGGAGAGAAAAATAAGAAGGACGGATAAAAAACACGTGCTGTGAATGAATGGGTCTCTAAATTAATCCGGCCTAATTTTAGGCCGGGGCCCAGAACGTGTGCTTTGCGTGGGGCCCATGAACCGCTTAATCCGGCCCTGACTATTCATTTGTAAATTTACCGAGGATCGACCCAGCGGAATGAGCCTTGATACGAGAAATACTGTTGAGCAGAGGGGGAGGGGGGATCCTCGCAAATTTCTCCCAAACATTAATAGACATCGAAACCAGCATCATAACATGGAGTGTCCTGCTTAACACGTCAATCCAATTTAATCGCAAACAACTTTTTATTCGAGTTAAACAAGCTCGAATAAAGTTTTATTCTATTTTTCATTCTGTACAAGAGAATATTTTAGTTCCAATAAAATTTATTCAAATTTTATCTACCAGGATAATTTAATGTATTACTAAGTTTTAAGCTATTAGAAGTTGAAGAGAAAGGCTATTAAATAAATATACAGACGGTAGAAATCAACCAAAACATAACTTGAATTAGTTAGTCGTAGTTAACCTCAAACTTTTGTCTTTTGCAGTAATTCGTAATTGGAACACCACGTATCGAGCAACACTTAAGCATACTCAGGGTCGATAAACATCAATACGCTCGTGTCTCCTTGCGAAAACTGATGTTGAGAGATATCTTTATTATTTGATTTATGATTTCCAATTGCTCTTAATTTTGGAACGATTATAAAATCACCTGCATAGCTAAATAAAAAAGTTCCAACTGTAAGTTCAAAATCTATATCGGCTCAACATTTCTCAGGTGATTCAATAAAAAGTAATAGCGCTGAGGTAAGATTCAGCGATCGAATTTAAAAGGGCCAAAGATCGATCGGTCGATCTCGAGCGACTGGTTGGAGACCCCTGCTCTACAAGCAGCACATCATAATTCTTCCAAACATAGAACACAATCCCCAACCCTCCTCTCATTAACCGTACTGCCTCTCTAGCGTTCGCGGTGCAGTAGATAGAAAGATACCTATAATAATAGTTGTTTATTTTATGTTGTTACTTATAGTAACGGTACTTGTATTTATTCTATTTCTGGGAAATGAGCAACTCCTACAGGAGTCGCATCTGTGCCTGCGTGTGCGGTTTGAAATTTGAATCGTAAATCCGACAAGAATACAAGACGCCGGTGAGGTTTGTAAAAAAATTATCATGAAAGAATCCATAACCTCTACGTTACTGACGGTTAATAATTCGCATAATCATTCAAAACATTTTTTTTATTTTTCATTTTGTTTAGGCGATATTTTTGTATTCGTTTTCAGCCTACGTATAAACAAAAAGATAAACTTAGTTTTGAAAACACGTACTTTATTTTAATAATGTATTAAATCAAATTAATGTTGCACACAAAATGTACCCCAGTCAATAAGAGATGGAGGAATGATGTTACATAATCACCACTCACGAAGAATACTACGCAGTCGAAATGAATATACTGTTTAGAAGTTGCATATCACTAAATCTAAAATGAGGCACTCGGTTTCTCATCTAATGAGAAACATTTCACGTGCCTCGGTTATTTATGGGTTGCATTACCGAGCAATACCGTTATAATTCGCTTACGGTAAACTTAGTTTTCATAGCACATAGCAAATTTCGAACGTCCTATGTATGTAGGCGGGACTCAAATTTACTCGACAGATCCATGCCCCAAATCCGCCCACGCTCAACTTTTAAACTCGCTCAGCGCCACTGGAGGCGGAATGTTTTTGATGAACACGTCTGACGCGAGCCGTTTTGTTTCATGCCTATTTAGTTACAAAGCAAGAGACACGAGGTCAAGAATGGTTTTTTCTCCCGCAACTTGCAACGCATGGCTCTGGAAAATAGGGGATAAAATAACAAAATAAGGCCGAAAATGATGTAGGAGAGAGATGAAACAAGTGCGGGTGTATCGAGTTACATTCGTGATGTGACTGCAGCGAAGTCTTCATCGATACGTTACAATGTACGCCACCAATAGAACGCTTTATTTATTTTCATAATTTTTAGCGCGTTTGATTTCACAAACAAGCCTGTTTTCGCTCTGTGTGTCCGTCTGTGCAAACAATTAAATTAAAATAGTGAGTAAACGGTAAGAGATATAAGACCATAATGATGTAGGGGTTATGTGATCTCTGATGTAATTTATTTTTCTTTAGATTTAAATTTTGGAAAATATACATAATCTGATAGTGGCCTGTTTTATCTGTAATATCTGCGAGGGTATAAATGATGGAATGCTGAAACTTTGAGCGTACATTTAAACAGTGATGTCATTTACAAACAAGGCTCTAATGCCCGAATATGTTGTAGCATAGCAGCATAAAAATAAGACAAACTAAATTTACGCATATAACATATCATCAAAAATTAAATTCTCCTCAGTTCGTCAGTTAGGTTAATGAGGTAAATCTTCATAGCGAAACAAAACACAAAATACTAACAAAATTAATAATAGAAGAAAAAACGCAAATTTTATCCATTTTCATGGATAACAGTCTTGGTTTTGTGTTTCGTTTTTTCACTCGCCATGACCTACCAGGTGAGGGGGTTACAGAATTCACAAATTAATTAACAGAATAAAATTGCTTAAGATAACCGATTTTTCGTCTTGATAAACAGGGAGTGGTTGTTTGTATTGTCTATGTAAAAATTAACCATGAAGTTTTTGCTCATCTATAAAGTTCAGAAAAAACTTCCACAATGTTGCAAGTTACAAGCGTATGGAAACATCAGTTTATATTTAGGATATCACTCTGCAAGTCGCGAAAGGCATATGTCAGTTTAAGTTGCTGCACCATACCTATACTCTAATGGAAATATCTATTTATCTGTCTCATTGTATCTTGTAGTATCCTTAAGCCATGGAGATTACTTCAAGTGATTTTATTTTACACTGTCGTCGACCATTAACAAGAGAATAGACAAATGTGCCTCGCATATCCTCAACGGATTAGGGAATGGAGTTTTTCCCTCATCCCTAAATCTAAACACAAACCTATGTTTTATATCCTTTTAGTATTGTGTGAAATACGAATTTAAAATATATATCTTTCGCCATATTTAACAGATAGAAAATCTATTTTCACTTGTAATTGTTAAGGAGTAGGGGCGAATTTAATGGAGGATGTTCCGAATGGCTGTAATGTATCTCCATGTTTTAGCGGTCACCAAAAACGACAAAAAGTATATAAAAAATGATACAAACGACACAATCAACTTTCGACAGAAACAAATGCTATATTGTGAGATTTATTAGCCAATGGTAATTAGCATAATTGTAGTTAGTTCTTTTGGAGGAAAACAAAGCAAGTATTAATGAAAGGGTGGGTATTTAAAAAAAAACAAAAAACCCAGAAACTCCTTAACCGTACAAGGTGAATATCTAGAGGCAAAAACAAGGAAAAGAAAACACCAAAAAGAAAACCGAGTGAGTAAAAAAATATATATATATATTTTTTGAAAAGCAAGTATTGAATGTAATTCCTAACAATCAGTATATGATGAGAATATGATTACTGTCCAGGGCTAACAAATAGTAGATGCTCCACTGATAAGGCGTGAGTGTTTATGGACATCGGAATACAATTCATTTTCACATATTGACAAAAAATTTTGGCTTTATGTATTGCCGTTCTTTTCAGATTGTCCTTCCATAGAAGGAATTGCATTATTCAGACTATAGTCCCTCTCAAGATAAGAAGATTATAATTATATTCGAAGAGAAAAATATTAGTAAAATTTGCAAATACAAGAAAGCTTGACTCAAACAACAAATGTAATTATTGCGTGAATCCACATCGATACTTTTGATGTCGTAATCGGTTGCGAGTAAATAACTTATGATTTTCCTGGTTAGTGCTTCCTTTGTTATTTCGTACCAATCATTCTTTTCCTGATCATAAAATAAAAGATGATTCAGATAATCCGCGTTCTTTCAGGTGAAGGAACGCATCTATAACCATATCCCAATACTTCCCTAAACGCAAATAAAAAAAAATATTTCTCCTTAAGAAAAAATTTTCGCGCATTATTTAATTTACCTTACGGCCAAGTCATTCAAATAAACTTAGCGCCCGACAGATAAAGCTTATAAAAACGAATATTAAGCCATCAGACAGAGAGAAATATGGGAAACGGCGAACGAATCGGAAATAAAGTCGAATTCATTTCGCCCGAATGCATTGCTTGGTCCTCTCTCATTCCCAGCCATCGCTGCCATCATCACCGTAACTACGTTTCGATGTTCATTTGTCTCTCGGCGTAGTCTAAAACCTCCCATCAAGCGGGCACATCATCTCTCTCTCTCTCTCAATCGACCCAATGACCCGGGTTATACGTTGTCCTCCTTTGTCGCCCAAACCCCACCCCTCAACACCCTCCAGTACCCTCCCCATCCCCCTTCTTATGCCGTTTTGTCTTCTACTCCCCCTCTTCCCTCTCCCATCGTTACCGTGGCGCGCAGTTCGACGTTCTCAACTTGCTTTGCCATCTCTCCCTATCTCCCATCGCCCCCTCTTTTTTTTTTTACCGCACTCCCCGAACACTCCCGTCCTCTCCAGCAACACCCCCGCCTTTACTCTTCCAACCCCTTACTACATCAACACCCACTCTCTCGCGGGGTTCTCTTCGCTCACCCTTTCCCCCATCCGATCCCTCTTCTCCCCTTCGTTCCATTTTACTCTCCAGTCGCACGCCCGCCATCGTGGCGCTACTCCCCGGCGTTGCCACATACTCTTAAACAATCAACGTCGCGTGACATGCGGCGTTGATTGAAAACCTCTTTTGACGCAGGCAAAGACATATACGTACGCGAGATAAAGGATAGTGAGGGGGAGAAAAAAATAGGTTGACCTCGCGGGCGTGCGAATCGCGCCTAGAAAATGAGGATATGATACCCTGTTCGCTAAAGGGTGCTGTTACATACACGCGTAGGTAGAAAATAGGCGTGCGCCACGGTAGAAGAGGCGATGTGGACGCGTCGATGATTTGCACGATGCGATGCCCCCCTCCTGTCTATAAAAGGCTGCTTGCTGGTTGGAGTGTGAGTGAAATGGTTGCTTTTCACCATTTGGTGTCATTAACAGCGACAAAAATCGAAATTTGATATTGTTATATAATTTCTTTAGTTTCGGGATCAGTGGTGATACAAGGGGGGGAGGCGATTGGGGCGATCGCCCCCCCCCCCTCCCATCGGATATAGCAAAAGAGGGAGCCGAGAGGGTTGTCATGCTGCAGGAGGGTTTCCACAAAAGGTTTCACTTTGATAATTATCGTATTATTCATTCGTGTACCACTGTTTATTAATAGAAAATAATAATTGGAAATTCTTTAGGAGTAGCAAAAGAGGGAGCCGAGAGGGCTGTCATGCTGCATGAGGTTTTTTGATAATTATCATATTATTCATTCGTGTACCATGGTTTATTAATAGTTAATAGAAAATAATTTGACAAGGACTTATGCTAGTGTACAAATTATGAATATCCCCCGCCCTCATGGAAAAATAGTCAGTATAGCCTCCCCCTTGGGAAGCTTCTAGATCCGCCCTTGGTGGTGAACAACGTTCAGCCCGCGGGCCGTATGGGGTCCCCGCGAAAACATGATTAAAAAGAGATCCGTAAAATTTAACATGCAAATTCATATAATATATATCCAAAAATGTAAATACTGGAATTTCAAAATTTTAATGTTATTTTCCCCGAATTTTTAAAAAAATTTAAATACAAAAATGTTGGTTTGTTTTGTGATTTTCTTGTACAGTAAAAACTGCGAGAGGCGGAACCTCACGGGACCGGCATATTATTCCGTCTTTCGCAGGTTTTTCGCCTTATACAGGTTAAAATAATTTACGCAACTCTTTTCTTTTGGTTGATTTTAACTAGAAAATTAAAATTTTTTAAGTCTTAATGGAAGCAAAATCTTTAAAATGAAAACAAAAATCGATATATATATATATAATAAGTGAGAACATAAATTTGAAATTGCCACATTCATTAACATTATCGAAAACAATGACAGTTTCTAAAACAATTTTTGATACAGGCTTCTTATACACTAACGAACGGCTGAGAAATGTACGTAATTGCATCTAAAACAGTGATTTTAACCGTCAATTCCGATCCTCTCTTACATTTATATACCTATATATTGAAGGCCCTCTAGACCAGTGGTTCCCAACCGGTGTGTCACGACACACTAGTGTGTCGTGGACGAGGTCCAGGTGTGTCGCGAAAATTTAGAAAAAAGGTTCAAATTTCACATTAATTTTTTAGAAATTGTTATTGGACAATTTTTTATTTCTCTTTGTTTATTTTGTTAAATAATGAATTATATATATATATATACACACACACAGGGCCGTGCCCAGACATTTTGCCGCCTGAGGCGAAATATAATATGGCGCCCCCTGGCCTCGCTGGCCTTATGAATTTATTTTGATAGGTTTTCATTATTGTCAAATTTTGGTGCCCCCCTTCGAGAGGCGCCTGAGGCGGTTGCCTCGCCGCCTCACCCATCGGCACAGCCCTGTATGTAGTGTGTGTGTATATATATATATATATATATATATAGATTTCGTTGTACATACTCTTAAATGCCCTCGGTCATATTTGTACTAATTTGATGTTAATAAACTAACATTTTGTTATATTTTTGTTATATTTATGATGTTTTATTGTTAAATGATGAATTTTAGGTATTTTTATTATGCTTTAACCAAGAAAATTGACTTTTTATTTCATGGTGTGTCGCGATTATTTCATGGTGTGTCGCGAGAGCTGGATCATTTAAAAAGTGTTGTCGCCAAAGCAAAAAGGTTAAAAAACACTGCTCTAGACATATTTTAAAAGGACCGATTTTCAGGTAAATAAAAAAACTATTTTCTATTCAATTCGATTGTTTTCATGCTTTGTTTAATTAATGGTATTACAAAGTTTTTTCTACTATTATTCATCATAAAGACTTAATTATGGGTTCAATCGGCTTTAGTTGTTTGAGTTGGGACCTAACCACCGATTATACTATTGTGTTTATGGGAATTTGTGTTCCGAGTTCCGAACAAAAGTCGAACCAACTTATCGAACGCAACCCGTTCGTAACTCGGGGACTTCCTGTATATTGAAATTTTAACATTAAAATCTTAATTTAGAGTTGAGTTTGACTGATATGATACCTCCAGTTTCTAGTTATAAGTTCGATTTAAAGTCTATTCCGACGAAACATTGATAACTTGTAATGCGGCCCATCGATGAAATCGCAACCACCAACAATACCCACCACGGAGAAAAAATTGCGTCCCTAGTTTATATCGTGTATATAGTTTTACAAATTATTTCTCTCCAAAAGCCATAAATAGATTTGGAAAGTCAGATAGAAATTCCGGCGATTCACCTATACTTGAACTTTTGGGATCTAATTTCGAACACCACTGCTGACGGATGCTATGTAGCCGAAATGCGCCTCTGATTCGCCCAAATTTTTCTATTACTATTGTAGAGATATAGTTCGTCAGTTGGATTTTAAAGACAATTTTCTTCCGAATGCATATCGTTTATTGGGTAAATATGCATTATGATGAGCATCCTGTTAATTTCTAAAAAATAAACAGATATTTGCATTTAAACGTTCCAGGAATAGGTGAGTTTTTCTGTCTTATGTTTTTCTGAGAACCGTATTTGCGAGCTCGTGTTTCGTGGCAGGGCTACGTTCGACATTTCACCATGGAAAGGGGAGAGACCGGATTTTATCGGCTTGAGTCGGGGGTGGAGGTGAGGGAGAGGTAAAGGGGGAGGGAGAGGTAAAGGGGGAGGGAGAGGAGGGCCCTTCAGAGGATGAATCGGGCGAACAGCTGCGGCGAACTGGCGCCGTGCCAATATGTCAAAAATTCATCTGGTGATATTTAGCAGAATAGTAAATCATATAAAGGGTCAACGCTCTTATACTTTCAGTGGCCATTCTTTAAAAATGCAATAAACCACCGTTGTATGTTTATTCAGATTAAGTAATCGGATAAAAAAAACTTTAGCGTCCATTTAAACTTTTATGATCGCATTAACGAGTAGAGCAACGCATATTAGCTACTGATAATTTTAGAGGCCGTTATTCTCAATATGTCATAGTTTAATTTATAGTAAGAGTTGTAAGAGTGGTTTCAGATGATTCCGGAGTGGTGAAAAAACAATGACGTTAAAGTAAGGTTATTTTGCTGGCATCATTAAAATTAACGTACACTAATGACAATTATTATCACGGGATGTTTATCAGTGAATTGAAAAATGGTTGAACGATTGATATATGCTTAGTCTGCTAAACTTAAATACGGAAGTCATTAATACTCGTGACCTCTGCCTGAAAATTTATTTTAACGCTTTTTCACGTTTGACACACGATAACCTTTTCCTGAAAGTTTAATGATACTTAACATGTGTATTATTTAATTTGCTAAAGATGGATTTAAAAAAAATATATAAAATATTTGAGCCACAGAAGCGAAATTTGAAGAGTAAAAGCAAATGCTTTATGAATATTTGATCACTCGAGGCGGTTTTTATAAATCGGCGGTGATTCGATAAATAAATGGTTAAATCCATGACACTTTCAAAGACAAAACACTCAGGTTCGAAAATGAAGTGATAAATTTGACATTTTTCGGTCGGTTTCCTTCCATAAATGCTCGCCGAACATTTTAAAACTAAATTAAATTGGTCACGTTATCCTTTTTCAGTCGAATCATCTTTAAAGGGTTTGTTTTTTACCCTATAATTAGGTCTGAAAACTTTGATGAATAAAAAATATCACAATTTTCTTAGAAATTATTGCGGTTTAGTTCTTATCAAAACAGAATGTCGATTCAAATCATGATATGGAGCATAAATTAAATTCGGGTGTAAATGATAAAGCCATAACCACATCAGTCATGGTTACCGATTGTTGTAATCTTAAAAAAAGTCAAGCAGGAATTGCAGTAAAATTGAAGGTTGCTGGGAGATTGTGTTACACGATGAACGAAGCGATTCAAAGGTAATATGGAGGAATGGCGTCGCAATTTTACGGAGACAAAAAAGAGTCCTCCTGAAATAGTATGAGGCCGCGACGCAGAATCTGATTTACGAAAGAATCCGCCGCATTTCCCCTCTTCTCTTTTTCCTTCCTTCTTTTCCTCTCTTTACCTTTCGCTCCCCTGCAAAATTCAGCTCGGAGGGAGAGCCTGGCGGCGTAACATCGATCACGTAATACCGCGACCTAGTGGCAAACGCTCGTATTTGCGGCGGTTGTGAACCCTGAATTAATGCCGCGGCGGGACTGTCCGTACCAAAGACAAAGTAGGAAGCGTGAAATCGTATTCCTCGGCCAATAAATCTGCAAAAAAAACTGTTTAAAAAACAGTGGGTTTACCTTTGAGAAGTACAATGCAATATGAGCGAGCGGTTTGCGATTACTGGAACAAAATTTAAACGGATTTTTGCGCGTAAGTTATAAGTTTCTCGAGTGGAATGCATTTAGTACGGCCTTAAAAGCTTTGATGGTATAGTCTGCAAAATTTAATACAGATAATTTTGAATGTTTCAATTACGATTGTTGCCATAAAACCGTGCCTAATGATGTTTTAACGCTAAAAGTGGTTAAGACTTTATTTTTAAAATCACATATGATCTCATGAGTACGTTATGTTATAAACTCTTATCCGGCCCGCCGAGGCACTCGCAATTTCTAATACGGCGTAAGCCTAAGAACTAACGTCTACGAATGCGGCCCTCCACGTAAAAAGGTTGCATACCAATGTTTTAGTATATATCTCCGATGGGACCTTATTTTATTCAGTAATGAAATATGTATCCATTCATTGCCAGGCAGCTTCATAATGTGAACAGCTTATTTGGTTTAGACGCCCCTTCGTTCGATCTATAATAATAGGCCTCCGACCTCGGGCAATCCGGAGCACAACAAAGCTGACACCGGACTAAAGCTTTTACGGATCACAGTTACTAAATAAAAGGTTCACATTCCACTTTACTCAAAATACAAATTGTTTTTCATTTGCTATGGTTTTATATGTAAAGCAGAAAGTGTTTGAATGTCGCAAAGATTTAAAAATTTACAATACAAAGGAGAATAATTATTTTTCACTTATTTAATTTTGTCGAGGCAAAAGTACTAAAAACCGTGTTCAGGAAATAACTTTAACTTAAATCACTTCTTTTGAAGAATTTACGATAATGGAGAATTTTAAACGTTCTTCTATCTAAAAAAGAAACCACAGAAAGTCATTACATGTATTTCACCTCTCTGTATATACACTACCGCTTCGCGATGCACTTCTCCGTTTCCCTCGGATTTGTATTTGAAATTTTTATGAGCCTGAGACGTAAGTCTAACAAAGTGACTCCGAATTGTTTCAGTTTGTGCGTCGCCACAAAGGAACGGGTGACGGAAATAGGGACTTCCGTTCCGTCGTGGAATGCAAAGCTATTTCACGATGGGTGTGTGAAGTAATTTCCAAAGTTTTGTTTTTGGGACACGACCCTTTATGATATCCCGTAAAACCGCTACTGCTATTGTATTGGAATCCTTAGCCATAATAAAATTCGTTACTTAACAATTAATGAAGTTGTTTGAGCTGCCTGTGGGGCGACAATAATTCTTAATTAAGCCCCAAACAACTTGAATGAATTTATGGTGTTCGGTGGCTTCGATAATAATTGTGCTTAATTTTTATGCCCTTCAGAAGATTATTTACGAGTTTAAAATTTATTCGAAGTTGTTTTATTTGAGCTGTAGAAACTCTCCGTGACTGTTTAAAAAAAATATTTTAAATACATAAGTGTAGCCGATAATTAATGTGTAAGTCACTTTTGAGACCACATAATTCGGTCACGGGTTACAATTCAACGAAGGCTATAGTATCAAGAACAAAAACATACATTACTTTATCTCTATTTTAATGATAAATTTTAATTTAATATTCAGCAATAGAGGGGGAGCGGCGACTTATAAAGGAGGGCCATAGCTCCGCCGCAAGCCTTCCCCTAGTTACGTCCCTGTTATAGGGATAATATTTCATAACGTCCTTCGTTTCATTTCATCGTAACCTGAGCATTATGGTAAACTGACGCTCGCTGTCAAAAACATGCGGAGGTATTTTAAAGAATTGAATTATTTTCTCGTATGGGTATAGTGGAAAACTAGGGATCTCTATGTTATCGGCTACCGTTTTGAGGTGGAGTTAGGCGGAAATTCCAGCAAACTCATCTGCTCTTGATATCTGGCAGCTTTGCCCTCCTCTCCGGCCGACCGACGTACATTGTCACCGCTTGTCACTTCCGACATCTGCCTTCGCTCTTTGTCTTTCCCTAGCGCTTCCAACGGCACACTCGTTGCACAACGCACCGCAGCCATTATCCATGCACGCATCCCTTCCTTTTCGTACTCGCTTCGCGCGTATATTCTTAAAAATATCTCTCGAGGATTCGTGAGTCAATGCTCGTGCGGATCGCGGAAGTAGGGCACGGAGAAAATGGCCAATCCATCCGAGATCTTACGAGACAGACGACCTTCCACTTGACCACAAGTTCGTCGGTGTACAAATCGCTCCGCAATAATAGACAACTGCGTATCGTTTGTGTTGGAAGTGAAATAACTGTCGCCGCATATCATTCCGGGATTGATCTTTTTGTGTCCAAAATGAAAGAGAACTCGGCAAAAATGATTTCGAAAAACACACGTGGGTTTTAACAAATCCTGCGATAATAATTGTTCATATGTGATTTTTTTGATAAATTATTGTTATATTCGATACAAATTTATGAAAGATAATTCGCTAATATGAAAATACTCGACTTAGATGATAAATAATCACAATGGAAATAATATATGACAGCAGCGAACTTTTTAAAAATGTTAATTTTATTTGGGGATAGGATTTTATTTATTTAGCTGCTCAAATTCAATAACTTGATTAAGTTTAAGTTTAATATTTTTGTACCAATTAGTTTGTGATTATTTTTTAAAATTTCTATTGATGGTTTAAATTAACTTAAAATAGTAAAGCTTTAAATAAAATTCATTGGAAATTATTCAGTGCATGCTGGTTGAAACTAATATTAGGTAACAAGCATAAAATCATTAGAGTAATACAGAATAGTATCCTATTTTCGTAAGCTAGCACGTTGAGTAAAAATCAAAATCATTCATTAAATAATGCATCCAATGTAGACTTGGCTACATCATCACCGAAAACTTCCACCAAAATAAATGTTCGCTGTTTAAAATCCTGTTAAAAAAGGTCCACCTTGTGTCACCTTCTCGTCAAAATTTACCGCCCCTTGCGTAATTTAGGTATTCTCTCATCCTATATTTACCTCACTCACAATGTTAATTTATGCGTCCGACAGAGGGAAGCACATCCATGTAAAAACATTTTCGTTCCTCCTCCTTCCGCGATAACATTTCGGGAGTGTTCCATCTGTTGCCAACAATCAAAAAAAACAAATTTCCTGCACATGCCTTTGAAATTCCGCCTCGCTGGCTGGCTCTCTCCTCAAATGAATTCCCACAAAAACTCGATTTTTCGTAAAAAGGTACCTCATTCACTCGATTTCGTCACGACGGCTTTAAAAAGATGGACGAAAAAGTTATCGGGTATCCACTGTCACGAACGAATCTCGCGCGTCGAAATGGCCTTCGACGTGAAAGGATCGAGTCACTCTGAACATTTAGTCACGTTGCGGTTATTGGGAAACTCATCCTGGCAATTTTAATCTTTGGCAAGCCTCTTGAGCTACGTGAGATTTGGCAAGTTGCTAATATAAAGCACGTCATTAAGTTTCCTCTTATTTTTTTCCTGCGGTGGTCAGGATTCTTGCGGCGCATAATGGGTTTCTCCTCCTATTCCTTCCTCTCTCCACGTCTCTAGAAACATTCGCTTTATTGTTTTTAATACGCTTTCATTAGAGAAAACATAGTTTTCGTCGGCGTTTTATTGCGAGTTATTTATTTCTGCCTCATTAATTTTGTTCTTCCTCTTCGGAGAGACTTTTTAAGGGGATAGAGGATTCGATAGAAGGGTGTCGAGCGAAAAGCGGAGACGTATTTTCAGGTTATAAAATATTGGGTTTTGGCAAATTAAGATGGTGTTTTGGGTAAGAGTTGATTGTTAGCGTTCGTCGCGGCGAATAGAGTGGATTTAATTGGCAATTAGGTTGCCAAAAGGAATTGGCTGCAAACGTCGAACGCTTCAAGCGTCTACATAGAAAGGGTTTATAGCCACCTCGAGCCAAATGTTTGATTAATATTTCCACAGGAGAGGAATTCTCATCCCGAAAACGACCTAAATTCTAGAGAAAATTTTGAATATTTAAAAAAATCTTAATAAACAGAAGTGGCTGTAGTAGAAATAGTTGCTGTTCGAACCCTTGCTTAAAACGAAACGTTTAATTTTTAATAACGGCAAATAATGTTAAGTTATCAAGGAGTGCCACCTCCTTTTTTAGGTGTTACCACGCTGATCCCCAGTTCTACCGCGGATTTTGGGGAAGACTCGGTGACCTGCTACCGTCCCGCTTTTAAATCGAGCAAACGGTCCCTCTGACCCAATACTCTTTTTGTATTCACTAGAGAATCATCGAATCCCCGACTTATGGCTGAATTTGTGAATGAGCAGTTGAGTATCAAAAATCACGCGCTTCTTAGACATCTTCACTAGACATAACAAGGCTATGGCTACAATACAGCTGTCCTCATTTGTGATATTCCGAAAGTATGTATGTACCTAGGTAGATTATTTGTGCATGAAACTTTTTATATAAAATAATAATCTTTTATAATGGCTACAAAATTTTAATACTGACATCAATGCAGAGCGCGATTTTACAAAGCTAAACAATGGAGTGGTAACTATATTTTCATTTGTTGAACTTACGTTATGAATATGAGTTAGCGAACTGGCTGTGGCTAAATTACTTGAATTATGTATTGAAACCTATCTTTCGTATGAGATCGGATCAGAAATTACATCTTGGAAACGTTTCGATTGAACTGATAAAACGTATGTATTCAACTTTATTATCATTACGTCATTTGCTTGTTTTCAACCTAGAATGATTTCTATTTAATCTTGTTGACGCTGTAATTTTGTTGACGTAAATTATGAAAGTTAATGATAGTAAAATTATTCTACATATCTTAAGTTTTAGAATTTTGCTTAGTGTCTAATTTGAAATTCCCTGAGCTGTTGTAGCGATGGTTGACCAAATTCTAGCGCATTTTTGCGAATACTAGAAGATGAACTTAACTGAAATTATTCTTAGGGTTAGGGTCAGAATGAGGTAAAGACTTTCAAAACCCAATTTCCTGATTTAAACGACCCGACTGCGAGGATGTTTTTGCGGATACAACTAAGTATTTTACTCAGCATATAACTATTATATTGGTCTTAAGTTCATACGGCGCTTCGGTGGAAAGCATTTACTTGATGCCTCTGAAGTCATTTTAAGCCCCACGTCTCTTAACACGCTTACTTTTATGATCAGCCAAAACATTAACTGAAATACTTAACATTCATTATACGTATTTTTTATATTTATTTTGTTAGTTGAAGCTAATTTTAAATGGTATCCTCTAGTAGTCATGTACGAAAATCTGAATTATTATTCAATGTCTGATGATGCGCATAAACGCGAAATTATGCAATGCTGAAATATTTTACAACGCCAAATTTTAGCTAAATGCTTACATACAACGCAAATGTATGGTTAATTACCAAATAGACGATGCAATTAGATTTAAAGTAGGTTAGGATGAACTAAAGAACTAGTTTCTAAGAATAGAAATCTTCTAGTAAAGGTGGCGCTCGTAAATCGAAAGTAATTTTCCCATAGCATACACGTTAATTAAGGGAGTTGCGTTCCCAAACTTGGGCAAGGACAAAGCTGATATGAAATTCATAAATTTCGCTTCATAGTGCCTTCTTGTTGAAATGAAAGTTCGTCCCATCATAGATTTAGAGAGTTGAAAGCGTACGACCGCAAAATCACTGCCGCTACAAGAAAATTAAATCACGTGATAATAAGAAAATACATCGTTAAATATGCAATACAAATAGAGGTGCTGAGTGGAATAATAAAAGTAAGGCGAACCATTATTTTATTAAAATACTAGCTGAAACGCCCGGCTTCGCTCGGGAAAGAGGGGGAAACAATTTTTATTGCTCGGGGCAAACGTTCCCCATTCCTTAATTACGCAAGCGATGCTTACATTAACATTTACTATTTTATGTATTGTATTGTACGCATTAACGTCTTACTTAATATTCACATGGATAGATGCATCGATGCCTTTAAAGCGGCAATAAAATTATGTGGATTATGTCAATACTATTAGCCAAAAGTAAACAATAAACAACATCTTAGTTACCGAACAAATGTAAGTAGAGGTATTGATTTATGTTGCGATAAGTCTTTCAATGTTAATGATAAAAGATAACAATGTTCTAATATTCCTTAAAAATCATTTGACTCATTTTAAAAGTATTCATAGACTATATTTAGGCATATCTTGGCGTTAGCTGTTCTTCTTCTACGGCGTGGATTTTCCTTGCGTTAATCTTTACGTGTATATCTCCCTTTGAAGAGGACAACAATTAAGAAATTTAGCTTTGTTGCCGCCTGGAAAATGGACATCTAAACCGATAAATTTTGCGCTTAAGGAAAATTTCGAGCGATTTACCATGTATTACTACGAAACATGAACAGAATTGAAATATTCAGTCTTTCATGCGCAAAATAAACCATTTCCCGTGATCGTAAGTTAATATTTAGGTATATTTATATCCACATCAGTGAAGGGCTGCATGGCATTTTGGGGTTTTTCCACACCATTTCCCATGAATTCTTATGGAAATTGTATTTTGTTGACCCCATGGGGTGTAAGAGACCCCACGGTCTGCAAACCTAGACCAAGTTCTTCCTTTGGTCCATAGGATGGCTCATGAAAATTTTGTATTCGATAACTTCAACGGTGTAAAAACGTATAAAGAACATACACACACACACTAAAATATATATAAGATAAGTCGGATATTAAAAATTATTTATGTAAAATATAAATGAAGCTTGCAATGTTCTGGCTGTTCACTGTACATGGGCCGACTGCAACAACGAGCGCGGTGGCGCAAATTGGATGTTATATCTTCATTATAAATGGCGTTAAAATGAAAGCGCGTAAATCAAATTGGCGTTTAACGTGCTTCATCTGTATTCATATTTTATCAGATAATGTCTTAAACTCATGTTAATTAAGATTTTATTTATTTAATTCTTTCGGAGCATCTTAAAATTTTCACATATACGAAGCTGAAGTAATAGTCATTTGTATAATTTTTATATCCTTGCATAATGATTAATATGCAGATAAGATTTTCCAAATTTAATTTCCAAAATGGATTATAACCAAGCTGTCACTATTTTAATTGAAAGTTTCGGTTCTTCGTATATCTTTCAATTATTATAACCCGGCCAAGCAGTTTTATAGGTTTGTGAATGAACTTTATAAAAATTATCTGCAAAAATTTGCAAGCGTCGCTCAGTTAAATCTTTGGTCACTTGAAAGGTTAGGACGTTTCTTAATGATTTAGCTTCTTTGTGTATGTACCTATTGCACAGAAATTTCATTTAAGAGAATACATGTAAAAAATAGGAATCATAGGAAGTCAGGGGAATTAGAACAATTTGGAAAACTAGTGCATTAAGGATAAATATAGTGAAAAAGAAAACATTCTGTTTATATTATTTTAGAAAGAATCTTATACTAGCTTTTTCATTACCGCTTTGAATCCTCAAACTCTAGAAAGAGTTATCAGACATGCATCAAATTGTAAGTGCGCTCTTCTCATAATCTCCACGCTGCAAAGAACTAAAAGAACTTTTCTTTAGTTCGAATCCACTTCAACTAATGGATATAAAAAATCCATTTCTCATCAAAAAGTTTCAAGTCTATTTTTTCATTATAGCCCTAACAAGTAGATCTAATTTTTTTCAACAATCGCGAGACCATGCCATTGAACCAATAACTTAACCGAATGCGATTCGGATTCGCCTAAAAAATCACTCTAGAAGCTTCTTCTACACTAAATTTTCACTCTCAGTTTTACCTATTTATAAACGCAATTTATATAAATGAACTTAGTAAGGAGAATATATTGATTCTTTTAGCTCTACTTACTTTCAAGCAGTGCTTCAATTCTAATCTGTTTAAATGTAATTTTAAGTGCATATTCCTTGCAATATAGTATTTAATGATGAATCTGTATCTAAATGCACTTACCCAGTTTGAGATAAACGTAACTAGACCTGACATTGTTTTTTATTATGCTCCCGCATCTTGATCTATAAAAATGTAGTTTTGGAACTCAATTAAAAGGAGGATTTAATATTCTCAACTTATATGTGAAAAACAGGCAGTTTAAATTAATTTTCAATATTTGTTATTGGCATTTGATATTGCGAGTTTATTTTTAAAGAAAAATTTGAGGAATGGCTTTAGATTTGAATAATCTTAGCGTTAAATATAAGCTTATCTATTGAAGTTGCAATTTAGCTGCTTAATTAGTCCAAGTTATAGGATCTTTCATTTATCTCAATCCTAAGCTGTTTAGATTGAACCTTTAGAGGCTTATATATTTCTTAAAGATATGAGACTCTTAGCTCATAAACTAGCGCAAATATATATATTGTGAATTTCACTTGCTGCAATAGCGACTTCTTGGTTAATGATATTCTTGTACGTAAAGTTTAAATTTTATTATATTAAGGATTTTAAATTTTAAATGGGACACGTTTAATTTTAATCAAGTACACTTTCTATTTAGCATGGTGGTAGTTTTTCATTTTCCACCAGCATAAAGCTCTATCTGGAATTTTAAGCGGAAATTTCTTTTCAAAATAACACCCTTTCGTGTTGGTTCTTAAAATAATAACTTTTTCCTGATCAATTTATCCGGGAGATGGCACATTTCTTTCATCAGTCATCATAGCTTATTGATTCCTGTTATTGCAGGTAAGGATGCGATCCTAATCGATTTTCCCGTTGATATCGTAAATAAGAAAACTCCATGCTCCCGTTTGCAACGTCAATCTTCCTCATTTTTCCATTCCATCCACCCTCCTATTAATTACACCTTCCGCCACTCAGAACCATGAGCCTGTTTTCATTTAATAACCTTTGACAGGTTGCCACTCTTAGTCATCTTTCCCAGAATACCTAGGTTCACACCCAGGAATATGCGGTTCCAAAAAAATCTTCGATGCGTCATTGAAATGGAAAGTTATCTGGTGATATTTTTATCGAATTGTAGCCTTCAGTTTCTGGAGAGGTAGCTTTGCGTCGCACTCGGTATTTTCACTGATATTTTTTAGTTCCAAAAATATCTAAATAGAAATGACACGTGTAATTCGTAGGAGTATCTCTTTAAAATAGACGTGACCTTTGACCTTCTTAATATTCGAAGAGTATTAATGTAAAGTTTTTTCTTAAGTTCTTTTAGTTACAGATAACGGTCTTTACATGTTTCCATGATGGTTTTATTTTTGTTACTTCATAATTACGTATTAATTTCAAATAAGGATATCATCATTCGTGGGAGCAAAATAGGACAAATACTTGATTCAAGAATAGAAAACAGCATCCCGATTGGTTGTAACGAAGTAAATAATATAATTAAGTCAGTGAATTTACCGGGAGTGAAATTACCGGGAGGTAAATTACCGCAGTGGAATTACTGGGAGTTAGATTACATAGAAACATCTCGAATGTTTGAATTACACTGAAATTATCATTAAACCTTGCGTGTAAGTTGCAAAGTATTCAAATACTCTTCCAGGGAGAGGGTTAGAGCGCCTACCTGAATTTTTTTCATGGCCACGTTCAGAATTGTTCTCCTTTTCAAATTGACATTTATGTTAAGCTACATGTGCTCATGCATAAAAACTCTATTTACCTACATTCCATCATGCTGGATGTAATAAATATATTTTGTCCTAAAGTTTCATGAAGTCATTCTACGTATAAAGGGACTTTGAATGGCCATAATTACGAAGTTGAACCTAGGGTTATTGATTACTAGCAGAAATACCCGGCATTGCCCGGGGAAATTTGGTTCAAATCCGATCGGAATTCTAGATGATACATGGTATTTAAGAATTCACTCGGCCGCCGTTTTGAATAAAACGGGCAGAGAGAAACAAAAACCACGTATGAATTATTTCTGGGAGCCCTCCACAATCGTACCAAATTTGATTAAAATCACTAGTAGGACTTGGGAAAATACGCGTAGTTTAATCAGTCCCCGCCGTCCAATTACGGATAAGGAAGTAGTGATTTCCCACCTTTCTCACTGTGTATAAGATGTATAGTTTCCTGTTCTTTGAGAAGAGGAAGTTGATGAGAACAGTTATTCTATTGAGCAGTTCAGGCATCAGAACTGTTCGACAACAACTGTCCCGTTCTTTCTGACCCAATGGCAATGCATTATCATACAAAGTTATTTTGCTTTTTGTACAATTAATATAAAACATTTGGTATTAAAAAGTAGCCCTCGATCTTCCTATTTGTGAGGAAAGTATTTGTTGAAAGTTTGATTATTCCAGCTTTAACGGTGTGGAAATATTACATTCACAAACAAACAAACTTTCATAAATACATGGGAGATTGATCTTATACTTGTATTGAAAGTGACAAATATCAAATTTGAACTTCCTAAGTTAATTTACTCGAGAGTTATCGTCGAAAAACCAAATCGATGCCCCCCCAAACCCCCACTTAAAATTTTTTTTGAGATACACCACATAGCCTATATTTTAAGCTGGACCAGTCTAAAGATACGCTGCAAGTTTCATAAAAACTCGACCAGCCGTTTTTGCGTGATGCGGTAACAAACAAACAGACAGACAGACAGACAACAGTTCTGCAAACCGGTTCAAACGTCTTCTTGTGATGCAAAACACGCAAAAAATGTAAAATCCCGACAAAAAAACAAATGTACAGACAGAGGTTACAATTTTATTTATATAGATTATGGCATGTTAGTGCAATACTATAAGTGCATTTTCATAAGTAACTACAATACTCTTCTCTAACTGGCTTGTGACATTTATTCTTGAACGCTGTTGTAACGAAGTTAATAAATTATTAGTTTATAAATAAAATTCGACTTTGATTTGTAGCTGAAAAGCGACCGATGTCGTAAATACAAATTTCATCATAGAAAAGCATACTTTTAATTTTTTCCGAATTCATAATTTTATTTTTTCTCATCCAACAGCTTACACCAAATAAATAATATACCTAGCATAGATAAATATATAACAGCTGTGAGAACTAACTAAAAACTCCATTGTATACTCAACCGTTTTATGACCATAAGATTTACCCTACGTCATTAACTTTTCCTCTATATTGATTGGGCTTCTCGCTATCTACTCCCCTAAAGGTTTCCCGATGGGATTTTCTTTGACCGATCAACCGCTTGTAAACAGGGATAAGACGCAATCTGTGGTGTCATTAATTATTTTGAACCTTTATGCGGCCTAAAGCGCCCGTATTGAGATTTTTGCTGTCTAATTGTTGCGTTTCACTCAGTCGATCAACTTTTTCCGCTTTCCGCCGAATTACGCACTTTCACTTTCTCCGCACAAATCAACTTTCGAAGCAGATTTTTTCCATCTATTTTAATATATGCTATCAAATTTGGAGGAGATCCTTCTTTGCCTTATATTCAGAATCCTTTTCCTTCACTCGGCCTTCGGAACATTTTTTTATGCATTTAATAGTTCCCATCTCGTTCCGTGGAGTTCGTATAGTGTACATTTGCTTCGAGTAGTCGATTCCCGTATTCATTTTTACATAAATGGCGTAAAAAAATAATTTCAATGGTACTGATGCACAGTCATTTGACGATTTAAGCGTCGACTCGGTCAAATGGTCATTCGACAATTGTTCTTGCAAAATAAAGCAACAAATTACATAATTAACTTAAGATGAGAAGTAGTTCATACAAAATGTTATGCTTGAAATATCTCTCATTTTTGCGACGGTATGTTACGAGAAAAATAATACTCAAGATTAATTCTTCCGAAATGCCATTCCCTCAAAGAAAAAAATAATGAAGATAAATTGTGACTTTCATTTTTATTACTTAGGCAATACGTACTTTCTCCCCAATTTGATGCCATTTTGTTCTCTCTTGAAACATTTTGCATGATTTGTCTTGATCAAGTTTCACGTTTGCAAAATTTTCCAAGATGTTAAAAAAATAGCGCCTACAGAAATTCACTTGCGCAACGTCATGTAATCTAGAATTCTGAAAATTTTAGCAATTTCTCTTCTGCCTTTTCCTGCGAGTACATCCAAGCCTCTATTAGGCATCAAATGGCGGAGCTGTGATGTCGTTACTTAAAACAGATGTAAAAAGAGTGGAGAGAAATTTATTCGGGAAAAATTGAAGAAAATTCTTCCCTCTCTTTTCTTTCCTTTTCTCTCATTTTTACTCATTTTGCGATTTCTTTCTCTCTTCCTATTTTCCTCCCTTCGCTCTATACTGTCGCATGTCCCTTGTCTCCTAGGCCACATTAGGTCCCATTCCGGACATCACGGTCCATTGAGTGCTTACCCTCGGTTTCATCGCTCCTCCGAAAATTCGCATCGGCTTCCTTCCCAAACTCGATTATTCTGTATCGCGTGTTTCTTTAACTAAAACGCATAACCGGAAGGGGGGAATTTTAATGAGCTCGGTGAACCGGATAATGACCGGAATCAAACATCGTTTTATCCCTTTGTAGATTTTCCGAGTGTAACTGGTAATTTCGGAGTAAACCCCGGTCTGGCAAAAATAGCCAAACGAACGAGCCTCTGATTAACGAGGCGTTTTTTACTTTCTCCATACGTAGTAATGGGAAAGTATTGTATTCATGAAAAAAATCGGCTTCGAGATTTCAACGGAAATACATGTTTTGAGGTCCCTAGAACACGTTTAGACTATTTTCGGAATGATGTCTGTGTGTGTGTGTGTATGTTAGTGTGGGCGCTCTAACTCAAAAAGTACGTGCTATATCGTTACCAAACTTCATTTATCACTTTAACATTAGCATAAAGAACTGATTAGTTTTTTGACAATAACGGGTAACCGGAAGTCGAGGTTTATTCGAAACCCGATTCGGTTTTTGCGATATTTCTTCGTTAAAATATCATTATTGTATTTACAATTCTATACATAAGTTATAGAGAATGTAATTTCCTACAGTTCTCATTTGAAACAATTTTCTATAGGAGTTATTGTTTAGGAGTTATTTATAAATAACCGGTTTTTCGGTTTCCGTTAAATATCTCCTTAAAATCATCGTTATTGGTAATCTTCGTGAGGACCAAAGTTGTAGAGAATAATATTTCTTCCAAGTTTTGTTTGGAACAAATTTTCGTATAACCATCCATTTCGGAGATATTTTGCTTTTTCTTAATTTGCAGTATACAGCGCCACCACCATGTAGCGGTGGATTATGTAAACATATTCAAAATGTACGTAATTTACGGCAATAAGGACGACTGTATACTTTTAGGGTATGAAATAATAATTTTGCCTTATAATATTCATAAAAAGAATTTAAATATCTATACCTCAAATATGGAGAAAGTCATGTGTTGGCCACATCAGATTTTTTCATCTAAGGTTTCACGATTATGGAAAATTAGAAGATAATAGGCAGGATGGTATTTATGAAAAAAATGTTGCTTTGAAATGCTTAAGACTATATATGTGGCTTTAATATGTGATTAGCAACTGAAGTTATTGCTGTTTGCCGTATTATTTTATTAAAAATCTATTTTATCTTTGGCAGCTAAACGTTTTTTAGGTAAAACTTTAAAGTTGTCTCCTATCAAATTTACTAGGTAATAGCCGACTATTTCGTAGTTATTCATGTATATGATACAGAGAGAAAATAAAATAATATGTGTGATACTGTTAACACGCGTGCTTAATATTTCTCATTCTTCTGTTTTTCTCTTAATATAAAAATGGAACATCGCATGTCATCTCACGATTTTCAGAGAATTAGCCCATATGATATTTACAAAATAGATAGAAATATGGCCCTCCTATAACAGGAGTTGAAAGTGAAAAGGATAATTTGACTTGTTGAAGATAAGTAATATACTTTTTAGGTAGATTATCGTGAAAAATGTCGATCGTTGTCGGCGTTAGAATATCTTTTACGACTTCATTATGTTTAACATCCGGTAAAAAGGAAACTGATTTTTAAAATATAAAATTTGGACATTCTACTTAAATGATAACTTAATAAGTACTCAATTAAATCCCGTAATATAAATTGGATCTCTCGCGTTAACACAAAAATTGCTCAAAATAATCTGATATTGTTGTGCTTGAAATTATATGCTTACAAAATCCTCCGCTCAACAGTGGAAAGCATATTTTTAAGCATTTAATTTTTTCTAGGGTGCATACCATCTGTCACTGAAATTTATGCAAGCTTTCACATCTGCGGCTAGCGTGCGACTGCAGTGACATCTGTAATTTGGGAAAGGATTCCGAGTCATAATAATCAGCGAGCGAAAAAAATGGAAAAGCCAAATCAGGAATTGACGAACAAAAAAAATAATCGTCCGGCAATGTTATCATTTTGATTCAACGGAAGAGCAAAAAAAAATGTGCGCTTAATCCAATCTCCGTTACAATAAAATTCAAATTTCGGTGCGTCCTCCGCTTCCTTCTCCGGGAAAATGGAATTTGAATACTTGATGAAGCTTATCCTAGCTGTTTGTTACTCACCGACGCTCCGCTGCTTTCACATCGCCTATTTTCCCTTAATTCGGAATTTTTTCTCGTGAACCGAGACGAGATTCCTCTCGATTTAGACGACACCGAGGCTGTACAGCGTCATAAACAGTACTCGTTTGTCTTGTGATTTCCGTACAAAAATAATCCCAATTCTTCTTCCTTTATGGATAACCAAAATAAATTTATTTACCCCTTCAAAATAATTTTATCGAGCGTCGTTAATTTTACACGATGAAATTGACCTTAAAATGATTTTATGCGGATGTTTTAAATTACCTTTTTATAGAGTAATCGGAAACGGCACATGCTTACCCGTTTTTTTTAAATAGTTGGGTGATTCACGAAAATTAATCGATATAAGCACTTCAGGCGAATTTGCGGGTTAAATGGTGTAGAAATGTCACCATCTGTGAACTGCAGCGCTTTGAAATTGGAGTAAATTCTTGAACTAGTTTGCATGTTTATTTTTCACGAAATGAATGGAATTCGCGAAAGTGCATCTCAAATGGGCTTATTCAACTCTCCGCCCAAATATAGATTCTGATGCTTGTAAAAACTAGAAACATTAAAAGAGTCATATATATATAAACAGGATAGAACTAGCGAGAAATTTTTCTAACACCTTTGACGTGATCCAAAAGTTAAATGTCATATTCGTCAGAAAAGGATTTATAAATTTTAATTATTTTTATCTTTTAAGTGTCACTGTGAAACTTAAACCCTAATCGATTATATACGTAGGTATTCGAATGCATCTTTAAAGAAACGTGAAATTATATTTTAATTGAGAAAATTATTAATCACTATATTTTTTACTATTTTATTTATGACAGCCACACCCTATGAATTAGCGACTCTGGCTTTAAATTTTTTCTTAGAATGATGTAACAGTTGTCGTCAAATACAAATGGTTCCATAGGAAATTTCTGAAGCGGAGCGTTATAACTTTAGGTTTAAAAAAAGCAGAAATTTCGTTATGAGATAATTGGATCAGTTTTTTCCAGCAAGTAGAAAATCCAGGATTTTCCAAAGTAATATCCGGAGTAAGGTGGACGTCCATGTTAATCTGCATTCTCCGTTAAGTTTTACGGTATACAAATCGGGCCCAAAGTCACGTATCCGAAGCGTAACTCGACAGTTCGTTAAGCGTTATGAAATTACTGCCTTTCGTACGCGTTAAAAATGCATTAAAATCAACTACGTCGCCGATGAGTTCGGCCCTTCTACTTGAAATCAGGTCAAAGTCGGGTCGTGCCCATGTATACATATGACTCCGAGAAGTAAATGGATTTCATCACTATAAAAACCTTTCTAAAAATTTACTTTTTATTTAAAAAATAGCTCGGCGTTGGTAGATCATGAACGCAAAGCGTGCACTCCATCGGTTAGTGTTGCGTCGATTAGGGAAAATGAGGAAGGAAGACAAAATCCCCCCCTCTGCCAGGCACTTAGACCGTTTATCCGAAAATCGAAAAGGCGCGACTGCCTCATCTGAATTCCATTATATTGCCTTATCAGCGAAAGAAATAAAAGGCGCGCATCTCACTCCGGTTAGCTACTTAGCGAGACGAGATTCTCGGAATCTTTTACATTTTTTTTAACCCTGCGATTTATCTACATTGGGTTCTGGGGATGTCGAAGCATCCACCTCATTATCGAAACCACAGAGGGACCGGAGAAAGGGCGATATTACACTCGAGAGGAGCGATATATCATTCAGAGCGTTGGGTGCAGGGAGAAACACGAGAGTCGCTCTTATTAAAACGCCTTTCGATCATTTCGTTCGCCTGGGCGTTTAAACTCAGCGAGATTTTATGGATGGCTGTTTAATTGACGCTTGGCGTTGGATGCGAATCAAATTACTTACTTAAATTGCGTTGCGTTTGTGTTCAACGGCGTTTGTGAATGATTCTAGTATATATTATTAACTTTTCCCAAAATTTAATCATGAGTAGCATTCAAATTTTAAATCTCTTGATAAAAGTAAAATTTCTAGAAGTTATTCAGTATGCTGTGGGTTGTTATTATGTTACGAAAAAACATTCAAATTTATAATTATAAATATTAAAAAAAGAATACCAATTATTTATGTATTATTAAATAAATTCTCCAGCTATGGATGGAATATAATTTATAATGCAGATAACTTTCTAGACCAACCTTTTCAAAATTATTATGGCTACTGAAACTATTCAAATTATTAAATAGATATTTGTGGTGGCCATCCTAATACTAAAATTTCCATAAGCGTGGCTGGATTCGAACATGTCGCCGTTAATTTTAATCGGATAATCTCCCTACCCATAAACCATATAATGGATGTTTTTAGTCCCTCAGGTCCATTTTTATAGAAGTTTAATCGGAAATGGATGCTGTGAATAATCTTTTCTCTGCCAGAGCTAGATATCTCAAAGAATTCCCCGATGTGATGAGTAACTTTAGTTATCTGCATCTGCCTGAAAAGAAAAAGCTCGAAAAAGCGCTCTTAATAAGGAGAGGTGACGCTTATAAGAAACGGTGAGAAATTCAAATAATTTATCCCAGCAGTAGAATAAGCTACTCTAATAAATTTCTTTCGTTTTTTCTGAGGGTAGGTTGAAATAAACCTGGGCCTTTCACGTAAAAAAATGTCTTTCTATACCTTCTGAGAGTTTATGCCTGAAAATTTATGACTTTTTTTCATGTTCATATACATAAAGTCCACTGAGACAATCAGTCATAACTGGCTTATCCGAAAGTATTTGAGACCTTAGTAAATTTAAATATCCTCTCTATCCCTCTATAAAGAGACATGACCTCTCTATCTATGTGATATTGATTTACTATACTTTAGAACTGAACTGAGTGTTACATGAAAATTATACCGCAATATTTGATTTCATCACATTTCCTTTTTTTCCGGAAACAATAAAATATTCAATAGTAATCTTAAAGCAAATTTTGCTGCTTTAAAGATCATAACTTAGGTCTATATGCATTTTCAAAGAATTATTTTTTGTTTGTTTCAAAATCATTTTAAATGTCAACAATACACCTAAAAATTTAAATGCTTAAACGAATTCTTATGATTTGGCATGCTAACGTAAAAGTGAATTACTTCTTATTTGGAGACAATAAGGACGCTATAATTAGTCAATATTACAATAAACGTAAACTATTGATTTTCATTTATATATCTGGAGACATGGGGATTTCTATTTTCGTATTCCAGAAATTTTGTCGTTTTTCACAATTATTCACGGACGTCATAAACATTTATTGAAATTTATTTTTCATCTCGCTATTCTCGCATAATAGAATTTTGCAAAAAGTTGAGCGAAACAAAGCAGCAGTCTCTTTAGGAGTAATGCCCACTCGGAATTCTCTTTCCATTAATTCCGCGAAAGGCGCTGCTTCGGATATCCAGAGAAAAATAACTTACATCCCCACTAGGTAAAGAGAAAATAACTTTGTATGCGGTTATATTGTTTTGTGTAGTAACCGGTAATTAGCGTAAACCTGGTTTTCGCAGAAGGCTCTCTGGGGAGAATACTTGTTTGGACGTGTCCTACATAACTCACTCAAAAATATTTGCGTTGCTATTTGTAGATAGATTTTTAAAATGCATTATTTTCAAAGCCATCACGTAGCTTTGGGAAAATTGAGTTATTAAAGCACGAGAAATCTATCCGAGATAACGTTTTTTGGCATTTATTTTCCATTAAATCTTTTTAAAAGTCCTAAAAAGTCCTAAATTTTTACCATAATGAAAGTTTCCTAGATTTTAAACTACCGGATGGAGAAATTGAATGCGTTTGAGATCGTAAAATGCATTGTGCTATTATGAGTATACTTTCTGATCCATAATTACTGCGGATGCACTTTAAATCCGCGTAGAACTTTCGGTGAAAAATATATCTGCGATATTCTGACTGTATTTAAATCCTCTAATACAATTTCGTGCTTTCAAAGTGTATTCTCTGATAAGTGGCGTGTTTTGAGAATGAATCGACAACGAATCGATTTGATCTGATTTGGGAAAGGATATTTTTGAACTATTTTGATTTTAGAAAGTTTAATTTATTTTTCTGTTCATATTTATATCCCAGGATCCGCTCGGCTATTACTTAATCATAGCTAAGAAGTATTTTTGAATTTTATTCAATAAAAACGAGCTGTTATGATCTTTAATCCGTCTTATCTTCAATCTGCGTCAAGTAAAACTAAAAGTTGTTTTTGGAAATGCGGATTTTGATGATGATTTATAAGGAGAAAAATGAATTTTTTTACGTCGTTTTGTAGTTTTGCAGAGCACTGCTTTTCAACCGACCAGTTGTAATCTGTGGATTGCGCGTAATTAGAAATGACCCTTTTTAGGCGCGTTCCGCCTCCAGCGTGAGTGCCTATTGTCGTCGGTCTGTCCTTCCGCCTGTCTGACCGTCCGTCTGCATGTTCGTTCTCGGCTTTTACATAACGGATTTTCATGAAATTTTATATTAAGGACTTACTATTAAAGGTGATAATAAAATCCCAAAAATGAATCACGTAAGCCAATCAAGGGTACTACTTTACTGGTGACAAAAAATGAACTTTCCGTCATATCTGGTGAAGTATTGGTCATATTATAATACTTTTCAAATAAAACTTGTAGAATTAGTACATAAGAGTATTTCGTTTCCTATACATTTTTATCGTAGGAGTAGCCGTTATCAAGAAAATCAAACCAGAATGTCTTAATTCGAGTTGAACTTGGAAATTTTCTTGCATGGTTACTTCTTCATTGTTGCTAACACAAACATACGTTTCATTTACGTGTGCATGCAATATTATTAAATAGGAAGAAAATGTAGTATTTATGAAGAAGAAAAGAACTTTAAAACGCTATGTCCCTTACGTACAGATATATCATTTCTTTCTAACACTTCGTTGCACGAAATTTTGTGATACGCTGTACACTTTCTTAACTTGTTTATTTTTAAAAACTGTCAGTTAGGACCCGATACAGTCTGTCAGTAATATTTATTTTAGAATAAAAATATCTTGTTTGAAAACTAGGTAACAGTCTACGAATTATTTACGATAAACCGATTTCACCTTTGATTAAAACGTTTTCCAGTCCAAATCCTCATTGGAAAGTGCTTGTGTAATTTATTATTGTACGTATGTTATTTAAATAGTAGAAAAAGTTATATTAAAATTTTAGTAACGATGAAATATTTTTAAAAATCGTGAATATGCTCAGATATAGTGAAATGCTTTAGAAATCTTGAGGGAACTTTTTAACACGTACGCCTTTATATATAGTACCTAGTACGCAAGAGAAATAGATTTAAAAGCGTTGCCTTTTGCGATAAATGGAAGCATCTACTAAATTTATATTCGAGGAAAGGCTCAAAGATTCTGTTTGGAATAGAAACTTCTCTTTGCTTAAACTAAAGAATTCGTACGGGTATGGCAGTAACTCGGTGAAATACTTTTCAGTCTCCATGTCAACTACAAAAACAGATATATTCTCTTAAGTTTTGCATAAAGATTATATCGTCGTTTTACCCATATATATATATATATATATATAAGATTAAAGGAAAGGTAATAATAAAGGTGGCAACAAGGTGTTGGAGGAAGCCCAGCGGACACTTACCTAGATTGGAGAGCCGCTGGGGGTGCTGAGGACACACGAAAAACACAAAAACAACACAAATTTCGGACTGACGCCCTTCTTCAGCGATGGAGAGACATGTACATACATACATACATATATATATATATAAGCTTTTCTTCCAACTTGCGAGTAAGTTTGAAAAAGACAAAGATTTAAAAAATGTAATTAATTTTAAGGCGAATAAATTTTAACCGAAGATTTTATTAATGCTTTTTAAATACACTTTGATTTCGTTATATCATAGTGGTTCTGGGATCATACCTTAGATGACATTTCTTTGATTTTCTTGAAGTGATTCTTTTTCATACTACAAACATTTTACCTCAGAATATAAAAAAGGAAATAAATGAACAGCTATCGGGAGGAATGTTGGCCAGATTTTCTCTCCCCTTTTCAAGGGTTACGTTATTCCATTGTTTCCGAATCGAGAAAGCTCCGCATGAATCGCGAATTAATCTGCATAATCGAATTGTCGAAGCTAGAATGCGAGATGTAAAACTGACAAAAAGCCTCCCCATGAATACCGCTTCATCATCGCTCAATTCAAGTATTTGGGATCGTTCGGATATGTATTTTCGATCCATTGATGATAAGGAAATACCTTTCAATGAAAACTTTGCGAGATTATTGTGCATGTATTCGCTTTTTTCTTCTTGAAGTAATCATCCCTCTGAATCAAGATATATAGTAAAATAATTATGGCCTAACAAAAAATTAAATCAGTAAAACGTTTATAGAATGCCTATAAAAACAATTAAATCAGAGAAATTTTGAATTGGCAACACACTTTAATGCAATTTTTTGTTTGCCTTATGCAATTTTAAAGGAAACACTTGTTAATTAAAAATGCTGAATGCACACACTTAGATAGATGCCGTCCTAATAATCGATTTAGTTCTGGCTTTTAAAATGTATCCACCCTTTCCTAGTTTGTCAATACACCACCAGCTTCTGAGTTAACCTTAAAAGTCTTTCAAAATCCTCGGAATACATTTTAAAATAATTATTGCAAACTTTTAAAACGTGATGGCGCAATTTCCATTAAGCAAAATGGTTAAGGTTGGCACAAGTATCCAATAGAATGCAGTCTCCTTCTCAATTTCCACTTTGTATTGCGAGAAACTCAGGTTAACGGAACGAGATCTCGCTTCTAAGAAAAAGGGCGAGGTAAAAGAGCTTTCAATGGGATTATCAGCGCGCTTCGTAATTACCTTACAAATTTAAAAAAAATTCTTAAAATATCTCTCATCTTCACCCGTTTCTTTTTACCCCGATCCATTTCTTTCGCGACGAAGAAATAAAAGGAATCCGACTCTGTTTCTCTGTAAAATTCCCTCGGTACTCGCCATTTCCGAACGAAACCATTTCCATCTCATCTCTTCCTCGATCGCTCCCTTTCTTCCTCCGAACTGCTCCTTCCCTTTCTGTTCGTGCCACGAGGAATAAAACTCCCTCTTCCCGGAAATAGGACGAGAAAGGTACCGAAAAGAGGCCGGAGAGCGGACGAGAATATAGGGGGATTTTGGACGTTTGAAAGGGTAATAGAAAACTACGCTCCTTGTAGTGGTAAAAAACGACAGGGTTATTTTTAAGAGATGTTTGAAAAATTCTTTTTAATTAGATAGCTCCTATCATTCTAGGAATTTTCCATAAATTGGATTTTCCCTGTAGTTCGGAGATATTCCGCTAAGTGGTTTCAAATTCGGAAAATTAAAATCTTTGAAGAGGTATTGTATCCAAATTACTGAAATTATAGGAGTAAAGTTTTCACGGAGGGGAAGTTCTAGCAAGGTTCTGCATTATTAATAAAACGTTCCACCACCTATTGCTTTAGCAAGAGTATCTTACTTGTTTTTACTCATCGGGACTTTCAATATTTACATTTACATAAATACCCTGCAAGCCGCTAGAAGCGTTTGGCAGGGGGTGTCACAACACCAAGTGAAGTCTAGCTAATTCCTCTGTTGGATTGTCTTATCGCGTCTGGGAAAAAGGATCGGTAGTATTTCTCTGTTCTAGCGGTAATTTCGAGATATTTTCTCCTGCACTGTGATCTAACATTACGTTCACTAACACCGATGGGGACGACTATGCCGCGTACGTCTTCAACGAATTCGGAACTTTCAAATTTTTCAAATAGTTTCCTCTTGTATTCAATTCTTCTACTCTTCAACGTCTGCCATTTCAGATCTCTCAATAACTCTGATACACTCGCATCATACCGATATTCTCCTTTTACAAATCTAGCCGCTCTACGCTGAACCATTTCGAGCTCTCTAGTTAGGCCCTCCTCGAAAGGGTCCCAGACGGCGCAACAGTATTCCACGATGGGTCGTATTAGGGAAAAGTATGCGATTTCCTTCACATTCGAGGGGCATCCCCGCAGGACTCTAGAGGAAAGCCCTTGAATTCTGTTTGTCGATGCTATAACGGATTTGATATGCTCTCTACTAGACAAATTGCTACTGAGAATTACTCCTAGGTATTTGTAGCTATTGACGTATTTTAGCTTTAGTTCGGATATTTGGTACGGGTAACGGTTGAAATTCGTGGAGCGCGTGAAGTTCATTGCGGCGCATTTCTTTATATTCAGATCGAGTTGCCAATCTTTACACCATTTCGTGATAGCCTGAAGGTCCTTTTGCAAATTCTCCTGATCGTGTATTGTGTTGATTTCTCCATACACAAGTGTGTCATCCGCGAAGAGTCTAACTTTACACTTTATATTATCCGCTAAATCATTTATATATATCAAAAATAACAGAGGTCCGATTACACTTCCCTGAGGCACGCCGGAAGTCACTTTGACGAGGTCTGATGCAACTCCATCGAGGACTACTCTCTGGGTTCTATCGGAAAGAAACGAGGCGATCCAATTTACAATTTTCTCGTTAATAGAATAAGCCCTTAATTTTTGCACTATTTTCACGTGAGAAACGGTGTCGAAGGCTTTCCTAAAGTCTAAAAATACTGCATCAACTCCTATTCCTTTATCCGTTGCTTTCACAATATCTTGCGTGAGTAGAGCTAACTGAGTCTCGCATGACCTGCCTCTCCGGAAACCATGCTGGCTACTGTTAAGCGCTTCTTTGCTTTCGAGAAATCGCATTATTGAGCTACCGATAATGTGCTCAAAAACCTTACAGAAGATTGACGTCAACGATATAGGGCGGTAGTTTTCCACTTTTAATTTACTTCCCGTTTTATGTATTGGTGTAACGTTGGCTGTTTTCCATATCAAAGGAACTACACCCTCATCTAAAGATTTTCTGAATAGAAGCTTAAGGTACGGAGCTAATTCGTTTGCTAACGAGTTTATAATGAATGCAGGTATGGCTTCAGGCCCTGGCGATTTTCTTTTGTGGACCTGACTTAGTAATTTGACGATACCGCTTTCGGATATTTCTATGTCGCTCATATTTGAGTCTATACGAGTAGGGAAATCAATGAAATCACCGCTGTCTATTGTGAAGCAATTTTCAAAGAACCGATTTAACATACTAGCCTTAGTACACTTTCACCGTTGTCTGTACGTAGAAGAGGTACTGTGGACTGACCTCCTCGCATTTCTCGCACGTACGACCAAAATTCTTTCGAGTCGTTTTTGAGTGAATCCGAGAGTGTCGTGGATCGGTAGGCGTCAAATTCCTTGCAGATTTACGACTATTTCTGTATATTAAATACTCGTTCGCGTGGTCCCTACCAACTTCTTTAAGGTGCTTTATGTGCGCGTGATGCCGTCTTTGTTTCTTGAGCAAGGCACGGAGTTTCGGTTTCACCCACCGTGGGTCCTTGCGATCACGAATTGCTTTAGTTGGGACAAACGTTTTTAGCCCTTCT
This sequence comes from Uropetala carovei, assembly GCA_036926305.1. Taxonomy (NCBI): domain Eukaryota; kingdom Metazoa; phylum Arthropoda; class Insecta; order Odonata; family Petaluridae; genus Uropetala; species Uropetala carovei. The sequence goes on along the minus strand of JAXCHB010000065.1, from coordinate 11,896,781 downwards.
CGAATTATTCGCAAAATTTCCGTCCAAGAGTCATCTACGCTGTTACTATTCGCAAAATTGATAAATGTCGCTATTTGGTTTGTAACATAATTTTTTAAGCCTGGGAGATCTGCTTTACTGAAGATATAGACTAATCGCGTTGGGATGCAAGATAGTCTTCGTTATACTCTCCGAGAGCGTTTCGTGTCTATTTTTTGTATAGGTAGATAACAGAAGCCACTTCCGCAGATTCCGGCGCAGTTGCGGAAAGAGGTATTGGAGACAGAGAAAGAGATAGCGAGAAAAACTTATCTCTTTCTCTCTCTCTCTCTTAGGCGAATATGTATTCATTGGATCTCGCTCTTCCCATCTATTCCATTACTGGGATTGGGTCGATGTTGAGGGCCGAGGGGTATCCAATCTCGGTTTTACAATGCGGCACCGTAAATTTTTAGTATCCCAGGGAATCGAAAGTTCGTATATTTCCGAATTTGATTTTTTTTATTTGGGAAACCTCTCTCCGCGAGGCGCAGGAAGATGAGCAAAATGGTTCGGATTTTTTCGAATCGTGGTATTCGGGTGATCCAAACATCCGAATTCTTTTCGAACTATTTTTTTTCCTAAATTTCGCGAGCTTTAAAAAAAAAACAAATCGCTAGTTTAGAAGTCTTTTTTATAAGGTTTTAGGATAGAAGAGATCCCTCCGAGCACTGACGTTACCGGGTTAGAATTTTATTTTCACAAGAACGAGTTCCGCACGATTTGGCCTCTCGAAACGTAGCAAAATAACAATTTAGATTTCGCAACCCCATAAAGCAGAGATTTAATATTCGGCTGAGCTTCAAACTTTCTCTTTCTTTATGCGAAAGTTGCCAACGTTGAACTTGCCTCTAAAAAAATATATTAAAAAATCCTGATATTTCATAAACTCGGATCGCGAAGTTCTTAGGCGTCTCTGGTTCACGGCTTCGACGTGGTATACCCGATTGCCTTTCTCTCTCTCCTTTTCTCTCGTCCCCTCCACTCCTCCGAAAGAACGGGAAATTGGAGGGAAAGCGAAGGGAGGGAGAGAGAGGAGAGGTGGTAGGTTCGGGCAGACCGGGATCACCAGCATCCGCGTGTTTCTGGGTCTTGCCCCGGAGACGTATCCCTAGAGTCGCGTTGCTGCTGCCTGAATCGATCTGGTAGGGCGGACGGTTAAAAAAAAAGAGGGACGAAGAGGTAGAGACATTCGTGCGGAGGGAAAGGAGATAGGGGGTGGGAGGAGTTGAGTGATGGAGGGGTGAGACTACGAGAGAGAGAGAATGGAAGTATTTTTGAGGAGTGGAAAGGATGGAGGAGGAGAGGAGGTTAGTTGGGAGATGGAATCCCGGGTTCAGACTGCATGCACCCTTTCACGGGGTCCCTCCTTTCCACCCTTACCCCACACCATCACCTCTTCTCTTCACTTCGCCCTCTCCCGCTCCCTTCGAAACCCAACAGGTGAAAAGGTGGGTGAGAGGAATGTGGCGTAGTATGAAGGCCATCTCCGAGCTCCCTCTCTGGCAAAACTCCCGGAGTTAACTCACGGGTCATTAGACCAACCACAAGCTAATGGAGGATTTTTGGCTCGGTGATGGTTAAAAGGGTGGTTTTTTTGGGGGGGGGGAGGGGATGGTAGGGGTAAGAGTGGATAGTTTTGAAGACCGTCGATAATAGGCGACCGGGATTTTGGCGGTCGCGTTCATGGTACACCGTTTGGTTGGAAAGGACGGTTAATTTGTTTTGTTGCGATGCCTTCACCTTAACCGGACTCGGAAATATATAACGGTGTGTCTATATGCAAAATTGCCGTCATTAAGGGTTTCATTAGATTTAGGATGCGGAATGTATGCAATTATGTAAGTTAGTTTCAGGATATCGAGTTCTCCTTCAGTGAAGCCACAAATTATGTAGTTGCGCAATGTGTTTTATGGCTGTAAGTAAGGTGCAGTTGAGAAGTATTGCATTTTGATCGTATTAATTACTCAACAGCGTTAAATTTTATGCTTTTCAATTTGTATATCAGTTTAAGTGTTCTACCTCTCGGTAGGATTCGTTCGCTCTTATCTGAAGCACCTCTCATATTTTTTTTCGTAATTATCATCTCATTTTAAACTACTCGGCATCCGCTCCCTTTTCCAACCTCTTTCCGTCTATCTCCTCCTGTAACCTCCCGTTCGCTTGAAAAAAATTTGATCCATCCATTTCTTGTCTTAATTACTCTAATTAAACTCCTATTGTGTTTAATTCCCCCTCATTCGTTTTATTTCACTCTAAGTTAATTTATCCAGTGTATGTCAAATTAATATTTAAGAAGGTTTAAACCTGTTCACACCCTTCCGCATTATCCATGGATCACACCATTAAACACTTCTTTACATAATTTTTACTAAAATCTTTATTAAACTCAACGCCACAAAAATCTCGTCGCCTTAAATTCCTCTCCCTTTTATTTACTATTATTCATAATTATGCTTTGCCACTTTTTTTAATATTTAGATTTCCTGTCGTATCCTTTCATGCTTTTATGCAACTTTAGAGCTTTCTTTCTATACGTAACTGAAGTATCAGGAACAAAAATGTTGCTTTTATGCTCTCGTTATAACATCCTTTTAGATACACCGATTTTTTATTAAAGTTGCTGTAGTTTTAACTTACCTAAGTCCGTTATAAAATATAGGCATTATTTTGAATTATAATAGACGAATGAATATTTAACAATAAATGCTTACGCAAAAGACATTTGTCATTAATTCAAGAGCCAACAAAACTATTTTCTGTGAAACTAGAGCTTTTTCGTCTCTTGCTAATAACTCTTGTGGACAGGTAATTTGCAATTTTTGACGAATAGTACAATGAACGTCATGTTACATCCGATCCTGTTATTTATCTGAGGTGACTGAACCACATAACCAATGTCCTGTGACGCTACAAAGTAATTTTCAAACAAAATGGAAATGATAAAAAGTATGTATTTGTCAGAATTAAAAATTGAGCTTTATGTATTTCGTCGCGTGATGATTGGATTATTTAAAATTTACTCTTCGAAAGACTTAATCTTGATCGAGTAGCTGGTTTTTTCTAAAGAACGGTAATTAAAATCAGACAAACATTATTAAATGGAATAGTTTATTTTGTAGCTAATCCTCCGCAGCGACGAGGATGGAGTTAAGAGTATTAAAATTATTATCGGCAGTGAGTTATACGAAGTTTTTAAAAGGAAATTTAGCAAAAAATTAATGTATCCAAAAGGCTGGTCGAAACGGCGGGGGCACCAGATGCCAGGAGGTTTTATTTGTTAGGTTTGCATGAATCTGAATGAAAATGACGGGAAATGGAAAAAGGTTGTATAAAACCCCATCTTGGGTTTCTGAAGCGGTGGGGAGATTCGAGGGCGGAAATTTTTCGCACGCATGAATCATCTGGAATTTTAGAACGAATGGAACTTTTGATTTAGCCCAAAATGGGTTCTCTCTGAGACTTTTGTGCGTGCGAAAGAGAATGATATTTTCACGAAAATCCTTCCCTGTAATAAAAATTCCGTTTTGTTTTTAGCATCTAGGGAAATCGGCGTGAGCTTATCTTGGTGTGGGATGTTTCCGAGGTTTTTCCTTTTCTCGTTTACGCCTGAGAGAAGGCTAACTCGAGACAAATTCGAAATATTACGGAAATTTTTTGAGGATTAGGAAGAGCGATTTCCACGCGGCGGCCAGGGATTAATGTGAATGAAACGACAGACTGACAGGCACGAAATTTTGTAGGTTTTATTATTAGAAAGGTTTTTTAATCAACAATTTAATTCAGCAAGATATTTTATTCGTACAAGTAAAATCTTAAGGTTCGTCAATTTTACTTGTTCGTCACTTGAGAGTTGGCAAAAGCTGTTCTTATACTCGCATTTCAACAGATGCACCTCACTGGCAAACTATCCAACTCGATCACTTTTCGCGCAGCAAATACATTTAACAATAATTCAATAACATGTAAATGGATAAGATAGGAAGACTTTATTTTTATACTCATTTTATCATCTATTACATTGGTGCGCAATCTCTCTCATTTATAATTGTTTGCGTGAAATCCAACGCTCTTAAATATTAAAATATCTGCTTGGATGAAAAAGTATTTAGGAAATAAACTAGGTCGAGTGATGTCCTGCTACGCGTACCATAATAGATCTCTTGCTCTTTCTCAGGGGACACTTGAATATTTAGCAAATAACGAGCTATTACTCACAAAGCGCTTTGCTATGGGAACCAAAAAATTACTCCATGTTAGTTACTTAAAGTTCAGTATATCAACCTACTGATTTTAGCATCTTGTTAACTCCTATATGTATTTCAAGTGTCTTTCATTCGTAATCTAATGGCATACTACGTACAAACTCGGACATTATTTTGCTCCTAATATTTTAAAGTAGGGAGTTTGCAACCTGGTACTCGTGGTCACCACCGTGTTGTTCTTAAAATCGCCTTTATTAGTACATATTATTAATTTAATTTTTTCCTTGTTTTATTTCTAAATACACGAAAGGGCACAAATGGATAATTTTGATATTGGTCTGACTTCATTTATGATCATTCCTACTTTTGCAGAAGTATAATAGTGCTCGCTGGATGTTCTAGGAAAAAAATAACTTAGTACACGTCTCTCTGACAATCTTGGGAACCCCTGCTTGAAAGGGATATTCATGGACCTCGGGTGCCTTCGTGTCGAATAAAAACCTCCAGAACAAATAAACCACCATATCGTTCTTTACCATTAGTGTAAATCCTTTACTTCCATAACTGCATCGGAATACTCCGAAAGAATTCCTATCGATTTCTTACATTGACCTTAAACCTCGAACATTTAAATGGTGTCGCCCTCTTTCAAGAAATGATTCGTTTACACATCTAACATTAAGGTGAACAGAAGCCCTCCTTTTTCAATCGTTGTCTTTTCTAAACATTTTGTCCTTCCATGTCCTTTTTTGAAAAATTTTTCTGTCTTTGTACTTCCTTTTACTTAACTTTGTATATCCATGGAACATTTGTACCTACTTTGAGAACTCAGACATTACGCTAGCCAATATCATGTGATTTTTGTGGATTGGCTGGCTTTGCTCCTGTTATACGCGCAGGGAGTTCGTTTTTCTCCCAAGACACTATTCTCAGAGTACACTAAGCTTTCCGACAAGCTGCTTGTTAAATGATTTTTGTCCAGCTCGCTGATTATGTTTTCTAACATAAGCGATAAAGAACACTTTGTTAGAATAAATGTTTTATTTTCTCCTTGATTATATTTGTTTGGTTTCTGGTTTATTAAAATCCTGGTTTATACAGCGTACAATGTATCCCATATCTCACCGTATTCCTCAAAATATGTATTTCTTTCGTAAAACATAGTCGATTCACTCCTGTTCACTTAGTTGTTATCGGAAATGGAGTTTAGTGATTTTTAGTAGGTTTTTGTTTCTGTGCGTGCTAGTTAAACTCTTAGTCCCCGTTTACACGTTCCCGTTTGCATGCCTGAAAACAGGCGCCTGTCCTTCTGCGCATGCGCACAAGCAAATTCCCCCGAAGAAAGGCGTCGGGCACGAAACGGCCGCGACTCCCGATCCAGGCCTGCCCAAAACACGTCGATTAGCTGAGGACTGGCATGTGACACTGGTGACGCGCCGAACCTGTCAAGAGGACAGCTTTTCCTTCTGAATCCATCTTCCTACGTACGCTACCGCAGACAGCTAGTCATCCAGGCGCCTGTTTTCAGGCACGAAAACGGGAACGTGTAAACGGACGGGCTTTTTCTCGTTCCTGGCAAGTCAGTCAGGAGCCTGTTTTCATGCACGAAAACGGGAACGTGAAAACGGGGACTTACAGCTCCCTATTCCATGTTTTGTTTTTCCTGTATCAGGGAATTGTGAAAAATAGTTATATACCGTGTCCTGCCTGAGTGAAATTTGAATAGCTGCGTTTACTTCATTATTATGGCAAATATAATTTTCTCATTTTAATTTACGATATGATCTTCCATTTTATTATATTAATTTTTAAATCTTTGTTGTAATGCCCTACGAAATATCTTCAGCCAAGAAGAGAAAATGTCACTTATATGTAACGTTAGCTAAGGAATTTTCACATTTAAGACCTGTTGGAAATGAAGACACAGTCATTAAATGTTGTATGTGTTCAGTAGTATTTAGTATCGCAATTGGTGTGCGTTCAAGTATTATGAAGCACAATATTTCCCAAAAGCACCAAAACGCTCTTAATATAGCATCCCCCCACATAAAAACCCTTATTTTATTTTTTTAAATGTGAAATAAAGCATATAAACAGTTTTTTGATAGTGAAATGTGTCCTTCCTTTGTCCTTTTTTGTATAAAAAATCGGGATTTGTCGTCCCTTTTGGTCAAAAATATCTGGTCACCTTACTAACATGCAGTTTTCATGAAAAAGCGCGCGCATTTTTATAGTCCAACCGCTTTGATTCGAAATTTCTACAACCGTTTGACTTCACTGATTCGAGTTATCAATTTTCCGATTTTTGTGATCAAATCCGAGCATCCTTGTGTATATTTCCTTCCTTACGTTTCTTCTTTTGCGGTTCATATTTTTCAGGGAATGTATTGTTTTTCAAGTCCAAACTAATTAATTCGCGTAGATAAAATATCCCATGCGCATGAAATCAAGTTACAATGCTTTTAAAATATGCGTTTTTTATATATGCAGGTATCACGCTCCCCATAAACTTAAGAAATTCCTGAAAATGCTCAATGTTGTGCCAATTTTCCTCCGTGCTTCTTCTTCTTTAAATAAAGGTTATAAAATACGCCATTTTCTCTCCGGAATCTCCGAAACTCTCTAAAAGATTTTACGTTAGCCGGGAAAATCATGTTGGTATTTAAAAAAGCGTGAAAAGTCAAAACATTTTATGGGTTAGGTATGCACGAATAGATCGTAGATCTTTTCGCTAGGCCAATGAAAATGTCTTGAGAACGGATCTAAACCTAAGCCTATGAAATTCTATTGTGTCCAATCAAATATTCACCAGCCATTTCGAAGGAGTTATCTACTGATCTGACCCTGATCGGAATATCGTTTTTCAATACCGGCACGTATTGTACTCCATCCAAATATATATTTTTTTCGCCCTCTGCACTCCGTCCCATCATTCATATCGATCTCCATCGAACCTTCGTGAATTATTTCAATCTTCGATGCTCATAACTCTCTCACATCCTATTTTTTAAATTCTCATTCCCGTGTCACTCCACATGATATATTTTATCTGGAGCTACATTTTATCCCGAAAGCATGGACCATATATTTTAAACGCGAGCTTTAAAAAAAAAGCCAAATTGATTTAAGAGGTATGCGAATAGAAAATTGGAAATGATGTTTGGGGATGCAATTTCTTTTTTATCATCGAGGGATTTGACGGTCTGAGGGCGGCGGAAGACTTCGCTGCTAAGGAAAATTTTATTTCTCTCCTATTTTCCAAGCATGTTTTCCTACTTTCTTCCGTTCATTAAATCTTCTCTATTGGATCATTATTCCTCTAGACTGCCTTTTTTACCCACCTATAGTACGTCCATTTCCTCCCGTCCCTTCTCTCCCTTCAGGTTTCAGTGTAGCGGTGAATGTTTAATCACAGGTCGACGAATTTTAAAGAATCTCGCTAAAAGAGCATTTCAAACGTTTAAATTATACAACAACATATTCTCATGTCGAACTTTCAGTTATCCGAATTTTCTTTTATATATTGCATAGCCAACCACCGAGTGTCTTTTCAGTTGCTTACGCCATGATATTGATGTTTGTGATAGTGAGTGGAAAGCTTTGAGCATTTTCTTTTTGCTTAAACCTTTACTCTAAAGAGTGATGACAACATTACTGCACTCATTGTCTCCACTCAAATAATGACCAAGTCATTCCAACTTAACAAGTCGACACCAGGTGCGAATTTATAACTTATTTTATACAGCTTCAGAATTGCATTAGATTTGAACAACATTTATTTTTGTAAAAATATTTTAAATGGATTCTTTGGTTCGATTGTTATACGCCATTTTATATTACCGTAATTACTGGCGTGACCCTCGGAAATTTTTCTTTAGACTTTTGCTAAGAAAAATTAGAATGCGGGGATAATATCAGGACCAGCCAGACGCGGAAATTTCTCTTACCTCGCGCTATAACCTTTCTCAACGCAGTTGCGCGTTTTATCAGAAAACCTATCTGAAATAGAGATAGTTTGTACTAGTAACACGAATATACTTTTTAAACATTTATTTGATATATTGAGACTTTTAGCTACTTCAAACGCATTTCGCACATGCAGTAAAACTCTCAAGATGGACAAAGACAGGGAACGTTTCATCGTAGAGATAAACGGAGCCGTTTGATAAGCACCTACTACGCTGTTCCTCGTACCCTCTTATAATCATCAAATGTAAGGAGAAAGAGATATTTTTCAACCCATTTCAGACGGCACATTGGAATCGCGTATTGTCAATTCCGGAGATGCAAGCATGTTGCCACGTTTCTCTTCCTCGGGTTTTCTTCTTCTTCTTCGGAATTCCTTCCTCAGCAATTGCCGATGGAACTGTTTTTTACAACGAAAAAAGGGGTGCGAGAACTACTCAAGGATTAATATTTTCTAGTTTTCACACATTATAAGTTAGGGTGCGAGAAAAATGCTAAGACGAGGATTATATCAGTCAATTCAGTATCCGACCTATCAAGGGGCAGTTCTAAGTGCACAGCTTGGGGGGAGTAAAAAAACAAATATATTTACCGATACATATTTATCTGCATTATTGTTGTATCATTATAATTAATATACAGTGTACATTGCACATTACACCCATCCCTCGCTTCGCAAAGTACATGAATTCCAAAAAAAAGACTAAATTTGGTAAAATTTATCCTTTCGTATAACTAATGAGTCAAACTGGAACTTCTTATGCATTATTCATTCTCAGAACCGACTGCGCCAAAACGAAATTGATAGCCCTGCGATTCGAGGCAATTCTCTAAAAGAAAACTGTACTTAAAGAAAGCGTGTAAAACGATACTGTGAAATTCGAGGGGCGAGTGAGTTTGCTTATAAATCTGCAAAATATTACTAGAATACCTAGAATATGAAGATATGAATGGGAGAAAAATAAATTATTTGTGATTGATACGGGTAAAAGGAGGAAAATGTGTTACAGGTTGAATATATATATATATATCTATATATTTATTTATATATATATATATATATATATATATATATATATATATATATATATATATATATGAAATCTGTTTAATATACAATAATTACAATTGTAAAAGGTATTTCGTGCTATAACAAGAGAGTTATTCTTTTTAGTAGAGAGGAATTGTATTGAAATAGGTATCGCCGGAAGGAATATTCTATAGTACTTAAATGTTATAGCAAGGTTACTCCTTAGAAGCATTCAATGGCTTTTGAATGCGAACTTTTGTTCAAAATAATATCTTTTGCTCTTAATGTTGCCGAATGTGCATAAAATGGCTTTTTTTAACGATAAATAATGCTCTTGTACGGAAAAAATTATGCGCTTGCTGAAAATTATCTTTATGTGAGCTGGCGTGATTTGTAAACCAAACAAAGAGCCGAGCCTTTTGTAGACGGTGCACTAGAAGGCTGCGCGTCACCTTTTAAACTTTTCTAACATCTCTTAAATTAGTTAAAAGGTTGTAAACCCTCTATACGCCTCTAAAAAGCTACAAAAGCTATAAAATTAGGATCCCTTAAAAACTCTAACTGTAAAACACGTTAAAAGACTCCTTTATTCCTAATGAGATCTTCTAAAGCTCTCACCCGTCTATTTGAAACCTACTAAAATCGCTCGAAATCTCCAAAAAATCTCCCTGCCAACTATGTTATTTTAAGAGCTATGAGCCTTTTGCCTCATCAAACCCATTATAATCCTACAGTTCTTATCATGTAAAAGAATTCCAGATTCTTTAAAGCCATTAAATTAAAAAAAAAAAAAGAAGGAACTCTCTTAGTGTGCCTTAAAATCAGGTTTAAGCAGATAAAATGCTTTGAAGTTATAAAACTACTTGAAATAAAAAAATGAAAAGCCTAAAATGATAAATGATATTTTAAAAACAGAATTCTAGAAAACATTCAAGGGCTTTGAAAATCCTCTAAAGGAAAAAAATAATTCTTAAAAAATCTTATATCTAATGTATAACGCATATAAAATTTGTAATCGGTGCACTTATTTAAATATCTTTCAATGATGAAATCATGAATAACTGATTTATAAAAATTTGTATTGTGATTCTAAAGTTTATCGGAACCTATATAGGAGCTCTCTGAATTATTGCGAATCGTTCAAAATATTTATTATTATAATTATCTTTTAAATTCCAAATAAAACCATTCAAAAGGAGTTTGATTTTTTCAAATGTACTTACAAATCCTCAAGTCATTCATTGTTCCTTAAATTCCTGATTATCTGGGAAAATTTTCTTCAATAGAACGGTAATTCTTTAACACAAGTGATACATACCATTTGGAAAACTATCAAATGATTTAAAATCCCAAGTATAAGTGATCCCAAACAAGCTTATTAAAATAATTAAATTTCCTACTGACTCCGATTGTACATTTAAGACAGAAAAAATAAAAAAACATGCGCATAAATATATTATTATGCTGTGTCGAAAGAAACTAAAAAATATGCGATAAAAATTATAATTGCAAATATATTTATACCTACACTAATTTCAAGAATTCAACATTTTTTGCAAATGTATAAAATATAAAATGTAATAAAAATTCATAAAGGCTCAAGAAGTTATTGAAGAGCGCTCAAGCTATAAAGCAGTTAATCTCGTCCGTCTAATGGCCTTAAATTCTAATAACGTTAAAAAAGAAGACCTTAATAACATTCGTAAAATATGTATATATGTATAGTAATCTTGAGAGTTCAGATAATTTATGTTAATTTAATAATTATGAATTTCAAATATAAAATTTATTTTAAGAAGAGGTTCTATTTTCAAAATTAGATTATCCCTTAAAATCCGGGAAGTATTTTTGAATTATGGAAATTTTATTGTGAGAAATGTTTTATAAAATAAGTGAAGGAAGTAAGAAGAAAGTGGTAATTTGTTATGCCGTACTCGGATGCCTAAAATATTTTTTGAGCTTACTTTTTATAGCCATCGCCAGTTGCGTCTACTTTTTAAGGACCAAAATTGTGATGAAAAGCGTAGTACCTTTGCATGTGAAGTGATAAAGGAGTAACCTTTTACCCTTTATAAACATTTGCCATTGGCTACGAAATTAATTGCGTTTTGTGAGAATCATAATATCGTTTAAATTTGGCGTAGTTTTTATGCATTCTTTTAACATTTGTACATAAAGAAATGAATAATAGTTACATGAAAAACTGCACACTGTCAGTAAATGTTGCCATTCCATCCTCCGATGAGAAGATATCATTCAATTATGTGATGACTGAATTTGTTGATTATTTACGCGAGCCTGTGTTTGTATCTACAGTTGAATCAACAAATCTGCGGTTGTTAAACTAATCCCTTCGAGTTACAACTTTTTTTGCAAAATAGAACGTGTGTAACTCGTGTTTTGTCCTCATTGTGGGATAAATTATTCAATTATGTAAATGTAAATGTAAATCTCAGATGCCGTTGAGATTTCACACGCAGGAACGTGCGGAATTCGAATTTTAAACGGCAAAAATGTTTTCCCGAGAGTTTAACACCCCTCTCTTTTCGAATAACCTACCGGTAAAAAGGATCGTCTCCCACAGGGCTCTATTCTCTTCCTCGAAAATCGCACAGACATTGAGAGAAACCTGATAAAAAGGAGTCATATAATCTCGTTGTGATGGATCTCTCTAGAGCAGCGGTTCTCAACCTTTTTTTTGACTGCGTCACCCTATGTTCAGTTCATTCAGTTATGCGTCACCCCGTTTACGGTTCCATTACCTTCAAGTCACCTTTAAAGATAAATTGGGAATTCCCTACCATATAAAGAAATTGTTCTGGCATTGAAATAAGCACGCGTGTTTATTCCCCTGGTTTTATGTATGTTTATAAGCCAGAATATGACACAATTTATGTATCAAATATTTGCGTCATCCATGAATGACCCTTGCCTAACACTGGGGTGTCATGTCACCCCGGTGGAGAACCACCGCTCTAGAGAGTATTACGCCAAGCGAAGAGCAGAAAAATTGAATCTCGCGAATTTTGAGAGGGAGTACCTGTTTTTGTTTTAATAGCAGGGAACGCTTTTATTATTTTACTTATAAACAGAAAGAAGGGGGAGACGAAGGAATGAGAGAGATAAAGGCAGAGGAGGAAAGAGAGATAGCATGAGAAAGATGGAAAGAGAGATGAGAGGAAAGAGAGAGTGAGAGAGAGAAGGTGGGAGTAACTAAACAATCTGAGGTTGGGAGAGAGAGGAAGGTGCAGAGAAAATGGAAGTGAAAAAGAGATGGAGTGAGAGTAGGTAAGAGAGTGAGAGAGAGAAATGAATGTGTAGCTGATATTCGGGTCACCCTCTCGCGGACAATGGAGTCCGCGAAATAAGTTTCTTTCTTTCTCCTTCCCTCTCACCGTCCCTCTCTGAGAGATTACGAACGTCCTCTGAAATAAAAGATCCGGTTAGAGAATGGAAATTGCCAAGGTATACAAGAAAAGAGAGAAATTTTCCGAAAAAAACGTCGAAAAATTGGAGGAAAAAACGCCAAGTTAGTGGCAGAACAAAAGATAAAAGCCTTAAATATGTCGGCTATTTTTTTTTGTTAAGTGCCGGAAAAGCGCAGAACTCAAGTTCCGAGCTTGCGATTTAAGGACCTGTGGAAACGAAAGGGTGAAAAATCAATAGTTATACCTACGGCGATTATCACGTGCCTCTTTATTATGGCGAAATAAAGGCTCTTAGAGGGAGAATTTCTTTTGTTTATATATATATATGCTTAAAGAAAAATAATAAAGGTGGCAACAAGGTGTTGGAGGAAGTCCAGTGGACACTTACCTAGATTGAAGAGCCGCTGGGCGTGCTGATGACACACGAAAAACACAAAAACGACACAAATATGGAGTTTTCGGGATGACGCCCTTCTTCAGCGACGGAGAGACTTATAGTGTTTGAAGTGACACACTGGGAAGGATATGGGGAGGGGGAGAGGGGTAATAAGAGGAGTTCGGGGATAGGAGGAGGCGGGGAGGGGGTACGGCCAATAGGTTTATCGGAGGTTAAGACCAGGGGGGGGGGGGGGGGAGGAGAAAGAGTCAAGGAGAAAGATGTAGGCTAACTCCCACTGTCGAAGTAGGGGGGTCATCCGGTAGGGCGCGGATAATCCTTACAGTAAAGCAGTTGTTAAAAGTTGCCTGGTGTAAATTGGCGTGAGAAGCCACCGGAAGGGAACGGTTAGTATTTACGCTGTTCCGGTGGCCATTAATTCTAATGTTGAGGGCGTTACTGGTGAGGCCAACATAAAAAGTGGGACAGAGGGTGCAGGTGAGGAGGTAAATGACGTTCCTCGTGGTGCAATTACTTCTGGAGGGGATGGGGTAGGTGATGTTGGAGGAGGGGCTGGTGAATGAAAATGAGGGTGGGTGGATGGGTCATGTGAGGCAATGGGGTTTGCCGCAGGGTTGAGATCCTGCAGCGGATGGAGGGTTGGGAGTGGGTAGTTCTTTCTTCCACAGGATATTTCCCAAATTGGGAGGCCGGCGGAAGGAAAGAATGGGGGAATTAGTAAAGGGGGATTGGTGGAAGTAAGAATTGAGTGGGCAGCATGGAGGATTTCCTTGAGGACCTCGTGGATCCCGGGGTAGAAGAGGGTAATAATATATATATATATATATATATATATATATATATATATATTAAAACGCTGTGGTTGGTATTTGCGGCGAGAGTAAAGGTGACCCCGAAAATTTAATGTGAAAAGTCGAAGGGGAGGACGATACTTGTAAAAGGTGGAGAGGGAATGATTAGAAACATGAGCGTAAGTGAAAGCAAAATAATATTCGTGCAGCACATTATCGTAACCATGGCGATATAATGTTTTTTCCATTTTCTCCCTATGTTGACGCTTATTCATTACTAGATTTGTCAGCTTATGTAGTAGGTATTCGAATCGACCAATTTATTCCACTAAACGTTATTAAGAATTTTATTAAAAGTTAGATATACAGTTATGTCTCTATAGAGCGTTTTTGGGTTTAAAATAGCATTCTGTTGCATGATGTTTTAACAATAATCGTCACATGTGTATTCTTTTTATTTCGGTTCCTTAAGTAAACTCAGCGAAAGGCACGAAAATCAGCGTTATTATAAATGAATTTCTGTGTACACACATTTATTGCTTGTAAAAGGTAATGGCTTAAGCTTTTATTCACAATTTTCAAAATATTAAAAAAACCTTTTATTGTTGGACGATTTATACTTACATTAACTTACGCAATTTACGCTAAGACCGTGAAAATGAACGAAACCTCAAAAAAGGCCAGGGAGGAGAAATTATATTTTCAAAAAATTGTCAAGATAAAACGAAAATGAACGGTCTGAAAAAGCATTTGGCTTACATCATCAAATATGAGAAGGAGAGAAGAGGGAGCAAATATTTTAGCGAGTTTAGAGTGGACGACGATGTGAAATGATGGAAAAATTTCGAGTTACATGATTTAAAACGCTTAAAAAATTGGAACTTCATTTACCGACGCAATATGAAAAAGCGAGTTTTTTTTATTGAGGTTTAATTGCAATTTTCAACTTAATATTCTTTATAAGTTTAGCAATACAAACTTATGACTAAGTTATTTATTCATTTATTAATTAAGGAATTTTAACTTTTTATCTAAAGCCATTTGCTCAGAATTTCAGTTTAAAAATTTTAAAAACATCCCCTGCCGTCTACCGATTTTTAAAACAGAAATTTCTTCTATAGTGACTAGATACATTAAAAGTCACACAAATTGTGAACATTTTAACTTTCTATCTGCAGACATTTGGTCAGAATCTTAATTGTAATCTTTTTACGGCAGCCTCTGCCGCCCACCGTTTTCTCAAATAATATTCTTTGACATTGTAGTAAATGAATTATAGATCACACACACCCTGAAAATTTCAGTCTTATCTTACCGTTTAATTGCTATATATATATATATACAATGCGAAAATATAAGCGCGTATATATCTCTCAATATTATAAAATCGTAATGGTCATCATGATGCGAAACGCTCTAATTTTGTGAATAACTCGATTAGAAATAAACTTAGAAACCTGAAATTTCTCAGGATTTTAGTGTTGATGAATCTTTACGTTATGACTAAAAAATTTCGAAAAAGGTCACGGGTTCGACTCCAGAAGATGAATGTCGTTTCCCATAAGATAACACTTAAAAATCAACTCTTTGGTTTGAAGGCTTTCATTCTTCTACTTTTTTAAATATCTTAAAATTAAGTTATCGACGCGATGTTTGCGCTAAAACATGCCAAAATGAATTTGGATTCTTATTCTTATCGTCGAATACTCAATATCATTCGAATTCGCCCATATTTTGAATTTATACTCGAGTTTCGGTAAATTTTTTAACATTTCAATAATAAGATTCCATGGTTACCGGTATTGTTGTCCTCGGTAATTTCCGTGCATATACACCTAAATAAAGGCTTAAAGATCGAAAATAAGATTAAAACTTGCTCGAAATGACCGAAGATATGAATTTAATGAAAATAAATCGAACGCACTATTCATCTTATTTATATTTTTATCTATGTTACTAAAATCCTATTTTTGCTTGTCTCTCTCTCTCTTTAACGCTCTATACCTCGGCCATTTTTAATCCCCGGGAATTTCAGCCCTCTTAAGTTTATTTCTTATCGAGTTATTCAACTAATTTTCTTAATTTGTTATTAAAAACCAAACATACATCCCTTATAAAATATAACACATTCAAAACATATTCCCGTTAAACTAATCTAAATCCAATAGGTACATCGTAGGCACGAAGAAACAGCGAGCAAAGAGGGGGTGTTGGCGAGCGTCAGCGAGCAGAGGGCTTGCCTTTTAGTAAATAATATATAATGAAAAGAAAAGGGAAACGTGAAGGAAAGTGACAGATTGGGCAAGTTTGAAGAAGGAAGAGAAGGATATTTCAGTGAGTTCTTCTGAAAGAGGGAGAATAGGAGAGTTAGTGGAATGTTAGGCTATGCCTCTTGGAGAAGAAACGCAAGTCCACTGGCATGCCCACCAATGCGGCCATATGATTTATGAAAATGGCGGACCGAGCACCCGTTTTATTGGTCAGTGGTTTAAAATGAAGATAAAGGAGATAAAGCACGTAGGTTTTATATTTCGCGCGAATGAAGTTAATTAAAACTGATTAAACGGCGGGTTTTCACAAATTAAGGCAAATAAAATAACATTTATGTAACGTGTGCCACTCGAATTCCGCTCAGCCGCACCATTCCCGTGTTGCTTTAGAACAGGGGCTCTTAACCTTTTTGCGATTCCCGCACCCCCACAGCGATCCATAGTAATCCCGCACCCCACCAAAATTTTTTCAATGGTTATTAATTTTAAGTTTTTTGAAGTTTAACGAATTACTAAATGTATAGTATTTAAAATCAAATATATTTATTACAAACTACATTTTGAACTCAACCTTTCCTCAATTCAAGACGGTTAGGCATCTCACAAAAGTGGCTCCAGCATTTTATTACAATTGAATCCTATCCAACAATTCCATAATAGTTTTCAAGAGTGTTTCTTTCTAAACAATTTTAATGCTGTATTCATCTTGAACTTCAAAATAACCCGTCTGTAGCGGATTATCTCAGCCTACTCATTCAGAGTAGGACCGAGAGAATGACTTTGTTATAAACGTAATTAAAGGCAGAAAAACGTAGCAACAGTATGTCTGGGCATGGCCGTTTAAATCGCTTTGTAAACAGACCTCGAATAATGATTACGGTTTGTTATTTCAAGGAAACGAATGTTCTTAAGTATCTCGCTATATATCTAATAAGGAACGTGGACGCATATACACGGCAGCTGGTTAGTATGGGTGGTTCAAAATGTCTTATCTAAAAAACTAAATAAATAAAAAAGTTAAATTGCAGATGTTCCCAACGCACACCCTGGACTCCCTTCCCGTACCCCCTGGACTCCCTTCCCGCACCCCCTGGACTCCCCGCACCCCCTGCTCTCCCCGCACCCCCTGGACTCCCCGCACCCCCTGGACTCCCCGCACCCCCTGGACTCCTCGCACCCCCTGGACTCCCTTCCGCCCCCCCTGGACTCCCTTCCCGCACCCCATGGACCATCTTCTCGCACCCTCTGGGGATGCGAGCACCACTGGTTAAGGACCCCTGCTTTAGAAGGTATTCGATATGAATTAGAATAATTTTTTTAAATTTCTTATATCCTTTGAATTTATTTGCGTGATTACAAACAGAGATGGCGGCACTGGACAAAAAATCGAGAATAAAAGCATCAAAGAGAGAAATAGTGTAAACATCTCAACAAATTCTAGCCAATATAGGATGTAGTAATTATTATACGTTGAGTAGAATCGAAAGCGAGTTTTTGTTCGAACACAGCGAACAAAATTATACGTGCATAGTATGAATAGCCGTTGAATAAAACTAAACACCATTATCCATAAAGTTGATATAACGTTAAATTTTCTACTGGGACAAATTTCCTCGGAGTGTAAATGCGAATTACACTACAAAGAAAATTAACTGAAGCCATCATGATGAGAACACGATCTCGATTAAATAGAGGTGACGCGGCGGAGATAGATTAGCGAAATGTTGGGGAGCAGTTTAAGCAGAGAGAATGGGAAATTGTTATGCGAACGTTAGGAGAGGTTAATTGCACGCGTACCCCGAATTTCTGAAGCTCACTATGGAGAGAAAGGGAGAGGAATGCGAGAGAATAAAAAAGGGTGAGAGGGAGAAATGCAGGACAGAGTGGAAGCTTTGCGAGGAATTAGGCGAACACAAAGGGTGGGCATAAAGAGTCTAGTAAGAGTTCCTTCCTACCCATAATCTTCCCTTTTAAACCCTAACCCAAAAAAAAAAGGTAGCGGAGTAATGCCAATTAGGAGTTTATCTTCCGAGCGAGCGTAGCAAAAAAAAAACAGGAGTTTGAGGGAGGAATTTCTTGGAGTCTCTCTCTCTCTCTGCATTCCCGTTTCTATCCCATTCGGTACGCAAGTTACCTCAATTTCCTGTAAAAGAGGAGAAAAAAATCAGTTTTTTTCGTTTTCGAACAGAATTTCCACGCACCGTTCCGTTTTCTTTTAGAAAAAACTCGGTAAAGTTTTTGTTTTTTTACTACATCGACGAGGCCTGACTGTTAATTTGCGGAAGGTTTTAAATTTACAGAGACCGTCTCCTGTTTACACCAGGACTGTTTACTAGTCGTCGTCTGTCCGTCATTGGACAATCAACGAATACAGTGCGCTTTTATACGACGTAACTCGCTCGAAAGCATTCGTTAACCGTTTGGAATTTGAATAACGACGTTAGCGCCTCGTAGCTCTGCGCTTCTCCCATGATTTTTTTTTGGGAAAGGATCGTCCAATAAAGTCAATGATGATCGACATTTTAAACTCACCTATGCATCATGTGAAGTAGTAGTCCTAATTCAGAGTCTTTTTAAACAATATTTTATTAAATATTCGGCCACACATCCACACGCATGCATGTATACGCTTGCAAATAGTATTCAAATACTGGTATAATTTTCCCTACAAAGTGATGGGTATGCATGACTAAAGTATCAAATTAAAATTGAAACACTTCCCCATTCTTCCTCCCTCTTTCTCTCTCCTTCTCACTCTCCCCTTAAAATGCAACTGTCTCTCTTAGCGATGGCGATATAAAATATATGCCCCGGGATATTATGTCTCCGGTGGTTCATATATGTGTGTGGATTCACAAACGAAATCACAAACATAACTCATTATTTATGTAGACAGATTGGTTATCAATAATTGATCAATTATTGATATAACTGAATGGCAGGGTATCTCTACGGTGCAAATAAAAATTTTGTCGTCGTTTTTGACCCGTTTATCATCGTTTTGAAAGTAGTATTAAATAAACAGGCAATTTAACATATCTTAAAAGTTTTCTTAAGCAAATAATAATTTAGAATATATCTTTACACAGTACTGCATACCTACATATATAAAGTTTATACATACATATAAACAAAAATGTATGCAGACAAATACCCTCATTTACCAGAATATGAGATTAATATTTTTCCGGTTCAATTTCAATCAAATTCGCGAACAAATACATAAATAAATAAAATATAGCGACAGAGATTATGATTATTCTAGCATGATTTAAGCTACACTGCACGTTGTAATGGATATATTTTAGGATTTAAATAAAAAATATTGTTTAATTTATTTTCTGAAGAATTTCATATAAAATATACTTTTCCTTCAGGTTAGCTTCTGTTAAGGAAGTCGGATGAATGCGGTACATAAGTATATATGTACACGCGTGCATATGAAAATATTCTAGCCGTTTCATTAATTATTTAATTTACCAATTTTTCAACCTCTCAGAGGGTATTTTACCCGCCAGAAATGCATTGAATAAAACATGCTCTTAATTTAGAGGATGGCTCTTTAAATTTTAATCTCCAAGCAAAAATCTAATTAATTATAAATAAAACTCCTTTAACTCACCGCAGTGCGGTTGACGATAATGAATATTCCAGCCGTTATGGTTAATCCCATACCGTAAACGCGGCATATAAATAGATAATTGCTAACCACCTTTCAAATCCCAACTCTGGCTGTTCGTTAACTAATTGCTCCGCCTCGTTCGCCTTACGCGCAATTCGGAATTTTGTAGCAAACGAGTAATCCCCTCCACGCGTTTCATTGTGGGTTATCGATCGGCATACACCGTGCTGTATTCCGTAGCGATGCGTCAGTATCGGAATGATAAAGCTTCACCCTAAATATTTGATGTTGCGGCAACGTCACGAACATGATGGAATAAACAAAAAGCACTTACGCCTCGAGGCGAATCGGGAGGCAATCGGAAATTCTTTGATTCGCACCGGTGGCCATGTTACGCATTCCGTCGGTGTTTTCCCTTCGGGATGGAGATACACCTGCTTTTCTAGTGTAGCCATTGTCTCGGAATATGGATTTTGCAGTTTTTACGAGTATGATAATAATGTTTTTATGAAAAGTGAACCGACAGTAGAGGCCTAGCCATTTATCAACCGCTCTAGGAAACTTGAATAGATTTGAACAACGGATGAATCATGTTCAATTTTTAAAATTGAACCTTTTCTGGATATTTTGCGTACGTGAAGTTTTGTAGTGCGACTCACATTTCTCTCTCTCTCTCTCACGCATTTAACTTCCAGTGTAAGCAGATTCTGATGGGTCATTTTTAGGGAAAGAAAGAAATTTTGATTTTCTAAGATATATGGGACGGGTTACACCATAGAATAACACCATAAATAGTTTTTCCTAAGAAATAATAGGCATCACATTAGTTGGTTAGGTGCGTTATGTTTTTTTGGTGAATTGTTCCCTCTTCCATGTGAATAACCAAAATAAAGAGGAAAGATGCGCACTCCATGCGTGCATACACGCAAATGCGTTCTTTACGAATTAGGAAATCACGTTAAATAACTAATCCTAAAACTTTACTTAGAAGCTTTTTTTGATATGAATAGTTTTTTTCTAGGAGATGTTACGGAAATTACATTTTTGTTTATAGAAAGTTTGCACCCCTGCATAGGTAATGGTGGTACCCCTGCTTGGATTACGCGAACCATTTATATGGTTTTATTATTGTCCTTGTCGCAAAAAGTGCCTAATACCAAGCTATATGAAAATCCACTGAATAGTTTCGGAGATGAGATATGGCGGGAAGTCCATTTTTTGTTCATAGAGAGGTGGAACCCCTATTAAATAAACCATTTACATCATTTTCTTATTGGCGTTATCCCAAAAAGTCCCTAGTACCAACCTATACGAAAATCTACTGAATAGTTTCGGAGGTGAGATATGGCGGGAAGTTTTTTTTCATAGATGCCCAAAAAAAGTCCTTATTACAAAACGTCATGAAAATCCCTCAATAGTTTCTAAGATAAGGAGAGACAGACGGATATGATTTTACCATAATCCGTGCTGTGGTTTGAATGCTTATTTTCCTCGCACCGGGTAAGGGTTCTAAATTGCAACGGTATCTGTTTTTTAAACAACTAACTTAACTTCGCTTCGCGTCTTTTTTTCTGTTTTCAATATATAAACGTTGTCACGTTCTATGATCTTCAAAATTTGTATGTAGGTCACCGCCCACTTTTACCATATGTTGTCCTTTGAAATAAGTTCACCGCCCACCCAGTGGCGTAGTGAGGGTTTCTGGCGCCCGGGGCAAAGAATAATTTTGCGCTCCCAGTAACAAAGCGATTTACGGAGGTACGGTAACCCTAATACTAGTGGGATTGTCGTTAGATGAGATCACCGAATACGGTCTCAGTAGTAATAACAGTGTTTAAAAATTTATTATTTTATATATTTGATAAAATTTAACTTAAACGCTTTGTTACTTCTTCGAGAAACTCCGACCACCCTCATGGGCCTTTCGATTTTACCGCAGCATGGATACATTGTCGCTAGTATAGTATGATATGATACTATAATTAACGACAAACGAACTGTAATAGTTGTACATAAGATAGTAGTACAGAATGTGTGCTTTTTTATAGAATTATATTTTTCAATGTAAAAATTAGAATAGCATTAGTGAGTTCTTTAACGCCCACCAAAAATCCAAAAAGCCCACTGGTGGGCGCTATCGCCCGCCTTGAAGACCACTGGTGTAATGTAACGACCCGAGATCGATTCCAGGGCCATTTTTTTCTCCATTTGAATATGGTACGGAGTATTTTTATTTGTAATGGAAAATCATTGCAATAATTTTACAAATTTTGGATTTGAAACAAAGGGTGCGTGAAAAATTGAAAATTCATTTTCTTGCCGTCGCTTTTCAAATACGCGTCAAGTACGTGCTTAAAATTCGCTGTAAACGCGGAAAATCGACGTTTTTAAGGCGGGAATCTTTCGTCGTCCTTGCGAATCGCATTGTTCCCGATTTCGCGAGATTGTATACATCTACTGACTTTTTTCGGTCCACAAATTTGCGAATTTTTGACGCGATTTTCAGCTGAAACAATACTTTGGTAACGATGATAACATCGTTTTTAACTGTTAAAGGTAAGTTTTTCGTAAAAAAATTTTCTCTCAATTTAATTCTTGTTGAATACAACCAATGTGTGCCAGCATTCCTTCCGCTGGAAGGGAAGTTTAGTAGCGCATTTGTGATTCTCGCAAAAGGTAGCCCGATGCTAGTACAGCGTTTACCCTCTCGTCTTCCTATGTGTATCGACTAGGCTGAGCAGTTGCTAGCTTCCTCGATTTCCCCAATTGATGGTCTTTTGTATTCAGATCTCCTACGCTACTTACGTAACCGAACTTCCAAAATCTCCGATACGCTATTATTAGCAGCAAGAATAACTTATTTTCGGCACGTCTCCCGTAAATTTTGTATCGAGTGATGCCCTCCCTGCGCTTTCTTCATCTCGTAAACTATTGACTCTCCTTGCCCACAGTTTCGCCCATTCTGTACTCTTCCCATCGCTTCGGGGGGAAATCGAGGAAATACTTCTCCTCCGAATAAAAATATCTTCGGGTAACGAAAATAAATGAAATAAACTCCGCGTTCTCAATTAACGGAGCCCTTGGTGGAACAACAAAGAGGATGCCGAAGGGCTGTTACTCCACTTTCACCCCCCTCTCATCCTTCTCCTTCCACCTTCACCGCCTGAAGCATTCAGAAAAATCGGAAGATATTTTCGAGCGGCGCGTCTGTCCTCGGGGCGGGTTTTTGGAACACCTCCCCTGCACCGCGGGCTAACAAAGACGCTCGGGAGTTCTTGGGAAAAAGAAATTGTTTTAAAAAGCTTTCATTCGACGTCAGGGAGAAAGAAGGAGAGAGTCTTCCGCAACGATATGAAAGTAAAGGTGAAAGCGTCTGCTCCTGACAGCTTTATGATTTTTATTTCGCCGGACTGTACGTGTGTGTTGTTTCCCCCGCGGAATCTGTGTAAGGGCGAGGAAGGTAGGAGAGGAGGGAGAGGGAGGAAGAGACAGAGAGCGACGAGAGAAAACGTGAGGCAAGATAAAAGACAGGCAGACAGACAAATGACTTTATTTGGGCGAAATCGATACTATTAGAGTCCCTTATTAACTTTTACTCTTCGCCAAATGGTATATTTTAGATCAGGTGTCGGAAAATGTTTCTGCTTGGCGGGACATATTCGTTGTTGTGAATGATTCGGAAGGCCGCATTGAAAATACGTAACGAGTTCTTCGGCGGGCCTGATGAACGTTTATATCGTAAGTCACCTAGAGATCCTGTGGTCTCATATGCGTGAAAATGTTTTCTAAATAATTTCCTTTCGTTGAAGCTTCGTTAGAGAAGGTTTGTAGGCCATAATTTTGATGAATTTTTCTGTTTAAAATTTTATCGACGATTTTTTCATCATAGCTTTGCAGCCGCATGACTATGATTTCGGGGGCCGATACCAGCCTTGCATTATATAGTTTGAAATATATTACATCGGTAGTTATGAGAGACAGTACAATATAAAATTCTGACAATTTAATTTATACAATAAAGTAGGATAGCTAATATTTTTGTAAAAGGAGAGGAGTAGAAAGAGTATGAAAGATGGAGAGCGCGAGGACATTAGAGAGGGTGTGAGAAAGTGAAAGGGAGGGAAAGAAGAAGAGAAAAGGTGAGAGAAGATAAAAGGGAGGAGTGGAAGGGGGAAAGAAAGAGAGGGCGATGGTATACGAGAGAGGGTGTGAGAAGGGAGAAAGATAGACAACGATAATGAAAAAGGTTGAGCACACCTCATTAATAACCATTTATATCCATTTCTGGTTTCATTTTGGAAGTTTTCACTTGTCGTGCTCTACCTCCTGTATGATAAAGTGGCATTACCCTTGGCTAATTTGTTTGCGCGTGTGCGTAACAGGCATTCGGCGTTAAATCCTTTGCGCAAAGTGTGTAAAATGAGCTAGCGAAAGCATTTTTACTTTCACCATACGTAGTAATGGGAAAGTATTGTGATCACGGAAAAAGTCGACTTCGAGATTTCAACGGAAATACACGTTTTGTGGTCCCTAGAACACGTTTAGACTATTTTCGGAATGATGTATGTGTGCGCGTGTGCGTGTTAGGGATGAAACAATACCGACAATTTTTAATACCGGTATTGGGACAGTTTTTTGGGTGATACCGGTATTGAAACCGGTTTTGTGCAGAGAACAGTTTATAATCATTTAGTACATTATTTTTATAATAATAATAATCCTTTACTAACGGGATAAACCCTCTTTCTTACAAAATATCAAACGGAGTTCAAAAGCAAGATATGAGTATTTCAACAACTACATAAATATGGACCTTTCAAAAACACTCCTGCTTTCAAAATAAGGTTATAGCTAGATAACTGCCCTGTTCAGGGCGTTTTTACCACTCTTCAAAACGATGACACCCATCCCGATAATGGGTATTTTTCAACCCCAGGCTAGAAAACATTTTTTTCGAAAAGAAAACTCTTCATATTCCACAAACAATAATGGTAAAGTAAGAAGAAAGGATTACACTACACAAAATAAATTTGTAAACCAAATTATATGTTTGATATGAAAATAATGAGTCAATTTAAAGACCTGAGGTCAAAAAATACCGCGCTTCGGAACCGAAGGGTTCAGGAACGCATTTCAGGAGGACGATACCATTTCCAATCGTTTTCTCTCATCGAATTAGGTAATATTATAAATCTCTCATACAAATCCGTCGGAGTCACTTTTCGGAAGAATCCTCGCACTTTATTTCTACTCTCACAGGCAACAAATACATTTTTGGTAACTTGGCACTGCTCCCACAAAGTGCACTATTTAATACCGAAAACCCGGTATTGTAAATCACGATATCGGTATTATGTGTATAATTCAATACCGGTATTAATTCCGGTTTTCCAATACCGGTATTCATCCCTAGTGCGTGTGTATGTGATTGTGGGCGCTCTAACTCAAAAAGTACTTTCCATGTCGTTACCAAATTTCATATGTAACACTTTAGCATGAGCACAAAGAACTGGTTAGTTTTTGGACAATAACGGTTAACCGGAAGTCGAGGTTTATTCGAAACCCGATTCGGTTTTTGCGATATTTCTCCATTAAAACACCATCATTGTATATACAGTTCTATACAAATGTTATAGAGAATGTAATTTCCTACAACTTTCATTTGAAAGAATTTTCCATAGAAGTTATTGTTTAGGAATTATTTATAAATAATCGGTTTTTTTTGTTTCCGTCAAATATCTCCTTAAAAACGTCGTTATTGGTAATCTTCGTGAGGACCACAGTTGTAGAGAATAATATTTCTTCCAAGTTTTGTTTGAAACAAATTTTCGTAGAACCATCCATTTCGGAGATATTCAACTTTTTTCTTAATTTCCAGTATACATTGCCACCACCGTGTAGCGGTGAATTCTGTAAACATATTCAAATATACGTAATTTACGGCAATAAGCACGACTGTATTCTTTTACGATACGAAATAATAATTTTGCCTTATAATGCTATTCATAATAATTTAAATATCTATACCCCAAATATGAAGAATGTCATGTGTTGGCCACATGAGATTTTTTTTAGGAGTAGCGAAGTTTTGGTTCTGAAACAGAGTCCTGTAAAGACGAATGATTCTCCGAGATGACGAGAGATGTTCACCGGCAGTTTGAATAAAGACATTAAAAAGAGGTTATTGAAAACCCTGATATGGTGTGTACCATTATATGGATGCGAGACACGAACAATGAGAAATGAATGTGAGCATAGTAGTGGAGTTTGAGGTGTGGTTATGGCGTAGACTAGGGAAAATCAATTGGACGGAGAGGAAAACGAATGAGAATTTTGAATATAGCAGGGGAAGAGAGGAACTTAATTAGAGTAATAATGGATAGACAGAGGAAATGGGTAGGTCAAAATTTGAAAGAGAATGGTTTACTGAAAGAAGTTATAGAAGGAAGAATGTTAGGAAAGAGGCAAAGAGATAGGAAGAGGATAAGTATATTAGATTCGTTGAACGAAGGAATTGAGTATGAGAACTTCAGTATAAGAGCTTTAAGAGAAAGGTAGTGTGTGCCTAAAACCTACCGGAAGGTAGAATTACCATGTATGACCACGGATGAAGGCTAATTATGTTGCATATATTTCATGCTGTGTATCTGAAACAAATCTCTATCGAAGGTACTCCTTAAAAAGTACGACGAAGTTCCTTCTAGGGATAAAGCTATTAGATCTAAGAAAATATTGTCAAGTGATTTATTAATTGATTATTAATTATTTTGCTTGGCACAGATTAGATCTGTAGAATGTTTTCGCTGAAAATTTTCATAGTTCATAAATCAATTTGATTTTATTATTTTCTCCGTTGTTTGCATACCAGTTAAAACATTTTTCAAATTAATCTTTAGTACATTTGACATTTCATCGAAATGGCGGTGTGATTCACCAACAAGTACTTCTTACACATGTTAATTCTCGACCAACCGTCATTTTGCAAGAATAATGACAGCATTACAGGAAAAATCAGTCGGATTTGTATTTTGCGAAATCGTTGACCCCAATCCACTTAAATCCGTTGATATAGTGCCCAGTAAAATAACCTATAACTCATTATCTTACCAAAGTTGGAGATTAAAAAAATACAGCCTCACGATTCAAATGAAAGCCATTATCGAAGATATGTATTTTTATCCAAATGTCAACACTTTGAGCACTCGGGTCGATGTTTAAGTTATACTATGTGTAAACTTTGTTAGGAAAGAATTCCTCGATATCCTTCCTCAAAATTTATTTTGGGATCACGCCGTTTTTTCAAATATTTTCCATGCTTTCAGGGATGGAAGAGGGATTGCAAACTCCGAATCACGTTTCATCTCGATGGATACAGGACTCAATGAGTTTATTCTGTAGTTGAATGAAAGTGGGTACATTTGTTCTGTAACTTAGAATCAAGGTTCATTCGTAGTAGAGTTCCATTAAATATCAAACCAACTTTCGTTGAGCGAATAAGATTATCACGAACTTCATCACATCATTTTGTCAAACACGTATCTCAAAATAAGGCCATTTACACGAATCTGCGGATCTATCATTTACGGAAATGCTACATATTCCGTATCAGATTTCTGCATTAATTAGCTTGGTACATAATGCTATTTTAAATTATGGAATTACTCTATTTTAATATTACATTTGCATATTGTCTCTCCGATTGCCAGAGAAATGTTAGGAAAAATAGAGCCCCATTTCACACGAAAAGCAACCGTCATCAGTGATAATTCACCGATATCAGCCTCCAGAATTTTATCATCTACTTTCGATTAATCACCAATGATGGAGGCTTATTTGTAGCCGAAATGCGCATCTACTTTTCCCCTATATTCCCTTTTATGGCTATATCCGTTGATATAAGCGGTCTTATATCAACTGGATTTCGGCCTTAAGACGGGCTTAGTAAATCTTTTTAAATTAACACTTTCTCAGTAACAACAGAACAAATTAAAAAAAAACGGTACAACATACATTGTACAAACTTTCTCATATACGTACTAATGCGTCATTTAGTTATCTTTAGAAAATGAAAATCGTATGAGCCTGTTTTTAGAAAATCCAATTTTTGTTAAAGTTGCCCAAGAATAAACTAGCCTTGTATTCATTCGTTGGGAAAAATGAAATACGTAGTATTATTGAAGACGTATACTCAAGTAACTGTACGAAATTTGATCAAAATCGTTGGAGCCGTTTCTGAGAAAAAGGAATTATTGTTAAAGTTGCCTAGAATAAACTAGCCTTATATTCATTTTTTGAGAAATATGAACTATATAGTATTATTGAGGATGTAAACTTAAGTATCTGTAAGAAATTTGATCAAAATCGTTATAGCCGTTTCTGAGAAAATCGAATTATTGTTAAAGTTGCCTAGAATAAACTAGTCTTATGTTCATTTTTTGAGAAATATGAACTATACGGTATTATTGAAGACGTAAACTCAAGTGACTGTGCGAAATTTGATCAGAATCGTTGAAGCCGTTTTCGAGAATATCGGATTGTTGTTAAAAATGCGTAGAATAAACTACTCTTAATTATTGATCAATGTCAACCATTTCTATGTATACTCTGCTCAGTATGATAAAATGCCTAAGTACGAGATTTCATTCATTTTCGTTCGACCGTCTAGGCTCCAGCGCCAGTAACAGACAGACAGACAGACGGCATTGCAAAAACCACTTTTTCGGATTCAGCGACACCTAAAACGTGTATTTCCGTAAAAATCTCCAGGTCGAATTTTTTCGCGAAAACTATACTTTCTTGATATTTCGTATGAGAAAATAAAAAATATATTCTCTCGATGGATATTCGTTCTAGAAAATGTCAACAAAAATGAAATGTTACATTTGCTGAAATGAAGAACGACGGGTTAAAAGAAATCGGTACAATATACATTGTACAAACTTTCTCATATACTAAAGCGTCGTTTAATTATCTTTAGAAAATGAAAATAGTATGAGCCGGTTTTTCGAAAATCCAATTTTTGTTCAAGTTGCCCAAGAATAAACTAGCCTTATATTCATTCATTGGGGAAAATAAAATATGTAGTATTATTGCTAAAGTGACCAGATTTTCTAGATGTCAAATCAGTACATTTTTTATATTCATGAAAAAAAACTACCAGATTGTCTAATGTAAAATCAGTAGGTACCTACATTTTTTTATTTCTTATACCTATCCATGAAAGAAAACTACATTTCAGTGTAATACTTTATATATTGAAATTTTATACAGTATACTTAAAGTGACCAGATTTTCTAGATGTAAAATCAGTACATTTTTTAAATTTCTTATATCCATGACAGAAAACTACATTTCAATATAATACTTTATATATTGAAATGTTATACAGTATACATAGGTATATAACACTATTATATATATATAAATATATATATATATCGGATACTCTTGCTGAAGTCGATCAGAAAATGTTTTTTCTTCTATTTATGGCAGGATCTTTAAATATAATTAAATAAGAATATTAATAATCTATTCTGAGAATAATGTTACTTTACTAAACAGCATTAAAATATTATACTACTCACATGACATACACAACCATAATTACTATTGTCTGGACGACATTACTTTGGAATTGAGACTTAGTTGTAGAGAAGGGGTGGGGGTTTGGAAGGAAAGACTGAAAAACTCGCCTCCCTCACAGCCAATCATAGGTGGATGTGCGGCAAGTCCTCTTTACACATCCTGGCAACATCACACCCGAGCCACCTCAACCGTCAATCCGACAGTAAATGAACTAAATATAGATTTTTTCTTCTTTTAAAATCAATACAACTTTAAAATTCAGTACAAAATTCAGTACATATTTGAAATCAGTACACAGTCTCTAAAATCAGTACTGTACTGATTAAATCAGTACGTCTGGTCACTTTAATTATTGCATAAGTATACACAAGTACCTGTACGAAATTTGATCAAAAACGTTAGAGCCGTTTTTGAGAAAATGGAATTGTTGTTAAAGTTTCCTAGAATAAACTAGCCTTATATTCATTTTTTGAGAAATATGAACTACTTGGTATTATTGGAGACATAAACTCAAGTAACTGTACGAAATTTGATCAAAATCGTTAAAGCCGTTTTTGAGAAAATCAAATTGTTTTAAAAATGCGTAGAATAAACTTCCCTTAATTATTGAGCAATGTCAACCATTTACTCATAGATTCTATTCTGTATGATAAAATGCCTAAGTACGATATTTCACTTATTTTTGCTCTACCTTTTAGGCTCTAGCTCCAGTAACAGACAGACGGCATTGCGAAAACCACTTTTGCGGACTCAGCTACACCTAAAACGGATATTTTCGTAAAAATCTGGAGGTCGAATTTTTTTCGCGATTACATTGCTTTCTCAATATACTTCGTATGTGACAAAATAAAAACGATCAAGTTATTGGTCGAAGCGAATCGGAAAGGTTCAGGAAACGATTGGAAAGGAGAAAGCTTAGTTAGTTCGGCAACTTAAGTGGAAGAGAATGGGATGGAGGGTTTGGATCTGAGAGAGAAGGCTGGAAAAAGTGGATAAAAGGATCAAATGGTGATCGAAAAACATTTTTAGGAATCAAAGCGGGAAAAAAAAGAGAATAGAGAAGGAATTGAATGTGTTGGTAAGGTCATTAGGGGCGCTGTTAGCGGACTACTAATAATTGAACATCTTCCCATTATGATTCTTATTTAGAACTAATACCATATTAACGATTAATTTTAATCAAGTTCACATCTTTAACGGCATTTGTGTGGAATGACTGCAGGATTCCTTAAACATGTTTATGAATATTATTTTTGAAAAGTCTTTGTTATAGTGTAGAAAAATACTTATTGTTAGACTATTTTACTAACTGATCTAAAAGATATATTTACAAGGTACCATTCATATTAATTTGAAAAAAATCGGATTTATTTTTAATATATCTATATTTTCATACTCGTCGAATAGTATTATTTCGTTTCTTAGTTTATAAAAGATGGAATCGGCTTTTCTTAAACTGCGTCTTATCTCTGTTTGTTTCTGTTTTAACCCAAGTCAATATTTAACTCATCCAGGATTGAAATTTCTAATTACTTTTTTAAATATACATATTCCGTGCAATAGTATTCCATAACCCTATATATCAGTGCTGTTTAGCCTTTAACCCACTGAAATGCCTCTTTTTAATGGCCGCGTACCTCCTATTATATTTTAAATGGCAATGAAATGACTAAAACTTGTGTTAAAATTGATAACTCATGTTTATAACACTATAATTAACAGTTTTTGGAGTAATTTCTGTTTTATAGCGTTGTTCTTAATCGTAACATTACAACTTTTGATTCTTAAGTCAGTTACTTACGAGGGTAATTCTGATTGTATCCGCAGAGTATTTATTAAAATTAATACAATAATTGTACATTACAAGTGCATTACTTTTAACATTGTCCTCTTACTTCTCAACACACGTGGTCCAGCGTAGCACAAGCTTTTGTATGCTTTCTGAAAAAAAAGTTTTTGGTTGGGCGGCAAACCACGTATGCACCACCTTCTTCAGTTCATGCTCGCTGGCGAAACGATATCTTCTTAATGCATCTTTGAGAGGACCAAACAGATGACAGTCCAAGGTCAAGGTTGCATTGCGGAGGTTCTAGGATAGCATAGCTGATGGAGTTCCTTAACAGCTTGGAGAGCAGTATGAGGACCGGCATTGTTATGCAACAACCGAACACCTTGTGACAGTTTCCCTCTGCGCTTTCTCCAAATCGCTGGCTTCAGCTTGCCATGGAGCGTTTCGTACTACCGTGCACTGTTTATTGCCATCCCCATTTCCTGATAATCTTCAAGAATTGGTCCTTGCAAATTCCAGAAAAGTGTATCGCTTTTCCTGCAGTTGGCTGAGTTTTGAATTTTTATTTGACAGAGGGCGTCGGGTGTTTCTCTTCCAAACTCTGATGTTTGCTTTCGGGCTCAAAGTGTTGCATCCATGTTTCGTCGCTGGTCACATTGCGACTCAGGAAGGCATCACCTTCCTCACGATACCGGTTCAATAGACAGCTACAGATGTCTAAACGATTACACTTATGCTGTTCCGTGAGTTTTTTCGAAATCCACCTTGCACAAACATTATTAAAGTGAAATCTGGTCTGGTAAAGTGATGTCATAAGCAGAACCAATTCATGGATAGTCACCCTTCTGTTATTGATAATCAGCGCGCAGATTTGTTCAATGTTCGCTTCAGTCGTCGATGTGGACGGTCGCCCTGAACGTCCTTCGTCTGTAACGCTCTGTCTGCCATTTTTTAACATGTCAATCCATTCGTATACACTTTGCTATGAAAAAACACTGTCACCGTGCCGATAGTCCTAGTTGAATTTCCCCTCCTTTTACATCTTCAGCCCAAAAAACTGTAATCACTGAACGCTGATTTTTTGTGTGGCAGGCGGGCACTACTAGTGGCGCAAGATAGATGAAGGATCAGGATAATCACCGCACTAAAACAACTGGCAGGTGACGCGCTTACAGTTGAGCGCTCATTCGGCAGTGCAGCCGATCGCATAGCGAAAATGTGAACACTTTGCGGATACTTTTTGACTTACTCCAAGATGAAGTAAGAAGAAAAATGTTTATCTTTAATACTCTCGCGTAACCGTTGAAAACCCCTCCCATATCAGCTGATTGCATTCTGGCCAACTTGGGTATGTTTTTATTAATTTAGAGAAAATTTGGTTCTTTTTCTTTTCGATAGTCTGAAAACGCTGTACGGTGTCATTCTATTTTTATCATTTTTGAAAGATTAACAAATCCAAGTAAGAAATATTAAATTCTGGACCATCGCTGTTGTCATCAACACACAAAAAAGTATTCATGTATTCGTCTCTACCTGGGTACTTATCGAAGGTTAAAACCGATTCTTAACGTTAAAATAACACGGATTCGTCGCCATGGAGCTTGAACCTAGATGCAATCACAGCAGGTGTTCATTTCGATTTAGAGTCCAGCGTGGGATGAAACTTTAATGGACTCCTCTTTCCGATTTTACGCTCCAAAGGCAGGTGGGTTGTTTCATGAGCCCTTTAAAAATCACTGCCAATATAAAACGGGTGGACGGAGTTTCTAGTCTGTGACTTCGCGCCCTTTAACGCTTTTCGAATTATATACCGGGTTTCTAGAATGGGAAAACGTGTTTATTTCTTCAACAACTCTTTCTGGGATTTCGATGAAAAAGGAAAAATAAAATTCTTTATAGGTTCTTGGATTATTTGTAAATGAGAGTTATATTTCTATATGTCGAAATATGTATCTGTTTTCCTTTTCTAATCAAGTTCACCAAGTAATCAGAAAGAATTTCATTGATATTTTATAATCTGGTTAATAAATTAAGGGAAAATGGCAAAATTATTAAAAGGTAATAAGTATTCTTGTTTTCTTTTGAAAAATTTCACAGAAAAAAATCCAGTTATACATTATTTATTGTAACCCAGATTGGTCGTCATGGCGTTGACAGATAAAAATAGAGAAATAATTTCAAGATATCCACCATTTTATTTTCTTGTATGTCAGGAGGACTTCTTCACATAATACACTCTAGTTTATATATATTATTTGTTAACTCTTAGAATCGAACAAGCAGTCTAATCTAAACCTTGAAGTATGCATAGCGACTTATTGTCAAATTAAAGGATTTTTATCCGGTATAAAATGAAGGTGTACAAATTTCAGTCAAGAAAATTACTCTAAGGAAAGCTTAGAAGAATAAATAAATAATTTAAGGATTATCCGAAACATGGGAACATGAGAAACGATGCGAAAAAAAAGACCTTTGGTAAAAATGAAAGGGCGAAGATTTGGCAATGGACATAGAAAGGAGAAACTATTAGCTCTCGACGTCTGATTTAATGGAATAGATCCCATGAGACGTCGAGAGGCATAAGAGGAAGCCCAAGAGAAATTGGACGAGAGTATTAGGAAATTCATAGAATTTCGTGTATCGAGGATAGCTAGAGAGATGGGAATGACCTAGCGGTGAGGATAGAGAAAGGCTGGGTCTTGTCATTCTTTTACGGTTCTTTATAATTTTTATCCAAAAACTTCCATAATTATCCTCGCACCATGCAATAAAAATCGTTATTTAGCATGAATTTATATAATGATTATTATAATTTCACAAAAAATAAATGTACTTTTGATTAAATAAGAGAATGTTTATGTGTTGCTACACCCGCTGGATGTATTTGTTCATAAATATGTATGTAAAATGTCGGCATTAACTCTTTTTCGGAGAAAAGAAAATATGTTCATTACATTGGAAATTAATTTAGCCAATTCAATATAATCAAATTAACAAAAAATGAGTGTCAGCCTTAAAAAACATTTAACAATTTTTATTTCGAAATTCCATTTAAAGCAAATTTTAAACATTAAAATACAAAATCGATGTTTGCTTTTAAAACTCATTGAAATTTGATTTAAAACAAATTTGGAAAATTAATAAACAATTTAAAAAATAAAAATTACTCAAATTCAGGGTTGTTGATAAGATTCCAGAGGTAGGATTTTGAAATGGTATTTTGGTCGCGAGTGCAACGTCACCATTAGAAATAGATGTAAGAGGTCTTCATAGATAGGCATTTTATAGCTCGTTCCTCGCGTGTGCGTCGTGATGGTTACAAATCGTGCGTTTGGCTCCCATCTATTTCTAGTACTATTGATGATAGCAGCACGTTTAATTGCACGCTTTCACAGTTTGGAACTTCACCAGTACACAGAGTTCCTTAACATTGATTCCAGTCAAAGAAAATTCTATTCATAACCTGCATGTTACTAAGATAGAATACTGCACAGAAAATTCAATCTTGTTTTGACAACTTAAAACCTGAATTATAATCTAAAATTAATCATTATTGCATTATGTAATGCTCCTAAAATTAGTAACATAAATTCTTGCAGGAAAGCATGAAGTAAATAAAAATGAGCATTGTGCCGCCATTTGTAACAATGTCCATGGCATTAAAAGTTAAACTGGACGTACGTACGTACAGAGAAATTTATATTCGTGAGATAAACATAGCGTTAAATCGAAAACGTTATTTATGTAACACTTAAAAGAAATTAAAGTACAAAGATTTTCGGTAAAGGATAGAATATATTTTAGCGATATTTTTATCCGAATGGGAATATAGCAAGTTGCAAAGATTAGATAGTCGACCGTTGCTTTCATAACTCCTTCACGCGGTCGAAAATTGCAGTCAATATCCCTCCGAGAGTCCTTCAGAATCAAACAGGTCCGCGTAAAAAATGAACTCTCTTCTTTGACACGTCCCGACGTGATTTTCGGAGCCATAACTAATTTCGAAAATCCATCCAATCCAGCAAAACGTGAAAAAACAACGATTTGATCCGGGACAGTGACGAAAAGGTAAGCAATTTTCCGTCGCGACCCCTTTAGCGAATCCTGTTCGCGAGAGCGATTAATTGGGAGCGAACAATCTCCTCACCCTTCTCGTCGCTTAGTGATTACGCCACGCCAACTACGATTCTTCCCCTCGCTCCAAATCCTATTTCGGCGCGCGAAATTCAATTTTTCACGATCCACCTAATGTCGGATCCCTTGGCCCGGAAAGGCACCAACCCTCTTCTCCCACCCACCCTCCTTATCCCTACCCTGGTCCTTCGAGCCTTCCTCTAACCTCTCCCTACGGACCTCTTTTTTCCCCTCTACCCTTCGACCCTCGTCGTATTTTTGCCACGGTGTCTTATTTCCGATACGCTAGGATCCCGGAGCCTCGTAAAATTGTGTAACGTCCCGCGATCGATACTCTACAGTGCCACGACGGATCTTATCGCCGGGGACCTGTTATCGCCCGTGGCGAAAAGCGTCCTGGACAGGAAAGGCGACCAGTGAGAATTTTGTTTTCTTAACGCCGTGCGATGAGGCGAAAATTGACGGAGGTGGAGTTTGCGTTTTTTTCCCGACGTTGGAGTTAGAATGTACCCTTGAGTGTGAAATTGATGTTCTGCTACCGTCTCTCGCTGACCACTCTACTCCGAAAAAAACAATAAACGAAATTGTGCGTGCATTTATAGCTCCATTTTTGTATTGCTGTAAGGGAAAGAGATGAAAGGGGTGCGTAACATTAAGGACTTAATGGAAATGGCATATGTGAATAACATAAATATGACAAGCCAACTAAAAATAGTCCTTTTTGTATTAAAAGGCTAGCGAAATGGTGAAATAATATAACAAAAAATCTCAAAAGGTTTTTAGTGAGTAACAAATGGATTAGCAATTTATGTTTTCAACGATATAATTCAACATTTGTGCTGAATTTTACTAGTATGTATAAGAAATATGATTGTATCAGTACCATATCTACTGCCCCTTTTAAAAATTTTGTTGATGATTTTAGGGGTAGATGAGTTAACGGAATGACGTAATGATAAATAAAACTGCGGATAAAAAGCGAATATGGAGAATACGTAATAAATAACAATAAAACTCAATCGCTTACGAAAAGAATTTTCTGGTCAAAACCGTAGGAAAAATCTGAAATAGTGAAAATTCCATTTTTTGGGGTTCTTCTGCCCCATTATTGCCCCGTACGAGAATAAAAATTACAAGGCACTTGTAGATTAGCTAGAGACTTGAAATTTGGTAATAATATAGATTTTTGGGCACAACCAATGGAAAAAATCCGACCTCGTTAAAATTCTAATTTTTAGTGGTTGTTTTTACCCCATTATTGAAAGTAGGTTAAAATAATAATAAATAATGAATGTTGACTTTTACCTTGCAACGCAGAGCGTTGTTATATTGAATTTCATTATCAACCAAATGTATTGTTTGAACTAAAGAATTTGAAGGAAGATAATTTTAAAAAAATTATAATATGTTATAATCTCATATGATATGCCAAAGTATAAATATAATATGCCTTCCTATCGAAAAACTAACATCAAAATCCCTCAAATTAAATGATAAAACATCTCCTGAGGACATTTGAGAGAGAAATGAAGCATGCCTGCTCAGCCTTTCCCACTTCCACTCGATCACAACTGAATACTTTTACGCCGAAGCGACGAAGAAACAAACGCGGGAAAAAATATATAGGCGCCGGATCGAAAGAGGGAGATAATTTGATTAATGCAGTCCGGTTGGCAAACGACGAAACGGGATTCGGCGAAAGATTGGATGGAGCCAGTGATCTCATCAAGTGCGCGAGGAAAAGAATTTGGCAATTAAAAAAAAAACGAAAATTAAGAGATCTTTAAAGGGCATGAACGCAGTCGGAGGTAGACGAAGAGAGGTTAGAACAGTTTGACAGCTTTAAGTTGCGTACTGACGAGAGGAAAACATAAAACCTATGGTGGGAATAAATCCGGGAGAATGAAAAGTCTTCAATCAAAAGTCACAAAAAAGCGACCTCCAAAAACTTTAGAACCGAACGTTTTATCGTATGGGTCTCACAGAATAGGACTTCTAAGAGGACGGGTATTCTTTTGTTATAAGAAACTTTACGGACGTAGAGAGAAATAGAGAAAAGGGTTCGGAGAGTAAGGAAAACAAACAGAAAAAAATCAAGAACCTAGTTGGAGGAAAGAAAGGTTTAGTCATTGTGATTAAAATAAGACAGAAGCAAAGGTTAGGAATGGTTTCGGAAAGTTAAGGAGAGGAGAGAAAAGAAGAGAGTAAGTTAGAATGCTAGGAAAGAGCCATTGATTTGAGGAAGAGGATAGTTTGAAGGAATGAGGATAATTAAGAGGAGATGGGTTGTGGCTGGTAATAAAGTAATAAAGCCGCTATAGGAAATGAGGGATGCACCCTCCAAATCGCTGAAAAAATTCCGAAGCGGCACATAAGTGACTCCCTAAAACTTTTTAACTCGAGTATCAGGAATAAGGCTGCGGAACTTCAGAATTTACATCATAACAGTGAAAATGAAGTCTAAATTAGGTTTCAAGGGCTAACACTTCAATATCAAGTATTTTGTTGTCGTAACTTGAATGTATATTATATAAACTTGTGTTAAATCTCTTTTTAATTGTAGCTTCGCGGGCAGCATAAAATGCCACATGCGGCCCGCGGGTTGCTCACAACTGATCTAAATGGTTATTTAATTTAATTGGCATCCAGGAACTTTAAAAACACGCTAAAAGAAAGTGCGTGTATATTTCATGAAAATCTGCATTGATTGATAATTCCAGCAGTAATGAAAGAATATTTTCATTCAAATAGCTAAGAATAATTCCGAAGATGTGCTTAAAATGTGTAAATTGTAATTTTTTGTCGTTGGAAATACATGAACACATTTTGAAAATTTCCTGCTTCAGAAACGAATTGAATAAATAGTTAATAAACGCTAGATAGACGTTTTAATCATGTTCAGACACTCATAAATGCTCTTTACATTGGTTCCGGCTTGAGTTTTGAAACCGGGAATTGCCGTTCCCGGGAATTTCATCAATATTTCTTATTCCCGATTTTCGGGAGAATTTTTAATAATTTCTGAGAATAATTTTGTGCCATTTCATGATTTATATGTGGTAAATAAATGCGAAATTTGGCAGTGAATCAATGAAAACATTAAAATATCATTTAGAAGAAAGGCGACAGAGCTATCTTTAATGAAGTATCTAGAAAATCCTCTTATGTATTGAAACAAATCATTACGATATATTTTAAAAATAAAATTATAAAATATACCAGTGATACAATAAAAACTATATGAAGATACATATACTGACATTAACGAAGGAAGTAGACGGGAAACTATTTCCGTCTTCAGAATAAGAAGTGAAAATGTCACTAGTTGATGAATTGGAATATACAATTACAGAGAAATTGAAAAGCGCTCCACCCATGAACGAATCATACAGCACATTACTAAAATAATTTTATTTGTATGAAAAAACTAGAAAAATAACACCAAAGTAATTAATGTTATT
Source organism: Uropetala carovei (assembly GCA_036926305.1). Lineage (NCBI taxonomy): Eukaryota > Metazoa > Arthropoda > Insecta > Odonata > Petaluridae > Uropetala > Uropetala carovei. The sequence continues at coordinate 11,858,085 of JAXCHB010000065.1, read as the reverse complement.
CAGCGCGTTAATAAGTATAAAACCTACTTCTACCGAAAGTGAAAGAATGTTTTCCACAGCAAGCAATTGTGTGACTCGAAGATTAGTTAATTTGAGTAACAAATCAGTCAATGAAAAAGGATTTAAAACTTTCTCGGCGAATATTATCAGTGAATTGTCCTCGGGTTTCACATCGGGTGATGTCTTGTATAGAAGAATTCAACGTTTCGGCGTATGTCACATCCGCCATCTTCAGGGAAAATTGAGTTTTTCCTGAAGATGGCGGATGTGACATACGCCGAAACGTTGAATTCTATTCAAGACATCACCCGGTGTGAAACCCGAGAACAATTCACTAATAAATCAGTCGATGCCTTATGTGTTTTTAAATCTTTTTTTAAATAAACAATTGCGATTCATGATGAGAATACAAATTTATTATTTTTATAGCACTATCAATTTCATGGGATTTTGTTTTTAATTTTGTTTGTTTTTCGTTTTAGCCGTTATTTTCTATTTCTAAAAAGTCAACTTCTTTTTAAATTTACTTCATATATTCCGTTTAGAAGTATCCGCATTACATTTTGTAATGGGATTAATCTTTATATTTATGTTGTGCATTTATGTTTTATCGATGATAAATCATGTTTCAGTGAAAACCAGTTCATTTAATAATAACAATAGTAGCTCATTACAATTCCCGGTTTCTCGGATTTCCCGGAAAATTTGTAAATCTAATTCCAGATTCCCGGGAAAAAAAGATATCGCTGGCAACCCAAAACTCTATTCTATCCAATGTATATGGGAGGATAGATGTACTCATTTCTGCCTTTTTTGCAGTTCTCTTTTATACTAGCTCCTACTCGTTAACCTTGTAAGCCTATACGTCTAACGACACCATTCTCCACGCTTGAGATCTTCACTGTTCATAATAATTACGAAAAAAAACTAAAAATTATTTATAAATATCCTAAATTCATATTTCTACTGGCTGAGAAGTTTGAAGAGGTTTATTACGATTTTTAGTTCGTAAATTTTAAAAAATTATAATAGAAAAATATCCCCTAGTTCCACTGTAAAAAAATCTGCAAAATACTTAAAACAATGAAATTAAAGCCATTTTCTCCTGACCGATATTAAAGCACGTAATATGTTTGGGTAAATAAATGTTTATTTTATTAAATTCAGTATACCTTTAAAGAAAGACATAATTGATTTAACTCTAAAATTCTCTTAACCTTATGCCTGCCCAGAATTACTTTGTCTGTTCTCAGAAATTCGTTTTCATAGTTTATCTTAGTAGTCACAAAATCTTTAACATATTTATCTACAAAAGAGCCAACAGAGCTACCAATGGGGATTTGCCTAGCTTTTTACTAGTTATCTTTAGAGTTTCCTACTTTTATGACAACAATGTTAGTTGTAAATTTAATCAAAAATTATCATCCAACTTATACTAGGTTTTTCCATAGATGCATCCATCAACTATGGTTAATTTATCCGAAATTTAGTTCTCGCCTATCTTTTCATGTGCATGTCTTTTACGTCATGGACTCCTCGTACACAAGAAAATTTCGTAGATAAGCGGGAATACATCGTATCCATAGTTCCTGAAAGTTTGAAATTAGGAAACGGCAAAAGATGGCATATTTAAAAGAAGAAAAAATTTCAGGTTTTTTGGGGAGTAATTAAGAAAACATACATTCAAAAAATAGTTTTACTTTTATTTCAAATGCATTTCATGTCGATATCACATTATATTTAGGATGTCTTATAATGTAAGTATAACATTTAGAAAACCTTGTGGGAATAATGAATTTAAATGTGGCACGCGTGGAGTTTCGCAGATTATGTATATTAATAAAGAGTAGCACCCAACAATCAAAACGTTGCCAATCCCTGCTCTAGATATAGACGTATACTTAGGCGTCCACATAACGGTTTTAAAAATTACCGTGTAAAGAGTATCGTGCCAGACATAATTTTGGTACATGTATATAAATAATTTTCGATTTTTTCACGCTAGAGGGTGACTGATAATAGTAAGTTTGGAGCGTGTTCCTTGTTCTAAAAGTTCTCTTCCAACTTACAGACAGCAACTTCGTGCTTGGAAACGCACAAGTGGCCTCCTCGAACTCCGGAAAGACCGGACCGGGAGGTACAGGCACGGGTCAGCGCTGGCCCATCGTCTATTGCAGCGACGGATTCTGCGAGCTGACGGGATGGGCTCGGGCACAGATAATGCAGCGCGGAGTGGCGTGCAGGTTCCTTCACGGACCGGAAACGTCGGAGGAGGGACGCCGGCAGATCGACGCCGCCCTCGCCGCAAAGGCCGAACTCAAACTGGAGATCATATTCTACAAGAAGAATGGTGAGTGTCGAGAATCTTTTTATCCTCCATGCGCCGGCGAGAAGAATGGAAGTGGGCGACCGTAGCTACGTATACTCTCGAAATTTTCTTTTTGGAGATCGGGCGTTGTAATAGGTTTTACATGCGGCTTTGTACGTTGTCGATAGATGCGGTTTATCTAATGACGCGACTAAAAATAATTTCGACAAATTCATTGATTTTAGTTTGCGGTGACGAATGTATGCTGATTTCGACGCCGAAGGTAAATATTGATCTATTCTTTAAAAGACCCTGAAAATAATAAGCATCATTTGTGTACTAGGAGGTTATCGTGCGTCTCGATACGGTAGCTCGGAATAGTTTTTTGTTTTTAGAGACAGTAGTATATAATGAGAAACCCACAGATTAAAATGATTTTACTCCAAGATATGTTCATGTTAAATTTTTTAGACCTACGCTTACAAACTTATGCGTTGTAGGCTTACAAATGATATAGTTAAATTTTATATGCATTAAACGCTTTAATAAACCAGCAGCCAAATTTAGAGTAAAATCAGCCTTCCGAGATCGCAATTCACTCGTAGTTTATTCTTGAATAAAAAGCGACTATGAAGTATAAAAATCTACATCAGCACAGCAATGAACCCTTTGCCATATAAAATAAATGTTTGTGTGAAATTACCAAGTAAGTCTTTCTATTTCTACGATATGAATAAGTTCCATTAAGTTACGCCTAAAACAATTAATTGTATAAATACGATATCTAATTTACACAACCGTTTTATAACTGCATGAGTTAATTTAATAATTCATTTGATTCCAGCATAGAGTGAGCTCAATAACTATTGCTCAGTAATAGTCTTATTTAAAACAAAATGATCTTCCAGTAGCCATAAAAATCTGGGATTGGAGATACATATATTTTCAATTTGCTTTCAGCGATAAGATTAGTCCAATACTTTTTTAATGAAAAACTTTATTGCTGTATTAATTTTTCCATTATTATTTCACTTATATTTTATGAGCTCTTCCTTTTAAATGTTGCTAGTTGCCGTCATACGTTTTTATTCCACTAATTCATCAGACAAAGTGGAATTTCCATGTAATGGTTGTTATTTCTTTGGCCGCTGTATATACCAATTGAAAATATGATTAACTGGCGCAATTGCACGTAAAATATGACGGGTATGTGTGAATTAAATATTACGTTAAAATAAAATAAAAATTAATGACCCAGACTTTTATGTGAACTAAAAAGTAAAAATATAAAATCCACATAATAGAATGCTTCACGTTTAAAATTGGCAGTACTGATGGAAGTATGCCTTTGGCATTATAAATTTATCGAGAAATTGTTAATTTTTATAGGTACTCCCTTTCGACTAGGGGATAATTTTTTCTCGATAAGATATCACGTATAGATCGACTTTTTTGACGTGCGGACATTATTTCGTTAACATTTTCAAATATCTCAAAAATACGATTTAGACGCAAAACTTGCGAATAAAATTATAAAGATCGATGTCCATGTCGTAGAAATGCAAATATCATCCGAAAATCTCCAAAAATTGTTTTAATACGATTTTTCACAGTGTTTATAAATTTCTTACGCATTAGGATTATAGACTGCAGTTGCCATGGTGATGAATTCAATAAATGCGTAAAAATCACGAAAAAATTGTCGTAAAATGTAATTTTTGGCCTTTTTTGATATAATTTCTGCGACATGGAAATTAATAACTGTAAAAATACCGCGTCGATATTTCATTTTAAAGATATTTGAAAATTCGAAAGAAAAAATTCTTGTTCACTCCGTTTCGGCTCTGCTCATGTTATTCAAATAGAGGAAAGATATGCTCTTGGAGTCAAACCCGGGAAAACTACGTACACAGCGAGCAGTTTCAAATTGAGAAAAGCCAAGTGATTCCTGAAAGTTTGATCCCAAAAGATTGAAAAGCTTCTTAGTTATGGACGGTTTTATTTATTCTCTAATGTAACTCCATAGAGCGTCTTAAAACATTAGGACGCCACCAAGAAAATTATATATGGAGATTCACTCAACAACGAATAAGTTTCCATGGGAACAGGATAGTGCATAAAAAGACATCTTTGAATCTTGAAATAGCTTTCACATATTTCCAGAATTATGTATTATTTAACAAAAACTCGAGCAACATAACGCCGTCCGCAAACCGTTTTAACCTTCCAAAGAATAACATTTTGATTATGACGGGATTTATATGCACGTTTGTACCATGTAAAGAACACAATATTTTTTCATTTTTTACTCGTCGTCTAAAATTGCTTAAAATATTAATAACATGGCGAGTTTTTCTCTAGGAATCGGCGTTCCAATTCATTTTACGAAGAACAGTCCTCTTTTCTTATTCAACTTTCAAAAATTTTCCCATGCTCATCCCGCAGGGGATGGATTTGTAGCCGAGGCTCATTCCGGCTTATCCGTACTCCTTCTTATGACATCTCTTTCCTTCCCTCCGAACTTCCCTTTAGAAATACATATATTGTTCTAGAAAAATATTCCTGCCTTAATTCTCCCTCTGAACTTCAGGTAACATAGATCATTCCAACTAGAAGGAACGAATAGCGGATGGTATTTAAGTTTAAACCCAAAGAAACTTTAGCCTGATTTCTTAAATGGTAGAGGTCTAATTTTTTATCAATAAATTGATTCTGGTGTTTATCGGCACCATCATTTTTCATTGAATTCATTATGTTGGAATTGAGCTGATTCCTTAGTATTATTGTTAGCGTCAAACATTCTTTAACTAGGCGGTAATAGTATTTAACATTGATACTGAACCAAAAGATAATCAGGTAAGATGTTTCGTAAAATCAAGAGAGTATGTGAAAGAACTAATCTGTTCGGAAAGCAGTAACATATAGACTGTTTTATTAGGAAGCATTTTAAATTGTTGAGGCCTGTGAAATGAATTATATATCTCGTAAACATTTTTAATATTAGTTCAAAATAAAAAAAAATTCACCCTGATTTTGTTTTTAGCTTTATTTTCCGAATAATATAAAAATGTTTTGGAAAAGGCTGTAGTTAAATTTTTGTGAACATGAGTTATTGGAAATTTATTTTTAAAAGCCTTCGTTAATTTTTATTAAAAATTAGGTTGGTCTATAACCTAGATATTGTGTTCGATTTAATTAAGATAGCGACCCACTTCATTTGATCCGTAGAAAAAAATAAAATAAATAGAATGATAGAATAGTTTGTTTAGATAAATTGCGGTAGAATATGTCATTTTCAGGGTATATTCCATATAAATTATTCAATAACTTGAATTCGGAATTGGGTTATTCTCGTTTCAATCGAGTTTTCATTTTAAACTTGGATGATTGATGTGTACCTGGAAAACTTATATTAAATTTAATATACTACGTGACCAACTCCGATACATAAAATATGTATTTAATCGAACAAATAAATTTTAATTTACCTTCTTGTTGGTGTACTAAATTTAAAAAATTGCAAATTTCCTCTTGCTGCAAAATGTAACTCGTACCTCGTTATTTACTGTAAACGACACTTTTCCTCAGAAAAAGCATTTCATCAAAATAATATAAAAAAGAAATAATATAAAGATTTTATACGAACTGTAAGCTTCCTGTCGGCACTAAATTTTCTCCTCGAAATTGAAATTTTGCTGGTTTCATGTGTAAATTGTCTCACACGCCTAATTTTAAAGCACGTTTACTGAGAATCTTTTTCAACCTTGTGGAAAATATTTTTAATTTCATCACATTCTATAAACACATATACAACCTGTCTTTTTTGTTATTTATCAATTTTATGTAGAAAATTAATTAAATTAAATTAATTTTCATAATCAATCCCACCAACAATTAATAGTATGGTTCTCTAGTATTAAAAAAAACTAGAAATTTTCTTTGCCGTTAGTGTATTCCGTGAACAGTTAATAATCCGCTATCTATGCCATCCCAATAAATTGTTCGGAACTAAAAGTACGGCACCTTGGCGCCTATTATAACGGCACGAGGACCGAAAAATCGACAGGATCGCCGGCAAAAAAAATCTGGAAACAAGCGCAAAAACCTTATTTGGGATGACTCGCTTCGCTCTGCGAATTGTTCTAGGCCCGTAAAAAAAACGACGCCACGATAAAATAACAGAAAACGATAAAAAATATATCACTCTGGCGGATTGATCGCGAAGAGAGAGAGAGAGAGAAATACAGAGGTAAGCTTGTATCCATCGGGATGGTTTCGGAATGAACTCTGACGGTTGTTGGTGAAACCAAGAGTGCTTCGTCACTCCCTCCCTTCCTCTCTCGTGACTTGATTTACTGTCTCCCAATTTGTTCTCCGGCCCTCTATTTATAGTCTTCGTGCTGTTACCGCCGATACGAGTCGTGCGCGTGGGCAGAGCCTAAAAAAAGATTCTCCAATCCGCCAAAGACAAGCCTGTTTATCTCGGCGCCTAACAAAGCGTCACGCCCTTTTCCCCTTTATCCTCTTTCCCTGTTCGTATCCTCTATTCCTCTTTCCGCATGCCAATATTATCTTCGTGTCTCCCAATCCCTTTTCTATTGCCGGATTCCCTCGTCTTTACCGGGGGACGAAAATATAACGAAAATTTCTTATTTTAATAATCCACGAGCCAACTGATTAGTCACGATAAGGAACTCCCAAAGGGTGAGCGTTATCTGAAAAAGAAAAAGATTCTCCGGTTTTTGGGTTACAAGGGAGGAAATTGGAGTAAAAATAGGGGGATATGAGAGGTATATATTTTTTGGTAGGGATGAATGATGAATCCCGAAGGAATTTAGATAGGCATGAACGATCATCCGGAGAGAGTGGGTGAGAGGGGAGGGGAGGTGAGAGGGAGAGGAGGGTAGGGGAGGTGGGAGGGAGAGGAGGGTAGGGTTCGGGGGCCGAAAGGATGGAAAGGAAAAGGGTCGTCTATTAGCCGGAGTGCAGGTGTGATTGGTCTTTTATCAAAAGGCGGATGTTTGCGTCGCCCGGATTCTTCGAATGCTTGATTCCGGCGCTTTTGAAAAAATCACATATATATATATATATATTTCGTTCGTTTTGCTCATTTTTTTTACTGCCGCGATGCTATCGGAAAGAGGGTGAATTTATCTCAAACGCTGAATCTTTTATGTAAGCATTTCGACGCCGTGCGTATTTGCGTTAAGATAAATTCGATAGAAGTATTTCGCCACACGTATCGACCTTGAAATGACCGTGGAGAGGTCGATTTTAGGCATTCGGCTGTTTTCTCTTTTTCTTTACTCGGGTGGTTGTTTTATTCGGACTGGAGTATTCATTAAACTTTCGAAGCCTACACGGATTTCCGTGTTTAATTATGCGATGCGTAAATATGTCCTGCTTGCTACCATTCTAACCGCAATTTCCTCGAGAATTCGTGTTTTAAACAGTTTACTGTTTTAGATCGGATGCCTCATTTTATATCGTATTTTTTACCCTTCATCTTCAGCTTTTTGAATCTGAATTTTTTAGTGTGCAATCGCATAAGAAAGAAGCACGTTTCGTTAATCAGTTGAAGTGGTGTGGTTTTCCCATCTACTCGATTTTTCCGCATTGAATAAAAAGAGAGAGAGGAGATAGCATGCCTGCCTCGCGCGGTCATGAATTCCAATCTCGCTGCATATAAACATGCGCAAGTGGTGTGCAGACAGAATCTCGAAACCCACAGTTTCGGACGGACACAAACTCGAAACGACACATGGAATGGACGGAATCCCGAAAGGACGCATTTCGAGAGTTCGTACGTTCGATATTTCGTCTATTCGCTATTGTATCTTTTTGAGATTCCGTCTATTCGAGACCGTGTCCTTTCGAGATTGTGGGTTTCGAGATTCTGTCCACAACTCTCGCAAATGTTAGTTGCTGTTTACGAGCTTTACGTAAAAACGCATCTGATTGTTTTTTAATAAAGACAATGAAACATATAATAAATAAACCTTTCGCTTTATGGATACATACCGAAATCTAAATTTAACATATTGCATAAGAGCACATATTTGAAATAAACGGTTACGTCGGTTTCTCGCTTGTGGCAAAAAATGAGGTGGAAAAATTCCATTAACAACTACATGAAATAAATTAGAGTGCATTTCGAGCGATGTGCACATGAGAAAAAGTCTTCGTTTAAAAAAATGTTTCTAGATAGCATTCACTCGCGCTCGCGAAATAGTGTTTGGTGAAAAATTTTCATGCATTCTATGCATATGAAGAGGAAATTGCGAACTCATGCTTTTGTCGTTTAGTCATTTATTTCCATCTCCGTTGCAGTTTAAATTTCATAATGTATTAGTGTATATTTAAAGCGGTACACATTTGCTGTTAATGTATCTCGTGAATATTTAAGATGTGCAAACTGTGTAGGCTGCATTATCACCAACCGTTGGGAAATTACAGTGAAGAATAAATAATTACTTTTGCGCCATTAAAAAATTATACCAAGCGAATCACCGCTTTGATTAACAATCCATCGCAAAACAAACATACTTTGATGAAATATATTCCTATTGCAGACGATTTTTCCTAACTCACGTATCGCGGGACAAATAGGTAATATAGTTAAATGTGTAGGATGCGAAGTAGAATGCAATTAGAAGACCTTTAAATACTTTTTATCTAAAAGAGGGGATTACGTAACGTCCACTAAAGTCACATCGGCTCGTGAAATTCGGGAATTCTTTCGGAATGTTCGCAGAAATTCGGATGTAGTTATTATCTTACCCGAAAGCATACCTCAGCGCCAATCAGTCGAAACAGCGAATATTTATGCCATTTGGCAATGAAAGTCCTTGGTTCATGAAGCCAACGGAGTCGATGTACGTGTTGGGCAATTTGAACTGCATCTTTAAATAAAACTCTGATTTTTTTTAAAGAATACGCACGCCAATGAGAAATTTAGTGGGTGCGACTGCACCTCAACTTTCTGCGCATGTAGTTCCGCCGAATAGCTGGCCACACCATCGCTTGCATTTACGAATGTTATTATGAAATGGTATCAAAATAACTCGATTTAAATGAACTATACTGCTGTCAAACATCCGTCTTAGTATCAATATGAGCCCATTCCATAAGCAGTGTTCACTTGCCCATTCTTTTTGAGCAATACGAATAAACATACCGACTTAGTAGCAATAAACTCTTTCGATTCTTACGGTGCGTTATATTTCCTATGTTAGGAATATGCAAATAGTGATTGTTTAGCAGCAAACATTTTAATATTTAAAAAAAATTTCTTCCGGATCAAAAAGTGTGTGAAATGCATTTTTTCTTTTGGTCGATTGCCTCTATCAAGATGGGTATTACACTCAAAAGAGGAAACCGTGAATTGTCCATTGTTTCGACGCAGCGATGATTTCATGGTTTTCTTTCTCCCATTCATACCTCTGTCCCTCGCCCTCTGTCACTCTCCTCTCAAATTCTCTCTCCCCTTCCTTCCTTCCCTCTTTCCCTCTCTCTTCCTCCACATCATTTCTTCCTCGCTGTGTTGTCCTCTCTATTTCTCCCTCTCTCTATCTCTTTCCACTGTTCCTCTATTCCTTCCTATATCCCTTTCCCTCACTCCATCTCTCTCACTCCCTCTTTCTCTCCCTCACTCTTTCCCTCCCTTTCTTTATCTACGTCCCTCTCTTTCTCCTTTTTCTTTTCTTTCTTCCTTTCCCTATCTCCCTTTCTGTCCCTTCCTCCTTTTCTCTTTCTCTCCCAATATCCTCTCTCCATCCCATTCCTCTCATTCTCTTCCGTCTCTTTCTCTGCCTTTCTGTATCTCTCCCAATCCCTAACCGAGTGAGCAGAGCATCTCGAATTTTTTTCCACCCTTGTAGGCATTTTCCCCAACTCGATTCGCGGACTTTCATTTTAACGGCGGCGCTCGAACTTTTCCAGATATTTCGCTTTTTTCTCGTCCTTTTCGTGGTCGATGAGAAATTTTCTGACCTACTTTTCGCGCGACACACAATAAAGGTGAAGGAATCGCTGATTCTGGGCGAAATCTCGAAGTTGGTGTAAAAGTTTTTTTTTTTTGCATTCGCGCCGGAGATGTCGTCCGAGAGGATCTCTATCTGGCGTATAAGTACCCAGAAGCGTAATATCGAAGGATTCGAGTCTGTTGGTGATAGAGGAAGAATACAGAGTTAAGTGTATTTTGGAATGGGTAGGCTTGAGTACACGACATACACGTGGCAGGGATTGCATGGCGGCCAAGTACGAGCGACAAGAAAGTGTAACCGATTAGTAGGGTTAAAAAAAATACAATAGTTCTGGCCAATACTATATGGTTCTCGTCTCGTGGTTGGTTTATTTGCAGCGCTTACGCAATAACAGCCACGGTTGAGCGTCGATATTTCCACATATTTCCTTCCTTTGTGATTTCTTAATTGCGAGTTCCCTATGTTGTTCCAGCAAAATCCACTCCAAATGTAGGAGAACGTCTAGCTCTGATATCGTTCCCTTTTTATAGGCAGACATCTTGATACACCAGAGCAGTGTTTCCCAAACTTAAAACATTCGCGTACCCCTTTCGGGACCTCGGCCTTATCGGCGTATCCCCTCTCCCAGTTATGTCAGAAGCAGTTAACTCGTAAGCGGTCGAACCACATTTTGTTTAGGCTTTAGGTACGAACTATGATTTAAAAAAAGCTAGAAGGTAAGCTAAAAATGTACAGAAACTTATGAGCGTTTTCAGTATTGTCAGATAAATTTAAAATAATAATCAATGAATTCGCAATTAATGAAAAGATCGTGGAAAGCAGTACTGTGTGAAGAACCAGGTTTAATAAAGAAATGTCACTGATCTGCCTATGGACAGATCGCTTACGATGATGACGATGAATCTTCCTTTATCGTTAATGTCAGCCAAACGAATTTTTCAGTCACGCACTGAAGATGACATATTTTCCTCCATTGAGCGAATAAAGATTGCAGAATTTTCAGAGCACAACTCAAATGAGTACGTCGCGTGTAAGTTTGGTGAGGATGAATATTAATAGTCGTCGGTCTTATAACCGCCATATGGTGGACGCCTCCTGTCACCGTTTCTGTTGGTGGCACTCAATGTCACCGATCCTTGAAAATTCTTCGATAGAGGCAGAATCGGATCACTTTCATCTGCCAATCCGGGAAACAAATTGGTCGGACTTTCTATAGCAAATCCTATACTCTCGAAAGTCTTCAAATATCAAAATACTTTATCAGATGTAGTATTTTCTATGGAATGGGTTACACTTTCTGAATAACAGGTGGGTCCTCTACCGCTTTCTACCCGTTACCCAAATTACTTCATGGATAGAACGCTGTTCTCCGATGCGTGCTTCTGAAGATTCAGCAATTATTTCTTTTACATTGCGTTTGATGAAATTTCGAGGAAAGATAGGGGGCACGTGTCGGCTGTTTCCAGCAATTCTGTTGGCTGAAAATTTTCCAATTTCTACAATGTAGGAAAATGTCCGAGTTTAACGCAGTCCTTATGTGTTCTATGATCAACGCATCTTCTCTGGAAGATTTCATAATAAGGAATGGGCCACGGACTATGTTCCTGTCATACTCGTCAATAAATTTGACTGAACAAACTTAATTTGAAATTCATTTTTAGAAAGGGGAAATACAGGAGACAACGAATATGTTTTGAATTCTACTTAATATGTATAAAAGCTCAAAATGTTTAAAAGATATACATGTATAAAACACTAATGAAAGCATTGTTTTTATGTTAACGTTATTTGCATTCCAAATTGTATATTAGGTAGCTAAGGTGATGTCCATGTCGCTATTTTCTCGGACAATTCTTCATATAAGTTCTATGTTGGGTTGGTCGAAACAAATCTTGTTAAATAATGTATTTTCTCTTGTATATTCTAAACGCCATAAGATCTTCCATATTCTTGTCACATTGAGCGTAAATTGCGGACTCTAATCGTCCAAAAACCCCGGAATTTGGTGTGGTTCAAGTTTAAATATATTCGCCAGAGATTTTATGACGCCTGTGAACAACACTATGGAACGAAGTCATGTATATATTGGGATTTGTCTTTCACGCGCTGCATCATTCGTGAGGATTGAACGCGAATCGACATTGACGTAATGCTTTCCTCTTTGATGATACAACCACTACAACGATGCAATTTAGGATGAAATCCTCGAATGTATGGGATTTATGCAGAACAACCCTCACCTCATCGGAATTTCACTTCCACTTTCACTTATTCGGCGGAGTACCCATCCGTCGAAACAAATGCCTCTCTCTATGCATTCCGTTCAGATGACGTGGCGTGAAAAGAGAGTATTAATTATGGAGCGAAATATGATTAACGTATTCCTCGCGAGAGGAATTTCCGATTGAATCATAGTTTGCGCGTGACACCGCAATATTTCCTGTTGGTTATAGTTCTGGTAAGTTATGATTTTAATTCGATTCGAAAATTGCAAAAAAGCAGTAAGGCGAGTTGTTTGATGCAAAAGGGAAATGGAAAAGGAGGATATAAATTGTAGAAAAATGTACAAAGGTGTCAAAATGCGAAACTTATGCAGAAAATTATTTGTTTCTCCTTTAGTATTGTTATTATTATTCGAAAATGATAAAGGGCGAATTGGACGTTATAATAAACTTTTACACGGAAGTTTCATGTGAATTATTTTTACAACGTTGACTAACTGAAAACAGTAGGTATATAAGAAATAATTAATACAGGTACAGTTTTGACCTGGGGATATTCGATATAATATATAATTTTTATAATTACGTATGTATCGTAATGGTGGTTTAAATCAATATTTTATGGAATTTTTAATAATTTTTTCGTATTTCTTTCTTAATCGAAGAATTTATAGAATTGTGCATTTTACCACGGGAGGGAGGAGTGATTAAACAGCTTAGGGTTAACATAATATTTTGTGAGAATCACTACTTGAAATTTAACCACGCCTAAGATGGTTTTAAATTCTGAAACGTGTTAACACGAAATGAATGTGGTAGTTATTAAAGAATTTATCTTGTGAGAATCGTCGAGCGAAGAAAAAATAAAAATTTTCCTAAATGATCTCAGCACAAATATTTGAACGATTCGTTTAAATTAGCCACTATTAGCAACAGAGCGCTTAATATAATAAGTGAGATACTCAGCCATTAAAAAAGATTAACAGGGAGAATTTTAATTAATCCCTCTTTGTGAATGCTAAGAAAATGCAAAATTTTGCGTTTAATTTATGAGAAAATGTTCCAAGAAACAATATGATAAATTAATATACTGAGCACTAACATGATAGGCAAATTTAAAAAAAATAAGAGAAAAAGCGAGAGAAAGATAATGATACAATAATGATTACTATTCGCCTCTAAAGTGAGATAGTCTTTTTAGCGTTGACTTATAAACAGAATGCAGGAGAGAAGAGAGGAATGACGTAAAGAGTGGAAGGCGTAGATTTTTTGGGCAATGAGACACATTGAGGCGTACAAAAAGAAGAGGTCAAAGTGTAATGTAATGTGACACGAAGAAATTATGGAGAGGAATTAGAGGGAGGGACGGAAGGAAGAGGAATGAAATAGAATAAATGATACGGGCGAAAAGGACACTAGAGGACGGAAAGAAGTGAAAGAGAGAGGGAAGAAGAAAGGGGTAATCATGAAAGGGAAAGAATCGTTGATGTATATGTGTCAATTTTAATAAAAGTAGGAAAAGCGAGAGACAAAGGAAAAGAAAAAATATCAGGATGTATGTGTGTGTGTGTAGGTGGGTGCGTGTATGTATGTATGTATGTATGCATGTGTGCATGCGTGCATGCATGCACGTACGTACGTATAAAAAGAGAAAATGAAGAGTATGAGGGGGAGATAGGTGTCAAGGAGTTTTGAGTGAGAATGAGAGAAAAATAAAACCGTACGAGTACTAAGGGACCGAGCAATTGAAAAGCGGCTATTCTCGACTCCATGTTCCTCACACAAACAAATCTCCTCCTACTCCTCTGTAAAGCGCCGCTCCTTCGCCTCCTTCCAACCTCACTTTCAGCCGTCCCGGCCTCAGCCCTCTCTCCTCTCACCCCTACCCATTTCACGTCCTTGGTCCTTTCTCATTGCCGCTAAACCCTCCCGCATTTTACCGCGTCATCAATCCCTTTTTGCTCCGTCAGACCGTTAGGTTTTTTCCTTGTCCCGAAAAATGTTCGGGAGCTAAACAATGACTGGCAGAGGGAGGAAATATGCATCACCGAGTATATATTTTTTCAAAAACCATTCTGGCCCTAAAATAAGTATAAAGTTTTTCGTTGATCTGATTATTAGTTTTTGAGTTAGAGCGCCCACAAAATTTTGTCACACAAACATCATCGGGGAATTAGTGAAAACGTACTCAGTTGTCCTCAAAACGTGTATTTCCGATGAAATCTAGAATTTGATTTTTTCACGAATACAATACTTTCTCTTATACTACGTATGGAGAAAAAAAAACTTGTTAATCAGAAAGGTCGCTTACTATATGATCATGCCAGATTTTTTAATGATATACGATGTGCTTATAGGGTCATCCGAGTTACCATTATGATTAAATCATCAGCTCCTAATATTGAATTGTATTGGGACCCTGTGACGTTAAACGACGACCAGGGCTAGTGGACTTCTCAGTCTAAATCACAAAGCATGTGAGAAGAGAAACCCGGTTACGGCGTTAGCCTTGTCTAAGCACCAAGGTGACCAACGGCTTTACGTTCCTTCCGAAGGACTGGACGCTGATTTGCGTGTTCTCCACGCAATTAAAGAGCCGTGAAATATCAGGAAAAAATCCTACTTCCGCAAGATTCGTACCCGGTTAGCACCGGGTATACTAAGCGTATCAGACCAACGCCCTCAACGCCGCGGCACCCTCGAGCTGATAATATTGTTGATATGTATTTTGATAAAGTAAATAGGACGTGAAACAAACACCCGAGTTATAAGGAAAATTTTCCTCGAGAACCGGAAGGTCTGATAGGACTCCATCGATTCCCTTTTGAAATCGAAAGAATAAAAAAATACTCTAAAAATAAGCGCTTTTTATGTCGAAGGGATTTCGTAAAAAAAAGAGCGACCGGAAAAGTGAACGCTGGGAAAAATCCATGCTCCGACGTAGTCGCGAACAGGTGTACTTTCCCTGCGAAACTACAGCGGTTTATTTGTCAGAACAGCTGGCATCGAACGCTTTTGGATCTTTAAAGGGCAAAAAACAGACCACGCAACTCTTGGCTATGAAGGTCCAAAAAGAGAAGGTGGGGGGGTCTGTCTGTCTGTCTCTCTCGCCAAGTATCAAAGGCAGAAACGAGAAAGGGTTGAGGAAATGCTCGTAAGCGTGGACTAGATGGAGTGTCAATCGAAACAACTGAAACACGTTTGACGCCGTGCGAGAGGTCACGCACTAAAGGGAACAGAGCTGTCGTTGAATGAGAGAAGGGAAGAGAAATTAAGAGTGAGTCCATCGTCGTGTGCAAGAGTTAATTTACATTTTATTACTTTGTTCTCGTATACGCGTCAATTTCCTTCGTTAAATACGGTGGCATGCACTCGTGTTCAAATTCCATCCACTAGAAATAATAATAATTCGACTTTACTTTCAAGGGCGATATTAAGAAAATGTAGTCCATTCTTACATACAACCCATTGCGACGAACACAAACATCCATGCCCTCAGCGGGATTTGAACGCGCGACCTTAGTATTTGGCGGCAGATACTACCCTTTTACATAAGCGTATTTTTTACAATAAAATACGTTTATGTAGTCACTTTGCTGCCCGTCCGTCTTTGCAGGCGATATCTCTGAAACGGTTCAACCAAGATTAACCAAATTTTCAGGATGTTACTACATATGAGAGCTACATGTGTAAATCCGCAATTGTTAAAATTTCAATTTTCAGTGGATAGTTTTCCCCAATTATTGTACAATAAGAAAAGCACGCAAATCGGTGATGAGGTTTATACGTATATTTTCTTTGTAAAATTATTTTCCGTCAAGATTCAAACTCTGGACTTCACATACTATCGGAAATTTTAGAAGTTGTTTCGTATATTTGAAGACGGAATTCAAATCCCTGTAGATTTAGCGTACATTTTTAGTTTTTATCTGAGTTTAAACATAGGAACCTACCATGGAAACGAACTCAATGCTTTTATCTGTACCGTGTGCCTTCAAAAAATGGGGAAAGGGCCGAGCTTGTGAAAAATCACCTTATAATATTTACTTTCGCAATACTTTCCTAACTTGTTATATATACGATATATAAGTACCTTAATTTTTATGCAGTCTTACTATGTAAAACGCAGTTATTGTCAGTAACTTATGACCATAACGCGAATGACTCAAGAACAGCACCTACGATATTGACGTTTTTTCGCAAAATACTGGGATCTACCTCTTGCGCCTAGTCGAATCTTGTATCATAAAATCATTGGTTCGATTCCAGGAGCGCTTATTTTATCCATTTAATTAACACGGGTATAAATTTAGCATATTGATCGTTTGCATTGCAAAATTACTTAAAGGTGGACGGGAAGTGTCTTAGTTTTACTCTGATACATCTTTCATATATACTTGTCGTTTTTGACGGCATTTATTCTAGTATTAACTATAGAACATGCCCGAAACATTCTTTTGATTTTTCCCTGCGTAAAATTGTGAAAATGTTACTTTCACTTCTTCCAGCATTCCTTAACATAGAACAAGCGGTGCTGTTAAAAGAATCCTAACTTAAACAAGTTAGGAAAGTGTACAACGTATCACAAATGGGCGCGTTTCGTGCAGTGGAGTATTAGAAAGAAATTATATACATGTACGTGAGGGAAATAACGTTTTAAAGTTCTTTTCTTCATAATAAATAATCCATTTTCTTCCTATTTAAAAATAGTGCATGCATGTGCATGCACACGTAAGGAAATTAAACGTTTGTTTGTGAGATTGTTTATGTTAGGAACAATGAAACAGTAACCATGCAAGAAATTTTCTAAGTTCAACTCGATTTAAGACATTCTTGTTCGATTTTATGGATAACGGCTACTTTTACGATAAAAATGTATAGGAAAAGAAATACTCTAATTTATTAGTTATACAATTTTTATTTGAAAAATATTTTGATATGAGCAATACTTTACGAGATATGACAAAAATTTAATTTTTTTCACCAATAAAGTGGTACCCCTGATTGGCGTACGTGATTAATTTTTGCGATTTTCTTCTTATATTTGATTGTAAGTCCTTAATATCAAATGTCATGAAAATCCGTTCGGTAGAAGCCGAGAACGAACATGCGGACGAACGGACGGACAGACAGACGGACGGACGGACAGACCGACGATAATAGGCGCTCACGCTGGAAGCAAAACGCGCCTAAAAAGGGTACAATAAGAAAATAAACGAACCATAAGTAATATTGTATAGTTTGATATCGAAATAGGTTTTTATTTATGAAAATGAGTATAATTAGATAGATACATTCTACAAGAGAAACTAAATATAAAAAGGAGGGTGTAAGAACCGATAAGTAGAAGAGGAGGACTCTTAACGTAGGAAGAGAAAGGCTTCGAAAGAGGGAGGTGGAGAAAGGACTAACAAAGAAATGAGAAGCGAAGATCGAAAGAGAAGCATAGAGGGACGCCTAAGTGAAAAATAGGGCAGTGAACAACAGTGTATCACAAATGCCTCGTGAGATAGGCCTTTTGCTATTAAACGACATACGACATAGTTTGGACGAACGCGCATCATAAAACAACTACAAGAATATTTCTTCCCTCTGATAAATTGGTGCTTTAATTTACGTAATTTTAGTATAATGGCTAAAACCTGCTAAATGATGCATCAGAAATGATGTAAAGGAAACATTGAATTTTTATTTTACGGATTTCTAACCAGTAGTAATTAATTAAACAATAGAAAATTACTTAAACATCTCACTTTAGTTAAGTAGTGGTAATATTTACGTTAAAGTTCATTTATATGTCGAAAATGATCCGTTTATTTTCACTTATAAACGCTTTGTGTACACGCGAGGAATATTAACTTATTCGCGGTAAATTCTTCGCAGTTAATTCATTTCCTTACACTAAATAAATACCGCGTGGGTACGAAAGATAGTTAAACCTATTTACGTAATTATAGGAGATCTTGTTTTCGTTGATAACAATTAAAAAATCATGCAATAAAAGTTCAAAGTGAATTAAAATATTCTTATCGGATTTCTTAAAAACGGCTACTGTTTGGGATAAAAACTGTATAGAGGAAGAAATATTGTATTTGACTAATATTTTACGAGATATGAGGGGAAGAGCATTTGTTTTCTAGTGAATTGGCACCCCCTGATTGGGCTTCTATCACTTTCTTGTCTTTGCACAAAGTCTTTAACGCCAAATTTCACGAAAATCCGTCCTGTAGAAAACGAGAACGAACATGGGTACGGACGGACGGACAGACCGAGTCTAATAGGAGCTCGCGTTTAATGCGAAACGCACCTAAAAATTGATTTGGAATGGCAAAAAGGGCCCGCGAAGATATTACACGGGATGGGAAAATTATCCCGAAGTTTCCACCTAAGCACCGCCTAGTTAGCGGAAAACGAATTCAGATTCACTCGATGGTTTGACGGTGCGGAAAGAGGAAGAAGGCGATAAAGATTCGCGATCGCGCGAAACGGATGTGCGCTTGTTATTATTATTTTTTTTTGCGCACGCACGGTTCGACCGTTTTTGGATGCCCGCCTGCGTTTACATTTGCGTTTCCTGCGTGACGGTGCGATTCGTGTTAGCGAGCGCGTGCGTGCTCGCTCGCGGATTGACGCAGATTTTTTGTAAGGAACGTGCCAGAAAGGAGCCGTGTATACAAGGGGGAAGAGAGCGTGAGAAGAAGAGTGAATACACAGTATGAGATGAATGGTTCGTGTGGATGATGCATTGAAAGCGCGGAGGAAGGATTGGGGTGGGAGAGAAAGAGAGAGAGAGCGTTCCCTGGAGGCGCCGCTGAAAAGTGAAAGGACTAAGGAATCATGAAGAGAAGAGGGATAGTGGGAGGTGAGAGCGAGAGAGAGAGAGAGGGAGATGGTTGGATGGATTTAATTGGAGAGAGAGAGAGAGAGATGCGAAAGGATGGGGGAAGCCCTTGAAAGAAATTCCCCAACCTCCAACAGGAAATGGATTCGTCTTTTCGGGTAAAATTCCTCGTTTTATCTTGTTAAATAAAACGTAATTTTGGGCCTTCGTACCGCTGGAAAAAATGCGTTTCCTCTCGCATTTTTTAAAAGCAAAAAATGCGTTTAAAGTTTAAAATTCTTAATTTAGCAGGAATCTCCAGCCGAATAAAGGTCAACATGTTTTTGAATTAGGTTTTTTATTGGGATTTGCTTTCCTTTTCGTATTTCTCGTTACGGTTAATATAATTTTAAAAACAATATTTACGTTAATGCATTTTACCTCTTAACTCAGAATTTATTATGCTAGTAGACGGTGCTTGCTTTCTGCAAACATTTCAGCCTATTCTAAATAATGGGTAAAATACACCCTAAAATTATATTTTAATCAATTTTTGATTTTTTCCATTGTTTGTGACCAAAGACCTATTATCGTGCCAAATTTTAAGTCTCTAGCACATCTCGAAGTGCCTTATAATTTATATTCTCCTCCTATGTAAGAAGCAGTTATATATTATAGATAACCTTATTGATCTTTAATTGGTATCTTTTATAAAAACGTAAATTTTGATTGAACAGTTAAGGGAATAATTTAACAATCCAAAAGAATTATCTACAATTAACCGAAACGAAATTATATGCCAGTTTATTTTTTGCTATCATATCGCCGAAAATATTATCTTCACTTAACCTGATTTAAGGTGCACTGGAAGATAGATGTTTCAATATTTTTTACTCATTTAAATCTATCCCGAACACATTTCATCGTTTTTAAATTACCGGCCCTCTACTTGAAAGAGTCTGCAGGGGAAGTCATATCGATCGACCTCTCCGATATTAATCAACCGATGAATATTGCGCAGGATCTTTCGTCGACGAAGCAAAGTTCTGTAAATATCGTCTTTAAAGATACACCATCTTGGACTTGTATTTGGATACGATTTCGATGCGCCTGTCTTCCGCCGCTATACCTTTCGTCAATTCCTCCTTTCACCTTTTATGAGAGACTAACGTACGCCTCTCTCTCTCTCTCTACATCCCGCAAAAGGATCACTATACCCTGAGATCGACAAATGAGGTCTGCCCAGGGCATTAGAGAGCGTCAGTTGTTCGGGCGTCGCTTCCATCCGTTTCCCTTCCTCAGCGGCATAAAATATTCGGATGGGTTAGTTCTGGATTCCCTTTCCTTTCCGTCGAATTATCGGGACGAGTGAATCCTTTGATACGGGGCGGGTACTAGTTTCCCTAATTCATCCCACCGCGTGATTTCTCTCCTCCCTGAAGGTATTTCTAGCACCGTCTTTGATTTCGGTTAAGAGATTGCCTGCAGTTTAAATACGTCAACGTCAACGATCGCTTCGTTTAATCCCACGCTTTCGCGAATCGGCGTTGGTGGAATGTTAGGTATGGCGTCTCCCTGCCGGTTTAAAGGATGTGGTGGCATTTTTTACTTGCTATTAGATCACCGCGGTCGGTCGATAACGGTTTGTGGTCTAAAGACGAATAAATATATTATTGTATGAGCATGATTTTTTGACGTGCTCGATTATTTCTATTTTTCCTTTCCAAAATGTACGCGCAGGGCCGGATTAGCTCGTATAGATAATAAGGCCCTGATTCAGGCCATCTTTTTCGTATTTAAATCAGAGATGATCGGCTCCTGCTACTGAAAAATTAGCCTAAGGTCCATCACAATCTTAATCTGACCCTTGTCAGGGGCATTTTTAGAACTAACCAAATTCCTTATTTCATATCGATTTTCCGTTTTAGTGATAAATACATAATTAGATAAAGCATAGAAATTTAACCCAGATACTATTAGTGTTGGATTGCACTTTAATTCATGGGCAGATATTGCAATGTAACCGGATACTTTATAAATTCTTAAAATTCAATAAAAGCTTATGTTTTAGTCTTTGAATCGGCAGAATTATTCCTGACGAAAATTGTAATTTTTGGGTGAGGATTAAAGCATTGTTTGCTTAATAATTTGTAGTAATACTATTAGTTCGGATAAACATTTTATAGAATATATGGCATTGATAACTGCTGTGGCCATAAAACCACGTTATATGTCATCTACAAGTAGTTTCCTTCAGAGGTAATTTAGGTAGAATCTATTGTCATTATTTGTTACAGTATAACATTGCTTTGCGATATGTTATATCATAAACGAATGAAATCTATTTGGCTTTTAAAAGTTTATGGTAAGGTCTCCAAGGATTTTCGGAGCGAATATATTCTAACTCCATATATTTAAAATTCGTATTTCTTAACCTTCTATACTACTGCATCTGTAATAAGGCATTATTAATATATTATGCATTTAATTTTAATTAAAAACCATCTCTTTCCGCCATTTCTGAAGTCCTTCATCACTGAAGTAGTAATGAACTGTTGTTAATTGGTTGAAGCTTTCGCGGGTGCTTGTCATGCTGAACTTAGGTTTTTTCGGGTTATCCCGCGTAAATTTTTTGCGTTAACCGCCAACGTTTCCTCTCCTTTGCCGGAGACTTCTTCAGGGCGATCTGGCCGGGTGTCTTCATGTATACTTTATATATACTACGGTAGCAGAGGAGGAGTGGGTGGTTTATAGGAAGGGGAGGGTTGGTGGTGGGGTGAGTTTTGCTGTGGCATTCGTTTTATCATGTTTTTTTACTATCACTGGGGTCCAAGTGTTGCTCAACTTATAGCCGCTGTCTCTGTTGAAATTCTTACCGTGCTCCTTATTTCTAACACCTCTCGTATTACCCGTTTTCCATAAATTTTTTCTTTCGCGAGAATTCTTGTATTTTCGAAATCTATTTCGTGTCCCCCGGCGGCGCGCGGCGTGTTCTGCTACTGCTGATTTGTCGGCATGTTTGAGTCTAATGGCTCTTTTGTGTTCTTCTACTCGTGTCTTGATCGTTCTCCCTGTTTCCCCGATCTAAACTTGATCGCAAGTCCTGAACGGTATCCTATATATCCCTTCCACCTGTAGTGGCGTCCTATGTTTAGTGGTTTTTAAATGTCCTCTTAACTTGGTTGACGGGCTGAAAAATTGTCGTAATGTTATATTTCGTTAATACGTGTCCCAATTTGTCCGTTGTTCCCTTGACGTAGGGGAGATATGCCCTTTTTTCTTTCTCTCTTTCTCTCCCATCTTTTCGTTTTGCGCTTAGTTGTCTCTTGATCGCCCGATTTATATGCGGTTCTTGGTATTTGTTGGCTTGTAAAATCCTTTTTAATTCTTTCAGTTCTGGTTGGAGGTGGTTGGAGTCGCTTAATGTGATGGAACGATGGATCATTGTTTTCATCATGGCGTTGATTTCCCTCGGATGATGGTGGGAGTTTGCGTGTAGGAATCTGTTCGTATTCGTAGTTTTCCGGAACACGGTGTGTCCCAAGCTCCCGTCTTCATTCCTGACAATAAGCACTTCTAAAAAGGGTAATTTCCCGTCTTTCTCTGTTTCCATGGTGAATTTGATATTTTGGTGTCTTGTGTTTAAAAAGTCAAAAAACTCTTCCAGTTTTTGTTGTCCGTGCGTCCAAATTATAAAAGTAGCGTCCACATATCTTACAATTAGCCAGAGTGCAGGTTTGTCCCTGGCGTTGTCAATCGATGGTGCGCTTCAAGCAGGAGAGTGGGCGTCGGGAACCACAGGTAATTCCTTAAAGAGCCGCTTGCGGCTCAAGACACTCGGGTTGCCGACCGCTGGCCTATGCGGTCAGGGACTCTGTAGGCATATCTGCAGGCAACACTGGAACTTCAGTTCAGGATCGCAATTGTGAAACCATTACCTGTCACAAGTAAACAATTGGTCCAAATTAAATGGATCTTGAAGATGCCATTCCGACAAGTGTTACTCGGGATGCATATTTTGCAGTAACATGCATGTAGGTTGGATGGTATAAGTGTTAATGTCAGCCGGTGTAATCGTGGTGGAAGGACGTAGAGTCTACCTTGTGTAAGCTGCGCGGAATACGTTGTGAAGGAAAACTAGTACAGTAATACCCCGCTATACGTCGGAGATGCGTTCCTGAAAAATATGACATAACGAAACAACGTATATCGAAACAAAGATTACCATAAGAACTATGATGAAAGTTAGGGGTTACGCTCCTGGCAGATATTTTGTGACACATTTGTTTCCCAAATAATACGTATCAATACAGTACATTGGACATACGATATTATGTTACCACTTTGTGTTTACCACTCATTGCTACTAGGGTTTAATATACATTTAATCGTAACAACGAGTAAGCAATTGCAATAATAAATTCAGAAATCACCGAAAATAATTGTCTATAGTGTGATGGAGCACAAAAATTGTTTCTTTACTTACACGTACACTGTTACGCACTTTAGAGTACTTTTCAAGCAGATTTCGCAATCCAGAGTATATCCAATATCTCATGAGATATCAACGCAAACGTAAACACACAAAATGTTAGACACAACTGTTCACAAAGCTCAGAAATAGGTTTTTACACATCGTCATTAAAATTGGGACAGTCCCTTTTATCCGCTGTGTATCTTGTGAACCACCTAACCCACCGGGATCTCTCAAACACATGGCCAGCAAATGTTTATTCTGAGTATGATTTTACACGAATTGATAAACATGAAATTAAATTAATTCATATAAATAATAATGAACATGAAATTAAAAGCCGAATAGAGGGTTTTTATTGTTATAGTTATAATTTGAATTTCTGAAATTTTGCTTTTAATATTTCACAGACGACGTATATGCGAAGCGACACAACTTATAACGAAACATGCTCCTTAATTGATTGGCGACGTATATGCGAAACAACGTACAGCGGGGCAACGTATAGCGGGGTTTTAATGTATAAGGTGGTAGCATGAAATTTTGAAGACATTTTTCGAGTGTAAGTTGGGTGGCATAAAATCAGGGTGAAATAGGATCTACGTTTGGCAGTAAACGTTTTAGTGAAAAAATAATTAAAAATTAATGGGAGTTTTCATGTTTGATGATGTGCGTTTTAAAGGTGGCCGAATAATTTGGGCACTATAAAAATACTGGAACATTGGAGCAAGCTTAGTGGTAGAAGTTCAGAAGCGACGTAGTGCAAGATGAGTGGTATAGGTTTAAAGGGCAGACGGTTGTGCTTTGGGTAGCATAAAATCACTTTGAAAATGTATCAGTAAACATTGTAGGAGAGTGCTATCTCGCCCGAGACGCTAGAATTCCACGGGCCGCCCCTGGTTTTAGGTAAGATTTGTTGTTCGTTGTGTGATATATATTTTTAGGGAAAACTAAGGTAGGTTAATATGTATTGGTTACATGTACTCTCATCATTTCTGTAGTGTCCGTCCGTGGATCACCAAGAATGAATCGTGAAGCGCTCAGGAAATATACCAAATGGGTCTAATTTTTGTACAACTTTTCCATCCCTTCGAAAAATTGACTATAGCAACAATGGTATATAATACGATAATTGTATATTTAAGTTTGTAGTTTATGTTAAACAGTAGTGAAATACTCCTTCAAAAATTATGGATGGGCATAATTGAAGTATTAAGATAAAAGTAAAATATCTAAAGATGCAGACCTTTTCTAAGCGTCAATTAAAAAAAGCAGTGCTGAGCATCTCTCATAACAGATCGTACAAAATATGTCAATTGTATCTTTATTGCTATAATGTGGTGATATTAAAAATTGATTAAAGTTACACACATAACTTTCCAATCAACTGCACAAAGTGCGTTTGTGAATAGAGCAACTTATGTGTTTAAAGATAAAGATAAAATTTTGTACAGCAGCATAAAAACAAATTACGTTGTAAATTTCCCATATTTAAGCAAAAACTCGCAATTGTGGGAAAAATACGGGCTGCCATGGTAATGATAATTTTTCAGAGTGAAAAGCTCGTAAAATTTCCGTTTTTTTTGTATTAGCATACGCTTATTAGGAATGGATTCGAATTTACATAGAAATAAAAGTATACAATTCTTTTTACTTCCATATGCTCAAGTCTCGAGATCCTATCTATAATCGTCATTAAATATGCTGATGGAGTAGGTACTGAAAATTAGGTATAGTAAGTGAAAACTCACTGTACTGTCGAAGCATTTATCTGCGGATATATGCGGCATTCGACATCTAAATCTTGTTTATAAACTTTTTCATTCCAGAATAATTTTTGTAGTTAGGAATCTTATCAAAGGTATTGACTGTTCTCCTTGAATCATCGTTGGTCCCATGTTCAATATTCCCACTCATTTCTCTTAAATTTCTTCAGACTGTCCTTTGTCTTTTGAATCTTCCATAATCCTCTATATTCACTGTCATCTTTCTTTTAATTGGCTCACCCATCTCTCCTTTCTCTTTCATCAACCCGCCTGAAGCATTTCCTTTAATTTTTTTAATTTAGTTTTATTGCGCGTCCGATTTTTATCGACGTTTTACTAAGAGAGGCGTAATTTACCATTCATTCTCTCTCGGTAAACAGTGGCGCTATTATACAGCATTAATCCTATTATTCTTTTAACCCAAATTTTACAAATCCGAAGTAATATGGTCTATTTTAAAAAAATTTTATGCCTCTCGAAACTGAACTTAATGAAGCGTACCTTACCCTCGTTAATTATTCATAAAAGCTGTGCGGGACGAAGCAAAATATAAAATCGGAGCTTCGGCCCGTATTTTTTGGCACGCTATACGAGGAGTCTTCACATCTGCGTCGCTTCGTGAACTTCACAAGAGACCCCGAGTGAAGGTCAGACTAATTTTGTATTATTTTAGATGTCCTTAAAAAATTCCTTCTTTGGGCAAAGCTCAATACGCCGGCGACCGCACAAGAAATTTTATTTAATTTTAATTTTAATTATGCCGAAAAACTATGTTTCTCCAAAGGCCATAGGTAAATAAAAGAAAATTTAAAAAAGAATATAAACTCGCCGAATCTCTACTGATGACGGCAGTTTTGTAAATTAAACGTGCACTTGATGTATTCCAACTTCTTTGTAGTGACGGATTTTCAATTTGATTTCTGCAGAAAGATGAGCTCCATTGCTCTATCATGAATTACATGTGTGTACATGCCCGTAAATGTATCTACATTTTATATATTCTCGATGGAATTATCGAGAGAAGGGTAAATATTACACCTTAAGAAAATTAGCGAATTTTCAGCCTTACAAAATAAGACTTTTACTCGGATTATTTTCGGGATAAAATTTAATATATATCGTATTGTCGGAATCAGTGCAGTAGGTCTACCTATAACGCGGTGATTGTTCTCAGAAAAAGTACCGTGTTATGTGAGTCCGTGTTTTGTGGAATAAGCTTTACATATTGAAAGCTGAGTTGTTTTCCATACCCCTTCAACCTCCCACCTCCAATCTCCTTGAAACAAATGCGTGAAAATAGTCTTGCATTATATATATATATCGCAACATATGAACACAGCACTATGTTCTTCCAATACGAATCTTTCTTTCTCGGCAATCTGGAATCGCATATCCCAAGTTAATGCGAAACATATCCCGTGTATACGTAATTTTAGCATTAAAATACGAACCGTGTTGTAGCGAATCCATGCCATAAGAATCGGCGTTATAGGAGGACTAGTGTTGTAGTAAAAGCAATAATGATACATATAACTACGTATTTGATTTATAAATATAACAGAAGGAATACATATTAGACAAGACAAAAACTCGAAGCGAGAATCTTCTCCAGAATTAGAATTAATAAAATAGCTTTATAAATTTGTCTATGGGTCTCCCTCCCATGCCTTTCTTAACTGATGTTTGCTCGTTGGGTTCGTCAGCTCGAGGACAAGCAAAACAGCTTGTAGATATAAATTCAATTTTCCTCTTTCGGAAATGTAATTTGTCGGAAACCCACGATGTTACGTTAAAAAGAGGATGAATCAGTGAAAATTTATTTTTTTCAAAAATTATCTGTTTGGCTACTTCGAATAGCGGTTCAACCTTTCTTCAAATATCCACGGAATGGCTTAACGTTCCATTAGATGACTAATTTAAATTTATATTGGGCTGAGGCAATTTCTTCAATGTGGAATTGAACAAGGATTTTAGTTTCGGAAAGGAGGAGGAGAGATAAAAATTCAGAATGCCCGCTGGAAAATGTTATATATGTCTTTGCATACTTTCATAATTATGTCAAGATAAAGTGGTATTTTGGGAACAAACTATGAATTTCAGAATTAATTGTTTTATTCCGGCTAAGCATTGGTATTTTAGCCTTTGATATAGTTATTGGGAGCATAAAGATAATATTAGGTATAACTATGTTGCATAAATACCAAAAATATGAATATTGGAGAGAGAAAAATTTAGATAATATGCATAAATGAAATTAAATTGATAAATATAACAGGTAATATTTCCTTAGTTGGTCACTCTTCTAAGTGTTGGTATGCATTTAAGTTTCTGTTACATTTTTTAGAGCGTAGAATAATATTTTGGCAAATATTTGTGTACACAATATGAGCATTTAATTAGCTTCTGATAGCAGACAAGGCTAATTTAATCCATGAGTAGGTAGTATATTGCACGATAGAAGAGTACTCTCTTTTCTGTTCCTTTCAGGAAATCCCGGGAGAGATATTTCGATTTTTGTTTGTAAAACGACAGCACTGATAGGGCTGAATGATTGTAATTCGGTATTACTACATTATAATTTATGTATATGCAAACTTGACGATTTTCTTGAATAGGATAACGAAATGTAAAATCAAATTTTTATTTATACAGCCATTATTATGTGATGTAAATATGTCAGTTATTCTCGTACAAAACTCTCGGATACTCACCTCTAATTGTAAGATGTATGCATCCATTCGAAACAAAAAAAGGCGGAAAGTTTTCGATCGGAGTCATCTGAGAAACTAGTTATTCAATCAATAAACGTACTGGAAAGAAATTGTGTTTGTCATATGACGCATATGAGAAGCGAACAATTATACAGACTATCAGAAAGAGGAAGGCGAACTGGATTGGGCATTACCTGAGGAGAGAGTGCATGATTAAAGAAGTGCTAGAAGGAAAACTGGATGGAAAAAGAGAAAGAGGTAGGAAAAAGTTTCAGCTGGTAGACGACTTGAAAGGGAAAGAGAGCTATCAAGACAGGAATAAAACTGCGGAAAATAGGAGTATATGGAGAACCAAGTTTAACCATGAATAATCACGGACCTGTCAACGGACAGACTAACTATGATGATGATGACGCATAAATATAACTTACTAGCTGCAGTACCCGGCGTTGCCCGGGTCAGTTTGTCTAAGGAATGAGTAACTTTAAATCAAAATTATGGGGGAACGGGGAGATATAGCCTCCCCCCCCCCAATTTTGTATTCACATTTTAGAAGGGATAATGTAAGACTTAAGTAAAAAAATTGAAAAAATATGAAAATTAAAAAAAATTTCCAAGAGAGTAGGGGAGGTGGGGGGAAACAAAGTCGCCTAAAATCTTTTTAGGGATGATATAAAATCATTTGCAAAGTTTGAAAGTTGTGGACCCTTTGGTTCTTAAGTTATTAACGGACATGCGTACAAACACACTAAATTATATATTAAGATTGTTTCGGATTGATATTTTACGATTAAAAGCAAAATTCTCATTTCATTTTAAGCAAATTGGCAGTCCTGATTGAGTGATGCTAAGTACATAATCATTTTCATATTCTAATTCGATAGGAATCTTATGAACTTGTAGTGAAATATGTTAGGGGTAGTATATGATTACGAATTAACCAACTACGGATTTTCCTCTTGATAAACGTCCCTAATAAAAGCCTTTCAAAGAAAGTTCATTGAGACGAAATTAATCTCAGCCCACTCTCGATACGGTCGAGCCACAATGCCAACGTTCAATAACAAAAACGAAATTCAAACTTCTTTTCCCAGCTAACTTCATTAAAGCGAAAATTTAAAAGCCGCGTAAATTTATTTACGGACGTTTTTACTTCATATTCCTCCCGCGTACCGTTGAGATCCCAGAGAGAGAGAGAGATGGAGAAGTGAAATAACGTCAACGATCTCAAGGGCCCACTTCCATTGAAAGTCTTAATACCCCGTCATAATGGTTGGTGACAAATGAAAACGCGTTGAATTAGATAACAGATTGATATATGATACTTCTCAGCAGTCATTTTTCTCTCTCCCTGTCTCTCCCTCTCACTTTCCCAATGTACCTCCCTCTCTCTATCCCTCTCTAACTACCTCATCTCTCTCTCGTCCTTTTTCTCCCCTTCTCTCTCTCCCTCCCTCTCTCTCTCCAACGAAAGTCGAATTCTAATGATAATGACGAGAGGTTTATATACGATCCGTTGAAAACTTCGCCACATTTAATGATCATGAAACCATTGCGATGTAAAAGGGACCGTTTTAATAGACTCCCGGAATTCAATTTCGAAGCGCGCTGCTTCCGTCATTCGGATTCGGCGGAAATATAAAAAAGACGTTTTTATTTTTTAAAAAAATTGTAAGAAAAGCGGTTTCCCGACCTTAATAACGTCCCACGCTACGTAGCAAATCTTTTTACCCCAATGCCTTCTACCCCCGCTAACGCCGTCCGCCCACGACAACCGACCTATCTACCCGTAAGTACCACTTTTCCTCGGTTAGGATAATTGAGTTATTATTCTGCGATACAAATAAAAACAGTTTTTTGTCCCATTACTTTTTCTGCCTTTCTGTTTTTTTCTCTCTCTCTCTTTCCATCTCGCCTCCTCAATTCCGGAAGGAACGAGAATTTCGGTCCAGATTCACCCACGCTTCGATAGGAACTGTAAAAAATGATTCCTCCGAGTCGTTTAACCGTTGCTGAGATTACCTCCGAAATTTTCCTCTCTTTTCTTCTCTCTCTCTCTCCCTCTCCTCCTCCATCCGTTCTCTCTAACCCTCTTAAACCGCCCACCTGTTGGTCCCACACGGACCCGACCAACAGGCGTCTGCGTCGCCACAACACGAATTACGTCTCTGCTCTCACTTCTCTTTCTCCTTCCTGCCACCCATCTTTTCCCTCCTTGCTTTCCTTCAGCTTCCATCTTTTTTATACACATTCCCTTTTCTGTATCTTCTAATTTGTCTTACCCTCCAACTTCCCGTCCTTCCTCTACTGCTACCTCCTTTTTGTCTCCTCTCCTTTCCCGATTAATCCCCCGCTTCTCCCCCCTCCCTCTCTTTCCCACCCATGTTAAATGTAAGGAGGATTAAATGTAAGGAGGGACTATATAGTCTCAATTTCGTGCTTAATATAATCGTTTGTCTGTCTGTCTCCCCTTCTCTCTCCCGCCCTGTCTCCCAGTTTCTTTTTCTTATCCATCCTTCAACCCATATCATTGAACTCCTCTCCTACCCATATTCCTCCTCATTTTCTTCCATGTCTCCCAACCTCTATTGCTCTCTCTCCATCATCTTCCCTTTTCTCCTCCCTCTTTTCTCCCCCTCCTCTCTTTCGTCTTCCTGTTTTCTTCTTCCATGACTACCGTTCCCTTTTTTTCTCGCTTTTTCCCTATTTCTTTATATCTCCATATCCTTTTTACCTTTCTCCCCGCTCTGTCGATCCTTCGACTTTTTCCTACTATGTTACGATGCCAAAGTTTCTCACCGTAATGAACGAGTTTTGGTTTTGCGGCCTTGTTTTCAGGGAAAATATGAGAGGGGCCGTAGATTTCCACAGTAAGCTCTTGATCCATCTCTCAAACACTCTAGCCTCCCACTTCGCACAGAATAGGAGATCGAGGGGAAGGTTGTTAGTCACTCAAAAGAGGGTTAAAAGTATAGAGTTATGGGTGAAACCCGAAAAGGTGGACATTACTGAAGATAAATGCTGGAAAATATTTGACAAGAGCGCTGCGAACAAAATAACGACTAGAGATGTGGAAAGCTAATGTATTACATAAAATGTTTTACCTGTAAATGACGATAGTGTATATATCGTATGTATTATTGATCAAATTAAGATGAATGTGGAAGTTTACTGGTAAGAAATATTCTTTCGGAAGCAAAACTTTGGGGTTTCAGTAAATCAGTAACATCTACTTAATAAAGGACCATATCTTAAGTGAAATCATTTACTTTTACGAAGCAACGTTTCATTACCTGCTTCAGGGTAATGGAAGGAGAAAAATGTGTTACTTCTAAAATATTCAAAATCCAAGGAAATTATATACCTAAATAAAAAACTCATGTAATCTCACATACAGTGATTGATGAACAGGATAGATTTTTAAATCCTTTGTGCGCCCTTCTCAATCTTTTATGTTACTAAATCTAAAACTAAATAGCATTTTCTTAATTGTTAGCCAATATTTCATAACATTAATTACTTGGAATCGAATCTGAAAAAATATGAAGTTTTTGAAATTATTTCAGAAACACAAACGCCTTCAAGTCTAAAAATAGAGTGTTCAAAAATCCGAGTTTAGTTGCTCGGCATTTTATCTCCGATATCCATGGATTACTGCTGAAATACGTGTTTTTATATCGATTTACTTTTCATAATGCGAGAAAATATTTAACAAAATCTTTTTTCCGTTCTCCTAGGGTTAGAAGGCATATACCCTTATTCGTCTATTCCAGTTGCTAAGTTAAAAAATACGGCTAAATAGTGTTTTGTTTTTTTTATCATAGCGATGAGAGGTGAACATGGAAAAATATATATATTGAAATGAAAGTCAACAAGATGGCAAAGACCAAATGTTAAGTGAAACTTATAATTTTAATATAAAATTGGCAAACAAATGAATTAGAGCAGCTAAAATGACTCTTTGATTTCTGGAAATAAGCTACCTTAATTAAGATGAAAAGGGAATATTCGCTAAACTAAAATGCAGAATCAGGAAGGTAAATTATTTGTATATTTGATGGTAAGGAGCCACCATCAAAATGTAGTTCATTATGCAGTAGTGAGTTATGACGATAACGGAAAAGAGAAGGGGAAATATAAACTCTCTCTAAATCGTATAAATAACTCGAGCAATATCTTGAGTAACTTGAATACAATGTAGGCGTATAAGTTAGAAATAATGATGATGATTTGAATTTACGAATGTAAACAGCTAAATGCTAATGTTTTTAATATAAAATTGCATTAAAATCTGATGTTTTTGCAATCTATTGATACAATTGCAGTGCGTACGTACTTCCGTTTTCTTTATCTATTTTAAAACAACTACCTAGATTCTAAAGGTAATGTTTTGTAAAACAAAAATACTCGGAGAAAAGGACGAAAGTGCAGTTTAGTGTACATCGAACTTAATTCATTTGGCTCGCTCAAGATTTCCTTTAGAAATCATAGAAAAGTTACGTGATCAGTTCCAGCTGCAGACGCTAGAGTGATTTTTACCTTTCCCAGTTCATATAAAACATACGCGAATTTATAAAAGGGGTCTAGAAGCAAAAGACGAAATAAAGAGTTTTAAAACTACATTCGGAGACTATGCGATAAAGCGAAGGGCGGCGACGAGAAGTCACACATATATTGAGCGATTGCTTCAAACTGAATGCGTTTCTTCTTCTTCTGGACCAAATAAGATCGACGTATCGAAGTGATTGATGAATTGCTATACTCGAAATATATCCCGCGGGAATCTCGCGCCTCGTCTGCGGAGATTTATTTCGTAAATATAAGCAAACTTTGCATCGCCAGAGACAGACGGAGAAGACAGAAAGAAGGAAATAAACGACCTGAAAGTTGGGTAGTGATTCATCGCACGCGAAGACGGGGAAGAAATCGAGGAATTTGATTTACTCGATGAAAAAATAAAAGAAGGAGGAGAATCGGCAGGTGGATGCAAGGGCGGGAAAAGGAAAGGGGAGAGAAAAACAGTAAAAGATAGAGTAAATAAAAAAAACAAAAATTTCCGTTTAATTGTGCATCCTGTGCTTCGTTCTTTATCTTTGTCTTGAGCAAATGGTGTAAAACAGGCTTTCTTCAACAGCCGTTTCCGAATTCTATGCGCACGACGATAATCTTTTTAGGTGCGTTTCGCCTCCAGCGTGAGCTCCTATTGTCGCCGGTTTGTCCGTCCGTCCGAATGTTCGTTCTCGTATTCTACGGAACAGATTTTCATGAAATTTGATATTTAGGACTTACAATAAAACATAATAAGAAAATCGCAAAAATGAATCACGTAAGACAATCAGGGGTACCACTTTACTGGTGACAAAAATGAACTTTCCGTCATATCTCGTAAATTATTGGTCTTATCAAAATATTTTTCACATAAAACTTGTAGAAATAGTAAAGTAGAGTACCTATTTATTTTCCTATACATTTTTATCGTAGGAGTAGCCTTTATCAAGAAAATCGAACAAGAAAGTTGAGTTGAAATTTCTTGCATGGTTTCTTCATCATTGTTTCTAACATAAACAATCTCAGAAACAAACGTTTAATTTACTTACGTGTGCATTCAATATTATTAAATAGGAAGAAAATGGATTATTTATGATGAAGAAAAGAACTTTAAGACTCTATTTCCCTTAAGTACAGGAATATACTAATTTCTTTCTAATACTCCATTGCACGAAACGCGCCCATTTGTGATACGCTGTACACTTTCCTAACTTGTTTAAATCTATCTAACGTAGGAGTCGGCAGCCTGCGGCCTCAGAGAGTGCTTCATGCGACTCGCGAAGCTAAGATGAAAAAGTGGCCGGTGAAATTTAATATAATTTCATAGTTTTCCAGTAAAACTATGGTCTCAAAACCTTATCTCGCAAAGTTTTAAAGATAAATTATTTAGACTTGATTTTTACTAATATGAGACCATTGAACTTCCGATGTAAACTCTCATCCGGCCCACCGAAGGCCTCGTGATTTCTAGTATGGACACATTGGAAATCGAAAAATTCACAACTACGAATGTGGCCCGCCATACAAAGAAGATTGCCGATCCGTGATCTATAGCGTATAAATTAGGCATAAAGATTTTATACTTTTCTCGTAACAGTGCAGGTAAATCAGCCCAAGATGCTTTTAAGGTGCATTTTATAATTAGTTGTGTTGAAATAAGAAGTTGGATCTTACAAATCAGCGTGGATGAACTAGAAATTATATTTTTTTCTCCAGATTGCAACGCTATTGTAACTAGTATTTCATAAAGCTCGAGTCATTATTCACCTATTGTACGTTCCGAATCAGAGAAATATGAGGAAACTCCCCAATACGAATTTATTATCCCAACTAGAATCTGGAATATTTCCTGTGAGATACCCTGGATGGCTATATGACCGACTCAGGTCGATGACCTAGGGCTCATGGTCCCTGGGTAAAGCGCGGTCCCCTGCTAAGCTGCAATCCCCGCACAGAAAAAAATCTTTACATATTATGAGTTTACTCCCGTAAATTCAATTCATTGTTTGTTTTGGAAGTTAACAAGCAATACAGCCAAAATAATACACTTTCCTTCACTTTAAGCCATATGTTTTATTATATGAACATACAAATATTTACCCACTTTTTAAGATTGCGAAACGTTGAATTTCGTGTACTTTGAAACAGTGACGTCTACCTTAAATTTTCATGGAGGGTTTTACTCATGCTCATTGGTATTGTGACAGGTTTCGTTCTGAGTGGATCGTTTTTTATCTTTCCGAAAAATATTGAAAGACTGTTCTGTCCAAAATCCTTATTTTCTCCGAAAATGTTATTTGATGATTTTATTATTCATTCCTCTTTTTATGACCGCAATACAATTAAAATGTTCATAGCATATTCTCGATTAAAAACGTACTAAATTAATTTTCTGAAAATGAATAATTTCTCATATTTACTGCTATTTCGTCGTAAATTACGAGATTGCCAATTACATTATTTTTAATTCCTTCTCTCCGTGGGTTTTCATCAATTCTGTATCAAAGAGCCTTTGATCCTATATTGGATTCCATATAATATCTCGTGCCGTTAACGACATTTACAACAAAAGGTTCATATTCGGGATTATGCTCTCTCGCTCGTCGATCGATAAAAACCCCTCATAAAACTCCAGTCGTTTCGATATTATATCCCTTCGCCATCTGCTCCGAATAATTCGACCCTTTTGGACCATAATGGCGGCGTTTCCAGGAAGCAAGTATTTATCGAGCATATAAGCATATGCCCAGGTGGATCCAGTTATGGAGGACATATTTTTAATGGACGATACCAAATGTTTTATAAAGAGAGTTTAAACATCCTTTCGTTCTGGACGACCATTCGGGACATCATCGTTTATTTAAATAGGAGCTTTATACAGGACGCGATATCGTCATAAGATTAACTGCGCAACAAATTCGAACCTTTGGATTAAGAATCTGATCGAATTGATGTAAAAGAAAGGTAAAAACTCCGATCAAGCTTTCTATTTTTGCCGGATACCTTTGGACAGAGCCAATTCCGATTAATCCGATGTACCGGTTGATTGAAATGTCTATTTAATCGTGCCGTAGTGCACGTAAATAAAAAATTAAATTAATTATAAGAAAGTAAAGAAAAATCAAGTAAAAATAAGAAAAAAGTCTAGTTTAATGTTCTTGCATAATGTGAGTTTATAGATATT
Source organism: Uropetala carovei (assembly GCA_036926305.1). Taxonomy (NCBI): domain Eukaryota; kingdom Metazoa; phylum Arthropoda; class Insecta; order Odonata; family Petaluridae; genus Uropetala; species Uropetala carovei. The sequence goes on along the minus strand of JAXCHB010000065.1, from coordinate 11,822,067 downwards.
ATTATAGTACGTATTAACTCATTTATTAGGGCACGTAAATACCGCACACATGTGCGCGAGTATAAAAAGCATTTTAGTTAAAACTTTGAAAAATTCCCGTTATTCTATATCCAATTACTCATGTGTGCCTATATTTCTGTAATTTTTTTAATGGTCTCATGGTACAAAATCTTATTTAATTAATAGTAGAGGTATCCTGAATTATAGTCCGTTTCGACAAGCTGCTATTTTGTATACTTATTTACCAGTATTGTAATTGCAAATGCCTGGACAGTTCAACTCACACAACGTTTTTAAACGACCAGGGAATAAATTTATAATAAATAAACATCCCTTACATGAACTAATCTCTATAGAGAGGCGTTTATTTTAGTCTATTTTTTATGGTAACGATTAATTTTGCGCGACGTTTTGTATTAGCCATGATCATTCTTTGATTCCATAACTTTCTAATTTACACTCAATGTTTTTCAAGTAGAAACGTCGCATCTCTTCGTCTCCGCCGAATTCGCAACCGGTATTCGATATTTTTTTGCTACATCTCTTCCGTGCCATTCCCAGAGACGCTGCTTAATAAAAATTCCAGTGACTCGTTCATTGCCATTGACAATGCAGGACTTTTATTTCTCTCTCTTCCACCGACGCGTTGTCTGGCCTTCGATTCTCACAAAGACGGCCTTTTCAAACGGAATTATCCCACCCACCAGTTATCCCTCTCTCTCTGCAGCCCCTTTCTACCCTTCCCACAAAACATCCATCTTAATTTTGCCCACCCTCACGTTAAACTTTCACTACACAATTTCGGAGGGAAAAATACCGTTTCAGGTCTGGAATTCCAATCGCCCTCCTTCGATTCGAGTGATGTATGCGTCATTCTTCCTTTCTCTGTCTGTCGAATATTTTCATTCCCGGTCGAAACGAATTCTTTTAAATTCGTATTAACAGAACAGCTGTCGTTTAGAATCCGATGTGACATATACGTATCAGTTTCTACTTGGTTACGTAGTTTTATCGCCATGCCTCATTTAAAGATTTATTCGTGGTGAAAAATATAGAATTTTGTTAGATCTGTACTTTTAAATATATTCGTTCGATTGGTTTCTCTGCGTAACCATATCTTCGGCTTCCAGAATAAGCGCTTTAGGTGAAAATCATTGAACAATTAAGTACTATGTTGGTATATCCAATGGCGGTGACGACCTTTTTATGACTATTAGAAATATCTAATTGTAAGTCGAGTACTCAATCTGTCAATTATTGGTATTTATTCTGAAATTTATCTTCAGCCATAATATGAGGTATAAGATTGCGATTTTATAGGAATACTTCAGTCACGCATTCAGTTAATTCATTTTCAGATCGTCGATTTTCAAATACGAGGAACCTTTAAGTTTTTCCGTAGAAAATCTTCCATTGCCAAGCGCAACTTGTATTTTTACCGAATTCACGGAATTACTTACATTGAATTGGATTGGCATAAGGGGAAAGGGAGTGTGAACGAGAGTGGCAGGGAGAGAGATTGGACGGCAGAGAGAGGAGGGCGTCGTTATTCTACTGTTTTATTTATATGATGCTGAATATTGTCCTAAAAATTATAAAAGTGGTTCTCATTTATGAAGACCGAACTCAGTATGGCTAAATTCGAGGCGACGAGGACCTTGAAGCGAGCGGACGGCGGCTGTTGAGAGCTCCTATTTTCTATAATAAACCCATGACAATACCTTAAAATATCAAATAAAAATATTTTATGTAGAAAAACATTTCGATATATTGATATTTGAAATTGAGATTGTAACTTTTCTTGATTGACTGAAAATATTAACGTAAAATTAAACTTGAATATTAAAAAAAATTGTCGTATCAATAATTAAAAATATATAGACTACCCTCGGGATATTTTTCTAAACTTTGGGCATATCGCGAGAGGAATTTCTAATTAAAACCTATATTAGTGTGAACTCGAAAATTTCAAGTGTAATCGATAATCCAATTTTTAGGGCTCGACGATTTTATTACAATACTGAATTTTTCTAAGGTATCCAAGATTTAAAATACCAAACATAACGTAATGGTTGAATATAACGCATATCGTATGGAACGGGTAGGCCTGACTCAAGGTATTTTGTCGCGCCGGGCGAGGGTCAGGTCAGTTAATTTATGAAGAAATTTTAGACAAATGTTAATTTATTTGTTGATTTTTAGTCATAGACAAGAAAACATTTACGTATATTACATAGAGATTCCAATCAGTTCAGTAATGTATCAACTTGCATAGAAATGAAAGTTCGTTGGAAAAAGCGACCACGAGATTTTGACGCCCAGGGCAACCGCTCCCCTCGCTGACCCCTCGGGCCGGATCTGGGTGAAAATTCGAGAAGGTAGTATGTATTTTAGATTTATAATGCTGTTGTCACAGGTTCTGCGAATTTGCTTCAAATAATTACGGCTCGCATCATTTCCCAAGAAACAGGAACAGCGAATGGGAGGCTGACGAAACAGCTCAACTGATATGTCAAGTAATACACCGAGAAAACTTTTTACCCTGCTGAATGATGCTTCTGATTCTATATGCATTCGCTCGAAATACCTTTGGGGTTTCCATAACAACTTGAACAATTTTGGTGGAGTTAAGTTGTCCTTTACTCAAGAGAATAACATGAATCCCAGATGTGTCCTTGTCTTCGTCACAACGTATTTCCCTTCAGGGGGAGTGCCATTTGATTAGATGAGATACGCTTTCAAAATCGACCCGGTGAATACACTGATATTTCACGTTTAAAAAATCGGTACAACATACATTGTACAAACTTTCTCATATACTAATGCGTCGTTTAGTTATCTTCAGAAAATCCAATTTTTGTTCAAGTTGCCCAAGAATAAACTAGTCTTATATACATTTTTTAAAAAGAAATATGAAGTATGTAGTATTATTGCAGACGTATACTCAAGTAACGGTACAAAATTTGATCAAAATCGTTACAACCGTTTTTGAGAAAATCAAATTGTTGTTAAAAATGCTTAGAATAAACTTCCCTTAATTATCGAGCAATGTCAACCATTTATTCAGAGCTTCTGCTATGTATGATAAAATGCCTAAATAAAAATAAGATATTTCATTCAGTTTTGCTCTGCCGTTTAGGCTCTCGAGCCAATAACAGACAGACAGACCGCATTGCGAAAACGACTTTTCGGACTCAGCTACACCTAAAACGTATATTTCCGTAAAAACCTCGAGGTCGAATTTTTTCGCGATAACAATACTTTCTCAATATACATCGTATATGAGAAAGTAAAAAACACCTCAATAATGTGTCGCCAAAGGGACAGACTCGCATTCATTCAATTGCTAGAGTAATGGGAATAAAAAGAAACGAATGTCGTTATTCTTGTCCTTACGCCCCCCCCCCCCCCCCCACTTCACTGTAAAACTCCAACCACGTCACCATTTCCTTTCCAATCTCGTCCCAATCTTTCCTCTTTATCGGATCCTTTTTTTCTCTCTCTCTCTCTGTCCGGCTCTCTCTTACTTTATCTCTATCGCCCCAGTAAAAACAGTTGAAAGCTATCCTCCCAACTGGAACCGTGGTTTCGGGAACGAAATCCATTTGAGTCGTCACAATGGAGAGAAGGAGGGAGAGATTGTGAGAGAGAGGGAGATGTGAGAAAGACGTAAATGAGGAAAGGGATAGAGCGAGAGAAGGGGATAGAGAGAAAAAGGGATAACGAGAGAGAGAGACAGACAGACAGACAGACAGACAAACGACTTTATTCAGGGCGAAATTGAGACTGTGAAGTCCCTTCTTACATTTAACCCTTCATCAACAGTTACAAATGATAATGATAGAATGAGAACCATAAAAAAAAAGAAAATAGAAAAACACAAGTAAAACACCAGATTACAAATTTGGAAAGTTTCTATATAAAGACAGTAATTGTGGTAAAAACCTAGGAAAGACCAGACTTGGCCATCCTATAGTCGATCCGAAATCGGAAGACTCCTGGCCTCGAAAAAGGGGCGGACACCAGTTAACAGCAGCCAATAGGAAACTGTTTGTTTGGGAAGGTAGTGGGGAGGAAACCAGTCTCACTCCTGCTCTCGAAGAGATCGCATCGGACTGCGTTGCCGTTTCTACCGCCGTTTCCTTGCTGTGGATCAAAAAGAAGGATGGGAAGTATTTTATTTAGAAACTGCGTAGTATATCAGCTGAGCAAGAGCTGGCAGCGCGCACCGACATCTCCTCTCCCGCACGAAAGTTGAGAGGGGCGATGGAAGGGGAAACGTTCGTGATTGGCTACTTGCTCTAAGTAGGCCAGGAGTCTTCCGATTTCGGATCGACTATAGTAAAAGACCACGCAGGAAAACACCCACGAAGGGAAGGGGGGTGGAAAAAAACCTGCGAAAACCCTAGATACATGAAAGAACAATAGTTGAATTACAATGATACATACATACATACAAGAGAGGGAGGGAGATAAAGGAAGGGAATAGCGGAGGTGGGAACAGCAAAGAAAGAGAGGGCCAGATAGACAAATGCCTTTATTTTGGTAATTTTGGCGCCTGTTAGGCCTCTTACACCTAAACGCATTCGTCATATATTTTCAATGCCTCATACGGTTTTCATAAATGCAGATTGAAGTGAAATAGAAGAAAAGTAGAAAAAAGGTACAACAAACATTGTACAAACTTTCTCATATACTAATGCGTCGTTTAGTCATCTTTAGAAAATGAAAATCATATGAGCCTGTTTTTAGAAAATCCAATTTTTGTTAAAGTTGCCCAAGAATAAACTAGCCTTATATTCAGTCATTGAGAAAACTGAAATAGGTAGTATTATTGTAGATGTTTACACAAGTAACTATACGAAATTTGATCAAAATCGTTGTAGCCGTTTTTGAGAAAATCAAATTATTGTTAAAGTTTCCTAGAATAAATTAGCCTTATATTCAGTTTTTGAGAAATATGAACTATTTGGTATTATTGGAGACGTCAACTCAAGTAACTGTACGAAATTTGATCAAAATCGTTAAAGCCGTTTTTGAGAAAATCAAATTGTTCTTAAAAATTCGTAGAATAAACTTCTCTTAATTATTGATAAATGTCAACCATTTCTTCATATACTCTGCTCTATATGATAAAATGCTTAAATACGAGATTTCATTCATTTTAGGCCCTAGAGCCAATAACAGACAGACATTGCGAAAACCACTTTTCGGACTCAGCGACACCTAAAACGTATATTTCGGTCAAAAGCTCGAGATCGAATTTTTTCGCGATTACAATACTTTCTCAATATACTTCGTATACGAGAAAGTAAAAATGGTAATAAAAATTGAATAAATAAATACACAATGAAGTACAGTGTAAAAATAGAGAAAAACATTTAGTTAATTCTGGTGGAAGAATCAGAATATGAAGGGGGAGTATGAGAGAGAGAGAGGGTGGTAGAGAGAGAGATAGAGAGGGAGAGAGGGAAGGAGATAGAGGGATGACGAGAGGAGGTACTTTTTCTCCCACTTCCCAGCCGACCCTCTTTAACTTCTCCACCGCTTCCACGGCTGAAACCTTTCATTACATTGTTAGTTTTGTTTCGCTCCGCTGCCTCCAGAAGGGGCGAAAACTTGTTACCGAACCGGGAGTGTTTTGCGACCGGAATAAAAATTGCGTTGATTAGAAGTTACATCTCGCGGGTTAGAGGAGGAGGTGCGTCAGAAAACCGTCACTGCGATGAATAACTCCTCAGGTGCTTTTGGGTTCACTTAATTCTTCAGGGTATAGTAGGCGGGAACGAATGGTGTTTTCAGAGGTTTGTCTTTGTTTTTGTTGAGTTTCGTCCCTTTCTTTTAGGGATTCGCGATGTTGCTATGAGTTCTCTTTTTCCTCGCCATATATATCCTTCATTCTCACTCAATCTCTACCCTATCTCACATCCTCTATCCCCCTATCCTTCCCCTCTCTCTCTCTCCCCCTCCAGCTCTTTTCATTGAAAAAATTCTAACTTGGCATTGTATTTATGTAGTGCTTTATTTTATGCAATTTTTCGTTTTATTTTTATTCCTCGTTACTTTCTTCTCGTTTGTAATTGAGAACGGTTTAAATGGAAGAAGAGATTGCCCGACCTCAATCTCGCCAAAATAAAAAAGAATTTCCGTCTTCCCCTTTTTCCATCTTTTTCTCCTTTCCTCTCTACGTCTCTCCCCTCTTTCTTCTTTTTCGCCATCTCTCTCCCTCCCTCCTCTCGCCTCTCCCACTTCTCTCTCCTTCTGTCCTTTCCCTGCATTCTTTTCCGTTTCTTGCCGAACGCTTCAAAGAACTTCATCCCGCGTTGCTCTTATGTTCGTCGCTTTCGTCGTCTTACTTTCGCACGAAGAATTCCGAACAAGTGGGACCTTTATTCCCGGATCCGTTTGGGTAAAAAGATGTTGCAGCACCGGGACTGCATACTGGATGAGTAGGAAACTCAAAAGTTCAAACGATCGCTATTTACAATCGACGTGGCAGCATTTTCAAAACAGGCCTCCACATGCATTCAGCCATTTATTTCTGCTTTATCGATTTAAAAAATATCCGCTAATATATTAGTTTTGTCCATCCGTCCGTCGCACTTCCGTGTCCGGTGGACTACTTCTATATTGCTCAAGTTAGAGCAACAAAATTTTTCGGTATTGTCCATGGCTATAAGCTCTTCCCGCGGTTGAAATTTAGGGACTTCGAGGTCAACCTAAGGGGTGTATTTTTATTTAAAATATCCCCTCTCTTAATATCATTTCTTTCCTTCCTTCCTCTTCGGACCGACTTCAAACATAACATAGGTCACTGGAGAATAGTCGCTACCAAAGAAAACCGTTAGTTTTTCTGTGATTCATTTGCTTGAAGGAAAACCGAATTATACCTAATAGTTGATATATTAAGAAGATAATGTCTTTTTAATGGAGCCCCACTGAGGTAAATTTAATTACTGAGTAACTGCTCGTTTTTTTCAATAATTCGCCAACTTTTACTTTTTTTAAACTTAAAACCGTAATAAAATTTACGTACGTGTAAGCTTTTTGTAGCAGTAACGCGAAGCGGAAAATGGATTACTTGCGTGCGTGTGCATGTGTCTTTGTATGTGCCTGTACGTTTTTGTATGCGTTCTTTTGTGCGTAATTGTGTTTGTGTGTATAGAAAACAAACTATATCCCGTATCTTCCCATATTTTCCTCACTCCGCCCCAAAATCCTCGTTGATCGATAATTTTTGAAGGACGCGACCTATCGCCTCTCCACGACGAGATTCAGGAGAAAAAAAAATAGAATAAGCATTGTGTATACACAGTAGAAAAGGGATGGGCAAATTCTGGTGTGATGGATGATCTTTTCGAAAGGATAAAGAAGAAAAAGGTATGGAAAGAGAATATGGATGTGTAAGGGGAACAAAATGAGAATCGGGACAGGAGACGAGAAGATGGACGGGTGATACGAGAAGAGAAAAGGTACAAGGGATAAATAAAATGATAACGTGATAAAAGCGGGATTATGAAAGTGTCAGATTATTTTCTAAAGATTTTTGCGAAGGACTTAACGCAGGGAGTGCAACCTTTTTACGTGGCGGGCCACATTCACGCATTTGAGTGCTTTGGCGAGCCGTATAAAAAGTCACGAGTGCCTCGGCGGGCCAGGTTAGATTTACATCAAAACTTACTCCAGGAATTAATTATATGCGATTTTAAAACTGAAATTAAAAAACTTCGCCAGGCAATATGTTATGGCAACAATCGAACTTAAAATGTACAAAATTCTCTGTAATAAATATCACAGACCATATCCTTACCTAAAATTCTATCGCTGGCCGTAGATTGCAACCTCTGGTCTTAACGTAAATGACACCTTCGTATGCTATGTATAATGGAACATTTAATAAGATACCCACGATGTTTCTATATGTAATTAAAGGCAGAGTTATGCCACGGAGAATTTTTTTATGAAATCGAGTCTTTAATATTATGCACCGAAAGAAAATGTATTGAGTTAAAATTAATCTAGAATGCTCAATTAATTTTATATCCTTAAACTTAGGCACGTATGACATCACTTCCCCTCGATCTTATGCAACCGAAATCACTTTTTTCAATTGGCCGCGTCGAGGAATAATCGTTCGTGAAAAGAATTTTAAGTTTAGACTACAATTGATATATAAGGCGGTCTCAAAATCCATAGCAGGGTTAAGAAGTTGTCAATTGGAGTCGAGCTCGATAACTTTTCTTACTATTATTTAACTTTAGAGTTGTTAACTTGTATAACCTGTAAAGTTTTTACTTCCAATCGTATAATAATTTAAATCCATCTATTAATTTCCCCAAGTGCATTTGCTAATGTTTCAACAATAACGTATTTTGTTGTCATTACACGTGTAAACAATGAGGACTAGTACATAGGCTTTGTCAGAATCTAGTTGGCAATCTTTCGGCGAATCTATTCCTTCTTATCTATTTTCAATACTTGGGATGAGTTTAGAGCAGGGTCCCGCTCCTTGGTCCGGACCATGGTCCGCGTCTGGTCCGCGGTTTTCAGCTGCGGACCAGGATCCACGGATCACTGGTCCGCGAAACATTTTTGAGGACCATGGTCCGAGAAAATTTTGAGCGGACCGTGATCCGGGACCACTGGTCCGCAAAAAAGTATAGAAAGTACCAATACAAAACAAGTGATTGCTAGAATTTGACAATTCTACCGTGTTGAAATGCCGGTTCTACACGTAAACCATGATCATCATACCATGATGATCACGCAAAAGCAAGCAAAAGAAACGCCTAAAAATGAATAAGAAGGAAGATACATTAACAAATTCCATTGATAAAACGAAAAGAGAAATTTCTGACTACGTTCCAGATAAACATTACTCTGCTGACATCAATGTGTTAAAATACTGGATGTCTAAGAAGCTTGAGCATAAAAATTTGCACGATCTCGCCGTAACAGTGCTGGGGGTTCCCCCTGCTCAGGTGTCAGTAGAAATGCTCTTTTCTGGTTTCAAGTTCCTACTGAATCCATTACGCTCCATTTTATCAAAAGAAAAAGTCAATGATATTATGATGTTAAGAACAAATTCAAACTTTGCTCGTAAAGCTTAAATTAACAGAAATACTTTCATAATAATAATAAAAGATATTTATTGTTTTCTTATTTTATTTAGTCAGTATATCTGTATGTCTATGTAGCTGTAGAAATCTTGCATATCACCATCTGGTACACACACATAACAACAGTGGAGTTGATAGATAAAAATAATAAAAAGATAAAAAAGTGACTCAGAAATTTAACAAAACGAAACGTTTCCTTGGCATGGCCCCCTTCTTCAGTCAATAAAGAAATTAGTAATGAAAAAAAGAAAAAGATAAGAAATTAAGAGTGTCATAGTATGAGAGGGGAGAAAATGGCTGTGGCGTGGGGGGGAGTGTGACAGAGTCCATGGCGGGGAATAGGTGTGGTAGAGTATTACAATGTAGTTGAAGAGTTTAATGAACAATATTAAGATGGGGGAATTAAAAGCTTTAATATCCAAATACAATCCAAATCTTTTGTGCTCACCTCGATGCAGCTGGCAGTGGGATGAAGGGAGAAAAGAACAAGTACGAAAAAACAAGAATCAAATCATGCCGCGGAAACGTTTCGTTTTATTAAATTTGTGTCACTTTTTTATCTTTTTATTATATTTATGTGTGATCTCCACTATTATTATATGTATGTATATACACATATACATATATAATAAAAACCTTAGTCCGGGACCACTGGTCCGCGAAAAATTTGGGAGGATCGGGTCCCTGGTTTAGAGTGTGAAAAGATTTATCTAGCTAAAAAGTTTCATAATGACTCAGCAGCTCAATTTTAAACTCGTTCGTAGATTTTTTCTCAAAAAGGAATGTGAGTCCTTTCATCCAACGATCGGCGCCGAAATACAGAAGGCCACGTGAAAGATTCTTTTTACACCTCTCCAAAGCCAGGAAATTGATTCTTTGGAAGGCGAGTATGATGCGAATTCGCTACGACTTTCGAACCTAAATAATCGATTCGGCCCACGCATTTGGATCGGAGGCGTGTTTTTAAATCAGACGCGTTTAAGAGCCCTATCCGTCTATTTTTTTTGCACACCTCAACATTCCCCCGGGCGACCGTCTGATAGACATGCACACACACACGTGCTCCTTCCGATTACTCCCACGCAGCCGCATTTTACAATCAACCAATTATTTCCCAACGCGCCCTAAGGTTTGCTTAAAACTCTCTCTCTTTCTTTCTTTCTTTCTCTCTCTCTCTCTCTCTCACACACACTCACTCGCTCTCTCTCTCTCCCGACTCCCTATCTAATTCCTACCCAAGCTTCTGGACCTCTTGATAAGCTTTCTATTTCTTTTCTCGTCGCAGGGAGTGTTACTCTCAGGCACCTGCTCTACGTCACCGTCACAGTTGTCTCGGGTTAACCGACAATCTCTCCTCCTATTCCCCATCTGGTGGACAACAAAAGAGTTACCGGCCTCCCTCTCCCTTTGGGGATTGATTCGCTCGCACAAAAAAATAAGGAAAAACGTGCTTGTTTGCGTTGAGGTTTATTTTTTTTGTTTGATTTCCTGCGCCGCTTTCTTTTTTTCGATCGATCGCACGTTGAATGGCTGATAAAAGGAAGAAAGGATTTGGGCTCTAATTCGGTGTGCGTGAGCTCATTTGGGAATTATCCGGTGTTCCTTGTGGGCTTCTATTATTTTTAAAGGGATGAGAATCCCTAGGTTGAAGATTCGTGTATTGTTGAAAGTTCTTACTGAATGATTTACGTTAGACATGGTAAATATAAGGAGGTTTTCTAAGGTAATATTATCGCAGAATACCCCACGCTAATGCGATCATCGCTTAAAAATATATATTTACATAAACCTGACAATTTTTATAGCATTTATAAACATATCTTAATTGAAGTTTATAGTAATAATGTATTGATAGACTAATATTTTTTGGTTTGCTTTAAAATTTTCATGGCGAATCAAAAGAGACGACCCAGAACATTTCAGTATAGATATAAAATTCAAAATTCGATGGTTGCCATTATTTTTAAATCTTGGTGATTCAAACGCAGAAACTATTTATCTCCTTCAACGTCGCATTCTGGACAAATACCTTTACATCGCATATGTTTCGTAATAATCCAAGAGAAAGTTTCCTTGTTTTTAAAGGAGAGTGAAAAATATTGACCGATTTCTACGTTCAAATCTAAACTACACCTTCCTCGAATACATTACTCGTATCTGAAATGATTCGTAATCCGGTTCGCAGAACTTGAGTCGATCGTTTCCCCAACGTTCCTTTGCTTTCTTCTATTCTGGCCCTTTAATGTTACGCTGGATTTACCGACTACATATAATTCCCATTTTACCCTGGCCTTCGACGACGAGGTCGTATAAAAAATTAACGGATGCCGGCAGCCTTCAACCTGGATGCTTTAATCCCAACATCCTCTCCGGTGAAGAAAGAATATAAAAAAGAGTTGCTCTACGGAATAGTTTGAAATATTTACAAGTTTTCGCTAGCATTATTTTCTTAGAAACAGTAATAATTGTGCATGAAATGGCTTGTATAAGTTAATAATCTGCTGTTGTATCAAAGATACAGGAGGATAAACAAAAATACGAAAAGTATTTCTAAAGACTAGATGCTGGGAAAATTGCGAAACATTGCTTTGGGAAAACGTGAACAGGTTTAAGTAAAGATTTCGCCGGAAGTCGTTTTTATTTTATTTAAAAATAGAAAATTCTTAAACAATATTTTGCCGTAAAACTTTGGAAAATTTTCCACTAAACACATCCGTCAACTATTTTGATAATTTGAACAGAATTTTTAATATCCTCAATGAGGCATTTAGTAAGTACTGATTTAACAATAAATAGTAGGTATTACTGTTTCGTAGATTCTAATTTTATTCTATTCTCATAAGCCAGAGGAAAGGTTGTTCAGTTTAATATTTGAACCGATAAATTTCAAGTCCAAGTAAATAACATAAACTGAGGCTTTTTGTTAATCAATCTTTCTTGCGACAAGAGTTTCAATAGAAAATTTTAATAATTTGTGTTGATATGAATGAGGAACGTGTAAGCGTAATGCTAGGATACTAATCTTGGAGTTTACTTGTTATAATATTTTAAATACCCAACAAATAATGGCTGCCTTGATACGAAGAATAGGATACAAACTCCAATACTTCATATTAATCTCATTATCATAATAAAGCAATGAAGTTTACATCCCGATATTTTCGTAGGATGTTTCAGTAATAGAGCAGAAATAATTACCCAATGATAAAAATTCTTTGTTTTTTAGTTTTTCGCTAATTCGCTTTTTATTCGGATGCCACGTTTATATGAAGACTTTCAAATTTTAATCGTAAATAAATAGTTTTATGGTCGCAATCAAAATACCTTAATAGTGCACCTTACCTCAGCAACAAGTAAAAAAATCCCATAGTTCATTTTCAGAGTTTAATGAATCTTACAAATTACCTATATGTCAATTTTATCATTATTATAATTTTAATTAGATTATTGTAAACGTTAACTGACTAAAACTTTGAACAGCTTAGAACAGCAGAGAAATAATTTTTAAAATAACATTAACATTTCATTTGTTGCTTCGTAAAAAAGGGGTTCAGGAATTGAAAAACGAAATTACGACGAATATTTTCAAGCATTTTACTCGCAAATCTGGCAGCAATGCAATAAAGATAAAAAATTTCATAGTTAAAAAAGCGAAGGCTTTCCATATTTTTGTTTCTAAATTAACTTTTGGGCTAATTAGGACAGATTCTAATTCTCTTACAAAGCAAAATAAAATAACTTCAATTTTTCGTACCTGGGGTTGTATCGAATTTATATCTTGAATCTAATTCTTTTTTAAACGAAAATATCCTGCACTTGTTCCAGTAATATTCAAACGGCGAAATAAAAAGTTCCTATAATCGTACCCTGTTTTTTTAAATTTTCTATGTCATAACCAACAAGAAATTAATTCAAATTGAAAGTGGCTAAGAAATCACAACGGACGGACACTCTTTGAATTGTAAGCCCATATGACTTATTTAAAATCTATAATTAATTACATGCATCGGTTCTAAAATGAAATAATTGCGATCATATCTTCAATTTTAATTGGAAAATCTGTCCCATAAACTCATTCAAGTATTTATGGTTTGGCTTACAATTAGAATATCATGGGATTTTCAGCGGTTGCTCAAAATAGAAATTCACAAATAGTTTTACCATACATAATATCAAATATTAGATTAGATTAGGAAAAGGTTTGTAGGCGCTAAAGTATTATTATTGGACGATTGGATTATGACCTCAGAGGCCTGGGGAGAGCTGGACGGTAGCTGGGCTTAAAATGCAATATAATGTCGCTGGACATTAAAGTTATTTATTGAAAAATATCGCTCATATAGTATTTTTAACACGAAGTTCTTTAATTGAATGCGTTTAAATCAAAATCGACAGAGCCATTTTTTAATAAATCGTCATTTTGTGAAATTCGATAAGAATAAACAACCCTTCCTTTTGCGATTTATCATTCATCTTCTCAAAAATTCAATCCTGAAAAATAACATGCGTAATTACGAAAAATTATTCGATTTCATGCAGCAATAAAGTTTCTATAATCGCTCACAAGCAGACAGATTGGGAAAACCACAATTTTGGACTCGGGGACACACATGTATAATTCCATGAAAGCCTCGAAGTCGAATTTTTCTAATTTTTACTTAAAGGCTGATACACTTTAATTAATTATAAATTTTGGTTGACCTTAGCGTATTCTCGGAAGGAGGATGTTATATTTCGTATTTGATTTGAAAATCTACTGACCAAATGTATCATTATACATATAATGAGCGCAAAAGAGTTTTTTCTACGTCTTTTTTTAATTCGCCAAATATCATCTTCCGGTCAAATTCCGATTTTTCCGGAAATTTGACAGGTAAGAGAGATGAAAAAAAATCAATCGCGCTAATTTGTTTATTTTTTTGCCGCCATAAATCCCTGCTGAACTTTTGATTGGTTCCGCACCGATGGATTTCTAAAAAAAATTCCCTCTCTCGCACGAGTTGTCCAATTAAGAATTCAAATAGGAAAACACGCTGTAGAAGAAAAGTTCTCGTAAGTCCGCGTGGAGAGTTCCGGCTTATGGAAAAGAAGTGACCTGGAATTAGACCGAAGAAAACTATGGGAAAATTTCTTTGGAACACCCAACGAGTACGAAAACCTCCAGGCAGCAGAAGCGATGTTTACAGGTTTTTAGATAGGAGTTAATGCGAATAGTAATCCAATGATAAAAATATAACGGCGTTTGAAATAACGTGCAAAGGTATTTTATCTTAATTTCTCAATAAAATGGATAATGCTAAATACGCATATGTACTTTCAAATGGAATTATCGAGCTCGCCTTATGGCTTAAGAGAAACTGACGAACTATGAATTATGACTCAAACAAAAAATATATAAAATAGGAAAATTTAAGTAGTTTCAAATGGAGACTATTGATGAACGGATATTTAAGAATATACTATCTATAAAACTACCAGTGATTTCATAGTGTCCATCAGAAATTTTACTGCCCCTTAAAGAGATAAGCATTAAATTGTTTTATGAGTAGGAAAGTTAGTACTGAAATGTTCATATAACCCGCATTAAAATCCGACATATTTGTCATTAACTCAAATAACCTACTCGGAAATTATTACAGGAACAAAATGTTGGAAAATAAAATATTCCACTGGCAATTTTATCACTTTTTCGTCAGATTCCTTGTGACTACCATATTTAAATTATGTATCTTTCCTATAAAGTAATTTAAGTTTCTGTTTCCACGTATTTATTAATACACTTGCCCTCATTTCTATCGATTTTTTATTAATCCATACATTATAGCCTTTACTAACTCAATGGATTGTCATATTATTTATTTAGGTGCGAAGCCAGATAAGACCAAACTGGAAAATCAAGGGTAGGAAAGTTTTGATGAATCTTTGGTTAAAGCTTACATAAGAAAAAGAAAAGCTGAGCTTTTTTTGTTTTATGGGTCTTCAAAATTCAGAAAGAATTTTTAAAATAATTATGCGGCAAAATTTAATGATTGCCTCAATTCTTCCAACTTATTCGTGAAGAAACCATGAAAAAATTACGTCGTTTTTGTTTTTTGAAAATAAAAACACATCTGTGACGAGGTTTTTTTTGTGTCTAGAACTCGACGGATTATTTTTTAACGGTCATTGGTCGAATTCCTAGGAACCTGTAATATTTCCTAATTTTAAACTTGGCATTATTTACTCCAAAAATACTCTATCTTTCTCTTCTCCCTTCCTATCGTGTACCCATATTTACGTTGCTGCCAGCGTATATGTATATCTTAGCAAACCTGCCGGATACCGCTTTAACTAAAGGATCATTTAAGCGGATCCCAAGCAGATAATGGAAAGCACACAAACGTCATCCGGCCTATTATCTTTTAGCCGGCGATATACGTATACACCAGCCTACGACGCATTTTAAGCTCTTTGCTGTAGAGAGTTGATTTTCTGCTGTTTAATTTCGTGCAACAAAACTGACTAAAAACTAAACATTCCACGCCCACACACATTCTTGACGAGAAATCATTCTTCCGCTCACGTATCCGGAGGTATATCGAGTGACTGGGGAAAGTAGGAAGCCTGTCATTGACATTTGCGTTATACCGAGCGGGAAGCCTGGCATGCAAAGAACGACCTATCACCGCTGGCATATCTAACTGGTAGGGACGTGTAAGCGACAAACGGGACTAAGCTTTCCGAAAACAGAGAGAGAACTTGACCGATTTAATCTGTAGCTGGGTTATGTGTTTTGTGAAGGGGTTCACGGTACAGGCGGATAAGGACGTGGATGGCGGAGAGGACATAAATACAAAGGAAGGGCGAACATCTAGAGGTGTAAAACCAAATATTCAAAGAAATTAAAAACTTCTGGAGAAATATATTCACAAAGTGGGTAGTGAAAGTAATGGAAGGACGAGGAAAGAATAAAACAGGAAGTAAGGAAATAAAATGAATTGAGAGAGAGAAAAAAGACAGTGATAGAATATGGTGTAAGCATGTAATAATTATTTTTACGGCTTTTGAAGTTGTACCGTGTCATTGTAAGGTAGAAATTTACATAAGTAATTTTTATTCGGACGTTATTTTTAGTTCTACAAGGCATATGAAGGTTTCCGGTTTTTCAATTATAGCAATGTGAAAAATGCAATATGCTAATGTTTGTGATCCTTCAAAATATTTTTCTTATATTTTGTTGACCTGAGGTTTTATCATTTGTCGAAAATTTTATTCGACTTCATTCGTCTTAAATTATGTAGAGGTCAGAATAAGTTTCACTTTGGGATAATCCATATAAATATCCAATTATTTTATTTGTGAACGTTGGGCTACTTTTGGTATATGTTTAAAAGACTCATTTGTCGTGAAAAATTAGCGTGAAAATTATGAAGATTGTGTCAAATGCAAAAGATTTTTGCTTAAAATATTTCGTTGTATACCTGGTCATATAACTATTCTTGGTGGATTACTTAACTTAATATTATATCACATCAAGTTTCATTCTTTTATTAAAATGTCCTCCATCCTTGCGCCGTTCGCCAGGAGGATCACCAGAAATTGAAGGATTATATCGAAACTAAGCGCAAGCGAGATTTCAATTCCCCCATCTTCTAAATATTGCGGATTTCCAAAGATCCAGGATTCGCCGAATTTTTTGTACAGAAATCGATTTTTATATCAGAGGAGTCAGGTTGCCTTAGACGGCTCCGCGTTAGCGTCGTGAAACGGAAGAGCCAGAGGTTTTAGGACGCACAAATTCCTGTAATCCTCTACACTATACCGACGGAGATCACGAGAATAGAACAGGAAAATCGTAATGGAAAATTTTAAACCGTGGATCCGTTTTGAGGATTCGTCACACGAAGTTAGTCTTGTTAACCGCAGAAAATCCGGCGCAAACATTTTACTCGGCAGTTGGTAAAAGGGGTTGGATGAATGAACGTTTCCATCTACTTATTATGACGTCAGAGTTTGATTCAGAATTTCGACGTTATTCGTACGTTGATGGAATTAGTGATCTTTTGTCGTTGACGGAATTACGGACGTCGCGAGAGATGGAAAATTCATTACATAACTTAGGATTTCCGCCACATCGAAAATTGAGTTATCTCCTGGATCAATAATACCCCCTGTTCGCCTTTCTAGAGATAAAATGAAAAAATACAACAGTTTTGGGATAAGATATTCTGGATTTTTATCGTCCTCGCGAAATTTTGTCACCACTTTTTCGCGCAACAACGATTCTAGTTTACTAGAGAGTTATTGATCTCTTTTTATAACTGAAAATAATAAATTGGCTGTTGGAGACATCTAAGACAAGTAATTTATTTTGGAGGGGGAGAGAGGGAGTGAGGGATAAAGATGGGGAAAGAGGGAGGGAGTGGAGGAAAAGAGACAACTATTTTAAGTTTAACTCCCTCACTTCCTCTCTCCACCTTACTCCGTCTCTCCCTCACTCCCTCCCCCTCTCTCTCTATCGTATTAAAAGCAACACTGATTTGGCATTGTAGATTTCTGAAGAAATTGTTAATTTTTATTGTTTATAGTTTCTCTTTCCCATAAGATAACACGTATAAATCAACTTTTTTGACGTGCAGACATTATATCGATAACATTTTAAAATATCTAAAAAGAAATATGATGAAGCTTGTTCCTTATTCTCCCGTAGAGCGTTACTTACGGACAAACTTTGGCTTTTATTATAGAGGTTAAACAGGATAAAAGTATGTTCACATGTACGTTCGTAAATAACTTCTAACGAATGAAATGTTGCCATTAATGGATAAGATACAAAATAACGTTACTAATTAATTTATAGCTCCCTTACTCTCTCAAAGATGTAAAGCGTTTCGTATCTTTTTTGTAACATTACTAGTTTTAAGGAGATGAAGGAATTGGCCTGAGTCTGTGAGACATTCGTTCCACTTAATTTTCCCATTCCTCCTGCTTTTTACCACCTGTCTTCCATTCCGAGAGACTTCCGTCGCAAGAACGATTAGCTCCATCCATTCCCACAAGAGGCGATTGGTTTCTTCTTCCACTGGAGAGGAGGAGATTAAAAGAGAGAAAAAGAAAAAGAGAGAGAAACCTATCCTGGACGTTTTGGCACAGTCAAATTATTTCGAAAGAGAGAGAGAGAGGGGGGAGGAGGGGGGGGAAAGAAAAAGTGTAGATCAATATTTCACCCGACACGTCCAGCGGCGACCCAAACGGTGACCCCCCTCCTCTCCACGCGGTTTTTCAATCGGAACTGCATCCGAAATTCTATATAACCCGTCCGCCCACCTTCACTCGCCTCACGCAGAGGCGAAGAGGTCGGTGAGATATTGTCGTCGCGAAATGTGGATAAAATATTTCTCTCACGATATAGGATTGTCTGGAAATATGCCTATGTTATAAAGTGATGGAAAGGATGATACGAAGATCCTTATGCGACAGGCATGAGCTGTAACGATGGGAAATGTGGAAACAAGTGAAAAAAATCTATTATGACCGCGAATCAAACCCGGGAATATTTTCTAACCATTTGAGAGGGTAAGAGTTTTCTTCGATGTATCTGATCGAGGATATCCGTTGGGGCTGGTTGGGACTACCATAGCTACCTTGGTTCCAACCTAAGAAAATATTTCCGTTCTGAAACGAGAATTAGTCTGCTACTGTAGTTCAGTGGTAGAATATCCGCGCGGCAAGTGGAAGTTTCTCGTCATAGCAAATTTTTTTCACCTATTACCACATTTCCCATTGAAATTTATTATTTATTCATAAAATTTATTTATAAAAACGTTTTTAATAACTGTATATAACGTATTTCACACCTAGGATACTAGACGGACGAATTTCTCCGGGGAGGTTTTTTTCGTATTGCTTCATGCCAAATTTTATGTTGCTATCCGAGCTTATGTCGGCGGTTTTATGTTTAGTACAAAAGCCATGATTTTGTATGCTAACTCACTTTTGAGTTGCTTTATTAAAAAAATATGGTTTAAGGATCGGTCGACTTCAATTAAAAATGTGAATGAAGTCCCTCGGCCAAAATATTGCGCGCAGGTGTAAAGCGTGGTTACAACCAATCTATTTCGTTAAAAAAATGAAAAATTGTCATTATTTTACAGATGGAATAAAATTACGAATCAATCAATATATGTGAGCTATATGAGCAAGTAGACCAAGAAAATGTAATATTATTTAATTAACATTTTCAAAATCCGTGCGTTTGTTCATTATCTGAAATTGTTTTATTTGAACCACTGCGAGTTCACTTTTGGATCGTTGGTTCGTTTTTACCTTTCGTAAAAAGTGAATATATTGCGGATGATATTATGGAAATTTCGCCATTTTGATGCAACCACTGCATTTAAATTGAAGTAAAAAAACAGATTCAACTATTCTATTTAGAATTAAATCAGTTTCCATCTTTTAATTTAGTGGTACATATTTCACTTTAGAAAAAATATTAATACATATTTTTGTGTGTGTGTATTTGCGACTATATTTATCCCTCAAGGATTCAGGACGTTTTTTCAATGGATATACTTTATGTAGGAATAAGAATGTGCCTACCTTTAAAATACGTAACTAGAGCACGAGATGGTGAAACGATCCGAGAACTGTAGACTGAGGAACGAAACGATTTTCACCGACCATTAAGAGGAGTAGGGAACAGTAGATTGTGTTTTCGGTGACGGAGAGAACTTGAGGCTGGCAGAGAGGAAGTGGATGTCGTGCGTTGCTAAGGGGAAAAAAAGAAACGTTACAGACAGGACAAGAAAGAAACGGAAGGAGTGTCCATGAGGAGTTCTTAAAGGGAACGTCCGTTAAGGATGATGTCGGAAAGACGGATGTCGCCGGGGTTGTGGAGAATGCAGGAGTTCGGTGATTTATTTGACATTGGCAGCAGAAATATTTATTTATCGGAAACTAAAAAGCTTAACTAAAGTTTGTGATTCACAGAAATGATTCATCGTCATGTTAAACATGCCCCCCTGCCTACTTCATCCTTCAGAAAATTTATTTGTGATAATTACAGTGGGGCTACAAGAAAGATTAGTTTTTCCAAAAATAGAAACAATTAAAGTTGTTCGCTACTTTTTACGTTTGAGAAAGTTTAAATCAACTGCCCGCATTATTTTTCCATAGATAATAAGAGAATGTTTTTAATAGATGCCGCAAATTAAGCCCGTCGTTGGCAAATACACATATTGCAGAATTGAATCCAAGTATCGTATAAGCTTCTGAGATGTGATTTTTGCTGACAAAGTAAAGTAGGATTGATAAGAAAATAGTTTAGGACTTACGAAATGATTATCTGTTTCATTCTGTTAATAATTTTGGATTGGAAACATCGAAGAAATACTTTTAGTAGTATTGTAAATCATTGTATGGAAAATGATACCACATATCATACCTTTTGTAACGATCAATCAAAATAAACTAAAATAAATTAATATAATTAATTAAAAGAATGAACTAATTACCTATTAGTATAAGATACAAGGATTTTCATTCTTTTAATTATGAATAAATTCCATAAAGTCTTGCCTGGTTTCATTAATGAAATGGAATTAAGGTTACTCACTCAAAATTATCTCTCCGTTTTAATACTGTAATATAAGAGAGAGTACTAAGTAGGATAATTTGGGAAAAGACAATAAATGGTTAGGTAGGAAGAGAACAGAGATTTTGGTTAGTTTAATGGGGTAGTTTTTACATAATTGGGTCAAGTGTTCTAGATAAGTTAACTTGATAGAAGTGAAGCTACCTAGAGGTAGAACACTTTATATGCCTCTTTACCAAAGAGTCTTTGGTAAATATTCTTGTTTAACTTTCCGATTTTCTGTTATCGATAATATGTACCGTCATTAACTAAGTTAAACGGCAGCTCTTCTTTTTGCCTCGATGAAAAAGAGGGTGATAATTTTGCTATTCATTCTGGCCTCCTCTTAACCTAAACTAATTAAGGGGGTAATACATTTTTTCAGAAAATTGGCTTTTATCCTTTATCAGAAGTCACAAAGCGAAGGAAAAGATAATCATAGCGTTTCCTTCGCAGTTTATATTTATTCTGTTCTAATAAGAGCTAAAAAAACAAGACAAAAGATGCACGATAGGAAACGGGGTCAATAGGATTTTCCTTTATTTGAGAAATCTCTACCCCACAAAAATAACCCTTATATGTTGCCGTGGTCGCAACCTTGATCTCATTATTTCGATAGAGTTGCAGCAATCGGTTCGTTTATGTTTTTATCTCTGTGAAGATTTTTTCTCCACTTAATTAGCGCGATCGTGTTTGCTTCCATTAATCAACCAGTCCCTCTTCACGATAAAGAAGCTTGTGTGTATGCATGCCTTGGTATTGAGATTAGGTGATGAATGGTTGTTTCCGATACTTTGATACAGGACAAAAATTTGATTCGAAAGTAGCAATTAAATTTTTTTTGCTTCACATATTAATTGACTTTGCAGTATGTATTAGAGCGATGTTTACGCATCTGGGTGCCGCAGCCGGTTGTTATGGGTGCCCTGAAAAACTTTAATTAAATATATAAATAAACAGTTTTAAAACTTTGATAAATTCCTCTAATAAAATTATAGTTAGGAATTACTAACAAATTAATGAGTCAAATCGTTGTGAAACTCCTTTATTTGGACGTTCAACCTTTTTTCGTGGTGGAGATGCTAAAGCATTCTGTTTGTCTTTGAAAGGGTGCCGTGCCTACAAAACCTTTGGTGCCCTTTGATAAATCATATACAAGTGTTGAATATCCGTTCAAATCAGATTTTTACTTAGGTTTAAAAAAATTCGTTTTCATTGGCTCCTGATAAAATACCAAACCATAGTTCAATTAGCTACTTCATGCGAATGTAAAAATGCTTATTTTACCACCTTCCATTTTTACAAATTGCGATAGTTAAAGAATGGTTAGAAATATCAGGAGATTAATACCACCCATATAGGCAAATTAATAATTTTTGCCCTATTTTTATTTTGCTGACTCACCTCTTAAGAGCGTATTTTCATGGTTGCCTATCCCTTATTTGAAAGCGATAACGAAATTAATAACACTTGTGTTAAGATAGATAACTCATGCTTATACTGTTAATAATATTTACATTTTTGGCGTATTTCCGTTTTATAACATTTTTTATAGTATCAACATCTCAACTTTTGATTCCGAAAATGAAAGAAGACTTAGGAAGAAAAATTAATATTTTGGTGTACTCCTTCAAACTCTTGTCGTATCCCTAAGGGCACGTGCGCTCCCGGTTGAAAAATACTGCTGTAGATGATCGTAATTTTAATTACCTTTTCTTTTGTAGAATTTCTCGTCTCTTCCAGACTTCCTGGAATATTTTCTACGTCTGAAAACAAATCAGTGTTTGGTCATACACCCTCAGGGCGGATCACCTTTCTGAAGAAATTGCTTGAATTATCTTGCGAGAGCGCCCGTACATATAATCAGCTTTACATATATATAGTTTTTGTATAAAAAAGAATAACACTGTCCGTTCTTGTTTATTTGTAGCTTTCCAAAAATATCCTTTTCTGTCGTTACAGGACGTCGAATTCGTTTTGTCGTTTTATCCAAATTTTCGGCGGGCAGATGTGACTTTAAAATTAGATAAAAATGTTGTGTTCTAGATGAGAATACTTTCTTAAATTTTCACGTGCGAATGAAAATATCTCAAATGAATCGATAAAATACTTCAAAATACATATAAAAATGTAAAAGTTGTTAGCGGTAAACCCAGACCTCCTTTTGAAAAAAATATCCGAGCGAATCACATTCCACGAAATATGAAAATAAAGTTTACCCGAGCTTAAAAATCATACTATGAATCGGAGTAAATTTTCTCTTGGCTACGAAGAAGTTATCAAAATCAGAGTCGTACTGCGTACTGCATATGTGTTAACAAAACTCCACCAAAATCTTTCTTACCTGCAGAAAATGTACTGTCGAAAGACGTAAAAAAGAGCTCTCTAATCCCTCGTGTAAACTTTGCGAAAGGTTGGCTCTTTTCGGAAACTTTTCATTCCTGGACTCGGGCTCGGACTCGGCCACGGGATACGCCATAAATATGGCCTTTATTTTTGGATAATGAGTAATAAAGTTAAGGGTAGATTACATTTTTCTTTCTAGGAATTGTTAAATGATTCGGAAATTTTGCGTTTCTGCAATTTACTGTAACAGCTATTAAACAAGGTCATTCACCCAACGACGGAGTGTAAGTATTTTAGTTCTGACATGAAGGGGATCAAACGATTCAAGTTAAATCACGTGATGCAATTCGTTACTCCATTTGAAGTTTCATTTACGCGCAGATCTCTTCATAAAATCTTGTTTAAAAGCTTTGAAGAGGTCGAAATCGCTTTTTAATAAAACATTAAGTTACATGAACCAAAGAAAAAAAAACAAACTTCGAAGAGGGATTCCAGATGCGTGTGATGCGAAAGGCATTAAACACGGTAGCCTTAATTTCGCATCGCTTTGATACGTATTTAAATCCATTTCATCCCAGATGCCCCATGAGTTAAATTTTCGTCGTTTTTCAATCGGTAATCGCTATCGTAATAAAAGCTTTTCGATGGCATTCCGTCACGCTGTTATCGTTAAGGGTAACCGTGTTGTTGTTATCTTTGCGGGATTATTTATACCAAATTGGATTTTTGTATGGGACAGCATTATTTGTCAACCTATATGACTAATATGCAAAGTAGAATTTTTTTTGTCTTGTACAAATTAACGTTGAATGTAATGAGATAATTTGTGTGCTGTTTATACGCGCGTCAAAAGTATGTTTATTAGCGGAAGTCGCATCGAAAGGCAGAATTGATTTATTTTCTTAGGAATTAAAAAATATTTTCAAACTTACTCATTAGAATCTTTTATTTTATTTTATAAAGGATGAATTATTTTGTTTAACGTTCAAAATACTAATCTTAAAAATATAGTTTTTGTTTTATTTAATGGCATAGTTGATCTTATTATCGACCATATTTTTGTCCCATTAATTTTTCCAAAAGAAATAGTTTAAAAAATCATGTAACTTAAATCACCTTTTAAAAACATCAAGGTATAATAATATTTTGTAACTAATGTATAGCCCGTTAAAAATGACTGGAGTAAAGCTTCGATCGTTCAAGCTATTTATGGAGATCAAATTGGCATCAGAAACATAAATTGTATTGAAAGTCATTTCCCTCTCCTTCATTCTCCCTCTCCTTCCCTCTTTCGCCCTCCCTCCACCTCCCTCTCTCTCTCGCATTAAAGGCAATAAAAGCACGTTTACACCTCCATAAGGATTGAAATAATAATATGATATCGAGGTCTAGCAATGGAATTGGTAGGCAAGGCAACATCCCCTTAAAATGGGTAGAATTCCTCAAACTGTGTGAATTAAACGTTTAAATTGAGCGATTACGAACTGTAGGCGGAAAAAGACGAATAGAATATGAACCTTTATAATGTTTTCTTCAAAATGGTTCACATCCGAAGTTCATAGGTCAATTCTTTCTAATTTTAATCTCAGAAAGGAATGAAAGCCTGCGCGTCGAAAAGTTCATTTTTACGTGAAATTAAGTGTTATCTTATTGGAAATGGAAATTATCCCCTGGAGTCGAACCCGGGTTTTTGATCTCGAGTTCAATACATTAAAACGTTTAATTAGATTGCTATTTTGCTTCAACGCTTAGATAAGGCATACACATTGAAGTGTTTTAATATTAATTTAATGCTTCATTCATATATTATATACATATGTATGGTATTATGTATATATGTACACACACAACACACTCAGAGCACGCTTTCAGCTTTTCGTTTAAAGAAGCCGGCCTAGTTTGAGCAATAAAGAGATCTTTATCATGTATTTTTCAAAGTAGCCGTGAATGGCGTGAGAAACTGGGTTATACCTCTCTATATAGCTTTTTATGATCTGACAGCTCTTATGACGCTTATTAAATGCTCTTTCCACCCCACTTAACCTTTGCTCCATAAAGTTATATTCTTCCCCATTCGATAGGCGTAGTCAGCCCTCGATTTAGCTCCACCCCCTATGTATTGCCACCCTCACTTACCGCCGAGGAAAGTCTCCATGTCTATTAGAGCGACAGTACTACCATATTTCTTACCAGGGGCGTATTCCTCTTTCGATCTCTCTACCCAGTGCGGCGATTTCCCTTCTAGGATGCCCATCTTTTCAAGTGGAATTCGCTCCCCTCCACACTACATATTCCCCCAAATTCCCGAGGCTTAAGGTAGCTTCTAGTAATTTTCAATCGTTACGTTAAGGAGAACTACCTGTACTCTACATCCACACTCTCTACCGGAAGTTTGGAGAACGCACTCCTCCTAGCAGAATATTTCACCCCACCTTCTGTAATAATATGAATGGCGCCAACATTAGTGATGGACAAACAGTGGCGTAAAATAAAGGATTTACTGTATTTGTCAAAAACAAATATATCCCCGATTAAAAGTAACAAATTTCCCTTTTAAAATGTGTCAAGGAGACCAAATTACGGAATATACGTATAATTTTAATGATTTATGTGTGTTTATTAAAGATTAAACATCTTTTATCCCTACCTATTTTTACGTATAAGCATGATTTAGAGAATGTTGAAAAAATGTCACGCTGAATTTTCCGGAGAATTATGCGAAAATTTTATCACTTTATTTCTCTATAAAAATGTAAAAATATTTAGTAATAATCTGAGACTCGAAGATTTACCTTGTTTTATGAACGCCTAACGACATAGTAAATTGTAAAATAATCCTTATAATGAAAATGTTACAATTATTTCTCGCAATATGAAATTGTATGCATAATATTAATCTTTATTGATTAAACATTAATACTTTATTATTTGATGAAAAGGATGGCCACTACAAAATAATTGTTTTTAGTGTTTTTGTCAAAAAACATTTTAATGCATCGCGTATGCATGTAAGAACGAATCATCATACTTAAGAAATAGAATGTAACTTATTTTTTTCCAAATTTGTACTAATTTCATATATCTTCCCGTAGATGTTAAATAACAAAAGTGAAATGATAGAAATTTTAACTTATATGCGTGAGTGCACAAGACTGATCCCAAATGTGAAGATAGATAAGGAGAAAAATTCTAAACTTGACCGGAGCTCGAACTCGGGTCTCTCTCCCTCTCTCTCTCTCCCTCTCTCTCTCTCCCTCTCCATCTCTCTCTCTCCATCTCTCTCTCCCTCTCTCTCTCCCTCTCTCTCCCTCTCTCTCCCTCTCTCTCCCTCTCTCTCTCCCTCCCTCTCTCTCCCTCCCTCTCTCTCCCTCTCCCTCTCTCTACCTCCCTCTCCCTCTCTCTACCTCCCTCTCTCTCTCCCTCCCTCTTTCTCTCCCTCCCTCTCTCTCTCTCTCCCTCTCCATCTCTCTCTCCCTCTCTTTCTCCCTCCCTCCCTCTCTCTCTCCTTCTCTCTCCCTCCCTCTCTCTCCCTCTTTCTCCCTCTCTCCCTCTCTCCCTCCCTCTCTCTCTCCCTCTCTCTCTCCCTCTCTCTCTCCCTCTCTCTCTCCCTCTCTCTCTCCCTCTCTCCCTCACTCTCCCCCTCTCTCTCCCTCTCTCCCTCACTCTCCCCCTCTCTCTCCCTCTCTCTCCCTCTCTCTCTCCCTCTCTCTCTCCCTCTCTCTCTCCCTCTCTCTCTCCCTCTCTCTCTCCCACTCCCCCTCTCTCTCTCCCTCTCTCTCTCTTTCTTGCTGGGTAGGTGCTATAACCAACTATGCTACCAAGCCAGACTAATTCTCCGTTCTCGGGTTCGAGTCACGGTCAAGTTCAGAAATTTTCTCCCTCTTTATCTTCACATTTGTGATAAGTCTTATGCACTCACGCATATAGGATAAAATTTACATCATTTCACTCATGTTATTTAACATCTTCTCAATTTTGGGATAAAGTAGGGGCGTTTTCAGCTGTGCCTCATTGAGGACATGTAGTGTGGTAAGGCAGTGCTCTCCAACCCGCGGCATACTAGTGTGCCGCGAGGAAGGCACTACTGTGCCGCACAGTCTGAAGATAATTAATTTTCACAGAAGCCTTCGGAACAAACAAATTCGCATAAATTTTATCATCCAAGGAATTTATCCTGCGAGAGAAATTGATAGACCTTAGCAACGATCATACAACTTAAAATTAGTAGGCTACCTCTATATTTATTTTGGCTAAAAGATAAAGTTGTATATCCTTCAATATCAGAATATGCCATCGCTATGACGTTCAACAATGTATTTATGCGAATTTAGTTGTTCTTCAACGGCTCGTATTAAAAATATTAAAAGGGCATGTTTAAAGAACCTGGATGAAGAACTTCTTGAGGCACTTTCTATTATTGAGCCCTTTGTACCAAAAAGGAAAGCCTAAATTTTCCGTCGAAGAGCATAAAATTTTTACGCGTTGAATTGGGTATGTGCTTAATTTACAATAAAATTATACATTTATTTGAATTATTACTTTACCAATCACAGCAATCTAATGTAATTGCGACTTTACTCGTTTAATGCTAGTTTTTTCTTTTAAAATGTGTATTTACGTAGTGAAATTAATTAGGGGTGGTTTGGTGTGCCGCGATGTTTTGAAATATGCATGAAAGGTTGCCGTGGAGCAAAAAATGTTGGAGAGCACTTTGGTAAGGTTTAAATGCCGCGTAAAAGTAAATAT
Source organism: Uropetala carovei (assembly GCA_036926305.1). Taxonomy (NCBI): domain Eukaryota; kingdom Metazoa; phylum Arthropoda; class Insecta; order Odonata; family Petaluridae; genus Uropetala; species Uropetala carovei. The sequence goes on along the minus strand of JAXCHB010000065.1, from coordinate 11,794,242 downwards.
TTCGAGACTGAAGAATTAGTCTGAATTGGTAGCTTAGTTGGTTAAAGCACCTACGCGGCAAGTGGGAGACCTGAGTTCGAGTCCCGGTCAAGTTCTCCTTTATCTTTACATTTATCTTCCCGTAATTTTGGTCGTGTCTGAATATTAATACGCTTAAGACATTACTTTTTAAAAGTAAGGAAAGTTCTCTAAATATTCTTTTATTAAGTCCACGTAAAATGTCACGCAGACACATACCATCAGACAACTAACACCCATTCCAGCAGCCTCAAACTCTACAGCGCCCGGAGGCCGCATTTCGAAACACCATGTTGCTCGCACGTAATTCTGAGCACTAATGAGCCTATGAAGTTAAATTAATACATCAATCGACCGCATTGTGATATACTGTTAATTACAGAGAAACACCGCACAATTCTCGAGTACACCAGAGCGATGATTATCCAGACTAACTATGACCTGGGGTGATTTGGATAACATGACTATGAATAATAAGAGGATTTTTAGAATTCCATTTTACATCACCAAAAACTAGGTAGTACCTATTTTTGATCATACATCTTTAAATACTATCTTCTAGGAAGGAAGGCATTTTTACTATATCTTATTATTAAAGTACCTATATAGATGTTGCGTAAATAAATATTTTTTAAAAATATGCTTAAATGGAGTTTTCAGTCATTATCCTGATTCATGTATTTCACAGAGACGGGTTTGTAGGATGAAAGACGGTGAAGGATTAAATATTCCTTCAAATTAAATATATTTAATCCATTTATTCTAAATTCTAAACTTAAATTTTCTGAGTCCATCTATATGGTTAATCGTCGCTTTGCCATAAAAAAACATTTTAACGCAGTGTCGTATCTCTTCCTCCCTACTTAACCTTTCGATTAATGCGCCCTCTCTCTTCCAAGTAATTAAAGCAGGGCCATGGCAATGGATGGTCCGCATTAAACGAACCGGCAGGTTGCTTGTTTTTTTAGGCTCTAGATGTGGTCCGTTGCCCCTCGGGCCGATCATGCAAAGTCATGTTTGCGGTCGAGAAATATTCCTGAGCCGTAAAAAAAGTCTCTTTCTCTCTACCCAAAGGGCGCGTTTGACCGTCTTTTTTTCCTTTCCGACCTACGAGATAACGGTGCTAGTCTTGTTCGGCCCGGGCACGCCAAAACGTAAATTCTTTCATGTATTCGGTCACAAAGCTCGACTCCCTTTTCTTGCTATTTCTTTGGATCTAAAGTTCATTTCCTATGCCATTCACAAGCTACGGACGAGAAAAAAGACGGAAAATTACCAAAGAAAATATTACCCTCCCCTCCTAGAAGTTCTATTTTGTGCAAGTTTTCGTCAGGGGATATTCAAGCGGAGGAGTTTTGGGAAATGTTTGAAATTTTTCCGTCGCTTTAGGAAGCGGGACTAGTTCGTACATATTATTCCATGTTTAAAATTGGTGCGCGTTTTTGCTGTTTAAGAGGAGGAGAATAATAAGGAGGAACGCTTTTGAGAAGGTTACAGCGGCGTCCGACGACGTCGAATCGGTAACTTCTAGCCATTTTGCACAAAAGTGAGGGAAATCCGGTTGCTTTTGTTTCTATTCCCATCGGTCGGGAGAGTCGAAGCTTAAGATATTTTTCGAAAGATATACATTTTTTTCTAAGTCCGGAATTGTGCTCGGGGCGAAGTTATTTCGCATTCAGCTCTCGTGTTTCTCACGGTTTGCAATCCAAATTTTTAATAAGGAGACATTCCCCGTGTAAAAATGGAGTTTTCGTTGCGGTGGACTCCCCGTGGAAGGAGGTCATTCTGTCACGGTACGAAACCACTTAAAATGTATCCTCGTGATTCGGGTTGCATAGAGAATAAGGTGTTCTGAAGACCTTTTGCGCGAAGTTGAATCTCGAATGTTCTTGATGAAACTTTTGGTTCCGTTTCAAGTGTTAATTCAGCCTTTTTAAAGTTCAATCTTCATCCACCTGGTTTCAGAATCGAATAAAACATAGAATGCGTTTATTTTAAATTATTATCGATATTAATTTTTTAAAAAACTCTTACGCTGCATGTTAAACCGGACCTTGAGCGTGACTCATGCCGTGTTCGCGTTGGATGAGGGAAAATATTCCTATTTATTTTTATATTTGCATTATCTTTAGGCTTTCTGATAATGTCCGACTATTTTTAATTTTCTTTACTTTTGGTTCATTGCAAAGTCGGAGAATTTTCTTTACGCATATTTTCATTATTTACCATATCAATTTTTAGTTTTTTTCATTTCAAGCTGTTGAGGTATTATTGTCAATTTGCATTATAAATAATTATTTTGTTGACTTGAGCTTGTGGAAAATTCTTCAAAAAGAGTTATTCGAAATGAATGATTCGGAAATTAATTCTTCGAAATAACAATTCTTCTAAAAACTCTTCTCATAAAAACACGGTCCAAAACAATTCGAATAATCCTCAACAAGTTCGAACAGGCTCATAACATTTGTGATCGCTTGCGTTATATTTCCGTATTAATTGACGTAAATTTTATTTTAATAATTTAATAAATATTAATGCCTTTCCATTATTTTTTGCAATTTATAGGTTTCATGCATTGTGGTTACCGCGCTCAATGGAATTATTTCGACTTGCACCAGGAGTTCGCTACGCATTTAGTGCAAGAAGTCATAAAAATGCATACTTAAATTTGTTATATTTGTAGCTCATTCCGGAGAGCTGGGCGTAAGCATAGATAAAACAAGTATACGTATATATATAAAACAACTTTTTAATTTAAACAACTTTTAGGAAATGTATAGAATATAGATGAAACACCAACCCAACCCAACTGTTTGATTCAATGATTTTACAGTCAGTTAAAATTTGTACCGTTTTCTTCGTCTCCAAATATTCGCATAAATTCTTCCCTCCCTCCCTTGCCCTTATATGATCTATAAGGTATCGATTAATAAATTTAGTCGGATAAAGGACAACATTTGCAACAAAAAAGTTCACGAGAGCATATAATTCCGACTTATAGTTTAGGAGATAAAAATTCGAGAAGGTCCCGTCCAGGTTATCCTATTTGGGGAATTAAACGTTCCTGGAATCGAACTCGGGTCGTTATTTTGCACGGCGTTTACACATAAAAGTCTTTTTTATGTGTGAATCTCTTTAAAATTGAAAGAATGGCTAAAGTACATGCAGCCGTTATTTGTGATGTCTTAAAACTTACCTTCCTACATGCCTATATACCTATACAAGTATAATAACTAGGTATTATATTGGGGTAAGTTAATATAAAAGTCGTTAATAACGAAGTTGTCCCAGTCTCGAGTCCATTGGCGATAAATTTCAAAATCCGAAAAGCCGTTTTGTTCCGATCTCCGAAAGAGAGAAATTTGATTGTGTGTATATGGCGAACGTTTTTACTGAATTTGAGCCATGATTAAAAAGAGGTTGGAGACTACGGTGAGATCGATGTTACAAAAGTATGTATAACTCCTTAACCGTAAATGGTCTTGTACTATTAAGGAGTTGTACATACTTTTAAATTTGAGTCCGCAAACTCGATCGATGAATTAGATTTCAAATTTATGTACTAATGAAGTCATTATAGTTGTATATTGCCTTAAACACAGACTATTGAAATTGTTATATTGACGTTATATTTAAATGATGTTATCCATTATACATATTTATTTGTAATGCCGTTTTTCGTGACGATATTGATAAAATCCACGGCTTCCACGCGACATCTCCAATTCATTTGTTCTTTAAAATAAGTATAATGCAATGTTAGTGAGAACTTATAATTTTAGGTGACCCGTCGAGTTTCCGGAGATGGAATATAATTGGTACCAGAGGATGTGATCTTAACCTAGAAACGAAAAACTTGGGTTCGTCGTAGTTTTTTTTCAATTGGCTCGTTCATTTTTGTCCTGACAATTAAAAAACTCCTCACAAGAAAATTACTTTCGCGTGTTTACAGATACGCACACATATTCAATCTGTTATGATATCATAAACTTCGAAACTGATTAATGGGAAAGACAGTTTTTAAAATTTCCTTCGTTATCCATTAAATTGAAATGCCTTCCATTTCCATCGCAGTATTTGCTGCTTGTGATTGCTCTTTTTTGGTCTTTATTTTTTTATGCTTACGCCTGTGTCAATCGATTATTCAGATATGGAAATTTTGAATTCGTTTCATAATTGTTTATTCAAGGTAACCCCATAAAATTGTAATTCCAGTTTCTTCGTTATTTTATTGCCGAATAGTCTAAACCTAAAAATAATATATATTTGAATCTATTATCTTCCGTCGAAAAAGTGAAGTTCGTACTCAAATAAAAATGACAAAAATGCCACTTTTGCGCTGTTGTATCCACATACAAAACGCAGAAATTGAGTTTTCATTCCAGTGTTTGAAAATCATGCGTGCGAAAATCATAACTATAATCCTCATCGTATTTCTCCTTTCCCTCCCTATATCTCCCTACATCTACCTCCTATTTTCCACTCCGACATGAGCGTAAAATCCCCTCCGAATATCTTTACGTCACAGTCGAATAACTCAGTGTACATGCTTACGATGTAACTACGTCATCCAAAAACCCATTTGGGAAGCCTGTAAATCTTCTTCATCTCCCTTCCTCTGCCTTCTTTCTTTCCCTCTCTATCCCTCAAGAGATCTCTAAATCTCCACTCCAATAACTCTGCTACATTCCTTTTCCCGCATGATGCATCAAAAAGCGTAAAGTTTTTTTGACGTTCTCCAAAGGCCCTCCAGTAATATGGGATGCACGACATTTTTGGTAGGATCAAATTTTACTATATAACGAGGTTGTCAAAATGGGTATGTATATATCCATCTGTCTCCTTCAAGGTAAACGCGATTTACATTCCTTATAATCACTCGAAATTTTATATACACATTTAGGAATTTTTACGAAATAAGAAAACACCACACACGAGATAATGTTTTTTGTCGCTCAACTCTTTTGAACGATCTGCTGAAGTTTGGTCGGAGGGATTACGTTTAAGGCCAAAATGTTCATATGTATCCGGGATGGAAAAAATACTACATTGAAATATCAAAGGTTTTTAAAAATACATATTCTGTTCAAATCAGAATTAGCTAGACTTCACTTGGTGTTGTGACACCCCCTGCCAAACGCTTCTAGCGGCTTGCAGGGTATTGATGTAAATGTAAATTTAAAACGTCGGGATTGAAGCAAGAGATGCAAACCCAATTTTTGAAGAGCTAAGCAGAAATTTTCTGTTGGATTAAATTGCCATTTCTTTCAAAACGACTTTTCGATAAATGCTCATTATGTCGTTTTCCTAATTACTCCTAAGGTAAAATTTTCAGTGTTAGAATAAAATGGTAATTACATACTAAGATCTTCTACCATTTAAAAATAACGGATACTCTAAAGTCCTTCTATTAAACTTTGTCCCCGGTCCAATATTAGTAAACAATATACTTTCTTTCTTTAATACTTGGAGTAAAAGCTATAACAATTATGAGTTTTCTTTCGCGACTTTAAAAAATCAAATAAATTGATGTGTCCAACACATGATTTTCTCCATACATAAGTTGTCAACTAAAATGACATAAATACGGCTATAGGAACAGTTCAACTTACACGCTTCAGCGCTAGCGATTCAGTTGTTTTGTAAATTCACCTTTGCCGTCACTACCACGTGCGCGAGCTGCCCACTAACCGTCAATTTCCAAGAAAATTGAATATCTCTTGAAATATTCCTCATATGAAAATTTATTTCAAACAAGAGTTATAGAAAAAATATCTACAACTTATATATACATATATGTATGTATGTGTGTGTGTGTGTGTGCGTGCGTGAGTGCGCGCGAGTGCGTGCTTGTTAAAGATTCAGTTTTAAGCGAAATATTTAAGAAAAACTAAAATTTGACAGGAGCAAACCGCTACTACCGGCTGACCGATTGTTATTAAAATCTTTTCAAATCTTAAGAATATATATAAAATCAGAAATATAGAATTTCATGCTGATCTGATGAATAGTTTTTGAGTTAACGTGCCCACAAAATTTCTGTCACACACATACGGACATACAGACAGACACAAAGACATCATCGAGAAAACGGTAAAACGTGTTCAGGGGACCTCATAGTGTGTACTTCCGTTAAAATCTCGAATTCGAATTTTTTCATGAAAACAATACTTTCTCTATACTACGTATATGGAGAAATTAAAAATGAACACAATTAATTTTTACATTTAAAATGTTCACAAAATATGTATGCACATCGCAAGAATTATCCACAATGAAACGTATCAAGCGAACTGAAAATTAAAACAATGTTTTTTATTTGACGCTCACAGCGGTAATAAACTACTAGCGTAAGTGCCGGTTGAATTTCGACGGTTTCAGTGAATCTACTTTCGCTGCCAATTCAAGGGCGTATGCGGGATATAGAAAAGCATCTTACAATTAGTCGACGAAAAACAAAATCACCGGTAATGAATACATTTTTTACTTAGCTTTCCTTGACAATTAATCAAATTATTTTTATAAACAATCTATTTCCGAGCGTATTGCATAAAAATATATCGATAATTTTATTTCCTATTATATCACTTTCGCCAAATCCAGCGTCATTTCTTGCGTAATTATGCCTTTCTAAAATGTTTACTTTTATGTCTTGTAAGCAAGAAACTCGTGAAAAGGCAATGTATAGTTGTCCATGATTGAACACCGGTTTTGCTACAACGATAATTTCGTTGCTTAAACAAAAGTGCGAAGTGAATAGCGCAATTCTTTCGTATATTTGAAGACTTCACTAACGCTAATTGAATCAGAGGTAACAATGATAGTCGCCTTGGCAATGCCCAGAAAGAGTACGAAAAATCAACAAAATTTCGAAATAGAATGCGCACTTCTGAAAACTTCGACCGTGTAACATGTAAACATCGCAGTAATGGGGCAAAACAGCCACTAAAAATTGTAATTTTGTATTTCCTTCAATGTTTTTAAAAATGCCACACGTTTCTGCCAAATTTTAATGATGTAGCACCACTAGAAATGCATCTATATTGATTTGATTGTTTAAATTTTAGGATTTTTTAACGACCACCATAATAAACTTCATTTTAATTTTCAATGTTGATTGCCGCTGGAACTCTATTCTCTAACTTTCTGAAAATGTTCAGCTCCCTAGCTCGACCGAAAGTATATAAACATTTGTCTAGTTGTTTAACTTTTATGAATTTTTAATGACCAAATAAATAAATAAATTTAAATTTCTATAAACCAGTTTCTGTTATTTAACGAGCTCTACCGTTAGAAAAAAATCAGCATTGTAGCACATTTAGAAATACTTAAACAATTTAATATTTGTTTAAACTTTGGGATTTTTAACGGCCAAAAAATAATAAACATTTTTCTAATTTTCGATTTTTCTCGTCGGTTTTGCTACTCGACCTATAGACATACAAAATTTCAAGTTTGTAGCTCATGTGGAAGTGCCTCATAATTTGTATTCTCCTCCTCCTCATTCTCCTATATCCTATGTCAGAAGCGTCTATAAATTATACATACTAGTCAAATACCCGTTACTACGTAACTTTAAATCAAAAGCCATTTAAAAAATCATGAATTGTCGTTATTAATTTTCAAATATGTCCTTATAAACTACATTGTCTAATACGTCAGAATGTTTTGTTGTTAATCTGCGTTTTGTGTTAACATTGTTACTTTCTTGCCTTTCATAAAGGTCATGTTATGTCTAATTACTCTACACGCTGTTGAATTTTTACCTCTTTCATGTTGCCTCTGCTCTAGTGTTAAATTTTCACGTCGCTTTCTCTGTGCTTCCGTTCGAACCATTTTCCTGTTTTCTGGAGTTAAGTTACGACCTTTTTTTCCCGTTTACGTAGAAGATCCAGTATTATCCATCCCTCCTCAAAAGTTTTAAATACCGAAAGTATCTAAAATTTAAATTTTAAATCAAAACAAAAGAATTTTGATACCGTGCTTACCGGCATTACTATTATAATTATTAGAAATAGTATGTTTTATTATACCTGTGTGTATCTTGAATACTCTTTTCCAAATCACACTCATAAATACTTTGACTGAACCAATAACAATCATGTAATCTGTTACATGTGTCCACTTTGATATGCTGTTTTGTTTTACCTATTTGTTATTCAGTGTTGCTAGTGACTTGTTTATTTATTTATTTATTCTGTCACCATGCTTCTGTTTGCTATTTGGCTTCGGACATCAATCGACAACTTATATAATGATGTCCTGTGTTAATCGAGTCTACCATTGTTGAGGTGCTCTTTCTTTGCTCCTTTAACATTTACAGTCGAAATGTCAACCGATAGTCTCCTTTTAGCAACCCTTTATCTTTATGGGTATTCGTGTTCATCCAGTCGTGAAATTTTAAAAATTTTTCCCTGAGAGCATTTCCCTAACGGTTCAGTGGCCCTTTTGATGTTTGCCCTATTTATCAAGAGCCTTTGATGCGTAAATAATTCAGCGTTTACTTAAGGAGTCAGTTTCTTTATTTCGCGATTAATCGTTCGCTCGACTTCATTATCGATCGCGTCTCTTTTCGCGACCATACGAACGTGCTTTTCGTCTTTGCTTTATCCGTTAAACATTCTAAGAAAAATTTTCTCATTTTCCTTTTATGAATTATTCCGAGTTGGCTTCAGTCCAAGTTGTTAAGAGACAGTGGCATATTCTGGATGCAGTGGACTCGAGAGTAAGTGTAACATTAAGTCCCCTTCTTCCACCTTATACATTGCTGGAACACAATATAATGTATATACACACAAATGGTTATACAAGACGTTCTTTCTACATACATAAAACGTGATGAATGTGTAAAAAATGTCACATACGGGCTCCTTGTACTTGTGGGCTGGCGTTCAATACACATGAGGTTTAATTAAAACATACTAAATAAATATGCCGCAGATATTAAAATCCTCTTTGGTCCTTATTTTTTAAAGTGGTGATATCGTTGGAATGTATAGTTTTGTTTAATTGCAGCAGATTCAACATGCTTAAATTATACCTTTTATTTTTACACACATACGAGTTATTTCCATTTTACTCGATCTTTTAAAACCTTTACACATTCTTATCTGATTTCTCATTCATTACTTAGGTCAATATAATTGTTAATTGTCTGAGATTGTATGACTGACTAAAGGCACTGGTATTGTAATTGTTTTTAACTGTTTAATTAACTAATTCAAAGTAATCTGATAGGTTCTAAAGGAATATCGGGAGTTAATTGCAATGCGTGATCAAACACAGACATGTTTCAACTACAAAGCTAAATTTAAATATAAATAAATGATCACTGCTTTTTCGGTAAGGAAATTGCTTTAGTTTCTCTGAAATATTTCAAACAAATCGAAATATTCTTATTTTTTATGACTTGTCAACGTATCTATCTTCCTTGTGAATTTGGTAACAGATTGAATTGCAGGTTATCGATATTTCAACAGTTTAATTTCCTTAGTAAATTAGAAAAAATAATTTTGAAAATAAAGGCGTTTATACTGTTCATGGATACCTAAAATATGCTAATTATTTAGTGGCGAATAAAAGTAACCTTTTTCAGAATAAGAAGTTGTATAAAAGCTATTGGATATCAATTGTGAATCAGAAGTATAATAATAATATAATTTACCATAAACACGAATGAATCGCAAAAATATACGTTGATTCCAATCATTTTTCAATTTCCTATTTTAAAATTGAAGTATTTGCTGGTTTAGAATTCACGGTTGCACCTCTTTTGTGTTATAAAATCTTCATTTATTGTTTGAATAGCAAATAGTATATATTATATAGCCATTTTTCATAACACGAGAGAGATTAAAATCTTCTTCATAATAATGATGCAAAAAAGACTCCGCAACCTGTCCTCTTAATCATCTCTCATAGACGCAATACAGAATGATTCAATCATTTACTTACTCGTGTGGAACTTGTTTGAAATAAAATTGGAAGTTTTTCTATTGCCGTAAAATAATGGAGAGATTCATAACATGCTCTCGAGTAATTTATGAAAAAATTCCCCGTCTAAGTTACCTCCCAGAGGACTAAAACTTTTTTCATTCCGCTCCACAGCGACTCGCTTTTCCTTACTCAATCGACTCCAAGATCCATTCCACAGCTTCTTTAAAAAAAAGATTTTGCGTATTTTCCCTAAAAAAGAAACCCACGTCCCTCTGAAGGGTAACACGGAGTCCGTCTTCATTTTACAGACTTAACATATTTCTTTCACCGTCTTCCTCCTTCCCCTCTCCCCTCCTCACTCTCTCCCTCTAGCTGAAATTCCTTAAACAAGTTCCTTAATCATAAGTCCATCAGTGCCTCCTTAAGTGGATAATTAAGTTGGGAGGTGGAGGATAATTTCCTTATATAAGGAGTTATCCCGGTAGATGGAGTTGGCGCTCCTCGAGGCGTGGGATAGGTAGAAACACCTCGGAGGATGATGGAAGGAGGGGGAGGAGGAAAAATGCTTACGAAGTGGGGAGGAAGAACGATGAGATTAGACGTGTGTCCGACTATGCCTCCCGGGCCCCGTGTTTTTAATGTCCTCGAAAAGGTAGGACGTCCCAACCTTTCTCTCTCTCTCTCTCAAGTCACGAGTCTGCCCGGGCCGCATAATGTGGACTGTATTGATCCTATGATTTGCAGAGGGTGCTCCGAACCCTATCTTACTCTCCTCCCTCCCTTACCTTACCCTACCACACGTTTCGCCAAAACATACCTGTTTTTTTCTTCTTTACATACGCCTACGTTATCCTAGACGTCCTTGTGCTTTGTTTATCCAAGGGTCGTTTTTTAAAATTTTTTTCGCGTCTTCGATCGAGCCGCTGGAAAAGATCCCGTTGCAATTAAGCGAAAGGCTGAGAGGGGTAGAAAAAGGTATCCCGTTACAGGACGTGAAATCCCTATCGTAGGATAATTATGGGGACGCAAAACGAGGTCTCTCATCATTTAGTTTAGTCTTCTCTTTATGAAATATAACTGTTTCCGGTTATAGTTTGGGGAAATTACTTACGTATTAACCATTGTGGAATCGTCGTTTGCGTAATTTAAAGTTTATTTAATTGAATTTTGTTTTTTTTTTACCTTTTCCCCATTTTATTTATGATACCAATCCACGCATCTTTTGTAATCTCGCGGGAGTAAAACCAGCTTTGGAAATATTGATAGCTTTTCCGCTAGAGGCTTTTGCTGCAAGACTATAGAAAATGGCGGAGGTTAATTGGTGTATCGATTGCTCGGTGACCTAGCCAAGGATATTACGTCCCGTCCAATATGCGCCGAAGAGTTTCCGAAGAGGTAAAAAAAAATGTTTAACATCCCATGCTGCAATTTGGTGGTAACCTACCAATTAGAGAGCCCTGAATCAAATACATTTAGTTGAAAATTCATAAAAACCATGGATGGTGCTTTTTTGTAAACGATTGCAATTTATTGCGTTCTGTTGCATCTGTTTGGAACGAACCACACTAACAATAAGAGGCTAATTGTCAATTAGACAACCATGAAACGGTGAGAATTTCACATAGGAAGCATACAACCGCATGTGCTCTCATTCGATTATAAATTAATTAAATCCATCTTTTTATGTTTAAAGAAATGACCTAATTCATTTGCTGAATTCAGACCATAATGTGAGCTCAATAATTATGTTTTTATGTTGTCGTTTTATAGAATTTATGGGGTAATAATTTCCTACATTTTCAGCTACATTTGTTAGTTAATTAGAAATGAAAATTAATGAACAAACCGTTACACATATTTCAATAAAAATATCGCATATTTTAGTAGAAACACGATGTTGGTTTCTGCTGTTCATGATAAAAAGACCGTTCTGTAATTATGGTGGGATATAAATATAAAGGTAAATAGAAAGGAACGCTTGGAAAAGTGTAAAATAATGCAACTATTAAATTATTTTCAGCAAGAGAAATACATTTGTAGTGCCTGTTAATTTTATATGAGAGCTCAGATGACCTGACTTATTATGTGAAATTCGTTGTATGGTTGGTCCCCTATTTTACCTAGTTAGACCTTAAGGTTATTATCAAATCAAGGGTTGAGAAAAGTTGACCTTTTCCAAAATCAACGGAAGAAGCTTTTACTTGGCGGAACTCCATCGTATATAAAATGAGAAAAATTACTTGGTATAAGTTCCACTTTATTAAAATAGAAACGACCGGTTTCGACTATAATATCTAGTCATCATCAGGTACAAAAACAAGGAGCAACGCAAATATATACGGAATCGGAGGGGAGTGGGGGATGGAAATGTGTAGAGGGGTGACCAATGAATGAGTAGAGCGAGGGAGGAGGGGGGGGGGAGGCTGAGTCAAGGTATTGGGGAAGGGTGGGTGTTAGGAAGAAACAAAGTAAACAAGGCTGAGTGGGTGGGGGAAATAAGTTCGTTAACGAGGTTGAGTGTGTTATCATTGTAGTGTAAAAGTATTTCCAACTGTTCTAAGTGATTTAAACTGGGTCCTTTAGTTGCGAAATGAATTACCTCCGGGTTAAAGTTGGAAGAATGGTTGCTTTCGAGTAAGTGTTTGGCAAAGTGTGATTTGAATGAGCCTTGTAAGAAAGATTTTCTGTTTGGTTGTCCTAACGTGGAAATTTCTCCCTGTTTGTAAATGGCGTTACGGTCATTACATGAGAGTTTATAGACACCGCTCCGAATAAATTGTCAAAGTTATCTTAAAATATCCCCCACCCACTCTCCCTTGCTTACGTTGTTTCCTCCAAACACCAACCCCTACCCAATACCTTGACTCAGCCATCCCCCCCCCCTTACTCGCTCTACCCATTCATTGGTGCCCTCTCTACACATTTCCCTCCCCCACTCCCCTCCGATTCCGTATATATTTGCGTTGATCCTTATTTTTGTACCTGATGATCACTAGATATTAGTCGAAACCGGTCGTATCTATTTTAATAAAGTGGAACTTATACCAAGTAATTTTTCTCATTTTATTTTTGACCTTTTCTGTTTCCCTGCTTCTAACTCGTTAGACTATAGCCATGTCAATGGAAAAACGCCTAAGCAGCCTTACCATCTTATTAAATGGTATTCATAGATCACGTGTTTGTGTTATTATTTTGGTTTGGAGCTCAAAATTATCAGAATGTCGCAATACTATTAACGAAAAAGCATTGGAATATACTACTGAAAATCACGTAGTTTACCAGGATTTAAATTGCAGGTTTTTTACTTTTTGAATCAGGACGATGAGTTAGTAATGTTTTCTTTTGGGACTTAAAATTCACTTTGACTGATGGAGAAAACTTTCTCCAAAAATTCATCACTCGTTTCGATTTTTCCGATACATAATGTATTCAGACGACATCTTTTACGAACAAAATTAAACAACGCGGTTAACTACTCCAACAATTTTTCCCTCTTCCGCCCTTATAATTTTCCTCTTGCCATATTTTTCATGGACTATAAATTTGATTTTTTCTTGTTACACTCCAAGAAAAATAACTCTAGGAAAATTCTCCTTTCACTTTCATTTCTGTGTAATTACAAAATTTCTCTTTTACTTTTTTTAATTAAAAATAAATGGGAAGGAAAGAAGTGGATATAGAAAATGGAAATATGGACAGAGGGGTGGGGATAGAGCGAATAGGATAAAGAGGCAGAGAGAGTAAGGAAGAGAGAGTAAGGAAGAGAGAGTAAGGAAGAGAGGTGGAGGGAAAATGAGAGTAGTGGAGAGAGAGTGAGAGAAAGGAAGGGAAAACTGTGAGAGAGCCAATCCGACAGAAATATTATTTTTTTAAACGAACATATTTCCCGTGACTTCTTTTTTCTGCTGCGGCGTACTTGAGAGAGATGGAAGCGGGACATGCATTACAATCCATCAACCCCTGTTTTTGTAGCGTGTTTAAAAAATTCGTCTGTCTCTCTGTGCATTTGCTTAAATTGAAATTGTGACAGAACCGTAAATGATAGAGACCTGTAACTTGGAGGGTTGATTTTTGCACAGATGCTATTTGTTTTTTATTTATATTACAGTTTTAAAAAATATGTATACAGGATCGGATACAGGACTTACATTTTTTTTAATATCTCCGAAGGTGTAAAATTTGTATGGCTGAAGTTTTGAGCATGCATTGTCACACTGATGCCACTTACAAATGAGGTTCTGGTGACCGAATATTTGGCGGATAACTCTTTAAAAAATAAGATAAGCTAAATTTACGCAAATAATTGGTGATTCGTTTCCAAATTCTACCCATATCGCCAACTATGTTAATGGTAGAATTCTTCATATTGAAACAAAACAGAAAATATCACTGAATTTAATAATAGAAGAAGAAAAACCTCAAATTTTCATGGATAACACTACTTGTTTTTAAATAACTAATGTCTCGCCCTTTCCCTAACGGGGCCGAAAGTTGAAAGGAGAAGATTTAGTTTTTAATTTCTGGATCCGCTTTTCCATCTTAACTCTCTTAAAACACGAAGAGAAAACTTCCCCATCGACTCTGTCGTCTCTTTCGTCCGCTTTAATTTTTTTTCGCACCTTTCCCGTTCGCTTCCCGCACTCAAAACTTCATCCGGTAGTAGTTATGGAAAGATCCGAACGGGCGACCGTAAAATTCCGGTTCGTATTTTTTTTATAAGTACGAATCCAGTAAAATGGCCGGGATCGATGGGAGTTTTTTTTTTTTTTAAAGAAGTGAGGGAGCGTTTTTACGACCATCCATCGTAAAATAGAATGAACATCTCGGAGGTGTTATTAGTTCCCTCTTTTTTTATTCCGGAAGAAAGGGTCGCTGAATTTTCTAGCGACTTTAATTTAACGGAACCCTTGTCAGTTGCCCTTTCTTCCCCTCTAATATTTGTTCGTGCCTATCAGATGATATTACATTTAATTTTTTTAAAAAGATCGAGAAGTTATGTCGAAAAAAAGCTGATTCCGTTTTTGTTTTTTTTTCTTACTGTTTTTCCTTCCCTGTAATAAAGTAAGTACCTCAATAAAAGAGACCCTTCCGAAGGTTAAAGTTCTTCTTACGAAGAGGAACATGTGTATGCGACCACCTAAAAATCAAACCAGTTATGTGCGAAACGCGGCCCGCGGGTGACTATGTAAATGTAGAATACTGTCTTCCCATTCCTCTTATCCTATCATACGCCAGGAGGCAGCTGTTTCAGTAAGTTTGTTCCGAAGCAACTATATTTGGGAACAGGTTTGCTCTTTGATGAAACTCATCGAAACCAGGTGAATGATGTAAATCTGACTTCAAATCATGCAGTTGACAAACAAAAGGCATTGTACCTAATTTCAGACGATTGGATTCGGAAATGCAGGATCAGAGGCCGTTCTGTAGCAAGATGAATTGTGTTTTTACTATCCAATTTCAGTGAGGTTTTAGTTTCTTAATAGGTATACTTGTCAGAAGTACTTGCTTAGACGAAATTTTAAATTCATTATAAGGATAATTAAAGAGATATTTCAGTAAAAAACTGAATAATTACAAAGTATGTACATCGGGTTTCTGATTTATGCTTTTACGCCAGGGCCTTGCAAGATCCTAGTGTGCCGCATTTTCCGAGGATTTTGAATTTTCAATAAAGGGTTTACCACAAAGTAAATCCGCACTAGTTTTGTATTCCAAGTAACTTTTCCTGAAACCACGAGAGGAATTCATAGACCGTAATATCGAGCACTTAAATTTAGTACGGTGCCTCTGGATGTATTTTGGCTAAAAGCTAAAGGTGACTGAATATCTTTCATTATCTGAGTTTGCAATTGATATGTTGCTCTGAAATCCAACAATGTATTTATCCATATTAAGCTTTTCATGGACGACACTTGTTAAAAATATTAAAAAGGGCATATTTAAAGAATGTAGATGAAGAACTTCGTGTATCTCCCTCTGCTATTGAGCCTAACATAAAGCATCTTTGTTCCAAAAAAACAAGCCCAGGTTTTCCACTGCAGAGCATAATATTTTTACGTTTAATTATATGTGTGCTTTCTTTACAGCAAATTATTAGATCATTAAATTTTATTGAACTGCTCATAACAATCTAATATATTTACGACTCTCAATTGTTTTATGCTTCTATTTTTTATTTAAAAATATGTTATTAGTGCGGTGAAATTAATTAGGGATGGTTTGGTGTGCCGTGGAACAAAAAGGTTTTCCATTATTATGTGGTGGCCGGATGACTTGAGGAAAATTTCTATTGCGGCCCTTTGATAAAAAAAGTTGTGTTCCACTGTTGTGAACTGATAAAAGTACGAGTTCAGATTCCGCATAAATTTTGTTTTTATGCTCTACGGTTGGTGAGTTTAAAAATTTCCTGAACTTTGTCTACAAAAACCTGGGCTTGAGTAATCTTTTTGAGTGTACTGATTATTTGTATTGTTTATAGTGTTAACAAAATTGAGGTTAAACATGGCGATGATGGGCAGTCCTTTATCATGAAGCAATCGTTATGGGCAACTCCGCCATATGGTGGTTAAATGAACCATATGTGCACTTTAACTACTAAAGAGCTGTCCCGAGTGATGGACGTAAAATTACAATTAATGATCGCAGATTTAAGACAGATGGCCACGTTTTAATTGATAGTTGCATGGTTTATCGTTTATTTGATGCAAGCCCTAAGATGTGAGCAAATAACCACTGAGGATGGCTACTCTGTAGACGAAAGGTATATAGGTTTCACTCAGCAATTTAATCGTTACAGGGGTGCTACCACCGCTGAGATCATTCAGTCCCTAAGCTGAACCCGATATTCCACTCTTGCATAATTCGTCGAAAACCGAACCCGAATAATACGCGAGTATTACCGGAAAGTTCTCTTCCGAAATATTGCTAGCGATAATCGGATTACTGTCCCACTTCCTTCGGGTAAAACCCCTTCCCGTATATCACGCATCGATTGGTTTCCCGGGTTAAATGACCTTATCAACCCTAATAGGGCACACACCGCGCGACGGTAGGGGGGAATAGGAAGCTTAGATGACCAAAAAGAAAAAGGTATAAAAAATAAAATTTCGATCTTACCGTCCTCGAGGTGAGATTCGAACCCGAGTCGTTTTTTTTCTCTAACGCGGCTACTTAATCTCGTTTTTTTTTATGAGTTTCGATCTCCGTTTTACGACCAAGGATTTGCTGCTTATCTTTCTTCTTTCCGTCTCTCCCTCCGCCGCCGCCTCTTTCCGGATCCTCTTTCTCCTTAGTCTTCTCTTCCTAGAGTTCGTTTCCTCTGGTTTCCTCCGGAGCGGCGGGTCGGGATGGAGGGAGTGGGAGACTGGGAGGGGAGGTTTGGGGTGGACTGAAAGGCTCGAGTACGGCTGGGACTCTTTCTGACCGCTGCGGTGGCCGCGGCGTCCCACTGGGAGGACTCGGAAAACGTTTCCCGGAGCTATTCGCTCTACCATTCGGCGACGGCATATATTTTGCCCGATCGCTGTATAGTCCTGTTTCCGATGCGTACATAACCTTATATACACGTATATTTATTACTCCAAGTATAAAAACAACTTTCGGCTCGGTGTTATGGGAGAAATGGCACTCGTTTAGTAAGATATATCGGTTGATATTTTAAGAAGCACTTAGGCCGGAGATGTTTGACCATTTTTAAAAGCTGATGTATACTTTAGGTCAGGGGTGGAAAAGCTTATTCTCACGGCGAGCCGCATTTGTGGCGGTAAATCCTTAAGGGGGCCGCACTGGAAGTTGACAATGCTTCGGCGGACCGAATTAGATCGGATATTACCTAGAGATTCAGAGGTATCATGTTAGTAAAATTCAAGTCTAAATAATGAGAAATTTTCAATATCAAGTGTTTCATTATCGAAATTTGAAATTAATAAATACGAATCTGTGTGTTAAATTTTACGGATCATGGCTTCAAGTGTCGCATAGAACGATCTCGGGGATCGTGGGTTGCATACGCCTGCATATGATTACAGCAGAGAAAATTCATTGAATTTAAGTCATTTATCGATTACTAATAAAACTATATTCCACCATCAGCCATAAAAGGTTGGTAAAACAAGTTGCGCGTATCGTCTACCAGGCATGCGTCATCATTTATTATTCATCTATAAAGTCATGGATGGCTACTTTGTAGCTGAAATATGCATCTCATTTTCCTCATATTTTCATGGCTATCGGAGAAACAACTTTTCAGTTAAATTTCAGTCATAAGGTCAACTCTATAATGCTTTCTTGAATTCATTGCCAAATTGTTTTACTTACATGATTTTCATAACATTAAAACTGTTTATTACAGCATTGCGCCCAGACATATATATTTCATACAAGTTTATCATTTACTCATCCAATATCTCGATTTTCCCGTTTCTTCGTTGCTGGGTGATATCGTGTCCATCGCTGCAAACATTTTATATCGCTCGTAAACAACCTTTGCTATGATTCCGAATCCTTAATTCGTATTTTATAACGACGTTGCATATTTTATTAGGGCTCGGATACTATTTTCTTAAGTTATCGCACAAACTCCTTTCTCTTTTAGCGTATATATCAAGTTAGCTCTCCCTTCTTTACGGCTGGTTTACTTTTTTGGAGTTCCCTACTGAATTTTCTCCCGTAATATAAATTCTACCTCTGTTATGTATTTTTTATCAAACTTGTTCTCTCTTCGCTGACATTTGTTATAAAACTTTCTCCTTGTAGTTCATTACAAGTTAATACATCGTTTTTTATCACTCTCTCGCAACACATAATTTCTTATGGTGTTAAAATAAATACATTATCACAAGTACACATAAATACTTACATGTTGTATAGTTACATTAGCAAGAAATTTATTATGGTGTTAAAATAAATACATTATCACAAGTACATATAAATACTTATATGTTATGTAGTTACATTAGCAAGAAATTGTCATTATATTTTGGGATTATTACAATTCTTTAACCCCAGATTCAATCTCATAAATTCATCGTGCAAAATTGTGACGATTTATATTTAATGAATACATTTTGTATTCAAGTCTGGAGAATAAGAAAATAAGTCATATTTTCCTTTAGTGAACACTTACGCCTTAATTTTTTAGTTTCTTAGCAGAAAATAATAATACAAAAGGTTCGACTACTTTATTAATCATGTGTTAATTTTGGTCTTATTAAGGAACCACTGGTTGATATCACCAAAGTAAACAAATTATAACCGCCAATTGCAGTCTATGAACAGATTTCATGTGTATTATGCAGTCTATTATTTCTACTGTGTGTTTATTATTCTATCCATCTACCTATATTAAAACGTGCAAGGGAAACAGAATCGAATAAATCAACTGCAACCCGAATATATAGGTAGACCGCAACGTAGACGATATTACCCAGATTACAATAAATATCATTTCTTCTTATGGCTGCAAATAAATTTCAGAATAGGCACTTAAGTAAAAAAAACTACAACATGAATATATCTCCAGTAACGATAAAAAGACTTTTTACATCCTTGTTATGGCTACTGGATATACCTAAGACAAGTACTTATTTTTTCAACTTTTGACTCGTTAGTGCTTATTCTGGAATAAATGCCGATGATATAAACTCAGATTTTGAATACCAAAACAGCGATATTGCTGTTAGAATATTTTATCCTTGCACAACCGGTTCCAACGAACGCAGTTCATTTATGCTGGATTGCTTCAAATTTTTGCCTTCCTAAAACCTTAAATACCTTCTTGAGGATCCATAAATTTACAACTCTCGTCCTTTTACTCGCCTCTTTTTTTAAATCGTGTTTCCGCTTTCTTCCGCGCCTCACGCTTCGCTTTGTTTTATTTTTCAGCGTCGCCTGCGAGTGCAACACGTCCGCGTTCCGCGTAAATCTTTTCCCACCTATACACTCAACCTTCTTTTATTCGCCACACGCGCAGTGTCACGTATACATCTCCAGCCTCGTATGAACGAGATTTTACGTCTCACTTAGACATTTGTGCCTCTTTCCTTCCTCTCCGTAATCCTCTCTCTCTCTCTCTCCTTTTATTCCTCTCTCAGTCTCAGTTTCGCTCTAAATAAAGTCGTTTGTCTGTCTGCCTTTTCTTCTTTCTCATTTTCTCGTCCAAATAAATATGGCTATCTCTCTTTTTCCCCTTCCTCTCGTTTCTTTCTCCATCTCGTCTCTCTTATTTGCATCCCTCTCCTTTCCACATACTTGTCTCTCTTCATTTCTTTCTTTCCTTCTCTTTCTCCACTCTTTCTCGCTACTCTTCTCCTTTTCCTCTTTCACCTTCTTACCCCTCTTTTATTTTCTATCCTCCACTTTTTTTCCCAGTTGAAGACGAATCTCTCTGGTCCCCCCTTTCTGTTTCTCTTCTTGTTTCTCCCGTTTCTCTAGACTTCCTTCCTTACACTTTCTCATTTTTCCTTCTCTCTACCCTCTTTCTCTCTCCCCTCTGAATTCGATGGAAAAAAAGACTCTCTGGTCTTAATCTCGTCCTAATAAAGTTTATCTATCTATCTCGCTAACCTTATTACTTTTTTCTCCGTTTTATATTTACTCTTTTCTCTCTTTTTTATCTTCCTCCTCTCTCACTTCCCTTCTTTCTCTTTTAATTTTCTATCCTTCTATTAATTGGTTGAAGCTTTCGCGGGTGCTTGTCATGCTGAACTTAGGTTTTTTCGGGTTATCCCGCGTAATTTTTTTTTAAACCACTAAACATAGGACGCCACTACAGTTGGAAGGAGTATATAGGATACCGTTCAGGACTTGCGATCAAGTTTAGATCCGGGAAACAGGGAGAACGATCATGACACAAGTAGAAGAACACAAAAAAGCCATTAGACTCAAACATGCCGACAAATCAGCAGTAGCAGAACACGCCGCCGGGGGACACGAAATAGATTTCAAAAATACAAGAATTCTCGCGAAAGAAAAATTTTATGGAAAACGGGTAATACGGGAGGCATTAGAAATAAGGAAGCACGGTAAGAATGTCAACAGAGACAGCGGCTGTAAGTTGAGCAACACTTGGACTCCAGTGATAGTAAACAACATGGTAAAACGAATGCCACAGCAAAACTCACCCTACCACCAACTCTCCCCTTCCTATAAACCACCCACCACTCCTCTGCTACCGTAGTATATATATAAGTATACATGATGACACCCGGCCAGATCGCCCTGAAGAAGTCTCCGGCAAAGGAGAGGAAACGTTGGCTGTTAACGCAAAAAAAAAAATTACGCGGGATAACCCGAAAAAACCTAAGTTCAGCATTTCTATCCTCCCCTTTCCCAAATGAAGACGAATCTCTCGAAAGAGACAGATAAATATCTCGTCCAAATAAAGGCATTTGTCTCTCTCTCTCTTTCTCCTCCCTATTCTTTTCTCTCCCTCTCTATTCTCTTCTACATTTTCATCTTTTCACTCTCTCCTTTGCTCCCTCCACCTTTTTTCTCTCATTCGCTCCCTTTTTCGGCTCTCTTTTCTATCCATTTTTCTCTTTGTATATCTATCTCTTCCATATGCCCTTAAGTCTTTCCAAGAGAGTAATTTATGGGACCCGTCTCTTTCTCTCTCTCTCCCCCACCTCCCCTTTCTCTCTCTCTCACCCGAATTCCTCCTTGAGGTTGGCGGTAAGGAAGAGGTGATGTTGATTTAAGAGGAGGAGACATAAGGGGATCTTTTCGAGACCCTAAATACGTTGGAAAAGGACTCAGTTGAAGATGGAGATAGAGAGAGAGAGATGTTGGGGAAGGGGGGAGGGGGTGGTAGATGTAAGAAATGGAGGGAGTTATGAGGAGGATGGAGTAGTAGTGCATTTTTGACGGGAGGGGTGGGGTGGAGCGTAGGAATGGAAGGGACGAAGGTAAAGGAAATGGAGCCTGGGGTCCAAGGGATAAAGCCCTTGAAGGACATCTCAAAGCGAATCCTTTGGACGTGAGAGCAATGCGGCAGCGCACGTATGGATTTGTCGATTTTTAAATAAAATACGGAGACGTGCCCAGCGGACTGTACGATTCGCTGAAAATAAGTAAAAATGACGATTTCGGATGGTTTGGGTTCTGTAACTTTTGTGTATTTAAACAGATAGATGTAATATTCGGATGAAGTTCTCTAGTTATCTTTCGGTCGCTTCACGGACGGTTAAAAAAATACTTCATTTCGTACCGGTTTGATCTCGGAGCATACGACGAAAGAAATTATTTTGCTTTTTTTGTAGATTAAAACGCAAATCATTTTTTTAAATATGGCTACGTAATAAGGATTTTGGAAACGTTCTAAAAGTTTTTTCTCAACCAGGATTGTAATCATATCTTTTTTCAGTCTTTTGCAGACTATAATGAAAAGAAGACTTTTTCTTAAACTTCGTTAAAAAATAAAGCGGAATGATGATTTTATGCAATAAAAATACGGCCCATAGTTCTATAATAAAAATACGAAATAATAAAAAGTTGTACAATTTCCACTTTAAGACGTTTATAAAAATTGTGAAAAAAAATCGTATTAAACATAATTTTTGGAGATTTTCGGATTATATTTGAATGCCTACTCTATAAAAATAATCCTTAGAGGTTTCTTCGCATGACTGCGCAAGTTTCGCTTTCAAATCATATTTTTGAGATATTTAAAAATGTTAACGAAATAATGTCTGTACGTCAAAAATGTCGATTTATACGTGTTATCTTATGGGAAAAAGAAACTATCCCCTAGAGTCGAAAGGAAGTATATACCTAACAAAATTAACAATTTCTCGAGAAATCTACAATGCCAAAAGCATTCTTCCATCAGTGCTGCCAAAATATGGGCTTAACAATTTTAAACGCTAAGCACGTATAATCACAGATATTCTATTATATAAAACCAATTCTGAACAACAATAGCCATAAATAATAACGTATTATTTACCGTTATCCTTTGACCAATACAGTCCATAATCATGTAAAGTAATGAAACTCAAGATGAAATGAAAAATAACTTAACAGATGAGCAGAAACTCGCTGGAGATCTCGCTGAATGAAAATATTTCTGAAGCTAGTAGAAGATTAACAGAAAAGGATAGACAGAAAAGATTCAATGATCAGAACAAACGGAAAGCGAGGAATAGAACTACTGAGTCACCAGAAGCAGCAGTAAATAGATTGGCATTCAACAGATTTATAGATGTATGAAAACGAGCACATGAAAGTTCATTACAATCTGAATAGTGATTATTGTAGATTAGGTTATTTATATAGCAAAAATCATATGGTATACTATGTTGAAATTTTCACTGCCTGTTAGGACTAAAATTTTTTCAAAATTGAATGAACACCAATGCTGCAATATTCTTGTCTATTATTTTATTCCTAATTACAAATATATATTTTGGCTGAGTATGAAATATTAGTTTCCGTTTTTTCTCTTAGTTATAATTTACATAATATATTCATGTGATATTTTATGACCTCACCGTTTCATCGATTTAGTCTCAAACATTTCATAAAATGTATTCATACTGATAGATAAGTTCATCAGTATAAAATGTAACCCTTCAAAAGTTGAAATAGAAAATTCTGTGACATAAATAACATTGCGATGGAGGTGATGATTCTCAAGGAATTACTGCTCACATAACTCGCAGTGTATTTTAAAATTAAACTTCCTTTGTAAATGTTTAACGAATTACCGACGACAATTACGACTCAATGGAAAATTACCATAGATACTATGACATCAGCATGACAAAATTCCATTCGCAAAATGAATTTACGCGAAAACATTCTAAATTTATGATCCGTCGGACCGATATGGGCAATTGTTTGGATGCCGTTCGAGTCCTGAAACGCGATGCTATGAATCATTCATTACTTCATCCAGATGGCGGAAAAAAACTCCGAGTTTCCCGTCTATAGACAACTTAATGGAGATGACAATAGGAAGGAAATTCGTCCTCGTCGCCTCCCTCTTCATATTCCCCTCCCAAATAAAGGCGCTTGTCTGTCTCCCTCTCCCGCTCTCTATTCCAATCCATAGCATATTCTTCCATTTAACTCTTTTTTTCTCCCTCTTCCTGTTTGATTGAGGTTGCCCCATTCGGAATTCTCTAGTCACGTCCAGAATGCAATAAGGTGGTGGTGGTGGTATGAGATAACGTTACCTCCTGTGCTTTCGTGCCTCCAGGTGGGATCAGTGTAGGAGAAAGGGAGGCTATTTAAGGCAGAAGGATATGGTAAAGGGAGAGGAAGGTTGTGCTAATATGAACGGAAGAAGCTTAGTCAGGGAAACCTTTCGGAGAAGCGTTGGCATACGGCGACCTCGGCTGAGTTACACGAGTTTGGAATCCTATCACAGTGGTAAAATGTGAAGTGAATGCAATGTTTAATATCAGGAGTTATGGAAGAATTTGCATCATACACTTAAAAGAGTATTTGGTCGAAAAGATAAATTATCACAAAGTATCCGACCTCTTCTGAAATATTTTTTATATTAGTCGGCTCCTTCGAAGTTTTTTTAGCACACTACGGGTCTTTTAATTCTTTTTTTAATAGATTTCTTTAAATAATTATTTAAAAAGGACTCTTAGAATATTTTTCGGTGAAATTTCTACACAACAAACATCCAATTGGCTAAAGTAGGTTATCTCATCCGATTTATTTTTGGTAGACATTCGTGGCACCACAGGAATTTTTTATCGTTTATATCGAAATTATTAATTGAACGTCATTTTCGCGTCAGTTTGCTAACCAGTCTTGACATGTGTATTCCTTTGGCACTTGAGAAATACATAAAGCGCAATCCTTGCAAAAGTCGTTGTCTAATTTGTTGGAGATGTTTCTGAATTAACATAGTGCTAGGATTCTATTTATAGAATATATTCTATTTTAAGAGTGATAAAAAACTTGATTATAGGTCAGGATCTTTAAAAATTACATTTTACAACATTTAAAATCGATATTCGGATTTGGCACAAGTATGAACAAAATAATGAAGTTTTGAGGAGATTAGGTAATTTGAACTGAAAATTAAACAAATTGCACACGCTACCGTAAAATTTGCATTATTACCTATATGTGGAAATGGTGCAAAGTTTACTACAGAATGTGCAGTTTGCTTCATTTTAATTCAAATTACACCCACTCCCCTACTATTGAGTTCTACCAAATATAAGGCCCTTTATTGAATTATAATAAAGTTTATTATATTTACCGTTGAGATCAAGTTCTAATTATAAAATACTATACATCTCGTTCCTGCATTCTAAATAATATCTTATTCTTTAAGAAAATATTATGACAAGTGTTATACAAAAGACTTTTATAGTTAACTTAATAAAAGATGATAAATTGAGAAAATAGTCGTAATTTAAAGTTATTACTTGATTTTAATGACGCCATTGTCACAATGGCGTTGCGCAAACTTTGAAACGACTAAGCTCAACAAAGGGTTAATTACGCCCTCGTTTCCAGTTCTTGCTTCATTTCCTTTGAATTCAGACCAGCACAGAAAAAGGAAATTTGATTCCCGGATAGGAAGGAGGCAACGAAAGCTTCGCTGAAATCTTTTAGCGTTCTATACGGCAGTGTTTCTCAACCTTTAGTAGACCGAGGAGCATCTAGAGGTATTCATTAACTTAGGAGGAACACTAGAACAAACTTTTCAGGAAAACATTTGTTACCTACCAGCTGGAATGCCCATCATAGTGCACTTATCAGTACAAAAACGATATAGGAAAAAATGAATCGATATGAAATCAAAGACGATCTAACACATATTATACATTGGTTATGTTATTAAAAAAGAAATCCTTAAAAAATGACGATGGATTAAAAGCTTGCCGAGCATCTACCTAATGGTAACGGAGCATCAGTGCTCCGCGGAGCACTGGTTGAGAAACGCTGCTATACGGCATGCGCGACCTTTTCTGTAAAGCATTGTAGCTGACCTTCACGGTGATAGTGAGTTCAAGTATTCGACCGCCGTCCTATATGGATCCCATTATCGAATTAACACCTCTAGCTCTCCCTTGTGCCCGTCCAACCGAATCCTTCCTCTACGGACGAGGGAAATGGCCGTTTGGACATTCCACCGGTTTTTTGTACACCATCATCGACTTTTCGGCTACAATTCATTTACCCCATCTGTTAAATCATGTGACCTCTTTTGCTTGTTTACCATTATCTGTGATAAATATCTAAGTTACACGTGCGTCGTACCTTTTGTCTTATTATTCTACATTCAGGCTATTTATAATCATATATCCATTACGATCGATGGCTACAAGTCCACGGTAGAAATTGTTCGTCGATTCTCACCAACCAAATACCCTACAGCTTTAAATCTAATACATACATTTAATTATGACGGTCTTGTTAGAATGACCTAAATTTAAGAATTTGAAACGAAAGGTATAATATTGAAAATGCCATACGTCATTTGATAATCCCATGGAATCATGCGATGAATTCCACAAATTATTTCATCCTAATCGAAACGTTGCCACGCATTTTGCAGTTCAGATTTTTTTTGACTTAGTAGCCGTGACATCACGTTTGTGTGTCTGTACATACCTACTTATATGTATACCCAAATAAAATTGGTTTTCAGTTTCCTATCTTTATTTATTTAACAATTAACTTAATAAAACAACTTTACGAGTTATAATTGATTTAATAAAGCCTAGATAGAGCCAGTATTTCTTGGATTAGGTTTACATAAGGGGAACTATTTAAGATATATTACAAAGCATCAAAACGACAAATGCATTTTGTAAAAAATCTGGTTGTTTTCATTTTGCTAAACGATAATTGAGATGACTGCTTTTGTATTTTAAACATATGATCAATAGAGAGAAAATAAAATCTTTTTAATTATCTCGTGATCATAGAATTTCAGGTTAACCGAGTAGTTAATGCAGTGACTTTCTTATTCGTGTTCGAAAGAAAAGTTCCACGACAAAATGGTCACTACTAACAATAAGTCGATATCTTTCTCTCTGCGTTCTCGTTGCCGCAATTCCAATTTGAAAAGTTATTTTCTTCCAAAGTGACCTCAGGGTGTATTTCGTAGAAGCACACCCGCTCTGATACTTAGATTCACCTCTTATTTCACTGTGAAACTATGTAAGTTGTTTTTCCATGTCTTTGAATGTAGTTACGTGTGAATTCCTATACCTGTATTAAACGCTGAACACGGCATTCACCCGTAACATAATGAAGCAGTTCCAGAGAAGTGGTACGAACTGTACCTCCAGGATCACCATGGCTAAAGAATATTCTCTTAAGTTAATGCCAGTTCAACCACAATATATTTCTTCATTGCCCATTATAAATTCGCCTGTATAATTTAAATTTTTTAAACCATTGGAAACGTTTTAAATTCTATTATAGTTCTAAAATAGATTTTGCGACTCATTAAACCTTCGCGGACCGCATCAAATGCTATCGGGATACGCGTGCGACCCGCGAGCCGTAGCTTTCCTACCTGTGAACTAGAAAGTTATTTCATGAAATTGTCTTTTCTCTCTTAGGAGCCCTCGAATATATTACATAAGTCGAAATCCTTACAGGAAACATGCCTTGGCAAATGGCTTTTTGGAATAGACTTTGAGCCATACCGTAT
The DNA here is from genome assembly GCA_036926305.1 of Uropetala carovei. Lineage (NCBI taxonomy): Eukaryota > Metazoa > Arthropoda > Insecta > Odonata > Petaluridae > Uropetala > Uropetala carovei. Next base: position 11,766,653 of record JAXCHB010000065.1, on the reverse strand, counting down.
TTTTTGTATCTTTCTCAAAAAACATCAACGTAGTCAATTCATATCCGTTTCCTTATGTCATGTGGTTTTTTTTCAGTAGAAAATGTTGATAGGATTCGATGGAACGAGCCATGAATAAAAACCACTTATGCGCATAAGTGCCATATTTGTTTTTTTTTAAGGTTCTCGACGACCGATTCCTGGGCACCCTCACCTCTGCGGAAGGAACTATTCCCGAACGATTTATTTCGCACGATCGAGCTTGAATGGGAAATGTACTTTCTCGATTGAGAGAGGGACATTTTTCCGATCGCTTTGCCCCCAAAATAAAAGTTTCTACCTTTCTCTAAAATCGGATTCGATAAAAGCGAAATTGAGGTAAAGATGAAAGAAAAAAGGGCGGGGATTAAGGAAGGAAGTACACATCGAATCTGATAAGTAAAAAAGTTAGTGGGTTTCCAAAAATGGCGGACGTTCTCTCGACTGTGTAATTCCTTTTTGAAAACATGAAAAGAAGCAGGACCTTCTATAAGTACCGAATGGCCTCCTAAAAGGAACCCAGATGACGTTTTATATTGGCTCAAACCTTTGGAGAATGAATTCCTTATGAGCGTCTTTTTAGGTCCTGGAAGAAAGAAAAGGATGAGTCTCTAAAGAGAAACAGATATACTATTACCTACAGCTGTGTAATCGTTGTCATTCAAGAGAAAATGCTTAGTCTTTTCGAAAACAACGTTTCATTTGCGGTTCCTTTAATGAATACAATGGAACTGGCGTAGGTAATTATGTAGGACATCGTTTCCCAAACTTTATTCTTGTAACAACAAATGTTATATGATTTCCTGTATCACCTATCTCGAAAATATGTTACGTAAATTTATTAAGTACGGTTATTATTGTAGTTTTAAAATTGTAGAAATGCTCAAATTCTTTGCCATAAAAGTCCAGGCCTCTCTGACTGGTCTTAACGCTTAATAGTAATGCTTTTTTCAGCTAGATCAGTGGTTCTCAAACAATTTTTGGAGGGTCGCGAGCAGTCTTCGCTATGCCGACTGATGTTTTCCTCATTCTATCAATCTTTCAATTTTAATTATAGGTTATAAGTCTTTTTTTGTTTTATTGAGGGTTGTAATCTTCAAAATAGAGCATTTGTTAATTTTAATATATTTATATTAAAAAAATAAATATAGTTTTAAAATAATAAATAATTAATACGGCGAATTATATTAGCTTCGCTCATTTTCTTAGCACTCACTTTTCTCATCTGTAATTTAATTCATGACGATATCTGAATTTTTGTAGAACTAATTTCTTTTTAACAATTTATTTTTTCTAATATCTTATTTGATATATGATCATATGTAATGAAACTTTTCCTTAAGATCCAGATATTTTATTGAACCCTAAATTTATTTTATACTTTTCAGTACACTTTATAAAAAGAGTATAAATTTAAAAAGTTTTTAAATATTTTTATTACTTCTTAAAAATCAAGGGGGGTCGCGGCGACCGAACATCCGCACGGAGGGGGTCACATGATAAATCTGCCTGAGTACCACTGTGCTCTCGTAATATTCAAGAATTTTTGACCTTGTTTTCAAGTTTAACCAATGCTTTGATTACCTTAAGTAATACAGCAGTAACGAAAATAAATAAATATTCATTAATTCTTTGATGTTGTGTCGAAATTATCTTCGTGTTTGGGTTTTCTTGCACGAGGACGCTGAGATATTTTGTAATATGAAATTGCAACCATACAGAATAATAAATCGATTGACGAAAAAATAAGCCTAGCTGCATTCGTTTAGAAGTTACCGCGTGTGACAGACAGATTGACCTCAACAACAATACGGTATACTAAATTGATTGGCAATAAAACGAAGTCTTTCGTTTTATATGAACTCGAAAAAGTGTTAATTTTTAGAAAACTACACGTTGTTCGCTTTATAGGTCATGAACTTATTTAGATCTTTGATAAAATAAAAAACTAATAATAGCCATGAAATACTTTTTTGGGATCAGTGCTACGTTAGGGTAAACATTACGACGCCAGAATCACTTAAAAAATACATATTTTCAGCCGCACTTTGAGAAACCAGCGTTCCTCTTCCTCCGACGTCATTAACGGCTCTCATAAATATAAAAGCCATCAAGTATTCTCTCACCGCAATTCTTCCGTTCCAATTAAAGGAGCCGAGATGATTGGATTGAGGCACATCTCACAATCAGACCTTCCGAGATGGATTAACCCTCTGCGCGGCACATAATGCGCCATCTCGCCGCTAGGATCCTGGGGATAACGGAACCTTCGATTATTATCAATACAAAAAAGAGATTCCAATATTGCGCCATCTTTTAATTTTCCGGTTAAAAAAAGAAAAGGAGGGCATGGCGATCCAAGTCCTTAAGGTGAAGTGTCGTGTGATTTGCATTACTTCCTTAAGTGAACCCAATATATTGGAACTTGCAGTACCGAGGGATTTGTGTTCCGTTAAAAATACCCTATCACTCTTTGCGAGGATAAGCGAAGTTAATAACGTTTTATCCTCCGATAAGCGAGTAGTGACCATTAATTCACCGCCATTGATGGTGATATCTGCGGCAGCTGAGTTAAATTATCTGATGAACATGAACGACCCTTGACGTTGTCAGTTTGATAAAAATAATTAGTAGACAAAAATTGATCGTTTATTTGAAACTGTGAACCTCTTGGAAATTAAAAAATATATTCATGTTAATGATCTTGAAGAAAATCTCCGTGAGTTTTATGAAATTGATTGAGATGGCTGTAGTCTTTTGATTAAGGTCATGAAAGTTTTCGTGATAGTAATTTATTTTTAATAGTTACGGGCGATATTATGAATAGCATTCCTATGGTACCAAACCAGAGATGGGTAATAAGTGCAGTATTTAACCTGTTCAGTATTACGTAGAAGGTGGCAAGTTGAGATCAGAAGGGAAGCGCGTTATGGAAAAGATTAAGAGCCAATGCTGTAAGCACTTAATGTATGGGAAAGTAACAAGACGTCTATTTTAAATCATTTTCCACCTGGCATTTTACGAGGATTTTTTCCACTAACGCAGGGGTGTCCAACCTACAACCCGCGGGTTAGATGCGGCCCGCGAAGGTTTATTGTGGCCCGCGAAGCCTTGATGAAAAACCAATCCGAAAATGTTAACACACAAATTCATGCATTTTTATGAACATTTTTATTATTATTAAAACTTAATATTGAAATGTCTACCATAAAAACCTCAATTATACTTGATTTTAACTTAAATGGCACCTCAGAACAAATAGGTAAGTCCGATTTAAACTCTTATCCTTCCAGCAGAAGAATTGGCAATTCCCAATGCGGCCCGCCGGAGGATTCGCAACCACCGATGTGGCCCGCCATGTAAAAAAGTTCGGACACCATTTCCCTAACGCATTGGAAAAGCGATCTTGCAGACCAAAAATAAAAAAGCTCGCGAATTATTTTAGCACGGATAGAAATTAGTCGATTCGTAATTATTCGACATGAGCATCGCCTTAACGAAATTAATCTTTACACCTCGTGTTGTATGCGTTGAATTTCCCCTCGTGATACACATGTCTACAATGCAATAAGCGGAGGGAGGAAGGGGGTAGGGGGGTTTCGCGCAAGCCTAGCTGTTGTCACGAATCAACGGAACGCCCTTATGAATATACATTAGCATATATATTCCTCGTATTCCCCAGCTATCCCGGGCAAGGGGTTATTCTCTTGCATTAACATATCACGGAGAGTATCGAGTTTTAGGAAAACGGGGATTCTCCCTCTTCCCATGAAACATCCTACGCGATGGTTTGTGGAACCCTCTCGATAAGCAAACGCATGTGTAGTGAGTAACGGTCAAAATGGGAGTGGGAGGGAGAGGGGAAGGGACATCCTCCCGATAAGGTCAATTGACAAAGGAGGAGTATCTCTCCATCTCTCTCTCTCCCTCTCTCCCTACAGGTCCTTCCTTGCCCTCAATTCTCCACCCTCTCGTCCTTCTCCGCGGGCTGCATACGAGCCTCGCCCGGGACACGGTACATTAACTTAATTAAAACCTTATGGCTCCCGAGGAAAAGCACCCTGGAACTTCCTGTTTTCGATCAATTAAGGTGGATTTGAGGTCACAGGAAGGTTCGAATCGTATTTTTGTCTCTTGTGTATTTTTCTTTTGTCTCGCTCCCGTTGATCGGAACGATCTTTCGATCGTTTTATTTTTGGGGAGGTTTTATCCCATCAAAGACGAGACGCTTTAATGAACGAAACGGAATGAGTGTATATATGAGTTTAATATTTATTCGTCTATTTTTTTAATTTGCTCAAGAAGCGAACTTGACTACATACTAGGATTCGAGCTCGCGACTCTAACATTGGGAGTCATGCAGTCTAATCAACGCTGATCAATAATGAAATGTATGTATATCTAGTTAAAGTTGTGCGTAATGATGAATAATTTCGCTATGCATTTCAATAACTGTCAAATATGAATTTGAATATAATGTCGCTCGAGCGAATTGTTCCATGCAATAGTGATGATAAGAGGTAAGTAGGATCATCATATATGCTTATTAAACTTCTGTAACCATGAATCGGTCTACGAAATCAGATTAGAATTTCAGCTACGGTGTAGCTTGTTTTCAGAGGTAACTCTCCACTTCCACCTATTTGCTCTGTTTCTGGTTTACTGACCTATTTCATGTGGGTATGAGTTATCTATACGATTCAAGCCTTAAGATGAGCCTAATAACCTATTTTGATATTCAGTGGTTTTACATTTGGAGAATTACTCAAAAGTTATCTCGATCAAGCACTTCGTGGAATTTATTTAGTGAAACTTGATATTTTTGATTTTCTAAATTACAATTCTTTTTAAAATTGTACAAAATTCTAGTGCGTACTCAGACAGTATAACCCTAAGTGTTAAAGAAATGCAAGTGAAACTTATTTTTTGGGGGGTCTTAATGAAGAGACGGAGCGTAGCATATTACGGAAAATGAAGAAAAAGTTATGAAGGTAAGAAATTTTCGGAGATTGATGTGACATGGAGATTAAAACGATTGTGGGGTAATTTGGAGGTATAAGTGTAGTCAACGTGATTGAATTCCAGAAGGAAAAATTGGGATTTGGAGAGTAAATGGAAAGTTTAAGGAGATTAACAAACTATTCTCCACATCTTAATGGTTATAAGAAAATAAAGAGAAACATCAAAATTTACTTCGCATAATACTTCAGTGCCATGCGAATTAATTCGGGTATCTTTCCTTCCTCATTCTGGTAAGACTTTTTAAAATATACCTACTTACCTACTCGATAGAAATAGATGATGATTTTTGTCTGTTACTGGGTTGAATATCCGTTCATGATTACGAAGTTGGGTAAATACGTTAAGCTAACGTTAAACATTTTCACGGAGATTAAACTTCATCGACTTAAAGTCTGGAAATAATAACTCCAAAGTCGATGAATAAAGGAAAACCGTTTATGGTAGAAAAGACCATTTACGTGCATATCTTTCTGCATTGGTTGTAGCTATTTTTGATTAGTCTATGAATTTATTGCACACATCACGGAATTTTCGGCTCATCCGGAAACTTGCGCGGTCTTAGATAAAGCTGTCCTAAAAAAATTCACAAAGGGTTACGACCTCTAAATGCTAAACTACTTTTTTTCGTCGATTTCTCAATACACCTTTTCCTCTAATCTCAGTTTTCTCCCGAACAAGTTGCCACGGAAACCCGATACCGCTGAAAAATAAACCCGGTTCGAGTCTGTCACCGTTTCGTTTCCTCTCACGCTTTGGACACTCGTGGGCTGGTCAATCTCATGCAATAAATTGGCCGTAAAAAAAAAAGAAAACCTCGGTCTTTCTATATGTAATACATAAAAAATGGAGAGCAATATTTCATCGCCTAGCGTTAGGGCCTGCGGTTATGGTTTTAGGACGCCATCAGGTTGTGTAAAAAAAAGGCGAAAGCTATCGGGCGACTGACTCATCTCCCCTCTCTTTTATCTCGGTAAGATTGAGTGAGGATAAACAGCTCGTCCTACAGTTTATAGCTGATTGTTTATAGATTTTGTTTCTATCACCTTTCGCCCATGGCATCTTTCGTCCCCTCACGCGCTCATTTCTCCCTCCTTTTCCTCTCGTATTATTTAAAAAAATTAAACGGCGTTCGAAAATTACATTTCTTCGTATTTTTATGGTTACACCATTACGTTACGTAACTTTCTATTTATCTTTAGCGATTAGTTTAGCTCTTTCGATTTTTTTGGCATTTCGATTTTTATCTGCTCCAATCTTAATAGCTTGTTGGTAAAATGTTTATTTCCCCCCGTAAAATCGTTTACTCGGACCAGAATTTTCGTGTTTATAATATAGTTAATAACAATTTTTAAAACTCCAGTGCTAATATTTCTACAAACAGAATTGCTCGAGATTTCATTAGCGCTATTTTCCTGCAAACTAGACGTTTTTTTCTATTTATGAAGCCATAATACTACATGTCCTCTTAAATTTTGCAAGTAAATAATCCTCCATTCTTGTGAACTTCAGTTTTTTCCCGTGGGCTCTCTTTAAACCTCTGCAATGCTGATGAAACCCTTTTTATAGCGGCATAATTAGTCTAAATAATTGCTGTATTTGGAAGAAAAAAAAAACAAACTTTCCTCTTATTAGAATATCGTTTAATATTCTATCAAAAACTGGTCCAACGGTATTGATGGTTCCTTTTAGTTTGAATTTCCACGCGACATACAATACCCTTCAATTTTTGCGGATGAAGATAAGCGGTTTCGTATTCAGATTCACGAAACTTGGCAGTGGTTTGCGTAATTTCTCGTTCGCCATTGTATTACTTTCTCTCTCTCTTTTTAATTGTAATTTTTCGCCGCCAAAGAAATACTCGTGCGTTCAGTTAGAGTGGTACAGATGTTCGTCGTCCTGCTCCTACCCATGCCATTGCGAACAAGAAAGACTCACCGAAACTGAATGTGTCGATTGTTAGCGAAGGAAAACTTTTTACCCAGGAAACTAGTTGATTGCTTTTCGGTTTGGAATTGTAAGGTTTCCCTTACGCTTAAAAGTTTTTTCAAGACTGCGATTGAGAAACTGTAAGGAAATGAAAACCCTTACGAGAAAATCTCCGACTAGAGTGGAATTTTAATTATGAAGCGTTTTGAAAAAAACTTGGATATATTTTTGAAAATTTCAAAGAGAATTATGTGACAGCTGAACAGGTTCATTAAAGGATCTCTGTTAAAACACTTTTACTTCGACTATCTAAATCTATTGATGGTATAATGGTCGAAAAATGCGCCAGTTCACATGATTGTTTTTTAATTTGATATGATTGTGTTTTATTTCCACAGATAAGGTTTTCGTCGAACCATAACTATTTAATAGTAATTTGATTTCTTTTTTTCCAGGCACCCCATTTTGGTGCCTCCTGGACATTGTTCCGATCAAAAACGAGAAGCGGGAGGTGGTCCTATTCTTGGCCTCCCACAAGGACATCACGCACACCAAGATGGCGGAGTTGCAGCAGATATGTGAGTTTCCCAGCAGCGGTGAGTGACAGAAGGAGCCACAAAAATGGCGTCCGTATTATTCAAACATCAGAAAAGCATCGCTACAATAACGACTGATCCTAACAACCGATACTGCGCAGCTTGCATGGAAATATTAACCCAATGTTGACTAATTAAAACAGCGGTTGATTAATACACTCTGGGGCTCTAGGTGAAACATCAACTTTTGGTTAATATTTTAGGATTAAAGGTGTTCATAACGTTTAAATATAATTTATCATAAAGTTATGCAGACATGTTACATGTAATGCGAAACATTGAATCATTTGCATGTCACTAACAGGTATGTGTATGGAAATTTTTAATTTAGATTTTAGGAGATCCCTTTGTCGGAAGCCATCGGCTTACGCATCGTCTTCCTGGTGACAAAGTCGTCATTGGATTAAATACTTATGATTCTTTATACGTATAAGAAAATCAATGAATAGTCTTTTCTTACATCGTCACATTCAGTACCTCGCTTTAAATAACTTCAAACATACCGAAAAGTTAATACGAACTTGTTAATTGAACTGACACTTAATTTAACGAAAGCGCACAGAGTAACTGGTTTTATTTTTAAGCTTTACCTCCGTAATTCTGTTAGACTTTATGGTTATGTCGGAATTTTGAACTCTCTAGCTCTTCTGTCATTTTAAAGAACATCATTTCCAATTCGTATTGAAATGCCTATTTGCCATGGATCGGTGTTTAACTTCAATTTACTGAAATAACTTGGATCATAAAAATGTTGCTTTTGTTGCTATCAGTATCTGCCCTCACCTCACCAAATTTCAGTAAAGCGCATTTGGATATAACCAATGACATCGTCTTCGATAAGCGAAACCACTCATTTTATTTTTTGCGTCAGGTAATTGCTTAATAAGAGATTCATTATGAGAATAAATTAACATTTTACGGTAAAATTTTCTCCTGCTTTGATTTTTTTATGTCAAGAATTACCGTATTTATATGCGTGGTGTGACAACATAATAAATTAAATTGCTTTTTTAAGCCTATATTACTATTTTGCTAAACCCTTTATATTCTATTTTATGGTATAAATAATTTAAGCCGTGCATAGAACAGCTTACGAGAACTTGAGAAAATTCTAATGTTAAATAAGACGCTATTTTAGAAAGTGATATCTCCAACAATTCCTGCGAAATTCCGTCTCAACATCATCAAATGAGTCACGTGCGTCTTCCATTCGAACGTTGAGTACTAAACCCGAAACAACTTGTTATCCGAATTCCCATCCGAAATGTTCCCGAGCGAACCATTCACTACTTTCTTCGTATCCGCGAGGCAAAGATCTGGAAATCCTCCCACCCACTGCCGTATTATGATTTCAGCGTATTCAACCTGCGGCAAAATAGAAAATCAGGGCGAGCGCGACTGCGGATTTTTCCGTTAGAAAAGTCGATACTTTCCGAGGTACGAAAAAATTTCAGTATAAATGTAACTCATCTCATGGGCCGCCGTGCACGTTTATTTCGTTTTTATTTCATTCTCCTGTTCGCGATCTAGTTTTTCGGTCGGGGACGGAGTCGAATCACATTGCTCGATCCGAGAGCGGGATTTAATCCGAAACACCAACTTAATGGGGTCTCTGAAGTACAATTCCCGCAATTTTCTCCGCAATTTGGCCCTTCTCCCCCTCCCTCTGCACAACTACTCTCGGGCAAACGGACGCATAATTCGTGGAGCAATAATCCACGTGATCTGGGAGGTCGCGATAGGAACGGGCTTTATTAACATCGATTCCTTGCAATGGAACTCAATTTCGAGCCGAGATTTCGTCGACAAAATCATTTCCTTATGATAATATTACCCGTTGGCCGTAGTTAACGGAGAGAAAAGAATCGAGGGTTATTATTTGGAAAGTGGTCGGTGAAAAATGTTGGAATTGGCTTTTATTCGAGTACTATCAATAACTGTACAAGAATGAGATCGGTGCTGCCCGTAAGTTCAAACTAGTGTCGAATTATAATAACGGATCTCATTTTCGTTTTAAAAGAAACTAAATTTATCGGCAGTGAAGAGGGAAGTTATTTAGGCCTATTAGGATAGATTTTAAAATCAGTCTTTTCAGAATGTCATGTATTTCGAACGCATCGGGGACCAAAATTATGACTGTCGTTATCAGATGTTCCTATATTCTCTAATCCGGCCTTCTTAATATGCGCTAAATTTAAAAACTCACGAGCATGTTAGAAATTTAATTGGCAATTTTCCGGCCTTGGTTGAGAGTTGGTTGGCGTGTCTGGCTGCCAACGCTAATGTGGCGGAATCGAATCCTACCAAGGGCATGGTTGTAAGCGTTCGCCTTTGCTATCGTTATTACGCTCATTGTAAAAGGCCGTTAACGTCTAGTTGTGAACTAGTTAAAATAGAAAATTTCAATCTCCTGGCGTATATAATAACCTATTTAATTAGTTTACTGTTGGACATAGTAAAGCATCTATATGCATCTTTTACCTGGTTTATATTCGTGGTTTCACTTATTTTCTCAGGAATCATAATAGCAATTTTCAATGTTCGAGGGAAGTGAATTTCACATATTCGCGCACTCCGACCGCAGCGAAAATTGCTCACTTGCGAAATACCACGCTGTACTCTCAGTGTATCTCAATCTCTCTCTCTCTATGTTCGCGCGTGTTTAACTAATTTAGTGTCTACAGTCGTTTTACTCTTACGCTCAGTGCTGTGATTAAACTCTGTGCTTATATCACAAAATAATTGAAATAATTGCTTTGAAATGAATTTAAAAAGTTCTTTCCCTTACCTTCATTTTTCTCATAAGCTTCTAGCAGGGTAAACGTATGAAACTGCTGCTTAATATTGAATATTTCTCTTACATCTTGTGGATACTGGTACGCGTTGACCCTTGAGCTATATATTAATACAATAGTAATTGTAATAATTGCTCTAAACAAGAGCTACTTAATCTTCTTTCCATATTTGAATCACATATCCGCATTAAAATTTCGGACGTTACACATTTCCTCTATTACATAATATACATACTCTGATTTTTTTTCTAAAGGCACATTTCCCACCAATGCAATTGTGCACCAACACAACTTTTGCGGTACCATTCCATGGCATTCTCTACCTACTGCACGCAATCACTAAAATTTCCTAAAATAGTTTTTCTGCATTTGACCCAAAGAAGGTGTCACCTCCATCACTGTCATGTTCAGATGATTTTTCCTCCTTTGAAGATGAAGGTAACACGAGGATGACTGCATTTCTTTCCGAATCAGTCGCCTTCTTAAGACTGTTACCCGAAGCGTAGACCATTTAGTGCGCTGAAATTTTGTATTCCTCTTCTGAAGCCAGTCGCTCCTCGCATTTTCTGTTTTATCAGGAGAGTGAGAATCATTTCTATCTGCTTTTTGCCGGAATGGGCAGCTTGTTTTTCCTTTTCCGAAGATGACAACAACTCTTAAAAACATAAGGACCATGATGACGATGGCATTGTTTCTTCCAGCGTCGTTAGGTAACTGATCGGAGATCACTCTGGTTCTAGACTTTTTGATATAATGTATATTAATCTTTGATAAAATATATTTAAATAATTTCATTTACTCCCTTTACTACGCAATAAGGGTAGTTTTAAACGCATTTGAATTTAATTGAAATTATTTACCTTAGTTGTACTGAATTTTACTGTAGATTTACATTATACGCTATCGTCTATTTAAAAATTGAAAATGATTACACAAAAATCACTGTCAATATATACCACTGAATATTTGCACAAACAAAAAAATTGACTAAACAGTTTTAATTAATTTTGATAATTCTAAAATCTAATTCAAGCCTTTTTGTATTTCAAATACCGCTACGAGCACTAAATCAATTATTTTTTCATTTTCGGTGAGATAAAACTAACATACCGCGTAATTGAACTATTCTTCTCAAAACGACGCAGCCTCAAAACGTTAAATCTACATCGCTTCTTCTGTGATGAAACGCAAATTCTCCCGTCGCCATTTTACAACGGACCTCCATAAACCCTTTCACTTCGGCTGTTTGCGGGAGAAAACAAATTTTCTCTTAAGGTGGCGTTCGAGGACACGATCATCAATTAAGCGCGGATGAATTTCAAAATGCGGGACGTCAATTAACTTTCCATCCTCCTGCTGGGGTGTAAGCGACCCAGACCCTTCCTTTTCGTCCCTTAATTATATGCTTCCTATGAGTGCGCCTTTAGAAGTCCTCCACTCTAGCATTCCTCCTCCTATTTGAGGTAATTTATGGAGACCACATCCCGTTCGTGCGTATTGTGAATGCGGATTTTCCTGGTGTCGCCTAGAGGAAACGTCGTTTGCCACCTATGTACATACCTACCTCACTTGTCAGAGGGAGTGGAAGTCGGTTTTGGTTTTCTGGGACCCTAGAATCCCGTCCTTTAGGCCTCGGGGGATCGTTAGGGGAGATGCGGAAAGGTGTGAAGGGACCAAAAGGGACGGAGTGGATCGAGAAATAGTTTGGAAGAGGCGGAAAGGGATTACGAGGTATGGAAGCAAATGGGAGAAACGAACAGGAATATGGATGGATGGAGAGAGGTGGGTTAAAAGAGGGAATTTACGGCGATTAGGGAGGGGAAATAATTGGAGAGGAAAGGGAAAAAAATGAGAGACGAGAAAAGGTTTTGATGGAGTTAGAGGAGAAGGAAATGGAGGGAATATAGAGGGAGAGGGAATTAAGGCCAGAATAATGGATGAATAGGGGGAGAGAGCGGGAAAGTGAGAGGGGTGCGTTAGAATGCCGAAGAAAAAATGATAACTAAGCGAAAGGATGTTGACTCGGTAACATTCATAGAACTTTGATAGCTTGAGATTTTTTTAAAGGAGTTTCTCATTCTTACGAAACGGCATTCGAAGTGTGTCCTACGAAATTTTAACGATTTGATGAACCTGGAAAAAGGGTGTGATTTGACGTTAAAAAGTCATACCATCAAGGCAAAAATTTATGGTATGCTGCCATATTGCTCGAAAGAGCTAGACTGCTACTCTTAATATATTTCGCTTATAAATTATCTGGTGCTGAAATTTGATAAAATATAAATCTGTTTGCAAGATGAGGAATCAATGAATAACAGGAAATCAAGAATGCCTTCAAAACAGTTTATTCCAAAAACACGAGCACGCTATTTATTCTGTGTAAGTACCTCCTATCTAAATCTATTCCAGCAACTGACTTCCTTTTTTATTTAATAAAAGAAAAAGTTTTCTATTTAAAAAGTAAAAAAGTTATACACTGCGCCAAAACTTTTGGACCTTTCATAAACAGTTTTCATCAACAATTGCAGGAAATTCTGCGGTAAACGACGATTGTGCGCTCATGCTACGTTAAGGTTTTGCTTGTTTTACTCGATTAGTAGTGAAAATCCTATGAAACTTTGCTTTTTAATAATGGTGCCAATCGAAATATGAAAATTCTACTGTCCGCAACAATATTACCAACCTTACACGGCAAAAACTGCTAATGCTCAGATATGCCGTAATTGGAGTATACGGTAAGGAGTACACATCAGTTACAAAATTTTTATAAGAACTTATATTCAAATTAATTAGGACACCCTGGTTCAAACGAGAGGGATAGGACAGGATTATTTATGTTGAAATAGGAAAGCTGCTCGATTCTGCACCTGATTCAGCAAACCGGAAAAAGAAAGATGATATTGAAAACGGAGAGAAAGTTGATTCAGCATACCGGAAAAAGAAAGATGGTATTAAAAATTGAGAGGATGCGAAACTCTGTCAAAAGATGAGAGCAAAAGGATTCTGAGGGAGAGAGTAAGGCGAAAATAAAGGTTGGGAAAAGGAAAAAAGGAGGCCTCCCGTCGGGAACATTTGAGATCAGGGAACCACGTTCTTAACCTCAAAAGATCGCCAAAAAGAGAGAGAGGGAGGGAGAGAGAGAGAGAAAGAGCGAGTTATTGAAAGGGGAAAAATAAAATAAATGGAGGTTTTAGATGGAAAGGGAGGGAAGCGTCAAAGGACGTTGGAAAATGAATTGAGAGGAGAGATAAGGAGAAGTTTGAAATTTAGTTAAAGGATAAAGGGGAATTATATATTTTTTAATTCCGAAAAATATGGCAAGGATTAGTGAGATATGGAAGGATAATGGTAAGGAATGCGATTAAAGAGAACAAGGAGGAAGATAAGGGGGGAGAGAGGGGGAAAGGGGGGAAATAAAATTTTGAATCGAGATCTTAAAAAAATTATAGTTTTAAGAAGCAAATAAGATGGAAGAAGGATTTCATCTTCCCACTGGAAGGGATCCGAGAGAGTTGAGCGTGAAATGACGAATTCGAGCGAGTTTCGGTTAAAATTTTAATAGAAAAAACGGCGAGCGATGAGCAGAGAGAATTGGGATAGAGGCGCGATTCAGAAAAAAGAACAATCGGGTAAATCAAACGAATAAAATACCGATTTTGCATTTTCTACTCACTGCAGCAGCTCGAGAATTTACAAAAAAAAGCACCATAATTCATGGCTGTCATTTATTTTCGCTCGAGAATTCCTGTATAAATGAATAATTTCACCCATCACCTTTAAAACGGATAAATCACCTATTCTAGCGATTCGTAGCAATTTTATGTATAAATGATATCGGAAACTCCTTTAGCGACAAAACGTTTGGCGAAAACATACGCTCATGTTAAATACACAAGTCAAATACAAAAATTCAGTGGTCGTTTATTCTATCACTATTAATAAAATTACGTGAATTTTGTCACTGCAAATGAGAACGTATTCTTAGTAGTTGAAATGCTCCCGCTACTCCTTTTTGACTGTAAGATTTATTGATCTCGTTTATTTCTTGCAAACCTTTATCTGTGAGAGTTAATTCATCTTTGAGTTTTAAATACGTTGCATTCAGATCACTATAAAACTGTACCGTCCGAATGTTTGAATATGCATTCATTTCAGTTCTATAAGCTTTTACGACAAAGAGCGAATCAACTAAAATACGAAATACTTCTCCAGGAAAAGTTATATTTGGAGAAATAAACGGTGTAAAAAATCAAATTTGGAAATAAATCTTTGGTAGCATTGATTTTAAAAGTTACGCATTGCATTTTATCTCATATTTAAAAACAGAACCATATAGTCCTGTAACATTAGATTCTACGCTTTTATTTAAACCAAAGCATTTTTTCTGTATTGATTTTTTTTAGTATACCACTAAAAAGAAAACTACAGACTTTTAACAGTACGTCATGGGATATGGACATATTATTCTGTGCAGTCAAGAGAAGCTTCTCCACGTTAACGAACGCGGCCTACTTTATAACGGTATCATACCGAATAAATGTGTCCAATGATTACTTGATGGTATACATAGGCCTCACAGAGGATCCATATAATCAAGTGGAGAGCGAGCAAGAAGTTGATTGGACGGTAGTTTGACGCTGTTATCGGAGGGTTCCTATCAGTTGAACACTATAATTAGAAAAGCGATTCCCAAACGAAAGTTTCGATGGATTTGAAATTGAAGGCTATAACGAATGAGAGACAGCTTACTCTAAAGTGTAGCGGCTTTGATAATACAAAGGTACGTTTGTTTTACGGGTTCGCCATAGGAATTGGTTTAAAACGTTTCCATTATAGATAAGATAAGAATGTCTTTTTATTTTTAGTTTTACAATATGAATAACGATAAATTGGTGTTAAAAGTTTTTGTGAAATTTTTATGATTTGTAGCTTTACATTTCCGTAATTGGAAGGAAATTTTTTAAGATTCAATTATCTAACCATGACTCAGGTCTTCCTCGCGATTTTATTATTGGTGATGAGAAGTGTTTATTCTTGGAAAGAGTTGAATACTTGCATGCACTCAAGTTCTATTAAGAAACTCAGGATAAAATAAAACTATTGTTGAGGATTACGAGTTGAGCGTAGATTATATCCTGATCACATTCTATCGCGCTTAACAAAAGTTATCATTAACAATCCAAACCTAGTAATGTACACCTTTCTGACTAAACTTTTAGAGTATCATTTTGTTCTCTTTTACGCCATATTGTTAATTGAATGGGAGGGCAATTAATTTTTATTTTAATGACTTCTCCAACAAAATTAAAAAGAATCCCATTCGTCCATGAGTCTTATGTCTTTCTCATTACTTTAAGAAATGCTTCGGAAATGAATAAAGGACGATGAGGACTTTGTCACATTTCTTCAAAAACGAGATCCTTTGTTTAGAGTGAACTCACAAAGATGTTTCATCACGAATGGCGGTATACCTGCTCAAAGGTATCGTCACTTCGTTAAAATCATCATCATCGTCCAATTATTAAAAAATCTTCAAGTCTCTTTAGTTTAAAAAAAAACGTTGGAGGGAGTTGTCGCCACGAAGCTATTTTTCTTGAAATAATTTTGTTAGCAAGGATGGAAAAGGATTATACACTAACGCACGTCAAGGGTTTCCTTTGTTGAGCTCCCCCTTTAATTCTACATTCTTTAGCGTTGATAGTTCGTCTATAGGCCATCCAAACTCACTTAGATAGGAAAACGCCCACCTTTAAAGTGGTTGTTAGAACACACACAGGAGAACACACACACCTCTGGAGGAAGTTCGGAGGAGAAACTGAGAGTTCAGAAGGAGATAAGGTAAGGGGATTCGAAGGACATTGATGGTGGAATTTAGAGAGGGTCAAATCAGATCCTATGCAAACTTCCTATGAGACTTTCAAGGGATCTCTGAAACGTGGCAGTGAACCTCCAATAATTATTGGCTTTTTTTATTTTTCACAAATGAATAGAAGGATTACCTATGGTTCGATCTAAAAATCAACGCCGTGAATGTATTTTATACGTAAATATGTGTACCATCTTCTCCTGAGGATTTTCCATCCTATGCCTCATTTTTTTTTGCTTGATGATATATATGTTGGCTTTTATTCGCCCTTGCATTAGCAAAAATAAAGAGTTAGACCACAAATTCAAAGTCGGTACCGGTAATCGCTCATTTCCGCGAAAAGCACCTTAAGGGGAAACTACTTAACGTCACAACCGTATGAATTCCTTTGAAGTAAGAAGCGGGTAGCATTCCAAGTTTTTCTCACAATCAGATCTAAAAAGCTTATATTTGTATTTTTAACCCTAAACCGGGCAAGGTAATTTACTGACGCAACTGGGCAACGTGAGCTTCTGAGGCTCACATTCATAAAGTCTTCTGGATGCGTTAAAAAAAACAGCAAACCTTCTATTACAATTCACTTATTATAAAAATCATGTGAAAAAGTTGATAACAAACGTTTGCCATAAAAATTTTCAATAATGCTGGAGTTTTTATTTCGTTTCACACTTATCACAAAGAATAATTTTCGAGCTGTGCTCATTACAAAAGTTTTTTTTTTACATTTCCGGCAAAACTGTTTTTGCATCCTGAATAGGAAGGAAATTGAAACCCACAGATACTTCATGAGATAAGATGACTGACGTGACAAACAACAACAACAAAAGGAGACTGAGCCTTGCAGGGTCAAGTTGCCTGTGAGTGTGACATATCAGGTAATATTTTTTTTGCCAAAAATTACTACTTAATAGATTTCCGTAACAGTATATTTAGATAAAGGTATTGTAGAAGAATTCATAAAGTTACAGCGTTCCAGCACATTATCTTAAGCAAATATCGAAAAAAAAGTGACGTGGTGAGCCTCAAAGGCTCACCTTGCCCGGTTTAGGGTTAAACGGAATATCTTTTCGTAAGCTAATGTGGAAGAAAGTAGGTACTCAAATGTTTTGCTGAATTAACTAGTAAGGGCTCGTCGATATAGCTTGTATTTCATTTGCTAAATATTTCTGGTGCAGGGTGCTGTTGTTTTTTTTTATCATTGTCCGGCTACCTAAAGGCGTCAGCCTCGAAAATTTCCAGTATTTTCTTGATTAGTTTTGGATTCGTTCCAACTTATCTTTGACTCGTAACTTAATCTCCTAAATTTTACCGTAGACGCCAAATATCATCATTGATGCATGTATATGGATTAGTTTCTCCATCTCGTATTGAACATCATCTCCATAAATCACCGAATTCACAACTGCTCAGGCAATGTTAGCTGCTTTCCGTAACCGGTAAATACAGTTAAAAACTGATATTATGCTTTGAAGAAACTATTTTCTGCGAATACGAAAACATACCGTCATATAATTCAAAAATCTGATGTGGCCAACACATGACTTTCTCCATATTTGGGGTATAGATATTTAAATTCTTTTTATGAATAGCATTATAAGGCAAAATTATTCTTTCGTATCGAAAAAGTATACAGTCGTCCTTATTGCCGTAAATTACGTATATTTTGAATGTTTACAGAATCCACCGTTACATGGTGTTGGTGCTGTATACTGCAAATTAAGAAAAAGCAAAATATCTCCGAAATGGATGGTTATACGAAAGTTTGTTTCAAACAAAATTTGGAAGAAATATTATTCTCTACAACTTTGGTCCTCACGAAGATTACCAATAACGACGTTTTTAAGGATATATTTGACGGAAACCGAAAAAACCGATTATTTATAAATAATTCCTTAACAATAACTGCTATGGAAAATTGTTTCAAATGAAAGTTGTAGAAAATTACATTCTCTTTAACCTTTGTATCGAATTATATATAAAATAATGATGTTTTAACGGAGATATTTCGCCAAAACCGAATCGGGTTTCGAATAAACCTCAACTTTTGGTTAAACGGTATTGTCTAAAAACTACTCAGCCCTTCATGCTCATACCAAAGTGTTATATTTGAAATTTGGTAACGATATGGCAGGTACTTTTAGAGTTAGAGCGCCCACAATCACATACACACACAATTCCGAAAATAGTCTAAACGTGTTCTAGGGACCTCAAAACGTGTATTTCCGTTGAAATCTCGTAGTCGATTTTTTTCACGAAAATAATACTTTCTCTATACTACGTATATGGAGAAAGTAAAAAAATGAAATCCTACAGTCGATTTTATTACGTGTTATTTTAATGGGAAATGTAAATGTCTTCCATTGGAATCGAAGCCAGCCCTTTTTTCGAGATTTTTTTCGTCACCACTTAATCATATGTGAATCGAGCATTCTTGCCAAATTTAGAGTTTCTATCTCTATTTTCTCTCGAGTATTCGATAGAGGGGGCGGTTAGCGTGCCTATCTCCCAATGTTATGGTCGCGGGTTTGAATGCTGCCGAGGGTATGTCAAAATAAAAATGTCTTTATTCGCATTTTTTCTAGCGAGCGGGTTTAGTGTTACATCCGACAAAGAAACCAACCAACAGATCGCGGAAAATATCTATAGAATTTGTGAGCTATATAAGCATAGGGGCATTCGGTGTATGTTTGGTGCAGTAGAGTCTGCATCGCTTGGCAGAAGAGCGTGGGGAGTTTGATGCATCTAGGGAGGAATATGTTATAGCGGCAGTCAAGTGCAAATTGGGTGGCATAAATCAAGGGGATAATTTCGTGTGTTGGGTGGTCTATATTGAAGGGGCAATCAAGTGGTCGTATATATATTAGGCCCTAATAATTAGGGGTTTGTTGTGCAAGTTGGGTGATATATATTGCAGGTGATTTTTGATGAGT